>CM033458.1:15178509-17998509 GCA_019425755.1 Amaranthus cruentus | reverse complement strand
TCTTTGATGGAAATTTTACATGGTTTATCTCCCCTAACACTTGATAGGGTTGATATTAGACATGTTTAGATCTCCCGAATACTTTTGTGACGTATTTGCACCAAATATACGAAAGCAAAGACATCCTCGTTGAAAGTTCAATAGAAGATCGAAGCTCTCTAGAAGGGTGAATAAAGAATTTGCCTGTTTTTAAATTTTTTTTTGTTGAAATGTGTTTTAAATATTTGAATTTGTTTTGAATGCGTTTTGTATGCCGAATAAGTATACAATAAAATGTAAAATCTCTAGATTATATCTGCGGTATAAATTTGATTATCATTAAATTTTCTTTGTAAGTTTTCGCCTAGTTTTTTGTAATATTTTTTATTTTGAAATTGTTGTATGAAGTGGCCTAAAAGTACTCTATATATGAGTTTAATGGTCTAACTTCTACAAATTATGAGTTGAGAATACAAACTTCTTGTTTTGAAGTCGTCTCACTAAAAGCCATTCTCTTATAAGAGTAATTGTTTTTTATTTACTCTTGCAATAGAAATTCTCACATATTTAAGTTTGTTTCGGTTACGAAACTAGGAAAGTGTGTAAGGCACGTGAGATACCTGGAGTGGAAGTTGTAAGGTGGTCAAACGTCGGTCAAGCTGGGTAGCGACACCTCCTGAAAGCGGTTCGTTTGTCCTACACAACAACAAGTTAGCCTTGCCCGGGGGTTTTCCCGGAAACCCTCTCCGACGCTCAAGTCAGATAACGGAATAGGGGAAAAATGAGTGAATAATGACTAGAAAAGAGTAAATAAGGGTGTTTAGTGTGGTGGTTACCGACCAGTGGGAGTGGTGAAGCGGGAGGTAACTGTCTAGGTGAATTTTGGCAGAGTTTCGGTATGAATCTGAAAGCTTGGGGTGCCAATGATGTTGGTTTTTTCTATTTAAAGTCATCTCATGGTAGTTATTTCTGAATGGAGTGTATGATAGTGGGAAGTTGGAGTTGGTTATCCCAGGAAGTGGGGAGTTACAAGGTTGTTATAAGGAGGTTACTTACTTGGGGATTAAGCATGCTGAATTGATCATCTTAAAAACTCCTTGACTTAGAGTCAAGGTCAAGGGATAGTCAATTGTTATCAGGGTAATATCACAATAATAATTAATTAAATAAATAAATCAAAATGTTACCATAACAAAGTCAAATGCTGAACATTTGAAGAATATCCTTATGGGATACTGTCTCTCGGCGAGATGACCTAAAAAGAACCTGTTGCTAATAATTGTTTCAATTTGGTTATTCAGCTCATGTACAAAGAACGTCTCATACAAAAATTAGTAAATAAGATATGAGTATTAAATTATTTGGCTACTCGAATTTTTTAAGAAGGTAAGTTGAGGGAAGGGTAAGCTAAGTAAGAATTTTAACTCAAAATATTTTTTAAAAAAAATACTTATTTTTTAACTGAGAGAAGATTCGATTACATCATAAAATGGTTTACCATTAAATTAAAAAAAAAAAATTGTTTGGTAAGAAATCATCATATGGAATCCGTGATTACCGCTCACCAACTTTCAAATCCGTTGTTTTGTTAATTAGATCTCAAAGTTTCGGAGTTGATTGGTTCCAAAAGTTTTGGCTTTCATTTGTAATCCTATAGTTGCCTCATCATATTGGGCCCACTATTGGATATTAATTTGGAATATCAATGACATTATTTATTCTTTACAAATTCTTGTGAGAGACGAATTTTATGAAAGATTATCTCTAATTAGGTCGGTTCATCATATATTTTTTAAAATATTATAAGTAGTCATTAAGAATGATTAAGTAGACATTTAAGATATGAAAAGTAGGCATTAAGGATACGGTAAGTAAGCATTAAGAATGATGTAAGTGACATTAAGATCACAGTAAGTAGGCATTAATCTTTAATGAGTTAGGCTTAAAATACGTCTCTCAAAGAGAGAGTTTCTTAAGAGACGATCTCTCAAGAGACTAGCTGTTTATTGCAATTCATTCTTATTTATAACTAAGCAACAATATATTGACTCATTTTTTTATTTAATAACATTTTTTCAATTTAGTAATACTATTGTCATTAAATTATCAATTTTTTCTTATTCATTTATCTAGACTCTCATGGGTATTTATGTAGTCTCATATTTATTTATTTATTTTTTGCTAAATGGGACATTTGATAAGAAAAAATGGAGTGAATAACTTTTGTCCATTTGCTCAAGTCTTGGAGTATTTGCTTTTGTTTGATTATTGCTTCGACAACATCTTAACATCACTCACTTTGCTTTTGAGGATTAAAGAAAAATGACATACTTTTACATGGTGACCAATTCAATGTTATGTCTTCTTGGGTCCTTTCAATTTGTCCTAATTTCTAATTTAAATATTCCAAGCATTTTCCATTATTTTTTATTTTGCACTATTATTTTTTTTTAATATCATTTACACATTTAAACTTATATTTTGATATAATTCATACAATTTAATTTGTCTCTTTATTAAGTTAAATATCACATTTTACATTTACTGTGCTAAAAAAACAGCTTCCCATACTCCATTAATCCCCTTATAACAGTTGGCATTCAGAGCTACTTATAACATAACATATAAACTATTATAAGTATAAAAAGAATTTATATCAAAAAAGTCCGAAGTGTCGCGAGGTGCGTTAGATTTCCGTTTCCTAACATTTGTTTCGCGATGAAACAAAGTTCTATTTCGTAAAGCTTTGTGTTGTTACGTCAATGAGTGTTTCTTCATGATATACTGATTAATTATCGATTATATTGAAAGAGTTATAGGATATATTACTTGTAACATTGTTCTTTAATTAGGGATTATATGGAAGTTAAAAAAAAAAGTGAAAAACAAAACTCATTTTATGAAATTAGGAATTTTTATTGTCTTTCTATAATACTTGAACATGTGAAGAACTTATAAACTCTTCATAAAGTTTATGATTTTATTTTCTTCCTCAAACACATATTCATTTAGTTTAGTCACTTTGTAGATTTGTACAGGTACTAAATGATTATTGTGATCGATTGCATCTTTTTGTGAATTTTCTATATCAAACCTCAATAACTTTACGGAAAAATATCATAAAGTGAAAGTTAGCAATCACCTTCAATCTACCATCAAATTTCCAGTTGACTTAAGTGTCGTAAACTAAGTCTTCCCTGTGTATAACGTTCGTTGTTCATCTAAAATCAATAGTCACTCATTGTCATACACAAAGGAGTCTTTACCATAATATTGTAATTATAGTGTAATTAATTACCTAGAATAATTCAAACTATTTGTGATTTTCTTACAATAATCCCACCTATTGATTAACCATGAATAATTCCAACTTTGAGGGGTACTTTCCTAGAATAAATTGGGTGACCGGATGACTTGCTATAATAAGTTTTATTTAAGAAAAAGATAAATTAAAATAAAATGTCGAAAAAAAGTTTTAAAAAAATATTCAAAAAAAATTATGATTTTTTATTATTTAGAATTTTTTTGTGTTAAATTTTAAAATTTTTCCTTAATTTTCAGTTTACTTTTTTGGTGAATTACCTATTATAGCAAGTAATCGGATCACACAAGTTTACTCTAGGAAAATACCCTTTAAAGTTGAAATTATTCATGGTTAATCAATAAGTGAGATTATTATAGCAAAATCACGAATAGATTGGATTATTCTAGATAATTTTTCCTGATTTTTATTATAATATAATTATTACTAGTTAAAATAACCCTACACTTGCATGATAATGCTAAGTCATTGGGATAGAGTAAGTGATATGTCTTTGAATTAGTCCTCTAACTTCATCAACATCAATCAATTCCAACATTTTTCCCTCCAAATTGGGTAATTCCACCATTATGCGACGGCTACAATGTCCCTTTTAAGCAAATTGTTAAGTGACTTATTGAGTTATTAGTATTAAATGTATTGTAGAGGGAGTGTATAACTAATTAGTATTAGTATGTTATTCTATTTGGAAAATGGATAAAATGGATATTAATTAAAAGTCGTTGATTGATTTGACCAGTTAAAAATATTGGTAGTTAAATAATTGTTTAAGCTAGCTGACCATTTTATGAATTAAAGTGAAAGCCAAATGAAAAAGCTTCTCTAAGGAGGCTTTTATTTTTGGTTATTTGACCGACAAAAAAAAAGCCAAAAATAGTCAATGAAAAAGTTAGTTGTCAAACACTCCATGTAAAAAAATATTAAGAGCATAAGTTGTTATTTGATTTGTTAGGCTGAAAATATAGTCTAATAATAGGACATGTTTGGTAAAAAAAATTCTGACAATTAGCTATTTATTAGAAAAGAGTAAAACAAAAAAATCAAAAACTAATGAAAAAACCTGTTAGAAGTAAACTTTTAAACTTAAAAACTATTTATCAAATATTTTTTTTACAGTTTGATTAACTAAAAATTTAAAATTAAAAAATCAATATTCAAGTAACTAAAATACCAATAAAAAAACTTACTGCAAAACATTCCATATTTGACATATATATACATCTTTTACGGCCGGTGATAAAGCCTTTTCATATTAGTTGATACTTTATTTGTTATCTAATGTTCTGCCTATTTGAAATATTCCACCTTAAAGAGAAATAAATTTAATTAATGTTTTTGACACATATTTAGAAGATAAAATATATTTATCTGAGATCTTGTTAGATTCGTCTTAATGTATACTTTTTTATTATGTATTTTAATAAATTTTTATTATGTGTATTGAGAGATATTAAAGTTTAAAATTTGTATTGAAAACTGTGGGAGAGAATATTCTGTTTTGATTGATTATAAAAAGTACTTCACAATTGAGTTAGTTGAGCTTGATTTGGTAACAAAAATATGGTACCAAACATGAATTGGTCCAAACTCCAAAACTACTACATGTAAATTGTAATTTGTAATCATAATCCTTTGCAAATAAGAATGAAAAGCCATGAAGATCAAGTCTAAACAAGTGATGCAAGAAACCCCTATTTTACTATATCTATGAAGTTGGACTTTAGCAACCTAAATATTTTGATGCAAATAGAAGCACCCTTAACAATTATTTAAACACAATTTGTCGTATGAATCAGTTTAACCGTAATAGTCGTTTTATATAGGAGTTAGATAATTAAAATAATATAAGTTTAGAAAAATATTGACTCGTTATTTTGAGACGGTCTCTAGAGGGCTAAGGGACGATTTCTCACAAATCACAATAGTTATTGCTCCTATTATTCAAAAATAGAAAACTTGATATTAATAATCCAACCTTTCACCTATTCGTCGTAAATAACTCCACTTTTCGATTATTTTTTAATAATTTAACCTTTGTCCTTAGTTTGCTATTGATATACCCTATTAGTATGCTGAAAAGAAACAAAATGAAAAGTCGAATTATTAAAAAATAATCCATGAAATTATTTATAACGAATAGGTGAATTTCAATTTTTCCTTTAAAAATAAAATTAATTGGTAATTGCGTATATTAGAAAAATCGTATCGTATCTTATACTCCTAATAATAGTATAATAGTAACAATTGAGTAGTCCAAAAGATTGATTACACATGCAAAACGACGCGGTTTTCGTTTGCAACTAGCTAGTAGCTACTTACCACCGACCGAAATAACAGGTTTTATGTTTTTTTTTTCTTTTCTTCATTTATTAATGATTTACCTAAATGGGGTTGAAAAAGAAAAAAATAACAAATTTTCTTAAAATAAATCAATATGTATAATAATTTTTCTTCTTTAGTCTTTACCGCTAGTTTACTTAGATTGATCAAAGTCTCAAGTGTATCAAGTATTTGTGGCAAGTTATAGAAATATCAAGAGAAGCAATTTTTACGTTTTTCATCACAAATCGAATAATACTTTCGAATATTCTTCATTCCCTCAAAAAAATATTCTAACAATTCTCACATTGAGGTTTGGAAGTTCCAAACCAAAACTAAAGTAGCTTAGTATCAATCCTCACCAAAGTAAAAATATTTTTATTATTAACACTATATAGGCAAATCATTATTCATTTATATTATAATTTATTTATAATATTTATAAAAGTACTCCCTCCTATTTAGCCTAAATGTCCCATTTAGTTTTTCACACTTGTCGAGGCAACATTTTAACCCTTAATATCTCAAATTATTTTTAATTAAAAATTATAAAAATTTGATACTTCCTCCGTTCCATAATACTCGTTACATTTTCCATTTTGGGAAATTTTATATTACTTGCTACATTTCCTTTTTAGTAAAAAAACCAATCATTTAAAGTTATACATACTCCTATTTTTATCCTACTCTATATCTAATTACTCCTATTTTTCATTTTTATTTTTCAACAAATAATATTAAAAAATTCCAAAAAAGCAACTTTCCACCTACTGCTCATCATTGCACAGTAACTTTTTAATCTTTGTGCTCATGCAATGGTAGCAAGTAAATCAGAACAGAGGAAGTATTAATAATTCTTGTATTGAGATGAATCAAACAAAATCCCACATTACTATGTTTTAACTTATAGATTAAAAATAAAATACAAATTAAGAGTGATGAGTGAATAGTATTAAAAAAAAATATAGGACATTTAGACTGAATAGGAGCTAGTATTTATTTTGATCTAATGTGTTTTTTTTTTTTTTATTTCAGACCCGCGTCTAACAATTCAATTTATTCGAATTCAGACAGCGTCATTAGGTTTTATTCAAAAAAAAAAGAAGAAAAAAGACAGCGTCATTAGGCCCCACTCAAGTCAAGGGCATTTTTGGTTTTCTGACCATTATCAAGTATGATTTGGGGTTGATTCAATCACGGGTATACCTCTCAAAACGGTTAATCGGCTGATTTTGATTCAAGTAATTTTCCATCCTAATTTTTACTTAAGACAGTCTTTATAAGAGACGTATTTCAAATGGATCGGCTCACTATTACTTAAAAAAACTTAAAAAAATACGCATTGTGTAATTTTAATTGGACTTGGTGTTATAATCTATTAAAGTTGATATTATAACCTGTTAGAGTTGGTAGTATGACCCGTTAAAGTTGGTATCTCCAATTAGGTATAATAACATCTTTAATTGGTTATAATACCAACTTAAAATTCCAACTTTAATAGGTTATGACACCAACTTTAATAGGTTATAGCACCAACTTTAATAGGTTATAACACTAACTCGAAATAGTCTCAATCGCACGTGTCAATTTTTATTTTTTATTTTTAATTATTGAGAATGTGGGCTGGGCTCTTTTGAGAGACGTCTATAGTATAATGTCTATAGACGGTCTCTCAAGAGAGGGCCTAATGTGACATATCAATTCGACCAACAATTATTGAAATTGATCAGAAACCGATTAAAAAATTATTGGGTCATAACTCAAAAATAAAAAAATATTTTTAATATTAACAATTTCCTACAAAAATCATTATATATTTTTTATAACATTTTTAACTTAGCTGGATAAACCATTTTCATAAGAAAATATTTTGTTAAAATTAAATACCGACTATTAGTTGTTTATTAGATAGAAAATAAACTAACCAATCAAAAGCCATCTGAATTTTTTTTATTAACATTAAGACAACCAAGGATTATGAAAAATTAACGAGGGCATTTTTAATTTTCTGACTATTATCGTGTGTCACAAAGCTTATTGCTTATGTGTACGCTTAATTAAGTACTACCCTCGAATAATACTATTTTTTTATAATTAGTACAAAAAAACTAAAAAAGATTTCATTAATTTGAAGTAATTAGAACCATTTAGCAGATTAGCAGGAGTATTAAGGAAAGTAGTCTTACAGAAAAAGGAAATTAAAGATTTCTAACAGTAAGTATACTAATAATTAAATAAATTAAATATCATCCTTTGCTTTCACCCGGGTTTTATTAAACTTTTAATCTTCTTTATTTATTTATTTATTTATTTATTTATTTTCCTCTCTCTCTTTCTCTCTTCTTTCTTCCTCACAATCTTTTCTCTTCAGAAATTGTTTTGGGGGAAGATTGAAGTTTGGATTCGCCATTTTTTGATTACATTTCCTTTGTGGAAAAAAGGATTTACATTTTTTTGAAGAAAAAATTTGGAAGAAAACTTTAGAGTGCAGAAAACAGAGGAAAAACAGAGTTTTTTGCAACTGGGTTTCTGGGTTTATTTGATTTTCCTGCTTAATTAAGGAAAAAAAAAAGATTTTTAATCTGGGTTTTTGGAATAATTAAGGATTTGGGTTTTTATGAAGTGGAATTTATTGTAGAAAGGAGCAAAAAGAAGCCCAGATCGAGAAGCAACCAAAGGACTTTGATCTGAATTAAAGAACAATGGTAATTTTTCCTTGAATTTTTTGTAGTTTACATAAATTGCTGTGATTTTCTGATATTTTAGTTGCATTTTTCTTATTTTTGGATTTAACTTGTTGGTCCATTGACTGATTTTGCTGATTATTGACTTTTTTTGACTGATCGATTCCTATTTTATGCATTGAGTTTACTACATTTGTGGCAGAATTTGAGGCGAGCTTGATTTTTTTTATTTTTTTTAAAAATATTTTTATCATTAGTATTTTGTTGGAGTATCAATTTTTATTATTAAAGGGGTATAATTTGAGGTTGTTGGGATATGTTGATAAGCATAGTTTATTGGTCCGGCCTTGTTATGCTTGTGATTTCAGATTTGATAATGGAAATTGAAGTCCATTGAAATTATCCAACTAGAAAATGCAGAAATGTCTGCCAGATGGAAATGGTTAGGAAAATTCCATTAGTTTGTGTTTTTGATTGTTTTGTTATGATGAGTTGTCGACAAGGCGACAATGGTGAATCTTGAAAATTTTCGATAAGATGACTAAATAAACACTTCTTGTGCTGTTTTTAGAGTTTCCCATTTGCGTTTTTACACTATTCATTGCTTGTGCAAGAATATTATCTTGAGATAGTCCTAGGTTGAATTATACTGTGATCCTGTTGCTTAATATATGATTATTATCAATGAATAAGACCTCGAGTATGCAACATAATGCAGTATTTTATTGCCAAAGATTTGAACATATTACTGCTTTTGTGTCGAATGAGCGACAATTCTAGTATTTTAGGATTTCATTTTGGTTTATGGTTAGGTTTTATGCTGTGCTTAAAGTGATTGGTGAGGATGATTCATTTATTATTGACGTTTTTTCTAATATAGTAAAATCGCGTTGTTTCCTTCAAAAGAGAGGGTATGAGATAGTGTGGCAATTATCTTCGGATATTTTTTAGTACTTCCAAAATTTAGGCTAGTTGTAAGGTTTGGGAAAACCATTCAAGGGGAGCAATAATCATCTTTGAATACACATATACAGTCACATGAGATAGATTTTGCATCAAGATAAGATAAACCAGCTTATCTCATACCAATTACCTTTCGAGATACCTAGTCACAAACCCACCTAATAACCAGCTAAGTGGGTTCCAGGGTTGGATATCATGAGAAGTATTAGGCCTTATAGGTGGTGTAAGGAAAAATCTCGTTGAGAGAGAGTTAATTAGACAATAAGAGTTTAGGGTTCTCTAAAGAAGTGGTTTGTTAATCCTCTTCTATTCTCATTGCTCATTACCAAATTATATTCCTCAATTCTCACTCTTCCCATCCTCAGATTGTCCACAAGTAAAGTCTTCTCAATCTCAAGGCTTAGATTCTAACACTTCTCCTTTGATTGCTTACAATGGATGCAAATCTTCCTTCCAAATTCATTTACCAAAATAACACCCAAGTTACTTATCACAATAAAATTATCTTAAATTATTCAAAGCCTATTCTTTCAACCAACATAATCGTTAACATCATCGTTTACTAACTTTACCTCTTTTTACTCTAGATCTAATCTTTCAACCTTAGCTTTTGTTGGATTCAATTTTATTGAATATCAATTGAACTAATCTTTCTTAGGATGTCAATGTAATGATCAAACCATATGACTTAAAGTACTCTTCAAAGGCCTACGCATCTAGCCAACTAATTTATATTTCTATCTTATAAATTAAACTCCATCTAAACATAGTGAGCTGGTACAATCCTTCCTAGAAGGTGGGTACCTTCTTCATATTGATGCAAAATTACAGTAGGATGAGATGCCTAACCATAATGTATCTTCTTTGTTTTGATGCAAATGAAATTTCATTTTCCAAAATAAAAGTTCATAAAAAAATCCATAGCATGGTGCAAATAGCATTTAAGTAGTTTTTATGTGTTTTTAGAATACTGTGTCGTGTCCTACTTTAACAAATTTGCTAATAGAAGCCCTTGAATTCTATTTTTAGAATCTGTAAAAATTTATAGCATGCATTAAAATTTGGGGAAGTGATAGAATTTAGAAAATGGGTCTGGGCAACCCAAACAAGGAGGAGAAGAAATAGTCCACTCATAAACCCAAAGAAGGTTCACTACTAAAACCAATTGGTGATAGTAGGAGTTATTTTTTGAGCTATAAAGTGATGCTTACTCTTCTCTTTCTCCGATGTGGGACAACTCACATGTGGGTAACACATGGGCACTTCAACAGGAAGAAAGTGGCGAAATACCTACAAGGGTGCTGTCTAGAACTAGTGAGAAAAGAAGCGGAGGGGAGCTGAATTTTGACCCTTCTTTGTTCTTTCTTCACTTTTGAGGTCTCTACAAACTTTGGACAATTGCCAATCTAAATACATTATTTATCCATGATCAATTACTCAAATTAAGGTTCTTTTAGAGATTTTCCCTCAACATCACAAATCTAGATAAAATTTTCATTTGATATGTTGTAACCATAATTTACCTACTTAATTAACCCCCTAAATCATCGTGTTGGCCTAATGTATTTTTGTTCATAATCTAATGAATTTGTACTCTAAGATTTTTAACCCATTCCACTTAAAGTAATTTATTTTTAGCCCAAGAAATCTTTGAGATGAAAAGCCCTTTATCTTCGATTTAAACTTCATGTCATTTTATTTTTTTTTTCTATATATTTTCAATACCGTTGCATTATTAGATCACAATATATTATCAACTGGTCTCCTGAGAGACCGCCTCTTTGATAGATGTGTCTCAGGCCCAACCCATTAAACCTTAATGTGCACTTACTGTATCCTTAATGCCTACTTACATAACCTTAATGCCCATCGAGTAAGTACTTAAATGCCTACTTACAACATTCTTAATGCCTGTCGAGAAACTTAGCCTACTAATCTACTTACCATATCCTTAATGCCTACTTACAATATCTTTAATGCCTACTTACAATATACTTAATGCCTACCGAGTAAGTACTTAAGTACTTACAATATTCTAAATGCCTACTTACAGTATTCTTAATGCCTACCAAGAAACTTACTCTATGTTTTTCGTTTTGGGCTAGCCCAATAAGAGATGGTCTCTCAGAGAAATCGTTTCTCACCAGAATTCGTGATATATTATTAGATAGATGTCCTAGATAGTGATGACGTAGATCGTAAGGAGAGACCTTATCAATAGCTAAACAACATGCTGTTGGGATTGACCTTTGCTTGCCCGTGTAGATTAGCGGAGTGTTCTCTTGTGTGAGCCGAGTATAATGGTCTTTACTTCGATTTGCACATTACCTCTTGTTTGTTGCATCTTACTCTTACGCCTTTGATCTCTCTGCCACACTTTCCGGTTCTATAATTGTGGACATATTAGTGGACCACGTGCGGGTGGTGGTATGACATAGCGGTCCTATCATACATATTATGATTTTGAGAGGGTTTGATATAGTAACTGTTTTCTCAAAGTTGAGAGGTAAGTTTATAGATAGGTCAAGGATAAATGTGATTTTATGCCTTCTTCCCTCCTATTATTACAAAGTGTTGTTTTATCTTATTTTATTTGTTCCATTATACATGTCGTTTTTAAATGCTATATTAAATATCATTATACAATATTAATATAATTTAGAACATCATTTTACTTACCGATACAAAGCTACTACTTATTACCAATGCAAATCTTAAATAGGGCGTGTTCAGCGTAGCAATTTGAGTAGCTAAATTAGTGGTTTAATAAGGCTAAAATGCCACTTTACAAAAATATTACTCTTGTTTGTAGAGTACCAGTTAAGTAGCGTTTAGTGGTGCATGTATTTCAAAATTGAAAGTAGCGGATTAAGATTATCTCTATATTTTTTCAACAAATTATATTATATTCTAACAGGTTAAAAAATATAACTATAACCTTTGTATAAATATTACATGCCTACTTTAGGTCTTATAAGTCTGATATGTCATTACTATGTTGATATTCTGTTGCATATTTTGATGCGTACAATTTGTCCTTTTTCCATGTTACATATTTTTAACAGTGTAAAGTGTTTAGCTGGTATAGCAGGTTGTGAATAAATCTTAATGGCACTTAAAGTTATTTTTGTATTTTTCAGGCTGCTTCAGTCACTTTAGCTGTCGGATCTCTTGTTTGGGTTGAGGACCCTGATGATGTTTGGATAGACGGTGAAGTGGTTGAAATTAAAGGTGAAAACTTAAAGGTCGTTTGCACTTCAGGAAAAACGGTGAGTAGTGATTTGCCTTGCCTTATGTATTGTTAAAATCACGATTCTGATCTACGATTCGACGATTTTACGATCCAAAAACAATCGAGCGATTTGAATCGGAGGTAGAATGTTAAAGTTGTAGAATCTTACGATTCTAGTTGGACTAAAATTTTTAGAGGTAGAATCATAACACGATTCTATGATTTAACGATTGGATTCTACTAATTAGTATGAATTATTTTTTGATTTTTCTTATGTACTATCTTTTACTAATCTCTTTCACATATAAACACGAATTTCAAATTTTCCATTATGAAAACTTTTAAAAAACAAATTTCTTAATCGGTATGAAGATTTAAACTAATTATTAAACAGTTTTCGTTATATTCTTAAAAATAAAGTCAAAGAAACTTTAATTCATAAATTTAAACTTTTGAATTGGATAATAATGATAAGATCCTAGATATTTTTAATATGTTTAAGTTTATTTGTAGAATCGTACGTTTCTACGATTCGATTCTCCCTCTCTAAACGATTCTAAGTACACTCGCGATTTTAACAACTTTCATAGATCGAGTTTATAATTGACCCTTGATAGCAATCATCATCAACTTCACATAAATTAGACGTGAACGTGATTAATGAGCATAATTCAAAATCAACGAAATAAAAATCTTTGGCTCCATCGATAATGTATTTGGCTTAAAATGTGTCTTACATCCAGGTGTATTGTTTTTGTTTGTTGAATCATAAGCTGATGCAACTCAGACTATCTTATTTTTATTTGAATTTCTGATTTGTGAATAGTCTATTACATTTCTGTAGGCTCTTTTTTTATATCCTACCCTGTTCGATGACAATTAGTACCTTGATGATTTTTGTTTAGTTCTGTACTTCAGATACTCTCTTTTGGTTTAATATCATGTTCCTTTTTGATGAATTTATGCTTTCATATGATATGCAGGTTGTAGTTCATGCTTCAAATGTATATCCAAAAGACCCGGAAGCTCCTCAGTGTGGGGTGGATGACATGACAAAGTTGGCTTATTTACATGAACCTGGAGTGTTGCAGAACCTGAAATCTAGATATGATATTAACGAAATATATGTTAGTATATTTATACTTGTATAGAGTATTTATTATTTACGTTCCTTGCAATTTTCTAGTCTAATTATGCTTTTGTATGGGATACTGATTCTATTTATGATGTTATCATGCTTAGTGAGATGTGATCTCTTCTTCTGGCATCTGACCTTACTGATTCTTGTTAATAAAGTTGCATCTACTAGCTTATGTAAGGAATTTTCTGATTGTTGAAAAGTCATTCTATGGATGTGATTTAGGCTATTTTTTGTTTGCCTAAATCAAATGAGATATTTGGTATTTTATCCATTGTTGCGGGGATTGAACTTTTTTCAAATGTGGAATTAATTGTTACTAGCACTCCTGTTTTGACTTTTATCATTGCTGCATTGTTTGTAATCGGAAAGCATTGTTACTACATTATGTTAATAATACTATAGTTATCTTTATTTTATAAAAGTTTCTCAAATTTATTAATCATAGTCATGCTGTCGTTATTATCTAATATAAAATGACCAAAAAGAAGAATACCGAGAATAGCATCAACAACTACAATAGCTTCAACAATAATATTGGCTTATTTAATGCACAATGCTTTTATAGTAGATCAAAATTTAGAAATCTTGATAGCCGATGCTACTTTAATGTCGATTTTAGTAGTTATGCTGTTGTTATTTTTTATAACTTATAAGGGATCTGTTTGTCATAAATAACGATGACCTGAAACAAGGTGAACACAACATAATCGTATGATGTCCCTACTGTATCGTAATGTGATTTATTCTGATGCGGCTGATGCCATCTTTCTTTTGACTGTTATGCTGGCCTGTGAAGCTCTGACTACATCGGTACTGATTAATAATTTTGTGTCTGCAGACTTATACCGGGAGCATTTTAATTGCAGTAAATCCTTTTAGAAGACTACCTCACTTGTATGACGTACATATGATGGAGCAATATAAGGGTGCAGGTTTTGGGGAGCTCAGTCCGCATCCTTTTGCAATTGCAGATGCTTCATACCGGTACCGTACATCTTTTACATCGTCTATGTTTACTATTTTCTGACTGTTTTTAATGGTAGAGACCAAGATAGAAACATATATTACTTAATATATTCCTGTATTTTTTCCCTTCTACTTTGTCTTTTCAACATAATCATATTGCCTCATCTCTTTTTGAGAAATAAATCTGCTGGATAATGGACATGATGTATCAAGGTCTGTAGCTTTACTTTGCTTAAAGTATCTGTTTATGAACCTCATTGGTATTTTGCATTTGGTTACAGATTGATGATGAATGAAGGCATTAGTCAGTCGATTTTAGTTAGTGGGGAAAGTGGGGCGGGTAAAACAGAAAGTACGAAAATGCTCATGCGTTATCTTGCATATATGGGGGGCCGAGCAACTGCATCTGAAGGAAGAAGTATTGAACAGAAAGTTCTGGAGGTAATATTGTTTTCAATGATATGATTCAGAACAACTTTTTGTTACTTAACGTTTGTTTCTATTGAAATAATAAAGAACAAGTTCCATTTGCAGTTTGATATTATCCTGAAATAAAGTTTATATATTATACTTACGACCTGTTTAGATATTGGTATTAAATGTTGGGAATGATAATGAAAGTTTTAATGTAATTTAGCTATGAAATCTACTTGACAATGTTGATGTTCATCAATTCATGCTTGTCCTACTATATTCATTTACTTTTTTCACAAAATTTATTCCCGTCCATCATCAATTGAAAATGTGGTATTAGGTGGTAATAGCATATTGTGAAGAGAAACACATGCTTGTGGATGAGAGCGTTATTACCTTGGAATAACAACAAATTTGTTAAAAATTAACACTAACCGAATGCCCCTTGAGTTCTTATTAATATATGCACCCTTTTACTGTTGCAGTCTAATCCTGTTTTGGAAGCATTTGGTAATGCGAAGACTGTCAGAAATAATAATTCCAGGTAGAAGCTTGGATGAATTCTGGAGTATTTTTGTATCTTTGTTTGTTGCATGATTTATTTAATGTATGTCTGAAATATGCAGTCGTTTTGGGAAGTTTGTGGAGATTCAATTTGACCAGAATGGAAGAATATCTGGAGCAGCAATAAGAACATATTTGCTGGAAAGATCACGTGTGTGTCAAGTATCTGATCCAGAGAGAAATTATCATTGTTTCTACATGCTTTGTGCTGCACCCAAAGAGGTAAGGAGTTAATGCATACTGTTACCTTATGCGAAACTCACGATGTTTTGTTTGTGAATAATTGCCGTCTAATGTATCGTTCATCAATCCAGGTTGTCCAGAAATACAAGTTGGGGAACCCGAGAACATTTCATTATCTGAACCAATCAAATTGTATTGAGCTGGAAGGGCTTGACGATGCCAAAGAATACCTTGCAACAATAAGGGCAATGGATGTGGTTGGAATTAGCCCCGAGGAGCAGGTACTTCTATTCACTCCTTCCCTGTGTTGCAAAACCCACATTAACGGACTTGTACCTGAGATATGCTCTCTTTATTGCTTTTGATTCTCAGGAAGCAATTTTTAGAGTTGTGGCCGCTGTTCTTCATTTGGGAAACATCGAGTTTACAAAGGGGAAAGAAATGGATTCATCTGAACCAAAAGATGAGAAGTCCCGATTCCATTTGCAAACAGCTGCTGAACTTTTCATGTAAAACACGAATGTTGCTGTAGAAAGTTCTCTTTCCTGACTTATCCTGAACTAGATTTTATCTTCTTAATATGATATAATGCTGTTCAGGTGTGATCCAAAGGCACTAGAAGATTCTCTTTGTAAACGAATAATGGTTACTCGTGATGAGACAATAACCAAATCTTTGGATCCAGAGTCTGCTGCATTGAGTAGAGATGCTCTTGCTAAAATTGTATACTCTAGGTTGTTTGATTGGTAAGAACATTAACCGGAAATTACTTTATACTTTTTCCCTATTTTTTTACAAGATTCTTATAATGATTTTTGAATTTTCCGCAATCTCTTATGCATTTCATTTTAAACATGTACTAGGCTCGTGAATAATATTAACACTTCAATTGGTCAAGATCCAAATTCAAAGTCCATAATTGGAGTGCTGGATATCTATGGATTTGAGAGTTTCAAAACAAACAGGTGCTTTACTGGTATGCCTTTACTTTTATGATTGGTGGGGTTATATTTTGTGAGCATCAGGACCAAAAGAGTAGTCTTGGAGTTTGATGATATGCATGCAGACTGTAGAGAATGCTGACCTGCACTCCTGGGTTTCTTTGACACTTTTTTTAATAACTTTTATCTCTATTAATATTAAATTATGTCATTTTTATGTTTTGCTTTTAAAAATTCTTTTAATGCTTTTTATCCTTTTTTTTGTCGAAATAAGTTTGAATTTTTTATCATACTAAAACACTGACAACAGAGAATGTGAAGCATTATAATTATTTGCATAAATTTTCAATATTAAGTTGGATTTACTGATCATGTGTAACATTCGTTACAAAACACTCTCTGATATTGGATTTAAGATGGTATTCATGGTACTATCTTTTCGTACAACATTCGGATTTCCCAATATGATTAAGTGGTACTAATACTAGCTTATTTCTGTTTGTAAAAAAATGTTTTTTCAAATGTAATTGATGTTCAATGTTTAACCCTTATCAATCTGTGCGTGTAATCCAAAATTGCATGATACATTGTTGTGACTTGTAAGCTTGATGCCTTTCCAGTTTTGAGCAATTCTGCATAAATTTAACGAATGAGAAGCTTCAGCAACATTTTAACCAGGTCTGTATATCATTGAACTCACTCATCATCCTGCATAGGAATTGGTATGTCCCTAAATCCATGTTAGGATAACACAGCAGAATTTCTTTTGCAGCATGTTTTCAAGATGGAACAAGAGGAATATGAAAAAGAAGAAATTAATTGGAGCTACATTGAATTTATTGATAATCAAGATGTTCTGGATCTCATTGAAAAGGTTAGTTTGTTAGATATTTTCTAGTGCTGTGCAGGGAAGTTGATTGGATTGGCTCAAATCTTTAGTCTCCAGGGTTTTGTTAAAAGAAAAATTTGAAGCTTTTTTCTTCTGTGTTCTGATGAGTATAAATGTGAAAAATGTAATGTCACTGCTAGATGTGTATTTTTAAATGTATAATTTCAGTCTATTGCTATATATATCCAAACCTTTTTTTTTATTTTTTCTAATTGCTGCATCATACAGTAAGCACATCTAAAATGTTCCTTGTCCTGTACATGCACAACTCAGTTGGTTTTAGGAGAGGGACTTTTTATGTGACAAACCATTTTTTTCCTATGGAGGATATTTTTTCCTTTGATTTTCTGCTGTTTTTGTGGAAGGAAGCTGATTGTGTTTGAACTTTGAACCCTGTGTTGAAGGATTGTAATTGCTGCAGTTTTGCATCTTTCTTTTCTTTTGGAGGAATATTTGAACACAATGCTGTTTTGCAACTAGATGTTGTCCTGCTTTTTCATTTGACCACATAATTTTGGATTCTAATCTACGTCTAACAAACTAGAATTAGTTAGCTAATAATAGAAGTGTACAAGGAACATCAAGGTGATTAGTTGTATGTTGATTTTATGAAATGATTGAGTTAGTTTTTTTCTGTAAGTTTTTTTTTTTGCTTGGAGAAGTCCAGTAGGAGTACTTCGTTTTGGATTGTAATAGACTGCCTTAAATTGGCTACGGCATTTATACACGTGAAGTAATTGGCTATTATTTTTGATTAAATTATGGCCGGGTGGGACCTTGAATCAATTTTTTTCAGCTAGGGAAGCAAGTTTAGGTTTGCATTTGCATATCTCTGATCCTTCGTTATCCCACCTTGGGTAGGAATTTCTTTAGAGGCATGGCATTGGGGCAATATTTACAGTCACCTTGTTTTGTCTTTTGAGATATTGCCTTGATTTCCCCCTTCACGAAGTTATTTAGTTATATTTTTATATTTACTTTGGTCTTTAATCCCTTGTTATACTCTTGCAATATGTTTAAACTTGATATGTTTCTATCTGAGATCCATGCTTCACAGGCTTGTGGTGTCCATTTTCGTGTTTTACAAATCTTTCTGTTGATTGTCTTGACTGCTTTTAATATAATCTAGTCTTTTAACTATGGACTTTCTTTATTTCAGAAACCTGGTGGAATCATTGCACTTCTGGATGAAGCTTGGTAAGCCGACGAATAGATCTTTAGTGACAGATAACCTACAATTAAGCTCTTTAGTTAGATTTGTTGCTACTCATTATTAATTTTCTTCTCCTTTTCTTTGGCTAGTATGTTCCCAAGATCAACACATGAAACATTTGCGCAGAAGTTATATCAGACATATAAAAATCATAAACGGTTCAGCAAGCCCAAATTAGCTCGTAGTGATTTTACTATCTGTCACTACGCCGGTGATGTAAGCTGCAATTTAATCAGCATATGAAAGTTCTAGTTTATTAAATTTCACAACTGTAGTGATTTTGTTCCATTTTATAGGTTACCTATCAAACTGAACTGTTTCTGGATAAGAACAAGGACTATGTTGTTGCTGAACACCAAGCACTTTTGAGTGCTTCTAGATGTTCCTTTGTTGCAAATCTATTTCCCCTTTTACCAGAGGAATCTTCCAAGTCATCAAAGTTTTCTTCAATAGGTACCCGCTTTAAGGTATGTTGTCACCGTACTATATTACTTTACGTGTATGATTTCTTAAAATGCTTGCTTTGTGATTTTCTTCATGTTCTATGCAGCAACAATTGGTATCCTTACTCGAAACCCTGAGTGCTACAGAACCTCATTACATACGCTGTGTGAAGCCGAATAATCTTCTAAAGCCAGCGATCTTTGAGAATCAGAATGTCCTTCAACAGCTACGTTGTGGGGTGAGGATTACATGTCCCTCTTTCCATTTGGTTAAGTTTAAATGTCTATGGCTGCATGCACTGACATTTTCTACTGTTTTAGGGAGTTTTGGAGGCTATTAGGATCAGCTGTGCTGGATATCCCACTAGGAAACCCTTTCTCGAATTTCTAGACCGGTTTGGGATTCTTGCACCAGAAGTTCTAGATGGAAGGTAAAGAATGTTTCTTTTATTCATGTTACTAGGAATAAAAAATAAACTGACTTTTTTACATTTTGATTATAGTTCTGATGAAGTCGCAGCATGTAAGAGGCTTTTGGAGAAAGTGGGACTTGAAGGTTATCAGGTATGACGAATCATATTATTGTCTTCATTTTGATTATATACCAAATAATGCTTTTCTTTCACTTGTATAGCTAATTATGGATACTTCCATTGTTGTCTTTGTAACAAGATGCTTCAGTTTTAAGAAACTAACAAATGTTGATTCTGTATGTTTGGATAGGAAAGGGCTAAAGTGTGACATATTTTTATAAATCTTTTGATGGAATGCTGTGGCTTTTAAGAAATTAACAAAAAGCTCTTAGCTGTCTATATCTGTTGTCATGTTAGTAATACTTGTCTTTCTGTCAACTTGTTACATGTGAAGTAATCTCCAATGTAAAAAGGTTCTGTATTTTTGACTGCTATGTTCAAAATGAATTTTTTTTTTGAGCCTGTCAAAATGAAAAATTGATCAAGTAGATTAGGCGATCTTGGGTTTATCAACTAATTAGAAATCTGCATGCTCGTTTTCATATTGACCGTGAAAGTGGGTTTGCTGCCGTTACTGCAACTGCGACTGCATCCTAGATTTTGAACTATATATGCAGTTGTCAAACTGTCTTAAATGTCAGATTTGAAGAGTGAGTTTTATTTGCTCTTGCTAGCGGTCAACTATTCTATTGAGAAGGGTATACGGCTCAAGCCAATTTATAATGTCATTGAGGAGGGCATGTATGCACTTATGAAGAATGCTTCTCATGTTATTTGCTTAAATAGTCTGGTTTTTTGGAATCATTCTTTAGCTAGCTTACAACGACGATTACAATTTTGGTTTAGCTCAATAATCCTATGTTGGTTTCCTAGGTGGGGTTGGAACTTGGAAGGGGTTCAGGTGTACGCAGCCTTACCCTTTTAATTCAAATAGACATTTTCCAGTTGACTTATGATCGAAAACATCTTATGTTATTGTATATAGATAATAAGCGAACTTGATTTAATGGTTCTTTAATATACTATGCTCCGTTGGGAATGGGCATATCCTTTAAATAGCTTGTAGTATGATCTGGCTGCCTGCTGTTCATTACTCTGTCACAGAAAATGAAAAGAAATTTGAGCAAGAACTTGTTAGAGTTTGTCTTTCGATTTTGGATTACTTTCCTTATTTGCAAAAAAATCTTGCAGATTGGTAAGACAAAAGTTTTCCTCAGGGCTGGTCAGATGGCTGATTTAGATGCTCGCAGAACTGAGGTATTAGGACGATCAGCAAGTATCATCCAAAGAAAAGTCCGTTCTTATCTGGCTCGCAGAAGCTATATAGTGCTATGCCGTTCAGCAGTACACATACAAGCTGTCTGTAGAGGTATTATTTGTTCTGTGTTTGCGGCCCTGCATGGCAACATTTATCTTGTAAAGTTAATGATATGTTTCCTTTAGATTTCGTATTGTACTAACCTCAAAATATAATATATAGGACAACTTGCTCGTCATGTATATGAGGGAATGAGGCAGGAAGCTGCATCCTTGAGAATACAAACAGTAGCGCGGATGCATCTTGCACGAAAAGCTTACATGGAAGTCTGTTGCTCTTCTGTTTCCATTCAAACCGGAATGCGTGGTATGGCTGCTCGTGACGAGATGCGGTTTAGACGACAGACTAAAGCTGCCATTTTTATTCAGGTAACTAATTTTTATTCCAGTTTAGATTTATGTTCCTTAGATATTTATATGCAGATAATATAATGTTACGCTTATCTTCTATCATAATAACGTAAGTCATTATGGGTATAGAAAATAACAGGGTTCCAAATACTCTAGCTTTTAGCCAAATTTATTTTTTCCTCACTTAATCTCTCACTTTCAGAGTCACTGTCGCAAATTCTTAGCTCGCCAGAGTTACTTGAAATTGAAGAAAGCAGCAATCATTACCCAATGTGCATGGAGATGTAAAGTTGCTCGTAAAGAATTGCGCAACCTTAAGATGGTAAAAAGTTTTCTTTTGGTGTCTTTACTATACTATTTCGGTATTGCTCAAGCTACTCTTTTTGTCTGCCTTATGCTACTTCAAATCTACATTTGTGTTAAATAACAGAAAAGGAATCTTGAAACTTACTAGTACCTTAAAGAGCTAGATTTCTAATTTTCTTAGTTGATTTGAAATCTCACTGCTGGTTTCTTCTACATCTTTCTCTTTTGCTTAAAAGGTTTCCCTTATCTTTTGGGATTGGGATTTTGGATTTGGAATTCTACTTATGTGAGTGTTATTCGGAGATTAAAGCATATTTACATTTTTCCTTTCTTCATTCTTATTGTGGTGCAGTTCTGTAGATTGAATTAGTTTTGCCTGTATCTCATATAACAATCTTCTTTTGGGAATTGCAGGCTGCACGAGAGACTGGTGCTCTCCAAGCTGCCAAAAATAAACTTGAAAAGCAAGTTGAGGAGCTTACTTGGCGCTTACAATTGGAGAAACGCATGAGGGTTAGTTTATTCCTCTATTGCTTGTATCTAGTCGTCCAAATTCATACTTCTTTTATTCAGCACTAGAGGTGTTCAATGCCGGGGCGGGGCGCGTCGAGCCCGTTTAAATGCGACCCACTTTTAAAAGTTCATAAAATAGGTTTTTTTGTTTTACTTTATAGCCCGTTATGTCAATTCAACTATGAATATAACAATATAATATAAAAATATATAAAAAAAGTGGTAAAATAGTGTTTACATCCAATTCGTATAATTGTCTGACCCGGCTTGGCCCGACCCTTTCACAAAGGCTCGTTAATGACCCGTTAAATTGTGACCCGATCTTTGACCTGTTGGGTCGACCTGTCCCGTTGAACACCTCTATTCAGCACTAGTCTCCATTAAAATTGTTTTTAGGGTTTATTACTGGTTTGGTTTTTATGTACATTCTTGTTTGTGGAATGAATACTTTACTTCGTTTGTGCCTTCAGCATGCTCAGGTTAGCTAAAATGCTTTGGATTGTTGGGGTAAAAATATATTTATTATTACTAATAAGGGAATGGGTTAAGAGGATGAGCACAAGGTGTTTCAAGATCATTATCCCGTCTCATACCACAATGGTTAATCAGAACAAAAACAAATGTAGGAAATTTCACCTTCAATACCTTTTGACTATTCAAAATTCAAGTAGAAGGGTATTATTGGGGTTAGTGCTAAATGAGATGTAGAGCAAGGAAAATGTTTGTTCACTTGGTTTAATTTATGGGACATTGACAAGCAAAATCTTATCGAAATTATCATTGTTATCAATTTACCTTTCTCATCATGTGACTATATCATTTGGACTATGGAGTGCTTTCACATTATTGTAGAAAACACAATGCCTGCGAGTTATTTGTCCAAGTGCTCATTAGTTGTTTTTCCCCTTATATGGTGTACTGAATGAATAGCTCTGTGGTTTTACACTGAACTTTAATTTTGCACGACTGATACGGAGATATTACTTGAATGAGATCTCAAAGCAAGCTGCTCTCATGGTGGCACTTTCCGTTATTTTGTTGAGTAAGACCGGGGGTTATTTAAATGCAGGCTGATCTGGAAGAAGCTAAAACACAAGAGACCTCAAAACTACAAGCCGCGTTACAGGAGATGGAGCTTCAATTTAAGGAAACAAAGGAGTTGCTTGTAAAGGAGCGCGAGGTTGCAAAAAGCATTGTTGAACATGTTCCTGTTATACAGGAGGTGCCAATTATTGACAGCGTTATAGTGGAGAAGCTTACCGAGGAAAATGAGAAACTCAAGGTTAGCTCCATTTTATAGTTTGATTATTTTCTGCATTACTTGCTGTTACCAATAAATATATGCTGTAACATCTGAATTTCCTTGATCAGGACTTGATCAACTCACTGGAGAAGAAAGTTGACGAAACCGAGAAGAAATTTGAAGAAACAAGCAAACTCAGTGAAGAACGTTTGAAACAGGCACTAGATGCGGAATCAAGGATGATAAAGTTGAAGACCGACATGCAAAGGTAGTTTTTGTGCAACCTTTATCATGTTTCTATACACACACGCGCACACTCACACACATAAAAAGGATCAAGTGAAAACACTTAACATGGTGAAAACTAAAATCAAGGGGACATATTCAGCCTATAGTGCAAAAAAAAGCGGTAACAGTATGGTGATTTGGTAATGCGAGTTATGTGGTTATCGAGTTGCTTATATATATATATATGTGTGTGTGTGTGTGTGCGCGCGCGCCTGTGTGTTTGTATATATAGTAACACCTGGTTTCGAGTTGCGTATTAAGTGCTGGTGATTTTGTTTAGACTTGAAGAGAAAATCTTTGACATGGAATCAGAAAATATGGTCCTTCGACAGCACCAGCAATCGTTGTTAGCAGCACCTGGGAAGTCATTGTCAGAGTTAACTCCAATATCTGTTTCTTCGGTATTTTTCATCTATCTTCAATTCTTCTGCATTTCTTCTTGGGACTATTTCAAGTCAAATAATTATCAACCTGTATATTCTGCTTCTTGTTGCTTTAGAAATTGCCAAATGGTCACCTTGTCAGCGAAGATTCCAAAGTGAATGTAAGGCTTAATGCATTCAATCTTATTCCCTAACTCTTTGTACACATTTTTTTTTTCATATCGTGTAAATTGGATATTCTGAATTTGTATTGTGATTATGTATGTAGGAAGCTCAAACTGGAACACCTGTGAAGAAATTAGATTTTGAGTCTGAAAACAAATTTAATCGATCACACCTTGAACGCCAACAAGTATAATTTTGCAATTCTCGATGAGTTCTTATTATCAATAAATCATGTGCATATTCTAAATAGAGATTTTATGATTTGTCGCAGGAGAATGTCGATGCTCTTATCAAATGTGTCACAAAAAATATTGGCTTCAGTCAAGGAAAGCCTGTTGCCGCTTTTACAATTTACAAGTGTCTCCTCCATTGGAAATCTTTTGAAGCAGAGAGGACTAGTGTGTTTGACCGCCTCATTCAGATGATTGGCTCTGCCATCGAGGTGAAAGAAATCTCTTGTTTGGCTATTGTTAAAGAAAATTGATTATTGAACTGATATCAGGATTACAATACTGTGATTCTTGGACTGTCAATTAGATTGCATTAGCCTGCATGGAATACTAGTGTTTCATAAGGTTGTATTATGGAATTATAATCCAGTTTGATAAGTCATCGAGATGTCATGGTATTTCGGGCGAGCGTTTGGTTATTCCCTTTGTCCTAATATTTTTTTGTTTAAACATTCACATGATAATTTGTTGCTTAGTTATTCGTTATTATCATATCAAGGATGGGGAGTTTTTTTTAATGGGTAGTTTATATGATTGTAGTACATTGAATGTATTTTTCAAATTGATACACAGATAGGCTAGGGTTAAAAGGAGCTTTGTGGATGTGTTTGAAATAATTTGTAAAGTAGGGTTGATGGTTGAAAATTAGAAGTAGGGACACAAAGTATATTTATTATTGTTGGTTAATTGTCCGATAATGCCAGCACTAGGAACATTCTAGGTTAAGTTTTACTTGCGATTTTTGTTCCCATGTTCTAATGAATGCTTCATCTTATTTTCATCTGAAGCTGCAATTAATTCATTTAAGGCCCCCTTATTAGTTTTCATCTGCCTTGTAGAATGAAGATGATAACAATGAGCACATGGCTTATTGGCTGTCGAATTTGTCAGCTTTGTTATTCCTTCTACAACGAAGCCTTAAAGCTTCCGGTGCTACTGGTGGTACAGCGCAGCGCAAACCTCCGCCTCCAACATCCCTCTTCGGAAGGATGACTATGGTAGTTGGCTCTTTGTCATGTTAATTTTTTGTTGTTTTAAGTAGTGGTGTAAGTGTTGTATATTTTTAGAGTATATAACATATCTTGGGACTACGACCAAAGCTAATGGTTGAAGTCCCAAGATATGTTATATAATCTAACATGCTCCCTCGTAGGAGAGCCCTTTAGGCTAGAAATGTGTATGCAACACATGCCGTCCTCATACATGGTGCTAAATATTCCATTTGAAATGAGGGGTAGACGAGAGTTATACCCGTGACCTATTTTGCCACTTTGGCTTCTGATAACATGTCGAGGAACCAAGTTAACTAAAAGCTTAAGCTAATTATTGAAGTCCAATGATATATTATAACATTTTATATGCTTATGGACCAAATGATTCTAGGGCTTCCGCTCCTCTCCTTCCTCCAATAGTCTTGCTGCACCAGCGGGTGATACCGTTCGTCAAGTGGAGGCCAAATACCCAGCTTTGCTTTTCAAACAGCAGCTAACTGCATATGTGGAGAAAATTTATGGCATTATTCGCGATAACTTGAAGAGAGAGTTGTCATCGTTGCTTTCCTTGTGTATCCAGGTAATGTTGATAATTTTATGTCTTGCTTATTTTCATCTCTTGTTATGTCTTTGATTGAGTTTGCAAAAGGCTTCATGATGAACATTTATTATTGGGTTAATTGTGCTCATTTTAACTTGAATAAACATCATTATTTTTCACTTCTAATACACGATCAATTTTCAGGCGCCTAGAACATCCAAGGGAGCCTTGAGATCAGGTCGATCTTTTGGGAAAGAGTCTGCGGTAAATCACTGGCAGTCCATTATTGAATGCCTCGACTCGCTTCTCTATATGTTGAAAGAAAATTGTGTAAGTGGATCAATTATTGAGTCCTATTTATTTATGTGTTTTGTCTGAACTCTGAACTCAACGAATGATGTATTCAAATTTCTCTATGTTTTGGGCTCGGGGTGTCATGTAGGTCCCATCGGTTCTTTGTCAGAAAATCTTCACCCAAATATTCTCTTATATCAACGTACAACTCTTCAACAGGTATGTTTATCCTTTTATTTTCCCGGTATGAGCTTTACTTAAACATTGCTAGTCTTACAATCTTTTTTTTTCCCTTCAAACTTCAGTCTACTACTACGACGTGAGTGCTGTACTTTTAATAACGGAGAATATGTGAAAGCTGGATTAGCAGAGTTAGAACTGTGGTGTGCTCAAGCAAAGGAAGAGGTATTTTTCTTGCGATTTGGTGTAACATAATTTGATAGCTGATTCGGCTTCTGAATTCACGATTCGCTCATATCTTCCCAAGAATAGCCCAAAACCGATTTTAATTTTCTTTTCTTGATTCGCGATTCACGAGGATGTTAGTGAATCATGTGACACTGTATTTGCCTATAATTTATCATATTACGTTCTATGTTTCTTGTTGCGCTTGATTTGGTATTAGAGGTCTAATGTTTAGGCCATGTTATTTTCACAGTATGCTGGTGCTTCCTGGGATGAATTAAAGCACATAAGACAATCCGTCGGGTTCCTGGTACGTTTTTTTTCTTCCAAATATTGCAAGATGTAAAATACGGACTTGTTTCCTAAAATTACTACCCGGACTCCTTGAATCTCAATCAACTTCTCAATATATGCATTATCTTTCTCTTCATCTATGTGGTTTCTATGTGTACTAACGGAAGGTGTTTGCTTCCTGTCGCAGGTTATACATCAAAAGTACAGGATATCGTATGATGAAATAACTAATGATCTCTGCCCCGTAAGTCTTCCATTCCTCGGCTTCTGATCTGCAGTTATTGTTATCAACTTTTGCTGGCCCGATAAATAATTATACATAATCCATACTATTTTTTCCCTCCTATATCCAGTGGATAATTTTTGTAGCATACGAGTCTAACTAAATAGTTCCTCTTTTCCAAAACCGGCATGCTGTTTCAGAATTTATGTTTAGTCGGGAAATGAGACTTATTTTCGATGCGAAAAACCGCTATTTGCTGATGTTTTGTGTATGTTTCAGGTATTAAGTGTGCAGCAACTGTACAGAATATGTACCTTGTATTGGGATGACAACTATAATACTCGAAGCGTGTCGCAGGATGTAAGCCTTTTTTTTCTTGTGCTCATATATACCCAGTGGCGGACTCTAGATTTCAATTATGGGGGTCCTAAAATTGATTATGATAATTAGACAAACACACAAAAAAAAATAGAGGGGCCACAACATTTTTTACTTTTAAGTATAACATTTGCACACTACTGAACCAGAACATGCTTCCACCTAGATGTTCAAAACACACCCGACGATCCGATATCCACCCGACCTTATAATCGAACCCGATTTGACCGGCTTAAAAATGAAGTTCAATTCTGTTAAAATCAATATGGGTACAAAATTCGATTTTGGACCGACCAGAAACACTTGATCCGAAATCAATCCGATAACCCGAATGAACACCTTTACTTCTGCCAATGCATATACCTAATACCTCCAAGTTCTAACATATTTGGGTGCTCATCGAATATTTGGTTCTCTTTCATGTAGGTAATCTCGAGCATGAGAGTCTTGATGACAGAGGACTCCAACAATGCCGATGGCAATTCCTTTTTGCTAGACGATAGTTCCAGGTAAAACTTAAGTTGTTGTATATGAACAATTAAGCATGCTTTTCTCAAATAACTCGCTGACACGTGTGTTCGGGTTTCGGATGCAGCATCCCGTTCTCTGTCGACGATATATCGAACTCAATGGTATCGAAAGATTTTGTAGACGTAAGACCAGCCGAGGAGCTTCTTGAGAATCTGGACTTTCAGTTTTTACATGAATGAGGTCCTACAAACTCAAGACTTTATTTGTTTGGAGTCTAATTATGGTGATTGATTAATTTTATTCTTTCACACCATTATATATTTGTAAATTGTGATTAGTGTAGAAGGGTTGAATATTAGAATTTGTATTTTTCTCCTTATTTTCTTTTTTATTCCCAGTTTTGGCTGGTCTTTTAATGCTTATTCATTTCTCTGCCTCCCATTATTTAATAGTAGGGGCTCAAATTTTTTTCCTTCTTTTTTTTTGTTTATTTTTGTATTAGGGTATTTTAAGAGCAAAAGGCGATAAACGGGTAACCCGCCTTGATTTTTAGTTTTGTATAAAGAAACAATGCATATATTGAAAAAAAATACAATTGTAATGACGAGTGTTGCAAGGGTTTATTTTTGCTTATTTATCTAATTATTTTTATTTATTTATTTATTTATTTATTTATTTTTTAGGGGTTTTATTTGTTAGGTTTTGTTACCTATGAATATGTAATCAATTGAAAGCATGCATATACATACATGTACAAACTGTGGAGCCAAAAATATTTCTTCAGAAGTTTGGAATCTGTTAATATAGAAAATAAAATATGAATAAACCTTTGCTATGAAATAAATATATGTTTTTTTTTTGTATACTAAATATATGTTAATTATTTAGCTTCATAAGAAAATAGATGAAAATATTTTTTTGAGGGAAAACTGGCGGAGCCATATAGTGAACAGAATTATTTAAATTTTAAAAAATTAAAATTTGAGCTTATTAAATTTTATAAAATATGTCGAATGAATCAGTGTAAGATAC
The DNA here is from genome assembly GCA_019425755.1 of Amaranthus cruentus. Taxonomy (NCBI): domain Eukaryota; kingdom Viridiplantae; phylum Streptophyta; class Magnoliopsida; order Caryophyllales; family Amaranthaceae; genus Amaranthus; species Amaranthus cruentus. Next base: position 17,969,357 of record CM033458.1, on the reverse strand, counting down.
AAAATGACCCTAGTTCGTCGTTGTTATTATAACACCAGTGTATCCTGTTTATAGGAACTATGTGGGTAGAGAAAGAAAACGACAATCCATACTTATAAAGGAGCATGTGATTAAAGAGTTTTCGACTAAAAAATGATCCTTAGAGCGCTTCCTGTAACTATCCACAAACAAATTTTCTAAATTCGCCATTGACCGCTAAGTCAGCAATTTGAGTTGCACCTATAAGCGCAACCTTAGAGAACCTTCATTGAATCTTTAGACTTAAAAGATGTTTGGATGTGTAATGTGCACTATTATATATTATATAGTCTAATAAAATACATTACATATTAATATTTCCTTAATCTTTTTAAGTTTGCATCATTTATTTATCCTCTCACTTTGTATATCATGTATTCATTTAAAATACTTTTCTTCACTTTATATTGCATTCTTAAGCTTACATAGTTGTATCCAAACACCTTGTTATTGCACGACGTAGCTGTAGCAATGTAGCGTCACAAGAATCGATATTTAAAAAGTAACTGAAAAGTATTTTACCAACTAATAACAAATAAAAAAAATATTTATTATTGGTGAGTTGAATCCCATTATTTAATGATGCGTATTAGTATTCAGTATTTTTTCAAACCATAAATGAAACTTAACATCCACATTCTCAAAATGAATGGGAATAAATAAAAGATCTCAAGCAAGAAATAGAAAGGAACATAAATGGATAAATGAAAGACCTTAGAGGGAATTGGATCATTGACTTAATAACAAATACTAGTAAATGTGAAGATGGAGACATACACCCAATAAAATCAAATGGAAAATACCAAATTCTTAATTTATTTTCCTTTTATTTTCTTTAATTAAATAGCTAGCCAAAAATAAAAATGGATTGAGTGGCCATGAGGACTTCACATGGTATTGCCTAATACCAACATAATTCACTACTCATGGAAGTCTCTTCAACCTTGCCTAAAATTGTAGGGTTTGGACCAAAAAATCAACCAAATTGGACCATCCTATAAGTATTTCTATACAAATTTAGTTTAATTCTTGTTGTAGTGGTTTAATAGGATTACATGTACAGCTGTGACCATCACTCTTTGTATGTACATATCCAAATCTAGTTTGTACAACTTGACAACATTTATCATACTTTTGGGTTGCGTTCTTATATTTCTAGATAAGTATTTTCTTTCACACACATATCAAGTGGATAACATAGTCATTTTACGCGCTTGGCCGTCAAGTCTGAATAGAAATACTTCTTTCTGTTTCAGTTTATTTGTTACGACATTTTAATCTCATAATTTTGATTAAAAGGTAACCAACAAGCTGAAACAGATGGAGTAGTAAATACATAGTATTTGCTTCTATTTAAGAAAAAAGCAATCTATCACATGACATCTGCTCTGGTTGCATAATTCAGTTTAAAATCGGAGCATCAAATAAATATGTAGTATAAAACACATCCTAGAACTCAAACATCATCACATATTTGAGATTTAAGATGCAAATTCAAAGGGATCATAAAGGGTGTACTAATAATGTAGATAGCACATGCAAAAATATATATTATGAGTTGTTGTCGGGGGACTCTTTTTTCTTATGGGTATGAGTTGCCGCCATCCTTCCCTCTCCAGATCCTGCCTATAGTTTTCAATGAGCGGGATACACTGAATAGGATCGATGATGATCTGATGATAGCACATGCAAAAAGCTAAGGTCATATTTGGAACAAAATTTAGAAAACCAAACAAAACATGGAAGAACAAGATTGAATGGGTGGAATCTTGAACTAAATATATATTATATAGTCAACACTTAAGGCATGCATTCTTCTAGATTATATATAGAAGTAAAATGATAGATGTTATTACCACATGGTTTGAAGCAAATTTATTGAAGAAATGAATGCATGGGTTGTAGGGCAAGCCATATTTGTGTTTTGTAGTTGTGTTTGCCAACACCAAAGTAAGGGCTTTAGCTTTGAATGTGAATAAGTTGCTTCCTATTAGTACTTTCTATTTTGAGGTACTCTTTTATTTGTATTCTTCCTTTGCACTTGTTATATCATGTCTTCAACTTGTTCAATCATTAGTGTAACAAACATGGAAAACCAACCATAAATGTACTTAGTTATTCTCTTTATGTTATTTTATTTTTTATTTTTAATTTAGTGTCAACATCTTTGAATTCTGCCTCGACACAAATAGGAGAGAAAATAAATTACATTTAAAAGACTAAAAAATTAGATTATCTCCAAGAAATACACAATACTCAGAAGTTAAACAAGGAATGTTAGATGCTCGGCATAGGATGTTTTTTTTCACATTTTATCTATTGGTGAATGTATTAATTACTTCCACGATTCTCTATTATTTCCTTCTCTTCATATTTCAGTGTTACAAATTTATGTACTACTAAATTACAAACTAATGCATCACTAAGAACAAACCTTTAGCAACAAATTAGTTAATAAAACCCTAATATCATATATTGTACCATCACAAAATTAATTGAAATAATTATAATTATTGCTTCTATGAGCTGCAACAAATAATACACTATTAATTGACCCTTAATCCATATTTCTATTAAATCAAAGAAAATTTAATTTATCAATAAATTTATATTTATTATCTTGTAGTTCTACTGATTTTGAATAGTTTTAATATATAAATATAAATAGATTATTCTCAAATTTTGAGGAGAAATATATATGTATTCCGTTCTTTTATGTTTTTTCCTGTTTATTTTAGAACACTTTTTTGAAATCTTTTTGGATAATATGAGTAATCATAGAGTATAATTACATAATCAATATTCAAAGTAATCATAGAGTTGCTTAAAATATTTATTATTTTTTACATACATTTGTAATACTATATTATTACTCACATTTTTTGATACAATAACACCCACTTACTATAAAAATCTTAAATTTCTGAGTTAATGTGTTTTTCTTAGTACATTTGAAAATATAAATGAGTAGACAGGAGTATAAAGCAAACTCAGCTCGTTAAAGGCCGGAAAATTATAAATAAATATATTTAATTATGGATTAGGAGAACACTAAAAAATAAAAATCGTAGTTAGTTAGTGAAAATAATTGGAGGTAGTTGAGATTCTACCTTTAAAAAAGTTAGTTTGGTTCTTATTAATTATTCCTAAAAAAGACAATTAATACTACAATACTCCCTCCTATTCACTTAAGTTGTCCCATTTGTTTTTGAACACTACTCACTTATCACTCTTAATTTGTATTTTACTCTTAATCTATAAGTTAAAATATAGTCATGTGCGATCTTATTTGATTCGTCTCAATTTAAATATTAGTAATATCAACTTTTTATAATTTTTAATTAACAATAATTTGAGATATTAAGGGTTAAAATGTTGTCTCGGCAAGTGTGAAAAACTAAATGGAATTTTAACGTTTATTAATCAACAAATTAGTTTAACTTAAGTATTTTTACAGGCGGTGAGAATATTAATTACAAAGGGTACTAATAAAAAAAAGACTACAATTATAACGTTAACCCACGATTCTCTTGGTTTAATTATAGGTAGGTTGTTGCAATATAACAATTACTTAATCATCCATTTTAGTTTTTCTTTTTATTGTGAATTAAGTGTGAATTAGTGTGAAGTTTGCCTTTGAAATATTTTTATTAAAAAGAAATTTAAATATAATGTTTTCTAAAGTTAAAATATATTCATATAAAATTTTATTAGATTCGTCTTAATATATAGATTTTTAATATATTACTCCTTCGAATCTTTTTAGTTGTCTCATTTCCTTATTTGGCAAATTCATATTAATTGTCTCATTTCCTTTTTTGTTTATTTTTTTTACCTAAATACCCCCCTTTTCCTACTCCCAATATCCAACTACCATCTTTACAATTAATTTAATCAATAAAAATACCCGACTATCACCTTTTTAATGGACCCCACACCACCCTTAATAACCGTGAAAACCCAATGAAACATCTAAAATAATTCGGAGGAAGTATATATTTGTAGATGTTTATAATAATGCTTTAATTATAATTGATTTTTGCATGCAAAAGTCAAAGGCAAACTTCCAAATGAAACGTTAACAATAACAATAATATTCTGTATAAGGTTGACTCCAATTTATTTATTTATTTTATTTTATTTTATTTTATTTTACCTCCAATTATTATTATTATTCAAATTAATTTGTGATAACTGATTAGTGATAAAGGCACCCACTTGATATGAATTGCAGTTTGACTTCCCCTTTTGAGAAAATGAGTAAACACCCGTCAAAACGATAGGGAAGAAATAAAATAAGTCATTTCACTTACTTATGTGAGAGACTGTCTTTTAAAGAAATAACCTTAAAATAAAAAACTTATATTTTTAGTTTATTTTTAATTTGTATTAATTAAATTATTTAGCCCATATATTTAATATGTTTCTTGGAGAGAACGTCAGCATTTTATTCATCATATAAAAAAAATAAAAAAATTTAAATAATCTAAATAATATATATTAAGATGAATTTAAAGAGAATAAACAAATTAAAACGGAGGGAATAATAATTAGTCAAAGACTAATCACATGTATAGAGTAGTGTATTTTACAGGTATTAGTATTTGAGTGAATGATCAGTTAGCTAGCACTTGGGCGTAATTTCTGTCGACGACGTCGATCTTTAAATCATGGTACCATGTGCTTGTAATTCACAGTACACAAATTTTGACTTGAGACCATCTTTTGTATAGACGACTTTTAAAAGTCCAGTCTAATTCTAAATATATATTGTTACAACTCTAAATATGGATTTGGGCTGGACTTTTGAGAAGTCGTCTTTACAAAAGACGGTCTCTCAAGAGAGCACCTGGATTGATTATCTATATCAAATCAAACATAAAAAATGATTACCACTCTAAAACTATTAGCAATTGAGGCTCTATTGTCACATATGGTTTTTTACATTATTCATCAATCCCTTTTAATTTGTATTTTATTCCTAATCCATAAGTTAAAACATAGTCATGTGAGATCTTGTTTGATGCGTCCCAAGGATTATTCTTATAGTCAAGTGTGATCTTGTTTGAATCGTCTAATCGCATACTTTCATAATATTATCTTTTTATAATTTTTGAATATGCATAGTATTATATATAAATGAATAAATTAACACATTAAATTGCATAAAAAAGTCATATATAACAAGTATAATGGAACGGAACAAGTATGAAATATGTTATCCAACGGTAATAAGCAATTCAATTCAAAATGTGCGTGTTTTTTTTATAGTTTGGTGAAACCTCATAACTTATAAAACATTGTGCTTAGTGATGTTGGGGATAACTTAGATTCGGCCATGATTCCATAATTGTATTATTATCATGGAGTACGTTGAGGGTTGCTTAGCTTAGATTACTATATAGAAGTATATATTTGTAGCTAAATTAGCTAAATTTGTAGAAACCTTGAATAAGAAGAAATATGTGAATGAATTTAAGTATGTAAATTACAAAACATTGTGCTTAGTGATGTTGGGGATAACTTTCACTCACAACTTACAACTTACAAGCAATGCAACTATAATTATTTTATTGTGTTTAACCTTTAATAATAGTAATGAGCATGTTGTTTGCTATTTACTAGAAAAACATGGATTATGCTGCATTCATTCATTGACGTGGACATATGATGAGGAGTATTAATTATAGAAAAATGATACACCCTCTAATTCATTTCAGTTGTCCTATTCTTTTTATGGGCAATTTATGAATTAGGTCATGTCTCAATTAGAGAGTAAATATCACTATTTTATAAAAAAGATTAATTTTCTTATAACTCTTTCATTCTTTCAGTCTACTCTATAATCAAAAGCGTTTGTGGCTCAATGGATACTGAATAGAGCATTTGCAAGTGGAGCAGAAGGTTTAGGGTTCGACCCATACTGGGTGCAGGTATCACTTGTGGGCTTTTTAACTGCGTGCATCTCTCATTACTCCCTATTTGGAAAAATGGGTATGATTTGACCGCATTTTTCAGGATAAATAAAATTCTCAATATCCACACCCAACTTTGTGCAAGATATTAGAAGCGTCCTTTGAAGTTGTCACATAAAAAAAAGAATTGAAACTAACACTATGTTTGGATAGCAAATTAGGAGAGAAAAGAAAGGAAGAGAAGGGGAAGGAAAGGAAGGGAAAGGAAAGGGAGGGATAAGGAGGGAAAGTGTATATTGTTTGTTTAGAAGGGAAAGGAAGGGAAGGGAAAAGGAAAAAAAATGTTTTCCTTCCAAATCTTTCCTCTTTAGGAGAGATTATCTTCTTAATAAAATTTGTTCAAATTTTTCTTCCAAATTTCTCCCCTTCAAATTCTTTCCCTCCAAATTTATTATCCAAACAAGGGATACCTCCTCCCTCTAAATCCCTCCCCTTTTTTTTTCTTCATTTCCTTCAATCCAAACACACTTTAAGAACGTGGATATTTGCAAAAGAGTTTAGGGGGGCGGCACCTTGGAAACTGAGACACTTCTATTTGTTTGAAGAAACTAATTAATTAATTAATTAATAAGATAATAACAATTATTATTATTATATGACTAATTAAATCAAAGTCTATGCCACATGATAGCCTGAGATTGTGCCAAGTGCAATGTTCCTAAGCATCTAACGTGTACTCTTTAGTATAACTGACATACAAAACTGTTTTAACGACCCAATTGTTAGCAAAAATGTGGCCGTTGGAGAAGGGAAGTGTTCCAATAAAGGTGGGGATTGGGGAATATTGAATAAGAGTACTTAAGCACTTGGAAAACAAGCTAAGGGCACCCACATTCCTTCTTCATGTCAATGCCTCTTTTAGAACACCAATATGCCTCTTGAGATTGATTTTAAAACTCTATTCAAACCTCTTTTATACTATTTTATTTTTAACCCAAAAATAGTGGTTGTTATTTATTAAATAAAAGAGATAGAACGAGTAACAATTTTCATCTCCTCATGAGGGTGTTTGGCAAATGGCTGATAGCTGATTATAATGGCTGATTTGACCAACTGATTTTGAATCCGCTGCTATAAGCAGCTTGTTCAAAAACAACTTATTCGTATTAATAAGTTGTTTCAACCAACTATTTCACCAAACACTATGTTTAGCTAGTTTGACCATTCAACCCTCTATTTATATCCAAATAAGCTAAAATTGCTCAATAAACTAATTTGTCAAACACCCTCTCTATCTTTGCTAGAGCTGTTCCTGACAAATTTTAAACCCTAGACAAAAAACAAAAAATGGTCTTTATATAAGTGAAGTTTCAGTTATTTTTTCTCCAACAATGTAGTTTAATAGTCATGCTCTTAATTAAGAAACTTAATGTTGCAAGTTCGACCCATGTTAAAAGATACTTATGCAAATACACATTATTAATTATAAGAATTAACTCAATTTGGGCTTTTGCATAAAGTGGGCCTTAGACGATTGCACCTCAAAACTACCTTTAGGAGTTAGGAACACACTTATCTTTGCATACATCAACCAATCCCCTAAAACTAAATATTAAATGAAATATTAATTCATTAAATCATCCTCCTTCCATTAACGCTCTTTGACCAATCATATATACGCCAAACATAATTTATCCATAATTAATGAATAATAGATGGAATAATACAAAAAAAAGATATAAATAGAAAAAATGTCTAAAATTGGAATATGTTATTGGTGAAGTCTCATGATCATCAACTCGGCGCCGAGTATTGTGATTGATGATGTTGGTGACAATCTTTGATTTGACCGGCCGACTATTTTCCATTCTTGACCTCAATATTCACTTCACTTTAAACTCCACTTTTCATGGATCTTATATTTTTGACTAGAGGTGTTCAACGGGCCGGGTTGGGGCGGGGCGGTCAGAATTTAAATGGGCCGGGGTCGAACGGGTCATGTAAAATGTTAAACCGGCTGGGACGGGTCAAGCCCATTTAAATCCGACCCAATTGACCCTTTTTTGAAAAGTTCATAAAATAATTTTTTTATTATACTTTATAGCCCGATGGATCGACCCACTTATGTATATAATAATATCATTTAAAAATATAAAAGAAAAGTGGTAATTTTTTTCCGCAATTAATACTTTTAATTATCCGGCCCGACCCGACCCTTCACACTAAGGCCCGTTAATGACCCGCCCCATTATTGACCCGACCCGTTAAAATATGACCCGACCCGCCCCATTGAACACCTCTATTTTGGACTAACAAATCCTTAATAACAAATAAACATAGATTTCTTAGGTTTAGGCAATGATATCTAGCACAAATCTTCAATGATAAATTGTTATGAATAAACACAAGAAAGATAAAATACAATTAATACTCTCTCTTATTTACCTTTAATTTAACGGCGTGTTTGGTAGGTGATAATAAACGGTGGTAATGTGAATGAAAAACTAGTGTAATTTTGGTTGAAAAAACTTTTGGTTACCATGATGATCAAAGTTTCATTACCATGGGAACGATATGAAATTTTTGATTAAATTTTACACTATAAATCATTTTCATTACCACCATTTAATATCATTTACCAAACGGGCCGTAAGTGTCTCATTTCCTTATTGAGTCAAGTACTCTAAATGTCTCATTTTTATTTTAGGTATGTTTTATTTACAAATTCATCCTAAATGTTGGATAATTTTTTGGAAAAATTACCTAAAACAATTCAACTTTTTTATGATTTTCATACAATAATCCCACCTATCGATTAACCATGAATAATCCCAACTTTAGGGGTATTTTCCTAGATTAAGCTTGAGTAACCCGATGACCTACTATAGTAGGTAATTTACCAAAAAAGCTAAATTGAAAATTAATGTAAAATTAGAGAAAAAAATCCACATAGAAATTTCTGAATAATTAAAAAAATCAAAATTTTTTCAATATCTTTCCACGTTCTTATTTTCTTATTGTGTCAAGTCACTCTAAATGTCTTATTTTTGTTTTAGGCATGTTAACTTTACAAATGCACCTTAAATGTTGGATAATTTTTTTATAATAACCTTTGGATTTGGTTGTCTTAAAACTTAAAAGTCATTACCAAACACATATTTAGTTATTTTCTAAATTACAAATTGTTAATGACCAAAAAACATTAAGGCAAGACACGTCACAAAAGCATCAACAATGATCTCTTGAAATGATTTAAATTTAAGCAAATTTAGCTAAAGGAAAATATCTTCATGTACTCACATGATCATCAATCAAGCTCTATCTAAATGAAAAATATTCTCTATATTAATAAAATAAAAAATATTCTAGGTTTGATGAAATAAGTAAAAAATATTAATTATATTCTTTTATCTCACATATTTTCGTGGGAAATTCTAAGCATGTTCAACATATTCGACCGCATAGGGCCCCGAATAATTAGGGGCTTTAATATTAAATTACTTAGTATATGTTAGGTATTTATAGATACAAAATTGTTAGAAAAATATTATAATTTTTAAAAATTATACCGGGTATTCTTAGGATTTGTCACTTTTTGCTCCGCCCCCGCTTATTTTGCATCATTTAGGAAAAAAACTCTCATATTATAATTTAAAATGATAAAAAATAAATAAAACATGTGAATATTTATTGAGGCACATGAAATTGATTAAGCTAATTATATGAAATAAAAAGATTCTCAAAAAGTAAAGATCTTGGATATCATTAATTGGGTACTAGAAATATTCTTGCAATCCCTTAACTTCCAATAATGCACCCAATATTCCCGTTCCAAATGTTTCATAGATTTGAACGCGTTTAGAAATTGATAAATAGTGTTAATTTTTTAATATTTTAATGGGAATAATTAGCCAAAAATCTATCTTCAAAATTTTGTTAATATTTTTCAGGTGTTCTCTTAAGATATCGTCTTTTGTGAAGACGACTCTCTAAAGTCCAGCCTAAATCTATATTTAGAATTGTAATAATACATATTTAGAATTGGACTGGGCTTTTGAGAGCCGTCTTTACAAAAGACGGTCTCATGTAAGAATTTGTGATTATTTTTGATGGACCTTTATAAGTTGGTATAATTAGAATTTGGTGTGAAAGAACAATTTCAATTTATACTTTAAGATGATGATTGAAGACCTATATTTTTATATAATTGTAGATAATATATATTCTTCGCATATTTGATGTTGTGGTAAATTGTATGCGTCGTGGTTGCCCGATACCTGATACTTCTTTCGGTTCTTTTTTATTGTTCACTTTGGATTATACACGCATATTAAAAAAATGATAGTTAGGGTATTTTAAATGATTATAATAATTATAAAGGTGGTAGTTGAGGTATTTAAGTGATTATAATAATTGTAAAGGTCGTGATACTCTATTTTAAATAATATAAGTGGGATATTATAGTCTTTACTTGTGTGAACATAGGGTATTTAGGTAAAATAAATTTTGCAGTTATCGGTTTGTGAATGATGAATTGTGCTTGTGTGAACCGGCGCTAATAATGATACAATTTACATGCATCTACAACCATAACATTGTGTAGGAAAACTATCACCTAATTTTGTTACCTAGAATGATTGTTTGACCAATTTGTAACTAGTTTAATGCTTCAATGAATAGGAGAACATAGATTATAAATTGAGGAGTGAGAAAGCTTCTCATAGAATCTCTTCCTACCACTTAACTACATACTTTCTCTCCGCTGTAGTATATTTGATATTTAGACTTTTTATGCAATCTAATATGTTAAAAAAGTGTGCGATTAGTAAAATAATATTTCACAACAAATATATATATATATATATATATATATATATATATATATATATATATATATATATATATATATATATATATATATATATATATATATATATATATATATATATATATATATATATATATATATATATTATGAATTAAATGTATTTAAAAAATTCCTACAATGGTATGGGCCCATTCAAATGATTAGCTTTTGTTTGATCACCTCATAAATGATTAATGTAACAACGTAATTAATTTGTTTATTTTAATATGCTTAGATTTTCATATACCAATCCTATAACTAGTGATTGACCACTTCGTATCATGTTAGACCGCTAAGCCAAGCAAGACTTCAACGATAATTATTTCACTTAACTACGCCTGATTAAACATGATCAATGGGCATGGGTTGAATTCAGTATTACTATTCGGGTCAATATGAAATGAGTTGAAATACAAAAAATAAAAAATAAAAAAAAATTTGCATAACTCATTAAACAAAACTTAGTATTTAGATTGTATTATTACAGATTGTTGTATGAAACGTATTTGAGATGGTCTTACCGTGAGATATGTGCCTCATATATGGATTAAATAGCCCATGTAATACATATTGTGAGAATATGAGCTTATTGTTTGAGGTCATCTCACCGAAAAACGGTTTGGTGTATTCACATATTGCAATAACAATTTGGTTAAGAGTTCTTTTGAAACGTATAATATGCGGTTGAAAAGTACTCAAAGTCTTGTATTCAATACCACGAATTATGTATGACTTATGGATCAAGAATTACGTAAAAAAAATGATTGACGAATGTTTGGCCAGACTCAATTTAAATGAAGTTTGATTACAAAATGAATTAAGGAATAAAATAACAAAATTTTATAATCATAAATCGTTATAGAAATTAATTGGCATTTTCTTTCATTATTTTTATTTGTTTTACTTCAATCAACTTTCTAAAAACATATTCATAAAAGTATAGCAATATAAATAAATAACAAAATGACCATGACCCATATCACCATCATTTGATTGAATTAATCATCACATCATCATCATTATACTCAGTATTTCCCACATATAGAAAAATCTATTGTCAGGGTCTGGGAAAGAAAGACCATAAAAACTCTCCCAGCTATACTCCATATTTTTGGTTAATTAATAAGATCATCTAAACACAATTTTCAAATACAACTTTTTCAAATTTATAAAATTAAAACATATACTAATTAGCACTAGAATAGAATTAGATCACATCATAACTAGGCTTGATTAAGCAGTCATCCAGCTTAAAAGCATTAAACACCCCCACATTCTAAAAGTTACAACCCTTAAAAATAGAATTAGAGTATGTGATATATATATATATATATATATATATATATATATATATATATATATATATATATATATATATATATATATATATATATATATATATATATATATATATATATATATATATATATATATATATATATATATATATATATATATATATATATATAAAAGTTTAAATTTTTAGTTGAGTTGGATATGGTATCAGAAGCCATCATGTCAAGAGATTACAGGTTTAAATTAGAATCACCCGTCTTTTAAAGTGGAATATTCAACGCAAGCCAGGTCTAAAGCGATCTTATGCTACATCCACAATTATATCTCAAAGGGCTCTTGTACGTAAGATCAAGAGCATGTTAGAATATATCCAAATAATATATTTTAGAGCTTTAACCACCAATTTAAACTTTTAGTTGAACTGACTCTTCAACCGGCCTAGGTCCTAGGATATTATATATATGTATGTATTCTAACACATACATATAACAAAATCAATAGCGGAACAAATGCCCTCGGACGTTTGCATATGAGGAAATCGGGTTAAAAAATAAAAATTATGATTTTTGATATTGTCATAAGAATAATTTGTGAATTACAGCCTTAAAGTTTAGCACTTTTGTAAATTACAGTCTTAATATATTTTTTTTGTGAAGTGCAGTCACCAAACTTCAAAGTTTACAACTTTCAAGCAAAATCATAGAATTCCAACTATTTTGTTGGTCAGTGTTTTAGGATAAGTGATAGAAATTTTATAATTTAGCCTGAACACTGTAAACGTTAATACTTTAGTAATCATAATTAGCAAAAAATAAATATTAAGAGTATAATTCTCAGAATCCTAAAATTTAAAAGTTGTTATTATTAGCAAATTATTTTTTTATAATTATTTTGTACGGAATATAAATTGTATTTTAGTTTATATTCTATTTTTTTTCTGGGTGCACCACTTAAAAAAAACAAGGAAAGTTACAAATATTGAAAAATTAATATATCTAGTTGCACTATCAATATATAAACATATTTGATAATCATTATAATCATGATATAAAATCGCATGTAATAATATTTATGAATATTATTGCCGCCCCTCCAATCTCATTTATGAAGATACCTATGAATCAACTTTCTGCTAATTGAAGGTTGGCAAAGCTAAAAAAGTCCTTTTTAGCTATGCCAATTTATTAAACTATTTTTTGGATTAATTATTAGTATTTTCTAGCTTTCTTTAAGCCTTTTCTTTTACGCGTGACTCCACCAAATAATACAATTTATGCAACTTTTCCCACTAATTAGTAATTAATTAATTAATAATTAAAAAATTAACAAAAAATAAAGGGCCAATATTAACTAGAACAACGCTTGCTTAATTAATAGGAACAATAGAGTAAAGTACAAAACAACAGTCTCCTCTTGTTGAAGTGCCTATGTGTTACCCGCATGTGAATTGTCCTACATCGGAGAAAGAGAAGAGAATGCATCACTTTATTTATACTCAAGGAGTAACTCCTACTATTACCAATTGGTTTTAGTAGTGAACCTTCTTTGGGTTTATGAGTGATCTACTTCTTCTCCTCTTTATTTGGGTTGCCCAGACCCATTTTCTAAATTCTATCACGTCTTGAAGGCTATATAATTGATAGAGTCTTCTACCAACATTAAAAAATGATAGAAATATTGGCGAACTCTTAGCCACAAAAAAAATCCTCATTAAAAAAAATCCAATAAAATGGAGACATATTACATTCGTAACCTATTGCAACGGACTGGCGATGAATTCACGTCATTATTATTAGATACGAATAATTAACAACTAAAAGAATTTAGTTGTTGATAGAGAAAAACTTAATTTTAATGAGTTTTTTTTTATGTTTTTACATATTTAATAAATTTATTTTCACAATTTAGTAACTATATGTATTCTCATCAGCATTTATATAAAGATGATATGAGATTGTGTCATTTACATTTACTTTTATTTCAGCATGAAACAACGATGACTTTGTTCGGTAACGACTAGGTACATACCCGTGCTAAGCACGAAACTCTAAGAATTTTTGAAAAAAATATGAGAAAAAAATTGGACGTTAAAGATTGTTGTAGAAGAGAAAATAAGCATTAATGGAAAAATATATGAGGCAAAATCAAATATGGGTTAAATTAATTAAGCAAATCAGTGAAATAAAATTAAATTTTAAATACTACCTAAAATAACTTAAGTAAAACTAAGTGAGAAAATAAATCTTAAAATTGTAACACGTGTCACATTCTTCAATTGCTTTAGTAGAATTTATGATTGAAATGGCGATTATTTAAAATTTATCATTAGTAATCACTATTTGGTATAAGCCCTAATATAGAGACGACCTAGCGTCAAAGGTACTGGCCGTGAATATTTCATTAACTTTTTGTATTGCAAGTGTTTTTAAAAGCTTATGCAATGGAAAATTAAACCAAGGAGATTTAAATTTGTAACCTTTATCTATTTTAGATTTTAATATCGTATTAAATAACAAACTCAAACAAAAGGTTAAGCTTATGTTAAATGATCATTTAATTTCAACAAAAAAGTTCAAGTTGATGGTTTAAAAGATATACTTTATCAATAGTATCACTTATAAAATAAGACTTTTTTTCTCCCTACTTAGATATAGCATAACTAATCCGAAGAAAATTAAACATAATTTATTTATAAATGTGCTTAAAGTAAAAGTAAAAAACTAAACTGATTTGAACTAAAATGATTTCAAAATTGATATAGTATAGTATTTTCCTGTTCTATAATACTTGCTATGATAGTGACATTTTTCCACATAATATGTCACACTCAGTAGCAAGTATTATGGAACGAAGGAAGATAATCCTAGGAAATGATCGATTTGAATTTGAAGTGAGGAGGAAGATAACCAAAGTAGATCTCATGTCACTACACAATTGCATGATTGCAAGGCTGGTAGAAGCTGCATGCTATGGTATGATAAAAATAGTTCACAAATCCAAACAAGATCATGCATGGGATCATAGTAGGATTTGGAAACTTATTATTTGTTTCTATGTACATTGTTTTTTTATATATGGATTTGAACTAGCTAGTGTAACTTCTATGAAGCACTCTTTTGTACTTCTAGGATAGCAGCAAAGAAAAATTGTTGTTTTTTTAAGTAAAAGATGGATATTTAATATTAGAATGAATTGTTTGTACTTCTATGTAATTAAAAAAAAAGTGAAAATGTATGGAAGAGATTAAAAGAAAGAAATGAATCATTGTCGAAAACAGAGATAAAGGAAAATCAAAAATGAAAAATAATGCTATATAAAAAGGACAGACTATCTTAAAATATACTTCCTCCGTTCTGAAATACTTGCTACATTTTGTTTTGGGGCACTATTCATCGTTTAAGTTTATTTTATACATTACGATTAATATGTAAGTAATAATTAGTCAAGTGGAATCTTGTTTGAATCCTCGTATACTTTATGAAAATTAGAAATGGAAAACCCTAGCTAGCTAGGTTCACTACCTTGTCACTCTTTTCACATCAAAAGTAGAGAAACTCTAAGTTTACCAATGCTCATTGCACATGCTTCTTTCTTCTTTCAATGAGACTTTTTATTTACTTTGGTGGGGTATGTAGCACACCCACAAAATCCTTCTCTTCAAATTCAATGTGCTCATTCCTTTTTTTGAAACTTAGCTAGCTAGAAATTTGGATAGGTTGTACTTTAAATTAATGTTTATAGCCACAAGTACACACCCTATATCTTCAAAAAAAAAAAAAAGTACACACCCTATAAGCCAATAACCAACTAGAAAAATAACAATAGTTTTTTTTTTGAGTTAAGAAAAATAACAATAGTAATTGTGAATAACAATTTTTTTTTCACTAACTATAGTACATTTTATGTATTTACAATTTTTAAATATAATTTTAACATCATACTTTTTTCAAATTATTTGTTAGTAATATTCGAATATCTATTGTGCGGCTATACGGTGTAATTTTTAGAAATCATTATAATTAAAATATTTAAAAAATTTAATTAACATATCTCTTTACTTTCTATATATTTTCCACGTTTGAAATAATTGACAAAAGAATATCATAGTCATGCCAAGAGATTTTTTAAACAAGTTTTGAGTTCTTTTATTTATTATATGTGCTATTTCTAATTATCATGTTACATTACTTTATTTGATTTTTTATTTTTACTGAATTATTGTTAGTTATGTTTTCAGATTGTTTATTTGCTCATATCTTGATATTGTTTTTCATTATTGTTACTAATTTTACAAAAATAAACTTTTTATTTATTTAACTAAACCTAATTATTAAGGGTGAAATTCTGTATACGTGTTAAAATTTTAATTTCTAAATATAAAGAACTTTTATCCAAATTAAAATTGAAGAGATCATATATGCATAGAAAATAAATTAGAGCCTAAGTCTTGGTATTATCTTTGATAATAATTAACAAATTTAACATAATTCAAATTTTGTAACTTAATCGCATTTAACTCTCGACCAAAAATCTATTTGCCTTTGGTTGGAACCCAGACTATTAGGCCGTGGTAATTCGTTACATAATCTCACCGTGGCACACTCGTGTGGATACGGGATACCGTATAATTACCGTGGGTCAAGAGCGTTGACTTGCATACACTTGGTAAGATTCATTGTTTTCCAAAACCATATGATAGTAAGAAGATTAGCTCACCCAATATATACAAGTCAACAACCCATCTATTTTATCGATATGAGATCTTATCTCACATGTAAAGTATTTTCAACACTAATCACCGATATTTTTAAATCATCTATATTTGTAATGGCTTTTCCTAATCGATCATAATAGGCAGCGTGGTGCATAGAGAAACAAATTCATCAACACATGTTTGATGCCATGCATTTGAGGGTTTGATTAAATTTTATGATGCAAAATCCCCGTCCAAATCTTGGTGATTATGGTTTATAATTTATGCATGCTATAAATTAATTACTATTTAATTAATTAATTTGGTTTTAATTAAGTATTTTAAATAATATACTAGAACTTATGATGCAAGCTAAGTATGGTTTAAAGTCACTTGAATATGTTCCAATAGCATGCATGGACTTTTGTGGTAAAAGTTTTGTGTTCAACATAAATTTTGGTAATCATTATTCATATTAATTAATTAATTAATTAATTAGGATTGTGGATAGTGTTTAATTGGAGGTGATGAAATTACTACCACATATTAGTATAATTTTGCACATGAGGTCTAATAATCATCTCTTTGACTATGAATGAGCACTTGCATCTAATTGAATTCAATAAGAAGATTAAGTAATTTCTTATGTGTTTTTTTTTATTTGTAATGATTTTTTTTGGATGTTTCACTCATTTTTATAAAGTGTTTAATTAATCAAATATTTTAAAAAATTACATAAATATTTTAAACCAGCTTAAACACCTTACCCGAAAGGCTGAAATTGACCTAAATGAACACCTTTAGTAACTTCGACTAATATTTAAAGCCCCTTAAATATAATTATATGAGTACTCAAAATGTCATATCTATTAGGCACCTTACATATGCCCAAAATAATCCTAAACTATACACTAAAGTAAATGAAGATTCCAAATTTGATATCTCTTATCTACAAACTCTTAAAACAAATTCTCTCACAAAAACAAATTAAAGATTTAAAAAGTATATTATTTGTGATAAGCATTAACCAAATTAGTTGGGAATCATGTTGTCACCCCAAAGACAATAATACATGTTGCATTTCTAGGGAAGAATGAATGCACAATGTTCCATACTAACACCTCAAAGGATGCTCATTGCTCACAAGTCACAAGCTTGGAAGGTACATGGATATACACTAAAATAGTGGACAAATCAAGAATTAACCTAGAAGTAGGCAAAAAGGAATGTGCAATGAACCACAAGAATAATAGTGTTAAGGGCACTTGCTAAACTCCTATTAGTGGAAATTTTTGGTTAATTTAATTATATTGGGAAGGATCTTATGCTTGGAATTAAGTAGAAAAATCATACATAGTATTGTGGCCTTGTGGGAAATAATGCAAAAGTTGGCATAACCAAATTAAAAGGACAAAAATACTCCTAGTTTATATCATCTATAATTAGATCATAAGAAAGTACAAAATGGAAAAGTAGGAAGATAATTGGGGTCTACACATTTGCATAATTTCTTTGTGGTTTCAAAGAATTGAGTTGGCATAAGAATGGGCTTTGTGGACCTTAACAACCTTGCAAGTCTCAATCCCAATGAAATTTTTGTGAAAATGATTTGTGGGAAAATCTATTCTGGTTCTTATAATGAGACTGTCAATTTGAGTCGGTCTAATTTGCGCGTGTAATAAATTGGGCATTTATTTTATTTTGTGAAATGATCTATCAAGTAGGATAAGGGTCAATTCTCAATAAACACTAACAACTTTTATTGTTGTAATAATTATAAATATTACTCCCTCCTATTCAGTCTAAATGTCTCATTTAGTTTTTCACACTTGTCGAGACAACATTTTAACCTTTAATATCTGAAATCATTCTTAATTAAAAATTATAAACATTTGATATTAATAATAAAAAAAATTAAAATATATATTAATTTAATAAAAAAGTATGATTTTAAACTTTGTCCACATAAAAAATAGGAGGGAGACTCAACATCAAAAATATTAAAACTTAATCACTTTCCCATCAAAATAGAAAACAAAAACCATTTTTATTGTGGAAAATTATGAATTCAAACGTAAATTGATTTTAGTAATTAAAAGAATTGGCCTCTTATAAATGTGAAAGAGTAAAGCTAGGCTAGGGTTATTTGATTTTATTAGTGGTCCTTAAGCCTATAATTATCCACAAGGATAATCGACTACCCACGTGAGCAATAAGGTCCTTGGTCCTAGGTCCTAGTCACACTGCCACCTAAGCAATTATCTAACTTATTCTAATTGGTTGTGTAGTGATATTTGTCTCATTTTTCTTTTAATTCGTTACATAAAATTTGCCTAATTTTTATTTTTAGTTGTAAATTAAATAATAACTTTAATTGCAATAAGCCAATAATATTAAAGTTCTAAATTTTGAGATAGCTTTCTATAACATCAACAAACAAAATGAATAGAGATATATCAATTTTGTTAAAAACCTAAGTTAGTTTTCACAAGATTATTGAGTATAAATCCTTGTCAATCAACGCGTTTACTTTCTAACTAACTTGAGTGTCAGAAAAACTGTATTAAATTTGTCCTGAATTAGTTTACATTTATTTTCTTACTTAAGTTGAAATTTAATGAACACCAAAAAACTTTCAAGAATACTTCTTGGACCTTTAAAATGATGTTCATTCTACACCCTCTTTTCATTTAACTTTGCAACAGTTTAATAAACTATTCTCGTTTGTTATTTTACTATTTTTTAAGCTGAATTTATATTATTTAATTTTATATTATCTAATCTTAAAATTTAATTCAATATATAATCCTAAAAGTAGACTTAATGTTTATAAAAAAAGCACTAGCCTAGATCCTTTATTATACAAACTCTCAAAGTTATTTAAATTTTTTTTCATAATAAATAATAGGAAAAATTATATAAAACCACCTAATCTATACACTCTTTTTTAAAAAACCACCTTATATAAAAATTTTTGCAAAAAACAACCTTACATAATGCATTTCTTTAAGACTACCTGGTCAAACGTTAAACATGCCGGTCAACTGACGAAATAGAGTAACAGGTAGTCTTTTGCAAAGAAATGTATTAAGTAAGGTAGTTTTTATGAAAAAATTTATATAAAGTGGTTTTTTAAAAAAAATGTATAAATTAGATGGTTTTATATAATTTTTCCTAAATAATAATGTCCTTAGAAACACAATTTCCAAAGTATATACGGCGGAAAACTTATAATTTCACTAAAACGTTCATGTTAGGTTAATGCTTGGAAAATCTGTTATTATCATTGGTAAAAAGATTTGTGTAGACTTAATTTACATTATTTAAGTATTAACTAACTTAATAGTAATAAATTTTTAACAATTAAACTTAATTATACTTGTCAAGTAAAAATACTTATTATTTTAATATCTTTTAGAATTAATACATGCAAAAATATTGTAAATTAATTCTATACATAGAGACTTTCACTTGTCCTTGTTGTAGTGATTATGGAAAACCTCCCCACACAAGAAAAGCAATTGGGATTCTTATGATCGGATTTATTTTTTTCTTGAAAACAGTTGAAAATCTTTTACGTATAAGATATTTTTACCTTTTTGGGAAACATAAAGCTTGTTTAATACACCCTTCAATTTATTTTAGCTGTCCCATATTATTTTTTACATTATTCATCAATTTCTTTTATTTTGTATTTTATTCTTCTAATAAATAATTTTTAATAATTGATTGGATCTCAATGCAATGATTATTCATATCAACTATTCATAATATATATATATATATATATATATATATATATATATATATATATATATATATATATATATATAATATATATATAATATATATATATATATATATATATATATATATATATATATATATATATATATATATATATATAATATATATATATATATATATATATATATATACATGAATAATGATAAAAAATAAGTACAATTTATTATGAATAAATTAATTTTAAAAAATTGAAAACAAAAAAGTAAAAATATATATTTTTTATTTTTTTTTTATTAATACTTTTGAAAAACGGAATTTTATTTATAATTCTATAAAAACTAAAATTTTTTTTAAAAAAACAAACAAATCCTTGATTGTTAGTAAAATAATAAAACTAATTAGTTTCTTAATGCTTTTAGAGGTGTTTATTTAGGCCGATTTCGAATCACATGTTTTGATCAGTTAAAAATCGAGTCTTACAATCACTTTGGTATTTGAATAATTCTAAATTCATTTTTAAAGTCAGAATCAACTACGAAATCAACTAAATATTGAATTTTCACATTTTTTGAACATCTCTACTACTACACATGTAGTTTTGGCTTGTTAAAGTATACCTCCTCCGGATTTTATTAGTTGCTACAGTTTCTGTAGCAACAACTGTTCACCAATTGATCTTATTTAATATATAGTTCTCTCTATGTATAATGTAAAACATAGTCAAGTGAGATCTTGTTTGATTCGTCTTAATGTGTATTTTCTTAATATTAACTTTCTATAATTTTTTTTCATATGAAATTAGAGATATTAAAAATTAAAATCGTGCATTAGATAGCGTGAAAAACAGAAATATAGCAACTATTAAAAACCAGAGGAAGTATAACATATCCTGTGACTTCAACCATCAGCTTAAGCTTTTAGTTTAGTGGTTCCTAAACATGATATCAAAAGCCAACGTAACAAGAGATCACGGGTTCGAATCTCAACTGCCCCTCATTTAAAGTGGAATGTTCAGCGCATATGTGCATTCACACTTCTAGCTCAATGGGCTCTCGTGTAAGGGGGCGTATTAGAGTATATAACATATCCTTGGACTTCAACCATCAGCTTAAGCTTTCGGTTAATATGGTTCCTTGACATGGCTAAAAGTTATAAAAACCCAATTACATTTACTATAGACATATAAAATCGAATTTAACTACAAAATCAAAAAAATATCAAATTATTACATGTGTTTGAACATCTCTATATACAAGTATGCTATTCACATAACTTTGGTAAAAGGTTATGAGAATCCAATTCCATTCACTAGAGAGGCAATATTTTGAGAAAGTATTAATTTTAGTAGCAAATGCCTAGGTGGAGTTTGTTGTACATAACGTGTTGAAGTCTTCAATACGTGGAGGCGAAATGTATACTACAACTCGTAATATTATAACAATCTTTACAAATTATTGTGAGAGACGGTTTGGGTTACGTATTAGATATCTGGGTTAAATAGCTCAACTAATACAAATTAAAGTTAATAAGAATGTGAGCTTTTTATTTTGAGTTCGTCTCTTTGAAAGACAGTCTCTCGTAAAAATAGTTGTTTTTAAAATTATATGTGAATATGTGATCAAATTGGGTAGTTAATATTTAAAAAACTTTATAAATAAAATTTTAAAAAATTAGTAGAGACATTTCCATAAAAATTATAACAAAGTTGAAAGAACATACTAAAAATAAATAATATACTTCTTCAGTTATAAAATACTTATAATGTTTGACTTTTTAGCAGTCCAATGCACTAATTTAATCATTAATATATCTCTAAATATATATATTAAATTGTTTTAAAATATTTAATATTAATAATCGTTACATTATGACGAATAAAAAAATCCCACTTGCCTATGTTTTAACTTATAAATTACAAACCAACCATAAATTAAAAGTGATAAATGAATAGTACTCCCTTTGTTTCATAATGTTCTTCTCGTTTGGAATATTCTATTTGGGAGAGAGAACTTTGATTACGATCTTTAAGACTTATATAGATGATAAAATATATTCGTGTGAGATTTCGTTAGATTCGTATTAATGTATACTTTTTATTTTTTACTATATACTCTCTCTGTTCTTTTATGTTTTTCCACCCTACTATAACGGGTAGTTTCATATGTTTGTCCACTTTAAAATACTTTTCATTTTAGAAATTTTTTTTTTTCAAATATACCCCCATAATCTCTCCCATTTTCCCCAAAAATACTCACTCTATATTAATGACAATGATAATTTCTTTTTTTTATCTTTATTTTATCTTTAATTTAAATATTTTTTCACTCTCATGTATAATACCAATATAATCATTACTCCACACTACTTTTTAATTAAAATAATACCCACCTACTATAAAGATTCTAGTTTTCTTAATTTGTGTAAAAAACTCATAGTGGACAATCATTTCAGAATAAAGGAAGTATTTTTTATAATTTGTTATGATGCGTATTTAGAGATATTAAAATTTTACTTTGAAAATTGAATAAAAAATAAATAAGAAAAACAAAAAATATCAGAAAAAATATTACTTCATTTTTCTAATATTACAACTGATTTTAAAAAAAAAAGTAAGAGTTAAAAAAAAACATAGAATCCCACACCCTCGCCACCCCCCTAGCTACAAATTACAATAACCCCTACCTACACTTAGATAGAGAATGTATTAAAAGCCGTCACTTTCACTTAGACGTCCCCCCTTTGAAATTCCTTTATTTTAATAAAAAAACAAAAACAAAAAGAATTAATTAATTTTAGTCTTTGTTTAAATAAAAAGATTACTTTTAAGTCAGAAGAGAATAAAATAATCATTGAATAAGAAATGTAACCAAAAATCCACTATATAAACCTCTTTCCTACCCACCTTATTCCAACATCATCAAACAACAAACAATACCAACAAACTTGTACTACCTCCTCCTACTAAACACTCAAAAATACACATAAATTTTAACCTAAATTTATCCATAAAAATGGAAAATCTTATGTTCAATTTTAATGGAGATGATTTTTTATCGCGTCGATGCGTATGCGTAAACGGTCCTGTAATCGTTGGAGCCGGGCCTTCGGGCCTAGCCGTAGGAGCATGTCTTAGAGAACAAGGTGTGCCCTTTGTAGTCCTAGAAAGAGCCGATTGTATTGCCTCACTTTGGCAAAAACGTACCTATGATAGGCTAAAACTCCACCTTCCTAAACAATTTTGTCAATTACCTAAAATGCCCTTCCCTAAATCATTCCCTGAGTACCCTACTAGAAGGCAATTTATTGACTATCTTGAGTCTTACGCTACCCACTTTAAAATTAACCCACATTTTAACGAGTGTGTTAAATCAGCTAAGTACGATGAAAGTTTAGGGCTTTGGCGAGTTAAGACTTTGGGCCAAGGTCCAACTCGATCAGAAGTCGAGTATATTTGTAGATCACTTGTTGTGGCTACCGGAGAAAACGCTGAATGTGTTGTACCCGACATTGATGGGTTAGCCCATTTCGACGGTAAAGTGATCCATTCGAGCCAGTATAAATCCGGCGAGGCTTACCAAGGTCAAAAAGTCCTCGTGGTCGGGTGTGGCAACTCGGGCATGGAAGTTTCGCTCGATCTTGCTAACCATCATGCAGAACCTTCAATGGTCTGCCGTAGCTCGGTAAGTTATAAGTTTAAACTTTTAGTTGAGTTAGCCGCTCTGATACCACTTTTTCGCATTTTTACTAAACTTGTGCACAAATTTTGAAATAGGTACATGTACTTCCTAGAGAAATAATGGGAAGATCAACATTTGAGCTAGCAATGTTACTAATGAAGTGGATTCCTCTTTGGTTGGTAGACAAAATAATACTATTATTTTCATGGTTTATACTTGGTAACATGGAAAAGTATGGAATTAAGAGGCCAAAAACGGGCCCACTTGAGCTAAAGAACAAGCAAGGAAAAACCCCTGTTTTAGACATTGGTGCCTTAGAGAAGATTCGATCTGGAGACATTAAAGTAGTATCAGGAATCAAAAGCTTCTACTCTAATGGCGTTGAGCTTGTTGATGGCACTAAAATGGAGGTTGATGCAGTTGTTTTGGCTACTGGGTATCGTAGCAATGTTCCTTCCTGGCTTCAGGTTAGATACAATTAAATTCCTCTGTTTTTTTAAGTCGTGGGTCCCGCTAAACGCAAACCCTGATCATATCTTCTATAAGCGTAAATGGGTTAATGAGATATTGGTCTCTAAACCTTGATTATAATTTTATGAGCGGATATGATATGATAATATAAATGGGTTAATGGGATATTGGTCTATTTTATTTTCAATTCTTGTCAGACTTTGCTTTTAGGCGGGATTTATTGGGATGATAATAACGATGATTTGACTAATGGTATTTTTGGATTGTTTTTTAAAATAGGAAGGAGATTTCTTTAACAAGAATGGATTTCCAAAGACACCATTTCCAAATGGGTGGAAAGGAAAAAGTGGATTATATGCAGCTGGATTTACAAGGAGAGGGCTTGCTGGTGCTTCATCTGATGCCATGAAAATAGCACAAGATATTGCTAATCTTTGGAAACAAGAAACTATCCAAAAAAAACTCACTGCTCCTCGTCATAGAAGGTGTATTTCCACTTTCTAATTACACCCAAAAAAAAAAAAAAAACTCAAAAAAAAAATTGAATTTATTTATTTATTTATTTATTTATTACTTTTTCCATTTCATAATACTTGCTACTGATTGTGATATTTTCTCACACAATATGTCACGTTCAGTAGCAAGTATTATGAAGGGAAAAGTACGTAAATAGTAAATACTATGATGAAGAAAAAGATATAGAGTAGTGAGAATAGTATAAAAAAAGGGAGCCCTCTCCGGAAGCAATAAGCCCAAAGTTTTGAAATTGCTTTGTCTATTGTTCTGAGTTGGATACTGAAAATGATGTGTTCTGTTACGACATATTACTTTCGATAACAATTTTTACGAAATAGAGGAGTAATATTTTTGGGTGTTTTGTGTACTTTTAGGATGATGAGGCTTTTTTCGGATTTGTAATTTTTGTTTTATACTTTTAAGTGATAAATGTAATATCTCTTTGTATGATCAATAACACAATTGACAAAAGATTTTGTTTCTTCATTGTAAATTTTTTAGCATTGTTAACTAAGTCTAATATATTGATTACTCCCTCCGTTCTCTAATGTTCTTCCCATTTAGAATATTTCATCTTAACGAAAGAGAAATTTGATTAATGTTTTTAACATATATTTCGAAGATAAAATATATCCATGTGAGATCTCGTTAACTGTGTAAAAAATAAATGGAAAGAACAAAAAAACGAAGAAAGTATTATTTTAGCACCTACATAAATATGTAAAACCAATGTCTAATTGTCTATGTTTACAAACTCCAACTCGATCTTATCCCTTTTATGAATGATGTATCCATATTTACCCGATTTTAATTAGTTTGTCAATATTTTTATTTTCAAAAATTTATTTTAATTTTTTTGAGAGAATATATATCTTTCACTTTGCAGTTTATCAAATTTTTTGAATCTTTTTCACACATTTATTATTATTTTTTAATCATATTCATACAACTTTAATATTGATCTTATCGTGTTTATAGTCTTCGTGTAATTTTTTTAGTTTAAATTTATAGGGACCGAGAGATTATTATTAATTACTTTATAAACTTTTATTTGCCAGATAGCGCAACATATATAACTAGGTTCTTTCTTTAGTTCTTATCTATATATATATAAGAAACATATACAAAAATGAGTATTCAGTACACGTTAATTATAAATAATTAGTGTTCTGAATTTGCCACTAGGGCCGACCCTAAGGGTGGGCAAAAGGGGTTTTCGCCTAAGACTCCTTGTCAAAAAAGCAAAATTAATGGTTGAAAAAGTTCCATGTAAGTTATAAACTGCAAAGGAAAAATACCTCAATGTGTTATTTCAAGGTCCCAATATATTTAGGGCCGATCCTGTTTGCCACGTGGACAAATGAGCACTCTCTTACGAGCTTAATTTTTATGATTTTGATTATATTGTTAATTTTAAATGAGTATTGTGATTAGTAAAAAAGTAAAACTTTTTTTTTATCAAAGTAGTTTTTTTTTTTTTAAATGATCTAACAATATTAAAGATGGATAAACAAGTCGCTTTCAATAGTTAATGTATTAACGACTAATACGATTAATGATTAAGAAAGGTTGACTTTTAGCAAACTACCAATTACTCATAAATTAACAACATGTAAAGTTTATAAGTATAGCGGCGCAGTCTTTGGTGCATTGCACATGGTATTATTAGACTTTTATAACCATATCAAAATTAATAAAAAAATTTATTTTAAAAATTAATGAAAAATAATTTAATCACCAGTAAGATCTCTCTGTAAAGAGCATAAGTTAGCAACATATTAGGTCTGTCCTAATAAAATTGCACTATTATTTATTTTAATACATTTTGATAAATTTATTTTATTTTTATTTTGTAAATATGTATTCTGTTAGAGTATAAAACATATTATGGGGCCTCTAACCATCAGTTTAAGCTTTTGATTGAGTTGATTCCTTGACATGGTATCAAAGCTCATGGGTTCGAATCGCAACCACCCCTCATTTAAAAGTGAAATATTTAGCACCAGCCATTAGGTATGAGGAGGTTATGTGTTGCATCCACACTTCAAGTCCTAAGGATTCTCGTGTGAGGGGGCGTGTTAGAGCGTATAACATATTTTGGGTTCTCAACTATCAGCTTAAGATTTTAGTTGAGTTAGTCCTTTGACATTTTCATCACTTTTATGTGGTTAAGGGATTAGAAATTTAATTTCTAGAGCATTATTGATCACAAGTTGTACGTTTGTGGTGATGAAGTTATAATTTGAAGTGTCAAATTTAATGTAGTCAAACAACATCAATATCATTAAGCGCTTTTATTTAGGGCAGAATTTGAAGAATTGGATGTACGTAATATTCCCTCCATCTTTTTTATTGTCCATTTTCTAATAGGCACGCAAATTAAAAAAAATGGTAGTGGAGTATTTTAAGTGATAATAATAATTGTAAAGGTAGTAGTTGGGGTATTTAAGTGATTATAATAATTGAAAAGGTGGTAGATGGGGTATTTTAAATAATATAAGTTGGGTTAGTTGGGGGTATTTAGGTAAAAAATCTTTGCCAAAAATAGAAAGTGGACAATTAGAGTGAACTAACCAAATAAGTGAAAGTGGACAATTAGAGTGAACTAACCAAATAAGGAAAGTGGACAATAAAAAAAAAACTGAGGGAGTATTTTTTATTCAACCCTATAGATTAGGAGCGGCTAATTCAAGATACTTGTATAAAGTGGGCTAAAACTTATTTTTGCATATAAATTGAGCCACTTTGGTTGTTATTTTTCTTTATCTGGTGAAACTTCTTGTATAGATTCTATATCGAAATATAATTTAAATGGAGTTTGAACCCGACTCGAGCTAAATACCAATTATTTTGTTTCATTTGCTTATGTACAAAGATTAATGAGTTGAGTATAATAAAAATAAGTCCGTCACAATCATATTCTAAATTAAATTGGAGCAAATTCATTAAAATAGACTAAAATAAAAAATAAAGCAAATCGACTAGGTTAAAGGAGTATACAAGTATATTTGGACTTAATGGGTATTCCTATACAAGAATAATGAAGAGACGTAGAGTTAGTTATACATGTATGTATAGTATTTAATTGTATAATAACGAATATCACCCACCCTTATTCAAATGTTCTTCTCCACATAGTATCTTCCTACCCCTACTATCCATTTTGTTTGGGTAGTCTACAAGTGGTGAGCCATTTTTATAATAGTTAATGTTAGATTATTGAAAGATAAACCAATAATAATACAGGGATGTTTAACGATTGAGTATTGATTGTTATCCTTATTGGTTATTATTGATTGATGCAGTTGGTTTGCTTGATCATTTGGTAATATTTACATTTTTGTTAGTTGTTAAACCCAATTATATTTTATATCTGTTAAATTTTAACCCGATTTAATATTAGTCCAAAATAATATCTAAAATATTTTGACCCATAATCTAAAAGTAACTCGTTTAAAAGGAAAGTATATCCCTTCAAATACCTCCCTTTGTTACCTTTCAATTTCTTTGATCCAAACAAATCAACCTAAATTTACTTAACAAAAATTATAGTGAATGACCCGAATCAAACCAAGATTGATCCAAATACTTGAATATACTTACAACTACAAGCAAAAGGCCAAAACACAACAATATATGTTAAGAGAATTGAATATTATCTTGAGAGTACGTATCTTTAGAGACGCATCTCAAGCCTCACCCGTTAAAAATTAATACCTACTTACCGTATTCTTAATGCCTACTTACATTATCTTTAATGCTTATTTACCATATCCTTAATGCCTACTTTTAATATCTTAAATGTCTACTAAATTATTTTTAATGCCTACTTATGATAATTTAAGAAAATATAATAGATCGATCCAATTAGAAATGATGTTTTAAAAAAACCATCTCTCACAAAATTATGATTGAATATCATCTCAGTTAGAAAAAAGCAGATTGTCATATTTATACATCTGAAACAATCACAAGTTTGGCCCATTGACACCAGCGCTTACATGATAGATGAAGTATGTTGTAGGCGTGGATGTCTCTTGTATGTCCATAGATAAAGCCCAATATAAACGAGTCAATATGGAAAACATACATACATACAAGAATTTCGAGCTGGGCCACTCTTTGGTCGTGCTCTCTTAATGGATGTGAGTTGCCGCCGTTCTTCTCTCCTCAGACCCTAGCCATAGTTTTTTATGGGCGGGATATATTGGGTATGATGATGATGACATACATACAAGAATTTCTGCAAAATAATAGCTATAGCCTATAAGAGTAAGACCGTCTTACTACGAGATGGACCCATATAATCCGTCTATTTTTTTAATTGATCACTCTAAAATCATAAAAAACCACTTTAACAAACTAAATATACATAATTCAACCTAATCGAGATAATATCATCATAATCATAAAACCGTCTCATCTAAGAATTTGTGACAAAATAAATACAAACTTTAAGGATTTTCTCTTATAAACTAGAGATTTTAAGTGTGATCTATTTTTGTTATTTATATATTTTTTAATAATATTTCTCTATGAAAAAGCTAGCATCTTTGAATATCATATGTTGATCTAGCAATTTTCTAGTACGTCAACAAATCAGTTCAATTAAAAATCTAAGGTGATGGTTTAAACCTCATAATTAACATAATATGTTATATACTCTATCACGTCTTCTCAATAAAGTACTTTCTATATTTATGAATAAAATATATTACATTTCAATCAGCTATCGAATAACCATATTATAAACCCGGTATTCGAATAATAGTACAAATCATTTATATGTAACACATTTTATGTAACATACCCTACAATTATTTCTTCAGCTATATATCATAAAAAGGAAGGGCTATATTTACAAGACAATCAAATTATTCACAAGTTTTGGGTTCATAATCCAGATGTAAATGGTACACCAGTAGCTGGAATCCAATTATCCCCACCCAAAAACTTTCCAACGGTAAACTTCCCAGCTTCAATTGGGCTGGTAATAACATGGTACCCGGCCCATTTGACCCGCCCATTTGTACCCGACCCGGCACCACTATTCATATACTCTGCATAATATAAACTCTTAAGAGCAAAATTCCCACTCCATGGGGCCCACCCAGCATGATCAATCAAACGGTCAATATTACACTTCATTACAATTGTTCTTGAGTACATTTGCCAAGGTCGTCCTAGGAAGGTCCGAAACGAACCTTGGACGGGTTTAAGATCCGAAGAGGCTTCAATAATTGAATTATGGATCACAATACCCGTATTCTCATTCGGGTCGGTTCTTCCTTGGGCTGTAACGGTATTTTGTTGGTTATTCATGGGTTTTCTTACGTAGATATTGCAATTTTGAATGATGGCTGCTGCATTGCCGAAGATAAAGTCAACAGTTCCGTAGATGTCACATTCTTTATAGAATTGTCGTTTTGAGTAGACGTAGAGAGTGTCTTGGTATCCTTTGAAGCTACAACGATAAAATATTGAGAAATCGGAGCCGGATCGTAGGGCTACTGCTTGGTGCTTTCGTGGTCCTGCTGTATTTTCGAATGTTATGCCTTTTGCTATAAAGCCATCCCCTGAAATTGCTGCATTAGGTAAATTAAATGTTTGTTAATTTTATGTTTGAGATTTAATGTTCTAATTATTATGATATATCTTGATTTTATAAACGGAATTATTAGGTATGATATGTTGATTAATAATCAATACTTGTATTCCTTTATTTAGGGTCTATATTTTTGAGACCTAGTGAATTTGGATCAAAAAATTTATTGGCCCTGGTTTGGGTCTATAGTCTTCGAACCCTGATCCAACACAAATCCTTTTTTTGGACCTGTTAAGACTCTTATCCGCAAAATCCTTCTTAGACCTGTTAGACCCGCTATAGACCTGACCTATTATATAACCTAAAATTATTTTTTATTATATTTGGACTTAATTTTAGATTTATATAAAATCAATATCCATCTTAATATACTAATATAACCTTTAAAAAGTAAAATAAAAAACAATTGCAAATAATTAAATTAAGACTCATTTAAAACCCATTTTAATTTGTACTCTAGATGTAACTATTAGATCCAGCGCGTTTAAATCCAAATCTAAAATTTTCAAATACTAAGTGTTCAAGTCCGAGTAAGTAGTTGGACCCGACCTATGACAATTGACCATACTTGACTTCATATAATATGCGGAATTACTCGATATGTAATATGATGGTTAATTATATGATTAATTAATAATCAGTACTTGTATTTGCAAATTAACACAAATGTTAATGTTTTTATGAAATAGTTATGGACATAAAAAAGCAACCCGTAGCATCAAGTCTAGTCAGAACATAAGTAAATGAGTATCTAGAGACTATTATTAGTAGCAAATAGCTTTTGAGCAATCGAGAATAAAAGTTATTGATATGGAATGTTAATATAATTAGGAAAATTCCAATGAGTGGACAGTTGAGTAGTCAATTTATATTGTATGAGACTAATTTTATGCGTGGAGTTTTCAAGTCAAATCATTTTCAAACTTTTATTAATATAAGAAATTAACAGCGGATACTAAAAGGTGGAAATGGTAATAAAATGAAATGTTCGTGTATCATTTTAGTAAGAATATCACTTGATAAATGTAATGATCATACTTATTCTCCTCCAACAAGCTCATTTTCTATACAAAATTCATAAAATTTTAAGTGTAACAAACAGGTTTAAACTTTGGGGGTCCAATTTATTATCACTTAAACATGTGTTACACACTAACACTACGCTAGCTACATGCTACTTGTACTTGTTCATCTGTAATTATGAAAATATTAAAATCATAATTAATAGATTGATATAATGAGTTGGCATATTATATATATATATATATATATATATATATATATATATTTATATATTGTTGTTAAAATCGCGATTTTAATCTACGATTCTACGATTTTATGATTCAAAAACAAGCCAGCGATTTGAATCGCAGGTAGAATCTTAAAGTTGTAGAATCTTACGACTCTAGTTGGAATAAAATTTTTAAAGGTAGAATCATAATCATAACACGATTCTACGATTCTACGTTTTCCTTATTTTTATGATTGTAATAAATATTATCATCTTGCTGTCCATGATTTATCCCTCTTTTAAACGAACTTTTGACACATTCAAATCATGATAACATATCTTTTTGGCTATAACAGTTATGAGTTTAAGATTTTAATTGATTTGATAAATCGACATTATAATTATAGAAGTCAACGTGACGAGAAGATTATTGGTTTACATCTTATTTACCCTTATTATTTCTAATGGAATATGTAACATTGTGTTTGAGGAAAACATGTTAAAAATTTGCACTTCTTATTTAAAAGGTTTATATATATCTTAAAGGGCTACAATTTGTAGCGCTAGCTTAAGTTTTAGTTGAGTTGAGACATGAAAAGGATTGTAAATTTGTAATTGTAAGTTGTAAATGGGTTATCCTGCTCTTTTTTATTTACAGTGCCAAACAAGATTTCTTTTAATTCTAACACCGTCATTTTATATTTTTATATTTACAAATTCTTGTGAGAGACGGTCTCTTTGAGAGACTATCTCTTATTGGGCTGATCCATAAGAAAAATATGAAGTAAGAGAAGAAAATAAATTTTAATAGACTGTCCCTGAGAGAAGTCTCTTAAAGAGACGGTACTATTAAAAATTCAACGTCAATGATAATGATATAAACAATAAATAACCATTTATGATGGGGTGTTGAATATGTAACACATAAGATAAATCAGCGAAGTAGTTGTTAGCTAGAATTTAATTGGACTATATTTAGGAAAATATTAAGCTTAGCTTTATATTATTTTTCTTTCCACTCCTCTTTGAAAGATTATCTCTAGAAAATATACGACCTTAAATCTGTTAGAGTATATAACATACTCTGTAGCCTCAACCTCTTTAAGTTGAGTTGGTTCATTGACATAGTATCAGACCCAACGTGACAAGAGGTCACGGGTTCGAATCTCAACCACGCTTTATTTAAAGTGGAAGATTAAGTGTCTATGCACATCTACACTTCTAGCCTAATGGGCTCTTGTGTGAGGGGACGTGTTAGAGTATATAACATATCCTAGGGCATCAACCATTAACTTAAGTTTTTGGTTGAGTTGGTTCCTTGACAAAATCAAAGAGTTTATATATTCATATTTTGTATTATTTTGCCTATTCAACCTATATATAACGCGTCTCACAAAGAATCACAAAGAGTCTGTCTTATACAACAACTATTAGTTAATTGTTTAAGATTTTGATTGAGTTGGTTTCATGGTATGATATCAAAGCCAATATGATAAGAGATTACGAATTTCAATCTCAACTACCCTTAAATTCATGTGGAATATTCACATTAGATATAAGCAGGGCTTGTGTTACATCTACAATTCCAATCCAAAGGCGATAAGAGATTACGAATTTCAATCTAAGACCTTTAAATTCATTTGGAATATTCACATTCTATATATATATATATATATATATATATATATATATATATATATATAACATATTATGAAGCCTTAAACGTCAGCTAAACTTTAATTAAATTGAATTAATTTCTTTGACAATTTTAGATGTATATCATGATAATAATAATAATAAACCAATAAAGCTTACCAAAAGTGGCTGATCGAAAGGTAGTAGAACCATCTTGAACATTCTTATTACCACTCACAATTGTAACATCAATTCCATCCCCAATTAACATTAAATTTCTCATTCTATTTGTAACCACTATATTCTCTTTATATATACCACCTTTTATGTATATAATAAATCTATTTTTCCCATTTATTATTTTTTTTGTAGCAGCAATAGCTTCAGAAATAGTCTTATAATTCCCACTACCATCTTTAGCCACTACTAAATCTGGTTTTATAGCTTCCATGGATGACTCAAGTAACGTATGATCGGTTTTGGACATCCATGACGGATTATTTGTTGCTAATAATCGGCGATTACTACCACCAACGACATTATTTGAGGTTAATATGGCTCCATTTATGGCAAGAACATTAGAAAGTAATTGGGAAAATTGTGACATATAATTTGATGTAAGTAGGGTTGAATTTGAGGTAACTTGAAGGTCAAGAAACCCATTTTGGCATGTTTTATGATTGGTATTAGAAGCACTTAGGTAAGTTTGAATATCATCTAGGGTTATAGAATTATATGAGGATGATGAAATTGTTTGGTTCAATTGGTTTATGGTATCTTCATAAAGTTCTAGACAATCTTCCCAAGCAATTTTGGATAGTTTGTCTAATGAAGTAAAGTCCATAGACGAGATCTGTCTATGGACTTGTTGAGCGTTCTGAAGGGTGATCAGAAGTGCAACATTACGAAATTTTATATTGGTTTGTCTTGACGATGGTAGATATTTGATTGAGTTGGTAATAAGTGAATTGCATATAGTAGGGTATGGGGTATGGTTACATAAGTTTTGTTTAGCAATTTGTGTTGCAAAAATTAGACTTGGGATTGAAGAAAGTAGTATAAGAACTTTTAAGAGAAATACTTTTTCCATGAAAAAAGTATTGATTTTGTACTAAATTAAATATAATGATTTGTGGTAGTATGCTTTCTAAGTGATTTTATACATAGGAAATATATGGTATATTTATAGAGGGTGGGGATTTTTGTATTTTTGTGGGTAGAAATATGTCTAAGAGATTGTTAATGTTTGTGGAAATGGTATTCCATGTGAAGTAAGAAAGCAAAACTAGCTAGATAGGGATTCTAGAATGCCATCTACGTTAACTTTTATTTTTAATTGCACTTTATGATAAGTCATCGAATTATGACATGCCTAAAATCGACCCTTGTTGGGTGTTCTAGTAGTTTTGGCATACATGCATGACTAAGAGTGGAAGATACAAATAAAGAGTATCATCATTATATTTCGTCTATTTCGTTCATAAAAATTATAATTATGATCTGTTGAAGGATAGAAGACGACAAAACATACTCATAAAGCTTGATGTGGTTAAAGAATCACTCGGCAGGGAAAAAGACCTGTAAAGAAAAGCAAAACAAAACAAGATTAAGAAAAAAAACAAACAGGATAAAAAGAATGCAAGATAAAATTAAGGCTACTAATATGACCAACACAAATTCTTGTGAGGGATGATTTCTTTGACAGATCTTAATTGGGTCGGCCCATTATATATTTTTAAAATATTATAAGTAGACATTAATTAAGAATGATGTAAGTAGACATTTAAAATATTAAAAGCAGACATGAAAGATATAGTAAGTAAAAATTAAGAATAATATAAGTAAACATTAAGAATACAGTAAATAAGTATTAATATTTAATAGGTTGGACATAAAATATGTCTCTCAAAGACATAATCTCTTAAGAGACTAGCAGTATGACCAAAGGCATATAAAAACAATTACAAAGATCAGAAATCATATAAAAAAAGGTGGTATATTCATTTTCATTTCCCCGAAAAGTTAAATCCAAAATTTAAATCTATAGATAAATTTAATAGAAAATTAGTGGATCACCTAATTTATTATTCTATATCCTATGGTCTTAATTAAAAAGACTTACACGGGTAGCATTCTTATCATCATTTTATTTAATTTAAAAAGCTAATTAAGAGCCTATGAGCTAATTTGTAAAGAAATTAAAATTAAAATTTATATTTCTGACTTTGCATCTCATTAATTCAAGTTGGCCCAGTTCATAAGCCAATATACACATAATTAAATACTTTCATCAAATTTAATACCTTTTTTTTGAAATATAAGCCAAGACAAGATAAGAAAGACATTGATTTAATAATATAATTATTTAAAATAATGCTGAATAAATAATTTTATTTTTATTGTGAAAGGATGTGTAATTATAAGATACGTGCATAAATTAGTTGAGACTGAAATTTCAATTTAATTAAATTGCATTATCCAGTCTATTATTCAGCTTAATCCTTATCAACAAAGAGCAACTCACTTGACAATCACTGTAGCTATGTAAGTATGTAACTGTAAGTAATTGAAGGCAAAAATACTTAATTAAGTAACTTCGAACTTAATTAGTCCCTCTAGGGTCCGAATCTAAGTCTCGATCTGATAGATAGTTTAAGGGTCTAATTCTGGGTTTGAGTTCGAGTCTGATTACATGGGTTGTAGACCCTAAATATCTACTTATAAAAATATTGTTTTTTTTATTTAGGTCTGAGTCTGTACTCGATCAAGATCACCCTAACGGTCCGTTTGGTAAATCGGTACTAAATGGAGGGAATGAGAATGATTTGTAATGTAAATTTTCATGATAAGATTTATCATGTAATTCCCATTGTAATAAAAGTACGATCATAAAAAAGTTTTTTTTTCTTCACAATTTTCCATTACCACCTAATATCACATGTTTAAATGGTAATTAATGCATTAGAATGAATTTTGTGAATAAAATAAAATTGTTGAACGACAAGTATAACGATGACCATTAAACTTGTCAAGAGATTTTCCAATTAATATTTGTTAGAGTATATAACATATCTTGGGGCCTCAACCATGATACCATGTCAATTGACCCTAACTTATAAGCTAATGGTGGAGATCCCAGGATGTGTTATATACTCTAACAATATTTGACTACTTTTTTTTATCATTCCCACTATTTAGTACCGATTACCAACAGGCCGAAAGGGTTTGGGTTCGACACTCAACTCAACATGCATGAAATCTAGCTAAAGGTTCAAATTTAATTTTATACTCTTAAAATTAACGTTCGGATCCAAACACGACCGTACCCTAAAATTAGGGTCTGGACCCTAAAATACCGGTTCTTACTTGGGACTTGGGAGGGTTCCTCAAACAGGTGTCCTAGTCCAAGCCTACACTTTTTCATCAGCATATTGGACACATGGGTGCAGCATGTCTTTGCCAAATAAGGAGCACGTGTCAGTTGTGTTGTCCTTAGGTGTTTGTTATTCCGATTAGGTTTGTGTACGCCGTACGGTTGTTAGTAGGTTTTAGGGGGGTTTAAAACAGACCTACAAATCTAATATTTACTTAATTTTGTAATTGAATTCGATTTGACCCGACTTTAAAATGAATTTAAATTATATAAAAATCAATGCGGACACAAAAACTAATTTTAAACCGACTCAAAATACTTAACCCGTAATCAAACCGATAGTCCGAATGAACTCCTATTGTAAGTTGTTAGTAGGTTATTAAAGTTAATCACACTTGTAACTAACTTAGTAATGAGCTGTACTTTAATTTGCCATGTATTTTTCTATATATACAGGAACTCTAGTCCACATGTATGATTAACTTTTTTGAAGTAATGAAATTCTTGGGTAATTTCAGGTGGTGAGCTGATTTTTGGATTTTTTACGAATATTTTATAATTCTGCGCGATGATTTTGAGTTTTCAAGTATTTCATGTGGTAGATAAAGTGTAAAGGTTTTTGGTTAATATAAGTACTTATTTCGACTATATTTCGAAAGATATGGTCAATTAGGGTGATTACAAGTTCACAACGTTTGTTTTTTGAAAAAAATTCATTAGGTAGGGTAAAAATAACGTAAAATTAACAAAAAAAAAACTTCTCTTTTGTGTACATTGTGAAAAAAGCTAGAAGGTTAATTGTGTACATTGTGATCTATGTGAATTTAAAATTAAGGTCACCACGTGAATTTAAAAAAATATTTATCTACAAAAACTAAAAATTCAAAATTATCACATGAAATTTGCAAAATTCTTTCTTTCTTGATCTGTGTTTTTACATCTTTGATACAATCATAGAAAGTTTACATTTTTCATAATATAATATATGAAACACAAATTCTTGTCATACACCGTCTATAGCATAGACAGGTAAATATGGACCAACGCATTTGTTAAATGAGTAACTGAATAGTCATGTCAGTCATTGGGCTGGACTGAGAGAGTCGTCTTTGCCATAGACGATCTCTCAGGAGATCTTCTGTATATGAAAACCTCAAAATTAATTTTAATGGGCTGAGAGAGTCCAGCCCATTAATAGGTTAGCTCAATTAAAGATAATGGTCTTTAAAAAGACCGTCTTTCACAAGATTTTGTGATGATATGTATATGTCTTCTATCTTTCTCTCGATCTTAACTTATCGTAGGAATACTAATTAAGTTGAAGTATATATAAGACTAAGACTAAGACTAATTAAGTTGTTTACCATCAATCAAAGAAACAATATGATGGGCGTTTTATTAATATCCGTGTAATTATGTATTTAACAATATGATGGGCATAAACTCAAAAAAAAAACAAAAAAACAATATGATGGGCTAGTACATTTTGGTTACTTTGCTTGCTTAAATTAAGAAAAATAGTAAGTTCCATAGGATTGGGAGTTGCTTGTGTACTACTTGGCCAATGAGTTGATGTTTCATCTTATAAATATGATTGATTTAATTTGATAACACCACAAATTTAGACAATTATTAATTGAGATTTGAGATACTCCTTAAAGTTATTCTAGCATGGCGTGAAAGCTTCTACACTTTCCCTTATTAATAATTGCTCTTCACTCATTCATTTGATTTGATGTACCAACACCTTCAATCTACTAGTCCCTCCTATTCAGCCTGAATGTCTCATTTAGTTTTTTCATACTTATCGAGACAACATTTTAGCTCTTAATATCTCAAATTATTCTTAATTAAAAATTATAAAAATTCGATATTAATAATCCTTGTATTGATATACCAACACCTTTTTCAATAAATCTAAATAATTGAAAAAGAATTCAGCTAATCAACTATATTTACATACGCTCTTTTCTTTCTCGAGTTAGGAACTACTTTGGCCGCGCTCTCCTTTATGGGTATGAGTTGCCGCCCTACCCAGACCTTGTCCATAGTTTTCTATGAGCGAGATACACCGGGTAGGATGATGATGATGATAAAGAACTATCACTACAACATAATTTGCCTTTAGTAGGATATATTTAGTGACATTTAATTTAAATGTCGCTATTTCAAATTTCTTATAGTGTATATAGAGGTTTTAGTGACATTTATTAGACCCTTTAGCAGCATATTAAAAAGTCACACTAAAACTTTTAGCGACATAGGATCTAGTAACATTTCTCACAAATGTCACTATAGACTATAATGACAATTACATATGTCACTAAAGACCAAATTAAGTGTCGCTAAATCACTTTATGGTGTTTGTGGTGGAACTTAAAATAAAAATCAATAATTACTACACTAAAAATATGAATTAGTGGCATTTTTTTAATGCCACTAAATCCAATGTCGCAAAAGGCTAAATTTGTTGTAATGTATATTTACATATGCAATCATCCCTATTCAATGATATACACTAGAAAAATTACAATTGTCAAAGAAACAACTCAATCAAGATCATCATGTTGAAGGCTGAGGTCATACAATATATATGTTAATTATATAACACTTGAAATGAGAGGTAAAGATATTCAAACACTTAACTTAGGTCGGATTTTGATATCATGTCAAAAAACCAACGCAATCAAAAATTTAAGTAAGATGTGATATACACTGTTAAAAATTCGAATCATTTAAGCAAAAAAAATATATAAAAAATCTTAAATTGGCATGGGATAAACTTAATTCCTAAAATAAACACGAATTTTTTAGAGTTGAGGATTGGGGTTGTTCGCTGTTACCAATAGAGGTGTTCAATGGGGCGGGTCGAATCACATTTTAACGGGTCATTAGCGGGTCGGGTCAATAACGGGGCGGGTCATTAGTGGGCCTTGGTTTAAAGGGTCGGGTCGGATAATTATAAGAATTAATTGCGAAAAAAATTTTGCCACTTTTTTTTTTAAAATGATATTATTATAAACATAAGTGGATCGACCCAACGGGTTATAAAATATAATAAAAAAATGTTTTT
Organism: Amaranthus cruentus; assembly: GCA_019425755.1. Classification (NCBI taxonomy): domain Eukaryota; kingdom Viridiplantae; phylum Streptophyta; class Magnoliopsida; order Caryophyllales; family Amaranthaceae; genus Amaranthus; species Amaranthus cruentus. The sequence continues at coordinate 17,929,240 of CM033458.1, read as the reverse complement.
ATTAACTTCTAAAAAATGGGTCAAAGTGGGTCGGATTTAAATGGGCTTGACCCACCCCGCCCCGTTTAACATTTGACACGACCCGCCCCACCCCGTTGAACACCTCTAGTTAGCAACAAAGATTTGACCTTATTTGACCAGATCTTATTTGTTAGCTAATACTACAAAGTCAAACTCTTTGTTCGTTGTTACTAATAGCGAACAAAAAACTTGCCTTTTTGTTTACCAGCCTTCTTTATTCACTGTTAGTTACAACAGATACACTATACGCCCAAACCTCGACTCTTAGAAATTCGTATTTATTTTAGAAAATAAGTTTATCACATGTCTATTTTAAGAATTTTTTATATTTTTTTCCTTAAATAATTCAAAATTTCTACATTGTGTTGACAAACCCAGAATGTTTTAGATATCGTGGGCTTGTAAAGCCTTATAGAAATTGCATACAGGTTAGAAACTCGTATCCTATAATCAAAACAAATGGGCCCTAATTTACCGAGTTTATGATCTTATATGTTCCAGTTGGAGGTTTTTAAATGCGCCTATTTCTCTTTATTTACTTTTTGGAAGAATGAGTATGATTCGAAAAAAAGAAAATTCCTCATCCGAATCCTGTCTTGTGCGAGATAATAAAAGTGTCCTTCTAAATTAATTTTTCATTCATAAATTCACAACTTGAGAAGATAGTATTGGGATCTAGGTGGTATAATAAAGTTACATACAAAAACATGCGTTTGAAGAAAAAAGATTTATCACCATAAAATTAACACTAAAATTTTATTTTCATTACCACTATTTAATATTAACATTCAGGTAACGTTGTTCTCTAGTCTAGTGTTGTATCTCTAGAAAATCTAGTTTGAATGCTCTTGAAGGAATAGCCAATTGCGAGTTGTAGTATTAGCTTAGAAAAATTGAAATGAATAAGCAAAAATATAAAAAAAAAAATTCAAAAAATAGAAACTTTTTGAAACTTTTTCCCAAGATAAGCAGTTTTGCTCCTGACCTTAGGTTTGGATATGTTCGCTGAAACTAACAACGAACAGGGACTTAAAGTCAAAAATAGTCAAAGAGTCAGTTCGTTGTTATTAACAGTAACAACGAACAAACATCAACACTATTTTTTGACTCAAGTGGTTGTTCGCTAGTAACAGCGAACACCCTCTTTGTCTTTTTTGAACCATTTGCCTTTGTTAGCTGTTATTAACAACGAACAGATACCAAACCTCAGCTCAGGAGCAAAACTGCTTATCTTGGAAAAAAGTTTCAAAATGTTTCTATTTTTTTCATTTTTTTCATTTTTTTCTTATTCATTTCAATTTTTCATTAGCTTATTAGGGGTGTTTGGCAATTAGTTGTTAGTTAGTCATTAGCTATTGACTGATTCAGTTGAACTGTTGGCTACATTTGTTTTTCTCTTTAATTGTTCATAAATTCTTATATGAGACGGTCTTGCAATGCGCCTCATATATGGGTTAAATAGTCCAATAATATAAATTGCATGTGGAGATGGTGTTCATGGAGTTACTGGCTTTTCCACTTTCAGATCGTCTCACCGATAACAGTCTCCCACAAAAAAAAGTTCTTAATTGTTATCATAACACTTAAACTCATTTTCATCACTATTATTTTCTTTTAAAAAGAAAAGCAATTTTCATTGTTCCAAATTACTTTTACGCTTCTTTCAAATCAAAACTCAATTCCACTACATAAATATATACGAACATTTTTTCGGCGTAGTTTGACATTGAATATTTAAATTGTAATTTTTTAAACTTTAATGATTAAAGTTTCATTGTATAATCTTTAAGGTAATTTTTGTTTATTAATAGAATTATATATTATTATCGTTTATTATTAACGTTATATCAGGACATGAAAATTCAACGTAAACAATTGTCTTAATTTATCAAATATATTTTTTATTTGAATTATTGATATCATTTATTTTATTATGGATCTGCCTCTAAGCACTAAGTAGTAAATGTCTCAGGCTAATTTGAATTTAACTCTTATCTTAATATATAAAATGTGGATGTGTTGTATTCAACACATATATGTTTAAGGCTTAATATCTATAAATACATTTCATTCAAAAATTATGAAAAAACATATAATAAAATCTTATACGTCGAAATAAATCTAACAAGATCTTATGTAAATATATTATAACCTTTAAATATCGATAAAAAATCACGTACAAGTTTATCTTTACTTAATATATAGAATAGCTTTTGCAAGAACATTATGAGGAATGGAGGAGTTATTATATTTATGATATACTTCCTCCGTTCTATTATACTTGTTATATTTACCTTTTTACGCAATCCAATGTTTTATTTTGTTCATATTTATATGGCGAATTATACACATTTAAAAATTATAAAAAGTTAATATTAATAAGATCCCACTTTACTATATTTTACTTATATATTAGTCGTTATATATAAAATAAGCTTGAACGATGAATAGTGTCCAAAATCGAAATGTAACAAGTATTTCAGAACGGAGGAAGTATAGGCACACACCAACCAATTTTTTATTCTCATAACTATATATGGTTTTCATCTCATTACTTTAAAAATTCTAGATAAAAAAATTGGAAGTATTTTGTTTGGTTTCATATTAAAGCATAATTTAAAGCATAGTTGATTGAGATAGTAGTTAAAATAAATTAGGTGGTGGGAAAAATACAACCACAGACAATATAACACCTAACTAATAATTAGTTCATTATTGTCATGTGCATTCCTTTTTATATTTTTTTGTGTGCGTGTATTTTTCTAAATGCAGAATTTTAAGTGTTCGAGCAACTTAATAATTCACTACCGATTGCCTATCAGTCCTGTTTTATTTGGAGAGCAAGTATTATTTTTTTAAATTTGACATTTTATCTCTATTTTTCTCGGTTTTGCCAACAATAATAATAATAATATAATAATAAGATTTCAGAGGCTAGCTTTTTGTATTCGAAAGGGTGTGAATGCTCAACTTGTTACTCGACTCCCCACCAACTTCCTGTAAAGTCTTTTGTTATGAAATGAAATATGTTATAATAATAATAATAATAATAATAATAATAATAATAATAATAATGTAGTGATTGGGTAGGCCTTTATTTAGTTATGGACTTATGCCGGTGGCTCACATAACCAAAGTTGTACTTGCATTGCCATTTCGTTTTTTGCACTTTGACTTATGTTTGTTCATTACTATTACTACTATACTCCATCCGTCGCTTGAATTTGTATCATTTTTCATTTTGGTCTGTTTTATTTAATTTGTATTATTTTTTTTTTTGGACAATGACTCACTATTTTTTTTAATCTCATCCATACATTTTAACTCCATTTTAATTTTATCCACACAATTTATCATATCTCTTCATTTATTACCACTTTTTTAAAAATTCATCAATTCCTCTTTGATGCAATTCAAAAAGGACGAAGTAATACTCATTATTTTATCTTTCTGGTGGCAACGGACAAACTTAAAACAGCACATTCGAAATATTAGTATAGGTAAGCTAAATACTTTTTTTTTAATGTCACTGAATCAACTAATTTTTATAGATATAATGTCGTTTCCTATAATTTTTGGGTTCTGGGCGAAAAAACAAGCTTATATATAAGTAAAATTTCAATTAATTTTTTCTCTAGTTTAATAGTCATGTGTTTAACTAAAAAACCCAATGCTGCAGTGCAATCGATCCATGTTAGAAGCTAGTTAAGCAAATACTAGTTTAATTATAAGGATAACTCAATTTGAGCCCTCTTATGAACTGGACCCTAGACGATTGCACCTCCAAATTACCCTCATGAACGACCCTGTATATTTATAACACATAGGATTTTAAATCAAATAATCTCAATTGAAAGCAAGAAAAGGTTTGCGGTAGTTGCTTCAAAGTAGGGGAAGAAAGCAAGAAAAATGTAAGCCCACTTATTTAATAAGAACCAAACATTACATATGCTGGGAGATTATATGATCGAGACTCATGACAAGAACAAGATCTTGGAATGCCTCTCCAAGACAGCCTCTGTCCCGGTCAATTAGAAACATCGAGAAAAATTGTAACTATGAGAGAATAAATTATGTGAATGAAATTTAAAAAAAATAATAGGTCATTGTCTAAAAATAAAAATAATGCAAAATAAGTAAAACGGACTAAAATGACAATTTAAGTGAGACGGAAAGAGTAAATACAATTAAATTATTTAAATACACATTTTTGCAAAATACTTAGATCAGTAACAGTAATTGAGGAAAAGATTAGTAATGTTGAGTTAGAACCCATTCATACACAAAATTAATACATTTAAATTATGATAATAATAATAATAATAATTAATTAGGGAGTTATATTAATTAATATTTAATAGTAATAAAGAAGATTAAGATTGTATTACCATGTCCATTCAATCAAGGACTCCTCAACAAGTTCTTCAAGAAGTTTGCCTTCAATTTCGTTGCCTATATTGTCAACATCTAATTTTATTTGTTCATTCCAACCTTTTCCTATTACTTCCATCCTTACCAGCATTTCCACCAAGCTGTGGGTGTCCCCACAATCATCTGAAAGGTACTTCACCGCACTAGGCAATAGATCCTTCATCCAGGCCCACACCTTATCTGCCAATGCCGTCCCGGGCCCGCTTTCCAGGTATCTACTCTTGCTGCCTGCGACGGTTCGGTACCCTGTTATATCGACTAGTGCTGCGTTGACGCAGTCGAAAACGAGCTTTCTTGTCGATCTCAGCTGTCTTCTTTTAGCTTCGTGTAATGGCTCCTTATCGCTCATGTCGGTGTATTTATCCCTCAAGAGGGGATCTAATGGGCTATCGGGAGAGTACCATCGGGTAAGATTTGAATCGACTTGTCCATCTACGTCGAGGCCTGCCACCGTTAGTAGGGATTGAATTAAGTATTGATATTCAACTTCATCATCCTCTGCTCCTGGCGACACAAACGGGGAATGCAGAGGATAGTTAGTGACAGTTTCCGCATAGGACTCTTCCCATGATAAGGTCCTTGCAATTGACCCGATGGGTGGAGATTTATCGATCAGATTCGACTTGCCAAGGCAAAGAGGCAAATGATCTCCTGTGTTTTGACAAAACGAGAAGTTAGACAAGTAATAATGGTTTTAAACTAACTGGTAAAAAAAAGTAATTACCGTGTGTACTTGGCTCTATGCTACGAGAGCAACCGAGTAAGGCACTGTCGTCCTCTTCAAACGGAGGTTCCAGAACCGATATTGGGCTGGGTTGTTCTTGATTCTCTCCTTGCAATACAGGTGCTCCTGGCTGGGATACATAAAATGCTTGCAATATTAGAAATATTCATGAATCGGGAATTGAAAAAAAGCAAATTATGGTCGGTTTTGCACTCTTTTAGAACATTTTGAGTGATGCAAAAGCAGTACGGTACCTGCTGAGAGCATACGCCTTGCCCAAGTCTCGTATCATTCAGATCTGTCATAACAGCACCAGTACGAGACAGTGATGTTGGGGAGTGAACCGATTCTGAATGGTCATTGCTAGTCCCTGCAGGAGGTTCAAGCAATCCTGAAGTTTCAGCTGTTGGCGGTTGAGATACTTCGTTAGAAAGCGATTTTCCCGACTTCTCTTTCCTAGATTTCTTATTCCTCGAGAAGAACAAACTCGTAACTTTTCCGGTAAAAGACGTCTTTGATACTTTTGCCTTTATTATATCCGTTGAAACTTCCTCCTTACAAAGTGCTGGACTCTTGACTTCAACATTTAGCCTATCTCCATAAGCTGTAGATGACACCGGAACCGATTTTGATCTCAACAAGTTCCGGGGAGAAATATCTCCACTTTGTCCGGCACCCATATTGCTATTAAGGCCGGAAGTCGAGCTCTTAGGATCATGATCATTAATGGCATCCTCTTCCTCACATATTTCAGATTTCTTCACCTCAGAAAGTGCAAGCATTTCACCTAAAGTGCTTGAACTTCTTCGAAAAGGCCGTTGTTCATGATTACTATCCCCATTTGATGCCATCATAGCCCATCTCTCGGAAAGTCTTTTCTTTGCTTCTCTACATACCGATGACTCGGGGGAATAGGATGCACGGCTGAAAGACGATGAAGAAAATGGACTACCAAATCTATTTACATAGTCCCAAGAATGCCTTGAAGTTGGGGACATAACTTCAGAATCACTAAGATTTTCTGCTGCAAAATTATTATCAGATTTTTCGAAAGAACTTTCATCTCCCGTATAACCATTAGAAAGCACAGAAGAAAGTAAGGTTTCGTCTCTTCGGTGACCCGCCAGATTTTCACGCATTTGTTGCGTGATTTCCCTTGCCACTTCCCGTGCTTCTCGGGCCTCCTCATCTTCCGGTTCTTCAAACAAATTTTCACTTGGTAGAGCCCGTGGTGAGGATGGGGTAGAAGAGACAACCGGCTTAGGTTCATTAGCAATAGCTGGGCTAGGTCTTAAAACCACTATCCGAGTAGGCTGGATAGGACTATCACTGGCTTTCCAAGACGATATAGTCGGTGGAAATCCAAGATGCTGGTTATCCCATACATTAAATTGGTTAAGGGAAATTTGCTTCTTTACTTGCTTTTCATTCCTCTTAGCCGGTGGTGCAGAAAACTTATTGTCGCTTACCGTTTTTGAAGGTCTAAGGACGGTAATGCGCTTGGTCTCCGGAGATGGACTAACGGATTCGCCCACATAGAGATTCTGAGAAAACAAAGAATTCGGTTCTTGCAGAACCTTGAGAAACAAGTCCCCGTTGGAACTCAACACATCCAAAGCCTCCTGAAACTCCTTGGTCTGCCGTGACTTCTCGTCAGTGGAAAGGCGTTTCGCTTCCATAAACTTTTGACGAATAAGAGCCAGTTTTTTTTCATTCACGTTTTCCATAAACCTTCCGTTTTGAGGTGATTTATCTCTTCTAGAGTTTGTTCGTTGAGATTCATGCCAGATCTCATGTATGTCCTTGTACCCATTGTGATCTCGGTGGGAAAAACCGTGTTCATCCTGCCAATATCCGGTAGGTATCTCTGAATGACTATTTCGGGGATAAATTTTCGATTGAATCCTCTGGGCGGGAAAATCAGACTGCGACTGAGGAATCACATCGAGTCCCATCAACTTAGCTACCACATTTGGTGACTTTTGTTTTGATTCCAAATCTTTCGACATTTCTTGAGCTATTAACATCTTTACAGGAGTTCCATTAGGTTTACGGTTCGATGAAGACCTTCTCAAATCAGAGACCGTCTGTAACCACACAAACCATAAAACCTAGATCAAAATACGAAACCAGACAAGACGTAATATGCATAAATGAGGAGTATAGACGAAACCAGCAAACCGATTGACATAATAGAAATTTACCACTTTATTTTCCATCTCATCATTAGCGACGCTCGACATCCTGGAAACATCGGATTGACTTCTTGACAAAGAAGAACCTGGAAATTAATTATCCTATTGTCAATTGGAGTACTCCAAATTCCCTACTCAAACGGAAATTTAAAAGTTCTCTAAAAAGCAATCAAAGAAGACGAAACTCCCTATGTCCCTTGTAATTGCCACACATTCCTTTTTAGTTTTTAGTCCGTCCCTTTAACTTTGACACATTTTCCTTCATAGAAATGTCCCTAACATTTACTTAATTTCTCATCCACACATTTATTTTCTGTCTTTTAATCTTCATACGTCAACACAATTCAAACGTCCCCACCATTCCTAATCTTTGTGTCAAGTCCCATTATTAAGATTTACCTCATCACACGCATTTTAGAAACCAAATAATGTTCCAAAAAGACGATTTTTTATTCATAATTGTATAGATTAAGACATATACACAATAGACTCAAGATAACCTAACAAATGTTAGCATGCTATAAACAGCCTTTGATCAATTGAAGTACTCTAATATCTATAGCAGAAGATGCACAAAAACAACAGAAGATTCTAAAAACACATCGTATTTCTTCTAAATTTAATTAAGGCAAGAGATAAACTACACTTCTACAAATAGAAATTTTGCACATACACACTTGTTAGTCGACGTTTACGCAAGTGGGTTCCCTATGAAACTAAGCGAAAATGACAAGAAAAACTTATTAAAAATCACCATCATTATGAGGCTTGTATGTGAGAAGCTGATTTCCAGACATGTTGGATGTCAAATCGAAGAGGTTGACCATTCTTCCCAAACATCCTGGCACAGGCTTCTCAGAACTGCGAGTTTTACCATTCAGATGTTTTCCGTTCATTTGCACACCTGCAAAACGTTCCACATGTTAACGCCCCCTCATCAAGTAATATTTGCCCAAGCACAAACAAAATCAGTGACAGGAAACAAACAAAGCATCAAAACCAATCTCACAGGCCATAACAATTGACAAAAGCAATGATTTCTTTCATACAATACTCACAACAACAACGATAACGCAAAGCCTTAATCCGCAAAGATTTAAATCGGTTACATGAATCAACATATAAGTTTTAATGGTCGTCAATATGGATTGTTTCAGACAACACTCCATGGAACTAAAACGAACAGTAAAAACACACATACCCACATTCGATAATCATATAAAACTATTCTAACTATTAAAAGAACAATAAAAGAAAAACCTTCACCACCATAATCGCACGTACACAGTAATCGCGAGTACATAGAAGGAAAAACAGTTGCTCCAAGGAGAAAGAAAAGGAAATAGAGCTACGTTAGAACCAAAAGCAGCTGAATTTTCATAAAGATCAATGCAGTAACCAGTTTTCTTTCCAGGGGAAAACCCCATATAAAGAACCTCAAAACAAAGACTTCTCAATGTAAGAGCAGAAAACACCCAAATCCAGAAAAAAGCAATGAAACAAATAGGAGCAAAAGCAGAGAATAATGAAAAGAGAAACTTGCAGTGTTATCAGAAATAAGAAAGATTAAAACCAGTAGGAAAATCCAATCCAGGAAAGAGCAAAAAGAACATTCTATGGACCAATATTTACAGCACCTATATACAAAGAGTAGGACTACTCTTGGTCTACTGATTTTCTACAGTTTATACCCAAATGATAGTTCACATCATAGCTAACAGAATTCCAACAACCAGCCAGCGTAAATCTCAAGGAAATCAATCAATCCACATCACAAAAAAAATTGGATACAATAAATAATTACCCACATCGCCATGATTGATCAACTCACATTCCAAGCCAACTACCAGAGCCAGAGTAATTAGTAACACAGTACATAATTATTATACAAATAATTGGCTTGATTTGGGCACTTTTGAAAACCCAAATCAGCAACCAAATAATTAACAAATCATATACTACGAAAAAAGAATTATATTCAACATATACATCAATATGTAAAAATAAAATATTTAGGTAAAAATATTGATCAAAGAATAAAGGGATGATAGGGACCATTTTAGTGATGTGAACAGTAAATTAGCACATACCCAGATGAAATTTCACATCAAATTTCTGAAAAATCCCGGTAAAAAGAGTAAATCTCAACCCCTAAATAAGACTTAATAATCACCTCATAACAGAACCCACATTAACAATCTAGTTAGATTTCACTCACATTTCATGTAAGTAACAAAAAGATCAAAGATTAACCAATTGCATGATTATTACAATACAATTAATAAGTAAAAAAAAAAGGTAAAAAAAGAAAGGTTAAGTCCGAGAAAAAAGCTGAATTTTTAGAAAAAAGCAAGATAGATATAGAATCCATAAAGCAAAAAAAATGCAGAAAAGGGGGATAGATTCTACAAGTACCTTACAAAATAGAGGAGTGAGATCGGAAGTGTAGAGTACAGACAAATTCCTTAAAAGTGTACCAAATAAAAATTGAAAAAAATATATAAAAAAACTCAAAAACCCACAAAAATGGAGGTTTAGAGAGAGAAAAAAAGGATGAAGAGGAATGGGAAAAATGGAAGAGAGAGTAGGTGAAGGTGAGGAGAGAGACAGGCGGAAAGTGCGGCGGTGGAGACGGTGGTGTTGAAGAAAAAACAAGGAAAGTGTGGGAAAATGTTTGGTTTAATGGAGTTGTTAAGTGAGAGTATTTGGGGTTTCTCTCTCTACCTCTTCTTCCAAGTCTTATCGCTTTCTTTCTCCTAATTTTTTGTAATTTTTTGGGGAGAAAGAGCCAAATAGGAGAGGAGTGGGAATTTCTCTAAAATGAATAAATTACAACAAAATTTTAGAAATGGTAATTTCCTTTTAAAAAATCAAATTTTATAAAAATCTACTAATTTGTCTTATTGTTTATTATAGATGTGTTTGACAATTGGCCGTTGTTCAGATAACTTACTTGATTTACAAGTAGTATTGACTTTTTTATTAGCTATCTTTTTATTCTGAAATAATTGTTACGTTACGTTCATTGGTATTATTTATTTTTGAAGCTTATTTTATATATAGTGGATAATGCGCAAGAAAAAATAGTCACGTAAGATCTTGTTTGGTGTTGAATCGCTTACTTTTGTAGTATTATCTTTTAAAAAAAATTTATCTATGCTTAAATCAAGATATAAAGGATCAAAATAGCATATTAAATTGTATAAAAGTGGATCAGTAAAATGTAGTAAACATAAAGAAACATAGTAGTATATATTAAATCACCTTTAATGAAAATATTTGATAAAATTAGTTATTAACTATTGATTGATTTATTAAAAAAAAAGAGAGAGTTCTAATATGACAATTAACTCCTATGGAAAAATAGCTTTGTCATATTTAGGGTGCTTGATAATTGGGATGGGATATTATTGTTGGTTGTTGGATGATTTATCGACTTTTAAATGTCATTTTGGCTTTAAAAGTCATTTATCACATTTTTTTTAAATAGTTTATCACATATTTTTTGTCGTTTGATCACCTAAAAACTCAAAGGTTATTTACCAAGACATAAGATAACAAGACAAAAAGTTTACAAATTAACAATTAATTAGAGGTAAAGTCATTTTTCAAAAATAAAAAATACAACATATTTTTATTTCTTTGAATGGAAAATATATAACAGATTTTATTTAACTACATTAATCTGAAAAATATAGTAAATAAAGATTATAATTTCTTCTTTTTATGAAATTACCAAAAAAAATAAAAATGAAAATAAAGGGTTGGTATCTTCCTCACTCACTTTGAGACAAACCGGAGCTGTGGGGTTATTTAGGATTTCTTAAATAAGAATTTACGGAAAATGGGGAAAAAATAAACGTTTATTTAGACTTTTTGAAGTTTGCTAATAAATAATCAGAAATATTGTAAAATGTCAAACCTAAAAACTATGATAATATTCTAAAATAATATATATTGCTTGGAGTGTGATTACTTGGATATTCTTAAGTTTTCTTGTGGAAATAAAAGTGAAGTATTTTATATTCCAAGGTTGAATATGTAAAGTACTTCTAAGCTAAACTTAAAATGATATAAATTGAGTATGCATTAATAAAAAGGGAAGTGTTTGTTACTAATACTTGTTTAATAAAATTTAATAATTGTTTAATAAAATTTGCTTTTAACTTTATAGGCACATCTCAATTGTACAGTACTTCATACTGACTATTGAGTGTGACGTATTCTGTGGGAAAATGTCATTATCAGTAGCAAGTATTATGGAACGGAGGAAGCATAACATTTTAGTAGTCGCTTTCTATTTTTGTCACTCACACCTAATTTTATATGTCACATCTTCTAATGTCCCATTACTCTGAAATATGAACCCAAAGTATTTTGAAGCATTCACTTGAAGCAATTTCTTTATTTTCTAGGTCTTGTTTTATAGTGCCTTTTTTTTTGATGAAGTTTTATAGTGCCTCTTGTTATAGCATTTGTGTTAAAATTACAATCTATATAATTTAGGATGATAGAATATAATAATATTGTCAAATATTGTAATTATCTTGTTTTTTTTCATATTTTGTATTTCTATATATTCAATGAATAAGAATTAATTGGCAAGGCAAATCATTCGATAATATAGGAAAATATAAAATTTGATTTTATTTAAGAAATAAAAGTTACCTCATACGATTGATATTGTCAAAATTTTAATTTTAACCGACCTTTATAAATGTCATTTTTTTAAAAAAAAACATTACTTCATTATTATATCAATTATGACATTTTAGTGAAAAAATTTAAACTTAATAGTGATAAAATATTCTTTTATCATACTTTATCAATCTATTTTAAAACATAATAATATTAACAACTCCAAATATTACACAAAATATCTAGTAACGGTTTATTTATGAAGTTTAATTCATGGATTACATAGTGAGAGTTGGCTATAAGATAGTACTCCTTCCGTTCCTATTTGATCTTCCTATTTGGATTTTTCACAAAGATTAAGAAAAATGGAATCTTTGGTAGTAGTGGGTATTATTTTAATTATATAGTAGTGGAAAGTAATGATTGTATTGAAATTATGAGAGAAAAAAATAATTAAATAGTAGTGTGAAGTAATGATTGTGTTGGAAGTATAAGAGAGAAAATAATTAAATAGTAGTGTGAAGTAAGAAAAGTAGGGTTTTAAAGGGTAAAAGTGAGTTGAAAACTTTCCAAAAATAGAAAATATTCTAAAGTGGAAGAACTTTTGAAACTACCCGTTATAGTAAGGTAGAAGAACATAAAGAAACGGAGGGAGTAGTATGGAAAATGGAAAAAGTGTGGGACATGACATAGGAAAAAGGTGGGCTCTTGGATCCAACGATCGAGTGGATTAGCAAGTAGAAGTAGTCCTAGTCTATTCAAATACAACTAACTATACGATCTAAGTATCACCAACCATTCACCAATATCTTTTCATGGGACCAGAACCGTAGTCTACCGCCCAGAATCTCGTGTTTTTTAGGGTCCAAAAAACTTATTTTTATGTATATAAATGACATTAATTTAAATTAAATTTATATACAACTTACATTTATTGCTAAGTTAATAATATGAGTTTTTAGTGTTTTTTTATAATGTAGTTTAAATATTATTAACAATAAAAAACAAAAGTGTATTATATTATGCGTTACGCATTAAGTTTTTAGGGGTTCGTTTTTATCTTTTGCTCTGGGCCCAAAAATAAACAAGACAACCCTGCATGGGACACTTTTACAAATCTTCAAGGCTCCACACCAGTCCACAACATTTATGTTCTTACATCCATGCAAACAGACCATAAATGCCAAAACTAATGTTTGTTTACGTAGTAAAAACTAAAAAGCATGAATCATGACTTTGCATGCTCGCACACACAAACCAACCTAAAAAATAAAGCACGATATTCAAAAACTAACTCGCAGATAATTATGGTAATACTCACATTTTTATTATACCTAATTAAAGATATTAAGGATTGAATTAGCGCATTAGACTAAATAAAAAGTCAAAAAGTGCAAGTATTTTAAAACGGAGGAAGTACTTAGTTTTCCGAACTTGCTCTTTCTCTCGGTTCTTGGCAAGCACGAGTCGAGCCTTTGTGCAATTACACATTGGCCATTGCATTTGGGTCAACACTGCCTTTGATAGGGGTAATTGTAATTAGCAATCTAAGACATTATAATTAGGAATGCCCTTTGAATTCTGAAAGGCACAACACAACATTCCAATTCTCTTACACCCAATTACATGCCATGACACCACTACTTGATGCTTCACAAAAATACTACAAAGAAAAACCAACACACCCTCTTGTGTGTGACTATCATATACTCCTGCTCCAGGGTCTACTGCCACTGTTTTGCATGACCACCATTAATGCACCTATTCAAAAATAAATAAATAAATATATAACTTTGATGATATTGTATTAAATAATCTATAATTCAAATAAATAAATAAAATAAAAATGGACAGACAAGCATATTTACTATGAACATATAATGTGTCTTATTGTCTTGATGAAATGACATAATTTCAGTGAAAATGAAAGGTAAGTCAGCAGCAGGGCCAGCCCTAAGGGTAGGCAAGAGGGGCCGTCGCCCAGGGTCCTATGTCAAAAAAGCAAAATTAATAGTTGTAGAAGTTCCATATAGGTTATAAATTATAAAGGAAGAGGGTCACAATTTGCTATTTCGCCCAGGCCCCCAAAATATATAGGGTCGGCCCTGGTCAGCAGTCAGCAGTCAGCACTCTATAAAGCATCTTTAATATCCCTGCCCAGATATACATATAGTTGTACAATAATTACATAAGAGTAGTGAATAAGAAGAATGAGCAAGAATATCTAGAAAAGTAAAAACTGGTACAATGTTTGCAGGAAAGTATCATGGCAACAATGGAGGACACTCTAAACATAAAAGCACGACCCATCTAATTAATAGAGGAGCTTTCACAATTAATGACAAAGAGCTACCATATATCATTCCGTCCTATTTATTTTGCTAAATTTTCCCCAAAAGTCCTCACATAGGAAAGTAAAATACAGCAAAATGAATGGGTGGAAGAAGTATAAGTCCAATGTGTAATATACGAGTATGTATTCCTAAGCTTAAAAAGTCAAAATCTGGTAAAGAAGATGAAGATGGAATGTTATTAATTGCCAGTTTGCCACTTACCAAACCAATGAACATATAGACTTTATGATGAAGGTGAGCTAATCCTTCCTAGTGTAACCTTTTTTCCTTCTAATATAGATGGACTTAATGTTGTCTCTTATACTAGTTGTCACCAGTACCATCAAGTACCAGTCTAGAATAGCCCTTCATTAAAATGAGTTCACAAGTAAGCTAGAAAATTGCAAAGAACCTATTATCTAGCCTTTTAAGATACTAGATTGTGTTTGGTTAGGAATAAGACATTCTAAACTATATTAATTACCATGCAACATGCCCTTCAACACTGATCAAAATTGAACAAAGAGAGGTGTAATGACAGGAGGTTTTCCGATTGGGCTAGAGCAAGTGGTATTATGCACTAGCGTCAGTTTGAGACCTCACAACAAAGAAATTGCAAAAACTGGTAGTTGCTCCATCCTTTTACTCTAGACTCACTAGGTTGCAAGAGGTGTGGGTTTTTCATGGCCGGTTTTAGAGGCATCTTGGGTAGCCGGCCACCTAAGGCCCCCCAAAATAAGAGGACTCAAATATTAAATGGTGCTATTCAAGCCTAGTTCCGAGCAACACTTTAAAGTGATTTGTTTGTGAACCTTCTTATATTTGAAGTAAAATAATGTTACAATACATTTTGAGTGAAATTATTTTTCTTCAAGTGGAAATTTTTTTTATCATTTAATATAATGAAGGCCCCATTTTTAAAGACATTGCAAATTGCAAAATAAATAGGGCTTTCAAAATCTTTGCTCAGACCCTGTTTTTTCATACATCTTGAAGTTTACCACTCACAAGTATGGGGATTCCTCCTAAATTAAAAAAGTGTGAGGAGGGGAAAAAAGAAGAGAAAGAGAATACAGAAGGCAAAAGCTATGATATATTGACACAATGACATGTAGTGGAAAATGTGTCATTCTTTCCCAATTTAGAAAAGTAATTTTTTAGGCATGCTTATGTTTAAAAAAAGAAAAAAAGCACTTTCCCTCAGGAAGCAGACAAAAGAAAATGGGAATACTATTTGTCTTGAAAAAATATTTTCTAGGCAACCAAAACAGAGCCACTGGTAGGATGTATCCCAAGATATGATCAGGAAACTATGCGGGATTTGTTACATTTTTAAACCCACAAGTAGTATCAACTAATGCTAATCAACCTATGTTTCAATTTCAATATATGCATCAAAATAAAAATAAAAGAGCAGAAAATGTCAGATGAAATTGATCACAAACATTCTAGCAGTGGTATTACATATTCAAAGCTTAAAAGAGATGTACATTCCAGCAGTAAAAAAAATTGAGTGGAGAATTCACCAGAGATATTGTCATAAGTAGTTGCTCCAATGTCCATTCTCTTCATCATAAGTCTGAGCTTCTGTATCCCTCCAACTTTCTGTCTGAAGCAGCAATGAAAATGAATCTCCCTTGCCAACAGATATATCTCCACTCAACAAGGACTGGTATGCTGACGGTGATATAGCCAAATCGTTCTCATTAGCAGTGAAAAACTGAGAGCTTGAATTTCCCTGTTGGAAAAGATCAAGAACATTATCAGCACACATTTCAGAATGATCCTCTAGATATCCAGTTAGCTGCTTGCATTTCATGTTATCATCAGATTCAAAGTCTTGGGAGATAAGTAATGCTTCTACAGAAGAACAGCTTCTTTCACACAGCATATTTTCCAAAGACCTATATTCCTTCTGAGGGAGAAGGAACAAGCTTCTATCTCTATCCTTAAAAAGACCAGATTCATCTGGATTCAAATGTTCTGAACCATATGATAGCATATACGGAACACTTGCTGATCTCGGAACAAGATTCTTTTCTAGCAAAAAATATCCTTGAATATCATGCTCTTGATAAGAGTAGGGGGACAAAAGCGACAAAGTACTGCTTTGCATTCTTTTCCAAGGATCCTCATTCTGTGTAGATGAATGACTATGTAATTTAAGCTCCAGGCTATTCTGATGATCCACTGTGCTTGTAGGGGGAGGACAGTATAATTCAAGCTCCATATGGCTTCTATGCATGGTGTCATGCATATCCAATTCATTAGTCTTCCAACCAAGTAGAAGGGGGCTGGGTTCTCTTTGAATCTCAGAGTCAATCAAATAATCAGGACTGTAATTCCTAGGAGTGTGTAATGCAGAAGGTCCACATCCTTCAAAAGGGACGCGAGAGCAAGAATCATAGCAGCTATTGAGATTATCCAAATCATTGACGTCATGTATCTCATCTTTGAATAATATACGGTTATTCTTAGCAGCTGTGGAGGAATCACAAATTCGGTTAAGTAGCTCATATGAACAACTCTGGTCTCTATATTTGTGTGATTGACTAATGTCATATGCTTCACTTCGTACAATGTCATGGTTAGTGCTTCCTGGAGCTGAGTAATCATCTTCATTATCCCAAGTCAACAGGTTTACATCTCCAGATCTGTTCAACCACCCAGAACCAGAAGCAATGTCATCAAAATATCTACCTTGCTCATTCTCTGGTTCGAGTGTGAGAAGCATCCTGTTCGAGCATGTAGCCGTAGAAGTGTCATTGTTCCCCCATAATTCGTGAAACTGGGGAGAAGATACATAATTATCTAAGTTGTCCTTGTTTCCCTTCAGAAGCATCCTAGAAGTTTCAAAAGTCTCCTTGAGTTGAATATTTGAATCATAATTTAACTGACACTTTAGTTCAGTTTCTGGCTGCCTTGATAGTGGAGTTTGCAACAACTGAAACAAAGATTAGTCTTAGCAACAAACAAAAAAAAGACTTCATGAAACTACAATAGACGTAAGGATTTTGATTTTATGAGTGAAGGTCAAGGAGGGTACGTGTTCTTGAGGATTCTCAGGGAGCAACCGACTTAGGAGCAAACCGATCATATTACACCTGACAAAGTTTATGTGAATGTTTTTAAAACAAAAAGACAAACATAATATAATACTAAAGAAAGGGTCATGCACTTAACTTCCTTGGGACTTCATCAGCTTCTGGAAACAAAGTTTTGGCAGTCAATTGTAATAGCTTCTGTCTCTTAGATGAAAATATGTCTCCATCTTCTTGTAGGCTTGCTGGACCACAAGAAAGTACCACTCAATGCCAGTAGTATGATTAAGATTAGAGGTGTTCAACGGGGCGGGTCAAAATTTAAATGGGCCGGGGCGGGGCGGGTTGTGTCAAATGGTAAACGGGGCGGGTGGGTCAAGCCCGTTTAAATCCAACCCACTTTGACCCATTTTTTAAAAGTTAATAAAAACAATTTTTTATTATATTTTATGACCCGTTGGGTCGATCCACTTATGTTTATAATAATATCATTTAAAAATAAAAAAAGGGGCAAAATTTTTTTCGCAATTAATTCTTATAATTATCCGACCCGACCCTTTACACAAAGGCCTGCTAACGACCCGGCCCGTTATCGACCCGACCCGCTAATGACCCGTTAAAATGTGATCCGACCCTTGACCCGTTGGGTCGACCCGCCCCGTTGAACACCTCTAATTAAGATCCATTTAAGGAACCTCAATATTCATATTTCCCACACGAATGAACTCCGCAATATTATAAAGCAACATGTTTGACACTGTACTATCCTTAAAAAATATAAATATATGTTCTCTCAAAAAGTAACAATTTGATAGAATGAATGCCAATGTCTTACCTTGGCTTACAGAGACATTTGCCGTTGTGGGATGGAACGAATCCAGATTGATACTAATTGGTGTCTGGATAACAGATGGGCAATTGAATATTCCATGATCATGTTCACTACTGGGCATAGCTGTCACAATCATACATACTATGAAGTAGCTAAGTAATTATGTGGCAGTAAAAAAAAATCAGTTTGATGTTACACACCTGAATCTCCCAAAGCAGCCTCTCTTCGAGGGAGAAAAGAGCCAATTTCATTAGTTGTAGACTTTCTAATATACTGTGAAGACTTTCCATCATTACGTTTGGAATTACCCGAAACTGCACAGCATATGAACTCTTAAGTTTAACACAAATTCTCAAATAAGATGGTCTCCTCTATTGGGTTGGCCCGATGTACACTTACAGTCTAAAGGTGATCACTTAAAGCCTTAAAGTGATCACTTACAATCTTAAAGTGACCAATTATAACTTTAAAGTGATCTTATATAGCTTTAAAATGATCACTTTTTATAAACTTAAAGTAATCTAAAGTGATCATTTATAACCTTGAAGTGATCACTGACAACCTTAAATGACCAATTATAAACTTAAAGTGATCACTTACAATTTAAAAGTGATCACTTTTAATAGTTTTAAAGTAATCATTACAATTTAAAAATGATCAATTAGAGAACTAGGTTAATTGTATGGGTCCGTCTCATGGTGAGATGGTCTCATACAAGACTTGATGCACCAAACTTTCTGTCAACAAAACCAAAAAGGCTAACATAGACTCACTTCAAGTCCATTCTTCTTATGTTCAAGGCTAACAAAACCAAAAAGGCTAACATTAATGAGGTACCTTTAGCAGAGTTGCTTCGTCTAAAATTTCTCACAGGTACAGGTTCTCTGTTTAATGGATTCTGACCGGCATTCTGGCTAACATCTTGCTTCAATCTTTTAAAGAAAGCAAACTCAGAGGTTTTTGGCTTATTTGTAGTTGCAGGTGACCTAATCATCAGATGAATGGCATGTTATAGGTGCAAGCCAATACCTCACATCATCCATGAATCAAGGCAAAAAATCGAATTATTTGATACAACTTTTCACAAACTAGAACTAAAAACAATGTAAAGCTACTGTTTTTTGCAGAGATTACACTGGCAGATCTTCTGTTGTTTGACAAGGTGCAGAACCAACATCAAATCTAAAGCTTTCTGGGTGATCTGGCTCAGGCTCAGAGTCCTTGAACCTCACTCTTTTTTCGTTCATTCTATCCATAAAAAAGCAACCAATAGTCACGCTTGAATTATGTCAGTGTCTAACAAAGACAAACAGAAAATGTACTTCTATTTCCAACAGTAACACTCATCTTATCACAATATGTAGAATGTATACTCATTTTCTTGGTTTCTTTTACTCATAACACTTACTTTTTAGGCTAATGTTTTCACATTTTTTTAAGTTAAAATAAAAAACAATAGTGGAAATGAGATATGTCCATCTACAGTGCCACCAAAGATTCATAGTTCGCTAGTTTAGGGGACTAAAACAAATTTTCTGACCCATAGTTTACCCCCAAGTAGTCATCTTGTATTCGTTACTGTTACTCGAAACTTTCACCTTATCTCACGTATCTTTTTGGACCCTTGACATTCGGACATGGGTAGGACAATTAAGAACTTTGATTAGGTTTATAATATTGGAATTTTTTCAAACAATAGCCAGGTCAGACGCTTAACCCCCATTATTTTGGAGGGAATATCATACTGTTTAATACATAATATAAATTTCAGAAACATATTTCACAGCAGAGCTTGGGCACCTGAATTTCATCAATTATGGGAAGAGGGAATCTAGGATTTCGAAATTGGGGTTGCAACAAGCCCACAACTAATGCATAATGGAGAAAAATTACATGAATACATTTTTGTAAAGTTATGATCCTAAAAAGCTATAATACAAAAAAGGGTACAGGAAAAAGAGCCTTTCTGTTGGCCTGCTTTGTCTTCAGCTTAAGTTTTCATAATATGATACATCATTTGTATTGCTAAATGAATTAAGCATACAAAATGTCTCATATTCCATAAGAGAAGATGTAGAAGAGTTATGCTTAATTCGTGATAAAATCATCATTATCACCATCATTTTGCATACTAAGGCCGAGTGCCAAGGATTATTCAAGAATCCATTTAACACCAACATATCAAAGCCTTCGAGCCCCACGAGCGACAATATAAAGTCAACTACATGAACCAAAACTAATCAGTATCAAAATCATCACTAAGAAAGATCATTCCACCCTGTTTAATACTAACAATAATATTTAATACTAATCTACAACTAACAAAATAAATTCCAATGATCATCTATATATATTCTTTGCCCATCCCCAAGCACAACTATGAATATAATTTTTCAATCAGCTACAACTAAGAACTTCTAGTTCAACATAATTTTGTAGAAGTAATATAAACAAGATCCTTCTAATAACTGCAGCAGATTACAATTGGATTAGAAATTCTAAGTTAAGTGCAATTTTGGCAAAAGTGATCAAAATAAGATCCTAATGATTGTAATTATTTGATAACTCCAATTACTTCAATAAGAAATTCTAGGTTAATGTAATTCAGATAAAAATGGACTAATCATCAGCAGTAAAGTAATGGTAGATACTAACGTTTCTAACCTATTAAAAATTTCCCTTTTTCAATACGTAATCACATTTTGTCAACAAATAATTGAAGAAAAGAGAAGAAAAACTTATTCAACAGTCAACATATCCAGAAATTGAAAAAAAAATGAAACTGTACCGTCATACTTCCAAGCAACAAATCAAATTTCAATTTTTAATCACTACTCAACTTTATATAACTCACAAATTTTAAAGCTAAACAAATTTGTCGATGAACCAAGCATGCATTACAAAATCAAAAAAAATAAAAAGAAAAGCCACAATTTTAATTTGTTAACACGAAGAAGGGAAATAGATATCGATAATAATTATATTAAATTTACAGAAAACCTAAAGATTTAAATAAACAGTAATCTAGAATCAAATAAACATATCGAATGTCTTTGTGATAATTTCTGCCTACTTCAATCTGTTAGAATTCAACTAAAAAAATTCAAAATTGCACCTCAAATTGTAAACAGAGATTCGGTGTAAGCGGCAATGGCAACTGCGTGACTACATGCGGCGGGAGCTGAAGGATAATGGCGGTAAAAGCTTGATCAATTCAGCGGCAATGGCACTCGTGGATGATTTACTCATGTACAGTACACTTAAATTTTTCAAGGTTTTTTTTTATTATTAAATACTCCCTCCTATTTGCTATCACTTCGCTCATTCTATTTAATACATTTATTTCCTTAATAGTATATCTAATACTTCCTCCGTTTCATTTTAGTTGCACTATTCGGTTTGACACAATATTTAAAGATTGTCAAATTAGTATGGTAAAAGTAGAAATGATGTATGATTGATAGTGATATGTGGGGAAGAAATAAAAAAAAATTATTATAAATAGATAGTGGTTGTGACTTGTGGGTATATTAAATAATTAATGGAATGATGTATGATTGATGAAGATATGTGGTAGAAATAAAGTGAGGATTAAATAAGTAGATTATTTTTGCCAAAAATAGTAATGTTGCAAGTAATATGAAACTTCCAAAAACGGTAAGTGTTGCAAGTAAAATGGAACGGAGGAAGTATGATGATTAAAGATTATAAAAACTTAATATTAATAAATTTTACATTAACACGAATCAAATAAGACCCAGATGACTATATTTTAACTTATAGATTAATAATAAAACAAATTTAAAAGTAATAGATGAGGTGAATAAAAGGGTTATTATTATTATTTGAATATTATTTATCATTCACTCTTAATATGGTTTTGTTCTTAATCTATAAATTAAACCATAGTCAAATCCAATCTTAGTTGATTCATCTTAATATAAATTTTACTAATATTAATTTTTTATAATTTTTTAATCAAGTTTAATTAGAGATATTTAAGATTAAAACAATGCATTAGCAAATATGTCAAAATCAAATGAGACAATCATTGTTACTCTGATTCTTTATTTAAAGGGGTACAAGTTTGAATTGTCCTGTCACTTTTACTCACTTAGACCAATTTTCAAGCGGTATATGAGATTGATGATGATGACAATTATCTTTGCTATTCTGTTTTCGTAGTTTCACTTGGTTTATTGGGTAATTAATTAATTAATTATAAATATATATTACATTAACTAAATTCAAATTTCAAAAAAAAAAAATTCAAAAAATTTAGAGTTAATACAGTCAAAAACAAAGTTGATGTGTTTAACCAAAAAGTTTCCAATTAGTGATGTATACTATTTAACTTTTCAATTTACCTTCAATTTGCATAGGGTGAATATGTAAAGCACAAAAAAACTCCCTCTAAAATATTCTATTTTAGAGAAAAATTTGATTAAAATTTTAAATACATATATAGATGATAAAATATATCCATGTGAGATTTCATTATATTTATCTTAATGTACACTTTTTTATTATATATTTTTTATAATTTTTTATAATGCGTATTAAGAGATATTAAGGCTTAAATTTATTTTAAAAACTGTGCAAAAAATAAATTGGAAGAACATTTGGAAATGGAGGGAGCATAAGTTATTGTTCAAATGAGAATACCATAAGTTGTCTCATGCAAAAAATTATAACTACTCCCTCCGTTCCTTTTTGTTTTTCCACCTTACTAAAACGGGTAGTTCCATAAGTTTTTCCACTTTAGAATACTTTCCATTTTTGGAAAGATTTCATCTCACTTTTACCTCTTAAAATCCCACTTTCCTTACTTCACACTACTATTTAATTATTTTCTCTCTCATACTTCCAATACAATCATTACATTACAGTATTATTTAATTATTTTTTCTCTCATACTTCCAACAACAATCATTACTTCCCACTCCTATATAATTAAAATAATACACACTACCACCAAAGATTCTATTTTTCTTAATCTTGGTGAAAAACCCAAATAGGAACATCAAAAAGGAACGGAGGGAGTATACACTTATGCTCTAAAAAATTGATATACTTTCAATTTTGAACCTTTATTATACATAACAAATATACTACTCCCACCAATTCACTAGCAGTGTCCCATATGGATAGTGAGTAGATATAATTAGGTAAAAATAAACCAAAAGTAAACAAAAAAAGACACATTAGTAAAGGCAAAACGGAAAAAAAAAAACATTATTAAAATAGAAAATAGAACATTAGTAGTAAACTGACCCAATATAGAAATGGAACATTAGTGTTAGAATTGAAATGAGTAAATTTAAGAGTTGGAATAATCAAATGGGGTCAAAATATCCTAGAAATTGGATCACATTAAAAGCTAATAATCAACATCAATTCTTAAAAAAAAATCTGACCGTAAGACGCGTCTCATATATGGGTCAAATAATTCATCCAATAAGAGAATATAACCTCTTGATTTGAATTCATCTCACCGAAAGACGGTCTGACTATATGAACAATCAACAAAAGAAATCTCCTAAACATTGTAAATTTAGACATTTATTAAAAAATAAAAGATAAACATTGACCTTCTTGGCCATCCTGAAAACAACGAAAAAGATAATAGAATAAGATAAACCACAAAGAAGAGATATAAGAATCACATGTGGCAAACTTCTATTGGCTCTAATTTATTTCCCTCCATCCTTGAAACCAAATCCGGAACAGAAAATCAGGTCCCAACCCAACAAAATCTAAGTTATACTCCCTTGTAGTTCTTCATTCTCAAACTTGCAAATTACTTGTTGGAACAATAAAAAAGAGAGGACCAAAAAATACAGATTAATGGCTAGTTTGGCATCATCTGTAGCTGCCAGGATTGGGTTCACACCAGTTGTTCCTAACAGAAACTGGTCATCACCTAAGAGCAGCAGGCTCGTTGTCCGAGCATTGGATGAGCCTGCTGCTGCCACACCTGCAGAAGGTGAAGCACCCGCTGCTGCTCCTGCTGCTGCTGCTGCTGCTAAGCCTCCTCCGGTTGGTCCCAAGAGAGGTTCTAAGGTTAGAATTTCTTTTCAGTTTTGTGGTGCATCATGCTTGTAAGTTGTAACTATTTATTTCATGTTTGTGATAGTGATTACGTTTCGTGCAAGAATTCATTACGCAATTTTTTATGTATAAGAAAAAATATAGTCATATGAGATCTTGTTTAGTTCGTTTTGATACATATTTTGCAAAATCAACTTTGTATAATTTTTTATCATTCATAATTAAAGATATAAAAGGTTAGAAAAATACATAAGATAACATGAAAATAGAAACGTAATCACTATTATGAACACCGAGAACGTGTATGATGGCTCACTTTCTTGTATGTATAACTCAATTTATAAGCCAAATGTTTGGATATTGATCAAATGAGGTTATATTATTATACCAAAGGCTACGGCTTTGTTTGGTGATTGGCTTTTTGGCTAGGTTGTTAATTCGGTTGACTTTTTGGCTGTTGATTGGTTAAACAACAAAAAAAACTAGCTTAAGAGCTAATATAATAATAAAAAAAGTCAACGTTATCAGCTGATTGAACAAGCCAACTAAATCACCCAACAACCGATAACCCAATTGTATAACATCCCTAAGCATATCACAATAAGAATTAGAAAGCTACCGATCATATTCATATCTCCGTTGATTTGTTTTGCATAATTGTATGACCATATAAAGCAAGAAATAAGCACTACAAACTAAAATGGGTACCTTACAGGTGAGAATCCTGAGGAAGGAATCATACTGGTACAAGGGTGTTGGCTCGGTTGTTGCTGTTGACCAGGTCTGATTTATAATCTCGTCTTTGCCTTTGCCTTTTCCTTGACCTTTCGGTTTCAGTTAATAACATTGTTTGCCGGAAATGGGGCAACTCTGCAGGACCCAAAAACAAGATACCCAGTGGTGGTGAGATTCAACAAGGTGAATTACGCAAATGTATCGACCAACAACTATGCATTGGATGAGATTCAAGAAGTTGTTTGAGCCAATTCTATAATTTAATAGTTTGTGATGACAGATAAAGTAGGAGCTTTTCTACTTCTATGTTTATCCAATGTACATGAATTGCTTTTGAGTATCAAGTTCCTGCCATGAATACTGATTTGCTCATCATTCTAAATATTAATCTTATTATTCTTTTGGGATCTCTATTCCATGAACAATGGTGCACTTCTAAATTAGTCTTATTAAAAATTTCATAGCTTCATTTAAATGATCAAATAAACCTAGTCACACTTAGGTAACTCTGTCTGTGAGTGCTCGTTGCTTATTACCAGTTCCAAGCACATATATAGTAGGAGAGTGGGCAATCGGTTTGTGACTACCAACTCAAAAAAACCTAGTCAAATCCGGTAATCATTAGCTGATCTCAATCTTTTAGGATTAAGGGCTAAGGCCATAGAAACCTGGGACGTGGAACGTAATCATGTTCCGCAACCCCGAAAATACCAATCCTAAATTACTAGTGAAATGCATCCCAATCGCTCAAGGTGTCGTCCTAGACCTTCAGCCAGTATTGTATAAGATTTTTGGGCCTTCATTTATAAATTCAAGGAGAGAGAAGGGAGGAAATCATGAGAATATGAGATAAAGCCTTAAAGATGAAAATTTCTGTTTATAAAAAAATTTTGAAGCACGGAAATCATTTTATTTCCTTTTGATATTAACCTTACCTTATCTAGTCGTTCCCGATTCACTCTTTGTTGTGCTCCACGTTCCCGTACTTGTCCCATGTACTGAAAAAATTGTGTTCCGAGTAATAATGTTTAAGGCTTGTTGTATAAATTGCATTGAATCACAAAGTAAATTGAACAAGTAATACAACTCACACTTGAGCGTTAATACTCCCTCAGTTCCTTTGAGTTCTAATTATTATTATGTATTTGAGATTTTCGCTCTTAAACAAAGAGCAAACTCCATAAGAAACAAGCTTGATTCAAATGTTCTTCTTAGGTCGCCACTCGCCACCAATGAAATGTAGGTAGAGATAGTAAGCGAACTAAGGTTGTTTTTGTTTTTATTTTTGAGAGGCACTAATATTGCCTCCCTAATTGTAACTCATTGCTTATAATCTATCCATTAATTACTAATTGCTACCACTGAATCAAAATGAGGTTGTGCTGTTACATAATAAATTGATCGCTTTACAACAATTGTAAAGCTTATTGTTACAAAAAATCCTATTACTTAACATATGATTTAATATCAGAGTAACAACCATTATAACTTGTTTATCAACCACATTAGGCATTAAATGTATTAGGTTCTAAAAGGTCTATCAAAAGCTTGAATGTCAATGTATGTTCTAGAAAACGGGAACTATTATGGCAAAAATAATTATTTTAAGTTAGCAACTCACATTGTGACATCCACAAAATGTTTCGTGACACTGCAAGGTGCTGCTTGCTCAATATCACGGCCGTTAACACAATCAAAAACATCCACAATTTTTTCTATGGTTGCTAAATTAACAAACATTTTCTAACTTTAACTATTAGCATCTCTAATTATATATCATTGAGGAGAATTCAACCAATATTTAACCTAACATTCATTTATCTACCGCTCTTCCTTAGGGTTTGACTTATAGATTTCGATGAAAAATCATGTACAAGTTTCTCTAACCCGAAACTTAGTATTCCTATAGGAGAATTTGAATAAATCCATTAATATGATAATCATGCCTAATAGTTCTCAAGCAGTCAACCTCCTTCATAAGTTCTATGTTTGAAGATGTGGCACTTGTTTCAGAGTAATTACGATCTGACCTTGTTTTCTCCTACAATAGAAAGCTACAAAGGGAAGGTGTACCAAACAGTTGACATATACACACACTCTAATCTTCAAGCTGAACCATCTTATTCCTTAATAAAAGTGACCCTGGAATTTTAATTGATCCCTTAAAGGCATCTATCTATGAGCTAGTTTACGTGCCATCTCATAGACCATGGACCCCTTATACCTACTTCGCTCAAACTTGTAGTTGTACCCGTCTTGGACTTGAAAATGTATCCAAGTGTTAGACAAATGAGTCTGAAGTCATCTCATACAATTATGTTTTACAAGGTTAACCGGTCTATATGAATACATGGTTACTATTATCTACTTCTATCAAATATCTCCATTCATCATGGAGCCGAAGCTTCATAGTCATGCGGTTTTGAATCAAAACAGATTATAGTTGGGTTGACTTATCAAAATTTTCGGAATATCTGAAGTATTTGAAGCTGCAAATGATATTTGTAATTAAGGGTCACTTGGAAGGAGTCTATTTGGCTATTACAAGGATAAGGTTGTGTATAAGCCACTTACTGTTGGGGCAGTGCAATATTGTGGTGTTGCATCAGAGAATAACAGGGAAAAAAGGAGTCTCGGTACCAGAGCAAAGATAAAAATAATTTTGTTAAAAACATATGAACAATAATTGAAAGGAGGTCACAAATTATGACCCTATCACATATACAAAAGAACAAAAATTCTTTTAGGGATACATCATAAAAGTATACCAGGTTCATAATCAAGACTGTCTCCATCCATGTTTTGAGATCTTGAGATAAGACATATAAGGCTATTTCCAATTACGACTATAAATTCAAAGTTAACTCTAACCTTGCAAACAAAGAACAAGGATGCTCTATCAAACTCTTCCGTCCATGCCATCAAGAAGGCCCGACCAAATACCCTTTACCGGTGGTAGCTGTGCTACAAAAGCATTCCATGGTGGATAACCAACTCCACTTCCTCGAACACGACCATCCATGCGTAGGGACATATAACTGTACATGATAACTATGAATATATAAGCTTTTGTTGTCTGAAGCAACAAAAGTAATATTGGGCTTCTTTACTATCTTTTCTCCTTTTCTTTATTAATCTTATTCCTGGGAAAAACCTAAGCAAACGGGAAATTGAATAGTACCACCGAAATATAGCAAGTACTTACACTGGAGACTCGGAAGAGACATTTGCTAACTTCTTCTGTTCATCTAACCACCTGCGTAAAAGAAATGCATTTATGTGCTAATAATAAGAAATAAAAAGAGGGAGAACAAATATTAACGGAAGCATTCCATAAAAGAGACCCTTACTTGGACCACTCAGAAACATTAAAAGGACGCAACTGCCAAAGCCGTCTCCTTTTACTAGTCAACTGTTCCATATCTTCACTCTCGTCAAACTCGAAAGTAGGAAACTCGCCATCAGTTGCAAACGGAACTACAAGCACTCCCCGTTCCACAAGCTTCTCGGTAAAAGCTTCACTAAGCTTAAATGACTCTGCGATAAAAGATCCAGGACCAGCAACAACAACAAGACGAGCAATTCCTCTTAATGAGTTTATAGGTATTGTCCTCCTATCGTCAACACGGATCTTAAGATTAGAGAGGGTCTCTTCTCTTGCAAGTCTAGCTATCTGTGCATTTTTTGCCTTATTGTCTCTACTATATAGGAAGGCAAAGACGGATACTGCTGCAACATCTATGCCAAGACCTTTGGCAATCTCTGGAACTTCGGCTGCCCTCACCGGATTTGCTAGAGCACCAATCAACTGTGTTAGAGCTATTAATCCACCCAAACTACCACTTGCAATGAAAGCAAGGTAAAAGAACATTCGGACAGAGCGGAAAGGAGAAAGAACTTCACTCCTTATCTTGGCTGTAGAACTGAAGAACAAACAAAATCATGAATACAGGGAAGCCATACTTGGAAATCAGAACCTGATAAGAAAAGCATTAAGCAGGTTAGAGAAAATGGCAAGTAGCCGATTCAGCTACTCTATTGGAAAAACATGTACATTCTACACAAAGTTTCATATTTTTGAACGGCCATAAAAACACAATTATAGCCACTTTTACTCAAGAAAACAATGAAAAACAATATTATCGACATGGCTTCTAGGTAAGACTCGACATATTCAGAAGATAAGGAATATCAAAAAGGGTATCAAAGACAAAAATAGCAAACAAATCACTATGTCATGAATGTAGCACAATACAAGGCAAGTACCGGTGCATGATGTACAACTCTATATCCTTCATGAGACACCCATGAAAGATAGAAGGAATCGCAAACTACGTAACTGGATTTGGGTAAAATACATATTGGTCCAAGTCCGATTCACCGATTATGAGAGAAATGTTCATGCTTTTTTACGTTAGATGAGTCTCAAGTTTCCATACACTAGTCAACGTGTTTAAGGGAAGATACATGTGGTTGAGGTAATATGAAGAGTCCAAATAACATATCTTCTATCAAAGTTATAAAGTACAAGATACTCCTATATCCTTGTGTTTTTGTCACTAAGTAGTTTGAATTCTTTGTTAAGATTGGGTTTACAGAAGAGGAAAAAATAATAAAAAAGGTGAATTTGAAGAAGATTATAAATGACAGATGATATAAAGAAAGAGCGATTGAGCTTATGACTTATGAAATAGAATGTGATCTCATATTTATTAATCATTTACAATTTAAAGGGAAGAAATAAGCATTATTAGGCCTTTCATTCATAGACTAAACCTAGCAGAATCAGCCTCATCATAATTAACTGAAGCCTACAAGCATTTAGATACTAATCCCCACCAAAAAATAAAATCAAACTTGAATGAAGGAACTCCACAAGCACTTCCAAACATCATTTGATGAATTTTAATTAGAGTACTTCATCTTCAATCATTTCAAAATTCTCATGTATCAAGAACAGCGACCTCATGGATCATTCAAAGAAAACACTTTCATCTAGGGTTTTCACTTTGGTTCTATTGACTACAATAATTTTCTCAATCTTAAGCATCTCAAATGATCCTATATTCTTTTCAATTTTTTAAACCCCCAAACAACAAAAAATGGCCTTAGCCCAAGAAAAATTTCCCCATAGGATCAAAGCTTGCTCCTTCACTTGAATTTTGGTTATTTCTTACTGAAATCTTTAGACCCTAACCATAGTTTTCCTATGAGCGGGATAGACTGGGGGTGATGATGATGACGACTTACTGAATTCTCACTCCTTTCAAAATGCTGGAACTTACTAAACTCACCCAATTTCATATAACCATCAATCTCAACTATTTAGAACAACTTATTAAAACCTAATAAACTGCTCCAAACTTCATTCACCTAATAAATTGAAATTTGTGAGAACATGGGTTAGTCTACTTGTTGAGCGTTTTTTCTTTCACCCTTGTGATAGAGATTACATTCTCACCACCTACGAAATGGATTAATTCCGTCCCCTTGCCCGGAGATTCTCTAGCCTACCCTGAATCAAAAAATAATACTTCAAATAAATAAAATAATTTTCTCATCTGATTGAATCATTGAACTTATACGAACTGATTCCTCCCAACCCGTTCCTCCCAACAAAAACACGCACACAAAAACAAATGAAATAGCTAGAAGCGCACAAAGCCACAATAATACAATCATCATAAATCACAAAAGAAATGACAAAATGAACAAAAAAAGAGAAATGAACCAATAAAACCTGATATCACTGGAAGAATCTGAGGGTTTATTTGCAGCAGAGCAAGTAAAAGTGGGGGAAAACGATTTTCTTGTTCTACAAACATGACCATATATGGAAAAAGAAACCTTCCCATGACCCAGTAATCGGTGAGAAAATGGGGAGAATTTGATACTCGTACAATTTTGAGAAGAGAAATTGAAGGGTACCCATCTTAGGATGTAAGCAGTTTGGGTCACAGAAGCCATGAATTTGTGGATTGGAGCCTCAGGTGATGAACAAATCAGTAAGAAAGAACAGCCATGGCGGGGATTGAAATTAAACCGTTTTTGGTTGGATTTCTCGTAATTTTTTGAAGGGATTTCAGATTTGTATGGCACATGGAATGATTGAGGCTCTAATTTTGTTACCTTTGATGACTACTATCGTGCCACGGGTGTCCTACTCTTGTGGAATTTCGACTTCTACGGTCAAAGAATCATGAGTTAGTTTAGTGAATAATAAATCACAAATATTTATATGAAACGGTTTTATAGTGAGATTATTTTAATTGTATTTATAGATGATAATGGGTCAGATTCGGCTCGAATTATACATACTCCGACTTTGCTCCGGGTAAAAGTCGGATTTTTAGTCCACTTTCACTCGGAGTCGGATAATTATCAAACAGTATCATTATGATATTATACTAATGATTTTAAAGCATACAAAAATAACAAATATTTTTCAAATACAATTTTAACAAAAAAATATGTTCTTTAAATTCAAGTTTAACAAGAGAAATAGTCCTACAAATACAATTTAACAAAATTTTCTCGCATTTTAATTCGGCGTATTTTATTTCTCTTGATCTGATTTGTTGTATTCTGATTGATTAATCTAAAAAAAACCAAGTAGTTTTTCAAAATCGAAAATTACAATTAATATGAGAGATAGCTTGAATTAGTCACGTCTAGAGTTTTATAGGAAACAAAATATTAGTGTAAAAGTCAAATGCAATGTCAGATTTCCTTCAGGGTCGGAGTCGCGTCGGAGTGTCGGATTTTTATTAAGGTCCAACTCTGGTCCGTCTCTAACTCTGACTCGGATCGTAAAGTCAAGTCGGAGTCGGATGACTTTTTTCTCGGACTCGAATCGGATTGTTTTCCTCGGATCGAGCCGAATTAGGGTCGGATTCGGATTGAATTGTCATCCCTAATTGGATTGACCCAATGTATTTTTATGTTTAAAATGGTGACTTTTTATAGTCTTATAACTTTAAAGTGATCACTTACAATTTCAAATTGATCACTTAGAGAAATGGGCTTACTTAAAGTGATCACGTGTTTACTCTAGAATAATACCCCTCAAAGTTGGAATTAATCATGGGTAATCAATAGGTAAAATTATTATAGAAAAATCACAAATAGATTAGATTATTTTAGGTAATTTTACGTAAAAGAATACATATTGTAGCTTGGATTTCTGAGTTCCCCATAAAAACATAGAAGTATTATCTCCTATAATCCATTAGTCCTATGTAAAGTAACAAATATCATTTAAAAAAAAATAAATAAATAACAAATATTATCTAACCATTATATTATAAATATCAATTTCAATCAAATTGAGTTTTAGAAAACAAAAGTTATAGATTTCAAATTGTACGTATTTTTCTGAAATTAGGTGGAAAAAAACGTTTATCTTAACTTTCATTTTGATTTCTACTTCTAAAAGATTATCCAACCATTATATTGTAAAAAGAAATACAAATTCAATCAAAAAATTAATTTCTTAGAATTCAAAAGTCTTAAAGTAAGCACATACGTACTTAAAAAAGAAAAACATATCCATTAATTATGTTTGTTGTTTGAAATGTATTCATTACTTTTTTTTTTTTTGAGTACTTGCTTTCAGACTAGAAAAGACTTGAGTCTAATAGTACTTATTATTTATTACTTATTAGTGATGGGTAAAACAAAAACAAAAAATTTGTTTCAGATATACATAAATAATAGAGAAAATTGACATTAAGAATCCAACCTTTCACTCATTCGCTGTGGATAATTTCACCTTTTGATTATTTTTAAATAATCCAATTTTTGTGATAAATTTGCCCACAACATACCATATTATTAATAATTTGTAATAATAGGGTATATTGCTAGCAAACTAAAATAAAGGTTGGATTATTCACAGCAGATAAGCAAAAAGTTGGATTATTAATGTCAATTTTTCCTAAATAATATATTTAAAAAAACAGTTTACTTCAAATTAAAAAAAAAACAAAGAAGAAAAACTAGTGTTGTTGATCCCTTCTAATTAAAATAAATCTTTTAGTGAAGTTTTCTAAAAGCTATAACAATTGTATCTTCATGGAAATTAATTTAATGTTTTTCTTCAAAATCTTATGTATCAAGTTTTAAAAATATTTAAAATATTCTTCTATGAAATTTTTTTACTTATATTTAAAATATTAATTTTTATATCTCTAGTTCAAAACCTTTACGAAAATTTCTATTCATTTAATGAAATGTGACTTCATGGAAATGTTTTTGCAAAGAAATATGCAAGAATAATTGAAAAGTCTTGTAATTTCCAAAAAAAAAAAAAAATTGAAAAGTCTTGTAACTAAGTTTAAAAGTTTTGAGATTAACGGAGTAGGTGGATAATAGATTTGTTGTAGAAATTAATAATTATAGTTGAGAAATTCACTATGAAATTTATATAAGAAATTATAAATATGTACTCCTCAAAAATTTAAAATAAACAATTTTAAAAAATTTAAAAATTACTCCTTCCGTTTTTTGTAATGTTCTTCTCATCTAGAATATTCTATTTTGGAGAAAGAAATTTGATTAAGATTTTTAAGGCACATATAAATGATAAAATATATTCATGTGAGATCTTGTTAGATTCGTCTTAAAATATACTTTTTTATTATATATTTTTTATAATTTTTTATGTTGCGTATTTAGAGATATAAGTTTATTTTAAAAACTGTGTAAAAAGTAAATAGGAAAAACATTAGAAAATACAGGAAATACAAAGGTCAACTTGATTTTTTTTATTTAATATTATAGTGACTAAAAAAAATCTGGGGCTATAAAAGCCTCAAACTTCAAGATTGTTTTTAACAAATTATGATAGTTTTATTATAATTTTGGTTGTTTTTTATTATTATAGTGACTATAATTATAATTTATGTATACTATAAATTTATGTAATTTTATATATGATGTATTATAAATTTATAGTTAAAATATTCAATTCAATTTATAACTTTAAATACTTGTGAATTTGTGCCTATATCATGTACACTTTGAAAGTTAAACACAAGATGCTCACACTTGATTTGGAAAAGTTGATAATATGATATACTAACACATAAGATTGATACATTTAATAGTATCTCAATTTGCAATTATTATAAATTAATTGATAATTATGAAGCAACTGAAATATATACAACTCAAGTTTCAAACGTTACAAAAATACATATGAGAACTTTAAGCCAAGATTCATTGAGAAAACAATACTATGTCAAATATGGACTTATTTATATAGCTACATCGAGACATATAATAGTACATCTAATACAAACACCATACTAGTAGATTTTTATATGTGCGATAAGATTGCTTATGATTCGACTCTTTTCTGATTTTGATGTTAACCTTTATCTTGAACTCTATTTCCTCCACCAACGCCGCCTCCTCCTCCACCAAAGGCACCTCCGCCTCCACCTCCACCACCACCACCTCCTGCACCAATAGCACCTCCACCACCAGCTCCAGCACCAACACTACCTCCTCCACCAATAGAACCACCACCACCAATACCACCACCGGTACCCACACCACCTCCAGCACCTACACCACCGCCAGCCCCAACACTACCTCCACTACTAGCACCACCTCCAACCCCTCCTCCAATGCCTCCTCCACCTCCAATACCTCCACCTACTCCACCACCAACTGCCCCTCCGATGCTACCACCAGCTCCACCCCCGACACCAATGCTTCCCCCACCTCCAAATCCACCCCCGCCTCCACCTCTACTTCTACTACTTCCTTGTCCACCACCAGCACCACCTGCTCCTATGCCACCGCCAGCACCAATGCCTCCTCCTACACCACCACCTCCACTAGCTCCCCCTCCACCACCACCTCCACCTCCACTAGCCCCCCCTCCAACTCCACCTCCAACTCCTCCGCTAGCACCAACACCGCCTCCAACACCACCACCCCCTCCTACACCAATACCTCCTCCAGCACCGAACCCACCACGACCTCCACCACCTCCACCTCCAATTCCACCACCAACAGCTCCACCCCCACTAGCTCCACCACCACCACCACCACCAATACCTCCTCCTCCACCAACTCCACCTCCAATGCCACCACCAGCTCCAACTCCACCTCCACCTCCAATTCCACCACCAACACCTCCACCTCCACTAGCTCCACCACCACCGATACCTCCTCCGCCTCTTCCAGCTCCAACTCCAACACCACCACCAGCTCCAATACCTCCTCCACCCCCTATTCCCCCACCAACACCTCCACTTCCACCTACTCCAACGCCTCCACTAGCTCCACCGCCACCGCCAATACCTCCTCCACCACCACCTCTTCCACCAGCTCCAGCTCCAACACCACCACTGGCTCCGCCTCCAACACCACCACCAGCTCCAATACCTCCTCTACCTCCAATTCCCCCACCAACACCTCTACCTCCACCTACTCCGGCTCCTCCACTAGCTCCACCGCCACCACCACCACCACCACCAATACCTCCTCCTCCACCACCACCTCTTCCACCAGCTCCAACACCACCACTAGCTCCGCCTCCAACACCACCACCAGCTCTAATACCTCCTCCACCTCCAATTCCTCCGCCAACACCTCCACCTCCACCTACTCCAACTCCTCCACTAGCTCCGCCTCCAACACCACCACCAGCTCCAATACCTCCTCCACCTCCAATTCCCCCACCAACACCTCCACCTCCACCTACTCCGACTCCTCCACTAGCTCCACCGCCACCACCACCACCACCAATACCTCCTCCACCACCACCTCTTCCACCAGCTCCAACTCCAACACCACCACCAGCTCCTCCTCCAACACCACCACCAGCCCCAATACCTCCTCCACCTCCAATTCCTCCACCAACACCTCCACCTCCACCTATTCCAACTCCTCCACTAGCTCCACCACCACCAATGCCTCCTCTTCCACCAGCTCCAGCTTCGAAACCACCACTGGCTCCGCCTCCTGCACCACCACCAGCACCGACGCCTCCACCGCCTCCACCTGCACCTCCGAAACTAACACCTCCTCCTCCACCTCCAAAACTAGCACCCCCTCCCCCACCTCCACCCCCACCTACACTACCTTGTCCTCCACTACTCCCTACTCTTCCACCACCGCTTTCGCCTTGATAACCACAACCATCTTTATGTGCATTGCTTTCCACACATAGTTTATTATTACGTTCATCTTTAAAATGTTTATTTTCTAATACAATCTCTTTACTAAAATGTCTTGCTTGAGCTATTCCTACAAATATTAAATGCAAAAACAACAATAGGAATGTCATTGCAAAACATAACGAAGATCTCCCCATATTTCCACCCGAGAAAAATACACAAAAGACTCTCCAATAAAAAAAAACTCTTAAAATGATCTCTCTTATCAAATAATTATTTTCCCCGTTTTTTCCTTTGCTTGAACTCAATATAAAAATGACTATACACCAAGATACAAGTTGTAACTTATTAGTGTTGCTCCAAAATGTAACTCATAATCTACCTATTTATAGAAAGAGGCCAATAGACAAAGACAAGTATGAACATGCATGTGTACGTGTTACTAGCTTGACAATTACTTCCAATTTTAGTGCATGACATTCCATTGTAATGTCTAGAAAAGAAACCGCCATTTTTAGTGCTATATACGCACTAAGATGTTGAAGTATACGATAGTGGTGGTATTGGTACGTGTATACTTATTATTCTAGCAAGGTTTACATTTTCAACAAAACACAGTGGTAGCACTTAGTGTTAGAATATTGATTCTTTATAGAGGAAGTTTAAGAATTTACCATCTGTACGCGATCAAGAATCTAGTGACTACTAACTAGTGCTAGCTTCCCCTAACTACCAAAATACTTGAGTTTTGTCAAACATTCTAATTGAGGACACTTATTTCTTTATCTTCGTCCATCATGGGACTCCTTTTGGCTGCGCTCTCCTTTATGGGTATGAATGATCGTCGTCCATTCCTCCCTAGATCATGTCCATAGTTTTCTATAAG
Organism: Amaranthus cruentus; assembly: GCA_019425755.1. Lineage (NCBI taxonomy): Eukaryota > Viridiplantae > Streptophyta > Magnoliopsida > Caryophyllales > Amaranthaceae > Amaranthus > Amaranthus cruentus. The sequence continues at coordinate 17,892,221 of CM033458.1, read as the reverse complement.
CGGGATACATTAGGTAGGATGATAATGATTTCTTTGGGTTAAAAATTTATAGTTTTTTGATTTTGAATTATAATTAACTATATTAAAATGACTTATTAAATCGTATCGCACTTTGTTTATGTGAAGTTGCACATTGTGTTTTGTTGGGATGGGTTGTCCCACATCGACAAATTGAAGATGGTGTGCACACTTTATAAGTTATTAAGCCCTTCTTCCTATTGTCATATGATTTTGGGATGATATATATCTCATTGGCTTATGAAGTGTGTGCACCTACCAACAGTTAATTGGAAACAACTTCTTCGTTAGTGTTATTATTAATAAGAATAAAGTTGCGTATTATTCAAAAAAAAAAGAATAAAGTTGCGTACATCCGACATTCCAAAGCACATCCTAGTTAGAAACCACTTAACAACATTGAGGTAAGGTAAGGTAATATAATATATTTATTATTATCTCTCAATGTGAAAAGTATTCTATTACTCTCTCCTATTCATCACAAGTGTCCCATTTTTTTTTTGGGCGCTATTTATCTTTTACTTATAATTTGTATTTTATTATAAATCTATAACTTAAAACATAGTCAAGTAGAATCTTATTTGATTCATCTCAATGCAAGGATTATTTATATTAACACTCCATAATTTTTAATTATGGACAATTATAATATTAAGGATCGAATAAGTGTATTAGATAGAGTGCATAAAGCAAATGGAACACTTGTGATGAATAGGAAGAAGTATTATATAACATTTATTTTAAGTTTATTTGCTATATTTCTCTCTCGAGGTGAGAGTTTTGATGGCAAAAATAAAACAAACTTAATATGATTTGAAATGAGTATGTACCCCACATCAGTTAAGGTAACAAAGGTTTCAAGAGTAAACTTAGAAACAACAATTAAAGAAATACTGCTTAGGGCGCATATTAAGAGTATGGTAGGAACCATCAAAAAGCAGGTAGTTGTGATATTTTAAGTAATTATAATAATTATTTAAGTGGTAGACGTAGTTGGGGTATTTTAAGTAGTGTAAGTGGGAGTATTTTGATCTTTATTTGTGTAAACATAGAGTATTTATGTAAAAATTCCATGCCAGAAAAGCAAAATGGATAAATAAGGTGAATTTACCCAAAAATAAAAGTGGACAAATATAGTAAATTGGAGAAAGCATTATCTAAGAAAGAAGGACAGCGTACCAATTACCAATGGAAGAAGTGAATTTATTGGGAGCATGGCCAAGTTCATATTGTTATTAAGTTGTTTGGGCATTTGAAACTCCGGAGTGTTTCTTTGAGTCACAAAATAAGTGGAGGGAATAGGTGGATTTTAGGAGAAAATTTAAAATAGATAAGATTCTTAATAAAAAAAAAGCATGCAATAAGATCCAAATCAAATTTATTCCAAATATAAGCGTCTGATACCCCAGAGCACAGGTTCGGATCAAAAAAAATCAGGTGTTTGTTCGTACTTAGTAACTGCAAACAGGTCAAACAGGGTTAACATGCTGATTTTAAGACAAGAATTGTTCGCACTTGTTCGCACTTAGTAAGTGCGAAACTAAACAAAAGCGGGTTATGCTAAGTAGTACGTGAAACGTCTATTTAAGTTTTGTCATCGTTCAATTAGTACGTACTTGTTTAGTATTGAATTGGAATCAAAATAAAAAAAGTTCTTCTATTGAAGAGGCCCGTGCTTCTTTTGTTGAAGTAAAAACAAACGGTATGATTCGAGATTTTCTAAGCATCCATTTAGTGAAATCCCATATTTCGTATATCGGGAAACGAGATGATCCATTATCAGAAAAAAATGAGGGATCAAATCATACCAATATGAATCCATTTTATTCCATTTATTCAAAGACAAAACTTCAACAATCATTTAACCAAAATCAAGGAACTGTTCGTACGTTGTTGGCTTAGTAAGTGCGAACAGCCCGAACCTAAGGTTTGCGAATTACACGCTTAGTTCTAGAATAAGTTTGATTATGATCTTATTGTATGCTTTTTTTTGATAAATAATCTTATTTATTTCAAATTTTCATTTTAGGATAGGATCGATTCAGGATTTTTGCTTTTCAACTGAAACAAAACTCGATTCTCAAAACTTAAAGGGGTTGAATATCAATACATTGAAGATCTTTCTACGAAAAACCGATCTATTTTAAGAAAAATTTTACTCTATGTACAAGCAAGTTCATGCTCTTGTTCATGCCGGAAAACCGATCTTGGAATCCAATGTGATTCTTGAGTACATTGAGGCGACTTGGCCTCACCATCATCGTCACCTCCTACTAGATGCTCAGGAAAGAGCTATGGCTCGGTTTTGGTCTAACTTTTTTCAGGATGAGGTATACTAAACATCTCCCTAATTGTTCAATTATTTTTCTTACTAATTTAAAAGGTTGGTTAACTTTTATTGAGAACTAAAGTCAGAAAGAACAAGATTCACATAGAACCACCATTGCCACATGGATTCTTCTTTTCTATTCATTTTAAATTTCTATCATCTTAATTTGTAAATCTAGTTCATCCATATCGTTTTCCACTCATTTCCTCTAAGTCATCTTCAGTCTTTCTTTTTATGTGTACCAGTTGGCACGACAGCATCAAATAATACAGTCGTTACTCGATGAACATGTCTGGGAAGCTAGAGCCTAGAGATACAGTCCATTCTCAGTGAAGCAGTCTCGATCTACTTACGACTATAACAAAGAAAAAAACGACACTGACTTGCTACAAACTAGCTACGGAACCTTACAGTAATCTTTAAACGAAACGGAAGAACAGGGCGCATAGGAAACGTAAATAATAGAGATAAACTTCAAGAAACATGAGTACCCTTCGTCCCATCGAGTTTCTGCTTACCCTCTTTCTACACGAGAGGTTTTTCGGGATAAGAGACAGGAAGTTTCAAAATAAACTCGAGTCGAGTGGAACATACAAAATTTCCTGATATTCGACAGACTCGGGTTTATTAGGACAAGAGACAGAAGAAGTTTCAAAACCAATCTCGGATACCTATAAGTGGTCCAAGATTACATCAGAACGAAAACTAATCTTAGATTTATTCAGTTTAATATCATAAATGTCAGTTTCATAGCCTCAAAAGCAAGCTAACCCACATCAATAGTCAAAAAGAAACAACAATAATGCATAATTTTTTATATAAATAAATAAAAATGCTAAATAATATATACTATACGATCAGAATTCAGAATGTGAAAAAGAAATGGAAGAGGTGAGAGTACTGGGAGTCTCGTCTAGTATTTACTGTCACAGAGTCATCTGGGCTCTGAACCTCAAAGGTGTTGACTTTGATTATACCGAAGAGGATTTAGCGAATAAGAGCGATGAACTTAGACACTATAACCCAGTCAACCAACGGATACCGGTTTTCATTCATAATGGAAAACCGATTGCAGAATCGATCATTATTCTCGAGTATATTGATGATATATGGCCTCACAATCCCTTGCTTCCCTCTGATCCTTATGAGAAGGCGATGGCTCGATTCTGGGTAAAGTTTCTAGAAGATAAGGTAACTTTCGGATTTTTAATACTCTTTTCTTTCTGATTTTTCTTCTAACTCATCTCCATATGCAGAGCCCAACGTTTTACGCTTACTTGCGAGCTGTCGGGGAAGAACAAGAGAACCTAGCTGAAGAAGCTAAGGAATTGCTGCATATAATAGAAGAGAAAGGATTAGGAGAAAAGAGTTTTTTTGGTGGGGATCGAATTGGATTCACCGATATATGTTTGGGATGGATTGCTTGCTGGCTGCCATTGATGCAAGAAGCAGCAGGAATCAAACTACTAGAATCTAATAATCTTCCCAGGTTACAGGCTTGGAGCAGAAGATTTAAGGAAGTTTCGGGGATTAAAGATAGCTTACAAGACGATGATAAGATGTTTAACTACTTCAAAGGGTTACGCGAGAGATTCACTACGCCTCCAGCGCACTGATCAACACGACTTCAATAATACAGTCCCTTTGAAAAAGGCGTGTCCCCTACGGACTGAAGAACTATCGAAGGAAGCATGTACATCAGCTACTTCAACTATCTTTAGAATGTCATATCATTAGAAAGTCTAAAACCAGTACCATTTTGTATTATTCAGATCATTCTTCCTTTTTTCATAGAATAAAAATGGACGGAGTCCGAGTAATGAGTTTTGTCTCGTGTTTACCTCCACTCCCGGGTTTTGAAACTCAAAGTTAGTCAACTTTGATTAAACAAAAGAGGATTTAGCAAATAACAACAATGATCTTTCACAATATAAACTAATCTTCTGAAGGATACCAGTTTTTTGGTGATAGAAAACCGAAAACGTAATTGATGATCAAAATTTCATTCCTCGTGGATATTCGAAATGTCATTCCACCTTTTATGCTAGCATAAATGAATAGAATTGACCAAGGTTGTTAAAATCGCGTTTCTACTTAGAATCGTTTAGAGAGGTAGAATCGAATCGGTGTAATCGAATCGTAGAATCGTACGATTCTACCAATAAACTTAAATATATTAAAAATATCTAGTTTCTTATCATTATTATCCAATTCAAAAGTTTAAATTTATGAATTAAAATTTCTTTGACTTTATTTTTTAGAATATAACGAAAACTATTTAATAATTAGTTTAAATCTTCATACCGATTAAGAAATTTGTTTTTTAAAAGTTTTCAGGGTGGAAAATTTGAAATCTATGTGTATATGTGAAAAATATTAGTGAAAGATGGTACATAAGAAAAATTAAAAATAATATATACTAAATTAGTAGAATCGAATCGTTAAATCGTAGAATCGTGGAATTTTGTTATGATTTTACCTCTAAAAATTTTATTCCAACTAGAATCGTAGGATTCTAAACCTTTAAGATTCTACCTGCGATTCAAATCGTTCGCTTGTTTTTGGATCGTAAAATCGTAGAATCGTAGATTAGAATCGCTATTATAACAACAATGGAATTGACCACCCAAGTTAACTTAATTTCATTATAAGATTTGAAGCGATACAGTCTGCGAGTCTAATAAGAGCCTATAGTACCGGCAAGTATGTTATAACATAAAATAAAATGCAATTATCAGAAGGCAAAGATGAGCATAACTGGCAAAGAAGAACCAACAGAATGGATTTAATGAATTTGAAGTTCCTAGCCCTATGCACTCTTGGCCGTTGCTTCAGCAAGCAATGGTTCAAGTTCTCCTTTATGGTAAAGCTTCACAGTATCTGCATCAAATCATTGAGCAAAAATAAATATAACATAAAAATATCTTCTATTTTTAAATTAATATTGAATTTATTTTTTTGATGAATTACCTATTATAGCAGGTCATCGAGTTACCCGAGTTTACTCTAGGAAAATACCCCTCAAAGTTGGGATTATTCTAGGTAATTTTTCCTAATGTTGTGCATACGGATACTTATAAACGCCATATGACCAAAATGTACCCAAAAACCAGCCCAAAGATTTGTGCGTTAACATAACTAAGGCTACATGAAAGAAGATTACAAACCCCAAAATAATAGCACCTCAGACTCGGATTTATGGACCTGTTTTGTTTCTTGATCACTTAACAATTTAGGTCGTATCATACACTCAATTTGGTCATATTTAATCCAGACAAGACAATCTTGACTCTTGAGAACTGGGGGTACAAGTACTTGTTTCTAAAATTATGTTTGTTGTCATCTAAAGAAAAGAAAAACTCAAACCGAGACATAGAAAACCAATTTTCTACTCATCTATCACATAACACAAGCAACAACACCTGAAGTGTGGTAAAAGTAGGCCAAAATCATAGATGAAGTAAAGCAAAATCTAGAACATTGCAGAATTCCTGTACAGCTATCATATGGAAGGTATAATTTAGGTTTGTTAAGCTCAAGGATCCAAGCAATTACAAAATGGAAAAGTATGAACCACAAATGGAACAGATAATAAATATTGAAAACAAAAGATCACCTGTACAACCGCCAATGTGCTTACCACCTGGTTTGAGCAGAACAGAAAATGATTTGGTTATTAGAATATTGCAAGAAATGGAGCATTATGAGATTTGATGAGGTAAAAAAGATGGCAAATGCAGAGAATATCGAAACCAAATTCTCGAGTACAAGCCTTCAAACCTAACTATTTAAGTTACCCGATGTCTGCTTAGATGGCGCGCAATCCTGACAGCAGACAAACATAAATCTTAAGCTACCGTTTCAGATTCTGAAATCCTAAATTGTTTTATTTTATCCAATTGAAGGCATGGATGCAAATCATGTTTAGAAATTTTATAACAAACTAATATACAAGTTGCATTAGCTTCGCTAACTTTTAGTTCTGCTCCATAATTAAGATTGAAGAAAATACGTATACTCTTTCCTGCACATCATGTACGAATAAGTATTTTGTTGATGCAGTATACTGATTTTTACCGATTGTTACTGATTGAAAACTGAAACTAATTTTTCCTTATAAGGGATAACAAATGGAGTATTTTATAAATAAAACTGATTTTGGCTTTACACAGAACCTTACTCTGTAGAATCTTACTCAGAAGCTGATGACTACAAAATCCAGATAAATTTCCTCTCATCATGTACTTCTGTTAGACTTTAGGTGAATCACAAACAATAGATAGTTATATTTCAACATCACTCACCAATGAAAACATTCGGAACAGTATGTTGACCAGTAAGCCTCTCCAATACCTTCTGCAGTTGAGGCCCTTGAGCACCTGCAATTTCAAAATACCAACAAGTTAGCATTTACAGAATGAAATATTCAAAACTATGAAAGGATGACGTTAATATCCTTTATCCCATTCTTGACGGGGCCAAAAATTTATAGGTCTTTGATTTCAAATTATAATGGACTATATAAAAACAGCTCATTAGAAAAGATTGTATTTCTTACGTGAAGTTGCATTTAATGTCTGCTACCAAGAAACAATCGGAAACTAAAACACTGAACATAACAGTTGTAGTTTGTGTTGTAATTTAATGTGATGTTTCTAGAATTAAAGCTATATGATTGAGGTTCCAGCTCTATAGTTACCACGAGAGGAGGGTACTTGGTTGTAGAAGGGGAATTTTGTAGAGAATTTTTACTTATAAATTGTTTCTCTTCGGATTAATGCTTTATCTCGTTTACTCAAATGGTAATATTCAAAGGATATGAGTGAATCTGTTATCCATTTGAACTTTGGAGGAAACCTTGAGGATCAGTCCCTCTATCAACAAGAAAACAAGATAAAAAGAAATAGCCCAGAAGTATGAAGTATTAGACACTAGACCTTTATGCAACGGGAGCTAGAGGAAGGGTCAAGGATTGGAAATTGCAATGACCTAATGGGCGTCTAGATAGGGCTCTGACCCCTGAGCAACAATAGTAGGCTAGTAGCCCAGAGGAGGTTTGCCTAAACATTTATTTCTAAAATCAATAAGCAATACACATGGATATACTTTTGTACATCCGACACCCCTAAATCCACCATATATGGGAGGCATTTTATAGCGTTTGAGAAATGGAATGTTGTAATAATTAACACGCAAGTGAAGCACCTCGAAATCTGATAGATTAGAGTTAGATGTTAGAGCTAGTCCAGGTGTATTTATAGGTTACGCAAATAGACAAAAGGTCTATAAACTGTATAATCAAAGAACTAGGATTACTTTTATTTCAAGAGATATGGTTTTTCAGGAAAGAACCTTTCCATATCAAACTGATCCTCAGGTTGTTCATTGCTTATTAGTAGTATATCTGATTCCACTACACAAAAAGACCATAGGTAGTAAGTGGGTTTACAAGGTGAGATTATAAGTTGATGGAAGTTCAGAAAGGTTCAAGGCTAGATTAGTTGCTAAGGAGTACAATCAAAAGTATGGGATTAACTTAGAAGAATTAAATGACTCAAAGTATTAAAATCTTGAGTTATATACAATTCAAAAATGATTATTCGCTTCTTAATTTATGTGGATGATGTGTTGTTCACAGAAAATGATCATATTGAAATCCTTAAACTAGAAGCTCATTTACACAAAGCTTTCACCATTAAGGATTCGGAAAAACATCATTGTTGCTTAGGGATTGAGGTCAATCATGAGCCTGGGGGTATGCATTTGACTCAATCTAAATTCACCAGTGCTTTGTTTATGGCTTGTGCCATTAATCAGTTCAAAAAGGTTGTTAAACCTTTGCCAATGCACCCAAGTTATATTTGCACAGCCCACAGGAGGTAAGTTGCATGCAGATCCCTATCCTCCTGAGATTGTTCCTTAGGGGATGGTACAAGAATTAAGAAAAGTGAATAGATGAGTATTTAGTGCAATATTATAGGTGGGACCATGTTCTTTAGTGGGGTAATAATAGGTTTTATGTAGGAACAGGAAATAAATTGTAGGTTTTAGTGTGATATTATAAGTGGAGTCATGTCTAAAAATAATAATGGGGCAAATTCACTGGGACGGACTAAATAGTAGGTGGGGCAAAATCAAATGGACGGAGGGAGTATAGATGGTTCATCGGAAACTTAACTTTACCGAATAACACCACGCCCAGGCCTGATGTATTTTACACAGTTCAAACCTTAAGCCTAGGACATCTGATTGGCAAGCATAAATACACACCTTGAATTATGTTTTTTCTACATGTGGACAAGGGATTGTCCTTAAAGGTGAAAATAAGTTGTATTAGGCTATGTGCATCTTTTTGATAAATATCCAATAAGTTGAAATCCAAGAAGAAAAAACATTGTTTCTAAGTCAAGTTCAGAAATATAGTAAAAGCTATGTCTAATATTGCATCATGAGTAGTTTGGCTGACAAGATTGCTTTATGAACTTGGTGTAAAGGATTTGAAACCTGACACCTTGTATTGTGACAACAATCCGCCATGTAAATCCGTTCTTTCATGACCGTATAAACATATGGAGATTGCATGTCATTATACTTGAGAAAAGGTTGTTGAAGGATTAATTAAACTTGCTAATTTACTTACTACTCAGCAATTAGCTGGTATTCTGAATAAAAGTTTGCCTTCTTCTCAATTCAAACAACTTCTTTCCAAACTAGGAGTTACTGTTTCTGCTCCTCCTAGTTTGGGAGGGTAGGGTATTGACAGCATCAGTGATGCAGCCAAGCGTGCAAGGTCTCAGGAAGCAAGACAGACGGTGGCAAAACTTTTGCGGCCCGTTTGGTTAGTGGTAATGGAAATGATTTATAATGTAAATTTTCATGCTATGTATCATGTCATTACCATGGTAATGAAAGTTTGATCATAAAACCCTTATAATAATGATTTCTATTCTAAATAAGTCTACACACAAGCACAAAAGGCATCCTTTTACAGCAGAATTTCATTATTGTGAGGATGGAACCACAATTCAAACGATACGAACAACAACAATAATGTCAAAACCTTAATCCAATTACAATTTGAATAATGAAATGGTACTCTTATCTATCATCAGCATAAATAGCCATCACTATTAACATTTCAATAACAATATGTAGATGAAACGTTACATGAAAACATACCTAATTCATCCAATTCAATAACATATGGATCCACCCCAAGTTTTTTGAACAATGATTTGACCTCAGATGAATACCTTCCACGCATAAAGAAAAATATTTAATTAAAAAAATAGAAATATACTTCAATCGCTCAAAATCAGCAATTCCGAAAGCAACCAAATTCACAAAATAAAAATAAACATCAAAGTTTTTAAGTTTATGACATACGAGCACCAAGTTTTAGAGTAAACAACAACTGGGTTTTCGGTAACAGTTTTCTTCACGGTGTCTTCAAGACGAGACCCAAAAGAAGGCGAAGATGAAGAAGAAGATGATGATGACATAGCACGAATCAATGGGGCTTTATCTCGTACATCGCCAATGAAGTTAAGAGTAGAGGTGTAATTGAGATTAAGAGTAAGATTTTTTGTGTAGAATCGAGGATTGGAGTTTAAGAAATTAAGGGAAAAGAGAGGAGATTTAGAGAGAAGAGATGTGCGAGGTGAAGTGAATGAAAGAGAATAGACACCCTTTGTTACTTGACTGCTTCCTGCCATTGTTAATGGAGATTTTTTGAACTTTCTGGTGATGGTTTTGATGGTGAACAGTACGCGTCGTATTTTCTGCTCAACGGAAGTAAAGTGTCTTACTTTATTATTTACCGGACATCTCGATCGAAGTCTTACTCGATGTACATTTGATGTGTTAAAAATTAAAATGATCATTTCTAATGGAAAATTTAATCATAATTATAATTCGGAAATTTGTTACGGTAACATTCAATTTATGTCTTATCTAATTGTTGTATGATTTTTCGTTAAATTCTATCAATTTCCGTTTACTTCACCATTTTGACCTTTCTAACCTTAAAAAGTGTTGGTCGTTACCTTTATAATTTGCCCTAGATATTTGAGAGCGTTGATGAATTAAACAGTGATTTAAACATCAAAATTGTGAATTAAACAATTGAGAGCATAAAAATGGTTTTGACTAAACTAAAAAAACAACTAACACTTAATCATCATATTATGTATCATATCATATATAATATGAAAAATTACCTAGAATAATCGAAACTATTCATGATTTTCCTACAATAATCTCACCTATTGATTAACCATGAATAATCTCAACTTTGAGGGGCATTTTCCAAGTATAAACCCAGTGACCAGATGACTATGGCATATATATAAAGTATAAACTAGATGCTACCAGGTGGAAAAATCTTACAAAAGTGCTACCACTGACGTTTCATGAAAGTCTGATACCACCATGTGGAATTTTCCTTATAATTCAAAAGTGATTAATTACTTATAAGCTGCTTACTTACACTTTTAAAGTTATCAACTGAAAAACTAAACTAATTGTACGTGATTGTCTCATTGTGAGCAGTGGCGAAACTTGAACAAAATTTTAGGGGTGGCGAAGTTAACAAAAAAATTGAATGACATTAACATAGTCAATCTATACATCCAAAAATTATAACATAAATTTTGAATCAAAGTAAAGCTCGACACTCTTAAGCACTTTAAATTATCTATAATCTCATTGACACTATATGTCTTTGCTAGTTGCCTCTAAGGGGTCGCTTGGATTGAGAGTAAATATTTAAGGGGTAATAAAAGTCAAAGTAGGAATTTAAGGTTAGTTAGGTAGGTGATTAAAGGAATTTAATTGTTGGAGAGGTGAAAAAATGAATTAGAAGGTAATGAAAAAAAAGAGAAAATAGCAATAAGTTCCCTTATTTTGGGGTATAAATTTACCCTAGGGGGAGGTGGAGGAATTCTTTACCTCCACATGAGTGAAATCAAACTCTTTTTCTATTTATATTTTTTATTTTACTCCTATTCAACCTCTATCACAATTATTTCAATAACTTCATTTGCATATCTAATTACCTTTGTTACATTAGTTTGACTTTTTTTACTACCTTAAATATTTACCCTCAATCCAAGCGACCCAAATGTATATTACTAAACTATTAGCAAGAAAATCGTCGCCCATTTTGTTACGAAGTCTTGTCTTTACTATCTTCATAATTGATTGTTTTATTGTACGAGTTTTCAGTAATTCAAGTATTCGTTTATTAAAACTAATCATTACTTAAGATTTTTTTTTATTTTGTTCAATTATTCTCTTGCTTTAAGTGTGTTGCTTTTATTTGTTGGGTTAAATAATAAAAAATATAAAATGACCATTGTATACTAAATAAAAATTGCCAAATTTTAATTTAAAAACCGTCTTAAAAAATAATTGAAAAAAAATTTTTACTTTCATTTTTAAGATTCATATTCTTGCTCTTTTCACTCTTCACTTTTCATTACATACTCCAAAGTAATTGAAAAAAATAATTTTGATTTTTTCATTTTGTAATTTTTATTTTTAAATTTTTTCATTTTTTTATTTTCATTTTAAAAATTTTTTAATTTTTTAATTTTTTTGTTTGTTTGTTTTTATTAAAAAAAATTGTTTTTTTTAATATTTTAATTCGTTTTAGTTTTTAAAAGTTTTTATTTTTCAAATATTGATTTTAGTTTTTAATTAAAATTTTTTTTATCGTTTTAATTTTTAATTTTTTTTTTAAATATAAGAATGAAATGGATGAAGTATGACAGAATAAAGTGAAAATGTGAGGGAAAGACTTGATCCACACTAATATTAGTGTGGACCAAATTCATACTAGATTTTTTCATATTTATAAGTTATAGTCACATTAAATTCAAAAGAACCATTTTTCGATCACTGAATATTAAAATTATCCACTTTAGTTAAAAAAAATATATATATAAATTATCCACTATGTCTAATTATGACGTTTAACTCCCTTAATTATCTTTGATCCTTAACTAACTTAACCCAACTTCATCTCACCTTCGTTTTTATGCAATTCAAGTTTTTTTTTTTTCCATTTGATTTTCTCACCCTTCCTGTTTATGCAAATGTTTTCCTTTTTTCTTTTTTTTTATGCAATTTGAGCTTTTTTTCTCCAATATTTTTAGAATAAAAAATGAAGGAATTAAGTTATAAATTAGTGTTATATTGTTACATTTGTCTCAACTGTCGAGGATCCTATGAGAAGAGCCTCTTACCCTTAGTTATAAAATTGTGTACATAGAAACAACTCTTTAACCGGTCATAAAAGGAACTTTATTAGACACAAAGTTCATGTGGAGGATGGTTTTGGAGATGAGAAACCTATCGATAAGACCACCGGCTACATCAACTAATTTGCTAGGGTGTATGACAATGATACTTGAATGTTGGATGTCAATCAGGTCGATTGACTTTACTATATAGGCATATAGCTAATAAAAATTTTAGTTTTAGCTGTTAATTGAAATATTTAATCAACTGAGTTATTGACCATCGGTTAGAGAATAATTTTTTTATTTTGACTTAAAGTCAATTTTTAACTGATTTAAATTAATTTTTGATTATCTTAAAAGTTAGCTTTGACCATCTTAAAATTGTCAATAATCAAACAAATATTTTAAATTACTTAACCGACTAACAAATTAAAAGCTAAAATAAAAAAAAATCTATTTTATATCAAACAAGCTCAATTTGAGAATTTGAGAGTACTATTGTAAAGAAATGCGACACATTAAGGCATACTAGTCGTCTAGTATTTAGTAGTTAGTACATGCTCCTTAACTAACTATGTAGACATTTATACCAATCTTTTTGCCTAACTTTTTAACCACATCAATGGTGATGATTATTATTTATTGGTGTTTGGTGAATGGTGAAACAAATGCATGAATTATGATCCTAAGAACTCATGATGGTGTATCGGGAGAAAATATATTGAATATGATGATGACAACTAAATGTTAAATAATTTTAGTTTATAGGAAATCACTAACAGGTGTTAACGTATACGAGGCTGTATCAATCAAGCCAAGTACTTCCTTCCTTCTAAAGTACTTGTATTATTTGACTTTGCACACAGTCCAATACACTATTTTAAATCTTAATATCTCTAATTATGAATATAAAATTTTAAAGATTTGATTTTAATAATCTTTGTGTCAAGGAACCATCTCAACCAAAAACTTAAGCTGATAGTTGAAACCCTAGGATATGTTATGTACTTCAACACGCCCTCTCACACGAGAACCCGTTGGGCTAGAAGTGTGCATGCGCATATGCGCTGAATGTTCCACTTTAAATGAGAAGTAGTTGAGATTCGAACTCATGACCTCTTGTCACGTTGGCTCTGATACCATCTCAAGGAATCATCTCAACCCAAAGCTTAAGCTGATGATTGAAGCCCCATGATATGTTATATACTTCAACAATTTGTATTGAGACGAATCAAATAAGATCTCACTTAATTACATTAAAAATTAATCACAAATTAAGGATGACAAATAAATGATGTATTATCTTATAATTTAGCTAGTAATATGGTACGGAGATAGAAGTATGAGTTTGGTCGATTTAGCCTTTCAGTTTCAATTCAAATTATAGGTCAATTTTGAGTCTCGAGTTAGAGACAATTATTAGGTATGTTTCGTCATGTTTAACTATATGAATTTCAATATTATTATATCCATCGTGTATAAAGTTAACAGGTGCTCTCTTGAGAGACTGTCTTTTGTAAAGACGACTTTTAAAAATTCCGCCTAAATTTATATTTAGAAGTGTAACAATATATATTTAGAATTAAATTGGGCTTTTAAGAACCGTCTTTATAAAAGACGGTTTCAAGTAAGAATTTGTACAAAGTTAAACGTATAGAATTATCATGTAAACTTTTAGGTCAATAAACATTCTTGATTAAAAAAAAAAAACTTTCCCAATATATGTAAGACACACCGTTCAAAATTGTTTGCCGATTTTCAATAACTCCCAAAATTTATAAATTTGTACCGGTTAGGTTAGGTAATTTCTAGTATTTTCACAAAATTAATTTCACAAAATTTGGATGAAACTGTCTCGTTTGTAAGACACATTTTATTGGATTGATCTAATTGTATTTTTTTTTTATCAATTTCATAAATTAAAATGTAATTTCAAGATTAAAAAACCAATTTAAAGACTCAAACGACCAAATTCAAGCATTTGAAATTGACATTTTTAAGTCATGAGACCAATTTTGGCAATAAACTAAATTTTTACTAAATTTTAAAGACTTAAAGGACCAATTTAAAGACACATTTTAATTGAAATTTTTAAAAATTTTGGCAATAAACTAAATTTTTACTAAATTATTACTTCAAAGCAATTATTAAGTTTGTAAATAAAAATAACATATTTAGTTGAGTAACAACAAAATCACATTAGTAAAAGTTAAGTTTGTAAAAAAAAATATGATGATTATAAAAGCAGTAAATATATTTGTGAACTGTATAAGGAAAGTATTTAATTCAATACACATTTTTGCAAAAAAAAACATGATGTACTGATGTACTACTCCAAAGATGAGAGGTAGGCATTTTGCCTTATTATGCTTTAATTTGTACCTAATTAATTCTTTTTTAAAAAAAATACCTAATAAAAAAAAATTGTAAAAAAATACCTAACAAAATATTATCTTTTCCAAAGAGTATACCAATTAACGTTTTCCTCCAGTTGACCGTCAAATATAACGGTTGACTGGTCAAAATCGAAAATTCTTCCTCATCTTCAATTTCTTTTCCAATTGATTTTCCTCATTGTCTTCTTCCTCTACTTTTTACTCAAAATCGAAGTTAAATTGGAAAGACATAAACGATGAGGAAAAAAAAATTTTGATTTTGACCAGTCAACCGTTATATTTAACGGTCAACTGAAAGAAAACGTTACATGGTACTCTTTGGAAAAAAAAAAGTTATGTTAGGTATTTTCTGACAACTTTTTTTATTAGGTAATTTTTGAAAAAAAAATATTTTTATTAGGTATTTTTTGACACTTTTTCCTTAATTTAATCGTACCATATTGAGAATGTTGAGTTCACCTAATGATTGAAAACTTTTTTTATACTTGTGTCAATATATATATATATATATATATATATATATATATATATATATATATATATATATATATATATATATATATATATATATATATATATATATATATATATATTTGTATGTTTTGTTCTTTTGTAAATTTTTCTATTGTAGGGACCGTATATAACAGACGATACTCGAGTTGAAGGGCTCCCTTCGATTGCAACCTCCTCATAATGAGGGTATCGATCTTCTTTCTTTCCCGCCCTCCACAGACCCTGTTTTGGACGGGCCTCATTGATGATGATGACTTGTGTCAGAATTTTAATTCTCACTATCCTCAAAAATGATAAATTCTCTCTTCGTCATGATCGTTAGCATATGTTTTCTATAAATAAAAACAAATGTGCTCAAAGATAGAATTTTAATCAAAAAGTTATAGATCCATTTAAGGAAAATAATTGTCATATGAATTATGCTAAATTGAAAATTGACTAAACTTCCATGAACTTATATATATATATCTCAATCACTTTCTTTATTTAAGATATCTTTAATTGAATAGCATAAAACCCAACAGAAAATTATCTAAAATTCTTCACATGATCACCTTATTTAGTAAGTAAACTAATCTTTCCATAGCCTAACTATATATTCAACCAATTATAATTTTATTTTTCAAATAAAAATATTATATTGATTGCAAATATATCCATAAAATTAATTTCATTTTGTCTTAAAAGAGATGTATAGTGATGGCTAGGAAGACATTTGTTAACTACTCTTGGTCATTCATGATGTCAATAATGTTTTAGTAGCTAGCTAGGTCCCCATGTGTAATGGGTTGTTCATAGGCCAAATCACCAAAAATGGGTACAAATTTAAATAGCCACAAGAATTAGATACAAATTAATTTCTAGGTATGTAATTTGCATATGTTACACAATACTTGTTTGCTTATTAGTTAATCAGTTTCTTACCATAAAATTACTACAGTTGTATATTACATAAAGATTACAAATTGATGAGCCTATTTAAATTGCGTGGATGTAAAAACTGGATAGTTAAAATGTGGAATGAAAATAAAAGAACGTGGTAAAGATATCTCGATAGAAAAAAATTATAACAAAGTAAAAAAGACAGACTATAAATATAGGGTGACAATTTATTAAGGATAAATGAAATAATTTATTCACAAATTCTTACTTGAGACCGTCTATACAATAGACGTTTCAAGTTTTGGGGCTGATCCAATTTATAAATAAAAAAAACTAATTGGTAATTTTGTAAGTTAAAAGGGAGATATGGGTTCGGCTCTTAAGAGACATTTATACTATAGATGGTCTCTCAAAAGAGTACCATTCATTTTTATGGAAACTTGTAAAGTAATTTGATATGCCATAGACTTGCCCAATAATTAGTGTATACAATGAGGTGTGGTATGAGCGAGATTTTTTTTGATATTTTTTAATGTCAATTAAATTATTTTATAATCCATTTTGATGGTCTAAAAATTAAAATTACAAAATTGTTAACAACCTTGTTGATTAACTACGATAAATAAATAGGCTACTAAATCTAATAGAGCAAATCAATATTATAATATTGGATACTTAAATTTGATTTATAAAAGTGGTAAAACTTATTTTTATGTATAATAGCGGTAATAATTTGAATTAAATTTATATATAACTAACATTTTTTGCTAGTGAGTTATTAGTTCTTGTTATATAAAGTAGTTTAAATATATATTAACAATAAAAAACAAAAAGTGTATTGTATTAGTCGTTACGCCTTAAGTTTTTTGGGACTCTTTTTATCTTTTGCTCTGAGGCCCAAAAATGAACAAAACGACCCTGAACCTAACTAGTAAATGCATTGCAATTTGCATATGAAAATTTGTATATGTAAATTAAAGAGTTATATTTATGGACCACCTCCATGAAGAAATAGAATAAGGGAAATGGCTCACTAGGTTATAAACTATACTTAACCAAGTTTCCTAAAATAAATAGTAACTAGACTTAGCTTAATATAGTACTCCCTCCGTTCCTTTTTGTTTTTCCACCTTACTAAAACGGGTAGTTCCATAAGTTTTTCCACTTTAAAATACTTTTTATTTTTGGAAAGTTTTCATCCCACTTTTACCCCTTAAAACCCCACTTTCCTTACTCCACACTACTATTTAATTATTTTCTCTTTCATACTTCCAATACAATCATTACATTACACTATTATTTAATTATTTTTTCTCTCATACTTCCAATACAATCATTACTTCTCACTATTATATAATTAAAATAATACCTACAACCACCAAAGATTCCATTTTTCTTAATCTTGGTGAAAAACCCAAATAGGAACATCAAAAAGGAACGGAGGGAGTAGTAATTAACAACTCATCAAGTTTATAGAGTAGTTACTCCATTAATATCTTACCCTTTTTAATGTCACTATTTCTTCCAACTTTCAAGTATGTTTGTCACTTTTTGAATACTAATGCAAATAATGTCACTTTATTACATTATTAATTATTAATTCTCCTTCTGTAATAATTTATTGGGTACATTTTAATCAAAATTGTGAAAGCTTTTTTGATCAAATTTTAACTAAAAAAAAAAAAACCCATAATAATAATAATAATAATAATAATAATAATAATAATAATAATAATAATAATAATAATAATAATAATACAAAATACCCACATATATAATTAAATGGGCCAATGGCTTTAAATTTTTAATAAAAGCCAGAAATAAATGACAAGAAAAAAGTGCGAAAGCACCAAAATTTAAGAGGCGTACCCTTCTCAATTTTTTTTCTTAATTATAAAATATATATAATATATATATAATTATTACACATTTAAAAATCATATAATTATAATGATTGACTTAGTAGTAAATTTAATATATTTTTAACTAATTAAATACCAAAAATTTAAACCTTTAGTTTGTTTTAAAAATTTGCACCCAAATTACGCCACAAACACCAAATTGATAGGATTAGATCACTTAAAATTGCCACAAAAAATGTCCAAAATTTTCTAGCTAACTATTTTTACATGTGAGTTGTCCTATATTTCTAGCTCACTAGCTGGTTCGCCTTCTATATCAATGAAGTGTTTATTATTTTCTACATGTGAGCTGTCCTACATACCATCTTATAATTTGAAAAGCAATTCCTATAACGTACTATCAATTGATTTTAATACAGAACCACCTTTAATTTAGACTTGTAATACCCTGTAAATTATTCTCCAACTAAACTAATTAAAACATGATCAATTTCGTAACTAACGTATTTACTAGTTTTTATCAAGCTCCTGAAATGAACACATTTTGTCTCGCCATAAAATGATTTCATACAAAAATTGAATAAAATTTAGTTTTAAATTTCAATTCCTCCACGCTAGGAAGTTGTTGGAAGTGTTAGTACACAATATACTTGTTGGTGGCTTTGATGAAGGCTATTAATTAGGCCTCCATCTTTCGTTTATTTTCTACTATTTCCTTATATACTTCTCTTTTGTCATCTATAAATCTCACCTAGCTCAATGTGCTATCTATCCCTCACTCATTTATTCCATTAAAGCATTTTTCAAGTGGGAGAAAATAAAAAAAATATATATATATATATATATAATCTCCCTACATTTCTATTGCATTTATAGAATATATACTATCATATTATATATTATATATTATATTATATATCATAAAATATACATTACAACTATAATAATGCATTGTGCTTCATTCTCTAGGATGACTTCCTTGAATATTGTTTTGTATATTGTAGCATTGTTGTTAGCCTTGGTTTCTCTCAAAGTTGAAGCTCAAAGAGCCTTCTTTGTATTCGGAGATTCGCTCGTCGATAATGGAAACAATAACTACTTAGCCACCACTGCGAGGGCTGATAGACCACCGTATGGGATTGACTCACCCAATGGCCCCACTGGTCGCTTTTCCAATGGCAAGAACCTCGTAGATCTTATTTGTAAGTCACATTTATACAACTTAATTTATATTTATGAAATTCGTTAAGAGTGACTTATGAGACACTTAAATCTAAATGGGTCCTTCAAAACTTTAAAGATTTAATCGAGAATACGTCATTATATGTCTTAATTCGACTAAAAATTCCGATGTCTTAATTAGTAATGTAATCTAACGAAAAAGATGTATGATGATTTGAAACATATGTATGATATTGGCAAGATTAAATCTTTTTCAAACATATATTTGTTAAATGGTCACCATCATACTAATCATCAAGCATAATAAAATTACATTTTTCAATCTTGTTGGTGGATAATTTAAAAACATATTCTTACGTGACATTGTTCCTCTCTCCCCAGATCCTAATTATAGTTTTCTATGAGCGGGATACACTAGGTATGATGATGATGATTCTTACACATAAATTAAGAGAAAATCATATCTTATCTTATTTATAGCATTATGTACTTAGCTTACTCTCGAGTAGAAATCTGAGTTTGATTCTAATTAACTGTCTTATTTTCTGATTGTCCACTTCTCTTAGCCTATTATTATTTATTAAAAATAAATAATGAAGTATGTTAAGCATTAGTAGTACTCTTATAGCTTAGGACAAATGCAATTAACATTAGGAATAATACAACCTTTTATTTATTTCCCTACAATAATACCAACTTTTGATTAATTATGGATAACACGGAGGGGTTTTCCTAGAATAATAATCAACTTTAGTTTGTGAACTAATTTACCAATTTTTATAGTCATATAATCTTCTATAGTTTGATTTTTGACATGTCAGTGATATTCTAGGAAAACACCCGCTTTAAGTTGGTATTATTCACAGTTAATCAAAATTTGATATTATTATAGGAAAAGCATAAAAAAATTGTATTATTTCTAGTAATTTTTCCTTTTACGTTATACTATTATATACTAGAATAAGTAGTACTTTTTATGTACTATATAGCATTATTTAACATAAGTAAAACTAACAGTTAATAAACTGAAAGTCTGAAATGCATTTTGTTTATCCCAAAACTCGGGATTTATATTGGGTTGTTGACTTTGACTATAATTTTTTTGGTTGATTTATGTTAAATAAATTAAAAGGTGATGAACTTGGGATAGAGCCCCTATTGCCCAACTTAAGTCCCGAACTGCAAGGAGAAAATCTTTTGGTGGGCGCTAACTTTGCTTCTGCTGGTATTGGGATTCTTAATGACACTGGTATTCAGTTTGTAAGTACTACTTTTCATCTTCCTTTTATATTTATTTTATTATTTTATTATTATCATTATTATTATTTTTTAGAAAAAGATTTTTGTATTACCCAATCAAAAAAAAATTGGGATACGGGAACTAGGACCCTTAGGTAACTTTCCAGCTTATCTCCCCTATATCAGTGTGAATACAGAGCCCATCTTCTAAGAAGGGTTTCAAAGTGTCACTCTTCATGTGCTATTATTATTATTATTATTATTATTATTATTATTATTATTATTATTATTATTATTATTACTACTACAGCTAGAGGTGTTCAATGGGCCGGGTCGGGACGGGGCGGGTCAAAATTTAAAATACTCTTACTTGGATTTTTTTTGTTATTTATACAATTGATATTGATTACTTAAACGCAATGCATAATTCTATTATAATTCGGTTGTGACTATTTTTATGTAAGTCAATTACATTTTCCATGACAAAACTATTTTTCGTTTAAACTTTTAAAAAATAATTTTAAATATTTTTGTGTTAAATTTGGTTTTGAAATGTATTATTAATAGTTGTGATACTTTATATAAATTAATGTAATTCATGTCAGAAAATTTAATAAAACCGTGCATCACACGGGAACTATCTAGTTTTTAAATATTACAAAAATTCCCTTGAAAATATGTATATATATACCCTTGATTTTAAAGTTGCAGATATTTACCAAAATGCCACAGAAGTATGTATCCAATACTTTAATTTTTTTTTTTTTTTTTTTTGAGTTATCCAATACTTTAATATTTACCCTCATCATTTTCGGTTTTCACCAATTTGAATAATTTTCACGTAATTTTATACTCATACTTTCTTTAAATAGGATAAGTAGCTAGTAGTAGTACATATCTTGAAATGATTCACAAATTCCATGCCTCACTATGAATGAATGGACCAAGTTTATATGCATGTGAGGGGTACGTAAGATTAGTAAATGTAACTATCATGCATTACTTTATTTGCTGGTTCTTTATTGCCAAGCCATTAAATGTATTCGTTATGGCAATTTACTGTACATCCTAACATAAAGGAGACTACCATAACTACCCAAATTCATTAGGAATATTATTAATTATTATTATTATTATTATTATTATTATGTTTAATTAGTAGTGTATTTTTAGTTAATTAACGTGATAGATATTTTTTCCCATATTTTCCAAAAAGTTTCTTTCTTTTATAAAATCCCTAAATAATGATGCTACACAGCTAATATTTTAATTATAATTTTAACTTGACTCAGAGATATCATTAATTCTACGTTCAAAACTTAAATTTTATTGCTTCATATCCTTATATAGGAATATAAATATTGTCTCATTTTATTGAGACTGAAACATTTCATTTCAATGTTTGAAATTATAAGATAATTAATTATATATTCCGACTAAGCCAACTTGGAAATGACTAATTACTCTTTGTTCTTTACATATTGATACACTTTTCTTTTTACCCCGTCCCTTTTACTTTACCAAAAAAATCTTTTTATGAATATTTTAATATTCTCCTTACAGTTCAAATGAACCTTAAGGGTGAACCCAAAAAAACTTTATTACCCCTGCCATTATTATATGACCCATTAATCACATTATGTAACTAATTAAGAAAAGTCTTGTATAATGTAATAAGTATCACAAAAAATAAATTGGCATAGTGTAATCAATTAGGTAGAAAAACCTATGTCAAAACGCATAGAATGTCATGGATTCAAACACTAAATTACATTAGTTTAACTTACTACTGTATTTTTCATGACCCATACCATGGCCCAAGCCAGCCCGAATCTAAACACACCCCTGGAAATAATCTTATAATTTTTTTATCTTTGTGCAATATACTTATTATAGAACTATATTAAAAATAATTAATTAATTATGATGTAGGTAAACATAATAAGGATGGCGCAGCAATATCAGTATTTTGAGCAATACCAACAAAAATTAGCGGAATTAATCGGAGAAGAAGAAGCAATAAACCGAATAAATGGAGCATTATTTTTAATCACACTTGGTGGCAATGACTTTATCAACAATTACTTTGTCCTCCCACTTACCGCTAGACGTATCCAATTCCCAAATCTATCTGATTACGTTAATTTTGTCATCTCTGAATATGAGAGTATTCTATATGTAAGTATTTTATTCTCCATTTCTAATTATCTAATATTGCTCATTTGCAAAAAATAAATGAAAAAAAAATATCCTGAATAATACTCACTCATATTCAGCCTAAATGTCTCATTTAGTTTTTCACACTTGTCGAAGCAACATTTTAACCCTTAATATCTTATATTATTTTTAATTAAAAATTATAAAAATTTGATATTAATAAATAATCCTTGTATTGAGACGAATCAAACAAGATCTCACATGACTATGTTTTAACTTATAGATTAAGAGTAAAATACAAATTAAGAGTGATGAGTGAAAAAAGAAAATGAGACATTTAGGCTGAATAGAAGGTAAGTATAAGTTTTCACTGATTTTTCAATTACAATATCAATTTTTGATTAATCATGAGTACTTAGAATAATATCAATGTTTGTTTTAGGTAAATCTTTTGTTAAAATACAAAGGTAAATTCATGATTAAACAAAAGTTATGTTAATCAAAACTTGGTATTATTGTAAAAAAATTTAGCCGAAATTTGTGTTTCAAAATAAATTCATCTTTAGATATATTGTTTTTTAAAAACTATTTATTTATTGTCCATCTCATCATTAAAATCACTATCATTAATTATGTCATTCATATAAACTTAAATTAGGGTTTGAAATGGTTGAATCACGACAGATCATACCTCATATCAAAATCAAAATTAATTAAGCTCTACGTGCTGAAAAATCTAAATGAAAACTAATGTTTTAATGGTTTAAAAACTTTATTTGAAACAGGACAATATTTAAAAAAAATTATAGACAAAGCTTTAAGGTGTTTTAATAGCTAAAATGACATTAGATGATTAAAGGTTGAATTATTTAAATTGAGTATACTTTGAGCGCACAGCGCACACATAAAATACTCGTGATTATATAAGTATAATTAAATTTTAAATGAATTTATTATCAACAAATAGAAAATATTTGAATTATTAATGTTCGTTTTTTCTTAATATTTTCAATATCACAACATAATTATATATCGTGACAAATAGAGACTATATGAGCTCGGAGCTAGAAGAGTATTGGTCACCGGAACTGGACCTATTGGTTGCGTTCCGGGCGTGTTGGCAACACAAGGAAGTGCAAACGGTGAATGTGCGCCGGAGCCGCAACAAGCCGGTGCCATTTACAACCCAAGGTTGAATGCAATGTTACAAGATCTTAACTCTAGAATTGGCGCCGATGTTTTTATTGCCTCTAATACTCAAGGGATGTTGAATGACTTCATTGAATACCCTCAAAGATATGGTACGTTATTATTACATTTTTTTTCAGAGTTAATAAATTTATTTCAGAAATTTTCGTATGAGTTTCACCGTGACACATGCCTCATAAATTTCAAAAGAAATAATTTAAAAAGAAATAATTTAAGGAAAAAATTAACATTAATAATATAATAATTTAACATTTATCCTAATAAATTTACTGTGAATAATCTTACATTAATTTTCTCACTTTGCTGGTAGCATACCCTATCATTATCTATTATTAGTAATATGGTATATTGTGGGCAAATGTATGATAAATGTTTGATTATTAGAAACAATCCAAAGGTGGACTTATTCATATTATTTGGCTAAAAGGTTGGATTATTAATGTCAATATTTCCATAATCATAAATCATCATAAATTCTACTAAAACAATAGAAGAATGTAACAAGTGTCACAACTTTAAGAATTATTTTCCCGCCTAATTCTACTTAAATTATTTTAGGTAGTTTTTAAATTTAATTTTATTGCATTGATTTGCTTAATTAATTTAACCCATATTTGATTTTGCCTTATATGTTTTTCCATTAATGCTCCCTTGCTCTTCTACAACAATCTTTAATGTCTATTTTTTTTGTCATATGTTTTTCCAAAAATTCTTATGATTTCGTGCTTAGCACGGGTATGTACCTAGTATTATACTGTTAAGGGACGACTTGGAAATTCCTTATTTTACCTTTAAAATAATGTCTATATACATATAAAAATACAACTAAATTGAGAATTATGGATTAATTTTGTAGTCAAGGACTTTTCCTTTTAGTTGATTCTCATAATCTAAAAAATATTTAATTTTCTCAATTAATTCTTACATGTTTTCATTTTTATTAGGTTTCCAATTTTCTAAATTGGGATAGTCTTGAACAACTAATCAACTAAACATCAAATTCTTGCTATGATAAAAGTTGTTAATAATGTTATACTATGTAGGGCTAAACAATTAAAAGCAAAACGGGTTAGTTGTGGACAATCATCTAATAGTTAGATAGAAACAGGGCATTATCTATTAAATTTTGAACTAATGTTAGTTAAGAATAATTTCATTGAGTAAATAAAATAAAATAAAAATTGATTTTCTTATTTTGATTGATTTTTTTAACTCTCACTTATCATATTTACTTGAATAAGAATAATTTTAATGATCGACAAAAAATATGTTTCAAAAGTTATTGGTCATTATGAATTATGCTTACGGTTTATTATGTAAATAGCTGGTTTTAAACGAGACGGCCTCGTAATGAGTCTGTCAATTTGAGCATGTTCAATTCGCGTGTGTAAAATCTGAGCATTTTTTTCATTATCTAGACAATTTTCAATTTTGATCTTTAAAGGTATCAATTTTGACCGTATCAATTTTCAAAATTGATACCTTTAAGGTCAAAATTTATAAATGCTCCAAAAATTAAAACGTTGTTACACGCAAGTGAAATGGGCGGCCTACACTTCGTCTTAACTTGCGACAGTTTCGTCCAAGTTTTTGAACACAAATTTTTAAATGAGATAGTCTCAAGTGGAGAGATCATTGGTCCAATATACACTTTTAGTCTTGAATTAATCACTTAAAACATTAAAGTGATCACTTACAATCTTAAATTAATCAAGTTTTATAGCTCTAAACAATCACTTATAATCTTAACGTGATCACTTACAAATTATAATCAAAAAGTGATCAATTAGGGAAACAGGCTGATTGTATGGGCTCGTCTCACTGTGAGACGGTCTCACAATACAAAACGAGTTGTTTATGAACAAAAAGTATGGGTGTTTGTCAAATTAGTTTATTGAGCAATTTTAGCTTATTTTGATGTAAATAGAAGGTTGAGTGGTCAAACCAACTAATGCTAGTGTTTGGTGATATGAATAAAGCTGCTTTTGAATTAGCTGCTCATAGCAGTGGGTTTAAAATCAGCTGGTCAAATCAATTAATAAAATCAATTGGTCAAATCAACCACTGTAATCAGCTATCAGCTACTAGCTATCAGATGTTTGCCAAACACCCTGTATGTATTTTCTGATAAAGCCAGAATTCCTATCTAGCTAGTAGTACAAGTTTATAAGTTTAGAAGCATGGGATTTGTTTGATAATGAATAGCCTCCAAAGAGTAGGTGAAACCAAAAAATGCATTAAATGAAATGTTGATGTTAAAATGGCAGGATTTGAAGTGTCAAGGATAGCATGTTGTGGGCAAGGGCCCTACAATGGGCTTGGGTTTTGCACATTGGCATCAAATCTATGCCCAGATAGGAATGTTTATTCCTTTTGGGATCCATACCACCCAACCGAGAGGGCTAACAGATTCATTGTCCAACAAATGATGGTTGGTTCTGTTGATCATATGAGCCCCATGAACCTTAGCACAATCTTAGCCGTTGATTCTAAGACCTAATTTATTATGATCATCAATTCATGATGATGATGATGATCATACTTATGGGTCTTTAATTTCCTTGTTGTTTTCTAGTTTTTGGGTGTTATTTTTCAAGTGTAATCATCTATTGAATATTATAAAGGTTGTTAAATTAGGCATGCACAAGTTAGATGGCTTCAAATTTAAGCTATATCTATTATTGTTTCTTATTGTTATTGTGGATTTTATTAAATAATAATAATAATATTGTTGTTACAATTCTACTTCTTGTAAGCAATTTGCAATATAGTGTTTGCATATCAAGTCAATTTCTTTTATTTTACAATATTTTTATATTTTTGTAATATTTACAGGATCGGTCTTAAATATTTTGATTCTTGGGCGAAATAACACATTGAGACATTTTTCCTTTATAATTCATCATCTATATGGACCCTTCTACAACCCAATAAGAAATGGTGAGACCGTCTCTAAAATATAAATCAAAGGGAATGATAAATGATAAGTATAAAAAATCTAATTTTTTTGAAAGAAAGAATAAAAAATCTACTTTTTGATTAGGTAAATTAAGGTCTTTATTGAAAATCTTTAGTAACTACTCCATTCAAATTCTAGGTTTATATTTATGTTCAAAAAAAATTTTTTCTAGGTTTATATTTTCAAAAAAAAATTCTAGGTTTATTGATGAGAAAAAGGTAAAAGAGTAAAATTATCGAATCGCAAATAACAAAAATTACTCCTCTGTTCTCAGATCATCTCCCATCATCAGGTATTCTCTCTTTTGGTTGATTTATTGCGTTATAATTTGAAGCATTCGAGTTAAAATCTACGAACTTAATTCCTGGGTAGCGTTGTTTTCTTAATTAGTAACTTCAATTTCAAATTTTATATCTTTTTATTGGGCGTAATAAACAATAGGAATAGATTTTTATTTGGAAAATTCCAAGTGGTAACTTGAGGTTTTGGGTTCCGAAGTTTAGGTAATTGTTTCATCGTGATCTTTTTGCACGTAACAACTAACAACGTTAGCAAATGTTAATTTCGAACCTTTAAAACTGCTATACGCTTATTTATGCGATTCACCATTTTAAATGTCATTAGTTTGAACTATTTCCCCAAAACTTAAATCCTATTTTCACCATCTTTCATCCAAATTATATTTTTTCCCTCAAATCCAAATAGGGTAGAGTTAGGATTTATAATTTGGGGAAAAAAAGTTGAAACTAATGACATTTGAAATGGCTAGTCGCATAAATATGCATACAACAACCTTAAAGACTAAAGCTTCGAAATTAACGTTTGCTAATGTTTTATGTGTAAAAAAGTCACGGTGGAATAATTTGGTAAATCTCAGGGTTACTGCGTAAATTTTTTAAAAAGTTTTAGTTACCACGTGGAAAACTCAAATCCTCATGATTACTAAGTGGAATTTTTTTTTATTTTCAATTGAATTTTGAAACATGAATGAAAGCTTCCAACTATTCTTTGCTAGTGATTTAAGTTCACCCATTTTCTTGGGTAAAATGACAGACATATTTGTTTTGTTTGATATAACAGAAAATTGAAGTATTTGAATAAAAGACTTGGAATTTGATTGCTGGATAGTGTTGTTTTCTTTGCTATTATACATTTATCTTTTGTCCTTTCCTTTTATTGTTTGGTTTCATTTGCAACTTTCCCTATCATTATCTTGTTTTGTATATAACGTGTGAATTGTGATGGTGGGGTTCGGGTATAGTTTGTACATAACCTCTCCGATTCTGACTTTGGGTGGGATATCAAGTTGATGATTACAAACAGGGGTGAATGCATTGGGGCCGGGAGGCCCGACCCCTTGCTGAAAATGCAATTTTTTATGTTTTCACAAATTCTTGTGAGAGACGGTCTTTTTCAAAAACCATCTCTTATTGGATTGGCCCATAAAAAAAATATGAAGTAAGAGTAGAAAATAAGCTTTGATGGACTGGGCCTGAGAGACGTGTCTCAGAGAGATGATCTCTCAGGAGACTAACTGGTTTGTTATTGGCTTTGGTCCCATGGTTATCAGAATCTCTATCCTAATATAAAAATTATATTTTTAATAAACTAATAATTTTATATTATAATGTCATTACACTATCTTTTATATTTTACATTTTTTTTAAGTAATCTTTTATATTTTACATTCAACTTTTTTGTGTATTTTTTGTTATAAAGATTATTTTTTTGTAGACTTAAGTGGCGAATATCAAAAGTGCGAAACTTCAACTCTATTTGTTGAATACATTTTTAAAATTTTCATAATTTTAGTGGTTTTTATATTGTAATTAATTTACTAGTATATCGACTATTTGCCTCCTAATTCAAAATCCTGACTTCGTGCATGAAAGTGATTGTTGGGTGGAGATTTTGTGATAGTTTGCTGGCTTGTTTGATACTTTTAGGTGATTTTTCAGCTTCTTTGCCTCTTTGGCTATCTTCATGGCAGTAAATTTAAGGAATTAGGGAAAAAATTTATGATGGGAAAGGAAATGGCTTTGTGGGGGTTTTTTCCTTTGTTTTTCTAAGATGTTAGATATTAGATTTTAGATTTGGAACTCTTCCGGTCAACCCTTATCAGTTATCACTATGCGATAATTTTGAGGTTACGTTACTCGGACTCTTCATTTTGCTTTAAGTATTCGTATCCGATTTTTTATGCTCGATTATTAGTATGGCACTTAGACACTTCATTTAAGGCGTAAAATTAAATATTTAATTGTCTTTGACACTTGGACACGTACCAGTATTTGACATCAATACTCAAGTCCAAGTAACATAATTTATCACCCCCTTTCCATATTCATAAACATATAAGCTGCTTAGAGGTGATGTAATGCAACTAACAAGAATGCAATGTGTAGAACTCAATTGAGTATAGTAGTTTTCTATATATTATTGCCTAGATGTAACAGCCCTGGGAAAGGAGGATTACTTTGTGCAGAGGTGATCTTAATAGACTCAACAACTCGATATTACCTAATTTTGTAACCGAATCTGACTTGATTCGACTTCAAAATGAATTTAAAAACAAGTGAAAACCAATGTGGATACAAGACCTGATTTTAAACCGACCCAAAAAACTTCACTTAAAATCAACTTGATGACTCGAATGAAGTCTTCTAATTATGTGTACTTATTGGCTAACTGCTTATATGGGAGGATCCCATTTATATAGAATTAAGCTCTGTTACTAGAACCTGTGACCGGCTTGGAGTTATAATTGCTGACCTTAAAATTGAAACTTTTGCAGCAATATTACTCTGATGCCCTTCAACATTCAGCAGTCTTTATTACTTTCACAAAATCCGTGTTCACCAAATCCTTTTATATCAACCGTAAAAGAATCGTGCAATGTACGGGTTTTTACACTAGTAAAAATTATTATCAGAAACTCTCATGTAAGACTATCTTATTCGTGCAACGGGCTATGCTCATTATTTTTTAAGAGTATTCTGACATACTTATTTTTAAGACTTAAAAGGACAATTTTAAGACTTAAAAATCCAATTTCAAT
Source organism: Amaranthus cruentus (assembly GCA_019425755.1). Classification (NCBI taxonomy): domain Eukaryota; kingdom Viridiplantae; phylum Streptophyta; class Magnoliopsida; order Caryophyllales; family Amaranthaceae; genus Amaranthus; species Amaranthus cruentus. The sequence continues at coordinate 17,862,173 of CM033458.1, read as the reverse complement.
ACTTAAAGGTCAATTTCAAAGTTTTTATATCAATATTAATGTTTGAGTCTCCTCTTTTAAAGTTGACATGAGAATTTTAAGTATAGCAATTGATCTTTTAAGTCTTAAAACAGGTTTTTTAAGTTTTGAAATTGAACTTTTAAGTCTTGAAATTATCAAATTTCATGATTTAAAATGTGAGTTTTGAATCCTTGAAAATTGTTCTTTTAAGTTTCCAAAATGATCTTTTAACTCTTAAATTTGACATTTTAATTTGTAAAATTAACCGTCTCACTTAGACACACACCCAAGTTTTTGTGAAGTATAGACTGATTTGAGTTCCATTTTCTATTTCAATTGCGTGAAGTTCTAAGAAATAGTTTGGTAATTGGGCTATACTCGAATACCGTCTGCCAATATGGAAGTGGCCCAAATGAAACCGTCGGCCCATTAGCCAGAATTTTAGGAACTTTAGAAAAAAGTCTGCCCAATTAAAAAACTAAAATAAACTAACCAGCCAGTCTCATGAGAGACGGCCTCTCAGGCCTAGTCCATTAGAGTTTAATTCTTACTCTTACTTTATATTTTTCTTTATGGACGACCCAATTAAAGATGATCTCTCAAAAAGTTCGTCTCTCACACGAATTTGTGAAAATAAGTGTCATTAGAGGTCATGAAATCACCATGCGGATGATAAAAACTATCTACCACCTAAAATGGTTGAAAATTTAGGATCATTGGCTAGAATTTCACTAAATTTTGTGTTAGAATATAAAGAGTATATTTGATTGAAAATCTCAAAAGTAAAACTATATTACTGGTTGACGAAAATATAATACTCCATCCGTTTCTTTTTATTGTCCAATGTCCTTATTTGGCCAATTCACTTTAATTGTCCACTTTCTATTTTTGACAAAGCTTTTTAACCTAAATACCCCCAACTACCCCAACTTATATTATTTAAAATATCCCACCAACCACCTTTTAATTATTATAATCACTTAAATACCTCAACTACCACCTTTACAATTATTATAATCACTTAAAATATTTCACTACTATTTTTCTTAATTTGCGTGCCCACTAGAAAGTGGACAATAAAAAAGGTGGAGCGAGTACAAAGCAATTAAATTTTTTATTCAAAATTCGCTACGCTGAATTACCACACTGCCACTAAAATAAAATCTTCAAATGCAATTCCAAGTTGTGATTACTCTTACATTCTATTGAGATCATTACATTACGCTAAAAACTCTATATTAATCAATTAAACATAATAATTTAATTGGGACACACAACTAAATTAATAGGTTGAGATTATGTGAGTTCACAATTTCACAATAAATGACAATAGTATCTTGGCATGTGATTTGAACCACTCATGCTTAGACCAATTTTAGACAAAAGTAGCTTCATTAATCAATCCTCTTTTGTCTACTGTTTTTGTTTCTATCATCTACCCTTTCTAGTGGAGTTGTCTATGCGTTGTTTTTATCTCTCTAATGACTGATACATTATCTTTATCTTTCGTGAGTCGAGGGACTCCGTTTGGTCGCGCTCTCCTGTATGGGTATGAGTTGCCGCCGTCTTTTCCTCCCCAGACTCTGCCCATAATTTTCTATGAGCGGGATACACTGGGTTGAATGATGATGATAATAATGATCTGCCCTTTCACTACTAGTCAACTTGAAACTTCCAAATTTAGGTAAAACTTTTGCCTACATTACCTAATTTAAGAGAAATTTACTCTAGTTTTTAGTTTAGAGTGTCAAAACTCAAAATATCACTTGAAATCTTTTATTACTTGTCATATAGTAATTCTCTATTTTCTGTCTTTGTGTTAAGTGTTTTCTATAGACTTGTCCACACCGATATATTATGCAACTTTTTATTTAAGATATAATTAATTGATTGAGGTTAAACATGGAAGAATATTTCTGATGTAAATGTCATATCAGCGATGTGGAAGAGGATATTCAGAATTGTCAAATCTCATACACAACGATCGTGATTTTGTTATTTTTGAATTATATTTGGTTTTGGTTGCTATGTACTTGCTAATTTTTATCTCTGATGTAAATGTCGTATGAATCTTTATTAATTAATCAGGTATTATTAAAAAAAACATGGAAGAATATCAATAAAGATGCAGAATATATTAATCTGAATTAAGTACATACAAGACTTGTTGTTGCTGTTAAATGTAATAATTTTTTTATCCCGTTAATTTATTGAGGTTCGTGCACGGGCTGACATAATTCTTTGGAGATTTTGGGAATTTTATATGTTGAATACTAAGTTTATACTCATATATAAATATTGCAAATTGCTCACTCAATATATGTAAACAATATAAATTAGTCGGAGCAAATATCACTTCTTTCGGACCAAATCTTAAAATCAAGATCTATAAATAACGGTTATTTGTGAGGTTAGTAAATCACTCTTATGTGTTAGGATGTGATAGGGTGATAATTTTGTTATTTAATTTATCTTTTTAAATTTTATTAATTTTAATATTATTCTTTTTATTTTTTTTATGATGATGTACAAATCACGATTAATCATTCTCTTCTTTCACCCTATAATTAAAAAAGTGACCCAGCCACAATGAAGTTGCTGGTTGGTGTGAGTGACCGACTACAGACATATAATTGGCCCAATCAAAGCATCATTTATGACGAGGTTTTCTTTCTCTACTACTCATAAACACTATTTTTATTTTAGTCTCTTTCAATTAGAGGTGTTCATTCGGGTCATCAGGTTGTTTTCAGGTCAGGTGTTTCGGGTCGGTTCAAAATCAGGTTTTGTGTTCACATTGGTTTTTACATAATTGTAGATCCATTTTTAAATCGGTTCAAATCGGGTTCGGTTATAAAGTCGGATGTCTATCGGATCATCGGATCTATTTTGAACACCTCTACTTTCAATGAATTTGTATTTTTTTTTATTTTTGTTAGTAAACTCATCACTTTTATTTTTTTATTATTCTCTCTTTTTTATTTCTCAATTTTATTATTTTGATTATTAAGTGAGGCCCCTCATAAAAAACAAGAAAATAAATAAGACATGATATTTCTTTTCACTGTAGATGTACAGGTGGAGCCAATCACAAATCTGTAGACTCAAAGGTAAAACCCATTCAATAATGAGAGGCCTTAACTTCTTGGAATAGTGTGGTTACTATTAATTAAAAAAAAATTTTTTACTCTTATTTTTTAGGAAAATTTACCTAGAATAATTCAACATATTTGTGATTTTTCTAAATAATCTCATCTATTGATTAACCATGAATAATTTCAACTTTAAGGGGTATTTGCCTAAAGTAAACTTAGGTAACCCGATGACATGCTATAGTTGGTAATTCACTAAAAAATTAAATCGAAAATTAATTTAAAATGAGAGAAAAACTTTGGAAAATTACAAAAAAAATTTTAAATAATAAAAAAAATCATAAATTTTTTTGAACATTTTTTTAACGTTTTTTTTTACATTTTATTTTAATTTATCTTTTTAAAAAAAATAAAATGATCACCGGGTTTACTCTAAGAAAATAACCCTCAAAGTTGAGATTATTCATGGTTAATCAATAGGTGGGATTATTGAAGGAAAATCACGAATAGGTTGGATTATTCTTAATAAATTTTCCTATTTTTTATTTGATTAATTTTATGGTCCCTTTTTTTTATCAGTATTGTTATATTCCCTCTGTTCTATAATAATTGCTACTGAGTGTGACCTGCTGTATGGGAAAACGTCACTGCTAGTAACAAGTATTATGGAACGGAGGAAGTATATGTTTCAAAAAAAAATAAAACATGAGTACTTAATTAGGTTAAGTACGTAGTACTCTCTTTATTTTATTCAAATGTCCCATTTAATTCCACATATTTATGATGTATTATTTTAATATATATATATATATATATATATATATATATATATATATATATATTAATATAAATTGTATTTGGTTAAAAATACAAATTCTCATAAATAAATACTCCCTATGTTTTCTAATATTCTTCCCGTTTAGAATATTCTATTTTGAAGAGAGAAATTTGATTAAGATTTTAAAGACATATATCGATGATAAAAATATATCAATGTGAGATCTCGTTAAATTCGTCTTTTCGTATATTTTTTTATTATACATTTTTTATAATATTTTATTGTGAGTATTCAAAGATATTAAAGGTTAAATTTACTTTGATAACTGTGTAAAATTTAAATGGAAAGAACATTTAAAAACGAAGCGAAAATGAATGGAGCATCAAAATATTTGATTACCACTAATTACTTGCAAAGCGTGTCATAATACCCCTTGTGCTTGATGATGCCCTTCCCTCCGTTATTGGTCATCCAGCCTGTAAAGCTTCATATAATCAATACATTAATTATCAAGTAAATTAAACTATGAATTTTATCTCACTTAAAATAAATAGAAGTATTTTTTTTTCAGATAATGTTAATTATTAGATTGATTTTCATTTTTTACTTGGCATTTCTTTTGTCTTAGCCTATCTTGTGATAAAATAAACAATTAATTTGATTTTATAATATGGTACTCCCTTTATTCCTTTTTATTTGTTCACTTTACCTTTTGCATGCAATTTTTAGCAAATTTTAAGTCTTAATATCTCTAAGTACGTATCATAAAAAATTATAAAAATTATATATTAAAAAACTTTACATGAAGACAAATCTAACAAGATTTCACATAAATATATTTTACCATTAATATATACTTCAAAAATCTAATTTAAATTTCTCTCTTAAAGTGGACAAACTTAAAGTGAACAAACAAAAAAAATCAGAGAAAGTATTAAGGAATACCTGACTCGTACTAATACGATATTATTTGACTTGTTTGTTCTTACTTGTATGTTCTAATGATTTACTACTCTCTTTTCGAATTATTTTAAATTTAGTTTAGATTAGTTTATGAGTAACTTAAAGTTCAATTCATTTCAAAATTATTATTTCACGGTTTTATATTTTTAATTATAGTTACTTGTTAATCTAAATTCTATGCTATTTTCTTGTTTTTTTATTCTTTCTATTTTGAACAATTTATATCTTATAGTAGTAAAACGTACCGGTCTATTTTACAAAATTAGTATATCAATTTATTTATTTTTACATTTTTTTTTACAAAAACAAATAATTTTGATCAAAATGTGACATTGAAAACCGTAAAAAAAATTGAAAAAAAAAACGCAAAAACTAATAATAAAAAAACAAAAAGCTATAGTAACAAAGTAGTAATATATGAAAAACTATACACTAACCTTTGATTCCTTTGTAATATGCCCAATTATCAAGATTAATTATATAATTTAATAATAGAAGATATAATTAATTAATTATGTTGGCAAACCTAACAGGAAACATGATTGAGGAAAAGTAAAAGTAGACAAACTTTATCTTAAGCATTGTCCAAAAGAGAGGGTAGTTGGGTTGGCTTTATCATCAAGTTAACGCTTATTCTTGTTAGGTTGTTTGTCATTCACGCCCACTCTCTCACTTCACTAATTTTATGTCTCTCTTATCCACTTTCTTATTAGGCGCAAATTTAAGATACTAGTACAGATAAAATGAATATTAAAGTCTACATATAGGCGTAGTTAGAGAGCGATCGGAGTTAGGGGCGAATACAGCCAGTTCAATGTTATCAACTGACAACATTTAATAAACTATATCTCGAAATATGCTAATTAATAATAAATATATGGGTTAAATTAGTTAAAATATTAGTGTGCGACAGACTGACAACATTGTTCTAGGTTCAAGTCTTACCAAAGCGCTTGTAACTCAAGGAATAGAACATTTGCATGTGGAGCAGAAGGTTTGGGGTTTGACCCCTACTGGACGCACGTATCAGTTGAAGGATTTATTCCCTTAGTGGGGATCAATCACAACCCTCTTCAACTTTTGACATTTCTTTTTTTTATAATGTAAGCTATAAGTAATTTATGTGAATTTGCACCTCAAATAACTTTGTAATAGTTTGATTTTTTGGTCTATCCTCATCTTAAGTGTTGGATTCGTCATTGTGTATATTATTGAATCAATTAACTGGTTATTGTTCTCTGTTATTAGTAAATATGTTACACAAATTACATTATAAGTAGAATTTTTAATCAAATAATTCGAATTATGATGCAAACAGATTGAAAACTGCTTTTAAACAGATAGTATTTAGTTAGTTAATCTTCATGAGTCTCTATATATGGTCTCTTTGATGGACCCGTTGACAAACTTTGGTTGTTTGGAATTTTGGTAAAATGTATGATCATATTCTAACTTAAATCATTATTATTGCTTAAGTTCATATTCATTTGATGCCTATGTTTAAGGATAATGAAATACTTGTCATGTTTATTTTTATGCATAATTTTAGATTTTTTATCAGCTATACTATTTGTTTAATGTGAAAATTTTTTGAGAAAAATATAGCTTTAAAAAAGTTAAAGATAAAAAATACTTTCATTATTCTCACGTATAAATAACTTTTGCAGAAAATCTATATGTACAATTAATTTTTAATTTATTTTAATGTGTATTTACGGAATTACGGTGTACTAATATGATATATATTAGCACAATTCAGTTGAATAGAATAGGAACCTACATTGTAATTGAGAAATAGAGATGATTCTATTAATCATCCCTTTAATTTTTCACCAGTTAAGGAAAATGATCAATTTGTTCTTATATTTTATTTCATTCCAAAAAATGGTTATATATATATATATATATATATATACAGCCAAAAATCACATTTCTTCAAAAAGGCAAAATCCAGAAAAAAAAGTACTATTCATATGACATTGATATGATTTTTTTTTTTTTATTATTATTATTATTATTATTATTATTATTATTATTTTATTATAAAGTAGGTTGAGAAAAGAGAAAAATATATCTCCTTCCGTTTCCTAATGTTCTTCTCGTTTAGAATATTATATTTTTGAGGGAGAAATTTGATTAAGATTTTTAAGACATATATAGATGATAAAATATATCCATGTGAGATCTCGTTACATTCGTCTTAACGTATACCTTTTAGTATATATTTTTTATAATGCGTGTTTAGAGATATAAAAGCCCAAAATTTACTTTAAAAATTGTGCAAAAAGTAAATGGAAAGAATAATAGAAAACGGATGGAGTACTTGCTTAAACTAAGATAATTATAAAACGGTATACCTTTTAGTATATATATATATATATATATATATATATATATATATATATATATATATATAGATTAATAATAATGTCACTTTCTAATAAGTTTAATGAGATATTATGGTTTCATTAATTGGATCCCACAATAATTACCAAGAAATGAGTTGACAACAACCAACATTTAGTTTATTCATAGTCATAGTATTGTATATATAATAATAATAATAATGACGTTTTTAAACTCGTTAACTAAAGCTTAATATTCCTTTGCTTTAAGCTCATTGTAATTTACTTCATTTAAGGAAGACATATAGGAGTAATATGCTAATGTCACAATAATTAAACGTGAAGTTAATTAAGAAGAATATACAAGTCAATTAAAAGGAAAACATTTAATTGAAATTATTCCTACTTTTGATATAGGAAAATTTACTCAAAATAATCTCAACTATCACCCGTTGGTCAAAAATAATCCCAACTATCAATTATATTTTAATAATCCCAACTATTCTCATAATTTGTTGAAAACATACCCACCCCCTTGTTACCAGCTGGAACAGGTAACTTTTTCACTTTTTTTTCTTTTCTTTTTTACTTAGCTGTTCAAAATAACCTTCCCCTTCATATATTAACCAAAAAAGAAAGAAAAAAGTGAAAAAGTTACATGCTGTAGCCGGTTAAAAAGGAGGTGGATATATTTTCAACAAATTATGAGAATAATTGGGATTATTAAAAAATAATTGATAATTGGAATTATTTTTTACTAACAGGTGATAATTGAGATTATTTTGAGCAAATTTTTCTCTGATATATATATATATATTCAGTATCAACCATACTTGTTTAGTTAGAATAAGTATTATTTTTAGAAAAAGGTCAAAAATTTGATTTTATGTAACCCTTCATACTTTTTTTTTTTTTTTGAATTGTAACCCTTCGTAACCTCATACGATAAATACACATTGTTTTATTTTTTATGGCTTTAATTAGCCACCTATGATAAATACAGTGTTAAGATCGGATATTGTATTGATAGCTTTTCTCATGTAAGATTCTGATTCAATAATTTGCGTTGTCTTTATCCTATTTCTCCTCTTATATTATCTCGTAGTACAATCTAGCATTAGAAAAGAATTACTCCCTCCAATTTTATTTGTTTTTCTACTTTGGATTTTTCACAAATATTAAGGTAGCAGATGAAATCTTTGGGTTGTAGTGGATATTATTTTAATTAAATAGTAGTGTAAAGTAATAATTGTATTGGAAGTATGAGAGAGAAAATAATTAAATAGTAGTGTAAAGTAAGAAAAGTGAAATTTTAAGAGGTAAAAGTGAGATGAAAACTTTCTAAAGATAAAAACTATTTTAAAGTGGAAAAACTTTTAAAACTACTCGTTATAGTAAGGTGGAAGAATTTAAAAGAATAGAGGGAGTATTAGAATGTTCTTTTGAATCTTGAGATTGCACAACTCAACAAGGATTAAGGAAGTCATTTCTATTTACAAAATCAATGCCTGATATTATCCCCTAATTTGTGTGAATTTTGGCTATTTTTTTCCGTTAATATCGTAAAGTGTTTATTTCCCACAATATCGTTTACAAATAAATGAATCTTTATGACATAAAATGCTTTAAATAGAATCACTAAGATTATAATTAGCTAGGGAAGAAAGGTGATTATTTCCCGCGACTTATTTATAGATATAGTATAAATTAGATAATACCTGATGTTTATATTTATTTAAATAAAAAAATTTAAAACATACAGCTTTATGTTTTAAGCATCTAAAAATATTCAATACTCATTTAATAATTAACATTCTAAAGATTTTATTAAAAGAAAAGAAAATAAAATAAAATATATGTTTTTCTAATATATTAAATGCTATGATCTAAAAAGTAAAAAATCAATCAATATTGATAATATTAGTCATAATTAGAAACTAAAAAAGTCAATGCTATAAACATTAGTAATAAATACAATGACATTATCATTGTGTTTTAGAGAGAAAATTTATATTGAAAAAGTGACACGTAAGCAATTTTAAAAAATGGTGACATCAACAGTGTTTTGTTTTAGTAATAGTCATAGATAAATGGATAAAAAGGTTGCTTATAATAAGAATGATATTTTTGGTCATTATGTATAAAAAAAGAGTTACTATGTTATAAATTATGATTTGACTCGAATAATCCAAAACTACAAGTTCAATCAGATTATCAATATATTTATATACACAAAAAAATTAAAATGACCCAACTAAAAAGTAGCCCATCTTGTATGAGACCGTCCCTCAAAATAAGAAGTTCATAAGTGAAAAGTTTATATTATTGAGCTAATTAAACCAAATAAAGACATATCTTATAGTGAGATCGTCTCACGCAATAATCTGTGACTAAAATATATTGTAATATCCAAACTTCATTCGAATGTACCCCTCAATTGTATCTAAAAAAGATCCACAAGTCTTATTGTGAGACGGACCCATATAAACAATATATTAATAAAAAAAACATAAAAAAGAGAAAAGTGTCAAAAGTACCAAATAAAAAATTAATTTTTCAAGAAGTACCTAATATAATTTTTTTTTGTCAAAACATACCTAACAAAATTTTTTCTTTTCTAAAGAGTACCAATTAACGTATTTCCCCAGTTGACCGTCAAATATAATATAAAGATCGACTGATCAAAGTTGAAAATTCTTTCTCCTCATCCTCAATTTTTTTTCCAATTTAATTTTCTCGGTTGTCTTTTTTCTCTACTTTTTACTCAAAATCGAAAGTTAAATTGGAAAAGAAATTAAAGAGGGGAAGAAGAATTTTTGAATTTGACTAATCAACCGTTATATTTAACGGTCCCCTAATGAAAAACGTAATTTTTAGGCACTTTTTTTTTATTAGGTACTTTTTAGAATTTTTTTTATCATGTATTTTTTGACACTTTTTCTTAAAAAAGTTTGTATTTAAATTTATATTTGAACAGAAAGCAATTTTTTTATTAATATCATCTCACGATAAGATGACCTTAATAAAACTCGGTGAAAAAGATTCTCCTCGTCGATGCCAACAAATGGAACACTCGGCAGTCAGCCAGTCACCACTTCTTACCTCAGCGCCGAACCCGAGGCCCAAAGCCCGGGCCCGATACAATTTCATCTCCCGTCGATCTAGCCTAGCCAGCGCCATATCACTTCACTCCCATTCCCACTCAATTCTTCATCACAATTTTCTCTCTCCTCTCTCCAAAATCAACAGCAACTTCATTTAACTTACGCTTAATCTCTCACCTCTCTGTCTCTCTCTCTCCTCATATTTAACCCTTTCTCTCTCTTCTCCAACATTTCACACACTCAGATCTGCTAATCCGATCTCTTAAAAACCCTATCAATGGAGGAAGCACTCGAATTAGCGCGAGCAAAGGACACCAAAGAGAGAATGGCGGGTGTGGAGCGTCTCCATCAACTCCTTGAAGCTTCAAGGAAGCCATTAACACCTTCTGAAGTTACTTCTCTTGTTGATACTTGTATAGATCTCCTTAAAGATAACAATTTCAGAGTTTCTCAAGGCGCTCTTCAAGCTCTTGCTTCTGCTGCTGTTCTCTCTGGTGATAATCTCAAAATTCACTTTAATGCTCTTGTTCCTGCTGCTGTTGAGCGCCTTGGTGACGCTAAACAGCCTGTTCGAGATGCCGCTCGACGCCTTCTTCTCACTCTCATGGAGGTTTCATTTCATTTCCGTTTTTTTTTTGGTGTTTTGTTTTCGATTTGTGCGTTAATCTTGTTATTTTAGTGATATTAAATCATAAATGGTTTTTTTCTTGAGGTTTGTTTATTCTTTTTTTGTTTATCTTCTTTTGATTGACCAGTGCTTGCCTTCTTTTAAGAAAATACTTGAATTAAAATGATGGTTCACCATTATAATTCATGAAAATTATAAATATGATCCTTTTTCATGCAGTTTATCTTTTATTGCTATTAATAGAAGGAATTAAGTGAGGTGTTTATTAAATTTCTGGAACTCTCTTTGATAATTTTTTAATTTTTTTACTTTATTTTGGTCAGATTGACTAACTTTAAGGTTGCAAAGTATTATTTTGGAATTTTTATAAGAATTAAATTTATATTTGGATGATGATTTACCATTACAATTTATCTGATTTTTTTGTATAAATTTGATTCTTTTTGGTGGAAAATACATATGATGTGATATTTTTCATGCAGTTACGTTTCTGCATATACAATCATGTTTAAATTGGTTTATAGGGATATTTTATTGCCTTTTTATATATTCTTGTGTCAATATGTTAATTTTCTATTATTGCATTCTATTTGTATTGTGTTCATGGTGATTGTTTGAAGGTTGGGTGATTTAAAGGAAAAATGCATGTCGTGATTGAGTTTAATTAGTGTTTAGAATTCTGGCGTCATTGAATTTATTGCATTCAGTTGCCATCTTTGAATATCGTAAGTTGGTTTTGTTATGTTTGATGGCATATTTTGCCATAGTTTAATGTAGCAAATATTGTACTGCCGTGTTTTTCAGGTGTCGTCTCCGACAATTATTGTTGAAAGAGCAGGTTCTTATGCTTGGGAGCACAAAAGCTGGAGAGTTCGGGAAGAATTTGCACGCACAGTAACGTCAGCAATTAATCTGTTTGCGTCTACAGAGCTTCCCCTCCAAAGGGCCATCCTTCCTCCTGTAAGTTTGTTGATGGAGTATATCGTAGTGATATGCCTTTTTAGTAGATTTTAATTGTACTCTCACTGTCTATGGCTGACAGATTGGATTTTCTCATCCTTGCAGATATTGCATATGTTGAATGACCCCAATCATAGTGTTAGAGAAGCGGCAATATCCTGCATAGAGGTTTGCATATCTTTGTAGCTTAACAGAAGTTGTGTGCAATGTACTATACATTATGATACTATGTGTGCATCCATTTGAAATGAATGAAGCCCATGCTGCCCTTGTTTTCTCTCAGTAGCTGGAATAATAGACAAAAGTAAACAAAGTTACAATCTAAAGGTTGCTTTAGTAAAATCATTTAGATTCTGGTCAACATAAATTGTATATGGTTACATTGTTATATTTTTTGACTTCAAGTTTGGTTAATCAATTTTGAAGTTTTAGCCTTTAGTAATTATGGAGTGAGTTTCATTCTGTTTACCTTTTGCAGTTTGCTAGTTCTAAAACTTTTCTTGTAGTTATTATGGATTAAAATGTTTTGTGTTACTTTCTTTAATTTTTTTCAACATACCAAAGTTATGGAAGTACTTGCTCATTGGTGTACTAGAAATTCGGTTCCATCCATTTGGTATTATGGGTCATAAATTTATGTTTTATTTTAGATTATGAGTAGTAGCGTGTAGCATTTTCATAAGGGTAAATTTTGGTTGACTTCCAGTCAAGTCAACTTTTTGCAAATTTTGGCATTGGATGTGATATGGTAATGGCTGGGCAATAAACCATCTTGATGTGTACACTGCACTCCATGATCTTCCATACAGACATATCACATTCTTGTCGAAATTTCGATGAAGTAGTGTCTAGCAGGTGACCATTGTAGAAATTTCCTACGCATCATCGTACATTGACAGGTTTTTTGGAAATTTTTTTTTGATTAAACCCTAAAATTAAAGTGTTTAGAATCTCGATTTGGTAACACAAAACAGTTCTATATGGTTATGGTTACTAAGTAAGTATGAGTATAATTTTATTTTATATGTTGATTACATTGTATCTTAATAGTTAATATAATCTTGGATTAAATTGGTTAATGTATTACATACTGGTTGATAGAGGATATTTCATGCATTATACACTTTATATATTAAGGTATTATTTAGACCGTCATGTTCATAACCCCTTGAATATAACCTTTATGTACTGGAGCAACACGTTATTTCTAACCAGTTCCACATCATGTTGTGTTGCTGTTCATTTTTGGTTACTGTGTTTGTGTGATCTATTTTGAATGAATGATCAATACTGGTTGTAATCCTTTAGAGTTTAGGGAGAAGAGACACGGAAAGGAGTTTAGAAGGTTTTGAGAGGGAAGTTATTTTTAATAGTGTACCCTTGTGATTAATTAGGTGTTTCCTTGTATGCTCATGTCATTTCATGTGTTGGTTCCGGAAATGAATTGCTAGGGTATAGTGATATTGTGGGAAGGAATATGGAGAATCGAAATACAATGGTTTATTGATCTGGCCTCCGTCACTAATAGATTATAACAATGAGATTATGTACAAACACAAAGATTATGAAATGGTGGGACCATTTGAATTGTGTGGATGGTAGTAAAGGAGAGTTGAAATGTGTGGATGAAAACAAAGTGGTAAAAACTTTTCCGTAAAAGGAATTGTAGTAAAGTAAAAGAGACGAATTAAAAAGGAGTGTGGCAAAAAACAAAGGGAGTAAGTAATAATTACCTTGTTTACCTAACTTGGTCATAAAGCTGTCTTTTGAAGTTATTTGGAAGAATAAAACAACTTAAATGTCCACGAATACATACCTAATTTATCTAGTTTATTTGGTCATTCTATAGAGAAATACGTTGAAAAGACATGACAACATGAGAAAGGTTTACCCATGCAAAGAAAACAATTGTGAGCACCTTTTTATGGTCCTATTGCATTGTAGGAGAAGCTTTGGCATTATTAGTGTTTTTAAATAATATTCTTCAGTTAAACCAAATGAGAAAAGCAGCTTTCTGGTATGAACTGTTTTTGCTGTATGGCTTGTGATTTATCTCCTTTTTTTTTGCTATTTTCTAACCTATGTAGACATTAGACCCCATATTGTTGGGTTTAAGGAGTTAGAAAAGCAAGCTGAATATGGACACCTGCTACAGATATAACGGCTCAAGAGAAAAAAATTTTGTGACGAATTATTCAATGAGAATTTAGAAGACATGAATTTTATGAATGATTGCTGTTTATAAATTTGTAATGGGTTGAGGATTTATTCCTTGTGGACATTTATACTTTGTAGTTTTTGTACAAATGGAGGGCTAAAGTAAAAATTATTTGTGCGCTCAAGCTATCAGACTAATAGAGTAAATGATCATTGGAATATCAATCTACTTTTGGAATTTTTAAAGTTTTGGGGAATTAGTATGGCAGAAGACTGCTGATACTTCATCTGTCTTTCTTGTTCTTATTTAAAAATCATTTTGTTTGTTCCATGCTTGTTAGTATTGAATGGATGTTTCAGTTTATCAGAACTAGCTAGTAACTGCTGAAATTCCTTGTCATTTTTTTGGACTTTTACTGGAGTTTATATCTAAAAATTAAGGAAAATAAATCAATCAAACAAAATGAATCGTCTGTGTGAGTTAAATAAAATCCACTTAGTTCCAAGTGGCAATTAATGTCACCCGTTAATTATTTGGAATTACTCATTTTGTTTGTTTAATAACACTCACCAGCTAATCATATTAGGAAGTCATACAGGCACAACTAGTGCTGGGTAGTGAAAACAGAATTGATAAAAAGAAGACAATAACTGGTTTTCATGAAAAAAGGATGTAGTCAATTTAAATAGGAATCAAGTTGAACATGAAAAGAATATAGTTTAGGTAATACATGCTTAGTAAGCACCAAAACATGTAATAAATGTCCATTTAATAGTACTGAATGCCTATTTTCCATACCTAGAAATATGCTAATGGAAGGAAGGATAAGACAAAAAATTGTTGGCCTTCTGGTTCCTTTTGACATGTTCAAATTATATGAAACTAATGTCTCTTTGTCTCGAAACATAATCAACTTTGCCTTTTTTCTTCAGGAGATGTATATGCAAATTGGTCCCCAGTTCCAAGAGGAATTACAAAGACACCAGCTTCCATCATATATGGTAATGTTGACATTTATTTTTACTTTCATTACATCCAAGTATTTTTGAATCTTTAATGGCTTGTTATGGCCTTAATTTGCATCTGAATCCTGTTCTTTTTGTATATTCTTTTTGCATGCTTATCCTATCTGATGTAAATTCAGGTAAAGGATATAAATGCGAGACTGGAGAGGATTGAACCCAAGTCACAGTCTTGTGACGGTGCTGTTAGTATTAGTAATGTTGTTGAGCATAAGGTTATAAATCATAATCCTAAGCGAAGCAGTCCGAAAGCCAAGACTTCTTCACGTGAAACATCACTTTTTGGAGGTATTCTTGTTCGACTGTATACTGTTTTATGCATTTTGGTCTTAAGTATCATCTTCCAATATATTCCAAATGAGGAAGCTAGAGCATAAAATCTAGTAATAATGTTTACTTTCACTTCAACTCCACTAGCCCCTAGTACTTACTAAAGTAGTTCCTAGTGACTTTTTGCTAATACCTTCATTAATTTTTGGTGTGCAGGAGATGGCGATGTAACAGAAAAGCCAGTAGAACCTGTGAAGGTTTACTCAGAGAAAGAGTTAATTAGAGAATTTGAAAAAATTGCATCCACACTTGTACCCGAAAAAGATTGGTCTCATCGTATTGCCGCGATGCAGAGAGTTGAGGGCCTTGTTATTGGAGGTATCCTCAATAGTCCATTTCTCTTGTGCTATTGTGCTCAGTGAGGATCTTGAACAATTTGTGAACGGCCAACTTAATATAAATTAAATAATTAAGAATTTTGAAGGGGCCAAATATGAATTTTAAATATTAAAAATATGTTAAGGTTGGTTGGCATTGACCCTGGCGGGTCTCAAAGAAGATCCACCATTAATTGTGTTCTCCATTATTGTAAACCTTTCTACTTATTTTTTTTAAATTGTGTCTTATGCGTTCTGCCATTTTTATTTAGCTTCTGATGTGTGCCTGGATTGAGGTTTCTAGGATTTCTCTGGTTGGTTTGAATTGTAATAGTCAGTAACTATCATTTCTTTCATCTTCTTATGCTGGAATATCTGTTTCTTCAACACCTATTCTTGCGTCTGCCCTCACTTTCCATACATTGGAATCACTATATACCAAGCTCTCATGCAGATATGGCCTAGTCTGTCTTATGATATGATTTTTAATAATATCATGGGGTTCTCTTCTTTGATGTGTTTGTAGCTTGTCTGCTGTTCATGTGAATATTCATTGTCATTTGGTGTTTTTTTGAGTTGGACGTTTGTTTGGAGCTATGTTTTTATTGTATTTTATCTTGTTCAGGTGCAGCTGATTACCCATGTTTCCGTGGATTACTGAAGCAGCTTGTTGGTCCTTTGAGCACACAGTTATCTGATCGTAGATCAAGCATAGTGAAGCAAGTAAGGTCCCCCCCCCAAATTTTGGGTTCTTTTGAGATTTTTGTTATTGAATCATCATTGCAGCCTTTTGCATTCATTTTAGTATCTAAACTCTGGACTATTCTAATGCTTTCCTCTTCTAATAAATCCTTTTGAGACTGCTAGTTTCGATCAACTTTTTGCTGGCGTGTTTTGGCTACAACTTTAACATCAGTGTTGTGGTTGAAAGAGTGGGAGAGGAAGGAACTGCTCATTTGCTCTTTTGAGTTTGGCTCTTTCTTTTCCACATGGTTCTCACTTAAAAGGTCTAAAAGGGACAAATTCAGGACAATGGAAGTAGCTTATACTTTTTAGGATACCAACATTTTGATGCCTGTGTTTTGATGATAGCACAAGGTTGTTATGAGAAACCTTTAAGACCTTCTTCGCTCCTCTTTGTGCTGTATTTCTTCCTTTTCTGTCGACATATTTTTCATCTGGTTTGACATAGCAATGGTTTATTGTGAGTGATGATGAGCCCCTGGATTATATCCTGTAGAGCTCTTCTCTTCTGGTACACCTGAAATAGCCGGATATACCGTTGAAGTGTGCGTTCCGGAGTCCTGACAATGGTCTCATAATCTGATGATATGGTGCAATTTATGAAAGTGAAGCTTATTATGAAACCTATTATATAGAATACTTGTGATTTATGTTTGATTTCAGTTTGTTTCAACCCTTTTCTTCCACCATCTCTCTCTCTTGTGCATTTATAAATTGCTTTATCTGAATTTCTGATGCTCTGTTATCTATCTTTTTGGATTCTGCAGGCTTGTCATTTGTTGAACTTTTTGTCAAAGGAGTTGCTGGGGGATTTTGAGTTTTGTGCTGAGCAGTTTATTCCTGTAACTTTGCTTCTATTTTCTTGTTCATGATTACAGTTGACATATGTTTTGTTTTGTCTGACAATCTTTCTTTTGTTTTTGCAGGTTCTCTTTAAGCTTGTTGTGATAACCGTACTTGTAATTGCAGAATCTGCAGATAATTGCATCAAGACGGTACTTTAATTTTTTTAGCTCAATTTTCAGATTTTTTTTATGTGTGTGTACAATCTGATTGACCTGCCGTACTTTTTTGAATTCAAAGATGTTGCGTAACTGTAAAGTTGCCCGTGTACTCCCTCGAATAGCAGATTGTGCTAAAAATGACCGAAATGCTGTGCTACGTGCCAGGTTTGTGTTTGATTTAAATTTAACTTCTGGAAGATAATACTATCTTTGAAAAGAAAGTTCTTTTAATTTCTGCTAATCCTTCTCCTTTTACAATGTAGGTGTTGTGAGTATGCCTTATTAGTGCTAGAGCATTGGCCTGATGAGCCTGAAATTCAGCGATCAGCAGACCTGTATGAAGATATGATTAGACGCTGTGTCAGTGATGCAGTGAGTGAGGTATGTCTGAGATTTTTCTTTCTGAGTGAAAAGTAACTAAGCACTTATGTTTGTTCTCTGCAACTTTTGGCCTATCTTTTTTTATTTATTTATCTATTCAATTTTTTTCAATGTATCTGTCTCTTAATTTTCATTTGCCGGATGGTCAAATATTCCAATTTATATTGCGAGAATGTTGAGACAGTTTTTCTGAAAAGAACAATTGAGAGGGAAATGAGTAGTTAAGGGCTATATGGTACCTCAGGGGTGTATCTGATTGTCCATGGTGGGACTTGGCTCTAGTATAGCAGTATTCGACCTGTTACAGGAAAGTCTATATGTGTCTGGACTCTGGTCCTTTTAAGACTCTGTCTCTGCAGGATTTGGTTATTATTCTGTTTAAAATGAAAGATAACTAGGATATCACTGTTACAGGTACGAACAACTGCAAGGGCTTGCTATAGATTGTTTGCAAAAACCTGGCCAGATCGCTCTAGAAGGCTATTTCAATCATTTGATCCTGTTATACAGAGGGTAGGACCTTCTTCTAAATTGGGATTCATTTGATGGTAGTCATTGTTTAGACATACTAAAGCACCCTTTTCCCCCTTGGTCTCTTAAGTGAGGTTTGTCTTCTGTTTCAGATTATTAATGAAGAAGATGGGGGTTTTCACAGAAGACACGCTTCTCCTTCTGTTCGTGAAAGAAATGTACCAAGCACACATTCATCTGCTTCTTTAAATTTGCCCGGATATGGGACCTCTGCTATTGTTGCAATGGACAAAACTGCAACTCTAGCCTCACGAGCTTCAGTTTCTTCTGGGATGCTTCTGTCTCAATCAAAGTCTCTTGATAAAGGATCTGACCGTAGCTTAGAAAGTGTACTGAGTTCCAGCAAGGAAAAGGTGTCAGCAATTGAAAGTCTGCTTAGAGGTCTAGATTTGACTTCAAAACATAATTCTACTGTTAGATCATCTAGCCTTGATCTAGGTATGGATAAATTCTTTTCTATTGAGCTTGACACCATTACTACTTTTAAATTGACAAGGTATTTGCAGTTATTTACTGTACTACTTGAATTGCCCTTTTCTTAATGCTATTTTTGGGTACAACGGTGATTTCATTTGGAAATCTAGAACTAGCTCAAATTTAGTGTTTTCCATACCAAAGCCCTTTAAATTGGGATTTGAGTCAATTCCAACATTGAAGTAGTTAAAATTGTGAATTTCAGAATGATTTCCCAAAGCTTGTCATTTTCGAATGTTTCATTTATGATTTCATAATTGAAATAAATAATTTTAGACATAGTTGAGGAAGGGTAAATTTCTCTTTTGTTGCCCCTAGTGCAGGAGTTGACCCTCCATCGTCTCGTGATCCTCCATTTCCTCTTGCTGCTCCTGCTTCTAATCAAGTCACAAGTTTATCATTGGACTCAACATTATCATCTGTCAGCGGAAGTAACAGTCGCAATGGCGGCCGTGTTCTTTCTGATATATACTCTCATATGCATGGTTCAAAAGATGCTGGTAAACTATCCTATCGTAGTGGTCTCATGAATGAGCCATCATCAACATTGATGTCACATTCAACTAAGAGAGCTTCTGAAAGAGTACAGGAAAGAGGCTTAATTGAAGAGCAAACTGATTTAAGGGATTCTAGAAGATATATGTACCCACACATGGACAGACAGTTTGCCGACACACCCTATAGAGAATCAAATTTTAGAGACTCTAATTATGTTCCAAACTTTCAGAGACCACTTTCAAGAAAGAATGTTACAGGTAGAAGTACATCTTCAAGCAGGAGGAGAAGTTTTGATGACAGCCATCTTCCTTTGGGGGAGACGCCGAGTTATGCGGATGGTCCAGCATCTCTTCATGAAGCTCTTGGTGAGGGATTGAGTCCAAGTTCCGATTGGTCTGCTAGGGTTGCTGCTTTCAACTATATACGGTCATTGTTGCAGCAAGGACCTAGTGGTGTTCAGGATGTTGTCCAGAGTTTTGAAAAGGTGATGAAACTATTTTTTAAGCATCTGGATGATCCCCACCATAAGGTTGCACAGGCAGCTCTTTTAACTCTTGCGGAGATAATACCATCTTGCAGAAAGCCTTTCGAGAGTTATATGGAAAGGATTTTGCCACATGTATTCTCTCGGTTAATTGATCCAAAAGAAGTTGTCCGCCAGCCTTGCTCGACCACATTAGATATTGTGGGTAAAACTTACGGGGTTGATTCCTTACTGCCTGCCTTGCTTCGTTCATTGGATGAACAACGATCACCCAAAGCAAAATTGGCTGTCATTGAATTTGCAATTGGTTCTTTTAACAAGCATTCAATTACTGCAGAAGGCGCCAGTAACATTGGCATATTAAAGTTGTGGCTTGCAAAGCTGACACCTTTAGTTCATGACAAAAACACTAAACTTAAGGAAGCTGCTATTTCTTGTTTTATATCAGTTTATACCCACTATGATCCCACAAACGTTCTAAATTTTATACTTAGCCTGTCTGTTGAGGAACAAAATTCCTTGAGGCGAGCACTCAAACAATATACACCTCGCATAGAAGTAGATCTAATGAACTACTTGCAGAGCAAGAAAGACCGACAACGTTCTAAGGCTACTTATGATCCATCAGATGTTGTGGGGACATCTTCCGAAGAGGGTTATATGGGAGTATCAAAGAAAAGTAACAATTTTGGAAGGTATTCTGCTAATTCCCTTGACACTGATGTAGGGAGGAAATGGAATTCAATGCTGGATTCAACACATTTAAGGGGCCGCACTAGTCAAACTTCTACTGATGAAATGCAAACAAATCTGTATGAGGGTCTTGACACTGGCTTTAGTAATGATATTTTAAGTTCTAGAATCAAAGACAAATATTTAGGGAATAACGCTGGTGAAAGTGTTGGACCCTGGACAAATCGATTGGAAAATGTGGAAAGTAATGAGGATTCAAGCTATTTGTCTACTCCTCGAATGGACATTAACGGACTTAAAAAGAGTTCTGACAGCATTGGGGTAAGTTCAAGCTTGCAGCCTGAGAATGGTTTCCTGGATGAGTTGGCTACAGACCTTTCTAAAAATGAGGAGTTGAAGATTGTCCCCAGTACAGAAACTAGTCCAAGCATTCCGCAAATTCTCCATGCAGTGAGTACAATGCCGTTAAAATTTTAGCATTCATTTTTTGTTTCTGGATTACTGAATTATAAAAAAGGAATCTAAATCATGGACTTTTTTTGGTAGTAATACCAATTGGGATGCTTTGTCTTTGGTGATTATTTTTTACGGGATGGGTAGGAGGGGTGGAAATGGAAGAGCAAACTCCAGTCCTTTTGGCACTTTTGAGATGAAAAATGCTTCCCTTCAATGCAATTTACCTGCCCTGAAGCTTTTTTCTTTTGGGCCTCTGACTTAATTTCCCTATTTCTTGTTATGTAATATTTTCTCAATCTAGGGATCTTACTATGAATCATAGAAAATGGTTCCATAATAGTTTATTTGGTCTTATTTTGTTATAGTTCTGCAATGGGAATGAAGGAAGCCCTGATAGCAAGCAAAGTGCAGTTCATCAGTTGATTGAAGCATCAGTTTTAAATGATTCTTCCATGTGGAGCAAGGTATAATTGCCCGATTCACTTATCCCCACATCTGGAATGCTAATATATCTGATTTGTCTTGTGGAAGCATATAAAACGGGTGCAGCATATGTGTAATTTCTTTGTTAAACTTGATGCACCATCACTTTTTTTATGCATAGAAGATACATCTCGTTATTGCCCCTTTAGGCAGTGAAAATAACATTGTTACATACATGTAGTATCCAGGACTTATTTGAGTTTTTTTGGACTTTCTAGTGGTGTATCCATAGTTTATAATTGATGGTTTTTATTGAACATGTGAATGCTTGAGAATCTTGTGTTAACTTTTTTCTATATTTTTTTTAGTGTGTCGCTTAATGTTATATGTTGTATGCTAAATATAGATACTGTGTCAGGAAGATGGTTACTTTTATTGGCTCAAGTATCCGTTTACTGATTTACTGATTGAAATTGCTTTTTAGTCAATAAAGATGACTTATATTGAAAATTTATTTACCATGTCGAAGAGAACATGCCCACTATTAATTAACAGACTGTAAGATGGTATGGCTGTGAAATCAGGCCACATTTTCAGTATTAATTTGTGTCCTTGGCTCTTTGTCAATAATTCAAAGAATTTCAGCAAGAATATAACATTTGGATTTCTTTTTCCTGTGTATTTTAAATTGCATCTATGATCCTTGTAATCTAGTATCTGGTCAGTGAAACACTAGCTTATTTAAAAACCACTCAATGGAGTAGGTTGTTAGTGTTAAAATCTTTGCTGATTTTATGTATATTGTAGATTGGCTTAGCCAAGGGTTGAGGTAGCTATGCTAAGATGTTACTCTTGTTTACAGTAATTCTTGCTAGATTGCTTTGTGGATTTTTTTTTCGTTTCTTAATGTTTCTATGCATCACTTATTTGACTTTGTGGCCTGTTTCATTCTGATGCGTTGTATTTGGAATCTTTGTAAAGATTGCTGTGCTGAACACTGTTTTTCTTTCTGTTTTACAGTACTTTAATCAGATTTTAACCGCGGTCCTTGAGGTATTAGATGACTCAGATTCATCTATTAGAGAACATGTTCTTTTGCTAGTTGCTGAAATGCTGAGAAATCAGGTGAGTAATTCACCTTGTTGATCACCGTATCTTTATTTGCTTCTTTTGGCTAATTTTTACGATTTGTTAAAGCACTTAAACTTAGTGATCGTCTCTTGACTCCAATTGCAGAAAGAAGCCATTGAAGATTCTGTTGAAATTGTAATTGAAAAGCTGCTTCATGTTTCAAAGGATACTATTCCCAAGGTAAATTTACAATGTTGACAGCAATTATTTGAATTATCACATGTTTAGTCAGTAGCTATTGTTAAACCGTTCCTTGAGGCCTAGCAGTTGACTACTGAGCCAGCAAGTCCTAGCAACCTTTTTTCATGAAATGACTTCTGTTGAACATTAATTGACTGTGGACAAGCTGTGGTCTAACCTGGCCAAGCCCAATTTAGGACAATAGTCGTAGCTTTGGTCAAACCTGGTCAAGCCCATTGATCTTGGTTTGGTTTCTGAATCTCTGCACGTTCCTGCTCAGTCAGGAATGATTTTTTGATACTTTCTGGTACCATTTTTCCTCTAATAGTATTGCTATTAATTCAGGTTGCAAATGAAGCTGAGAACTGCTTAACTATTTTGTTGGCGCAGTATGATCCATTTAGATGCTTGAGTGTAAGTTGCCCGATTAAATGCTCCTTTTCCTTTGCTCATTAAAATTTATGGCATGTCATGCATTTTTATGTTTTGTTTCCATTGATCTGTAGGTAATTGTTCCTCTGTTAGTTACAGAGGATGAGAAGACTCTTGTTGCTTGCATTAACTGTTTGACAAAGGTATGTGTTGCCGTCTTGATTGTTTGAGATAAAAGATTTTCCTTCTCAAGAGTATTTCTTTTTTATGTCTAGTACCTTGCTGTTTCTTCCTTTGATTGTGCGACTTACATGCTGGTATCCATGTAGATGTGTCTGAGTTGCATCCGTTTTTCACTTTTTATGTTAGCCATTGCACAAGTTTATCCATCAACGTTATCCATCAATGTTGCTAATTGCATGACCTGAGAAACATAAAGAACAATCATAAATACAAGAACAATAAATAAGACATAGGTGACATAGGCCAAAACACACACACACATTTATATATATATATAGAGAGAGAGAGATAGTCAAGATCACGCATAATTAATTTTCTTTTGTTTAAATTACAGATTACAATTGATAGTTAGGGTAGCAATTGTAGCATATGGAGTAGTGCAAATAACCAACTAATATAAAAGTTATGCAACTCAAAAATTTGGAGAATTTGTATTTATTATTGATGTTGGTTAGTCTAGTTGGTTGGGATGCTCCTGTATTGTAAAAAGTTATTCCGGGATCATGGTTGAGAAAAACTTTTAACATTTTGTTCTTTTGCCTTATAGTGGAAGTTCGTTGTTTAGTCAGAAAGGACTATAATCATTGGAAGGATGATAGGAACTTTAAATGGTGGATTGTGATTCTGTGAATTAGTAGTACCAATATCCCGTGCATTCAGAATATTACAATGACTGTTCAGGAACTTGTGTTTGATTCTGGTATATGTTTTGATGTCTAAGGCTCAGATTGTTTTCTTTCTGTTGAAAAATTCTGATCAATTTTCTGAATTAGGAATCTGAAGTCGTGAAAGGCTGATAATTTACTAAAAATAATTGTCTCCGCACTTGGTGAAGAGCTCACCCTGGGTTATGTTTTTTTGGGTGATCCAGTATATTGATTGTTTTGAATTGTGTAAACTAAAATTTGTTGGAATCTGTTCTGTCTTGGATTCTTGAGAAACTTTTGGTAGCTCAAGGGACATCTCTTCATTGGATTTTTATTCTCTTTGTCCTTAAGAAATAAGAACATGTCACAATTTTGGGAAGTCATTTTATAGTAATTGATTCGAGTTACCATAATTCTTTTCAAGTTAAGGGTCGACCATGCGATGTTCTTTGGAGTTTTCGGTCATTGGCTTCATCGAAAGTAATATGGAGATTTGAAAGTGCTGAATGACTTAGAAACTGGGAATTCAGGATAGCCAGAAATATACCCTAGTAGAATTTTTCAGGGATAGAGGAAATAACTTGTATTACTATGGTATTTGCTTATTGAAGTCATATTCAACGTCATTTTCTACCTAGCAAAGTAGTGTAGTGATGCCTGCTACTAATATCAACGGTATAATTACTTTCTTCTAACTGAAGCTGTAAGCCCAAAATGGAGTAGCATGTAAACATTCTGAGATTGAAGTAGTAATTTCGTTTCAAACTTTGTTGAGTTATTGTTGTTCATTGTTGATGTTTATTTGGATAACTCCAAAGAGGAAATGGAACCTTTATTTTGTGGATATAAGGATCTGTCTCCCTTAGTTTTTGTAGCACTGGAGTTGTTATTATTGCTTTAAGTATTATCTCCTCATTCTGAATTGGAAATCTCAAACGGTTTTTTATGGTTTGAAGTCAACCTCGGTAGTTCATATACTCTATCTAATTGCAATTATTTGAAATAAATTGCACGTCCAAAAACTACCTAAAGTTAGTAATATTTAGTAATTTAGAACCCAGTAAGTGATAAGTATGTTTGAACATTGTAAATCGGCATATAATTTCTCTCAAGTCCTGTTTTGCTTATATTTCTGTGTTACCTTCTGATTAGGGTGTTCATGCATAACTATTTGGGTTTCCTGTCATTCTGAAGTTTAACTGCTCGTATTTCTAACGCAATATCATTTTTCTCTTTAGCTTGTTGGGAGGTTGTCTCAAGACGAATTAATGGCACAGTTGCCGTCTTTCTTGCCTGCTCTTTTTGATGCATTTGGGAATCAAAGTGCTGATGTCCGCAAGGTATGCTCTGAACTGGAGTGACACAGAGCCGAGCTGAGCATTGCTTGAACTCGGGAAGTTTAGCCCAGCTTGTAATATTTGCAGTTTTACACCGTTGTTTGTTCCAAGCAACTTAGCTGAAATACTTTCAGATCGGCTCCACTTAAATCTAAATGTGTTCAAAAATCAAGAACAAATAAATACCTTCTTCAGTTTAGACTTTTTTCGAAAGCACTTTTTGCGTATCTTTTATAACACTCAAAAGCATGAAGTAAAATCTATGGCTGTAAGTAAAACTAATATTTGTTTTAAAAAATAAGTTAAGGTTAGAAGGCTATTCAAATCTGAAATAGAGGAGCGGATCACGTAGTCTCTTTATCACCTCACCTCTTGATGATTTGGTGTGATCTAAAACCAGTCTAATTGAGATCACATTTTACTTCACAGAGTTTTTAAGGGCCTGCCTGCACATTTTGTAGCCTCGTTGCTGTCATACTTTCCCCACTCTCCCAGAGATGAAGATGTTTGTTTCTGATTTCTTATCTTTTAATTGTTTTCTTGCAGACGGTTGTATTCTGTCTTGTGGACATTTACATTATGCTCGGAAAAGCATTCCTACCTTATCTAGAGGGGCTTAATAGCACACAATTACGTTTGGTGACGATTTATGCTAACAGGATATCACAGGCTAGGACGGGAGCCCCAATAGACGCCACCCAATGATGTCATCATTAAGGGAGTTTTGGTAGTTCAAATTTATTGTTGTGCATTTTTGTATATGGTGTGAAGATGCAGTGGTTCATTGTTGTGTGGGTGATCCATTTGAAAATTTTTTAGTTTTAGAAATGTAATTTTGATGTTCTCCTCTTGTTCGGTGCGGTAGCTGCAAGAAGATGGGGTGAGATTGTGTGGAAAGAAATTGTATGAAACTGTTTTTTTTTTTCCATTTGTTAACATATTAACTTATTCTTTCTGAGTCATACTCTGGTTTGAAACTGTTTTGGCTTTGAATTGATTGAGGGTTTTGAAATGTATATAAACTTTGATTACATGATAACACTAGTGATTTTTATCATTCACTTTTATGGTTGTACTTCTATAACTTGAAGTACTTTTATATGATATATCATAATCATATATGTTTAATGCTTTGTTTACTCTTTTCTTGTACCTTGTTTCATCATAGGTGAGTTTGAAATGTATTTTATAGTCAAATATTATATGTTTTCTAGTTGGACTTAGTAGATATCTTCAACATCTTAAGTTACATATAATTAAAAAGTATAAGAGATTTGATATCTTAAAATTATATATAGAGATGAATTAAATAAGATTGTACTTGATTATGTTTTTTCTTGTACATAGTATAAAATCAAAACAATATCGATTGATAAAATAATATTTATGTAAGTGTAATATCTAATTTGAATAAGAGTTAATACGATTTTTGATTAAATTTCCACTTAGAGGAGAGTTAACAATTATTATCAAGAGCTTGGTGTTTGATCGTAATTATAACAAAATGTGAAGGATATAGAAGATGTGGTAAATGTACCAACACCATGAGTTCACCAAAAACTAGCTTTGCTATTTCATTTTTCAATCTGAAGAATCTTTTTATATACAAAATAATCAAAACATAAAATATGCCAACCAATCTAATTTCCTACTCTATACATAACCCATATTGAGGTACTCTGATTTAAATGATTTTCCTTTTTTTCTTTATTTTTTAAATATTTTTATTTTAATATAATTTTTTCTTTGTTAAAACTATATTCTCCTTCACAGTTTCACTTGCTAAAAGTTTCAAAAATAGAGTGACGGGATAAAAATTATTTCATCATCATCATACCCAGTGTTCCCGCACATAGATAAGTCTATGGTCAGGGTCCGGGGAAGGAAGGTCGACGGCGTCTCATACCCATAAGGAGAGGGCGGTCACAAGAGTCCTTCGGCTCAAGAGGAGTCTTCAACGATAGGACCTGCAAATATCCGAAAACCTGCATCTTACACCCACGTTAGCCAAGCATAGGGATCATTTAACTGCAAGCAAAGTAAGTGACTATCACAGGTAACTAACAAACGATACAGGTAAAAGAGGCAGTAAAGAGCGATGACGAAAGACACAGAACAGTAACAAACAAGTCTAGTAATCTAGGACGTGAATAAGGCGCCGCCATTCTAATTATGTCCATCCTTGTCTTACCACACATCCATCTCAGCATGCGCATCTCTGTTACATCCATCCTCTGCTCGAAAGCCTTCTTTACAGGCCAACATTCTGTCCCGTACAACAAAGCTGGCCTAATTGCAACGCGGTAGAATTTACCCTTTAGTCTACTAGGGAATCTTTTATCACAAAGCACCCCAGTCGCTGCTCTCCACTTGAGCCATCCTGTCTGTATACAGTTAGTAACGTCACCCTCAATCTCCCCATTGTCCTGAATGACTGAACCCAGATACTTGAACTTGGACGTGCATGCAACAACTTCTCCCCTAGTGGTCACCTCTGGCTCCCCTAACGATTCTGTCCCACTGAAGTCACATCGCATGTATTCAGTCTTCGAGCGGTTTATGCACATTCCCTTACCCTCCAAGACTTCCCTCCATTCTTCCAATTTACTATTAGCCTCCTCCTTAGTTTCTGCGGCCAAGACTATATCATCGGCAAAAAGCATACACCATGGTACGGTTTCCCATATGGATTTTGAGATTTCATTCATAATCACCGCAAAGATGAAAGGACTAAGTGCTGATCCCTGATGTAGGCCCACTCTAATACTGAAAGACTCTGTTAGCCCCACCGGTGTCTGAATGTTAGTCGAAACTCCATCATACATGTCCTATATAACCTCAATGTATCTTGATGAAATACCTCTATTCTTGAGGCTATCCCAAACGATGCTCCGTGGTATGCTATCATATGCTTTCTCCAGGTCGATGAACACTAGATGCAAATCTTTCTTTCGCTCCCTATACTTTTCCATCAGTCTCCTCAAAATATGAATCACCTCAGTAGTTGATCTCCCCGGCATAAAACCAAATTGGTTCTCCCTAATCACCGTCTCCTGTCTAATTCTAATCTCAATAAGTCTTTCCCACAGTTTCATAGTGTGGCTTAGGAGTTTGATACCCCTATAGTTCCCGCATTCTTGTGCATCACCCTTGTTCTTGAACAATGGGATAATTGTGCTAATCCTCCACTCCTCCGGCATCTTACTAGATCGCAAGATAGCATTAAAGAGATTAGTAAGCCATTGAATGCCCTCCTCTCCTAAGCCCCTCCACGCTTCAATCGGAATATTATTCGATCCAACTGCCTTAAAGCTCCCTATCTTTTTGAGGGCTTCGCTTACTTCTCCCTTGGTTATGTCACCAATCAACCCAATAAAAAATATTTATTTATAAAAAATATATTATATTTATATGATAGTAAAAAGTTTGGAGATTATTAAAGTTGTATTGGTGCTAGGTTTGGTTTTGACCGACTTGACAAGTTTTAATGCCGCATGAAAACTCAATCAAACCCAACCGACGCATCCTGTTCCTATGAAATTTGGTGAATTATTATTACGTTTTGCATTAGTGTGTTTGAGTTATAACCTATTATCATTTCGTCAAGTTTCATTATTTGAATTCGAGTATTATTGCACAGTTACGACCTAATATCATCATTATCTTACCCAATGTATCCCACTCATAGAGAACTATGGACAATTACGACTTAATAATTCACTACAAAAACAATTATACCGAATAATGATTAGCAGTCGGAAATCATTGGTATAAGCCTAGCTATACCAACTAATTTCCGATTATTTTAAATAGTTTGAATAAATGTAGTCGGTATTTCATTTTAATATGAAAATAGTCAAAATAAATGAAGTCAAAATATATATTTGAAAATTTTTTATGAAGATTAAATGATAATCAAACTTAAGATTATATCTAAACTTTAGAAAGTGATATTTATTCCAATGGTAGTAAAACCTACTCCTAATTTTTTTACTCCCTCCTATTCTACCCATTGATTTTTTTTCACTATTCACTCTTAATTTGTATTTTATTCTTAATCTATAAGTTAAAATATAATTATGTGAGCTCTTGTTTGATTCGTCTCAATACAAAAATAATTAATATCTACTTTTTATAATTTTTAATTAAAAACAATTAGAGTTGTTAAAGGTTAAAATATTATCTTGACAGGTGTGAAAAAACAAATGGAATTAATAGATTGAATAGGAGTCAGGATTTTTTAGTTTTTAAATTTGACAATATAACTTGTTTGACGATGTAACTTAGATTATACAAGTACAAAGTATTAGAAGTAACTTGTTTGACAATATAAAAGTTCACAAAGAAAGGAAGCATTAATAACTAGGCTAGGGTGTGTGGGTATGCAAAAGATAATACTCCCTCCGTTCCTTTATGTTCTTCCACCTTACTATAACGGGTAGTTTCAAAAGTTCTTCCACTTTAGAATACTTTCTATTTTTGGAAAGTTTTTATCTCACTTTTACCCCTTAAAACCTCACCTTCCTTATTTCACACTACTATTTAATTATTTTCTCTATTATACTTCCAATACAATCATTACTTTACACTACTATTTAATTATTTTTTCTCTCATAGTTCCAATACAATCATTACTTCCCACTACTATATAATTAAAATAATACCCACTACCACCAAAGATTCCTTCTTTCTTAATATTTGTGAAAAACCCAAAGTGGAAGATCAAAAAGGAACGGAGGGAGTAGTATTTTGTCAAAACCTTTTTTTAAAGTCAAACATGTAAGGAAAAACTGAATTTGTTGACTGTACTTGACACCCAAAGTATTTATGTGTTCATATTTTTTTGTTTTAGTTTTGAAATTTGACTCTATTTTTTTATTAAAATATTTTAAAGTTAACAGACCGACATCTTTTAAGAGTCCAACCCATATCTCCTTTTTAACTTATAAAACCACTAATCAATTTTTTGTTATTTATAAATTGGATCAGTCCTAAAACTTGAGACATCTATTGTATAGACGGTTTGTGAAAAACTAATTCTAGGTAGTTTGATTCATCCATTGGTATTTGTTGTACGCTTGATAATCCATTTGACCCTCTATTTTACAAGTTACACCCTCTTTTGTCAACATAGATTAGAACTCATCAAATTATAATTAGTCAATTAATTACAATTTTTAAAGATTAATTGAACACAATCCATTAACATTATTGTTGGTTGAATCTTACAAAATGATGACAATAAGTGACAAAAAAATTATATTATACATATAATAGTCAAAATGACCGAACATTATGACCGCAAAGTCTGCAACTTGCAATTAATTCTTCTAAAATATATGCATCTAACTTTTCCTTATGCATTAAGCTTGACCTTAAAATATATTTTATAATCAAACACCATGTTTAAAACACAATTCAGAATGAGAAAAAGTAAAATGAAGATTTTCATAGGATGTACCAAAAAACATTTCATTGAGTTTCCATGATGTCAAGATCAAACAATTATCATTTTTTCGGATGCTATAATTTCACTTTTTTATCGTTTCCTTATTTCATTTTTTTACCCGCTACAACTATTGGATCCATAAAAACGCTTTTAGTAGTGTTTAAAACATATTCGATGACCTGAAATTTGCCCGATCTTATAACCAAGCTCGATTTGATTCGATTTCAAAAATAATTACAAAAAAAATATAGACACAAAACTCAATTTCAAATAACATCTAACCTTTTGACCTGAATAAACACCTTCTAACACTTCCAAAAGACCAAAACATCATTTTCACTGAAAACTAAGTTCAATTCTTACCTAATTTTGTAGTCCATAAACAATCTACTCTAAAATTAAAAAAGATATTAATTCTTAAATGAAACGATTACACAGTGAGACCATCTCTATTAGGCTTGCCTAATATACACTTTCTGTCTTTAAATGATCACTTATAATATTAAAGTGATCATTTATAATTTTAAAATAATAACTTTTTATAGTTTTAGAGTGATTACTTATAAACTTAGAATGATTACTTAAGATCGTAATGTAATGAATTAAAGAAATCTACCTATATAAGGCCATCTCATGGTGAGATGGTCTCATACAGGACGAACTGTTAAAAACATAATTTATTAGTTTTTATAGATGGTGACATATTGTAAGAAAAAATATCATTATCTATAGCAATCAGTTAAAAACAAAGGAAATACACAAATTTTTGTGAAAAACGGTCTTTTTGAGAGACTATCGCTAATTAGGTTGACCCATTAGAAAAATTATAGAGTAAATATAGGCAATAAACTTTAATGAATTGGATAGCAGGAAGGAAATATACTTAAGTCAACTTTCACAAACTCAAAGTCGCCGGTCACCCTTAGGCAACTCTCACGTATGACCCACGCTCACGGTTTTAATGTAACGAGAGTAAACTGAAAAAAAAAGAGAAAAATAAATAAATAGAAATACAAACACTAATCTGAAAAAATAAAGAGAAAGGAAGTAGAAAATAATCACTACAACTGGGAAAAGCCGCTGCTACCTGGAAACCAAAACTAGAGTATACTTTTCTGTGATTATCGAATCAATTTCAAATATGATTCATCCTTTTCCTCAATTTTCCAGTTGATTTTCTTCGATTCGAATCCCTGGTAGATTTTGGGGAAGAAGGGTTTTTAAGAATAAGAAGAATTGAAAATAAACCCTAATTTCTCGAAGAAGATGGAAAATGGTGGTTTATCTGATAAATTTGGCGAATTAAGTATCGATAATGCTAAAGATAATAGTCTCTTTCAGGTCATGAAAGCTGTAGAAGCTGCTGAAGCTACTATTCGTCAACAGGTTATTTTTTTATTTTTGTTTTATTTTTATATAAGATGTAAGGATTTGTTTCTAAGCATGATGATAATATTATGAAGTTAGGTTATTGTAATCTTGAATGTGAAGTATGAATGTTTTTTGTTTCGGAATTTTGTTGTGTAGATGTTATGGGGTGAGATTGATTGGGGAATTTTTTAGTTTGGTAGATTCTTGCTAGTCAATTGTATTCCTGGTGATGGCGACACATTGAGTTAGGAAATTCGTGTTGGACTAATAGTGACTTGGTGTTTTGATTGATTTTTGTTATGATCTTCACTTTGCATTTCATCATGCTTCGAAATAAATCTTACAGTGTAATTAAAAATTTGAGGATGGCCGATAGGATTGGCTGTTGGTTTATCGAACTATGGCGCCTTCTTAGATTTGTATGAGGCGCTTTGTTTCCATTTAGTAATCTTGCCTTGCTTGGTTGATTTCCGTGGTATCATAGTACTGATTCTTTCCATTTTCATTGGATATGTAAGGGGATCTTATCAGTTGAAACTGTTTAATCAAACTACTACGTGAACTTAGGTCTTCAATGATCTTGTTAATGAGTCTGGATGTTTGTTTAAGGTGTTGATACTATTAGTGATCAGAACAGAATGGATATTTTTAGGTTCATATGCTATGCCAAAATCCTTGAGAAGATGTAGAATGTAAAAAAATGAAGAGTATGACAATACTTATTTATAAAATCATTTCAGCATTAAGAAAATTGAAAGCCTTAATGTTTATTTTTGGCAATAAATTAACCAAAATAAGAAACAATAGCCAAGTGGTCCAAATGATCACAAAGGAAGGCAAAAAAAAAAGAGAACTAACGTGAAACTTAAAAATGATAGAAGCCTCAATCTTACAATAAATTTTTCGGATCCACATATAAATTTATATTCAAAAAGTAGTTTCTGTATCAGCTTCTTGTTTCCAGTCATCTTGAAATGCTTCTTGTTTCAGTAACCTTCGTAAATAATTGAAGCATTTATGAAAGGATAACATTTCGATTTCTCCTGTGGTGTATTCATCTTGAAATTGGATTAACAATAGGAGCCTCATTATTATGAAGAGATGGGTACTTTATGAATTTTTCGTATGAAGAAATATTTCAAAGTAGTGTGTTGCTGTAAAGTACATTTACACTGCCTAGATCTCCTTTTCTCATGGGACATTTGGGTTGGTTTCTTGGGGAAAGTCATTATCTCAAAGAATTTCTTGTTACTACCTACTCCCAATGTAAATTGTGAAGACCCTCATAGACATTGTAGTTGTTTTCAAATACGTCAAGTCTTTATTCGGTGACTCATACTAAGATTTTGGCAATGTTCTGTTCAACTTGTTTTGTTGAATTTTATATTTTCGATGAACGTTAACCTGACTTATTTTTTTCAAAGTTTTTTAGCATCACTCATCTTGCTAAACTTAACTTATTTTTGCCATGCTTATCTATTAAACTTAAATTATTTTAGTAATGAATTTCTTATAATTATCTAACCTTTGTTTTAATTAATTTTCGTTATGTTGGTGAAACCATAGTGCAAATATGCATGGATGGAACTCATTTTGAAGAGCCTTAATTGAACACATCTTTATCCTCAGTGTGTTTTTTTGCACCCTTTATCAGTGTGACTATACGTTTTTGTGACATTTACCAACCCAATTCATAATGTG
The DNA here is from genome assembly GCA_019425755.1 of Amaranthus cruentus. NCBI lineage: Eukaryota > Viridiplantae > Streptophyta > Magnoliopsida > Caryophyllales > Amaranthaceae > Amaranthus > Amaranthus cruentus. The sequence goes on along the minus strand of CM033458.1, from coordinate 17,828,357 downwards.
CAAAGTTAACAAAAGTGACTTTTACCCTAATTTATCGGATACTTTTATCACGTAGAAGACTCACTTTGAAATTTGGGATATTCTCACCAATGCTCAGGTTTGGAAACAATATGATGATATTCTTGCACAGTGGTTTTCATTTTTCGATTTCGCTCACTTGATTACGATATCATGTTCAAACAAATTCACAAGAACTCTCTTTCTTAACTACTCAATTTTCAACTCAATAATCTTAGTTTTATTCAATGATATGTATGTGTATATGTAAGACCCAATAACTACATAACTCTATTTAGATCAAAAAGTCATAGTTTAAAAATTTTCCAAATTACGTAAAATATTATATGGACATAACTTGTGCACCCATTAGAATCGGGCGACTTTTGTATTAGTTCTTTTAGTATCTTAAATTCATTGCTTCTTATCTCTTTTAAAGGTGTTGATGCTGAAGAGCGAACTAGTAACTCAGCTGAGATAGAGTGGTTAAAAATTGTAGAAGTGTTTCCTGGGTTTTTGGACATTACTTTTTTGTCATCTGTAGTTTATATTTTATGTAGCTGGATCTATTTCTTTCTTTTTTGGAGTGTTTTACAGCAAGAATCTGCGAATGGTTTTTAAACTCTTGCTTATAAGTATTGGCAAGATGAACCTCAATTTCAGCCTTTTCCATTAACTGTTCTAATTTTTATCCTATCATTTGCTTGGTACCTGTGTGTTTTTGTCTGGTTTCTGGAGTCATGGACGTTTAACAAGAAAATTTACAGGTCGAAGAAAACAATAGGTTAAGGGCAGAGCTTCTGAGGAGAGATCAAGAACTTGAAACCATTGTGAGTATACACAGCTGCTTAATGATACTTTTAGCTGCTAGTGAATGCTCTTGCCACCCACCCACCCACACCCACACACTCTTTTCTTGATAATTTTTTTTCTACACCATTTGTTAAGAAAGAAATGTTAATGTGGAAATGTAATATTTTAGTGGTACAGTGTTTATAAACGATCTCTTATATAATCTTATTGCTCTACTTAACCTTTTTATGCTCCGCAGGCCTCATGTCTATCAGCCTATGAATCATGCAAGGTGATGGTGTGATGCATAGAATTAATTTCATTTGACCCTTTTTTTCTCGTTTGGCAGAAAGTTGATTATCCTATGACTCAGGGGTACTCTGTTGATATATCTGATAAACATAGGCAAATCAACAGGGTCTATCAAACTGCTCAAACTTATCAATCAGGTACCGTCTCTCCTTCAAGATTTAATGCTGAAATGCAGAAAGTGTATAGTAATGGGAAAGTAAACACACTTCCAGGTGGCCAGACCACAGAAAATGCCAACTTTTCTCAGCCCACATCACCGACATTGCACTCTTCTGGCAGGTATCTCATGTTTACTTAGAGGCTGAACTTATGATTTTGGGTCTTCAGAAATAAATTTTCTAATCTTCTGCAATGAATCTGGTAACGCATTCTCACTTTTGATGCGTTGTAAAATTTCACTTTTAAGGTTCCACAAGGATGGAGAATATGGACCTAACAATGATCAAACACAAAGATTGCTGCCAGTAACAGAATTAGAAAATCCTAGTACCCTTTGGAAGCAGGTTTTACACTTTTGATGGATTTCTTCCTTTTCTTTTTCCATGCTTATGAAGTAAGATTTGTACTTACCCCAATATCATTTTCTCTCAAAGATCAAGGAGCGTGATGAAGAAATTATTCAGCTTCGGAAGCAGTTGAGTGACTATTCCACAAAGGTTCTGAATCTATTATCTCATCTTTTAAACCATTGGCTGCTTGAATCTATTTCCATATAGATTTAGTGATTTTTGTCGTGCCATGTTTGTTCTTTCTCCAACTGTAGGAAGGCCAAATTCGTAATGAGAAATATATTCTAGAGAAACGCATTGCTCATATGCGAATGGTACAAGCTTCTTCCTGATTTTGTTTTTGATTTAATTTTGTCATTTTTTTGGTTTTTGATCTTGTATTGGTTTATTAAGCCAACCCCGTATGTGGGGATTAAGGCTTTGGCATTGTTGTGAATTTGTTGTGTAAAATAGCGAAAGGAATAAGCCCATAAGCTTCATTAATTGCTCTATGCAGGCATTCGATCAGCAGCAACAAGATCTAGTTGATGCGGCCTCCAAAGCTCTCTCATATAGGCAAGATATAATAGAAGAAAATGTACGACTAACATATGCTTTGCAGGTAATATATTTCTCTAAGTTTTACTTTTCTCGTTTTTCAATGCTTTATATTGTTGAACCTGTCTTAAATTTCAAGATCTTATGAGACTATTCAGATCATATATATTTCTCATACAGATGATGGGGCTTTCAAAACAAGCTGTTTGTGCTTAATCCTTTCTATTTGGGTTAATCTTAATATATAAGTTTGATTGATTGAATGAAATTGTTTCAATAAATGGGTGCCAGCTTTATTAATTTGCTAAAATAATCTTATCTACATAATTGAGTTTGACATAATTTTTTTTTCAGGACGTGCAGCAAGAGAGGACAATATTTGTGTCTTCTTTGTTGCCTCTTCTTGCTGAATATTCTCTTCAGCCGCAAGTTTCAGATGCCCAATCGATTGTTAGTAATATCAAGGTTTGTCTGAATTGTCTTGATGTTTGTTTTCTTAAAACCGTAGCTTTGTCTCTTTGAGTGAATTTATGCAACCTTCGGTAATATCGTGGGTAGCGGAACTTCCAAAGTTCTTTTTTGAATTATGTAAATCTTTTTTTGTTTTAACTTTGGAAGACATATGTTGCCTATGATCATTAGTTGACCATTCAATGAAGTAGAGGTTTTGGTTGGAAAAAGTACCTCGACTGAAAACTTGAATTGCTGTTTCTTGATAATATAATTTCTTTTTCAAACTCAACAAAAGTCAAGTTTTGAATAATAACGAATCGGATGAGGACATGTGTACAATGTTGGAGGGAAGTGCATATGGTGCCTGTTATTCTTTGAGGGGTACTTCTGTACTCAACCTGATATGTAGTCAAATTAAAAGCTATGGAGATAAATTTTACCATTGGCCTTGGAGTTAGTCTCAAATTAGTCTTTGCTATGCGCATGTAGAAAGTAACATGATAATTTTTATATAAAGTAGACAACAAGGATGAGGGAGTTGTGAAATTAACTCATTTGAGTGTAGGGATCTTGAGGAGGCAGAGAAAGGAGTCAATCCCTAGATTGCGGAAATCTGGCTCCTATAGTCAATTTGCCTTGGTGAATTCTGTCTCCTAAAGATGACAGAGTTTTGATACTACAATCTTAATAGCCTTTTTCATATATTGTCCCACACTCCCACCCTTACTATCATTGTAGTGAGAGATGGTTCTAATTTTCTTGTTATTTTATTGAAGAGGGACCCTACAAGTAAGGAGCTGGCTAATCTTACTCATTTGCGAGCATCATTCATTGTGTGTTTCTATTCGAGAGAGGCTTTTACTCTTTCGAGAGTATAAACTCATAAAATATTTCTTAGATGATTTTATTTCTCCATTCGCCATTATTGTGTAAAAACAATGCCGCATCGCATCGTATAGGCCGCGATGTAAAGATTTTCAAAAAAAGCGAATTGATACTTCCCGCATTGTAAGGTGTAAAATAACCGCTTTTTGGGCCGTATCAAGGGATATCTTATGGTTCGACCGATATATAGGCGTTATGATAACTGCATCACTCCTATTACTGCATCACTGTTCCGTTACTGCATTTTGACACTATGTTCCCCCTTCTATTTATAGGATTATTTTCAATATTTCTGAAATAGCACTAGTCCAGTTATGAAGAATTGAACATACATAACAATAGAATTATTGAGCATATTATAATAGTCTTCTAACTTTTCTTTGTTCCGTTAGTGTTTGTTCCTTTCATTACAGTGTCGGATCCAACCCTATAGTCGGACACATCTACTTTGTTGTCTTTATCTTTAACCTTATATTTTGATGTAAAGCGAGGACTAATACTTGCTATTTTTATGATTTCTTCCTTTAACGTCTCATAGTTAAGTTTCATAGTAGCAAGAGTAATCCTAAATAAAGTTTTATTTATTTATTTTTTAAAAAAACATATTTTTCTATGATTTTTACATAAAGATAAAAAATTTATTGTGTTTGTGTCTGTGTTCCGATTTTGGACAGTTTGTCAACCTTGGAGAGAATGTGTATAGCTCCTCAAAGCTGTCACCAAATTATGTGCTTGGCATGTGGACAAGAAAAGCTCTGATGTACTGTTTTGTTGATCGTCAAAATTTTCCTCCCTATTATGTCCAGAATTGAATCAACAACTTTCTATGATCTCACTTGTAGCAAGGTTCTCACAGCTACACATGATTTCCACTCTGGTCATTTAAACAATTCATTAATGTACTTAACAATCAAGAATTGCAGAATGTGCTTGAGAATGATTAGTTGGACTTGAAATCATTATATCGACATCCTTTTGTTTTCCCCTCATATCTACTTTCTCTGGATCTATATGTTTTGCTTTGTATCCTTTAATCGGATTATTGTAGTGCTCATATTGACCGGAACTTCCTTTTCAATTTTCGATATCTCGTGAAAAGGTGACATCTTATAGTTGCTCAAGGAAGTCAGCAAATGTGCTGCTATGTATGTGTGTGTGTGTGTGTGTTCTCTCTGTATATGTCTCCTGGTTTTGCTCTCTACTGAAGTTGTGTTCTCTGATTGGCTGTTTGCAGGTGCTATTTAAGCATCTCCAAGAAAAGTTAATGATCACCGAGGTAAGTGTTCCTCCTCCTAATCCCCCACTCACACCACAAGAAAGGAAAAGTCGGTTTATGGCGATATATAACTTCTTTTAGCTTCTACTCTATCAAAGCTGACATCACATAATAGATTTTGTGATCTTGTATGTCTTGTGTTGACAGGCAAAACTGAAAGAATCTCAATATCAACTAACTCCATGGCGGTCTGGTGGAACTAGCCCAAACTTTGCCCCCCAATCCCCTGAACATGGCACTGGTGTAGCACTGACTTCAGTATGCTCACAAGCTGATATATCTCATATGTATCGTGTATTATGGTGCTTTTCTGATTTATGAAATTTCTTTCAGAACAAAATGGGGCTTGAACTTGTGCCTCGTCCAACATATTCTCCCACAAATTTGGCAAACCCTGATGGTCAGATTGCTACAGATTGGAATTCTAGGAGGCATCATTCAGTTCAAGCTGGTGCAAATGCTGGCGTTGGACAAAATACAGAACTAGATGATCCTGGAAGGTTTTGGCCTCTTGCAAGCAGGTGAGCCTGCTCAAATGAAGATTGCCACTGTGAACTATACAACCTTCTCTTTAGTTGGTGGGTCCTGTTTTCATTTGATATTCTGTTTGTTGGTTTCAAGGTCATCTTTAAAGTAAAAATGGCTTAGCTTTTAAGAAGACAAATTTCTTCCTGTTGCTTTGCATAATATTTAATTGTTAAATAGTTATATTATAAGCAGATTTTGTCTATATAAATAAAGTGATTGATGTCTAGAATAACAGTATAGATCAGCCATAACTCCATGCCAAATGTCACCACTATATAGAATTCAGTTGAAATTACTTTTCTTGCTCAAAAAGTATAGAAACAGACACCATATAAAGAGAATTAGTTCATTAAGGGTGTTCCTGAAACAGCTTACCCCAAGATTTATAGTAGTATCTGCTCATTAAAAATTGTCCACGTTGTAGTTTCTTACAAATGTTGATTGACTCCCATTTTACTCTTCGTTAGCTCTTCTTTAGAATTGTCTATAAGAATTTGTGCCTTTCCGTATGTTTGGAAAGTTGTCTCTTCATCCTTATCCGTGAAAACTGAATTTGGCTACTTTTAAGGACTGAAGTAGATTGGTAATGGATAAGGTGTTTTAGAACTACATATCCCACCACCCCACCAGCAGGAAGATTGAAGATCCATGCAGACTTGCTTTTTCTGTAGAACTAATGTTCTGTTTGCTCTTATATCACTGAGTGCAGCTGCAACTGCCAATAATTTTATACTCATATAATCTTAGAATTATTGTTTTGTGATATCATCTAACTGTTCTTGAGACTACTAAGTTGGCAATGGGTCTCTGTTTTATCTACTTCATAGTTTGGTTGATTATTTTGGTCTTATTTGACCTTAGGGATTCAGAGGTCAGTGATGCACCAGCACAAGGAGCTGTCAGCCATGATGAATTGCATCCTACACATGGTAGGATTGTCAAATTTAAGGATCCTGTCAGTAGTGCTGAGGTAGACAGAGCTTCTGTGGAACGGCACCAGAATGAAAATGAAGACAGTGGAACTTGGGGTTCTTCGGGGTCCTTTCCCTATTCCAATGCCCTTGAGGATCATAATTCTTCCTTTTCTCCCAATCTTCAACCAGTTCCTGAAGAACCTTCATCATCGTTCTCTGAGGGTAACTTGTGTGGTTCTACTCTAAAATACATGTTGAGCTTATGTGGTGACTTATTTTTATATCATATTTCACATTGCAATATGCAGCTGCTGACGACGATCCATTGCCAGCTATAGAGGATCTTCAAATATCAGGTGACCCTTATCCAGGGAGAGAGATCTTGGCATGTGGCTTTTCAGTCAATGGAACAACTAGTTGCAATTTTGAGGTCCTTGTTCTTTGGACTTGTTTTTGAGACACATTGTTTTATTAATATATTTTTTAAGCTATTTCTTAAACATTGCTTGTTTTCATGTTAATCAGTGGGTGCGTTATTTGGAAGATGGGTCAGTGAAATACATAGATGGTATTGCTTGTTCCTTTTTTCCATTTTTCATTTTTTAAGTGTGTGGGATGGTGAACTCAGATTCTTGTGAACGTCAGGTGCAAAGCAACCTAACTACCTTGTCACAGCTGATGATGTAGAGACTTATTTGGCCATTGAAGTCCAGCCTTTGGATGATAGAAAGAGGAAGGTAATCATTTTTTTCCTCATTTAGACTTATAGATTTTTGTCTAGAATTTTATTTTTCTTGCAGCATACACTTCAACTCTGATCTCTTGTTTCTTTAATGGTCAAAATTGTAGGGGGAGCTTGTCAAGGTTTTTGCTAATGATCACAAGAAAATATCATGCGGTGAGATCTTTAACTGGATGAACTTTATGTTTTTATAGTCATCATTCATCGTTGAATATTTGTATTCTGTTTGTTGGAAATAATTTTCAAAATGGCCCTTGTCCGATTTGTTTGTGCAATATACAAGCATCTTTAAACTGTAGCAGAGCTTATATTCTTTTTTTTTTGCTCAAAGAAAGAAAATCTTTATCTGAGGGGTGACTATTGTTATCGCATGTCTAGTGGCCAACCGAGACATGATTTTTATCATTAGCCATACCATAAAAGGGATGATTCGAAAGGTTTTTTTGATAAGAATAATATATTTAGTAAATATCATCAAGTTAACTAGATTGAGTTGTGTGAATTTGTTGCCTTATTTGGAAGGTCGTATGTAGATTATCTCCTTTCACTGTGTTATTTTGTTGGTTTCAGTTGTCACAACTCACAAGCATTGTCATGTTGACTACTTCGTCACATATGAAGATAAATTCTTTTATTGATTGAATTTAAAGATTTTTAATACTTGCAATCATCATAAGTTGGGATTAAGGCTTTGTTATAGTGGTAAATCTGGTAATACTTGCAATAAATTTTTGACTTCCTCACTCTTTTGAAGATTTTGCTTAATACATTATACTTAATGCATAAACCCGATGATGAGATCTAGTTTAAGATTTACGGGTGAAATTGCATTTAAAAATCATTTAATAATCCAGAGATGTACGGCATTATTTTTGGCAAAATGGTATTATCAATTTTGTTGATTGGGCTGGTGGTCGTATTGCCAATAATTTTTTGTATGGTATTGGTAGCTAAATAGTTCTAGTTTGATACAGATCTTGCTATGCAGAGTCATATAGAACAGAACTTGCGGAATGGCCAGGCCTCATATAATGTATCTGTATCGGTATGATTGCTTTCGTTCTCTACCTCTTAGTATTTATTAGGTTATTCCAGAATTCTACTATCACCCTGAAAACATTTACATTGTAAGAATGCGAGCTTGCAGGCAAATTTTCTTGATATATGGGAACCTGCTATTTTGACGATTAAGCGCGAGGGGTACAGTATCAGGGGTACTGGATCCAGCAGTGTAGCTATCAATGAGAAGTTTGTGCCAGGAACCACTGTATGATTCTATTTTCTTGTGTTCTTTAAATACATGTGTTGAAGACTTGAATGCCTAAGATAATGTTCTTGGATGATACTTAATCTTTATTCATAAATCATTATTTGTGAATGTTATTAGTTTCTTTAACTATAGATCCTTTACTCATGCTATAATTTGTTTGTTCATTTTTTCTGAGGAGACAATCTAAAGTGAGAGAGGGTAGTATTTGTGCAAATGGTAAGCAGTCAGAGCATTTGGTAAGCTATTCGGTCCAATAGTTGAAGATGTCATATAATGGGCAAAGACATGTTATCTTTTCTGGAAATTCATTGCTCATTGCACTTTCATTGCCGGAATAGTTGAATTTGCAATAGGATTGCACTTGTTAAGGTGTAAACGTCAAACTTGATCATGGCCTTTGGATGTGGTTGCTTGTTTGATTTAGGACTCTAGTTTCAGTTCTTTTTAGTCACTCTTTCCATGCTACTATTTATTTTGTCATGTTTGCTTCATGCAGGTAAGCATTACCCATGGACACTATATTGAGTTTTCTATAGATGGTCCTAATGAGGTGCAGCATTTATTACGAGCTGAAGATACTGTACTAGACATTTCCAGGTACCTGCTACGTAGTCCTAATGCTTTGATATCAATTCTGATAGATGTTATTGTTACTTCTATCATTTTTACGAAATTTCGGTGCTTACTACAAAGAACTATATGCTTTGGCATGGTGCTGTGAACCTACATAGTCCTAATGCTTTCATATCAAATTGCGTTGTTGACTAACTTAGATGGTACTTGATTTCCTAATATGGTAGTGTGACCTCAATGAATCATGAATCAATGGATGGAGTAGATTGTATATATTTCTTTGTAGTAGAAAGATACTTCTGCAAATTTTTTATGTGGTTGACAATATCGTGTATATTAAGCGATGACTTTCTTTTGGTTTTGCAGTTTAAGAGATGCAATTGTCCTCACATTGAGATTATTCATCATGAAGGTGTGCTTTTCTTTATGATTGTTGCAACTTCATATAGTTATTATTTTAATTTTGGGATGTTCTATATGGTAACTCTTTTGTTTTAACTATTATATGGAGCTTTTTTAGTTCACATGGTAACCTTGAGCCCTTGAGGTATGTAAAATAACCACTTGATCTATTTTAAAATTTAGGCGTCAAATACACAAAAAGTTATTTCATAGCTCTCCTTATTTTCACGGCATGTATTGCCCCAAGTGTAAATTACAGTGACTGCTTCATTTCAATTTCATCCCTCTCTTCTCACAAATGTAATTATTGTGCAGTCCTTTTAACTTTTGTCATCTCTGTGTTTTGTTATTATTGAATGTGTTGTGCTTGTACGAATACCCAAAAACAAATACATTATTATGTTTGATTCTTATGAAATCGATGTTATTTGGTAGCCATTGCATAGATGTTTCTAGAGTATGTGTTGCTAGAAGCATTTATCCCGTGCTCGGCTCGTATCCTTGCCGCAATAGGCAAGGATATGCTAACGTTCCAAGTACCACTATCCTCAGTAGACAGGACTGTGACAGCTGGTGTCATTTGATACTTTAATCTCATTATTCTAATAATGTTCGATAGTTATGATTGTTATGCACTCTTGTCTGTCTCTCGTCTACTTATAAAGTTGTTCTTGCTTTCTGTTAACCTTTATGGTTGCAGGAAGAAAAATGAGAAATTATTCTAGGTTATTAGTAATCTTACTCCGATGACAATTTTCTAGCCTTCCTTGGAATGATGTCCCATAGTGTTTGCTTGCTGAGGTAGAAGATACTCTAATAACACAAAATTTGTGTGTTTGTGTTAGAGAAACTTATTAATTCTATATTAGTGTGTACCCCTTTCATTAATTTTACAGCCTCGATCTTTCTCTTCTCTCATTCATGCATGTTTTTCATACACTTTGTTGTCTTTTCTTCTATTTACTCCCAACAAAACTGAATAACCTGAAAATGAGCAAACCTATTGAGACAATCAGGACCATGCCAGATATGGGAACCTTGCTAACTAGGTGGATGATTTGAGTTTATTTTATAACGTTTTGGTCAGGTCTTCATGCATAATCATCAATAAACTTCTGCTTTCATCAACCAGGATTGACTATGGTTGTGCTTTATCAGCAGGCTATGCAAAAAGGAAAAGGAAAGAGGAGACGGATGTTTTTTACCAAGTGATGGATTTTTGTGTGCAAGGTTCTCTTTCCCTATCTTCTGTAGTGTTGTATTCATTTCGGGTTAGTGGATTTTATTGTGTATTAATAGTGAAAAATGTGGAAATGTCGAGTAATGTAAGTTATAGGTTATTCATGAATGTAAACAATTAATTCTTGAAATTTTGGAGCATATTTTTGTATTACCGGATGTCTGTCCATTTTAGTAGCAACTCAAACCTAAGCGTTGTTTATAGATCCATCAGCTTGAGCATGAGCTTGATTGTCCTTTACTTCAACACCCCATTTAATGGAGCTGGACTACTGTTCATATATGCGAATATTTGAAAAAAATAAGATTTTTTAATAACTTTAATAAAAAAAAAGTTTTGGCCAAACTTTATTCAAAATATAAGCGTCTTTGGCCCCAAAGCTAGGCACGGTACGTAATCGCTGTTACTAACAGCGAGTATAAAGAAATGGTCAAAATTTTAATCAAGCTATATGTCGCTGTTAGTAACAACGACTTAATTAAAGAAGACTATTTGTTGATGAATTCATGCTGCATAGAAAGTCGGTGAATACATCTTTATTTTCTCACTTGGAGATGCTGCCATTATTGGACTACTTGTTGATGAATTCAAAATATAATTTGAAGAGTAGATTTTAATTAAGAATTAAGAGGATTTCAATTTATAATTATTTATATAATTTGATGGGGAAGAGGGGATTTACAAGTTTTCATCATAAAATGCAAATGTAGGAGATGGGTATATTATATATGAATCAGAATATGTCTGGAAATTCAAAACGAAGCTTGTTGTAATGTAGACTAGTAAAGCCATCAAGGGAGAAGACTATTTGTAGTATTACTTTGACCAATTCATAAAGCAAGTATATCTGAATTTCTTATTACTTTGAAGAGTAGATTTCTGAAGCAGGGAAATCGAAGTAGAGAGAAAGAGAGATGTGGGTTGTGAATGGGTGAGTTGAATCGGTGTAAGAGTGAGGATCGATGGGCGCCATTGATGTAACTTTAGGGCTTTTGAAGGTCTTACAATGGCGGAAATAGATGAAGGAGAATGGAAGTATAAGACTTTTTGTTCTTGCAAAATATTACTCCTCTATAAGTCGCTGTTACTAACAGCGACTTGACCATTGATCAGTCAAAGTCTTATCTCGTTGTTAGTAACAGCGACATATAGCTTGATTAAAATTTTGACCATTTCTTTATACTCGCTGTTAGTAACAGCGATTACGTACCGAGCCTAGCTTTGGGGCCAAAGACGCTTATTTTTGGAATAAAGTTTGGCCAAAACTTTTTTTTTTATTAAAATTATTAAAAAATCTTATTTTTTTCAAATATCCCATATATGCTACCTTACACTGCCAAACAATCTATTCCCAGAAGAAGTGGTTTTGCCGCAGATGGATTACTTTGTCATATACTTATTCCTTTAAATTTACAACACAACATGTAATGTAACTAATTCAAAGACAGCTGTCGTATTCCTATATCTGTTTGGTATGACTTAAACATTTAGAATTAAATGGATTTAATAATAATAGTAAGGGAAAGGTGATAAATGAGTTTTGTTTCAATTGGAACATATACTAGTTTTTCCTTAGAGAACTAGCCTTTTTTCTTCCCTTAGCATATCCTATAAACAAAATTAATCAAAAATAAAAATAAGGGAAAGGTAATAGCAACAGTTTATTCTCAATGACTGGAAACGGTAATAATTCCATAATTGAGTTTTAATATCAATCATAATAAACTAATAAACCAAATACAAAATATACCCATCCTTGTAACGTCTTGCAAAACTGCAAATTAAGCTATACAATTTGATACTTAGAAATTGATAACAAAAATAAAGTTGAATGAGCAGTGTAATAAGTTTAAGTTCATTAATTCTTTAAAAAAAGTTTCAAGTACATTAATCAGAAAATTTGCTGCTTTTTTTATCTAATATTTTACTTATTTTTTTTTAATTTCATCCACACTCACAAAGTAAAAGTTTACGAATGAAAAGAAATATTTAAACTTTGAATTTTTTTTTTTTATGTAAACTGACAATTGTCCATCAACATGACCTACGTTTTAAGGTACTAATATTATAGTTTATCATGACTTCATGAGACATTTGATCATTGATGTTAAATATTGGTAATAAAAATGAGTAATGTAATTATTCATAAAAATATATTGTCATTTCCATAATAAATAGGATGCAAAAATCGTTTTACAACAAAATCTTCAATAACATCAAAATTTCAAATTTATGACTCATATAAAAGACCATCCTGTTGCAGTTGTACATGATACATAAAATGATAAAACTTATCAAATTTTCAAGGTATTAACTGAGGGAAACATTAACATCAACTGCTGAATCAGTTAATATGACGTCCCTCGAGTTCTGAGTATTTGGAGGATTCAAGATCTCGAATTTTAACTTAACAAACAATGGTTTGATGAACACGACTTCTCCCAAGTCTCTCTTTAAGCTCAATAACGAACGAACAAATGCATGCCTTGCACTTCTTCTATCGGGTTTCAGAATTTCTGCTATTATAGCTGCTTTTTCTTGATTTTCCTTGCAAGTCTTTAAACTATTTCGTATTTTCAAGTAAAGCGGAGCCAAAATGATGACCTTGTAAAATATTGCAAAAGAAAAAATCAGTTCATAGCGGACTTATTGCCTTCCCCCAATAATAAGCCATTTCGCTTCCTTAAATGTCCCAGATCATAAGCCACTTTTGAACATCAAGTAAATGATAAGCTTCACCATGAACAATGATGGGTAGTTTGGGTATTGTGTAACTTGCATAACTAGCGCACGTTCCCAATTACCATTACCATTACCACTACCATTAACAAATTCCATTAACCCAGTGCATTTATGTGGCTTTCACCTCGGTTGGAGTTGGGGGGAGTTAGATGTATGCCACCCTATGTTACTTGAACTCGGAAACTGATGTCAGATACTGGTATGTGTCCAAGTGTCGAGTACGTCTAAATATTCAATTTTACGTCTAAAACGAAGTGTCTAAGTGTCATACTAATGTCCGAGCAAAGGATCGGACATGGGTACGTGAAGCAAACTGAAGGAGTTTGAGTAACATAGATACCATCCTATCATTGTTTAGTGAAAATTTAACCAAGTGACTAACGAATATTGTGTAGTATTGTCGTCTAATGTCTTCATTAATGATGCTGGCTGACTAAAAAATTCATCTCCAGTGGATTTATGGTTACTGGTTTCCAAGGATTTCACTTTCTTATATTCAGGTAGGGTGTTTGACAAAGGGGGGAAGGCACACATACCTCGCTTGTCCCTGGGCTTGTGTTGATAGCGCATTCGATGTGAATTTTACCATCTTCCAAGTTTCTTTCTGGTGTTGTTTTTACTTCTGCGGAGACCTCTGGTTTTACTTCGAAAGCAAGACCATCCAAATCATCATACCACTTCTGAGCTACGCCGACCTGCAAACGAACAATAAAAGATCAGGTTACACTGCTAAGGACATATACAAAGCAAAAGGATAAGATAATGGTGGCAAGCTTCTTTTCGGAAAGTGGAACGCTGACATATACCTTTTCTACAGTTGTAACAGTACTATCCATTCCTGAAACATCCAATGCAGCACCTCTAACGTGACGCCAAACACAAGATTCTTCCAATGGTTCTACCAGCTCAGTATCCCCAGGAATATCTATAATCAAATGCACATCTACTTTACCTATTTTTGGCAGAGGAAATGCTAGGGTCAGGAAAATCTACAAGCATGATTATTATATGCACATAACTTCGTCTATTTTCCTGGTTTTTCCATGCCAATACACATTGTTCATAAAAAATATAACTATGTCAATAAAACTTTCATATAGCCATTGTTTATATGCCTAAATGCTCGCCCTTGTTCATAAAAAGTAACCTTAAAATAAGTAGTTCAGTACTTATCAAATTATTCTAACCTGGAAACAGTGTGAAAGACTGAAGATGATCAACATGAGCTTCCTTGTAAACATTGCTCCTGTAATAATGAAGTAATTTATATATCTGCTTCAACGTCTAAAGCACAGTAGCTGCAGGAATAAAGTTACTTACGTGGTAAAAGCTGTCTCCAAACAAAAAGATAACCAATAAGGTAGGCCAAGATTTCCGAGGTTTGAAAATTCAATACTTGAGGATGTATCATCTTTATTTATCATCAAAACCCTCTGAGCAACTCCAGAAACAGTACATGATAAAACGTAAATATGAATTGGAGGCTGTTATATAAAGAAGATAGTATGTACAATTAATACTCTTACCTGTATCACATAAAAGCAAACGATTTTCTTGGGCAATAAATGATGATACAAGACCAGAATTTGTGATATCTCCTAGCATATAACGAGAATATACTAACTGCTGAATGAAATCATGAGAGAGATCTTTTAAAGGAGAAACTTTTTCCACAATTTGTTGGCCACAGAGCTCCATTATATTTTTTTGGCCTTTCGAAAAAGAAAAAAGCATGTCAAAAAACAATTATTTTCAGTAGAAGAGTTTATATAAACAGAGAATATATGAATTTATAAATTTAGTTGATAATACCTTTGATGACATTTCTGATCATGCCACTATGTATATCCATAACCCATAAACTGTTAAATCTGCATGCATACCACAACAAACAAGATGTGATTTAAGTCACATGAAAGATATCTAATCAACAATAGGAAAGCTACTATCTAGGCTTGCTCGCAGATTAAACACTTCCAATCAAAACTGCATTGTACATGCAAGATTACAGCATAAAGTATATGTGTTCAAGTATATCATTGCTAAACCCAAACAGTTCCAGATATAATTATAAATCTCTTAGAAGGCTTTATGACTTCACACGCTCATGTGTTATGACTTATGTGTATCTTTCCTGCTGAAGAATTCTAAATTAAATATTATGAAGTCTTAGTAAGGCTCTTACCATTACGGATAGTTCTAAGCTTTTAAAAGGCTCATCTTTCCTAAAAAAAGCAAAGAATTTCTTACCATTAACCTACACTTTCAATACCCCCATTCCTATTCATTCATTCTCGGCTGTTGTGACAATTTCCTATTAAACTGCCTTGGCCTCAAACACAAGGTGCAAAATATCGCCCACTTAACCATACTACAACCGTATTGTAAAGGTTTTTGAGCTTGACGCGAAGGAAATATAGTCTTAGACAATCGTGAAACTATCTGCATTGACCGCAAAAACTGTTTCTCGACCATTACCATTACCCTAACCGTGACTGAAACTGAATTTTTGCACTATGCTCTGATAACTTAATATAAATCTATTAGTTCTAGGGATTCATTTCCCTTTTTGACATGCATTATAATCTAATGTAATTGGTGATTCCTTCTGACAAGAATGAAAAGATTGAATCAGAAAACCTCGAAGAATTTTGGAATCAAAACATTGGGGTTAATAAGGAGTGAAGAAAAAGGTATGATTAGCAGAAGTTCATCTCAAAGACCTCAAGAATAGGTTTTAGTACGTGATACAAGCTGCAAAGCCGACTGATACCTCAACCAGTAAGAAAGTGCAGGTTGAGGATACATATCGTACAAGGCATTCCATGTTCAACAAGGAACTCCATAAAGGTGATAACACTTGTTCCTCAGTCTTTATAAGAGCAAACTAGTTATTCCTGATCCTTCGTTCCATTGTTATATTTTATATAGATTGTGACCAATGCAGCTTCACAAGTGGGGATTCAATCCTAGATATGTACAGACTACAGAATACCTTACGTCCTCATCAACAACAAGAAGCAGGGAAAAATTATTCATCCAGCTCTACCAAGCTTCAGTAATTCCATAGATGATCTCACATAACAAGGTATGCAAAACAATATTGGTGGGAACAAAGAAATGTAAAATTCAACGCAATAGCACACAAATGACGACAATCAGAGAGATGTTTCACATTTGTCAAGAAAGAATAAGTGGGATGCAGGAACAATAAAGCTTGAATTGTAAATGACAAGAGACTTGGGGGAGAAATACAAGTAACATGAAAACCTTTACAAGTCCAAAGGGAAATCATCCTGATGATATCAAAACAGAATAGCTTACCTTTTGTTCATGATTAAGAGTTCATCATTCATAGACTTAAGCAGATGCCAAGGAAATAACAATGACTCCGAATCAAATTCAACAGGCTTCATGCCAGAATCTCTTTTAAACCCCAGCTTATCCAACACCCATGTCCAGAATCCATTTCTATCTTTATCAATGGAAGCTGCATGCAGTGTTTCAAGAACTCTTTTGCCAATATCAGCTCTTCTAATAGCATGATTCTTTATCGACAGAAGGATAATATCATTAACATGCCCAATTGATGCAGAAAGACAACAAAAAGATCAGCGATGAGCACAGTGCCCAACAGTCAAAGTGGTTTAGAAGAAAATAAAGTAAGCATTATAAAAAACTAAAAAGAACCCACATTTCATAACTTTGACTATTAAATCAAAATTTATATGATTGATAAATATATAAGAACTAAGCTTTCAAAATTACAACAAACTTCAATCCAACACAGGAAAAAAGTACCAAATCTGAACAGGAAATCTTGTCATATGGAAGGAAGGGATCAAGGATGTAAAAAAACAATTGCTCGTGGAAAGTAAAATTCCTATAAACCTAAAATAGGTTTCAAAAACTCTTTATCATTGTAAGTTTTAAAGATTAGAAGATATTGCATCACCAAAAACAGTTATATCATTTAATTTATATTAGTATATTATCCATCAAACAAAAAACACATGGAACGGAAAAAAAAACTGAACTGGAAAAACATATAGGAAGAAAATTAAGATCCAAAAT
Organism: Amaranthus cruentus; assembly: GCA_019425755.1. Taxonomy (NCBI): domain Eukaryota; kingdom Viridiplantae; phylum Streptophyta; class Magnoliopsida; order Caryophyllales; family Amaranthaceae; genus Amaranthus; species Amaranthus cruentus. The sequence continues at coordinate 17,811,111 of CM033458.1, read as the reverse complement.
CAAATGCAATACCTCTGAGTCCACTATGTACAGACAATCTTCTGAAGCATGGTAATAGGACGCAGCAGGACGCATTAGTTTGGCAGTTTCAAAGTCCCCATCCTCAAAACCTGGGGATGAACCAATCTGACATATAAAAGCTGTAAGTTTGAACTAAGAATCTCATTTAGTGAAAGAAAATTGTAATCTATTCAACAAGACATTGATAACAACAAAACCAAGCCTTATTATATGGGGTCGACTACAAGAACCAAAAGAAATGAATGTGGGAAAACGGCGCTAACAAAAATTATACTTTCTTTAGCTCTATCAAAGCATAATCTACAGCTATGAAAGCATTGTAAGTATTGTTTCACAGAGGTAACACATTTGTAATCCGTATTTTAACATAAAAATATGTACCTCAAGCATTGTTTGGTACTTCTATAGAATTTCTCAACAACAAATGTGACTTGATATGAAAAAACAATTCATAATACACATATGACAAAGCCATAAATCCATTACAGCCAAGGATGTTCCTACTTTTTAGTGGTTTTTAGAAAACACAATCTGAAACCATTACATCTCCAGGAAATGTCCCCAGACATCTTTAAAGCATGTGAGTATTTATAATTACCCAACAAAATGAGTTTGACAAGAACACAAAAAGAAAAGAGCTTCAGGCTGTGAGGAAACATTACAATGACATAAGAATTTACCAGTAAAATGCAGTAGTGAGCAAATCAAAATTGATTACTTTATACATACCACGTCCAAAATCGTCCCATTATCATCAAATAAAACCACTCGATGATGATTGGTGTCTGAAAGAAAAATTCTATTGCCAGATCCATCAGCTGAAATGCAGGCTGCAACAGGGAGGAACTTTCAGAAATTGCATTATGCTATTCTACAAGATACATATTTCTCTCTACTTACCATAATAGCCCTCCTCATCCTTTTTAAGGCAATTCAAATCAAATAATAAATTCCAAGATTGATAAAAAAAATATCCATATAATATGTACAATTAAAACATACTATTGACATTGGACTCTAGTTTCTGCTACTCTTATTTAGTTTTGGCAAGATTAATTCACTTCGTTCAACCAACTTTGAATCAATGTCACCATATCACAGCAATTGAGAATTCTGGCATATTCGAACAGATATAGGTGATTGATACCAAATGGCTGCAGCAAGTGCTAATTAAAGTCATTTTTTTAGTTTTTGTCACTGGCAACTGTATAGGTTTTCAGTGCTGATTTATGTTCAATAGAGAAGAGGCCTAGGATGCAAAGCTCTACACTATGTACTTAAACATCTCACCCTTCATGATTAAATGAATGAGTCGTAATAGTAAGCAGCCTTAATTTTTATTGATTTCTTGTTATTATGATTCTTTTTTTTTATTGATTTCTTGTCACTCCATTCATTCCTTCTTATTTGTTCCCTACACGTTTTGCACAATCTTCAAAACAAACCTTTAGATACACATCATAAAAAATTACACAAAGTGTATGATAAAAAACTTTACATTAAGATGAATCTAACAAGATCTTACATGGATATATACCTCTATGACCTTATTTATTCTCTCTTGTAAAGTGGAATATTCTAAAGTGGGCAAACAAAAGGGAACAAAGGAAGGGAGTATCAATTTCTTAAATTTATATTTCAACCTATACTCTTGAATTTCATAATTATGTTTAGGGTTTCAATTTCTTGTTTATTGTTTCTACATAGTGAATAGATTCGTTTGGTAGAGGGTATGAACCCTATAGTACATGGATTTATGTGTGACGTTATTTATGGAATTGTGGGTTAATTAGTTAAATTTCTGTTTAATGAGCCTTAAGTTATAGTTTTTTTTTTTATTTTACTCAATGATGGATGTATGAGATTAAGATTCACATAGAATTTAGGTAATTTAGAGTTAAATTCTTATTAATTTGAATCAATAAAGCGAATATTGAGAGGATAATAAATTTTTGGCCATAATATGATTAATAAATCAACAACTCGGACGTATCAGATTGAAAAGATCGTTAATTAAGTTTTGACCCATATATTATTATAACAAATACATCCGGACATTCATGTGCAATAGTGGTGATTCCTGATACCATAGTTCTTATTATTGAATTCCAGTAGTCTAAATATTATTTTGTTCAGTAATCCACATTAGCCTAAGCTTCCTTGTGTTCGACCCACTCACTACACATATACTATGCACTTGCGGTTAAATAAAATTTGCTACCTTTGTTTCATATACATGTTTTGAGACTTGACACCATTGTTCTGGATAAACGAGTGTAGGATATTATATTTGGGTCACAAATGGATATTTTTTGTTAAAAGGAATATAGATATATTACTCTTACTCATATTAAAAGGTAAAGAATGCGAGTGGTTTTGAGAAATTAAACTTCAACTTCATTACATCAAAAGATAAACTAAGTGCATAGAAAGGAACAGAAGTCTGGTACAAAGTAGTTGCTAAATACTAGCACAACAGTCAGTGTACAACATTATTTGAATATCCAAGAAAAGAAAATAAAGACTGGTAGTAAGGGTTCCTTGAAGTCCTCACTATGGGGGCAGGAAACAGAAGTGTATAAAGGAAACTAATCCATTGTAAAGATGCAGTGATCAAGATTATTCCAGAGACAGTAAAGAGAGATATTCATCAGAACTGAAGCATAAAAGAAAATACCTGGTAGAGAAAGAAACAAATTCTGCAGATAAGAACAAGCATAAGGTTCCTTGAATTCCTCGCAATGCTTCGACCAAGGACTGTCTAATTTATTTTCATTCCCAGCATGCTTAATCTGCTGACTCAAGTCCTTGATAGCTGCAAATAAGGAACGATAGATTAGAAAATAGACGCCACTAAGTTCAAAAGAGCAAACTAAAGGTTGAGTAAAACTAAAATAAATAGCTGACTCCACAAAATGCAAAGGATGCTCTCTTGAATCTTTTGTCCCATTATCTTCCTGAAGATTATCATAAACATCAAAGCTCCCATTTTGTTTCATTATTCCAATAACAAGATTAACACATAAGACACCTTTATGTATACTTTGAACTGCATGGTCAGTTTTAATTAAACATAAAGTTATTAAGTTCTGAAACAAGCCACATACCATCAATAAAAGTACTCAAATCAATGTCCTTCCCATGATACAATGGAGTATCTTTGAGACTTTCCAATAACATGCAACCACCAGCAGCCATCTAAATCAAAATCAAAATAAATAGTAAGAATGGAACGAAACCATAACAATGCCAAAGACTTAACACAAACGAAAACAATATCCAAGATAGGTAAATCAACATCTTTCTATCCCTATTTCTGTTTTTGCACCCAGCCGTCCACCTTACCCTGTTTTCTTATAAGAAATCTAACTTGAGGGAAGCAAAGCATGGGAGAAAAGGAAAGAGAAACACCCATATTACATTTATTACCATGAACGTGTACCAATTAAAACGCAACAATAGTTATATGCCTTGGGCCCTTGAGAGAAAAAACATTTGCACAACTGTAAATAATCATTAAGATAGAAGGGAGATGAAGGAAAAGATCAGACGGGATTAGAAAGAGAGGAAGACACTCTCTAAGGAGGAATATCTTGTAAGCCACTAAGTTATATTGTTCATGAGAGAGCAAATGAGTGCCACTACTTCCCAGAAATATGAAAATAATTTTGATTTTGGGGTTTACAAGCTCAGCTTCTTCAAAGGCCTCCTTTTAAACTGTAACTTGCAATGCTGGGCAGGATGAATTGTCTGGTTTATGTGCAAAGTTGCTAACTTGTTATTCGGACAATTGAAGTTTATTTCAGCTCTTCAGTTAAAATTTGGTCTTATATTCGTAAGTCACAACGTTAACTATGAAACCTCAACCTGTTGACAGAGCATTATGGATTACATAGCTTCTATGGAGCACAATGCAATACTCTAAGTAAATTTATAACTGACCTCTGGGAATATCTTACTGCACAGCAATATTGGAAAGGTAATGTATTCTTCCATGATAATGTTGACAAGGTGATCATGATCATCTGTAGAACAAATTGAGGAGCAAGACTGAAAGCCAAGAATTTGGATCCATGGGTACCTGACATGAAAGAGAGAGAGAGAGAGAGAGAGAGAGAGAGAGACAAGTTAGATAAGCAAGAGAAATTCGAAACAGAAATTTATTATCTTCACACCGTTACAAAACCACAGCCATCAGCACTTGGATATGAAGGTATAAAAACACATAAAGTACATAGCCAGGTGATGGAGCCAGCAGCCAAAAGCCACGGCAAATGGCTTCACGACCTTAGTTGAACAGCAATTCGTTCACATTACTCGATCCGAAAGCAGTACCAATGAGGATTCAAAAGAAGATAAAACAGAAAGATGAAAAATGTAAGCAAGCTTATCCTGTGTTCTAAGCTAAATCTACTTAAATAGTGATAAAAAGTGAGGTACATCTGTACTATAAATATCATACTTTCAACCATGAGTTTCGTTCCATTATACTCCCGAAGTGAAAATTCTCCATCCCCATTCTAAAACATTTTGCAAACTAACACATTTATAGCCAATACTATATCTATATTTTAAGTTTTTTTCCTTTGCTTTTCCAATATTTCTTCTGATGTAACAATGCAAACCATGCACACAAGACGTTCGTCGTGCTGTTTTATTTGTTTCTCAAGCTTTACACAAACAGGTTATGTTTTCTTGGAGCTTTTGTACAATTCTTCTCCTTGTCTATAGGATAAGTATCTATAAAGATCAAGACACATAGCCATTATAGTAAAGAATCGCCCAACATGCTGGAATAAGTAATCCTAAATTCTAACGGCATTCTAAAACTGAAAGAATGGAAATACTAATTCTGGGGGGGTGTTATAATAATAGATTGCCACCTCCAATACTGCAGAATGTAACAGGAATGAAAGAAAAATTCCCCCTCCCCCACTCATAGAAATCTAGAGAAAAGACAGAAGTAAAGAGTTCATCTTTTTAAAAATGATGATTGTTTTATTCAATCAAAAGGTCAACATGCTCTCAGTTCCATCTTTGCTCCTACCTTTGCTGAAGTAACTTCACTTTTTCAAGCATATTAATTTGATCAACTTGAGATCCAGCAGGATTATCCAAAAATGCTCCAGCGACAAGCAAAGTGACACCATCTTTGTTCAAGAACTCCTTGTTTCCATCAGATATATTTATCCAGCGATGAGATGGACCTAATATTCAATAATTCAAATAAGTGAGCAGGACTAATAACCGGTAATCTCATCAAATAAATTAAAGAATTGAAGTTAAATCAAGTTAAAATTTGTGCAAAACCATGGCCAACCAAGCCAGGAAAATGCTAGATAAAAAATGGTGCAGAGATTCTACATCAAGTCTGCAAAGACTCGTGATACTCATGCATCATGAGCACTTCAAAATAGAATAGTAAGACCAAACCATGCAGTGAGCATGATTTCCCATGAACACCAGAAATAGGATACAAAGCAAATGCAAGAACCATGAACTTCTTCAGCAAGAAATTACAAAGTAATAATTAACTAAAATAACAAAACTAAAATATTACTTCCAGAGACTTCTTTTTCAACTACAAATATTACCCTTTTTTCTTCTGTGGATGAATTTAAATTCATGACACAAGGAAATTACATGTGAATGAACGGATTGATGTGTTTGGATTGTAGGGAATGCTTAGTGGTGGCTACGTGGGCATCGAGTGCTAGTGCCAGCGGTGGCCTAGCGATGGATGGCCAGGTGGGTTTTGGTGGTTGCTAAGGTGGGAGACGACCAATTCAGAGACGAGAAATATGGGCAAAATTATAAATAACAAGCTGTAAAAGACGTTATAGGTTCCAGAGATCAATTAGAGAAGGCCAGCTCCTAAATTAAATTATTCACAAATAAAGTTAGCTTGGGATTGATAAGAGAAGACATCCCAAATTTGAAACTATTAATTTTTCCATATAGATACTTGGTGGCGTCAAAAGCAATAATCAACTCAAGAACAAATACATGCAGCAACATGAAATCAAAGTGGCAAAGATATGAAAAGCATACCTTCTACATGATCCAACGTTGATCTGATAAATGCAACTAGGTCCAATTCATGAGAGACCTCCTTTGAGGTCTCAGCTAAAGTTGATAATCTGGAAAAACTGCCACTAGTCATTCAGGACAGTTAGAAAAATCAACAAACATAGTCATAGTAGTTGAGAAAAGACAGCCAAAAAAGAAATTGAAGTTCTTTGACATTTAAAAAAAATCTCCCAATTAACAAAAGGACGACCAAACACATACACACATCCTCCCAGTACTCAGCCTATAATTCATCACTTCACTTTTTTTTTCATTAATTTATTCTGCTTCACAGCAAAGCAAGCATCAAAAGTAACATTTCTACTAGGAGGATACGTAAAAAGAAAAAATTAGATAAAAGAAACAAGTGAACCGTCACTTTTCAACTTTCAACACAAAAACGATGTTTGATTGAGACCAAAAGACAGAAGACACAAAGCACACGAACAGGGAATACAGGAAACCACCTTGAGATATGCAAGCCTCTCCATGCAGCAGTTTTATCAACAAATTCCAATGTATGAGCCAACGGAATCAAAGAGGAAGCTAATTTAGTTGCTTCCCCCCATTCATGACATCCCTGACCTGATTAAAAATGACGATGTAAATCACCATATTCGTCCATAGAAGGCAAAGAAAGACTTATTACACGTAATCAAATCACTTGACTAGATATCTAATATAATCTTCCTATTTAAGAAAATAGTATCGGCTAAGAATACTGAGTTGTCTATTTTAAGCAAAACGTAGAAGGGTTTCTGGATCTCAATTAATCTCAAACATAGGAACAAAATCAATGCAAGATTTAAATCAAAGTATCAAAAACAAACCGAGGCCAAATGTGCTTGATCAACCAAATGAGCAAAAGCATAAATAAACTTATAAATACAAGTTGGGAACAAGATTATTATTCCTCTGAAACAATAAAAAATTAACAAGCTTTGCGCCTTCAAAATTGGCCATTGTTGATAACTGAAATAATTAACACTTCTAATCAAACAACAAGCTATCTGCAATCCCCCTTCACATTCCACCACCAAATTTTCAAGTGGCAAAGTTGTATTGAAAGTTGCAACTCCTATAACATAGCTAGTTTCAAATAATAGATATATAAGATAGCTCAGCTGCATCATATTTCCAGGTTTTATGCAAAGGATCTTGCAATTTCATGTTCCAACGCTCTGGATAGAAACAAGCACCACATACAAGAGAACATAGCACATAAAAAGATGACTGTCTGGTGACCAGCCACACAATGTGCGACAGTTCTAATACTTGCTGCCTATGGTAAGACATGCCATTGTGCCACAATAAACTGAAGTTAGATTCACATTTTATCCCTTAAACAGCTTCCACAAAGTCCCCGACCAAGTCCAACAATTAGAAAAGCTTAAATCTTCAACAATGAACAGTTAATTTTGTCAACACGTCATCAATTTGGCTTCTAGAGCTTCCACAACATTCTCCAAGTAGTAGACATCCAAAAAAACAATAAAGATTAAACTAAATTTGGAAATGCTAATACATATAGAGAAGGAGAAACAGGTATCAATTAGTATACATGAATAAACCTGATTGACAAAAAGTAAAAATGTAATAAGGAAAAATAATTTTTCGGAAGTGACAACGGCAGACTTCACCTGAGAGGAGTTGCGGCACAAGGGTCAAAACTCGTCTGAAGCTTCGATATCGAAACGCCATTTCCGAAGCACAGGAAGTCAAAGCTTAGGATTTGAGAGGCGAGAGGGGGAAAACAATCTGATTGCTACATTCTATCCTTTCCAACAACACCTCTGAATCAGCATTAGGCCCAAAAGTTCAATCTATATACTACTACTAAACTTAAAAAACTTCACTTTTCAACCTAATTAAGATATTCATGATCACGACACGAATTAAAGATCATCATAATTCAACACAAATTGAAAACTCAAGCATCAATATAAACGGTTCAATGGTTCAATCTATATACTTCTACTTCAAAACTTAAAAACATCACTTTTCACCCTAACTTCAAAACCCATCATCCAACACAATGTACAAATCATCATAGTCAGAAAAAATTGTAATTTCAAGCATCAATATAGATGGTACAATGATTCGATTTACATACTGCGACTTCAAAATTCACAACCCATGCTTAAATCAAGTAATGGAGAAAAATTTCTCCCATATGTAAGGTGCCCTTTTTTTCAAATCTTAATTTGCATCAATGAAATGAATTCTCATGTGTAAATTACCATAAATAATTGACTAAAAATTTACACACAGTAGCGCCATTGAATCAAGTAAAAGAAAGAGAGGAGAAAAGAGTATAATAATACCTGTATAGATTATCTTCTTCCATGTTCTTCAACAAGAATGGGGTTCAAGAAGGAGTAATTATTGAGTAGAGATGGAAGGGAGGAGGAGGGATGGTAGAATAGCAGGAACTGAAGAATGGAAACGAGAAATAACAATCGGAAAACGGCGGAAACTATCAAACTACTAAAACACCATGTTTCTTGTTTGAGTTTTACTTTTACCCTTCAACTTTATGTTTATATTTGAGACTTAAAACGATGAGATATTGACGATTAAAAAGTCTTTTATTTGTTGTGTATATTAGATTTTTATTTTAAATAGGAATGAAAAACATTTGTGGGATAAAAAACATTGATTTTGCCATCATATTTAAAAAAAAATTTTGGGTTTTGTATTGGTTTATATATATATATATATATATATATATATATATATATATATATATATATATATATAGTTAGCACTGGGCATTGGTCGCCACCATTCTAATACTCCCTTCGATCCAATTTATTTTATTTGTCTCATTTGGGATTGAGACTAATCATTCTAAGGACCAATCTCGAGTCGGAGAAATACTTTTTGGTTGCATTCTTCTTTATGAGTATTGGTTGCCGACTTGCCGCCATTTTTTCCTCCCTGGCCCAGATCATAGTTTCCGATAGGCAAGATACATTGGGTACGATGACGATGATGTTAAAGAAATAAAAAATATAATTAGCTTATTTCTCTAATGTACCCGTACAAGGCAGGGCCCGAGTGGGGGTTTGTCAAAAAACCTCCCAATTGATACTTGCCCAATAGGAATCGAACCCCAACTTTTACTCCACATGCAGATGTTTTATCCATTAAGCCACAAGCGTTTAAATTAGAAGTGATCATTTTAACATAATATATACATCGATTAACCCAACAAAATGATACAAATTTCTATAGATTTTAACATAAAACAATAACGATGTTGCTAATATATTAATTTTCGCTTAGAAGCCTCTAAAATATCCAAAACAATTCTAATAATAACATAAAATGAAACTAAAACTCATTTAAAAATTTATGATAATTTAGCAACCAAACAAATTGGCATTTTGAGTGGTGGCGAAAAGGAGTCCACTTCCAAAGAGAAAAAGTGAATTAAACTAAAGACGATGGTGCTAAAGCTGAATTGTGCCCTGGGAGCCTATTTATGATTGGCATAAGTATCAATTTCATACATCTCATCAATTCATCACATAGCTTTTCTCCGTTCAAAATAGACTCGATAATATGATATTTATCTAATTTTATAACAAAATTTGATTTGAACTCGATTTCAAAAATAAGTTTACAATTAAGCAAAAAACAAGTATATGTACAAGATTTAAATTTGAGTCGACTCTAAATATCAGATTCAAAATCGACCCAATAACTTAAATAAATGGTTGTTGGTTACATTTTTTATTATTTGCCTTTGGATTCGGATTGGTCTTGCTCACTGATAAGTGGCTGAATTGGTGCCTAGAATTTGTACTACTTTTTTTTATGTATGTCTTTATTTTTTAACAAGAGTAGAGTATAAATTCTTTTCTAAAATAATGTTCTTTTTTTCAAAATATCACAAGATAAATTTTGTTTCTGATCAGTATATGATCCGCTCCTATTTTGACCTACTAGCAAAATTGAAAAATAAATTATTTTCGGCCTCTAATTAGGTTAAACTGCATACTGTTAGTAACAATCAATCAGTCTTTAGTTGATAAAATTAAACAACACCAAAATTTATAATGTATGAAAATTTTAGATCTAGACTAAGACCCATCGGCTTAATAAGACTAGGATTTAGATTATGAATGTCTTGATATTATTATTCTTCATCATTTTTACATTTTCAAGGTCTAATATGTAGATGTAGGATCAAATAAGAAGGATTTTAAAATGAGAAGGATGAGGAGGATTTTTGTTTGATTTTATTTTGTTACTATATATACAAAAAAGGATATTATGTTATAAAATGAGGACATTTTAAATTTTTTGTTATAGTTAATTTTCTGTGTAACATAGTTACTTTTACAATTATGTGTTTTTGGGTCAATCATGACCATGGATTTTTTTATTTTAGTGAAATCAAGGGTGTAGAATCCTTCTTACCCTTCTCAATTTCACCACCCTTCTTATTGGATCCCTCCTCCTAATATATAAGCCCTAACATTAATTTATAGGTCAAGTTAATATTTAAAAAGCGTTTTTTGAAAAGATCCTAATATTTCATATGATTTAAAATGAGTTTAAATATATTTAATGTGGGTTTAAAATAAATTATGAAGCATTAGTCGGTACGTTCATAAATCAAGTTTGGATCATATTTGTGTCGAGTTCGGGTTTGAAGTGCATTTTTAAGGCTAGTGTTTTTTTAGCATCGAATTCATAATGAAAATCATACCAAGGTTGATAATGTAACAACTAACAACTTTAACAAGATTTTGGATCCATGATCATCTATAACGTTAGGATCCTCTCCATTACTAAAATGTAATGGAGGATCCATTACAAAATCCAATGGCTATAATTGCTTGATTTTGTTTTAAAAGGAGGAATTATAATATTTTATTTTTTATTCTAAAATATGTGTCAATTATAGCCATTAGATTTTGATCCATTACATTTTAGTAATGGAGAGGATCTTAATTCATCTATAACTACTATCGTTTACAATTTAAAAAATAAATGGCAATAACAATGTACACAGTACACTTAATAATAAATGGTAATCTAATTCCAAGCTTAAGTACAGAATTAGTTAGTACGTAATGAATTAATATTTGTAAATGTTGTGTATTTTGAACACAAATTATTGTGAGAGACGGTTTCTCCGAGAGACGCATTTACAATTTATTGGCCCATTAGCTGACAAGTCTGTTTTTTAAGGCAACTTGATATTTAATACTCCCTCCTATTCAGGCTAAATGTCTCATTTAGTTTTTCACACTTGCCGAGACAACATTTTAACCCTTAATATCTCAAATTATTCTTAATTAAAAATTATAAAAATTTGATATTAATAATCCTTGTATTGAAACGGATGAAACAAGATCCCACATGATTATGTTTTAACTTATAGATTAAGAGTAAAATACAAATTAAGAGTAATGAGTGAATAGTGCCAAAAAAAATATGGGACATTTAAGCTGAATAGAAGGTAGTAATAAAAGTTATTTATTAGATAGAGTAAAACGGGTCAAGAAGCCCAAGATTAATGAAAAATCTACTATATGTAGCTTTTGATATTAATTTACCCAATTTTTCAACTTTTAACATTCACTAATTATTTTGATTATTTTACTATTTAACCAATTTAAAACCGTCAAAAATACATGAGAAAAAGGGAAGAAAAAAACATTTGTGCTCTTTGGATTGGGTTTATTCTTGGCTTTTGAGACATCATAAAATCATGATCCATGATGATGATGAAAAAGCACATAAAAAATGGGATCAATTTTGGTTATCCAACACAATACACTAAATTAGCTACCTTCTTCAATAGTTGACGAACAGTAAAAATGCACAAATTTAAATTCCCAAAACCCACTTTCTTTTTGTCCATCATTTTGGCCTACAATTAAGTCTTAATTCCACAATAAACCAATTTGCCGTCTAATATAATAGACTACACCAACTCATTTATTACAACTTTATAACTTTTTCTAAATATGCTTTAATATTACTGCGTTCGTTTAAGTTTTTCCACCTTATAAAACAGGTAGTTTTAAAAGTTCTTCTACTTTATAATACTTTCTATTTTTTGAAAGTTTTCATTTCACTTTTACTCCTTAAAACCCCACTTTCCTTACACTACAACCCAAAGATTCTATCTACCTTAATATTTGTGAAAAACTCAATGTGAAAGAACAAATAAGATCTGAGAGAGTATAAAATACTATTTCAGAAAAATAGTATAGTTTTTTGTCCGACAATAGACAATTTTTTATCATCGAAATAAACAAATTATTTTTTACGATTAAAGAGGAATAACGAAAATGATTTCATTTTGTAAATAATAACCGTTATTACAAACGTGAAATAAGAAAATTTTTAACCACTAGACTACCAAGGAACAGTCTTTTATAACCTTATCATCAAATACCATCATAAATCCTTAACATGAGTTAGCACCGCCATGATTAATGAACATACATGAAGGTGACATAGAACATATACATGAACATAAACATAATAACATGAACATGGGTTTGATTTTGATCATTAATAAGGGTTGAAATTAAGATGAAAATAATTTAAAATAAAATAGACTGAAAATTATGAATTAATTTAGTAGTTTAAGACGTTTTATTTCACTCTTAAAATAATTAAGGGTTTTTATTTTCATTACCTGTAGGAACATTTTTTGTAGTCACCTAATTAGTTCTACCTACATGAATCTTTCATCATGGTTCTTTAGTTTATACTGGTCTCATTTTCACCCCGTATCCGCCCTATACCTCCCATACCCAACTTATATATATATATATATATATATTCCCCTATATAATATAGTTGACATTAAAAATATTTTCACATTAAACCACATATCCTGTTTTATTTTCAATGTTTTATATTTAGAGTAATACATTATGTTCTACAATTACATTAAATATTATTAGAATTTTTAATGATAAAGGATAAAATTAACTTTCAAATGTAGTTCCTTTCCAACAAAATAGTGAGTCTAGACACTAGTCACTATGTATCTAAAAACAATATCTTCTCTCCAATAATTCCAAATTATTTTTATCCTAAATTACTTTAATTAATAAATTCTTCAATAAGTAATTAATAAATTCTTCAATAAAAAGTACTCCATAATAATTATATAAGTTAGTCAAAGATAACAAAAAAAAACTTATTTATTAGGAAGATTAAGTGCACTTTAAATGAACCATATTTTACCTTAAGTGAGTAGGTGAATTTACTCATATTAAAAGGGAAGAAAACAAAGGAGTGCAAACAGAATTTCCTGCTAGGATATGATTCACCCATTATAAGATTTGGCTGCATGCATAAATATGGACACAAACTACTATGGTTAATAATAAAAGTAATAATTGCCAAATCATGCTAAGGATTATTATATTATTATATTATATTATATGACACATATTCGATTATCCCCTATTCAACTCGAAAAATCAAAAACTTAAAATTACAATAAGATTGTCAAAATATTTACATATATTCAAACAACGAAATCAATCTGATCTAAGATATTATATCGAAAACCTGTCTGAACACCCGAATGAATATAAGACACCTTTCTACTATATATTTTTGTCATTGGAATGAGTGCAAAAGGGGGACAATTTAAACTAAAATGCAAAAATAAAAAGAGTAATATAAAAAAAATAAATAATAAAAATAGAAGTAAATAAAATGAAAGGGACAAAGACAAAGATAAAGAAAGCAAAAGGGGTCATATTTCATAACTGTAGATACAGCTTTGCCATCTCTGATCTAAAGCCTCAGATTCCCTTCTTATCTATCATTCCCACTTTAACTTTGAATTCCACCATCTCTATTCTCAATTCTCCATTCTCAATTCTCAATTTCCATGCACCATATCTAAAAATACTATATCTTGCATTTTTTTTTTTGTTATTATATTCCTAATTAACTACCTTTTACAATAGTAAATCTTCTTTTTAAGACCTATATTTTTTTCTGTTTAAATCAAATGTCCTATTTAATTTTACACATTTATTGATGTACTGTTTTGATTAAAAATTACAAAATATTAATATTATTAATTAATAAAATTTACAACAAAACGAAAAATATCATGTTAAATATAGATTATTTATTTGTTATGCAAATCCACATGGCAACAAGGTTATTCAACATTGTGGGTTTAATAACTCCATAATATACCTAATCTTTGACCTCTCATGTCTAATAATAAATCAAACAAAAAGTTTCCACTTTGATTACTAATAATAGTACATTAGGCATATATCTTAAATTTTGAACTCACTATTTCATGCAAAATTGAAATTAATATAACCAAAAATCATAAATTGACTAAATAATTGAATTTTTTTTTTTTTCATTTTTATGACAATAGTTCATTATAATCACTTATAGATAGGATTAAAACTCCCTTTCCCTTGCATGTAGGAGGACTTCCCATCCTTACCAAAAAATTTTTAATTTTGTTTTTCTTAAAAAAATATTTTCCTTTGAGGCATATAATTAGAGGAGCATGAAGAAAAAAATTAAAGAGCCAATACTCTATCAAAATCAAAATTCATAAAAGTAAATCTTAGAAATTTAGGGTTTAATTCCCTAGCTAGAAAAAAATTAAATAAGTATATATAAAAATTTTCTAATAACATTCATCCCAAATGCAATCAAACATACTCCATCCCTTCATCTCAAACATATATTCCATTCTTTTATTCATATCCGTCTATTATTTTATTCAAACAGAAACATATTCTTGGACGGTGGATATAAAAAAAGTAAAGGGCCTTCTCGGTATCGGTGGATGTATATAATAAAAAGAAAATTAAGATAAATAGAGAAATTAAAAACTTAAACAATAATATTATATAAAGCAAAAAATGTTATTAATTATCTATATCATGCACATAAAAGGACAAAAATAATATTGAGGAAAATATATATATATATAAAAAAAAGAAAAATAGTATTGAGTCTCCCTCCCTTAAAAGAGTTACTATTTATATATATACTACAAAACCAATACCAAGCATGAAAATTGAGATATAGATGAGTGGATACAAATAGTTTGCTATACATCTTTAAGAAGTTCAAAGGGGAAAAAGAACTTACAACATAATAATAATAATATGATTAAAAATATTAGAAAAATGGAAATAAAAATAACTAAAAATTAATAATAATTAAGCTTCAAAGCATGCACCATAAGCTTGAAAATCCTTGAATTAAACTCACCGGTTGGAAATTGGGTTGGGCCCACTTGGTACTTCATGTTCATTTGCTTCAAATTGTTTTGATGGTAAATTTTTTCCATTTTTTGGATGTAAATTTGTAAGAGATGATGATGATGATGATGATGATGATGATAGGGTTTGTTTGGATTGTTCTAGTGTTCTTATTTGATATGATGGGTGAGCAAGAAGGAGAAAAATGAATAGAATTGAAAGGAATAAGAGAAAATATGATGATGATGATGATGATGATGATGATGATGATGATGATGATGATGGGTTAAGATCAGCCATGCAAATTGAAGAAAAAAACCTACACCCCCCAAGAACCCAGAAGGGATCAATATCCATGAACCAGTTAAGCTGGTTCTATAATAATTAGGTTAACAAAAAAAAGAAGGTATGTATGAGAAAGAGGAAAGGAGGATGGGAAAAGAAGAATGTATGTATGATGTTCAACAAAAGTAGGTAATCTTAGAAAGATATATGTGGGTTTGAAATTTAATGCAATATAAGTTTTACTTTGTCACCTAAATGTGTATATTAAGCTAAGGTGGGATTAATTGGGATTGGGTAGTCCTATTCCTATATGAAAGCTTAAAAGTACATTGGACTAGTGAAATTGTGTGATTTTACTATAATGTCCTTGATATTGGTGATAATTAGAGGTGTTCAATGGGGCGGGTCGATCCAACGGGTCAAAGGTCGGGTCATATTTTAACTGATCATTAGTGGGTCGGGTCATTAACGGGCCTTGGTGTAAAGGGTCGGGTCGGGCCGGGTCGGATAATTATAAGTATTAATTGCGGAAAAAAATTACCACTTTTTTTTATATTTTTAAATGATATTATTATATAGGGTCGATTCATCGGGCCATAAAGTATAATAAAAAAAATTATTTTATGAACTTTTCAAAAAAGAGTCAAATTGGGTCGGATTTAAATGGCCTTGAGCCGCCCCGACCCGTTTAACATTTGACATGACCCGCCCCGTCCCGCCCCATTTTGATTTTGACCCGCCCCGACCCGGCCCGTTGAACACCTCTAGTGATAATGAACTAGTTACTTTAAAATAGGAGAAATTTATAGAAATCAAAATTGGATTGGAGAAAAAGATAAAAAATGAAAAAATGATAAAAATGAATGGTTAAGATAAAGAGAGAATATAAGATATAACAAAACTGAAATGATGCAAAATAAGTAGGATAAACTAAAATGAAAAATTGTGCAAATTGGGACAAAGCAAGTATTTGTGCGAAAACATGAGGAAACAAAATTTTCAAACTTATAAGTAAGGAGAATCACCAACACTTATACGTGTGAGTTGTGACTGAAATGTACATTTGACCACGTTATAAGCGATTAAGCGTGTGATGACCCAACTCTAAATAATTATCAACGGGTAATAGTTATTTACGGATTTATTGATTACGCTTTTAAAAATGTGATGAAATGCTATAGTCCCACAAAGTGTGGTCGGGTATCTGCATTTTATGCATATTTATAAATCGATTTAATTTTTTTACTTGCTGATTATCAAAATAAGATAAAAAAAAAGTAGTTACACAAATCACTCTTGTTTAAAGAGCGAAGAAACACATGTAACAAATTAACTAAATTAAATAAGTCTAAGCATGTTTGAGCGTTAATTGATAGTCCTTCAATATACATTTTATAATTTTTCATTTTAGCCAATCTTTTTAATTTTGTACTTTTTTGTTTTTGGCAATGATATTATCAAATTTTTCTTTTAATCTTAACCATTTAATTTTATCATTTACTTACTTTTTCATCTCTCATTTTACTTCGCTAATTAAGAATGACATATAAATAAAGTATTTTCCCAAGCTAAGACAAATAACAAAAGTTTGTCGAAGAAGCATGCAATAAATAAGAGTACACGTAAGTTTGTAGTGTTATTTATCCTAGTACTTAAAATAAGCTAAGCCTAAGGGTACTTATTATGGTCGTGTACAGTGATTTGTGTGTTAAATAAAAGGTGTACACCTATCTTTTTGGAACCTAGTAATTGTTTTACATGAAGAGTCATCGTTCAATAATTTAAATTTTACTTTTTTTGTTTCATGAGATTAATACAACGAAAAATATTAAAAATAAAAAAAATATTATAATTATGTGAATTTGATTAAGAGTAAGAAAAATAAAAAACAATTATGAATAAAAATTAAAGAAAGAGATGAAAACATTAACTTAATGCAAATGTTATAAAATACAAGTAAATGGTTAAAATAAAATTGTCGGCAAACTCATAATGAGAATTGTTGAAGTGTCCATATGTTACCCACATGTGAGTTGTCCCACGTCGGAGAAAGAGAAGAGTATGCATCACTTTATATACTCAAGGAGTAACTCCTACTATTACCAATTGGTTTTAGTAATGAACATTCTTTGGGTTTATGAGTGGACTACTTCTTCTCCTCTTTATTTGGGTTGCCTAGGCTCATTCTCTAGATTCTATGGAGAGTAAAGTAAGTTTTAAAATTTAAACTTACACATGGTTCTACTCATGAATACCATTTGCATTTCATATTATTGTACTGATTTTATTTTATATAATAATTTCACCACATTGTCCTGCCTTGTTTTATTTTGGCTGCAACGATAAGGAAGGACGTACACTTTTATTAACTAGAGAAAAGGATAAAATGTACATGTGTTTTGGTTGGTGGGTTAAATTACATTAAAGGAGATATAACCAATTATTGGTCAATGGTTTTTTATACGTGAACAAATATTAATTATTCATCAATTTTTCATTAATTTTTCTTAAGTGCTATGTTTTCGTATTATGATTTCAATGGAAAATTAAAAATTGGCTTAAATTTGTAGTATTTGAAAAATCACAGAACAAATAAATAATGAATTTGAGTCAATTTAAACATGAATTATTAGTTTTGAAAGTAGTTAAAGTTGAGAATTGGAGAACACAAATTCTTGTGAGAGACAATTTCTTTGAGAGACCATCTCTAATTGGGTCTTCCCATTATATATTTTTAAAAATATTATAAGTAGACATTACGAATAATATAAGTAAACATTTAAGATATTAAAAGTAGGCATTAATAATAATGAAAGTAGGCATTAATCTTTAACGGGTTGGGTTTCAGATACGTCTCTTTAAGAGACAGTCTCTCAAGAAACTAGTTAATCTGAAAATGATTTCTCAAACCTTCACTTTCTCAAATTCTAGATTTTATAATTAACATCTACAATTTAAAATGAGATACTTGTTTATCAACCATTTATAAATTGGGAAATCTGGAAATCATACATGAACAAAATAGGAAAAATTGTCGGGAATAACCCGTACTTTTAACGTTTTCCTGTGAATAACCCGTACTTTTGATTATTCATAAATAATCCGAACTTTACACTATTTTTGCTCACAGCACCCCCTCGTCAAAAATGATCGGTTGTAGCAAGTTAGACCTGCGAATTGACTTGTTTTCCTCCTATATCAGTTGCTGCCTGCTGCCATGTTCATCTTCAACATCTCAACCATTCCTTCATTGTTAAATCCTAACCTTAGAGAGTTACCATTTTCGCACAAAATGTTGGCACGCCATTTTTGACACCATTTTCGCACAGATTTTTCGCAAACAAAATCGGAAAGAAATTGCAAAAAAAACTCCATGAGAATATAATCTTACTATTTTAATGAAGAAGAAGAGTACACACAACCGATTGAAGCAAGCCCTGCGATGATTGTCTTTGATTTGCAAAATTAGGGTTACCCTAGAAATGAATTGGGGATTGGGGATTTGTTTTTGAAAGTGTCATATAGAATGAAGGAGCATGTTGTATGGGATTAATTGAAGCCAACCTACTATAACCGGTTTGTTAGAGTTGGGGGTGCTGTGAGCAAACTGAGTGTAAAGTTCGGATTATTTATGAATAATCAAAAGTAGGGGTTATTCACAGGAAAACGTTAAAAGTACGGGTTATTCCCAATAATTTTTCCAACAAAATATACATAATTTACCGCATAAATAATATCGTAATCAGTAAAAATGTGATATAATTTACAATTTTTTTACAAAATTGGTTTAATCCATTTTCTCTATTACTTTCATTCTTACAATAGCTGCTCAAAATGTTCATTTCAATATATTTTAGTTTAATTCCTTCTTTACTCTCCTCCCCACTAATATTAGTATAGACCAAGTCTTACACTCCACCTCACTTCACTGGACTTCACTCCACTCCACTTTACTCTCCTCCCCACTCTTCACTCCACACTTCCACCCTACTCTTATACTTTCACACTTCGTCCATTTTACTCATATACTTAAAAAAAATTAAAAAATAAATAAATACTAAAAAATATAAAATAAAAATTTTTTAAAAAATTTTAATTTTAAACAACTAAAAAGAATTAAAAAAATTAAAAATTAAAAAAAAAAATTTTAAAAAAATTTTAAAAATTAAAAAATTTAAAAAAATTTAAATTTAAATTTAAATTAAAAATTCAAAAAAATTAAATTAAATTATTTTTTTTTCTTTTTTAAAAAAATCTGAAAGTAGAGAAAGGAGTGAAGGAGTGAGAGATTGAAAGTAGAGTAAAAAAATTTAAAAACTTGGTCCATCCAAAAGTTAATGTGGATCAAGTCTACCTTAGACTTTTTCATCCTCAAATCTTGAACTTAATTCAGTTAATTTAATTTAATTTCTGTTAACTCGAAAGTACAAACTCATAATTGTAATTAATTTGTAAGTCTACCGTAACTAATAAAAATATTGTAACTATTTAAAGCTTAATTATGTATATAATTTTTGTACCAAATAGGAATTAATTTCTATATATTTTTCTTTTTCATTCACGTCTTTTTACATTTTCAATGAACTTAAATACTTTTAATTTTTAACTGCAATAAAATTATAAAAAAAAATAATATTTAGAAAAATATATAATAAGATAAATCTATCAAAATCCTGCATATAAAATATATTTTTCATATATTTTATAGCTAAAATTTAACACTAAAATTAAAAATTCTATATGAAAAGTATAAAAGAAAACCACAATAGAAACTACTCAAAAAAATAAATGGTGGGAGTATAGGATTCGGTTTAGACATTAACTAATTTAGTTGTTCACATGTATACGTAGTATTTTATACGCTGTACGTAAAACTTGATGTTGATGTATCTCTGCATTGACTAGTGATAAATAAAGTTGTACATAAACAAGATATGATTACAATTATATAAGTATATTATATCATCATGAAAAGTCACTTTTTAGTTTAAAATTTCACAAATAACCCTTTTGAAAAAATAAGGTTTAATTTACTTCTTTGTAAAATAAAAGTTCAAAATTGAATCATCTAAAAATATTTTCTTTTTTAGTAAATTTAAGTTCAGCATAAATTAATACCAATTCATAAAAATAAATTAGTGGGCAAAAATAAATTTTATTTCATTTAAAAAAAATCTTTTTAGTGAAATTAATATAGTAAAAATATATTCATTATTAATTATTCGAATAATTCTTTAGATGAAAAAATACAAATATATTATGATAAGGGATATTTTACATAGTAGCATATATTTTAGCGAAACACAAGTGATAACACTTTTTTAGTTTGGCTCACAATGTAGCATAAACTTTTGCACCCAATACACAATGTGACATTATTGAGTATAAATTCTACTAAAAAATCGTTATTTTTAGTGAATTAGTTGTGGTCAAGAATAAAAAAAATAATTAACACTTGCGTTTCACCAAAATAAAATGCTAATTAATTAGTATATATATCCCTTTAATATTTGGTCTAGGATAAGCAATATAACACTTTTTATATTCTAATGAAGTAACTCATTTTAATTTTAGTTCATCTCATTAAATTTGCTATATTTTTATTTTTGGTTATAATTACTGTTTTTTAATAATAGATTTTATTCACACATTTAACTTACATTTTCATATTATCTATATTTTTCTCATATTTTCTTATA
This sequence comes from Amaranthus cruentus, assembly GCA_019425755.1. Lineage (NCBI taxonomy): Eukaryota > Viridiplantae > Streptophyta > Magnoliopsida > Caryophyllales > Amaranthaceae > Amaranthus > Amaranthus cruentus. Next base: position 17,789,801 of record CM033458.1, on the reverse strand, counting down.
AAATGAGTACATTATAACATTTAACGCATTTTTCTTAATTTTTAGCTAAATTTGTGCTTAAGGTTATTTCTTTAGGATGGTGGAAGTAGTGGAATGAATTTTAGCTTTACATGAATTAACAAAAATGGTGCATTGAGACCCTGTTCTTTTGTAATTAATAATTTATATAGACCTTTTACAACTATTAATTTTTCTTTTTTGGCATCGGGTCCTGAGCGACGGCCCCTCTTGCCCACCCTTAGGGCCGGCCTTGGTAACAATTTAATTAATAAGTAATACTTTTTTCTCATAAATTGGGCCATGTGGTAAATTAAAAAAGAAGGCAGAAAAAAGAAAAAGAGAGAATGACACAATAGAGAAAGGAAAGGAGTGGGTGGCAGTCTCTAGCTTTATTTGGGATCTTTTTATAATTTTGAGATTACTTTAATTTGGCTAATTTTTTAACAAAATAATTAAATTAAATTAATTATTAATGTCACCTTCTTTGACTAATTGAAGAGCCCTAGCCACAGCCCACAGGCACCACATACATACACATAAATGGGTTTTTGTTATGGCTCTTGGTTTAACCTTTCCCTTCTCCTTTTATGAAGATATGTCCCTTTCACTCTTTCACCCAAATCATTGATGGATGCCCATCATTTTCCCTTATTGTTGTCTCAATTTGCGACATTTGTCATTTTCGTCGTTTTAATTTGATGATTTTGCTATATTTTTATTTTTGGTTATACGCTTACACCTGTCTCATATACATGTTTTTGTCTTTTCCCGTTAACCTATTATTTTCCTTATTAAAACTTCAATTTTGTTTCAAATCTAGCTATTTTTGTCTATGATCATAATTGATAAAGTTTTGAGGGTTGCAACTCTTTTACATATGAATAAGGACTATAACGGAAAAAGATGGAGTTTATTGATAATTTTTTATTCATTTAGAACACACTTTAGGCTATTATTGTTTCTTTGGTTGTTGAGTATGACATAAGAAACTTTATTCATTAAGTTATATAATCCTTCATTTCTTTTTTTATAGCTACCTTTTTTCTTATATATGATATACATTTGTGAAAAATGTAAGTATTGAAAATAAATAGAGAATATTATATTTTTTATATATATTGTAGTTATTTTTCACATCCTATATGTAGGCAGTAAATTTTATGAAAAAATATTTGTATTATATATTAGAAGCAAATTATTACAAACTCAATAGTTTGGTATCAGAGCTATTGTAGATTTTTGTGAATGGTAACATTTAAATTTGAATATAAGGCTTATTTTGTGAAATGATTGTAGTTGAAAAATAGTATATATATTGAAGATTCAATAAAAAGAAAATTTTTCTTATTAAAGGATGCAAATGAAAATTATTCTTTTTTTCACAAAAAAGTGACTTAATTTAAGACCTTTATAGAAAATAAGAAACGTGTGGAGAATGAGATTTAGGTATAATTAATCTAGAAGCATATGCAACCATAATCTTATATATGCCTTGAAATCGGATGTTACATTCTTGGTTAATGGTGAAGAAACATCGGTTGAAGTGTGATTAAAGTTCAAGAGCAACTTCTTTATGAAGAAGATATACCTTATACTTGTTTTTTTTAGTTCAATAAGAATATATCAAACTTAAAAATGTATGTTATCAAGTCAAATAGGAATAATGACGTGAAATTAATTCCTATATAGTTAAAATCCAATTTTGAAATTTAAATTATGAACGGGGTATAGTAGTGTTAGAATAAAGAGACGATAAGAGAAGTTAAAGGACATGAATAAGGGTTGTAAGGAAAATAAATAGGAAGGATGTTTGGCAAACAACTGATAGATAATTAATTATAGTGGCTAATTTGATTAGCTGATTTTATAAACTGGTTTGACCAGCTGATTTTGAACTCGCAACTATTAGCAACTTGTTCAAAATAAAACCGTTTATTTACATATCAATAAGTTGTTTTTACCAAATAGTTTACCGAACATTAGAATTGGCTGGTTTGACCACTCAACCTTCTATATGTATCAAAATAAGCTTAAATTGCTCAATAAGTCATTTTGCCAAGAACCCTCAAAATCCTCTCATAAGTCATTTTTCTTTGATTGTTGCAAATGTTGTACCGCTTACTTTTCTCTGCAAATAGAAATCATAAAAAAAAATAGCTAATTAAAAGTAAAAAACTTCTAGGTTGATAAACATAGATATTACTTCCTATATTCCTCTTATTTAGCATTATTTTTTATTTTGGGTCATCTTTTATTTTGCATCAATTCCATTTCTAAGAACTGTCTATTTGAGAGATGTTTCTCATGCCCAACCCATTAAAGCTTAATACTTACTCGTATTTTACATTTTACTTAATGTGCTAACCGAATTAGAAATAGTCTCTCAAAAAGTTTGTCTCTTATAAGGAATTTTTTTTTTTGGGAATTTCTCTTACAAGAATTTGAGTTTAAAAAAAAAGGGAAATGCAAAGGAGCGTGTGGGGTCGTGAAATAAAATGGACAAGAGATGAAGAAATTAGAAATATGAATAGAAGGAAGGAAATTAAAGCATTAGAAGAAGGAAATACTACTCTATCCCCTTAAAATTGCATCAAAGAGAAATAGGGTTATTTTTAAGAAAGTATTAATAAATAAAGAGAGAAAATGAATTGTGTGGATGAAATTAAAAGCGTGTTAAAAAATATGGATAAAATTAAAAGAAAGTAGTGAGTCATTGTCTAAATATAAAAATAATACAAATTAAGTAAAACGGACTAAAATAAAAAATAATGTAAATTGAATGGGGAGTGAGCATGGAGCAGTAAACTAAACACAAAGAAAGAAGCGAAGCAAAGAATCCAATTCTCTTGTTTAGATTTGGAAGAGTTAGTAGACTTGTCTCCATGATGGGAATTAGTGGGTCCCAATACCATATTCATCCTAGCTTTCATAGATAGAGATGGTACGTTCAACACACAAACAAGCCTCGAGTGGACCCCACTTTCCAATCATGGGCCCTACACCAATCTTTTTCTTTTGTGGGCTCCACCTTCAATGAGTGCCTCATTATTTTGCCATTGAACTTATTTTCATCCTCAAATCTAATTTAAGTACATGGTTTTTCGAAACACACCAATATCACACGATTCAAGCTAGCTACTTGTTTTTTTTCTTAAAAAAAAATTGTTATAGATATAATTAAGAAGTAATATAAGAAAGTAAATATGTATCCCGTTTTGAATTACATGCATCTTTAGATGGTGTCACAAGAATTAAAAAATTCATTATCAGTGCATATGTGTCTATTTTACCCAATTTGAATAATAGGTGAAAAAGTAATGACGTGACAAGTGAAAATAAAGTAAGGGTAAATTTAGTACTTCCTCCGTTCTGAAATACTCGTTGATTTTGTGCACTATTCATCGTTCAAGCTTATTTTATATATTGTGACTAATGTCTAAGTAAAAATATAGTCAAGTGAGATCTTGTTTTAATCGTCTAGTCGCATACTTTCATAATATTAACTTTTTATTATTTTTAGATTTGTATAATTCAACATATAAATAAACAAAATAACGCATTGGAATGCGTAAAAAAGTAAAATGTAGCAAATATAATGGAACGGAGGAAGTATTATTCAGTTTCTATTTGCCAAAGATGAAAAGAATGAAGTATTGTGAAACCACCAAAAAAATAATAAGTACAGGTAACACAAAAAAGTAGTATGTTTTTATTGAAAGTAGATATATATTACTCCTTATTTACTCTTTTATTTACTTTAAGTTTGTTACATTGCATAGATTAAAATAAAAACTTTTTAAATATTAAAACACATTAGATGTAAATTATATTCAATGGGATAAATATCAAAAACAGTATATTAGGTGTAAGTTTTTGGTTTTTTTTTTGTTTTTTATTTGGTGTAAATTACATTGAATGGGACTTTGCATTATATTGTTCTTGTGTAGAAAACTTTTATGGGTGACAAAGGGGCCTAGCAAGATTAAAAATAAAACTAAATAACATTGCAAAAGTCAAACAAAATAACATTAGATTACTTGGATCAAGATTAGACTTAGAAAAACTTAAAAAGTTAGTAATAATTATATAGGAGTAATAGTTAATATAATCAAAAAGATTGACTTAAATAACAAACCAACAATTCGAAATTTCAAATTTTGATCACAAAATGGGCACCATATTTGTCAACAATAAAGTAACAAGGAGAAAACAACAAAAATAGAAATAGCTTATGCAAGTGATATATGTCTAATATTGTCCCCTTAACCTTGCTAATATCTATGCATGCATATCTCCAGATGTGTTCATTCGGGTCATCGGGTTAACTTTGGATCGGATGTATTTGGTTGTTCAAAATCGAATCTTGTATTCATGTTGAATTTTACAAAATTAATTTTAAAGTCGAGTTAAATCAAATTTAATTACAAGATCGGATAAATGTTAGTTGATCGAGTCACCTCCATTGACATGCATGTGCTTGGCATTTTTCCTAGGCTTCAAGTGACACAAAAGGTAGCAAAAGTCAAGTAGAATGGACATAAGAAACACTATAATTACGCCTTTCATGTTGATGTATGTTGATGTTTGTTGGTATAAACACCCCCTTTCCCCCCAAAAAATCAGGAATAGTGTTTGCAACTTTTTATTCAATGATAGATAAGGGGAAAGTTATATAAGAAAAGACCTCAAATGACTCATAATTATTCTTGCAACTCATAAAATGATATTCATTAAGGAGTAGTATCTACTTTGCAACTGATAAATCGCATATTATACAAGAAATATAATTGGGTATAAATATGAAGTGTAGTTGTGTAAGACTGGAGAATCATTTAGGCTTGGGCATACTCAGGTTATAGCCTAGATCATTTCATTAAAATTCTGTTAATATTGAATTGGCATGACATATAACACCAAAAAATGACAGTTGAGTTGTTGGAGTACGCACACAAATCGAGTGTTCGACTTATGCTATTCTAGTATTTAAATTCGCCTCTGTAAAAGGGGAGCAACTATCTCTTAGTTGTACGTAGTTATCATAAAAATTTCATACTCATACCTCTGGCTCTTAGGCTCTTACAACACATCATTATCATCTTACTCAGTATATCCTGCTTATAGAAATTACGATCAGAGTCTGAATGTTCTCGGAACATATATAATACTCTAAATCACTAATTGTGACCTAACTGCATTCTTGCAATTATTTACAACATACAAAAAACAATATTTTTGACAGCTTAGATGCCTAAACAAGTAAAGAGGATTAGGTGAGAGATGAGAATTTAGGGTAGTAAATTCAACATCAAGTATTGTAGTATTTTGGACTTGTGGAAAGTCAAATCTAACACAATTTTGCTTTTACATTGTTTTAATTTTATAATTTATCAATAACTTATTAGTTTGGTTAACATTAAAAGTTAATTAACACAAAAAGTTAATTTCTTAAGAAAGCATTTACTTCATAAAATTTATAAGAATTACATTTTTATACTCCCTCCTATTTATAGAAAATGGGACATTTGGTTTTTGCACCATAACCAAAGAGGGGTGGGAGAACACTTAAAAGTGGGTGCATTTTCCATAAAGGGTATTGATATTTATGTATTGTTGTGTTGTTGTAGTAAGGGTAAAAGGGTAAATAGAAATGACAAAAATAGAAATGAGACATTTTCAATAAATTGACTTAATAAGAGAATGTTCCATTTTCTATGAATAATTTGGTAAAAGAAAATGATAAAAATAGAAATAAGACATTCAGTCAACCAATCACAATCAAATTTGGTTATTTGCTGGGATACAATTTCAAAGGAAGTAAAGTGTTACCAAACAATCTCTAAAAAGTATTTAATTTTTTTAAAAAAATTAATTAATTAAAAAACACTTAATTATTTCTTAATTATTTCTATGGGAATAATTTCACTCCTATTAATAATCTTTAAGCAAAGTATTATTTTGGAAAGCCCTATATAATATAAGGAATATTTTAATCAAGAAAGTTAAAAAATTAGTGGCATCAAAATTAAAAAATTACAAAGTTAAAAAGATTATCAAGCAATTTAGCACACTCATCTGTTATCTCTGGAAAATATTAAGAATAAAAATAAGTAAAAGAATAAAGAGCGAAAAAAAATAGGAGTAGATACTCCTATTCCTATATATTGGAGTATATATATACACTCTTTTCATCCAACTGTATTTTAAATTTTTCTCATTTTAGTACGTACAATTTAAAGAAACTATTGAAAACCACTAAAAATTATTTAATAGATAAATTTTATTGGAGACTACTTAAAAAGATAAAAATATAGCTAAAAATAAAAAATAATAGTAATCAATATTTAAAATAAAAATAAAAATATTTTAATGGGATAAAAGAAATATAACACGTCAGCTAGCTAGCTAATGGTGCTTGTGGCAAAATTTGATTGCGCCCCCATAACTTTATAAGCTAGTGATATACAAACAAATTACATACAATAATGATTTAATTAATTACCAATCAGTGGGGCATATTAACCAATAATAACCATCAATAATAATATAGATATAAAAAGTAATATAATTGTCACCTATAATTTCAAGTATGGCTATTTTTTTTTGGAAAATAATTTTTTTTCATTCAAAAATCAAAGTACATCAAGTATGGCTATTACTTATTGGTTGATGATTGATTTATGTATAAAATATTATTATATGGTTGAGCTTTGAGAATCTCAGAGCTCAACCATATAATAATATTTTGAACAATTTCTAAGTTATTATATTTTTCATATATTTGTAAGAGAGTTATTATCGCATTTTACAAATATTTAATACTAATTTAACATCTAAAGTCGCATAGTGTCATCCATATACGCTTAAATTCTATTATAAATACTAGTTTGAGTCCATCAAATAAGGGTAATTGGGTTAGCACTAAGCAAGTAGCATATATATTATGATTATATGAAAAGAAAATAAGTGTTGGGGGCAAAATTCATACGTAGAAGACAAATAAAAATGAACAATTTAATATTTATAAGGGTCCAAGGGGCGGGTCCAGGGTCCAGGTCTCGGATCCGCCAATTATTTTTTAGATCTAGATCCGACCCGGAACCGATGGGTCTCAAAAAATAAGACTCAGACCCTTAAAAAGGGGCGGATCCGGGGCGGGTCCAACAGGGTCCTGGACCCGTTACCATCCCTATCTGAGATTATACCCTATAGGTCACATGTTCGAAATCGTTTAAATAGTTAGTGCACGCAAGCTGGCACATATATTTGGTATTAAAATATCCATATACTTTAATTAGAAGCAACTAGATGATCACCCGTGCTAAAGCACGAGACATTTAGAAATATAAAGAAGAATTCTAACATAGAAAAATTATCATATTACAATTTTATCTCATTTGCCTTTCTCTTTTCTAGGAGACTTTTCTTTTGAACGCAACATTTATTTCTTGGTGTTAATAAATAAGAATGGTGTATGAAAGTCATAATCTTGCTAATGACTGACATTTTATACACTTTCAATTTGCTGCTCACCTCATTTGATTATCTTTAAGCCTTTGAGTTACCCATTTTATTTTTTATCGGAAAAATTAATATTAATAACCAAATCTTTCATCCATTCGCTGTGAATAATAAGTTTATTTATTTTTGTTTGACCTCTTTTTGTCTTTGCTTCGCAATAGAAGACAAACATTTTTGCAATTAGCCACTTACTCGATCAAGTTATTTATCAATCTCATTTAATAAACATTTTAGTATATAGAATGATGACTTAATATATATAAAGAGGCATGCTCAATTTACTGGTAGAAAATATCACAATAGTTTGTATTAATATATAGAAGATAAATCTTAAATAGAAAATATATTAAAAAAAATCTTAAATAGAAAATATATTCAAAAAAAAATCTTAAATAGAAAATTTATTTTCAATCTTACTAAAATTACATATAATATTCCAACACATATAAAGGGAAGAAAATTTATTTTCAATCTTGCTAAAATCACATGTAATATTCTAATTGATATAAAGATATAAATCTCCTTAATCTTAAATAGGCAAAATTAATAGTCATATAGAAGTGCAATAGCATGCATTAATGTATAGTAATCTTGTCCTGGAAGCTACAATAAAGTTATATGAAAGTGTATGCAAGAAGCTAATTTGAGCGGGAAATTTTTTCAATCTTGCTAAAATCACATATATTATTCCAATTGATATAAAGATATATATCTCCTTAATCTTAAACAGGCATAATTAATAGTTATATAGATTGGTATAAAGATATAAATCTCCTTAATCTTACATATGCAAAATTAATAGTTATATAGAATTGCAATAGCATGCATTAATGTATAATAATCTTGTCCTGAAAGTTACATAAAGTTATAAGAAAATGTATGTGAGAAGCTAATTTGAGCGGGAAAGTTTTTTACCAGAGGCTGACATGTGTCATTAGGTGGTCTTTGTTTTAGTATATAAAATGATTTGAGATTGATATTTGTTGTTCACATTTTAAAATATTAAGGAAAATTTAATTGAAAGGTTCGAACTTTGCCTCATTTGTTTCTAAAGGTTCGAACTTTCGTTTATCCTATAAAGGTTCGAACTTAGGGGGACATCTTCATCTAAAGGTGTACCAGGTTTTGGTAACCTAGAACAACAGGTTACCTTCATCTTCTCCCTTACTCTTCATCAATGGTTTTTTCCTTACTCTTCATCAATGGTTTTTTTCCTTACTCTTCATCAATGGCTTCCAACCCAAAAAAGCAAGTTCACATCACTAAGCTCACATCACCAAAAATTCCCAATTGAAGAACTTAATGATAAGAAACCCAAGATTTTTGTAAGAAATCCCATTTCACCAGAAAAATTTTCCTAAATAAAAATGAATACCCAGAAACTAAAGGTGAAATTGGGCAGCAAATCTTGAAAAAGTTCGAAGCTTTAATCTTTATGTTCCATAAATTCTGTAAAATTTAGCCCAATTTCAATCAATCTAAAACATTTCAGCAAAAATACAACTCAAATTATAACTAAATGATAAAAAAAACAAGTACCCATTTTAATTTGGTCACCACAATTATTGCATTTGAAAAAACCTAAATCACTACAGAAAAAGATTGAGATCAAACTATAGAAAACAGTAGCTATCAGCATATACAAACATAATTTTAATACAAACCCAATTCAGATTCTCAAAAATGACCTAATTACTCCCAAAATATTTCAAATTTCTGAAGAAAATTGGGGAAAAAAAAAAATTAAACCCAGATGAAAAAGTGCTAATCTTTAGATATCCATGTGTACAATGCAATAGGAAAAGGAATACTCACATCCAAAATAGATAGTAGTACTAATTCCTGGGTTTTTTTGGGTTGATTATGTGTTTTTTTTGGGGTGATTTTGGGTTGATTATTGGTTTTTTTGGATTGATTTTGGGTTGATTTTAGGTATGATTTTGGGTTGATTTTGGGTTGATTATGGTAGTACTAATTGAAGATGATGATGATGATGATGAAAATGAAGAAGATAGTAGTACTAATTGAAGATGATGATAATGAAGATTAAAAAGATGAAGATGAAGGTGAAGAAGATGAAGATGAAGAAGTAAACAGGTTTACCTTTTCATCCGGTTACAGGTCATTCGAACCTTTAGATGAAGATGTCCCCCTAAGTTCAAACCTTTCTAGCATAAACGAAAGTTCGAACCTTTAGAAGCAAATGAGGCAAAGTTCGAACCTTTTAAATCAAATTTTCCTTTTATTTATAATTGTAGTGACAATTTAAAAAGCAGCTAAAAAATATATTTTCTAAATTTGTATTTTTGAAATGCAAAAATATGTAATATCTATTATTATATTTGTTTTGTTCAATAGAAAAAAAATTGATAAATTAATATCGTATCTTTGGAAACTTTAGTTATATATACGAAGGGCTACAAAATTGTCTTATGTACACATAAATTGCCAACATTTTAGATTTTATCAAATCTCTTTACTCACAACTACTCAAATAACATAATAAAAAAAAGTCAAGTGAGCCTAAAAATGGTGAACAAAAAAAAATAATAATAATAATAATAATATAATAATAATAATATAAGTAAATTAAGAGAAAGTATATGAAAACGACAGCATATATATTAATAACCTTCAACCATTCGTATCAAGCACGGCTAGCTAATATAATTCACTCACTTTTCAAATTAAAGGTTTTCCACCATTTTAAAAATATTTAATGACTTTTTATTTGGCATACGGAGTTAAAAATGGTTATTATAGTAATGAAATTGGTATAATTTTTTTTTATAGGAAAATCACATATACAAAGGTTTATATCATGTTGTTTAATTTTTTTAAAAGAAATTATACGAAATCCATTTAAATTCATTACCAATTAAAGGGTGTTAATGAAATTTTATGGAAAAAACACATATTTGAATTAAGTTTTGGAAAATAACATGTGACATTTCATTAAAATTCACACAACTAAATCTTATCATTAACACTATTTATAATTCAACAAATTGTTAGTGCTTAATAAAGTACTTCAATTTATATAATTTTGCGGAATAAGAAAAGTGATTATTTGTCCCTTTTAAGCATTTTAAATATGATTAGAATAGATTTTTGTTCTCTCCCTACAAGAGAGTTATTTATTCTACTCATTAATTAGGTTGATTCTACCCATATATTGATTTTGATCTCTCTCTCTCTCTTCGTGACACTTTGGAGTTGTGAAGCTTGGTTTGTAATTGATCTGTTGATAGATATTATTATTAATGCGATAATGCAGCAGACACTAGAATTGCAATTATCATCAATTACATCAAATTCAATTATATCTCAAGACTACAACAGATCGAAACCCCCCTCATAGAAAGTTGTGTCAAACAGCGATGTGGAAAAGGATATTCAGAATTGTCAGATCTCATATACAACGATCGTAGTTTTGTTAATTTTCAATTATCTTCGTTTAAAGTTGTTATGTACTTGCTAATTTTTATGTATATGTCATATGACTCTTTATTAATAAATTATTTATTATTAAAAAAAAAACTATCCCTCTATGGGGTCGAATTTTTGTCCCAATTAGAGTAAACACCCATTATTTTCAAATAAGATACTAAAATTAAATCTTACATAATTTTTTTCTCGACCACCCACCATATAAATTTTGTGTTATGACATATCTAATCTAAATTAAGATTCATAATGAGCTAATGAGTAACACAAAATCGTGGTTGATTGTGACCCATATAATCTATGGATTATCCCCTAGTAGGAAAAAAAATTTAAATTTAGACTATTATTAGGACCCATTAGTAATTTATTATAGCTAGAATGACGTTTCTTTTTTAATTCATTCGGGACAAAGATTTAACCGGATTTTTAAAATTTATTTTATCTAATATGTTTGATTTTTATTTTTATTTCTCCCTCTCCCTCTGTTTCCAAATGTTTTTCCTATTTACTTTTTTGCACAGTTTTCAAAATAAATTTTAAGTTTTAATATCTCTAAATACGCATCATAAAAAATTATAAAAATATAAAATACTCCCTCCGAATCAGTTTAGTTGTCCCATTTCCTTATTTGGCAAAACCATATCAATTGTCCAATTTCCTTTTTTGTCTATCCTTTTTTTACCTAAATACCCCCACTTTTACTACTCTCAATACCCAACTACCACCTTTACCCTACTTTTTCAATTTCCAATACTCCAATTACCACCTTTACCATTAATTTAATCAATTAAAATACCCAATTAACACCTTTTTAATGGACACCACTCAACCTTTAAAATCTGTGAAATCCCAAATGAGACATCTAAACTGATTCGGAGGGAGTAAAAAAGTGAACATTAAGACGAATCTAACGAGATCTCACATGGATATATTTTATCAACTATATATATGTCTTTAAAATCTTAATCAAATTTCTTTCTCCAAAATAGAATATTCTAAACGGGATCGGAAGATCATTAGAAAATGAAGGGAGTATGATTCATAGTCTTTTCTAAATTTGAATCAACACAAGTAACTTACATTTTATCTAATCCATATATTTTCTATTTTTCCATAAAATATAAATAATAAAATTATTTTATTTACCATGTATAACTCACTTATTTTCAAATTATCACCCTATTTATATTTGAAAAATTACCATAAATAATGAAATACAATATTTTGCTTATTTCCCTACAATAATATACTAACTTTTAATTACCCATGAATAATACTAACTTTTAATTAACCATAAATAATACTCTACCAACTTAGGGTTATATTTCTCTAGAATATCCCTAACATGTTAAAAATCAAATTATAGGAGATTATAAGACAAATAAAATAGTAAATTAGTTAACAAACTAAAGTTGATATTATTCTAAAAAAACACCCCTAAATTAACGTTATTCATAATAAATCAAAAAATAGTATTATTATAACAACTTAACAAAATATTGTACTATTCACGATAATTTTATAAAAGTATTTTACGCTATTAGAGACAGGAGGAGTATTTAAAAGTTTTTCCTAAAATTTAGCAATTAGATTCGACGTCAACATCAAATCAGAATGGATTTTGATTTATTTGGCTAACTGGCCTAAACTCCTAAGGTGGCGTTGCTTTCATTTAGCAGCACCAGCACTGATATCAAATGTCACGGCCATGCATCCCTTCTGTAAATAATGGTCCACACTATTCTCCTACTATTACTTCGGTTTGCCCTCGTTATATTATGATTATTGACACTATTTAGTACTTCAAAATGCAAGTTTTTTTTTATTATGACTAATTTGTAATAAAAATATAGTTAAATGAAATCTTATTTGAATCATATAATTATATATATATACTTTCATAATATTAACCTTTTTTTTACTAATTTTTACTTGTGCATGATTCAATATAAAAATGATAAAAAAATAATGCATTAAATTACGTAAAAAATCAAATACTTCCTCTGTTCTAAAATACTTGTTACATTAGGAATTTAGGATTATTGACATTGTACTATTCATCGTTTAAGTTTATTTTATATATTGCGGCTAATGCATAAGAAAAAATATAGTCATGTATGATCTTGTTTGAAATCGTCTATACATTGTATTATAATTTATAGATGTGCATATATCAATATATAAATAATCAAAATAACACATTTAATTGCATATAAAGTCAAATATAACAAGTATATTGAAAACAGAGTAAATATACGAAGATAGAACGGAGAAAGTATTATTCAATGATTATATCTCATGATCTACTAATAAACATTGCCATAGATAGCAAGAAAAGGTTTAGCTGCCCTTTTATCATACTTTTATGTGGTCTCATCACTTGATCACTTGATCTCTTTTAATTTACATCAACTATTTTGAAGTCAATTTTTTATAAACATGAGTTATCTTTGTGTATGAAAAAACAACTCTTAGCTCCTACTCCCTCCGTTCCCTATTGATATTCCTATTGGGAATATTCACGGGAATTAAGAAAAATAGAATCTTTTAGATAGTGAAGATATTAGTTTATTGAATAATAAATTTGATGGAGGAAAAGTAAGGACCACAAATATTTAAAAAGTATTTAAAGAAAGTTAGTGGAAAAAATATAGGGACCACAACTAATTAAAAAATGTTTTTATGAAATTAGTGGGAAACATGTGGGGACCATAAGGAATAGAAAAATGTTAAAAATGGAGTTAGTGGAAGATATGTGGGGACCGTAATTATTATTAAAATATTAAAATGAGGATGTGTGGGGTTATTTTTGTCCAAAATTTGTGATATAAATGGAAAGATTCCTTATGGAAACAACCATTGAAACACCCCAAAATGAAAAGTGAGAACTTCTTTAAGGAACGGAGGGAGTAGTATATAATTATCATTATAAGTTTTTTGTTGTGTTAGTTTATTGACACAATATTAAAAATATTTGGGTCATAAATTTGAATCACATTCATCTTAGCTTACTTTAAGTAGAACAACCATGAACTTAAATTTTAAGTTGAATTTTGGTTCGTCAACATTACAAATATTTATTGCACCAAAATAAGCTAATACCACACAAATTATTTTAGAATATTATTTTCTGTAAACTAATATTTAAGGGTCTTAACTAAACATATTACACATACATAAAATCACCTGATAAATTAGTTGAATGAACACAAAAATTTGCGTTTCTAAAGAATTTTGAATACAAATTATTATATGATAGTTGGGACGATTTTACTATAAGACGATCTTTTACAAGAGTAACTGATTATATTAATTACAAATTAAAATACAAATTATTATATAAGACGATTTCACTTAAAGACGGTCTTTTACAAAAATGACTAATTATATTAATTACAATAGAATAAGAAAAGCTTAGATGCTTACTCTATATAGGTAGCACAATAAAAACAAATTTGACCAAAGACCAATCTTTTGTCTAGATTAATACGAGTCTACAAAAGTGGGAAAACCCCTTTACATTTTGGTATTATAAAATTGGAAAATCCATTTCCAAAGAATTATATTGTCAAATATATTCTTCATGTTATATATTGTAAGAAGTTTCTTGCATGTTAAAATATAAATTCATTATTTTCAAAAAGGGTAGGAATTAGGAAAGCAATAGAAGCAATAAAGATCATTAATTATCTTGTAATATGTATCTTTAGCTTTTTGGCTCATCTTTAATAAAAGACCAACCACTAAAAGTAAAAGATTGGATATCTTTTTTTCATTAGTATAAGTGTTGGTGTTCCCACCAAATTCATTTCTCCAACATGACTCACCATGCAAGCTTACTACGTACTACAACATTACACCTTTGTTAACTATACTTATAGCGTTGAAGTGTCCATTTGTTATCCATATGTGAGTTGTCCCACATCGAAAAAAGAGAAGAGTATGCATCACTTGATATACTCAAGGAGTAACTCCTACTATTACCAATTGGTTTTAGTAGTGAACCTTCTTTGGGTTTATGAGTGAACTACCTCTTCTCCTCCTTGTTTGGGTTGCCTTGGCCCATTTTCTAAAATTCTATCATGGTATCAGAGCCCGGTTTGTTGTTGGGCCTTTCTACTGGGCATTTAATCTTACCACTGGTTAAGGGGCCTTAATTGGATGTTCATTCCCTATAGGTTTGTAACCCTTATGGTGGGCTAAAATTCTAAGGACATTCACATGTGAGGGGGAGTGTTGAAGTGTCCATTTGTTACCCACATGTGAGTTGTCCCACATCGGAAAAAGAGAAGAGCATGCATCACTTTATATACTCAAGGAGTAACTCCTACTATTACCAATTGGTTTTAGTAGTGAACCTTCTTTGGGTTTATGAGTGAACTACCTCTTCTCCTCCTTGTTTGGGTTGCCTTGGCCCATTTTCTAATTTTATCATATAGAAACTCGTGTAATGCACGGAATTAGACTCATATATCGTCATCATCATATCTAATGTATCAATATTCCGCTTATAGAAATTGTAATTAGTACGTCTGGGAAAGAAAAGAAGACGGTAATTTATACCCATAAGAGAAAACGCAACCAAAAAGTCATCTCTCAACTCAAGAAATATCCTCGGAAAGAGAAATTCTTGTAGGGGAATTGGACAACAAAATTGTATCCAAAGCTACCCAAAAGGTCAATCTCGCACCAAGTTATCACCTAGCTCCTAGAATTTACACCACCACTTAACTAAAAGTCTGATCATCATATGAACTTGAACCATATTATTTTTATCATGCATCAGCCTTTTCTAATCTTCCATTAAACTCACCATACGCTTCATCTCTACTCTACTTATAGTCACACTCTCTAACTCACACTCCTCAAATTTAATTTTGTGCGCATTATTTTTGTGTAGACTAAGTTCATACAAGCCCTACTCACCCACTTAGTAGTTGATACAACTAAGTACTCCATTTCTTTGAATTTGCTCATTATAAGAATTTTTTTGTCAAATGAAATTACTCTAACAGACGGTACGTCAGTAGTACATAATAAAATACTCTTAAAGTTCTAAAGAGACCTAAAGCAAAGCAATGACCTAGAAAACAAATAGCATAAACACAATTTAATTTTAAAAAAATAAGCAATTTGTAAGAGAATCATATATATGAGTCAGAAAAGCACATAAATGTTAGGGTTGAAAACTATAGAGGGTCAAATGCAACTTCTCAACAATTCCACAAATTAAGGGGGTGGAATTAAATTTTCTAAATAAAGCGAATTGTATATTCCAATTTGTTTCCAAATCTTTAGGAGTAGTGTTAAATCATGACTTCTTTTGTTAAGACATTTGGGTATGTAGATAGTGTTTTTATTCTTCTTGTTTCAAAATCATGACTTCCAAATCTCTAGTAAATTCATTGTTAATTCCCTATAAGGAAATAAAATTATTTTTAAAATTTTTTGTAAAAAAATCGAAATTTATATCAATTAGAACAAATATCACTAATCTAGGTAATAGTCTTGATTGTGATTCTCACATTATTTTTCCTTCTCTTTCCGTCTCATAGGTTGATGAGAAATAAATATGTGAATGGAATGAAGAATAAAATAAATTTGTGTATAAAATTGAAATAAAAAATATGAAATCTTTATCATGAATAGAGTTATAGTCTAATTAAGTGGACAACTAGAAATAAAAAAATAAAACCAAATTAGAAAATCAAAGAAAGTACTTTATAAGTTTTTATAGTTTTCACTATGATTTATAAGTTTTTGACTAATGGGCCAATTTGATTTAGGTTCAAATAATTGTGAATTGAACTAAAAGTATTTAAATGTTATTTAGTTGATTATTGTTACTTTAAAATCTTTATCACAAGGTATATAAAATATACATGACTAACTCTTTTTTCATAAAATATTTAGTAGTCTTTCTAGCATCGCCTTAAATTTTATATTTATTAACTTATAATATTTAAGAACCATACTTTTACCCCTTTTGAAAGTTTGTGTTTTTTCTCCTTAATTTTTGGACTAACATTGTTATAACTTATGCTTTATTTGTTGATGTTGTCTAGGGAAAGGATGGGAAGGATCCAAAAAGTGTTGGTGTATGCCTTTGTTCAATGAGGGTGAAGCTATTATTAATTTAGGAAAATTTGCTCAAAATAATCCTAACTATTACCTGTTGGCCAAAAATAATCTCAACTATTAATTATTATTTAATAATCCCAACTATTCTCATAATTTGTTGAAAACATACCCACCCCCTTGTTACCGGCTAGAACATGTAACTTTCTCCCTTTTTTTCATTTCTTTTTTACTTAACTGTTCAAAATAACCCTTCCCTTACATCTATTAATCAAAAAAGAAAGAAAAAGTGGAAAAGTTACATGTTGTAGCCGGTTAAAAAGGAGGTGGTTATGTTTTCAACAATGAGAATAGTTGGGATTATTAAAAAATAATTGATAATTGGGATTATTTTTGGCCAACAGGTGATAATTGGGATTATTTTGAGCAAATTTTCCTATTAATTTATCAATAGTTGGGTTAATAAAGTCATAATATAAGACTCATAAACTCATGTTATGACCTATAATCGAATTTTATCTATAATATTTCCCTTACAACTCAATTTATAACAATAAGTATGTTAAAACCTTAATCCCAAAAGAGTATTGTTTTTCCTAAATCCAACTTGATACTATTTAATAGGTGAGATAAAGACTTTGTACACATGGATCAACAACTAATAACTAGTAAAGTGTTCATTCGAGTAATCAGGTCGAATATTGGTCACATATTTCGAATCAATTTAAAATTGAATCTTATATCCACTTTAATTTTTACATAATTTTATAGTTGGGTTAAATTGAATTTGATTACAAGGTCAGATGAATAATGAATCGTCAAATACCTCACGCCTTTCTCACAAAAATGTTTTAAAATGTAGAATGAAAGTTGGTTCTTGAGTAGAGGTGTTCAACGGGGTGGGTCAACCCAACGAGTCAAGGGTCGAGTCATATTTTAACGGGTAATTAGCAAGTTGGGTCAATAACGGGTCGGGTCAATAACGGGCATTTGTGTAAAGGGTCAAGCCGGATAATTATAGGAATTGGTTATAAAAATATGTTGCCACTTTTTTAATACATTTTTATATGATATTATTATATACATAGTTGAACTGACCCAACGATTCATAAAGTATAATAAAAGAAACTGTTTTAAGAACTTGTAAAAAACGCATCAAAGTGGGTCGTATTCAAACGGACTTTGACCCGCCCCAACTCATTTAACATTTGACATGACCCGTCCCGACCGAGGCCATTTAAATTTTGCTCCGATCTGGGCTATTAAACACCTCTATTTTTGAGAAAATGTTCTATACTCACATGTCACAAATAATTTGTTGCAACAAAAAAATCAATGAAAATTTACTGATATCAACTGATCAATAATACTTCTATTGTATGAATTGTGAACAATAAAAGGGTATTGCAATAATAAGTGACAAAAAATAAAAAGAGAATATTGACCCAGAAAAGAATAAATGGAACAAAGTGTCCTCTACAACCCATCTATATCATTTGCTACAAGGTGATCTTTACTTCCATCTTAAGGATTGCCTTATCCCGGTATATACGAGTCCTACAGAACGCCCAATCAAGCTAACAAGAAAGAATGATATCGCTTTACGAACCTGAGAAACGATAGCTTTGACCATAGGAACTGCTATGTCGGATAACTCGAGTATCAAGCTGAAGTAATACTTCCTGAACCAAAACATATAATTAGAAAATATCGTCTCAGAATTTCTAAAAAGCCAAACTTAAATCTTTGTATTAAGAATAGAAAGCTTAAGAAATTTTTTCCTCGTACGAAACGAAAAAGTTGGAATTTAGGCGACTGATTAACGCAAGATCTAACTACTAATAGTCTGAACTAAACGAAAACAATTGTTTCCGAATCCTTCAAAAAACAAAGCACCACATATTGAACATGTAAAGCTAATCTTCAACATAAGTGCTTCACTTTCGCATATTGCATAGAACCTTTAAACAATAAAACTTTAACCATTTCACAATTTCGGGGAATAGGCAAGAAAATATTGATGGTAGCGGGAAGAAGGAAATCAATGATTCACCTCAATCCCGTTTCACCTCTCCAAGCACTACTTTAATGTTCATTCTCGCCACAGAGCCACAAAGTAAGCATTATAAGAAAAACGAGAATTTTAGCTATTGTCGCTGGAGGTAAGATCAAAGTCGTTCTTTTGAGGATTAAGTTGATTGTTGGGCACATTTTTGCAGGACCCTAGTTGGGTATGTCTACGTTAAATTTTCATAAAAACTGAAAAAAATTCAATATTCTACACATAAAAGGGATGATAGAAAAGATGAAAGAGAGGGGGGAGAGATGGTAAGAAGTTCAAGAAGTATACCATCCTTTGAGGGCCCGCAGTTCCTTGGTGCGCTTTAAGGTCAAAGGGAAGGAACTGATTATAGAATAGAGCAGTGAGGGCTGCACTGTCGCACATTTCCTCAGAGTAAATCTTGTCCACCAGTTGTAATTTTCTTTGAGTTTTTCTGCAGCCTCAGGATAAGGCTCAAGCTTTAGTACCCGTAGGTCAAATCGATCTTCATACATCAATACGATTTCCCCAAAGTTCTGGTGAATCCACTCACGCATAGCTACCTTAAAGCACAAATTCAAATGTAAAGAATCAGGAGCAAATTGATCATGTACTTCTGACGTATTTAGCGATAAAAGGAGCTGTCTAGTGGTCATCTTAAAACAGCCATTGAAGTGGAGTAAGAAATGTACATGAGAAATATCGAGATACATTTATAGTTAGATTTGAAGGAGAACAAATAAATCCTTCTTAAGTATGTTTTTCATAATCTATATTGTAATTTGACATCCAACACTAATCAAGTTAATAAATTTAATTAAAATTAATCTAACACAAATTGGAAACAAATAACGTTATTTCACGCCTTCTTTGAATTTTGGAGCAATTACCTTGCTACTCATAACGACAACGTCAACTAACGCCAACATTGCATCACTGCTGGAACAAGGGATAATATATATATTCAGATTCAGGAGACTCGGTATTTGAAGATGGCGTGTTTACAAACAGATTGGAAACAAATTCGGCTTTAGGCAGCAGACAAAACAAATAGTTAAAAAACAAAAAGGAAGATACATTAAATCTTCATATTCTTTGAAAAGAGATGGTTCAAGCCTTTAAGGAGGGGCATTGGTGAGGGCGGAAAATAAACGTTGCCTGACGTCAAGGGATTTTGGGGGGGAGGAACTGGCAACGAGATGTACAACAAGCTCAACTTATCAATTTGGATTCTGGAGCACGGAACCAAAAAAAGTTGTTCCCTTTTATTATGAAGCTCCACAACAGTAGTTGCTTTAGTTTCTCCTCAAATGATATGGCCATAATGTCAGTAAACACCCATTTACAATCAAAGCATAGATTGTGAAAACACTGTAGGATCGATTTCTGAAAATTTTAAAAAAGTTTTAAAAGGACATGAAAAAATATGAATGAAGCGAAAAAAACAAATACCTCATTTCTCAATTTTTGCAGAGCTCTGGCTGACAACGTACACAAAGATAGGCTGTAGTTACTGATTTTTTCAGAAGTTTCACTGTCAACTGATATAACCTCCAAATATACGCTCGATATTGCATCAGCCAAATTAATGATCAAATCTTCCAATATAGCACTCCCATGTAAGGAGTAAATATTATGGTCATAGTAGCTACATTCCCTGCAACAAAAAGCCAGATATATGTGAGAGACCAGAAAGCAGACGCTTAGGACAGTACTTGGAGAAAAGGGCAGAACATACATGTATTTAAATCATCACACATGACGTTTTGCATTGAAGATACTGTATGGGAGTATTAAGGTTATCCAATCAATATCAGTTTATGTAAGATCAGTTTCAAGTCTTTCTTCATACGGTAGTCCCATATAGGATCACAAGACAATCATTCAGTCCCATATACCTAAGCAGTGGCGGAGCTATGGTGGAGCCCGGGGGGTCACGTGCCCCTAGGCGTTTTTTTATTAAAATATTCAAAGTAGATTTTTTATTGAAAAGAGTTAAAGTGTGAAATTAATATTGAAGTCTTTTGATGATAAATACTCCCTCATTTTAGTAATTTAGACTTATTTATTTATTTTATCTCATTATTTTAATTAGGTCAGTTGATTTATATTGTTCCATTCTTTTATGGTATGTTGTATTTAAAATTTTAGCAGGTAAGGGTAAAATAGTTGTTAATTTTACAATTGAAAATCTGCCGAAATTTCGTCCATTAGTTGGTGCCCCCTGAGACTCCGAACCCTGAATTCGCCAATGTACCTAAGTGGATGTTGCTTGTCAATAAGGTCCTCTGGACAACCAGACACCAAGTACTTTAGAAGCCATAAAAAAGTGCTCGTTTAAAGAGGTTAATAAACAGAACTCATGTGCTTAGTGATAAGTATAAAAGGGTGTCTAAGCCATTGCGTGGCGCATCACATTGCCTGAATGTGGAGTCAAATGAGCAAGGGATTACACTGGATGAAGTATTAAGTAGACTTTGTTACTAGGTCGCCCTCCGAAGTGGAGCACCATATTTCCCAATATCGTGTCTACTAAGAAAAAATTATAAGGTTTTAGGAATAAGAAGCCAAGGGATCAAGTTGTTACAAAGCTAAGATTGACATTTGGAATGTTGGAACTCTTTCAAGGAAGTACTTAGAGTTGGTAGATGTTATAAAAAAAATTATAAGATCAATGGGGGAATTGGCGAAAATTACCCATCAGCGAAAATTACCCATCATCCTCACCACTCTCCAGGTATCACTTCCTTCTATTTCTTTCTGTCTCCTGCATTCTGTGAATTATCATTTTTTTGAATGATCTGTGAATCATAGAAACCGGAGTACTAACATTTCCGAGTCCACATTCATATGTCAGATGTGGATTTCATGTCTGCAATCGTGTTGTGTCGACACGAGTATGGAGAGGCACTCAGGCTCCTTGTACACACATTTCCGTAAACCAATTTGGTTTTATGCGGGAGAATTAACAATGGAAGCTATTTATATAATGCAACAAGCCAACAATGGAGTAATATAGAGTAAACATAAACGTTCTTATTGATTCGGAGAAGGCACGTATACTACAAAGTATATCAATGTAGTCAAAGATATGTATAAGGAAAAATAAACCAATTTTACAGCATGTGACGCGACAACTTAAGATTTCACAGCCATGATTAGTCTACATCAAATTTATGCTTCACTCTATTATGCTTGTTGCACTGCTAAATGAGATAATATGACCTGTTCAGAATAAACATTTTATGATGCATGTTATAAGTTGATAGCATCGTATTAATAGACGAAACAAGATATATGGTCAATGCTAAATTAGAAATATAGAGCCATGTGTTAGGATTAAAAGGTTTTAAACTAAATCAAAGTAAGATAGAGCAAACAAATCGTTGCTTTAGCATGGATGATCATAGCTAAGATATTGTAAAGTTGTATACAGAGGGAAATCCCACCAAGTAAACTTTCAAGTACATTGGATCGATTTTTCACAAGAACGAAAATATAAATCTAGATAGTGCAAATTATATGTATTACGACTAAATTGTAAAAGTGTTTGAGCTTACCGCAACCGATTTATAAGCAGAGACGTGTAAAATTATATGTATTGACCACAAAAGTAATTATGCGACCGTCATTGCGACTAAAACCAAATTTTTGCACTATAATTTAAATGTAAATCATAGCATTAAAGTGAGTGACTCAAGGGGAGAGTTGTGATCGGAATATTATACAACAAAGGTATGCCCCTAACTCCTAAGGTCAAGGGAAAATTTTTGTGGGATTGCCATTGAACCAATACTACCATATGGGCATTTAGAATTAGAAGAGATTATTCTAAGATGAGATTAAGGTTTTGACATTGTTGTAGCCATAGTGCAAAAATGTTGCAACAGAATCGCGTTAATGATGCGGTGATGGGAGTGATGCAGTTATCGTAAAGCCGAATATTAGCCGATAGCATGAGATAAGATTGAAATGGCCTAAAATGTGGCTTTATAATGCGGGTAATGCCAGTTTGCTTTTTTCAGAACCTTAACAGCACAACCAATGTGATGCCACACGACCTTATTTTGTAATACCTAAGAGGATTAAATGTACATATAAGTATATAACTCTTGGGAAGTGTTGCAAAAAAATGTGAATCCCTAAAAGGATTAAACGTATCTCCAATATAATCAGTGCTTTACAACTTTCAGGTATTATGTTGAAATACCTAGGCAGGATATTAAACATCAAGAAAAAATGTCATATTCTATGAAAACTTTAATACCCAAAATTCGACACAAGCATCCAACACGGAAAGTGTGCATGTCAACAAGTGTTGCAGAAACAAAACTCCACTTAATCCAGAAATAATTAAGTAAACTATTCTCACGTATGATCAGCTAGGCCTAGAAGACCTCAACAACCAAAAACAAACTTACCTAAAGTCACCATATCTGAAAAAGCCTATCAAATCTGCAAAAAGATCCATTTTGCCGTGTTTTCTGAAATTTCCTAAGATAATGTCATCACCACTCAACTTCTCTGACATAGAAAACAAAAGCTCCTAAACAAAGAGAAAGCAAAGAATAAGCAACATTGTATTGACATTTTAAGTAGAACTATGTAGACTTCACAAATCCCAACCAATCAATCCATATATACCTTGTCAGGCTTACAGTTTTCTGTGCAGAACTCTTTCTCCATCCATGAAAGCAAAGCTGCTTGACAAGTCTTCTTTATAGTAGAGGAAAAAATCCCTATCCATTCCTCCCTTTCCATAGCAGTTGATATGTTTGGGATTTTATTCACCTAACAAGACAATGATGAACTTGAGCAGAACAGAAGAAACAAAATAAACATGCTTGAGATGAGATGAGATGAGCAACGACAAATATATAGAATGCCAAAGCCTTAATCCCAAAAGATATGCAAAACAAATTATTGATTCATCCATGAAAAAATTAATATCGAAGAAACTTAAGTGCCTTTTGAATGACTCCATCAACCCAATACACAATTTGCCAATTCTAGAACCCGTGGGGATATACTAAAGTGTGCAAGTCAGATCACAAGGGAGAATTTCCGTATGATTAGAGGTTGGTGTGCTTTCAGCTAAAACATAAATTTCAAGATTGGAGAAAGAGAGAAAAGAGGTGAAAGCCAAAAGACGTTATGAAAAATTTCCAAGTGAAAAAATTGGGGCCCGACATATAATAAGCTTGCAGCAACTTCATACAAGAATGTGAGATGTGATGTCACCCAGAAAAATGAACTCGTAACATGAGGATACATAAGTAAAGAACAACAGTTTCTTTGGCAAGTTCGAGTCTGCCATACTCCAATATTATTGATGATTACTTCTCCAAAAAAACTCCTTCTAAGATACAAAGCTGGCTTTTTATATAGCCTATGCTCAAAGAATACCCCTAGCCCCTACCTGACAGTTGTCCAACAGACATAACAGAAAGCCTAACTAATATAACAGAATACGACTTAAGCCTAACTAATTGTAAAATATCTATAATACCCATTATACCAAAGTTACGAGAAACTAACATATCTACTGAAAAGTGAAAACAGCTACAATCAGTTTATGTTTCTGCTTAAAAGGAAATTTTAAAAGATGACAACCATCACAGATCTAATTAACAAATTGATGTATCCATTCCAATTGTCAAGATATTTCTTCATATTATTCCACAAGTATCAGACGTAGAAAATTGAATTAAAAGGGAAATTATCTAGTATGTGCTTAAATTTTTGTGGTTGGACTACACCCCAAATGACTAATCACAACTTCAGTTTTACGAATTATTTTCCTCGCCGCAAGATATCATGTGTCTGAACCTTACTTTAAAACAAGACATAAGTTCGCCTTGCCCAAAGATTTCTGGAACAATAGAAAGTAAGATGATTATAAAGACACAACATGTGAACAATATCCTCCCCATCTGATGCTTCATATTTCATTTTCAAGATGCATATATCTTGTT
The DNA here is from genome assembly GCA_019425755.1 of Amaranthus cruentus. Lineage (NCBI taxonomy): Eukaryota > Viridiplantae > Streptophyta > Magnoliopsida > Caryophyllales > Amaranthaceae > Amaranthus > Amaranthus cruentus. Next base: position 17,764,742 of record CM033458.1, on the reverse strand, counting down.
TCAGTTTTCTTGTATCATGTTTCAGTTTTCACGATTCATGTATCATGTTTCCATTTTCATGATTCATGATTCATGTTTCCAGTTTCATGATTCAGGTGTCAATGTTTACTGTCTAGAAACACATAACACGTATCAAACTGTGAGTGTTGAGAAATAGACTGATAAAGTAGAACAAGCTGTTAAACATAAAGAAGTTGTGCTCACCTCTTTCTCAAGCTGCTCAGTTAAAGACAAAAGCAACCTGAATCTCGGACCATTAGAAACAGCATATAAACTTAGACTGTGCCTTGTATGACCCAAATCCATTGCAACAAAATTTTCTTCCAAAATGACGCCATTTTCAATAGCAAGAAGAGTCTTTGTTATTTTCCCTTTGACTTCATCCCAGATACACTGACAACTAAATTGATCTTCCTTTTCTGTTGAACTAAAAGGCATCAAAAAAATGGCACAAGAAAAACAAATCATTATCAGCCACAAATCAAGGCATAGAAAACATATATTCAAAGAAACATTATTACTATGCATGCTAAAGATATACAAAATAATCAAACAGTAAGCTTACCTACCAAAAAAGATGGGGCTTTCTGGGAGCAACGGGTCTTTTGAATTGTTCTTCTGAGAATTTATATAGGACCCTCTAGAAGGAATGACTCCAGCCATATAAGCAAGGAATACACTAGCAGTCAGGAGCACTTGGTCCATGACAGGAACCCAATCAGATGCAGCAGCACTCTCAAATTGTACCATACTTCCCAAGCAGTTGGATCGACTTCCATTAGAAACAGAAATAGGATTATGCTTGCTGACTCTCTGAAGAGGAAGTGAAGCAGACCTACAATATCAGTGAGGAAAAATGTGCGTGTTAGGACCAATTAAAATGATGTCTGTCTCACCAATAACAAAACTGAAAATTAGATACAACATAGCACATATAATGCAAAACTCCAAAGCAATTCTCTGTACAGAAGTACACCACTTCATAAGCATACCAATATTAGTGTCAAAACTTAGAGAGCTGAAATTTGAAAGTTTGAAGTAGGACTAATAACTACCAAATCCCATCAGTACAAATGGCCTCGATCAAAAAGAAAAAAAATACAAATGTAAATTTCTCATTTCAAAGGAAATACGGTTTAAGTAATACATCATTTTCTTGGAGAAAGAAACAATATGGAACTTGTCTATAGAGTTCCTTTGATATGACGAAAAACATCCAGCACATAGGGTTTTGAAAGAATTTATCAATTTTTGCTATGCCCTTGCCTACAGCCTATGGATAATGGTCAATGTAGAGAGCAAAACAAAAGAAATTTACGCACATAGAATTTCCCTTCACATAGCATTAGCAGTAGCAGACAATCTGCCTTTCACAGAGAATAAAGTAAAAGGACCCATATTTTCTTATGTAATTCTTCAATCATACAAGCTACAACATTAGCAACCATCAAAAATAACCAACTCAATCTAAGTCAACAAGGAAAGGGGAAAGAACATATAAGTATATTTACAAATCAACAAGCACCTGGAAAACTTCTTGGAATACGATCTCTGGGATTTCAACCATAACCCATTTGCATCACTTCTTTGCAAATGTAGCCTAAAATTAGATGATAAAGTTGTACACTCGGCCATTTTTCAAGAATTAACAGCCTTACCAGATGCTCAACACATCCAATTCTCCCAATCAAATAAGAACGTATGGTCTTTTCGCATCTACTGAAAGATAATGACAATCAACAAGTGAAAAAATCATTCAGCAAGCAACAAAATCATTGAAAACTCTTAAACAATATAGTATCAAAAACAATAAGTTCAAACTCAACAATGGCGTAACTGAAGCAAATTAATGATCGAAATCGAGATAATGGGCACTATATATACAAATCTTACCAGGTAATAATCAACGCTCATCGATTTAATTTCTTAGGGTGGATGTTGCGATAGAATGTACAAGGTTGAGAAAACAGAAAAGGGATTTAATTTGTTTTATATACATAAATCGCCATGGATTTTCTGGTAAAGTGGACCCTAATATCTATAACCTTTGGAGGTAAATGATTCGATTCGACAATCGACATGTTCTTTGAGAAATTCCAAATTTATACTTTAATTAATATAATAAGTGATTTTTTTTTCAATAGAAATTAGGCAAAAAGAATTTTTAAATCAGAATCAAACCCTTGTCGCAAAAAGAAATGTAAAGCACGATTAGGACAATGTATGATTGTTCAAATTTGATTATTTGAGTCGGTAATTACATGTTGGTTTTTCTAACAAAACTAAACAATTTTTAATAGTTATATTTGTTATAAATTGAAATTTGTAACTTTTGTAATCAACACACACAAGATCTCGGTCACCAGAAAGTAAAATGACGTCTAACAAAATTAATTTACCTTTGATTCTTAATTCAATCTAGTTAAAATAACATTTTTTTTTCCTCAATCTAACTCATGTCCACTTTAAAGCTTTAGCGGTGACTTATATTAAAATTTCAATAAAAGTTCTTTTGAAGCTTTATTAGTAGTAGCTTCAAAATCATGACCTTTAATCTCTCTTATTTCTCTCCTTTACATATTCAACCTCACTTTATTCGTAAAATTAATTAACCAAAACCCATTTGCAATAATACTCCAATCAATTTTTTAGTTGGATTTAATCCACCTTTGAAATTTGGATGTTCCAATTTTCTTTTCCATTTGGACGAACACCTAGTAAACTATTTATTAGTAGCATCTGTGCACATTTTGGTTTCTTAAAATATTTTTGCCTATGGTGCAATAGGATCAACTTAAACCGTCACGGTATCGCTTAGAGCATTTGTTGTTTAAACCCCCACTCTATAGTTAAAAACTCGTTTTGTGTCGTGATTGTACAATCTCATATTTTACGTTTTAATTTGTGCTTTTGTAGTTAAATGGTTATTTTGAGTTTAAAAGTAGTGTTAAAGAATTAAAGTGAGTATTTTTAAATTTTAAGGGGCTTTTTTAAGCAGCCAGAGTGGTGTTAAAATATTTATGTGTAATATTTATATTTATTTTCTTCGGCCAAAATATATTAGTATAAAAAGATAAATATTTAATAAATAAGCCAATATTTAATTCAATTGATATAAAATATGATATTCTCTCTGTATATATGTAATTTAGTAAATAATAATGATGCTAGTATAAAAAGATAAATATTTAATAAATAAGCCAATATTTAATTCAATTGATATTAAACATGATATTTTCTCTATATATGTAATATAGTAAATAATAATGATGCATTAAAGATACTTCGTTCACGTGAGGAACTCACTATCTTTCGGTGAGACGACTTTAAACAAGAAATCTATAGTCGCATAATATAAAAGGAGATGAGCTATTTGATCAATATGAAGTATGAGTGAGATGCGTCTTTTGGTGAGATTGATAAATCGCATTGTCATCATCATCATACCTAAAATATCCCGCCCATAGATAATTATGTCAGGATTTGGGGAGAAAAAAATAGCGACAACTCATACACATAAAAAGAGCACGATTTAAGAGTCCCTGAATCGATAGAAAATAAAGGAGCCGAGTGCGATTGCAGCAAACTTATCATCTTGATAATGATAGAAGTCATTGGACGAAAATTTGAAATAAATAAGATTATTTATCAAAAAAAAGCATACAATAAGATCAAAATCAAACTTATTCTAAAACTAAGCGTGTAATCCGTAAGCTTTAGGTTTATGGTTTGGTTGCGAACAACTTCTTGTCTTAAAATCAACATGTTGACCCTGTTTGCCCTGTTCGCAGTTACTAAGTGCGAACAAACACTTGATTTTTTTGACCATTTTATTACTGTTCGCACTTACTAAGTGGCGAATGACCAACGGTTCGGGTATCGGACCTATATTTGAAATAAGTTTGATTTGGATCTTATTACATGTTTTTTTTTTATTAAAAATCTTATCTATTTCAAATTTTCTCATTGGACTTGTTACATTTATGTTGGGCTGAAAACCAAATATCCGCAAACCGACCCAATTCTTTCCTCATCAGTTTTATCGGTAAATCTTAAACCCTAATTCTTCTATCAAACCGCCAAACCTTTACCAACAAAAACCTTTGTCATTCATCTCTCGTTCCCTTTCTTTCCATTCATCTGTAACACTCTAAACCCTAAATTAAACTCAAAGATGGTGAAGAAGAGCAAAAGTAAGATCAATCCGTTTACAATTTCTGTAAATTTTTTTCTGGGTTTGATTTTAATTTCAGTTTTTAACTTGTTTTGAATTGATTGCAGAGAGTAAGAGTAAGAGGGTTTCATTGAAGAAAAAGTACAAGATTATTAAGAGAGTCAAAGAACATCACAAGAAAAAAGCAAAGGAAGCAAAGAAATCTGGACTAAACAAGAGGAATAAGGTCGAAAAAGATCCTGGTATTCCTAATGAATGGCCATTTAAGGAGCAAGAGCTTAAAGCTCTAGAACTTCGTCGTGCTCGTGCTTTGGAGGAATTAGAGCAGAAGAAAGCCGCCCGCAAAGAAAGGGTATTCTCTTCAATTTTCCTTGATTATTTTGTTGTTCTTTTTTTCTGCATTGTTGATATTTAGTTTTGTTTAGGGTTTATTTAATCAGGAAAAATTCTCTTTAGTTTAATTTTTTTTCCTAAATAATTAATTAATTTTGTGATATATGCCCCAACCGTGACGACCTATTTTCTAGATTCTCTTTAGTGTAAAATTTTGGCCTAAAAATAAGTAATTAATTTTGAAGTAAAGTATTGTAATCGATACTGTAAATTGATATTTAAGGCCTTAGTTTAGAGTTGGGTGTTGTGCTGTTGGGCACCTTGTACACGTCCAGCTCTGTCCCTAATCTAAATAAATGTTGGTGCTTTTTGTTATGATTCTATCGTTATTGTTATTGTACATATATTTGATTAGTTTTACTTTCTGTAAATACCTGCCTTTTGAATGAGAGGAGGGTAATTTGAGTGTAGGATCTCATCTCTGCTTATTGTATAGTTATTCGAATAGATAAAGCTTGTGGTCTGCTTGTGTTTCTTTAATATAAATTCCTTAGATGTTCTCTGGTTGATGATTTTTCTTCAATCATAATTGGGAATATGATGTATACTATTGATTTGTAGAAAGTTTTAAAATAAAGCAAGAATAATTGTTTGTCTTTTGGTGTAACATAGTTAGGGTGTTGGAGTGATATATGGAGAATGGATAAAGGGTTTTTTAGCGGTAACTTTATAGAGTTGGATAGTTTATAAAGGAAGAGGTGTATGATAGAAACTTAGTAGGGTTGATGATGATCAGGTAAGGAATGAAAGATGTATCAGCCCTCGCTTGCTTGGTTCCTGTAAGACAAGAAGCATAAATTGAAGTCTGTGTGGTTAGGTAGCCACATCTGTCTTCTAGTGCCACCTTATTGGACAATGACACATTTCAGGACATTAGAGATGGTCCATTGTGGATTGGCCATATTATGGTTTGTCAATGGACGACTTACCTTCTGTAGGTGAGAACACGTGTCCATGAGGTAGAAATGGCTGCTGGTGGGTATCATGTACGATAAATTTGACATCTAAATAATGGGTGTGAGTCGTGAAGAAAATTTCAAGATGTAGAGTTGAAGATGCAAGATTTATATTTTTGGTGATACAACTTTGAGGAAAGTGTAATTTAATACACATATATTTGTCAAGAATAAAACTCAAGCTATATGCATATTTTTAGTTTGCTTGATGTTTATACCACATGTCTTGTTGAATTTGCTATGCAACATTCAAAATCTCTCATTTCGATTTGCGTTTTGTAGCAAATTTTAAGAGACGGAGGAGTACATATTAACTTGTATTTTCTTGTGTGATCGTTTATATTTTAAAGGTGCCATCCTCTTTGTCCCTCTCACCTTCCTTTTTATTCATGGTTGCATGCTGGTGATAAGGGCATGGAATGCCCATTTCTGTGTTTCCAACATGAAATTTGATTTTTCATGCTTGTGTCTTGTTACCTTTTGTTGTAATGTTTTGTACTTGGAAGTACCATTATGACGCAGAGCTTTAAAAATAATGTGATACTGATTTAAGTAGCAAAACAATGTACCTCTTCCATTCCTAAATAGGATGGATAAAAGTTCACAGCGTTTTTCAAGTCACTATCAGTTAATTATCTCCAGAGCCTCATCACTAATAAATAACACATCATTGTGTTCATAAAGACAATGCTATTTAATTAAATGTTGATAAGAATGGTAACATATCAAATGAAGAAAACAAATGTACCAACTAGATTGATATTGTTTCTAATATTCCATTCATGGTATAATTGCCTCCAATCGTTTTAATGGTTATTGTAAGAGTATTTACTTGCATGATAGTCGACTAAAAAAATATGTGTATATGTGAGATTTTGGCCCTCTCGAGTCTGAGTTTTGATAGTTCTTTGTAAATGATATATTGTTTTTGTCACTTGCAAAATGCTTTAGAGAAGTTATAGGAGATTGTGTCTTGAAGTTGTTGCATGATATATTGTTTTTGTCCCGAGACTGATCTTTAGATTGGTGGCATCAAAATTCAACCAAAACTAAATTTTTCAACTTGATGCTTTGTGGGATAAAAGCACACATTATAATTTTAATAAAAATTAATAAGAATCATTTCATCTATTTAAAAAATTGACTCTAATGTCATAAAAATTGCAACTACAAAATGTGTGTATATGTGAGATTCTAGCATTCATGGGTCCTGAGTTTTGATAGTTCTTTGTAAATGATATATCGTTTTTCTGTCACTTGCATAATGCTTTGGAAATGAAGTTCTAGGAGATTGTATCTTGAACTTGCTGCTGACCTTTAGAATAGTGGCATCGAAATTCAACCAAAACTGAAATTTTCAACTTGATGCCTCGTGGGAGAAAAGCACACATTGTAGTATTAATACAAATTCATAGGAATCATTTGTTTAAAACATTGACTCTATTGTCATGAAAACTATCTTTCTATGGTCAGATTTTCTGATTGTTGATTTTTGGAGAATCTTAATGCTATTATTTGTTGGACAAGTCTTTTACTTCAAGAAACTTATAGAATGAGTTACTCGAGAAATTGGTCAAGTAGGAGAGTCGCTTGACTTTAAAGAGTAAGTGTTACTAGAAAGAGGGTTGAAAATTGTCGAGGAATAGAGTTTCAGAAGATGTTGGTTCGATGAATGTTTCCTTTGCCATCAATTGCTGTAAAATGAAGTTTCCTTGGTCAATGGACTGGGAAAAAGAACTTACAAGATATTGTGCGAGTTTAAGTGGGATTGTGGAGTAGCTTTGGTGGGAAGATATTGTTATTCACTTTCGTGAGATACATTAGTACATAGGTTGCTCATTTAGTTTGAAGTAGCTAATTCACCTTTTTGAGATACATTTACACGTATGTTGCTCATTTAGTTTTCCAAAGTTTGCTTGGTTTAATTTGGTATAGTTTATGTCCATCTGTGTGATAGAATTTTTGACCCTTTTCCTTCCATTGATGGTTTATTGGTTAAAGCAATTTATGTGTGCATGTGGTGTTGAGCTGATATCTGTCTAAATATATTTTTAGGCTCAAAAAAGAAAGTTGGGATTACTTCAGGAGGACACCAATGCTAGCACTGAGAAGAATTCTCTTGAAGAGGAAAAGGGTGCAGATGTTCCCAAAGATTTCATTAAAAACCGAGGTAGTTGAAGCTTGCAAGATATAGGAGTTTGACGCGTGTTATTGAATTGTTAATGCTCCTTACTTATAGATACCTTTCCTTTCCGTAAGCCCGTAACGGTTTTGATTTTTCAGATAATTCGGACAGAACGTTTTACAAGGAGCTAGTGAAGGTCATTGAAGCTTCTGATGTCATTTTGGAAGTTGTTGATGCTCGTGACCCCCTTGGTACTCGTTGTGTAGATATGGAGAAATTGGTTCTGAACTCGGGTCCTAATAAGAAGCTTGTTTTACTCTTGAACAAAATAGGTATATCTTTCGCTCAACTAATCACTGTTAGTTGTAACTTGTAAGATTAACTGTCTTTTAGTTTAGTTTGTTGTATTTATCGTAACTAGATGCCTTGGCAAGTTTATGCATCTTTAGATTATTTCTTGAGCTTGATAATCTTTATTTTGGAAACATGAATATCACATTATATTCATTCCCGCTTGTTTTCTATCATTGAGATTAAGGGGTTTGTTTTGTCCCTAACCCTATTTGCTCTGTTTTTGTAACATGAGTGACTCCCCTTTTTTATTGGTGTTGTTTTTATATTTTGAGGCAGATTGAGTGCCCCCCCCCCCCCCAAAAAAGTGTTCCATGTTAGTGAGTTGTATTATATAGATCAGTATATGGAACATGGGAGCTATGGTTTGCTCATTGCTCATGTTGTCTATTTCGTTTGTTCTTTTTCTAACTTTGGCTGGTGTATGTCAGATCTTGTACCTCGTGAAGCAGTTGAAAAATGGCTTAAGTATCTTAGAGAAGAATTACCAGCAGTGGCTTTCAAATGCAGCACTCAAGAGCAAAGATCAAATTTGGGGTGGAAGTCCTCAAAGGCCGCTAAAACTAGCAACCTTCTGCAAACCAGTGACTGTCTTGGAGCAGACACCCTTATTAAGTTGCTTAAAAATTACTCAAGGAGTCATGAGGTGAGAAAGCCGTAAAACTTTTTTACTGCTGGCAATCTGCTTATGGTCACTTTGCTTGATCATGACCTTAACAAGTCATTTTACCATATGCTTAAATGTCCGTCCTCTGTTGATTTGGGGCTTTTGCAGATCAAAAGATCAATCACTGTCGGCATTGTGGGTTTGCCCAATGTAGGCAAGAGTAGTCTCATAAATAGTTTGAAGAGATGCCATGTAGTCAATGTTGGTTCAACTCCTGGATTAACTAGGTCACTGCAAGAAGTTCAGTTGGATAAGAATGTCAAGTTGTTGGACTGCCCTGGAGTTGTCATGCTCAAGTCTTCGCAGAATGACGCAACTGTGGCCCTTCGAAATTGCAAACGAATTGAGAAGCTTGAAGATCCCATTGCACCAGGTAGTACAAGTACTTCATTTCATTTATGTTATTGCCGTTTTCATGAAATTGTATTGTAATGATTAGCTAGTGTTTTAATGTGTTCACTAAATTACCGAGACATGGAAACATGTGTGAATATCTATGTTGTAGAGAAGGGAATGTTTGTCATTTTAAGTGAACATTAATTACATGAAGTGCATGAAGAGAACACAACACTTTAACTCCTTGTAACTTCGTTATAAATGATCAAGTTACTTGGTACTGCATTGTTACCTGGCGTTTTTTTCCTCTTCGGTTGGTGTTTTTTGATCTTGTTATATCTTTCTGCAGTGAAGGAAATTCTAAAGCTCTGCCCTGCCCAAGTACTAGTCACATTATACAAGGTCCCTAGCTTTGAAACTGTAGACGACTTTCTGTATAATGTGGCCACTGTTAGGGGAAGGCTCAAGAAAGGCGGTATTGTTGATGTTGATGCAGCTGCAAGGATAGTTCTGCATGACTGGAATGAAGGTAAGCTCAAGTAACCAATGTCCTTACTTCTTTCCTCTAATTAGTGTCATGATTTTCTCGCTTAATTTTCTATCTTTTCAGGTAAAATCCCCTATTATACGATGCCTCCGGTAAGGAACCAAGGAGAAATTTCCGAGTCTGAAACCAAGATTGTTTCAGAACTCGGAAAGGTATTCGACATAGATGACGTATACGGAACTGAATCCTCCTTTATTGGAAGCTTGAAATCAGTCAATGATTTCCAACCTGTGGAGGTTCCGCCAAGTTGTCCATTGAATTTCGATCAACAGATGCTTGAGGTTAGCTTCTTTTTTCAACTCTAGTTACTATATGTACAATGTTAGTGTTTTCTTGTCTATGATCAAATATTGGTGGGTTTTAAAGATGTATCGCTATATTTTCATTTTCGCCTAACAGGAAGATCCACAGCCATCAGAGAACAGAGGAAATGACGTTGAAGGGAATGGTGAAGATGAAATAATGGAAACAGAAGAAGAAACCGGAAAAGCCAAGGCTAAAAGCACCGCAAGCAAGCAAAACGAGAAGCTTTACGATGCAGAAGGAATGCTCAACACCAAAATGAAGCGAGCAGAGAAGAAGAGACGTAAAAAAGCGAACAAGCTAGCTGCATCAAATGATACCATGGATGACGATGGTGACTATGATTTCAAGGTGGATTACAAACAGGGAGGATCCTCTATGAAAGATGAAGATGAAGACGAAGACGAAGACAATGATGGAATCGATGCGGAGGTCCCAATGGCTGGTGTAGAATTTGATGACCAGTGATTAAGCCTTATATTTATTTTCAACCTTGAAATTTTGGTAGTGTTCTAAATTTTGTCAAACATGGATGATTGTGGAATGAAAAATTATTCAACTTTAGTATACTTAATTTTATTTAGAAGATCACTATTTCTTCACTAGTACAAAATGGATGAGTATTGAAAGGTCCTTGCTTTTACTTGACTTTTAATGCTAACTCGTATTCTAATTAAATGTCTCATTTTTTCTTTTGCAATAAAATGTCACGATTTTTATATGGTAAAGTTGTTTTTTTTCACTTTTATTTTCGTGTGATCTAACTGTTTACACTATTGTTATTAAATTATTTTTATTTACTTTTTCTCCTATTCACTCTTTCTATGCAGTCTCATGTGATCATTTATTTTTTAAAAAAAAACTTGTGAAATCAAGTAAGACATTTAATTTAATTAAAAGAAAGTATCAAGAGAAGTCAAATACTCTTGTATTCCATTTATTAATATTTAATTAATAGAAGTACATTTGAAACAAGAAAGCTCTCACATGATTTATAGTGATTAGTCAGCAAAACATAATTTGGGAACACTAATCAGTAATCTGGCAGCAGAATCAAGTAAATATAATATTATCTTAGGCTGAAAGTACATTGAACTTTTCATGGATGCCATCTGAAGCAGGAGTATTTTCAAAAAGTCAATATTTCAATAACAGACCTTCTCTTGAGAGACCTTCTATAGTATAAACGCTTTTCAAGAGACCAACCAATATCTTCCTTTTAACTTACAAATCCACCCATCATTTTTTTAAAATTTATAACTTGAGTTAGGCCAAAACTTGAATCGTCTATTGTATAGACAGTCTCAAGTAAGAATTTGTGTTTCAATAATGATTTATTTATTACCAAGCTTGCCACATATTGGGTCATGGGCTAATATGATCCCATTTGACTTTTTCAACTCCTGAAAATATATGAACATTTGTTATTATGTATAACAAAGAAAAAATGATATATAATGCTATTGCATTATACCCTCTTGACATAAAGAATTGGAAAAATAACTAAAAATAAAATAGTATATTGTTAAGGTGAATATATCGATTAATTTGAATGAGTATAAATGTATTATAAGTTATAATTAAATTTAAATTTCTTGGTCGAAAACCTTTTTAAGCTTTATATTCTCACCTTCTTTGTTTACGACAATTGGAAATAAATAAAAAATTACATGATAGTCTAATATGATAGTCTAATTGCAACATTAACTTTGATTTTTTACTATGAGTTTTTGAACCCACTTAATAATTAATATAACATCTAAATACGCTATTTTGAAAAGAAAATAAATTTACAAAAAATAATTATGAGTTAATCTAGTAATTGTGAGTTTTTATTTTCACTCTTATGACTGGACTTTTGATTCTTACTGCCTATAGATAGAAACAATTTAGATTCTCCAGACTCCATTTTTCAGCTTTCCTGTAGTAAGATTATTAAGTCCACTTTTAAATAAAAAAATCAACAAAATTATTATTATGTCCTCTTTATAGTTTAATCTAAATAATAAAGCTCTAAAATATATTTGAGATAGTTTAATCTAAATAATAAAGCTCTAAAATATATTTGAGAGAAATAGTGCGATATAAAAAATATTATGATGTAAAAGGAGAGAATACAATATGGAATTTTAATTGGAATACAACCACTCTATTACTCCTAGTTGACTTAAATTGGAACCACCTTATTTAATCACTATTTTAAGATTATTATAAAATTACGTGATAAACGTGGTGATATGAAGGAAGAATTTTCTTACTTGCATAAACATTTAAGCATTGTATAATACATTATCTCTATTTAAACAAATAATTAGGATAGTAATATTGGTGTAAGTATATATGAATATATGATTATGTTAATTTTTTAAAATAATATTTTCGTAATTTCTTGTAAATTTCTAACGTAGAATCAATATATAATTAAGTATTCATTATTCAAATAAAAAATATATTTGGGAGTATTTGGTTTATATTATACCTCTAGTACTAGTATTTAGCAACAAACTGTAAACTTTCTTCAAAAAAAAAAAGTCTACTATATATTGTAATTCACGTTAAATATTTCCTATTATTAGTTTATGACATATCATTTTAAAAGGATAAATAACAACAATAAATATAATTAAATTACTAAGAATTAGGCTTTGTCTTACTTAGATTAACTATTGTTTTTGATCAATTAGGTTTTGTGATTAAATCTTACATGCCCTTTCCTCAGGTTACCATATGATCCAAAAATATAATCAAATATTTTATTTTCTTATTTTAACAAAGGTCCAATAAATGTACATATTTATGATTATTTTAATGGAAAATGAGTTGTTTCCTTGGTGTAGTTGTACCCGTATCGGTTTACGGTAAGTAGTTATATTTTGAATTGTTGTAGTTGTATAATTGTAATTATTAGATATTTAACAATTTAATTAGCTATGTAAATTAGTGTTCAATAAAATTAACAGTTATGGTAATTGTTAGAATATAATTTGTTGAAAAATACAAAAAATATTTGAAATTGTTACTTTTGTTTTTGAAATACTGCAAGTTGTTACTGTTGAAACCAATTACGTACTCGCAGTAATACTAAACGCTACTTTAACTACCAAACAATCACATTTTTACAAAATACTACTCTATCTGTTTAAGTTTGCTACTAAAAGTTACACATTGTAAGGTGTAATATTACTTTTCGTAACAAACTAAAGGGGCACACAAATATCATTTTAACCTCATTAAAACACTACAATTACTAAAATTGCCACGCCAAATACACCCATTTTATATATTATCGATATTGATAAATATTAAGTTGTTCATTTCCACAACAAATTGCAAATTAATATAATTAAAAATTTATCCGTTCATAATTGATGTTACTATAAAGAATCTCACCAAAATTAAAAAAAATAAAAATTTTAGATAATAAAAATATATGTGATATTTTTAAAAATAAAATTGATAGAGAAAAAAATATAAACTATAAATATTAAAATTTTATATACAATAAAATTATTGAAAAAATAAGATAGCCAATAAAATTAATGAAAAGCCATTAAAGAATATTTTTTTTTTAGAAACAGAACAGCACATAGTATTTAATGATTTATAAATTATACAGAATATAGCAGAAGAGCGAGAAAGACGTGTGTGAACTGCCAACACTTGAACATTTATTTCTGTTTGATTTTGATTTTATAATAACACCTGTGAAAACATACCACAAACCCATTGCCAGAAACCTGCAAATGTTTATACTCATGCGATGCCATCAATGGGTTTCATTCTGAATGTTTCTGTAATTAAAGGGCATGCTTTTACCTCTTAATCTTCCCAGGAATTCAAGGTTTAAGTTTCTTTCTTTGATCTTTTCTCTTCATATTTAAAGGATCTTGTTTTTTTTTTTTTTTTTTGAGTTGTTAATCTGAGTAATTCTGCCATTGCTTTGTGGAATATTCTTAGAGTTTTCATCATTAAAAGTTTTACATGTTTTGTTGATTAGAATTTAGAAAGTGATTCCTTTATTACATTTTGCAAATTTTGTGCCTTGCCCACTAATTGTTTGATGAATTGCTTCAAGTATGGTTGGTTTTCAGTTTCATTTATGACATGGGCTTGTAATTTGAGCTTGCTGATTGGTAGGATATGACAGAATAAGTCTATGACATATGGGTTTATGGTTGTTCCTCTTTTAGCTCTTTGTTTCATTGATTCCCTTTTGAATGGATGAATATAAATGGTTACCCAGTAATCCACTAATTGTGCTCCATTTTTTAGCCTCTTGATGCAAGTAGGCATGCTTGATTGGCTTGTTGATTGATGCTTAAGACTTACTTCTTTACTTCTTTGTCCCCTGGGCCCTGAGTTTACTTCTTATCTTAGGGGGTTCACGGTTTTGATCCACAAGAGAAATGTAAACTGTAAGTTTTAGTGGCGGATTGTAGGAGTGGTTGTATACAAAAGAGGTGATGTAGCATATCATTTGGGCAGACTAAAATAGTATATGTAACAAAATCAGGGGATCTAGGAAGTAGATGAGTAAGAATGGCATTGACGAAAGCCGAGTAAAACCCTGTTTTATATTGGAAGGTTGTGTAGTTTGAGTGGTTGTCCATTGTGGATTAGTCAACAACAACAATGCCAAAGCAATAACCCCAACAAGGTGTGGCCGATCACTGTGGATAAGTAAAAAGGGCATCCGGTGCACAAAGTGTCCCTTACAGCGATGGTTTCTTATTTTAGAGGTGTAATGTAGGCAAACCTTACCACATTAGTGTATTGTAGTCAATTAGGAAAATTTCTTAAGGCCTCCCTATGAATTGAATCCGATACGGTTCTTACCTAGTTATCGGATCTTATTGTTTTGAAAAGGAGGATTGGATTTGGCTGTGCTCGGGCCTTGATACAAAATGTTGATAGTCATATATGTTTTAACAGATACTTTGGCATGATGGGAGGAAAAATGTTCCTGTGAGAATTGTAAAATTGTGGTGGATCTGGTTTGAACAAATATGAAAACTAAAGGAAAATTTTTATTGCTCTTGGTCCACTTTTATTGTTTATTGCTTTAAAGGGAAAGGATGGTGACAAATTTGAGTTAAAATTGCAATGATAATGTTTAATCATCATTTATGTCCACTTTGTAGGACAAAGATTGAGTCCCTTTGTGTAGATCAACTACCTTTTGTAACTTACTATAAATGTCGGCCAACATCTATAGTGCTACCGCTATGGCGCTACAGATGGTCTTTGCCTTTATTGAAAGGGATTAAGGTGGTCATACTCATATCCTTTGGATCCAAACTAATGCATTCTCCTTCATGATTAAAGTATGTGTTGCTTTGGTCTCTATGAAGGAACCCTTAAAAAACTATTGAAGAGACAAAAGCATGATTTTCAAGATCTCGGATCGATTTAATGTTGATCTGAGATCTTGGAATTGCTCATTCAATGAGCATTCTCAGTATTATGCCTTGAAAAGGACTCGAACCTCCACACTCTTTAGCACGAGCTTTTAACACTTAATAAATTGTCTGCATATGTGTCCACTAGACTGATCATTTGATTCATGTAGCCGATTCCAATCTTTTTGGAATTAAGACTTTAATGTTGTACATGTTGTGCAGTGCAGTGGCATTGCAAACCTACAACAATGATTTACGATCATAGAGTGATGCGCTTATCGTAACGCCTAAATATTTGTCGAAACCATAAGATATCCCTTGATACGGCTCAAAATGTGATTTTTAACGCCTTTACAACACGGGATTTATCGGTTCGTTGTTTTTGAAACCCGCCAATGCGATGTGATGCGACCTTGTTTTTACTCAATGGTTACTATTAAATATCAACACGGAAGTAGATTTTGTTTGCAACTTTTTATTCCTTTTAGTTTTTCAGGTACTGAAAACACAAATTCTTAATCCTTTTTCCGTTTTTTGTTGACATTGCAGATATATTAAGTTTTTAGTTGTAGGGAAGAATCAATTTTATTGGAAGAATCACAAGGGAGTGGAAGATGCTGAAAATCCCAGATCATCAGGTTGCTGGCCACCAAGCTCGTAGAGGACAATTAGGCCCACAGATTGATGAATCAGGCCGCTTTTACAAGCCTCTCCAGCAGGATGAACGAGGTTCTAGAGAGCTTGCTTTCTACGAAGCTCTCAATTCTAGCTCAAAAGTCAAGAAGCAAATCCTCAGCTTCTTTCCTGCGTTTTATGGTACTCAGATACTCGAGGCATCTGATGGATCTGGACTCCATCCACATCTTGTGTTGCATGACGTTGTCTCAGATTATGTGAAACCATGCATCATGGACGTCAAGATTGGATCACGAACATGGTATCCTCAAGCATCAGAAGACTATGTTGCGAAGTGTCTCCACAAAGATAGAGGAAGCACTAGCGTTCCTTTGGGTTTCAGAATATCCGGCTTGCAGATCTACCAAGGTGAAAAATCCGGTTATTGGAAGCCCGACAAAAAGCAAATTAAGAAGTATACTGTACATGATGTCAAACCAGTTCTGAGTAAGTTTGTTTCTTCAATTCCTTCGAGTAGTTCAGACTGCAATCCTGATCGTGCTCTAGCACATGATGTATATGGCGGTTTATCTGGAATTTTGAGACAACTAAAGGAGCTAAAGTCATGGTTCGAGAATCAAACTGACTATCACTTCTATTCTTGCTCGATTCTCTTAATTTACGATGGTGAGTCAGAAACGAATGGCGGAAATCCTCAGTCGACCATTAAGCTTATTGATTTTGCTCATGTTTTCGATGGTGACGGTGTCATTGATCATAACTTTTTGGGTGGTCTTTGCTCGTTAATCAAATTCGTTGCAGAGTCATCGACACCACTGTCCACCAAACCCGCAGGGATGAATGGCCTGGATTCGTAAAGCTACTGAAGTTCATGCGTTTTTGACTGTCAAACTTCTCTGGTTTAGATTTAATAGTGTCAAATTATCCAGTTAATTGTTTTTGTGAAATTACAAAAATTTCCGCTTTGGTTTGATTTGTTTGGATCAAATAAAAATATCTTGTTATTTGTGCTTTCTTTTTATACTAGTCCTATAACAAGGGCTCATGTATTGTGGTGTTTTTATAGCTAAATGGGAGTTCTATCCAAGTTAATACCCTAAGTTATCCTCTTAATGTGATAATAGTGTTTAGAGAGACAAAGTATAATACTCCTTTGTTTTTTGCACTCTATCCAATATAAAATTTTAATTGTAAATTCGTAATTATGTCTAATCATGCTTTATTATAAAATGTAAAAATTGAAATTAATAAAATTTTCAAGAGTCTATTAAGATCCTATTTGACTCTATTTTAACTTATAGATCAAGAATAAAACACAGATTAAGAGTGATTAATAAATACCCCTCCGAATCAGTTTAAATGTCCCATTTGGAATTTCACGATTTTAAGGGTTGAGTGGGGTCCATTAAAAAAGGTGGTAGTTGAGTATTTTAATTGATTAAATTAATTGTAAATGTGGTAGTTGGGTATTGGGAATTGGAAAAGTGGGGTATTTAGGTAAAAAAAGAATAGACAAAAAAAGAAAATGGGACAATTGATATGATTTTGCCAAATAAGGAAATGGGACATCTAAACTGATTCAAAGGGAGTATTGTTTAAAAAGTAATAATGGAACTATATTTGTGAATATGAGGGATTATTGCTTTAGGGACTCAAAAATTCACCTCCTTAACTTACCCCGGCCCCAAGAGAATGTATATCTAGGTTTAACCTACTCGTAGTAAACTTAATCCATATAAAATATTAATTCATATTTTATATAAATAACATTATTTAAATATAAATATAAAAAAATCACTAGAAAAAATAGAGGTTTTAGGAATTTGAATGGATCGTGACTATTGAAAGTGCGAACAAGCCCTTAACTAGGAATTCCATGAGGAAGGTTAGTTACAACTGGGTAACTGCAGGGCACAAACAACGGTGCGAACAAGCCCTTAACTAGGAAGGGAATGACCGAACCACAGAAAACTCAACAATACGAGAATTCCTAACCCCACCACTTTAATGCCCACATTACTGGACTTGACAGTTATATAAGAGCACAGGGATATATAAACTGTTTAATATTCATTTATTTGAGTTATATGGGAACCTAGCATAGCTACTTCACTTTTTCTTCCACTTACAATTTTGTCTATTTAGTACTACTTCTGACTTCTATATGAAGTATATTAGTAATTAATTCGTTGGGAGTGAAGCATTATCTTTTTTATTGGATGGTAGATTAGATAATATATATGAAAAATAAAAGTGAAATTTTTTTATTATAAAGATTAAAAGAAGAGTTCTCAATTACTTGACTAACCGATGATTCCCAAAACATTATCTTTATTTAATTAATAGAAAAGATTGAGTTTTACAAATAATTTAATTTATAGATTTTATAAAATAAATATAATTAAATATAGAGTTTTACAAATCAAATAATAAAATAGTTCATATTACATTTTTCCTATTGTAAACCTACATATCAAATATTTGCTAAACAAAGAATGAAAAAAATATGAACAACAAAAAGAAAATGTATCAATTAAATTTCATTTATATTCCCATATCAAAGAAAAGTGAAGCATATAACAATCGATTCCAAGTATCAGGTAATCCAGGAAGACACCAATGATTACAATCAGAATAAGTATGAATCAAGCTTTTCTCCATATGAAGCTTCCATTGTAAACTCTTATATATAGAAGGATGAGCATCAATTCTATACTCTGATAATTTGGTAATATTCAAGTATTTAACTTGTGGGTTTGTCATTCCTTTGATAATATTTTCAATAATGTTGATCATAGATTTTGGGAAGTTATTTTTGTTGGATGATCCATCTTTTAGAGGTTGGGTTGCTTTGTAGCAATATGGTTTTCCACTATGTAATGCTGAAAGACTTCTAAAGAATACTTTTGTTGTATTTGGATCCACATTTTGTTTGATCCATTTTGCCCATGTTTTCATGCCTACTTCATATGCTTTGTCTATTGGTAAATCCTCCAATAGTTTTCCTTTGTATTGTAATAAATCCCATCTGCATGAATTTGAGTACAATCTTAGAAATATTACTACTATTTTTAGAATTTTGTGCAACATACTATACATTTTATTTGTTTCGGTCATTTTGGATTAAGACGAGTACAATGTTATTTAAGAAAAAAGTGGATATTAGTAATAAATAAAGAAAGAAAATGAATTATGCGAATGAAATTAAAAGAGGGTTATGGATGAGATTATAATAAGGTAGTAGGTCATTGTCGATAAATAGAAATGACGCAAAATAAGTGGGGCGGATCAAAATGACAAGTGATGCAAAATAAGTAGGACGGACCAAAATGACAAGTGATGCAAAATGAGTGGGATTGACCAAAATGATAATTGATGCAAAATGAGTGGGACGAGGAAATATTAAGCTACATCTACCAGGGTACTACCTAATCAACTACCCACTGCTAATAGATATCAAGAAATAGTAGTTTTCAAAGAAGATATATAAAGAGATTAGCTACATCTTTCATTTTGAAGATAAAATTTTACATAAAGATTTTGAGAGATATACATTGAAAATAAAAAATATTTATATAAAATCTAGTTAAATTAATTTTAAAATTGAATAATTTTTACAATGGGCATATATAGATATTAAAATTTAAAATTTATTTTAAAAACAATATATTTGAAATAAATGAAAGGTCATAGGGTAGGTAACTTACTTTTTGAATTGTCCTCTAAGTGGCCACCAAAGTGCTGAATTGAATATCATAACATCTGCCCCTTTCCAATGCTTGGAATTGTTTGAAACTTGATCTATTATAAGTACTTTCTTCCCACTTGTATGATTTGCATCAAATTCCATCAAATATGGACTCCAATAGAACTCTATTATGGCGTTATAATCCTAAAAATAAAACATGTATACAAACATAAATATTAAATATACTAATACCGTCATATATATTATATTCTGTCAGTCCCTTTAAAATTGTAAATTTACGTTTTTAATGTTAACAATCTTTGAAACTAAAGTAGACATTAAAATGAATTCATGCATTTTTTTTACCTTAGCTTTGAGCACTTTATACTCTAGATTTTTAGCATCAACTTCTACCCTTGAGGATGGAATTGAAGAATATAGAAGGCAAGCCAAAGACTCCCACATGTTTCTATTCATTGAGTCTCCCGCAATTATTAACCTCTTGTTTCTAAGTCTTTCAAGCATATCTCTTCCATCAAACCTAAGAATATAAAGGACATAACCATGTTAGACTTATTCGTGTACTTAACAATCAGTGGTGAATTTAGAAAGTTTTTATATTTGAGTCAAATTGAAACGGCAAACTTTTAGTGGAGCTAATATTTGGTTTTCATAAAATATGTATAAAATCTCAAATATACCAAGGGAAAATGCTCAAATACGCAAATTTAAGCGGAATCAATTGACCCCACAATTATACGTATGTGATATGGCTGCTCTGATGCCATCATTAACATTAATGCCTCAATCACAGGTGCCAAATATTTCATAGTGTCAACCAGATACCCTGTCATTAAATCAAGTGACCAGAGTCGAGCCCTATAAGGGGGCAAGGGGAGGCTTGTGCCCGGGGCCCATCCAAAAATACTTTAATAGTTATTAGTTAAAGGTGCATATTAGTATATTTAGTAATTAAGAACTCATAATTGATATTTCACCCCGAGCCCCAAAAATCTCAGGGTCGGTCCTAAAACCAACAGAACCAAAAACCTATATCAATGATTCAATCTCTAAAATATCTTATATATTCTACCAAAGTGTTTACCATGATTTTAATCCTATTTACTTCTATATTTACATAATCACCCAAAAAAATTAGAAATTGTTTGATCAACATACTCACAATGGTATATCACAATCTTTAGCTTCCCATCTCCATTTCTGATAATCAGAATCAGGTCTTCCATTCTTTTGGCAGCTCATCTTCTCTTCAATAAATGGACAACTTACATAATCATACTGAACAATTTCTTCAGGATTATAAACCCATTTTCCAACAAACATATTACATTTCTTTTGATCATCAAATGACTTATTCATTGATTTTCCCAATTTATTGAAAGAAATATTGGGATTTTCAACATGGGTATTATAAATTTGAGTTGACTTTTGTAGTTTTTCATTGGGATTAGTGGTAGAATTAGCAAATTCTTGTTCTATGTTTTGGGTATTATTTGTAAGATTCAGATTTTGATTTAGAGAAAGAACAAGAAATAAACACCAAAAAGAGCTTACAATTAAGAAGAATTTCCATCTGTTTTGGATAGTAGAAATAAATTCCATAACTTGGAAATTACTTTTGTTAGATCATGTTAATTTGGGTTTTTGCATTGTTTTTGAATTAGGTAGTATTAGTAGTATAAAAAAATAAAAATAAAAATAAAAAAAAAGTTGGTCAATAGATTCTTTGCCAGGTTGTGTGTATGAGGGGTGTATGTACTAACATGGTAGGAATAATTGGCATCCGACCAATAATATGGTTTTTGTAGTTGCCTTGTAGTGGATATATCATATATCCATATATTCAACGAATCGATGTAATAATAAGCCAAAATAACAATTAACAAGTTGATTTTTCTTATAAACTTTTAAGATTGTAGCAAGTTATAACCTTTAATTTTAAAGAATTCAAGTAGACCATAATTGAGATCGGTCAATTGCTTAAAGCAGTCTAAAAGTTAAAAATCAAAAACTGTGGAGGAGCATGACGGACTTTAGCTCTGCCTATGTGATTGATTCTAATCCTTTAAAGTTAATATTTTGATTGTCGTAACTCATATTTATTCCTTTATGAAGTATAATTTGTGGAAAAATATAAAGGTGAAAACAAAGACAGGATCTTTAAACCTTCTAGTGAAGACTTTTCTTAAAATTAATTTGAAATTGTGATTCATGAATTGCCTAATGTTATGTTGGGGAATAGGAATTTCATTTAAAAATATAAATTTAATTAAAAATTAGTGTTTGGCAAATAATAGAATTTCAAATTTAAATTTGAGTTAAATCCAAATAAAAAAGTGATGGTCCAGGTAGGATCTCAAACAGCCGAGTACCGATGAGCCAAGTTAGCGCAAGCTTGTAATCCTTCCACTGACAGGAGCGGGAGGTTTGCATTGCTCTGTGAAACCAGCCTCACGCGGTTCCCTCCACTCTAAAGCCAATGAAATTCAGGCCTTCGCCTAAACCACATAGGCTAACTCCCAACTTGGACAGGGCAAGCTCAGCATATAGCTAACTGACCCAACCCAGAAGTCAGAGATCATGTCCCACCAAATTAATGCCCCCACTTGGGTTACAAGCTCTAGTCACTGAGCTCGGCAAACAGTTTCAGTCCAAATATCTTAATAAACACGAGCATGTTTTAATATGTTTTCGATGTGGGACAATATTGCACCCATATTGCTAGGAAATTGAAAGTAACTCAATTTCTTCATGTCTCTTGGATCACTGTGAATCTGCAACTTCCAACTTCTGTAAAATGAAAGTAGAGGGAGTCATTTGTGTTCATTTATAATCTTCATATTAAGAAAATTACATTCTATATAAGTGTTTCCAGAGCTTTATTTTAGGGACTATGTTCCTATTCACAATAATTTCACTAGGGGGAAATAGAGCTAAACTGTTGAAGTTCATTAATGTTCAATACATGTAGTGTTTCAACTTGATTTCAGTTAACCAACTAATTAACAACTCTTTGGCTTCTTTGGAAGCTCAACGAAAGCATCCAATGAAAAGCTTTACATGTATGATCACTTAATTATACAATTACATGTCCAATAAATCAAGAACTATTCTAACATTATTTTTCTCTAAGCATCAACTTAAACGGGTATCTGAATGGATCTGAACTTCATCTCCTACCCTTCCAAGGCTATATGGGTGTACTAGTTACCACGCGTGTCGGAGCATTCCAAATCAGAACCATTTGTTTCTAATATGTTCCTTATGCTAGAATTGGAGATGCATCTTTCTTACTTTGTTTAGGGCTTCAAGAGCATCTTTTTCCTTGGCTCTTTCAGCACATCATCTTGAAAAGAAAATGTGATGCTCTATGACTAATGACTGTCTACTTGCTCATGATTTTTCACGTCTTCCAGCAGGCTCTAAGTTAACATAAAAGTATAATTTTTAGTATAAACTGCTTATAGTGCTAAAATTTACAACGCGTGTGAGAACTGAGATTAAACTTCCAAATATTACTGTCGGATAACGAACACTTGTATAGTTCATGTAGAAGAGAAAAGGAATGGAGTAGAAACTATTGCTTTCACAGAAGTTGTACTAAAAACTAGGTGCTCTAGACCAGTATGTCAATGCAAATGACTGTATTCTAGATCGATAAAGCAGGCCATGACCTGAGACATTTGGTCCTTATCCTAGATCGATAAAGCAGGCCATGACCTGAGACATTTGGTCCTTATCCTAGACCGATAAGAACCAAATCTCATATACAGGAGCCAACGTTATAATTAATGTACATCATAACAAATTTTAATTTCTGAATTAGTGGGGAGCGCCAGGCCCTTGCAGTAGTGCAGCGCATGGACGACGCGTGAAGGCCCCAGATGCAAGCACCTGTGATGGACCTTCCCCCTTAAAAAATAAATTTAATATCATTTTATCTGATAAGAACAGATACTACACTTGATCTTAGCCAAAAGGCCGAGAAAGGTATGAACTGAAATGTAAAGCCTTTTACTTTTTATAGCATTGCTGTACTGATTTCACCTGTAAACATCCGATGTGGGATTGATTAAGTTGTTGATAAGAAACCCCTTCGATTTGGTTAAGGAGTAAGGACTAGGCAAGTACAAGTATGACTGCAGGCTATACTTACATTCAAGTTTTTTACCTAACTAATGAGAAGATGGCTTTCATATCTTTGAATAAACACCTAGTTCTTGACTTGAAATCAGAAGATGAGTATTTGATGATGAACTTTCATTCTTTTTTATCTCATTAAAACCTGTTTGCATCGAGCATTAATGTCCTTTGATATTTCACCCAAATTTCGCCACTGTAATTATACTATTGTCTCTAAAGTTGGCCTTAAATTTTTCGAAGTTGTTTTAAAATGGCTTATCACTTGTAGAATTAGATCTATTAGTTAATTTAGCTTGTTGAAATTGGTCTATAAATATTGTTGATTCTTCATCATCATATTTACTTATTTAGCATCTCGTTCTAAGAAGCTGTTATTTGAGTTTGGATAGTGTGGGTTTTATCCATGTCCTTGTGAGCATGAATTTGGACGAGTGTAATGGACTTAGGAAGGATGTTAACTTTTGCCTTGGGACAAGTGCACGAGAAAAATCATCAACAATAGTTAAAAACATATTAGCACCATGGGTCTTATGTAGATATGGACCCCAAACATCAATATGCAGAAGCTCAAACATCTTATAGTCTTAATAGAGCTTTTATTAAAAGGTAAAGCATGTTGTTTTGCTTTATAACATGTAGTACAAAGATAAGAATTCTTGAGACTAGTAACATTCAAAAAAGGAAAGACAATTTTCATTCCATCAATGGGCATTTGACTTAGTCTAAGATGCCAACGTTTAGCAAAAGATTCTGTTTGGTCATCCTTATTAGTTTTCTTAATGGGAATTTTCTTGGTGGAAAGGGCTTGAGAATCAGGAACTGTCATACAATATAATCCTTGGTGGATTTACCAAGAGGCATAGGTCTCTTCATTGAAGGGGCCTGAATCAAACAAAGCTCATCAGTAACATAAAAGACATCTTGTAACCAAGGATTATCAAGAGTCTAATAGTGCTTATTTTACTAACTTTGATTTTGGAGCCATTTGTTATAGTTATGAGATGATTCAAGAAAGGCACATCTTTATAGTGCAAAAAATTAGTGAAAAATTACACATGTGATGGGATGTTCCACTATCAATAACCCAATTAACATATTATGAGCCATAAAACAAAAAGTACATGTCATAGCGGAATCACTTGCAAACTCAACATGATGTAAATCATTGTTTGTATAACCTTTCTTTTTGTTGCTTACCAATAAAATCAAGAAAATATTATCCCTGTCGACTTTAATGTCTAAAATGAGCTTTGAGTCGGGATTTGGGAATCACACAACGATGGTATCCTTAAAAGGTAATATAACCCTATGCCTTGATGGAGTGTGCGTTTATGGGGTGTTAAATATTAACTTTTTAGTTATTAGTAATTTCTAATAGTCTATAA
This sequence comes from Amaranthus cruentus, assembly GCA_019425755.1. NCBI lineage: Eukaryota > Viridiplantae > Streptophyta > Magnoliopsida > Caryophyllales > Amaranthaceae > Amaranthus > Amaranthus cruentus. The sequence goes on along the minus strand of CM033458.1, from coordinate 17,739,618 downwards.
AATGATGATTCGAGATCATAAAATGACACACATCTCACAATATATACACCATAATCCGTTTGAGCATAATTGTTTCTTTTATTCAATCCAAGTATGGCACAATAGATATTTTGAAAATCAATTTTTTCAAAAAGCAACTTCAACACTTGCGGTGTACTCTTTTTCATAACAAATTCAAATTACATATTTACATATAAAACCAAGTGAACAAAAGCCAATATATCAAAGTAATTGATACACCAAACTTGAGCATTCTTTAAAAACAAAAGACATTTATTTGTCATTTTCCAATCTATAAGAAACACAATGATATCTCTTTTAAAAATATACATGTGTTACTTTTTTCAATAAAATTGATGCTTAAAATATTATGATGGTATCATCGTTACTATTATTTGAAGGAAAAATTACTTTAAAAACTCTTAACTATTCGCAGTTTAAATATAAAACTTCCAACTATCGATTATTATTCAAAACTCCTAACTTTAGATCCATTTTAATCTAAAGCACCAATACAATTCTATAACTTGTTTAACCGGTTACCATGTTGTTAAAATGGGAGGGTACGTGAAGAGTCATGCTCATGCAAGGTCAAAGGGGTAAGATGATTAATAAATACAATTAAGTCTCACTACTTCTCAACTGAAACCAATTTGTCCAAATATAAGTCATCTTGAATTTTAAATATAAAACGAGCCCAAAATTGAGAGTTTTAAATAATTATCAATTATTGAGAGTTATATATTTAAACCGCGAATAGTTGAAAATTTTAATACAATTTTCCCTTATTACAATCATAATGCAACGTTGTTCTTCAACTATTCTACATTTATGATTAGATAAAATGACCACATTATAATATTCAGACTTATTTTTTGGACTTCTTGAATTATTGCATTATAATATCAAACTCATCAATTTATTTCAATTTAAAATATTATTATTTATTACTCGCTTTAAAATGATTTAATTTAAAATATTACTCTTTTTGTACTATTAAATTGCAACATTTTTCATTTGTATTTTTGCTGTCTTCTAATATTATCCACCAATCATCTATCTATTTGATGCAATAAAAAAAAAACTTACTAATTTTTACTTTTTATTCCAGAAAATATTATAAATTTTGAAATATGGTGTTATAATTTGCTTACACTCTCAAACAACTAGAGCCTACACCTTGTCAAAGTACAGATTCCTTTAAACACCAAAGGTAAAAATTTACAGAACCAGGCTAATTTGGATATGATATGGAGGGTGCGCCAGGCCCTTGCAGTAGTGTAACGCATGGGGGACGCTTAAAAGCCCCAGATGCAAGCATCTGTGATGGACTTTCCCCTTTAAAAAATAAATTTAATATCGTTGTGAACCATTGGTTCACGTATCAGATATTAAACTGATAAGAACAGATACTACACTTGATCTTAGCCAAAAGGCCGAGAAAGGTATGCTTTATAATGGCAAATCCTTTTCTTTTTTATAGTAAAACTATACTGAATTCATCTCTAAATGTTCAATGTGGGATTTCTAACACTAAACAGGATGTAATGCCAATGCCATATAAGTACTTTATTTAGTATATTTTCGTTCTTGAAAAAGGGCATCAAGGGGAGAAAAAGTGATTATCTACTACTATCCCAAAATTCATAAACATACTTACACTCGAATCTTTTACTTGGATGTAAAAATGGCTTCTAAATCTTTGTATGATCAGTAAACTATGTCTCGACATAATATCAGGAGATTGAATCTTTGACGACGAACTTCCACTCCCTTTTTATTGCCTGCTCCATCAAGTAATATCTTGAAGGAGCATTGCCAGTGTTTGAACTTCTCTCTTTAATTTAAAGTCGCACTTGGCCGTTTCTCTGAGCTTATTCAATCATGGCTTATCGCTTGTGCAACATAATAGATTCCAGTTACAGCAAGAATCGTAAGGTATGGCTCGATGCGTGGTAGAACTAGGGCGCCATAAGTCTTCATTTTTGAGAAATTCCTCATGTGAAGTCCATTTATTGGTAAATCTTGAACGCTTGCTCATGGGCAGATAATGATCACTCATTCTCACAGATAATGAGCACTCCATTGTATGTTCCGAGTGAATTCCTAATACTCAACAGGCGAAAAGACATTCAGTTCCAACCACCTTGAAAAGACGAACAATCGAATATATATATATAGTGAATCTCTAGGTTGTGTGTATGAGGAATGTACTAACATGGTAGGAATAATTGGCATCCGACCAATAATATGGTTTTTGTAGTTGCCTTGTAGTGGATATATCCATATATTCAAAGAATCGATCTAATAATAAGCCAAAATAACAATTAACAAGTTGATTTTTTATAACCTTTAATTTTAAAGAATTCAAGTAGACTATAATTGAGATTGGTCAATTGCTTACAGCAGTCTAAAAGTTAAAAATCAAAAACTGTGAAGGACCATGACGGACTTTAGCTCTGCCTATGTGATTGATTCTAATCCTTTAAAGTTAAATTTTGATTGTCGTAACTTATATTTATCTCCTTTATGAAATGATTTGTGGAAAAATATAAAGGTGAAAACAAAGACAAGATCTTTAAACCTTCTAGTGAAGACTTTTCTCAAAAATAATTTGAAATTGTGATTCATTAATTGCCTAAAAGTTTTTAATTTAAGAAAGAAATACATTAAGAGTCAAGTTAAAAAGTGTGATGGTCCAGGTAGGATCTCAAACAACCTGAGTACTGGGATGAGCCAAATAAGCGCAAGCTTGTAATCCTTCCACTGACAGCCTCACGCGGGCCCATGAAATTCAGGCCTTCGCCTAAACCACAAAGGCTAACTCCCAACTTGGACAACATATAGCCAATTGTATTAGACCAGCCTCACACGGTGAGGATGGACAACATATAGCCAATTCCAACTCAGAAGTCAAGAGATCATATTCCACCACATTAATGCCCCCACCTGGGTTACAAGCTCTAGTTATTGAGCTCGGCAAGCATTTACAGTCTAAACATCTTAATGAACACGAGAGTGTTTTAATATGTTTTCAATGTGGGACAATATTACACCCATATTGCTAGGAAATTGAAAGTAACTCGATTTCTTCATGTCTCTTGGATCACAATGAGTCTGTAACTTCCAACTTCAGTAAAATGTAGAGGGAGTCATTTATGTTAATTTATAATCTTCACATTCTATGAAAGTGTTTCCAGAGCTTTATTTTATGGTCTTTTATGCTATTCAAATTCTATGAAAGTGTTTCAATTAACAAATTAATTAACAACTCTGGCTTATTTGGAAGCTCAACAAAGGCATACAATGAAAGCTTTACATGTATTATCACAAAATTATACAATTACATGTTTAATAACTCAAGAAGTATTCTAACATTAGTTTTCTCTAAGCATGAACTTTAAAAGGTATCTGAATCAATCTAAACTTCATCTCCTCCCCAGACCCTGATCATAGTTTTATATGAACGGGATACCCTGGGTATGTTGATGATGATGAGTTACCACGCGTGTCGAAGCATTCCAAATCAGAACCATTTGTTTCTGATATGTTCCTTATGCTTGAGTTAGAGATGCATCTTTCTTACTTTGTTTACGGCTTCAATAGCATCTTTTTCCTTAGATCTTTCAGCACATCATCCTGAAAAGAAAACGTGTAGCTCATGCATGACTTATGACTGTCTACTAACTCGTCATTTTTCACGTTTTCGGCAGACACGTGTGAGCACCAAGATTAAACTTCCAAAAAATATTGTCGCATAAAGAACAATTGTATAGTAAATGAAGAAGAGACAAAGAATGGTGTAGAAATTATTGCTTTCACAGAAGTTGAACTAGAACTAGGTGCTCTAGACCAGTATGTCAATGTAAATGACTGTATCCTAGACCAGTATGTCAATGCAAATGACTGTATCTTAGACCAATATGTCAATGCAAATGACTGTATCCTAGACCAGTACTTCCTCCGTTCCATATACTTGCTACATTTTGTTTTGGGGAACTATTCATCGTTTAAGCTTATTTTATATATTACGGCTAATATGTAAGTAATAATATAGTCAAGTGAGATTTTGTTTTAATCGTCTAATCGCATACTTTCACAATATAAAATTTTTATAATTTTTAAATGTATATAATTCGACATATAAATGAACAAAATAGTACATTGGATTGCGTAAAAAAGTTAAATGTAGCAAGTATTATAGAACGAGGAAGTACGTCAATGCAAATGACTGTATCCAGTATCTTGATGCCAATGACTATCCTAGACCGATAAAGCAGCCATGACCTGAGGGTATTTGGGTGCAACTTCAAGATAAATTAAGTATGTGAAACAGTTTTTCATTCAATGCATAATAGAAATAAAAAACCATTGTTTCATTGTATTATACTTCCTCCGTTCCAATCATTAATAGCTATCTTAAACTACACTTAGCTATAATTATAAAATTATAAAAGTATGCAATTGACGATTTAAACTTTTTCTTACACATGAGCCGCAATATATAAAATAAACTTAAACGATGAATAATATCGATAATACAAATATAGCAAGTATCTTAAAATAGAAAAATATCTTAAAACAGAAAAAGTATATAAAAACCAAATCTCTACACAATGACTAAATAACAAATTTAAATTTCTGAATTAGTGGGGTGCGCCAGGCCCTTGCAGTAGTGCAACGCATGGACGACGCAAGAAGGCCCCAGATGCAAGCACCTGTGATGGACCTTCCCCCTTAAAAAATAAATTTAATATCATTGTGGGCCGTTGGCCCACGTATCAGATATTAAACTGATAAGAACAGATACTACACTTGATCTTAGCCAAAAGGCCGAGAAAGGTATGAGTTGTACTGTAATGCCTTTTACTTTTTATATCATTGCTGTACTGATTTCACCTCTAAACCTCCGATGTGGGATTGATTAGATAGTTGATAACCCCCTTCAAATTGGTAGAGTAAGGACTAGAGAAGTACAAGTATGGTTGCAGATGCAGACTATACTTGCATTCAAAATTTTCACCTAATGAGAAGATGGCTTTCATATCTTTGAATAAACACGTAGGTCTTGATTTGAAATCATAAGATGAGTCTTTGATGAACTTCCATTCTTATTTGTCTCATTAAAACATGTTTGCATCGAGTCCCGGCGATATTTTACCCAAATTTCGTCACTGTAATAGTACTGTTGTCATTAAAGTTGGCCTTAATAATTTTTCTGAGTTATTTTAACATGGCTTATCACTTGTTGAATAAGAACTATTGATTAATTTAGCTCGTTGAAATTGGTCTATAAATCTTATTGATTTTCCATCGTCATCATATTTAGCATCCCGTTCTTAGAAGCCGTTATTTGAATTTGGATAAGGATAAAAGGACATTAGGCGATACCCTTGTGATCAACGATCTACAAAAATTAGCCTCTGTCACAGAGTTTCAAGAAAGAGTCAAATTTGGCCTTGCACAAAGGTGCTTGAACGGGCACTATATGTAAAATATAAAGCAACACTAGCAGTATATAATTGAAAAATCTAATGAAATCAAACTAAATAATAGGATGTGATAAGAAACCGTGAAATTAGACCTTTTTGCATGTTATGATCTTCAACTTTATGTTCTAGTTATCTCTATAGCTTGGGTGTTTATTGTGTAGTTATCCGTATTGACTTTGATGTTTGAGCATTGAGTTGGGAATCACACAATGATGGTATTATTAGATGGTAATCTCCTTGATGGAGTGTGTTTATGGGGTGTTGAATGGTGACATTTTAATTATTGGTAATAGTCGATAAAATGGTCATTCGAGATCAGAAAACGACACATATCTCTCACAAGATATACACCTTAATTCTTTGACCATAATTGTTTTTTATTCGATCTAAGTCTAAAATGGAGGTTTTTCCCTCCCTTAATAGCTATTGTGATAGCTAGTATACACTACATGTAAATAGTTAGGGTGTCAAGTGTTTAACCATGAAAAGAATGAAATATATGGAACCATTGATATTTTGTAAATTAATTTTTTTTTCCAAGCAACTTCAACTCTAATAGTGTAGACTTTTTTTCATAACAAATTCAAAATACATATAAAAACCAAGTGGACAAAAACCAATATATCAAAGTAATTGATACACCAAACTTGAGCACTCGTCAAAAAAAAAAAAAGACATTCTTGTGTTACTTTTTTCTATAAAATTTATGCTTCAAAATATTATGATGGTGTCATTACTATTAATACTATCATAATGCTACGTTGTTCCTTAACTAATTCTACATTTATGATAAATAAAATGACCACATTATTATTCCAATATTCAGACTTATTTTTTTGGACTTCTTCAATTATTGCATTCATTTTTGCAATTTTTATATCAAACTTATTTCAATTTTTATATAAAATGACCTCATTTATTTCAATTTATAATACTTCCTCCTATTCATCTTAACCAATGCACTTAATGCAATCTTAACAAATCTAATTATGTATAACTAAAAATTATAAAAAGTCGATATTAATAAACTTTACATTGAAACGAATCAAATAAGATCCTACATGCCTATGTTTAACTTATAGATTAACATAAAACACAATTTAATAGTGATAGATAAACAGTGTCCCAAAAGTAAATGAGACACCTAAGCTGAATAGAAGGGAATATTATTTATTACTGGCTTTCAAATAATTTAATTTAAAATATTACTCTTTTCATACTATTGGATTGGCAATATTTTTCATTTTACATACTTATACTTCTAATATCATCTATAATTTTAACCATATTTTCCCTTTAATGCAATCAAAAAAATGACTTACTAATTTTACTTTTTTTTCAGAAAATATTATTTTGAAATATGGTTATAATTTTACTTGCTCTGTCAAAGAAATGGAGCCTACACCTTGTCAAAGCAAAGGTTCCTTAATCACCAAACAACCAAAGGTAACATTTTACAGAAAATTTTGTATACGATAAGGATGGTGCGTCAGGCCCTTGCAGTAGTGCAACGCATGGGCGACGCTTGCAGTAGTGCAACGCATGGGCGACGCTTGAAAGCCCGAGATGCAAGCATCTGTGATGGACCATCTCCTTTAAAAAATAAATTTAATATCATTGTGAACCATTGGTTCACGTATCAGATATTAAACATATAAGAACAGATACTACACTTGATCTTAGCCAAAAGGCCGAGAAAGGTATGCCTTATAACAGAGAGTCCTTTTCTTTTTTATAGTAAAACTGTACTGCTTTCATCGCTAAATGTTCAATGTGAGATTTCTAACACTAAACAAGATGTAATGCCAATGCCACTATGAGTACTTGGTATATTTGTTCTTGAAAAAGGGCATCAGAGGGAGCAAAAGTGATTATCTTCTACTTTCCCAAACATTCATAAACATACTTACACTCAAATCTTTCACTTGGATGCAAAAATGGCATCCAAATCTTTGTATGATCATTAAACTCTATCTTGACATAATATCAATAGATCTGAGTCTTTGACAATGAACTTCCATTCCCTTTCTATCGCTAGCTCCATCAAGTAGTACCGCTTGCAGGATCATTGCCGGCTTTTGAACTGCTTTCTTTAAAGTCGTACTTGACCGTTTCTCTGAGTTGTTTCAATCATGGCTTATCGCTTGTTCAGCATAATTGATTCTAAGTACAACACGAATGTTAAGGTATGGCTCAAAGCGTGGTAGAACTAGAGTGCCACAAGTCTTCATTTTTGAGGAATTTCTCCGGTGAATCCATTTATCGGGAAATCTTGGACGCTTACTCATGGGCAGATAATGATCACTCATTCTCACAAATAATGAGCACTCCATTGTATGTTCCGGAGTGAATTCCTAATACTCAACAGGCGGAATGACATTCAGTTCCAGCCACTTGAAAAGGCAAAACAATCGATTGTATAACACAATTCTATATGGTCTACACCGTGGCAGGAAGTACCATTTTAGCGTTGTTTGCATGAAATTCATTCTAGTTAAGGTTTTGATGAAGGGACGCTTGCGGAGGGCAGGGAGTCATCAGAGTTATAAGCCATTAGTTAGTCGTGATCCAATTAGATGGCATTCAACAAAAGCATACATCAATGAAACATACTTACATAGTCACAAAATTTAAATACAAAAAATCTTGAATAATGCATATAAATTGTTTGAACACATATATATTCTTATAAGCAACAATCATTCATCTATTGTTACACTTATACTAGATTGCAAATCTGAATCAATCTGATCTTCGTCTCCCCCCCTTCCAGGGTTATCTGGCTTAGCCACGCGTGTTGAGGCACTCACATTAGAAACATTTCTTTCTACTGTGTTCTTTGTGGCAGAATTGGAAATGAGTTTCCCTTGCTCTTCAAGGGCTTCACGCGCTGCTTTTTCTTTTGCTCTTTGGGCTCTCTCGAGCACATCATCCTGCAAAGGAAATCGTGTTCAATCAGAATTTGACAAGAGAGGGCGTGATTTGAATTCAGTTAGACTCAAAAGGTTCAAAGTATTCCTCCGGGTAACCGTCATGAGTACTTCATTCAGTGCTTTAACACACAGAAAAAGGCATGGGAGGAAATGTATATTCATTAAAATTGGTACTAGAGTAGTTCTCACCTGGAATTCCTGAACTTGCTTTTGTTGCTCCGCTTGCAACCTTCCAATGGTGCTTAGAATCTCACCAACAGCAGATTCAAGTCTCTCAGTAAGTGCTTCACCGAGAGCTTTTCCTAAGAAAAATGCATCGAGGACAGTTTTGTTGTCATTTTCACCTGCAACATTCATAACTCAGAAATCACATAAATGGCTGAAAAGAGCAGTGGAAAACAAACTTAACATCTTATAGCATATTGTGGTCCTTTAATGGGTCATTTGCTGTAAGCCTGTGACTTCCAATGTCTACAACTTAGTCTCCCTCCTCAAAATGGGAAGAAAAACACTAATTTTGGCCACAGGAAGCTGAATTTCCCATTAGAAAGTTGCATTCCTAAGATCTCCGTCTTACTTGTGATGGTCATATTATTTGCAGGACAAAAGTGATTTCGGTAAAAACCCGGTTCGGTGAAAGTTCCGTTCCAGTCAAAATTCGATCGGTTGAAACTCGGTTTTACGTTGTTTTAGATGAGTTCAAATTCAGGTAAACTGGATAGGTAATATAATTATATAACAATGAGATTGCATCATGTAAGCACAAATATACAATCATTCATAATCAAAAAAGATTTGTTGATAAATTCCGGGAGGTTATTAACAATCGAGATCGTCAAAAAACAAACAAATTGAACTTGTGTATGAATTGTCTTCTGTTTACTATTAAGGTCGGTTACATTTCAATGTTGGGGAGCACAAGGTTAAAAGCTAAAGGTCCGATTGATTCATTGGTTATTTAATAAAGATTTGGGTTCACTTCGGTTAACTTTTCAATACAGGCTCGTGATTATCATCAATTTTATTCTCATAAGAGTCTGTCCATCACCCATCATCTTTAGGTTTGTATTCTCAAAACAATCGATTCAAATTCAATTGCCTTCGATTCGAAGGGTAATTTCCTTTTTCGAATACGACACATCTGATCTTGGTCAAAACATCAACCATCCTACTTTCGGATCCACACAAAATCAGATGATCAAACCTAGTTGCAGTAATTTAGGTTCGATAAAATTCCTTCAATTTTATCAAGTTTAGATAACTACTAGGTCACTTCGGGTAGGATCAAAATTTCGGCAAAAAATGCAAAATGATTGGCGCTATGCTATATTTGGAAATGATAATATCATTTAGAAATCTAAAATTGGCTCAGAATTCAGATTTAGTATTTGACAAATGAATAAAATTGCGAATTTAAGGATGGTGTTCCAAGCATTGTAATTCTCAAATTTTTATTTATAATTTCATAATTAAAATATACAATTAAAATAAATTACTTGTTCACAAACACAAATACTTTTCATGTGTTGTCAATACTATAGAACTATTTAGAACATTTTGATACAAAATAATAATAACAAAGCTTGTTAGTAGTACAAGTCGCAACCATTGTTTTTTATTTCAGAATGTAGCAACAATGTTCAATTCACAATTCACAACGATAGACAAACGATTTCAACAATCTAATCCTTTTCAATTCCAGTAAATAATGCCCATTTCAAACCAGTACAATAATAAGTTTCACAAAAATTACAAGCAAAAAAGTGTATTTGACCCATAAGAATTCATCAAATAAAAAGCAAATTCATAACCCCAATGAAATGAAGTTTGATCATCAATAAATTCACCAAATTAACCTAAAGTCATGCTTGGGAACCACCATTTCATTTGTTTTTGGCAAATCAATAATTTTGAAATTTAGATTTAGATCAAATTCCACAATTGTTTTTAAATAGCATAAGCTAAAGAATTTGAAAATAACTACCCAAACCTTGTCATTCTCAAATTCTTCATTTATAATTTCATAATTAAAATCCATAATGAAATACTTATTCTCAAACACTACATGTAATAATTCATCCGATGAAAAGCAAATTCATATCCCGACGAAATGAAGAACACCCATCAATAAATTCACCGAAATAACCTATAATAATCCATCAAATGAAAAGCAAATTCATATCCCGACGAAATGAAGAAAACCCATCAATAAATTCACCGACATACCCAAAATAATTCATCAAATAAACCAAAACACCCCACAAATTCGGCAAATAAAAAGCAAAAAAAGTAAGAAACTAACCGGAACCAGAGGAAGCGCGGCAGAAGATGGGTCTAGGAGATTGCGAACGAGAAGAGAGAGAAAGATAAGGACTATTTGGAAGATGAATTGGTGGGTAATTAGGAACCAAAAGTGATGGGAATTGGGTATTTGAGGATACAATACGATTTAGAAAGAGGGAATTGAATGAAGATTGAGGGGAAACTGAAGATAAAACACCAGAATTGATCATTTTCAGTGTCCCGCTCTCTCTTCGCAACGTTTTTAAGGGTGTTGCGCGAGTTTAACGATGGTGCTCTACTTGCTATTTCTTCAATAAAACTTGTTTGGACTTAAACAATATTGGGTTTATGATTTTCTGGATCAAAAAGGCAAAGAGTACTTCTTCAAAAATATCTTCAAAAGTTTCAATCTTTAGGTTATACAGAGGGCATCTTCAATCAGATTATAAAACATTGAAAATCTTAACTGATTTTGTTGTTTTTAAAAGAAATTGGTTTCAATTAACCGATTAGAATCAAATTAAAGACAAAACCATAGAATAAGAAATTTAGAGAGAGATTATGTCAAAAACGGCTGGCAATGGCAATTGGCATAGAGATGAAGATTTGATTGAGTTATCCCAAAGAGAGTCAAAGAAATTGGTTTCAATTAACCGATTATAATCAAATTAAAAGACAAAACAATAGAATAAGAAATTTAGAGAGTGAGAGAGAGAAAAAGGGTTTTTGCCTCTAATGTCGAAAACGGCTGGCTGGCAATTGGCAGAGTTAAATAGACTGAAGACGAGAATAAGTAAGGTTTTCATTGGGTCTATTATATGATGGCCCAAGTTTTCCATAGTTCATTTAGCCCATGCTAAATGATATAGTTATGGTGAGACAATTTTTATTGGAGTGATTGAATGTACATTTAGGAGTAGTTTGGTTGACGTAGAAATTTAATTCCTATGTCTCATAGAAATTAACTTCCCTTGGATTTTATAATTCCTAGGAATTTAAGATTTTTTGGCAACGAAACAAATTCGAATAATACCATTTCCTAGGAACTTAAAATTCCAAGGGTAATAAATCTAAAGTGATTAATTATAAATTTAAAGTAATCACTCACAATTTAAAGTTTGACACTTCACTTCCTAAAGGGTCTTTTTAGTAACAACAACAACAGTGTCCATACTCATTATTCAAATAGTTTTATTCCGGGTTCGTCAGACCATATAGGTAAGGCTGCAAATACTGGTGAGGATCAGGGATCTACGGAATCTAGGACCATGTCATTTCTTGAAAACAAGTCTGTGTAGACCATGAGGGATTCGAATAGCTAGCCACTGCTCCATAAACTGCAAACAATGTATGCTGAAAGTACATTGAACAAAGATATGATCATTGATCAATAGACTCGGGTGCAGCATTGCACATTGGGCAAACATACACCCATTTAAACCAATTTATCCCTGGTTCTGCCTGCACATCCACTCACTTAATTGAAGCTTTACAGATCAGAGCCTCTTCAGAGCCCAACTACCCAACTAACCGTTATGGAAGGGTTGAAGAGCATCCAATCAGCACCTTTCGTGTAAATTTCGTGCATCCATTTGATCCATAAGAACTCCTGCATTGAACTGATATGTCAGGCAAGCTTGCCCACAGACACTAAATTCCATACATCAAGGTTTCGGATCCTTAGGTCACTACTCTTCGGTTAGCAGACCTTAGACCAACTGACGTTACCTCCAAAACTTTTGGTAAAATCATCGTGCCATAAAAAAGATCGACAAGATATTATTATTATTATTATTATTATTATTATTATTATTATTATTATTATTATTATTATTATTATTGTTATTTTTTGGCAAGGTAAATTTTATATTATTATTATTATTATTATTATTATTATTATTATTATTATTATTATTATTATTGTTATTTTTTTGGCAAGGTAAATTTTATATTATTATTGTTATTATTATTATTATTATTATTATTATTATTATTATTATTATTATTATTATTATTATTGTTATTTTTTTGGCAAGGTAAATTTTATATTATTATTTTATTATTATTATTATTATTATTATTATTATTATTATTATTATTATTATTATATAAATTATTAATTAAAAATAAGGGCAACGTTAATATTTTTAAATATCAAATGCTCACAAGTAATAGAATATTATTATATAACATACTCATGTAATAACCGAAAAAAATTTAATCGAAAATTAACGGGATATTATAGAAGCAATAGAAGATTTGGACACATAAAAATTTTCTCTTCCAATTTTGATTAGAATGTTTTTTATTTTTTTATTTTTTTATTTTTTATTTTTTTATTTTATATTACCGAAAATTATACAATTTTTATAAACCAATAATTTTTTTTTGAGTAACTATAAACCAATAATTTAAAATTCATATAATAATTAATTACATATATAATATTAATAATTGTTTATTTAAATAATTAATAAATCGTGTTTATCACGGAAATCTATCTAGTTGTTTTTAAATAGCATAAGCTAAAGAATTTGAAAATAACTACCCAAACCTTGTCATTCTCCAATTCTTCATTTATAATTTCATAATTAAAATCCATAATGAAATACTTATTCTCAAACACTACATGTAATAATTCATCCGATGAAAAGCAAATTCATATCCCCGACGAAATGAAGAATACCCATCAATAAATTCACCGAAATAACCTATAATAATCCATCAAATGAAAAGCAAATTCATATCCCCGACGAAATGAAGAAAACCCATCAATAAATTCACCGACATACCCAAAATAATTCATCAAATAAAAAGCAAATGCATATCCCCGATGAAATGAAACCCATCAAAAAAAATGAAGAAAACCCATCAATAAATTCACCGACATACCCAAAATAATTCATCAAATAAAAAGCAAATGCATATCCCCGATGAAATGAAATTTACCCATCAACGAATAAACCAAAACACCCCACAAATTCGGCAAATAAAAAGCAAAAAAGAGTAAGAAACTAACCGGAACCAGAGGAAGCGCGGCAGAAGATGGGTCTAGGAGATTGCGAACGAGAAGAGAGAGAAAGATAAGGACTATTTGGAAGATGAATTGGTGGGTAATTAGGAACCAAAAGTGATGGGAATTGAATGAAGATTGAGGGGAAACTGAAGATGAAACACCATAATTGATCATTTTCAGTGTCCCGCTCTCTCTTCGCAACGTTTTTAAGGGTGTTGCGCGAGTTTAACGATGGTGCTCTACTTGCTATTTCTTCAATAAAACTTGTTTGGACTTAAACAATTTGCTAACCACTAGTGTGGACACTAGTAAGTAGTAACATAATTTTGCCACACCTCCTCACTCCAACCAAACAAAAATAAATTATTAAATGAAAATAAAAAGGAAAATTTGCCAAGAATAATCTCAACTATCACCCATTGGCCAGAAATAATCTCAACTATTGATTATTTTTTAATAATCCTAACTATTGGTGAAGTTTGCTGAAAACAGTCCTACTCTATTGTTAACCGGCTGTAGCAGGTTTTTTTGAGTAATTTTTTTTTACCTTTTTTTTTAACTCTCTTTCATCAAATTAGGTATAATCTACCCTTCATCCTCTCCATCTTCTTCTTCATTCATCCTAAACCCTAAAACTTCATTCATCCTTCATCCTTCCTCCATGGTCAAAATCTAAAAGCTTCATCCCTTTAAGATTCAATGAATTCTTCTTCTTCTTCTAAGTATTCAAACCCTAATCCCAAATATAGGGGTGCAATTTGTGGTGGAAGCTTGCTCATCAATGGAGGAAGGAGTTTAATGGGTTTTTGAACATGGATGGTTAAATCAGTTTTTGAAGATGAAAGGGTAGGTTTACCTAATTTGATGAAGGAGAGTTAAAAAAAAAGGTAAAAAAAATTACTCAAAAAAACCTGCTACATCCGGTTGAAAATAGAGTGGGACCGTTTTCAACAAACTTCATCAATAGTTAGGATTATTAAAAAATAATTAATAATTAAGATTATTTGTGGCCAACGGGTGATAGTTGTGATTATTCTTGGCAAATTTTCCAAATAAAAATTGCACTTTTAATTTCAGGTGCTCTCTTGAGAGACCGTCTTTTGTAAAGACCACTCTCAAAAGTCTAGCCCAAATCTATATTTAGAGTTGTTACAATATATATTTAGAATTGAAATGAGCTTTTGAGAGTTGTCTTTACAAAAGACGGTCTCAAATAAGAATTTGTGATTTTATTTTTGTGTATGCCGTTGAAAATTTAATTGTCTTGTTGCAATTGCGAACTATATGTCTAATTGTATAGGCGATAATAGTATCTTGTATATTAATGATTTACTAATTTACTTTTTTAAAATAATGAAAAGGAAAACTGAAACACAATTACAATTTCCGGGAGAAAATTTTTTGACATTTTTTGTTCTAATCTTAATCTTAACCTTTATGTTTAAAATTTTGATTTTTTAGGTGTTTTTACTCTTAATCTTAATTTTTATGTTAAAATCTTTATGCATAATCTTAAATTCTTAATCTTGTTGTTTTAATCTTTATTCTTGGTCTTGATTCTTATTGCATATAAGTGTTTTTTGATATCTATAACACATCAAGTACACAGATTCACATAAGAGAATGGATTCTTTAGAAGTTAGAAGTGGGAGTTGTAGATTATGTTTTTAGGTATTTGGTTAGAATCTCACGTGAATTACTGTGAAGCTAGAATGCAAATCTAAAGTCGTAAGTCTTGGTTAATTTATTTTATGAATGCTATGTTTTAGGTGAAGTCAAGATTCAGGTTGACTGAATAACAAAACATCATGGTTGACCTTTTCAATTGATCAATATGAATCTCAAGTGATTGGTTGACTACCCTCTCAGCTCCCTCTTCTCTATTTTGTTTGGGAATTGCTTGCTATTAAACTTTTTTTCTGGTTTAAAAGATTGTTTCACAATGATACTATATGCCGCTCTCATTAACTAATTACATTCATTTGTTGGTGCCCAAGGGAACTCTAAACCCTAAATCCGCCACTGATTACAATTATAATTTTTCTAAAAGACTTTATTATAGTGTAACCAATTTTTGTTGATGGGCATACGTCTTGAATTTGTTGTCTAAATGAACTCAAATATGACTTGTTTGAGTTCTTTCTTTTTTAGGTCTCATGTGTTTGGGTTGAAAGTAGGTCTTATAAGTTACTATAAGTTTAGGTGTTCGGGTCAAGAATTTGTAGACATTCGGCCCTATAAATTTAAATAATAAAATATAAATCATAGTAAATTGTTCGCAACATTTGATCATTTTATCATAATTTAAATACACTTGATATTCAATACCAAGTAGTGATTAATGCTCAACAAAATAGTATGTGTTCAATGTTCCTCCATCAACTTGATAATATTTTTGCTCATGGACTGAACTTGTTTGTTTGTTGAATTATACAAGTGGAATATTTTGTAGTGTATATGAGAAAGATATGTTTTGCATCCTCACTTCTAATTCAAAGGATCATTGTGTAAGGGGTGTATTTTAGTGTATAACATATATTTTTGGTCTTCAACCAAGAGTTAGGTTTTTGGTTGAATTGCTCTATTGACAAAATATATACTCCCTCCGTTACTTTTTATTTGTCTATTTTACCTTTTGCACGCATTTTTTAGTAAATTTTAAACCTTAATATCGCTAAGTACACATCATAAAAAATTATAAAAATTACATATTAAAAAACTTTACATTAAGACAAATCTAACAAGATCTCACATGAATATATTTTATCATCAATATATACTTTAAAAATCTAATTTAAATTTCTCTCTCTAAAAGTGGACAAACAAAAAGGAACGGAGGGAGTAATAATTTGAAATTTTATTATATTCATCTAATCACATTTTCATAACATTAACTTTTTTATAAATTAAAATTTTATACAACTTAAAATATAAACGTTAAAAAAAAACATCGAACACATGTGAAAAAATATATTAGAGCAACCAAAAAACGAAGGAAGTATTTTTTTTTAGATACGTTGTCTACGCAGTGTAACTGTACGGTTAACTGATAGGTGTCTAACGAGATGTAAGTTTGTAACTATGGATATTTGTTTTTTTTTTTCGAAATCTGGATATTTGTAGTTTTACAATGGTACTAGTACTATTAAATTTTTAGGTACTTAAATGTCTAAAATAATTCTTTTCCATGGAAATATATTATAGTATCTTTTAGAATATAACTTGTTAAAAAAAAACAATAAACATTACTTAAACACCTACTTTACTCATTAATAACAATTCTTATATATTTAAGTTTTAGCTATATTGAACCACAACAATTAAGTGGAAACCAAATTTCCTTACCACACTATTTTCTATGACTTAATAAATATGTTGTACATTTTACTCTTTTCCTTCAATTTAGGCCTGCTTTAACTGTCCTGTGAGATGGTCTTAGCCGTGCAATTAGCCCAAACCCAATAACTTTTTAAAAATATATTCTGACATACTAATTTCAAGACTTAAAAAACAATTTCAAAACTTAAAAATCCTATTTTAAGACTTAAAAGCTCAATTTTAATGTTTGTAATATTAACTTTGATGTCCTGCAATTGATCATTTTAGTCTTAAAATTGGTTTTTTAAGTATTAAAATGGACCTTTTAAGTCTTAAAATTATCAAATTACATGTCTTAAAATGCCAATTTTAAATTCTTGAAATTGGTCTTTTAAATCTTAAAATTGGTCTTTTAACTCTTGAAATTGACATTTTAATTTGTGAAATTGGTAAAAAAAAAAAAGTACAATTGGGCCAGCCCAATAAGATGCATCGCACAAGTGAGATGGTCTCACACAAGTTTTTGTGAATTATTAATCCCAAATAATGATAATTAATTAAAAAATATTATATTAATTAAAATAAATATTATTTTATGGATTTTAATTTCAATACGATGTATAACAATTAAAAAAAATCATGACAATTGACTCACCATGACCCCAACCGCAAAATAACATTCCAAAAATACAAAAAAAAAAAAAAAAAAAAAAAGTAAAACAACGCCTCTTTCTCTCCCTCCCTCCATCCCAGCTCTTATTTCTCACAAAAATAAAATCAAATTCACCCCAAATTAATAAACTAATATTTTTTCCATTCATTCATCCCTAATATTATTTTCATCTTTTCTCACGTATTCTCTTCCCAAATTTTTTCTTCAAAAGAGTATAATCAATTATAAAACTATTTTTTTCCAATAAATTTCCTCTGTTGTTGCAAAAATTGCAAAAATGGGGCAGCAATCATTGATATTAAGCTTTGTAGCGAGAGGATCGGTGATACTTGCAGAATATACAGAATTTACAGGGAATTTTACGTCGGTTGCAACTCAATGCCTTCAAAAATTACCTTCTTCAAGCAGCAAATTTACTTATACTTGTGATGGTCATACATTCAATTATCTCGTCGATAATGGCTTCAGTATTGTCTCTTTTCTCTTCTTTTTCCTCTTTTTTTCTTTGATTTGATTTTTGAATTGAAATTTTTGCATGTTTTCTCGTCATATAATTTTGTTAAAGATTTGGGAAAATAATCATTGCAATTATCTTATTGTCAATGGTGTGCATAAAAATAGGTTTGGTTTTTCTTTGTTGATTGTTGAGTTAATTATCAGCATTTCCATGCATATTTGTTAATAATCACATATATGATATATATATAAGATATGATGTGTTTCAACGATGAGCATTTGGTTCTTTTGATTTATTGATAGGTACTAGAAGATAATATGATATGATAAAAGGTTAGGAGTTTTCATTTTAAATTGTATTGTATCGACAAATTGGACGAGGGATGTAAGTCATGTGGTTTAATATGAATGTGATGTTCGCCTTGCAAATTATGAATGATAATGTGGAATGTAGACATTTTGTTTTATATTGTGAATTAAATCCTATTGAAAAAATGAGGTGGAAAGCTAAGAAGGAAAACTGCAATTGGTATAATTGTGAATGGTAATGGCGTAATGGTGTGCATATTGTTTGTAAAAGAGTTTGTGCGCAACAAAGTGCATCTTTTAGTACGCATTTTTTCTTGTAATGATGGTTGTTCGCCTCCCATTATCTTTCAACAAAGGTGGTGCTACTGGCCATTTGCTTGGTAATCTAACATTTTTAAACATTTGATCTTGTAAATGAAAGTGGATGTTATCATTTTATTCTAGAGTTTTTATGGATTACATGCCATCTATAATATTTTATGGGTCTTAATGTACACCTTGAACAATTTTAAATAGAGAGTATTTTGAGGTTTTTTCTGATGTAACTTCCCATAATACCAATTAAAGATAATTGTCTAGCCTACCCCCAATAAAAAAGGAAGATAATCTTCTATTAGGCCTGTTAAATAAAATGGAAAGCATACTCTTAGAACCTCGTACAATGTAGACAATCCAAACAAATGTGAGTGCACAGACGCATGCATACATGCACTTAGTAGTTAGTATCCCCTCTAATTCTTGCTTAGGCCTGAGTATCCTAGAAGTATACAATGGAGTTGTTTAACTAGCTTACTTCTTTTAGATGTTTTATGGGTTGCCAATCTCATGGGTTTGGCTTGCTTTCGAGTTTCAACTTATTTGCATTTTCATCTTGTGGGGATCGATTATGACATTTTCAAAACATGATTGACATCATTCAAAAACATGAAGACCTCATATTCAGACTCTTACATGTGTTGTAACGTGTAGCGATTGAAAGATCCAACAAGCATTAATCCTAGTATTGAGTCGGGAGTTCTGATACTCCTGCGCACAATATGTGAGGTGAATAAGTGTCAGAGTAACTCATGTTAGTACTCTTCTAGTGTCCCTGTTTCAAGTTGAGATTGGCAAATCTCATTTTGAACATGTAACGTGGTAGAAAGATATCGTCTACTCATCTACTTTACTTGGTATCTGCTGCATACTGTTAATCTACTCCCCCCTCCAACAGTTAAATCTCCAGCTTTTCTGGATGCTCTTTGAGTTAGCCGCTGGCTGGTCTTTTGTTGATTTACTATGTGCTCGCTGGTGCAGCTTACTGTGTTGTTGCAGTTGAGTCTGCCGGAAGACAAATTCCAATTGCTTTCCTCGAGAGAATCAAGGATGAATTTACCAAGAAATATGGTGGTGGAAAAGCTAAAACTGCTGCTGCTAAAGGCCTCAACAAAGAATTCGGGTAATTGTTTGGGATCTCCTTGGTCTGATTAATGTCCTTTCCTTTTATTTTTAGTGCGTGCTTCATTTGTGCCTCTTTTTTAGACCTAAGTTGAAGGAGCAGATGGAATACTGTGTGGGTCATCCGGAGGAGATTAACAAGATTGCAAAAGTGAAAGCCCAGGTTTCAGAAGTTAAAGGAGTAATGATGGAAAATATTGAGAAGGTAATAAAGCATGTCATGTTTAAACTACCATTAGATGGATGCTTGTGCTCCCCATCTTCTGCACTAGTATGAAGCAATTTTATATAGTTCATGAAATAAATTTTATGATTGTGGTTTCAGGTTCTCGACAGAGGTGAAAAAATTGAGCTTTTGGTGGACAAAACTGAGGACCTTCGTTCTCAGGTGAGTATATCCTTTGATTTTGTGGAGATTGTTTGCAATAACTGAAAGTTCCGACTTTTGTCCTGGATTCCTGCTCATTGAAATCCTTCAAAATGAAATTATATTTATCGTTAACTTTCTTTGGATTCCTGCTCATTGAAATCCTTCCAAAAGGAGGAAAGAAAAGAAAGGAAACTTAAGGGAGGGGAGGGGAGGGGAGGGGAGGGGAGGGGAGTGAAGGGAAGGGAATTCTCACAACCCTAGTTTTATGCTCATAACATTTGATGTGTTTGAAGAGTTGCCATTCTGGATGCAGGCTCAAGATTTCAGGACTCAAGGTACCAAGATCAGACGAAAAATGTGGTGGGAGAACATGAAGATAAAGATGATCGTTGCACTTATTATCTTGGCCTTGATTCTTATACTAATCATGTCCATTTGTGGCGGCTTCAAGTGCATCCATTAATCAATCAAATTCATATATGCTTTTATAACAATTCAAGTTTCATCATCTTCGCTGTATGATGGATTTTCAGACCATTTTGTATAACTTTTACCAATCCCTTGAGTTTTGACAGTGGTAGGATATACCCTTAGCCCCAATACTTGTTGCTAACTACGGTTAGGTTTAATGTAAAATCTAGCTTGCTAGATCTTATTGATGATGTGAAATTTAGTTATAGATAATACAACTTCACCTTATTTGAAGAAAAATGTTGTTAAATTTTAGTATTTCTTCAAAAATAAAACAAAACAAAACTATTCAGGAATATCCTGTAAAGAATTGAAATTTGACACTATACAAAGCAAAATTCTAAAGCTTTGCAAGCACCAGACCTGAAAACCGAGATACGGTGTCTAGACATTGATCTCTATATTGTCAATCAACCTTGCTTTTCCAAACCAGGCAGCAACACAGATCACGACAGGAGTCTTAATCTCTTGAATAGCTTCTAATGTCTCTTGGTCGACTATCTATTAACAACCAACCAAATTGCATCAAATAAAACTGACTTATGCGAAGGGAGACTTTTTTTCATTCAACCGCGAAAACATATTTCTATATCTTATCTAACAACGAAAATTAATTAGATTTACCTCGGCATAATCTACTTTTCCACCAGCTTCCTCTATTGCCAGAATAACAGATTCCTTTAGCCTTTTGCAATTAACTTGCCCGTCTTCTGCAGCATGTTTAGCTTTTGAAAGAGACCTGTAAATAGACAAGGCCTGGAAATGCAAACATGGAGGGCAATAAATGAGATATTGTGAGATCACAAGGGAAATGGGCAGAATTAATATTACCTTTTGCCTTTCTTTAAGGGTGAGGTATACATTACGGGAACTCATCGCCAAACCATCATCTTCACGCACAATCTCTGACCCGATCACTTGAACAGCAAAGTCTAGATCTCGAACCTAGATCATTACTTTGAGATTTATAGTCATCTAGAAGGTAATTCTATTCAACAAACACCCATA
Source organism: Amaranthus cruentus (assembly GCA_019425755.1). Lineage (NCBI taxonomy): Eukaryota > Viridiplantae > Streptophyta > Magnoliopsida > Caryophyllales > Amaranthaceae > Amaranthus > Amaranthus cruentus. Next base: position 17,717,852 of record CM033458.1, on the reverse strand, counting down.
TCACAGTATTCCAAAAAGATTTCAAATGCATCATCTAGCATACCGCACACAGGTACCAAATCAAGTAGTTCACTCTGTCACCAATATCATTAATAAATTGTCACTGCTTCTAACCATCTCCCACATGGGATGGCAATGAAAAACCTTCTAGGAGATTCCAAAAATAGTATTAGAATCATTGTTACAACTGCCATGTTTCATAAACTGATACAGGTGCCATAATCTAGCAAAGTTCAGCTTTGAAGACTGAAGAGAAAACACATTTGCAGAGCCTAAGAGAAAAGGCTTTCATTTGATTGTTAGTGAATGAAGAGCAGTCTGCTTTCATCTTCGTGTAATCATTTTAAGTGTTTCAATAAGGAGAATTCCCTATTGTCAATCGGGAGAAGGGAAATTGACTTTCCCATAGGTGATGAGAATCGAATTCTATCACCAGGGTGGGGAGAAAATCTTTCAATCACTTGATTAATCAATGATTCTCATCTTCATGTAATCATTAAAACATCACAAGCCATGATTATGTGCTTTGAGCATCATTATTAGAAGCAAAAGCTAACTAGCAATCAATAAGCTTAGCTTGGTGGTGAGATTAGCACTTTGAACTTGAGGCTCAAAGTTTGAACTCCCCTAATTGCCTTAACCTAAAGGTCATTTAACAGAACAAGCACAATATTCAGGTCAAAGAATCACTACTGTGCAATTCATCAGCATCTTCAGCAGGCCATTACAAGGAACTTCATTTTAATAAAGTTTGAAACATCAAAACACTAGCATATAAACGATCATACCCCAAAAATAGAAAATTGCAGACAAGAATATACTGCAAAATCGAACAAAGCAAAGTGAACTCACCATTCGACAAATGATTCTCCATTGTTGATAATCCTTCTTTCCAAATATTGCAACATCAGGCTCCACAATATTGAACAATTTACTTACAACAGTGGCCACCCCTCTGAAAAAAAGTGGTCTACTCTTCCCACACAAACCCTTCTCCAAATTCTCAACTCTAACCCAAGTTTCATGCCCACCTCCCCTTTCCTCTAAACAAGAAATCTCCCCTACATTATTATCCCTCTTCTGTATACCTCCTCTGTTTCTCGCTTTACCATAATCATACAAGTCATAAGGATTGAAAACAACATCAACACCCCCATCAACAGACATTAACTTTTGTAAATCACCTTTTAAATCAGATGGGTAGGTAGAAATATCCTCAGAAGTAGAGAATTGACTAGGATTTACGTAGATGGAAACTACAATAACACTGGCAAGTTTATGGGCTTCATTAATGAGGGAAAGATGACCTTTGTGAAGATAACCCATTGTGGGCACTAGCCCTATGATCTTCCCTTGGGCTCTCATAGCTCTTGACCATCTTCTCATTTGTTCTTTGCTTGTGATTATCTCGGGTTCTTGAGCAGCCATTGCTAGAAACCAGAAAGGTTAGGCTTTCAGCTCAGATTATGTAGGATTTTTGGCGTTTTGGCTATATGAAAGTATGAGTTGAAGAGATTAAACTCATCAACAATCCAAAAAAGAGAAAACTTGATGTCACTTTCACCCAGCAAGATTCTCAAGAAAAGATCTACTTCTTGATACAAAAAACAAAATTGAGTTTCCCAACATCTAAATATATGGCATGTTTATAGTTTATCCCTATTTCCCCAATAAAAAATTGATAATTCAAGTTCTCTACCTTTAGTGGACCAGAGCTACCTATATTCTAATATCTTATTCTAACAGAAAGATTAATGTCAATCGCCCTCAAACTAATTCCACTTTCTCCTAAAATTCTGAGTCTTGATCAATTGGAACATGTATCACTTTCCCATAAGTAGCCTAGACTTCATACTTGTTGCCCCTCCCCTAGCCTTCCCCTTCCCTTCGTCTACCAAAAACATTCCACTTTCTCCAACAGTCAAAAAGGATTTGACTGCAAAAACCCTTTTCCCGAGTCTTGTAAATTGTAATATCAGAACTCAGAAGCTAATATGAATCAGTAAACAACTGTTCTTCGTCCTGTCACCAAAAAGAAAGAAGACATAGTTCATGTAAATTAAAAGAGATTAGACAAAACCAAAAAGAAAAAGTTTTACAGCATTATCACAGATATAATACTATTGAACAAGCTAGTACAAACACATCAACTAACAGATTCATCATCAAATTAAAAGCAACTCAATCAAACCAGAGAATTTCTTAGTTAAAATTCAACATCGATAAGGAAAATCGCAGATTCGGACATCATAAAGATTACATAACAAATTATGGACTGAGATAAAAAGTAGTACTTTTCAAGCATATGCAAAATTCAAGGTGCAATTGTACATCGAACAAAATTTTTTGAAAAAATCTAACAACCATGGAGGAAAAAGACGCGAATTCGACACCAAGCATACAAAAAATTCAAAATGCAATTGTCAAAAATAATCAAAATTTAGCAGTCAGCAAATGAAAATACAAGTTGCAATTGTCAAACAACGTAAGAAATAATGCGCCAATCAGTGGCGGATCCAGGGTTTGAAATCCCCCCGGGCACCAACGAATAGACGAAATTTTGATATTTCGGCAAAATGAGTTGTAAAAGCGTAATAATACCAAGAGTCTAATATAAATCCAAATTAATATAAAAAGGTAACGAACAAAATACAAACGTTCAAATTTAAAATGAAAGCGTAGACCAACAAAATGAAATTTACAATTGTTCTCGCCTAGTTTTCATATTTTGGAATCGATGTACTATAGCATCATTACTAACATTGAGAAACAAATCCTTCTCTAAAAAGGTAATCATACAATCATTCAACAATTATTCTCCCATGCTGTTTCGCACTTTATTTTTTATATGATTCATCGCGGAAAATGATCTTTCGACACTTGCTGTCGTCACTGGAAGAAGCAATACAAGCTTCAATAGCTTGTAAACATCTGAATGAGTTTCATGCATCCTTGTCTCAACAAGTTTTAAAGAAAGTTCGTTAAGAGTCTTCACATTCAAGAATCGCTCGTCATTTCTAACATCACCAATGAAACTTATAAGCGATTCCTCAAAGAACACCAAATCCTCCTTTGGAAACTCATTTGGATAAAATGTAGCAAGTTTCAACAATTGTTTTGTATCAAAAGATGAGACTGAACTATTTTGATTCTTAAAATCTTCAAGTCTTTTCATTGCTATTCGATGAAAACTCATATTTGCACCAACATGTACATCAAAAGATTCCGGCCTTTTCCAATTACGAAATCCATCCATCACAAAAGAATCTTGTCCAACATTATCATCCTTGAATAAATAACAAGCAAAACAAAAAGCGGCATCTTTCTCAACACTATATTCAAGCCATGTTTTGTATTTATCAAACCATTTTAGATTAAATCTACGGTTTTTTGTCCCAAACTTTGTCAATTTAAATTCATGTTTATAGGGTTGACAAAGATCTCTTGAACAATATTCTCTTCTAACAATATCTCGATCACTTGGGTGGAATTGAGACATTCTTCTCCTTTTTCCAGGGTCTTGAGGAAGATTCAAAACATCAACGGAAGTTAATCTTTCTTCATATGTTGGGGTTGGGGTAGGAGTAGGATTAATTGATTGTGCTTCACTTTCTTTCTCTTCATCTTGAGAAGAAGGAATAGATGATGGAGTAAGAGTAGGAGTAGGAGTAGGAGTAGGATTAATTGATTGTGCTTCACAATGTTGAGTTGGATTAGATTTAGCCCCACTTTCTTTTCTAAAATGTTTTGCAAAAATGGAAGCAATATTCTCTTGTTTTCTCTTCATTATTTTGATTTTCAAACTCTAGCAAGAAGAATAATATATACATAATACATTAACATAGATTTTTATACCAAAAAATCAAGAACAACCCAACATTTCAACTATTCATAAATCAACAAACATATTAACAATTTATTTAACATCAACAAACACATTAACAATTTATTAACAATTAACATCAACAAAGACATCAACAAAGACATTAATAATTTAACATCAACAAGACAACAACAACAAGTCAACAATTAACAAACATATTAACAATTAACATCAACAAAATTCAAAATTCAAGGTTAAAACTTAAAAGAAAACAACAAGGCAATAAGATTAGAATTTAAGATTAAGATTAAAAGATTTGAACAAGATTAAAATTAAGATTTAGAATAAAGTTGAGTAAAATACCTTCAACAAAATCAAAATTTTGATTTTTAAGGATTAGGGTTTGATTGAAGAACAAGTATTCTAGCCGTCAGTGGTGCGTGGTGGTGGCCGGCAGTGGGCTGGTGGTGACCGGGCGGCAGGCGGTGTCCGGCAGCGGTGGTGACTGGCAGGCCGCAGGCGGTGGGCTGGCCGGTGGGTCTTAGAGAGGGAGAGAGAGAAGAGTAATATTTGGGATATTGGGTTTTTCACTTGTTTGAGAAATCTGAAAAATAAAACACGCATAGTACATCAGATTTCAGAAATTAGTTTTCCATTTTTTTTCGCCTGGGGCATGTGCCCGGGGGGCCCAAGAGTGCGTCCGCCACTGGCGCCAATAGTAAATTTTACCTGCAATTGTTAAAGAAAATATAATATTGATTCGATCCGGTATATAAGTGTTAATGGTGAACAGGTTGACAGTGGACCGATGGCTGGAGTTGACGGTGAAGGATGAAGGTGGAGTTGTTGGTGTGCAGCCGCAGTTTAAGCCAAGGGTTTTTTCTGTTTGAAGGATGAAGGTGAAGTCGTGAATGGAGAGCAGAGAAGTGTGAGGGTCAGATACCGGCGGTGGATGTTTAACGGCAACGAAACAGTTGTATAAAGGGGTGTTTGGTATTTGGTAGAAGGAATCCAACTTGTGAGACTTTAAAATAAAAAAGTTTTATTCTTTATTTGACATGTGATGTGAGGGACTTGGAAAAGAAAAAAATTAAAGTCTCAAACAAAATATCCACCCTTCTTACATTTTTTTTTGGAACTTTAATCATTTTATCTCGTTCCCTATTCTTATTTTCTTTAGACAAATAAGGACTTAGACGTTTCTTTTAAGATAAAGTTCCATTATGTTTCTCAAATCTCACATGCCAAACACCCTTAAGTGAATGAAGAACGAATAAAGAGATCAACCTAAAACCGTCTCTACATGAGACGAGTGCCTAAAAAAATTAATATGCTAAAATTTTTATTATTATGCTATTTAACTCAAGTACGAGGTATATCTCACTGTGAGATCGTCTTATATGAAAATTTATGTTACGAGAATTATGGGATAATAGCCCGGCTAAATTAAACGGGTTTCGTACTAAATATGTTTTAATATATGAGAATTAGGGGTGTAAATTCGGTTACTCGGTCGGGTTTTGGGTCGGATTTAATCGGGTTTGGATATTCTCGGGTTCGGGTTTTTTCGAGTACTTTATCGTTTTAGCTCGAGTCGATTCGGTTACGGGTCTAATCGAGTACGGGTCTATATCGGGTCAACACCACACTGGGTCGGTTTCGGTTTCGGTTTCGGTTCAGGTCAAATCGAGTTCAGTTTGTATCGGTTTCTGTTAATACAGTTCAGATCCAGATCGATTATACTGCAGGGTATTGGGGATCCGTAAGTGTGGTACGGGTTGACTCGAATCAATCATATCATTTTTGAGTATTCCATTCGGTTATTCTTCGTACTCCGGTCGGTTAAAGTCCAATTCAGTTGAGTTTTATGTTGAATGCACTTTATGTTTATCATACAATTTATTCAAGTTGAAATTATTTGTGATTGGAGCATCACGAGTTGTAGTCGGTTAATTAAGTTGTCTGTTACTAGATAAATTTGGTTCAACTAAAGATATAGTCAATAAGATTTGATCGCAGGCTCACATTTATTGTTTGATTTTAGCTAAAATAATTTATTCAAGTTGAAATTATTTGTGATTGGAGCATCACGAGTTGTAGTCGGTTAATTAAGTTGTCTGTAAAAACGGAAATTTTTTTACAAAAAATGTAGACTTTTAGCTAACTAATTCGATTTAGCTGAATCAAACAATTTTTTTGCTAAACTAAACTAGATTCAACTTAATCAAACTTATTTTATCAAACTAAACTTGATTCAGCCGAATCAAAACATTTATTTTTGCTAAACTAAACTTAATTCAGCTAAATCAAACTTATCTTTAGCTAAACTACACTTAATGTTGTTGAATTGAACTACTTTTTAGATTAACAAAACTTAATCTGAATCAAACATTATATTTTTCCTAAACTACACTTGGTTCAGCTAGACAAATTTATAAAATATAAATTAGCAATTCTTTTACCGTATATGATACCACCAATTTTGCTTTTATATATTTTCGTTTATTTATAAATATCCACTATTATAATTCATTGTGGTTATTGTCTTTGTGCTAAAAGCTTATAAGACTAGAGACAAAGTCAATAATAATAAAAAGTCAATAATAATAATAATAATAACAAGTGCTCTCTTAAGAGACCGTCTTTTGTAAAGACGACTCTTAAAAGTCCAGCTCAAACCTATCTTTAGAGTTGTAACAATATATATTAAGTATTAGATTGGGCTTTTAAGAGCCGTCTTTACAAATGACGTGCTAAGTAAGAATTTGTGTAATAATAATAATAATAAAAAAAAAAAAATTCGGAATTGCAAACCACCTTCTAAGAATTTGAGTACCATTTACATTTACCATCCCGCCACGTCTCCCATTATACATACCCACCAGTACCACTTCCTTCTCAAAATTAGAATAGAAACCACCTTCAGTGACCTTCTAAAACCTCTGGTACTCGATTGCTCAAGTATTCTCACAATTCGATCCTAATAGGTACTCGATTTTTCTCCCTCATTTTTGCAGATTTAGATATTCCTCGGGTGTTGATTGTGGGTCATTTCGAGTAGGATTATGTCGAGAACCTATTGGGTTAAAAACGGGTTCGAGTTGTAACAGGTCGGGTGCAAATCGAGTTCAGTTAACCACATCATCGGGTTCATATCGGGTGTGGGTTATTCTCGAGTCGGGTGTCGGTTGATTATGGGTCTAAAATATTCGGGTACATGTCGGGTTACGGGTCAACATCAGTTCGGATTTCGATCGGTTACAGGTCACTACACCTCGGGTCAACCAACGGGTCGGATACAGGTCGATTTCTGGCGGTATTACAGTTCGGGTCAATTTTTTACAGCCCTAATGAGAATTACTTGCATAATCTTAACGCTAATTATCATTTAGGGCGGTCTATGTTACGAAATCATTTGAAATTTGGCTAAATAGTCTAACACAAATATTTGTGAGACACAGTCACTCTTCTTGAGAGACTATTAGATTGACTCATAAAGAAAAATGTAAAATAAGTTATTTGGTGGGCATTAAAGATATTGTAAGTAAACATTTAAAGTATTGTAATTACTGTACGCCTAATATTTGGCATTAAGGATATTGCAAGTAGGCATTAAGGATACGATAAGTAGACATTAAGGATTATGTAAGTAAGCATTAATGACACATAGGTTGACATTAAAATTTTCAATTGATTGGGCCTAAGAGGCGTCTTTTCTGAGGGACCGACTAAAAGTCTGACTAAATATAATTTCGTGAAGTACTAAATATAAGGGGTGCACTCAATTTGGTTTGGTCTGTCCGATTTTAAAATCAAATCGGTCTAGATATTTTGGTTTGCAAATTTTTCGACCAGTTCGAACTGAATAAGACAGTTCTATAATGGCCTGATCTAATTTGATTTACATATTTTTTTAAAATAATTTTTTAAGATAATATATTGTTCCTACAAATATTCTGCACTTTTAATTGACACCTAAGTCATGATTATGTAAAATATATAAGGGAAATTTCACGTGGTAGCCTTGAGATTTTGAGTTTTCCACGTGGTAACCAAAAGTTTTAAAAAATCTATGCGGTAACTCTGAGGTTTGCCAAATTGTTCCACTGTAACCTTTTTGCACATAAAACATTAGCAAACGTTAATTTTGAAGCTTCAAAGTTGTTGTACGCCTATTTATGCGACTCACCATTTCAAATGTCATCAATTTCAACCCTTTTCCCCAAAGTATAAACCCTAATTCTACCATCTTTAAATTTGGAAGAAAAAATATGATTTGGTTAAAAAATGGTAGAGTTGGGGTTTATGTTTTGGGGAAAAGATTGAAACTAATGGCATTTGAAATAGTGAGTCACATAAATAGGTGTACAAAAGCTTTAAAACTTCGACATCCATGTTTGTTAACGTTTTTATGTGCAAAAAGGTCACGGTGAAATAATTACGTAAACCTTAAGGTTACCGCATGAATTTGTTAAAAAATTTGGTTATCACGTAGAAAAACTAAAACCTCAGAATTATCACATGAAATTTTCCGATATATAAAATGAGATAATGTAGAATATAAACATTTAATGGAAAAAAAACAATTTAAATAAACAGAAACATAAATTATGTAAAACCTAACACAAACTTTACATTCATTCTCTTTGCCATATCAATATTATTTAACAAGTCTAAGTTACACTAAATTATTAACATGGATCTTACTCAATGTTAAATAATTTTAATAATTTACATTATTCGGATTCAATTCAGACTTAATGATCGAATTGTTTATACAAGTGCTATGTATAATACAATGAATAAAAAAATTTGAGATTTAAATTGTATTAAAAGTTGGACATGCAATATTTGAGTGTTTTATTTTATATCATACTCTAAAATGATTTTCGATTTGATTTGGTCTAAAAAAAAAATCAAAAATAGAGACCACACTAAAAATCGTAACGTTAAAAAACGGACTAAACCACTTTGACCGTAGAAATGACCAAAAACATAAATTATAGTTTGATCTGTTTTGGTTTGCAGCTTAGACCAAATTTGTTATGTCCAGCTTAAAATACTCGATTTTAAATGTTTATTGTTGAACTCTAACACATCATTTTAGTTATTAAAATTGACACTTTATTAGATATTAAACACCGAATTTTTAATTTGATCTTTTATTATAGACCTATGATACAGTCTCATACAAGAGTTACTCTAATCTTAAAAATAAATTACTAATCAGCTGGTCTTGGACGAGACGACCTCATAATTAGACTGTCAATTTAAGCTGGTCCAATTTGCGCGTGTAACAACTTGGACATTTTTTTCTTTTTTTGAACATTTTCCGATTTTGATCTTAAAGGTATTAATTTTGACATTAAGGCGATGTTTGGTGTATGAAAATGGGAATTTTAGGATAAAAATGTGGGATTGGGATTGAGATTTGATTGTTGGGAATTTATATAATGTACTACCAATCCCTTGTTTGGCATTTTAAAGGGAATAAGTTGAAAATTGTAGATATATATTTAAAATAAAATATGAATTGACAATTTTGCCCACATTAAAAATAAAAAAACAAGTAAATTATTTATAAATAAGGATATAAATGTCTTTTTTTTAACAAAACCCAATTCCCATCCCCCAAATACTTGCCTCTACGTAATAAAACCTTGGGAATTCATGGCAAAAATTCTCATTCCCATTTCCTAATCTAAATCTCAATCCCACTTACCAAACATGGAATTATATAATATTTGGGAATTAAATTTCCGTTCCCATCCCAAACTCTCATATACCAAACATAAGGTAAAAATTGATAAATGCCCCGAAAATTAAAATGTACTTACATGCGCGTGAAATGGGTCCGCCCACACTTCGTCTTAACTTGCAACGGTTTAGTCCAACTGTTTGTGATTACTAACAGAGACGATATCTTAAAGAGACTATCTTTATGGACCGACCCATGTAAAAAAACCAAAACCATAACTCAAGTCATTTTCCAAATTCTATTTAACCCAAGCATAACATAAATCTCACGGACCATCTCATACAAAGAAAACTTGAAATAGATAAGATTAATTAAAAAAAAAAGCACAAAATAAGAGTGAAATGAACTTATTTCCATTTATAAGCGCCTACATCCCCAGAGCTCAGGGTCGGTATTGTTCGCAGTTACTAACTGTGTACAGAGGGTTGAACATGTCAAAAAAAAAGTCAAACTGGTTGTTCTCACTTACTAAGTGCGTACAGAGGATAACATGGTCAAACAAGGTTAACTATCTGTTCGCAATTACTAACTGCGAACATAGGGTAACTGGTCAAATAAAGTCAAATAGGTTGTCCCCACATACAAAGCGGGAACAGAAGAGAATCTGGTCAAACAGGGTCTACCCTTTGTTCGCAGTTAGTGAACCCTGTTTGACCAGGTTCTCCTCAGTTCCCGCTTAGTAAATAGGAACAACCTATTTGACTTTTTTTGGCCAATCACCCTCTGTTCGCAATTAGTAACTGCGAACAGTAATGAACTTGAATTTTGAGGTTGAAGGCGTTTACATTTAAAAATAAGTTGATTTTACTCTTATTTTATACTTTTTAATAATTAATTTTATCTATTTCAAATTTTCTCATACAAAAATGTCTATTCTAGAATAACCTTTTAAAATCTCTCATGAGTATTATTTTCCCCTCTTTTTCCTTGACCTAAAACCTACACAGTGTAAAGGCGGTTCGGGATAGCCAAACCAGGTAGCTTCGAAGAATTTAACTTGCTTTGTTTTACGTTTGTTTCTTTGTTGATCTTACTAACATTAAGATTTAAGAGGACAATTTCTTCTTCAACGCTTCGCTTTTCATTATTCATCATCATCCTCTTATGTCGGCATTATTACGCCACTGAAATTCAACCCCATTTCTTGATCCAAACAAACAAATCAACCTCCACCAATTCAATCTTTTATCTCACAATTCAATTTCAGAAAGCGATTATTGTAAAATCCTTCGCCTTTTTTTCCCTTTATGTTAATTCTAATCTTGCAATACAACTCATGTTCTCCTGTATATCTAAATTTCTAATTATTTGTTTGATTCCATGTATCTGACGCTCTTTGCGTGTGTATGAATTCATTTGATGTAGATCAAATTTAGGTAACAGCTTTGATTTACGTTTTTAGAATTAGGGTTAGGATTTTTGTTTGCTTATTAGTGTCATTCGTTGAATTTAATTTGATATCATTAGTCATCCTCCTGATAATTGCCATAATTCCTCATATGTGTAAATTTTATAGTATACATGTTCTTGATCCTCAAGTGTGGATGTTTGGACTCCATAGCAAAACATAGATATCGTCTTATTGGGTAATTATCTCAGAAACTGCATTATTATTGGGGCTTATTTGGTTAAGAAGCAAAAAGGAAAATTAACCTTATTAATCTGAACTTTAGGATTATTGAGTTCTTTTTTGTACCCAAATGTCACTAATTTACCTATGTTTTAAAGGAAAATAGGATGATCACGTTGCAAACCTTTTGACTCCACTGAATTCAGTATGGACTTACACTTTAATGCCTGAATTTTGTGGTTTGGGATCCAATTCATCAGTGCACTTCATATCAAGATGCGTTATGATGGTTGATTGGCAGTGGCTATTCAAGGTTAACTTCTGTGCACTTCATATTGAGCTGAGGTTTAGCAGTGCCGTCATAGTTTGATGGTTGTTTTAGGGTTGAGTCTAGTACAAGTTGAAGGTTGAGCATTGTTATGATGCTATTTGATACGAGTTGAATCTAGTACAAGTTGAAGATTGAGCATTGTTATGATAGCTATTTGATGCTCAAGTGTATATTTGAATTCTCGTTTTATATGATGCTTATCCTTTTGTCATTTTTGGTATGATAGCCTTTTTATTTAAAGACTTATTGTAAGGGTGAACTTTTTGAACTAGTTGTTTTATGTGCGGTAATACATGTACTTACTGAACTTATGGTCTGGTTTTTTAGCTTTGAAAAACATAAGAATCTGAATTTAATGCATCTGAATATCTTCGTGCATTTGTTCTGCAGTATTAACTGCGGTTTTGTGTACCAGTGACTTTTGGAATCAAGGGATTTCACCGTCCAGGCTATCTTTCACCCAGACTTGTAGATTGCATAAAATATTTTACAGTTTGAAGCATTCCATGAGGAATTTCCTTTCTTTCACTTTGTAGAAAAAAAGATTACATACTGTAGACTTGGTAAAATCAATTACTATCAAACATTCGAGATACAGTTCAGAAAATTTCATCTCAAATCCTTTTCTGGTAAGTGTCTTTTGTGGTTGAATATTATATCAAACAGTTCTATGTGTTGCCTATTCAGTTGTAATTGTATATTCCCTTGCTTGGATAGGGACCCACTGCTGCATTTTGTTGCTACAGTGGGTGGGATTCAGATTTGTATTTATAGAAAATAGCTGTAATGTTTAGAAGTATGTTTGTATATGTGTTCTTATAGTTGAATCTCCTGTTTTCTTTTCCATAAACTTCGACTTCATATGTGTTTTTAGTACATGTGCTGCCGTCCTTACCTTATTGGACCATGTCACTATGTCAGTATGGTTTTCCTGAACTATTTATTTGATACTCTGTTATTTGTGTAGGATATGTTTCTGGGCTTGGGTTTACATTTTAAAATTAATGTTGTCAAGTGTCAACCCAAGATGAAGTTTTAATTTTCCGTTCACTTATCCTCTGTTGAGGATTTGAAATGGGTTTGTGAGGTGAATTGAAGGAACCAAGATGATCTCTAATTGTCCGTTTTCTTTTATTGTATACCTTAGCATCATATAATGGCTGCCATGATTTTTGAGTTTCCTAGTTCATCTAATGAAGAATTTTTTTGAGTATACTGGTGTGGACTTTTTCCGAGGACACAAACTAGACAAAGTATCAGGCTATCAGCTATTTCGAGCATTATATTTTTTGCTCTTTGCTCGATGGCTCTTGTATGAGTGGTACTCATCAATATACTATAGTCTAGGTTCCATTTGGTGGCCTTGGTTATATAGCAATCTGATTGGGTTTAGGTGACATGGGTCGTATATTTTTGTTAAGTGTTTGTATGTAGGTTGTTTGAAAAGTTCACTCTTGAATTTGATCAACAAATATGAATGAAGTAAATTTTTATTGGGGATATTCTTATTAAGCTTGGCGACTATGCAATATTGTAGTGTAATTGGTGGATTTTTCTGAATTTATCTGGCTATCACATTTACTTCATTTGTGCTTCATTTAGACACACTAATTATCTCTTGGGCCTTGGACGCCGTGGTCAATCTGTTATTTCCTCCATCTCATTAGTTGCTACGTAGGGTTTTATGCTACTCACTCCGTCCCAAATAGCTGTTGCATATTACTTCTTGGGCCGTCCCAAATTAGTTGCAAACATTCCTTTTATAGGAAAGATGGCCCAAAATACGTAGCTACTAGTTCCAAGACAGGACTACATTTCTTGTAGAATTGTTGGTTGTTTTGGCACTGCTTTTAAAAAATTGTGTACATTATAGTTGTTTGTTGATTTGATGAGTTGACGAAGTGTTGTTTTAGCTACTATTGTTTTTTCTGGAGTTAAAGCTGCTTGTTGGAACTTTGTGAGGATTGATGAGCGTCTTGTAGCTTAATACAACATAAACTAAACCTGAGAGGATTAGTAAGGATTGGGGATTAGAACTACCTTTTCATTCTTTGTAGTTGTTCACCTGCCTGTTTTGGTAGGTATTATTTAAGTTTTGCATCTGCTATAATTATTTTTTTTCTTTTGGAAACTCAATGTTGGCAGTTGCAAACAATGTGTCTTGGAACTGAGATTACATGCTCTTTTTACTAGCTCATAAGGTAATAAGGTATCAACGCTTGTAGACTACCTGCAAGTCAATTTATTAAGCTTTGATTTTAGGCTACATAATTTGTACAGATAATTTCATCTATCCCTATTTCTGAATTCCTCCTCATGCTAGTATATTTCATGATCATTCTGACTTCTTAGCCGTGCTATGTCTATCATGTTTGATAGTGGCCTTCCCTCTTGGATTTTGACTTTCTTCTGTTATAATATATTTTTTTAGTGTTGAGTTGTTATTGGATTAAGAATTTGGCATTGTTTTGTCGAGTTGAAGCTTGCAATTTAGGCACCTGTCATGTACTTTTGTTGCTTATTTTGACTCCCGTTTTCAAAATTGTGAAGGTCTTGGGATATGTCTGCCCTTCCCAAGATCTATTTTCCCTTAAAACTTTCTCTGATTGCCTTAGTTTTAGAAAAAAATTTCTGATGAGTTCTTCTGAGCAACTTCAGTGCATACGAGATGGATGGTAAGAAAAGAAGCATGACCCTGGATGCAGATTTGTGTGATGTGCAAAAGGAATGGGATGAGGCTTTGTGCTCCATCTGCATGGAGCATCCCCATAATGCTGTTCTTCTTCTGTGTACCTCACATTCCAAAGGATGTAGATCTTATATCTGCGATACAAGTTACAGACACTCGAATTGCCTGGACCGGTTTAGGAAACTTAAGACAGAGTCCAACTCTAATTCACCTGATGAAACACCTGTTCCTGAAAACCTGCATGGTTCAAGCCTTGTTTCTGACTCTCAAATAACTCTGCAGTTTGGGAATGAGCTACCTGTGGTTAATATGTCTCACACCAGGGATGATAGAATCGTGTCAACTCGAAGGTCAAATGATGCTGCTGAGTATGACGATGGACATGAAGCATTGGAAAGACAAACCTTTGAATCTTTGAGGAATGGGTCTGAACAGGAAGAGGTGGGGAAAAAGTCAAGCTTGAAATGCCCACTATGTAGGGGAGATGTTTTAGGTTGGACAGTTGTAGAAGAAGCACGAAATCATTTAAATTTGAAGCCTCGGAGCTGTACTCGAGAATCATGCTCATTTATTGGTAACTACCGCGAGTTGCGCAGACATGCAAGGCGTGATCACCCAAGAGTTCGGCCAGCTGAAGTTGACCCATCAAGACAACGAGCCTGGAGACGCTTTGAACATCAGAGAGAACATGATGACATTGTTAGTGCCATCCGATCAGCAATGCCAGGAGCTATTGTGTTTGGTGATTATGTGATAGATTACAGTGATAGACCGCTTGAACGGGAGAGGACAACCTCAGATTCTAGTGGGCGGCTGTTTACTACCTTGTTTTTCTTTCAGATGCTTGGATCTATGCAATCCTTGGCAGGATCAAGGTCTCGTTCTAGGCCATGGACAAGGCATAGACGCCAGTCAGGGGGTTCATCGCGACAAAGGTACCTTTGGGGTGAGAACCTTTTGGGCATACATGATGAAGATGGGGACGGTGATGATAGCTTTACAGAGGACGACGAGATCAATATATTTGCAGATGAGTCAGAACAAGGCACTTCTTCCACTCGAAGACAACGACGGCGTTTGACTCAGTCTGGGTTTAGGAGAGATCGGTTGTAGAATTCCATACATGATTCGGGTAAACTCCATTCCTAATGCCTTTTTTCGATATTTTTATAAGATATTCATAATCTATTTGCGTCATTTGCACAGGCTTTCGTCTACCACCGAAAAGATAGAGGCAATTACTCTCAATTGTATCAACTTCTAATAGCATTGGGACAGAAGGTGGCATCTACAATAAAGATGCTAGAAGTTATTGGGTTTGTATTAGTTCTGCTGTTTGCAGTTCTTTGTATGTTCATGTTTTTATATTAGTTTGTTGTAGAGAGTTCAATTTGAGCCTGTTGTAAAATTAGGTTTCTAAGCAGAAACATTTCAAATTCTAATTTGATTCACCCATGTATATAGTACGCATATTTCCTTAAGAAAACAGTTGCTTTATTTTCTCTGTATCGTTTATGTCTCATTTGCACGCTCTAGAGTTTGCTAATACTGCTTTATCGATTAGTGATGCATCGAGAAACTGTTGGAGTCTTGTGTTTTAGGATTGATTCTTGAACTATTATATAGCTGGAAATAAGTCAATTATTAGATTGAAATGAACATGATCAACAGATCAAGCTATTACTGATCTTTTCTAGGCGAATGCCCTAAAACCAAGTCAAATAGCCAAAATAATTTAGAAGTAGCAAACTCCTAAATTAGTAATTATATATAAGTGGTTTTTTAAGATGGTTCAGTGGAGCACAATTTGCTAGTTGATTCGCTTTTTCAATTTGTGATTTGCTTAAGTTTTCTTAAGAAGAATTCAAAATCGATTAAATTGCTTTTTTGATTTACGATTCGCTAGTAGATGAGCAAATCGCGTGTGACGTGACACTAAATGTGTTATCAAATTTTAGAGAGATGTTTTTAATTATGTTTTGTTAATTTCATGTGACCAATTAGGAATTTTGCAAATAAATTACATACTACATAAAATTTATATCTATATTCTTTTGAGTTAACCATGTAAAAAATAGCTAATTTTTAAGTATTGTTATAACGTATTGATGTATACGACAATAAATTATGGATAAACTACATTTGTATACAAGGTAAAGTAAGATCAAGCCTGAAAATGAGTTGCAAAATATGTGTAATTACTAAATTACAAAAATAGAGGGACACTAAATAATAGTAGTTGTATAACAATAATTTTGAGCTTTCAATATCCTCGTGAGTTGTGAAAGATACGTGTTAAAATATTATACACGTGAAATGTGTATGAAATAATCTTTTTGGATTACAAGATAGATTGAGAGAAGAAAAGAGAACGATTTAGTGAGACTCAAATTCAAAACTTTACTAAAAAATAATGCTACTCCAATTAAGATTTTTAGAGGGTGTTTAGCACATGGTATATCCTAAAAAAAGTCCAAGCCTTTGTTTGTTCAAAGGGATATGAAATATGGAATAGCAAATGAAAGAAAAAGACAATACCAAATTTCTAGCATGACAAATAAAAAATCAGATTTTTTTATCTTAAAAGTCTCATATAGAGTCCCACAGGTGCTATTTTCTTAAATAGTTTACACAAATTCTTACTTGAGACCGTCTTTTGTCAAAACGACTTTCAAAAGCCTAGTCTAATTCTAAATATATATTGTTATAACTCTAAATATAGATTTTAGCTTGGACTTTTGAGAGTCATCTTTACAAAAGACGGTCTCTCAAGAGAGCATCCGGAAAGTTTAACATCATCTTAAAAAGGGATTGGATATGGATTTGGAAGGTTTAACATCATCTTTTGCTATCTTAAAAAGGCTTGTGATGATCAAATTTATATGTTAACTAATAAAAAAAAATCAGTTTAATATGTTGCAAAGATTAGAGAAGTGGAATCTCTAACTGAAAGAGGATTACATTAGAATTGCAGATCAAAGAATGGGACCCAAGAAAGCTGAAGAATGAAGAGGATCCTAACCACTAGTTTGTTCTTAATACATTTGCCAACCTTCACAATCTAAAGTAGTTTACTTATCAATAATAACATGATCTATATATAGTTTCATATTTATGAAGGATTATGTCCATTGACATTATTTGATTATTATATTTTAGGAACATAATTATAGTGATGATAAATATATTAATTTAGTAAATCCTAATTTCTAGCTTGTTAGAGAATAATTATGAGAAATAGTCCAATTAGATTAGATGAATAATTAAGTTAATGGGGTGTTTGGTAATTGGCTTTTGGCTTAGCTTTTTGGTTGGTCAAACAGCCAAAAAAAGTGTTTGGTAAATGACTTTTAAAGCAGCTGAAAAACTGGCTTTTAAGCCAAAATGAAAAAGTTGCTCCTTTTTGGGTTGACTTTTGGCTTATTAACCAACTTTTTCTCTAATAAACAGCCAATAACCAATATTCAAATTTATCAAACATCTCTACAACTTAAAAGCCAACATAAACAACCAATATTTCCAGCTGGTCAAACAAGTCAACTAAAAAGGCCAACCGCCAACAACCAACAACCAATTGCCAAACACCTCAAATTTACAAAAAGACCATACTTAAAAGTTAAAACAAGAATGAATAAAGAGGTGATGATTTTTCCAAGATGATATAACAAAAACTCTTTTTCTAACTTTTATTTACTGCCTTGAAAAAAAAGTTTAGCTGCCTTGAAAGAATCAACATTCGAATAAAGAGTATCGAATGCTTTAAAGTGAAGATTACGTGTGAGGAGAAATAATGAGTTATGTGGATAAGTAGTCTTAAATCTTGATTATATATTTTTTTGAAAAAAACTGCCATTATATTTTAAAAATTCGCGACTACTCTTCGACTAAATGTATAGTCGGTATTTTACGACGGTGATCTAGTAGAAAAGTGGTCGGTATATGACTACTACTTTCCGACTAAACGTTGTAGTCGGAATAGCGACCAATCTGTTACCACAGCACATGTAGTCGGAATTCCGACTAAAATTCCGACTATTTCTTTTTACCGACTATTTTGTACCGACTACCGTGATTTAGTCGGAGGTTAGTCGGTATAGGCGTATACCGACCAACCACCGACTATTTTGTCCAGTTTAATCACCAAACAATATCAATTTTCCATCTAATTAGACAATTAAATTTTCAACATATAGTCACAAATTTCCACAATTACAACTACTCATACGACTAACAACTATTTTTTTTTGAATAATACCTGATTCATTGATAAAGAGTCATACGACATCTACATCAGAGATAAAAATTAGCAAGTACATAGCAACTAAAACCAAATATAATTCAAAAATAACAAAATTACGATTGTTGTGTATGAGATATGACAATTCTGAATTAACGACTAACAACTACTTACAAAAATATTCGCTATGACCAAAAATTAAAATTTAAAAAATCCTACCCAAAAAAAAACAAAATGAAAATTACATTAAAACTCAATGCAACAGAGTGATTGAGTGAGTATGTTTCATATACCCTAAAAAAAGAAAAAAAAATTAAATTAAATCTACCAATCAAAGGGGATGAAAAGGGGTAGTAGATGCACATAAAAATTAAAATTCCTAGCACCGATCAAATAACATGTAGACCAATTAGTACCATCATTTCTTTGTTGTTATTAGCATAGTAGAAATATACTAGTTTTCTTATTAATAGATAATCACACGTTTTTCTTTTATTCTGTTCCATTAATTTTATAATATTTCTATTTTTCTATGTTGTATGTTTTATATTTTTTAATTTCTATTCACACATTTACACATTTTTTTCTCACAAAATTTAATAATTTTTACTAATTTTTTTAATATTTATATCAATTATTGATGTTATAATCTCTTAAAGGCGGATAAAATATTTGGGCGACATCTTTCCTTTATTCCCTCCCTATATAAGACTTAACCAATAAAATGATGCCACATCATCTAATCTATGTGCCTTAAGAATATGTTGAAAACGAAATTTCAATGAAGCTCATACACAAAGGTTAAAGGTACCCTAGGCCTACATGCAACTTTCTAATGTACAAAACCCTTAATTAATTTCTCACCAAATAAAATACAAGTACAATTAATTTAATTAGTTACATAATTAATTATTAGATGTATGTATCTTTATTCTTTCTCCCATGTGGTACCTTCTTACCTTGGTCATGCTAGTTTATGAGATCCAACAACCATTTTCCCTTCATTGTTTTCACCCCCATAAAATATCATCCTTCACACATGCTCAACCATCAATTATTTCTATTTAGATTTTTGAATTTATTCCTTTGATTTGGATTGATAAGGAGAGCTATTATAATAGATTTATTAAATATGTGACTTACGCATACTGGTTGGTTCGTATTAGCTAGGAAAGAGTCTGACAATATATAATTCTAATTAGTTTTCTTTTAAATATCAACATCGATTTCTCAAAATATTTTGTCGTGAGAATATCTCTTTTAACACATTAAGATCTTGGCTTAGGTTTTTGTGGTTTCAAGAGGCTACTTGTATTCCACATCACTTCCATAGGATCTTATCACTGACTATTTTCATTTCTATACATATCTCAGATGCTGCATTAAATGTACGGATTTCATGTTAAATTATTATTTTAAACTGTTGCTAGAGACGGTCTCTCCGAGAGACGGTTTAGATACATAGACTAAATAGCCAATAAATACAAATCAAAGATAAAATAAAAATGTGAACTTTTTGTTTTGAAGTCGTCTATTTGAGAAACGGTCTCTCCCAAGATTACTGCTTGTTTATAATTAGTGTACTATGAAATTTAATGATTATGGTTATTTATGGGCCATTATCAATTTAACCCATGATAATCAAGGAAGGTGATCAAATGTGTATTGTATACTTATTTTGTGGGTGATAATACTTTGCTAGTCATACAACACAAGGCTATAGGATTAGTATATTAAGGTAGGGTCTATTCTTCATGTAATACTAAGGAAGGTAGATAAATGATTTTATGGGCCAATATCAATTTGATTAGACTTGTTGAGCTGAAATTTATAGTAACTAATGACGTAGAAATTTATTTATTTCTCAAAAAATAATATATAAAAATCAAATAATGATAATCCTATAAAATATTTTTTATAATCGATATCAATTGTGTTATTTTAAATGATGTAATAATAATTATAACAAGTCTAATTATATAAAAATAGTTATCAATTGTGTTATTTTTTTACAAGAGAAATGATGCCAAAAAAACAACCAAACATTTTTTGTCTGAAAAATTGTCATGAACATGACGAATTAAATATACTTCTAAATTTAAGAAAATATTCTATGTTACTGAAATGACAATTGGACTCTAATTAATTTAATAAATATACTTTTAAATTTAACATATTTTTTATAATCGATATCAATTGTGTATTTGTGTTATTTTAGATTTACTGAAATGACAATTGGACTCTAATTTAATATAATATACTTTTGTTCAAAAGTAACACATTTTCTGTATAAAAGTATATATATATATATATATATATATATATATATATATATATATATATATATATATATATATATATATATATATATATATATATATATATAAACTAGTTTTTAATCAAACCTATTATTATGTTATAATTATTGATATTTGAATTTCACTTCATAGCTAATAAAAAGAGCAAAATATAATTAGCTAAATATAACCTACTAGCTAATGATCTAGTTGTGACTTATGTGGATTGATGATAATTGATTAATTAAAGCTTAATAATTGATTAGTAAAAGCTTGATAATAATTGATAAAAAAAGAACATAACGTAAAAATAGGAAAGGGAGGTCCAATTTGTACCTATTACTCTATTAGGCTGTTAACATCTAAGAGAGATGCAATAGATTTCTTACCTCCAAATAGTAATAGTAAAAACTAAAAAGCAAGAAAGTCGAGCATCGGGTATTTTTTTAGTTGGAGTTTTTCATTTTTTTTCACTATTAGTGCTTTATTTTTCTCAGTCTACCATGTAATTAAAAAAATAATTAAGTCATCATAGTCTATTTTGTACTTAATCGTTCCTAAATCATTCTAAGTTGCATTTCTAATTTTCATTCTCGTTTCTCATTCCAAACCGAATATCATATAACGATACCTTACACGATTTTAGAATTAATTCATAACTAACCTAGAATACTATAGAAAGTTGTAGAAGTAGAACAATAATCCCTACTTGTCCTCACTTTCAATCAACATTCCTTCAAAGTTGTGCAAAGATGTAGTAAATGCACTGATTTGATTACAAAATCCATGGATAATCCATAACCTACGTACCCATCTTTTTCTTCCCATTTTTAATACCAAAATCAAGACCACAAATTTAGTTGTCTCATTAATGGTTTTAATTAATCATCCCAAGTGTATGTCTCAAGAATTTACCATCAAGGGCAATCTCCTAAGTCCTAAAAACCTTAAAAACTTTCACTTACTAATCAAAGCCTACTTAGTGTATAGGTGATAAACTTGTTTTAGGGGCCCGCATTAGAAGAGAGTTGGCTACGCACAAATCCATTAAGGTTTCATCCTAAACCCAATTGGTATTAGAAAAGGTACCCATCAAGTATATTATATATTAGTCAACGTCTCTCTAATTCATCGATGTGGGATCACATATGAGTCACCAGTAGAATCTATAAAACCAGAGTGATTTCAGAATATGAATATAGGATGGGCCAAAAACATACTATACATATCTTTGATATTATCACCCGAGGCATAACATAGGCAGATTCGAACCTAAATTCTCCGAACTCCGAAAAGTCTAATGGCATACTACATAGTACTTCCCATATGATATAAAGTTTATACTTCATAATGCAATATTTTGCACATTATAAGCATAGTCACAAGGCCAACAAGCCCCCACTCTTTGCCTAGTTGTCTCCCTTTTATATTTTTCCTTAGATTTTCTATTCTAATTTCTAAATAACCTCCCTAGACTTGTCTTCTTTTCTCAATATTTGCAACATCTTTGATTGGAATCTTTTTACAAACACAAAGACAGCACAGATAGATCTCCTTTGTGCTGTCCAGTTGACCCAAAACAGAACAAAAAAATTTTTTAGACCCAAACAAAAGGGAATACTTAATCATCTTATTTCTTCAAACCAACAAAAGTATATATAAAAGGCATACATATATCTATTGCCATGCAGGTTATGCTTTGTAGTACCCTCATCTTGATCCAATCTCAAATTTTATTATATTATATTTTTGTAGCATATATATTTAATTTAGTGCTAGAAATTGCAAAAATAGTAAATTTTCACTAACATAGTAGATTAATTACTAATTATTAGCAGGTTCTTCAGTGGTTATTCAAGGTAACACAGGATCATAAACAAGGTGACGATCAGTCCAACTTAGAAAACAAATCTCTCAAGGGTACTAACTTGATGTTACTTAAAAACTCCTCTAATCTGCCCTTATTGAATTTACTACATTTACAAATGGAACAGATGAGTTATATTATATTTCATTTCTTTTGATTTGCTATATATTCATGTTTGTTGCAGATAAAGAGAATTTGAAGGACATAGTTTCTTACGAGCAGAAAAGGGTTCGGAAGAAAACTCGAAAACCCGAGGAAACTTCATTAGATTGTAAAAATCTAAAGCATTTAGCATTGTTTCTTAGGAGAGGAAATATAGATCCTTACTTTAGTAGCAAAATTCATAGGAAAAGACTTAGTAGTCTTAACCAAAGGCAACAAAAACAACAATATATAGTTTCAATGAAGATGAAAGATGAATTGGTTAAAAGCCTTGGTAAGAATCATAAGGTGGATTCAAATGGGCATGTTGGGAATAAGGTATTGCCAATTAGTGATCAATCAACTTCATCATCATCATTATCAAGCAATGGAGGTGAGCAGCATTGTGGACCGTCTGATCATGATCTGAAGAATAAAGATAGATCAAATAAAGGGGAAACTAATAAGAATAAGACACTTTCAAGAATGAAGGAGCTTTTGAGATGGGCTGCTAATGCTAAATCTCAGAAAAGAGGAAAATTTGGAACAAAGGTTAGAAAATTATACTTATACCTTTCTAAATTATGTATTAATAATTCACAATAACTCATTTGTGAGACGCGTTTTATTGAGCCGACCCAATTGTATATTTTTTTTACTAATTTTACAAATTAAATTGTCAATTTTAAGAGTTAAAAGACCAATTTAAAGACTTAAATTAACAATTTCAAGGATTCAAATCAATTTCAATTTCAATACTTAAATAACCAATCTTAAGACTTAAAAGACCAATTGCTAGACTTAAAATTTTCATTTTTAAGTATGTGAGAATATTCTAAAAACTTATTGGGCTTGAGCCGGTTGCACGAATAAGGCGGTCTCACATGAGAGTTTCTGTTAATAATTAGTTTTTGGTTGAATTGATTAGTTTCTTATTATGGGCTCAGATGTTTAACTTAAGGGTTTGAATCTCGTTCACCTCTTTTTTGAATTGAAATATTAGCCATTAAGTATTAGGATATCATCTATATGTTTTATCTACACTTCTAGCTAGTTGAATTAATTAGTTTCTTAATATGACATCAGATGTCTAGTTTATGGGTTTGATCAGATTCACTCGGTACAATATTAGTCATATGAGAATAAGTGAATATATATCATGTATGTTTTACCCAAACGTCTTATTAAATTAGTTTCTTAAAATGGAATCACCTGTCTAGATGGGTTGGAATATTAGATATTGTGTACGATAATATGCAATTATACAAAACAAACAAAATCTATATATAAAATAATTCAATTTTATAATATAATTTGGTTGCTAATTAAGGGAGAGTTTAAATTTGTTTTCTTTTTGTAAATCAGGTTTTGCATTTTAGGAATAAATCAGCAACCATAAAGTCAGGAGGTTATGAAAATGAATCACCAAAAATAAGCTTAAAATGGGAAGTAGAAAGTTGTACTACAAATTGTTCAGCAGTATCTGCTCCACCTACAATGAAGTATGATGAATTTTGTCCTAAAACTGGGAATTGGATCACAACTGATGATGAATGTAAGCTCTTTTTTACTCTCCATCTATCTATAATTACTCTAATTTATGCATCATTTAGTCATTTTAATTGAAGGAATATCAATTAACAAACAATTACTCTATATGGCAGTTTGGTACTTGGCTTTTACATTGGCTTTTTCAGTTGAATTTTGGCTTTTAGTTTGTTGATTGGTCAAACAATCAAAAAAGGATTTGATAGATGGCTTTTAAGCAAGCTGAAAAGCAGACTTTTAAGCCAAAATAAAAAAACTACCTTAGTTAGTTCTTTTTTTATTGGTTTTCGGCTTGTTGATCCAGTTTTTACTCTAATAAATACTCAACAACCAATATTTAAATTTACCAAACATCTTCATAAATAACTGGCCTTTTTAACTAGCTCCAAAGCCAACAATAACAGTTAACATTTTCAGTTGGTCAAACAGTCGGTTAAAAAAGTCAATAGCCAACGGCCAATGGCCAAACACCTTTTATGTCCCCACTTATTGTCTTATTTTTTATTTTAATTTATCTCAATAAATTTGTTATTTTTGAATATGATCTCATGTTTTTACTCTCTATATGGAGTATTATTTTTCTTATTTCTAAATATCTCCGATGGGACTAAATGATTAATACAAAGGAGTATTTTAAAATTGTTTTTTGGTTACTTATCATATAGCTAAGAAAATGTTTGAGCTAATACTTCTTCACTTGTGCATTGGTAGCTGATATTTTTGTTTTTCTTTATTTTGGCAGTTGTGGTGCTAGAGCTTTAAACAATGACGACATCATTATCATATCCAGTTTATTCTGCTCATAGAAAACTATGATCAGGGTCTTGGGAAGGAAAGAACGACGACAACTTATACTTATAAAGGAGAGTGCGATCAAAAAGTCTCTCGACTCGAGAATGACCTTCCAAGAGAGAGAAACCGTTGATTCGAAGCGGATGCAAAATAATACTTTTAATCATTAGATTCAATTATTGGCTATTCAGTAACTAAAATGTACTGTTAGTAACTTTTTTGAGTTTTCCCTATTGCAGGGTATTGTATGACTTCAGTAACGAAATTACTGCCTTTGTTACTCTTGCTATGTTGCCTCATGGTATGAATTAGGTTATGTTCAATTTGGACTGTAGAGTCGATTTCGTGTAAGTATGTTGCCTCGTAAATTCATTTTAAAGTGGGGTTAAAAAAGGGTTTGACTATAAGATTAGATAGTCTATTTTGAACATTTTTAGTATGAACCTAATAACCAATCAACCTAGCGGAATAGCCGATGGTTTTTTAGGCAATGTCACTCTTTAGCTGTAAGGTGTTACATTTTAAACTTTTATTAGGAGAAGGTTCACCAAAAACTCGAACATTTGAAATTTGAATGCTATCTTGTCAATGTATCACATATTAACAATAATTTACTATTTTAAGAAATTAACTCAATTAAAAATTTAAGCAAGTATACTTGATTACATACCCTTTTTGGCATGATATTTTCCGATTAAAAAAAAAACTTAAACGGATGAATTAAAAACACCATTAGGACAAAGCACTCTACTAATGCATTAACACCTTAAATTGGATTAAATGTATGTTAGAATAATATACTTTCTAGAAAATCAATTAACGAAGACTCTAATTTAATTTGGTATGACAATTCAGGTCGAATTTGCTACTAATCCTACTTGATTTTAGGAACTTAATTCGATCTAATTCCTATAAAAAAATATTCAACCCCAAATCTGATTATATATTTTGTGTCCGATTTTGACTCCACCCTACTTATTAATGACGCACAGCCTAGACAAACTGCCAATGCCATGGTTCTTTCTAAGCGCATCGCTAAGAATTTGTCATATTTGTATTGTACACAATGATAAAGAAATAGTGTGATTACTCGAAGAGATAAATTGAATTATGTGAATGATTCAAAAAGAGAGTTAGAATAATATAGGAGATGAAACGAAGATGGTAAGGTTTTATTTCGATCCAAATGAAAAAAATGATATAACTAAATTAAAGAGTTTTCGTTTTTGGTCGTTTAAAAATTGACCTTTTGTTGGTTTTAGGTTGTCAACGGTTAAAAAAATATTGGTAATAACTATTAAGTCAACTAGAAAAATCAATAAAGTCAAAATAAAAATCTACATCGAAAATTTACATTAAATTGACTATTGATAGACTTAGTACTTCACATAAATAAAAAGATGCAGATCCATGTATGTTAATTCTAGCAATGGATAATTATTTCTTTAACATTAAAAAAAATAAATATCTAAATATCACAATGAATTAATCATTTGAATTTTCTTATGAATTTTATTAGAAGTATAAATCATACTAATAGACATTAATAATTAATTGATATTATGAAATGATGAAATTTCAAATTAGAAAATTAACATATTCAGTATTCACTTTTATATCAAGTTGAAAATCTTGGACCAATCTTAAATCTTAAAAAACTAAATTTCAAAAATTAAATTTACTTGGAATTATGATCAATAAGTCTTATTTACACCTAATTATGTTCAATAAATCAAACTTCTATAAAAAATTTAAAATTGATTTGACCCAATTCATTAAATACAACTCGAATCTATTACCGTGACAACTTTATTAATTAATGTTTGCAGGAATTTATGCGAAATATTAAGGTGTTTGACAAATTAGCTTATCGAGCATTTTTAGCTTATTTTGATGTAAATAAAGAGTTGGGTGGTCAAACTAGCTAATACTTGTGTTTGGTTACTAGCTGGTTGAAAATTGAAATAGCTTATTGATATGAATAAACTGTTTTTGAATAATAGCAGCGGATTCAAAATTAGCTGGTCAAACCAATTAATAAAATTACCTAGTCAAATCAGTCATTATAATCAGCTATCAGCTACCAGCTATTAACCGTTTGCCAAACACCCTCGATTTAACAACAGACATAGAATTGGGAAAGCTCTCAAACATACAAATTTCTAAAGGTTTTGGCCCAATTCCAAGATTGGCAAAATTTAATAAGGAAAAGTTGATATTACTAATTTAATATTTTATTTGTTTCCTATAAATAATCTTGATTATTAATTATTTTCTAATAATATGATATTTGCTATGTATTTGTACTCATATCTGATAACTTGATGAAGTCATTTAAAAAAAATACATATTTTAATTTTTTTTAAAAATAAAAATTGATAAGAAAGGATACAATGTAATCTTGCTTTATTGGTTTTAATGCATATTTTCATATTATCAATTTTAAAAAATGATTAATGACAAATAACATAAAAAAATAAAAGACAAAGAAAGTGTTTGACGTATGATTGATATTTATTTTGAATTTTATCAACTAGTTTGGCTAGTAGATTTTAAACATATTGGTCGGAGTAACTTGTTATAAATTAGCAAATTAATAACAACAATAATGCAAGTTATTTGAACATTTAATTTACCAAAGACTAACATTAAATAATTCGACCAACCACCAATTTATCTCGATTTATAGAAGCAATAATTGTCTAATTATTTTGCCAAACATTCCCAACGTAGTTCATTATTTAGTAATTCATTGCACCTGAACATGCTTTAAATTTACTTGATCCAAAATATATTCCCAAATTCCACTATGGTTATTTTTTTATAATTGAAGAAAAGCAAATAATTCGAAGAATGAAGTATATACTTCATTCATTTCTTAAAATTATTTTCACAAATTCTTACTTGAGACCGTCTTTTGTAAAGACAACTCTCAAAAGCCCAGTCTAATTCTAAATATATATTGTTACAACTCTAAATATAGATTTGAGCTGGACTTTTGAGAGTCGTCTTTACAAAAGACGGTCTCTCAAGAGAGTACCTGAATTATTTTTATTTGTCATTTTACATTTTAAACTGTTATATTTGTTGTTACCCTAAATAATATTTCTATTTGTTTTACAAATTTAGGACATAATTAAACATTTTTATAATATTTATGGTCTCCATATATTTTCCTCTAACAACATTTTAACATTTTTATAAGTATAGTTTAGGATTCCACCTATTCCTTTAAACTTTATTTAGACATTTTTATATATTTATATCTCCAAATATTTTACTAATATGATCGAATTTATAATATAATATAATGATACATTTACCATATAAAAATTCACAAATTCTCACTCGAGACCGTCTATATAATAGACATCTCAGGTTTTGGGCTGACCCTATTTATAAATTTTTTTAAAAAACTAATTATAGATTTTATAAATTAAAAGAAAGATATGAACCGGGCTTTAAAGAAGCATCTATACTATAAAAATTATATTTTCTTAATATCGTGACTAAGAACGAAGAGAATATAAGAAAAAAAAAAAATCTGACCAATTGGGCTTGAGAGTTTAAGATTGGAGGTTTTAGGGTTCATATTCTCACACTTAAAAGGGTTTTAGGGTTGTCCTCTCCCTTCCTTTGTTTTCTTCATAAAAATCCCTCTTTCTCCCTCTTCAATCCACCATAACATCATCATGGATAAATACATGAGAGTTGAGCAACCTAAACAAGAATCTCCGATTAACGAAAATGAAATTCGTATTACTACTCAAGGTCTCATTCGCAATTACATCAGTTATGCCACTACTCTTCTTCAGGTCTTTTACCTTTTGTCCACTTTTTTTTCTCTTGATTTTGTTTGTTGTTGATTTTTTGATCATGGGTATTTCCATTTTGATGGGTTTTTTGACCCACATCTTTTTTTTTTTTGTTAATTTTTCTGCTGTTCAAATCAAGGGTTGCATTTTTTGATAATGCTGAGGTTTCTGTAGTTTGTATTGAGATTTTGTGTTTCTTTTTTGGCGGTTTTTTTATGCATTTGTTGGAATATTAGCATAACAGATTGGAATTATTTTGATGAGATTGATGGATTGTAATCAATTTGGAGTAATGTAGTCTTGTTTGTATTTGAAGGGCAAAGTTTAATTTCTGATTTTCGTCTGATTGAACATTGGTTCTTGATCAATATTGGAGTTGTTTGTGGGTTGTTCTTTTCTTTGCATTCTAGGCAGAGGGATGATCATTTCAGGACGCTACTGTAACACGACTCTAGTATTAGTTGGTCATTCAACTTCTTCGGGGTGAAGTGCAGGAGCTTACTCATAGATTATTAGCATTACTTGGTGTTTTGATCATTCATTTCAATGATGAACTAGCCTATCGAGTATTTCCCTTATTTGTCATGGGATTTTAGCTACATTTGTACTTGAACAGGAGTACTATTCTTTATCCAAACTCCCAAAGTGGTTTACTGGGAGACGAGTAAAATGGACTTTCATGATACAAGGTTTGTATAATGCATTATGGTTTAAGGAGCTTTAAGTCCGTCTTATTATCTGAAATCGTAGGGTAGGACCATTGTTGTTACTTGTAATCAGATAGCGTACTCTCTGACTGGACCATTGTGTGCTATATTCTACGTATATTGTCTTGATTGCATCGGACCAATGTGATTACTTGTAAGCTGTTAGTGCACTCTCACACTGCAGCTCTGCGCTTTATGTACTCCTTCATTTTTAATTCGCATCGTTTCTCTTCTCATGTGAGATTTTTGGGAGAAATGTTGTAGTTAAAATAAATGTATGAAGTCCTATTAAGAGTAAGGTTTGTATAGGGTTGATTTGTCTTTTTTGTTTATTTAGCTTTAGTTGGGTGCTTTTAGCGTGTATAGATTTGTTTGCTATGGTCATGACTACAACAAGCACAAATAGATTCCGATTCTTCTTTGAAGAACTTCTTGCTATATTGCTACGCGGTTTTGGTGATTATATGTCAAGTAGATATTTTCATGGCATGAGGAACTATGGATGTAGCTGCTGAATTTATTTGTGCTTACTCCTTTTAATCTATGGTGGAACTTTGGGAGGGATTTGTTTGAACGAAGCAAGATCTATATTTTCAGAAATGTCATTTTATATTTATTTGTGCTATATTGCATTTGAATCTTATATCAAGTCATAATTTTTTCTTTAAATCCTTATTTTGTAGGGGAAAGATTTTTTAAATTTGCTGCAGCTAAGTTTGATGCTGCTTTTGATTTCGATGCTACGTGCTATTAGTAGATCTTTTTTCGTGTTTTTCTTTTGCTGTTGTTCCTTTATATTATTGAAGTGTTTACATCTGTGATGTGAATTCTCTATGAATTTGTGAAATTCGAAAGCAACTTGTTGTGATTATAGTCTTAGGCACAAAACATATTGACCCTCTAAAAACTCTGTGCAGGAGAAGCGTATCAATGAAATTGTCTTGAAAGGAATGGGGCAAGCTATTAGCAAAACTGTGGCTATTTCAGAAATCATAAAGGTTGTTTGGTATCTTCTATTTTGTTCTTGACTTGTGAAGGTGACCACTGTCTTTTTGAAATAGATGTATAACTTGTAATGAGTTACGTTGTTTTCTATTATATAGAAGAGAATTCCTAACCTACATCAAGACATTGCCATAAGCTCTGTCAGCATTACAGATGTATATGCACCTCTTGAAGAGGGTCTTAGTGAGTGAGTTATTCTGTTGATCAATTTAATAGTTTATGGTATGGCTCTTTTATGCAGAGCTAATATTACCATCGCTCTTTGTTGGTATTCTGCAGGTTGGAGACAAAGCGTCAAGTATCAATGATCTCTATCACACTCTCAACTACAGAGCTAAACAAGAATTCTCCAGGGTACTTTCTGTGTCCTGTAAATTAATCGTCATTTCTGTTGCTTTGAAGCATCATCTTCCATGTATGGTTGTGTGTTGTACCTGCGGAACCTCATTTAATCTGTTTGGGGATGGATTTATTTCTCATGGGAACAATTAGGATTTGGGGAGTATCAATCAGCTTAGGGTTTGCTTGAATTTCTCTGTATGAACTTGTTTGCATCTTATACCTTTTGCTCCAAACATGGGGCACATGCCTTTACATTCATCTTATGTGTTGTGATTAGTTGATTCTTGTGGTGGTGTATCTTGCTGTAGAGATTCAAGATATCATTTGCAACTCATACTTCTTTTAATTTAACCGGGAACTTTGTAATTTCTATTAAATTTCATCAATCTCGGTCATTTTATTTTTGAAAATTTTAAACTATAAATTTCACTTTGGGGGCTGAGAGCCTGAGACTTTAAAAAACGCACATTTGTTGAACCCCTCTGAGTCTCTGACATAATACTTATTCCATGAAAGTATTTACAAGCATGGCGGATAGCTATAGAACGTAAATTTGCTGGTGTTGCTTTATTAATTCGTAAAGGCGCTAGTGCTGCGTGTCATCATTTTATCACAGCACATGTTCATGATTGTTCTGATATGATTACAAAGGCGGGATTTTCAGTTTAAATTTTTTCTTTTTTTATTTATATATCTTGCCTACAGATTCTCATAGTATTTGCCATTTTCTTTTTAGATTGGTATAGGACCATGATCTGTATGACTGCCCCAAATTGAGCAGCAGTGCTTCAATAGAATCTCACCAGTTTATACACTACTAGTTTATGTTTGACATAATTTTTTTTTGCTTTTTGTCCGACATGTTTTGCTTCATTTTTATATACTCTAAAAGGCCTTAACTATGTGTTGAAAGGTATCAAGGTCCTTGTCAGTCTGATCAACCTAAACAGCACAATTATTACCATCAGCCTCAACCCAGACAAGAACGTGGAACATACAATGCTGGTTATGATGGTAAGAACTCTTTCCTGTATGAGTTCCCATTTCATTCTATCCGATCTATCTGACACAATTGGTCTTTTCTTGGGTAGATTCATATGGTCGAGGTCGTGGACGTGGTAGAGGAAGAGGTAGAGGCAGAGGACGCGGGCAGAGCTGGGGAAGGGGTGGCTATGGTTCATATCAGGGTATAGACTTCAAAGTTGTATTGACTCTGGTTTTAGTGCTTACATAATTTTGAATATAATTTCTTTATTGATTGAAAGCAGATAATGGAGGGTACTCAAACTGGGGCCGAGGAGGTGGACGAGGTCGGGGCTTTGGAGGATACAATGGTGAGTATATCTTGTACCTCTTTGATATTCCTTGAATTAGCTATTCAGTTCCTTTGTCTTTTTAAAAAACTTGTGCCATATTGATTATTATTATTATTCCATAATAAACAAATCAGTGAATTAAATTGTTGATTTTTTTATTAGCAATAATGTAGTACCTCCGGTTTTAATAGTTGCTGGACTTGCATTAGTAGCGGTTATTTATCAAGCAATATTGTTTTGCATCTTGTTCTTTATATGAGAAAAAATATATTCAAACAGGATTTCATTTTACTCTTCTCAATTCATATTTTCATAATACCAATTTACAATTTTAAATTATGCTTGATTAAAAGGTGCTACTACGGTTCTAAACAGTGCATTGGATAACGTGAAAACAAGTGTAGCAATTTTTAAGACCCATAGGAAGTATAAGCCATCTTTTGTTTAGGGATTACGGGAAGGATTGTTGCACTTGCATAATACAAGAAAGTCATCATCTTCGTATTTCCTCAGTTTTTACGGAAAGTTGCAGCATGTAAACAAAATATTAGCTTTGCAAAATCGTTGTCTAACAGTGTGGTGTTGATGTTGAGAAAGTCTTGTATGGATTGATCCACACTATTTACGTGTGCACCAATATTAAAAGTTATTAAAATAGTAAGTGTTTTTACTTGACAAGTACATTCTATACTTGCTATTATTAGGCTGGTGCATACTAAAATAGCGTGGACCAAGTCTATACAAGACTTCCTTCTTGATGTTAGCTTATGGGTTCTAAGATTTTTAACTAAAAAGTTCGTATACATTTTGCAATGATTCCTTCGCATGCTTACAAGTTACAACTACATGGATGAGCAAAAAGAACAGCTCGAACTTACTGTTTTGTGTTCTGGCCATTTTAAATTTTGAATACCATGTGTTTGTTTACATAAATCTTAGATTTGGTTGCTTACTTTGGGGATACAACGTACGTCATCCAAAGCTATTCTCATTTTTATTCAAATTTTGTGGCAGATGGTGGTTATCATCAAGGGGGCCGAGATGGTGGCTATCATCAAGGGGGCCAAGATGGTGGCTATCAAGGGAACCGAGATGGTGGGTATCGAAGGGGCCGAGATGGTGGGTACCAGAGGGGCAGATTCGGTGGCTATCAAGGAGGCAACAATGGTGGCTATCGAGGAGGCCGAGAGGGAGGCTATCAACGAATCCGAGTGGGTGGCTATGAAGGAGACAAAGAGGCTGGATACCAAGGAAGTCAAGACGGTGGGTACCAAGGAGGTCGAGACAATAGGTACCAGGGAGGTCAAGAGGGTGGTTACCAAGGAGGCCGAGATGGTCGCTACAGAGGTGGGCGAGGTGGGGGCCGAAGTTATGGTTATGGGAGCCGTGGTCGTGGTCGAATGGGAGGTCGCTCGCAAGGTGGTCCCGATCAATCCTAGGAAGGTTTCCTTACCTCAAAATACTTGCTTTGGCTTGAATGCGCTTTACTATGTCCTGAACAGAAATTAAAAAAAAAAAAACTTGCCTTTGATGAAGTGATAAGTATTTGGGTTTAGTCAGTCACTATTGTCTTGGGTAATAGCATAAGGTTTTGTCAGTCATTTTGCAATGCTATTGGGTTATTATTGGTATAACGAACATCTAAAAGGCTTGATTTTTATGAAGTTGTGTTTAATCTGTTTAGCCAAGAGCAAGTATAATTAATATAGGTTTCCCTATATCTTGTAATTCATTAAACCTCTTTAATCAGATTAATAGAAAATATATGTTTGTTTCCCCTTTGCTCTCACCTTTTGGGACAAAATTAATCGTATTCTTCTGACACTTTCTTCAAAGAGGGTATGATACGGATTGTCTGTCACCTTTTCTCACCTATACCATGTTTTCGGGATATTAGGTTAATGATGATGATATGTTTGTTTTCCTTTTTTGTTTCATCTACATTTACTAATCCTCAATTAAAGGACATTTTCAATATCTTGCACACGGCAGGTTCTAAGTGACGTTTTTTTTTCCTAAAAGATGCTGATAAACTATACTTTTTCCTCTCAAGGAGGGGAGTAAAGAGGATGCACGTAGTCAAGAAACCCCTCAACAGATACCTGCGCCCAGTAGAGATCAAATCCCAAACCTTTACTCAACATGCAGATGCTCTATCCATTGAGTCACAATTGTTTTTGGTTCAATTAAAGGCTTAGAGCATGTACCACGTTTCTCTGGAGAGCATGGTTCAATTGTTTTCTAACCCTCTTTTCTATCGGTCCACATTGTAAAATTAACTTATCCTCAGGTCTTTTCTCCTCGACAATTATGGATAACTCCGACTAGTCTGATGGGATTATAAATCAGTGGTTAATAGCTCTGTCTTTATCTATGGTGGGAGTGGGACCGAGTGTACAGTTTTATAATGTTAGATGAACGTGGACTGACCTTAGTCCATGTTTCAAATAATTGTGATTGTGATCATAAAAACCATTTCTATATAGTATATCCTAACCTTTACAAGATTAGGCCATATGTTCTACAATCATGTCCAGATTCATTTTGAAGTTAGGGTGTATCTCAGGTCATCGAGTCTGTTTTGAACATCTCTATATGAAAATCGATCAAGCTATGTATGCATTGATGATCAAGTTAATAACTGTATGTAGGTCAAGCAGACTCCATCCAACAATTATATCTCGTTTTTCAAAGACATTTTATTAGCTCAATGCCATTAAATGCATCCTACCTATTTAAGGGTTTAGATGGTTGTACATAGACAATCTTGCTCTTGTTAGTAGTAACAAATTAAGTTGTTGTTTTCGATGCAGCCTTGATAGCAAACATCGTTAGCAACTTTACGTGCATAAAAATGTAATCATTTTTACCATAGTCTATTATATTCTGAAATAAAAAAACTATAAATCTTTTATCCCATCGAAATAAGGACTACATTTTCTATTGTCACCGGATATATTTATCATGTATAGTATATAACATACGCTAATAGTTCCTTTTTCAGATGCAACACTTGCGGTTAGTCCTGTCAAAAGGGTTGATCGGTTGGATTGGGTAAGTAGGGTTTGACTTTGACCTAATCAATCATAAATTAATTTTATATTTATCCTTATAATATATTTCCTCCGTTCTGAAATACTCGCTATATTTTCGTTATCGACACTATTCATCGTTCAAGCTTATTTTATATATTGCGACTAATGTGTAGAAAAAATATAGTCAAGTGGGATCTTGTTTGAATCGTCTAATCGTACACTTTCATAATATTAAATACTCCCTCCGTCCCACTTGTATTGTCCACATTTCCTTTTTGGGTCGGTCCACTTTAATTGTCCACTTTCTATTTTTGGCAAAAAATTAATTTCTTAATCAACTTATCTCCCTATGGTAAATTACATATATACCCCTACTTAAACCCATTATCATCCTTAATTAAAACCTTTAATCTACCCCACTCTTAATCCTTCCCTCCAATTTCCCAATAAAATCCCAACCCATTCCCATCTGATACCCTAACCCTAATTCCTTCGAACTGTTCTTGAACCTTCTTCATCTTCATCTCTGTTCATCTTCATCTTCATCCTTACCTCCTTGTTCATCTTCATCTCTGGACTTCATCTTCATCCCCACCTCTCTGTTCCTCTTCATCTTCATTCTTTCTTTCTCTCTCTGTCTCTGTCTCTCTCTCTCTATCCTTTTGTCTCTCTACGAACTGAAAACCCTAACCCTTACAGATCTGCGTTTTTAAGTAATGGGATCTCCAAAATCTTGTCTTTCATGGGAAGATTCATTAGAGGAGAACGTTTTAGTTGGAACTCCTAACCCTTGGTTTGACAACTACCAGTACGTCCCTCCTTCTCCTACCATTTCAGTGGAGACAGATCCTAATTGGGGAAGAGAATGTGATACTGAAGATGAAGAAATTAATGCTTTATTTGATCTGCAAATAGATCTACAAGATGAACTTATTGAGAATTTGTTTCCCTCTTCAGATGAGGAGTCACTTGATGATGATGATTTGAAGCCTGATTTTGATGATGTTCATGGTCCCTTCTCTTGTCTGTGGATATTCATAATCTCCCTGACTTGTGATGATTTCGTTTTTGTATGAGTTGTTTTTTGTGTTGTTGAGTATGCATGTTTGATGGTCTGTGATTTTTTTGAGACCTGCGTTCTGGATTTTTACCCTATGATTTTTCTTTGGATTTTGAGGGGTTTTACCCTATGATTTTTTCTTTGGATTTTGAGGGTTTTTTTTTCCTATTGTTTGCTACAAAAAAAAACCCTAATTCCTAAAAGTTGCCATCAATCTTAGAAGGAATAAGCCACCAAACAATTTAGTTTAGGAGGCTATTCCTTCACAAGATTTAGGAGGCCTTTTGGGAGTTAGGGTTCTCTATGATGAGAAAACGTTTTAACTGAGAGAAACCCAAAAAAAAATGATGATTTTTTTGAAGCCAACTTACTTGTTCAATTGCTTGCCATTCAAATGTTTAGCACTAAACAAAATACATGGTTGATGTTTACATTCTAAACATTTTTGTTGAACAAAAGTATTCCCAAAAGTTAATATTCACAAAATTTCCAAAAGCTGTGATATGTTCATGTAGAGTGCACATTTGTTGATGTTGTATCTGCTTGTTTTTACAATGTTGTTGTTTCTTGTACTGTTGTGTCTTGTGTTTCTTGGGCTATTGCTGCTGTTGTTGGGTCTTGTGCTTCTTGTGCTGTTGCTACAACTGTGGGCTCCTATGGTTCTTGTGCTGAGGCTTGTGTTGTTGATGATGATTCTGATGTACCATCTGTTGTTACTGCTGTTTGATGAAAAGTGCTTTGATCTTTTATGCCCAAGTAGAACAATAGTACATCAAATACATCTTTGTCTATTCTTGTATCTAAATAACGTAGTGTATCATAAATTAATTCCCCATTGACACTCAAATATTCAGGTAGTCTGCCTTCCCTTGCTAGCTTTGTTTTGTTCATATGGGGAATGTGATAGTCTATCCCCCCCAATTTCTTGAGTACTTTAATTTTGCATGCCTGTAATGTAACCCAAACACATTTCATTGTGTATGGTGTTAGTGCATCATATGCATTTGTTACTGCATTCACCAAGTCTCTGTAATTATATGCTGATTGTTGGTGTTGGAGGGCTTGTATTGATCTGAAAAACCCCAAATCCAAGACATTTAAGTCTGGAGAATTAGGGGGCTGTTGAACCAAGTGAAATTCAAAGCCTTCAATGTTTGTTGCCTCTCTGAATTCTGTGTCATCATCCATAATGTGGGGTTTTGCATTATCTTGTTGGATGTATATTACTTTGCTTGCTCCTTGTGGCCATTTTGCTCTAATACTTGGCAATATTTGTTGAATAATCATGTCCCTTGTGTGCTGTTTTGTTATGGATTGAATGGGTTTTGACTCCATTTCACCCCTTCTCCTGTTTTTGGATGATCTCTGAGCTGGAACTTGCATTGTAAAAGGAAAAATTCCTATTTTTCCATCAAAAAGCATTTCACCTGCACTTGAATATAAGGGTTTTGCCACAACACACATGAACATGATTTTGGGTATAAAACATTTGATTGTATCTCTCAATGTGGTTCATCTTCTTGTGGTGTGAGATAATATGTTTGTTGTGTTCTTGTTAGATAAAACAGCTTTTCATCTATATGAACCACATTAGACATGTCACTGAATCTAAATGTGCTTCCATTATCATCAACTACAATACTACTTAGACAAAAAATTAACCTGTCAAGTTTGTTTTGATCATTCAACAGTGGCTTTATTGCATTCGTATGCTTTCGTATGATGTTCTTTGTCTTCCACCTCCACACTGTGCTTTTGCTTACATCCATTGCCTTTGCCACTGCATATACACTTGTTTTTTGAGCTTTTGGTATACTCTTGTACTTTGTCTCATCAAATGGAATTGGTACTTTGCATCGCTTTCCTGCCTTTTGGGTGTTGATTTTTATGGGGAATTGGTTTTGCTCCTTTTGCACTTTGACTCTACCCCACAACCTTGATATTGTCCTGTTGCTAACACTAAAACACATTAAATACCTACTTTTTGGTAGGTCCCACCACTTCCTTATTTTGCGTGTCCACATCAAAGTGGACAATATAAGTGGGACGGAGGGAGTATTAAATTTTTATAATTTTTAGATGTGTATAATTCAATATATAAATGATCAAAATAACGCATTGGACTGCGTAAAAAGTTAAATGTAGCAAGTATAATGAAACGGAAAAAGTACATAGTTATAAAGAATTTGTGTAAATTGAGATAGTATGTCAGTTATTCGGAGTTCAATTAACTGAAATTAAATCATGATAATCTAGATAGTAACTATGAAGAGAGAAAATGTGTAATTGGAGTCTGGATTTAGCTAAAGAACTAGGGGATGTAACTATGTTATTAGTATGTTACTCCACTTAACAAATGGAGTAGAATTGAAAGAAAAATTTTTAATAAAGGTGTGTAACATTCTATCACTAAGCTATTAAAATAAAATATTTGTTCTTTCAGAAAAAGAAGCTATTAAAATATTTGTAATCCATACAAAATGTGTAATCATGTATTGAAAATAGACCTAAGGATCCAATATTTATCTGATCTTGTAACTGAATACAATTTGATTCAACTTAAATACGGATTTACAATTATATACAAACCAATGTAAGCACAAAACCCGATTTTAAACCGACCCGAAACAAATGAGCCAAAATCAACCTGATGACCCGAATGACACTACAAAAAAATGTTCAATTGTGACACAATATTTTTGAAACTTTATCAAATTTATTATCCTTATTTCAATTTTAATTTATGACACTTCCCACAAGTGCAACCAAATATTTTAGTGACATTAGACAAATGACATGATATCAGAGTTGACACTATTATTTGAAGTGTCAACACCCGAGGGCTAAACTTATAGTAAATCTATTTACTTCAAATAAGTAAATATTACTTGGGAAATTCTACATGGTAAGCACCAACAATAGCGAAATTCGAGTAGCAGTTCTTAAATTTTTTTTTCCCACAAAATAGCACTCAACTCTTTGAAAACTCACTACCGTAACAATATAATGCAAAAAACGTTATGTAGCCGTTATATGGTGGAATGACACAAATATCCTTGTTTAATTTCAATAAAAGGCAGCTTTTAAATTCATGCTATTTTGTGGAAAAAAAATTTACGAATTGCTACCACTCGCTTTTCCCTATAATTGGTGCTTACCATATAGAATTCCCTTAGGTTGTGTTTGGGAACATGTATTTCATTTCAAAATTTAGAATGAGCTTAAATTTATTGTTTGACAAATCAAAAATTTTCAAATTTGTATTTTGATCGAATTCTTCAATTGCTTTTAAAGTGTTAAAGTTCAGAATTTAGAATGACTACCTAAATCTTGTCATTCCCAAATTCTTCATTTGTGATTTCATAATTTGAAATGAAATAATCGTTTCCAAACATTATATTTATTGAAATTAAACAAGGGTATTTGTGTCCTTTCACCATTTAACGGCTACATAAAGTTTTTTGCATTATATTGTTCCGGTCGTGAGTTTTCAAAGAGTTGAGTGCTATTTTGTGGAAAAAAGAAATTTAAGAATGGCTACCAATACCACTCACCTTTCCCTATAGTTGGTTCTTACCATGTAGAATTTTCTTTATTACTTTTTTCCGCTGATATTATTTTCTTTTAGAATTGTAAATATTGATTTATTATTTAAAAATAAGATAAAATACAACTATACAAGTAAATGATATAAATAAATAATTAATACAAAATAAATTTATGGATAAAATTAAAAGTAATTTATTAAATATTTAACCAACCAAACCAATAAATAAGTGATTTACAAAACGTTTGCTTTCTTACCGTCTACAAGTATAGTAGATTTTATTTATGGAGGTGAAAGGAATAGTATGAGCCAAACTTCAAAAGAAAAAAAAGGAATAGTATGAGCCAAATAAAAACATCACAATTGCGAAAGCAACGAAGCAAATAACTTTTTTGGGGGTTGACTCGTTTCCATCAATATTATACTCCTTAGCAAAGATCCTAAAGTAAAACATAAACTATTCATAAACTATTGCTTCTTCTTTATATTTGTCCTGACATTTAATTTGCATTAGTTTTCATTTTCATCTGTGTCATTATTACTTTAAATATTTTTTATTTAATTTAGCCAAATGGGTCCCCCGTCACCTTATTTTAATCTCAACGTATAGTTAAACCCTCTTTTAATAACATCCACAAGTATTTTCCTTGGTTTAATATTACATTTGTACAACTTTTTATACTTTCTTAAAAAATTACTTTCTTTCTCTTTGATTGTTGACAACTTGACATTTATAATAAGAATGATATATATCATAAAATTCCATGAAATATTGAATATCATTCTCATGATAATGAAACTTTGATAATAAAACAAATTCCATAATTTTTCGTTAGTATCTAATACCACTTTATAAATAGTATACTACTTTGCAATCAACGTTGCGAAGAAAATGTAGTGATTGGGGAAGAAGCCGGAGAACAAACATGTTCATAAAACTAATCAAAATATTTTTTGAAACAAATTACACTAACTTTAATCATTATCATTCTCATCATTTAATACTTCCTCTGATCCACTATACTTATTGAATTTGAATTTTTACACAATCCAATATGGTACTTATCATTTATATATTGAATCATGCACATCTAAAAATAAAAAAAATTAATATTACTTCTTCGGTTCCACCATTTGCCTTTTCACACTTCTTAATGTACGAATTCAATCTTTAATATCTCTAATCATAAATATCGAAAAATTATAGAAACTCAATATTAATAAACTTTAAATCGAGACGATTCAAACAAAATCTCATATGATTATGTTTTATTTTTTAGATAAACGACAATATAAAAGTCAATTTGCTTGATGAATAGTACCGCAGTCAACAATGTTGCAAGTAAAAAAGAACGAAGGAAGTATAAAAATATAAGATTAGACGATTCAAACAAAATCTCACTCACTTATATTTTTTCTTATATATTAGCCGCAATATATAAAACAAACTTTGAAAAAAATA
The DNA here is from genome assembly GCA_019425755.1 of Amaranthus cruentus. Classification (NCBI taxonomy): domain Eukaryota; kingdom Viridiplantae; phylum Streptophyta; class Magnoliopsida; order Caryophyllales; family Amaranthaceae; genus Amaranthus; species Amaranthus cruentus. The sequence goes on along the minus strand of CM033458.1, from coordinate 17,676,510 downwards.
CTTAAAAAACAGTAAAAAGCAATATAGTAAGGAAAGCGAACAAAGGCGCAAAAGGCGTCCAAGTTCAAACTAACCTTTGGCATTTATAAAGTGTTCACTTTTCCTTCCTCCCCACGATTTTTCTCTCTCTTATTTCCTCCTCCTTTCCTGACCAAATCCTACCTCCATTCACAATCCTCACAATCCTCAATAACAATACTCACAGATTTAAATTCAATAATTAATTGTAAAAAATGGAGAAAATTAATGGCGGAAATAATTCAAAGAAAATGATGAACAACAACAATGATAAAGACTCTTTACATGCTCTTTACAAAGTTCCTTCTGGTGATGGACCTTATGTTCGTGCTAAACATGCCCAGGTTTTTTTTCTTTTTACTTTTATTTTTTCTTTTTTTTTATCATTATATCTATATGATTATTTTTTTTGATAATATCCCCTCGTTTTATTTTTAAACAAATTTAATTTAACCCAAATTCTTACTTGGAACGGCTCTCAAAAGCCCAGTCCAATTTGAAAATATATATTGTTACAACTCTAAATATAGATTTGGACACCTTATAATTTAACAATGTTGGGGCTAATTTAAGGTAAGTTAATAATGTCAAGTGACACCATTTAACTTATATATAATTAATTCGTAAAAAATTGCTATATATAAACTCATTAATGAGTTCAAACCTTTTTTTTTATTTTATTAATGTTATTTGATTTTATTTTAGATCTGTTTGTGTTAATTAAGGGCTAGGATTACAATTGAGACGGTCTCACGGTGAGACCATTTTTATTAGGCTGATCTAATACATATTTTTTTTCTTAAATTGATTATTATAACGTTAAATTGATCATTTACAATTATTTTTTATAGTTGATTACTTGTAACCTTTAATCAATCACTTATGATTTAAAATAATCAATTAAAAAACAAACTAATTCTATGTTTAAAATAATCAATTAAAAAACAAACTAATTCTATGGGCCGGTCTCACGATAGACTATGGAAAAATAATAGTTTAGTGTGAGGATAGAAAAACTCAAGACAATTCGTTTTTTTCTTTTCAACTAATAAAATTTGTTGTCTATTTTAATAGTGCATTTTTATTAATTATTCTTGTTAGATTATTTATTTGTACCGATTTTATAAATGTCGTGATTATTATTTATATATAGTGGGTGTAGTTAAAATTAAATCTGTTTCTAGCTAGTCATTGTTGATCTTGTATATAATGCATGTGGTACGGTGGATTCCTATAAAGAATTATAGCTTGGAAAATTGCATTTAAATTTGATTCTTGTCATATTTTTACTTTTGTATAACTTGTGCTTAATCTTTAGCTAAATTAAATGGAGGGGATTTAGCGATTAATTAGTTACATGGATGCTTAAAAATAGTTTAGGTATACTTGGTGTGAATGTAGGACTAGGAGTGATTACTTGTTACACTAATCATGTGTGGACTCGGAGTAAATATTTATTGGAAAAATAAAAACAAAGCAAAAATAGTGTAGCGTAGGAGCAATTGACTTTTTAAGTCAAAATGAAAAAGATGCTCCTATTAGTTTTTTTTTTTTGGTTTTTGACTTGTTGGCTCATTTATTCTCTAATAAATAACCACCAATAATAAATAGCCAACAACCGATACTCAAATTTACCGAACATCTCCACAAAGAGCTAGATTTTTCAGCTATCTTAAAAGCCAACAAAAACAATCAACATTTCCAGCCGGTCAAACAATCAATTAAAAAGACAACAGCCAACAACCAACATCCAATTGCCAAACACCCCATATTTATCATAGTGGGTAAAAAAATACTTCTGGATTCTATTTCAAAAATAAGAATCATAATATTTTGAACGAATTTTGTCTCAATTAGATTAAATATAATTTTAATTTTTATCTATTTTTTTTTAATCCAACCTATAATCATTTTCTTTAGTTTGGCCCTTTACCATATTAATTATTTTTGCTTTATCCCATTTTAGATGCACTTTATTTACTCTTAATAATATCTACCCTAATAGAAGTACAAGCATGCTCTTAGCATGAATTGGGTTGAGGGAAATGTGAATAAAGATTTAAAATGAACAATTAAAGTGGAAAAAGGTTTGTGAGATGAAGAACGATAACTTTAAGAACGAACAATATATTAGAGTGGAAAACAGTTCTCATATTAATCATTTCCATAAAATTAAATAATCTCTAATTTCAAACATAAACTTCTATTTTCACTAAATCAAATGAAAAATTAACATCATTTGAATATTATATTCCTAATAATTCGAAACCAATCATCACAACTATATAATAATTTACCTCATCATCATACCCAGTGTATCCTGTCTATTGAAAACTATGGTTAGAGTCTAGAGAGGGAAGGACGGCGACAACTCATACCTATAATGAAGAGGGAGAGCGCGGTAAAAGAATTTCCCGACTCGAGAAAAAATAAGATAAAAGTATGATGAAAATTAGCTTGTTTGATTTTCCTCCCAATTATGAATAACTTGTTTAATAAAGTACTCCGATCCATATTTGATTATTTGTGACCTATTAAATTATCTTAGGTGTCTAAGCGGTTTAACTAATGAATTCGACTATCATTTAGTTTTTTCTTTTCCTCTTTTCAGACTACTCTGTAATTAAAAAAAAAAAAAAAAATTCTAAATGTCTAATACATGTGATAGTTTATTTAACGACAATGTATACATCCCTATTATTCCTTAAATAAGATATTCAATCAGGGGCGGATTTATGGTCATATGTAAGTTTGGTTCAATATTAACCTGAGTTCTAACCTTGTTTTCTAAAGCACATTTTTTTAGATAGTATCGACATCATTTAATTTTGTTCTGAATGGCCGTATGTTTATTTAATTACATTGTTATTTATATGGATTAGTTAGTAGAAAAGGAGCCAGAAGCAGCAATAGTGTTATTTTGGAAGGCCATAAACGCAGGGGATAGAGTTGATAGTGCACTCAAAGACATGGCTGTTGTTATGAAGCAACTCGATCGAACCGAAGAAGCCATCGAGGCTATCAAGTCTTTTAGGGGCCTTTGCTCTCGTAATGCTCAAGAATCCCTCGACAATGTCCTCATCGATTTGTATAAGGTATATAATATAATAGAGACGAACAATATATATTATCATTATAAATGTAGACATGTCATATACTTTTTCATTGGGAAAAAATACTAATCATAAATTGAAAATTTTTATGTACCAACTTCGTTAAACAAAATTTCTAGATATTGGGGTGCTTTTTAATTCTGGGCGTTAGGCAAATACATATCTTGCTTGTGGTCAAGAACAGCCCTGCTCGAAACTCGAAAGAATGTTGACAGAAGTTTTAAAATTAGCAAAAGTGCTTGTTTGTTGTTCATAACAAACTTTAAACTTAGACTCGGATTATGAGATGCTTATCAATAGAATTAAATTTTCCCGAAACTTATTTCTATCAGCAAAATTATTGTATTTAGTTTTTCACAAATTAAAGTCTTTTAATTAATTATTGATTTGGACAGAAATGTGGAAAAGTAGATGAGCAAATTGATCTTCTAAGACAGAAACTAAGGATGATATATCAAGGAGAAGCTTTCAATGGAAAAGCAACTAAGACTGCCAGATCTCACGGCAAGAAGTTTCAAGTCTCTATCAAACAAGAAACCTCTAGGATTCTGGTATTTTTTTAAGCTCTTTTATTGTCCTATTACAATTACAATTGCGATTTTTTTAAATTTGTACATTTTTTTTTTCATATTTAGTCATGAACAAATCACATATTCATTTTACTTTCTTTTTTTTTTTTTTACCATCTATACACAAGCATAATAATAATAATGACTATCACTATTTGAAAACTCATTGGCCGTGGTCTTCATTATGGGTATGAGTTACCGTCATCCTTCCCCCTCAGACCCTAGCCATAGTTTTCTATGGGCGGAATATACTGGGTATGATGATGATGACGACTGTTTGAAAACTCAATTATGAGACATTTTTTCAAACAACTAATAACTGATAGCTAATTGAAATGACTTATTTTACACTAGACTAGTTTGTTGTAAATAAGTTGATTCATAACAATAAGTTGTTTCAACTAGTTAATTTACTAAACAGTAGCATTAGATGATTTGACTATTTAATCATTGATTTGTCCTAGAGCTACTCTTGTGAGAGAAAGGATCTCGGTGAGATGATCTCAAAACAAGAACTTATTATTAAGCTATTTAATCCAGGTATAAGACGCGTATCACGGTGAGAGCGTTTCATATAAAATCACAAATTGTTGTATAAGACGGTTTCATTATGAGACGCACCTCATTCATGGGTTAAATAGCTCATCTAATGCATATTATGGGAATATAAGTTCTTTATTTGAGGTCATCTCACGAGAGACGGTCTCTCACATGACCGTCTCATATAAAAATCTATATTTTTATTAAAGTTAGCTAAAGTTATGCAAAAACTTATTTATGGTATTGATTCTTATACTCATATTGGACAACAGGGAAACTTGGGCTGGGCCTACATGCAGAAGTCAAACTACATGGCAGCAGAAGTAGTTTACAAAAAGGCCCAAATGATTGACCCAGATGCAAATAAGGCCTGCAACTTGGGCCTATGTCTAATAAAACAAGCCCGATATGAAGACGCCCGTTTAGTTCTTGAAGAAGTACTAGAATGCAAAATTCCTGGGTCAGAAGATATAAGATCAAGGAATCGGGCCGAGGAATTGTTATCGGACTTAGAGTCTCGACAGCCTCCTCCTTTGTTGTCTAACATTGTAACTCTTCATTTGGAGGATGAATTTCTTAATGACCTTGAAGATCTTGACTCTAAGTGGGCCCCATTTAGACCTAGGAGACTTCCTGTTTTTGAGCAAATTTCCAACTATAAAGATCAATTAGCTTGTTAAAATGTTTTTTTAATCGAGTTGAAGTATCGTTTTTTTCGGGTAAAGTTTTGGGTTTGGTTCTCATCTAGCCTTCTCCTTTCTCGGCTTACCTTGTATTTAATTTTTAATTTTTTTTTTTGATTTTAGTTGAGGGGTATTTTATATTTAGGGGTGGGTGAAAATAGGGGGAAACGGTATTGTTTTAAGGATGCTTGTATAAAAAATGAGTTGTTAAGAAGTGTGATAGGTGAATAGAAATATGGGATAGTTTATAGAAATGTAATTTTATGATTTTAATAACTTTAAGTTCATGTATGTATATTATTGTCAATGATGTTTGTGGAGCAACAATCGACTTTGTTACTTATTTATGAGTATTTCTTCCTTGTTTTATATTTTTTAAATTATTTTTTAGATGTAATTAAGTATAATTACACAAATTAAGATTGTGGAGAAAATAATGAAATGTTTCAATATGGACCTTGTTTATAAATGACATAAAGCTTAAAGAGCAAAGTGATGGACATTAAAATAGATAAATGTAAATTTATATCTGAAAAATATTGTTAGTTTTATTTGGTAGGGCAGAACTATCAAACAGTTTATTTAATTATACTATATTATGAGATGAATGATGAGTCATAAAAAGAGCGGTGAAAGTTTATAAACTACTAACTTTCTTAATATGACTACTCTTGTAAGAGACTGTCTTTGGAAAAACAGCATCAAAACAATGGCTAAATAACTCATGTATGTAAACAATTTGTATTTTTATTATAGAGAAGGAATACAAGTTACGGAAAAGTGTTTGATATAAAAAAAGTATCAACTTAAAAAAAGAGTTTTCATTTTACTGTACTTTTTTGTCTGACATCTTTATAATTGTTAAGACGGTTATTTTAATTATTTGTAGTGAAAAAAGTGGATAAGAAATATATCGGTGAGGTGAAGAGACATTAGTAAATTTGTTGCACATTCGTAAAAATTATTGAAGATGAAAAAAGGAGATGAGTTTGATTTTACAAACAATTCTGAAGCTAAAAGAAACAACTAATATTGTATGCTAAACCAGTCTCTATTTGTTCATATGAGCAACATAGGCAATCCACTATTCAGCTAAGGGTTATATTGAACACGAGCGGATCTTAGGTTGCGAAAACAGTCGACTAATTGTTCATCCAAGCAACACAAGCGTTAGTTAATCCGTCAACATGATCACCTCGTTCAAAAACAGCTGCAGCGCCCATGCCACTGCCTGTAAAGTTCAATCCCCAGTTCATAAGAGATCATATAGCTAATTTATCGCTTAAAGTAAAAAAATTTCGAATTTTAACCAAGTGGGTTTGAATTTGCGATAGAAGATATTTGGGAGAGAAAAAGAGACCTATACACATTGAAATGACTCCAAATCGGCAATCTCTTCCTCGACGTTTCATTTCATGTAGTAACGTAGCTACACATCGGGCACCTGAATCGAGAGCAAAGGATCTCAGTTACATAAAACGGCTAACAACACACTAACTACTAGTCTGTCTGACCCTTTAAATTAGCAACACTTTTATCTTTTTCATCTGTCTCTTTAACTTTACAACATTTCCTTTTATAGAAATGTCCCTACTATTTTCTTTAATTGTCATCTACACATTTCCTATCTGTTTTAATATCATCCACGCAATTTAAATGCCCACACCAATGCTTAATCTTTATGTCATTCCATCTCGTTGCGAATTCATGGGGACCGAGGGAATAATTAGATAACCACCAATAAAGCGTATCATTAAGTACTCCTCCGCCCCTATGCAAAAGCACCCAAATTATTTTGGGTGAATTTTAGTGGAAAGTGAAATTGGGTTGGAGAATAAGACAAAAAAGCAAGTGGATGATAGAAATGAATGGTTAAGATGGAGAGAAATAATAAGTTTGTGGATGAGATTTAAAGAAAGTGAGGTCATTGCCAAAAAGGGAAAGAGTGCAAAATGAGTTGAACAAACTAAAATGAAAAGAGATGCAGATTGAGAGGAACAAAGGGAGTAATAAATAAGAGCACACCTGTAGCTCCCAAAGGATGTCCAAGGGCTATTGCTCCTCCGTTAACATTAACTTTCGCTGGATCAAGGTTCAGCTTCTTACGACAGTATACATACTGTGACGCAAACGCCTGCATGAAAATAAGAGTTTCGTAAACTTGAGAAATAGTGCTACTACCACCAAGCAGAATATGTGACGGTTTTTTAATGGACAAACCTCATTTATCTCAAACAAGTCAATGTCATCAAGCTTAAGCCCAGCAGATTTCACAGCAGCAGGAATCGCAAAAGCTGGGCCGATTCCCATAACAGCAGGATCCACACCAACAGCAGCAAAGCTCCTAAATGAGGAACACCGGATAAAATTGAAACTTGGGTGTTGAGAACTAATAGAAAATTTAAGCACGCGTATTCTAAGCTCCAATGTTAATTTTTCTTTCTTGTTTTCGGGAGGATTCACGTGATTATGTAAAGTACTTGAGTATAATATGAAGAATATAATATCATATACTCGTTGAAGTTGATAATTCGACTGATATAACTAGATGTGAACTAATTTAGGGGCGTGCTTGGAATACTTTCGACTAAGGTCACCTATAGCTGAGGTCTAGACTCTAGACTCCAGACCTTAGAATACATTTGACGTGGAAAAAAATTACGAGAGAATGTTTATTACGGTTTTTTCACAAGCATATGATTTGTTAGCACATGGTACAAAGAGCAAGAAACAATCTTCATCTTCTTAGTTTGATGTTCAAATAGCCATGGTGATTCATAACAGATTGCGTAACGAAGTTCACAAGAACCGTCCGTCAAGTGTTAACTAAGATACTCCAAAAATAAAGCTTGTATGCATGATATTGAGAAATTACAAATACTGGCATAACAAAGATGTTTTATCCAAAACTGCAGTGCAATTTTTTATCTTAAATCAATCGTACAGAATAGAATATACCTGAATACACCAAGAATCGGAAGCCCTTTCTTCATTGCTAAACTCCTCTTCATGAGGAGGACTGCTCCAGCTCCATCACTCACTTGGCTAGAATTACCTAGGATAATGAAAAAGGCTTTCAAGAAGAGACGCACAATTTCTTTCAACCATAACATTCTATAGTAAATCCTATCTCACATACAGAGGCGGATCTTGAAGATAATTCTATAAGGGCGAAACGAATTAGATTAATCTCAATAGGGGAATTAACGGCAAGCAAGTAGAAAGACAGAAAATTATGTACAATACGGCTAAAAGTAGACTAATGTTTCAGGAATAGTTTAAAAATTTGAAACAGTGTGACATGATTTGCTAATCTCCCTGCGAATCGCGAATCGAAAAAAGCGAATTATGGTAAGTTTTGGGCTATTTTCAACAATATGAGCAAATCCCGAATTCAAAAGGCAAATTACCTGACATACTATGTTACATTGATTTGATACGTGGACAGTAATTTTGAAATAGAGTTACTCTTTTAACCCTTGATCAAAGTTGTTTTCTTATTTGAAGACAATGATCATGTATAGGTTTAATTTATATAAAACTCATAAATATTACACATGACCAGTGCAACATAATTCGCTTTTTAAATTCACGATTCACTCAAATTTGCCCAAAATCGACCATAATTCGCTTTCTTCGATTCGCGATTCGCAAGAAGATGAGCGAATCATGTGACAATGCACATGACACATCTATTTCATTGTGCCTTTGAAAACTACACTTAAAAATTACAAAAAGGAATTGTACTATAAAGATTCAACACTTTATGATAAAGGGAGTTTTAGAATTTTACTACTTCAAACCAAGTTAAAGCACAATTGAGCAGCAAACTAAATTCATTATAATTTGCAAAGTGCGTAAAACGGGACTTTGACTGTATAATAAAATAGTATCTATACATTTCTCTGTACATTCTTAGGCTCTACTACTATATGGAAGATACTTCCCTGCTCACTTACCAGCTGTTGAGGAACCATCCTTTTTAAAAGAAGGCTTTAGTTTTGCCAAATCTGCCATGTTACTGTTTGGTCGAATTCCATCATCAACAGAAATCGTTACATGTTTTTCTTCTCCAGTTTTTGGATCGACGATCTAGGCAACAAATAGATTAATAAGCAATCATAAATACCATCTATATCGAAAGAGAAAGAAACATCATCTCCGTGACTACCTTGGTTGAAACCGGAACAATTTCTTCCTTGAATTTTCCGGATGCAGTGGCTGCTGCAGCTCGTCGATGAGATTCCACCTAAAAACATATCGGAAACTTTAATTAATATTTGAGCCACCCAAGAGATGTAAAAATCTTAAACACCTGAATGGACCTTACCGCAGCCTCGTCTTGCTCTTGCCGTGTCACACCATAACGTTCTGCGACATTCTCTGAGGTTATACCCATGGGAAGAAGGCAATCTTTTGCTTGTGGAAAGGTCTCGACCTGAAATAATTTTTTTACGATATTCCGTTACTAAGCACGTTTAACTTTAACTTCATAATAAGTAATTTAGTGATAACATAATAACGCAAATTACTTTTGGGTTGATTTTCCGAGGCCTATCAACACGATCAATCGTCATTGACTCAACTCCAGCACCTATTCCTGAAGAAATATAATTAACAAAATGTTTCAGAGTGCGAAAGGCAACACTATAAGACAGGAAGGGGTGATAACTGATATGAACGCAATATTATCCCGGAAACAGTAATTTCACCAAAAATATACAAGTCTTTTTTTGAAAAACATAGATTAAAGATATATTCTGACCTATGTCATAAAATCCTGCCTTTATACAAGCAGCTACATCAGCAACTGCTTGAAGACCAGATGAACACTGCCTGTTCACAGTTCTAACAGGAACTGTGTCTGAAACAAATGAACGAAAACTCAATCAAAACCTGTGAATAATTTCATCGCTCAACAGATGAACAAAATTATACATTGTACAATCTAACAGCTACAAACAGATGTCGTTATTAAGAGGATTTTAGTGAGATTAAAAGGAAAGTTGCAATAGAAGTACAAACTGAAACGGGAAGCAAAAAAGTTTCAATCTTTAGAAGCAGTGGAGCACGAAACGTAATTTGCAGTACGTCATTTAAGTGGAATTACCTGGAAACCCAGCATAGAATGTGGCCATCCTGCATTCTATTGCTCGTTCTGAACCTGGGGGCAATACTGTACCTACAACAATATCTCCAACCTCACAAGGGTTTACATTTGTCTTATCTATCAATGCCTGTGGTTGAATATCAATAACTTGTGGTCAAGAAGACAAACAAAACATTTGATTTTAACAAGGATGTTTCATAAAGAAATTACCTTTAAGACAGGAGCAAGTAGATCATCAGCGAGTGTGTCTTTGAAACCACCACGTTTTGATTTACATATTGCAGTTCGACAAGCACTGTTCAGTTACATATGGTGTAGGACGTTATGTATCTATAAGCATAATAAAGATTTTGACAATGGCAATATTTCGAAAAGCCCATGCCCATTATAGTACTTTCCGAGAAAGAATATCAACACAACTGAGACCTCAAGAACGCTAGTACCCTCAAAATATACGCATCAAGACTCGAAGTCGTGAAGGAAAAGATATGCATATGCCAGAGTAATGATAGGTTACTTACGCAACAATTACAACATCATCTCCAAAAGATGCATTCCGTTGATAAGACCCATCATCTCCAGAGGAGCAAACCGAAGACTACTTTGTCGATCATCCACCCAATAAGAAGGAAAAGGAAAAACAGAACATAGAGGAACAGAACAAGTTACTTTGAGTTCTGAAATGAGGAATACTGTGTGCTAACACTTCCAACATATCAAAATAAATCCAATTTAAAAAATTAAAAAAAGGGTTAAAACTTCTTTCCATAGATGGAAAATTTACTTATCTTTATATATAGCATCGTAGATTTGGCAATGTACATTGAATTTTCGACAATTTATATCTAGATCAACTATGTCAATTAATGCATTTAAAAAAAGAAAGCATAAACATATCTTTTTCATTGTAATAAGTCACCAAATAAAGAGCTTAATGCAGCTATGCAAATTATCAATATTTCCATAACTTGAAACTAGTAGATAGAATATTGTGAATATCAATTTTCAAATATTCATTTCCAATAGAAACTTTAACAACCATTGAACCAGATAACATAAGTTTCTTAAACTTCTTCATAACCATACCCGGGATATCCCCACTCATAGATGTATATCTGTCTCGGGGAATTGGAAGACGAGAAGCCATACCCTTGTCAAAGGAGATAAATAGGTTGCGGCTATTTTAAGTTTCTAGAACTTAAACCCACATAATTGGAGCATCAAACCATCTACATTTTGATACAATCGAAAGCAATACTAGCAAACAATCATTCATATCAAACCACCTCTCTATACCCCCAAATTCCCAATAAAAATTAGGGTAACCAAAATTCGATGTCCATACTATTATTGAAAAGATGTCTTCATCCCATTCCCACAAAAACTTAATCACATAAGCTAACAATATTATTCACCCACAAGTTCTTCATAACATATAATCACCTTAAAATGAAATTCTTTCAAAAATTGTAGCAAAAGGTAAATACTTTCACATCAAAACTACAATAACTTTAGAACCCATTTATAATTAAAAGAAATCAAGCAATAATTATGATAAATTACTTACAGAAATGGTAGAATCATGGAGTTGGGAAAGGGTTGGGTTAAGGTGCTGAAGAAGCACTCTCTGCCTGTTAATTGCCTTCTCCATTTTTCCCCTCTTGGTTTCTATGAGCTTGTGGGTATAAATTGTGATGGTGTATGTATTGTAGGAACCCATTTATATAATGGGCATTTGAAGATTGTGCAGTGGAAAAATATTCATTGACATTGACGAGACCCATTATAAAAGGAACCGAAAAGTTTCTCGCAAATTAGCACATTTTCCTTGTTTGTGTACTCCAGATTGTTGGGTTTTTGAGATGACTTTTACTGAGAATTTGAGAGGAAATTGTTGGGATCATTTCTTTCTCTTTTCATCATTGACCGACCATAAATCAGTATTCAGTGTGACTTTTTTTATTACTCCTCCTTGCAGTTGCAGTTGACCCAAGATTAGGTGAATGTGAACTTTTTTTTTTGAGTGAACTTAAACGAAAATTCCTAATTATAAATCACCACGAAAAGACAAAAAAAATAATATTAAAATAAATAAAATTAAAAAAGATAAATTAAAATAACAAAACACTCCCCCTATCGCATCCTACCACATAGGGTGATTTATAAACCTCACAAATAACCGTTATTTACTAAAACCTTCTCGAACTTAAACCAACAATGACTTGTTCGATCCCATTGCATAAATTGTTTTATAAAGCAGTTGGAATAAAAAAAAAACTCATATTTACAGGTGTTTATTTAATTTTTTTTATTGTTTCATTAAATTTGCTTTATTTATCATTTTATTTTTTTTTATAAATTTACACTATTTTTCATATTTAGTCGTGAACACATCACATACATTCTTTGGTTTTAATAGTGGATACACTTTTGTTTTCCACACTACCCAATACATGATTTTAATTTTTATTGATATTATGAAAATAAGCATTAAGACGAATCAAATAAGATTTCACTTGACTATGTTTTACATTATACATGGAGAAATATATACCAAATAATATTATTTGATAAACAATAGTTGCTCCAGGAACTGTAACAATTATAAAATCCAGAGGAGTTATTAATTTCTATTTTCATTACCATTTCTACACAACCATCATATCATAATATAGCTAGTAGAATTAAATGAAAAGTGTTGCAAATTCGATTATTAGGTATATATTTGCCAAACGGCTAATAGTTTGGGAATTAAAATTTATGTTTGTTAACATTTTAGTTACAGTGAAAAAAAGTTTTTGACTTTTTTTTTACCAATTTCATTGTTCGTTATTAGTAATAATGGCGAGCATACCTGACTTTAGATTCGAACACGAAGACGCTTATGTTGGGGATTAAAAATTTTCAAAGCTTATTTTACAAAAAGGCCCAAATGATCGACTCAGATGCAAATAAGGCCTGCAACTTGGGTCTATGTCTAAGAAAACAAGCCCGATATGTAGATGCCCGTTTAGACCCAGAAGACTTATTGTTTTTGAGCAAATTTCCAACTTTGAAGATCATTTAGCTTGTTAAAATGTTTTTCTAATCGGTTGAAGCAACTATTGTCTTTTTTGGACAAAGTCTTGGGTTTGGTTTTCATGTAGATGAACAATTTTGATGGTAAAAGAAAGAACTATATTGTAAGCTAAACTAGTCTTTCTATTTGTTCATCTGAGGAACATAGGCAAAATTCAGCTAAGAGTTCTATTGAACACGAACAATCTTAGGTTGCAAAAACAGTCGACTAATTGCTCATCCGAGCAACACAAGCGCTAGTTAATCCGTCAACATGATCACCTCTTTCAAAAACAGCTGCAGCACCCATGCCACTGCCTGTAAAGTTCAGTCCAAAGTTTATAAGATAATCATATAGCTAGTTTATCGCTTAAAGTAGGAAATTTCCAAATTTTAACCGAGTGGTTTTGAATTTGTTGTTATTTAGAGCGTATAATGGTTATATGAAATAATAAATTAATTAAATAAATAATTAATTGAAAATATTCCAAAACTGCAAAGTTTCTAATTTTGTGGAAAGTGTTTTTTCACGGATCGCGAAAAGGTTCGCTGGTCGCGAGTTTTCAAAGCAAAAATTCTATTTTGGAAAAAACACAATTTGCGGGTCGCGACTTTCTTCACTGGCCGCAAGTTCACGGGTCGTGAAGTTTTTCATTGGTCTCGACTTTCACGCTGGTTTTTGCAATGTTCGTTTTATTCGGTTTTGTTATTTATGTCCATATTAATATGGTTGTATTAACTGAATATATTGGGATTAATTGATTTATGATCGACAATTGCGGTTCATGAAGTGACATATCACTTCATGAATGGTTGTATACTCTTCTATAAATATAGAAAGCATGTGTAAGTTAAATCTGATACGAGATATACATGAAATATACATGAGACATACATGAAATTACTGATTTCTTTCCTCTTTAACACTTTACATAGAGAACTTGCAATCCTCGATTGTAAATTTCTGTTTCTTCTTCCATTTAAGTAATCTCATAAAATTTCCTTGTGCTATGAATTTAGTGAAATTCTTTGTATCGGAAAACATATTTCCGGCATATATTCCCAAGCACCGTAGTAGGGAGGAAATGATATTTTAGGAAGAGAGTCTCGCCTAGAATTTATATCATGTCACATATAAATCTTCTTATTACTGCGTTCGATATATGGTGATTCCCGATCATAAAATTCACTTTTGGTGTATATTAAGCAAAGGTTTGAACTTGTCATATATTTTTGTAACCAACTAAGTTAATGTTACTTTATTTTATAAGTTTGATTATTAATTTAAAGTCAAAAAATTTCAACATTTGCAACGGAAGATTTGGGAGAAAAAAAAGACCTATACACATTGAAATGACTCCAAATCGGCAATCACTTCCTCGACGTTTCATTTCATGTAGTAACGTAGCTACACATCGAGCACCTGAAATGAGAGCAAAGGATCTCAGTTACATAAAACGGCCACTACTACTCCCTCTGACCCTTTAAATTAGCAACACTTATATTTTTGTCTATCTTTTTAACTTTACAACATGTCTTTTTATACAAATGTCCCCACTACTTATCCTCCACACATACTCTATCACTTTTAATATCATCCACACAACTTTTAAGACCTTGTTTGGATTAAGGGAAATGAAAGGGAAGGATTTAGAGAGATGGAAATTTCCTTGTTTGGATAGCAAAAAGGGAGGGGAGAGGATTTGAAGGGATAAGACCCTTTATTTTGTTAACATCCAAATCTCTCCATAAGAGGAGAGATTTGGAAGGAAAATGAAATTCTTTTTTTTCCCTTCCTCTTCCTTACTATACAAACAATGGAGTCGTTTCCCTCTCTTCCCCTCCCCTTTCTTTCCGCTCCTTCCCTTTCCCTTCCCTTCCTTTCTTTTCTCTCCTGATTTGTTATCCAAGTGTAAATGTCCCCACCGATCCTTAATCTTTATGTCATTCCTTCTCGTTGCAAATTCATGGGGACAAATAGAGTAATTAGATAACCGCCAGTAAAGCGTCTCATTAAGTAATGAATAATAGCACACCTGTAGCTCCCAAAGGATGTCCAAGGGCTATTGCTCCTCCGTTAACATTAACTTTCGCTGGATCAAGGTTCAGCTTATTACGACAGTATACATACTGTGACGCAAACGCCTGCATGAAAAATAAGAGTTTCGTAAACTTGAGAAAAAGTGCTACAACCACCAAGCAGAATATGTGAAGCAGTCTTCTAATGGACTAACCTCATTTATCTCAAACAAGTCAATGTCATCAAGCTTAAGCCCAGCAGATTTCACAGCAGCAGGAATTGCAAAAGCTGGGCCAATTCCCTTTACAGCAGGATCCACACCAACAGCAACAAAGCTCCTAAATGAGGAACACGATGTGATTGAAAGTTGGGGGTTGTTGGAATTACGGTTCGTTTGGTAGGTGGTATAAAATGGTGGTAATGGGAATAAAAACTTGCGTAATTTTGGTTGCAAAATCTCTTGGCTGCCTTGATGGTCATGCTTGTCTAATTTCAATCACCTCATTTTCTTAATAAAATTCATTCCAAGCATTACTATTGGAAGAGGTGGTATTAAGTGGTAATGGAAATTTGTAAACAAAAAAGCTTTTTGTGATCAAAGTTTCATCACTATGGGAATGACATGGAACTTTTAACGAAATTTTACACTGTTAATCATTCTCAAACCACCATTTAATACCACTAATCAAACGCGTCGTTAGATTATAATAAGGATAAGCTAATACCAAAGTGCTATGAAATTAGTGGAACAATATAAGTGTAAAAACTTAAGTCCAAAGGAAAAAAACCTCATTGCTTGTGTTTTGGAAAACTAAGATTTGGTCAAAAGAAAAAGCCAACTCGTCGCCTAGAGAAAACCGACTTGGCTTTTCTGGCGGCGACTCGTCTAACCAGAGCAGAGACTAAGATACTCACTTCAAAAATAAAGCTTGTATGGCATGATTTTGAAATTACAAATACTGGTACAATTAAGATGTTTCATCCAAATCTGTAGTGCAATTTTTTAATCTTACATCAATCGTACAGAATAGAATATACCTGAATACACCAAGAATTGGAAGCCCTTTCTCCATTGCTAAACTCCTCTTCATGAGGAGGACTGCTGCAGCTCCATCACTTACTTGGCAAGAATTACCTAGGATAATGTAAAAGGCTTTCAAGAAGAGACACAAAATTTCTTTCAACCATAATTTTTTTATAGTAAATCCTATGTCACATACAAAGGCGTATCTTGAAGATAATTCAATAAGGGCCAAACGAATTAGATTAACGTCAATAGGTAAATTAACGACAAGCAAGTAGAAATACAGAGAACTATGTACAATCCGGCTAAAAATACACTGATGTTTCGTGAATAGTTTGAATTTGAAATGTGGTCTAGTAATTTTGAAATAGAGTATCACTATTTTAACCCTTAATCAAAGTTGTTTTCTTATTTGAAGACAATGATCATATATAGCTTTTAATTATATACAACGCAAAATTTTTTTACGCATATCACATTTATTTCAATGTGTCGTGAAAACTCCGCTTTAATTTCAATGTGTGGACGGGTGGTATTGCTGTCAGTGTATCACTTGAAGTCGTCACTTAACAGCAGTATTATCAACGTTGCAAATATAAATATATACTATATAGTATTTCTTGGGCCTATTAGAGCTCAGTTACAGAATTGGAGTATGTGAGCTGAAAAGTTTTTGGACTAACTTACCAGCTGTTGAGGAACCATCCTTTTTAAAAGAAGGCTTTAGTTTTGTCAAATCTGCCATGTTACTGTTTGGTCGAATTCCATCATCAACAGAGATCGTTACATGTTTTTCTTCTCCGGTTTTTGGATCCACGATCTAGCCAACAAATAGACAAATAAGCAATGGTAGATACCATCCATATTGAAAGAGAAAAAAGCATCATCTCCATGACTACCTTGGTTGAAACTGGAACAATTTCTTCCTTGAATTTTCCAGATGCAGTGGCTGCTGCAGCTCGTCTATGAGATTCCACCTAAGAACATCAGAAAATTGCATTAATATGTGAGGCACCTAAGAGATGTAAAAATCTTAAACACCTGAATGGACCTTACCGCAGCCTCGTCTTGCTCTTGCCGTGTTACACCATAACGTTCCGCGACATTCTCTGAGGTTATACCAATAGGAAGAAGGCAATCTTTTGCTTGCGAAAAGTTTTCGACCTTAAATAAATTTTTTACGATATTTCGTCACTAAGCACATTTAACTTCATAATAATTAATTTGCTGAAAACATAATAACGCAAATTACTTTTGGGTTAATTTGCCGAGGCCTATAATCACGAGCAATCGTCATTAACTCAACTCCAGCACCTATTCCTGTAAAAATATAATTAACAAAATGTTTCAGAGTGCGAAAGGAAGGAGGGATAATAAGAATGCAATATTATCCCTGAAGTAATTTCACCAAATATGTGCAAGTCTTTTCTTGAAAAACATAGATCAAAGATATATGCTGACCTATGTCATAAAATCCTGCCTTTATAGAGGCAGCTACATCAGCAACTGCTTGAAGACCAGATGAACACAGCCTGTTCACAGTTCTTACAGGAACTGTGTCTCAAACAAATGAAGGAAAACTCAATCAAATCCTGTGAATAATTTCATCGCTCAACAGATGAACAAATATATGCAATGTACAATCCAACACCTATTGAGCGCCTCAATGTTTTCCACCACAACTTTCATAAAAGTATGACCGATGTTAATATGTCAACAATTCAGAGGTGTTATCGTGATTAAGAGGATTTTAGCGAGATTAAGAGGACAGTTGCAATAAAAGTACAAACTGAAACTGGAAGCAAAAAAGTTTCAATCTTGATAAGCATTAGAGCACTAAAAGAAAATCGCAGTACGCCGTTTTTAAGTGGATTGACCTGGAAACCCAGCATAGAGTGTGGCCATCCTGCATTCTATTGCTCTTGCTGAACCTGGGGCCAATACCGTACCTACCACAATATCTCCAACCTCACAAGGGTTTACATTTGTCTTTTCTATCAATGCCTGTGGTTGAATATCACTAACTTGTGGTCAAGAAGACAAACAGAACATTTGATTTAGATAAGGATGTTTCATAAAATATTACCTTTAAGACAGGAGCAAGTAGATCATCAGCAAGTGTGTCTTTGAAACCACCACGTTTTGATTTACATATTGCAGTTCGACAAGCACTGTTCAGTTACATAGTGTAGGACGTTAAGTATCTAACATGAGCAGATAAAGAATTTGACAAATGACAACATTTTGGAAAGCCCATGCCCAATGTAGTGCTTTCTGAGAAGGGATATAAACTCAAGTGAGTCTCAAGAACTCTAGTTCCCTCAAAAAGGCAATTAAAAACATATTATCAAATACAACGCATCAAGAACTGATGTCATGAAGAAAAAAGCCACGCATATGTGATATGCTAGAGTAATGATATTACTTACGCAACAATTACAACATCATCTCCAAAAGCTTCATTCCGTTGATAAGACCCATCATCTCCAGAGCAGCAAACCGAAGACTACTTTTCCGATCATCCACCCAATAAGAAGGAAAAGGAAAAACAGAACATAGAGGAACAGAACAGGTTACTTTGAGTTCTGAAATGAGGAATATTGTGTGCTAACACATCCAACATAGGCAGATATATATACAAACCTAGGGTAGCATGATCTACCCATCAAAAAACGAAAAAAATTTATAGATTTTACAGTGCTATCCCCTTTTTTTTTAAAGGTTTTCTTCTCTGCTTCATTATATACAATCAAGTGTGCCCACAAAGATGAGTCAGCTTCTCTCTTCTTCTTTAGCTCTTACAGGGATTTGAGTATTTGACGAAAGATGGTAGTCTTCGACGGCATTTGCATTTGATGGACGATGGCAGTCTTCTTTAATCCTCCGTTTATTATGCCTCTGTGTCTCTGTGTCGTGGGCGTGGTGACGTGGTGGAGTGTGGACATCAGAATGTGTGATTCTGTAGTAGTATTGGGTGTCTTGAACGATGGAATTCGAATCTCTCGTCTTTACGCAACAGTCATCTCATTTTCATTGTTTACTTGTGTATCTCTCGTCTTTGGGCAATAGTCATCTCATTTTGTTTGTTCACTTGTGTTTTTGTTTTGAGTATTTTCATGAAATCAATCCAATTTTATTAGCATTTAAAAAAAAATGGATAATACTTCTTGCCATTGAATTTACTTATCTTCATATATAGCATCATAGATTAGGCAATGTACATTCAATTTTCGATGATTTATATATAGATCGACTATGTCAATTATCATTAGCATTTAAGAAAGAAGCATAAACATTGGAAACAATAACATCAATGTTTTCTTTGTAATAAAGTCACCAACTTAAATCTTTGATGCTGCTATGCAAATTATCAATAATTCCATTTTTGAAACAAGTAGATACTCAAGAATATTGTAAATATCAATTTTCAAATATTCATAATTCCAATACAAACTTTTAACAATAATAATTGAACCTAATAACAAATTTTCTTAAATATCATCATCATACCTGGTATATCCCCACTCATAGAAGTATATCTACGTCTCAAAAGATTTGGAAGACGGGAACCCATATCCTTATCAAAGGAGAAAGGAGGTTGCAGGTAGTTTAGATTAAGTTTCTAAAACTTAAACCCACATAATGGGCGCATCAAACCATCTACATTTTGATACGATCGAAAGCAATACTAGGAAACAACCATTCGTATCAAACCACCTATCTACAATCCCAATAAAATAAGGTAATGGAAATTCGATGTCCCTACTATCATCTAGTCTCTTGGGAGACCGTCTCTTTGAGAAACGTATCTCAAGTCCAGCCCATTAAAAGATTAATGCCCATTTATGAATTCTTAATGCCTACTTACATTATCCTTAATGCTTACTTTCAATATCTTAAATGTCTACTTACATCATTCTTAATGCCTACTTATAATATTTTAAAAAATATATAATGGGTCAGTCCAATTTGAGATGGTCTCTCACAAGAATTTGTGTACTATCATTGAAAAGAAAACTTGAAACAAGTAAACAAAAATATATAAATAAAATTCATGCAATAGCAAACTTTGCAAAATAATTCCTAAGATAAGCAGTTTTTTCCCAAAGTTGTGGTTTGGGGTTGTTCACTGTTAGTAACAGCGAATAAAGACTGAAGATCAAAAAATGTCAAAGAATTTGTTCGCTGTTACTAACAGCAAATCCCCTGTTTGACCAAGTTTTAACTTTGT
This sequence comes from Amaranthus cruentus, assembly GCA_019425755.1. Taxonomy (NCBI): domain Eukaryota; kingdom Viridiplantae; phylum Streptophyta; class Magnoliopsida; order Caryophyllales; family Amaranthaceae; genus Amaranthus; species Amaranthus cruentus. Next base: position 17,656,145 of record CM033458.1, on the reverse strand, counting down.
TCGCTATTAGTAACAATGAACAAACCCTTTACTTGTTTTGAACCCTCTGCCTTTGTTCGCTGTTACTAAGTGCAAACAGCCCAAACCTCGGGTCCAAGAAAAAACTGCTTTATCATGGGAAATAGTTTTAAAAGTTAGCTATAATTTGATTTTTTATATATACTTTTGCTTATTTGTTCAAATTTTCCATAGATGTCTTCATCCCATCCCCCAAAAAACTTAATTACATAAGCTAACAGTAATCAAAAACTCCACTTCTCACCCACAAGTTCTTCATAACATATTATCACCTTTAAAATGAAAAAATTGTAGCAAAAAATAGATACTTTCACATCAAAATCACAATAACTTTAGAACCCATAAAAAATCAAGCAATAATCATGATAAATTACTTACAGAAATGGTAGAATCATGGAGTTGAAAAAAGGTAGGATTAAGGTGCTGAAGAAGCACTCTCTGCCTGTTAATTGCCTTCTCCATTTTCTTTTTTCTTGGTTTCTATGAGCTTGTGGGTATGAATATTAGGAATTGTGATAGTGCGTATATTGTAGGAACCCATTTTTATAATGGCGATTTGCAATTTTTTGTGCAGTGGAAAAATATTCATTGACATTGACGAACCCACTACAAAAAAAAACCAAAAACCTTCTGGCAAATTAGCACAATTAGTCAATTACCTTGTTCGATACTCCAGATTGAGAGGACTTTTACTGAGAATTTGAAAGGAAATTATTGGCTTCATTTTTTCGCTTTTCATCATTGAGATTGACCAGCTATAAATCAATAGTATTCAGTACGACTTATTTGATACTCCTTGCAATTCCGTCATAGACTGCAGAAATTGTTATCTGGTGCGGAAAAAACACATCACAGAAAATTTGATCAAAATAAAAAAAATTTTAAAAATTTCCAAAATAAATTTCGAAAATTTTAATTCGAAAAAATTCGATTCTATTAACAACGAACAAGATAATAAAAATTTATCAGGACTTGATTCCCTCTTTGTAACGGCGAACAAAAAAAATAATATCATAGCATTAATAGAGAGAAATTGGGGATTTTCATTTCTCTTTGAAATCTCAATAGAGATTACTATTTATTGTTATTGTTAAGAGTTGATTATTAGTGTATAATCAAAAACTCTAAACTTCAATAAAATGTCTTCAAGTTGATTTGGGTGGGTTTTTTTGGTGTTTTTAGCGTAGGTTTGGAATTGTGATTAGTAGCTAGGACGGATGAAGATGCACGATTTGACTGATTAGTAGCTAGACGTATCGTGTTTTGAGATTGCTGATTCTTAGCTCTGAGCAACGATATCGTGTTTTAAGTCGGTTCTTTCTTCGACCCCATTTCCCAATTCCATAAACCCTAAGTTTAAAAAGCGACATTTCTCTCCCTCAAACCCTCTTAAACTACCTTGCTTCCATCAATTCTTGCTTTCATAATCTAATTTAGCACTTCAAATCTAGTGCGGGATAGCTAACTAGCTCAAAGGTATTTTTTTAATTTTTTCAATTTGTTTTAGTTTTTAGGTTAATAATAAACTTTGTTTTAAATACTCCAATGTAGGTAAATTCTTCAATCAACACTCTTTTGAAGCTTCCACATTTGATCAAGGTAATGTCTAATTGTTCTATTATCTCTATTTTGTTGGTTGATTAGTTGTTGGTGATGATGAGCATTGATATGTATTATTTAGAAATATGTGAACTTAATTGATATTTATTGAAAATACACAATTGAAAATACTTTTTTGAATTATATGAACTTATTCGTTACTTAAGTATTTGAATTTTATTAGAATTGATAATTGAAAAAACTTTTACATGATATGAACTTTAAACGCCTTATAAGTTCTAGGATTGGGTTGGATCCAACAAAATTTACCGTTGATATAAGTTTCAAGTATTTCATGAGTGGACAATATCGATCCTTGGTTGAGGATGAGTATGCTTTAGATGCTATGTGGGAGCATTCAAAGATCTCCCATTCTTTAGAAATCTACGCGGAAGTAGTTCCTTTAGGTAATGTGGTTGCTTCTAATCCTAATCCTACACCTATGCCTATATCCACTCAAGATCCGTTTAATCCTTCCCCTTGTTCTCCTTCTCAACCCCCTCCCAATCAAGTTTCAAATGATGAAGTAGTAAACTTAGGAGATATGGATGATGGTTTTGAGAGTAATGAGCTTGATGATGATCCATCTGAGGATGATGTTGATGTGGATGTGGATGAGGATGCCCTAGCAACTGACATGACTTTAGGAAATATTGTTCCCCCTACACCCTATGCAAAATGTCCATCTGTAGATGAGCATGAGGAGGACAACTCATGGAGGACTTGGGCTTGTGATACTACTTACGGGTTTTTTTCCCCCTCCTTTCGAAGAAGGGAGTTGGAGAAGGGTATGAGGTTTGATAATAAGGAAGCTTTGTTGGAAGCTATAAGAGTGTATCATATTCGTAGAAATGTGGAGTATAGAACCGAGACTTCAAACCAATCCGTCCTTACCTTGAAATGTAAGCGGGGTTGTTCATGGAGACTTAGGGCTAGGATTGATACATATACATCTTCCTGGCTTATTGTTACATACAATGGGAAGCATGAGTCTTCTATTCAAGATAGTGACACTCTCGGTTGGACACATCCACTTGACATCCTCTTATTAACAATGTGATTAGAAATTGTGTTGCTAAAGACCCATCAATTAAGGTATCCGAGTTAGTCAAATGGTTAAAGATCGTTTTGGTATTGAAGTGAACTACAACGAGCTTGGTGTGCTAAGCAACAAGCATTGATAAGCATATATGGGTCTTGGGAAGGTTCTTACACTCTCCTTCCTCAATTTTTAAAAGCTTTGCAACATTCGAACGGGATTGGTAGTTGATTGGTTCTTTAAAGAGACAATGAGATGGGTGTTTATAGGCGACCTAATATTAGAACCTTCAACGGGTCTTTTGGCGTTTAAACCTTGCATTGATGGCTTCAATCATTGTAAACCCCTTATTTCCATTGACGGTACACACTTGTATGGTAAGTATCGTCATACTTTATTGACTGTCATTGCCCAAGATGGTAATAAGGGAATCTTTCCATTAGCTTTTGCCTTGGTTAAGAAGGAGTGTATAGCTGCGTGGTCGTGGTTCATGGCTTGTATACGTAAGCATGTGACACAAAGGTGCGTCTATCGTCATTTCGATAGACAATTTGGTATTTTAGCAACCATGGTGCCGGAGTGGCAACCACCTTATCATATCATAGGCTTTGCTTACGCACTTGCTTAGCAACTTTAATCGTGCTATAGGTAATGTTCAATTGAAAAGTTGTTTGGTAGAAGCTGCGAGCAAAGGCAACAAGCTAAGTTAATGAATGGCTTAAAGGCAATTGCAACTGCTAAAAGAGAAGCCGTTTTTTGGATTGATAACGTTGGAGATATGTCCAAGTGGTCGTTATGTCATGATGGAGGGTATAGGTATGGCGTTACGAACACGAATTTAGCCGAAGTTTTCAACTACGTATTAAAGGGTGTTCGTTTCTTACCTTTGACCACACTTGTTGAGTTCACCTTCTATCGGATAAATGATTATTTTGTTCAAAGACGTCAACGTGCTAGTTCATGGTTACTTGGAGGATACAAGTACACATCACATGCCACCAAGATTATCAATAGAAACACCGAGAAGGCGAACTTTCATGAGATTGTTGCTTTTGACTATAACAGAGGTCTATGGTTCGCGCTGGAATTTTGCGCGCCGAACGCGCAAACATACTGGTACCGGCCTAGGATTCTACCGAGATCAGTTAGATCTTCTGCAACCGAATCAGGTAAACATTTAACAAATCAATATCGTTATTTCAAAGCTATGATCTTTACTGCATCAATAACGTACATATGTTATAGTTTGTATGGGATCCGTTAACAAATCAATATGGGTTGATCGAACATCCCTCCACCTTGTGATCACGAGCCAGCGCCTCATCTCCGGAAGAACCGGCCCGACTAACGGTGGGAGATCACGGGCGCCACATCGCCGTTGGGATCATAGGCGGAGTTTATTGCCCAAGGTGCGCCAATTCATTCATCGGGACCCAACCACACGGATTACATGCGTGGTTCCTCTCCATCACCGCAGATGGATGACACCCGTGGCGAAAGCGCAGCACATATACTCTGCTAGCCCCGATGACTAGATTTGTAAGTCTTCATTTACATTTAGTTTATTTAGTTTTCGATTTCATATTGTAATACTAGATTAACTAAGCTCTTACTTACATTTCGGCACAAGGTGTGGCGTTATCGAACTACTCATGAGGAGCGGTCAGAGATTCGCGAGGATGTGCTCCTTGGACATTGTTCCGACTTCACGGAAGTTGCTGCGGGTATCATCGCAGGGTGAAGCTCATCGGAGGAGATGGACTTGTCATACCGCTATCGATCGGGGCCATCTCAACCAACTCAACCATCTCAATCATCCCAATATCGGACCCTCCCGACCAACTCAAGCAACCTCTTACTACGTAGAGGCCTGGAGACCAACTTCGGTTGGATAGGGTAGATGAGTGATCGGGATTTTGTTGTATGTATTTGACTACGAATGAAGACCACATATGTATATATTTAGTTGTATGTTTTAGACATATGTATATATTTAGTTGTATGTTTTATTTAGCTTATAATGATCTCCAAGTTTGTTAATGATGCAATTACACATACATAGTTTGTTAATTAACTACTACAATTACAATCTAGGGTTCCTTCTTAAACTTATTCAAAATCCTCTTGGTTTCTTCACTTCTACGAGCCTTATCAATCGCTTCCCTTTTCAAGTTATTTATCTCCTTACTAAGCTCTTCATTCTCCTTATGAAGCCTAACAATGATTGCTCTTTGGATTACATTGCCCTCGAGCAACCCACCTAAAGTAGGTGCATCCTAAGGTCATGTCATCTTCGAATAGTGGACAAGCAACATATTGACGCCCGGGATACGTATCGCTCCAATCACGACCAAATTCGACTTCATAACCACAATGACAATGCTCATCCATGGGCAATGAATCTTTCATTTACACAAACATATAAGTTAAACACATCAATATAAATCAATAATAGCATTAATAAAATGAAAGAAAAGAACTATATAAATAAGAATATAAACAAATAAACTTACCTAAGCAAAGGGATAATAGCTTTTTAGAATATGTGATGAATTAAGTTTTAGGGTGTATTTATAGAGGAATGGAAATGACCGTTAATTGGACCATACAACGGCTAGTTTGAAAGGTGAAAAAAGGCAAAATCAAAAGAGAAGATTTCAAAAAGCTTGCGCTGTTCGCAGTTAGTAACTGCTAACGGATGTTGATCGATTTTGACGTGCGATTCTAACTGCACAGCTAAGCTTTTGAAATCTTCTTCTTACTTATGAGCTAACGGAATCCAACCCTCTGTCCAAACCTAGCACACGCTTAGTTTTTGAAATAGTTTTTTTGGGCTCTTATTTTATGATTTTTTTTGTTTTATAATCTTATTCATTTCAAAAATTCACATTAACATGGGCGGTTCCCGGTAGTCGATACGAAATAAGGGGCCTTAAATATTAAACGGTTCTATTCAAGTTTAGTCTCGAGTAACACTTTTCAAGTATTTGTTTGTAAATTTTTTATACTATTTAAAGTAATATAATAATGCAATACGAATATCTTATCATATAATATAATAAAGGGTCCCATTTAAAAAAAATCATAGCAAAAATAAATAGAACTTCGCTCCGCCCCTGCACATTAATATCAGGATTTAATTACCTTCCAACTTGATGTGTTAATTTTTACATTTTTTGCAATTCTTTTATTCTTTATTCTTTATTTGTAGTGGAATCATTAAAAGAGAGCAATTGTTGTAATAAGTATGTTCGTTGAACACCGAACAAGCATTGTTATTATTATTATTATTATTATTATTATTATTATTATTATTATTATTATTTTATCCTTCTAAAGATTATGATTTGTCTTTTTTTGTTCGTTGTTAGTGACAACGATCAAAATTGTGGTCATTTTTATTCCTCTTGTTCACTGTTACAAAAACAAACAAATCGTGACCTTAGGCTCAGATACAAAGACGTTTATTCTGTGAATTAAAATTTTATGTAGGGAAACTTTTTTAAAAAAAGTTTATTGTATTCAATTTTTCTTATATATATACATATTCGCTTAAAAGAATCTCATCTGAAAATATTACAAATTGTATTACATAACCTAAGTAAATTAAAGTATTAACTCTCATATTTAAAATACTCGGTTTTTATTTATTTATGTTAAACACATCCTTTTGAAATAAAAAAAAAATAACATAATTGATATTAAAATAGTTATTTTTTAAATCATGGCTTCTTGTATGAATTGTTTTATCGTAAGACAGATTATCTTATATATATTGAATAGCTCAACTAATGCAAATTATGAAAATATGAGCTGGTTATTTTAGTTATCTCATTGAGTAACGATCTGATTGCAAGGCATATAAAATTTTGTGGGCTTAGTATCGTATCTGTTTAGACTTTTAGTGAAGGTGTTAACAACTAACAAGTATGAATTAAGACTTTAGACCACAGCAAGACAATTTTCACCAAAGGTGTTTTGAGTTTATTATTTATTTTCTTGTGTAATTTAATAAGGAGTTAAGAGAATAAATTATAATTTATAAGTAACAATAACTATAACCCATATTACTGGAGAATGAGTGAAGAATAAAACTAAATTGAAGAGCTTGTTCTAGGCAAGAGTGAAAGCATGTTTATTTCGACCGAATCATAAGATCCATTCAAGTTGCGCACCATCCATTGTTTGCAGTCGAGTAATCCTTCAAGCCACTATTTTCAAGCATGTGAATCTAGTTGAAGAATCCCAAATTATCGCTGCTAGACATACCTGATATTCCCTTTGTCGTGTGTAGTTCACTAAATTTGTCTGAAATCGCCCATACACGTAAGAAAATAAATGGGACGCACCCAAACCAACCAATCTTCTATTACGCCAATTGAAGTTGTGAAATTATCGGGGGGACATCCAACAAATATCATTGAACTCAATACTCATATGGCGCTTATAACTTATAAGATGTATATATACAAAAACTGTTCAGCAAAATTTCATGGTAGATCGACTATTGTTTGGCATAAGCCTGGCCGCATATTGTGATCTTTATATCAAAAGAATGAAAAAATTGGAGAAAACTGGACAGAACTATGCACATAAGCAAAAATGGTAGGAAGATTACAGCATATACTGATCTTGTATCACTCAAGTTTTCCTTTCTTGATTCGGTCGATTTTATCCTCTACCTGAGAGACTTCTGGAAAAATACAGAGGCAAAGTTAAAGTTTGTTAATCTCACTGGTCAATTCATTAATACAAAAGATGGGAAACGTTTTCTCCTCTTACCTTGTATGTCCCCTTGATGATAGAGCATTAGACATAGATCGAAGTCTACTTGTTACTTCGGAGAACGAAGGTCGTGCACCAGGCTCAGTTGACCAACATTGTTCCATCAATTTCCTCCACTCTGGGTCACAGCGCTCGGGAACTGGTGGTCTGAGAGTGTCTTTCAGAATCCCTCCTGCATTTGTCCAATTAGGAGCACATCAAAAAACTTTCTAATAACTAATGCCTGTCACTTTTCATGATATTTAGCATATCATATCATGCATACCTAATGAAATGAGAGTCTTAACATCAAATTATAATGAAAAAAAATTGGTTAATTCTATGGACAAAAACCAAAAAACGGAGAAATTTCTTGGATTGATAGAACAATAGAATATATTCCAAAATATTTTGGGAGGAAAAAGGTCAAAGCTCAACTACAGAATTTAAGATGGCCTTACATCATGAAGCAAGAACTAATTTGAACTTTTATGCTTTAAAGCAATACCATTATGGAGTATCTTTAAGGACGACGAGAAAATCAAAATCCAACTAATACAAAAAAGGCTATGATCTCCCAAGTGCAAGTCTCTTTTTCTAGCCCTATAGTACTCTATTATTTGTCTCGTAAGATGAATTGCTTCCATCATAAATCTCCCTAACATTAATCCCAAATGGTTATGGTACATCTTCTCGTACGTACCTCTATCACTCTTTCACATAGTACTTCTAATCTTAGTTAATTATAAATTAAACTTAGATATAGAGCTGTAAAATTTATTCTTAAAATTAAACTTCAGGCAGAAAAGTTTATCACAAGGTCACCATCATCTAGCTCCACACCTCACAAGTCAAAAGTGACGAAACCTCTTGCCTTCTTAGAAATATAGGTCTGACTTAGTATAAGAGCAATAAAAAGATCTTATAAAACATAAATGCATAAACACAGATATCTTCTTTCTGAAGTAGTCTCCCAATTGTTAGCCGGCAATATGCTCAAAGCATGGTGCTTACTATTTAAGAGAAATCTACCCCAGATGACACAAACAACAGAATAAGGATATGCCTTTCAGGTCTTAACATAAGAGGTCAGGGAAGCCAAAGAGGTTACATTGTCCCAATTCCAAATAATGTTATGAAGCAATTTCAGTTTACATACAAACTTATCACCCCACAGCCACTAATATTATATCTCAAATAGCTAAAATTCAGGGGAAATGGAAATAAAACTCTTCCTTTCCAATGGTTAGTAATTAGTCCTCCCTCCGTCTCACCCAATATGCTACATTTTCTATATCAAATCTCTCTTTTCATCTCCTCCCCGTACTTCATACATCCACTTTATTTCGTGTCTGATTCTCCTGCTAATCAACCAAAATTAATAAAATCGCCTACTAATAATGTAGGACAGAGCAGTATATATAATATATCTCCTCTTCATGTAATATTGTATCGCTAAATTGCATGTTGGTCAACAAAATTATGATAATTCAAAACTAAGACTAGCTCTATACTACCACCCAAAGAAACAAAGAAAGCAATATTGGAAAACATTGCAGGAAGGAGGTGGGTTTCCTTACCAATGATCGCACCACAATGCATATTCGCATAGGGCTCTTCGCCAGTCAAGATTTCCCACATTGCAATTCCAAACGAGAATACATCAACCTGCCAATGCCCATAGTTTTCTCATCAATATATATTTTATTTTTAAATACATTAAATGAAAGAAATAGATCTTCCTCTAACCTTCTCTGAAACCTTAGTACTGCTGCCATTCAACAATTCAGGCGCCATCCATGGAAGTGTTCCTCGAACACCACCAGAAACCAATGTATTACGTTTTATCCTTGATAAGCCAAAATCTCCAACCTACATACTCATAAATGAGTACAGCTGTTAAATTTTCTAAAGATAGGTTTGACTAAAGTCTAAACTGAGGCCCTATTCAATGTTCCCAATAAAATAAAAAAGAAAGCTAACAAGTGCCAAACTGCAACCATAACTCAACACAAATAACCAGTCCCAAGGGTAAATTCTGAGAAAGTGTAAATTGCTTTATACACACAACTGGTTTATGAATGTGGGCAATCCGAATTGCGTCTTAGATTTGATACTAATTTCTTGACAGACCCAAATAATGTAAGAGATCAAACTTAATTGCACTCAATGTGAAGGAACCAAGCATTTTAGTACGCATCAATTTTACTAACAGTTTTTTTTTTTTTTTTGAGTTGAATTTTACCAACAGTTGATTATATTTCAATTATATTTTTTTATATATTTGCAAATTCGTGGCAAGTTTGTACAAGAAAATTATGTTATTTGTTTTTGGATTGAATTTCTTGTTTTCATCATTGTTTGTTAGATTTCAATGTTTTGAAATGATTGGCTCATTAGATAAATATAGTATAGACTTTGATATGCAGGCCATTCACTAAAGCAACATTGTCAACATGAAACAAGCACTACAAGAGAGGGTTATATTGTAGAATTGATGACATATTAAATAAACCCCATTGTGGCATAGCACACATTCCTCTATTTCACCTTGACCAGCCTATTCTCTTAGCTTAAAGATAAAACAATTGTCATGTTAAATACTATGTATATCAAACTATGTTAGCCATAACCTGTGTCTACTTTACGTTCTCATTCAATCTATCATGAATCACAATCGAGTGATAGAAAAGTATATGAGCATGGAATCCATTCCACACTTTTATTAAAAACACATGTTAATCACTGTCTCACTATCACTAATGCCTACACTTCGTGTTATTTTAAGTTGCACTACCAAACATTCCCAAAACCAACAGATAGACATTCATAACGAAGACAACAAAGAAAATTCAGAGAAGCTATAGGACAAGATTTACATATTAGTAACTTCGATATTTGACAAGACAAAACTACAGTATTTGAACACTAATAGACATCAGCAGCTATGAAAATCAAGCTCTAGTGCACAAGAGCAGAATTTTAGATTACACTTTCCAAATTTTACTGACTACAAATTATTGCTTTATTCATTGCACTTAAAATAGAGATATTATAAATCCAGTACCTATCAGAGTCAGCTTTAGAATGGTATTTACTAGTCTTCAATCCTATGAATGGGAATAAAAGAATATATAACACAACATGAAATTCATTCCTTACAAAATATTCTCTATTTTGATTAAGAGTTATAATTTCTAAATGCTTAACCCTACCCATTAAAATCTGATAGCTTGTTAGGAGAGGAGGAAATGGAAGGGGAAAGGGGAAAGAAGGGAGAGGGTTAAGTAAGAGTGATGAATTTCCCTCCAAATATCTTCCTCGATGGAGAGAGTAATTTCTTAGTTTCTTACAAAATATGAAGAAATTCATTCTCCATTTCCCTGCCCAGCGCATTTGCTACCAAAGTACCAATCAAAGGAAACCTTACCTCCATTTCCCTTCCATTTCCTCCCATGCATACAAGTTATTAAAAACCACATGTAGGGTTAGGATATCTCAACTTCAAATCCATTTCAACCACGGCTGATCATTTTCCACGCAGGTCAAAAAATTAAATTGGGATGGACATAGGAAGTCACTTCACAAAGCGTACAATGATAGTGAGGAATTATCAAAAATTATAAGAACTCGTTAAATATAATAAAACCTTAGTCGTCATTATATAAATATAATAGGAGAAAAGGACTAAAAAACATAAGAGAACAGAAGGAAAAAACTGTCATTAAAATTTTACACAGGAAACTCAAGAGAGGGGGGGAAACAGCACTAGGAGAGAGAAAAAAGAGAACAGCTGCAGAAAAGACCAAGAAAGGGGGGAGAGTGAAAAGAACATGCAACAACCTCATCAGAGAAGATGGCTAGAGCACAAAACAAACTGTACCAAAGTTTACCCCCAAAGATCTGCACATATCCCGTTCTCATATCTGTGTCAGCTGCAATAGACACAGGTATTTCGGTCTTTCGGCAGAATTTCCATGTCCAGGCAAAAGAGTATCAAAGTACAAGCCTCATTTAAAATCTAGATGGGATGAAACATAAACAAGCAAGCTCAAACACGGCAGTTTCAAAAAAAAAAAAAAAAAAAAAAACAAACTTAAAAATTTTGAGCTCGGTTGAAATCGCAGGACGACAGGAGTCAAGCATGAACATGCACAACGAAGTACTTAGCTTAACCCAGATCAGCTCACTTACTCCCCCCTTAATTAGTTTCCCATAGTAATTTCCCAACTCCAATTAAAACTTGTTACATTCATCCTATCAGGCTTCCTGATAATAGATAGATATGTCTTTAAAAAAATAGTTCTATACTAAAGAAGAAACAACACAATGCCAAAGCCTTATACCCAAACTTTTGGGGTCGACTTTCATCCAAAGAATAACAATGAGCATAAACAGAAAGCTATCCAGTTGCCAATTTCCGAAAATTCAATTAACAAAGATTCAAAGTAAGAAATAAAATTTATTTTTCTTTAGAGATAGAAGACCCTAATAAAAACAAGAACAAGATTCACCACATTCATAGTCAAATAATAAATATCAGCTAAAATAAATCCCAATTTCTCATTTGTAATAACTCATAAATATTTTGAGCTACATACCTTACATATAGGTCGTTGTGGATCTCTCATGTTGACAAGGAGATTGTCACACTTTAGATCAAAATGAACAATATTTTTTGAGTGCAAATATTCCATGCCAAAGGCAGCATCCATGGCAATAATGAGCTTTCTCCGACGATCGAGAGATCTGCCATATAAGAACTCATAAACAGAAAAGAAAAGAGAAGCAAGTCATGTGACAGCATGGATAAAAGATTTTACCGGTCCTTCTTAAGTAGGACATTCCTGAGTGAACCATTCACCATGAATTCTGTCACAGTTGCCAAGGTCCCTCCGGCTCCATCTGGAACCACCCCGTAGAATGCAACTACATTTGGATGATGAAGTTTCGAGAGTATATGTGCCTCTCTCCAAAAGTCTCCGGTCTGACAAGGGTGAAGAATGCCAGTTTACACATGAAGTCACAATAAAAAAACACTAAAATGCATATATGCTACCACTATCAAAGCCAATCGCAATTTCTTTCTAACTCTTGTTGAAATTGCTAGACACTTAAAAGGTTGAGTTTGCTCAAAAGACTTACCAGCCTCTCCTGCTCAGATGATCTTCCAGAAAAGCAACTCTTTTTTATTCTCTTGATAGCCACATCTGTTCCCCGCCATTTCCCATGATAAACAGTCCCATACGTACCAGATCCTAATTCTCTCAGTTCTTCAAGATCCGCATTCTTGATTATCTGTGTATTAGAGATCCTCTATCAAATAAACAGTTTGAACATTACAGAAGCAAACCAGCTTAAATATTTACAGCTATAGTTCCTGAAGTACATCGGTGACACAAAAGAAGAAATGCTAATCTGCAAACAATAATTTCTCCACTTTAAGTTTTTAGAAAGCAGCACCATTAAACAGAAACAAGACAAGCTGAAAAGATCAACTGGGCAATTAAATTCATTTTATATCATCAAAGCACCACTAAATAGCTTCAAAATTATATCTTGTTAAAAAAGGACCTCAATGAACATATAAGTTAAAGGCAATATGTGGTAAACCTGCAATCCATAGAGGCCAGCTTCTATTTCAGCCATAACAGCATCAATGTCCGAGTCATCCTTATTTAAGCCAGAAGCTTTGGAATCCTGTGCAGACAAATCCTGTTCAGTCACCTCCATGGAGACAGAAGTATGACCAGAAGCCACAAACTGCAAGAAATTTTATTACCTCGGAGCAATTTTTTGTGCTGATGCCATGTTCACCAGCCACAATTGGCTGTTCCGAACCAATATCAGAAAAAAGATCCACTATAGGATTAGCTAGTGAAGAAAAATTAACAGCTTCAGGCATGTAGTTGGAGACATCTTCAATAACAAGCAGCGGCTCAAGCTGGTTTTTCTTGTGCATATTTGAAGTCTCTGCTTGACCAATTTCATTATCCTTTTCTGAAACATCATCTCCATGTCCTACTTCCAGCTTATCCAGCTTCTCATTCAAATGATCAATTCCATCTACAGAACAACACAAATTATTTTCTCCAAAAGCACCAGCATTTTTTGAATGCTCTGGAACTTTAGAGTCTATATGATGAACTATGGACGAGCTTGCAACAGGCTGCTGTCCAAAAGACACAAAAGAATCATCTGCTAACCCATAAAATGGATCAATCTCTTGATTCTGACCATGAGACTTTGTTACAGTGTTCGAATACCTGCCTAAAGCTTCATCGATGATATCCCCAGTAAAATTATACTGCTGAACTTCAGCATGTTTATGGCTCTTGATAGAATCAGATGAGGTTCTTTCCACTTGATAATCATGTTCTCTTGAAGCTAGCAATGCCTTGGCAGAAGTCAATGCCACATGTTGCTGTATTTCTGGTAATTCTGTATCAGCATTGATATGGTTAAAGTCCCCGTTCATAAACTTGAGCTCAGGCACTCCTTGGTGCAACAGTGAATCCGGATTAAGAACCCTATCCATCATTTCGAAACCTAATAGATTAGAATCATTAGGATTCTGTTTTATAGGATCCAGTTTAACCTTGTCTTTACATGTTAGGTATTGATCATTAAGAGTTTTGCTACTGCTTTCAAGATAAGGATTGCATTCCAAAGGCTTTGAACACATGGGCATAGAAAAATCAACTACTTTACAGGACTGAGAAGTATCCATATCTATCAGTTGATTATGTACTTCAGGCTTAACAATATGGATATTCTCTTGCAACTGGATAATATTGTCTTGCAATGGAGTAGATAATGGCTGGGAAGATATAGCTGGATTTACAAAGTGCAAAGAGGAAGATGGGCTTTCTCCCTCCGGATAACAATAGGAGGACTTCTCTCCATACTGCTGGAGCTGTGAATCGGAATATGCATGAATCATACCACGACAAGACTCCAATGAGTCAACCGATCCCAACATAAAGGCTCGAGAATCAACTTGTGACATGTACCTCTCATGATGAACCGGTCGGCCCGAAAGAGATGGTTGACCACCATTAAGGTTCTCGCTATCCTCGGTTACAGGAGTCATAAATTCCCCACTTCCTTGTTGGACCTGAAAAAAGGATTCATGCCTGGGAGCATTTGGTTGGGCAAAGGAAATATTGCTTTCGCCACTGTGTTTCCATAAGTTATCTTCATTCCATTGCAAAACACCAGTCTTTAAATACATGTGCTGAGCTGGTTTTGTGGAGAAAGAAGGGGACTGAGCTGGTGACCTGGTTGTGTTTAACGATTCCTTAGCAACATGTGGTTGTGAGAAACTGGGACCATCCCTGCTTTCAGCCCGATGAAGAGATGACGAAGATTCGCCATAGAAGCTTGGAAGACGATCTAATGTGCTACCTGTTTTAGCTAATTCGGGGAACAGCTGCTCCCCGGATAATTTCCGAGGGCTAGGATCTACAATACCATTAACAGCAACAACATAATCATAATCAGGACTGCCGTGTTGAAGTGTTCCTGAACCACGAATTTCCGTTTCACTAGCAGGGATCAAAAAAATCCGAAGTCTTGGAGAACCAGCTGACTTTTCCATCCCATTATATTCTTCCAGCATATTTTGGAGATCCTCATCAGAAGACACTGATATGAGTGCATCAAGATCTTCACCCGGTAGCTGATATTTTATACTATGTGGTTGATTGCATAGACCAGAAGTCTTAAGAGTAAGTTCTTCCCATGAAATATTTTTCCTGATAGAAATAATTCGCGTTTCTCCCCCAACATATCTAAGTTTAGAATCACTCGGCCTTGGCAAAATTCTACCACCAAAGCTGCAAAGAATCCTCAACTTTCCAGGTTGAGACCCTTCAGAAGAGCCTAAATCATAAGGGTTATACGTGGAAGGAGATTGAGGAATACTAACAGAAGGCAGTCTCGCTCCAAGATTAACCTGAGTAGAATTCACAACACCATTGACATCCCAACCACCCTGAGCATTCAAAGTATCATCTATGTGACACCTTCTATCAGAACGACTCCAATGCTCCATATCAGGAGCACACCCTTGCGCAGAAGAAAACTCGGCAACCTCAGAACCACATTCAGAATCCACTCTACTAATTCCAAGAATTCTAGTAAGATCTTCATAAGTCATCTGATGATCATGTTCATTATTAAATCCAAGCATCTCTTGATTCTGTACAGCAGGTAGCGCAGAAGTCCCCACCTTCAGAGTTGAACGATCACGGAGAAACTCAGAAGAGAATTCCTCTCCCGTCTGTATGGAAACATAATTTTTATTAGCAGAATTTTCCACCGGAATTCTACTATTAGAAGCACCGGCAGTAGACTCTTTCTGAAACCCTTGATCCAAAGGTACATGCTTGTTACTCTTCATAGCTACACTTACAATAAAACACCAACTTAACAACCCCTTTCTCCAAACCCTATTTCCATCTTAAAAACTCGTACTTGTACGTATCAACTACTCCAATTACCCACGCTCAAAACCGAAAAATCAAACATATGAATATTAACTATAGCACTATATAATCAGACACCAATAATTTACAAAATAATACTAGACAAAATTCAAGAGCTATATACAACAATAATTCCTCACCTATAATACCAATAACAATCAATATATATAATAACTACAGTAATATGCACATCC
This sequence comes from Amaranthus cruentus, assembly GCA_019425755.1. Taxonomy (NCBI): domain Eukaryota; kingdom Viridiplantae; phylum Streptophyta; class Magnoliopsida; order Caryophyllales; family Amaranthaceae; genus Amaranthus; species Amaranthus cruentus. Next base: position 17,640,042 of record CM033458.1, on the reverse strand, counting down.
AAAATAGGGACGCTAATCTGGAAAAATCAATCGCAACGAATAACCTCGTAAAAACTATTCAAAACACTTCAATTCAACATTCCTCCAATTTTTTCAACATTAACGTCTTCAGTTTTGATCAACCACAAAGGAATTATATCAAACGGAAGGAAATTATGGAAATTCAATTCCATAAATCAATTTTATAGTAAAAAGGTACCCTCTCTCAATCAGTGACAATGAATTTTGGTCCGATCATATGATAAAACTGATTTGTTCCTGTAATAATTTGAATTTCGAATTAGATCCTAAAAAAGGAGACAACAAATTGATAAAAAAAAAAATTTTTAAAAAATTGAAAAGAAAAATGATCGAAGAAAAGAGAAAAAGGAGTAGCGAAGCTTACGATGGAAATCATGGATTAGAGACGTCGGACGGCGACAATGTCGAGATTTTGGAGGCATCAACACCGTGTTTTGAGAGAGAAGGGGAAGGGAGAGAAAGAAGGGAAAAAGAATTTTTTTTTTTTTTATGAAGTCTTTTTTTTGATAGAAAATTAAGGAATTTCAAAAAAATTTAAAATTTTGAGTTAGAAAATAAAAATAAAATGAGGAGAAAATTATTAAAAAAAATAAAAATTAAAGGGGGACAAACGCAGCGAAAGTGACGTTGGCAGGACCAAAAAGGAAAAAAAAGGGAAATTGAAAATAAAAATGGAAATTAAGAAGGTTTAATGGTTTTTGCCGCCATTACCACTCCTTTTCAACTTTCTTTGTGATGGCTCATTGGCCAAAAGTTGTTTGATTTTTTGTTTGATAATAAATAAAATAATATAATAATTTTATGATTTATTTAAAAGTTGACTTGATTATTGGGTGTTTGGCAAATTTTGTTTTAGGAGTTGAACATATATGGTAAACATTATAAAATATTATAAAAGTAATGAATATTCATTGTTTATTTGAGAAAAATTAGGTTAATAAGTTAATAGTTAATAAAAAAGTCAACAAAAAAATTTTTAAAATTTTTCTTAAAAGTTAGTTTTTTAGCTGACTCAAATATTATATACTAAACACGTTTGTAGGCTTTTTGACCAATCAAAAAAACAAAAATCAAAAACCAATCAAACAGTCAATATAAAAGTCATTTATCAAATATTCATATGTTAACATTTACTGTAATCTTAATAATGATCAAAATCTCTTCGGAGTTGTTAATCAAGTGGATAATTTGCAATTACATCTCAAAGTATTAGTATCCTTTCCTCTAATTAGAATGTTTATTTTGAGGAAAAACTATATGTATTTATTGTTTATTAACTACCTATCAAAAGCATATTTTAGGTTAGACCAACCTTAATTTTTTTTTTTTTTTGCAAAGTACAGTCAACAAAATATCAAAGTCTTTAACGGTTAGGCCAAAATACTATATTTTAGGTTAAGTGGTTCAAAGGGGAGTTTAGATTTAGCATACAGGGCAAAACACAACATTTTGACCATTATGCAAATTAGATTTACTTTTTTCATTTTCTTTTTTTTTTCTAAAAAATAAAAAAAAAAAATTGAACATAAATGAAAGTTCAAAAAGTAAATTGATCAACAGCATATAGGCCGTTTGGACATTTAAAAGAAAAAACAAATTAAAAATGAGATTTTAAAAAAAATCAATTAAATAAAAGGTTTTTAAAAGCAAATGTTCTTCAAAATTGAAAAAGAAAAGTTAGAAATCATGACAACGTTGATATGCAATCGTCGGCAAAGATTGGGCCGCAACTAAATGGCACATCTGGGGAGATCAGTGTCGATGGCGTATATCATTTGTTTCATCATAAATCCAAAAAAAGTCACGTTTTAATGACTTTGTCCCATTAATTTTCACAAATTTTTGTAAAAGACGGTATCTTTGATAGATCATCTCTAATTGGGTTGATTCATTATGGAAAATGTAGAGTAAACATAGGCAATAAACTTTAATAGATTGGGCCTGAGAGACGTCTCTCAGAAAGACGGTCTCTCAGGAGACTAGCTGATTAATTTTTTAACATTATTTACAAGTTATTCTTAATTTGTATTTTATTCTTAATTTATAAGTTAAAAGATAGTCAATTGCAACCTTGTTTGATTCGTCTCAAGTCTCAACACAATGATTATTAGTATCAACTTTTTATATTTTATAGTTATGCACGGTTAGATATTAAAACTTCAATATGTGTTTTAACAAATATGTCCAAATGAAATGGAAAAAAGCTATTGAAATGGAGAGAGTAGTATTTTTTTCCACTTCAAAAATATAATTATTAGAGAATTTTGATAAATTTTCAAATGAGTTGATCTCATGGTTAGTGAGACTATCTAACAGTCTATCCTAATGTATGTTTACAATCTTAAAATAATTGCTTATAACTTTAACGGATCAATAAGAGAAATAGATTGATTATAAGAATTCGTCTCATCAGGAGACGGTTTCATATAAGACAGGAAAATTTTTGTTATTTTAAAAGGTAGAGGTGTTTAAAAACAGACCTAATGATTCAACGTTTACTTAATTTTAAAAATGAATTTAAACTAATGTAAATATATATATATATATATATATATATATATATATATATATATATATATATATATAAAAGAAATACAAGACATATTTTGGATAACATGGAACCCCATTTAGTTAGTAGCGTGCAATTCAATGAATCATCAATAATTTCGTCCACCCACTTCCATTTCCGAAGGAAAGTTCACATCTCTATAACTTAGAAGTATTCGTTTGTCTTGCTCAAATTAAATTCATCTTATAATTTTAGATTTTAGTTGTTAGAATTTGAGTTTGTATATGATTTTTTTTTTAAATGTTGTAATAAGCTTGTTTAGAAATTTAAAAATTCAAAATAGCAGTTTTTTCGTTTTTTACTATCAATCTATGAATTTTTTCATTATGGATCAAGTAAATATTGCAATGGATTTATTTAATAAATTATCTTTTACAAAAATACAGTACTGTTAAATTTTGTTTGAGTCGTGTCAAAAAGGAATTTCAATAATGTATTTTTTTATATAGAATTTTTAGTTGTGTACAACTAGAGATATGGACTATGGAGTAGTATTTAAAAAAATATATTGACACACCCTTTATAATATATGATACTATTAAATAAAAACAAATGAAAAATTATATAATAATATCGAAATCGTATATCAATAGTGTTTGGTGGAACTTGGTAGTATATACTAATCGTTAGGGGTTTGCATAATATTCGGTTTCAAAAATCGTATAATTTATTTATTATTTGAAAATTGAATAATCTGTATTGAACAATCAATTTAAAAAACTAGATAAAGAATTCAGATCAAATATTTGATTTTGAATGTTTTTTAAAACAATTATAGAAAAAAAAATCTTATTAAGCTTTTGAAAATACTAATATTTAAAATTCTTAACTACAACTAAGTTGCACAACTTATCAATTGTTAGTTTATTTAGACTTCTAAACATCCAATGATCCGACCTTATTGCCAACATGATATGCCACTTGAAGAAAAAAAAATTATTATCAAACTTTGAAAAATAATTTTGATAAAGATAAAAAATGAACTATTAAAAAAAAATTGGATATCACTATTCGACTTGGGGTAAATCAGATATTCGAATTATACGATTAGAGTCGGATCACAACTCTTATGCATTAGATTGCGTAAAAAATAAAATGTAAAAAGAATAGTGGAACGAAGGAAGTATCACTTAAATTCTAATCCTATCTCAGTTAAAATAAATTTAATTTTTAAAGCAAATTTTAATGCTACTTTTCACTTGGTTCACCTTGTAATAATCAATAAAATAAAATACTTGCTACATTGTTTTTTTTGGCACTATTTATCGTTTAAGCTTATTTTATATATTGCGGCTAATATGTAAGTAATAATATAATCAAGTGGGATCTTGTTTGAATCGTCTAATCGCATATTTTCATAATATAAACTTTTTATAATTTTTAAATGTGTATAATTCGACATATAAATAAACAAAATAATACATTAGATTGCGTAAAAAAGTTAAATCTAGCAAGTATTATGGAACGAGGAAGTATGTATAAATGTATAATCATATGACTAACATGAAATGATATGATGGTAAGCACTTAATCTAGGATAAATAATATATTAATATCCTATCTTAATGCTAGTTGTCGACGATCCTCGTCATGAATTGATGTAATGTAACATATGACAAGGGATATTGCTAGATTAACGGTGTACCGTATTCGAGTAGAGTAATTTATACTTCCATGTCCTACTAAATTTATTAAGTGGATATGGACAAATAAAGAAAAAATAAATAAAAAGTGATATTATCTTCTATTTACAAGTATACACTTTATTTAATTATTTTTTTTATTGCACTTTTTAAATTTAAGATTGATACACGCAGCGTCTATTTAAGATTAATTCTACATACTTCTTCCGTTTCATAATACTTGTTATTGATTGCGATATTTTCCCACACAACATGACACACTCGAAGTATTATTTTTATATTTTCTCTGGTCTTTAATAGTTCCTATTTTAATGTTTTGCATTATGCATACACGAACAAAACAATATCTCACTTAATTATGCATCAAGATTGATGCACAATTTTTATCCTTAACATCTTTAATTTTATATAATAAAAATTCTAAAAAGTTATATTATGAAAATATGCATCAAGATTCAAGATGAATCAAAAATGTTTTACTCAACTATGTTTTACATTATACGTTGAAAAATATATGTCAAATAAGATCAGTTTATGAATAGTAATTCCTACATATTTGTAGCAACTATTAAAATCCAAATCAAGTATATTACAAAACAATCAATATAATTACTTATAGGATCTTTTTGGTATTTGATATGAATGCGATTTGGAGATGCGCCGTTAGACAGTAATGAAAAATTGTGAATAAAAAACCTTTTTATGATCAAAATTTTGTCACCATGAGAATAACATGATATATTCCATAAAAATTTACACCACAAATTATTTTCATTACCAACTACTCAACAATCAAACAAACGGTTAAATATATGTGACTTTCATGGATTTAAACTTATATAATTTACTAAGTTTAGTAAATTATATAAGTTTAAATCCATGAAAATCACATATATTTAACCGTTTGTTTGAATGTTAATATTCAGCCAGATCTTGTCATTTTGCACCTAGTGTAAAATGGATAAAATTTAGGGAAAAAGAAAATTAAATTGAAAAATCAGATATAAAAAACAAGCAAAAGATAAAAATGAAAGGATAAAATGGAAAAAAGTAAAAATTTATGAATGTGATTAAATGAAGAATATTGAGACCATTGCCAAGAAAAGAGGGTGAAATGAGTAAGACAAATTAAAATAGATTTGAGTAGAAAGTGAGTGACAGAGCCAGAGAGAATAGCTATCGAACAAATGAATTTTATAGAATCCAAATGAATTCGTATCTTGATTTTGATTTTTGACAAGTCGTCCGAAAAGAAATATTTTGCATTTACACCATAACGCCTAAAATAAAATATATCAAAGTTATATGGTGTAAACGCAGATGGAGAGAGGGGGAACTCATCATACGAATAAAATTACAAATACAATACAAATTATGGCAGCAAATGTTCAAGTACTCTTCAAATAAATGACATTATTGTTTTCTTGTAAAATATTTCACTGCTAGTACAATTTTCATGCATTAGGAGTTAGGACAACTAAAGATTAGCTGGAAAGACGAAAAATAAAAAGACAATGGTGAATCAACTCCACTAGCAACAACTCCCTTATTATTACTCTATTCATTCTTACGAGAAAATACCATATGACTCAAATGGTTCTTTTTCAGAGGAACATACGGAATACTTGTATTACATACTCCTAATAGGACTATAAACAATGGACTTGTAAATTATTATCTCAAATTAGTGTTATATACTAGTAATATATATATATATATATATATATATATATATATATATATATATATATATATATAGAAAAGTATTGGGTACGGTATGGTACGACTTGTAGGAGTTATTATTGTTGGAGAGGGAGTGTTTCGGGTAAGCAAGGAATGTCCTGCCATCCCGAACAATGCTGGAGTATATGTTTAAGTGATTCAGTAGGTGGTTCCAATGTCCAGTCATTGTAAAACTCACTAGGATGAAACACATACTCTTCACTGCTTAATGGCTTTACTCCTGGTTGAGCTTCATTAAGAAATAGGTCTCCTTCGGATATTATGCTCCCGGTTGCCTCTTGTTCTTTATCAGCAGCCTGCATCACATGGATGATTAATTTAGAGACTCCATTCCTCAGATAGTGCAGGAAGGAACCTAAGAACCCAGGGGAATCTATCAGAAGTGTAGTGATTAAGACGTGGCCAAGATTACGGGTGAAGAAGTCACACACCAAATAACCTGCTCGAGGACACAGATGAGGTGAAATCTAGCCAACCAAAATACTCGGCCAATCAGACATCACACACATCAGAAAAACTGAGCCACACAAGAAAACAACCCTGAATATATTCCCAATAATCAATATTAAAAGAAATATCACACTTCCATCTACTTGACCCTGATTTTTAAGAGGGCTATAGGCTTGCTACGGCAATGGGATGGTGGAGCCTTGACTGAAGGCGTTAGGTTAGAGGTGTGAGCCTCAGCCCTCGCTGAAGTGAGGGACAATCTTCAAATTTAAAGATTATATGTGCAAAGACAAGTTTCAAACCCAAAAGAGTGCCTCAGCTTTATTTGCACCACTGACCACTTATATTGTGCCTCAGTGACACTGGCAGTTGCATCTTTTGTTTCAGCGCCTAAGAATGCCTCAGGAGCGCTTTTTAAAACAATGCTTAACCCAACATGGTCATCAATAGTCAAGATCTATGTTAAGAATTAAAAAGCCTTCATACCAATTTTGGCTAGAATTCATTTCAGTATCTTTAGTTTTCTAAATTTTCAATCTAGGTGCCACCACAACAATGCAAAAGCCTCGATCCCAACAATATGGGGTGGGCAACATGAACCAAAAACAAACTAACGTGAGAACACAATAAACAACATCTGAAATTGAAAATTGTACGTTTTATGTTGATTTTTTAAAATTGAAAATTGTAACGATACATTAAATCATGTAACGATACACAATAAACAACATCTGAAATTGAAAATTGTAACGATACATTAAATATTTGTATTGTGTTGATTCTTGATGGAGCCTAAGTCTTTGGTTAGGGATTATACTGGACTATACTAAATTAGGTCATTAAATCATGTACATCTATTCTTAACGTGAAGTTGCATATAATATTTGCTAGCAAAGTTCAACCGGAAACGACCCCTTTGTTTTAGTTTTTACAAGGGCGGGGTTGTGTAAATCCGATCACCCAGCCCTAAGTGGGGGTCTAGGTGGGTTCTGCAACAGTTTGATGCCATATGAGTAATGGATTAAGGTACCCAAACTAAAAGTTTTCATTGTTGTTAGCTAACCTTAAGCAAACAGTACCTAGTCCTATGCTTTTCGTAACATGATACAGCAATGAACTGGTATTTTCGATATTTGGTTTACGTAGGGGTAATTTAGGTAATTGCCTTGTTAGTGACTACTTGGAGAATAAGTTAAAATTGAGAGGAAATGCTATTATAAATAAGGGGAATTAGGGAGTAGTTAGATAGCAAAAAATTCAGTAACAAATTGTGTTGAGTCTTATACTCAATGGGAGATCTCAAGCTTCTCTAATTGATTGAACTATCTTTTCTTATTATACTTTTAGGTCTGTAATCTTTCTTTAATAATCAATTTTATGACTTTTATCCTTTTAATATTTCATTCCCAAATGTACTGTTTGATTTCAAGTAGCACCAAGATCACTGTCATCCTTCTCGTGTTTCCACCAAATTCATTCATCACATTAAAGAACAGGGTAGAGGTAAGAGAAAAAGTTCACCTTCTCTGTGTAGTACATAAAAGTAGTTTTCTTCTTTCCAGCTTCATAAATGTTGCACTGAGAATATATCTGTTTACAGAAAAAAAAAAAAAAAAAAAGCAGTCAAGCATTTACAAAGGGATGCTAACAGCTACTGCAGAAGAGAGATGCTGTTATTGACTGCAACAAAGTACCTGAGATTCTACACTGGCACAGACAGCATAAATACCCCAATCCCTGGTATAGTTATTGAACAGATGAACTTTCCCAAATCTCACACGAGGATGCCTTTGTCGGGTGCCATCGAAAAAACAATGGTGAATTGTCACCCGAATGCATCTATCATCAACGTGTGTTGGATCCGCCCCGATGAGCATTGTTTTGTCATGCTGGGCAAAATGACACCTGCACAGCAAAAATTGAATTTACTTTAGCCGCGTTGCACATGCTTCTGTGCAAAAAAACAACGCCAAAATGTTTCTTTGGCATGAAAAATTGTCATCCCGTTACAATATCTAATGCAAGGAATGCAAGAAAAAAATCCAAACCCAAGGTTCAAATCATAGAAACATGGACTGTGGGACGTAGGTACGAAACCAGGTTTTGCAACTCCTCAATGTAAATTACAAATTTCTCAAGGTGTCATCCCAGTTTAGTATGCTTTTATTGAAGTAATTATGGCCAAAGAGAAGAAATCAAGAGATAAAACCTACAACAACAACAACAATATTTCATTGCCCCACCGCTATTGAGATGTTCCCACCTAGGGTAGGGTTTGGGGGGTCGGATGTACGTAACATGACCTTTGTTCTTGTACACTTGTTAGTGTTGTTTCATCTGCAACTTCACATAAGTAAGAAGTGCACATGATTTAATGAATCGTATTTAATATACTCTATTATAATCCAAAACCAAAAAACTATGCATTTTTAGCCCTATCAAAATAAGGGACATTCAAGAGATAAAACCTGGAGAACTAAAAACTTAAAAGTTAAAACCAATTTTTTGAAGCAAAAAAAATTCATTTTATTTTCTTTTGCTATTATATGGTTTATATACATAATTTATCACTTATCCAATCTTACCCGACTCAACCTAGGTTACACTTCTCAACATTCCCGTTCCCGTCCCCGTGCCGAATCGAATGTTGTTCAGGGTAACCATGGTTCAAATGCACTATTTTTTGTTATCTTTACTAAAACTGTGTTTTCTAATATTAACCAAGAGTTCAACATTGCCTTCCTCCCCCTCTCTTTAGGATGTCGGCCAATACTTGTTTTAACCATTGGTTCGGCCCTTGGCTTAATAATCATACAAAAACCTTAAGAGGAAGGTTTCTTCTGTTTATTTTAAACTGGGTGAAGGGAGCAAAATGATCGTGCATTAAAGAAAAATTCGAGCAAAATAATCAAAAGAGTAACCAACCTAGATATGGTGATATCAGTGCTTTGCCTGGTGATATCAATGAGACCATCATCATAGTCACGCAAGGTGCAGCGATCAATCCATATATGCTTAGAATTAGGTTTGATTTGAATACCATCTATATCATGGCCTCGTCCACCTTCAAACTCTAGATTGCATATGATCACATGCTCACATTCTTTAAGCCTTAGCCCTTTCCCTGTGAACTTAATTTTTTTCCCACGACCATCAATTGTTTTATAAGAAGACACACTCAGGTAAGAATTGAGATGAATGGTGCCCGACACTTCAAAGACAATCCAGAGTGGTTCCTTTTTCCGGCAAGCTTCTCTAAGAGACCCAGGTCCATCGTCTAGATCAAGATACAAAACTTAATTACTACTAACAAATTGCAACAATCAAGCAAATATAATGTTATACATATTTACTTCTAGCAAATTGAAAGATTTCACCCTTTTCATTGATATTCATACTTGATTTTTCTCATAAAATAAAGGATAACATAGATAAGCAGATATCAAAGTTGATATAAACTCATTTTTAAATTGATAGCAAGACACATAAAATAAAAAAAGAATACTGATCAAGTTGGGATATTTACATGAAACGAAATGCCTTTACATAGCAAAGCCGAAATGGAACAGTCCTACCCCCCAATCAAATAATATAGAAGTGTGATTTAAGATAAGAAAAGACACATTTGAAGGAAATTGATAATCCAGATCATCAAGCAGAGTAATTCATGATTAACCCTAAATAAAAACAGTTTTAATTAAAAAGGAATAACATGGGAAAAACCCAGTCAATGGAAAATCAAGCCTTTCTCTTCATCCATTATTACATAGGAGTACCAATCATATATATAAAAGAATAAAATCCCGACATGAAAATAATTCAGCAATAAGAAAAAAAATCCCCAAATGAAATCCTTGTAATAAAGCGTATTAAATCGTGTTAGACAAACTAGGTTTCTCCATTGATACATAACAATGATAACATAATAATCAGAATTCACAATTGCAATATAAACAAAATCATACAAAAGAATCCATAATCCGCCAATAAAACTAACACCCAGATCAAAATGCAAAACGAATTCAACAAAACTGAAAAAGGGGGCGAAGAATAGAGGTATAACCAGCAAGAGAAGTAATGTGAAAAAGGGGACCATGAAGGCCACCAATGGCATGACGACCAAATCCCTGAGCTTGACCAGCAAGAGCGCGTAAACAGGAATCGACATGGGAATAGGGCAAAGTGATCGCCATTGAAGAAGAAGATTGAGGTTGAGGATAAAAATGTGGAGGGGGAGGAGGAGGATATAAATAGTTAGGGTTCGTAGGGACAGGCAAAGGAGAAGAAGAAGTTTGTACCCGGTATTTGCGATGAGAGTGGAAATGGGAGTTACCCATTGAGTGAATTTATTGATGGTGATACGGTTACCACCTGTTACTTAAGATTTTTAATGGAAACTGATGCTTTGATCATGTTCATCAATGGAGTTTTGAATTGTGATTATGATTGTTACAGATCGACAATAAAGTACTTTCAATGGGGTATTTTTGTCTGTGTCGGCAATACTCGCTCTTGCTCTACACTCTACAGTCAACGGAATAAACTTCAGAGTCTGGACCGACTCGTCGTTGTTTTAGTACATCCTCTGTTCTACTATAGCGCTATATTTGATATATTACGCAAATTAATGTGTTATTTTGATAAAAATTCATCAACAAACGGTGAATTAAAAGTCATAATTATGAATTAAACATTTGAGAGCATAAAAAGGGTTTAGGGCAAAATTTAAAGATTGTAATCAACGCTTAATAAGGGTTGAAACGTCAAATGGTGAATTAAACGAAAATTGATAAGAATTTAACGAAAAATGCTACGACAGTTAAATAAGGCATAAACTAGATGCTACAATGTGGAAAAATCTTACAAAAATGTTACCATTGGCGTTTCATGAAGGTTCGATGCTACCATGTGGAATTTAAAAAAGTTAAAAATGACAGGTTAATTAATTTTATTTTCATCAACCAATTAAATTATCCATTTAACAGGGTTGAATGAGGTTTTTCAGTATTTTTTATTAAAGGAAAAATTACCTAAAATAATTCAAACTATTCATGATTTTCCTACAATAATCCCACCTATTGATTAGCCATGAATAATCTCAACTTTGAGGGACATTTTCCAAGAGTAAACCCGGTGACCGGATGACTTGCTATAGCAAGTTATATTTTTAAAAAAAAAATCCTCCCTCCGTTCCTTTTTGATGTTCCTATTTGGGTTTTTCACCAAGATTAAGAAAAATAGAATCTTTGGTGGTAGTGGGTGTTATTTTAATTATATAGTAGTAGGAAGTAATGATTGTATTGGAAGTATGAGAGAAAAAATAATTAAATATTAGTGTAATGTAATGATTGTATTGGAAGTATGAGAGAGAAAATAATTAAATAGTAGTGTGAAGTAAGGAAAGTGCGGTTTTAAGGGGTAAAAGTGGGATGAAAACTTTTCAAAAATGGAAAGTATTTTAAAGTGGAAAAACTTATGGAACTACCCCTTTTAGTAAGGTGGAAAAACAAAAAGGAACAGAGGAAGTAATAAATTAAAATAAAATGTCAAAAAATTTATGATTTTTTTTATTATTTAGAATTTTTTTGTAAATTTTCAAAAATATTTTCTAATTTTAAATTAATATTTTTTTTTTGTGAATTACTACTATAGCAGATCATCGGGTTACCCAAGTTTACTCTAGAAAAATACCCCTCAAAGTTAGGATTATTCATGGTTAATCAATAGGTTGAATTATTATAGGAAAATCATGAATAGTTTGGATTATTCTAGGTAATTTTTCCTTTATTAAATTGATTGTATGATTGTGTGATTCAAACTATTTAGTTTATAAAGATGGTAAATTTAAGGTATGTAAAAATTCATTTCATCAAATAAAAAGTGTGTAAAACTTCGAATCAATAATTTATCTAATTTAGCTAAATCTTAACCGTAATCAATAATCATTCAATTTATTTAGTTTTCAAAAATGGTAAGTTACTCAATCTAGTTAATTTTTATAAGAGCTAAAAATGACAGGTTAATTAATTTTATTTTCATCAGTCAATTAAATTATTTCATCTAACGGGGCTGCATGAGGCTAATATGTGGAATTTTTCAATATATTTATTAAATTATATATATTATATATAATATATAATTTAATTCATTCAAGGTTATAATTGATACCTTAATTGAATGTCAGAGTTGACCGCTTTTAAATTATAATTAATCCCTTTAAGGTTATAATCGACTTGTTTAAGAATTAAGATTATACTATAAGCTATCTTCAAAAAAAAAAAAAAAAAAAAGATTATACTATAAGCTATTTGATTGATGTATAGGTGATAATTTATAATTTAACACTATAACTTATTAGCTTCAAATAATCAATTTAAGGTTGTCATTAATAATTTTAAAACTTGTGCGTTTTAATGTTTTTTTAGGCCATAAAACATGTCCGTTTTAATGTTATACATGATTGTTTTTTTAAGAAACTTAACGCTCAAAATTATGAATTGATGGCTTTAAAAATGTCATAATTGTTTCATTTAAGATTGTATAATTTTAAAATTGATCACTTTAAAATTATTATTGATTAGTTTTAGATTAAAATTGAAAATGAATCAATATGTATGTATTTTGAAATTATTTAGAGGCCTGATCCCATCGTTGTTATTTGGAGCTAGAGCTTGTTTCCTTCTTATTTTTACTTTGAAATTACTTTTTCCGTTTATTGTTGACTTTTCTTATTGGTTAGTTCACTTAAATTGTCAAATTCTTATTTTTGGCAAAGATCTTTTTACCAAAATACTCTATGTTCACACTAGTAAAGACCATAATACCCCCACTTATATTATTTAAAATACCCCAACAATCACATTTATAATTATTATAATCACTTAAATATCTCAACTACCACTTTCTTAATATGCGTGTCCAAACAAAATGGACAATAATTTTGAGGTGGAGGAAATATATTATTTAAATCAAATCAAATAAGGTTGGTTTTCTTGTAGAGTGATAGTAGTTTGTTGGGACTTGGGAGGCCCAATTTCTAAGCTAATTAGTAGGTATCAATTTTAAGGCATTAGGAATGTGAATACTTAGGGATATGTTTTGTTTGGCAACGTTTTTTGGTGTTTTGATTTTAAATTTTTTAAATTGATTAATTTGTTCAAAATATATTTAGTAAATAGTCGAGTATTTACTAAATATCTACATAACAACTAGTTTAAACTAAAAAATGCTTATATCCTCACATATATTTCTATAAATTGTATTTAACATTATTATAATATTTATTGTTCTCACACGTTTCCTACCAATTTAATTATTATATTTTTTAGTTTACATGGTAACCCCACCTTTTAACTTTTTCTTTGAAAGGAACCTAAAGCTTGTATTCGTTTAAAAAAAAAAAACTAGAGCTTGTATGTATCAAGGTTCACCAATGGTAAAATTTCTTAGGGGACGGGGGCTATACAAATATTCTCATCGCTTATACTCATGAATTATGATATTACCTACCATACAAACATGACTTCACCAAAAACTAGATAAAGAAAAGATATGATTAGCAACACTATACATGAATAAGTGCAAAAGAGAACATCCTTATCGTCTCGTCATAATTGCAGCTTGCAGGTATGATAGTTATAGAGCCACCTTCCAAGTGAATACTAACAACTAAGTTTGCCAACAATGTCAAAGCCAAAATTGGTAGCAACAACCTCACACACATCCACGCTTGGACATAAGCATTGAAAATCACTCAATACCATCCATTCATGGGCGACACCAGATTATATTATTAGTCACATAATTTCAACTTCTAACTTTCAATGTGGTGGATAAATGTTAAGTTTTTTAAGGTTGATCACCTGAAAAACCATTATAGCAAATAATAATAATGTAAATTTAACAAAACCTTACATTTTGTCCATCAAGTAATGTAGTTAAGTCTAGAGTCACCATGCGAAAAAAACATTTGTCCACAACATAGAAAAGACAAAAACTCAGATCAACCCAAAAAAGTTCTCAATAATTTTACTCCCTCCGAATCAGTTTAGACGTCCCATTTGAGATTTCACGGATTTTAAGGGTTGAGTGAGGTCCATTAAAAAGGTGGTAGTTGAGTATTTTAATTGATTAAATTAATTGTAAAAGTGGTAGTTGGGGTATTGGGAATTGGAAAAGTGGGGTAAAGATGGTAGTTGGGTATTGGGAGTAGTAAAAGTGGGGTATTTAGGTAAAAAAAAAAAAAAGACAAAAAAGGAAATGAGACAATTGGTATGATTTTGCCAAATAAGAAAATGGGACATCTAAACTGATTCGGAGGGAGTATTATATACTTATCTCTAATTTTTTGTTTCCTTAAAAAAAAAAACTAATGATACTCAAACCCACATTTAAAAAACAAAAACATCTTCAAAAAAAAAAAAAAAAAACAAAAACAAAAATGATACTCAAAACCCATTTTCTGATTTCCCAATTTACCCATCCAAGATTCCCCTCTTTTACAGCGTAAATGCCTTCATCTTTCGGATTTCGGAACGTGGTCCTTGTCTCTCTCCACATTTCTCAATACTCTCTTTCTTCCTGATTTTTCCCACAGCAACAGCCAACAATGGCATTTCCAGCTTAACAATCTCAAACAAGCTTAAAATTTTCTCGAGATTACTATAAAGGGATCGGAACTGAGATTTTTTCTGTTCAAGCGGTTCAGGAGACAATTTGGCGGCAGAATCGCTATTTAAGAGATAGATTACATCAATGGAAGAAAGTGACAATGGAGTTCCCCCTCAAATTGTTACCGGAAGTGGTTTGGATCATTCTGGAAGTAACAGTAGCAACAATGGCTGTTCTTCTGGTAATAATTATGCTTCTAATTTTATTTGACTTTTTTTTTGATGTTTAATTGATATATACTATTGATTTTAGAACTTTGAACTACGATGATTTAGGTAATCAATGCTAATTAAACTTTGATGATTTTATTTTTTGTTTTCCTTGACGGTTTATATTTCGTCGAATTGTATTTGTACAATGTAACTTCCCGTGTTGTTCGCGTTGGTTGTTTTTCGGTGAATCAATTGTTTTTAACGTTTAAGCATTAATATGGGGTTAAGTTACGTTCAGGACTTGATATCGCGAACATTTGGATGTTGTTTCTTCAGGGTTTTTTAGATCTAATAAATAGAATGATTTGCCTAAGTAGTGCCGGAAAATAAAAAAATTCCCAAAATGGTGGTCACCAAAATTTATTTTCCAAATTAGTGTTCATTAAGAAAAAAAATTAACTAAATCTATTTGATTGTGGTTTGGGAAGTTCCAACTTCCAAACCAAGCAAAACTAAACCAAGACTAAACTTATTCGAATTCCAATTCCAAAAGCCTATTAGTTTTCTTAAACCGCTAAACTAAAAATCTATAAAACTGATGAGCTAGGGGGACTTGAAGAGACCAACGACAACCGCCATCCACACCAATCGCCGGCTTCCCACCATAGTCGCTACCTATACCAATCACCGCAGTCCACTGTTCTAATTGTGATTTTTTTAGTCTGTAAAACTGTAAAACATGTTCTTCAAGGTATGTGTAATGTTAAAGTATACAATGTTCAATGTATTATTTTTTACACTAAAAACTCACTTCATTTTTTCTATGATAGATCACAAGGATATGCCATCATCGACAAACATCTTTATTGATTTTGACTTTTGGACTTGATTGAGATTTTTGGTTGTATGTTGAAGTATTTTTTTCGGATATTTTACTCTTTCTGTAAGACTTGTGGGATTTTTTAAATTTGTTTAACGCGTATATTTGCTTGACAAAACAATTTTATCCTTTTACAGGTTTGGAATTACCAAACCAAAAAATGTAGCTTAGTAAAACTATTTTATTATATAAACACCATTTTGGGAATTATTTTTTAAAGAACACTAAAGTTGAAATTATTTTATTTTTCAACCCCAATTAGGCAAATCACTCTAATAAATAACTAAACTTTTATTAGTAATTCAGGGGTAATGAATCATATATACTCTCTCGCCCCTCCTAAGTCCTATCCCAACCATTTCTTCCTCTTGAAATTGCACGCTTGCCATTGTATTAATTAAATACTTATCTCTAATTATATATACTTAAATTAAAAATTATAAAAATTAATACTAATATAATTTACATATACACATTTTGCTTGACTATATTTGGCTTATAAATTAAAAATAAATTACAACTAAGAATGATCAATGAATACTCTTAAACCCTCAATGACACAATAGTAGTGGTACGATGGAGTATATTCAAAGATGTTCAGATGTCATGATATACTGTATCTCAGTTTGGCGTGATTTTTCTATTTTTCTATCTAAGAAACATATTGATACCAAGTCAAGACTCAAGACTCAAGAGCACAAAAAACAATCAAGTTTACACATACCTTGAAAAAATTGGTAACTGATGAAAGTTCTCTTTCACTCTCAATGCTCATTTTCACGATGGTCAAGAGGTACAATGGTGCACATTTGTGGGATTATGAGAAGCATCGAGTAAGTGTGTTGCTTCAGCTTGACCTCTTCTATGGAAAAGTCTAATATAGGCTTAGGGATCGTTCGATGTACATTTTGAGTATCTGTTGGTGTTTTAAGGAGGCTACGACACTACTTTGGAAACATTTCATTGTTTGGTATAATATCGATTTAGGTAGCGTTTAGTGATTAGAATACCTTTTTTCGGTATGTCACTTTTAGCGTTTCAAATCAAAGTAACATTTTAAGATTTTCTCGGCATTTTTCTTACGATATTATATTTTAACAGATAACATAACAAATACTTTTAGCGAACAATAATAATTTTACTCAACTAATTAGATAGTGAAATATCTAACAAGTAACAATTAATATTGTTCAGCTAAAATGACAACTAACTTAACATGTACCCCCACAAGTACGTTGGAGACCTTTCGTGCACACTTAGTTTATTGTGCACCGTTTCTCACTCTTCACTCCACTAAACGCCCTTACTCTCCACTCTACTAAATCATACTCCTTTACTCTTCACTTTACTAATCCATTAGCTTGCTGAAGTTAGTACACTCTGTTGAAAAAAAACTAAGTTCACCATGCGGAAATCTCCAAATTTAAGGGTAAACATAATGAATTTTTCAAACGTGTCTTCCACATAGTTTTGCCAATCATGTTTACATCTGGGTCAATGCAATACAATGTGACCTTGGTTTACCATTATGCTTTAGAGTGGTTGCCAACTCCAACAATGTAAGTATAGCACACTTTCTAAGTGACTTATTATTCTTGTTCATTGATTTTCACTAATTACAAATTTACACATGCCACTTTGAGCAATGGTATTATGTAAGAGAAATACATTGTAATGTCTATTTGTTGCCTTATACTTATGTCTCATTTGTGTTAGGTGTGGTGGGTGACTGCCTGACTGGGTGTACTGGATCTATAACATTAAGTGGATAGTTTTACAAAGGGAATAGGTCACCTGATTTTTTTTATAATGATTTTAGTCTTAGGCTTCTTGCATCTAACTTTCACACCTAGCTTGAGGTGAGCTTGCTGAGGACTTGAGGCTCTCCCCTCAAGGCTTGACCTAGTTACATTCTTGATCCTAGTCTTTACTATCTAAGAAAAGCCACTTCCGTGGAAGGGATTGAATAATAATCCTTAATATTGGCCACATCAACGCATCATGACCAATGACCATATTGTAAAATTTATATAGGTTACTGCAACCGTGATATTTGCCACGGTAATGGCAAACTATTTTGAATTGATCATGAATATGGTTTTGCGGCCATTATCACAACTGCAACCACGGTCGAGATTCGAACTATGATTGGAAATGGTAAATATAAAAGGACCAAAATTCGTATGAATGACTTCTTGGTGTAGCATTTTGTTGCTTTCCCTTGTTATCTAAAAGATTTCTACTACGAGAGTTTCTGTATTTCTAATTAACTGTCTGATAGTTGTATTTTTTTGGTGTGGCCAGCTCACAGAAGCTTTTCTAGAGTGAACACTGTACCTGCAGGGAGGACAAATTCTTGTACTCTAGAGCCTGATTCAAGTCCTAATAAGCTGGAAAGATCAAAAACTGAGCGACAGCAACCTAAAAACCTACTTGCTTCAGAAGCAGCACAGATTTTTGATAACAATATACCCATCCAACAAAAAGTACACTTTCTAACTTGTGATTTCTTTTTTCGTATCATTTTGGTTTATTTTTGTCTTTATATCACTTGTTATTAGCCAATGCGTTGGGAAGGAAGAGGCGAGTCAAATCCTAAAGATGCGTTTTTGGATAAAGAAAGAAGGAAACAAAGGGAAGGGGAAGAGATGGAAGGGGGAGGGAAAGAGGAAGGGATGGGAGGGAAAGGGAGGAAAAAGAGAAGGTTTTTCTTCAAAGTCTTCACAATGTAGGAAAGATTTGTTTACGACAAAATGTGAAGGATGCCATCTCTCCAATTATCTCCCAGGAATATCCATCACCCATTCTCCTCGAATTGCGTTAATCTAAACAAAGCATACGTGTTGTATTGAACCATTGATTGAGGTTTGCTTGTAGTGTACCTAGTATATTTTGACTTGGGGTTTCGGAAAGATGTGAGAGTTTTCTTAAAATTTGTTGCTTGATAATTGGAATTCTTCTTTTTTCTTTTTGACAAATAGATCAAAAATAGTGGATAGAAAAAGTTGTAGGGGAAACCTTAATAACATAAACGGGAAAAGGATTGATAATTTGATAGGATGGAGAGAGGAAAGAACAATATAATTAAACGATTAAAAAAATTAACTTTCTTGAAATCAAAGGTGGAGTTTGTTTGTTTTGATGCATTCCATGAAGGTTTACTCTGAGTTTTCCTCTTTAAGCTTAGGTATCTCATTATTTGTTGCTTGTTCACTTGCATAATTGTTTGTTTTAGTAAGGCATTCTTTACTAGGGTCAGGAGATTACTTTAAGTTTGTCAATCAGTGTTGATTTTGGTGCTTGTATTGTAACCCTTGAAAGGTCTGCAGCTTCAATTGTTGAACAGGATTGCTACAGTAAAAGATGATGGGACTGTGGAGTTTGAAGTTCCTGGAGATGTTGAGCCTCATGATTTTGGTGGGGGAGCACCTGATTATTATCCTGAATATGGTGATGAGGAGTCGCTTGATACTGCAGACCTCCAGTACATTCCGCCACTTCAGATTGTTATGCTGATTGTTGGTACCCGAGGAGATGTGCAGCCTTTTATTGCAATTGGGAAAAAGTTGCAGGTTAGAATTATGGCTTTTTTTACTCTTTACTGCTGTCAGCTTGCTTATTCTTTGTGTGGCCTATCTGGATGGAATATGAAACCATTCGTTGCTATAAGTTGTAATTGTCTCTTGGATGATCATGCTTACATTTTATTGAGAATGGATCTGGTTTGGTCTGTCCTTGAGGAAAAGATCAGTATTCCTAGTAAATTCTAGGATGAAGAATTAAATTGGAGGGCCATAAAATTTGAAAGCTGAAATTAATTCTGAAAGCTGAAATTAATTCTGAAAGCTGTGGTTTTATCAAGGTCTCTGTAAACCTTCAAATTAGAATGATATAATCCTTTTTAACCTTAATCTTCCCAAGACGTGTTACCCACCTGCAAAATAAATAAGAAAGAAACACAAGAGAAATGATTCTAAAACTAGATAAACTGAGTAATTTTAACTCTATTTTTAAAAATAATTTTAAAGTAATATGAAGATTCAGAAAAAGAAACATAGTCAAGTAACTCCCAATTCTTATCCATATATCACGTATCAATCAAATCCCAATAACAATAACACTTGCAACTTAAATTCACTATATTTAGAAAGTGAAAAGAGAACACCACTAGGTAGTGTAATCCTCACTTTACATCCTACTTTTATATTTGAGATCGTCATCTCGAAACATTGAACCATAGTAAATAGCAGTAAAAGTCTATTAATGTGCACTTCCCACTTGGAGCGCAAGTCAAAAGAGACTATAGTAAACTAATTTTATAATTCTCCAATTTGGACCACAACTTAGAGCAATATAGAGTGGTAATTGTTCATCTTCAAAAAAAAAAGAGTGGTAATTGTTCGTGCACAGAAGTAACTAAATAAGACACCCTATTCGTCATTTCTTCGTTTATTTTGGTGATCATATAATACACAATGACACATAATATTTACTTAAATTAATTTAAATTCGATTATTAGCGTCAATAAAAGTTCCCCATATTTGTCGTACTTGTCGACCCATTCTCATATTACCATGTGATTATACCAATTCAATCTAATCTCATGATTAGGGGTGTTCAACGGGCCTGATACGGACCGAGTCGAGCTTAAAAAAAACGTGCGGACCAAATACGGGCCTTAATTGTATAATACGGGCTAAGTATTGACCGAGCTGTCAAAGTCCGACCCGACCCAATCCGACCCATTTAAAAAAATCTTAAATCAAATTTCATGATCTTTTTGATCCGTAGCTAATGGTAAGCTATGATTTTAGAAATCAATGGTTTGTTTGCTTTCTAGATTCTGGTTATTCCAGAAAGTTCTAAGTTGGTGTGTAGGAGAATACTCACTTCTGTGTTGATGAGTAAGGTGATTGTTGTTAATGATTATCAAGAGGAGTTTGATCGGTTATGTTAATGGTATGAATGTCTTTGGTGAAAAAAAGTTTAAAATTGGGGGGGAGAAAATGTCAGTTTTTTAGGCTCCAAAAAATAAAAATACGTATTAAAGCGTTTTTTAATTTACAAAGGTCTGTTTTCAGCCCGTTTTAAGATGTTACAATTCGCTCCGTTTTATTAATAATAGAGCCTGTTTTTAGCCCAACCCATTTTTAGCTCGGCCCGTACATAACCCTTTTAAAAACGGGCTAGATAAGGGTTGAAAACGGGGGCTCGACCTGTTGAACACCCCTTCTCATGATATAGTATTTCTCAATTTTCTTTTAATTCAAAAACAGTTCTCAACCCAATAAATTTACTAACCATAATAAAATTATAAGGGTCATAAAAATTTTAACTTATATTTAAAATAAAATATTAATAGTACTTTTATTATTTTTGACAATGAAAAACAATTATAAAATTAAATCATAAAGCATATAAGCATGTAGCACATAATACCTTAACAACATTCTAAACCGATGGATATTAAAAATTACCCTTTTAAGCGTATCAATTCATCCCCAAATTCATCATTTCTAATAATCACTTTTACTACATCTTCACCCCCTGAACAATGTAGATTTGATTCGAAGTAGAATTCCTATGACATTCTCATCTCTTGAAAAGTGTAGATGAACCTAAAGTTTAATGTACGTACAACATCTACATCAATAGATGTAATTTTTGATTTTCAAAAATAGATGAAACAAATAGGCTCATTTTGAAGTAAATGATGAGAAAAATAAAGATTGAAAATATATAATTTTTCCTAGGCTGAAAAAGATAGAGAATATGATGATTGATGGTAGACAATGAGTTTGATATTTATAAAAACGAAATACACCAGGTTTATTTATTTAAAAGAGAAACAATTTGAATTTGAAACTAAAAAGATAGATTGTACCAGTTAAACAAATCAAATTTTCAATTGTTCATTTTTTTTAATTTTTAAAATTCGAAAATTTACAGTTGGTTTAAATTTTAAAATAGGCCATGTTTGAATATGGTGGTCTAAACTCTAAGTCTCTTACCTCATTGATTTTGGTGACTGACAATGGTATTAAAATTTGTATTGAATAATTTGCTTCTAATTTGTTTATATTTCAAGTTATTTTTTAAGATTATTAATTTATTTTCTAAATTACTTGATTAGAAAAATATGATATTGTCTATTTGAAAAGTCTAGCTTGGAGTTAAATATTTTTACACCGAATCTCTTTTAAAGAGGTTACAACCCATATTGTCTGCTTAGAGTTATCTTATATCTCCTTGTCCAGAATTGATGGAACCAAAGATTTATAATTTTTCAGTTTCGAAGTATCATAACAATAGTAAAGTGGCTCACTATATCATGTCCAATTCTTATTTATGTGACGTTACGATGATACATCTTGGCCTATCTCATCAAGTCGCACTATCTGGTGAGGATCACCCAATTTCTCTTCTGACAAAAATGTTCTATTGATGTGACTACTCACTGTATGCTTGTCTTATGCTTTCTGCCTTTATTAATTAATCGACTGTTAGCTTTGTGCATAATATGCTCTATGAGGAAAAAGTCAAGGTTTTGCTTTCAATTTGCCTTAATTAGTTTTATGTTTGCAGGATTATGGCCATCGTGTAAGATTGGCAACTCATGCTAATTTTAAGGAATTTGTTTTGACTTCTGGACTTGAGTTCTTTCCTTTAGGTGGTGACCCAAAGATTCTTGCTGGGTGTATGTACTTCTTCCTCTTTGTCTCTCTCGTTTAGGACTTTCCTTTTGCAACCCAACATGTGATGTTTCAGTGACAATTATGTGATTTTTTCTGTGCATACGAGCCTCATATCATATACTTATGTTAGTTGCTGTTATGTTTTAACAGCAATATGGGTTATTCCTTACAAAGCATCTAATTTAATTCACAGATGCTTGCTTTTATAAATCCTTGCTTTCTGTAATTTTTAGATCCACATGATAGACATCTATTCAGATTGCTTTGAGTTCTAGCATCACAATTTGTGTTGATTTGGTTTTTGTGCCACTGCCTAGTTGATTTTTTAACTTGTTCCTCAAAAAGAATGAATTCTTTGGTTCTAGTTATTTATTTATTTATTTATTTTTATTTTTCAATTTTAATTTTAATTTTTAATTCTTTTGAATAGTGTAAGGAAGTTTATCAAGTATAACCATTTTTGTGCTCGAACTCATTTTGATATGGTTGAGTAGAAGTAGGTGCTTGAGTCTGTTTGGCAAGCATAAAAATATCGTTCGAGCGCTTTAGGGAATCATTGTGTTTGAGCTTAGCTCATTTAATCATTTTAGGAGTTTTATTAATCTAAATGTTTGTTTGTTTGAAATAGTTCATCTGCCTTTTTCTTCAGAAGTTTTAAGTGAATACTGAATCCTCAAATCAAGAAAAAAAAAAAAAGTTGCAACCACAATTAAACATGTTTGATTGCAATTTGTTTAAAAGATTATTAATAAAAATTTAATTCAATGCTCTGTATAAAATTTAACATTCTTTTTGTCAAATGACAAGTAATTGCTCATGTTCATGTACATTTAAAAGATTATTAATAAAAATTTAATTCAATGCTTTGTATAAAATTTAACATTCTTTTTGTCAAATGACAAGTAATTGCTCATGTTCATGAACATAAATGATAAGCGTATGATGTACGTGGTTGAGAATCATGAATTCCAAGTTCATATTATGAATGAGATTTTCTTTATCTTACTTCATTTAGTAATTAAACTAGGTAATACCCGTGCGATGCACGAATTTAAAATAACTTTATACTATTCAAAAAAAAAATGTTGCAAATATATCTTCAAAACTATCATACATCAGAAGTAATACTTAGAAAGATAATTTTATTGGATGATATCTTTTAGCTTTACTTGTTGAAGGTTCAACTTACTTATTATAATAATTAATTATCATTGGATCAACCTACAAATATAATTTTTTCCATTATTTTACTTTTATTATTATTTATAATTATAATTATAATAATAAATTGCCCTTTTTTTTTAAAAAAAATATAACATATGTATCATACCAACATATTCAATTAGCCAATTTTATTTTTAAAATAGAACATAGAGTCAAACTACATGAACCGGAATGCTCGACCTTCTTAAACAAATTTCATAGATGGTGTGAACAATTTATTTATTATTGATTAAATAAATCAATTCCAATGTATTTAGGTATTGTTGAGGAAATTAAACAATTTCAATATATTGATTATGATAATATTCATTAGGATTAATTAATTCCAATGGAAATTCCAATTCCATTATTTAAAATAGGATGACATCACTATCATGTTTTGGAGGTAAAACTTTCTTCTACAAAGCGACACCTCATAAAATTAAAGGTATGATGATGTAAGCGTCTTTTGTTTTAGTAATAGTTATAGATGAATACAAATGAGTCC
This sequence comes from Amaranthus cruentus, assembly GCA_019425755.1. NCBI lineage: Eukaryota > Viridiplantae > Streptophyta > Magnoliopsida > Caryophyllales > Amaranthaceae > Amaranthus > Amaranthus cruentus. The sequence goes on along the minus strand of CM033458.1, from coordinate 17,615,507 downwards.
TACAATGGTTATAGATTTCCATACTGAGTATCACTTTTTGTAAACTTTTGTTCATTTGCTTTACGCTTCAGAATTGTTTATTGCTCTCTCTATATATTCGAGTGATAGTGTACTGTTAGTAGAGGAGATTGAATTTTGGGGCTTGACATTGGAAGACTGGTAACAGTTAATGCTCTTCTTATTTTACCCATGTCTAAATCAGTGGGCGAGATTAATGCTATGCTCTCTTTACTTGTCAACTTTCATTCTGAACTTGACCAATTTAAAAAATCCTATTAATATTTTTGTAATTTTGTTGAAATTGATTTGCTGAAGTTGTTTTCACTTAACAGATTGTTTTTCTTTTTTCTTACCGAGCTTAACATTTTCAGTTAACTTGATTTCATTCTGCTGAACTTTATTTCTTTTTTGTTGTTTTTTTTTGCTGAAATTAACTAAAAGACGAGGAGACATAAGTTAAATAGGGAGAAGAATGCATTAAGCTACCTTTCTTTTTGGGGGTTTAACAAACAAGCTGTTAGCAATTACCTTATTCCTCTTTTCTCTTTTTTCCTTTTTATGTTCACGTGGAGCACTATTCTATTATCATTTTCCTTCTTATAAACTGCTTGCTTGTCTTTGCAGATATGGTCAAAAATAAAGGCTTCTTGCCTTCCGGGCCTTCAGAGATCCCCATTCAGCGTAATCAGATGAAAGAAATTATATACTCGTTACTCCCAGCTTGTAAAGAACCCGACATGGATACCCATGTTTCATTCAAAGCAGATGCTATCATAGCCAATCCCCCAGCTTATGGTCAGATTAATTTATCTATGCTAAATCTTTTGAGTTGCTGAATTCATTATATATCAATTTGATGAAACAAGTTTTGGTTCAACGATCCTAATTCCTGAACTCACATACAACCAATTTGGGGTTTAAATGAAAAAAAATCTTGGTATCTGGATTTAAGCAGATAAATTTTCTGTTATGTATAAAGATTTTACGTACATGGATATTATCAGATTATTGTGTCTCTTTTCCAAATTGAAATGATACGTACTTGAATTTTCTTCTCAAATTCCATGGGATGATCTGTAATAAACTGGGGTCAAATTTGGTGGTGAATGGGTGTTGGAGGTGGGGTTGATGTATGAACATTGCACAGAATAAGGATATTTCACTACTGAAGCCGAAGAATATTTTGTATTATGCAGAAGGGTAGGAGAATATTTTGAGCATACTCTAGGTTCCCAAAGAGAATTATCTCATTACAGAACTCAGCATCCCACTCCTCCCCACAACCCTTGTTAATGTACTACTTAGAATAACCGAAAGTTTTTGTTCTAGCAAACCACTAGTAATGACAAACTTTACCTTAATTACAAAATAACCAAAGATATACTTTTCTAGAAGCTTATTCTACTTCTTGGACTATGCTGCACTTTGCCCTTTACAATACTGAAATCTACGGCTTACTCGATGCGTAACAGAGAGATGCCATGAGCTTGGTTTTGAGAAGCCATCTTCGAATGTTTCCTTAATTGGCTATGCTTTACTTGGGGACTAGGGTTATGAAAACAGTAGCGGTGTGGATGTATTTGGCTTGTCAATGAAGTGTTAGTTGAGTCATGTGCTTTCTTTTCTTTATAAGAATCTTTGATAAGAGCCTTTTAAATTTAATCTCTACCCCTTCGAACATAATTTTGCCTACTAGGGTACAGGCCTACAGGGTTTTAAGGCACACTGATCAATCAACAGCTTTTGAACCTTTTTACTACAATTTTTAATTGCATTGGAAACTTGACTAGCACTTGACAGTGTTCTCTGTCCATAATTAAGAACTATCATTTGATAATGGTGCTTCCAAACATCTTTTTCTGGAGATGTATTAACGAATCACCATCATGAATGTACAAGTATGGTCTTACTAGTCTATGTTAAATATTTTTGTGATTCATGTGAAGAAATATATACAGGCTAATAGGATTATGCAATTTACAGGTCATACTCATGTCGCGGAGGCACTAAAAATACCAATTCACATATTTTTCACTATGCCCTGGACGTAAGTCTTTTTTGGGTAAATTGATTCTTAGTACATATCTTTATGTTTTTCTAAAGCATGTTTTCATCTTTATAATTATTTTATTTGATCATATCCCAAGTGTCAAATTATTGACTGAGCTTTCTTTTCCCCCTGTTCTCTTTGGACGAAATACTAGGCCAACTAGTGAATTTCCACATCCCCTGTCACGAGTCAAGCAACCTGCTGGATATAGAGTGCGTGCATTCTATCCTTGCATCATGTCATTTTCTAAATTGGACTGTCCATGTTTTTGTTATTGCTGTTCTCAATAGCTATTTTAGCCTGCTTTTGCAGCTTTCTTATCAAATTGTTGACTCTATGATCTGGCTGGGAATAAGAGACATGATAAATGATGTCAGAAAAAAGAAGCTAAAGTTACGTCCTGTAACATACTTGAGTGGTTCACAGGGTTCAGAGTCAGATGTACCACATGGATATATATGGAGTCCTCATCTTGTTCCTAAACCTAAAGGTTATGCTTTGAGTTTTTCCATGTATCTTTGAAATGAAGTATTTGATCTAATATATCCTTCCTTTTTCATATGAGGTTAAATATTGATTAGATGTTTTCTGTTGAAACTATAAAAATTTGTTTAACTATAATATTGTTTCTTCCTTTACCTTTATGATTGAGATACTATGTTGGTGTTCTTACAGGGTGTTTCTCGCACTTAAGTGGAAATTGTCTCTAGTAGGTTCAGAATTTTTTGTCAATATTGTGCAAAGAAATAGAATGAGTAATTTTGTGGCATTTGTGAAAATAAACATATATTTTAAACAAATGTTTTTCTTCTCCACCGAAACTGTTTTTAAGGGTTCGGAATTGAGAGGATTGTTTTTCAAGCATGAATTGGGTATTTATTTGAACCACAATTCTAGTCATATACTTCCCTCCATAGTGTAAAAATGCGGTAAAGGTTGCGATTGCGGTAATGTAACGGTAATGTGGTAACGGGATTAATGCAGTGGTCAAATTATAAGATATCCTTAATAAGACCCATAATATGTTTTTTACACCTTTATAAACCTTTACAACGCGGCTAATGTGATGCAATGCGACTTTGCTTTTACACGATGCTTCGCTCTATTTATCATTTATGCGTGTTTATGTGTAGTTAAGTCTTATAATCAGTTGAATCCTTTGTCGAGTTTATTTCATTTGTCCGTCTTTGAATGTTTGAGTTATTGGTCTATTATGCAGTTAGAATTATCAAGATTGACATTTTGTTTCCAAAGATGTTTCTTCTTCTTCACATGTTCAAAATATCTCATTATCATTTTTTTTTTCTTGCAGATTGGGGACCCAAGGTCGATGTGGTTGGATTTTGCTTTCTTGATCTTGCTTCAAACTATGAACCTCCTCAGGATCTTGTAAATTGGCTCAATTCTGGCGCAAAACCTGTGTATGTTGGTTTTGGGAGTCTTGTAAGTCCCTCATTCGATACCAAGTTCTTGATGAAAAATTGAAAGTCTTTAAGCTGAATCTCATTTTTTCTAGACAATTTCTGCTACTGATGTGCAAAAGAGCAGCAATATTTAGTATTAGATTACACTGAAACACAAGGGTCTGATGTGTCTATGGATTAGGTAAGGAATTTGGTAGCTTGATACTAGCTGGAAATTGCGTTAGCCCTGTGATTGCTTAATACCGATTCAGAATATTTCCACCAGAACAAATCTGCAAAAAAGTTAACTTTGAAAAAATAAACTTGTGAATGGCAGATGACGTTGGAACCGATCTAATGCTGTTTGTCGTTAGCAGCTGGCTGAACAATAAATTCTGCATAATACTTAACTTATTATGTGAATTATTCAGCTTATTTCTAGTGATGGAAACTCGTTAAATAAGAAGCTTGCTAGTCTTTCTTGTAGAAATAGTGGACCGTGTGACTTAATGGTTGAACGTCATCTGAATGAATATAAGAGTACTTTGTTCATCCTGCTGATAAAATAAAGATTCCACCTTGGACTGGAAATGGTTCTCTGAATTGGATTTCAAGAACATGCATAATCAAGATATCATTTACACCTGGGAATGATGAGGAGAACAGGGAGCCAGCATTTAAAACGATTATAGGCGTAGGAAGAAGAATGTACAAGGATGAGGGAAGGACTCTGTAGTGACAACTGGATGAAGTTAGTTAAGGGTTGTTATAGGAGACACCGAGACAGAGTATTAGTGACTGTTTTCTTAAGATTTCTTGTAATCTAGTTATAGGCCTATATTATATTATATTACTATAAATAGCTGATAAATGTAAGAAGAAGCATTCAAAAAGTTCACATGTTTTCGGATTGTAGAATTGTATATCAGCTGCAACATTTTAATAACAATGTTCTGGTGTTTGTCGTCAAAGCTAAGTAATGTGAGTTTGTACTTTGTAGTCTTTGAACTTTGAACCTGTAGCTCTGTTATTAGAAGAAATGGTTTGTCTAAATTGAGTTACATTGTTTAATCCACTAGCATCAACCTCTTCTGGTTGAAGCTGTATTATATGTGTCGTGCAAGATGTTAAATACTGATTGTTTTGATAACATGCCAGCCGGTTCAAGAGCCAGAGAAAATGACTGAAATAATTGTTGAAGCACTTGAAAGAACTGGACAGAGAGGCATCATTAACAAAGGATGGGGTGGTCTGGGAAATTGTAAGCCCCTTCTTGATCTCTTCCCTTTCCATATGATTCTGCTGGAGCTGTCTTATAATCGATTTTCATTATTTCTTGTAAACATGATCTTTGTTTGACTGCTGATAAAGCTCTTTTGTTTGAGTGCTGAGAAAGTTCATGTATTGTATTTTCCTTTGTCAGTGGCTGAACCCAAGGAATCTATATACCTACTGGACAACTGTCCACATGACTGGCTGTTTCCACATTGTGCTGCTGTGGTATGACTAAATAGTTTTTTTTTCTTCCTCTTGTATGCTAGTGCTGTCTGTTTTTTTTTAAGTTGGAACCAAGATTGTAGATTAGTGCACAATTGAATTGTTATGGAGTAACATGTGCTTGAAGCTGGTACCTATGAACTTGGTTTCCATGTGATGTGCGATAAATTTTCTTGCTATTTACTGCCTTACTGGAGCTTGGATCCCTCTTCCCTAAAAGATTTTGGTGGACAGGTATCTGATTCACCTGGACAAGATGTTTAATAGGTTGAACTTATAATAGAAACAGAAACTTCAGTTATTTCAATTTTCTTGGTGCATTACTTTCATCTTTAGTTGAGCTTGTATATACTTAAACTCTCACCTAAATCATTATGTGGAACTACTTTTTCTCAACCAGTGGATATTTTCTTCTTTTTTTTAATGTGATTTTAGGTGCACCATGGTGGTGCTGGGACAACAGCTGCAGGTCTCAAAGCTGCGGTAATAGCTGCATAGCCTTGTTTGTCTTTGCATCGATTAGTATTATGACTCCTTCTGATTGGTGTTTTTATATGTGTGAATCTCCTGTAGTGCCCAACAACAATTGTTCCGTTCTTTGGGGATCAACCATTTTGGGGTGAGCGTGTGCATGCTAGAAGAGTTGGTCCTTCACCAATCCCAATTGATGAATTCTCACTAGACAAGTTGGTTGAGGCGATAAAATATATGCTTGATCCACAGGTATTGAAGTAGTGAACTTTAATTTTGGTTGTTTCTGCATCGACATACAGTTCTATCTTGAACCTTTAGCGGACTTGATACCACTTTCATGATCATCCCAAAGAGTCCCGCCCAAGACACGGGTTTGGGGAGGGTGGGAAAGAAGGCAAACCAATCACCAATGCCCTCATCACGAGGAGGTCACAATCGAAGGAAGCCACTCAACTTGAGTATGGCATATGAGGTCCCTGAAAAAGAAAACAAAAAATAAACAGATTACAGAAGGCACAGATAACAAAACATACAACACAACACCGTCTAGGAAGACATAATTAACCAAACTACAAGACTAAAACAACTAAGACAACACTAAAAAAACTAAAAAAACTAATGAGACTCACGTACACGAATTTGGCGTCTCCAACTACTCCTACCCCAAGTCAAGTCCTGCGAGAAGTTCAACTCACCCAAGTCCTTCCTATTTTGTTCCTCCCACGTTTTCTTAGGTCTTCCTCGACCTCTTTTATTGATTGTGATGCTTTCCACTGTTATCACTGGTGCATCACTAGCTTTCCTTTGTAGGGGGTCTTTGAGGGTGTGCGAGGCGATCGACCTCACAAGGCCTTCTATTTCTTCCGTATATGAAAAAGTTAAAAAAAGAAATATGTTAATTTATTAATAAAAATAAATATATTTACTAAAAATAAGGCGCAAATAAAAGTTTTGCACAGTGCCCCAAAATTTTCAAGACGGCTCAATCCTTTGCACATGATCAAACAACCTCAATCCTCATCCATCATCCTGGTGTGGCTGGATGATTAAGTTTTTTCATATACATACTCCTTTTGTTCTCTGTCTTGAACCATTCATAGGCTTGATATCACTTTGAGGATGTTTAAGTTTACAGATACCCTTTTCTATTTGAATTTAAGTATTTGCTTTAGCAAGCTCAAAATTAAATAATAGTGCTAAAATCACTAGAGAATGCAACTTTTGGATTTTGGGATAAATCATTCTTAGTCATGTGGATGTTGCATCAACTTGATGAAATGTGATTTTGAACATAGTATTTGAAATAGAAAAAGCATATAGATTTGAATGTGCCTGACATTGAGAAGTGGTAGTGACGAGAATCTTGTAAATATTCTTATGCCTCAGCTAAGGATATAAAGAATCATGTAAATATTTGTTTAATCTGGTTTTCCAACATAGTAAGTTTCGGTGTTTACATTAATAATCTCAAAATATTAAAAATACAATACAAAATATATAAAAACGTTAATATTGCATGTTCAGATGTTTTAAGTTAAAACATGCTACATTTAGTTAGAAGTTAGAACTTCTACCCAAGGTACTGGATTCGGCTGGACAAATCGCAAATAAAGATGTCGAATACAACTTTGACTAAAGGAAGATTGAAGATACAAAATTGCAAAATGTAATTAGGGACTTTCGGCTATTTTGAATTCAAGTAAAATTCAAAGGCTAAAATGAAAAATAAGCGAGCGGACAGGTGTATCTGCGGGTATTTTTTTGGTGCCATTACCCGCCCTTTATCTTGGCGGGCGGGTATTACCCGTACAAATTTTTTTTTTTTTTTTTTGAAAAATGTTGACCAAGCCCGCCCATTTTTCGATCTAGGTGGTCATGCCTGGCAGGTAGCCCGTCCATTAATTTAACTACTTTTTGCTGCTGCTTTCACTGCAAATTGCATTTCCACTACACTCCTTATTCTTTTATGTCGAGTTTCCGTACAGTTAGGTCTGGTCTTTGTAACCTAACTTTAGCCTATATGGATCGATGCACAACACTCCAATTTAGAGAGTTAGACTGTTAGACACATTTCAACAAGGAGCTTATTTTGTATACCAAGTTCAGACTTAAATACCTTTCACGTGCTCACTGCAATTTGAAAGTATGGATCAATTTAAGTCTGGTTAAAAGCAAAATGACCTCTACCATTCTATTGACAAAGTTATTCTATTCAGGTGTTTGTATCAGCCAGATCATGTTACATTTGCTCTATCATATTTAAACTTCTTTGATAATCATGTCAGGTGAAAGAGCGGGCTATTGAGCTATCCAAGGCAATGGAAAACGAAGATGGGGTAACGGGAGCAGTGAAGGCATTTTTCAAGCACCTTCCGAAGAAGAAGACCGACCCTGATTCAGCACCTGAGGCATCTAGTACATTTTCAATAAGCCGATGCTTTGGTTGTGCTTAAGAGTCAGGTGATTTACTCATGTTAGTATTCCAAATTACCCTTGCAACCCTTTTATCAAACTGGAAGGGAAATCCTTCCAAAAAAAGAGAGGTAGAAGAGTACGTTTTGTGAGGCTGTTCATGGTTTCCTGTTCATGTAATTTAAGTAAATTTTGAGGTTGCAATGTGTTAAGTTCATTCGCTGTGGCTCTGTGTAAAATTGTATGAGTGAGAGAATATTTTGTTCCCATTTTTTCTGGGAAGGTATATAGGATAAAACTAAGTTATATTGGTTTGAAGTCCTAAATTTGCTGGGTTCTGCCTTTTTCTTTTTCTTTTAAAATATGATTTTAAGCTGGAAGAGACCAAGGTTAATCCAACCACAAAAATATAGGAGGTCAAAATTTGAACTCTTAATCTTTGGCACCTCTTTTTATTGTGAATATTTGATAACATTTTGATTTATTATTTACGAGCTATTCTCTTGAGAGATTGTCTCTTTGAAAGACGTCTCTCAAGCCCAGCCCATTAAGCCTATTTACATTATTCTTAATGTCTACTTACCGTATTCTTAATGTCTACTCATAATATCTTAAATGCCCACTTACATTTTTTTAACAGTCAGTCTCCTGAAAGACCGTCTCTTTGAAAGACACATCTCAGGCCTAATCCATTAGAGTTTAATTCCTACTTTTACTTTATATTTTCCTTTATGGGCCGGTCCAATTAAAGATGGTCTCTCAAAGAGACCATCTCTCACAAGAATTTGTGTTTTTTTAATACCTACTTACGATATTTCAAAAAAATATTTAATGGGCCGACCCAATTAGAGATGGTCTCTCACTAGAATTTGTGATCACAAGAATTTGTGATTATTAATAGCCTTTAAGTAATCACTTACAGTTTTAAAATGATTTGTTTTAAAGTAATTACTTATATTATTAAAGTTATCACTTATATTATTAAAGTGATATGTTAGAAAAATGAGCTAATTATATGAATTCTTCTTATAATGAGACGGTCTCATATAAGATTTCACTCTTATACTTACAAAAAATTTTAAAAAATTTAAAATTTTAAAAAACTAAAAAAATTAATAAAATTTAAAATTAATAAAATTAAAAATTTTAAAAAATAAAATAAAATTAAAAAGAAATTAAAATTTTTAAAAAATTAAAATTAAAAAATTAAAATTAACATTTAAAATTTTAGAAATTAAAAATTTAAATAAAAATTTAAATTGAAATTAAAAATTAAAAAAAATTAAATTAATTTTTTTTTTCTTTTTAAATAATATTTAGAAGTAGAGTAAGGGAGTGAGAGATTAAATGTTGTGGATCAAGTCTATCTTAGAAGTAGAGTAAGGGAGTGAGAGATTAAAATATTTTGACATTTTGTTTTTAGTGAATTTTAAAGTTATTTTTAATTGATTATTAATAAATATTAATTATAAAAAAGAAACAAATCAAAAATGATACATATATAAGCTTTAAATGATTTTGTTCAATTTGATTGCAACATCCAAGACTCTTCATTTTAACACAAGTATTTGTGTGGACCCTCGACACTTGAAAATAAAAATGATAAAATATTGAAATTTTTAATAAAATAAGTAAGTCAGATACTTAGATAGTTAGATATACTATACATCAAGTCGGATGTGGATATAAGAGTCCTGATAACATAGTTGCGTGTAATTAGAGTGTGAGTTCGTGACTAGTTAAAAGTTGCAGCATGAGTCCATGACCTAGTCCTTTTCGAAGTTGTAACAAGTTTTGTAGTGTTGTCTCTTGTTTTACTCTTAACACTACTTGTTTTCATGTTTAGTTATATGACAAACATGCATGGTGAGTGGTGACTACTATGTTTAAGTCTATGGGTGAATGATTTATTTCATTTTTTTTATTTTAGTCTGTCACAATAAATGTGTTATATTTATATTTTCTTAATACAACTTCACCACTTTATTGATTTTTGTATTCTCTCTTTTATTTCTAAATATCGTAATACTTTAACCTATCATACATAATTTTTTAATTTCAGTGTCAAAAACAAGTGAAGGTAACTAGAAAGGAGTATAAAGTAACAATAGAAAACCCCTGGTTTTCCAAAGTGAATCCTATAAAAGAGTAACACGTGGACATATACATACAGTATAAACGTGGGATCTTTCCTTTAAATGTAAAATGCATTGTATAGGCGGTGAACTGAAGGATGAGAAGTGTCTTTTTGTGTGCATACAAATGAAAAAGAAAAAGAAAAAGAAAGAACAGTGTATGGTTTGTTCCCATAACTTGTTATTTATACTCTCATCAGTTTCAACTACTTACCATTGCTCAGACTTTGCAGGTTGCAGAGTCCAGTTGCAACTAGGGAAGTTTTTTTTTATTTTTTTTTATTTTTTTTTATTTTTTTTTTAAATAAAATAAAAATGTAAGGAAGGTTAAGAGAATGTGCAACGTGTCTGACTGTATATGATCTTTAAAAATAAGGGTCACAAATATTAAATGACTCATAATGTACTCATGTAGTATTATATAATAGATGTTGATGTGAAATAGCACGCACAAAAATGAAACAAGTTCAGTTGTGAACGTAATTAGGTTCGGAGAATTCAAACCTTTCTGTAAATTATAAATTATACTAATATTTTTAACAAAAATGAAAAAAAAAATATTTTAAGTAAAATTGTCATGCCCCTGTAATTTGTTATAAATTTTTGTCTAATTAATTATTATAACTAATTTTAATGACCTTCTATTTAAATTTGCCAATTTTTACAATCATTTGTTCTGTTTTTACTTGCACGCAAAGAATTAAAAAAAAGAGGGAGGAAAGAGTTTTTAAATTGTTTGATGACTAGATAATTCGGTTTTTTTCATTTTATTATTTTTTATAATATTTAAAAAATAAAGAAAATAAATTGTAAATTATTGATTATTCATTTTCAATGAATTAATAATTGCATATAATAGCTAATATTTGTTTCAATTTTAAATTTACCAATAAAATTTTATAAGTTTTGTACGATGTTAAATATGTTATTTTGATATTATTTTAATATTTACTAAGTAAGAATAATAAAGTATGTTTAAAATAAATTTTAATATTTAATTTATAAATTATTTTGAACATATATTACAATATTAAATCAAATGAAATAATTTAAATAATAATACAAATATAAAATTAAAATAACTTATCTTGTATGAGACTATCTCAATGTTAAGATGTAATTAACTCAAATCTTATTGATTATTATAAGTTTGTAAATGACTTTTTAAAATTAATGAAAGGTTAAGTCTTCATTGTTGTCATTTGTGAATTACATACATTAATTTGATTATTGAAAGGTAGATCATATTAAACAATTTCATTAATGCATTTACATATATTGATTATATAAACCTATTTCCAATGTATTGATTATTGTAATATCTATTCATATAAAGATTAATTAACATATTAGTATGGCATCATCATCCTTCCTTGGAGGGAAAGTTTTAATTTATAAAGTGTCACCTCATTAGTTTTGGGGTTAAATGATGTAAGTGTGTTTTGTTTTAGTTATAGGTATAGATTTTTATTGATTATAAAGTAGGCTGAGGAAAATAAATAATTATTTGATAATTAAATAAGAGAACATTTTAAAAACGGTACTTGCTCTCAAACAGAAACAAGATTAAAATCTCGATGATTTTTGGTTTAAACAAAGTAGTTCCATGCAATCTCAATATACATTGGCCATTGGAGATGAAACCTTCTGAAATCGTCTGAATTTTTCCTTTCTTGTTTACTTTAAACAACTACTCCTAGTCTCCTCCTACTATAAATAAAACAATATACTCCTATCAATTAGAGTCATACTTCCTTCGTTCCTTTTTGTTTAGTCACTTTATTTTTTGCACGTATTTTTTAGCAAATTTTAAGCCTTAATATTTCTAGGTACGTATCATAAAAAATTATAAAAATTATATATTAAAAAACTTTACATCAAGACAAATCTAACAAGATCTTACATGAATATATTTCATGTTCAAAAATCTAATTTAAATTTCTCTCCTTTAAAGTGGACAAACTTAAAGTAGACAAACAAAAAAGACGTGAAGGAGTATTAATATTTGTGTTGGGAAGAGTTTATGTCTCTGTTGTATTTATGGTCACTTCATTCATAGCATATTTATGGACATGTATTTGTCTACCAAGTATCAACTCTCTTTCATTAGTTTGCTTTACTAGTGCTTGACATTTTGCTTCCACTGATTAGAGGTATTTAGTTTTCGGATCAAATTTAAATTGAATGTTCTAAATCGATTTAAAATTGAGTCTTATATCTTATTTAGATTTTACATAATTATAAATACATTTTTAAAACCAGGTCATACAAACTTTTATGTGGTCATAACGACCGAGTGCATGACATAAATTGGAATATTTTACTTTGATTAATTGAATATCACTCAAAAGGGTCATAACTCATAATAATGATGGTCAATGTAGTGCTAAAGGCTTAGACATAACGTTGGTTGACTTTGACAATTAACAAAGAAAATTTGCTCAAAAATTTAAAATAGGGGACGAATCGTGGATTGGGGTGCGTGAGACAAGTGGCATAAGATTATAAGTTCGGGCATTTTGACGGAATTAACTCTTAAATTTTAGTGCACATAAGTCTGTTAATATAAAATCACAAGAAAACCTCTCTTGTTCTTCTATTCGTGATTATCATCAAATTTGCTGTCAAGATTCATTATTTTCACTAAAAAGTTCAAACAGTTGTCACTATTGTGATTATAATTTTATTTAGCTTTTACATAGTTAGGTCATTTAGAGCAACAATAATTAATTATTATATTACATAAACTAATTTTCTTTTGTCAATCACACTGTAAATCAATATAATAATAAGTCCAATACAATACTTTCAATGAGTTAGAACTCACTTCCAATAATTTCCATCCCTCCATGACAATAAGTGCTCATATCATACACAAACACCTATTACATTTATTGAGACAAGTCAATTTCCCTTTCTCCAAGGTAGGTATTGGAACCCCAATCTATCTATCTATCTAATCTTATGAGTTAACCAAAGACATGAATGAAGTAGAAGTGGCCACTAATCACTAATCCACCTGCAAAAGAAAAATACTTCCTCCATCCTTTTAATTTGCACCCACATGTAATCTCACTGTTAAAAGCATCAACTCAACAAAAAGTTTAAGTTAATGATTGAGGCCTCATGATATGTTATATACTCTAACACACCCCCTCACACAAGAGCCCTTTGAATTAGAAATGTACATACAACATATGTCTTCCTCATACCTGACGCTAAATATTCCACTTTTAAATGAAGGGTACTATTTGAGATTCAAAACCCTGGCCTCTTGTCACGCTGACTTCTAATACCATATCAAGAAACCAACTCAACCAAAAGCTTAAGCTAATGGTTGAAGCCTCAGAATATGTTATATACTCTAACACTCACATCGAAGAATTAGAGAGATCTCGACTAGCATATCAGCTTGATGTGCTACATCTCTTATTACGTAACCGATTACTTTTAGGATGAAACCTTATCAGATTTATAAACAGTCAACTTTCCTCTTATGTGGGTCTAAACTGCTAATGTATACAAGTAACTCAATTGAAAAACAGATAACATGTCAGACTACTTGAAGATTGAAATAAAAAAGATGAGGAAGTATATGCATACTCACCTACATTCCATTTCCCAATTCATATTTCATATCATGCACAACACTTCTCTCTTTCATCCCACCAATCTCTTACATTTCTCTTTCTGACTCAATTCTGAAATTTGCATTTGAGTACTGTCTACTGTCTACTGTCTATTTGGTGTATTCATCTTTCTCTCTGTCTTATCTCTTCTGTTTCCCAAGCCCATACATTCATCCCCTTCTTCTGCAACATGGACTTACTCTTCCTTTTTTTCTATTTAACCACCTAAACATATCATCTTTTCTTATCAATCTTCAACTTCTTTTGCCTTGTTTAGTCTTACTTCTACTCATCTAATACTAGGCTAGCTTGTCTCCTGCATCTTCTGCTTCTTTAGCTTGCAAGGTTTATATTTCTGCCTATCTCTAGTACCTTTCTTAATCATTTTATAGTTCATTTTGTTGTGTGTATGTTTTAATAACTCTCTTAGATCGAGAGTCTTGTTGGCTGCAACCTCCTTATCTCATTTGATAAGGGTATGCTATGCTGTCTTCTAATCCTTCTCAAACTCTAATCATTGCGGTGTCTATTGTGTTGTGTATGTTTTGATAAATTTCTCAAGTCGAGAGTTTTTTTGACTGCAACCACTTTTTCTCCTTTGATAAGAGTATGGTATTCCGTCTATCAACCCTTTTCAGAACCTAATCATTATATAGTCCATTGTGTTGTGTGTATGTTTTGATAAATAACTAAGTTAGAAAGTTTTATTGATTGCAACCTACTTATCTTCTTTGATAAGGGTATGATATGTCGTCTTTCAACATTTTCTAGACCCTGATCATGGCTTCTATGAATGGAATACGCTGCGTATGATGGTGACGACAATGATGAAAAAACAGGGTGATTGATATATGTTTGATCATGTTTTTCACTCTTTTTAAGTATGAAAAAAACTCTTACTTTTTCAACGTGGGTACTAAAGTTTTGAATCAAATACACAAGATTTGAAACTACAATTTAAATGATGTCTCAAGTTTAAGTAACATATAGAGGATTGACCAAGAAAGTGTAAGGTGTAAAAGAAGAGATGGATAAACAAAAGTAGCATTGAATAGATAGAATATAGAATAATAAGACAAACTTAATTTGCCTTAAACCCCTTCCCTTTTTGGCAGGTAAAAGAATACCTCCTCTAACTTTGTCTTACCCTCTTAATATGACACATTTTGTCTTATTTGATTGTTTAATTGTTTGCTACATTTTCCTTTTTCTATTTTTTTTTGTTAAAAATGAATTGGGTCATGAACTAGGCAGACTCGAACCTAGATTCTCTCCTAAAAATGGCAGAAAGATATTCTTGATTTCTTGTACCTCAAATTCTTGTATGTCAACACATAATTATACATTTGCAATATTTTATGGGTCTATTAAATTGATTCTTTTTTTTTTATTGTGTGTAGGGATGGAGAAACAAGAGTGTGAAACTACAAACATTAGTGCAGATGAGAGAGCTAAGGTATTCCCTTGTTTGTTTTGTTCAAGGAAGTTCTACAGTTCACAAGCCTTGGGAGGTCATCAAAATGCTCATAAAAAGGAGAGAATTGCTGCAAGAAAAGCCAAGAGGGCATCAGAATTCTCTCTCCTCAATGCGTTCTCGCCACCCCCGTCAATTCCGCCACTAATATTCGCCGGAAACCACCAACAACACCCTCATATGACCCTCCTTAGTAACCCAACTCCACCACCAATGTATATAGCTTCCCATGCTTCCAACATAACCCATTTTACTACTAATGCTCAACTTTGTGACCCATTTGGGCCTGGTGGGCCCACTAGATTTCCAAACATGATGGCTTATAATAGTAATAGTGGAAATGGCCCATTAAGCCCATGTTCATCATGTTATGAGGAGAACCATGAGCAAAACAACAATATGGTGATAAATTGGCAAAGAGGAATGAGGTGTAGTGGGCCCAATAAATTAACAACAATGCAAGTGTTAAAGAAGAATATGGAAAATAAAGGGAGAGATTATCACAAGGAGATGGAAATGGAAATGAAACTTGATTTATCATTGCACTTGTAGAAATGGAAATCAAAAGAAAATTTTGCTATGCTACTTAGAGTAATAATATAGGTTAAAGGCCTTAGCTTTTTTGCTTAGTAAAGGGAGAAATGAGATAAAGAAGATTCATGAAAAGGAATGTTCTAAGACTATGTTGGATCACTAGAAATCTTATTTGCCGTGATCAGACTTTTTTGTAACCTAAAAAATAATAATAATAAAATGACATAGTGATCTTTTTTGCATTATAGATTGTAAAATACTCTTATACTTAAAAAATATAATTATAAGAAGATTATGAATTAACCCAGTGATCGAAAGCTTTTGCATTTACCTAATAAAAAAAAGTAGAATCACTGTATATACTCTTACTTTTTGTCTACCCTTTAAAATTTTGCAATTTTTGCTAGCCTCTCACAAATGAGAAAATGTAAATATTACCCATAAAGTTCACTACAAATGCAAATCATTTTCACTATTATCAATTTCTATGTGAAAGCTTTTATAAAAAGACGAGAAATGCAAGGATGAGATTAAGAGAAAAATATAGCAAATTCAGGTAAACTAATGAACTATTTCTCAACAATGTCATGCAAATCAAGAATGGACATGAAAAAATAGTCTATCTTGTAAGAATGCCAAAAGCTATCCTTAATTCCTTATCCTGCAGTTAAAAATTAGGGTTTCAGAATTCACAAATATATAGTATGAATTAATTTCAAAAAACAGCAATTATGCTTTATAAAACAATTAGGTTGGTCATCATGATCACAAATCAAAACAAATTTACCGAAACGATGATCATGATATCACAAGTTAAAGGTTATGATACATGATCATTGCATAAAAGGAACAAAACCATCCACTCTGGTATTACAGATGATCTATATACACCACAACTGCATTTATCAGAAAGATCATAGCAGCTACTAAATTCCATTGGTTGACGGAGAATGGATTGCATTTGCACACTCCTTGTCTTCATCAATGGCAATAGCTTTGATTCCCGGACTCAGTGACGAAGACTCATGCTTGACATCGATGTTTCCATCCTCATCGGATTCTTCCTCCATGAAAGAACCCTTGCGTCGAAGTTCCTTCACTTTCAGAAACTCGTCATAATGTGCACGCCTGTGTTCTTTGAAACGCAAACTCTTATCTGAATCTGGATATCATAAATGTTTCCAATTAAGACTCGTTGAAACTTCGAGTTGATAAGAACTTGCAAGGAGCACCAGACATACAGGCCACTTTTTGTGGCGCTCTGGTTTATATTTCTACTACACACTCGTTTTACATCAGAAAAATTAAGATCATAATACCTTGTAGATTATTCATTTCTGTTTATTCAAACCATTCTTGGGAGTTATACTTAATTTTAAAGGGCAAAAGCGCAACTACACACAAATGGATGCTGGAGTCTAGGTGCAAAGCACAGGGTGAAAGCACGAGCTTTTTGTAGGTGAGGCACGCTGTTTAGCTCAAAAGCAAAACATTTTTTGAGCATATTTCATAACAAAAATTGTAGAAAAAGAAGAGATGAATCAGCGAAAACCGAAATTGAAAGGAGAAAAATGAAGAATATCATAAGAAAACAAGTAGTACACAATTATCGAAGAAAAGAAAACATTGAAAGAAGATATGTTTATAAGGCAGAAAATTGAAGCCATAAAAGAGACGTAAAAAAGCTGAAGAATCTAAAGAGGAAGAAGATGAAGAATACACAAGAAAGTAGAAAAGGAGAAAAAGACAAAAAAAAGGTACAAATCCGTCCTGTGGAGGCCCCACTAGACCTGTGCAATGGGCCGGAAATGGGTCTAGCCGACCTCAAATTAAAATGGGTCATGTTGGGCCGGCCCCAATTGGCCAGGTCCAACCCGGCTTGGCCCGTTTTAGATTTTGTTCTTTAAATTTTGATTGAAATAAGCATGTCAAATTAGGTTAATGTCCTATAATTTCATTACTTTTTTGTGAAACGGGTACGAAAAACGCTACCTATGGTGTATTCGAAATGACAGGTACACTTAATTTTTTTAGTATTATAATTTAAATAAAAAATAAATCGATTCAAAAGAAAAGAAAAAAAAAGAGAAAAGATAAGATAAAAAAAAGGGAAAAAAAGGGCAAAGAAAGAGATCACTTGAGTTTTATCGGGACAGGAAAATGAATGGGCCAAACCCACAAAGTAAATCGTGGCTCCGTCCCACAATTTCGGAACGAGTGATCTGGATCAAAGATCATGGCTCTGTCCCGTGACCTGGGTTACAATGGTCAAAGGTATAACTTAAATACAATGACTGAGATAACATAGTTTCACCAAAACCGCAAAGTAGTTGGAAAACCATATTTTAATGAGTAACCAGCTACACAATCTTAACTATGCAGGCTAAATACCCCGAAGCTAATAAGAAAAGTTAAAAGGTGAGTGAATTAGAAACATTACCGTCATCATCCTGCTCCATAGCATCACCCTCATCCTCAGATGAGGTCCAGCCACCAGATGGATGAGTTTTCTCACCACTGGAAGAAGCTACATCATTCAAAGCATGGCGAATAGCATCCGCATGTTCAGCCTCAGCAATGCACTCATCAAAGGCACTACGTATAGGAGACAAAGAACCTAAACATATATAACAGACAAAAAAACTTGGTCAAGACTTCAACAACTTGAAGAAACAAACCACTCATTTACCAAAAATAATATGAAGTGCAAACATAGGATACTATTAATGGTAGTATGGTACCATCAAACTATTGGTAGACTAACATAGCACAATATGCAACTCAAAATCATCAAGCACCATAATAGGAGTATATGTTGCACGAATTTTACATTTAATAGAAGAGATATATGTGGCACACATATCATCTCTACTTTTATTAATACATGAATGCCAAAAGGAGCAACATAAGGACTAGATACTTGACTTGGCAATTCATCACATGCCTAAGAGGCCTGAATTCCCTGCATTCTGAATTTCCTCATAAACAGTAAATGATACATAATTGTCACGAAATTTTCAACTCAATGCATAAGGAAAATCCAAAAAGAAACACCCTAAACATGCAGATATTAAACAAATCTGACTAGGGGTACTAATGTTTTAAAACTTACCATCATCTTCAACCATAGGATGATATGGCGTCTTTGGCTCAGTGATCTTTTGTCTAACAGGTTTATTTTTTTCTATTTCCCCCAAGTTAGCCTCATCCCACCTTACACGTCCTCTGTTCCTGTAAAGAGCACATACTCCGAAATGAATTATGCTAACATACAGTCAATGATGTTTTAATGGTTTTGTTGTAACAATTAACATAGCAATGTTGGGAACCAGCCAAACAAATCAGATTCATAAACAGATAATATACTAACCATGCGAAAAACACCAACCTAACATAATTGCTATGTTATCAAAGCTATGACAAAATAACTTTATGTCTGTAACATTAGTGAACAGAGCATTATAAATAGATATCGAGTCCAACAAACTCTCAGCTCTATCTTTCTCTTATTGTCTACTTTCAAAATAATACAAAAAATATGATACCAACAATTGGGGTGAGCTACTTTAAAAGAATGTTAACAAACTCGATATCCTAGTTGCCAGAAACCAAAATCTTCCCATCGAATCCCATTTTGAAAACTTTGTTCCTGAAAATTAACGTTCAAAATTTTGCTCTCCAAATTCCATATTAATGTCCCAATAAGAAAATGTTCAATAGAACTAGTAACTAACTGAAATAATATATGTAAAAAAGGGTCTCAACATATGAAAACTTTTGCAGCTCCATTTCTGTTCCTGATACAATATCATATTTTGCTTCCAATTTTAAAAGAAAATTCAAATACTTCCATGTCAACAAGAAGCTTGTTTTTTTTTCTCTCCTAAAACCAACCTAAGCATAGGGGTATAATTTCACAAACCAACCCTATGTTACAACATTAACACAAATCAACCCTAAGTCAAAATATCAACAAAACCCAATTGCAGGTCCAAAAGTTAAAATTTCAACACAAACAATGTAGTAGCAATAATCATCTAATCAAGCATAAGGTGACCACTTAATTACAAGAAAAACATCACGAAGAAAAATTGTATTCCAATTCCTGCCCCAATCAACTTGTTCTCTTTAAGCTCTAGAGAAACCACCTAGTCCCTTTTAACCTCACTCACAACAGACAGTCAGATCAGATTGATTATTTTCACGTTTTGAACTTTTGCTACATTAAATGCCTTTTAGGCATTAATGATTATTGCATGAGGGGTAATTTTGAGGATCATCAAAGTTTGTTATCAAAATTGCACTTCTTAGTTAAGCTTTACAGATTATATAGTTTGATTCAAAAGATTTATAACATTTTTGGCATGCCTAATTTAACAATATTACTAAAAAGGTAGACGTTTTCTATTTCTCTTTTTAATACTTAATATAGGATTCCCCCACCAAAAACAGTGGAGTCTTAACATTTCAGGAAGATTGATATTTTGACAAATGAAGTAAATCACTTCAACTCCTTTGTTCTATCAGATTAGTCAGTGACCATGTAACACTCAAGCACTTCACTTTCCATTTTGAGTTATCCCAAATAAATAACAAAAAAGATATAAACCTTCCTTTCTCTTTGATAGTTTTATCATATATTCAAATTAACCATTGTCTCCAATCACATCTATCACAGCTCACGCTCCTCAATGAATAATTGACCAGTCCCTAGTAACTAACATTCAATCACATTTACCTTTTATCGCAATCCTCAGAAAACAACATCCTACTAAGTACTAACTCAAGAACAGCAACTTTCTTTATACAACTTAATTTTAAAGTTTGTGGCATTTCAATCTCTAAACCTTTGCAAAAATGGAGCTATGAAGTAGTAGCAATGCCACACCCTTTTCATGCCCTGCTAACTAAAATTATAAATTATTTTGACAGTATTTATTAGGAATCTTCTTGTTCTAAATGTATGCCTAGTTTTTACAGCTCCATTGTATTTCAAAGTCTACCAACTAGTAATGTGGGAAATATGAACATTCAAAAATCTTGTTAGATCAAGTTATAACTTAGGTAAAGCACATCTTAGATCAATCAAAATATACGAAAAGCCAAACCTCACACAAGGACCGATCCTAAGAGGTCAAAAAACACAGAAAACATTCCATTGAACTTTTATGTGTTATTGATGCAACTCACTATTAGAAACATTGTTTCTGTTTAATAATATGTATAAGGGGTGCCTAAGGTGTGCTATTTTACATGCCCCACCTCAAAAGCTAAGAACAGCACCGCAGATCACACCCAAAGATTCTCGCAACCAAATTGTTCAAGGATGCAAGTATACCCGCTAGATAACCTTCAAGCTATAACAGGAAACAAATAATCTTACCAACACCAAGTATCTAAACCATTATAACAAATGTAAACTCATTATGTTGAACCAAAGTCACCCTTAAAAGCAACTTAGCAAAGCTATTTCATATCCTCTACAGTAAAATGAGATTCTACAATCAAACCTACGAGCTACGACCCAGATTAAGAACCAACATGCCCATTGGAGACCGTCTCATACAAGATGGGTTGAACTTCTTATCCTTTGAATAGCCTATAAGGGTTGGAATGCCAAAGTACTTTGACTATGCTTGTACTTTTTTTTCGAAACTTCGTGAACAACAATCCAACTATTCTGTGTCATTCAAAATAGTCGGCGAACCAAGAGAAAGACCCAGATTCAACGAATACAGTAATACCCATATAAACACGAAATTAAGAGTAGTTCATCATCAAAATCAAATTCAATATCACAAACCCAAAAGCCAAAAACAAATGAATCAAACAGGCTACCAAATTAATAATACATTCATAAAAGAGGAAAATAAAAAAATTTCCAATCATAGATCGATAATCAAATAAAGTCATATATGTTTCAACAGCAAAACATAAATTGAAAGAAAAAAAATTCTGATGAGTGACAAATTATAAGAGAGAAAGACGAAACATTACTTGGAAGACATGATAACTGATATTGATGGATTGTTTCTCTGGCTGTACAAGAACCCTATAAAAAAAATTGATAATTGATTTAGGAAGGAAAAGGGGGAAAATAGAAATAAATTGAGGCAGATATTATATAGAAGTACTTCGGTTTCGGTAGCCGGATACAAAAATGCGTACGGAGTCGTTGGGCTGAGTATCGTTTTTCAAATTTTAATTTTAATCAAATAAATGTATATTTGTTTGGCAACTTGGAATTAGGGGTATTTATTAGCTAGTATTCGGAAAGTCGGGTATCTCTTTAAACGGTCCGTATTTCGGTTTATTTAATGTAGGTACCCGAATAATACGGGTCGGGACATCGGGTACCCGTTTTTTATTTTTTTATTATTTTAACAAATTTAATAATGGTTTTTATTAAAAAATATGGGCAATAACTCAATTATCAAAATATTAATGGTGTATGCACAAGCTGCACAACACAGTGCAATTGCTAGCCGGCAAAAATTAGATTACAAAAGTTGATTATACTTTTTATCATACCTTAAAATATGATTCAAACAAGAAGAAATAAGGAAGATAAAGTTGAGATTTGTGAGGTAATATTGAAAATGAAAATGAAAAGTGAAAAGGAAAACCCTAAAAAATAAGTATATATATTAGGCGGGTGATTAACGGGTACCCGGATCATTTTGAAACCGGCCCATGACCCGACTCGGACTTTCCAAATTGTTTTGGTTTTTGACCCGCCATTCATGAGTCGGGTCGGGTATTTTTGAACGCTCCTACTTGGAATTCATTCTCAAATCTTTGAATTGAGCTAAATACTATGTGAAAATTTGAAATAAATAAGATTATTTATCAAAAAAAAGTATACAAAAACTGAAACAGTTTGTTCGCTGTTACTAACAGCGAACAGCCTGTTTTAAGTTTTCAGTCTGTTCGCACTTAATAAGTGCGAACAACTTTTGTCTTAAAATCAGCATGTTGACCCTGTTTGACCTGTTCGCAGTTACTAAGTGCGAACTGACACTTGATTTTTTTTACCACTTTATTATTGTTTGCACTTACTAAGTGCCAACAGACCCGAACCTGTGCTCTGGGGTATCAGGCGCTTATATTTGGAATATGTTAATTGATTTGGATTTTATTGCATGCTTTTTTTTTATTAAGAATCTTATCTATTTCAAATTTTCAATACTATGTTTGGTAAATCTTAAATTTGAAATGTGGAATTGGGTCAATTTCATAGACTTGTAATAATAATGTAAATCTTGGTCAAATATCTAAATTTGCAAATTCTAATTATATAGGTGTCATTTACAATTCTTGAATTTTAATATCAAAATTAAATTTCTTACTTTCAAATGAATTTCATGTTGTCAAACACTACCTAGAAAATTTGCTCAAAATAATTCCAACTATCACATACTAGTATAGAAACTTGTGCAATGCACAAATTTGTTAGTGCGAAATATACTTCATATAACAAGAGTTTCAAATAATAATGTAAGTAATGTATACTATCGTTATTAAATTTACCAAATACATGATTTTTTAAATCAAAACATAATTATTGACGTTTATTTTAACTATTTACCTGATACATAAATTTTTTTCGTTCAATTGAACATATTAAATTCTAAGTTAACAAAATAGAATTACTATAGTATATCATACAAATACTTTATCTAGTTTAGCTTCAAACTTAAACAAAAAATATTAGATTCTAAATTTGATAAATATTGTCATGCATGTTTAAATGATGACACTTGAAATTTTCCAAAACTTTTATGATATGTTTGGGAATGATGATTTCATTTGCAAATATGGATTTGACTTGAACTTAGTGTTTCGCAATAACAAGAACACAAATTCTTACTTAAGACCGTCTTTTGTAAAGACGGCTCTTAAAAGCCCAGTCCAAATCTGAATATACATTGTTACAACTCTAAATATAGATTTGAGATAAACTTTTAGAGTCGTCTTTACAAAAGATGGTTTCTCAAGAGAGCTCCTATAACAAGAATTTAAATTTTTAACTATACTATGATAGCCCATTTATCTTTTGATGATCCACCTTTATTATTGGGTTGGGCTTTCAAGTTGAGCTATCAATTTTTAACTTGTCAAAGATTATGCTGCTTCTTGCCTAAAGTCTCAATTAGCTCACACAAATTCTCAAATAAAAGTTTCTTCATCAGATTATCTCTATTGAGTTATTCCAATATAAATTAATAAAATCTTAAAATGGTTATTAATAACTTTTAACTGATTACTTATAATTCTAAAGTGATTAATTATAACTTTAAATTATCATTGAAAATTTTAAAGTGATCAATTCCTATAGTTTTATAATGATCACTTACAATATTAAAATAATAACTTACCACTTTAAATAGCCAATTACAACCTTAAAGTGATCACATTTTATAGTCTTAAAAGGGATCACGTATAACCTTAAATTGATCAGTTACAATATTAAAATAATCGGTTAGAGAACAAGGCTAATTATATGAGTTCATCTCATGATGATACAGTCTCATAAGAAAATTGTTGATTACTGATTAGTTCATAAAGTATGTTCGTTACACAAATTATTTTATGAGGCAGTCTAATTGTAAGAGGCGTTTCATAAACAATTTAAATAGCTCAAGTAATATAAATTACGGAGAAAAAACAATATATGAGTTTTTTATTTTAATGTCATCTCGTAAAAGGTAAAAATGAGAGACTTAATTTGTTGATAAAATTCAACGAGTATAGTAGCATTAAGCAATAAGCATATGGAGGAGAGCATGGTCTAATTCTTTCAAATATGAGTGTGTACATTTGAAAAATATAAGAGTCAAACAATGCAAGTAAGTCATTTTTACTTTTACTTTTGTAAAATAAATAAATAAATAAATAAATAATTGTCAAAGTGTTACCAATAATCAGTTCATTTTAATTGTTCAACACAACCAAAGTAGAAAGTTACTTTGAGGCTTAATTAGTGGAGATTGAATATTCTAAGACAATTTTGGAAATAATTTTTAATTAGTGTAGATCGAAAAAATTACATGAAAATTAAATTCCAGATTTTATTTTGATAAAAGTAATTCTCATAAAATACACATTATTATAGTATTAAACTAAAAAAACTCAACGTATGTTCAATTTCCCCGTGATTGTGGGAGTTTCTTGTGCCAACCTAGTCATGGTTTGTTTGAAGTCCCATTCCCATTACGGCATTATACAATTGCATTACAACATTCTAGTCTGCACACACAATATGGGAAAATCGGTCAATATATACTTCCTCCGTTCTGATTTAGTTGCTACCGTTGCATGGGCACAAAGATTAAGAAGTTACTGTGCAATGATGAGCAGTAGGTGGAAAGTTGCTTTTTTGGAATTTTTAATATTATTTGTTGAAAAAGAAAAAGAAAATAGGAGTAATTAGATATAAAGTAGGATAAAAATAAGAGTAGGTATAACTTTAAATGATTGACTTTTTACTAAAAAAGGAAATGTAGCAAGTAATATGAAAATTACCAAAATGGAAAATGTAGCGAGTATTATGGAACGGAGGAAGTATATAACTACACGTTATTGTCTTAGATATTAGTCATCACCTTTAGTAAATTAATGGTATGGGACCTTATCTTATTATTACTTGTACTATCTCATCTTTTATATTTCAGCTGGTTCTTGAAGTCATGAGAGAGTCTTTTTGAGAGACGTCTCACAGATCCAATCCATCAAAGCTTATTTTGTACTCTTACTTTATATTTTCTTATAGGTCAACCCAATAAGAGATGATCTTTCAAAAAGACGTCTCTCACAAGAATTTGTGTTTTTTATTTGCATTAAAGAGAAAAATGATTATTTTTAAAAAAGTGTAGGAAAATAGAATGCAGAATAAAATAAATATGAGAATAAAATAAAGATATTATTTTAGAATATTATGTTTTAGGAAGCTATGATCTTTTTTAATATTTAGGATATTAAGATTATTTTATTTACTATTATTTAGGTTTAATTAGGTTAATATTTTGTTTCTAAATTTTAGTCATAATCTCATGTATAAAAAGAGGTAGTACCTCTCATTATTATTCAATACAAATCCAGTATTCACCATATTAAATCCAAACTGAATTTCGCATTATGATTTTCTACAGAAAGTGATAATAAGTGAAAAGGGAAAAACTCGTACTTCCTTCACTTCATTATATTTGCTACATTTGACTTTTACCGCAATCTAATGTGATATTTTGTTACTTTATATGTTGAATTAACACATTTAAAAATTATAAAAAGTTAATATTATGATTAGATAATTCAAACAAGATTCACTTGACTGTACTTTTATCAATACATTAGCTGCAATATATAAAATAACCTTAAATGATAAATAATGTCTATAACCAAAATATAGCAAGTATTTCAGAACGGAGGAGCTACTATGTATTGTCTTTGGATAGGAGGAAGTAATTAAAACATAAAAAATTAGCCATATATGTCACATATATTTAGGTTGAAGGTAAACATGTCCATAATAATTAATCAGGTGCTCTCTTGAGAGACCGTCTTTTATAAAGACGACTCTCAAAGGTCAAAAGTCCAACCCAAATCTATATTTAGAGTTGTAACAATATATATTTAGAATTGAACTGGGCTTTTGAGAGCCTTCTTTACAAAAGACGGTCTCAAGTAAGAATTTATGATAATTTATAACCACTCTAAGATGGTAGCTATTTACTGTTCATTTGATGAATAAATTCACAGACGTTGAACCAACTTTGACAAAAACCTATATTTAGCAGGTTAAAAATTAGGTTAGTTTCGAAACTAGAATGTAAGCAGAATTTTACATCAATCAACCTAAACACAATATCAATTTTAACTAACCATGAGGATGACATTTATTCTCCATCCTTTCCATCATATTCTTCTAATATTTCAACATGTTTAGGAAAAATCGGCAAATACTTGACTTCGTCGTCGTCGTCATCGTATCCTAGGTATAAATTATGCTCATAAGAACTATGATTAGGTATTGAGGAGGGATGAAAGACGACACGCCATACGCTTAAAGAAGAAATGCAGTCGAAAAATCCATTGGCTCGAGAAAGACTCCAAATAGAGAGAAACCTGCAACGAAAAAGAATGAGTGATGTTGAACCCACAAGCTTGCATCTTACAACACAAGTTGACCCATAAGCATAAAGAAAATAAAAGGCCGGGATATTCTATATGGTAGCAACATACTTTTATGAAAAGCCGGTGGTAGCATATTTTTCAAAAAAATCCATATAATAGCATTTTAATGTTGTACTTTAAGCTACAATAATATTTTTGGCTAAAATAGTTTGATTGGATGTCAAGGTGTGAAACATTTTATTTGTTCTTGTCTTCTTTTCTTAAAGCTATAGTAGATTTATAATTAAGATTTACCACCACTGACCTTTCAGGAAAGTATGTTGCTGCCATATAAAATATTCCTAGATATTTCACAATTTAACTGCTTTTTCAAACGCTTTTAACCCATTATTAGTATATATTTAAGTACAACAATACAATGCTATTATGTGAAATTTTTTTAAAGATCGGTTGTAGATTTAAGTACAAAATGAAAATCTCCTTTATATCTATGA
Organism: Amaranthus cruentus; assembly: GCA_019425755.1. Lineage (NCBI taxonomy): Eukaryota > Viridiplantae > Streptophyta > Magnoliopsida > Caryophyllales > Amaranthaceae > Amaranthus > Amaranthus cruentus. The sequence goes on along the minus strand of CM033458.1, from coordinate 17,588,272 downwards.
TTTTGCCATTCGTTCCAAAAGACTTGAGTAAATGTATGAAAACAATTTAGTATATATGTATTTATCAACTTCCCGACCTACATTCTTTTTTTTGAGTTAAACTTCTCGACTTACATATATCCTTTTCATTTCAGAAAATAATAATTTTTATACAATGCAATTATAATCATAAACCTCAATTAACTGATCATAAATCAAAACAAATAAAAAAACCAAAATACTCCTAATATAATAATTTGAAAGAAAAAAAATATTTCTTAGCTAATAAAAAAACAAGCGTCGATTTTAAAGATTACAAGAATGAAATAAATTGTAAATGCATAATAATATGGGCATACGGAGAGTAAGACAAGCCGGAATTTAGGAAGAAAGATAGGACAAATCCCTGACAAAACCTTTGTTGCTACTTCATACAAGTTATTGTCATATGCAACATTGTAAGATTAAGCCTAAATTAGTGGGCAAAAGTACAAAACCATGGTCAACATTACTAAAAAAACCCATGTTTTCCATTATAACAACTAAGCTACCAGACAGTCTCATAATGAGATGAGCTTTTATGATTATCTTATTTCTGTAATTAATTTTTTATGATTATAAATGATCACTTTATCATTATAAAGTAATTACTGATCACTTTAAAATAATAAGTAATCACTTTAAAGTTATAATCGATCAATTTAAAACAATAAATATATATTAAACCAACCTTATAAAAATTATCTCACCATAAAACCATTTCATTTGAAAATTCTTGAAAAAAACAAATTGATTTAGATTTGTATTATAATCCATCCATTCTTATTTGATATTTTCATTAATTTTTCCCATGTGCACTTTGACTTTCTCAAGACAGTTCTTTAAATTTCAGAGCGTGAGTATATTTATAATCTGTTTAAAAAAAATGATATTTACTCTAACTAAGATAAAATTCGATTCTTCTGTAAACAAATCTTACCTACTATTCTTATTTGATATGTTGTTTGGACTCTCTTTAAGGTCTATAGTGGGTTTTATTTATTAATTCGAACTAGGATATCCTCAGACATTGATCTTAGAATTAAAAAATAGATTAGATTCTCTAATTTTGATTCGATAGATAATGATCATATTTAATTTATTAATTTAGAATTTAGTGATCAATTTACTTTATTTTTTTGAATTGAAATGAATTTATTTGTGTTCAAGATATACCTACATTCATTGGCTTCCATTTACGTGTGATTTAATAGCCACTGATAATAAAGAGATTTGACTGTTGGCAGCAAAATATTATTTACAACCTCACATAAATTAAAAAAATACATATGTTTTATTGAGTAATTTTAATATAATCTATTATAATTCGAAGCCACAAAATTATTTATTTAAAAATTAACATATTCCACTCATTTTATATCATATTAGACTGAGAAACACTCTCTTAAGTTCTTTTTCTAAATATTTGCATTTTTTCGTTTTAAGTCATTTTTTGTGAAAGAGAATTGTAGCTATTAAAATAAATAAATTATATACCAATATATATATTTCTAATAATCCAATAATTTAGTTTGTTTTATTTGAATTAATTTTGAATCAAGAAAATACCTATTATTGTTTACTTATGTAGTATAATAATGTTATGTCAAATGCACTCTTCTAGCATTAAATTTTATTAATTAGATTATGATTCAAGGCAAGAAAATACCTATTATTGCTACTAAAGTCTAACTAGCTAGGACCTAGGGAGTGTGAAATTGATGGATTTAAGCAAATAATATACTTGTAGAATTAATTCAAATCTAGCTCACCTTACAATAATTTATTTATGGATTAAGCAAATAAATGAAAACAAATCTCAATGTTTCCCTCCGTGTATAAATTTACTTTTAAAAATCCGACCTTTTGCTTGTTCTCTTTTAAAAATCAAATCTTTTGCTTGTTTTCTTTTAAAAATTCGACCTTTTGCTTGTTCTCTTTTAAAAAATGATGAAGTTTCAAATTTATCCGGTCACCGGTAAAAATGTTCTATACAAGAAAACGGAGGCAAAAGGTCGGATTTTTAAAGGAGAACAAGCAAAAAATCGGATTTTTAAAAGTAAAATTTTCTTTTTTTTAATAAGTAACAATACATCTTTCAGGATATAAATAAAAACATTCAACGTCTATATTCAAAATAATATTCAGTGGTATACTTATAGTTAAATAATATTATTGCAATTAAACGAAGGAAAAATTACATTAAAAACTCCCAACTATTCGCGGTTTAACTATAAAACTCCCAATAATTAATTATTATTTAAAACTCTCAACTTTAGTCCCATTTTAAATTTAAAGTCCAAGATGACTATACCCTGATAAATTGGTTTTAGTTAAGAAGCACTGAGACCCAATTGTATTTATTAATCACCTCACCCATTTGACATTATACGATCCTTCATGTACTCTCCCATTTAAACAAAATGGTAACCGGTTAAAACAAGTTACAAAATTGCATCAGTGTTTTAAATGGGCCTAAAGTTGAGAGTTTTGAATAATAATCAATAGCTGAGAGTTTTATATTTAAACCGCAAATAGTTTGGAGTTTTTAAAGTAATTTTCCCTTAAATGAATTCGATTTTATGAATAAGAAGCGAATATTAATGATCAAATTAACCATATTATATATATTGCATGGAAAGTTAAGATAGTTATTATTATTATTATTCTTCATCATCATCCTACTCGGTGTATCCCGCCCAGAAAATTTATTTTTATTATTATTATTATTAGGCATCAACAATACTTTTGCTATTTGCTGGACCACCGCCTTCCGCCACCCACCATTCGCTTCTCACTTCTTCATCTCCCCTCTCCCCTTCTGTTGCACACTGGCTTTCGGATATCTCTTTGAAAACCCTTAGAGTAGAGGGACTCTTTGACCGCACTCTCTCATATGGGTATGAGTTGTCGTTTATCTTCCCTCCCCAAACCCTGACCATAACTTGTCTATGAGCGGGCTGGGATACACTGAGTATGGTAATGATGATGATTATTATTTTATTATATAATTATACTATATTAATTTCATAGACAGAGACTTTAAAAAAGTTAATAGGAAGTCGAGCTACAAGCTAAACACTCTCAATCATAGTATGGATGGATCGTACAGAGGACAAATTGGTGGGATGTGGAAACGCATTGAATCCACATGCAATGCTTCAGCTGCCAATCACAAATCAGGTCCCATCTCCATGCATTATGCAATTCTTTACATTTCTGATTAATCTCCTTTATATTTCCATTAATTATTACCAATTTATATCAGATGAGCAGATAACATCTTCCAATATTGTTGACCGGAAGGTTCTGAGTATGTTTTATGTGCGTTTGACTGCACAACGCTTCAAAAAAATAGAGACTTTAATATTAAATTACGTAGTATATATCAAAGTTTTTAAAGATATAAAATTATTAGAAAATATCATAATTTTAAAATTACACAGAACCTACAAAAAATTTATCAATTTTTGCTCCGCCTTATTTACACGCATAGTGTTCTTGATCACATTGCTCTACTGGAAATGCCGGCTATTCCATCTGACCAAGGAATATTATTTTCAATTATAATTTGCAAAGTTATACATAATTTTTATTTTTTAAAAAAACACAAATTCCATCTACGTGGAGTGATGTATTTCTATAGCAAGTTACACCTTGTTTGTACTTCATGTAAAAAAATTAATAATAGTAATTTTATTTGAGTGTCTAATTTGCTTAAAGAAATTGTAGAAAATCATAATGCGGAATTCGGTTTGGGTTTAATCTGATGAATACTGGATTTATATTAAATAATAATGAGAGGTACTACCTCTATTTATACATGAGATTAACACTAAAAATAAGGAAACAAAATATTAATAATATCATAACTTCTTAAACACTTAAAATATTATTTTAGAATAAAATCAAAATATTTTGCATATAATTTCCTAAATATATTATTTCCTACGGAAATTACATGTAATACTACGCTCATGTATGTAAAATTTTAATTTTTTTCAAAATATTACATTAGAAGTTTATACAATTGGTATACGTTAGTTACCAATTTCATATTCATTATTATTCAAAACTTAATTAGTTTAATTTTACTTTAGTGGCCTTGCTTATTTTTAGATTCTATGTTTAAAAAAATAATTCCAGCATAAGTATATCTGAATTATCGGGTTTTGACGTGGTAGATAAGTAGAGTAATTTTTTAGTCCCCTGACGAAGCTTTTAACTTTTTCACATTGTAGACAAAAATGAAGTGTTTTTGTTAACTTTACGCTACTCTTGCGGAACATAATGATTTTTTTAAATAAATGTCGCGATCACCCTAATTGGCCATATATTTCGAAGTTCAATTGAAATGAGTACTTAATTTAACCAAAAATTTAGCATTTTGTTTACTATATGGAAAAATGGGAAGATTAGGGTGACCACGTGGACTTATTGCTTACCACATGGAATTTCAAAAAAAAAAAATTATATAGAATAAGCAGGGTTAATAAAGTATAATACTTCCTCCATTCTAAAATACTCGCTACATAAAAGTTGTTGACACTGTTCATCAAGGTTCAATCTTATTTTAAATATTGCGGTTAATATGTAAGAAAAAATATAGTCAAATGAGATCTTATTTGAATCGTCTAATCGTATACTTTCATAATATTAAGTTCTTATAATTTTTAGATGTGTATAGCCTAATATATAAATAATTAAAATAACATATCAAATTGTGTAAAAAGTCAAATGTACATTAAAAAAACACAAATTTTTGTGATTCTAATTGGGTTGGCCCATTATGGAAAATATAGAGTAAATATAAACAATAAGCTTTAATGAATTGGGCTTTAGAGACAACTCTAGAAACACCGTCTATTAGAAGACTCTCTAAAAAAGAAAGAAAAAAAAAAAGCATGGACTGCAGTGAGCCAACAGAGAGCGGGAGAACAGGAGAACAGAGCACGCTGACAAAGCGAAAAGCGTTAACGGTTAACCAGATTCTCCTCCTAATGGCTAAATATAAGTAGTTGTAGTACGAGCAATGGTAGTGGATAAGGGTATTACACCGAACCCCTATTTGACACCTGCCCACCGCCCTACATGCTGCTACACAGCCTACACTAAAACTGTACGGTTCACCTCAGATTTAATTTGAAAGACAAACCATTAAAATTGATATATTAATTCATATTTATTATCATATAGTCGATTCTAATATTTTAACGCTCTAACATTGTTGTTCAACAAATGTAATCAATTGGCATCAACTAACGAGTAACGATGTATCTTATTGTAGTCAACAAATTTATACTTTCGCGATCCGTTTCATTATACTTATAACATTTGATTTTTTATGCAATTCAATGTGTTATTTTGATCATTTATATATGGAAAAATTACCATAAATAACACAACATTTTATTAACCTCCCTATAATAATAACAGCTATCGATTAATCATGAATAATACCAACTTAAAGGGTATTTTCCTAGAAAATCTCTAACATGTTAAAAATCAAACTATAGGTGATTATAAGACAAAAAAAACTGGTAAATTAGTTAATAAACTAAAGATGATATTATTTTAGGAAAATACCCCATTAAGTTAGTATTAGTCGTGGTTAATCAATAATTGGTATTATTGTAAGAAAATTAACAAAAGGCTATATTATTCCCGAAATTTTTTCTTTATATAATAAACAATGCACATCTAAAAACTATAAAAAAATTTATATTATGAAAATATGCAATTAGACATATATTTTTCTTACATATTAGCCACAATATATATAAAATAAGCTTAAACGATGAATAGTGTCAATAACCATAATTTAGCAAATATTTCGGAACAAGTGATACTATAACATGAAAAAGCTTATTCTCAACGGTTTTCACAATTTTTTCCTTCTATAAACCAATGAATATTTAGGCGGTCTACATTTATGCTTGTTGTGGTGAGGGAATCTTACTAATATTTTATCCGTTTTATTATACATATTATATTTGATTTGTTACGTAATTTAATATGTTATTTTGATCATTAATATATTAAACTATACAAATGTAAAATCTAAATAAAATAATTAAATTTTAGAAGTACGCAATTAGACGATTCCACAATACATAAATAAGTTTGAACGAGTAAGTATGTCTTAGAGAGTTACATAACTATACCCTCTCTCTTTGAATCGTCATGATAGAGTAACGAGAAAATATAGTGTTTTCAAGAAAAAATTTACATATTTGATAATAAATGAAAATAAAGATTAAATTGTATGAGTGAAATTAAAAGCAATTATAAATTTATAAATATAATTAAATGAAAAAAATACTTAATAATACGGTTTTATGGTGAACCCATCTTTACTGGTTTAATTCATGCACATTCAGTGTGATAAAGTGATCATTTACAATTTTAAAGTGATCAATCACAAAAATAAGTTAATAATATATAATAAGTCCGACTTATAATAAGATGATCTCATATAAACAGGGGCAGAGCCAAAATTGACAAATTTCATGAAAGCACTATGCAACTTTTAAAAAATTATACTCTCGAGAGGGAGTAATATGTTTCTAACAGTTTTGTATCTTTGAACACTTGATATATACTATAAGTAATTTAATATTAAGACCCCTAATTTTTCAGGGCCTTGTGCGGTCAAACACATTGAATATATTCAGAACCTCCCACGCATATAAGCCGACATGTTAAAAGAAAGTGGTAAACCATTACTAAAAAATAAAATTGGATTAAAATGATTGAATCATACCAAATTTACACATAATAATGCAAAATAAGGCCAATCACGGAGCAACAGTTAATCACTTTTCCAGCTTTCCTGGGCCTAGAGCCAAGAAGTCGTAGCGTTCAGTTAGTGGCAGTTATAATGTTAGATATCCATCACCCTAGGTTAAAAGAAGTCGTAGCGTTTAGTAAACCCCTTTTTGGCCTTTTTTTTTTTAAATAAAAATAAATAATTTTCAATAATATTTATTATACAAATTCTTACTTGGGAGCGTATTTTGTAAAGACGGCTTTCACAAGCCAAGTCCGATTCCAAATAGGAAAAATTATTTTTAAAAAGCCAACCTTTTGGCCATCTGCAAATAAAGAGTCAACGTTTTATTTATTCAATAAAAAAGACAACCTTTGTCTCATTTTTGCAAATAAAGGGATAGCAGGTAAATTTTCAACTCTAAATTTATTGAATAAATGAAACGTTGACTCTTTATTTGCAAAAATAAGACATGTTGTCTTTTTATTGAATAAATGAAACGTTGACTCTTTATTTGCAGATGGTCAAAAGATTGACTGTTTAGAAACAATTTTTCCTTCTAAATATTACATTGTTAAACTCTAAATATATATTTAAATTGGACTTTTGATAGTCGTCTTTATAAAACACTGTCTCTCAAGAGAGCCCCTGTATTTATTTTTTATCTTTAAATTAAATGAAAATAAAAGCAAAAAGGGAAATAAAGGCAAGTTAGGTCCTCTGTTTCTATTATAAAAACCCGCCCAACTTACCATTTTCTTTTCACTCTCCCTCACTACACAAAACTTCTCCTCTATCCTAATTTTCAAGAGAGAGAAAATAAGGAGGCGAGAGAAGAAATTAAGGCACGAGTAATGGCGGAAATTTCTCTTAGATACTTTACTCTTTTCACATTGTTGATTTCCGTGTTTTTCTTGAGCTTCGTTAATGGAGGATTGCACAAAGATGAAGATGAAATTGCGACTTTAAGGTACTTTCACTTACATTGTGTCGTATTCGTTGAATTTTTTCTCGATTTAAGTTGGAATTGAATTTCATTGCGATTTTTGGTGTGCAGGATTGAAAAGCAGCTGAAAAGCATCATGAATTCATCAATGGCGGATAGGTATGCTGCTTGAAAGCTCTGTAATACTAATTTTAATTGAATAAAATAGTAATTGCATTCTTTTAATAAGGAAGGTTCAATTTACTGATAAAAAAGGTAAATTCCTTATGTTAGTTTTGTTGTTGATCCAAAAAGGATGAATTAATGCATTATGATGCTCTGTTTTGGAGATTGTTGCACTAATTAATGGCAATGTTGAAAAAGTTATTGAGTAGCCAATACCATATTGTGGTAAACAATAGCAGCATAGGTCTATTTGTAATTTTAGGGAAATCATAAATTAGATCATTAAATAACGGCGTCGGTCGTTACTCTTTTTTGGTTCTGTTTTATTGTTGCTACTTTTTTTTTGTTTTACATTAATGGCTAGTTTTTACATGGAAAGTTTTACCATTTTTTAAGTAACGATGCCAAACTACTAGTTACACTGGTAAATAATTAATAAATCACTCTTGAAACACAAATTCTCGTGAAAGACGATTTTTATAAGAAATCATCTCTAATTGAACTGATTCTTAGAGGAAAATGGAGTAAAAGTAGATATTAAATTTTAATGAGCAGGGCCTGAAAGACGGTCTCTCAGGCGTCTAGCTGCTCTTGAAATGGTCATAAATTTTTCTTCATTATTTTTTATAATTATCTATTATCTCAATCCCTTAAATATTTATTAACCAAAATTTAGATGCAGAGATCAATCACATTATCAAATTTAATGCAATCTTAATTGTATAGGCAATGACCTTATCTAATAATTCAGCATCGTGAGACTTTGATACTTTGATACTTGGAATCATAAAGATCACGCTTTTGTAGATTAATTGTATTTCAAAGAATTACAATATATTCCGTTTTTCAAATAAAATTGTAGAAATTTGTCTCGATTTAATCAAGACGAAAAAATATACTCCCTCCGTTTCTATTTGATCTTCCTATTTGGGTTTTTCACAAAGATTAAGAAAAATTGAATATTTGGTAGTAGTGAAAAGTAATGATTGTATTGGAATTATGAGAGGAAAAATAATTAAATAGTAGTGTGAATAATGATTGTATTGAAAGTATGAGAGAAAAAATAATTAAATAGTAGTGTGAAGTAAGGAAAGTGAGATTTTAAGGGGTAAAAGTGAGATGAAAACTTTCCAAAAATAGAAAGTATTTTAAAGTGGAAGAACTTTTGAAAGTACCCGTTATAGTAAGGTGGAAGAACATAAAGGAACGGAGGGAGTACTAGTTAAATATTTTAATTCAATTCATATCATGTTATATTGTAATGTGTTTAGTGTTAATGACTTTCAAAGTTATTGATGGACTATGAAAAAGGTAGCTAAACATTCGCAAAATATATTAGGGACCACCAAAAATTGTAAATTGTATTGAATTTTTTAAAAAATATGTACAAACTCTTAATATATTAAATAAAATATTGTGGCCCCTCCATTTTCTACTTTTTGTCTACTCATTTATTTGATGGATTGATAATTAACATCTTAATTTCGCTACTGCATCCAAACATGCATTTTATTGTTACTATGTAAGTTTCTTTTGGGTCTTTAAGTTTCTTTTGGGTCTTTGTATGGAAAAATGAATTTGACAGTGTTTTGTTGAACAATATGATGAATTCAGGGCCAAAGAAGCAGAAGTGAAAAATCAGCAAGCTGTAGTTGAGCGACCAGAAGAGATAGTATCCATGGTCCAAAGGTAAAATGCATTCCCTGAAATGCTCGTTAGGAGTATGACACACCATAAATGCTGAGCAACCAGAAAACATACCCACCACAATCCTACTCATAAATATTTTCAAACAAAGAACGTGCATGTCATAGTAGTGGACATACCATACTAGTATACTAGTAACATGTCATTTTCTTCTATTGTGCCACAATTGACGGTAGATTTACAGTCAAAAAGGACATTAAAAAGTTAAATATTGACTTCACATTTCACATTACTCCTATTGTTATAACTATAACCCAATAAGATTCTGTCAAATGAACTTTCTTGCATAAATAGTTCTTAAACAGCAGTTGGCCCCATTATCTGTGACTCTGAGTTTTTTCTACATGTCAGAGACTCTCACCAGTCACCAGTATCATTTTGAGGTTCTTAGATACTTGTATTTTAATGATGACTTAAGTGGATTTGCCTTTAAGAATCATAATTTTGCAATATGAAGTACTTTAACCGGAAAATTAGATAAAAATATTTTTTATAATGGAAGATAAAGAAATAACTTCTTTCATTTATAAAAGCCACATAGCGTACATTCAGTCATTCTAAATACTCCCTTAGAAACTGTTATTATTTAATATAAAGTGTCCCATTTGACTTTTGACACTATTTACTCAAATGAGGTTTTATTTGATTCATCTCAATATAAAAATTATTAATATCAACTTATAACTTATAACAATTTTTAGTTATACACAACTATTAATAATAGAAATAGCCTATTGAACACATAGCATTAAAGAAAATAAATAATTTGAATCAATGTTGCTAATATAGAAAGATAGAAATTTGTTTTGATAAACTGTGTCATATTATTAGTTGCTTAGGGACATTGCTCATGAATTTTGGCTACCTATATAATTTAATATACCAGTAGAATACCTTATATCTGGTATTAGGCCCTCCCATGTTAGAAATAACTTTATGTTCCACATGCCTCTGCTGCGAGATCTGCGCCTAATGTAATTAATTTGCCGTGTCTTTTTCCCCATTTCTACATACTCTTTAGAAGCATAACACTGCTAACTCAAGAATCAAGATATCATTCTTTATTTCACTCTTAGATTGAAGTTACTTCTTGCACACTATATAAATATAATTATAAATTTGATTTAATTTATACAGCATTTGACTCTGCCCAGCTTTATCATCTGGTCTTAGGTTGTTTTGTTTCTGGTACACTAATTTTAAAAAGAACTTGACAACAATAGATTTTTATTTCTATTGCAAATCAAATCACATGAGTTGAAAGCTTTTATTTAATTCTTTTCCAATAATTTTGGTGAGGTATATGCTATTCACTATTAACAATAATAATCTCCTTTATCTGTTTAGATATTTCTGAGACCGTCTCTCAGAGAGACGTCCCACAGACCCAACCCATTAAAGCTTATTTTTCCTCTTACTCTACTTTTTTTTAATGGGCGACCGTATTGGACCTTCTTCACGAACCCTTGCATCAATCAAGATACAGACAGTCTCCTGAGAAACCGTCTTTCTTCTGAAAGACGTCTCTCAAGCCCAATCCATTAAAGCTTATTACCTATATTTACTCTACATTTTTCCTAATGGGCCAACCCAGTTAGAGATGGTCTCTCAAAGAGACCGTCTCTCGTAAGAATTTGTGATCAAGATATAAGTCTGATTTGAGGCAAAGACAATGCCACATTTCTTATCAAAAATTTGATATGCTTTTATTTTGTGGCTTTAGATTTATATTTTGGACAAATCCCTGTAGATAAAACAGTCAAATTGATGGCAGAATGTGTGATCTCATTAAAGAAGTCTTCTGTTACTTATAGTAGAATTAGTTCGTCCCACCGACACCTCATTATTCTTATTTACATACTGATAATATTATGTCCTTTTCTTTTCATTTATGTCATCTACTATTTACTCTCCAACACCACAAGACCACAAGGATGTAGAAATAAATTCATCCTACCCCTGCCTTTTTTCCTTTTCCGTATGATCCGTAATGCATCCATTCTGTATGATCATCACATGTTGTCACATGACTAGTCTAACACACTGTAAAAAGTGCTGACTCATTGAGTCAAGAAATTACCACAGTCAAAGCTTAAGTTCATAGTTGAATCCTAAAATACGTTAATTCTCAATCACATCCTCTCAAACGATAGCATTTTAAATAAAAGTGTGGATGCAATACAAACTCATCTTATATTCCCACTAAGAGGTGCATAAGATTTGAATTCGTGATCTTACGTCACGTTCAATTTTATACCATGTTATAAACTAATTTTGTTAAAAGATTAAGTTGATAGCTTAAGTCTTATAAATAGAAACTCTTTTATACTTGCATTCATACCATGACGTATAGATATGCCTTTAATTTGATGATTTGATTATATATCATAAATTGCAGGAGTATTACCAACAGTACAACAAGGAGAAATCTAGGATATTTCTCATGTGGAACAGGGAACCCAATTGATGATTGTTGGAGATGTGATTCTGACTGGCATAATAACCGAAAACGGCTTGCTGACTGTGCAATTGGGTTTGGACGCAATGCCATTGGCGGTCGTGATGGTCGATTCTATGTGGTCACTGACCCAAGTGACCATGACGCAGTGAACCCAAAGCCGGGCACACTCCGTCATGCTGTCATCCAAGAGGAGCCACTATGGATCATTTTCCAAAGGGATATGGTGATCACATTAAAAGAAGAGTTGATCATGAATAGTTTCAAGACCATTGATGGAAGAGGAGCAAATGTTCATATTGCTAATGGAGCCTGCATTACTGTCCAATTTATTACCAATATTATTATCCATGGTATCCATATCCATGACTGTAAGCCAACCGGTAACGCAATGGTTAGAAGTTCACCTTCTCATTATGGTTTTAGAGGAGTAGCTGATGGTGATGGGATTTCTATCTTTGGTTCGAGTCATATTTGGATTGATCATAACTCACTGTCTAATTGTGCTGATGGGCTCATTGATGCTGTTATTGGCTCTACTGCCATTACCATTTCTAACAATTATTTCACTCACCACAATGAGGTAAAATCTCAATCACATTCTTACATTATGTAACTAATTACAGTTAGGAGCAGAGAATCCTCACAATAGATTTTGAGGCCCTTTTTATTTTACATTTTTAAACAATTTTGGAGCCTAAAATCAAGTAATTAAATTACAGATAAAGTGAGAAAAACCTTGCACATTTTCAGAACCCAACCAGACCTAAGTTGTGACAATAATTTTTGTTTCCTTTTTTGACTGAAAACAGGTGATGTTACTTGGTCACGCGGACTCGTATGTAAGGGATAAAGTGATGCAAGTCACCATTGCCTATAATCACTTTGGAGAAGGACTTATGCAGAGGATGCCAAGGTGTAGACATGGACACTTCCACGTTGTTAACAATGACTATACTCACTGGGAAATGTATGCCATAGGAGGAAGTGCAGATCCCACCATTAATAGCCAAGGGAATAGATATCTTGCCCCAGCAAACCCATTTGCCAAAGAGGTAAAGTATCTAATACTATCTGTGTTCTTTGATTTGCTACACTTTTTATTTTGAACATTTTCCTTAATTTTACTACAATTACATTATTAATTTTGACCTCATATTTTCCCACCTAATTAATAAAAAAAAAAACCCTTCTATACAGACAACTATATTAAAGGGTGTGTTTTTGTAAATGGCTTTCTCGTTTTTTGGTTGGACCAAAAAGTTAATGCTACCTTCTAGTCAAACAAGTCAACATGTAAAACGGTGATAATATTATTTTCTCTGTATATGACTAATTGTTGTATATTTGACAAATGACAGGTAACCAAGAGGGTCACAAGTGAAGGAAATTGGAAGAGTTGGAACTGGAGATCAGAAGGTGATTTGCTACTAAATGGAGCCTTCTTTACCCCATCAGGCTCAGGAGCTGGTGCTAGCTATGCTAAAGCCTCCAGTTTGGCAGCCAAGCCATCAAGCCTTGTTGGCACCCTTACTGCTGGTTCTGGTGCACTCAGCTGTCGTCGTGGTCGACAATGCTAGTCCAATTTACCCAGACTTACTAAAAATTCAACAGACAACACACAAAACCCACAGTAAAGAAAAAACAAAAATTAAATTCCCCTTTTTACTTTCATTCAAGAACAGCGAGTATATAGGCCTAAGCCAATTGTTAAACTCCCCTTGTCGCTCCATCTCGCTCTCATTGTCCGGGTTTATTTTAAAAACCGAAATTGAGGCGAATCTGGAAGCGTTGTTCATTTCCTATGTTATGTCTAAGCATTTCTTCTGAACTATCCCAATTATAAACTCAATCTTTCTGTCATAGGTTCTGAGTGACTTTCTCTGTCACTCTAGTAGCATTTCTTTCAGATTAAGAAAATCAATATAGTCCAAATTGCAGAAAACACAAATTAGAACAAGGAATTGGAAATTGTAAGCATTATTGTGTAACACTATTATTACAAGTTATATTCATCATTCTATATGCATTAACTTCGATGCCATTTTCATTCTTTTTTATGTGCATATTGCTTCTTTTATTTCAAGTTTGTCTTGCAATAACATTAATGTGAATTAAACATACAAAAGTGCCCACCATTTGATTAGCATATGGAAGGGTGGGTCCATTTTTTGGCAAAGACATGTGAGAATTCTTTGACCTACAATACAAATCTAATTAATATTAGACCTACCAAGCTCAATTTAGGGGGCTTCCAAATGCAGCTGTCTTTTCAACTCTAGGCTAGATATTAACAAGAGTTCCTTATTGGAGAAAGATTATCGTCTGAAATTACACAAATTCTTGTGAGAGAGACCATCTCAACTTGGCCCGGTCTATTATATATTTTTTGAAATATTGTAAGTAGGCATTAAGAATAAAGTAACTATGTAATTAGACATTTAAGACATTAACAGTAGCATTAAGGATACGATAGGTAAGTATTAGAGATAATGTAAGTAGACATTACGAATACGGTAAGTGGACATTAATCTTTAATGAGCTGAGCTTAAGAGACATTTCTCAAAAAGACTAACAGCCGAAATTAATGCATATTTACTTTTCAGTCTCAAATGAACCTAGTTTTTTATGGATAAACATGTACTTAGAGATTAAAACCACATGTAATTTGAAGTGACACGAACTAATGAAATGCCGGGTATCTGGTGGGCATCAAAAACACATACAATTGATGAAAGCGATATTGTCATGGATAAAAAAGCAGAATTGTTGTGGATTATGACTTGGATGATCCAACTCCACCTGCGAATGCTCTTATATTTGTTGTCGATCCTAAGCCCAGATGATGGGGAGGATTGCGCTAAGTTAGTGACAATCATCGTCTTATGGAAGGAGCTAGATTCAAAATAACAAAAGGGCGTAAAATAGAGTGCACTTCCAGACTCGAACATAGTGAACGTATGTGAGGATTGATAGGTCATTGCTCGAAGTGGTGTGCTAATCTTTCAATATTTTGATCGTATGGTTTTATCAATTCGTAAACTAATTCGATTTTCTTATTCTATTCGCAGCTTCTATTCAAATTTTCCGAAAATTTGAGCTGATTTGGTTTGAATTTTGACTAAACGTGATTTGAATTTACATTGAACAAAAAACGAAATAAATTCGGGAACCAAACTTTCACCTTTAGAAAGTTAGAGACAAATGTGCTGCTCTTAAGCTGTGTTTCAAGTGTCGTTGCTTAACTTTTTCGAAAACAGATATTACTAAAAATGTAACTCATAAGATCAATGCGGGCTGCTCAAACAAAACCCGCAATGGAAACATTATGGAAAATTTGAAATAAATAAGATTCTTAATAAAAAAAAAAACATGTAATAAGATTCAAATCAAAACTTATTCCAAAAGTAAGCGTGTAATCCGCAAACCTTAGGTTCGGGCTGTTCGCACTTAGTAAGTGCGAACAGACTGAAAAACTGAAATAGGCTGTTCGTTGTTACTAACAGCGAACAACCTGTTTTAGGTTTTCAGGTTGTTCGCACTTGGTAAGTGCGAACAACTCTTGTCTTAAAATCAGCATGTTGACCCTGTTTGACCTGTTCGCAGTTACTAAGTGCGAACAGACACTTGATTTTTTTTACCAGTTTATTACTGTTCGCACTTACTAAGTGCGAACAGACCCGAACCTGTGCTTTGGGGTATCAGACGCTTATATTTGGAATAAGTTTGATTTGGATCTTATTGCATGCTTTTTTTTGATTAAAAATCTTATCTATTTCAAATTTTCAACATTATGTGACCGAGATGTTCTTTAAGAGTAAAGGTGAAATTCTATCATATTACAAAAAGAACAAACTGATATAAAAGTACAAGGTTAAACCGAAGAATTCGTTCTACAGGGTACATCAAACCACCGAAAAGCAATGTAGAACTAACTGTTTTATAGCAAAATCACCCAGATAGTTATACGTCAAGGGATCATCGGGGATGAATGCATAATATACGAATTATAATACGAAACCCCAGAATCTGTAATGAATCCCTTGGAAATAATATCATTACTTCTAGCCCAAATTACAAGCACTTTGTAAAATCGGTTCAATGTAAGTAGATTTGTTCCTACTGCTTAAGCCTTAAAACACTAGAGACACACAGGTTTTACCTCTCGAGCTACCAAAAATACGAAAAAGGAAGATCAAAAAGGAGTACCTGTCCCACTTCTAGTTTCGGTTGGGCTGTATAACGCAGACCGATTTCTTGGTCTATTCTCCTCCAACTGCTTGACGACTTCCTCCATCGTGGGTCGAGCTGAAGCCACTGGAGCGCAGCATCCCATCGCAAGCTTCAATGCATGAACCAACCCGTCTTCCATGGGGCTTCTTATACCTTTTAGAACCTCAACATCAAAGACCTCCATCGTTGTCTCTTCTAGAACAGCGGTTTTCACCATTGACGGTAAATCCATATAATCACCGCTTCGTGAGTTTTTGTCGGGCTTCTTTCCGATCAAAATCTCGAGCATTAATATACCAAATGCATACACATCAGTTCTTGGATTGCATTTATTCATCTTTTGAAGCTCTGGAGCCCTGTATCCCTCTGACTTCAGTTGGGACAACATTTCATCAGCTACATCCGGGATCATTAGCTTGTCGACCCCAATTTCGGTAAGCCTAGCTACAAAGAAATCATCGACTAGTACATTCTTGGATTTCACGTTTCCATGAGTCATAGTTGTCTCTAGCCCTGTATGAAGATATGCTAGTCCTCTGGCTATACCAAGTGCAATTTTGTGGCGTCTAGCCCAGTTCAGTACCGGTTTACCTGGCTTAGGATCTGATTCAACACATTTCACAATTCAGTAAACATAGAAAAAAGACAAAAAAATTGTTAATTGCATCAATAATCATATTCAGAATTCAAGTTTAATGTTTGGACATTACAGTATCAGATAACAAGTGAAAGAACGAATTCATAAATAAATACTACTATTCACCGATTGCAACCACGATAAGAATAATTTATGTCTTTGCAGGTCTTTCTTGAGCTGAGGGTCTCAATGGTTGCAACTTTATCTCCTTTGATAAGGGAATGGTTTGTCGTCTTTCATCCCTTATCGAACCCTCTCAGAGCCTGATCGTAGCATCTATAAGCGAGATACACTGTGTATGATGATGATCACAATAGGAATAACCTCTCCATTCCCAATGGAGCCAAAGATTTATAGTTATTGGTTATGGATCATAACGGATCATATCAAAATGGCTAATTATGTGCACTTAAGGTAATGAAAAGAATTAAGCAACGTAGATACTTACAACGGCAGTTGTGGCTTATGGATAACACCAATGCAACGATTACAACCCATCATATATATTGTAAACTAAATATATCAATTTCAGGTGCATGCATTTTTTTTTAGCTTCTGCCAAAGGTTATGGGTGATCAATTCGGTTCCTGGCTAAAACTGCACCAGCCTGGTGCTTTCAAATGGGAAACTTGCACTCGCAATCATGTTTACCCAGTTTCATTGTTTGTTCACTAGCAAAATGAGGTAAATCGGACATTAACCATAATACCAGAACCAGTGCGGTTTCCATTAAGCCCGGATTTAAGTCATTTAACCAGAAATTGTCCATTACTCTCTCCATCTCTTCAAGTTTGCAATATACGACTCTAGAAGCTCTCATATAATCTTGTCAGACTAATGAGAGCTAGGTGCAATAATTCTTAAGAAATTGTTGCAAACTCAGGAATAGGAGTAATGTAACTATATCAGCATCTTATTAGTAGTCTATTGAGTACTTACTTTCACATAGAGATGTTCAGTCGGGTCATCGGGTTGATTTCGGGTCAAGTGTTTCGAGTCGGTTCAAAAAGAATCTTGCGTACACATTGATTTTTACATTATTTTAAATGCATTTTAAAGTCAGGTGAAGTCAGATTCGGTTATAAGGTCGAATAAATACCGGGTTATCCAGCCTGTTTTGAATACCTGTACTTTCACACACTTAAGTTTTAAAGGATACAAATTAGGTATCTTATGCAATTTTCTATTTATGTCTCTATCTTAACAGGTCAAAGATTCTAGTATATCATTAATCCTGTCCTATGAAAAGGCACAAGAAACAGCAAATAGAACAAGACATTGAAAGAAACATACCATGTAGAAGCTCATAAAGAGTTCTGGTAGGAACATAATCATAAATCAGCAGCTTCTCTCCTCTCTTTCCCTGATAAAAAGCTCTCAAGGGATCCAAATTTTCATGACGAAGACGACCAAGCTGCTTTACAACAGGCAAACATGAACTCCTATCCTTACAACAACCTTCTCTCAATAACCTCAACGCAATAGTCCCTCCATCCGTAAGCTTCGCCTTATAAGATGTTCCATAGCTCGTTTTCTCAATAACTTGTCCAGTAGCATTCAACACATCCTCCAATGTCAAATTCTCACCTCCTTGAAACACTATAAGCTTTGCTTCACCTGTTTCACCACCAGTTTCATCTTCCTCACAATCCTCCAAATAATCCTCATTATCTTCCCTATTTTTCCTCCTCCTATTTTGCAAATAACCAATCAAAACAGACACAGCAACAACACTACCAGTCATCATACCAATCACAAGACCAGCAATTGCACCAGGACTCATATTACCCCCTCCATTACAACTTTTTAAAGGGTACCCACATAATTGAGGATTGTTCCCTACAAAAGGGTCAGCTCCAAACTTACTCCCCACAGAATTTGGCAACAACCCACTAAAGTTATTGTAAGATAAATTCAATTTATCAAGTTGTAATTGAGCTACATCATCAGGAATCACACCAGTAAACATATTATGACTAAGATCAACAACTTTAACATTTCTAAACCTAGTTATAAATTCAGGAAACAACCCAGAAAATTTATTATCCCCTAAATCAAGTTCCTTTAAGTTATCACAAGTAGAGTTAGGTAAAACAGGTGCAGGGAGTGAACCAGAAAGAGCATTACCATGGAGCCGAAGCGAAACGAGCCGATCACAGAGGTTCCAAATGGAAGGAGATAAAGACCCAGTAAGCAAATTCTGACCCAAATCAATATCAGTAAGTGAAGAACTGTAACCAAGCTCTAATGGCACACCTTGCGACAATGAATTAACACTCAAATAAAGGGTTTGAAGAGCAGAAAGCTGGCCAATTTCTCTAGGAATAGAACCAGAAAGATTAGCAGAAGGAAGTTGAAGAGATAGAAGGTGAAGAGAAGGGTCTTTGTAAAGAGAAAGACTTGACCAATGAGGTGAAGAAAGAGTATCACAGTTAACAGAAGAACCATTAGAGAAAACCCATTTAAGACCTTTCCATTGACAAAGAGGAATGGTTGCATTCCATGAAGAAAGGAGAAGACTTTCAGTATTACCTTGTAAAGTTGGTTTGATTTTGTACAGTACAAGTTCAACATCAGTAGGAGAACTTGTTGAAACACCATCAGAAGAAGAAAAACAGAGGAGGGAAAAGGTGAAGAAGGAGAAGAAGAGAAAAAGGGGATGAAGAAATGCCATTGAAAAGAAAGGAGGTTTGATAATGGAGGGGTAGAGTCTAGAGATAGAGAGAGAAAGCAGAGAGTGCAGAAGAATGGAGTAGTGTGAGTGGGGGGGTTTCTTTGAGGTTTTTGCTTTTTGGGAAAGCTGTGTTTTGACCAGTGTATAATGTTGGGTGTGTGACTTTTTTGAATTTTTCATTCATTAATTTGGTGTCTTTTTTCTGTAGTTTTACTCTTTTGTTGCATGCTTGTCCATTTTATATGTTTATGTAAAAAGCCAAAATTTGAAGTTTTTAGGTCATAAAGAAAATACTATAGAATAAATATATACGAGACCATCTCACGATCGGTAAGACGACCTCAAAACAAGAAGCTTATAAGCTAAATGTTTACAATATTAGACTATTTAACTCAAGTATGAGACATGTCTCACCGTAAGGTGTCCTATTGCGTTAAGGTTTAAGAAGATGAGTGTTATATTTGCACGCCCACCATAGTAACACAAATTTTTGTGAGAGACGGTCTCTTTGAGAAACCATCTTTAATTGGGTTGACCCATTGAGAAAAATATGAAATAAATATAAAAAATAAACTTTAATGGATTGGGCCTGAGAGACGTCTCTAAAAAAGACGGTCTCTCATGGCACAGTAATAGTAAGCCTACATAGAGATTAGAAAGTGTTCCACTAACCATTTGCCGTTTTGCTCTCTCGCACCACACCCAACGTCTTGTCTCTCTTCTTCATAAAGGTAAGCCCTTATGTGTAACCAAAGAGATTATGTTTCTATAGTTATGTCCTTACTTATGATTTACGACCCTACACGTGGCATTGATACCACCTTCTAACCGTTGATTCAATCATCAAGATAATGGATGAGACAAGAGATGATTAACTTGAATCCTGTAATGGATACAATCATGTTATATTCCCAATTGTGGGCTCCATTTGTTTTGTGAGTTCAAGTAGTCTTAAAATAAAAGAGCTTCATGCAGGTAAAGTTCACTCGGATGGATGGAGGTATTATGGGTATTTTTTTTACGTTAAGTTGATTTTTTGACATGATATTAGAGTTTTGTGCGATTCTGCATGAGTATTTTCAGCACGCTCATGCATTTGACTATTGTTTTCAGCTTACTTCGTATGCATTTTCCCTTTTTTTTAATTTTTTTTTTTTTACGGTTTTCCTTTTTTTAATTTATTTATTATATGTTATTATAAATTTTATTATATGTTATTATTAAATTTTATTATTATATGTTATTATAAATTTTATTATATGTTATTATAAAATTTTATTATAAATGTTATTATTAATAATTTTAATTTGTTTTAAAATATGTTACTAAGGGGACCCCATGAGAGAGGGTTACCGGTTCTCGCTAGGAGGGCTAGGCGAAGAGGCTCGATATAGCCGTCCAACGATGAGTACGCTACAACAAGTGCGATCGACTTGACCACAGCGAGCTCGCGAGCTATACATTTGACCTCGCACGACTATGATACCGAAGTTCGATGAGTCGTGGGTGAGGAGGAGTCGGCTGGGCGATCGCCGAGTGGGCCCCGATCGGGAGCCGCAGGTAAGTTTAAGAGAAGACCTCAAAGCGCTGCCGACTTCTCGATCAGCCGGTAGCGCCATGTTCGAGGATGCGCTCCACGGAGGCGAGGCGCCACGCTCGATGATCCCGACCGGGTGATTAGAAAACCCGGGGCCCGGTCGATACTGCTTGATTCCCGCCTACGGAGGGCACGTGCGAGGGTTATTTTCGAGGGGTTGAGCTGAACCCTCCTATTTTAGAGTGTCGCCTTAGGAAGAAGACGATCGACTCTATCATCGACTCGCAGACATGTCCGATGAGCGACGATTCTACCGACTACCGAAGCCGGCGTCTTCCTTACGCGGCACCAAGACATCGATAGGCCCGATAAGCGCCTTTGTGGAGAGGTGGCAGCCGGATAGGAACACCTTCCACATGCCATGGGGCAAGATGACTATTATGTTGCACGAGTGCAACGCATTTTAGGGCTTACTATTGATGGTGCTCTTCCTATTGATCTGCCTGATGCCGAATGGAAGTTGGGCCTGGCCAGTTTATTTGGGGACCCGATGGCTGAGCTGCGGAGAAAGGAGTCCTTCGTTAACGGCAAGATTAACGCTGCGGAGTTGTTGAGCCGTACACCGCTCCGCCTTTGAGACGCGACTCACGCTTACTATAGGTCAGTAGTCTGCTCGGCGCCGTTGATAAGACCGAATTGGATGAGACCGCACCCTATTATTGCCGTATCACGATAAGGGTGAGATTGCTTCGGGGTCGCATACGGCGATCTTTATCGCCAATTGGTACTGCGCGAGGGTCGGATGCCGACTATCATGGGTTGTCCGACGCTCTTACGACATGGATTTACGAGTACTTCCGCCTTTCGCCCATCCTCGCCTAGCGATATCCGTAAAAGACTCGATGAGATGTGGTCCCCCTAGAAGCCAACCAGGGAGCTAAGCAGACTAAGAGAATACAGAGGCATATTGGACTCTTTGACAGAGGCACAAGTTTCGTACTTTCCTTAACACACCTTTACGTTTGTTATTGTTATTTTATATTAAGATGTTTATAATGCGAATGTCTTATGCAGGTTGAGTGGACTCCCTACGGTAATGATCCAAGGGCTTTACTGAATGCGCACCCACGCACCACGTTCATTGGGGGTATCACTTGCTTTGATATCATCGAGGTGTATTTGCCTGAGAGGACTGTCCGGCAGCTAGGGTTTGTACAGTCTTGTAACAGACTCAAAATTCTCAATATTAATCTTCCGATTAATTATTCTAAATTTTCAATTCAAATTCATAATCCTTTGGTTATAAACCAAACCTTTTTTAATTTTTTAAATTAAATATTTTTATTAATTAAAATTTTCATATTTTGAGTTGGATAGGATGTTATGCTCTTGGTTATCCATTTCTAACTCTTTTTTCCAACTTATCTTTCAATTGGTCACATCCGTATCATGGATGGCAGCATTTTGCAGGATTTAGTTTCAGGTTCCGATTCAGGCCGCAGCAATTATTATTTATCGAGAACTTAGCTGCTTTTTGTGTCTTTATTTATGACTTGATGTTGATGTACTTTTACTTTTTAAAAATTTTTAGCAAACGATGTTTCTTATCGGATGTAATATTTTACTTTTATTTAAAATAGTTTTAGTTTTTATGATATAAAGTTTTTAACAATTCAACATTTTAAGACTTCCGCAATATTTTTTGTATAAACATTATTATTAAATATTAATTATGTATCGAGATTGCCGCATCTGTTACACGTGGTATCAGAGCTAAAGTTACTCGAATCGTGGAACTTCGGTTTCATGTTAAAGAAGGTTCTCGATAGCCGGCATTTAAAAAAAAAAGATTTTCTTTTGTTTTAAATGATTTTTTTATAATAAAATAACTTTTTCTATTTTTTTTATGTGCTTGTGTGACCATGTGTAGATTACATGTTATGATTATGATTATGTTAATCTAATATCGTTCACATGTTTAAATTTCATTTGAGATTATGAGAGGTAATAATATTCCCTTACTCAGGAGTCTAGGATTTGAGAGTTGGAATAACAATTAACATGAATGAAGAGTTTGAAGGTAAAGTTATTTTTGATCATTTTCTCGTAGCAAATTTTTTTTTCCATTCATATTATTTTTCATCCTAGAGTCTACCGATCTTTTATCTCTACCTCTTCTCTTCACAATCCTCTGTCTTTCAAACCTAAGAAATTCATTCCCTAGATTTGTTCACCTATTGATTCACCATTCCTATGTGACCGTATCTTCTCTACTTCCCTCTCAAGACTTTAGATCATCATTTAATGTCGACTTGATAGTGTTTGAAATGGGTTCTTATAATATAATTTGGGTGTTAAGTTGTATGGATGTCACCGTGTGGAAATGTTTTTTTTGGTAAGGAGAATATTGTTGGGTTAAGACTCATGGAGGAGAGTCCTTGATTGAGAACAATTATGTGTCCCCTATTCAAACGATTAACGTTGTTCAGGCCATTGAAATGATTAATCATAAATATGAGGGATACATGCATGTGTTTTATTTCTAGTGATAAAGAGATAAAAAAAATTAAGTCTTGAGGAAAACCCGATTGTTTGGGAACACCCTAATGTTTATCTTTAGGATTCACATGGTTTACACGCGAGCAGAGTCGTAGATTTCCATATTGTTCTGATTTTTGATGTTATCCCTTTCTCCAACACTATGAATTGTTTTACCCTGATTGAGTTAACCAAATTAAAAAGGTTGTGGGATGAGTTATTCGAAAGAAAAAAAAAGGTTTTATTCGTCCTGATGTGTTGCCTTGGGTAGCCCCGTTTTATTTGTTAAAAAAAAATGATCGTACATAAGGTTGTGCGTTGACTATAGAGAGATTAAAAAGATTACCATCATGAACCATAACCCTTTGTCTAGTATAGATGATCTTTTGGATGAGTTACAAACTAGGTACTCAAGAGTTCTCTAAGATTTATTTGAGGTCTAGGTATCATCAGTTAAGGCTAGTTGAGGAGGATATTCCTATAACTGCGTTCTAGACCAATTATGGATTTATGAGTTTCGGTGATGTCATTTGGGGTAACAAATATGCCAACAACGTTTATGGATTTGATGCAGAGATACGTTCGTTCTTATTTGGATAAGTTTATAATTTTTATGAAATTTGGGTTATTTGAGAAACCTAGAGCAATATCTGGAACATTTGAGGATTATTCTAAAACTTTTGAGAGAAGAAAAATATATATATATACTTAGGAAATTTATTAAGGTTGAGTCTTAGCTTGAGGAACTAGTTATTCTAAGTTATGTTATGTCTAAAGATGGAAGTTCTGTGGATCCGGAGAAAATTAAGACGATAACAAATTATCGATTCCGAGTAGTGTAACTGAAGTTCATAGCGTTTTGGGTTTTGCGGTTAGTATAGAAAATATGTTGATAATTTCTTTAAGGTTGCCTGTTCCATGTTTGAGTTGTTGAAGAAAATGATGCGATTTTAATATAGTGAGAGGTAAACGATTGCTTTTAAGGAATTAAAAAAAAAATAAAAATAAATAGGAGACTCACTACCGCTCATGTATTGATAGTGCATGATTGTAGCAAACCATTTATGGTCTATTTTGATGCTTCATTTAAAGGTTTAGGTTGTGTACTAAACAAGAAGTAAATGTCATAACTTATTTATTTAGGCAGTTGAGGCCACAAGAGGTGAATTGCCCTATACACGATATTGAACTTGAGGTAATCCTTGCTCTAAAATTGTGAAGACATTTTTTTATGGGTTATCGTGTAAGATCTACAATGATCATCAAAATTTGAGGTATGTTTTCAACCAGAAGGAATTTATTATTAGGATTATGTCTTGAAATTTTGAAGGCGATAACAAGTTGGCTTATGTTTTAAGGAGGAGACCGAGACTGTGGAATATGTATCTTACGAGTTTACCCTAAAATTAAGAGTTCGAAATTAGAGATTTGTAGCCAATATGAGGTTAGACGATATTTGAGAACAATGACCATAAAAATAAACTTTGGTTAATCATATCAATGAGGCACAACTTGAGGTACAGGAGATTATCGAGTTAATCCTTAGAGATGTAGAAAATGATATTAATGCTTTTGAGATAAGAAAAAGAGGAAAAGTTGAGTCTGAAAGTTATTGGACCTTTTGAAATTTTGAGAAGAGTCAGATAAGTTGCTTATGAGTTGCCTTTACCTTTGAGTTTGGTAAAATTCATAATATGTTCCATGTTTGACAGTTTAGGAAGTATATTCAGTATCCATCACATGTGCTAACCCCTCAACCCCTTCAGGTCGATAGGTCCTTAGCCTATGAGAACAGACCTATCAGGATTTTGGAAACCTGAGTCAAAGAATTGAGAAACTCTAAGATTTCGTTAGTCAAGGCTTTGTGGTCAAACCATAGAGTCAAGGAGGTACTTGGGAAAATGAAGCAGACATGAAAGAGCGATACCCTAACCTTTTCGATAAGTTCTAGTTTCGGGACGAAACTATCTTAAGGGGGAAAGAGTTGTAACAGACTCAAAATTCTCAATATTAATCTTCCGATTAATTATTCTAAATTTTCAATTCAAATTCATAATCCTTTGGTTATCCATTTCTAATCATCTTTAAATCCTAAACCTTTTCTAGATTATGTAATTTCTTTCAAATATTAAAGTTTAAATTATTATTTTGTAAATGTAGTGTAAAATTTTCATATTTTGAGTTGGATAGGATGTTATGCTCGGCGTTACCGCTGACCGATTCAATTGGCTGTTATCCGTATCATGGATGGCAGCATTTTGCAGGATTTAGTTTCAGGTTCCGATTCAGGCCGCAGCAATTATTATTTATCGAGAACTTAGCTGCTTTTTGTGTCTTTATTTATGACTTGATGTTGATGTACTTTTACTTTTTAAAAATTTTTAGCAAACAATGTTTCTTATCGGATGTAATATTTTACTTTTATTTAAAATAGTTTTAGTTTTTATGATATAAAGTTTTTAACAATTCAACATTTTAAGACTTCCGCAATATTTTTTGTATAAACATTATTATTAAATATTAATTATGTATCGAGATTGCCGCATATGTTACAAGTCTCTTCCTGTCTCCCCTCTGAGACCCGCCGAGGCTCACCGACTAGCTACGGGAGGCTACTCACTGACCTTCCCCCATTTGACTATGTACACGGAGACATGGAGTAGGTTTCCTGTTTGTGCCAAAGTTGATCATAGAGAGTTGCGTGTAGCAGCTTATCCATCAGAGGCAGTACCCGAGTACATAGACTGGTTTAGGGTGTGCTCACATGCTTTTATCATTCCCGGTGATGGTCCACCCAACTCTTATGATATGGCGGATAACAAGGAGGCTTATATTAGTGCTTTGACTTATTTTTTATATTTAAATGCGACAACATATTTTAATGGTTGTCTAATATTTTTTTTTTTGTTTTATAGTTTGCATCTGAAGCCATGTCCCGCATGGCTCCACTGACCAGGATGGAAGACATAAAGGATTGGCAGCTTCGGGAGCAAGAAGCCGCTAATTTGTATATTGATGGATTGAGAGATTTACTGGCTGAGTGGCAACTTTACAAGGAACAAGGGCCACATTAGATTTATGTTTATTTGTAAACTTTTATTAGTATTTGTTTGACGTTATATTTTATTTCATGAACTAAATTTAGATTTTATTTTAATTAGATTTGTATGAACTAAATTTATTTGACGTTATGTTGAACACATTTATATTTCGAACTGCATGAATTCAATTAAATACAATGAAAGAATATGGACCTTAATACACTGAAAGAATTATAAATGTTTATATACAAGTAAAGAATTATGAATGAAATACAATAAAATAATTATGGACTATCTAAGTTGATTGCATCATCAGCTGTATTATTTGACTCATATCTGCATTCAGCCTGTTTGTTCTTACTTGACCTTCTCTATATACAAAGAACGGGTGATTATGTCTGCCCTTTTTCCCCTGGACACACTCTTATCGTCCAAGGTCTTTCTTCTGGATTACGGCTGGTTCCTATAATCATAAATTTGCAACCAGACGCACTACATGTTGTACCAGGTCTAACAGCATTATTTAGGTTCAAATCACCCCTATATTTACCATATCTATGACAACGTAAGTACAAACTTTTCCTTGTACGTCCTTCCTTATGTTTATAAGAAGCACGTACAAATTGAAAACCAATTTGTAATGCTATCTCATCGGCCCAATTATGTAACTCATCTATAGATGCAAATTTTCTATCCGTAACAAATCTATCAAAATAATCTACGTTATCACCTAAGTTTTCATTATCCTGCAAATATAAAAAAAAATAAATATAATCTACACATAATCAACATCAAAACTTAATAAAGTTCAATACTTATTTTTAAAATAAATTAAATTATTAATTAATCATAAAACAATAAATATTATAAATCAATTAAATAATATTAACATAAACATATTATAAATAAATTAAATAATATTAACATAAACATATTATAAATAAATTAAATAATATTAACATTATTATAAATAATAAATAATTAAATTAACAATAAAAAACATATTATAAATAAATTATATTATATAAATAATAAATAAATGTGCGAAACATGAGTAGATCGACAAACGGCGAAAATACCATGGCATGACAAACGTGCATTGTCATCATGGTACAATCGCACGTTTTGTGCGATTCTGCCATGGTATTTTCGCACGTTTTGTGCGATTTTGCCATGGTTTATTCGCACATTTCGTGCGATTTTTCCAATTTTTTTTTTTATTCAATTTTGAAACGATTAATTTACTTACCGAATCGTAATCTTGTTCGTTTTGGTTCGCCATTATTGTTCGATTACTATATTTTGCTTGTTTTCGTTCGGAACGTTTTTTTAGAGATTTTTACAGAGATGTTACACTTTTTCGGTTTTAAAATTATTAAGAAAATATTTATTTATATATTCAGTTTTTATTTATTTATTTTTTTAATTTATTTAAAATTAGAGGTGGCGATTTAATTAAAAGGGTGGCGACAAATAATAATACCCATTTCATAAAGTACTCCTCTTTTGGATTACTTTTATTATGATGCCTCCATTTTACAATCCTCTTGTATAAATAAATGATGCTAAGATACTATTTTCTCTGTCTAATTGAATTTATAAGTCAAAAAATTCTCATTTTAATTATATAGTGTAAATTTATAAGGCCTAGGAAAATATTTCACAGATAAACCCTGATTAGAATATAAAGAAAAATTTCATTTTAAATTGGTTTTGTACAAATATGTATTTATGGAAGTTGATAGAATGTTTAGATATTTTGCAACTTTAACTATCAAATTAAATCAACGGCTTTGGATTAGAAATGTAGATTCATAAAATTCTCACTTTTTTTTTTGTATATTTCGCACATGATCAACACAATACAAATTTCTTTCTTATGTTTTCATTTCGAATTATGTACATTACTCATAACGATACGTTTTTAAAAAACGGACGTCCTAATTGCTCTTATGGGATAACTCTTTCGTAAATTCGGTCAAAACAAGCTAAGTACTTGTCGGAAAATATCTTTTTCGGTCTACATGTCGGGAAATAGGCGAATAAGTACTTGTTTCGACTGGATTTCCCGAAAGAGTTATCTCATAAGGGTACAGTTTTTTGAAAAAAAATTGTTATGATGGGTAAAAACGATATTAAAGTGCTAAAACACAAATGTATTATTGGTAATTAGGAAAGTCATAAGTGATTGGGATGGTCAACAGTCACTTTGTCTGAATGACGTAGATTTTGATACTTTGATAGCAGTAATTAAAAAAAAAACTGCAATCAGCAAAAGCCCTAAACTTTTGTTTTTTTTGCTAATTACTCTTAACTTTACAAACCAAAAATTACCTTTAAATGCCCACATGAGTAAAAGATAGTTTGAAAATGCATAAACTTATACGCCAAAAATCATATATTATCATCACATACAAAAAGTTGATAGCGATATAATTAATTATGATAGCCCTGGCCATCATATTATTACTTAGAAAACTTTGAATTCATACTTAGTAGGAGTATCTTTTTATCATGAACATAATTATATACTTAGAAATCATTGAATTTATATCGGATCAAATGTCTTTAACTCGAATAGGAAAGGGAGCTTCGTTAGAGGCGTCAAACAGATTCAAAGATCTTGTAATCGATTTCGACTTTAAAATGAATTTAAATCATATAAAATTCAATGTGTGTGGACAGAAGAATCAATTTGAATCGATCAAAAAACCTAAACTAAAATCGATTCGATGATTCAAACAAACGTCTCTATTGGCTGGCAGCCTAAAAACTAGGCTCATTAGAAGGGACAAACTTTTAACTCAATCATGCCTCTATCTGGATGAACAAATAAAAGTTGACCTGCAGGAGTTAATCCTCTTTGTGGATCTGACTAGGGATAGGGATAATTGGATGCGTCATATACATGTTTTAGATTACTGATTTCCTCTTAGATTACTTATTGGTGATCTTGTTCTCTTGCTTTTGCTCGTTTCTATATTTTATAATTAGTATTATTTTTTATAATTGTTTTACGTTTTATTTTATCTGTACGCGTTTTATTTATCTCTTACTTTTGCTCTCTTATATGAATATGAGTTGCCGCCGTCCGTAGTTTTTTATAAGCGGAATACACCGACTAGGATGAAGATAATGAAATAGTAAAATAATGGAGAAAAAAGATGGAAAAAAGAATAGAAATATAAATTCCACAATATACTATGGTCGCAAAATTTTTAAACGACTCTAACTTTAACTTTTATGTTAGGTTTGTTTAAGAGAGTGTTGATATTTGGGATAGAGGACAAATTGAAGTGAAAGGTTTTAATTCCTAAGGATAAAATAATACACCTTATATTTCCTATTAATATTTGTATAAGGAATATTCACCAGAATTAAAAAAATAAAATTTTGATTGAATAATAAAGTTAACAACAAAAAAATAGAGACTATATCATCATCATCATACCCAATATATTTTACTTTTAGAAAAAATAAAGACCATAAATATTTATAAAATATTAAAATAAATTTAACGTAAAATAGCCACAATTATTAAAAAAATCTGAAAAGAAAGTGGAGAGGTGATTTAAAGATTACTCCCTCCGTCCCTATGAATTTGCAGCATATTCTATTTTCATCCGTTCCACTTAAATTGCAGCATTTTTATTTTTGGACTATGGCTCACCACTTTCTTTTAATTTCATCCATACATTTTAACTCTCTTTTAATTTCATCCACACAGTTTATTCTCTCTCTTTATTTATTACCACTTTTTTAATTCTCACCATTTTTCTCTTTGCTACTATCTCATAGGGATGGAGGGAGTATATCTTTAGAAGATTTGTTGGAATATAATAATGTTTTCTCCATGAGCACCAAATTAAGCAATCATTGCTTATAATATGTATTACTCCAATATTTAGCGTGCTAACATAAAATCACAACCATTTCTATATCTAAAGCCTAAAGGTAAACAAAGAAACATAATACAGGGCCTTGGCTATTACCTTTTCCTTCCACTTACGGTGAATATAATTCAACAATTATGTTTGTATATAGAATAGGCCTTTTATTTTATCAGCTAGTCATAGACGAGACGACTTTCTAATGAGACCGTTAAATTGGTCTGGTTCAATTCACGCGTGTAATAACTTGGTCATTTGTTTACTTTCTATATTTTTCAATTTTGACTTTAAAGGTATCAATTTTCGAAATTGATACTTTTAAGGTCAAGATTGATAAATGTTCAGAAAATTAAAATTTTATTACACACGTGAATTGGACCAGCCCAAATTAACGGTCTCATAATAAGACCGTCTCGTTTAAGTTTTTTGTTATTTTATATGTATTATTAAGGCTTAGGTCCATGCCCAGGCCCAAACATAATAGCCCATTGAGGTTAGGGATGCCTCCCTTATACACTCTATAAATATATATACAACACAAATACTTGTGAGAGACGGTCTTTATGAAAGACCGTCTCTAATTGAACTGGCCCATAAGAAAAAATATAGAGTAAAAGTAGATATTAAACTTTAATGGGCTGGGCCTGAAAGACATCTTTCAGAAAAACAGTCTCTCAGGAGACTAGCTGATATATATACTCCCTTGGGTCAAGAATTAAAGCCCCCGATTTTTGACAGAAACAAATTGCATTTAGAAAAACTTCAAATAATTCTTACAATTTCAAGTAATTGTTATAATTGTATATTACATAAAGATTTAAAATAGTGAGATCTTTTAAATAGTATAGATAAAATTAAGAAAATGTTTAAGTGCGGAGAGAATAAAAATAAAAAAAAATGGTGAAAATATTTTCATCAAAGGAGAATATAGCATAGTAAAATGGAGATTAAAAAAAATATAATAATCAAAATAATATTGAAGGTGAACACTATGTAATATGTCAGCAAGGTGAACACTAAAAAATGGACTGGATCCATGTATTTTTTGACTGGATCAAAGATTCCTATGCCCAGATCCGTAATGAACCGGATCCATTGATCCATGAACTAGATCCAAAGATCCTTAGACTGGATCCATGGATCTTTGGCCCAAATCCCATGGACTAGATCCATAGAACTGGATCCATCCATCAACCAGATTCATGGATCAATGAAACCAAAACCATATATACATGAATTGGATCCATAGATGATAGATCCGTGAACTGGATCCAATCAACCCTTTCACTGGATCCGCATATCACTGAATTGGATCTCTATCATCTTTTGAATGGATCCTTTGATCCATCGATCCCTTGGCCAGATCCATGGATACTGTAATCGAATCCATGAACTAGATCCATAATTGGATTAGTGATTGACTAAATCCATTAATCCATAGACACTTGGACCGAAACCATGGACCATTGACTGGATCCATGAATCCTTTGACCATTATTCATAGATCTACGAATCGGATCCATTGATCCATAAACCAGATCCATGACCTCAACTATGGTGCCCAAAACCTTATTATCTTTAATTATCGGATGTAAATGTTCTAGTATATAACATTCTGTGACCTTAACTATGAACTTAAAATTTTGATTGAGTTGATTCCTTGCCGTAAATATAAAATTTTTCTAATTTTTATATGCGGTTAAACGATCACGTAATAATATATAAAAAAAAGTTTTATTTACCTCAATAGTAATGCTTGATGAATTGCAAGGACCAAGAAAATTCAATGGTTTTACCCAAAAAGTCTTTTCTTTTGGGATTTTAAGGATGGCATTTTGCAATTTGGCCTCACAAGTTGCTTCCGATGCTTTAACATATGCCTACAAGAAATTATATTGCAGTTTATAATAAGTTCTCACACAAACTAATTAACTTTTAGATTAATGAGACAATAATGTTTAGGGGTGAAAGCTCGGTTTGCGGTTTGTTTTTTTCATAAAACCAAATCAAACCAAATTTATTTCGGTTTTTGATTTTTCAATCCAAATTGGGCCACAATCCAAATTGAACCAAACCATATTAATTCGGTTTAGACTTTTTCAGACCAATCCAAACCATATTTTTCAACTAAAAACAAATTTAAATTGCAAATCGAATTAGATTACTAAAATTATAAAGCAAAAATGAAAATGACAAAATAAAATTAAGGTTCATTATTGTTATAAGATTGCTTACGTCGTTTTTGTTAGTATTGTCAATTAAAGTTTTCTATTTACACGTCAAGTTGCACATTCACTGAACACGTAATTTAGTTCATTGTAAAAAGTGAGCTTCTATTTTAATTCGATTCACAATTGCGGTTTTCGGTTTTTTGTATGCTCAAACCTAATCCAAACCAAAGTATTTCGGTTTGGAAAATTCCAATCCAAAACCAAACCAATTTATAATAAGTCCAAACCATATTTCTTATTCGGTTTAATTTGATTTGCAGCTTTTATCCGAATAACTTTCACCCTTAATAATGTTGCTCTAAAAATGAGACTAATTTGAAATCTTAAAATAAGTTTATTGATCATTTTTTTATTGAAAATATTTTCTATCAAAAAAAAACGTTTTTTGGGATAATTTTAATGATATACTCCTATTTTCTTTAAAAAAAACTTGATTCGATGGGTTGACCCAGCTGAAAAGGATCGAACCAAAAAATTGTCCAATCGAGCATTTTGATTAGTCTATATATACTTTATTAGCGCGGGCGTACATTGGGGCCTGATTGCGTCCAATTCCAACCATAAATGTTATGATCAATTTTAAAAGCTCAATTCTTAAGATTTTAGGTTCGCCAGTATACTTTATTATACTAATAAAAGAATAGCAAGAATAAAGTACATAAACTAAAATAAATCAACGTATAATATCGTGGATATAAATTAAAATTTTACTATATAATAAAAAGTGTACCTGTGAATCATCCTTTGTTCCATCTCCTACAGCTCCAAAATCCATTAAATTAATGATTTTTGACTTTGAGCATATGCTTCATTTCAAAACATGAAGGAGCTTATAATAGTGAAAACTAGCACATGGAAGATTATATCCTAAAATAAATAGAAATAAAGTAATTAATTTCATAACAATACATAAATTGGCCTTGTTTGATACTAGACTTTTTTTGTCAATTGTCTTTTGATTTTTAGCTTTTAATTGGTCAAACAGGTAAACAATTTGCATGGTGTATGATTTTAATCCATTCGAAATGTAGCCTATAAGCCAAAATAAAAAGATTTCTCTAAGCAACTTTTTCGTAAGCTCATGACTTACTGATTCACTTTTTCTTTAATAAACAACTAACCGGCTGTCGCCTTCAACAAGCTAGGTAACTCTCAAAGAAGGTGATGTGATTTGACTTGTGACTTGTGAGTTGAAATTTCACATTGTAAGCCAAGTCCATAATTCACTAACTCTTCATCCCTAGCTAAGTGAGGGAAAGAAAACATGCAAGGAGTTCATTGATGATATCTAATCTCCTAAGAGGTCGTCTTTCTGAAAGACGTCTTTTAGGCCCAGTCCATTAAAGCTTAATATATATTTTTACTCTACATTTTTCTTTATGGATTAGTTCAATTAGAGATGGTCTCTCACAAGAATTTGTGCATTGATGAAGACCTATATAACCTTTTTCCCCAAGCAACAAATTTGGTAGGGAAAGGGAAAGAGGGAAAGGGAAAGGGAAAGCTCTATATCAGTGATAGTACTACATAAAAAGGTCCACCCACTCACAATCTTGGGACCAAAACCTTGTATCATCTATTTACCTCTACTTCATTTAACTTGTTTGTCATAAAAATCATGTTCACTTCTTTAGCCTTCTAGTACTATGGGATGGATTGTAAAATTAAAATTATGAAGCAAACTTTGAACACTTGCATATATTACCATATATCTAGTCATCCTGATAACGTGATTAGGAACACAAGCCTCTAATTATCGATTGACAATGGAAATCGTATCGTGTTGAGCTGTCCATGTGTCGTGTTTGTTGTATCTCGTGTCAAATCATATCGTGTCATGTCATGTCGTGAACATTCTAGATTTATACTCGCCACCTAAAAATAAAGTTTAACAACGTAAATTTTGTAGTGATGGACAACCAGTGTGTTGCGTCTATCGTGTCTCATGTCAAATCGTATCGTGTTAAATTGTGTCGTGTCATGCCGCGTGCCTGCCTATCCCACTTATATATTTACTAACGCTAATTGTATATATATTTTTTTGAAAGGGGGTTGGTTGGGTTGCTTTTACTCCTCATGATATGTTTTCAAGAACCTACAATAATGCATAGTAAATGAGTCCAAAAATGCAAACCATTAGAAATAAAAACCAATACATAACACAAAAAAAGGACAAAAAGAGATCATGAAAAGTTGAAAAGTTGGAACTCATTACTTCCTCCTCAATTTCATTATATTTGTAACTGACAGTGATATTTTACCACACAACATGTACTATAGCTCAGTTGCTCAACTTATCTATCAGTTCAGCACAAATATCAGTTTCTTACAAGCACTTACTCAGATAGCAGAGTTCCTCTGGATTAAGATAACTAAAAATCATGTCTAGTACTGCTGGCCTTGTAATTCCCTGCAAAGGTACCAAAAAACACTCTTAATTAGCCTATATAATTTGATATTTATATCTCTTTCTTTGAGAATTTGACTCTTAATTTCCAAAATAATCTTCATTTATTGATAGCTGCGGTAGCATGGGAGGCAGGGAAGCCATTGGTGATCGAACAAATCGAAGTTGCCCCACCTCAAACCATGGAAGTTCGAGTAAAGATCAAATACACTGCTCTATGCCGAACAGACTTCTACTTTTGGGAAGCCAAGGTTGTTCATCTTTTCTTTTCCCATGGTTGCATCCAGCATCAGTTTCAGTTTTGTGCACGTGCAAGGTGCCAGATCTCATAGGCCTACTAAACTACGCGCCCTTAAATATGAAGTAGTTTGCATTAGTATGCTTTGATTTCGATATACTTTGATCGGAAGCTTCAAGGGTTTCACTTTGTTTTGCAGGGAAGTACTGCTACTCAGTTATTTCCTCGAATTTTCGGTCATGAAGCTGCTGGGTATGCTCTCCCTAGTATTTTTTGATTGAAGACTTAGGCATTTTGAAGCTATGTTACTCAGACTCTTCATTTTGCTTTACGTATCTGTGTCTGGTCCTTAATGCTCGGATATTGGTATGACACTTAGACACTTCATTTAGGCGTATCTAACACTTGGACATGGGCCAGTATCCGACATCAGTACCCGAGTCCAAGTAACATAGTTTTGAAGTATTAATTTGTAATGTACTATGCTAAAGTTTTCTACTTAATTTTTGACAGCATTGTAGAAAGTGTTGGTGAGGGAGTGACGGATTTCGAAGTAGGGGATCATGTTCTTCCAGTGTTCACCGGAGAATGTGGGGAATGTCGCCACTGCAAATCCGAGGAGAGCAACATGTGTAATTTGTTAAGAATGAACCCATACCAAGGAGTGATGCTCAATGACGGAAAATCTCGGTTTTCTCTCAAGGGAAATCCTGTTTACCATTTCATAGGAACATCTACTTTCAGTGAATACACTGTGGTTCATTCGGGTTGTCTTGTGAAGATTAACCCATTAGCACCCTTAGATAGAGCCTGCATTCTTAGTTGTGGAGTCTCGACAGGTTCGCCATCCTTATGCTCTATCTGTTCCCAAACATTCACCCAAAATCGAGATTTTAAAGCTTAAGACTTTTGTTTATTTGGTGTCAATTCAAGGTTTAGGCGCGACTTTGAATGTAGCAAAACCTAAGAAAGGCTCTACTGTTGCTGTTTTTGGACTCGGGGCGGTTGGGCTTGCGGTAAGGCTTACAATTCTTCTTGTGTTAGCTCACATTCACAACAATTTTTTCTTGTTTTTGTAGTCCTTAAATTCCATTGTATCAACTTTGCAAAGGCTGCTGAAGGAGCTAGAATTGCTGGTGCATCAAGAATAATAGGGGTTGCACGAAATCCCGACAGGTTTGAAGAAGGTATATTGTCGTCAGACGATTTGGTTTATGAAAAAACTATAGGTTCGAGTTTGTGTCTAACGTAAGGATCTTTTCGTATTAGCCAAGAAGTTTGGTGTGACGGACTTTGTCAATCCGAAAGATCATGACAGACCGATTCAAGAGGTGAAATTCAATTCTCTTGTGCTCGTTTTCAAGAGATTCAAAGTAGTTTCTTTAAATTGTAGTAAATCGTTCCTTTCAACAGGTTATTAAGGAGATGACAGACGGAGGAGTTGACAGGAGTATCGAGTGCACCGGAAATGTGGATATTATGATATCTGCATTCGAGTGCGTTCATGATGTATGTGAATTGGTGAATTTTCGAACAAAATGCATGAATTGATAGCATTCTGATGTTGTGGATTTGGATATACAGGGATGGGGAGTGGCTGTGCTGTGTGGAGTTCCTAGCAAGGATGCAGTTTTTATGACAAAGCCGATAAATGTTCTAAATGAGAGAACTCTCAAAGGCACGTTTTTTGGCAACTATAAGCCAAAGTCGGATCTTCCTTCTGTCGTCGATATGTACATGAATAAGGTAAAATGGTTCACGAGATAAGATTATTGCATACACCGAATTAAAGAACAATGGCCTTTGACATGCTACCCTTCATGCCCGTGCCATGACATCTAAGCGAGATGGACTGCAATGGTCATGTGGCATGTCGACTAGGTTATGCCTGTTTTCACGAAATATGACCTCAACAAGGTCCACACTACGCATAGCGTTGAGTTGTAGGATGTACGCGGGGTGTAGTCGCTAGCTTGATCCATGCTCGTCTTGAGAGCATACGGTGCACTATTTTGGTTTGATAACTAAAATACTGTTTGTGGTAACTTGCAGGAGTTGGATCTGGACAAATTCATAACACACAGAGTTTCTTTCTCGGAAATCAACAAAGCTTTTGAGTACATGAAAAATGGGGAAGGCTTGCGCTGCATCATTAGCTTGGAAGATTAAATTCAACCGGGACAAGCAAAATCATCGAGCTTTCAAGGAATGGTTCATGTTTTCCTACAACTTCTAATTGTGTTTAATAAACCTATGCCCTCTTTCTAATTCTATCAATTGTATTTGAAAACATTGTTCATAGAAACCTCAGAATGTGCAAATTTGGCTTCACAATAGACAGCTATAAAATCAACTGTATGCAGTGAAATTTTAATCAACAGCCAAAAATAACGAGTCACAAATACTATCGGCTTCATTTCTTACGGAGGGCCACTTCTCTTTCGTAAGTCGTGCGTCCAATCTTCATTGTGTTGTGAGGATAGTATTCGTGGTCGATCTGTAAGTAATTCTATATTGGGAATGCTCGACCCTGACCCTATAAGGGAATACTCGAGCGTAACCTGTCTAATTCTTTTATCTCAAAAAATACATGATAAAAAACAATACACTAAGCCAAAATTGACAAACTATAAATCTATCAAACTGCATCAATTTCGCTTCTGTCTCACACTCTCACTTAATAAAAAGGATTTACTCGGCTACTCTTCATCTGCAGAGCTTAAAGTATTAGCATTTCCTAGAATTCCTCGGTACATGGACACGCCCATGATTTGCTATGCAAATAATTTACTTCTGTTAGGAACCAGTAAAGAAAAATCAAAAAGTTGAAAGTCGAAAGTCTATAAAGAGAGCAAAGAAGACCGAACAGAAGTAGAATTATATATGAACGATTTAAACTTACATATGTGAATGGTAAAAATTTAAAATTAATGGAGAAGAATTTATGTTGACGACGATTGGAATGATCAACAGGTGCATATAGCACACTTTAATCTTTTAGGATTAAGACTTAGACATTGTTAGTATCATATTATCATTTGCCTTAATCGTGAGATTTCTTTGCCACCTCATATTTTTTTAGTCATTTAGAGCGCAATGCACTACACTCTGGTTTGTAAGAGTTATTTGGTAATCGATAATAAGCTTATAAAGATCAGAGAGTAACACAAAGCATAACCAGAATGCTTGAAATAATCTTGATTTCAGGTGAGCTATATACTGCCATCGACATCGACGAGCAAGAGCACGAGCAAGAACAAAACAGAATGTTCATTGTTAATTATGTCTAGCAAAAAAGCTATAAGTATTACTTTTCGGTTTGCGACGGTCTCTTCATGGAAAACGACCACAAAATTTCGACTTCAGCATCAAGAAACTTCGAATCTAATATACATTTTCACGCACAAAAACGGGTATCGGCAGTGCCCCAACAATGGTTGATGATACAATTAATTTCTTCCTCTATGGCTGTGCTGAAGCCAAAGTGTACTCACTCAAACATCAACAAGCAAGTATTTACCCTTTCAATCGAACTCGATCATTTCCATGCAGGAAACTTAAGGTTGGGTTCATGAATCATGATTGTCAATATACTTGTATATGTTGTAAATTTAATGTATAGAACATTTCCAATATTCAAATATACAGCATATCTATGAGAATTCAACAAAAAGAACATATGTACGTTTGAATCATTAAAAGTTCAGCACAGAGAAAATACTGTCTTTGATTGAAGCTTA
Source organism: Amaranthus cruentus (assembly GCA_019425755.1). Classification (NCBI taxonomy): domain Eukaryota; kingdom Viridiplantae; phylum Streptophyta; class Magnoliopsida; order Caryophyllales; family Amaranthaceae; genus Amaranthus; species Amaranthus cruentus. The sequence goes on along the minus strand of CM033458.1, from coordinate 17,549,043 downwards.
TTTGTATTTTTCCATAATTTTTCTCGCCTCTTCTACAGCTTCATCTGTGGAGCCGGGCTTGTCATCCAAATTAGGTCCTTTGTCTTTGTTCAGCGCAAGATACACGAAATACACAAATCCCATGAAGGCCTGTTTTGCATAGAAAGATATATCAAATTCCCGCGAAAACAAGATTAAAATCAACATCAAACTCCCAAATCTCAGTAAGCTTCACAATATATAATCATCAAGCAATCATATATAACTTTCAGTTTCAGGTTGGACTCTAGCACACATAAGGAAGGGGCTCCCACATCACAGTTATTCCGGTCGTGAACTTATACAGAAATGTATTCATACAACAATAATGGAAACGAATTTGAAGTTTCAACTTGGAGGGGATTGGACATCCCCAAATTCCAGTCCCAAAAATATAAGCTTGTATATTCTATAAAACCAACCTGAATACTAGCCGATCTAGCACAATCAGATCTGAGAGTAATGGCCGCTTTAAAAGGATTTTGAGCTTACCGAATTGCAAAATGGAGTAACAACTATTATATGTTGTTATTCTAACATATTAGGATTTAGGTGTTATTATATTTTTTAAAGTGTATTAAATTCTAAAAGACCTATTACAAGCTCTGATTTTAAAAAATTCCAAAAACTTGAATTACTATAAAATGAATTTTTTCCAAGTTGAAAATAATATAGCGATGTCCGCGAAACGAGTCGAAATAATGTGAGGTGCCACATCTGCGACGTCGCAACTGTTACCACAATCGTGACGACATCCGCAATTTTTTCTACATAAATGATTTCAAGTGAATCCAATCTCACCCAAATGTACATCTATTTTAACATTGAAATAAGATGAAGGAAAACCATCTTTATTGTTATGCACCATCAGCCTAAAACCCAATTTGCGTACAATTTTTCCACACGGTAACATTGTTATGCAGATGAGAAAATTTGTGCGTGTATATTATGTAGAGTGAAAAATGCTGGAGTTAACTGATACTGTAGGTCAGTAGCTAACAATAAGAGAGGCGCAGAGAAAGCAAAGAAAAAGCAATCATAAATTATCAGATTCAACAGCATTCAGAGTCTATAAACATACCACTGTGAAGAAAACTGTAGACAAGATTGATCGGACCACAAAAAGAGTAACAGCAGAGGCAAGAACACCAATAGACACCCGTGCAACTGGTCTTGGGACGACATCCTGACAGTCAAAAAGACTTTAGAGTGGGAGACTTGCATAGCTCAAATGACATAAAGAAACAACACTGTCGCTTCAATAAACAAACACAAGAGGATCTTACTGGCACAAGATTGGTTCCTGCCTCAATTCCATCTTTGCCAATTTTCAGAAATGTCTGGAATACTGCTTAAAATCAGATAGCACACATCAATGAATTCACAGCACAAGAATCTAATAGATCAGTTGTTGAAAGTAAGAAATATATGAAATACTGGAATTTAATTCATTGTAGTGACTGGAATATGCTAGTGTTCGCATAGAACTTTTAAACCCTTGACAGAAAAATTCAGAAAAATGTTTGTAATGGTGTTTTGTGCACAAACGAATTTCCATTAAGCCTTTACTATTGTGATAGTTAATTATAAAAATATGGTACATTTCGGGTTATTTATTTCATTTGATGAACTGGGCCAAAAGCAAATTGTTTGGATACTCGTATAATATTTATCTGAATTAAGTTCATGTAATCAATTGGGTCAAGGGGTCCAAGGGTTTTATCGACATTTAACATTGAATTAGTCTTATGTTTTGTTAGCTAGATTAGTTGTTATTTTGTGTTTGTCTCTTGGGGCTTGAGCTATATATAGAGCCACCCTTGTAATAAAAATTAGCTTTGGATTAATTGAATAATAAAGCAAGTGTTCTTTTAGAGTTAGAGGGCAAACTCGAAGTGTCCTATTAGGAGTTATTGGGCAGATTCGAAGTGTCCAAACTATCGGTTTCGGTAACGGATCTTGGCAATCTATTACAGTTCACTAACTGTGTCGGTCTATATACTTCGACACAACAAGAGTCATATAGATAAATGTACTATTGAAACTTCAGCAAAGTATTGGGCCTTTGTCAACCTGTAAAGCCTAACAAGGGAATAATGGTTTGTCACAGGCGCATGAAAGGGAAGGAATGAGCTGAGATGGCACGCGGGAAGTTATATAAGATAATTCTAATATGGGGGTATTAGAAAAATCTTATAAAAAGTGAATCTTTGTAGCCAATCTAGCATGAGAGCAAGTTTATTAATGCCTGTGTAGCTATAAATATCATGATGTAATAATTAATTTGGGCATGAAATGAATATACACTAAATTCCCCCCTCAATTTGTCACTCTCTCGTCTCTTTCTTCTCTCCCTTTCTCAAATTCTGATCTTTTCTCTTTTTCTTCTCCTCTATTCTCTCTGAATTCTTCTCCCTTCTACTCTTTCTTCTTTTAATACTTACTTTTCTTTGTTACAGCTCTTGGTTCACCATAGCCTTAATGGTATGTATACCCATGAGAAACATGAACAAAACTGTTTGGGACAAATTCTATGAAATTTATGTGGTAAAAAAACCCATTCAACATACTCAACCAACAACTCATTGACCCTAGGAGAAAATCAAGAAAAAAAATGTCACCAGTTCTAAACCCAATCAGTTCCTATCCTATTAGCTCTAGCCAAGACAGTTTGTGCAAAGTCATCTTAAGCTAAAAATTTCTCTAGCTTTGACCAAGTGAAAAGATGCTTTAAGAAAGATTATGACCACAAGCGTTAAATCAAAGAGAAGGATAGTTGGAATTTAGAGCACGCAGTAACCGCTTCTCAAGGTGTTATAATAATTTGCTGCATGAGAATAAGAGTGCATTATTTCATAAGCAATCGTAAGCTTTACTCCATCTATATAGAGGGAATTCAGTTTCTCAAATGGATACTCAAGGGTCATAGGGTCATTGATGTATGCAATGACATGTAACATGCCTCATAACGTTGGTTGCTAAGTTGAGGCGTTATACTAGCAACTTGAAACATTATCACTAGGAAAGTATTTGAAGTGTTCTAAGGCATCTCGAAGGAACCCTAGATTAGGGTTTGATTAGAGTGGATTTTCTTTGGTTTTAGGAGTATTGAGAGAGATAATTCTTCCATTAATGAAAGGGTTTTCCGCTATGGGAGACATGCGAAATCTTCATCACAAAGAAGCACACTTGCACTATTGATTCTCATACAACTTCCAAATTTACTTAATGTGCGTTGATGGCAAGGAAGTGAAATGGCTTAATCTTATGTCGAGATTGCAAACACTACAAAAAGGATAAGCCTTGAGAGGAAACTATGAACCAAACAATCTAAACGTCTCTTAAGTCTTAAACTAGTTCACTATTCTCAAACCAGAATCGCTCAAGACTATTCCATCAAGTAAAGCAGTTTAACCTTATGAAATTCCAGGTTACAGTTTAAAGATGAAAAGACCCATTTTTGAAGTGATTAAAATCCTCTTTTCAAGATCTAAAGCAAATTGATCAATAAAGGATGAGCAATGACCAATTTCTCCACTTGGATACAGGGTACACCCCAATAAAAGTATAAAACTACATAACCTCAAATTTGCAGCATTAGAAAAACTAGATAACACCTCATAAGAGATTCAACCAAATTTTGGTATAAGAAACATACACATTATTTTTTGAGAATCATGGGTAAGGTTGAAGGCTTTCCCTTTCACTCTTGTGAAACGATTCGATTATTCTCATCACCTACAACAAGGACTAATTCCCTCTCCCCTATTTCTCTAGCCTAAACAAGCAATAAACAATGAACACAAATACACAACAAGCAATATCAACGAAATCAAAAACAATCTTCTTCAGAGTAAGAAATGATATGAATAACTGCCTAATAAGTTATGAAGAAGGAAGAGGAAAAAAAATTGAGACCTTTCAAGATATTGGATTGAACAGCGACGATGACTGGCGTATTAGAATTCCGGTATCTTGAGCCGCTAATTTGGAGCTTTGGATATAGAAATTTAGAAGTTGAAGTTAAACAAGAATTAGAAGAAAGTAATTGAGGGTGAATGATGGGAAAATTTAGGGTTTTGAAGCGGGTTCGAGGTTGAGGTAAGATGGGTATAACGCCATAAACTATACTCGAGCAAGAAGCAGCCATTTTCACTCTTCAAGCCAAACTAGAGTACCACCGAGTATTGGATAGTATATGCTCAATTGGATTTCTATTCTACACGGCGAACCATGTGATGGGATGATACCGCACCCGATCCGATCCGGTTCGAAACAAAGTTGTAACGGGCACCTAGACATCATACCCGATCCTAAATAACTCCTATGTAAAAATTAAACCACGAAAACTTGAACGAGATCGTCCTATTCTAAGACGAGATCTAGGTCGGCCTATTGTTAGGCGCGTATACTACACGCGCGCGCTTTGCCCTTCAGATCTTCATTTTTTTGTTTTTTTTATTTTCTGGACATTTTTCAATTTGGACCTTAAAGGTATCAGTTTTGACCTTAAGATATTAATTTCAACGTAAAGTAGTACTTGAACATATCTTATAAGTAAAAATTTCAATTTGAACCTATAAGTGATCAATTGTGGCGTTAAACTGATCAATTTCTACCTATATATGGTTCTGTTTCACAATTGAAAACGAAGTTAATAAAATGTTATTAATTTATCATTCTTGGATGAATTTTAAACAACAAATGAATGGTTAATAACACTATCAATAGTATTACATATAAAAGCATAAATATTAGAAACTAAAAAAATAGTAAAAAAAAATTCAATACAAAAAACACAATGTAACTGTAAGTGTTAAACTTAACGATATTAATTATTACCAAACATGCATCAATTATAACCTTATTTTGTTTTTGTTATAATGTTTAACTATATCAATTATAAACAAAATAAATTAATTAGATAACTAAATACAATTCAATACTTATCACAGTCAATGAAATTGATCACTTTAACGTCAAACTTGATCACTTATAGGTTCAAATTGAAATTTACATTAATTGATATGTTTAAGTATTACTTTACGTTGAAATTGATATCTTTAAGGTCAAAATTGATACTTTTAAGATTAAAATTGAAAACGCTAAGCAAATGGGAAAAAAAGAGAGATAAAGCATGTAAGGCGCGCGAATTTGGCGCCCACTTTTGTCGCAATTTGAGACGGTCTTGCCCAAGACCGGCTGAAATTAAAATTAGCTTGTCAACATATTTGCATATACTCGCGGGTCAAATATTAATTTGAAAACTATATATTGTACCTAAAAGGCTAAATTTATTTCTAGTGGGATATACCTAAAGTTGTCTTTTTAGGTATACTAGGTATTTACCCGTGCTATGCACAGGTTGTGTAATATTTTTATCATAGATGAGAGTTGATTGTTAGTAATTTAAATTTGTTGATGAATGTTGTTAATTTTTTTTTTTATTTTTACGATGTTAGGCTTGGTTATGGAATAAAAGACTTTAATGATTGTTGAAAACATATGAAAGCTTCCAAGTAGTATCAAAGCATACATATATTTTGTTGAATTATGGAGATCATGTTAAAGAAAGTCTTATGTTAATTAATAATGTAAGTATTGAAAATTCTGATATTAACTTTTTATTACATTCCTCAAATGTTTGATAAAACTTCTCCAATAAAATCTGAATTCAAAAATGAATAAATGAATCATATTCAATGGGGTAAAAGTTAGTAGATATACAAACACTAAAATACTTCCTATCTAATTAAACTTAGGAAATATAAAATAGTGTAACTTACCAGCCAATACACTGCAATCATATTCATGGGATAAAATTGACTTGAATGGTACGAAGTTGAATGAGTCTGGTTGGATTTCAATGTCATTACACTCTTCCATTACAGTCGGTTGCAAAAAAAGTATTTTGTGTGTATGGTTTGTAGTCTTGTATTCTCCCACATTTTCTACAACCTTAAAGCGTGTAAGGTAATAAATACGAACTTCTTTCACTTTATTGGCATGATATTTGAATACAAATTTTGAAATGGTAGATTGTATTCTATCAGACTGCAAATCAAAAAATAAAGGTTAACCTCAACATATATTGATTCAATTATAGCGATAAATTTGATAGAAAAATTGGAAATACCTTCTCGTCCTTTAGTATCATATGCATAGAAATTGATTCTGGATCGTTTTCATTTGATTTCCATGTATGAACCACCCTTACTTTTAATTTCCAAGTTCCAGCATTAGAAGTAATATCTGCCAAATACTTGTTATGTGTGAATGCCATGGATCTGAATTATTTTAAACAGATGAAGACCTATGTAAATGTATAGTAGTAGTGCCTATAAAAGAGTTAATATAAAGTGATATTCCTACTTATATAAATTAATATAGCCGTTTTTTACAAAATTATGTAGTAAGATTTGTATATGTTAAATAATTGGAAAATATGCTAAATATCACACTAAAAGTCTTGCATGGAAAATATGATTTAGTAATTGCTTAATTTAGCTTCAGAAGAAATTGGAAAATATGTTAATTATACAATAATTTATGATTTGGTAATTGCCTAGTTTAGCTTATGACGAAATTGGAAAATATGCTAAATCTTATAATAATTGGGAAATTCAAAAATATCACATACAATAATTTATGATTTGGTAATTGCCTAGTTTAGCTTAAGACGAAATTGGAAAATATGCTAAATCTTACAATAATTGGGAAATTCAAAAATATCACATACAATAATTTATAATTGGGAAATTGCCTAATTTAGCTTCAGACGAAATTGGAAAATATGCTAAATTACAATAATTGGGAACTTCAAAAATATCACACTACAAATCTTGCTTTAGAAGAAATTGCCTACTTTAGCGGCGGGCATTTGGCGGGATTATTTTGCCTAAGAAGAGGCCACCTGTCCTAGTTTGGTTTCTGTATTAGCTTTATTATAGATAGATGATGAAGTATTATCATCATTGTGGATGATTTTATATACTTGGATCTTTTGTGAATTACAACCTTAAAGTTTTCTCGTTTTGTGAATTACAGCCGCAAAGTTTTTTTTTTTATGAATTACAGCCATCAAGTTTTGAAAGTGATCACCATTACGGCCAGATGACCGGTTATGACCGTTGACCAGCTATTTTACCTTTGACTTTTATTTTTTTTTATTTTAACTTTTTTTTGAGTTTTTTTTTTGTTTTCCTTTTTTTTTATTTAATTCCTCCATTCTCTTCATCATCTTCATCCTCTTCCTCCTTCTTCTTCATCATCTTCATCCTCTTCCTCCTTCTTCTTCATCATCTTCATCCTCTTCCTCCTTCTTCTTCATCATCTTCATCCTCCTCGTCCCATTTCAAATAAAATTTCTGGGTTTATTTTTTAAATTGACCCAAATCTTCTCCTTAAATTGACCCAAATCAGAAATCTTCAACATCTTCATCCCATTTCACATAAACTTTATGGGTTGATTTTTCAAATTAACCCAAATCTTCCCCCTAAATTGACCCAATTCATCCTCTTCGTAATTTCGTTTTCATTTTAGTCATTGTAATAGGTTGAATTTTGAACAATATTTAGTGTTTATCTGTGCAAATTATAAGTAATTTACCCAAAATCCACCCAAAATTATATGTAATTTACTTAGAAAACAATGAAAATTCATCAACCATGTAAAAACAAAAATACCCACAACAATTATTGTTGGATTGAATAGAGGTGGCGAGCAACGAATCAAATTAGGGATTCAGATCTATTGAAATATCTGTGCAAATTATATGAAATGAAAATGACGGAATTGTATCTATTGTTGGAAAATTTTGTCTGTGCAAATTAGAGGAAAGGAAAATGACAGAATTGTATTTGAAATGGATAGAGAAACCTACTTTTTTTTCTTTTCAAATTTTGGGTTAAATCAACCCAGAAAATATTATTATAGGCTAAATTGTAGATAAATTATGATTATTTGCTTTCTTTCAAATGATAATTGTGATCAATCTTTAGTGCTAATAAAATATTATTTTGGGAATTTATCTATATGTTATATTTTATCTAGTATATGTGACTAATAAGTATTTCATAACATATACGTAGATATATACAATATATCTACTTTGTTGAAAATGCTAAAAGGGTGGACATGTGAAATTTTGAGTGTAAAGTTTTATTTAAAGAGTAGTTACTATTACTATTATTATTATTATTATTATTATTATTATTATTATTATTATTATTATTATTATTATTATTTATATTTTTAATTTGTGTGTCCTTTTATTAAAATTGTAAGACTCAACAAATTGAAGATCAAAAACTGTAAAGTTGACGTAATTCATAAAGTTTAAGCTTGAATGAATAAATAAATAAATAAATAATAAATACAGTAAAGCTTTAAATTGTAATGTAAGCCAAAGAGTTTTTCAAATAAATGGAGTCATTGAGGTTCAATAAATTAAGAAGTTGTAAAGTCTTATTTAAGGAGGAGTAACAATTATTATTATTATTATTATTATTATTATTATTATTATTGTTATTATTATGATTATTATTAATTTTTGGTTTATCATCAATTGATACTAATAATTAGTTATACCCTTTCATATTGATCAGCATGTATACTCTAAAAGAGAAGTACTTCTTGCATAATAATTAGATGGCCATATAGTTATATTATAAAAATAAGTTTGTACCCTAATAACTTCTAATTTACAAATATAATATTATATTGGTTTTATTATATTATATTCAAGAGATCAGTTTTTTTTATTAAAGTAACTAATAATAAAAAAAATCTTCAATGAATATTACCTAAATTATAAATTTATTTTTGACCGGCTAAACTTCATATTGATTTTATTGATAATATATTTATGTGAAGGGATTACTTATTTCACAACTCTTTGTATGACATCTAAACTATTAAACGATTATAATATTATATATTTATGTAAAGGGATTACTTATTTCACAACTCTTTGTATGACATCTAAACTATTAAACGATTATAATATTATGTGGAATTGATTTTACAAACATATCCTTCGGTATCAACTATCAGCTTAAGTTTTTGGTTGAGTTGGTTCACGTTCTTACTTGGTTATGGTATATTGTTGTATAGACCCTAATATTAGAAGATATATATTAATAGTAAAATTATATACAACTATTTATTAAAATATGATTGTATTACTCTTCGGCCCATGCAAAAAGGCTTTAAAATTTTATTATAAAGTACTAAAATATATAGTTATGCTTTATCTTCCCAACATATATGATTAAACATTAAGCTTTTCCTACTTTATAGCAATAATTTTCTTCGTACTTGTTTCTGTTGCATCTGTGATGGTTGATATGACATCATAATCCCTCTTGGATGGAGTCAAAAGTATTGCTATGGTCCATTAGTGAATCTCCATCCTATCAAAATGAAAGCATATTATTGAAATCAATTATAGTATATATGATTGTATAATCTTAAAAGTAAATTGTGTTTTGAGTTTAAATGATGTATCTGTAAACATATTAAATTTTATTCGAATTTTATTGTTCATATCGTTATATACGTTACTTAAAATTGAAATTTGTGTTTTACCTGATTTGAATTCAATGAGGGTGATGTTGGTGTATCTTCAATCTCCTGAATTTTCATCTATTTCATAGCAAGTGGCCTTTAATTTGAATAAACTAATATAATTGGTAATTTATCAAAGGTAAAAGTTTTAAATGTTTTTTTATTACCTTGGGAATTTGCATAAATTTTCCAATCAATTCGGCATTGTTTGACATTCGGCTCACTGTATAAAACTGTACTCCTTTGTCTATATTATATTTCTTACTAACTTGAATTAGAAAGAGGTACTCTTTCTTAACGAAGAACTCGAGCTCATTCGGGAAACAGTCAATGTCTCCACTCCAAACATTAATAAATTAAATTATTATCACCAAAATATGTATGCTTAGTAATTGATAGAGTGTTAATTAAACAAATATACCTGAAGTTGTTTATCTGTTAGCTCTTTTGCCGTCACATTAATTTCTTTTCTTACTTGTGTATCAAATAATACAAAAGTAGATTTTGCATTCTCAGCAGCAACATTTACAAACAACTTGTACCTATTATTTAAACCAAGTCATATTTATCATATGTAAATCTCCCTACAAATAGTCAAATAGATATATGATGTAAGCATATTATAATAAGTATACATTGATTACCTAGCAAAGGTAATTTGCATGTTTGTCTTGTACTTAGGACACATAAGGAAACCATTTGAGTCTTGAACAACTTCAACATAACATGTATTGCACGATCGATAGAACCATTCACGACCAGCATCTAAGCCAGTAATGCATGCTAAAATCACATACTGTCCTTCCTAATAAAATTAAAGTACAATTAATTTATTACGGTTAATAAAAAAAGTATAATTAAACAATCAAAACAATACACAACGCGTGTCATTGTAGTATACCTTTGTGATATACCTTTGTGATATTGGGAAGGTCATTTAATGTGATAGCATTTTTGTTTTGTAAGAAAGTTGCTTCATTTGATTTGAGATTATCCTTTGGAATTTCCATGAGTTGTTTTGGACTATCTGTCTTTTTATCCTTCATTTGATTGTAGATGAAATACCTTTTAACAAATTCACTAACATCTGAAATGTCCGGGTTGATGATAATTGTTGAACTAAACAATGAGTTAGTTAAACTACAATTTCCTGCAAATAACAATTGTGTTATATCTATAATAGTATTAATAATAAATTTAGATATTTTGATCAAATAAAATAACTTAGCTTTTTACCTTGCTAGATTTTTGCCTTTGCAAAGCGAAGGACAATAAAAACAAACTTATTGGTATTTTGTTGTGATATATATATTCAAATATTTTCTCGGCGGCTAATTGATGTTATATATTTTGTAATTGTATTAAGAGTACTTTAGGAATAAGGTAAGTCTAAAGTCTATTATTATTATTATTATTATTATTATTATTATTATTATTATTATTATTATTTACTTTATACGTTTGGGTGGCTAATTGATTGTTGATGTTATATATTAGGTCATAAATTACAAATTAATCAATAGTCCCTCCTAGTACTCACAAATTAAAATTAAAATTGTATTAAATACAAAACACTACAACTATTAAGAGTACTTTATACGTTCGGGTGATGTTATATATTTTGTAATTGTATTAAGAGTACTTAAGGAGTATATAGTAGTCATAAATTAGGTCATAAATTACAAATTAATCATAGGCTGACACGTGGCAAAAAGTTTCCTGTAATATGTATATGATATGATGATATGATGGATAGTATTTAGCCGTTTTAATTGTGTCAAATTAATTTTAATCTGTGAGTATTAATTTATCTCTAACTCTTCATCTAAAAAATTGATTTCAATAAACAAAATATAATCAAGCATTATAGTGTTTTTATTAAAATTCAAGTATAAAAATATATAAGAAATATAAAAAAATAAAAAAAAATCAATAAGAGATTGTTTCTATTTTAAAAATCGTATTAGTTGTGATATGTGTGTTTTATCCAAGACAGAAACATATGATTGCGAAATCTATAATTGGAATTAATAAATAAATCATCAATAATACTACACAAAAGAGCTTATGTACTATAGAAAAGTGTAGTGATGTCTTAAATAATAAATAAATAAATACATAAGTATTGCCCCATAAATCTACAACGTGTTGTTAAGATGGGGGCATAGGAGATGAGTTGAATGATTTACTTAAGACTTTAAATAAGTATAAAATAAAGAATTAAAAAAAACAATTGATTTCACAAAATAAAAGTCCACTTCTCTTGTTTTTGTTATCATTTTATTTTTGAGGATCAAATTATAACTTAAACAGGGAAAGTATTCTAATAGTAGTAGTAAATTAGTGTATAGACTAATTAAAAATTACTATAAATTCACTTTAAAAAAATAACTATAGATTATTTAAAAATATTTTAGAAAAAAATTAATTTAAACTTCATTAAAAAATAATGAGAATCGAACCGGTCTCACCTAAAAAAGAGAAGAAGACGAAAAGAAACTTAATTTTGAAGTTGAGGATTTTATTTTTAAGTGACAAGAAACCACTCGTCTTAAGTCATGCGTAGTGTATTTTGAAGTAATCTGCAATTTCCTTCCAATTCAACTGAAAAAATACTCAGAGGATTCAAAATGAAAGCAGCACAAGCATGGTTTACAGGGACCGATGAATCTTCTACCAACCAATCAACATCTACATCTACATCTGCATCATCGTCATTGTTAGCTGATTGGAATTCATATGCCGCTACTCAAAATCAAGATCATCAGTCGTCCTCCGATTTCTCTTCATCTTTGGGCTTTGATATTGAATCCGCTGTCAGATCCGCTAATGACACTGTTTCCGGCACTTTCAGCGTGTATGTAATCTTCATCCTCCATTTTAACTACTTGATCGATCTGTCTTTCTGTCTTACTCTTACTGATGCTTAATTTTTTATTTTTCATTTTTAGGGTTTCGATTTTTTTCTTTGCCTTTGTTCAGTGATTATTTGATTTCATTTCGGAGATCCACTAAATATGATCTTTTATAGTCAATTTAGCTTAATGATTTTTTTTTGGCTATTATGATGATGATTCTTGAATGAAATCGAAAAAGAATAAGTGAAAAGTTGTACGAAATGTGGAGTATGAGAGGCAGAGATGGACGGACACAACAACCATACTAAAGCATTAATTCCAAGGGTATGGACTCCACTACATGAACTAAGCAAATTAACGAGAAACTTCACCGTTAACTCAGAATATATTTTACTCGATCCTACTTATACCAATCGATGGCTAGGAAATCAGTTTCGATAATCATCCTCGTGCAGTTCTTGTTTAATGTGAAAACTGAAAATGACCAAGGGTGATACTATGTTATTTTTCTCTAGTGATCATTCCATATGGTGAATAGTGGTTCTTGCACATGCTTACATGTTGCTCATGTGATTGATCCTAAGTTGTTGCTAGGATGAGGTGACATTAATGTAGTCATCTTAAGAATGCTCTTTACACGCCCCGAGTAAGCTTCTTAAAAGCTAGTATTTTGGAAATGGTTGCATTAACCTGAATATGGCATAGGATAGTCTACTAGAATAGCCTTCTATATATGTTTTTAATCTCTGAACTCCCCACCTTGGGTTAATTGATACTTCTGTTTTTAAGTGTACCATACCATTTGATCTGCGTACCTAAAATTAGGGATGATGAGAGGGTGTAAGTATCAAAATGCCCTTGTGAATAAGAGAGAAAGGGCTCCCATGTGGGTAGATTTAAAATAAATAGCAAGAAAACTTGTCCAATACTTTAAAAAAAATATGATGCCCTTTGTCAGAAATTTTCAGAGTTGAAAATGGAATTTTTAAAGTACAAGGAAGTATTTGGTGTTTTGGTATAGATCTTACCAAATTTTGGTCTCAATAGATAAAAGAGCTTGTAACAATAGTCCATTATCATTCCCAATGTGTGTGTTCCTATTGAAGCTTCTTGTTGTGGGGAGGAGGAAGGACTTCGCTTTAGAATGGAACTTTTCCTTTCTCTTTTCTCAAAGGCACTTTATAAGTATAAAGAATTTGGAGTTTTTGTCAACTGAATAGGCTGAAACAACCACAAAACCACCCGTGACCTCTAAAGCTGTTTTGCAGCCGCAACCATGACCAAAACCCTATTTGTGTATGCCAGATTTTTGTTGCACCACAATGTATGGAAATGCTGCCCCTTCAGCAAGATTTGCCTTGTAAACTGATTTCTGTATTTTGGTACACAAACCCACCCTAGTAACTTGTCTACATGTGTGTTTGGATTTTGGAATAATAAAATTAGTGCATAAGAAATCCGTATCGGAAATGTTACTCTTATATTAATGAACTATTACAAATTATTGAGAGAGATGTAGGTCAATCACTAAGCTCGATGCTCAGATGGGACATGATGTCATGTGGATCTGGTGAGCTGTGACTGTATGTCTTGGGATTCACTCGAGAGAAGAGATCACGAGGGCGTTGGGTGATGTGCTATTTCAATTAGAGTTCATAAATTCTTGTTTTTTTTTTCTTTTTATTTAATGTTACCGATTGTCTAAGCTACACTTCATATAATTCCTTCAATGAGCACATGCTCCTAATCCTCATACCCGACAGCTATTCATATCTTGAACTTCATTTGAAAATTGATGGTTTATATGAAGCTAAAGGCTTTTGTGGACAATAGTTTTGGTTATGTTAAATTCTTAATGATGTGAACGCTTGACAGCTAGAGGGTGAAAGATTGGTGCTTCTTGGAGGAGAATTGTGACACACCCTCTTACATTTTGAGAGAGGCAGAATACACTGATAACAAAGAAAGTATTCTGGTAGTTCTTTGATTTGACATTTGTTGGAATGCAGAAATGTGTTTGTTTGTGGGGCAGAGAGGTATGATAAGGACATATGATTGTAGGAGTGTTACCAAATTGTTACATGTAATGGGCATTGTTTAAGGGAACACAATGTTTTAAGTTCATTCAAGGAGTTCAAAATCATTCCAGTTACCAGTTGGGTTGTTTAACATTGTCGTATATGGATACTTAAGAGGGGAGTGGTATGTTCACAGCTTAGCAGAGAGCATTGGTATTGTGGAGATTTGGGTGTAAAGACTAGAGCTTTATTACAATATGTTCGTTAATAAGGCTAGTGGGGTGGAGGTGCTACAGGATTGTGTTTTGTGTAGTTTTTTCATGGTTTCTTCATTTGTGGCATCAACTGCTTTGCTACATATTTGCTATGTGTTTTGAGCATGATTGGTGTCACATCTTAGGAGCTGTTTGATTCATGACCTTCTAGAGGAATGAAATCTAGAGAGGGAAACTATGAAAACCCTTACTTGTTTGGTTGTCATGATTGGTAGGGGTTTTGACTCTTTTCTCAGCTATTTATAAGTTGTATGTGGCATTTGATACATGGCCAGAGACTCAGTTGGCGATTTGATGGGTGGAATTGGTAGAAATTTGATTGTTGAACTCCTGGTGGTGGTTGGTGGTGGGATTGGTATGGTGATGGCCTATTAGTCAAGACTTTATCATGATTGTGGTCAACAAAGGTTGACTGTAGTTATAATGTAGAATGAAAGGTTTGCAATACTCATGGAAACCCTATGTGATGTTATCTACTTTGATAGGTTGTACGGATACTTCAGATCCAGTTTCGTGTCTTAGTTCCGCGAAATCAATATATATACGACATACCTTGGACTCTCCTTATATTTTGTGTGTATGGATTCTCATAAATTACTTTACATATATGTTTGAGACTTGAACTTGTCGTTTCCTACATCAGAGTATACATATTAGAAAGAATTTCAGTCAATGTGGTAACGCAAGAGCAAATATTTGTTTTCAAAGAATACATAATTTGTAATATGCACTCCATTTTTATTCAAATGCACCATTTCTACCCTATATGTGAAAGCTTTTACGGTAATTTTCACACTTGATAAAAACGGAGCTATCATGTAGCTATGTCTGTGTAGTGTACTCTTCGCTTTTGAGATTGTTATGTTATCCTTTCCTGTAGTTGAAGTGGGTGAACTCAAAGCTCAAAAATAGAAAGGTAAAATGAAAAAAAAAACATTATACAAATGACGTATGGAAAACATGGGCTCTGATTACCTATGCCTTTCTTATTTACCCCGTACCAGTGGCCCTTCTCCTCTAGTTATATTATGTTGTGCTCTCTGCCTTCCTGAGTAATAGAATAATAGCACTTCTATAGAAATATCCGATGTATTTTGATGTGCTAATTTGTTGTTCGTATTTGGCAATTTCTGTACCAGGGTTTCTAAAGGGGTGAGGGACCTGCCTGGGAATTTGCAGTCTGCCACTAATAATGTACCCTCAGGAAAAGCTCTGATGTATTTTGGTTTACTACTGGGTTCTGGGGTATTCTTTGTCTTCATTGCTTTCACTATGTTCCTCCCAGTCATGGTACTGATGCCTCAGAAGTTTGCAATTTGCTTTACCCTTGGGTGTGGGTTCATTGTTGGGTCATTTTTTGCACTGAGGGGGCCATCTAATCAGCTAGCGCATATGTCCACAAAAGAGGTATGTGCTGTTAACCCTGAATTGGTATTCTCTTTCTGAATGTAATATTCTCTCCATTTCATTTGTTTAGTCGAAAATGCTTTTTTGTTTTCTTTTGCAGAGACTTCCCTTTTCATTGGCAATTGTTGGATGTATGTTTGGTACCATCTATGTGTCCATGGTGCTCCATAGTTACATCTTATCCGTTCTTTTTTCCGTGTTACAGGTATTTACAATTAATTTGCATTTTTCTCCCCGTTTTCTTTTTATTTCAACCATTACAATTCTTTTTCACTTTTTGTAATTTTAATTGTCACTTACCCTTATAAAGGGTTTAATGTTTGAAATCTGATTAGAATTTTTTACTGTCTTGTTATCTGTGGCAGGTATTTGCGCTGACATACTATGCTATTTCTTACTTTCCTGGCGGGTCTACCGGGATGAAATTCCTAACTTCTGCTCTTACTTCATCAGTAACGAGAGTATTCGGGAGGTGACATTCTTCGTGTTAAGCTTCCCTGTTCATTGTACAATTCCTTTCCCCTCACCGAACTTCCTAACTGTGCTTAGTAACTTGATATGAGTACCATGGGATTATTTTGTGTAGTTTCTATTTCTTGAATTTATGAGTGGTAAAAGTTCTCGGAGTATAGCAAATTTTATGTCAAAATTTTGTTTTAAACCCAAATTGTACTATTTGTTCTTGTTCCATGCTGAAACTTATCTTGATTAATATCTAATTAACACGTATAGATCACTGTGTAGATGCTTTCGGATTATTAAGTTTGTGTCCTTGCATGAACAATTATTGATCAATAATGTAAAGAAAAGGACTTGTTAGTTGCCATATGCCAAACAACTTACATTGTCTATGCTGATTTCGATTGGATATGACCAATAAATACGTCATAATCTCAAGTAAATTGCTGTTTGGCTACAGCATTTTAGTGTCAGTTTAGTTAGTATAATCGTAATACGATAGTAAGACCGAAACTGAACGAGTTTTGAGTCGGATGTTTTTTTCCTATTAGGCTACCATTGAGCTAACTTGGTTGGGTAATTTTCAAGTCAATTATTCCCGAAGTCTCAATCAGAAAATGATGATGTAGACTTAACAAAGCAAAGTTAGAAAAACGAGTTAAAGTGGTCAGATTCGGGTGATCGACGTTTTTAATTAATCATGTCATATTGCATTTGGCTTACGAGTTAACATATTTTAACTCGAACTAAAAGCTAAGAAATATGGTCATGGTCATAGTCATAGTCATAGTCAACAATTCAGTATCCCGCACCTAAGAAATACAGTTGTAAGTAGTAACTAAATAATTATTTAGTGAGTTGATTGGCGACTTTGTGGGCAACAAGTTGTAGAAGTACTAACAAGTAACAACGCATATGAAAATGAAATAGTGAGCACTATACAAAAAGCCAAGTAGGATGTATGCTTGGCTAAACAACCTTATTCCTTGGCATGGGCCGTGGGATTGAGTTGTTGATGTTTCCTTTCCCACATGATATCAACATGCATTATTGTTGTACCCGATCATCTATGGACCGCTCTATCACTATGTCCCTCTTTAACCAGGTTTGATCTCTAGTTACAACTTACAAGCATTACTTCTAAACATTTTATCAATACACGTACGTCTACGTGAGAGATTGTTTTCGGAAAGATGACTTCACAAACAAAGTTTATATTTTCATAATTTGTATTAATCGGGCTACTTAATCCATATATAAAATGTGTCTCACAATAAAATCGCCTCACACAACGATTTGTGTGTTAATTAAGTTTGTTGGCTTGGTCAAAACTTGTGAATTTAATTTGTTTTGTAAATTTAGACCAACTATGTAGTATCGTATCAGCATTAATGAATAATTCTCAATTTTGTTATGTGATGTAAAGTTGTTGATGGTGTTTGATACCAATTGCTAATCGAAAATAAGCTTATCACAACCAGTTGTAGTGTCGTGTATATCTGGCACTCAAAATCTTATTCAAATGTGATCACTTATCGTAACCATATTAGTGATGTAAAAGTAGGAGTAGCAGTAGTGGTAGAGTTTCTAAAACGAAAGGTTAAACCCATATGTTCGTATTTCATAAGTTATTACATTTTGAAAAAAGTTAATAGCTCATCTAATACATAGTATGAGAATATATATTTCTTATTTAAAGTCGTTTTATTGAATGAAGTTCTCTAATAACTTATTTTCATGCGCATTTGTCATTTGCATTTTCAAACTTAAGTCTTCTTCATCTTTCCAATATTACCTTTTTCTAACTTCTTCCTCTTTGCAATACTCTTTTGACCTCTTCTTCCAATGAATTATTCTTTTCGTGAGATTTTTATTTTATTTATAATTGTAACTTGACTACAGAATTTGTGTCAAGTCTTTCTTTACTCCATAAACTAAAAGATTAGCAACCGTGCACGGTAATAAATTTTGAATGATAAAATAAATTTTAATTCAGCACCTCTCCTGAGAGACCGTCTTTATAAGAGACGGTTCTTCAGCTCCAGGCCCAATATCATGTTTGACCCTATTTGGAGTTGGTGTTATGTAACACCCCTGAATTTCCGACCGAAATTCGGGGTGTTACATGTTATAACCTATCAAAGTTGGTATTATAACCGATTCGGAGATACCAACTTAAAAAGGTTATAATACCAACTCTAATAGGTTATAATACCAACTTTAATAGGTTATAATACCAACTTCAGATAGGATTACACAACGCGCATTTTTTTGGTAGTTGTTTTTCTAAGTAATAATGGGTTGTCCCATTTGAGACACGTCTCTTATAAAGACAGTCTCAAATAAGAATTTGTGATTCTATTTTGATAATTGCAAATATTATGGTTTTTAACAAATATCTAATATTATTTACATATAATATACTGTTATAATTTTTAAAAAGGAATAAGAATTATCTAATTAGTCTATTATCATTCTCTTAAAATATGCTCCTCTGTCAGATTTATTTCGTGTCATTTTAGTGAAAAAACTCACATTATGATCGTGATCGTACCACCTTGAGTATTCCTTATCTTATACTTGTTTCCTGTCCAATCCCTTGTTATATGTTTAATACAAATATTACAACAATTTTTTTTAAAAAAATAAGCTACATTGTAAATTTCTTAAAATCTTACTTGTTGCCATCTCAACTTTTTTTTAAAGACATATTGAACATTGGTTAATTTAATTTAAATTACACAAATTCTTATAAGAGATAGTCTCAGTGTAAGACGTGTCTCATACATGGGTTAAATAACTCAACTAATACAAGTTATCAGGATATAAACTTTTTATTTCAAACTTACTCACCAAAAGACGATCTTACACAAAAATAACTGTTTAAATTAATAAGGAAAAATTATCTAGAATAATCCAAACTATTCATGATTTTTCTATAATAATCCCACCTATTGATTAACCATGAATAATCCCAACTTTGAGGGGTATTTTCCTAGAGTAAACTTGGGTAACCCGATAACCTTCTATATTAGGTAATTCACCAAAAAAATAAATTAAATATTAATTTAATATTGTTGAAAATTTACATAAAAATTCTAAATAATAAAAAAAAATCATAAATTTTTTATGAACATTTTCCTAACATTTTTTCGACATTTTATTTTAATTTATCTTTTTTTTAAAAAAAATTACTCTAAGAAAATGCCCCTCAAAGTTGGGATTATTCATGGTTAATCAATAGGTGGAATTATTGTAGGAAAATCGTAAATATATAGTTTGGATTATTCTAGATAATTTTTCCAATTTAAAAAAAAAAACACTAAATATGCTCACAAGGATTACAAAGAGAATAATAATTAGGTAGGTTATGGACTTGACCCATGTAATAGTTTTTTGCATGGAATTGTTAAAGGTTGTGTTTTAGGTAAAGACTAAAGTTAAAGGTACTAAAAAGGTTTAGTTTACCCTAATCCTTCAAGTAATCCTTTTTCTGGACCTCAGCAAATAAAGCATAATAGTATTATTTATCTTTAATTAATTAATAAAATAGTTGATAATGATAATATTAATGGAGTATTAGTGTGCATAATTGTGATTTAAAAAGGTGTGCATGGGAGCCAAAGTCCTGAAATTGAGGGAAGTTGAATGATATTGACCTTTATTCCGGAGTTCATGACCAAAAGCAAAAAGGTGACATACCTCAACTCATCACTAAGTAAAACCAAAAATGGCCTAAGCAAACCCATATAAAATTATTTTCTAATTTCTTTACTCCAAAATAAATAAATCTATTTTCTCTTTTCTGTAAAAATTTTCTACTCTACCTTGAACAAAAGAAAAGTCATAATCTATCTTTGTATTCAACATTCACAGTGTTCTTGAGATTTGATAAGCACAAAGAAAATCGAAAAACTGATCAATATATTAATTAACCTTTTATAAGTATATGTAATTTATATCAAAAATTACTAATTCAAAAATTATATTATACTATTTAACCATTGAATTATCTCTTTTATCATAAATATTAAATTTAAATTTTATATAATGACACAAAAAAAGTTGTCAAGAATAAGTCCTTACCAAAATTTGTCGTATACAACAACAAATACAATTTTTATAATTATACAATATATAAGATTTTGTCTATAAACGGGATACACTGGCCGGTGATGAATACATAAGATTTTGGTTTCACTTGATCAATAGCTAGAAGACTCAAATGTAACACTTGCATGGGAAGAACACAAGTTAATATTGTTCATTAAAAGTAGTAGTTATGTTAGCTTTTGGAGTCCACACTACTTTTTAATTTTGAAAAATTGTAAATTGTAACATTCTAAAAACAACTACATGTAACTAAAAGCTAATACTTAAACTATTATTTACCAAACAATGACATTTTTTTAAAGTAGCATTTTTTAACTTCATTAAATTGCTAACAATTGTTTAAATTAGTACACAGAACACATTTAAAGTTTAATTAAGTTTCATTAATAATAAGTATGGTTGATTACGAAGCATTATGGCATGATATGCATGGGAAGAACATAATCCACGAAAACAAGAAAAGGTTAGGCAGGGAAGACTACCACGAAGGTAGTATGATTTGACCTTTAATCCGGGGTTTAAGCCCAAAAGAACTATCATTTCCCACTATATCATATAATCAACAAATTAACAAGTTTTGATCAATTGATATAATCAGTTTATTTTTCTAATTAATCACTTTAAAATTATAAGTGATCATTTTAAAGTTAATATGTATTATCACTTTAAATTATAAATTTCTATGAGCAGAATATACTGGATATGATGATGATAACGACTTAAAATTATAAACATATATATATTAGACTAGCACAATAAAAATAATTTCAATGTAATAGGGCGTGGACAACAAAAGTATAATTCACTTCTAACTTTGTGCATTAGAATGAAAAGCAAAAGTGAAGGCTAAAGGTTTTAAAGGTCATACCCCCCTTAACATTTAGAAGTATTAATTGAGAAAAGGTGTAGTATATTTTTTAAATAACATATTAGCCAAAGTTTTAAAAATTGGGCTTATAAAAAATGGCGCTTTTCATGAAATTACAAAATTTAAATTCTGATATATTTTTTCTTAGATGAGAAGGAACCCTGACTTTAGTACTTAAGAAAGGAGTTGGATTCATATCTTGTATTGTAGAGTATTGTGTTTTTTAATCACTCATAAGCTAATGAATATTTTGTACGTTAATAAGTGATAGAATATATTAATATTTCCCAAATATTATATATTCTTAGTATATATTCTCTTTGTGATTACTTACCATTTATAATAGATTAGAATATTATTAATATGTTAGGCAATAATCAAGCTAGTTTCCATTCATGAATAATTATATACTTATATTTCCCAAATATTATATATTCTATCAATAAAAATAATGATACTTTTTAATATTAAATTATAGAATTAGAATAAACGATAAAAATAACATAATATAAGTTCCAAATTTAATATTTTTGTTAGATAATATATTCATATTGATATGAGAAAAATTATAATATTTTTAATTTATTCGTAAAATTAATTTATACAGTGATAGACCTACCTTATGATATGACCGCCCATTATTGTTTTCTATTGTTTTGTAGAATTAATTTATTCGTAAAATTATATATATATATATATATATATATATATATATCGTTATTTATTAATGAGAGCTCCGGAGGGCGGAAGCTTCGTTAGCGAGACCCTTACACTAAAGTTAATATGAGAATTTAAGTTTTAACCCCTTTTAAAATAACCACAATATCATAATAATTCCATCACAATTTTTTTTGCAATGTTTCATTAGTTACAACTTTGTACTATTGTTTTTTTGTGCAATCATCCTTGTTATTTAAATATTTTGGACACTCTTATTTAATACTTATAAATAATTATTTTTATCATTATAATGTTAATGAAACAAAACTCAAATATTACCAACTCAAAAAAAAAAGTTTTTTGAAGAAATTATACTCAATTATTACTCATCAATCACTGTTTTCGCTCGTCAACCATTAGTACTTGGGTACATGATTTATTTAATAGGAGGATTTAATCATGCGATCCAATCTAATAATGTAATGATAGGATAAAATTTATAAACATATTTTTTCGAATTGCCTTTGAACCTACCAACTAAGAGGAGATAATGTATTTTATTTTCAAATCTTATTTTGATTATTATGTTAAATTATAAAAAAACATTATATAATTACCAGATAGCCTGAAGGAATGGAAAAACTAAGTGAAAATCGAATCTAAAATTTACTGCAATTAATTAGATGATACTCGATTTTCAATTTAAATAATTTTTTTGTGGATTATATTATAGGTTGAAGGAAGAAAAAAACTAGATGAGATTCAATCTCAACAAATTATTTAAAAATATAATATTTAAACTCGATTTTTAATTTTAAAAGAAGTTGATATTTGATAGTGTTATTTATACCGTTAATAATGTGGCCATAGGCATAAGCTAAGACTTAAGAGAGAGGAATGCACGTGCACGTCCTTTTGGGTCTCATAAAGGAAGACCTCCACCAAAATATTTTTTTTTTTGAAGATCCACCAAAATACTTATTCATACAATAATATTTAAATTAATTAATACAATTTCTATACTTTAATACCATTTATATACAAATTACTTAGGACCTTTAGTTAGCTCTCTTATTTTATAATAATAATAAGTTCCTATATTTATTTATCTCTAAATAAGTTAACAAATAATTGAATTTTATTACATATTTATAATTTACAATCCTATTTTTAAAATTTACTAAATGACTTAAATAAAAATCAAATGCCATCTTTCAAATTTGGCATACACATACATCTCAAATTACAAGATGTTGGAACAATATGTGTGAATCATTATCACGTGACATTGACAATGCCATCACGTGATCTTATTAGTAAACAAATTCTTACTATTAGATTCGATCTTTGATTATGATTGGTTTAATTTTTTAATTAAATAAATTAGTAATTAGATAGATTAATGACCATGATCATGTGTTTATATGCATGCATGAGTCATGAGATAGGTAGTTAGACCCAGATCCATCACAATGTGATTTTAGATCAGATTCGTATTAGATAGATTTATAAGACGACTAGCTTGCATTATTGCTAATTGATTCCTAACCTTCAAGATTTGTAGGTGTTTAGAGGGGCATGCTCATGTGACCAACCAAGTTTATTTATTTTAATATTAAGAATCGGATTTTATTGGGATTAAAAACTAAATATCACTTTTTCAAGTAAGATCTTGGGTTCAGTATAATTATCACTAGTCCATCCTATATCTCAGCCTACACCGTGATCGAAAATTTAAAAATAGGTATTTATTCAAATATACTTCTAGATTTGTCATTTTTTAGTTAGAAAAACATAAAAATTTGTTTCACAAATCAACGACATAATCATTACATTTCGATATTTTTAGCTTCGTTTAGTTTAATTCAACACATGCATTACCTTCACTCTCGCTTTACGTTATTCTTTTATGCTAGTTCAATTCTATTCAATTCACTTCAGTAGTCATGACCTAGGATATAAATATATTTCATATTTAACTTGTTCTAAGATTAATTAGTTTACATATTATCACTTCAAAAAAAGTTTACGTGGATCATACTTAGATGCTAAAAATTCATATTAAGGTTAATAAATTCTTAAAACATCAGTAAGTTTAGAGGTTGAGATTAGGTAAAAGTAGAATATAGCCTTACTTAATCTTAGAATTTTTTTTTGCATACTTCATTTTTATTTGGACATTGGAAGCTTAGACTATATTGAAAATAAAACGCACATTCTCGTTAAATAGTATACATGATGTATAACAAATTACTACATTCTTTGTACCTTTGGAATTACTACATTAATTCTCATTAATTTTTGATTTATAACAAATTACATACAACACAATAAAAATATATATACTATTTTTATCAGTTGGTCTTCTTAATATTACTAAAAATTTAAAATCGGAAATTTTCACATACGTCTATAAAGTTAATATACTTCTTAAAAATTAAAATCAATATATGGTATATCTCACATTCATAATTAAAGATTGTGCGCACAATTTATAAGTTATTAATTATTGAAGATTTTTTCATTATTATAAAAGTTTGACATGATATCTTCTGGGTTTATGATATGCGTGTACCTTGTGTTTCTCCAATTATATACTGATATTGACAATAAAATTTAATTTAGTTTAATAAAATCTATATTTGCACAAAAATAAGAAAATATCAAAATTTGTGTTTCTGGTAACAGTAGAAAGTCATAGCTGAAGAAAATGGTTAACCTTTGAGGTTCCTCTGACATATTTTGTGTTGCACTTCCTATGCTTGTGACAATGTGACTTCACACCATTCCTTTTCAATCAACATTTATGATGTTCCCGTATCATTTACCGTTGAATGTTTATGTGTTACCACATATAAGTTGTCACACATCGGAGAAAGAGAAGAGTATGCATCACTTTATAAACTTAAGTAGTAATTCCTATTATTACCAATTGGTTTTAGTAGTGAACCTTCTTTGGCTTTATGAGTGGACTACTTCTCCTCTTTGTTTGGGTTGCCCAGACCCATTTTTTAAATTCTACTTCCTCCGTTCCATTTTAGTTGCACCATTGGGTTTGACACATTTTTTAAGGGCCGTCAAATCAGTATGGTAAAAGTAAGGATGATGTATGATTGATGGTAATATGTGGGGTGAAAATAAAAAAATTTATTATAAGTAGATAGTTGTTGTAACTTGTGGGTATATTAAATAATTAATGGGATGATGTATGATTGATGGTGATAGTGGGCTAGGAATAAAGTGAGGATAAAATAAGTAGATTATTTTTGCCAAAAATAGTAATGTTGCAAGTAATATGAAACTTTCAAAAACGGTAAGTGTTGCAAGTAAAATGGAACGGAGGAAGTATCATTTACTTAAGTGACGTATTTCTTTACAAATTATGTTCACACAACACAAATAAATAATCCCTGATCTGTTTCCTATTGTTGGTTACGTTTAAAGTATTTTACACACAATCAACAAAATTTTAAACATAATTTTTCTTAAATATATAAAATATTACTCAAAGTTAAAATGTATTCATGTAAGATCTTATTAAATTAATTTGAATGTATATAATTTTTTGTAGGAATGTTTTGATCCTTGCCTTTCATTATTCATTTGAGCAATATATATATACACCTCTATCAACCCTAGATCTATACATCATCATCATCATCATCATACCCAGTGTATCCCGCTCAAAGAAAACTATGATCAGGGTCTGGGGAGGGAGGAACGATGGCATGCTCATACCCATAAGGAGAGTGCAATCAAAGAGTCCCTCGGCTCGAGAACGGTCTTCTAACAAGAGGAACCTGCAGTTGGCAAATTATCCTTAGCTAAATACACAAGATATAATACAATAATACTAATACACCCCCTCAATCGAAGCGGGAGGGGGACGAACGCTAAGATTGAATCGAAACTCATCAAATAGAACTCTAGGGAGACCCTTGGTGAAAATATCAGCAAGGTTGAAACGAGAAGGAACATGAAGGATACGGACATGACCCCGGGCAACCTTCTCACGAACGAAATGGATATCTAACTCAATGTGCTTTGTGCGCTGATGCTGGACAGGATTGCCCGATAAGTAAATGGCACTGACATTGTCACAATACACCAAAGTAGCCTTAGATAGAGGACAGTGACGCTCGAGAAGAATATTACGGAGCCAACATGTTTCGGCCACCACAATAGCAACCGCGCGATATTCAGCCTCTGTACTGGACTGGGACAAAGTAGATTGACGTTTCGCGGACCAGGAGATTAAGTTATCCCCATAGAACACACAATACCCCGATGTTGATCGGCGTGTATCAGGACACCCAGCCCAGTCAGCATCCATGTAACACACCAATGATGTTGATGAAGATGGTGTAAGGTGAATACCCAATGCAAGAGTACCCTGAATGTAGCGTATGATGCGCTTAAGAGCATGAAAATGAGACTCACGAGGATCATGTATGTGTAGACATATTTGCTGAACGGCATAAGAGATATCGGGCCTTGTAAATGGGAGGTACTGAAGAGCCCCAACAAGGCTGCGATACAATGTGGGATTTTCCACAGGGGGACTAGTGGAAGCACTCAGTTTGCTCGATGTATTTACTGGAGTCAGGCATGGTTTACAGGCAGACATGCCCGCATGAGCAATGATCTCAGAGGCATACTGTTTTTGTGACAAGAATAACCCATGTGAGGAAGTAGACACTGCAATGCCCAGAAAATAGTGTAGGGAACCCAGATCTTTCATAGCAAATTCAGAAGCGAGGAGAGTGATGATAGACTGACGAAGAGTGTCAGATGATCCAATCAGAACAATATCATCGATATATAACAGTAGGAAAGCATATATCAGACCCACAGTGGAGAATAAACAGAGAGTGATCACACCGACTGTTGACAAAACCAATGGTATGAACATAATCTGCGAATCTTTGGTACCAGACACGAGGGGCCTGTTTCAGACCATATAGAGACTTCTTCAAACGGCAGACATAGTCAGGGCGTGTGTGATCCCGGAACCCCATGGGTTGATACATGTACACTGTCTCATTTAAGGAACCATGGAGAAAGGCATTTTTGACATCCAGTTGGTGGATGGACCATTTTCGAGACAGAGCCAGACTAAGAACAATCCGAATAGTCGTAGGTTTGACGACCGGGCTAAATGTCTCAATACAGTCAATGCCAACCCTTTGAGCACTCCCATCACCCACTAATCGAGCTTTATACCTCGCAAAAGAACCATCAGAGTTTGTTTTGTGACAGAAAATCCACATACATCTAATAATATTAGCATTAACAGGACGAGGTACCAACTCCCATGTATCATTACTAATTAAAGCAGTGTACTCATCAGTCATGGCAACTTTCCAATGCGGGTCATGGAGCGCTTCTTTAGGGTTGCGGGGTACAGGAGAGGGAGCAGTGATTGTGTTTAGGTTAATGATCTTACGAGGTTTGAAGATCCCGTGTTGAGCCCTAGTAGTTATCTGGGGAGAGAAAGGAGGTATAGGTGAGGGACTGGGCTCAACATCACAGGGAGATGTAGGAGCAGGGGCACCTGGGGAGACCACTGGAGAGCGAGGTGGGGAACAGGGAGGAGTATGTGGTAGAGCAGGACTCTGGGGTATTGGTGTATGTGGATCAGGGGAAGGTGGGTGGTGAAGGAGTGGAAGAATAGGAGCCAAGGAACCAGAGTCAAGAAATTCATACTGAGTAGGGGAAGCTTCATGAAGCTTAGCAAAAGGTAAATGTTGCTCATCAAAGATGACATGTCGCGAAATAATAACCTTATTACATGAAAGATCAAGACATTTGTACCCTCGATGGTTAGATGGATAACCCAAGAAGACATAGGGAGTGGAACGAGGTTGAAGTTTGTGTATAGTGGTCGAGGGAAATAACGGATAACACGGACATCCAAACACCCATAGATGATCTAATTTCGGGAGCTTATGATACAAGGCTTGAATAGGAGAAGTGTTTTGAAGAAGCTTAGTAGGTAGAAGATTATGGAGGTAAGTGGCCATCGGCAAGGCATGATGCCACAAGTGAGGAGGCATGGAAGAGTGAAGCATCAAGGTCCGGACCATGTTATTGATGGTATGAATCTTGCGTTCAGCCTTTCCATTTTGAGCAGAGGTATAGGGGCATGAGAAGCGAAAAGGAAACCCATGTCTAGAAGAAAATTGGTGGAAGGACGAGTTATCAAATTCCCTCCCATTGTCACATTGAAAGCTCTTAATACGACGTTCAAATTGAGTAAGAATAGTGGTATAGAATTTTTCAAAGACAGGAAACACATTAGATTTGCAAGCAATAGGAAAAGTCCACAGGAAATTAGTGTAATCATCCAAAAACAACACATAATATTTGTGACCAAGAGAGCTCACAACAGGGGAAGTCCAAATATCACTGTGCACAATATCAAAGGGCAAATATGTAAGGGAAGTAGAATCATAGAAGGGCAGTCTAATATGTTTTCCAAGTACACAAGATTGGCAAAAACTAAAACAACTTGGTCTATTACATTGAATCAAATTATTCTTCCTAAGAGTATTCAAAACATTAAGTCCTGGATGACCTAGTCGACTATGCCATAACGTCTCTGATAGAGCAGCAAAGGGTGTGGATACTGTAGCAGGTGGTGATGGTAGAATAGGATACAGGTCCCCGGTACTATTACATCGCAGAATCGGTCTCCCCGTGCATAGGTCCTTCACAGAAAACCCAAAGGGATCAAACTCAACAGAAACATGCTTGTCACTAGTAAAACGTCTAACAGAAACAAGATTTTTAATAATTTTGGGGGCATGGAGAACATGATTGAGGGCTAGGGGAGGGTTAGGGGGTTGAAGAAACGCATTGCCATGACCAACAATCGGAATAACATCACCACTACCAACGATAATATGATTGTGACTGCTAGAATTAGTATAGGGAGAGAGGATACCTGCCGACGATGTCATGTGATTAGTAGCTCCTGTGTCCATATACCAAGTGCCATCCAGAGGAGTAAGAGACATAGTATGAACTGCAGCTGTAATATCCGTAGGGCAATATGAGTGAGATGACCTTGGTGAAGTCACGGACTGAGTATGATACGCCTGGGGGCGAGGTCCCAAAACACCAGCAGCATTCATAGAACCCGAAGGGCGTGTCCATTGCATAGGGCTAGATGGATACGGGCATGGAGGTACAGACCAAGGAGGATAAGACCAAGGGCCCCACTGAGGAGACATATTGGACCATTGAGGAGTCCAGGGATGATATTGCAGGGTATGCGGCGCAGTGGAAGAAGGACCACGACCACCCCCACGATGAGAACCATGCTGACCCCGACGACGTCCACCACGATACCTATTGGACCGTATGACTAGATCTATACATAGATCTATACATAATTACTAAATTATCCTTAGCTAAATACACAAGATATAATACAATAATACTAATATTTTTTATAAAAATGTTTTAAAAGAACAACTTTCAGAAACGGTGACGTTTATAATAAAGAGTTGAGTAGCGGACAGTATGACTAGATCTGGAACTACATGTAATTAAGAATACTAAGAATATAATTATGAATTTAAATTTTTAATTACTCAACTCTTACTTACTCTTTGTTGCTTCCATGTGCAGTTTACTTCTTCTGCAGATTCCATTCCATATTACCATTATTCATTCTATATCTATGCATTATCCTGCGAAAGATAAAAAAATCGTGTAAAAACTATAAAATGTAATAAATAATATATAACTCGAAAAGTAATTTTTTTATTATTGATATATTTTAACCATCTTATAAATAAGCACAAATAAATAATAGTAATATTTAGCAAAAATTATAAATTACATCTAAATTAACTTAAGCTTGTCTTTTCTGATAGACGACCATACATCTATGCTTTTAAACAGGGTCGTCCCGTTCTTTTTTAGGCCCCAGAGCAAAAGATAAAAAGGTCCATAAAAACTTAAGACGTGATGATTAATAATATAATACACTTTTTGTTTCTTTATTGTTAACTTTTAAACTAATTTATATAAAAAGCACTAAGAACTCATATTACTTAGCAAAAAATATAAGTTATATATAAATTTAAGTCAAATTTATATAACTTATAAACATAAAAATATGTTTTTAGATCCTAAAAAATTTAGGATTCTAGACGCTAGTCCGCTTTACCCTTGTTAATCGACACTGCTATACTTCACTTCTATAGCATAACATTAATTTACCTTATGAATTTGAAGTGATATCCCAAATTAGTAATTAGTAATTCTTAATTACTACTCCATTTATTAAGCAGCTTTTATGTTGTAAAAGCTTGATAAAAACAAGTGGATTTATAGCAGAGAATTTGTTCAATATTATTGTCAGAAGTAACTTCTTTATTCATTAGAAAGTTATTGGGAGAGTACTTACAAACAGACTAACACATGGCCAACTCATTTCATTTGTGACCACTAAACTTAATGCCCCATCTTTTTTATTTTTAAATTAAGTCTACATTTGTAGACCAAATTGTATACAATCAGTGTTTTATTACTTTTTTTTTATTTATCTCTACTATATTTATGAAATAATAGAAAATTATGATTTAGTCTATTAGTTGAGGGCTTTCGATTCTAACCACCTATAGGAATGGTTATTTTTTTTTTCTCTTATCCGTAGGAATTCTCTAATATACGTCTGAATTTTAAAAAATGAAAAAAAAAAATATATATGTAATTGTATTTTTTTGAGGGGAGGGGGGTCCAAATGAGATGAGCAAATTGTGGAGCAAAGGACAAGTAATATAGCCTTCATGGGAGCATTTCTTAATTGTCAATGATAGTCATTGATGCATAAGAGAGGACATAAAATAAAACAAAATATTGGAAATTACAGCAAATTAATTCATAAAGTTTGAAACAAGATAATAGATACTTGCCAAGAAAATATGAACAACAAATAAAAGGGGACAAAACCCATTTCTTTTATGGAGTTGTAAGCACCAAAAACTTTCTTTACTTATGTCATTTTTTTAAAAATTGACATTTTTCCTAAAATAGCTTAATACTTTAATACTTAAGACATAACTATATGAGAATGGGTTAATATGAGTAAAACTAATACCTGCATATTCATATATTGTGTATGTACTTACATGTATTTGATATGTATAATGTGTAATCGCATTTGGTATGAGTTTCTGATAGAGTATACAACATATATATGAGATTTGAGGTCTCAAATTTCAACCATTAGTTTAAGTTTTTGATTGCGTTAGCTCCTCAACATGGTTACTATTAGTCTAAAGGACTCTCATGAGCGAAGACGTAATAGGTTGATAGAATATATAACATATAATCAAGTCCCAAGCCCTCAACCAATCAGATTAAACTTTCAGCCGACATTGTAATTTACAATCTAAGGAGGTGTCTGGCAAAATAGCTTATTGAGCAATTTTATTCTATTTTGATACAAATAGAGGGTTGAGTGGTCAAACCAACCAATGCTAATGTTTGGTAAACTATTGTAATTAGATGGTTAAAACAACTTATGATCATGAATAAACTATTTTTGAACAAACAGTTCATAACAGTAGGCCTAAAATCTGCTGGTCAAATCAACGATTGTAATCAGCTATCAGCTACCAGTCGTTTGCCAAACACTGTCTAAGTAATTAGCCATCAGCTACAAGGAGTTCATTGATTATTACAACAATCAACAAACAAATATCCATACACAAACCAAAATCCAGAACATCCACTATTCATAAAAAAAAATGGCCACTGGAAAAGAACAAATTTAAGGTGGGGTAAGAAAGAGAGAAAATCACTACAATAACCTATTAAGGGGACCCCTCCATTCCCAATTTTTTTATGAAAAAACAATCTCTATCACCATCCTTTGAAAAAAAAAAACACAAAGAAAATTTTAAAAAAAAATAAAAAAAATAAAAAAATAAAAATATAATATATGAAAATGTAAGTAATCAGGAGCTTCTGGCTTTATGTTCTATAAACAAAACATGGGGTTTCCCCCCACTTCTACAATCCCAAAGCCCCATCTGCCTTGTTTCTTCTCTATGCTCTCTCCCAGCAATGCCTGCAAAACAAAGCAATCTCTGTTCACTTTCTCCTAGGACATTTACTTCTATAATTTCCTCCTACACATTATTCTTTATACTACTTTTCAACTTCTTCCATGTGTCTACTTCCATTGATGAGCAAGGCCAAGCTTTACTAACATGGAAGAACACCTTAAACACTTCAAAACACACATTAGACTCATGGGTGCCCGAGGACCGAACCCCCTGCAATTGGGTGGGGGTTCGGTGCGACGAGCAAGCACAAGTAGTTGAGCTTAGATTACAAGGAATGAACTTACAAGGTTCATTGCCTTCTAATTTGCAGTCTCTTAAAGGGCTTAAGGCCCTTATATTAGCTTCCACTAATCTAACAGGAGAAATCCCTGTTGAGTTTGGTGGGTATAAGGCATTGACACTGATTGATATTAGTGACAATGCTATCACAGGAAGAATCCCAGATGAAATCTGTATGCTGCAGAATTTGCAGACTTTATCAGTTCATACTAATCATCTAGAAGGTTCTATACCCCAAGAAATCGGGAACCTTTCGAGCCTTGTTGATCTTATTGTGTATGATAATCAATTGAGTGGCGAAATCCCACCGAGTATAGGTAAGCTTGTGAAGTTAGAGGTGTTCCGAGCAGGCGGGAATCAGAATCTTAAGGGGGTGCTTCCTGCTGAGATTGGGAATTGCAGTAACTTGGTTATGCTTGGGATTGCTGAAACTAGCCTCTCGGGAAGCTTACCGAGATCGATAGGGAAACTGAAGAAAGTTCACACCATTGCAATTTACACTTCTTTACTGTCTGGTCCTATCCCTGAAGAGATAGGGGACTGCACTGAATTGCAGAGTTTGTATTTGTATCAGAATTCAATCTCGGGCTCGATTCCTAAGAGGTTGGGGGAGTTGAAAAAGCTTCAGAATTTGCTTCTATGGCAGAACAGTATTGTGGGTAGTATTCCTACTGAATTGGGGAGCTGTTCTAATCTGTCTGTCATTGATTTGTCTGAGAATTTACTGACAGGAAGTATTCCTGCAAGTTTCGGGAATCTCTTGAACTTGCAAGAGCTTCAGCTTAGTGTTAATCAACTGTCAGGATTTATACCTCCTGAGTTAACTCGCTGCACCGCCCTCACTCACCTGGAAGTCGATAACAACGATCTTTCAGGTGAGATACCGGAAAGTATAGGCGAGTTGAAAAGCTTGACACTTTTTTTCGCCTGGCAGAATAGGCTCACGGGTAAAATACCCGTGAGCCTAGCTCAGTGCGAGGAATTGCAAGCGCTTGATCTATCTTACAATCATCTCTTTGGGCCGATACCCAAGGAGATTTTCGAGCTCAGGAATCTCACCAAGTTGCTTCTTCTTTCAAATGATTTATCAGGATTCTTACCTCCAGATATAGCAAAGTGTACTAATTTGTACAGGTTCCGGGTCAATGGAAATAAACTGGCTGGTACTGTTCCATCCGAGATTGGAAACTTAAAGAGCTTAAACTTCCTCGATTTAAGCGACAATCACTTCACCGGGAGTATACCCCCTTCTTTGTCTGGTTGCTCGAGCTTGGAATTTTTCGACGTGCACTCGAACGGGCTCACGGGCTCCTTGCCAGATGCTTTACCTAAAAGTCTACAGTTTGTAGACATATCAGACAACCAGCTCAAGGGTACACTACCCCCGTCAATTGGATCCTTGAATGAGTTAACTAAGCTTAATTTGGGTAGAAACCAAATCTCTGGTACCCTTCCTGCTGAAATTCTGTCATGCAATAAACTCCAACTTTTGGACCTGGGAAACAATGGTTTTTCAGGGGAGATACCAAAAGAATTGGGTCAACTCCCAGCCTTGGAAATCTCTTTAAATCTTAGCTTCAATCAGTTTTCAGGTGGTATTCCTACTGAATTCTCTGGCCTAACCAGGTTAGCTGTTCTGGACCTTTCCCATAACAAGCTTACTGGTAACTTGAATATCCTAGGAAGCCTACAAAATCTCGTTTCTTTGAATATCTCGTACAATGATTTCTCCGGGCATTTGCCTAACACCCCATTCTTTCACAAACTCCCTATCAGTAACCTTGCCGGGAACAAAGCCCTTTACTTATCTGATGGGATAGAAAACGATGATAAACATGACAAGCAAGCTCGGTCCACAATGAAGTTAGCTATGTCGATCTTGGTTAGCATTAGTGCGGTGTTGATATTACTTGGAATCTATATGCAAGTCCGCGCTAGAATTGCTGATCGAGCTTTGATTGAAGATGAGACATGGGAGCTGACTCTATACCAAAAGATGGAGTTATCAATAGAAGATGTTATAAAGGAATTGACTTCCGCGAATGTAATAGGAACGGGAAGTTCTGGGGTAGTTTACAAGGTAACTCTGCTTAATGGGGAGACGCTTGCTGTGAAAAAGATGTGGTCTACTGATGAAACTGGGGCCTTCAGGTCGGAAATTCAAACCCTGGGCTCCATTCGCCACAAGAACATAGTTCGACTTCTAGGGTGGGGTTCGAACAGAAGCCTCAAACTTTTGTTTTACGATTACTACCCCAACGGGAGCTTGAGCTCTCTCCTTCACGGATCTGTGAAGGGTGGAGGAGCAGAATGGGAGGCTCGATATGACATTGTTCTTGGGGTGGCTCACGCGCTCGCCTATTTGCATCATGATTGTGTGCCAGCAATCTTACATGGAGATGTCAAAGCCATGAATGTCTTGTT
Organism: Amaranthus cruentus; assembly: GCA_019425755.1. Lineage (NCBI taxonomy): Eukaryota > Viridiplantae > Streptophyta > Magnoliopsida > Caryophyllales > Amaranthaceae > Amaranthus > Amaranthus cruentus. The sequence continues at coordinate 17,514,011 of CM033458.1, read as the reverse complement.
GGGTTCGAGATTTGAGCCTTACCTAGCCGATTTTGGGCTAGCCACTCTTGTAGATAACTGTTCAAAAATCAATCAAAGACCTCACTTAGCTGGTTCCTACGGTTATATGGCACCCGGTAAGTTCCACATTAAGTAATTTGATTACTCATTTCTATAATTATCTTACTATAAGGAGGATATACTAGTTATGATCTATATTAATCATTATGTTTCTTTGAAACAGAGCTTGCTTCGATGCAACGACTGACTGAAAAGAGCGATGTCTACAGTTTCGGGGTCGTTTTACTCGAGGTTTTAACAGGAAAACATCCATTAGACCCAACCTTACCAGGAGGAGCCAACTTAGTCCAATGGGTCCGAGAACATCTCCAAAACAAAGGGGATCCTGCAGACATACTAGATGCCAAACTCAAAGGCCGAGCTGATCCTCAGATGCACGAGATGGTGCAGACTTTGGCAGTCTCGTTCTTATGTGTTAGTAGTCGAGTAGATGACCGTCCTTCAATGAAGGATGTTGTGGCCATGCTCAAGGAGATTCGACATGTTGATAGTGCTAGACCCGAACCTGATTTGACCAAAGGGATGGCGCCAGTTCTACCCGCGCCATCCCCTAAAAGGAATGTGGTTAGCCAAGGCTCTTCCAACTGCTCATTTTCGTTCTCTGACGATTCTTTGTGTTAGAAATGGTTATAATTCAGAAAAAGAAGCCATTGTTTTGTATATTGAAATGAGTTAGATAGTTCTTCATTAAGCTAAATATTTGAGATTTTACTCTATTAAAGTGTTTGTAGATTATACTAATAATTACCCTTAAGCTTGTAACGTAGTATTAAACCAGCTTTCCCAAAATGTGTTAAAAGGTTTTGCAAAGTGATTTTAAGAATAAGTAGCTATTCTAAGTCATACAATTTGGTCGAAACCGATGTGTTGAGTTATGACGTAGGTCGATCATAAAGCTAAATTTTTAGTTTAATTCAGTTTAGTTTTTAGACGAAAGTAATTATATATTTATAGTGGAATGTAATGTGAAATTTTAGAAATTGAGTAACAAGAAAGGTACATTATGGAGAAATGGGATCAATGATTGGTAAGTTTGGATTGTTGTAAATTAGAATTTATTATATTAATGCAAGAGAGAATAAGATTCGTTATTCCTACCCCACGCAGGGGTCACGTGGTATCATACCAAGGCTCAAACTTTTGCCTGTCCATGTGAGTTTTTGGGCACTTGGGTTTCTAGCAGCACTATTAATTGTCATGGGAAATTGCATTGGAAAATAAGATAAAAATAAATAAAGGATATAAATGAGTAGTTAAGATGAAGAAAAAGTATAAGTTTATAGAGGAGAATGAGCGCCAAAAAAGAAAATATTGCAAAATTTGTAAAATAAATTAAAATAAAAAATAATTCAAAATGAGAGGGATAAAAGGGTTGTATTTAGGGCCATTACTTACATTCACCCAAATTCTAATCTTGATTAGCAAGGCTAATTACTAATTAAATAGCATTTATTCCATCTAGAATAGGGTTAACTGTTAAGCACATGTCTAGGAATGAAATTGAAGCAAATTCTAAGCATCAAAATTTGAATTAAGAGTTGTATTTCATTTTAATATATCAACTTTGATTTAAAAACTAATTTTATCAATATAGCCATATGTAGCCGGAGGATTCTTTGATCGCACATTTCTTTATGGGTTTTAGTTGTCGTCGTCCTTCCCTTTCCAGACCATGATCATAGTTTTCTATGAGCAGGATATACTGGGTATGGTGATGATGATGATTCAATTGCTTGCTTTGTCTTGCATTTTGTCGTGTCGATGGCATTTTTTAGGCTTTCAGTTTTCATTTTGATAATCTTCTCAAGCCGAGGGTCGCCTTAGCCACAACCTTTTTATTTCCTATAATAAGAATATAGTATGTCGTCTTCCAATTCTCCATAAATCCTAATTATAACTTTTATTAGTAAAATATTCTAAATGCACGATTTTTTTAATAGAAATTAAATTTAAAAAATATTAATTATGGTTCAATTACATATGATCTTTATCTCATTCAAATATTATCATTCAGATATATATAGTTATCACTATCAGGGGCGAAGCTAGGATTTTGAATTAGGGGGGGCCAAATTGTCGATATACTCGAAGGTTTTTTAATATATAAAAACTAAAGGTGTTAGAAACAGATATGATGACCCGAAATTTACACGACATTATAACCAAATTCGATATGATTCGACTTTAAAAATTTATAATTATTATGTAAAAACAATATGGACACGAAATCCGATTTCAAGCCCACCCGAAACACCTAATCCGAAATCAACGATGATCCCAAAGAACACCATTAGACAGTATTTAAGCTATGAAAATATTAAAATCATACATATTGAAATGAACTTGAATCATTGAAAAAATTATATTTTACAATAAATAGAGATGAAGCTTCCATATAATAATTATTTTTTAAATAACTAAGTGTTTTTGAATCTATATATTTGCCGAATAATTCTCAAAAAAAAAACATTATTAAAATTAAGATAGAAAAATATAAACACACTATAAAGGATGAATGTTAAATTATGAAAGATAAATAAGAATGACATTATAGTATAAATCTATTAGTCTATAAAAAATAATTGTTTAAATGAGGATTTGATCCCTTAACCTTAAATTACAAATGCGTTACTCTAACAATTGAACTACGATAGTTTTTGTTATATTTTTACTCTCTTTAAACTATATATCATATTCGTAAGGGGGGCCAAAGCCAAAATTACAAAGGCTCGCATTTTCGGCAAGGGGGGACGGGCCTCCGCCGGCCCCCCATGTGGCTTCGCCCATAATCACTATAATAATAATTAAATTTTCAAATATAGTTAAAGTATTTAAGTAATTTTCATATTCTTGTTAAATAAGTGGTAATAATTTAATGCATTAGACAGGTGGAATTTTCAAATATTGATATCCCACATTCAAATATTAATATTCAATCAAAAAATTTTCTTAAATAATTATCATATTTAAACAATGATATCCAATCAAATAATTCCACATGGCATAGGTCTTAGAATGAAGACATGTGTCATTTTACTTTCTTATATATGAGGATGACAACTCACCTCAAAGGTTTTGATTGTAAGGTTAGATGTTAGCTTTAAAATCGTGTTCAGGTCATTACTAAATAAATTGAAAATGTTCAACTTAATCCTAACTTATTTATCTATAAAATTATTTAGTTACATGGCTTTCTCTTGAGAGACCATCTTTTCGAAAGACAGCTCTTAAAAGTCCAGCACACATTTAATTTATATTAATTTTAAAAAACTGACACGCGCATGTAAAGTGAAATGTGAAAAGTCACATAATATATTTGAGTTTATAACAACATTTATTTGGGATTATAACTTAAAATATTTGGTGCTATTACCAGATTATTTGGGGACATTTATTTGGGATTATAACTTAAAATATTTGGTGCTATTACCAGCATATATATATATATATATATATATATATATATATATATATATATATATATATATAGGATTTGGATCATGTGAAAACCAATTAAAATGGTAAAAACTGAAAACAGGGGTACATAAAAGCTCAAATGGAGTACATATATGAGTAACCGTTTTGTAATAATTTTTGTTAAAAATAATATGTTAAAAATTGTGAATATATATATATATATATATATATTTATTTATTTATTTATTTATTTGAGGTTATAATAATATATATGGGGTTATAATAACATATATTTGCGGTTATAACATAATATATTTGGGCTTATAACATAATATATTTAGTTGGGTATATAATGGTCTATGTTTTAATAATCCTTGCGTTGAGACGAATCAAATAAGATCTCACTTGACTATGTTTTAACTTGTAGCTTAAGAATAAAATGCAAATTAGAAGTAAACTGTGAATAGTGTCAAAAAACCAAGTGGGACAAAGTCACTGAAACGGAGATAGTATGTTTGTCCATTTGACAAATACAATCAAGTATAATTATTGAGAAATATTTGTTATATTTAAGTTGAAGCACACTAAAATAGCGTGGACTAAGTCTATACAAGACTTTTGCTGCATCTTGCCAATCATAAGTGTAGACAATGTGGCATGTAGTGAAGTAGATGACCTTGGTGCACAACAAAGTACCCAATGAGGAAAGTGTAAACAAATGGGGAACAAAGGGAGGGACTCAAATGTTATGCTTTCCTTAACCAACTCCGTGGAGGGACTCTAATAATTTTTGAATTATTCCATTTCATATAAAGTCCAAAAGAAAAACAACTATATGTGATGAATAAAGATGATAAGAAATAAGGATCATACATACTACTAGCTATTTAGAGACTAGATGCATCCTCTGTCCATAATTTGGACCAATTTGGTTGTTAAATATCCCAAAATGTATGGCACACCACACAACATTACAGATAGTAATCCCAAAGTATATCCATTCCACTATGTCGCTCGTACTATTATAAGTTCAAATCTGGTTCATCTCCGGTCTCAAAAAACTATCCCTAACAAATAACAGGATCTTATAGTTTTCCTTCTGTAGAGCTAGTACTGTGTGATAGGTCAGGTCTTGCAGGGTCCCGCTGGCCACCTAGCACTGTTAATGATTTGTGCTATGATGTTACTCGACAGACGAACTTGGTTGAAGTGCCTAGTTGCATTGCAAAATGCTAAACTGGTGCAAGGAATTCTACAGAAAAAACTAGAAAGTAAACAGATTGTAACAGTAATGTTTTGGAGTCCCAATTTATTTCAGGCACACAAATTGATAAGAGTACATATCTGCATGAAGCTATGCATGTAAATATCTATAGGGGCGAAAAAGAATGCTAAGTGTCTATTTTTGTCAAATTTTCAAACCTTACAGTGATCGGGCAGCTTCGAGGAGGAAAGGACAATCCGGCAGTGCTCTAAGGAGGATGTTTGGATTCTAGTCTTTTCAAGATCATGGCGATAACACTCCAGTCGAACCCACGATATTGAAGCCACCTTATAATTCTTGCTTTCCGTGTATCGGGAGGTACATTATGGCACCTTTGCCATTGCTTAGAAGCCTGCACATATAGTTTCTGTAGTGAAGAATTCGAGAGCCTCATGCTTGATCTTTCATCACAATCTTCATCCTGAAAAACCAGTTTTACTGCCTTTTCAACGTCGCCTTTACTGACACCCTTCTTAGCAAGTGCCTGATAAAAAAAAGAGCAGACTATACTTAGAGAATGCCATAGATAATTGCGAATGAGAATATTAACAAGCTGTTAGTCATTTTCCTTGCCCCTTTGTCTCTTCCCTATTATGCAAGTTTAATCACACCATTCTTAAGGACTATAATCATTCTAGATTCTAGAGTAAGAAAACAGAGAAGACGAAAGCTCGCCTGTATGGTTCAATATTAGAATGCTTTATTGATCAAACCTCGGCCCTTAAAGATAATCAACAGACTAACTAGTGACAACTTTCTGTTAGTCATGAGGTATAGCATATTTTTACACCAACCGAATGCCACTAGAACTCATAAATCATAATTGTATCAGAATTTAATAAAAGACCCAAATCAAAACACAGTAAGTATGAGCAAAAGCTTGAACATAGTGAGACGTGACGTAGATTATCCAACCAATGTTAATTTACTATCAAACCTAGCAAATCATATACTGTCAGTTTTCTTTTTCATGCCGCCTAGCTCTTCAAACTGCACCAGTAAATGAATAAACAGATTATCCCTTTACACTTATTTCCCCTCACTTTTTAAAGCCTAAATACAAACTGTCAGAGACAAACCTAAATACATAAAAGCTTCCTCTTATCTCACAGTCATTACTGAATTTAAAACCTTCAAACGTCAGTATTTCAAATAACTAGGTAGTGGAATTCATAATTTTGATCACTCGACTATGGTTCAGTTCTTGCAGAGCAAGTAGAGTCTAACAAACGCACATTATGATATCACATGTTCACTAAAAGCTGAGAGGTTGAGGCTTTTTAATTGTCAACAAGAGGTGGCCATAGGCTCGGTTTAGTTTGGTTCAAGAGTCAGATTGGTTCACTAAAAACCTGACCCCTAAACTACACTTGTCAGCAGGACGAATTGTATTTTTGCACTATATTTCCCACATTGATGTTTTGGTCCATTTCCAATATATTTGGATTAAGGCGTTGGCATGATGTTGTGAGATAAAAATTCAAAGTTGAAGTGTCTACTAGAGTAGGCAATAAAAATGGAGAAGAGGAAAAGTGGATTACAACTCACAAGGCACACAATAAGAACATAAAATATTTCATATGGAGAGAGTAAAGAAGATAAAGAAGATCAAGGATTGAAGAAAGTGAAACGAAGAAAAAATTTGAGGACTAAAGAAAGAGAAACGAAGGGAAGATAAGACAAAATGCACAAACTACGCATTTCGCTCTAGGACAAAATGCACATCTTATGCATTTTTCCCTAGGGAGTAAAACACAGCTTGTGCGTATAATCCTAGGGGAAAAAAAGCATAACTTGCGTATTTTGTTATATTTTTTGAAGCTACCAAATTATCGATTAAGATTTGTGCTTAGAATACTTATGGAAATCCATTTGTGTTGAATATACGCTTGTGATGCATTGATTGTGTTGAAAAATGTTTGAAATCTAAAGCGTAAAGTGGAAAGGGAAAAGTAGGAAAAAAGGAAAAAAAAAAGGCACCTATAAATGAAAAAGGCGCCGACAAATAAGAAATGGTGTACTTTTACTAGGCAATTGCTAGCCCACTCATCGGCCCATTCTATTGTCAACATAATAGGATTACTAACCAATCATCTAGAACTATAAGTCTATAATGTACGAATTCAAGTTTACTTTTCAGATTAAAATTAGATTTCAAAATCCCGATTTTTTCAGTTGTGGAATTTCTGAAGTCAAAGTTTTCCTTCAGTCAGTTACAGACTTACAGTCATCTTAAAGCATAATACTTAAGGTTAGAGAACTCTACTATGTAATTAACACTGTAGCACATGCATGACACGAGGCATATAAAACCTTAGAACTTGTTGACTCTCAACTTCAGCACTCAAACACACCCTAACCTCCACTGAACCCATGACCCCAGTTCAACAAAAGACGGTGACACTGTAGTAGACAAAATGGAGATATAGGAGAGATGGCAACACAATTGGAAGACTCCCAAGATAATTTCGCAATAGAAAAGTGAACCTCGAAAAAGGGACTAATGGGCATCTTATATTACATCATCAATGGCCGAAATAAAGACATCAACAATCAACACAAACGCTTACTTGTTTGATTCGCCTCGGCCCCCAACTGGAAGACTCCCATTTAGAAAGGGAAAACATTTCCGCATACCGGTAATCATTAACAAGCCCTCTGCAATGTTACAACACCCAATAAAAGAAATTTAAATAAAACTTTAAAAAATATAAAAAGGGATCATAAAATATTATAAATTGAGGCATGATAATCATTCTTCATAATGCATATCAAGTTCAACAATTAATAGGCCACTTCATACTTTAGATATAAAGTTGAGCAATTTTCAGATTTACACGGATAATGCAAACACAACAGTAAACTTGGGATTACCGACCTATTCCGAAAATCATGTAAAACTGCCTCCACATCATCAACAGGGAAATTCTTCGCTGCAAGTTTCTTCCGAAGTTCAGCTCCTGTAAATGCCCTAAAAACCGCAACATAATGAGAATACATTGATACATTGTAGCAAAGCACCTTGAAATTTTCACTTTCAGCTTGTAGAGGTATTTGTTTCAAGCGTACAATGACAAGTAGATACAAAAACAAAGCCAAAAACCTTTTTGCAAGCAATTCAATTGCCACTTTTTCAACTCGTCGTTTAGTCCTACAGCTATTTGATCTTTCCTGCTTTCCTATACCATTCCCATTATGAAGTTGCATCAACTCAACTTCTTTCGCAAGCACTTCCATAGACTCAGTGTCAGCTACTCCATCACGAGAGCAATTCTCTTGCTTTGATTTAGGCCTCGTGCCTCGACTAACCCTCTTAACTTGTTGTAGTTCCTGAGTCATTTCCTCAGGCACATTTAGACACTCGCCAACATCCAGAAGGGCATTTAAACAGTTGGTCTCCACTGTTATCCTACCATGTTTTCTACTCTTATCCACTCCTGGAGTCAAACAAGTTCACAACACCATGAGTTTAACAAAGCAATAACATAAGTAAAAAGCGTACAAAATCTTAAACACATAATCACAATCATTTACATTACTAGGACTTATGCACCAAAATCGGACTCAAGTAGATGTCAAGTCTCCAATTATCATATCCTGTTCCTGTCCAAATATGATAACGGTGTTTTACATGGTTATAAAACGGTGTTTTACATCTCGTTATATAACGGTGTTTTACATGGTCAAAACGTTGTGCTGACCATTGCATAACGTGTAACACCCGTTATTTCACCATTACAACGTTAATTGTCTCCTTGTTAAAGTTTCATAAGATCACTTAAATTATAGTTACTCATAGTTTTAGCTGTAAACAAAATTACTAACTAATAAGTTAATTAACTATACACTAAAAAGTACTTCATACAATGCAATTATAACACTTATGGCCTATGGGCATATTATTGCATAATAGTAGTTCAATAACAAAAAAGCATTTATAATTTCAAAACTCCCCTTATGTGAGTTTTAAAAAAAATTTAGGCAATGGCTGCGATTCACCTTATCACTTTGTTAGAGCCGTTTGCGATCGTTTCCACAAACGCATCCGCGACAAGGGTTTTTTCCATTGACTCAACATGTATACTTAGGAAAAACTACTTTTGAAAAAGTTGGGAAAAAAAGTGATAGGATTACCATATGCATCATCAATATTTACAATGAACTCCTCATCATCAATTTTACGTCCTCGAGGGCACTTGATTCTCTCTAAAGTCTTATGTCCAAGTTCATCATTACTCGAAGTAGACCTAGTTTGAATCCCAACTTGGAGGACATTATCCCCTGAAGAAGAGCATTGCTTTTGATTAACATCTCGTAGTTTCTTAGGAATGTATCTAACTGGTAAATCTGAGCCATTTGCCTTACTTGAAAAGCATATAACAACACTCCTTTTCATCCTACAAAAGGGTACAGGAAAAATCAAAACTAAAATAGGGCAAACCTTCACTTACGTTATGTTTGTATGAAAGGAAATAGAAGGGAAGAAAATGGAGATAAATGCAGGGATAAAATTTCTCTCATTTAAAAAGCAAAAGGGGAGGAAAATAGAAGGAAATAGGAGTTCCTTCAAGGGACTCCTTACCACTTTTTACAAAACAAATTCTTCCAACAATGGAAATATTTGGAAGGAAAATATGAGTTTAGGACCCTCTCTTTAACATTTTCTTCATCACCTATGTTAAGATTTTAACACATATTTGAGTATTAGAAATAAAATCCCTTTCACCCTTGTAACACCGAAAGGATTAATACCCAATCCCTGTAGGATTCTGTAACCTTCCCGAATCAAAAAACTCCCAAAAGACCCTCATAGTTTCCCTAATCGCAATCATAAAATTAGAAAATGGACATTCCATTTCCAAACACACTCTTCATATTGTCAACTATACAGCACTTCAGCAATAAAAAACGCCCCCAAAAGTTTTCGTCTTTGTACATGCCACAATTTTTTATTAATTTCTGTAGTGCAGGATAGGATGACGGAATGGGAGCGTCAGGGGAGAGGAGCAGCAAGAATCAAACCTACCTTACGTCTCATTTACATGCTACTACTGTACTAAATTGCCATATATAATCAAACTTCCATGATATTGCAAGCATAATAGTTAGGGATAAAAGATGAATAATTGAAAGCAGAAAATAAAATTTGAACTTAATCACGCGATCGCAAACACAAACAACAAACTCTATTCATATTGAAAATTAAAACCTCCACCAACCAAATTACAACACCTGACATAATTCGAATAAAATGTTAATCCAATTGAAACTACAAGAAGTTAGAGAGAGAAATAGTGAATGAGGATATACCATGGAAGAGGAACAAGCAGCGGTTGACGAATGAACAAAAGCTTAGTGATCAAATTGCCTACTGGAAGAATAGACATTCTTCCATTCCAAGTTGAGAATCAGAATCCTAATTTCAACAATTGCTGTTTAATTCCTTTATTTATCCTTTTAAGTTGCATTTCTTTTCCTTTTTGTTTTTATCATAGGAGTAGATTAGCAAAATCAATTAATTTAGTTTTAGGCTCGATTATACGGAATCTCATTAAAGAATATGTGATATCTTACATTCCTATTTTTATTAGTTGAATAATCAAAATTATTCGTGATTTTTCTACAATAATTTCACTCATTGATTAATCATGAATAAATTCAATTTTAAAGGGCATTTTTCTAAGGTGAATCCGGTGACCGGATGACTTGCCATAATAAGTTTTATTTAAAAAATATATATAATTAAAATAAAATGTCAAAAAAAAATTAAAATGCTCAAAAAAAATTATAATTTTTTTATTATTTAGAATTTTTTATGTAAAATTTCAAAATTTTTCTTTAATTTTCGATTATTTTATTACCTACTATATCAGGCCATCGAGTTACCTAAGCTTACTCTAGGCAAATACCACTCAAAGTTGGAATTTTTCATGGTTAATCAATAGATGAGATTATTGTATGAAAATCACGAATAGGTTGGATTATTTTAGGTAAATTTTCCTTTTTACATATTGCAAGTCTACGATTACTATACGAAAAAAAAATATTGTCATGTGAGATTTTGTTTTATTTGTCTGATCGCATATTTTCATATCATCAAATTTTATAATTTATAATTTTGTATAACCCTAGATAAAAACAATTCAACAAATGTATTAAAATGCGTAAAAGTTGTCTAGGTGCAAGTAAAAAAAAAGCCGAATAAAGAAATTCTACATGGATTCGGAATTCAAAGGTATTGAATTTTTAACAAACTTTTTAAAAAAACCCACAAAGTAACCCTGAGGTTTATTCTAACAAAGCTACATGACCTTTTTTTACAAAAGAACGTTTAAAAACGTTAATAAGTAAGGAAGTCAAGTGTTTGTGAAATTGAATACAGCTAAAAGATCCAAAAGACCATATTATCCCTATTTCCTAAATTTCCCTAATTTCTTAATCCATAATTTCTCTATCCTAATTCTATAATTTCTCTCATTTTTCAACTCATAATTTCCCTAACCCTAATTTCTCTAATTTTCTAACCCTAATTCTCTGATTTTTCACATTTTCGAACTCATAATTTTCCTAACCCTAATTTCTCTAATTTTCTAACCCTAATTTCCCTAATTTTAATTTTGCTATAATTTCGAACATTTTTTAAAAGGGAGCATTTTTTTTAAGGTACTCATCAAGTTCAACCGAAAAACCAAGCAATGTTCTCCCTTTCACCTTCATCCATTCTCAACCGCATTTCTCTATCTCCTTCAATAATCTTCCATACCCAAACTCATCTCTTCAATGGCAATCCTGTTTCCATGACATCCCCTACAAAACAACTCCTTCTCACCAAAAATCAAAAACCCAATTCCAGCATTTCAAAAAATCCAGTTACAGAAGAACAAAATAAAGAAGATGAAGAACAATTCCAAGTATTAACAGCAACTAGTAGTGAATATAACAACATAGTAATATTAGAATCCCGAAACTCAAAAGTTCTACTCTTAGATGACAGTGGAAATGTTCATAGTATTCTATATAAACATCAAAAATGGACTAATTCATATTGGGATGAATTTTCAAGCTTTCCCGCAATAATTCCTCAAGGCCCAGTTGCCATTTTTGGGTTAGGGGGAGGAACAATCGCTCATCAACTACTAGAGTTTTGGCCTTGCTTAAACATTGATGGGTGGGAATTGGATGAAATTTTGATTGATCAAGCAAGGTTGTTCTTTGGATTATTTGAATTAGAATCTAGAAACAAGGATTCTTGTTCTGGTGATGGATTTCTTAGGGTTTGTATAGGAGATGCACTTGATACTTCATCTAGAGCTAATGTCAATGGTGGGTATGCTGGGATTATAGTTGATTTGTTCTCTAATGCTGAGGTTTTGCCCCAATTGGAAGTAGCTCAAACTTGGGTGGAGATGAAGGAGAAGTTAATGGTTAATGGGAGGATAATGGTGAATTGTGGTAGTGCAAAAGGGAGTGATAATGGTATGGGTGAAAGAGGGTGGGAGGTGAATTTAACCATTAAGGCATTGTGTCGAGCATTTGGTGGGCAGTTTGTGAATTGGAAGAAGATGCCTGAAAATGAGGGTGGAAATTATATGGCATTTACTGGAACTTTGCCTGATTTTGATTCCTGGTCTGCTTCTGTACCAGAGAAACTTGGTTCTTCTGTCAAGCTATGGAGACCTTGTCAATTGTGAGTTCTTAGCTTCTGTCCCATTGTGATTGCTACGAATGCTTATTGGTTATTGTACTTTGAGCAATTTTAGTTTACTTTATTTAATTAGAGGGTTGGTGGTCAAACCAGATAATGTTAATGTTTGGTGAGTTAGCGGGTCGAAACAGCTTATTATTATCGTTTTTGAATAAGCTTCAAATCAATTACATTTGCCAAGCACCCTCTTTATTAATTTGTAGTTTGGTTTTGCAAGAACCTGATAAGAATCATAGTGCGGATGATATAAAAACGAGAGATCAAATGTGTAGACGAGAATTAAGATTGTTTTCGATTGGCCCTTGAAAGTGAACATCATTAGCATCGGTGGCGATTGGCTCTCCCCGATCCTCCTTGTGAAAACACGATCCTTTGTATTTTAGTTTTGGCCCCCTTACTTAATATGTAATTAATAATTTAAAGAGTGTAAAAATATAACAAAAATTATTATAGTTCAATGGTTGGAGTAACACATCTGTAACATCAACAATTCTCTCATGAAACGGTCTCATGTGTGAGACCTCATGTTATATTGGGCTTAGTAGCCCATTTAGCAAAATAAAATAAAACAATTAACTACTTTTTTAATTCTTCTTCTTCACACCAATCCTCTTTTCTCAATCGTCTTCTTCGATCGTCTTCTTTGATCCTCTATGTGTATCCATTTGCTTGATTATACAAGATAATTTTTTTTATAATATTAAAATTTTAGTTTGTGGATGTGCATAGGATAGTCTTGGTTTAGTACAATATGATAATGATGAAAACAAGTATGGTGATGGAGATGATGAAATGTCTCCAACTGAAGTATCTACTATCTATGTTTGCCTCCATCTTTGTGTAGCACTATGACTTTTAACTTAGTTTTTCATGACATCTGCAACTATGTTATTTTAATTGGATATACATTTTAATTATCTAAATGTAGCAGAGTTATATAAGTATTAGATTAGACAATTTAAGATTTAAAATTGGCATTTTAAGGCTTCGAATTGACTATTTAATGCTTAGAGTTGACATTTAAAGTTTGAAGTAGGATAATAAACTTAAGAATTGGATTAGGCAATTTAAGCTTTGTAATTGACATTTTAAGGATTAAATTAACAACTTAAGGCTTGGTGTTGGCATTTTAAGTTTTAGAGTAGGCAAGGTAATTCTTAAAATAGACATTTTAAGACTTAAAAAAGGCCTCTAAAACTTTATAGTAAGAAGTTATACTTGATCCTTTTGGAAAATAAAGGTTAAGGCTTGAAATTGACACTTTATTCCTTAAAATAGGCGTTAAAAACTTTAAAGTAGAATGTTAAATTTCAAACTTTATAAAAAAGGAAGGTTAAGGCATTGAATAAGGGTTTTAATCATTGGAATAGACATTTTAAGCCTTATAATAGAGATTTTAATTTTGAAGTAGGATTTTAAACTTAATCCGTTTAGAAAAACATTGTTAGGCTTTTTAATACTTGGAATGGACATTGTAAGCTTTTGGATATACTCACTTTGTCCATGAGAGAATGCATCCAATACTTTTTGTATGAAATTTAGTGAAGTGGAAAATTTAGTTGGAAAATAAGACAAAAAAAAAGTGATGACCTAATGGTATAGAAGGAGAGAAATAATAAATATGTGAATGAAATTTGAAAATAGAGGGAAAGATTATTGCCAAAAAAGGGTGCACTACGAGTGGGACAAACTAATATGAAAAGTGGTGCAAATTAAATGGTGCATGGGAAGTACATTTTAAGACTTGAAATAGATATTTGAATCTTTATAGTAGGATGATGAACTTAATTCTTGAAATGTTCATTTTAATACTTAGAATGACCCGTTTTAATTATTGGAATGGGCGTCTTAAGCCTTGAAATAAACATTAAAAACTTTGAATGTTGATGATAATAACATTGAAAATTATTGGGCTGAAATTTTGGGTTGGCCGCATACATACATCGGTCGCATAGGAGATTTACTCCTGTAAGATAAGGTTAAGGTAATTCAACCTATTTTTTTTAACAAACTAATAGATTTATATTATAATCACTACTTTATAACTTTCATAATTTTACATTCAAAGTTTTTAATGCGTGTTTATATTTTGCTATTTTAATTTTAATAGTATATTTTTGGAGATTTAATGAGTGAATAATGGAGTCAAAAACACTTGGTTTTCAAATGGGATAATTGTAGGGAAACTTCAACTTTATTTGTTGAATATAATTTTTACTATGATCCAAGTTCATTTAAGTCTATAATTTTAAAATTTTAATAATTTAACTGGTTTTTATATATAGAGTAAAAATTTTAGACGCTCTATTTATTTTTACGATGTCTTTTACCGGCCAGAAAGATAAAAAGAGTACACTCGTGAAGAACTCAGATTAGCTCAGCAAAAAACATCAGTATGCAGCATTGCAGCCACTACTAATAAATGGGCATGCTCCTATTGAACTCACTATTATCATAATCATCGTACCATAAACTATACTAAAAGCAAGATCTTAATGTGACACGTGTCACTACCACAATAATTTATTTCCCGCCGAAAACACTTTTCTAAAAAATTATTTAGCACATTTATTTTCTCAAGTCAACAATTAAATTGAATCTAGAGTATTTTGAGAAGTATTCTTGGTTGACTAGCTACAATTATTACAATTGCCTTCAAATAAGTTTCTTGTCATATTATTAAATTACTAATTACCCGATCTCTAATATTGTCTTGAAATAACTTATCCATCTACAAACTAAAATTCTGCACAATAATGAATATATGAATTAATATAATTTTTATAATATTTTGAGAAGTATTCTTGGTTGCATTGACTAGCTACAATTATTACAAACTAGCTTGAATCTCGTGCTAAGCATGGATAATCAAAAAATATTTAAATGATCTCTAAAATATAAATAAAATTTGTTTAAATTATTCTGATATGTGAGAAAATAATGTTTGGTAAACATAATAAATATAGAGAAAATAATATTTGATGTGTGAGAGAAAATTAGTCTTTGCATTACTTTAATTCTTTCAAATTTTAAAACTCTAAAATTAAACTTTGGGCTTAAATTATTTTTAATGAACTTATAGAATGATCAATATTTACCACTATAAATTAAGAATTAAAAAAATATTTAAGCAATAAACTTATTAATTTAAAATAAAAAATATGGAACACGCATTCGCTTTTATAGTGACCATGTTTTAATTTATAGGTTGATATAAACCAATGATATGTATAATTGTCAAAAAGTACCTAATAAAATTTTTTTTCTAAAAAGTACCTAATAAAAAAAAATTTCAAAAAATACTTAATAAATTTTTTTCTTTTTCAAATAGTACAAAGTGACGTTTACCTTTAGTTGAGCTTCACAAACTACACCCTTGGGAAAGTGAGGTGATTCTTGGGAAAGTGAGGACCAAATTCGATTCACTCTGATCCTTTAATCAGTGTATTAGACAAAATACTCCACCAAACAATCTTTTTTATTGCTATTTTTATAGAAATTTACTTATCCAATTTGAAACTGCATCAAACGTATTGTCTAATTTTGACAGACCATTTGAAACGTTACGTCATTCAAACTTAATTATTCTACTTACCTAATTTAGCTAAATGAGTATTTTGGAAGGAAAACAATTAACATGAAGGCGACATGTGTCTTACCGCATAACGGTTTTAGTATGTAGTATAGATGCCTTCAAATAAGTTTCTTGCCATATTATTAAATTACTAATTACTCGGTTCTCTAATATTGCCTTCAAATAACTTGCCCATCTATAAACTAAAATTCTGCACAATAATGAATAAATCAATCAGTATAATTTTCTAGAATATTTTGATAAGTATTTTTGATTGACTAGCTAAAATTATTACAATTATTGCAAATTATTAATTACGTGTTGTGCACATTTGATTATTATAAATTACTAATTACTAAAATTATAAATTACATATTACCTTCAAATAAGGTGCATTTAGGCAATTATAATTGCCTTCAAATAAACGTGCACAATGCACTTAGGTAATAAAAATATTGTGCACATTTGATTTCCTTTAGCATCATATATAAGAATCAAACCTAATAATTTATATCTCACAAATATTTTTTCTGGTCATCATTACTTTATACCTAGGAATTTTATACCTTTCTAAATTTAACAACCATTCATGGCCCTTAACAAGTATCATTTTATTGAAGAGATTGATGATGACACAGGTTTTTGGAAGGAAAACAAAGGTCAAAGTGATATATCAAGAGACGAGCACTACACATGATATTAATGGATGAAAAAGTATATTTTTATGCATTTATATTTTATTTATTTATTTATTTTATCAATTCAATAACAAAAATGACTTACTTTTCGTAACTAATTGTTTAATAAATTTCATTATTTTTTCCAGTCGAGTAGGCAACAATTAAATTTACCTACAATGTTCATGCACACAAGGTTTCCGAAGGTGGTCAATATTTAATGCAACGATTTTCGGTGTATAATGATGTTGATTATAAATCAACTAATCACAAGTATAAAATTTTCTTCCAGACAACTACGACCATAACTATTTGTAATGATGTTAAGATACTTGAATATTGTGTCAAATTTGTCCCTATTCAAGATATTATTTCACAGATCCATGACAACACTATTTTGTGTGGTAAGTAATTTTACACATTACATTAATTATGATTTCGATGGATATTAATTTAAATATTATTATTCGATGCTAAAATTAACAATTTATTTTTTACAGATGTTGTCGGCCAAGTTGTGTGGTATAGTGATGTTGATATGCAATCTCAGAAAAGAACGATAGTCTCTTTAATAGTCTACGTGGTCGTGTCACGTGTGACAAGCAAAAGTGGATTAAAGATTTTAATATGTGACAATGACAACCACACAAGCAATTCTACGGAAAATATTGTGTTCAA
This sequence comes from Amaranthus cruentus, assembly GCA_019425755.1. Lineage (NCBI taxonomy): Eukaryota > Viridiplantae > Streptophyta > Magnoliopsida > Caryophyllales > Amaranthaceae > Amaranthus > Amaranthus cruentus. The sequence continues at coordinate 17,496,636 of CM033458.1, read as the reverse complement.
GGAGGTCTTTTCAAACATTGAAGGGATTTTGTAAATGTAAATTTTTATGGTTTGTATCTCTTTAATAGTCTCTTACTGAATTTAATTTCTAATTGTTTTTGTAGTTTATTATTGTTTGCTCAACAAGTTAATGTACCTGATGCAACGAAGCAGTCTGATTATTGTTCTTTTTAGTATGGTATATTTACGTTGTTGTAAATTACTTTGGTTTTAATACTTTGTCGACAATTTTAAAGAGGTGTTGGTTATTTCAATTGTTTCATCTCTCATATTTATATCTTAATAACTATTTAGAAAATAGTTAAGTTTATAATATTAATATACCCTCTTTTTTAATGATTGTATTTCATATTTATTATAAATAGTATACTTCGACAAAAAAATAATTATGGTAAATAGCTAGTACATTAATAATTGACAATCAATTAAATAAGTAAACATAAAAATCTCTATGTAACACTCAAAAACTTTCCATGTGGTATAGATTAACTTCTCTTCAGCCTGTCGTGGACGAGCTTTTCGTTTCGTTTAGTGTTGAAGCCGTGTGCTTAAATTCTTACCTGCCCTCTGCATATAGGAATGCGGCTGGTTAGTACGAGTAGGCATACGTGCAAGCCGATAGGGCTGGTTCGTACGAGTAGTCATACATACCTTGATTCGAGATACTGAGAACTCCTAGTGGAGTTGGACCGTAATTTTTTCATCCTAGAATTGATGCTAAAGGCCGGTGAGCTGAACACACTGATGTCATTTTCAGGCTCGGAAAAATCACTTTTTCTACCCTCTTCGACCTTTCCTCCTGCGTGAATGTCAGCGAGCGAAGTGAAATCGTCATTTTTTGGAATCTTAGTAGCTGATTGATTCTTAGCCTTAAATTTGTGTGTTTCATGCTTGTTTTTTCGAACCGATGATTGCCTGACAGTCAGTACCGTCTTAAGTTGTTCGTTCTCTTGATCTGGTATGTTATCGCCTTTAGTAAGGCTGCTGTCATGCCTGTCAACTAATAGATTCCCTGAAGCTTGGCTGAGAGATCGAGATTTATTTATGCTGGCTGGATACTGAAGTTTTGCTATACGCTTTTCTGTCGTTTCAGGCTTAAGCCTACTCCTGATGAGAGCTCCTCGATCAGTCGATAATGACCTCCTCACGGGAGGCGAAGGAGACCTTGGATTTCCAGGCTTTGCAAGCATTTCTTCTGCTATGAAGGGCATCTTCGACGTATCAGATTCCTTAGACCCGAACAGAAGATGCGACCTCCTCTGCTTGCCCAAGGAACGGCTTCTAACCTGAAACCATGACAGTTAAGAACATTGCAGTTTCTTAGGTACCAATGTCAAATTCTACATCGATGACATAAAAAAGTCTCGGTTTATATGAAACATCACATCGAAGACAAAGTGGCTTTCAATATCTTTTACAATACCTCTGAGGTTTTATCCTCGACTGGTGTTCGTGCAACCCTCGGTACATGCATTGGAGAAACTGGTCTCGGTTTTTGAGTTTCCGTATTGGTTCTTACATTAACACATTTTAGATTTTCAAGCTCGGCTTCTTTCTTCTCTAATGTCGATTTGAGATTTGAGATCTGCAGCAAGAGATAAGTAATTACCCCACAAGCCCACACTTCATGCTTAAGACTTGGAAAAGAAAATACAACAAAAGATGTACAGCCTGTCTTGTTCTTGTATGACCGTCTCACGGTGAGATGACTTCAAAACAAGAAGCCCATAAGCTAAAAATTTTGAATATTGGGTTATTCAACCGCAGTATGAGGCATGTCTCATGGTGAGACCGTCTCATACAAGAATTTGTGAAAGATGTAAAGCAAGAACAAACCTCAGCTTTAAGATCCCGAATTTCAGTGGTTTCTTTATTAGCTCGAGCAGCTCCAAGTTCTATCGAGGCAACTCTCTCTGCGAACTTAAGCGTGCTTATTGTCTCTCCGATAGCATTAGCTTCGGGATTTATATGGACAAACATCAGAGTCTTAGCTTGTCCACCTACAAGAAAATTACAAAACTTATAGCTTCAGAAATCTCAGCTATGTGAAAAAGAACTTATCTATGTCAAAAGAACGAAAACAACTAATGACCTAAAGAATCTTGGAGGACTTGAGTAAGTTTGCTGTTCCTGTAAGGAATATGAGCACTTTTCTGCGCAAGCGAAGCGATAACATCTCCAAGAGCGGAAAGTGATTTGTTTATATGTTGGGCTTCCTTCAATCTTTCTCCAACAGCCTCCGATTTTTCTACACGTTCACTGCCAGCCAAATCAACCAGATGAAGACATCCCCTCAAAAGGGTTCCGGAGATCAGTTCCTTTCCTTGGACATGGATCGTTAGAATGCTGCAATCAAAGCATTGATTGAAACCGAGGTAGATTGAATGAAACATAAAAATCACGATCAGATTCAATGAGAATGTACCTGTGAGATCGACTACTCCTTTCGTTCAGAGCAGTTGCACCAACAGCTCGGTTTTTCAAGCCAACCCGCATCAAGTCAAGAACGTCTTGCGTGCAGTTCACTTGGACTAAACATGCATCAGGTACATTCAAACCATTTAGTTGAGAATTGTTTCGAATATCTAACGTAGAAATTGTTAAGCATCACACTAAATTAGCCTGAATTTTGATGATGTTATGTAACGAATTAACTGAAAGGTTCGATCATTAAAAGGATATCTTTTGGAGGAGCCATCGACAACTAAAAGGTCTCTCACTTGTTCGTTGTATATCTCGATCATTTGGACTCCGATTTCATATTCAATTATGCCAATTCTGGATTTCGATATCTGAAATAAGTCTTGCAATGCGCGATAGTTAACACCCCATGTATCTTCTGCTCTTAAATCAGGTCCACTCTAAGCACAGACATAGACAATAAACTTAAGTCACATGACGATTTTTGTCGTAAATAAGGTAGCGGTTACATTGGGTAGTAATGAGATGATGCAGTTGTCGTACAGAAATGGTCAAATCCATGTCTTTGTTGAGGAACCAACTCAACTAAAAGCTTAAGCTGATGGTTGAGGACCTAAGATATGTTCTTACATCGTAGTATCAGTTCGATAGATATGAAAACTCCTACAACTTGGACGATATGAAACGATTCGGCCTTGTTTATACACTAACTTAGAGCGTAAAAGTAAGCGATACCATCGTGTATGTCTTCCCGGAGCCGGTTTGTCCATATGCAAAGATGCATACATTAAAACCATCCAAGACTGATCTGATTAATGCTTGGGTATCAGAATATATTTGCTCTGCATGCAAAAGTATAAACACAACACATATCACACCCTCCATAAGGCCAAAAAGTGTATATACACAACAAAACATACTAATATAGAGGCGAGAGCGGGGAGGATCGAAATATTACGTTGGGTTGCGTTTGTTCCAAATACTTTATTAAACGAAAACACCTTTCTTGCATCCCTTCCTTGCTTATGAGGATGGACGATCATTAGATTTCCGTTTTCTCCAATATAATCAATTGTTGATGCCTCATCAGATTGCCCTTGCAAGAATGGACGAACTCGACAATAAACCCTAATTGATCCTATGATATCGAAAAAACGTATCATGTTAAGAAAGATTTCTTTTCCAAAAATAGTTCGATTTCAGGGGTTATACAAAGCAATGGTACCTTTTAAGTCTTGCACTTGATTATAGAGTTGACGATTTTCTTCTAAAACCTTGTAGTAAGACGATGATGCCACTTCCAAGCTTCTTACATGATTCCCTAAGCGAATATAGACTTTATGCTCAGTTTGGTTTGACGGAAAACATTTGACGAAAGACGACTTAAGTTCAATTCTTCATGGGTAGTCGGAGAAGTATGAATCTTACCGAGTTTTTCAATTTCTTCACTCCACATTAACTGAGTGTTGCTCATTTCTAGCCTTGTCTCTTTGAAAGATGACTTGAGTTCCTAAAAATGACACGATAACTAAAGATGACATGATATAATTCATCTAAAGAAACAGGATGAATTCTCAAAATTGAGTACCAGAAGCTGTTTTTGTTGTTCATCCAAAACTTCCTTGTAGCTAGTCGAATTGCTTATGACATGCCGGTTTTCCTCTCTTCCTCCGCAAATGCAACATTCCGTAGCATCATTAGACTTCATAGAGGCCGTCTTACTGCTAAGATACTGTGAAATCGCTTCCAAGAAATCTTCACGAGTACACGATTCTGTCTCGCCCGTCAACTGCTTCTTCAATGCTAGCCCAAGCTACAAGAAAGTCTTTATTACACAACCTTACACGAGATAGTTCCTACAAGATCCCTATTTTTCGCGCTAGTGTGTAGACTCTACCTGAACACCTTGAGAAACAAGAACTCCTGAGAGATCCTTAACTACCTTCCTAATCACAGTATCAATTACCTGCATATGTGTTCAACCGGGTTAAAATTAAACGACACAAAAATTACCTGAAACGACATGAGAAACACTCGAGCATAAAATGAAACCGTATTAACACACCAACTCATATACATTATACTCGAAAATGACCCAACCTGAAATATGGTCATGGTCATGGTCATGGTCATCAACCCAGCATCCCACACAAAGTCAGGGTCCGGGAGTCAATCGTGGGAGAGGGCAGAAGAAATGAAACACCTAATCTAAAGTCCGATCAATGAACCAAATCGACACCCCTAGGCCTTAGTTGCAGATAAACGAAACATACTAGGGAGAATCTTACCTACCATTGTATTCATAGGAAAATCCGTAGCTCCAATGTTGTCGTTGGCATAAGCTTGTAGGACGCTAAGGCCATAACGATCAAATAGAGAGCACAAAGCTTTAGCGGCTTCAGATTCGACATTGGAGACTTTGTCAGAGAGATGAAGAAACTCCAACATTTGGTGCTCATACTGAAAGGTTTCGCATTCGTCGAAGGAGGAAGAATAGGATGATTCATCAGCACTTTCACTTCCTACTGATGAAGATGAGCAGTCTTTTGTAAAAGATGTGATCCTTACTATTCCCCCATACCTCCATACTCCTATCCCACCAGCTTGTTTCCATTCGTAGTACCCTTTTAAACATAGAATGCATTCTACCACTTTACTTGAACTTCCTCCCTACACAAAAAATGAATACATATCAATTAGCATTCCAAATTTTAAGACTTTCATGTGTTTTTCTTATTACATATGACATAAATTAAGTTTGTTTCTTTGGTACTTAATACATGAACACTAATTTTTGTCTGAAACGGTCCCACACTTGGGTTAAATAGCTCAATAATAGAAATTCTTAGCATATGGATTTTATGTTTTCAGGTCGTTTTACCGAGAAACGGTCACTCACAAGAATAACTCTAATATGAATCATCTCTTTCATTTCCTTATCTGAGAGCGTTAGGTGCATAGATAGTAGTGGACTTACAAAGGGGCGTACGAGTGCTATAGCCCCACTAAAACAAAACAAAAAATGTTGAATTCGTCAGGACCATGACAAAATAATCCAAAAACTAATCAACCTTTGTAGGTAAAATGTTGGAAAATAACCTCATATGTGATGTCACATCGAAAATTTAGACAAAGGTTGACTTAACATATAAGCTTGATGCCGCAGGGCCGGCCCCAGATATGTTGGGGCCCAGGGCGGAATAGCACATTGAGGCCCTTTTCCATTGCAATTTATCATCTATATGGACCCTTTTACGACCATTAATTTTGCTTTTGGGGCCCTGGGCGATGACCCCTCTTGCCCACCCTTTGGGCCAACCCTACTTGATGGGCTACTCCTTTTATTACCAATTGGTTTTAAGATGAAACTGCTCAACTCCTCTCTTATGCGGGTTTTGTTATGTTCAAAGCTTAATAACAAATTTGTCATAAAACAACTACTGTGTCCCAAATGATGAGTAGCAAATATTAACATATAAGAATGTTAACTATGTAACCATCAGCTTAAACTTTTAATTAACATCTTACAACAGTATAAAATTCCGAATAGATCCAGTGGTGAACATTAAAAAGAACATGGAAAGGGAAAAAGAGGAAACCTTTTCCAAATCAGAAGCTTCAAAAGTTAAGAGCTTCATATTGCCAACAGCTACCAAGAAGTTTCTCATGTTTTCAAAGTACTGAATGGCTGATTGTGCTGCTCCTTCTGTTGACTGCACTGTCACCACTGGATTATCCACCACCTTATTTCAAAACAAATAACTTATATATGTAAATTGCATATGGAATAGAAATATGTTTTATACACTAAACAAGAAATATGATGTAAACTCAAAGGAACAGAGGGAGCAATACAGAATATAGCGTACCTTAAGGACAGCACCAGGCTGAACTTTGTTAAGGACGTTGCAAAGAATGAGACCATTGCGGAGGGCTAAGCAGAAATCCTCTTCGGAGGGGTCTTCCGGGAGAGTGTCCCTCGCTACTTGGTCCATCTGTCTTAACCATCTTGCTGCTTGATTCCTTCTTGCAGCTACACCAATAACACAACCCAAATTGGTTACTTGATTCATATTTTTGCTTAATCTTGTTTGTACATTTAGAAATCAACAATAAACGAAATTCGATTTCGTCTATACATAACTCTACCAACGATACTACATTTGTTATTGTTCAGTCCAAAACATTCATATGTATGGATTAAATAGCCCGATTAATAGAAATTATCAGCATATAAGCCTTTTGTTTTGAGCTAATCTCATCGAGAAACGGTCTCTTAAAAGAGTAACTCAACACTATAATATAAATATGACTAATCAAAAAAATTGTCTTCTATCCATGAACTATTCTTAGATTATATCCCTATGTCTCCAAGAGTTTGACTCTTTCCATTTTGGTTTATTCCTTTTATTTTTAATTATTTCTACTTTTGGATCTGGTTCACAACAATCATACAATACTCTAATTTTGCTGCTAAATGACAAATGGTAGTCTCACAGCCATTTGCCAAATGCAGCAAAATTACTGGTCATTTAATTTAATTATGGTAACATGTATAGAATCTCAATATTTTCATTTCATATAAAATACTTTTACTATTTTAAATAATAAAATTATTGCAATAATGATATGTTGTTCTTAAAATATTATGAAGTACTAAAAAAAATTCTAAAATTTTCCATTAATATAAAAATACAATGACATTTTTGATTATTTTTAATTAATCTTTTATTTAATTATTTATTGAGCCATTATATTTTATAAACAATTTGTATATATTATTAAATTTTATTTATAGTACTATAATTTCATAATGATATATGCAATTGCACAATTATTTAAAATTTATGTTTAAAAAAATCCACACTCAAGCTCCGTGCAATGCACGGGGTTTATACTAGTGTAACATAATTTTGCTGCCAATTCACTATTTAAGTCGTCATTTACTCAAAATGATCCAAAATTAACCTCATAATGACCATAATTTGCTTTATACGATTTATATTTGCGAGAAAATTTAACAAATCATGTAACACTGGTCCACAATATCTCTAACATAACGAAGTGTGACCTTTAGTTAAGCTAATGTCCAAATTTGTGTACCTCATTCTTCAATTGAACCTTTTTCCATTGCCTTGCTTTACCCTAGCATGCTGTCTAATCCCCTTCTTTTTTAGATTATTGTAATTTATTTATTTTTTATATATCCTTAAACATCATTAAGTTGGTACTTATGATGTCTCAACCTTCATTAATAAGGCAAGTCCACCTAAAACGGCACTTATTAAGGCCAAATCAAGGGTATCCAATTCCATTTGTGGGTCCATTTTTCTAAATTACTTACTAAACATGGCCCAGCCCATGGCTTAACATCACTATTCATTATGAATCCCACTATCTCTTTTTGGTCCCGTCTTTGTGTACAATTCTACACACGAATCTGAGGTCCGATACTTACCCGATGACTTTGTAATTAAATTTGATGACTTAATTTTAAAAATTTTATTTATGATTATGCGAAAAAACCAACTTGAAATATCTAAGTAACACGAAATTGATCTGATGACCCGAATAAACACCACAATGCATATATTCACAACAATTATTGAATACACATTACAAAATAGAGTAAGAGATATTATGAAAAATATAGGTGGAATTCGGTAGTAAGACGTATACAGGTTGTTTGATTGTTGATATTAAATGGTAGGAATGATAATAACAAGTTAATGTAATTTTGATAGAAAAGTTTCTTGAAAAGTTAAATGGTCATACTTAATCTACTTTAATAATCTCGGTCTTTCGCAAATTACCAATTCATTACCTTTCTAAAAAGGTGATATTACGTGATAATGTAAAATTGTGAAATTTTTTATGATAAAAAGTTTCAACACCATGAGAACAACATGATATATTTCATGAAAATTAACATTATAAAACATTTCAATTACCACAATTTAGCATCACCAACCAAATGAGCTGTTAATGTCTTTTTCCATTTTAAAAAGTTAAAATCATACATGTTTTTTTTTTTGAATAATAAAATCATACATGTTTATTACTATTAAAAAATAGGAAAAGTTGTAAAAAAATATGAAAGAGTCAAAAGATCGTGTTCGAATTACAGTCGTTAACTTGGTTTTTTTGTTACTTTCAAATTGAGTTAGGCTACGGGTCAAAGTTTTTAAATTACGAGAGTTTATAATTTGTTTTTAGCGGAATATATTTAGCGACATTTAATTTAAATGTCGCTATTTTAAATATCTGATTGTATATATAGACCATTTAGTAACATAATAAAAAATCACACTAAAACTAGTTGCGACATAGGGTCTAGTGACATTTCTTACAAATGTCACTATAGACTATAGTGACAATTATAAATGCCATAAAATTTGATTACAATAAAAATATGAATCAATGGCATCTTTTAATGTCACTAAATTCAATGTTGCAAAAAGTTAAATTTGATCTAGTGTTTAAACAAATTTCAAGTTAATTAATTTAAATATGATTGAAAATAAATTATTCTAATCAAATAATCTATTCGTTTTTGTTATTTTAAATATCTAATCTATTCGTTTTTTTAAAATTTATAATCTATTCTAAAACTTTAACCCTATTATTTTTTAGATTGTAGAAGATATCATATACTACTATCTTCTATATTTAAAATTTTGAATATATAATGTTTTATTATTATAAAATGTTTGGTCACATCAAAATATTGATTAAAACTTAAATGTAGGATAGTTGACAACAATTTATCATTTTTCAATTTAAATTAAAATACTCCTATAGAAGCAAAATTTGTAATCCTATAGAGTATGAATTAATTAAGTAATGAATGTGGCGCCACCTAACATAAATAAAGAGCAGTTCAAACCTATGAAATTCACGTGATCACTATAAATCGTCTACCATTTGAATTCTGCCGATAATAAGATATAATTAAGAATTTTTTTGTAAAACAAAAATAATATTAAATTCTATAAAAAACTAAAAAATTCTTTCTTATATACAATTCTTAACGATTCTTAACGATGTATATATATTTTTCATAAGATATATATAAAAAATTGAAAGATTCTTTCTTATGTACGATTCTTAACAATGTATATATTATTTTTCATAAAATATATATATTTTTATAATAATTTTATTAATTCAATTAATAACATCTAGTTAACCTTACTTAATAGTTCACAAATTTACACATGTCTTTACTTTGGGCTAGAAACACACCATTGATTAAAGTACTACTACTATGGGACCACGTTTGCTTTAAGCGAGTAATTAAATTAAACTAAAATTTATTACTTAACACATAATCCTATTTATTTCCAACAAATTGTATGGTAATCCTTTCGGTTTTTAGTATTCTTCTTATTTGAAATATTTCAAATTAAGAAGAGAAAATTTGATTAATGTTTTGAGATATATTTAGAAGATAAAATATATTTATTTGAGATCTCGTTAGATTCGTCCGAATATATAATTTTTTATTATGTATTTTTTATAATTTTTTTATTATGCATATTCAGATATATTAAGATTTAAATTTGCTTTGAAAACTGTGCAAAAAGTAAACAAAAAGAACAAAAAAGAACGAAGGGAGGTAGACTTATAGTATTTCTTGCAAACCATTATATAAACATTAATCAAACGTTTTATTAATTTGACACAATTTTTTGAAAAATAAAGGAAAAAAATTTAATGACAATGGTGTAATTAATTGGATAAGAAAAGAAAAAAAATATCAAATAAAAAATGATGTAAATATGTTAAAAAGCAAATGGTACATTTTAGTTTTTATTAGAATAAAAGGAGTATACTGTATACCACATTAGCTCAAGGCCAATGCTAACTATTGATCATCAATCAATGATAATTAATACGAGTACATATTGATTCCCATAAATTAATATAAATTAATGGTAATTGAATTTTAAACAACATTAATCAATTTTCGTGTATTCTACCCTAAAGAGAGAGAAATGTAATTAATGTTTTTGACATGTATTTAGAAGATAAAATATATTCAGGTGAGATCTCGTTAAATTCGTCTTAATGTATACTTTTTATCATGTATTATTTATAATTTTTTATTATGTGTATTTAGAGATTGAAATTTAAATTTTGCGCTGAAAACTATGCAAAAAGCAAATGGGATGAACAAAAAGAAACGGATGGAGTAATTTATAGTGTTTTAAAAAATAGTTTTTTTAAAAACAATGTGATGAAGAATGCAATTAGCAGTAATTTTTGAAAGAAATAAATGTGATACGACAAGTATATATCTATAATTCTTTTAGAAAAACTATTTCTATAAAATTAATTTCTATGACGAATCCAAAATAACCATGACCTCATTCGCGTGTTTTTTTGTACGATGCATGAACCTTAACTTCATATTCGTGCTTCACTTCGACACTCAAATCGAATGGTACTGATTTTTTCAGAATTTATATGGTGTAATACATAGTTTTTAAATATTAATTTAACATTAAAAGTACAAATGGTGCCAAAATTGATAATAACTTACATACTCCTTACGTGTAACTAAAAAAGTTTTAATTTTTTGGAATTTCATTTTGATAAATTCATTAGAAAATTCTTGTATTTATTTATAAACGGAATATAGGGGTAAGATGATGTTGATGGTATACTAAAGAATAAGATAACTATATGAGAATTGAACTTATAATAATTCTTGAAAATAATGTATTTACTTTCTAATTGAGAACATACTCAATCCTTAATTACGATAGTAGAATTTATTTGTAATTATGAAAATATGAATACCTTTAATAAGTAAGTAGCCATATTTTGTTACAATTTTCAATTTCAAAGAATACAATATTTCTATAGTTCTATGTAAATGTAATTCGATTTAGGCAACAAAACATGGTCTAAGTCTCTAACTACTATTAGTCCGTATCCTTGAATTTGCCACATTTGATCATTGGAAAAATAAACGTGAATAATACAATTTTTTATTAATATTCTTAAATAATATTAACCATGAATAATACCAATTTAGTGGGGTATTTTCCTATAATAATAACAACTTTATTTTATTAACTAATTTTTCAATTTTTTGTTCATAATCACCTACAGTTTGATTTTTAACATATTAGGGGTTTTCTAAGAAAACACTCTTTTAAGTTGTTATTATACATGGTTAATTAATAATTGGTATTGTTGTAGGGAAATTAACAGAATGTTATTCACGGTACTTGATCATTTGATATCACGTGAGAATTTTTTATTGGTAGAATTTAGAAAATGTGTCTCAGCAACCCAAACAAAGAGAGAAGAAGTAGTCCACTCATAAATTCAAAGAAGGTTCACTGCTAAAACTAATTAGTGATAGTAAGAGTTACTCCTTGAGTTTATAAAGTGATGCATACTCTTCTCTTTCTCCGACGTGTGACAACTCATACGTGGGTAACACATACACACTTCAACATTTATTGAAATGAGGCAAACTCTAAATGGCAGAACGAGTAATACTGAAAGCAAATTAAAGAAAAAGAACCTGATAGTTGAGCTTTACGAAGAGCCAATTCATGATCACTGATTGTATCATCGACTTGATTAGAAGAAGAAATAAGCAGAGCTTTTAATCCTTTGGAATCTCCATTAATACAATTATACATCCTGCTATTTTCTTTCTGATCTTTATTCTCTTTGATCTCTTTCTGTAGTTGTCGCATTTTCCTAACTGCCGAATTCTGAAGTTTAATGGTTAGTTAGCGTACCGGAGAAAGTGGAGAGACGAGAGAGAGAGGGAATTGGAAATAAAAAACTGTTCTGCTTCAATACTATTACCCCTAAATATTACTCTACTATAACTGCCCGTTAATAACCTTTTTTTTTTTTCTTTTTCTTTCTTTTTCTATTTTTTGGTGGGGTTGTTTCACTTATTGGATATGAAATGATATGTCATGTGCCTTTTACATTTTATAAACTTAAAAATTAAAATTTTACATTTTATAAACTTAAAAATTAAAATTTAAAGGAGAAATTCCACTTGGTAATTTTGAGATTTTGGATTTTTCATGTGGTAACTAAAATTTTTAAAAAATCTACGTGGTAATTAGTAAACGTTAATTTCGAAGTTTTAAGGTTGTTATACGTTTATTTATGCGACTCACCTTTTCAAATACCATCAGTTTCAACTTTTTTTCCCCAAAACATAAACACAAATTCTTACTTGAGACTAGGGTTGTTCAAAAATACCCAACCCGACCGACCCTAGCCGATAACCCGTTGACCCGCAACACAAATGGCGAGTCAAAATTCAAAAAAAATAAAATGTCCGGGTCGGGTCATGGGCCGGTATTGAAATATATCCCGGTACCCGGTGACCCGTTTTGAAGCGACATTTAGATTTTTTTTTTTTAGGGTTTAAAGAGTGGGCACCGTTTTTCACTTCAAACTCTTCAATTTTAATCTTCATCTTCTTTCTCATCCTAAAATTTTTACTTCTCTTTAGTCTTCTTGGGCTGTCTTCATTCACTCTTCAGGTATGTTCATCTGTTTTTTTTTTCGTTTTATGTTTGGAATCTTCGTTCTTGACTATCTTTATTCTTGATTTTGTTTTTTTACTGTGTTCGATCTTGTATGTTACTGTGTTTGTTCTTGTTTTGATTTCGTTTCTATGTTGATTTTGTTAATTTAGTTTTGATTTATTTCATTTTGTGTTTGTTTTTGATTTCGTTTTTAGTGTTGATTTTGTTTTTGATTTAGTTTTCGATTTCTTTCAGTTTATTCTTGCTTTTGATTTAGTTTTTGATTTCTTTCAGTTTGTTCTTGCTTTTGATTTCGTTTTTTACTGTGTTTGATTTCATTTTAGATTTTCTTTTCTAAGGAGTTTTTAATCTTTTTTCTTATTTGTTACTGTATTTGTTCTTATGTTTGATTTCATTTTTAATTTATGTTGATTTTGTTTTTTATTTTTTTCAATTTGTTCTTGTTTTTATCTCGTTTTTAATCTTTTGATTTAGTTCTTGATTTTTCCTGTTTTTTTTAATGATCTTGACTTTTTTCCACTTTGTTCTTGTTTTTTATTTTTTTATTTTTATGTTAGTTTGTTTTTGATTTCTTTAGATTGTTTTTTTTAAATAGTTTTCTATCATTGTTCTTGTTTTGTGATATACTATATTATTTTGTAGGCATGGCGATCAACTATTATCATTGATGAGACCACTATTTCGACGGAATAATGAGTAGAGGAAGACTTTTCTTGTAATTGTACCAAAACCGTTTGTAATTGAAAATTTGGGATTTTGGACTTTGTTTTGCTTTAACTTTTGTTTAAAACTATAGTAATTTGTGGTGAACTTTTGAGTTTGAACAGTAGTATATTAGTTTTACACTTAAAAATCCTGACCAAATTATACTAAATTCTGAAAATTTTGGCTTCAAAACTTCACATATTCTTGCCAGATTTAAGTCTTAAAAAAATCTGTTCAAAAATCAAAAAATATAATCGGGTACCCGGTGTTCCGACCCGATCTATTCGGGTACCCGAAATTTGGGTACCCGCAATAATTGGGCCAGGACACGGGCCGTTATAAAAGGTGGTACCCGGCTTTTCGGGTACCCGAAATACCGGGTACCCGCTAATGAACACCCCTACCTGAGAGTCGACCGTCTTTTGTAAAGACGACTCTCAAAAGTCCAGTCCAATTCTAAATATATATTGTTACAACTCTAAATATAGATTTGGACTGGACTTTTGAAAAACGTCTTGTCAAAAGACGGTCTCTCAAGAGAGCACTTGAAACATAAACTCTAATTCTACCATTTTTCATCCATATTATATTTTTTTCCTAAATCTAAAGATGATAGAGTTAGGATTTATATTTTGGGAAAAAATGTTAAAACTGATGGCATTTGAAATGATGAGTCGCATAAATAGGCGTACAATAACCTTAAAGCTTTGAAATTAACATTTTCTTAAGGTTACTAAATTAATGTTTTATGTGCAAAAAGGACACGGTAAAATAATTTGATAAACTTCAAGGTTACCGCGTTGATTTTTTAAAAGTTTTAATTACCACGTAAAATACCTAAAATCTCAGAGTTACTAAGTGAAATTTCCCAAGCGTACTTGAGGATCACTCATTACTCACTAGTTTAATATAAATGATGATGCATGGATCATGGAAATTATGGAGCAAAGGTTTTGACGGTTGCAACCATTTTTTTATGACTCATCTTGCTTTGGGGTCAAACCAAAAACCAACGACTAAATAAAGTATAGTCTCGATTGGAATAAGTAGGATCTTATTTAAATAAGATCTTAAAATTAAATTGCATTTAACCCTTTTTAATTTTTTTAGCCATCGAGCCTACCTTATATATAAAAAACCAAATATTTTCTATAGTAATGTTTATTATACGATATCATATATCTTTGACTTCTAATTTTTAACATTTTTTATTTTGTAAAATAATATATTTGATATTGGTATTCAACAGACATTTTTTTAGCATGTTTTCAAAATGATAATATTCTTGGAAAATTTTTCGAATAAAGGTTAATACCCTTTGATGTCCTTATGAATTAAGTCAAACAAATACATGCATTCAACATTTCAACTACTAGTTAAGGAAGATGAAGTACACAATATACGACATGTCAGTGATGTCAACGAAATGAAACACGAAGGCCGTACTTAGGGGCAGTCAAGAGCGGCGTCGCCCAGGACCTATGTCAAAAAAGCAAAAATTAATGATTATAAAATAATTTATATAGGTGATAAATTGCAAAGGAAAAGGGTTCTAGTTAATGAGATATTTCGCCCAGAGCCCCAAAATCTCTAGGGCAGGTTCTGTGAAACACGGCTAGTCTTTTGAGAAATCGTTATTTTAAGAGACATATTTTAAGTCCAGTCCATTAAAGATTAATGCATATTTACCGTATTTTTAATATGTCTACTTATATTATCTTTATTTCTTACTTACCGTATTTTTAATGCCTATTTTCAATATCATAAATTTCTATTTACATTATTCTTAATGTCTACTTATAATATTTTAAAAAATATATAATGGGTCGGTTCAATTAGAGATAGTCTCTTTAAGAGACCGTTTGTGAAACATCAAACCTCCTATGTAGGTTATTCCATACGACCATACCTTAACGTTGTTACAACAATCTATCCACATGCCGGCTATATAGGGTAAGAGGGTTATGTGTTTTGAGTCCATCCAAAAAATTAGAAAATTAACGATTTAATATGTAATAGTTAGAGGTTTATAATAATATATTTCGTAATTAAAGGGTCACAACTAATTGTTTTGCCACGAGCCTCTCAAACGTCAAGGTCAACCCCGTCAATGTATCTGTAATTAAATATAATCGACATACTCTGTTAATAAAAAAAAAATCTTTGTCTCATTATACTTAATTATGATGTTTTTTTATTTAATCCTTTTAAACTACTTGTTGTTATAGTATATAACATATTCTGGGGCCTCAACCATCAGCTTAAGCTTTTGATTGAGTTGGTTCCTTGACACTTGTTATATTATTTACGGGCAAAATATAACTGTGTGACTATCTTCTTTAATCTTACAATTTTCTCACTTGGTATTATCTCATTAACTTTTACATCATCTCTTTAAAAATTACAGCCGACGTTAATTTCAAAAATATTCATTTTTAATTTGTGTATAAAATTTTTATGTAGCGAATAATACATATGTGGAGCTAAAAGACTAGCATAAAATTTCATATACTTGGATTTTTATTATTATCGTATTGGGAAATAAGGAAAGTAGATATAGTTGGACTTAATATTATCACTATTTTTTGGTTGTAGTGTGAAGTTGTGGACTATGGCAATTGGCATACACAGATGAGTGAGTGGTAGTGGACTAGTGGTGAGTGGTTAGATTATAAAGCCAAAAAGTAAACGTTGGAATTTTGAATGGAATTATAAAAAGTGCCTAATGTTTTTACTTTTAGTTATTTCTTAACCGTTGCTTTAATTTGCCCAATTTTGAATGATTGCAATTCCTCATCTCATGGATATGGATTTGGTATTCGATATTAAAGGAGGGAAATACCCATAAAAAAAATTACCTACAATAATTTAATTTTTTCATAATTTTTCTACAATAATCTCACCTATTAATTAACCATATTGCCTAAATTAAACTTGAGTAACTCAATAACCTGCTATAATTAGTAATAAGGTAATTCACCAAAAAAAGTAAAATCATAATTAATTTAAGATTAGAAAAAAAAAATTTGAAAAATTTACATAAAAAAATCTTAAATATAAAAAAAGTCATAAACTTGTTTTGAAATTTTTTTATCATTTTTTTCGACATTTTATTTTAATTTATTTTTTTCAAAAAAAAAAAAAGACTTGCTACTATAGCAGTAATCCGGTCACCAGATTTACTCTAGGAAAATAACCCTCGAAGTTGGGATTATTCATACTTAATTGATAGATGAGATTATTATAGGCTAATAGGTTGGATTATTCTAGGTAATTTTAAAAAAAAAAAATTATTTCATATGTTGACAATAAATTTTCAAATGCATTATATGAAAAAATGGTACTCCTTCCGTTTTTTTGAAAATGTTCTTTGTCATTTTGGGGCGTCTTATTTGTTGTTTACATAATAATCCTTTTATTTATTTATATCTCAAATTTTGGACAAGTGTAACTTTGATCATTTTCATTTCAACATTTTTATAATGCTTTTGGTCCCCACAAATCTTCCACTAACTTTATTTAACATATTTATATTTCTTATGATCCCCTCATATTTTCTACTAACTTTATAAAAACCTTTTTTTATTAGATGTGGTTTCCATATTTTTTCACTAATTTTCTTTTAATATTTTTTTAATATTTATGGTCCTCACTTTTTTTCGTTAATTTTATTATTGAATAAATAACATATATACTATCTAAAAGATTCGATTTTTTTAATTCTCGTAAACATTCCTTGTGAGGAACTTCATTAAGAAACGTAGGCGGTATTATGTAGTGATAAAAAAAATTGTGAATAAAATAAATTCAATTTATTTACTTTTTTTAATAATTAATATACGAACAAGGTGAATATAAATAAGTACATCACATAAATTCAGATAAAACATAGGAGTAATAAATTAGATTAGCTAAAGCTATAGTCCATAAAAATAAATTTTTCCTAAGATGATAGTGGCATTGTTAATATAAAATCTGAAAAGTTGGGATTATGATTATATATGATTATTAATTATTAATTATTAATTATTAATTTAAGATGATGATCAATTTTGATGGAGGGTCCTTTGACTTAAAGCAGTGCTAATCTCTTTTTCATTGTTGCATTGCATTTGCATGCTACTACTTCAATTCACTTTCGTTATTGTTTGGATTCCTTTTGGACCGCAATTGTCGACATGCAATTTGGAATTTAATCACCAAATTAATGGATTTTATTCCCCATGATATCCGACATGCAATTTGGAATTTAATCATTACTCTCTGTTTTACTTATTTTATCTTAATTGTCGTTTTGGTTTGAGTTACTTACTTTACATTATTTCTATTAATTTGGATATTAGTCTCGTCCATATATTTTAAATCTCTTTTACTTTATTATCAATATTCACTTTTTTCTTTAAAAAAACTCTTACTTTCTCTTTGCTTTAATTCTAACCAGACAAAGTGAGTATATTATATGGTAAAAATTAACGATCCTCCTCTTATAGTATATAAGAATATCAAGTCGCCTCGACACTTTTGTTTGAGTTGTTTCTTGATCAGGGGTGATTTTAGGCTTATTTAAGGTGTCCGAACGCGGACCACCTAGGGCTAGGGCCACAAGAAAATAAGGGTCTCATATTATAACAAACTGTTTATTGTTCATCATTCAGACGGTTATTAGTCAAGTGTAGCTAAGTTGTTAATTTTAAAAGATATGAACTTTAATTCCTCTTATTCTCTAAGTGTTGATGCAATTTTCAGAAAATTATGTGAAATATGAGCATGGTTTTGAAGCAAAGTTGCAAGGGCGAAGAAAGGTTCTCAAGCTGGTGAGACTTTAATGAAGGTTAAAAAGATTTTAATCAGAAAAATAAAAGATTCTTTGCAACAAACATCCACTCGAACAAAAGGTATGTAAAGGTTGGATTATTTAAAAAAAATTCAAAATGTGGGATTTTTAGCAGAGAATGGGCAATAAATTGGATTATTCAGAACAATCTTCCTTCAATTTATGATTAGAGTGATTTCACAGTGAAATCGTCTCATACAATTATAAAATATAAGTTTCAAGCACAAAGATTGATATTTTAATTAATTAGTAGATTATTTAGTCAAATAAAAAAATATCTCATTCTAAAAATGTCTTAAATTAGAATTTCTAATACATTTTAGCATTTCTATTGAACTTGGTTAACAAGACTCTGATAAAATGATGATAATAAGTGGATGTGGGCTATATGGTTATGGCGTATGGGTAGCATTTCTTTGATAGGAAAATTCGAAATAAATAAGCAAAAATATATATAAAAAAAATCATATTATAGTCAATTTTTAAAATTATTTTTCAAAAAAAGTTTTTTTTTTTTTTCAGATATGAGGTTTGGGGCTGTTCGTACTTCATTATTATCATCATCACCATACTCAGTGTATCTCGAACATAGATAAATCTATGTTTAGGGTCTGGGGAGGGAAGATAGACGGCGGCTCATACCCATAAGGAGAGGGAGGTCGAAAGAGTCCCCCGGCTCAAGAAGGGCCTTCAAGAGAGGTTGTTCGCACTTAGTAACAGCAAATAAGGCAGAAGGTTCAAAAAAAGCTAAAAGTTTGGTCGCTGTTACTAAGCTAACAGCGAACAAAGCTAAAACCTGGTCAAACAGGAGATCTGTTGTTTTTAGCTCATATCTGTTCGCCGTTACTAACAGCGAACAAAGACTGGAGGTCAAAAAAAGTCAAAGAATTTGTTCGCTAATACAGCCCCAAACCACATCTTTGAGAGAAAACTGCTTTATCTTAGAAATTATTTGAAAAATTTACTATTGTATAAATTTTTTATATTTATTTACTTGTTTCAAATTTTCCTGTCTAAAGACTTAAGATTCTTATATTTTGTTTGGGCCTAACACTCTTGAATTGGACTTTATCTTATAAAGAAAACTCGTTGGCTAATCATTATCAACGCCACTAAACTATGCGGACATATGTATACCTAAATATTTGGAAGGAAATTCCACGTGATAGCATCCAGTTTTAATATGACTTTTTTAAGAAAATTCCACATGGTAGCATCCAGTTTATGCACTATCTTATTTTCGTAGCATTTTCCGTTAAGTTCTTGTTAAATTCCGTTTAGTTCATTTACTTTGTAAGTTTTTTCCACATGGTAGCATTTTCTCTTTAATTTGTATTAATTGAGATTTAGCTCATATATTTAATGCGTCTCTCAAAGATACCATCTCTCACAATATTTTGAAGTACTGCCATAGATCAAGGAAGAGACTTAAGTAGTTTACAGCTTGATTGGACTTGATTATTGGCAATGGATTAAGGCAAATTTGCGACGAGTTGGATTTAGAAATAAACCCAATGGGCCAAGGCCCAAGAGGGAGTTAATAACACTCCTAGGCCTAGCCCGTATATGGGCGAAAAATTGGTCTTATAACGTTTTGTTCAAACATGAACCTACATATTATCAGCTAGTCTCCTGAGAGACCGTTTTTCTGAGAGACATCTCTCAGGCCCAATCCATTTAAGTTTATCGTCTATATTTACTCTACATTTTTCCTAATGGGCTAATCCAATTAGAGATGGTCTCTCAAAGAGACCGTCTCTCACAAGAATTAGTGAGATATTATGCACAATAAGAAAATCTATAAGAATAATTCATATCTCTTTTTTGAATCTATAAAATATAATTATACATTTATTTAAAATTTAAATTTATTCAAAAGACACATTATGCTAAAAGTTTCTATTATTAGGCTATTTAACTCACATAAGGGGCATATCTTACGGTGAGACTGTCTTATACAAGAATTTGTGTTTTATTTTCTTTGATCTTTGTGTCATTCCCTGATTAACATTTTCAGAAGATTAGAGGAGTATAATCTATTGATATAACATTACGGGTATGTTTATTGAAAATAAATATAATCAATTTCATTTTCCTATTCTTTACTCAAAATGCAAGATGTATTACTATTAAACAAGGAAAAAAATGTTTAAAAATTAATATTTAAAATAAATATTTTTTTCTTTTTTTTAAAAAAAAAACTAAAATGTTTCAACTGGTGATCAAGTAGACGTGAATGTTCTTAGCAAATAGACTTTATTAAAAAAAAATTAATCAAAAGTAAGAAATATTTTTGGCAAATGAATGAAAGTAACTACTAATCTCAATTTTTTCTAAAAATTGAATATTTTAGATATTTAATTTGAAAATATCTCATTCATATCGAATAACAATATCCTAAATTCCTAATCTAAAATTGAATATCTAAATTACCGAAAGCTAAATTAAATATTTATTTAAATTAATGTATTTTTTTTTATCAAATTGAATATTTCGAATCGAATAATTGTAACAACTACTTCCTTCACTCTACTATACTTGCTATATTATCATCATCATTATCCTACCCAGTGTATACTTGCTACAATTCACGTTTAACACAATCCACGGTGTAATTTTGATCATTTATATTCAAACTATGCAAATTAATTAATATTATTATTATTATGAAAGTATGTGATTAGAAAATTCAAGCAAGATCCAACAACTTGACTATATAATTTCTTACACATTAACCGCAATACTTTATACTTTCATAATATTAACTTTTTATAATTTTTAAATGTGTATAATTTAATATATAAATAATTAAAATAATATATTAAATTGTATAAAAAGTCAAATATAACAGATATATAACGGTATAAATCAAGTATTAGTTACCAAGAATAGAACAAATTAGTGTTTTGTTTGAAATCTAGAACCAATAAAATGTTTACTTCTTCAATTCAAATACCAAAAGTGTATAAAAATAAAAAAATAAAATATAGATGAAAAAGGTAAGTTTGGTAATAAGAGAGAGAGAGAAGTGATACTAAAAATTGAAACGGTGGAGAATAAAGAGGCAAACAAACAACTCCAAACAAGAGTGAAGATGGCACGTGAATAGCCTCCTTAATGGACCAATCATCGTACTACCCAACACATCCTAAGTTATTACTAACTGAATTTTTTATTCAAAAATAGATTATCGGTTTTCTGGGACGTCTCTCGGACCCAATTCATTAAAGCTTATTGCTTATATTTACTCTATATTTTTTCTAATAGGCCAACTCAATTAGAGATGATCTCCCAAAGAGACCGTCTCACACAAGAATTTGTGTTATCTTATAGTTTTTTTTCTTTCTTAATACTAAGACTTGACATTTGATATCCTTGTTAAGGAAATTGATATGGATCCTTAAATTGTTGTGTAAATAAAATTAAAAATGTATTTTTTAGAGTGATAGAATCACTATATTTATTTAAAATAAAAATATTACTTCTATTTAAAATAAACGAAAATAAAATGTATAACAATACTAGCATATTCCACCGCATGAAAACCCAACAATTTATGATTAAAATTTTACAAGGGTCAAACTAAAAAATAAACTTCCAGTGCGAACTAAAAAACCTATAGAGACTGCAAGGATTGTACACGTTGTTTACTGAAATTAAAAATAATATATTATTGTATATATTATAAACCACCCAAATTTTAGTTTATTATCTTGTTCTTGTTGTTAATATATTATAAATTATTTAGGAAAAATTAGCATGAGTAATATAATTTTTTGTTGATTTCGCTATAATTATACGAACTTTAGATTAAACATGAATAATACCAACTTTGGAGGGTTTTTTCTTAGAATAATACCATCTTTAATTTATTAACTAATTTACTAATTTTTTTTGTCATATAAATCACCTATAGTTTTATTTTAACATGTTAAGTATATTTTAGGAAAACACCCTTATAATTTGGTATTATTCATAATTAATCACAAGTCGATATTATTGTAGGAAAATAAGCAAAAAGTTGTATTAATTTTTCCAATTATTTATGATTTCAAGTTAGTTTTTAACAATTACCTTACACTATACTTACGCTTATTTGGTTGACAAACTAATAAGTTTAAAAAAGATTTAGGATTCAGCTACATTTAAAAAATTTATTTTAAAATCAAAGCAATTTAATTAATGACCTATTTTTATATTTTTGAAAAAGGTATTTTCACACTACAATATAATTTGCTTTTAGTGGGATATTTAGCCACATTTAATTTAAATGTCGGTATTTCAAATTTCTTATAATGTATATAGAGGATTTAGTGACATTTATTAGACCCTTTAGCAGCATATTGAAAAGTCACACTAAAGCTTTTAGAGATATAAAATCTAGTAACATTTCTCATAAATGTCACTATAGACTATAGTGACAATTATGTATGCCACTAGAGACCAAATTAAGTGTACTTAAATCACTTTGTGGTGGAACTTAAAATAAAAACCAATAATTATTACACTAAATGAATTAGTGGCATTTTCTTAATGTCACTAAATCTAATGTCGCAAAAAGCTAAATTTATTGTATTGTCACATAATTGAATAATTTCATTGACTCAATATTCTTTATATACTTTCTCCGTTCCGAAATACTTGCAATATTTTGTTTTTGGGTACTATTTATCGTTTAAGCTTATTTTATATATTGTGGCTGTTATGTAAGTAATAATATCGTCAAGTGGGATCTTGTTTGAATCGTCTAATCGCATACTTTGATAATATAAACTTTTTATAATTTTTAAATGTGTAATTCGACATATAAATAAATAAAATAGTATATTAAATTGCGTAAAAAAGTTAAATATAACAAGTATTACGTAACAGATGAAGTATTTGATTTGGAAAAAAAAAAATTATCAAAAGTAGATTGAATAAGTGATTTACGTGGCTTTGTATATAAGTAGTTTTTTATAATAATTATTATGCACAAGTACTCCTATAAGAAAGCCAAAGGAATCCAACATCCTGCATGTGAAAATGCTCATTCCCTTTCCCTCCGCCTTCCTCATCCAATCCATGCTCCCACCATCATCATCAGCTTTCACTTTTAACAAAATAATTTACCACTCTCTCATTTTCAATTACCATCACAACGAAAATAATTACTTTTAAACAAAAATTTGATATTTAATAATATGAAAAGAGAGAGTAAATTAAATAGTAAACTAAAAAAGGAAATTAAAAAAAAAAAGATGAATTTACGAGTTATAGCCGTTATTTTTCAAAACATAACAATAAAAATTACATAGAATAATCCAACCTATTCGTGATTTTCCTACAATAATTTCACCTATTGATTAACCATGAATAATCCCAACTTTGATAGGTATTTTCCTAGAGTAAACCCAATGACCAGATGACTTGCTACAACAAGTTTTTATTTTTTTTTTAAAAAAAGATAAATTAAAATAAAATGTCGAAAAAAATGTTTAAAAAATTTATGATTTTTTTATTATTTAGAATTTTTTATGTAAAATTTCAAAATTTTTCTCTAATTTTAAATTAATTTTCAGTTTACTTTTTTGGTGAATTACCTACTATAGTAGGTCATCGGGTTATCCAAGTTTACTCTAGGCAAATACCCCTTAAAGTTGGGATTATTCATTGTTAATCAATAGGTGAGATTATTGTAGGAAAATAACAAATAAATTGAATTATTCTAAGTAAATTTTCCTATTTTGAAATATTATATTAAAAATAAAATAAAAATTAAGTGTGATCGATGAATAATGTCAAAAATCAATAGGGACGGAAATGGAGGGAGTACAAGTTTTCTTTAGATTACAGGGTTGGCCGAGGAAGAAGATGGCAACGTAAGATTTGATCTTAGTACCTTGTCATGTCCTGAAAAACGATACTTATTTCAACAAAAGATGGGACTAAATTAAATGCTTTATGTAAAGTTTAATACTCCCATTTGCTTGGGCACGGTTATTAAGGGTGGTCTGGAGTCCATTAAAAAGGTAGTAGTTGAGGTATTTTAATTGATTAAATTAATTGTAAAGGTGGTAGTTGAAGTATTATAAATAGTAAAAGTGGGGTATTTTGGTATTTACTTGTGTGAACATGGGCTATTTAGGTAAAAAAGATTTACAAAAAAGAAAATGAGAAAATTAATATGAATTTGTCAAATAAAAAAATAAGACAACTAAATTAATTCCGAAGGAGTATGCCAGTTAAAATAAAAAGTATTAAACATTGCTAAATATAGAAATTGGCAAGTTTAATAGGACTGACAAAAAAAAAGAGTAAAAAAGGGAAAGGTGTGTGTGAAAACACGAAACGGGGGGAAGGGAGGAGTGGTTGAGAGGGCACCGTTAGAGAGAGCCACTTAAATCACCACGAATGGAGAAACTTTGCATCATAAGTCATAACCATTATTTGTAGTATTATTTAATTATTTTAAATCAAGGCCATACAAAATTATAAAATGTATAGCTAGTCTTTTGAAAGACTGTCTTTTTGAAAGACGTCTTTCAGACTCAGCCCATTAAAGCTTAATATCTACTTTTACTCTATATTTTCTTTTATGGGGTCGTTCCATTAGAAATGGTCTCTCATAAAGAATTAAAGATCGTTTCTCACAAGAATTTGTGTAAAAAGTATTCATTGCTATACATTTGCTCTTTATATTGTGTAATTTTTATTTTTTCATTTATATACTGAATTATATACATTTAAGAATTATAAAATAATAACATTATAAAGTACTAGTATAAAAACTCGTGCAATGCACGATATTATAAGTATGAAATATATAAAAATATAACTTCTAAGAATAATGCAAGTATATGTTATCGTGATTAAATTTATCGAATAAAATTATTTATAATTACATTTGTCATGCCTCCTTGAAAGGTGACACTTAGAATTTTCCAACATTTTTATAGTATTGTATGATTAAATATAACAAATTATAGGTTAGTTAAATAGGATTGTTAAATAAAATATACTCCATATAATACCTAATTTAGCTTTAATTTTAAAAATAATCAAATTCTAAATTAGGTAAATATTTTAATTTAATCAACTATCATCCACTAAAATAATTATATTTGTCATGCCTCCTTGAAGGGTGACACTTGGAATTTTCCAACATTTTTATAGTATTGTATGATATGATTGTATGATATGATATGATATGATGTATGATGTGATTAGATAATTCTAATGCTACCTCTTCATAGAGAACTAGTATAGAATCCCGTGCAATGCAGGGCTTTTTTAGCATCGACATATATATATATATATATATATATATATTAAAAAAATAAAGCCTGAGATATTATGTAGTAAATTACTCAATTTTGACAATATATGTATAAACTAAATTTGTAATTCTAGAATATATGATGCGGTATATATATTTTCTAATTTAACTATAAATAAATGCTACTCAAAGATAATTTAATGGTAGAGATATTGGTCAAGATTAAATGCATTTTATTAATTTACTCAATTTTATTCAATTTAGTTTAATAAGTATAACAATTAATTAATTTGCTTATTAAAAATCTTTGAAAGCATGCCACATGAAACTTTTTAAGTTCTTTTAGTTAATAGTATGATTGGTGGATTTGTTTTAGTTTAATAAAATAAAATCAACTTTACCTTATTTAGTTTAATAAATAAAGCAATTAATTAATCATATTATTAATAAATATAGCAAGAATCCAAATAGTATTCCATGTGGCAAATCATTGTGAGCATGCCATATGGAATTTTCCAGTTCTTTTAGTTAATAGTATGATGAGACATTAGTTTTTTGATACTATTCACTCATTACTCTTAATTTGTATTTTATTTTCTTAATCTATAGATTAGAACATAGTCAAGTGAGATCTTGTTTGATTCGTCTCAATGCAAAAATTATTAATATTCACTTTTTATAATATTTCGTCATGTATAATAAGAAATATTAAGCATTGAATAAGTGCATTAGATAGTGTGAAAAAACAAATATCCTATAGGAAGGAGTAAGATTCAACTAGATTATATATTTTTTTCATATTAACCATAAATATAAAATAAACTTGAATTAACAGACAAATACAGGAAGATATAGAATGGAGAAAGTAATAGTCTAATACGATATCTCCTTTATAGTTAATTTTATTTCGTCATCATTGGTTGGTTTATTATTTCTTCCAATCCATTTTGTCCTTTTCTACATCTTTTATACTCTTCATCCTTCTACAGTTGTCACCACCTTTAGATAAACTTCACTACAAACTACAAAGTACAAATGCATGCTCATACTCATCCTATTAATTTATTAGGAGTATAAGTTTGTTTGAGATACTAGAGTGTAATAATATTAACATGTTATATATTTCACTTAGTTTATACCTAATTTAATTTGTCGCTAAGGGGTGTTTCGTATCAGAAGTTAAAATGTAATGAAAAAGGAATGTATAAATAGAGGTAAGAATTAAGATAATGGTAAATGTTATTGTTATTTTTTGTTTAGTATGAAGAGAGCAAAGGGAATGAGGTAAGGGAATTTGTTACACCACTATTATGAGCGGTAATAAATTAGAGGATTTCATTTCCTGAAAGTAACGTAAACGATTACTTTAGAGTCGAAACAAACAATATGTAACGGATTGAGTTATGGCGTTTCTGTTAGTGACCTTCAAAAAGTGGAACCAAATATGCCCTAAATGTATTTAATTTAATAATTATATTAGTAATCATAAACGAGGAATACAAGTAAATGAAAGTATTATAAATAAATTAATCATAAACTTTTGTATAAGACGGTCTCACTGTGAGACATGCCTTATACTAGGGTTAAACAGTCCAATAATAAAAACCTTTTGTATAAGACGGTCTCCTTGATAAAATATTTTATAATGAAATTAAAGTTGACAACGAAAACAATTAGATAAGTAAAAGATTGTTTAGTTGCACTTTTTTTTGAATTGTTGTTTTCTTTTTTTTGAATTGATTTTTTTTTTTTTTGAATTGTTGTATGGTTTCACTTTATTTCCCTTTGTAAATTCTCATATAATAACCAACATTGATTCCGTTTGGTTAGAAAAAAAAAAAAACCTACAACACAAGAATTAATTAAAATTGCAAGGGAAGTTTATTTCTATAATTTGTAAAAAATTAATCAATATGGTTTGAAATTTTATATATCTAATATATGTTCTAAAGCATTAATGAGACGGTCTCAATTCTCTCGTAGTAAGACTATTTCTATTGGGCTGGTCATATATATACAATTTTTGTCATAAAATGATCAATTGTAACATTAAAGTGATCACTTATCATTTTAAAATAATTGCTTATGATCTGAAAGTAATCAATTAAAAAAATAAGCTAATTATATGGGTCAGTCTCATAGTAACTTCTTAATCGTGAAGCATTCACTACCAATTAGAAAAAATAAAAAATAGTAACACAAAAGTCCAAAATCATTAAGTTGAAAAAAGATAAAATAGTAACTTAATAACAATTATAGAAAAAGCCAGAAACAGAAATGGGTTATGAATCTGCTTGAGTTCCGGACACTTCCAAGTTCCAACTTCGGTGACTCCTTTCCTCCCCCACCAGCAGTCCACCCTTCCCTTCTTATTTCTCACTCTCATGCATTCTTAACATAATTTCTTTCATCCCCATCTTTTTTTTTTCCTTCTAAATCTAATTCTCTCTTTTCATAAATTATTATATTATATTACTCCCTAATTTTCTCAAAATCATAATACTAATAATAATTACAAGTGGGTAACATTAATTAATTAAAATAGTATATATCCTACTTTAATTTATTAATTAGTACTAGATTTCATTAATTTGTTCTTGTGTTTAATTTAATTTGCAAGTGGGATCATATATACTTATTATGTGGTTGGTGTTATCCAGATGGTTTATGTTGCTTTCTCTTTCATAAGGATTCCTTAGCCATAAGATTACCCAAAAAAGGTCCCATTCTCTTTTCATCTTTTGCTTCCTTAATCAACTACAAAAATACAATTTTTTTTAATCCTATATTATCCTATCCCATCCCATCCTATATTATCCTATCTTACTTAACCCTATTTTCTCTCCTTACAAAAAAAAAATTCCATTCAAATTAAACCCACCTTCAAGGGTTTTTTCTTTTTTTTTAAAAAAAAAAGTGGGAATCAATGGAAATAAAGGAGAAAATGAAGGATTTGGATTTGCATGGAGGAGATCTAGATGAAAATAAGCATATTATAAGTATGAAAAATGAGGAAGAAATCTGGTTTGAAAATAATCAAATTACTAACAATAATAATGATGATCATGATGATCACGATGATATTTTAGATGTTACTGATCCATCTTTATTCTATGCTGATTTCCCATCACTACCAGATTTTCCATGCATGTCATCATCTTCATCATCTTCAACTCCACCTGTTGCTGTTAAACCCATTGGTGTTTCTTCAACTGCCACCACTTCCTCCTCCGCTTCCACCGCCTCTTCCGGTGCCGCTTCATGGGCTTTACTCAAATCCGATGCTGAACATAACCCATCATTAGATCATCATCATCAGCTTCATCAACCAAATGATGGGCATGGGATGGATGAAATGTTGTTGGATGATGTAGATCAGTGTATGGATATGATGCAGAATTTTGGGTGTATTGATAATATGTTGGAGAATTCTGATATTTGTTGGGACCCATCTCCTTTATTTGAAGAAAATGGGGATGAAGATGAAAGGGTGTTTCAACAGTTCATGCAACAACAAGGGGATAATGATAGTATTACTAATAATAGTAATATTAGTGGGATCGTTGATGGGGTCGGTCAATCGTCTCATATGAATTGTGGTGGTGTTAACGGTCAATCTGAGGATTTGGCTATGGTGTTCTTTGAATGGTTGAAAACTAACAAAGAGGCTATTTCCGCCGAGGATTTGAGGAATATTAAGATTAAGAAATCTACTATTGAGAATGCTGCTAAAAGATTGGGTGGTGGGAAAGAAGGGATGAAAGAATTGCTTAAGTTGATATTGCAATGGGTGCAAAATCATCATCTTCAAAATAAAAGGATTATGGCGGCGGCGGCGGGATCTATGGGTGAGGATGATGTTCAAGTAATGGGTAGTAGTAATAATAATTCTATGCTAGAAAATATTAATAATATTGATAATAATAATAATAATAATAATAATTTGAGTGTTTCTAATAATGATAATTCTAGTGGAAATGGAAACCCTAGTTGTGGTATTGACCCATGTTTTAGTCCAAGTAATACATGGGTGGTTCCAACACCTCCGTCACAACGCTCATTTGTTAGTGATACGACTACGATGGTTCCATTACCATGTACGCCTACTCCGGGTGGTTATCTACCTTCGGTTGGTTACATGGGGGGAGGAGATCCATATTCTGGTGGTAATCCGATGGCGGCGTATCCATCTCCTATGGTTCCGCAACCATCAGATTACCACACGTGGGCCCCTACACCAATACAATATGGGATTGGGCTGCATTATGGATCATTTCCTGATGCGGCCCAATTTGGTGGAAGTTACACGAACACTCCGCCTTACCCAGGGTTTTACTACCACCCTGGGGCGGGGGAGGGGTTGATGAGGATGGGGTCATCGGCTACGAAGGAGGCTCGGAAAAAGCGGATGGCTAGGCAGAGGAGATTCTTCACACATCATCATAGAAGTTCCCATCATAATCATCATCATCAACATCATCTTCATCAGAATAATCAGAATGGGAATAGTAATGGAGGTGGTGTTAATCAACATATGATGATTAATCCAATGGTTGAACAACATGCAGGTGTAGGAAATGGTACTATGGGGTTCCCACATGGAAGTTGGGTATATTGGCCTCCAAACCCTTCACCACAGATGCCACCACCGCCGCCAATGAACCATATGACTGGTCCTATGGTTGGGCAAATGATGCCACCACAACCACCGTTGGATAGGGTGGCTGGAAATGGTTTACAGAAACAAGTTGGAATCGAGAAGAAACAGGTAATTCCAGATTGTTTCTGATAGCTTAAGCTTTTGGTTGAGATCCCGATATATCCCGATATAT
Source organism: Amaranthus cruentus (assembly GCA_019425755.1). Classification (NCBI taxonomy): domain Eukaryota; kingdom Viridiplantae; phylum Streptophyta; class Magnoliopsida; order Caryophyllales; family Amaranthaceae; genus Amaranthus; species Amaranthus cruentus. Next base: position 17,466,048 of record CM033458.1, on the reverse strand, counting down.
GTTATATACTCTAACAGTTATTTCTCGTTAATTCTATCAAATATATACGGTAGTGCGTAGACTTGACGAAAGGGTCCAATATATTATTTACAATAATATGTGTTCTATCAATTATTTCAATTTGTTTTGAAAATTTGGTTGAATTTGAAATAATTTTATTTAGTTTCATGGGAAATTGTATATAGACTGAATTGTTGTTTTCCTATAAAGTTTTACTTTTATGTATTGGAAATGAAAATGGAATTAGTTAAGTGGGTATTAATTAATGGTTTTGATTTGAATTATAGGGATGGAAGACAGAAAAGAATTTGAGGTTTCTTCTACAAAAAGTGTTGAAGCAAAGTGATGTGGGTAATCTTGGGAGGATTGTCTTGCCTAAGGTACATTTTTCTGGCCGAATAATGATCCAATGATATTATTTTATGTTATTGTTTCGTATTAATAACATTGATCACCTTTTTTAATTTACTCGATCAGAAAGAAGCAGAAACACATTTGCCAGAGCTCGAAGCGAGAGATGGGATACCTATTGCCATGGAAGATATTGGCACGTCTCGTGTGTGGAACATGCGTTATAGGTATATTATAAATTTGATTGGTTATATTCGTTACCATCATCGATTTATGATGAATAATGGCGAAGTCTGACAAAATATTGTGTTCTATTCCTTTTCGGAGCATCAGGTTTTGGCCAAACAATAAAAGCAGGATGTATCTCTTAGAGAACACAGGTATCAATCTATGTCAATTTCAACTTGGCCTTAAATACTAGCTAGAGAATCATGGTTAGCATATTGGCTGAGATTACATGTATCCGTACTAGTCTATGATAATTCGTCACATGATCACCCTATGCGCCCACTTGTTTGGACACACCCATAGGACACCTATAGGCTTGAGCCTGCAAACCCACGGGTTAAAATTAAAGTGTAGACTTGCATACAACACTTGATGAAGTTCACTCTTCCCCAAAACCATACCATATGGTATTAGGATGCCTTACTCACCAAGACCAAGTATTACGTGCAAGTCCAAAACCCAATATTTTAGCGATTATTTCCAACACCCTATTCCCTTGCCCGGACTATATACCTATGAATTAAAAACTACTATATTATTCATATAATTTTTTTATAATGATGGGTTTTTGTTGAATTTTCAGGGGATTTTGTGAGGTCTAATGGACTCCAAGAAGGGGACTTCATTGTAATCTATTCAGATGTAAAATGTGGCAAATATGTATGTTTTCTTAGTCCCATAATATAATTGTGTTTCTTCCAACTTGGCACTATGTAATCTTTTCAGATGAAAAATGTGGCTATATATTAGTGCATTGTTTCCGGTTTTATCCACAATACATAATGGCTTCATTCCAACTTGCACTATGTTTGTGAATTTTTATCTTGCCTTTTTAATGTTTTTTTCTTTCAACTTGCACTTTGACTTTTGTCTACTTCAACTTGTGCCTTGTCTAGTTTTATGATATTGTTTTCCCACTTGCACTTTGCAACATAACCATATTTGTACTTGCTTTGTACTAGAACTCCTATATTGTATGACTCGATCTTAATTACTTGCAAAATTAGAATTATTGCACTATTCATTTATCACCCTTTATTTGTGATACCAGATAGATATTAGATAGTACTTTGTGAAGTTTTTGCGTAGGGTGCGTTTCCTCGCCATAAGGTAGATCCTTTTTAGATCAAACTTGGTTGACGATGACCCGGCCTCTAGGTCCATCCATTATACTTTGGTTTTCTTTGCGCATCAATGCAACTTTCGTTTAGCCCCTAAATAATCAATCTATCAAGATACCGATTGCAAATCTCTTGATACATTTGTGATTTGGGCTAGTTCGTTTGTTCTAAATCTTCTTTAACTAGTAATCTAATTAATTCTGTTTTATTTCTTTGTAGTTTGGGTACACTTTCGTGCTTAGAGTATATAAGTTATGCTAATTGATATTGCTTAACACAAGAAGTATTATTAGGTCTAATTAAAAGGGCTTTGCTTAGAGTACATATATAATTTCATGATATTAAAAAACTTGAATAAGCATATGCAATTTTTAAAGAACATATATCATCCCACACACTATTAAACATCTTAGTTTGAATACTACGTAGGTGATATTCACTTAATGACATTTTGATAATGTTTTCTAAATTTCTTTCAAATTTTGTGGTAAATGTAGTGTTTGGAAACAAATATTTTTCATTTCAAATTTTGGATTTCAATTCTAAAATCATAAATGAAGAATTTGAGAATGACAACGTTTGGATAATCATTCTCAAATTCTTAATTTTAACTATTTTAAAACAATGGTGAAATTTGATCTAAATCCAAATTTGAAAATTTTTGATTTGCCAAACAATAAATTAAAACGAATTTCAAATCATCAAATGAAATTATAATTCACAAACATGGCATAATATTAGTTTTTCTTTCATTCCTAAACCCAAAAATTGTTCTGTATTTAGCAATTTAATCCTACTAGGTCTATTTCACTACTACACTTATTCTGTACATTTTTTCTACTTGTGATATACGCTCAGCCTTAGATTTGATTTTGTTTTGTGCATTCCAGATGATAAGAGGGGTGAAAGTACGACCGCAACAACAAACCACACGACCGGAAACGTCCAACAAAAAAGCAAACAAGACCCAAAAAATGGACGGAACCTCTTCCCCAGCACGAAACGGAGCTATGCAGAGCTAAATATGTATTTTGGTTGCGACTTGCGAGTGTTGATAGAAGTATTGTGCAGTAATTTCCCCCCTCCACCATGCATGGTTTTCTGCTCCTGAAATTTGGCATACATTACTCGATCATCATCCATCCAAAGAACAGGGCTGGCTGCTGGCTGCTGGCTGCTGGGGTCAACAACCAATAAATATAAATAGTACTAAAAACCCTAACTGCTCCCGTGCTTTCGCGGAATATGGTGGAAGAAAATGCAATACTGTTATGGTTGCCTTTTGGAATCATTTGTGTACGTATTAATTGTGTATGTTACAAACTTGAATTTGTACTGTTTCTAATAATTCTGTCCTCTAAACTCAAAACTGTGATGTGGTAACTATTGTTTTATATATCATCACTCATTAATGTTGAATGTTTATCTTAACATTAATATAATTTGTGCATTGTTTGTGAATAATAATTAAACATCATCATCATTTTTTTTTGTTTTCCCAATTTATTATTCCTTTTTTGTGTCATATAGGAATTAGAAGTGTTTTGGTAAATGTTTTTGTGTTGGTTTTTGGTTTTTGGTTGGCGAAAAAAACAATAAAAAGCTTTGATTTTAGGCTAAAATTACAATTTTGTTGGCTTTTTTTCAATAAATAGTTGATATTAATTCAAAATTAGATTTTTACTAAATATTTTTTCAAATGACTTTGATTTTATAGCTTTAAATCAATAAAAAAAAAACAGCCAGTCTCCTGAGAGACCGTCTTTTTTAGAGATGCTTCTCAGGTCCAGTCCATTAGAGTTTAATTCTTACTCTTATTCTATATTTTTCCTTTATAGACCACCCAATTAGAGTTGTTTTCTTAAAAGAGACTGTCTCTCACAAGAATTTGTGTAAAAAAAAGTCTACTAATATGGCAACTATTTGCCAAACTACTCCTTAGTTTTGTACACTTATACAATCGAACATTATAAAAAGCTAATATTAATAAAAAATTATTTTGAGATGGAACATATAAAATTTTTCTTCATATTTTACGTTTTAGTTTTACAATAAAATACAATATATTAATAAGTAGTGTTAACAAATTAATATTACTCTACCGAAGTTGAGGGAGCTAGCTAGTATTATTTGAGGGTTTTATTCATATTCTGACCATGTTTTTTTTCTTTTTGATTACACATACGGTATTGAGGAAAAAAGTTTTTTTCTTTTTGATTACACATACGGTACATTGAGGAAAAAAGAATGGTTATGTAAAAATTATAATCATACTTTTATTATAATATAGTATCGCTATAAAACCAATAGTTTTTTTTTTGTTATACTAAAGAAAATAATTGTAAATTGTGAATAGACTCAAATTGAATTTAATAATTGACAAAAGTGAACAATATTAAAAAAATAAGAAAATTTTTCAAAATTGCACTTTTTTATGATTGACTAACAATATCCTAATTTCTAGAAGATATTATGTACAAATTAAAAGAATTAAAGTACAGCAGATATGCTTTGGTTTGAAAGTTATCATTATAATCTTTGGTGTTGTGTAGATTTGTTGTATAAGGCATGCATGGGTCGTAGGCATGTTTGGTAGTGAATTGGTTTTATTGAGATCATGCCTACCTAATTTTGTCTCTTTCTTCTAAACATAAGGTTGTATACTTATTTTGCTATAACTCATAAATTGAGTATAGTTTGTTAAAAATAAAAATAAAATAAATGTCGATGTGATAGGATCTTATTTAGGAAAATGGTAATTACTCTCTAACAGGAATAAAAGTTGATTCTCAAGATGATTATAACTTTATCTATTATTCTTGATGAATTGATTTATTTTGTCGATTTTCCTCGCATTTTGTACATTAAAATTTAGTTGGAGATCATCACATAAACTTTTGGCAACCAACCACGAACAATCACCTTTTATAAAAGATTTTTCTAAAAGATGCATTTGTGCGTTTTTTGGCCATAAAATGTTTATTGGGTGATTTTTCATTATTTCATTTTTCTAATGTTGAAGATTGGTGTTAGAACTTAATAAAAATGGGAATGGTACTAATGTTATTATTAATTTACCATAAATACATAAATTAGAAAGAAAAATTTTACAGCCCCTCTTGTGTGAGACCGTCTTAGCGTGAGACGAGTCCATACAAAAAGTTCATTGTATAAAAGATTTTACGATTGGGTTACTTAAATTAAGTATGGGGCACGTCTCACGATGAGACCGTCTTATATAAGAATTTGTGAAAATTTTAATAGAGAAAAAGAAAGGGGAAAAAGTAACACACTAAAATGAATGACAGTAAGTAAACCCAAATCCTTGTGAAGCTCAGCTCCCAAGCCATTTTCCACAGCCCATTTATTCACCGGCCCAAATAGAATCCCCGCACACATTTGAGACAAATTTTCAAATGAAATAGTTTTATTTTTAGATTATTTTTAGGAAAATTTACTTTAAAAAATGTGACATTTTGCTTGTTCTCTTTTAAAAATTCTACTTTTTGATTATTATTTAAAAATTTGACCTTTTGTCTCCGTTTTCTTTTATAGAACATTTAGACCGGTGACCGGATAACTTTGAAAATTCATCATTTTTTAAAAAAAACAAGCAAAAGGTCGGATTTTTAAAAGATAACAAGCAAAAGGTGGGATTTTCAAAAGAGAACAAGCAAAATGTTGAATTTTTTAAAAGTAAATTTTTCTATTCTCTTTTTTAAAAAATTCGAAATTAACCGGTTGTTCAGGTAAGTTAGGGAAGTATGTACTATAAAAGAAAACGGAGGATTGAATTTTTAAAAAATAATCGAAAGGTGGGATTTTCAAAAGAGAACAAGCAAAAGGTCGAATTTTTTTAAAGTAAATTTTCCTTATTTTTATTGAGTTAATTCAATGTGTATTTATAATATTAAATTGACAAATTACTACTGTAAAGTGATTATTTACAATTGGATCATTTACCAACTACAACCTCTAAGTTTACTCAATTTCAAATAAGCAGCCGCGAAATTTGTTTATTACCAATTACAGCCTCCAACTTAATAAACATGACATCAAGACAGCCAAAACACCCCATTTTAACCCCATTTTTTACCCTTTGTTTGGCTGTTTTGGCTGTCTCGATGTCATGTTTGGTAAGTTAGAGGCTGTAGTTGGTAATAAACAAAGTTCGCGGCTGTTTATTTGAAATTGAGTAAACTTAGAGGCTGTAATTGGTAAATGATCCTTTACAATTTTAAAGTGATTATTTATAATTTTAAAGTGATCACTTACAATAAATGTGACCAATACAATCTTGAAGTGATCAGTGTTATAGTCTTAAAGTGGCCGGCAGTCCCTAAATTTTATGTTATGTTATTGGAGTTCTGTATTTTTGGTCTGAACATGTAAATTTTAATACTTTAGTGATTGCAATTTGAAAAAATTAAACAGTATGACTTTAATTCGCAAAAATACTAAAATTTAAAGTGTGTAACTTAACAAATAATTCTTTAAATTGAAGGTGCGGCTTGCCTACACAAATAATTAACGTTAAACAAACGGTAAGGTAAGGTAAGGAAATTAATAAACTTATCATATTTGGAGAAGTAAACGACGCCGTCCTATTCCGATGTGTTCATATTGAAAGAAGAAAAAGTAACGCGCATTACCGTTTTAAAGTGTAGAAGACTATGACCAACTTGGGAATCTCCCAAAGCAACCATACTTGAAAAACCTCCAATTATGTTAGCTATGGAGGTCAGGCCAGACCTTAATAACTAGCTTTTCAATGTTAAATTAGGGTCGTTGATCTAGACTATGGACAATTCTAATCAGAAGTTTGGATTTTCAGGTAATAAGTTGGATTACTTTAGAGAATCTGGTGAAGGGTCACGAACTCAGTCAAAACCCAAATCAATTTCAGATTTAGGTCAATCTCTTGCTGAAAAGATTGACTTTATTAGAGATTCAAAGTCAGTAATCGATCGTGTTGAATCCCAAGAGCTGACACTTAGTTACCTTTGTGAGAACCCTAAATCAGGGAGAATTATGAAAGGAAAAGGTATAATTATGGAGAATTTAGGGCAAAACGAGGAGGAAAAATGGGTTGAAAGGGATTTTCTACAATTGAGTAGTAGTGAAAATGGTTCATCAAAACGAGAAGCCGAGGTTGAGGAGGATAATAATGGAGATTCCAACAAGAAGCCGAAGCTGGAGACATTGAAATTATCTCTAGCTTTGCCTGATGTATCTCTTTCTCTTTCTGCATCAAACGCTGCTGTGCCGAATCGTGATTTTGCACCATCCAGAAGTGTTCAATCGGATGATTTTACAGGCACAGGTACAGCTGCTTCTTTGTCTTACTCTTATTCGCTTCCGTTTTCTCATAACCCTAGTTGCTCGTTGACTCGAAATTCTACTGATCAAATTTGGAATTGTGGTGAGGGAACTAATGGATCTGTTCATAGTCGATTTAAACCAATTGGTGATGGTAGCGTTTCATTATCCAATCATTGGTCTCGTCCATTGAATAGGGATGGTTGTAATAGTCTTTATAAAGCTGCAGCAGCAGCCTCTGAGAACACTAATAGTTCATTTTTTCCTTCGGAATTGCCTGCTAAGCCGATGACGGCGGATTTCAATAGGGCGCATTTCAAGGGGTTGGATAGTTTGGAGGATGGGAGAAAAGGGGAAAGGATTGTTAGAGATGTGATCATGGAGCGTGTCGTTCTAGATATTCCTGTTGAAGGTGTTGAATTAGCTAGGGAGTATTTGAAGTATATAATGGGAGCACCTGAGAGAAAGGATGAATTGGGTTATTTGCAAAATTTGCTTGAAAGAAGGTCTGACCTTACAAGGGAGATGCTTTTGAAGTGTGATAGACTTCAAATGGAGATCATGGTTGCTGTGAAATTTGGTTTACCTGAGTTTGTTTCAGGGAAATTACGTCTGCCCGTCACTGAATTGGTTGAGATTTTCTTGTTTATGAGATGTAGAAATGTTAATTGTAAAGCTTCACTGCCTGTAGATGATTGTGATTGTAAGATTTGCTCAACTAAGAAAGGGTTTTGCAGTCAATGTATGTGCCCTGTCTGTTATAGCTATGATTGTGCTAGTAATACCTGTAGTTGGGTTGGTTGTGATGCTTGTTCTCATTGGTGTCATGCTGCTTGTGCTACTGACAAAAAGCTCATTAAGCCTGGTCCTAGCTTCAAGGGCTCCTCTCAGATGCAGTTTTATTGTCTTGGATGTGGTCATGCTTCGGAAATGTTTGGGTTTGTCAAAGATGTGTTTCTCTGTTGTGCTAAAGACTGGGGTTTGGAAACACTAAAAAAGGAGCTTGATTGTGTTCGAAGGATCTTTAAAGGAAGTGAGGATCTTAAAGGCAAAGAATTGTATCTCAAGGCTGCAGAGTTGATCACCAGGCTTGAACGAAGGGTTATATCTCCATCAGATGCCTGCACTGTCATCATTCATTTCTTCAGTAGTAAGCCCGGTAAATTTCTTCATTTTTTTGTTTAATACTGCATTGCTTAATTTCTTTACCATTGGATTACCTTTATTGCTGCTTGAAGTGTTCGAGGAATGAGGATGTTGGTTTGCTATAGGTTATCTTTTGGACTTGCAAATTGCAACGAATAAGCTTAGTATTATTTTACATTTCTATATGGGAAACTATAGAGTGAAACGATGAATAAATGGATACTCTTGTTTCAATACGACATTGTTTTATTTTTGTTTACCATTAGACTACATGAGGAGGTGGTTTGCTATTGGCTATCTAGTTGACTTGTTATTGATGAGTTTATTAGTATTTTACATTGCAAGATGGAAAACCTCAAAGCAAAATGACAGGAGACTGAGGCAAAACTGATGAGGGAAGCACCACTATTTCTAAAAATTTAATACAATATGTGGCATTGTTGTTGTACTTGCTTTATGGTTTTTTAATTTCTTGTGTGGAATATCTTTTGTTTATGCAAGTATGATATCTTTTGGGTGCCATGATGTGCAGTTAAAGGACTTTTACATAATATATTCTATATCTCAAAAGCCAAAACCACAATCATCCTTGATATAATGGACTAATTAAGATTTTGATTATGGCTTGTTTGGTTGCTGGTATTAAACGGTGGTATTGAGGAGTTTTAGTTCTAGTTTTGCAGAAACTCATCGTCAAGCATGTTTTTGTTTGTTGGTATTGTTGTGACTTGTGAGTAATAGTTTCCACCCATTCCTCTTCCTCTATTACTTGTTCAATGCTTTTTCCTCTTTCCGTTCTTCCAATAAAGTCCCCCTGTTATATTATTAATTTCCTTTCGTCCACTCTCTCCTTCACTTGATATTGCTCCTGTTGGATCCTGCCTCTTCTTATTACTCTACTACTTTAACCTGTTCTGGTTGGTTCAACAATGTCTGTGGCATTCTCCGCTTATTGAGATCCTATTAGGGATTTCTCCTTTTATGACTATTGAGCTAATCCTTGTGACGATGTGATGTGGAATTTCCCGATAATATGAAGCTATCTTGTAACTATCCTCAACATACAGCACAGCCTTTCTGTGACACAAGTAAATGGCTGATAATGCATGGCAACATGGTATTGTAAGACTACTGGAAGTTTGTCCAATGCCGGCCAAATGATGTATTTGGAAAAATATATCTTTTGTTGGAGTTGTGAATATGTGAAGCAATGTCTAATTTTTTCTTTCTTTTCTCTAGCCTAGTCAGGGTTCCTAGATAGAATTGATGACGTTTCATCCTAATTTTGTACTAGCCATTTCCTTAGAGCTATGTTTTTTAATCTTGTATCATGTATATTATGTGTTTTGCAATGACATTCAAATTTAACTTATATCTATTTGAAATGTAGTATATCAGTTTCAAAGAAAAATCTGGCTTAATTACACTCTTGTAATCCCTCTTATCAGTCTCCGTTACACTTTAGCTGGTAATGTAGCCTTACGTCAAAGACTTTGAAATACTTTTTAGCAAACTACGTGGATCGCATTGGTATGTCTCTTAATATTTCTCCAACCCTTATGCTCATGCCTCATTGTTTAGTGATTTCATGTAGATCTTTAATCTGAGGGATTGAACCTCATTTTGATGACGTGCACACCTTGCGCTTTGTGCCTTGGCTAGGACCCCTATGGCCTTGGTGTGTCCTGAGCTGTTTCAAACATTGCTTTAAAGTCTATCTTCACTCACAAACTCAGATACCCCCTATCGCCTTAGTGCCCCGTGAGCAGTTTTAAACATTGTTTTGAATTCGGTATCGTCTCTTGTAACACTCCACTCATCCCAATTTTGAGTTCATCTTCATTACTACCAAGTCGAGTGTTGTCTTCGTCTTCACTATTCTCATAATCACCAAAGTAGGTATCAGGAACCCTTTGGTTTCACTTAGTAGGGTTGTCAGATTTATGCTTGCTAATGGGAATGCATTGCACTAGTTTGGCTCTTGTAGGATTATCTTTAATTTGCTAACGGTGTGTCCAAGGTAATATTGCACCATAATGGCTTTCTGATCTTTTACATATCGGCTTTCGTTTACAGATAAGGAGGACATGACAGATAATGTTACTGCTAGTATTGGGGGAAAAGATTCGGTAGCCAGTCAAGTGCGTCGCGTTAATGATGCATTTTCCTCTCCTTCTGGTGATTTGCCCCGGCATTCTGACTTATATAACTCTGGTTCCGTACGTCAAGGAGTAGTTTCATATGATAATTTTCGTTATAGCGCTCGTAAGCCTCATATATCGAGTGATCGACACCTTGAAGATGAGCTGTCTGGAAAATTCTCCAAAAAGGATACATTTGAATTTGATAGCTCAGAGAGTATTATTCGCTGGAAGGAGGAAGCAGCCAAAATGTTGCAAAATCGAGCAGATGAAGCAAGGAAAGAGATGGAGGAGTATCGACAATTGGTGCAGGCAAAAACCGAGAAGCTAGAACAAGAGTACTCCGAGAAGCTTGCAAAGTTGTGCTTGCAGGAGACTGAAGAACGGAGAAGAAAGAAATTAGAGGAGCTGAGGATACTCGAGAGTTCACATTCTGATTACTTCAAAATGAAGATCAGGATGCAGGCGGAAATCAGCGGATTAGTCGAAAGAATGGAGGCCACAAAGCAGCTGTGGGTCTAATTCGTTGTGTTCCTCTCAACAACAATGTGTTAAAGATTGATTAATATGTGATCTTTTATCTTATATTGCATCTTTTTGGACAAATTCCGTTGTTTTTTCTGACAGCTGATTATGGGGGTTAAATCGTTGGGTGTTTGCTCAGGGAGAAGCAAAAGAGACTAATGAATGTATCTCCTGGATGATATCTGTAAAAACATTGTTTTTTGGTATTCATAGTTAACTTGCCCTGTGCCCAAATTTCAGACCCAGTTAACACAAGTGTAATATTGTAGTATGTCTAGAAACAACCATCAGTTGACAAGATGAAGATTTACTCTCTATACCAAGCTTTCCTAGAGAGATCACATCAAAGAGAGTCGGGCTGACACATGGACTGCCCAGACATAGCCCCTATAAGATAAGGATATTCTATGTGGTAGCAACATACTTTTATGAATCAACAAGTCTTCTATGAGACCGTCTTTTTGAGAGACGCCTCTCAGGCCCAGTCCATTAGAGTTGTATTCTTACTCTTATTCTATATTTTCTTTTATGGGCTGACCCAATTAGAGTTGGTCTCTCAAAGAGACCGTCTCTCACAAGAATGTGTTTATGAAATGCCAATGACGACAAATCTTAAAAATTTTTCACATAAGTGCATTGTAATATTAACTTTATGCACGACACGATGACATGTGGGTCTAGGTCAGGTATCAACCTCAATTTTGGAAGGGAAAGTACATTACGGCATGACACGATCATGATCATAATCAGGATACAATTTGACACAACACGACTTAACATGACACGTGACATGTGCACGAGCGGTCTAATACAAAACGATTTCCATTGTTGCTTAAAACAAGTACATGTATCAGTGAGATCAGACGGATGGTTAGTAGCAAGAGAAGTCAAAATCACAGGAAGCAAGTCTGGAAAGTTTTTTTAAAAATATCAAAAATGGGTATAAAGTTTTATTCTTCAACACTTTCATGTGTTCTGCCATTTCCACCACTATCAATAATAACGGGTAAAATGGTTGCGTACTTTTTCTGATTTTGAGACTCTAGAGTTGAGAGGCGGCGGCCATTTCGTTGTAGCTAGGGTTTTACTTTCAAACTCAATTTAAAGGAAAAAATAAAAAATAAAAAATAAAATCAAAATACGGGATGATATGAGTTTGGATCTTGTTAAAATGTCTATTATTACTTATATGTGAGTTGTTTCACATCTGATAAAGAAAAAAGAATATATACTTTTTAAACTTAAGCAGTAATTCTTACTGCTGTCAATTGGTTTTAGTAGTGAATCTCATTTGGTTTGTATGTATGTTATCCTAGTATATTAGTACGATTGTTATGACACAATATTGCTTTATAAGGATACCACAAAAGTGTAGTAACTATGAAAATCATTTCTTCACTTCTTAAGTTAAATAGTATAATACCATCAAAAGGAAAAATTGACATTAATATATATTTTTCACTCCTCCACCATGAATAATTTCAACTTTTGAATTATTTTTTAAATAAATCAACCATTGACCTTTGTTTATTGTCAACATACTAATAAGGTATGCTGATAGCAAAATATGAGTAAAAATTATTGTATTATTAAATAAAACGAAATGTTAAGAGCAAATTAAAGATAAATATTAAATTATTTAAAAATAATCAAAAAATGAAATTATGTATAATCAACATGTAAAAAGTTAAAAAAAAAAAAAAAGTTAATGAGAGTACAATTTCTTTAATTTGGTTTTCGAGTGATAGGGTCATAGCAAAAATTGAAGTGCATTGAAGTCGTCCAGCTTTCTCCCATGACTCCAATTAATTACTTGTCTACCATGTTGAACTACTATGTCTAGCCTATGCTACACTTGATTTACTCTTTATATCATTAACTCATTTGTACAGATTGTCTCATCATAAGATGGATCTATATGATTAACTTCAGTAGGTTACTCATTTCTTGACCCACATAATATATCAATTACAAATTAATATTTACAACTTTTTTAATAATGGTGCAAATCAAATGACACGAATAGAGTAAGATAGTAGTAAAGTTTTAAAGTACTTTAAAATAAAGGGCTAAAAATATAGGTTAAAAGTAGTCCAACCCTATAATATTCTTACTGAATTTTTATTTGAAAGAAATTACTCCTTTGATATTTTATGTTGGGAATTTTACACTGAAATTGTAAAATAGACAAAATAGTTAGAGATGCAAGTTTATTAATTATGATTATGATTATTTCTTGTAGTCCTTCAAGAAATTTCTCCTATTTTAATATTTCCCCATATAATGCTTATGGGTTATAAAATCCAAAATATTATAATGAAAATAAAATCAAGAATATAACAATTTCAAGCACTAGGAAAAGTTGTAAGATAAAAGAATAATTAGAGAATTTGAAAATACATAATTTTTGTGATAGATGATCAGAAAATCACAAGAATTAGCAAATTTAGATCTCATAAAAGTTAAAAAACAGAGGAAAGATTATACATGAATTCATGTTCATGTCTCTTATTTATAAATTGAAAAATCAATCCATCAACTTGTTTCATTCATAAACACTTTGATTGATTCCAACATCACATTACTTAGAATATGTGCCTTTTCATATCAATTAACTATTCAAGATGAATAATATCTGTTCATGAACAGTAATCAGCAAAACAAAGGCAAGAAATCAAACACAAGACAACAACCCATCCCATCTCACGCGCCGTTTTGTCACTGGATGCGTCGATAGGTCACCGGTGCACCGACTTCTATAATACAGTTACAACTACACGCCCTACACAAAATTTCACTTAAGACTTTTTTTATCCAATGTAACAAACAATGTGAAGTATAAAAGTAAATAATATTTACTATAACGCACTTGTAGTTGCACCAAGATTTCACCTTTTTCATAAAATGCATGCTAGAGAAACTAACTCATCTAGAGCAAATTCTAAGTCCACACATTAAATATTGCCAACTATCTCACCACCATCTTCCATTGCAGAAGTAATTACTACTCCACCATGTTATACATACTCACCTTTTTTGCATTATATAAGTCACATCACTACACCCTCATTCACTCATACATACACACAACAAATTAAAATAGTGAGTGAAAAAAAGAGATAAAATGATGAGCACTAGGTTTAGTATTGCATTTCTAGTGACACTAATTTTAGTGCACTATGCACTAGCCGCAAGAAATGCACCAACTACAATTAATACTAAAAATACTAATGTAGTTGACACTCACACTAAGAAAACTAGTGTAACACCAACTAATGATAAAAAGAACTTTGTTTCTTTTGGTGGTATTGGTGGTGCTGTTGGTGGTGTTGCTGGTGTTATTCCTATTGGTGGCGTTGGCGGTGTTGAAGGGTTGGGTGGACTTGGTGGTGTTGGAGGTGGAGCTGGCGGACTCGGTGGTTTAGGTGGTGTTGGAGGTGCAGGCGGTGGACTTGGTGGTTTGGGTGGTGGTTTGGGTGGTTTGGGTGGTGGTGTTGGCGGTGGAGCGGGTGGACTTGGAGGTGTAGGTGGTGGAGCTGGTGTTGGTGGTGGAGCTGGTTGCGTTGGAGGTATTCCTTAAAGAGTTTCATCATTATTATCGTACCCAGTATATCATCGTATAAGTTTAGTTATGTTAAATCATAATTAAAGTGTTACATTATGGTTTATTATTTGAGTAAAGACTATTGTTTTGTGATTATTACTCTATATATCTTGGAGTTTTTAATTTCTTGCAAGTGAAGTTATGTTATATTTGTGATGTGTGCATGAGAATTAGGTTGTAGATCTTTCTCTTGCATATGTTGGATTTATTATCTTGAGTATTAATGGAATGTTACCTAGTTTTGTTTTTGTTGTTTAATTACTTTGTTAATTAATGATAGTTTTCTTGTTGTAAAATAAAAAGTTTGGTAAAATAGTTGCTCTCCAAGCTCTCCTCAAAATATCTATAACATGTTAAATTTAATTTGAATAACTCTAAATCTAACTGAAATATAAACCCTTTAAATTTTACAACACTGTATACTTGGTCAATTAATCAAGTCATTATTACATAATATGATTATGAAATGATTGCTTGCTATTCATCATTAAGGAATGGGTATAAATACAACCTTAGTTACAATGCTTATGGAAACTAAATAATTACATAATATTCTCTAAGATAATTTGCAAAATAATAAAGATACACAAAATATACACAAAATATAAAGATACTAAAGTATATATTTCTATATTCTAGCAATGATTTGCCTTTTTATTCATATTGATCGATTATTATAATTAAATTTAAGAGATATTTTAGAGTGAAATTAGTATCTATTTTTTTATCTCCATTATAATAAAAAGTCAATGTCACAAATGTCAAAACCCTACTTCAACCATTGACTTTAATTTTGCCTTAAAAGTATAGATATGTAGGACATTACTTCTAATGGTAACATATTCTTAAATTAATCTACACATAAAAGCATCGATTAAATTACTTAGTTTGTATTCTGATAATGATATTCTTTTCTAAATATAGGATAATCTATTAATAATGATTACTTTTTCTTGCAATCAACCAATGTTTATAAACGGATAAGATTGATTTATAAAATATTATAAATTATAAATAAAAGTATACACTATTTACTAATTTTCTACCATAAATAATTAAGATACATATTAAATTTTGAATATTGGAAATCAGATTAATCATTTAGCTAGGTTAATAAAAAATATATATATATTGATGTATATCATTTATAAATCATCAAAAAATAATATCATAATGAATTATGAGAATAGAAAATATTATTGAAACGACAATCTTTTTATAGATAATCTATGACTTACATGAATACATTGACAAACTACCTGAAAAAAATAACAATTAATTTTAATACTTCTTTAATTCCATTTCACTTGTTATATAAGGTTTTTTGGCAAGTTTTTTATATTAATTTTGTTTAACTCGTCTAATATTATACTCTTGTAAGCTTATTAATTCGTTAGATATAAAAAGTATTCAAATTTTTCCATTAACTTTGTGTAAATATCCTATAGTTGACAAATTAGTTGACACATATAAAAGAACAAACGAAGCATAAATATAATAACAATACATTTTTATAATCTAATACTCCCTCCGTTCCTTTTTGATCTTCCACTTTGGGTTTTTCACAAATATTAAGAAAGAAGGAATCTTTGGTGGTAGTGGGTATTATTTTAATTATATAGTAGTGGAAAGTAATGATTGTATTGGAATTATGAGAGAAAAAATAATTAAATAGTGTGTGAAATAATTATTGTATTGGAAGTATGAGAGATAAAATAATTAAATAGTAATGTTAAGTAAGGAAAGTGAGATTTTAAGGGGTAAGTGAGATGAAAACATTCCAAAAATAAAAAGTATTCTAAAGTGAAAGAACTTTTGAAACTACCCGTTATAGTAAGGTGGAAGAACATAAAGGAACGGAGGGAGTAGTAGTAATTTAAATCTTACTCCATTAAACATTTAAACCGTATAACTTAGTCATGCAAAAATTACACGAGTATCATTATCATCAGCAACTCAAATTCTCACTTGAAAATAAGATTTGGGTAATAAAAGATGACGAACAATTAATATTCCTAGTATCTAATAATAATCGTCTATTAATTGTATAAATTGAGATATTTGGTTGTTCCAAACATTACGTACTGTGCTTTGAAGTAATAACGTCGTACGAATGCATCCAAAAGCATAACAGTTAATTAACAATTTAATCCCAATTAACTTAGTTTTATAGACATAATTATAAATGTTTACTTTTATTTAAGAGCTATTCTCCTGAGAGACCGTCTTTTTTAAAGACGTTTCTCAGGTCCAATTCATTATAGCTTAATGCCTATTTTACTCTACATTTTTTTTATGGACCGGCCTAATTAAAGATGGTCTCTCAAAGAGATCGTCTTTCACAAGAATTTGTGTTTATTTAATACTCCCTCCGAATCTTTTTAGTTGTCTCATTTCCTTATTTGGCAAATTCATATCAATTGTCTCATTTCATTTTTTTGTCTATCTATTTTTTACCTAAATACCCCCACTTTTACTACTCCCAATACCCAACTACCACCTTTATAATTAATTTAATCAATTAAAATAACCAACTACCACCTTTTTAATAAACCCCATACAACCGTGAAAACCCAAATGGGACATCTAAAATGATTCGGAGTGAGTATTACTCCGTCCATTAAACAAAAAGGTTAGGTTGTGTTAAAATTATGGGGAATAGGTATGCGAGTATGGGACAAATGATGAAAAACCAAGTTAATTTTCAACATACAATTAATGAATGCCTATTTAATATGTTAGTTGAAAACCCTACTTCAACCAATTACTTCAATTTTGCCTTAAAAATGCATCAGAATCTGTTGCATGTACGACCTTTTTACTTGGACTCTATTCAATTTTATGTTCATCAATAATCACATCAAACAAACATTTTAAATATTCCATCAAATTTACAAAAAATGGAAAAATAATTAATAAATCATGACTAGACCTGTCATTTTTTGGTTCAATCCCAACTTAATTACTTGAAATCAGACTTAAAATTAATCTGCCAACATCCGATCTGAATCCGAAAATCTACCGATTTGGAAAAAAGGAAAAAATGGGTCAATTTGACTGTAAAGTTTAATTTGAACCAGATTTTTTTGAAACGTTATTTTTTACATTTTTAGCATTTTAAGTCAAAATTGATTTGTTGATATTTTAAAAGCGGTATATTGATTCGGCCACTTTGTTAGAAAAATTAATTAAAATTTATTTCAAAAATTATTAACAATTAGTAATATAAAACCTAAGGTAAATGAGTCAACCCAATTTAAAGGCACCATTACTCAAAAAAGACCCAATTAAGGTCTATCTAACCGAGTATTTTAACTGGTCTATCTAAACTTACTCGATGCAAAATCATATATACATCATATGATTAATGTCGGCCAATATTCATTGATGGTATGTTTCATTTCCAAATATTGAATTGACCCAAATTTTATGTTTGACAAATTTTGAATTTGAAAATGTAGAATTGAATCAATTCTACATAGAAGTTCAATAGTAATATAAAATTGGTCAAGTATTAAGATTTGCAAATTCCAAGTGTTTAGGTGTCATTTACAATTCTTAAATTTGAATACCAAAATTAAATTCCTTATTTTCAAATGAATTCTATGTTCCCAAACACTACCCGAAGTAATTTCAACAGGTCAAATAAGTCTACCAATTAAGTGGATTTAGTTAGCAACTACTTCCTACGTTCTGTATAGATTGCATCAAAGAGAAAATTAGTGTTTTTAATAAGAAAAAAGTGGATAAAAGTGATAAATGAAGAGAGATAATAGGTTGCGTGGATGAAATTATTTTAGAGTTAAAATATATGGTTGAGATTAAAAGAAAGTGATATGTCATTATCTAAAATAAAAATGATGCAAATAAAGTGAAACAGACCCAAACGACAAATGCAGCAAATCTAATAGGATAAAGGAAGTATATATTTTGACATATAAGTTATCATTATAATTTTTCTCATACATTTCTTCATTTCTATCACCAATAGCAAACCATAGTGAAATACCAATAAATAAAGAATGTGGTAAATAAATGTATACTCCTACTATTCGTGACAATTCAAGATTACGACTGCTCAAAATAACGTACAGTTACCGGCGGTGTTCTATGGTGACTTATCTTGGACGTTATTTATATGAATGCAAGTATGTAACCATTAGTCCAACTTTCTATGACGTCACTGTTAGAGTATATAACATACACTGTATGTGGTATTAACCATATGTTTGAGCTTTTGGTTGAATTGGTTTCTTGACATCAGAAGTCAGTAGGTCAAGAGGTCATATGTTCGAATCTCAATCATCCCTCTTCTAGAAGTTATGAGGAAGATCTTTACTGCTTCCACACTTCTAGCCAATGGGCTCCCGTGTGAGGGAAGTTGGAGTATATAACATATTCTGAGGCCTAAATTAATTATCAGCCTAAACTTTTTATTGAGTTAGTTTTTTGACAACTACAACTAATCAACTGTTACGATATCTTAGGAAAATATTTAGTTACCTTATTCAAGAAGATAATATTTTGGTAATTGATTGATCATAATCTTTTTAGGTAATTGATTATGATCAATCCATTACCAAAATACTATTTTCTTGAATAAGGTAACTAAATATTTTCCTAAGATATCGTAACATCAACCTATAAATTTTTAATCTATTCATCAATGTCTGATCAAGTGAAATGCGAGTCGCGGGGATTGACTCTATGTGACCCTCTTTTATAGTTTATTCTCACGATCTATATTATTTTTAGTTTGATCGATAAACTATCAATAATATTTCATATTTTTTCGACCCTTGGAATCATGCATTGCCTATGTTAATAATGTAAAAATCAATTGCAATTATCTTAGAACGTAAGTCAATAGCTCAAAATGGTTGTTACGTTTACACAAGAACATACATGTGATGTATGCTGACTCTGCAGGACCAGGGTTTAATTCAGCTGGTCAGGCTTATGACCTGTACTTCTCAATTCTGACCACACGGTTTGGTAATAATGTTGCCATGCATTTTTTTGCGTTTCAACTTTTTTACAAAAATTACTGTGAATAGATATTAAGAATGATGTAAGTAGACACTTAATTAATAGAAGTATATTAAATGTAGGCATTTAGAATACAATAAGTAAACATTAAGGATATTGTAAGTTGACATAAAAAATACGGTAAGCAGACATTAAACTTTAATGAGTTGAGCTTGAAATACGTCTCTCAAAAGACTAGATGAACTAAACTTAACATATATGAGAACATCTCGCTTAGACCACTCCCATTGGTGTGGAAATTCTTTTTGAGGGAAATTTTTTTTGTGAAGTTTTTACGCCCATTAGTAAAAACCCATAAAAAAATATGCAAATGTTTCTGAAAAACTTCTAAGTGAGCGGGAATTTTTGGGATTTCCTCACAAAGGCCCCACTATTCAAAATAAATTTTAAAATAAAAACTAAGAGAGTGAAAAGAATGGGCAGTGTAAAAAAAAGCAGGAGGGAGAAAGTAGTGAGGAAATTTTTTTATTTTCCCATTAATAGGATAAAATTAGATAAGTAAATATTTCCACGTAAAATTTGATATGATAGAAAGGAAAAGCGAAAAGAGAAACTTGTGAAATTTTTTTTTAGTCAGCATAGAGTGCTCTTATAAGTTATTTTAACTAATTAATTTATAAAATAACTAATTAATTTATAAAATACGCACTAAGGATCAATTTGTTCTAAAATGATCTAATAAGTTGTTTAACCAGACGCCCATTTATTCATTTTGTACCCATTGGTCATTTCAAAATCATTTTATCTATTCTTTATCAATTGTCTAACTGGATTTGCCCATTCTAAATCTCAACTATGCATATTTGACAAGAAAAAAATGCAGTAACTATTAAATAGTGCGTTTAAATTAAAAGTCAGAGAAAATAAGAAAAAAATATGGATAATACTTAAAAGCAAAATTTACCTAGAATATAATTCAACTTATTCGTGATTTTCCTATAATAATCTCGTTTATCGATAAACCATGAATAATTCCAATGAGTATTTGTGTAGAGTAAACTTGGGTAACCTGATGACTTGGTATAGTAGGTAATTACCAAAAAAAGTAAACTGAAAATTAATTTAAAAATTAGATAAACATTTAAAAATTTTACATGAAAAATTTTAAATAATAAAAAAATCATAAATTTTTTTTAAAAATTTTTTAAAATTTTTTCCGACAATTATTTGTAATTTATCTATTTTCTTACAAAAATAAAACTTGTTATAACAGGTCATCCAATCACCGTGTTTAATTTAGGAGTACCATTGGTGTGATGCTTACTGGTCCGTAAACCTCAAATTAAATATAGAGTGCAAAATGTGTACGATTCTGATCAATTTTCAGGATACAGATGGATGAACGTCTGCGCTTCTCGTATATGGTGGGAAGCTACAGCCTACTACATAACAAGGATTTTTTTGACATTGTTTATATTTTATTTTATACTCCTCCGTTCTGAAATACTTGGTACATTTTTGTTATCGATGCTATTTATCTTTTAAGCTTATTTTATATATTGCGGCTAATGTGTAAGAAAAAATATAGTCAAGTGAGATTTTGTTTGAATCGTCTAATCGCATACTTTCATAATATTAATTTTTTATAATTTTTTGATGTGTATAATTCAAAATATAAACGATCAAACTCATTAGACTACGTAAAAAGTCAAAGTGTATTAGAAATTAGTTAAATACAATGCTTTGTGAAAAATTAACATTTTAATAATAAAAATATTTTAATAATATCCACTACATATTTAGAAACTACAGAAAAATAAATAAGTATAACAATTATATTAAATTTTGCAAAAAAAAAGAGAAAAAAGCTTTTAGAATAATCTAATCAACCATAATTATAATTATAACAGATATAATCAAATTTTGTAAAGAAATAAAGATCCCTATTAATGGAGGGTTACTGACTTACAGGAAATTAAAAAGGAACTAAACTTAAATAAACATTACAATATTAATTCTAATCAAATGATTATTAATCTAAAGCCATTTAGCTTAATTTAAACACCACCAACAAAATAAATTAAAAACAAAATGGGGATACATTCATACATTGAATATTTATTTAAAATTAGTAATTTGTTAAAGAAACGAATTAGCTAAATACCAGAATGTTCAGGTACTCGATCTTAGGCGAAGTATAAATGATAAAAATATCACATTGAATTGCGTAAAAGGTCAAAAATAGCAAGTATAGTGGAATAGACGAAGTATTAGTAATTATTTTCTAAAGTTTTTATTTTATTTTATTGGAAAAATTACCGTAACCCAAAGGAGTCCCCTGACTCGAGAAAGATTAAAAGAAGTTTCTGCAACGGAAAAGATAAATTAAAAGTATATAGATAAAATAAATAAGTAAAAATAATTAAAAAAATAAAAAAGAAAACAATAATACTAAAGAGCACAAGAACAAAAAGCAAGAGAACAAGAACAAAAGAGGAAATCGGTAATCTTAAATATGAATATGGCGCCTCCAACTACCCTTATCCCTAATCAGGTCCTTAAAACGGTTTAAATAACAAGTTAACTTTTTAACTCATGCAAATTATTAAGAATTCCAAACTGATAAAAATGGGATAAATCCTCTTATTCCCTATTTGGACAAATCCCTAAAATGGTATTTAAGCTGAATTCACTTCTTTTTCTTCACAAAAAATTCAATCTTTCCTCCCACTTTACTCTCTAGAAGGTATGAAATCTTTATTTAAAACTTCATTTTGATTACATTAAAAATTTATGGTTTGAAAGTAAATTTTTTTTGTTAATTGCATGTTTTTAAAATTAAAAAAGTAAGGGCTTTTTGATTTGGAGTTAGAATTATAGGTCAAATGAACCCACATTATTTATTATAATTTTAAAAGAACTATAAATTGTTGTTTCTTGAAATTATAGTTATCTAAAATATTGTGTTAATTTGTTAATTATGTCATTTAGGGTTTTGTTTATGATATCATCTCAATTTAGATTTAAAATTGTATAATTGAGCTTGAATATTCAATTCAAGGCAACTTTAATTAATAATTGAGCTTGTATTTAAATTGATGGTATCTCCAATATGGTTAATTTAGGCATTTTTAGGGTTTGGTACACATAAATTTCTTTATTATAGGGTTTGAAAAAAAGACATTGTTGATTTATATTGTATCAATAAATTTTATGTTGATGAGTCATAACTTTGTACGACTAGCATCAAACCAAGTCATATTGAGTTATTACCAAAGGGCATGGTAGGAAAGACTCTTAGAGGGGTACACATTTTGATTTATGCTATTTTTTTTGTCGTATTTGGAAGGGCGAAGGCAAATGATATAAACCATCATATGAAATAACAACTAAAAAATTATGTCAAAATATTCTGAAATTGAGAATCTAGTGTCTCGACTCGCTTTATTCAGGTGTGTGATATTCGAATACCCGTTAAAGCAAGTCGAAACATAGACTGCTTATATAACTACCCGATTTTTTAGACAATGCTAGACTTAAACTTGTTCGAATAGTTGTGGTTTTACCACTAGAGTGTTTTTTAACCACAATCAATGCCAACATATTGACTTGCACAATCATCTACAATGCGGGCTTTGTGCCTCTCAAAAGAACTATTAGAATACTGTTTAAGTTGAATGACAAAAAATTAAAGAGGAAGAATTACATTGACATTAAAAGTTTTAGGAATTAAATCTCACGTCTAATTTTTAATTAAAGCATCAAATTCATTAATCATAACCAATGTCCAATTAGAACCTTAAGTGTAGCTTGTGGTTTACGAGGTAAAGAAAATTTGAAAATTTTGTAAGATGTCTTTTATGATATTCACAAATTCTTGTAAGAGATGGTCTCTTATTGGGTTGGCCCATAAAAAAAATGTAAATTAAGAGTAGAAAATATGCTTTAATGGACTGGATGTGAGAGACGTCTCTCTGCATGATATTTGGGTTCATGCTTAAAAATACTATATGGGCTTCTAGATATGGGCCTAGAGGATGACTGAAAGGGAGGACTAAGAAAAAGGTTCGGTAGATGGGGTTGTTGATTCGTTTTATGTGGGCTGAGCGTCGTTAATGTTTGTGGGCTGGGCTATTAGATCTTGTAGGTTAATAGGTAAGGGGATAGGTAGGTTTGGTGGAGTTGTTGTGATTAGAGGGTAAAGATAATCACAAAAAGATTTTGTTTTATTCTTATAATTGTTTTTACCTTTTTATTTGATCCATATGCGTGGTTTTAACCGCTCACGTGGCAGGAACATATCTTAATTTTTCTCGAGTCTGGGGACTCCTTTTGGCTGTGCTCTCCTTCCAGACCTTGTCTAAAGTTTTCTATACACGGGATAAACTGGGTATGATGATGATGATATTTATCCTACTTACCTATCAAATTTGAAACAAGTGTTATCACTAACAAGAATAATATTGTATTTATCCAACCTGCTTTATCCCAAGAGAAAGCCACTTTAACAAAATTTTCATATAACACTATATATGTTTTAGGAAAATTTGCCCAGAATAATCCAACCTTTGTCTGATTTTCCTACAATAATCCCAAGTATTGATTAACCATGAATAATCCCATCTATTGATAGTTGTTTCCAATGGCATCCAAGCAAGTAAAAAATTAGTTTATATGAGAGAAAGAATGATTTTGAAGTAGAAGAAGGTAAACTAGTTTTAATGGAGGAAATGTCATGTGAAGAAGAAGATGTTTGGATGAAGAAGAAGGTCAAGAAATGACATGCTGTAGCCGGTTGTTTTACTTGCTTGGATGCCATTGGAAACAACTATCAATAGATGGGATTATTCATGGTTAATCAATACTTGGGATTATTGTAGGAAAATCAGACAAAGATTGGATTATTCTGGGCAAATTTTCCTATGTTTTAAATAAGACAGTCTCATGGTGAGACTATCTTTATTAGACTGGCCTAATATACACTTTCAGTCTTAAATTGATCAATTATAACGTTAAAGTGATCACTTATTATTTATAACTTTAAAACAATAAGTTACTATCTTAAAATAATCAATAAAAAAAATAGGCTAATTATATAGACTCGTCTCATAGACTCATAGTGAGACAGTCTCATACAAGACGAGTGGTTGATATAATAGAAGGATTAGTATGATAAGGCTTATGAAGATATATATATGTCCAGGTCTACGTAGAACAGCAGATAGAGATGACGACGACGATTAAATTAGTAGGTGGTAACAAAATGACAGCATCATATATAAACAGCATGCATTGCAGAGTGTCAATAACACAAAGAAGGAAGAAAAAACGTGTCAAATATCCTGCATGCCTTCTCACAAGTGTCCTCGTAACTCTATCCATAAGTCACTTAACATAAACTAATTAAGATAGCTGCTGCTGCTGCTAGTGCTCGATCAAGTCATCATTTTAGAGTTGGGTTGGGATTCTGTTATTAATTAATTTCCTTTTTGTAGTCTGTACTACGCCGTTTTGATCTTATACGAAGCGTATAATGGCGCCGCCTCGGAGATATGCGTTTGGAAGGCCGGAGGAGGCAACTCATCCGGACTCAATGAGAGCTACTTTGGCTGAATTTATATCCACTTTTATCTTTGTCTTTGCTGGTGAAGGCTCCCAGCTTGCTATTCGTATGCTCTTTCTTTCTCCTCTTTTAATACTTTCTCCGTTCTCAAATACTTGCTATATTTCTATTTTGAGCACTATTTATCGTTCAAGCTTATTTTATATATTGCGGCTAATATGTAACTAAAAATATAGTCAAGTGTGATCTGGTTTAAATCGTCGATCTACTCGTATGCTTTCATAATATTTATTTTTTACAATTTTTAGATGCTTATGATTTGATAGAATTTAAAAAATGGGTCTGTCCTACCCAAATAAGGAGGAGAAGAAGTAGTCCACTCATAAACCCAAAGAAGGTTCACTACTAAAACTAATTGGTAATATAGTAGAAGTTACTCCTTGAGTATATAAAGTGATGCATACTCTTTTCTTTCTCCGATGTGGGACAACTCACATGTATCTAACACATAGACACTTCAACATGATTCGACATATAAATAAACAAATTAACAGATTGGATTGCGTGAAAAGTTAAATATAATGAACGAAGAGAGTATATATTATCATGCATTTTTCATATTTGGTGTTTAATACTCTACTTAAAATGAGTGGTGTACGAGATTCGAACACGGGATATCCATGTAATATTGACTATGGATATCATGTTAATTGTAAAAAAAGTTGCTATTCTCTCTCTGTTCTAGTCACATGATTGAATGTCTCATTTTTTTAGTTTGTGTTTTATTTTCAATCTATAAATTGAAACATATGATTAAAAAGAATGTTGATTATTTCGTCTTAATGTAGTATATAAAATCAATTTTCAATTAGAGATTTTAAGGTTTGTACCTTTGCAAGAGTGCAAAATCAAATGAGATGACATTTGATTATAGTAGATTTAAGGAATGGATTTGTACATCGGATGATACATTTAATTAAAATAGGAAATCGTATTAGTAATTTATAAAAACATGATAGATGAAATTCGAACACATTAACCTTTCATCATCATGTTGGAAATCATGAAATATTTCACCCGTGGAGGAAGATTCGGATTCTCTATCGTTAAAATATTAGGTGGCCTTGCATTTAGTGATCGGTGAGTAATTCTCCAACTTGTCACGATCCAACACATGTTGGCTTTGATCTATAGGAAAAACCTATACATCCCAAACCAGGCACAAGATGGCCCTTCCCCCCAACCAAGGGCAGAGCACAAATTGGCAATTTCTTTAAAGGTTCTGTGCAATTTCATATTTTTCTAAAGGCGCATGTATATTTTTCCAAGGGCGCAGGTGTCATGTTGAACATATATATGCTGAAAACCTCTTCTTCCCACAACGAGCAAATTAAATGGCACAACATCTCAAATTTAGTTTTGATAAAATATAGTTTCTGATCGATCACACATGTATGACCTCGAATGTAGTCTCTGATGTATGACCTCGAATGTAGTCTCTGAGAAAAAAAAAAAAGAGAAAATTACTTTAAAACCTCCCAACTATTTGGAGTTTAAATATAAAACTCCGAACTATTGATTATTATTTAAAACTTTCAACTCTAGGACCATTTTAATTTTAAAGTACTGACACAATTTCATAACCTGTTTAACCTGTATAACCGGGGGTGAGGTAATTAATAAATACAATTGGGTCTCATTACTACTCTACTAAAATTTATCCGGTTACAAGTCTCTTGGACTTTAAATTAAAATTGGCCTAAGTTTTAAATATTAATCAATTGTTGGCCGTTTTATATTTAAAATATAAAACGGGCATAGCTGGAAGTTTTTAATGTTATTTTTCAAAAAAAAAAAATGGTATAAAAGTAAAACATGTTATTGTAAAAAAATTTAAAGCTTACAATCCTTTTGATTAGTCTTAAATTTTTCCGACTATATTTTATGTAGCGCTATTAGTACTCTTCTAATGCCTTGACTCTACATGGATGTGTACTTGTGTAGTTTCTTTTTCTTTGTTATTGTAATTATAGTGAAAAAATGGTGGAATTTCAGGGAAGTTATACGGCGATGCAGCACCTGCCGGTGCCTCGTCTTTGATGATGATAGCGATTGCACATGCATTTGGATTGTTTGCAGCAGTCGCATCAAGTTTAAATGTATCCGGAGGCCATGTCAATCCTGCTGTTACATTCGGTGCCCTTGTTGGCGGTCGAGTCTCCTTTCTTCGTGCCATTTTGTATTGGGTAGCACAACTGTTGGGTGCAATTGTCGCCGCCCTATTGCTAAGGCTCTCTACCGATGGCCTGGTACGTGTTCATGACTTCTATTTAGTGTTGTCATCGACTAAATAGTCAGCTTAAGCTTTTGGTTGAGCTTAAGCTTTTGGTTGAGCCTACTCTAACAAAAGCTGATGGTTGAGGCCCCATGATATGTTATTATATACTCTAATCGATAATTCTTTCTGTTTTGTTGCAGAGACCAATGGGACTAGGAGTTGCATACGGAGAAGGCAATCTCAATGCTGTAATTCTAGAGATCGTGATGACATTTGGTCTAGTGTACACAGTATATGCTACCGCCATTGATCCTAAACGAGGAAGCTTAGGGACGATTGCTCCTTTAGCCATCGCGTTAGTGGTAGGAGCAAACATTCTAGTGGGCGGTCCATTTGATGGTGCGTCGATGAACCCTGCTAGGGCATTTGGTCCGGCCTTAATCGGATGGAGATGGAGGAACCATTGGATTTATTGGGTGGGTCCATTGATAGGTGGTGCGCTCGCTGGGCTTATATATGAGTTTATTGTGATTCCAACAGAGCCTCCTCATGCCCACCAACCTTTAGCACCGGAAGACTACTAAAGGCGGGAAAATGTAAACAGTGCATAGTTGTGTTATGTGTTTGTATGGAGTACTGCTTTGATTTTGGACTCTGTTTATTTTGTTGTGTGTATTCTCTTTGTTTTGGAACTTTTCTTTTAGAGGCATATAGTGCTATGTTCTCTCAAATAAGAGGTCTCATTGCCTTTGTTTTCAATGCATTATATATTCCTTTTTACCGTCGGTTTAATTGTTGGTATTAAAATAATAATTAACATCATAGATTTTGAATTTAGATGACAAGAATGATAATGGAAATCTAATCTAATTTAAATAGTTGTGAATAAGAAATTTTCTAAATTTTACAAGGAAAAGAATATTTAAGTATAAACATAATCGATCATAACTCTTGCCAAGCAATTATGTTTTTGTAATACGAGTAAATACCTCAATTGATAAAACTACATAGTTCATAAACAATACAACAATATCTAAAAATTATACACTTGTAAATCAAATTCATTCATTTCAATAAAAAATATACAAATTAATATCTTTTAATCATACATTATATTAAAAGGCTTAGAAAATTTCAAGTGTCACACATTTATAAGATTTTTCTAATATAACTCATTTTTTGGCTAAAACAATATGACATTTATTCTTGATCAGTATTTCTATCATTAAATTATCTTTTGACTAATAATTATTTATAATTAAATAGAGTAAATTAGTCATACATTATATTAAAAGACTTGAAAAATTCCAAGTGTCACACATTTAGAGGATTTTCCTAATATAACTCATTTCTTGGCTAAAAGTACAATATGACATTTATTCTTGATCAGTATTTCTATCATTAAATTATCTTTTGACTAATAATTATTTATAATTAAATTGAGTAAATTAGATAATATAATATAATGTATAATATATTATTGACAATTTCCAAAATTATAGAGTTTATTTTTCTACTGCATATTAACTCTATTTTTATTTCTACTGCATAATAACTTTAACTTTATTTTTCTAATATCATATGTTTATAGACGTCGATGCTAAAAACACCGTGTAATGCACGAGTTTTTACTCTAGTATACATAATTTATAAAGTAGGCCAAGAGTAGAATTGATGTGGGGTGAAGGTGATTATTTGGTTCATCTAGTTGATTTTGGGTTAGTTTAAAACTGGTCCTATAGAGCATCTGCATGTGGAGCAGAAGGTTTAGGGTTCGACCCAAACCGGGTACAGGTATCAGTTGGGGGTTTTTTGACTGCGCGCATCTCTCTTTACTCCCTACTTGGGGGAAAGGGTATGATTTGTCCGCATCTTTCACGAAAATGAAAACCCCCCACCCAGACCCTAACTTGTGCGGGATACTGGAATTAACCTTTACCTTTACCTTTTAAAACTGGTCCATATGTCTATCCTGCTTTTACATAATCATAAATTTATCACAAATTTTTATATGAGAACGTCTTTTATAAAAACGACTCTTAAAAGCCTAGTCCAATTCTAAATATATATTGTTACAGCTCTAAATATAGATTTGGGCTGAACTTTTGAGAGTCGTCTTTACAATAGACGATCTCTCAAGAGAACACCTGTTTATTTATTTTTAAAGTTGGGTCAAATCGAATTCAATGCTATATTTGAAAATCTGAAATTGATTCAAATTTAGTGTTCAACAAACTAATAAAACCCAAATTTGGATTTATATCAATTCCACCAAGGTATTAAAATTAGTTAAAATTATGAATTTGAGAATGACTTCTCGTACCCTATCATTCTCAAATTCTTCATTTAACCTTCTCATAATTAAAATCTACAATTTAAAATGAAATACTTGTTCCCAAACACATAGAGAATAAGATGCTCCAACTATGACGTGTGATGTTATCTTTTAGGAGTGCAATTATACACCGAAACCCTCTCGTGCTCAGTGCTAACTGCTAAGTAGTCAGTAGTATCGTCCCATCTCGATCTTCTTTACCCACGAATTCTCCCGACAATGGGCCAAAACAGCAGTGGTTTAAACCGTCAAGGCGGACGGAAACCAGAT
Source organism: Amaranthus cruentus (assembly GCA_019425755.1). Classification (NCBI taxonomy): domain Eukaryota; kingdom Viridiplantae; phylum Streptophyta; class Magnoliopsida; order Caryophyllales; family Amaranthaceae; genus Amaranthus; species Amaranthus cruentus. The sequence continues at coordinate 17,436,178 of CM033458.1, read as the reverse complement.
GGCGACAAGAAGGAGAAGAAATACGAGCCAGCAGCACCACCATCACGCGTCGGCAGAAAGCAGCGTAAGCAGAAAGGTCCTGATGCTGCTGCTCGTCTTCCTGTTGTTACTCCTTTATCAAAATGCAAACTCAGGCTTCTTAAGCTTGAAAGAATCAAGGATTACCTTTTAATGGAGGAAGAATTTGTTGCTAATCAAGAAAGACTTAAGCCTCAAGAAGAAAAAACTGAGGAAGACCGTTCTAAAGTTGATGATCTTCGTGGGTCTCCTATGAGTGTTGGGAGTTTGGAAGAAATGATTGATGAGAATCATGCTATAGTTAGTTCTTCTGTTGGCCCTGAGTATTATGTTAGTATTCTTTCCTTTGTTGATAAGGATCAGTTGGAGCCTGGCTGTGCTATTCTTATGCATAATAAGGTATCTGGGTTTTTTTGTTTTCAAGTTGTAATCATTTTTTCTATGATTGTCTTTCTTGAGTTGGTTCTGGTGTTATTGGATGAAATTAGGGTTTGTCTTTGGTGGTATCTAATTTAGAGCCGAAGCCAAGACTAACACGATAATAATTTTGGAGAGAAAAGAAAGTCGGTGAAGGGGAAGGAAGGGAAGAGAAATGGACGGGAAATAGCTCTGGTTTGTATAGGAAGGAACGAAAGGGAAAAGAAGGGAGATGAAATTTCTCCCTTCAAATCTTTTCATATTTGGAAAGATTGAAGCCTTTAACAAAAGTACAAATATGTCCTATTTCCTCCACTCCAAATCCCTTCCCTCCCATTTTGCTATCCAAACAAGGGATTCTTCCTTCCTTCAAACCTCTCCCCTTCCTTTTTCTCCTTTTCCTTCAATCCAAACACACCCTAAAAGATAAGGGATGACCTGAAATGTTTATATTGACATTTATATAAAGATTTTTGAGTGAGATGTGTCAAAATTGTCTAGATATGTGAAGAATTTTGTTATGTTGGCAGCCACACCAACAATCTGAACCAAACCTAATCGTTAGGCCAAATACCTCATGTATGCTGCAAAGGTTTTTGAGGGTTGGTGTGGCCAGCCCAGCCGGCCTGCCTGCTTTTGCTTCCGATGAATTTGAACAGTGTTACTTGTTAACTTGTGACTTAGTTTGCTGTATGAATACGCAATTCACTTCTGGTTTTGCCGGGTAAAAATGCAGTAACAACTGCAATCACGGTAACGGAACGCTAGTGCAGTAACGATAGTGATGCGGTTATCATAGCATCTAAATATTGGTCGACACCATAAGATATCCCTTGATACGACCCAAAATGCGGTTTTTTTACACTTTTACAAAGCGGGGAGTATCGGTTCGTTTATTTTGAATATCTTACAACACGCCCGTTGTGATGCTATGTAGCCTTGTTTGTACTCTATGGTCACATTCCTATTTGCCCACTATTGTTAGCATCTGGCATGTTTGGGATTGTAATTTTTGGGGGATTGTAATTCAACTTCATTTATAATTGATAACCTTCTAAAGCTGCTTGAATGATTCACAAAAGTTCAGTATCTTATTTTGGAGTAAATGATGCAGAGCGTGGTAATAGCTGGTCAATTTCTTGGCTAAAAGTAGTGAATTTGCATTAGTTCATACTTTGTTTTCCAGCTATGAGTTTATTGAGTGAGATACAACTTAGCTGGTCAGCTGGAGTATTTTGTACTTTCTCAAAAGAGTAGTGTGTAGGGTATGAGGATATGTATTAGATTGGGTGTTTCTTATGCTTGAGAGCTAGAAGAGGATTGGCAATAGTCTATTTAAAAACCATTATAATCATGTGTGTTTCTTCTGTTGAAGCTAAGTGATATTATCAACTATTTTCTTAACTGAGATGAGAAACGTGCTTGACTGGATTCCACCATCTATGCTTGTTTGAAAATAAAATGGACATCTTGTATTGTATATTTTGGCTCCTGAGGGTGTAGAAGTGTGTATTTCTTTGACTTGCAGAACTGTCTAAACATGAGAACTATACATCATATAGCCAGGCAACATCATCTTAGGATGAAGGCTTACTGAAAGAAGAGGATTGCATGATATTTTATTATTTTGGGCTTTGATGCTTGATTTTTTTTTTCTGTGTTTATAATGCATAAATTGATAGGTGCTCTTCAGGAAAATCAATGTATTATTTGGTTTGATTTTGCAGCTCTTGTCTTTTGTGTTCAATATCCATATTTTGTTAGACACGTGTAGAGGTGTTCAACGGGGCGGGTTGACCCAACGGGTCAAGGGTCGGATTACATTTTGACGGGTCATTAGCGGGTCGGGTCAATAACGGGGCGGGTCATTAGCGGGCTTTGGTGTAAAGGGTCGGGTCGGGTCGGATAATTATAAGAATTAATTGCGAAAAAAAATTGCCGCTTTTTTTATTTTTAATGATATTATTATAAACATAAGTGGATCGACCCAACGGATCATAAAATATTTAAAAAAATTTTTTTTTATTTAAACGGGCTTGACCCACCCCGCCCTGCTTAACATTTGACACGACCCACCCCGACCCGGCCCATTTAAATTTTGACCCGCCCCATTGAACACCTCTAGACACGTGCTATAACATAGTCAATTTTGTTTCTATAATATATTGCTTAGGAAACAGCAATGATTTTTCTGAAAGGATTAACTTTCGTTCTCAAGGAGGGTAAGCTGATGCTCAACGTTGGCATTGTCAAGGCACTTTTCAATCAATTCCATTTTGCTTTTTCATAAGGTCTTCTATATTGCTACGCACAATATAGTGGTATCTTTGGGATATATATATTTTTTCTGATTGCAGTACTTGGAGATGTGTTATGCCCTAAAAATTCTTCTATACCTAGATTTTTAGGTCCTTCATGTTACCTTCATTAGAATCAACAAGAAACATGATTTATTTATTTTTATCAATTTTTGTAGGTGCTTTCTGTTGTTGGTTTACTTCAAGATGAAGTTGATCCTATGGTGTCCGTAATGAAAGTTGAAAAGGCTCCATTGGAATCATATGCGGATATTGGTGGTTTGGATGCTCAAATACAAGAGATTAAAGAAGCAGTTGAGCTGCCATTGACTCATCCTGAACTCTATGAAGACATTGGTATTAGACCTCCCAAGGGAGTCATACTTTATGGAGAGCCTGGTACTGGTAAAACTCTGCTTGCTAAGGTATCTAAACATTTTACATTTTCTAATGCTTACCAAAAGTTAATTGTCTGTGATAGAATTGTGTGCTTTAGTTTCAATATCATGCAATACCTACAATGTGTTAGTGTCGTCTTAGTCACTCCTATATTTTTTTGTTCAGTGGTCTTTTTGTGATTTCCCCTAAATATGAATTTCTTGAACTTGTACACAGTGAACGGTTAATCAGTTTCAAACTTTCAATAATATAGAATAGGTTTAATATATTTTAAATCACAGGATTGTGTAAACTATGGACAGGTAGTCTTGCTTGCTATTTGTAGGTTAAAAATTATCAAATTATGTACAAATGAGAATAGACCTGATGATGGGGATCAACTGAGGAAATTGAGAATAGAATCAGCTTTAGGGAAATTAATGTCTCTTCATGTGATTCAATTGTGACTTGGTCTAACCTGTTTTAAGGATTATCATGTGGGGAAATGATTTTGAAATGATCATAGTGCACACAATAATATCTGAGTTCTTTTCTCTCTGTAACTTCATAAGAATTTTTCAGAGTTTGACCATGTTGTAGCAGCCGGTTCAACCTCGAGCACAAATATTCAAGAACACAGCAATATTAGAATAAGAGAAAAGAAAGAAGATGCACAGAACAGAATAGTAAGAAACAGAAAAGAATAAGAGAGAAGAAGAGTAGTATTAGGGCAGAATGCTTGTAAATTATGTATTAGAGGACGTTGTGTCCCCTCGAGCTCTTCGAGTGGCTCGATAACTCCAACGGTACAACCGATTACTGAATACAAGCATAAAAGAAATCTATCCCTTCTTGACTATATATAGAAAGTACTACTATTCTAGAATGCTCCTAGAAAAGTACAGCTCATAATATCAAGTACAGCTCATCACCAAAATATAACAACTTCCTTGACATCACACAGAAAAGGACTAACAGAATATGGTTACTGATTATTCCTTTTCCTTCTAGAATATGTGTGCTTGATATTGGGCCTTACTGGATCCATAACAGACCATTCTCGCTTTATCGCTAGAGTCCCTTTGCCTTTGACCATCATGGTTCATGTCAGTGTACTTTGAAGTTGTACTTTAATTGATGCTAGCAGGTTGGGGGTGATAGCTGACTAAAGTCCAGAATATATGGCTGAAGCAGATTATTGTTTTGTCATGAAGGGCTAGGAGGGGGGTAATATGGGAATTAGCAAAAAAATAATACTTAACAATTATTTAAGTTGGGAGAATAAAATGTAGAGATAATTAGTATAAATAGATGGGAAGGGAAGGAAAGGGAATTAGGCATTCATTCAAGTAATAGTTTTAAGTGGAGTTTTATACTCATTGGGAGAGAACAAGCCTCTCGAATGCTTGTATACTATCATTTGTAAGTTTCTCCTCTACTTGTAAAGGATCAAATGGTGTCTTCCTCGATGCAGTGTTACCTACTATTAGATTTTTAGACTATAGTTGATCAAGGAGTCATTGTCTATAGTTAATGAACCCACCAATTATGATTTTGTAAAACATATGATTCTCTTTTTTTACTGTCTTATCAAGTTGGGGATAGTTTATCTTAACAAAGCCTTAGAAATTTCTCGAAAACGTTTTTCACATGGGTTTTCTCTTGTCTAAGAAGTGATAAAAGTTAAATTAGTCTTGGAAAAATCATGTAGGACTGATTTTGGAAAACTGAATTGCTTTGCCTAATTAGTCTGTGAGGGAGTAACGATCACTTTTCTTCCATTTTCTTTAATTCGTGAAATCCTCTTACATAGCAGATGTATTGTTGTGTGCACAATATAATTAAAAAAGGTTGCATATTTGAGTATATCTGAGTCGTATCACCGTATGGTGTTAATTCAAAGGGACACAGGGAGTGCAATTTATGCTACAATCCAAGACATTGTTGACACAACTTCATGACTTCATCTCTATCTTGTTCCTGGTTGAAATTCCAGTTTTACCTTCTTAGTAGTCTTTCCTTGCCGTCCAACCATGTGGCGCGTGTCTTTACTAGCTTTAACTCCATTGGTTTGTTTTTCTTAACCTCAAGAGTATCTTAAACTTAAAATACCACTCAATATTACGCTCCATTCCAAGAACCCATCGAATTATTCGAAGTACTAATTTACTCCCCAACATATGACCAGCCTTAGATAACGATCCTCAAATTGTTGGATCATTGTTCTTTTTACCAATCACTGATTCGAACATGATGGTGAATCGACCCACTCTTTTGTTGTTGCTATCCATCATTTGCTTGAACATGGTGGTAAATCACTCCATCCTTTGGACGAGTGATGCATCATGTACCAAGATTCATCATTCTAAGGGGATGAACTTCCAATTATAGGCCAAGAGATAGGCTTAGTTTTATTAGGCATGGTATGTAACTAGTCCTCGAGCAAACCCATCAAAAAGATCAACTTAACAATGTTTAGTGCACATAATGAACTTAAAAATCACCAATATGAAAAAATGTTATGACCACCAAGTTGAATGTAATGTCGACATATTGGGAGTATTGGGTTTAAAAATGTGAACTGCATGTCCAGGACCCAAGTCCTAAAGTGATTTCCATGGAAAGATGATAAAAGGTTATGCTTGTGTTTACTATTGACCACACAGCCTGGTATCTTCTGATTATTTGTTGTTAATGAATGTATGCTTGTGTTTACTATTGACCACAGCCTGGTATTTTCTGTCATTAGTGTGACTGAGCTCTTAGTTTGGCTAATGTCGCATTAACCCTCTTCCTTTTCATTCACATGATTTTTGAGCTAACTTTGATGTAATGCTGACCCATGCCATCCTTGTTTTCTTCTTTAGGCCGTTGCTAATTCGACATCAGCTACTTTTCTACGTGTTGTTGGCAGTGAATTGATTCAGAAGTATCTTGGTGATGGCCCAAAATTAGTTAGGGAGCTCTTCAGGGTGGCAGATGACCTTTCACCATCTATTGTCTTCATTGATGAAATTGATGCCGTTGGGACGAAGAGGTAAACTTAATATAAAACTTCAAGTCACTGGTGTATCTGGTAACCTTTTTTTTGTTCTTTGGCAAAGCCATATATCTAGTAGAAGTTAATTGGTTAAAAGCTTTCAGGTATGATGCTCATTCTGGTGGTGAACGTGAAATTCAGAGGACCATGTTAGAACTTCTCAACCAGTTGGATGGTTTTGATTCTAGAGGAGACGTCAAAGTCATCCTGGCTACAAACAAAATTGAAAGCCTCGATCCAGCTTTGCTTCGTCCTGGACGAATAGATAGGAAAATTGAATTCCCCCTTCCTGATATCAAAACAAGGAGAAGAATTTTTACTGTATGCTTGCCGCTTCACTTTTCCCGGAAATCAATCATGCAATCCTGACTCTCACCTTATGTTGACATCTCATTGAATATTAACTTTTTGCAGATCCACACTTCACGAATGACATTGTCTGATGATGTGAATCTTGAAGAATTTGTTATGACCAAGGATGAGTTTTCTGGTGCCGATATAAAGGCGATTTGCACTGAAGCTGGCTTGCTTGCCCTTAGAGAACGCCGTATGAAGGTTAGTTACATTATTATAGTATTTAATTAATGCTTAGCTTATAATTGTTTCTCTTATTCTCTCTAACTTTGCTCGAATTGCTAATCAGCAGCTTCATTCTTGATTGATAGTATACATATTTGGATAAAGTATTAGGAGTACTAAAGTTGAACTTTGGGACGTTCGTGTTGTATTCAGGTTACACATGCGGACTTCAAGAAAGCAAAGGAAAAGGTGATGTTCAAGAAGAAAGAAGGCGTGCCAGAGGGACTGTATATGTGAAGAGCCTGCATGTTTTATGATTACCAACTTTACTTGCATATGGTTTTTGCCTTAAGTTTCTGTATATTTTGGTTTTACACTCTGTTTTGACATGTGAAAATAGAAGGAAAGAAGGGAGAGTGAAGGATCCGTTTTCTCACTCCGATAGAAACACCTTCCTTCCAATGGCGGAGAGATTTAGGATGAAAATGGAGCTCCATTTTCGCTTCCCTCCCCCTTCTATGTTAGCATCTTTGTCTATACGTACCTAATACTATAAAGAAGTTGCTTTCAATCATATACTCCGCCCTCGTCGGATGAGTTATGAGATGGTACCTCTGCCCTGTCTCATAAGGTTTTTGGTTTGACAAGAAACATTCATTGTGCTTTCTATGAAAAGCTTCAAGGGAATATATGGTTAATGTTGATATTTTCAGTGAAAGATTTTGATATTGAAAAATCAAAACACTCAAAAAGGCGACTTTTTTAGATTCAATTTTTCATTTACGTTATGTGCAATTTGATCCATTTGTGGCTGTTCAATCCCCATACATACGGGCACGGGCTGTCTTGTTCTTGCTTTCGATAAACAGAAACTTGTGCTAGATCTCGCCAGGGTCCATCAACATTAAAATGATATGGCATATGCTCTTGAAAATGCTTCCGCCCTTTCTTTAATATCTCTTTACAAGAACCTATCTTTTTGGTGGATAAACTCTGCACATTTTTGCTTGTCTGAGATATTGAGTTGATGATTATGACGCTAACATACTCTTGTCTTGTATCTGATTTCTATGGTGTACACTTCTGTTTAACAACTTTTAGATTGTGCAATCACAACTAAGATTCTTATCTTTCATCCATTAAGTAGGGCCTAATCTTATCAGATGCTTGATGCTTCAGTTTAGTTCTCATATCTTTCTGACCTTTCTTGGATATCTTCATCCAAAAAGTCTCATGTCAAAGCATAAAGGATTCCTTACACAGCCAGGGGCTCACCCAAAGTGTGAACACTGAATAACTGTACGTCGACTGTGTATACGATAAGCTAATTTCAATCAATCAAACAAGGCAAACGTACATTCATGAATGCTGACCAATACTATAATATAAATTTCCATTGTCAAAAACAGTTCATAAATTATGCATATTCCATACTTTCTGTTGTATCTAATGATTCTATCCCTAATCCTGTTGTTACTTGTTTGGTATGGTGCAACACAATCAGTAGAAAACTCATTATTTTCTCTACCAATTGCAAAAACCACTGTATTCTGTTGCACTCCAAACCAAGTCACAAGCTAACCAAACGCGAAAATAAATCTCTAGCTTATAAACATTTACATCAAGTGACGGAGATACTCGTTTCACGGGTTAGTTTCGTGTTTCTCATCAGTGCCTCATGTTACAAAATTTCGGCAGGCAATAGCCTTTCATTAACCTAACCAAAATTTTCAACCTGCAATACCAGAACATGACCCACAAGTACTCCAGGACAGCAATATACAAAAATCGAGTTACTTGCAGGCTCTTCCTATATATGGTTCAAATCGTAGACCTCTCCTCACTAATCGTCTTTGGCTTCGCTTTTGCTTGTGCTCGGCCCTGTTTTGGGATCACTTTTGCTCGTGCTTGGCTTACTTGAACCAGGTTGGGAGATTGATTGGTTCTGTTAACAAACCAGGAAGTTTTATGAGCATCCAACCCAAATGTGTGTGTTTATAACCAAATTCTTTACTTGTTGAAACGCATATTGGTTAGAAGACGATACCTGCACGGCTTGCATCTGCTGCATTTGCATCTGCATCATCTGCATTTGGTGCGCAGCCATGTATTGGTGATACGGGTCAGTCATGTTAGGAAGTTGTGCCATAGCAGGCCTCTGAATAGGAAACGTTCCTCCACGCACGTCTACTCCTTGGTTGTTCGTTTGGTTTCCGGGGAAACTGGGCGTGGGTACAGAAGCCACATTTACAGGTGGAAGAGTATATCTAGGTCCGAATTGAGCCCCTGCCGGAACAGCTGGCAAGTTGGAACCCGGCACATTAGATGGAAATGGCATCACAGGCCGAGTCATCCCCATATCCATTCCCATACCCATACCCATTCCCATTGGCGCCATGTATTGTTGCTGCATTCCAGGATACATCATTGGAACCATTCCACATCCCATTGACATCATCTGGAAAAGAAAAAAAGAAAATACATTGTGGGTTCTGATATAACATCAGAAATACAGGATGTATTGTGAAGACGAACTATCTATCATACCTGAACTTGCATTTGAAGTGACTTCAAGTACTCGATCGCCTCGTCAAGCATCGAAGCCTTATCCGACTGAATTTAAGGGCAAAGAGAACTTTGATCAAAAATCATGAACCATTGAACAGTTGATCTATTAGTACAGCAATATCAGACAGCATACCTTGTTACAGCGAGGAATGAGCTCTTGCAAGGCCTTCATCCTTTCGTTTATCCTATCTCGACGTCTCTGCAGTCAGACATAAGAAAGATCTGAGATACAATTCCAAGAACACACAAAATTATGTGCAGTAAAAGACGGAGATTGTTTACACACCCTCTCTGAAAGATTATGAACTTCCGCAGCGCGAGATCTCTTTGAGGAGTGCCCTCCAGAATGTTTCTTTTCATCGTCATCAGCTTCATGCTGCTCTAAATCCTTATACAGATTAAAGAACATCCCAGTTAGTTTATATGTAAACTCTTTTATTTCTTTATATTACAAAGAAAGTAGAGCATGTTGAATGTCAAACGTTACAACAACGACAATAATGTCAAAGCGTTTATCAGAAAGATTTGTCTTAGCTACATTAAGTCGTAAACCAATAGATTATTTTCCGTGGTCGAGTAAAATTAGATTAAGGGCGCATAAAGGCTCAATATGTCTAAAGATGGGTAATAAATATCATTTCACAAATACAAATAGTTTTATGGACATTAAGTATAGATTAGGTCTGAAAAGTTCATATAAAGTTATAACCAATAAATTATTTTCAGTGGTCGAATAAAATAAGATCAAGGGCGCCTAAAACTCTAAAAGCTCAATATGTCCAAAGATGGGTAATCCAATATCACTTCACAATTAAAAATAGTTTTATGCACAATAAGTATAGATTAGGTCTAAAAGGTTCATATACTAATACCTAATATACACACCGAAAATCATAATTCAAAGCATCATCTTATTGCAACCATATCGTAACAGTTTAAAACTACTACGACTAGAATACTGGCCGTGAAACTACCTTATTGACCGTAAAAGTGATTTTGCGACTGTTACCGCAATCACGATTTCATCCGAGGCTAAAAGAAAACTAAAAAGGAAGTGAGAAAAGGAGAAAGAATATGTGCGGCAAGTCACACCCACATGAGACCCATGCTTAGACAGTGAAAGTGGGGCTTAGCAACTTGCAACACTCACACAGTCCATTCCATTCCATTAAAAAATTAACAAAAAAAGAGAAACCACACGACAAATCTGACCCAAACTTTTATACCTTGTCAATTACTCATATATTATCCTTATTTGTTTTTCCTGTTTATTTTTTGAGTAATTATCTTCTCTATTTATATGCTACAATGTGCTATATCTGTGCTGTCAGCTGTCGACTGCTTCTGATCCTCTGGACCCTCTCCCATATGACTTTTTGATTTTTGACTGCACCGCCGTAAAATTAACTGCACCCCAATACAATCCAGCCATCTTCAGCTAATATTTCGCTCAAATCTCAACCACCCTCAAATGCAAGTCGAATATTTCGCTCGGGCTTATATTGCATCCACACTTTTAGTCCAAAGGCTCTCGTGTAAGCCGATTTGATACGCCCCACCATATATTATATACTCTAACAGATAATTCTCAAAAGTCGTCCCTACACGTGGCACAATCACTGATTACCATGTCAGCATCATCATTGACCATCTCTTGCCACGTATACAACCGCATACACAGAATAAGTAAAAATACAAAAGAGGATAGTATAAGAAAATAACAAGAAAGGAGATATGATAATTTTGGGGTCTTTACTGTAAGGTGGTAAGGTTGTTGGGTGGTAGGAGTTCAAATCATAGTCTTATAGAAAGTAGATCCACCTGCCGCATTATCTTTCTCTATTATATCTTCATACTTCTAAATCTAAGTACCATTATAATATACTTCATATACTATACTCCGTACTATTCAACTTAGGTGTTCCATTTACTTTTGGGACACTATTCATCTATCACTCTTAGATTGTATTTTATTATTAATCTACAAGTTAAAACATAGTCATGTAGGATTTTATTTGATTCGTCTTAATGTAATGTTTACGAATATCAACCTTTTATAATTTTTCATTATACTCCCTCCAAACCAATTTAGTTGTCCCATAAGTTAAAACATAGTCATGTGAGATCTTGTTTGAATCGTCTCAATGCAAGGATTATTCTTATCAACTTTTAATAATTATTATTTAAGCATAATTAGAGATATTAAGAGTCAAAATGTTACCTCGACAAGTGTGCTCAAGCAAATGAGACAACTAAATTGGTTCGGAAGGAGTACATAATTAGATATATTAAGGATTGAATAAGTGCATTGGATAAAATGCATAAAGTAAATAGGACACTCAGGATGAATCGGAGGGAATATCATAATGGTACTTAGATTTAATAGTATGAAGATATAATTTTTTATACTTCTATTTATAGCAACTTAGCTGGTAAAGACCTCTAAGAATGTTGTAAGATGTCTCTCAAGCCACAAATCTAATTTAATCTTTTATTGATTTTAATTTTTCAGGATTAAATTTTTGGTATTATTGTTATTTTTGTTTCATTTGTCCTATAAAATATAGCAAAACCAAAATAAACAAAATTTTTTTTACCAAAACTTATTTTTTTTATGATTAATGTAACACTAACATATTGTAATGAAAAAACATCTAAATACCAACATAACAACCAATACTTGCTCCTTCCTACAAAGTTGTGCCCACTTTCCTATTTTGCTCATTAGTCTCATATAGGTTTATTTTCCCTTTTAACTCATTTTCATACTAGTACTTTATGAGAGTATCATAATAATTTAGTTCTACTATTTGTAAACTATTAGAGTGGACATAGCACATAGCATCAATTCTGTTGTTATGATAGGTCAATAATTGAGAAGTACTTGTTAAAGTATATAATAAGGGGTGCTTTGTACATATGGCTTTTGACTTAGCTTTTTGGTTGGCTTTTGGCTTGTTGGTTGGTCAAACAGTCAAAAAAGTGTTCGGTTATGTCCTTTAAAGCAGCTGAAAAGTTGACTTTAAGCCAAAATGAAAAAGCTGCTCCAGCTAGCCTTTTGGTTGACTTTTGGCTTGTTGGCCACTTTTTCTCTAATAAACAACCAACAACCAATATTCAAATTTATCAAATATCTCTATAATTAACTGACTTTTTCAGCTAGCTTAAAAGCCAACAAAAACAGTCAACATTTTTAGCTGATCAAACAAGCCAACCAAAAATATCAACTGCCAACAACCAAACACCCCTAAGCCATCAAGATATTTTAGTCCTGACACAAATATTATTTCTTATGATAAATTTTAAGTCTGTAATCTCGTTATAACATTGACTTATAATATTATGTCAAGAGATTAGCTCATTCAAAAGATTAAATTGATAATTGAGACGTGTACAAAAATTGTATGTCACCCTCTTTGCGTTTCAAGTTTGTAATATCAGTTTTTCAAAAAATCTACAGATAAATTTGATGGATCTTGCAAATAAAAAAATAAAACAAATATAAAAATAATATCTTTCAATAAAGGCATGATAATTTTCGTAAATTAAAATGAAAAAACAAAAATTAGGCATTGAAAAATGTTACACAAAAAGAACCAAAATAAACTAAACTACAAGAGAGGACCATTATATCTTGAATGCAATCATATATACAGTGAACCTTGTGCTAAATATTTGCACGACATTGTGAGGTGTGTCACCCTAATAATAATAATAATATTTGGTCCATGAAAATACTCTTTATTAAATTTTAGCTAATAATATTAGGAAAAATTATCGTGAATAATATAACTTTTTGTTAATTTTCGTGCAATAATACCAATTATTGATTAACCATGAATAATACCAACTTATGAGAGTATTTTCCTAGAATAATACAACTTTAGTTTATTAACTAATTTACCAATTTTTTTTATCTTATAATCACCTAGAGTTAGTTCTTTAACATGTTATGAATTTTCTTAGAAAACACCCCTTTAAGTTGGTATTATTCATAGTTAATGAATAATTGGTATTATTGTAGGGCAATTAACAAAAAGTTGTATTATTCATGGTTAATCAATAGTTGATATTATTATACGACAATTAACAAAAAGTTGTATTATTCATGGTAATTTTTCCATAATATTATGGCATGCTTTTATGTTTCCTTCTCTATTATATCCTTTTAATATAGAACCCCTCTATCAATTGAATTTAATTCGGTGGTAAGCTAAATAATCGAATCCCTGTCACAAGGATTTAAGGTTAATGCTAAACTAATTCATGATTATTTGTATTATTTAAAGTAATTTATTTATCAAATATAATCAAGGCACACATTAAAACGAAAAGATATATTAATTTTTTAATAAAATTATAAGATTATAGTTAAAAAAGACATGAGATCTAAGAAAAGTTAATTTAAATAATTCGACTTTTCAGTCCGAGTGAATTATTCCAATTTTGTATTATTTTTGATAAACTAACATTTCCCCTAAGTTTGTTACAACATACTAATAGTTGTTAATAGCAAATTAAGTACAAAGGTTAAATTATCATAAAATAGAAGGTTATATATTATTGATAGAAAATTAAGATTAACGTTTGAATTATTAAAAAATAATACTCCCTCCGTTCCCTATTAATGTTCCCATTGGGAATATTCACGGGACTTAAGAAAAGTGGAATCATTTAGATAGTTGAGATATTATTTTATTAAATAATAAATTTAATGGAGAAAAAGTGGGAACCACAAATATTAAAAAATATTTAAAAAAAGTTAGTGGAAAAAATATAGAGACCACAACTAATTAAAAAATGTTTTTATGAAGTTAGTAGGGAACATGTGGGGACCATATGGAATATAAAAATGTTAAAATGGAGTTAGTAGAAGATACGTGGGACCATAATCATTATTAAAATATTAAAATGAGGATGGGTGAGGTTATTTTTGTCCAAAATTTGTGATATAAATAGAAAGATTTCTTATGGGAACGACAATTAAAACACCCAAAATGAAAAGTGAGAACTTCTTTAAGGGACGGAGGGGTAATTTACAATAGATGGATAAAAAATTGAATTATTAACATCAATTTTTGAAATAATTAAATGGTTATTTTTTACATTTCAATATATTCAATGTAAAACTGGTACAATTTCTTTCCAAATTTTAAAATAGTCATTTAAAAATATATTTTAATTTGCCACAACCAGGTAAATTTTGAACTTTCTCCATTACTTTAATTAGCCAAATATAATGTAAATTATATTATTATTTATATCTAAATAAAGAGTATAATATTATTTCTCTCATTAAAATTTTATACTTCATAAAATACCCGTAATTCTTAAGTCTTGTAGTAGTAGATCTTCAAGAAAAAAAAGTCTTGTAGTCGTAGTAATATACTCCGTTCCAAAATACTTGCTGCATTTTGTTTTTGGACACTATTCATCGTTTAAGCTTATTTTATATATAGCGGCTAATATGTAAGAAATAATATAGTCAAGTTGGATCTTGTTTGAATCGTCTAATCGCATAATTTCATAATCATAATATATGAACTTTTTATATTTTTTAAACGTGTATAATTCAACGTATAAATGAACAAAATAATACATTAAATTGTGTAAAAAAGTTAATTAAATTGAGTAAAAAAGTTAAATATAGCCAGTAGTATGAAATGCGAAAGTATCATCAAAGATGGGACATAAAATTGGATTTTATTTTCAAAAATCCACGTGGCAATAATAAGTGCAATAAAAACAAAAAAATAATAATTTAGGGAAAAAATGGTATAAAATAAAACCGACTGACCTGACCGGCGGTTGTGGAAGGAGGAGGAGTTGATTCTTTACGTTTTTTCTTTCTTTTCTCAGCCTCATCGATCACTCCCTCACCACCACCTTCCTCCGTATTCACCGTCCTCGTATTCGCCGGACCACCACTATACCCCGACGACGAAGACACAGTCACCTCACCGCTACTACCGCCCTTCTGCAACCTCTCTCCGCCGTGAGTTATCGGTAAAGCAGATGAAACTTCTCCGACACTTCTCATGGTGGCTAAAGCCGGTGTTGTATTCGACTCTACAACTGTTGATCCCGGCCTTAGACTTGATGATCTTTCTAGATTGTTCCCTCCTCGCATTCTGGAGAACAACTGAAAATTACTGGTTGTTGCGGGTGTTTGTGGCGGAGGTGATGGTCTTGATGGCCGTAATTCCGGCGGAGGAAGAGGAGATGTTGGGTTTTCACATAGTAATTCACTGTAAAGATCTTCTAAAGGGTAGTGAAGCCATGTCGCCATCTCATCTTCCGCCATGTAAAGTTGTTGCTGCTGTTGGGGTTGTGGCGGTTGCGGCGGTGCAAGCGGCGGCGCTGTTATTTGAGGTGACTTCCGTTGGTTTTGTGGTTGTGCTATTACTTGTCCATCTTGCCAAAACAATTCCATTATTTCATCTTCTGCCCTGTTTTTCACCAAATCAGATTATTATTCAAATTGGAAAACAAACTAGGGTTTGATTTCAAATAGAAAAATAAATTTGGGTATGAATTTAAATCGAAAACAAAAATTGGGTATGAATTAAAATGGAAACTAAACCCTTAACTATCTTTTCCCATGTAATTTAAGAACATGAAAATTGGGAATGAATTAAAATGGAGAAGAAACTTACTTATGACGAGTAACATTAGAAGAGTTAGAAATGAGATGATGATCGTTTTCCATATCGAAATCTGGAACATAATGGTTCATCTTTAAGAATCAATAAATATGATGTTATAGGAGTAGTTTATAAAGCTGAGTAATAGTATACAGAAATTATGAACACTGCAATTCTGCAAGTGATCAGAAAACAGAGTAGGTAGAAAAATACAAAGGAAATAGGAATCTATCTAATAATAGTAATTTAAGTGGGATTTTGAGAAAGTACTAGAAGAAAAGAGTACAAAAGTACCATAAAAATGGAAACATATATGAAATGGGTTTAAATACTAATAGTAGTAAAAAAATTAAAAAAAAGTTAAAAAAAAAATTAAAAAAAAATGTAAGCCGACTTAGAAGATTTAATGGTGTGATGTCCTAAAATTGAGAAAGAAAAAGGAGTAAATGAAAGGTGATTAGAATTGGGATAGTTTGCCATTGGAATTGGGAGCCATGGATATTTTAGGGGTGACTGGTGAGTAATGGGAAGGAATAAATTAGTGTAATTAGTTATGTGGGCAATTTAAGCGGTGGGTGGGGGAGAGGGGAAGAAGAAGATAAGGCTTTCTTTGTCTATGTTGTCAGCTAGTTACCTGAGAGACCGTCTTTTTGAGAGACGTTTCTCAGGCCAAATCCATTAAAGCTTATTGTCTATATTTACTCTACATTTTCTCTAATAGGCCAACCCAATTAAAGATGGTCTCTCAAAAAGACCGTCTCTCAAAGAGATCGTCTCTCACAAGAATTTGTGATATGTTTTAAGTGTCTCTTACAATTACAAGTTACAACTAACAAATGGGGATGTTTTGGATTTATTGGATTGGATTGATTTACATATTTTTTTATTTTATTTTATTTTATTTTATTTTATTTGAATTGGATTGATTTACATATTAATAGTAATTGTTAGTTATGTCAAGTTGAATTTCATGCAAATCAATAAGTACAAGTTTTTGGATTTGGGTTTAAATCATGTCTATCATTGGTTGTTTATCTTTCTAATAATTATTGGTATTGATGATTGATGATTACTTCCCTTAATCATAGTTTTTTGATTAATGGTATTTATGTTGGTTTTTGTTGATGTCTTTAGTTTGATTAGTTGAAGTATTGGTTGATGAGCTAGTCGGTTTAGTTAGTTGTTTAAGCTAGTTGTTATGGAGGTGTAATTGTTATTTGTTGGTTGTGTATTAGATATAATAAAACGTGAGCAATACCGAATATGCCAAAAGCTAATGAAAAAGGGTTTACTATGCTAATTGTTTTGGTTGGAGTTGAGGGTTGAAACTGTTAGTTGGTTTTAACGGTAGTAAATAATGGTTGCTAGTCAGTCGTTTAAGTCAATGTTTTGTAAAAGATAAATGTTGATCATTGGCTGTTTATCGGGAAAAAAAAAAGTAGATAAAAGTCAAAATTCAGTCTATAAAAATGCTATTAAAATAGTTTGAAGGGGCTTTTTGGTTTTTGGGTTAAAAGTCGGTTTTTCAGTTAACTTAAAAATCGATAACTCAAACACTCCTTTTGCCTATTTGAATAATCATAAAGCCAACAACCAAAAGCAAAAAGATAATAAAAAGTCAATGAAAAAGTTGATTGTTAACACTTCATTTCCATATATGGAATTTTAAACAATCACAGTTCATCTTATATGAGACTGTCTCAACATATAAATCTAGTCTATTTTTTAATTAATTAATTTAAAATTATTACTGATCACTTTTAAACACTAAATGTAAATGAATATGCTTAATAAAAACGGTCTTATCATGAGACCATCCATTTAAGAATTTGGGAAATAATTATCATATTGTAAAACTTATTCCATGTTTAATTTGACTTTTTTAGTTTAAATATAAGTTTTATTTATTATGTAATTGAAGTTTAAAATGATAGCAAAATGGAATAGAAAATTCACACCTATTGGCTATTGTACAAGTAGTAAGTGAGAGAATTCCTTACTAAAATTTATTTCAGCTAAATGATAAAAGAAGGACAACAATTTTTTTCTTTAAAAAATCCCTTCATTACAATAAACAAACATAGCATAAAAGTTCTCGTAGTAGCGACTTATATCTTGGTCTGTAAACTTTAAATTTACAGATTAAATAAAATATGTTCATATTAAATTAAACTTATTTTTTGTTCATTAAACTTGTTTTTAATAATTTTTTGTCTTAAAAAATATAACTAATTAATTAATTTGACACAGATTTTTATATGAGACGATTTCATCGTGAGACGCACACCTCATACATAGGGTAAATCTATAATCTATCTATAACTATTACTAAAACAAAACACGGCTGACTCATCGCCTTTTAAATTTGCTTACGTGTCGCTTCCACATTAAAAAATTTTCCTCTAAAATTAATGATGATGTCATTATATTATGATTAACTTTGACTTACTATTTTCTTATTTTGAGTACTCCTATAATATTATTCTTATTAATTGTTATTTTACTTTTTAGGTCAAATCGCATTTAATGCATTATTTATATTATATTATTTCAATTATATTTCATTTATATCAATTATTTATAAAATGCTTTTATTTTTATTTATTAAATGAATATTATTTAGTGCATTGGATATTTTGAGATGGTCAAAACATAAAATACTTTTATTAGGATTTGTTTTTGTTATTCATACTATTGTTACTTAAATGCAATGCTTTATTTTAATATGATTTAGGTTGTGACTATTTTTAGATAAGTCACTTATATTTTTTATGAGAAAATTTATCTTTGTTGTTTAAACTAATAAAATAATTTTACATATTTTTATGTATTTATATTTGATTTTAAAATGTGTTATTAATAGTAGTAATATTATATACTTCTATAAATTAATGTAATAGGAGTAGTTATTTTTGTTAGCAAAAATTGGTATGTTATTTTTAATGAAAAAAAATCATAATTTCGTATTGCACTCAAGGTATGAACCATTTGTTCTTTTATTCAAAATAAAAAAATAAAAGTATAAGTATAATTATATTCTGCACAATGCAAAATATAATATAATGTACGTAATGTATACAACCGTTTAGAGTGAAACGAAATATAACTATAATGTATATAGCTTATTTCTTAAAATTTTAATTTCTTAACATATACAAATATGTCAAAAAATTGATAAAGTCGTGCATCGCACGGGCACTATCTAGTAGTCTAATAATACAAAATATTATATATACTACTATCTTTTATACTTTTTGTTTTGAGGTCGTTTTACCGAGAGACGGACTCTTACAAGAGTAGCTCTTAACTAGGCTAAAAGACGGCTAGGGCCAAAGAGAATATTTTATATTTATATTTGTATAACATAGATTATTTGTAAATGATTTTTTGGTTGACTTTTAATTTTTAGTTAATCAAAATGTCAAAAAAATATATTTAGTAAATCACTTTAAAGTCGGTGAAAACAGTTGGTTGATAAGAAAACAAAACTTATAATTATATATTTTCTTATCCGATTTCAATTTTATATCCCAATTTTTTCTATTAAATAGCCAACACACAATTACTCCCTCTTCCCATATGAAGGAAGTAGCCCCATTTATTATTTTAGTATGTTTCATTGAATTTGATTAATTTGTATTTTTGCCCACGACTCATAATTTTTTGTAACAAGTCTTGTATGAGATCATCTCATCGTGAGATGAGCCCATACAAACAGTTCACTAGTAAAAAACATAAAAAACAAAAAAAAACAAAAAAACTTAATTTCAACATTATGTATATTAGTATATGGACAAAGAGACCAACTCTAATTGGGTAACCTATAAAGGAAAATATAAAATAAGAGTAAGAATTAAACTCTAATGAACTGGGCCTGAGAAGTCTCTCTCAAAAAGACGATCTCTTAGGTTACTTGCTGTTTATTTTTAACCAGTTTAGGCTTATCCAATTGACGTCGTTTCAAGAATTAGTGTTTTCTGAAATAGATAAAATATAAGAAAGAAAGAAAAAAACAAAAGTGGACAAGTGGTAAGAAATTTATGTAGGAAATTGAGCAAAAACAGGAAAAATAATGGAAGATATCTGGTGACACTTGGGAGTAATAATAAGATAACCGGAGAAAATCCAAACACAAATAGAGTAAAGACGATGTTTGTGCAAGATAAATTGAGGGAATCAGCAAGTATTGGATGCTTCTTACTTCTGCTACAGTGCCCCCACCAACCATCACTCTACATGTTACTAAACAGAGAAACTCTTTTATAGATTTAGTAAATACTCTCTCCAATTTTATTTAGACGTTTTATATGCTTGGGCATGGTTATTAAGGGTAGTGTGGGTGTAGAGTCCACTAAAAAATGAGTAGTTCTGGTATTTTAAATTATTCTATTAATTGTAAAGGTGGTAGTGGGGATATTGTAAGTAGGAGTGTTCACCGGTCCAAACCCGAACCGGAAAACCAAATATGTTAAGACCGGAGACCAGACTGGTTCCATCCGGTCTAACCCGAATTTCTTCCGGTCCGGGTTGTTGGACCGGTTAGACCAGAAAATATTTTTAATACCAAAAATAAATTTAAAAAAGGAAAGATTTTAAAATAATTTAGCAAATTACTTATTATAAAATTAAAATATTTGAATTAAAAAATTATTTTATGTTGGAAATAAAATATTTAAAGCCCTCTAAATAAATATATACATAATAATCGTAAATATTATTCCTCTTCAAATTCACTTTTATGTACATCCGGTCAAACACGGATTTTTCCGGGTTTAGACCGGACCGGACCGGAAACCCGGAATAGTGAATAAGTAAGATCCGGAGACCGGACTGGATGCAACTGGTTCCGGTCTGGTCTCAATTTGCACACCCCTAATTGTAAGTAGTAAAAGAGGGGTATTTTGGACATTGTTTGTATGAACATGGGGTATTTAAGTAAAAAAAGATCGACAAAAAAAAATGTGACAATTAATATGAATTTATCAAAAAAGAAAATATGACAATTAAATAGAATCGGAGGGAGTATTATTTTAATTATTATCAAGCTTTTTTTCGTCTAAAGTTGTTTTCATTTCTCATTATAGGCAATTCATAAAGATTTTTATATTTATATCACAAATTTTAGACAAAATTAATCTTTGTCATTATTTCTTTTGAATCTCCACATATCTTTCACTAATTTCATTTTTACATTTTTATATTGATTATTGTTTCTAAATATTTTCCACTAGCTTAATTAAAAAATTTTAATAATTGTGGTCCCCATATTACCATTAACTTTAATTTCTTTTAATATTATTTAAATGTTTTGTCTCCACTTTTCCTATAACAAATTATATATTTTTTTCTTAATTTCCGTTAACATTTCCTGTAACCATAACTTTCGAAAATAGTAGTAAGTATTTTTTATTTGACAAGTACAATTTAATATAATTATTAATAAATACTTTTTTATTATAGCATTACACACTAAATAACATGAAACAAGTTTTAAAACGCTAGGAGTTAGCCGTAATTTTCTCGTTTTATTTAAACTATATTTCCTTAATGATATGAGATTGAGAAGATATATTATTTACTACTTCCTCCATTTCATACTACTCGCTACATTTTTATATATAGTAGCACTATTCATCTCCGATCTTATTTCAGTAATTCCAACTCATACATAAGAAATAATATATTTATATGGGACCTTGTTTCATTCGTCTTAGAATATAAATTTTTAAAATTAATTTTTATAATTTTTCATTTTGTAAAAATAAAAATATTTGATATTAAATGTATATATTGCCACATAAATGAGTATATTGTTCATTTGTTGAATAATTAAATGCAATGCAATTATAGCACAAATCGACTTGGCTAGTCCCCCGTACAAGGAGCCAATCTGCTTATTTTTGACGTCCTCTCACCGTCTTCATCTTCACAACTCCCACTTATTTTGGCTTTTTTCTCAACTTGTCTCAATATCGCATCTTCCTTTATTAATGACTAGCTTCCTTATTATTTTTCTTTTATTTTATATTACTTCGGCAGAGTTTACTGTTACCAAATTAATTCAATTAAAAATTTAAATTAATGTTTTTGATTTAGAATATGTTATAGTAAATGGCGAAACTTCTAAGACCGGGCCAAGGCGGCGCGACTCCGCCCCTTCAAGCTTACAAACTTCATATGTTTTAGTTTACGCCAATTAATGAAGGATTATAATAATGAAACAAAATTAGTTTTATAGAAACTTATTAATTTAATTCCTTTATAAGAAATAGGTCAGACAATTATTGTTTTGAAGTTTTAACTTAGGATATGTTATAGTAAATGGCGGAACTTCTAAGGAGAAGCTTGCAAACTTCATGTGTTTCAGTTTAGACGAATTAATGAAGCATTATAATAATAAAGTAAAATTAATTTTCCGAAAATTCATTAATATAATTTCTTTATAAGAATAGGCAGGAAAATTAATATTTGTAAATTTAGTAATCCTATCTCTTTTAATACATGAACTAAGAAACCATTGATTCAAAAGAACTAGTAGGAATAGCTTATTAAGCCCAATAAAAATTATTTTGTAATGCACCTAATAATTTAGTGAACTATTAAACTCTATTTTATTCTACTCCATAGTATTGTCACTTTTTGATTTAATATTTGTATTTAGTTAAAATATTTTACAAAATTACTCTGTTGATAAGTAATTCAACTCTAATATTATTGATTAAGTTTCGCCACTAACTATAATATTCTTTATTTTAAAATATAGTTAATTGTATGCTTGTTGCATCACAATATATAATATATTTTATTAAAGTTGATGGTCGTAACCTCGAAAATTAAAATATAATAATATACATCTAAGGTTTTACGAACGACCAAATTGGAGAGTTCAACTCATAGTTCAACGTTCTTAGGGGATTACCTTGCAATTAAACAATCTCCAATGTTTTCGATATGTCTCTATTTGAGCCGCTCCAAACCCATTCCTAGTTTTAGGTTCTGGGTCCAAATATTTTGAGACCTAGCAGATCCGCATTCAATTCCATACGGGTCCAAAAAAATTAATATTTGTGGTCTATAGACCTATACTCTCTCTCTAGACACATTTAAGACTTAAATTTGTTGGACTCTTTTTAGGCCTGTCAAACCCGTTCTAGACTCGACTTATTACAATCCAAAATTAATTTTGAATTTATTGTTAATCTTTATCTATATTACTAATAAAACCTTTAAAATATTAAAAAATGGAAAAATTGATATTAATAATCCGATTTTTTGTTCATCCGCTGTAAATAATCCAACCTTTTGATTATTTTTTAATAATTCAACGTTTATCCTTAGTTCGCTGTGAATAATCCAACCTTTATTTTGTTTCCTAGCAACATACCCTATTATTACCCATTAATTATTAATTATAGTAATAAGGTATGCTGTAGGCAAATTTATCACAAATGTTGGATTATTAGAAAATAATCAAAAGGTGGGATAATTCATAGCGGATGAGTAAAAAGTCGGATTATTAATGTCAATTTTTCCAAAAAAAAATTAATTATGAATAATTAAATTAAGATTCATTATATTTAGGACTCAAACCCTAAGTCGGACTGATTTTGGATAAAAGTCCACCATAAATTATTAAAGCTTGAGTTACAGGCCCAAATTCGAAATAACCCAACTCAGACCCGAACCACGATCATCCCTAACACAAATCAAAGTGATAAATCTTTAAAGTACAATTCTTATTCAAAACTTGAAGCACACACAATCTTTAAATTCTTGTACATGAATTAATGAATAAAATTATTACCCCAACCAAACTTAAACACAAACTTGTTTTGTTGAATTTGATACAAATACAACCCAAAATCAGTGGCCTTCCAAATACAATGTCTACCACCACAACCATTATCAACAAAATGTTTAGTATCCTTAAATGCATTAAATTTAAGATGTCCATGCACCCATTTTGCATCACAATCATAACTTACTGTTTGGAAATAAGCAGTGTATAAACACAAACTAAAATTGGTATTTACACCCAAATGTTGAAGACCAAAATATCTATCATCACCAGTACAATTCAAATCAAGTGTTTCATTTGATAAATTATTCATCACTTCAACATGGTATTTCACATCTTTCAATATTGGTTTTGCATCCCCATTATTTGATGAAATTATGATTATTGTAAGAATTAATAGAATAAATTTTGTAAGAACTTTGTGGGTATTCATTTTTTTTGGTGGAGGTGATAAGAGATTATTCTTGTTTTTTGATGTATAGATAGATAGATTAATGATTATTATGTGTTTGTGAATTTATAGGAATGATTTTTATTGTAATTTATTGCTTTTAATTTATTGTGTTCTTTAATTTCCATTTTTAGAAATTCAAACTTTGACTATACATTATCCTTATGTGCTTTGATTTAGCATCAAAAGAGAAATGGGGTATTTTAAAGAAAAAAAGATAATTGGTACTTTTTCCGTTTTTTTTATGTTTGTCCACAATACTATAACGGGTAGTTTTAAATGTTTGTCCACTTTATAATACTTTTCATTTTTGGAATTTTTTTTCCAAAATATACCCTCATAATCCCTCCAATTTTCCACAAATATACTCTTTCTACATTAGTGACAATGATAATTCCTTTTTTTCTTTATTTTATATTTAATTTAAACATTTTCTCTCTCATAATACCAATATAATCATTACCCCTTACCCCATACTACTATTTATATTAAAATAATAGCCACTTATTACAAAAATTTCACGTTTCGTAATATATGTGACAAACTCAAATAAGACAAACTTTTAAGAACGGAGGGAGTAATAAACGAAAATAAATTGAATTGTGTTATGAAATTAAAAGAGAGTTGTAGTATATGGATGTGATTAAATGAAAATAATAGGTCTAATTAGTAGTAAAATAGAAATAATGCAAAGTAAAAAGAACAACTCAAAATGAAAAATAATGT
Source organism: Amaranthus cruentus (assembly GCA_019425755.1). Classification (NCBI taxonomy): domain Eukaryota; kingdom Viridiplantae; phylum Streptophyta; class Magnoliopsida; order Caryophyllales; family Amaranthaceae; genus Amaranthus; species Amaranthus cruentus. The sequence goes on along the minus strand of CM033458.1, from coordinate 17,411,322 downwards.
TAAATGAGTGGGACAGATTATGTTAAAATTGATTAAAGGAAATATTAATTTTGGAAAGAATTTGAAATCAACTGAAATCTTGCAATTAATATTTAAATAAATAATTGTAGTTAAGAGAAATTAAAAAAAAAAATTGTAGTTAATAATGATTTATTGATAAGGTTGCTGAAAGTGAAACAACACTCATTTTGAGATGGACAGAATACGAAGTAGTTTTGTACGTATATATATGTTCATATACAAATGGATACATTGAACTCACTAAAGAGACTTTAATTTGCTAAGAATTAAATATTGTAATAAGTAATAACAATCAAATACATTAATGTTACCATAAGAGAAAGTGGACATATTTTGAGAGATAGAATTTAAAAGTCGTAAATCAAGGATAAAAAATGAAAGATAGTTGTAAGATGGTTTGGACATGTGTTTAAATATATTAATGAACCGGTAACGAAAACACAAAAAGTCATAAAACTTAAAACGAGGGCAAGGAAAACCGAATATGACCTAGCTAGAGGGCAAAAATAGAAAAAGATGTGAAAATCAATTTAGACTCAAAATTAATGGAGAAGACGTTTAAGGGTCATATGTGGACGATGACCACTGAAATAATATATCGGTTCATGTAAGGTGTAGTCAACTTGTATCTTTTCTTTTAAGATTAATAATTCGGCTTTGTTGTAGTTATTGTCTATAAATATATTCAGAAAGAAAATTATAAGAAGAAATATGATTTTTAAATAATTTAACTGAATTTTTAGTAAATAGCTCGGTATTTAATCTATGGTAAAAATAAAGGATTTGTTTCCATATATTTCGTGGTTATTTAATAATTGTAATAGGAAGAATATCATTCATATATTTATATTAATAAATAATAATATCTCTGATATTTATTGAATTTATTTATTATGTAAAATTAATTATCTGAATGATATCTTTATTTATTAATTGAGTTATCAAAAATCATTCTCGAACGTACTCTATTATTAATCAAGAATTCTACTCTTTTGATTCAAAAATTGATGTTCAACTTTAATTATATTTTCATCAATTTTAATAGGAAATTCTACATGGTAAGCACTAGGTTAAGGGAAACGCTTGTAATAACTAATCTTATTTTCTTTTCTACATGGTAAGCACCAACTGTTTCAAAACTAGCTGCCGTAACTATATTGCACAAAAACGTTTAAAAACCGTTAAGTATGAAAATGACCATTTTGCCCCTGTTTCATTTGATTAAAGTCAACACCTCCTTTCTCATTCAATCAAAGTATTCTTGCTTCTCCATTACTGTTTTTCTTCGTCTTCAACCGTAGAGCTCAAACCAATTATGGGTTCATCCAAATTAACCCATCAAAAATAAATACATCAAAAATAAATTAAATAAAAAAAGTTAAAATCTAAGTTTTTGTTTTTAAATTCAAAAATTTAAAGTTACTCATATTCGCGAAAAACCTCGAATTCATCTTTTATTATTTTCACCGTAAAATTTTATACACAAATTCTTATGAAAGATGGATTGGGCCTGAGAGACGTCCCTCAAAGAGATGGATGAGAATAGCTCAATTTTATATGCATTTGTGGCATTTAATCGGTCATTATTATATAATAAATTAGTAATATTATAAATTATTAAGAAGTTCGAGTTAAATATACAATAAGCCTTTGTTTAGACCGGGCCGCTCGCCCTAAACTTGAGTATGAAGTGTAAGGAGGGCTGTAGAAAAATACCCGCCAAATCTAAGATGATACAATTTGGCACCCACGTCATAACCCAAAAACATCCTAAATTCGTGCCTCCATTATCGGCGATTATTCAAACCTAAACAACTCTTGCTCTTCTCCATTTCATCTTCTCTCTCTTCTTTCCTCCCTCCATTGTTGATTTCATTCCTCTGTTATCCATACCTATTTCTTTTTTGTTGTTTTCTTATTCTTACATTGATCATCTTTTTATGCTAAATTCGTCAATTTTTGGTAAATTTTCAATCACGCATTACAATTTATGCAACCTCACCAAATCTAACGCCAATTGAATGTCATGTATATTTCGAACAGCTGCATGAATTCCGTTTGACGAAAAGGCTAGAATCAAATTAAACTTTCACATTATTATTTTTGATATTGACGGACAAAATTTGAAGATAGATTATAGATAATCTAAAGTTTATAAAATATAATTTCTGTGGTATTTCCAGAAAGGTGAGATATGAGTTGTTTTCCATGCTTTTCCTCACACAGAAAGAAAACATCAAGGAGGTTCCATAGCCCACTTGGAGATGTACGTCCTAATGGTTCTTCTATGCTAAACAATCAATGGATTGGTAAGCTTTAATATCTCCATTTTTTATCAATTAGCTAACAATCAATGGAGTATTACAATTTACAAATTATTTTCATGTTATTTTTGTACCACATTATTTATAAATCATGGAATGAAAATTAGGTCATTGCATTACATAAAGTGGGCTATATAACAGATATTGAGCTTAAGAAACCGCAAAACTTAATGATGTAATCTTGAGGTTTAGGTTATTTTTAGTTCCAAAGTTTAATATTTACGAGTTATAGGCTTATACTCACTATGAATAAAAAATTCGATTTCAGTTATTATTACTTAAAATTTTGAGGTATGAGCATAGTGTAAACATTGTAGCGCGTCGGCTGCATTGTAAAGGTTTTTAGCGTCATAAAATCACTCTCGTTAATTCATCACCATTTTATTACTGCAATCGCGACCGTTACTGCATGTGTATTTTTTAAATTCTCATAATTACCTTTTACCTAACTAACATCTAACCTATTTTCTTCCCATCACCTTTCCCCTCCATTTTTATTACTACTTAGCTTGTTTGCCTGTGGGCTGTGGGTTATTCTTACGATTTGCCTGTGGGTAATTCTTACAATCTTATACCATTACTAAAAGCATATTTTGTTAACACAGTTGAGTTTGAGATTGTTTTGTGTATATCCACTGGATCATTGTCACAATTCCCTTTAAATTATATCATTGTTTTTAGGGCCCGTTTGGTATTGTACTCAATGGTGGGTATGATAATGAAATGTTAGAGTAATTTTGATAAGAATATCTCTTGACAAAAATTTAATGATCATACTTATTCTCCTTTAACTATCTTATTTTCTTTACAAAATTCATTCCAATGCATAACCACTTAAACATGTGATATTAGGTGGTAATGGTTATAATTTTTGCTTTTTACTAATTTTATTGTTGTGCTGTAGAAACTCAGCCAGCTAACAGTAAATTAAAGGAAAGCAAGGATAGTAAGGAAAATAATATAGCAGCACAGACTTTCACTTTCAGAGAACTGGCTAATGCAACAAAGAATTTTCGTTCGGAATGTTTGGTGGGGGAAGGTGGATTTGGAAGAGTATACAGAGGCCAGCTTTCAACAGGACAGGTATATTGTCTTCTGACTACTGAATCCATTGAGTAGAGCTGGGCATATGCAAGATACCTTGTCACATAAAACCTTTTAATGAAGTCTTAATATCAATTTATTTGCTTTACCGGTCCCATATTAGTTATAGTGTTTTGTGCTACTTTTTTAGATTTTATAAATGGGTAAACAAACTTAGAATTAGATGGTTTAAATTCACTAGATTGAGGGTAATTGATTTGAATGTATGATGTAAATTCATAAAGTAGGATAGGGGGATTATATTATGTTAGATTTCAAGATTTGATAGCTAAAAGATACTATAAAAGGAAATGTTGTAAGCTATATTACTTGGACTCGGGTACTGATGACGGATACTAGTATGTGGCAAAGTGTCGGATACATCTAAATTTTCAATTTTACGCCTAAAATGAAGTGTCTAAGTGCCATACTATTGTCCAAGTATCAAGGATCGGACATAGATACGTGAAGCAAAATGAAGAGCCTGAGTAACATAGGTTGTAAGTAATTTGGAACGGAGGGAGTATTTGTTTTTAGGCCCCAGTAATTTAAGTAATTGTAAACTAAACAGGGCTTCTAAAATTATAGTGGATTTTGTTTCTGCCTTGTGTCAATTCAAGTGTTTCTTCAATATTATAGTAGGGTTAGTAATTATGGACTTTTGTTTCAGATTATTGCAGTAAAGCAACTTGATAGAAATGGAGTACAAGGGAACAGAGAATTTCTTGTAGAGGTTCTGATGCTTAGCCTTTTACATCATCCAAATTTGGTTAATCTTATTGGATATTGTGCTGATGGAGATCAAAGGCTCTTAGTGTATGAATACATGTCTTTAGGATCTTTGGAAGACCATCTACTTGGTAAATTCTATACCTATTAGCTATCTGTCTCTTGATTATGAAACAATAAGTTACTTTGAGGGTGTTTGGCACATGGCTGATAGCTAATAACGTATTGGAATAACAGATTTGAGTTTTGACCAACTGAATTTGACCACGCTGGTGTAAGCAGCTTGTTGTAAATTAGCCTTGTTCATAACAAGTTGTTTCAGCAAACTAATTTACCAAACTCTAGCATTAGATAGTTTGATCATCCAACCATTTGTTTGTAAAATTAATTATGCTAAAATCGTCCAACAATCTATTTAGCCAAACATCCCCTCTGTGCGACATTAACTACCTCATATATATGGGTTTGTAATGTGTGAAAAACTGTAATATGCAGATATTCCACCAGAACAAAGACCATTAGAATGGTACAAAAGGATGAGGATTGCTTTGGATGCTGCCAAGGGTCTAGAATATCTTCATGATAAAGCAAATCCTCCGGTCATATACAGGGACTTGAAATCATCTAATATCTTGCTAGAGAAGGACTTTCATGCTAAGCTCTCTGATTTTGGACTAGCAAAGTTAGGTCCTACAGGAGACAAAGCATATGTTTCAACCAGAGTTATGGGAACATATGGATATTGTGCACCCGAATACCAAAGGACTGGTCAATTGACACCTAAGTCGGATGTATATAGTTATGGAGTTGTCTTACTTGAGCTAATTACCGGTCGAAGAGCTATCGACACCAACAGACCAAGTAATGAGCAGAATCTTATCACTTGGGTGAGTTCTTGCCTTTTTACTCACGCTTTGATAGAATATACTATAACATAGCAATGAGCTTCAACCATTAAGGGGCTTGGTGCCAAGCCCCATCATAAACTATAAATTATATACTGTATTTCTTAAAAAAAAACTAGTAAAATATGTGCCAAGCCCTTTAATGTATCCGCCACTAGATATAAAAAGGTCAGTGATGCATTCACACTTCTAGTCCAAAGGGCTTCTCTGTATCTGGGGGCTTCAGCCATTCATTTAACTTTTGATTGAGTTGATTTCTCCACACATCCGTCATCCCCCAATAATCTTAAATCCTTTGAAAGATATAATACTAGCAGTTATTTTATCATAATTCCTACATCATACATTCTAAGAATTGTTAAATATGATTGTAGGCACAAGCATATTTAGGTAATCCAACCAAATACCATGAGTTGGCAGATCCACTTCTAGGAGGGGATTATCCAGAGAAAGGTCTAAACCAGGCAGTGGCAATAGCAGCAATGTGCCTTCAAGAAGAAGAAACAGCGCGGCCTTTCATGAGTGATGTAGTGACTGCCCTCAATTATTTAACATTAGACTCAGAAAATGGTTGTAATTCTCCCTCAGGAAACTCGTCTCCTGACACCGAGTATACTGATTATACCGAGTGTATGAACCCTCAAATCCAAGATAATGAGTACCAAGACCGCCAACGAGCTTTAGCTGAAGCCATGGAATGGGGTTCTACTCACAATGCTATATCTCGTGCTACTAGCAAAAGCTCGTCGTGTGTAGACCTCAAACAGTAAAAAATTTTCGTGCAGTGAGCTGATCAATAATTCTATCCGCCCTGCAGTTCGTGTTTGCTATGAGTGTGCAGTGTTTGTTTGTGTTCGGGTTTGCGAAGTTGTGAAGATGCAATTGCATTTACATATATGAGAAGAGTGTTATGTATTCAGTTTCTACATTTTTTAGACCTGATTCATATTTGAGGGGGAAATGCTCAATTATGTAACAAATTTTGTAAATAACATCTTTCTTTGCCATTTGAATGACCTAAATTCGTGTCATATTTTGAAAATTGATAGCAGAAGAAATACTTAATTGAAACTAGCAATTGAAGCTCTCGGAAGAACATTGAACATGTTAATTTAGGTTGAAAATAAGAGTAGGAAATAATAAAGAGGAATTCACTATTCTTGTGCCAGACGGTCTCACCGTGAGACACTTTTCGTATATGGGTTGAATAAGCTAATTGATAGAATTATTAATATATGGACTCTTATTTTGAGGTCGCATCGATAAATAGTCTCTCAAAAGAGTAGCCCAAAAAAGTTTAGAAAGTTAGGATTGTTATTGCTTGTATTATATATTCAATAATTACATCCGAAACTTTTTAACAATTGTATTAAATTCTATTTCAAGATTCAGATATCAGTATGGGTTAGAACTTAGAACTTAGATGGAGTGCAAATACACTTCTGCCGGAAGGGAAGGACTATGGTAGACTCATGGATGTTGGTGGCTAACATTCAATTGCTAATGGAATATAATGTAATCGAGGTGTGCAGTAAAAGTTGAAATGTGAATGTTGAATTTTATCGAAAACCAACGCTATATAGTTCAAAATGTTGGATTTTTAGAAAGACGAGAGTAGTTGAAATGTGAATGTTTCGATGTACAAGTGGCTAAAATGTGAATGTTCCGATGGACGAGTGTGCGATGGCATACCTTGAGGAATAAATTTGAAACGAAAATAGAAAAAGTTTAGGAGTTGCAAATATTAAGGAAAAGATGAAAGAAGACCGTTAAGAAGGTTCGGGCTTGTGCAAAGACGGGATAATAAAATATCGATAAAGAAAATAGATAGTTGAAGTTCGGAGGATTTAAAAAGAGGATGAGAAAGACCAAAGATAACTTAGAGTGCATAAAGATACGAAGGATCAATACTTACAAATTGGGATGATTGATTTTTGATAATATGAATGAAAGGAAAAAAAACAAAAATCCTTTAGGACGACTATTAAATTTAAAATTGATATATTAGATTATGTAGTTGACTCCAATCTTTTAAATTAAGACTAACATTATTGTTGTTGTACTATCCCATCTAGTTTTCTACATAATGTTTATAAAATATAATCTAATACTTTTTGATTAATCCTCATCCATGAAATCATATCATCTATAAATAATTACATATTCATCAAGTTTTATATTTTATTCGAAATCAAACTAAAAATTATACATAAATTCTCATTTAGAACAAATTTACCATAAGACAATCCTAAATTGAATAAAAGTCAATTTAATTAATTAAAACATCCATTTAATTTAAAATAATCAATTTTAATCGTTTTAAACCCTCATTTTTATATCTTAAAAAAAAAAAAAAAAAAAAAAAAAAAAACCTCATTTTTATTGTGTAAAAGAATGCCAACGTTCTCAAAAATAATAGTTGCTCAAAACGATAAATTGTTAGCAAACTCTAGGGACATGTAAATTTTGTCCTCGATTCTGATTTCTGACTTCTGTATCATCATTCATCCTGCAATGTTGAATTCTTGAATCAAAACCCTGATTCCCTCTCTCCCAGATTCTTTTCCCTTCTTCGAATCTGTCGATTGCATTGTTGTTTCTGATTTAAGCGAGCGCTTCTAAGTTTACTTGAGGAAGGTCCGATCTTGACAAAAATCACTTTATAAATTTCCTTGATAATCTCCATTAGAGGTATATTTTCCAATCTCTTATGCTATAAGTGTTTATTCACAATTTTGATATGATGGGTATAAAGGTGGTGCCATTTTTTTTGTTTGGATTTTAACGAAAGGAAGATAATTTTCTATTGCTTAATTTTCATAATCTGAAATTTGTATTTTGATTGTTGTATCAAGTATTAATTTCGATAGTGTTCTTGATTTTAATTATGCCTATTTTGTGCAAAATACAGGTCACAAGTGATCATTTTGTGCTTTGCCATCAATTGATTTAGTAGCTTTTAGTTTTGATGCTAATATAAATATAATTGGGGATGCTGATTTCATGAAATCTTGAGTAGGAGAAAGTATTATAGCTTAGGTTGGTGGACTATGAGAAATGAGACATGGAAATGGATTGTAGGTTTGATATACATTGTAGCGGTAGCCGCCATATGGATTGCTGCTAGCTATGTAGTTCAATCTGTGGTGGATGATGGAATTTCCCCCTTCCTAATCACATATATTTGCAATTCATTGTTTATAATCTACATCCCTCTTGTGGAAGCATCAAGGTTTTTGGAAAGTTACACTGGGAAATTTTGCTTTTGGAGGAAGAAAGAGGATATTGGCTTGGAAGAATTAGGGCAATCGGAGGAGGTCATTCTTCTCGAAAAAAATGAGTTGGATGAACCAACTAGTAGTTTGCATTCCCATATATATACTGACCAAGAAGGAACTCATCGAAATTCTATGGAAATTGATTCTGAGCCAGATTTTATTGCATATGGGGTACAACATGAATGTTTAGACCGAGTTAAAGTTTCTGAAGATCCTGATAAACAGCGGGATTCAAAGGGACGCTGGACGCGCACTAGGGTAGCAAGAATCAGCCTTTTGGTATGCCCATTTTGGTTTTTGGCACAGCTGACCTTTAACCTTTCACTGAAGTATACAACAGTCACTGTAAGAAACATTCATTTATCTATACGTTTCTTTTTTCCCTTTTGTGTGTTTTGAATTATATGTGTAGTTTGGAGAACATTGGTTAAATGTGTATATGTTGTCTTATGTCTGCAGTCAAATACAATTTTGAGCACATCGTCTAGCCTTTTCACCTTTCTGCTCTCTTTGGCATTCTTGGGTGAGAATTTTACTTGGTTGAAGTTCATTGGTGTTCTACTTTGCATGGGAGGGACAATCATTGTGAGTTTGGGTGACTCAGAAACAGGAAAAAGTGTTATCAGCTCAAATCCTGTATTTGGAGACATTCTTTCACTTTCTTCTGCTGGTTTATATTCTGTATATATAACTCTCATTCGTAAGAAGTTTCCAGATGATGAGAAAAGCGACCAAGTGAGCATGGCACAGTTTCTGGGATTCTTGGGATTTTTCAACTTGATAATTTTTTTTCCGGTTATGCTTCTATTGCATTTAACCCAGTTGGAGTCTTTTACTACCTTTACCTGGAATCAATTCAGCCTGATTGTGGGCAAAGGTATCCTTCTAATCATCTTGTTTTGAATATGCCCGTGTCTCAAAACCTATGACTATGGCTATTGTGATGGGTTACATGTCTGCGTTATTTCAGATGTTGAGATTACTTATTTATGCAATAGGGCAACATACCATACCATTTTTTTCAGATAGTAAAAGACTTTTTTTTGGTAATCATTTTGGCTTTTGTATATGTGATGCATTAATAGTAAATGTTACTCTCTGAAACCGTCATATGGATTGCTTTGAATAAACATGTAAATATCATAGGACTATTCCTCATCAATTTTCCGGAATTGTTGACCTAGAATCAGAAGGGAGAGCCGCCTTTTGTGCCTGAACACCTTTTTATTATGTTCAATTGTAAGATAGAGTGGCAGTAAATGATTGTGTTCAACTGTCAGTCTGTCACTGATGGTTTGATATTGCTCATGTTATTGCTTCGTGAAGGATTAAATTTCTGTGACAGACTGACTCACTGTTCATATTGCAAAATCCCCGAAAGAAAATTAATGATTTTTAGGTTATATGGACAGTGAGTCAATGACTTCAAATGAATGTCAGAATGTGAAGTTTGTCAATGTACAGTATATCTTGTATTTGATGTATCATTATTTTCTGATGAAAAGGTGAACGTCTTATCAGCTCTTTAGTGTTGCATGTCAATTAGTTGTTATATTAAGGGTTTGGGAGTTGATATTTAAACCTAGATTCATCAGAATTCAGCACATGTAATAGAGAGAGGGGGTGTGAAATAGCAGAAGCAAACGCACATGAAATAGGGTGGGGTGTTGAATGTTTTAGAGTTTGTTGTAATAACCTTAGGAGAAATAGGGAGAGGGGGTGTGAAATAGCAGAATCAAATGCACAGAATGAGAAGCAAGGGCCAAGGGAAACAATTCTTTCTTCCTTTATTAACTCTCATGAGTCCTAAATAAGCATGCTAGGGCCAATAAGTTTATTAGTCTCAATAAAGTTGGTTCTAGGCTCAGAAGTAGCTTAAGCTAATAAGTATAGCCTTATAGGCGTTTTAGATGAAAAGTAGGACCTTATCTGAACTGAACCTATAAGCCCTGAACTGAAGTTATATTCTGATTTTTCTGAACTTATATGAATGATAAATTATTTGAAAATGTCATTCCTAACTGAACCTCGCTTAGATTCTTAGCTCCCAAGTTAAAATAATAATTTGGAACTGAAGTTATATAAACTATGACGGCTCTTAAATCAATTTGTATTTCTGAATTGAAGTTATCTAAACTTATTACATGTCATTACCCAAGTGGAGAGTGGATCCTTCCTAGGCGGCGTTTAGAGGGTCGGAAGTAAAGAACCTTACTTATGTGATGACATAGTGGTTGTTTCCGATTGACCCTTGATTGCAAACAGCAACTGCAACTTCACATAAATAAGAAACGAAAATTATTTAATGAGTCATTTTTTTATACTCCTCTAGATGAAATTGTCGAATCTAAAAATTTAAAGGTGTCAAGAAAGAAGATTGTGGCTGTTGAGGCGTTGTATCTGTCTTGTGGATGATCTTTTGCGTGGATTTTTACAGTCTTGTATGATTTAAGGATTAGACATAGCCAAGGAGCAAGCCAGAAAGTAGCAACTAACGAACTGGTGTGACCTGGGACTGATCTGGTATAGTGAAACTGTAACACTGCGTTGAGAATTGGCTGTTTGTGATAGTGCCGAAACTGAAACACTGCGTTGAGAATTGGTTGTTTGTGATAGTGCCTGCTGCTGTTACGGTTTATGATCATTATCTTTACAGCTCGTTTGGTTGATGGTAGCAATGGAAATGATTGGTAGTGCAAATTTCATAAATGTACCATGTCATTCTCATGGTAATGAAACTAGGACAAAAAAAAATTTCAGCACCTCTTAACACCTCCTCTCCAAATAGTAATGTGTTGGAATGAAAATTTTGTGAAGAAAATAAGTATTGAAGCAAAACAAGCATGACCATAAACTTATTTAGAGATTTTCCCACCAAAATTATATGAAATTTTCATTACCATTTCCACCATTTAATATCGACTACCAAACAAGCCGTTAGTTTTCTTTTGCGTGGGTGAAATAGTCGAGTAATTGTAGTAAACTATTGTTCACGGTATTTCCCCCAACCCTGCAAAATAATATTAAAAGAAATAATCAGGTCTTCCAATGATCTTGATACACGCACAAGTCGAGTTAAAGCATTTTGTGGAATGACAGCACTTGATTTCATAATGGTAAAACCGATTTTGACAAATATGTTACTGTGCACTTGATTTCAGGTTTACTTGATAATGTCCTGAGTGACTACTTATGGGCTAAAGCCGTTCTTTTGACAACAACGACAGTGGCTACAGCTGGGCTCACAATTCAGGTTCCATTGGCAGCTTTGGTTGATACACTTATCGGTAATGCCCCCAATGCAATGGATTACATTGGAGCTGTAGCTGTTATGGTTGGATTTGCAGGCATCAATGCCCCATCTGATGTTTTGAATAGGTCCAAGGAAGTTACCTTGGAGCTAGAAAACTCATCTGATTCTCAGAATCATGTCCTGCCAGTCTCAAACGACACTGCCGAATAATTTTGATTTTGTTTATGTTTGTCACATTGGCCACTCAAATTAAGCAGATTTAAACCCTGAATGCCATTGCAGTTCAAATGTTGTTGATCGACATGGCGACTGAGGGAGTAAAACAGTGTCAATACTAAATACTAATCTCGGCAAATTTAAGGGATCGGCTATAAATTAGCAACTTTGAAGTATCTCGCTGTTACATAGCAGTTAGCACCCATTATATATTTATGCCTGTAAACTGTGAATTTGTATATATATCAGAAGATTTTATGGGATCTGTTTTACGTAAAAACTATAGTTGATTGAAATTTATAATGCTTCAACTACCTTGTTGGGTGCTTTTAAATTGAAATTTTTCTTAAGACTAGTAGTTTTTAACTTAGCCTTCTTTTTTGTTGGTTGGAATATTGATTACATTCTTTTTGTCAAAATATATTTCCAATGGATCGGATTTGTCTTAATGATGGTGCATCAATCTTTTGATCACACCAATTGATGATGAGGAACCAATGCTTCATTTCTTGATATTGTTATGAGGTCTGACCTCGATCTGACCCAAAGACCAATCAAACTCTATTTAATCACGAGTTTATCGACTTGCTCTCAAACATATGGCATGGTGTAAATTTAACCTGTCTCAAAATCGAATTCAACTTGAGAAAATTTGAAAAGTATAAGATTATAAAACAAAAAAAATAATGAAATAAGAGCCAAATTAAAGTTAACCCAAAAATAAGCGTCAAATTCCCAAAGCACAGGTCTGGAGCTGTTCGCAGTTACTAAGTGCGAACAGCTAGGTTGACTTTTTGACCTGTTCGCAGTTAGTAACTGCGAACAGGTCAAAATGAGTCAACAGGCTGTTCCCACTTACTAAGTGGGAACAGCCTGTTGACTGATTTTGACTTGTTTGCAGTTACTAACTGCGAACAGCCCAGGCTTTTTTTTGAAATCTTCTCTTCTGTTCGCACTTAGGAACTGCGAACAGCTCCAAACCTTTGTCCAAACCTAATAGACGCTTAGTTTTTGGAATAGTTTGTTTTGGCTCTTGATTGATGATTTTTTGTTTTATAATCTTATTCATTTCAAAATTTCTTCAACTTGATGGGGTTTTGACCTTTGTTGTGAATGGGCTAAGACTTTGATGAAGAAACAATCAACAAAACAAGTGCAAAGAACAATTAAAAACAGAGCAAGCAAACAACAATGGCAAACACAACAAACTATGAGGGATCTAATGATACCTCCCCTCAAACAAAGTATTTTGTCATTAATGGAATCAATATTACATAAATAACTCACCTTACAAGCTTTAGAATAATCCTCCAAAGCAAAGATTGACCCTAATACACTCCGAAGACTCTTTATATAGTCCTAAGACATATTAGGGACTCTTAGAATAAACCCACAAAAGACCCATACAAAACAAAAAACAGAAAACCTTTTGACGCGCTGAGTGAACCGCTCGACCCGAGCACACACGCTCGACCTGATTGAGCAAACACCCAGGGGCTTCTGTTTACTAGCTGTAGTTCAGCTCGACTCAAGCCACATAGCTCGACAGGTCAAGCAGCTTCTTCCTGTGCCTTCTGACTTGCTGCTGCTTGCTTGACATTACAATCCATACCATGCACAAGCCTCTTTAACAACTCATCATCAATCATCACTTCGTTTAGTGACCCGAAACATATTCGCTCATAATTCCTTTCACTCACAACTTCGTTCTCGAATGTGCAAGCCAAGGAATATGCAATGAGGTGATCGAACTCACCTCTATCACGATGAGATTTGTGGCTTGACTCAATAACCTTATATGACTTGAACCCAACGAAGTTTCGGCCAATATGAAACTCAGTCAAATTTGCTAGAGCTTGATTTTGTAACTAACTAGTATACAAACAGTTGGTTCTACCCTTAGGAGATCCATTGTGGAAAATGGATTCTAAAACTAGTGGGTCATATAGTAAGGTAACTAGGTAAGTAGCAACATATACTCCTTTGTCCCCTACAATAATTAGCAAGATATAAGTTCTCAGTCAATCCCAAAACAATGTTCCTGATCATGATGCTGCCAGTGCTAAAGATGATGATGAATCTAATGCTAAGATCATTACTCAAAGAAATGAAGAAGAATAAAATTCGTAAAACCGTCAATATTACCGCAGAATTCACAAAATTCATTTAACAGGACAGCCTTGACTGAAATATGATTTGAACAATCATTATAATCTGATTTCCATTGGTTTATTGTTAGTTTCCACAAGTGTTCTAGCATGACTTCTTAGCTTGATGATAAGAGATGTGGTCATTGCTTTGTAAGTTTTCAATTCTGAATGAGATTGAATGGATTCTTAAAATAGAGCCAATCAATCTTATTCAGTTCATGATTACGGTAAAAAAAACTACATATGGGATACTATATCATTCAAATAAAATTTAATAGAAAAATTACACAACTGATGTGAGACAGAAATTCTAAGGCATTGCAACATTTAATTTTCCATGTCTCTCCATCACTTTACGAGTTGCAAGTGCAGCAGCCTCACTTGCCCTCAGAGTCCCTGTCGCCATAAGAGCTGCAAATTCTCTGGTTATCTCTTCTTGCACTAGGTTCCTGGCATTACCGAGAGGATCTTCCGTAGAAACTGATGTTTCTTTTGCGGCCTTGGGAGAAATTGCTGGAGGCACTTCCTTCTCTAAGCTTTTCTGACAAGTATTTGTGTCCTCTTTTTTGTTGGACTGCTCCTGAGCTTTAGTGATGCTCGCGGATGCTTTGGATGAAGCATTTGTAGAATTATTCTGATTGCTATTAACATTTGTTGCAGGCTGCCCTAATGTGGATGGTCTGAACTGAGGAGCTTGAGGGACCGCTCCAGCTCTCATAGTTGCCTCCAATTGCTGAATCATAGGCACTGTCAAAATCAGTGGCAAAGCCCATCAGCATTGTGTAAATTGTAAAGTAGTTGATATTACCAAACAAATTAACGAATCCAGAAATGAAATCAAGGTGTGATCTTAGAAATGAAATACAACAAATCTAAAAGGCTATAAGATCCATAAACTCCAAAGCCACATCCAAAATTTACACAACAGAGAAAAATACCAAACAAGATCCAGCCAGATAGAGGTTAAGTGAAAGGATTAAATTGAGAAGAAGAGTAACTTCCAGAAGGTGTGAAGGTGACAGAAGAAAAGGACTATCACAGAAATGAAAGCACAACTTACATATCATAGCACCCATGGGGCTGCTCATAACTTCATTGGGAAGCTGAAGAATGTAATCGGGAATAGATACGCCTACTAGAAACTGAGCGACCTCATTACTGAAGTTGTTGCAATTGTGAGTGAGCAAACTGTAAGTTTCAGCAGTGTATCGAGGACTAATTTCCTCCAAGTAACTTTCAAACACATCTTGCGGCACATGCGTAATCCCCAATTCCACGACTCGTACTGGAGTCCCATACTGTGTTGCCCCTGCTGGGGTCTGCTGAATTCCTCCACCAAAGAAGTACTCCTTACCATAGACTACAATTCCTGTATGCCTGAAATCAAGGAATTTCAAATGGTTGATATTATAATTAGTCCCTCCCTTCTGTGTACATTTTTATTCTTACACAAACAAGTCTCAAGTGCGTACTGAATACACCAAAAATCAATTAACCACCAGTACTTTCACATTTTTCCATTCAAACTGATGTGATATACACATAAGGCAACGATCCAAAACTAAATGATTGCCCATGTTCCATATTGGCTTGGACCAAAATGTTTGTCCCATTTCCATTTTCATTTGCAGGGTCCACAACTTTACTATCTCATAACCATTAAAAGGTTCCATTGTTCTACTTTACTGTGGTTTCACCCAATCCAAGTCTTCAGAAAGCTAAAGTAACAGGGGCAAACAATTAGGAATGAAGAGATTACATTATACAACATCTAATATGCTAACTGTAATTTAGAGCCAAAACAGTTTCTGTATTCCACCAGCATTTGATGACCTACACCTCAAATGGTTTCATAACAAGCAACTGTGACATTAATTACAGATTATAGAAACACATCATATCAGATATTATGAGATCACTTGAAATAGCTACATTTAGTCACTTACCATATTGCTTCTATGGCTTTCCCAAGAAATGTGGTAGAAAGCTGCCGAGCAAGTCCCTGGCTCAAGTCATAGACATTCAAAGTGACTTTGTAACCCTGCTGTAAATTTGACAGGTAGACAACTAAATCAGCACCAATCTGAATACTTCAAATCTTTACATTGACACAAAAGTAACTAACTATTGGAGAATTATATAATGTTGGTAAATGCTTACTTCAGCCATCCTCAGCTGTGGTAGTTGACCAGCTAAACAGAAGTCTACTTACGTGTAAATCAACTTAATCAGACTCGCAACAGAAGAAAAATGATACCTGTCATTAAATTATAATCAAGACATTGTCAAAAAGTTGACTATCCCAATATTTCACATTGAATTAAAATGATGAAATATCAAGTTTTTTCACAGTTGAGTGGAATAAGAATAACTTTGATCGAAACATTTACAATCTGTTGGGATAACAATGTAGGAGGGAAAGGAAATGAAGAAAATAATGAGGAAAGCTTCTCTTATTTGTTTAGGAGGGAAGGGAAAGGAGAGGAAGATAAGACTCATTCTCCTTTCAAATCTTTCCACTTTTGGAGAGATTTGTCTGCTAACTAATTGAAAGAACTAAATCCCTTCAATTTCCTACGTTTCAAATCCTTCCACTCTAAACTTGTTATCCAAACAAAGGAAAGTACATTTCTCCCCTTAATTTCCCTCCAATTCCCTCAATCCAAACAAAGTGTTAAAGATGAAATATTCCCCACCAAGTACACAAATCAATTGCATAATGAACTGAAAATATTGTCCGCTTTTATTGCACTAACTCCATAGATATTATTTTTTTTTGAAACCTAAGAATTAGTCTACAAGTCTTACTTAAGACAGTAGTTCTTGCACAAGAATCTTAAGACCTTCAAGCTCCTTCAACAAATAAAATTCATTTTCCCCTTTTTCTAGACTTTATTATTGGTTGTTGCAAAGCAATATTTGTATGACACATGGACTCCTTCTATCTTATTCACGTAGAATCCAAAAAGGTTTCACAGAGAGCAACTTCCAATGAAAATAAGGAAATTCACTGCAAAAACATTAACTATAAATCTATTCTTTAGCCAAAATATATGAACACCTATTTTTGTGCCTATGAATAGTAATTCAAGAGAAAATGGAAGTTTAGTATAAACTTATATGTTATATCAAACGCTTGTTATGAACAATCATCTTTTCTCATGCATTACTATAGTGATTGCAAAAAAGTCGAGATTCTACAATATGAGTAGTGTTGCGATAACAGCTATAAAAGCCAAATCAGCGGATAATGTAGATGGTTTTGCGATTATCGCAACCTATATTGTGATTACAAGCGATAAGGAAACGATGATGGCATGATGCAACCAAAATTTTTGCACTATGTGCATAATCCTTCATAGTGATAAGGATAAATATTTATTACTGCATTACTTTAAACTGGTTTTGGAAGTTCTAATTCATATAATTAAACAACACATTGAGTTATTTCAAATGTTCTGAATTTCTACTCAAGAACATATACTTGACATTTGATGCTAAAATCTAATCCTAAAATGTGTTTTAAATCTTCTTTAAAAAAAATAAAAGCTTGTTATTAAGCTTAATAGATCCATGAGAATGAAAATAAGGTCAATCAATCAATAAAAGGTGTCCTTTTGCTTCTCAAAGTTCCAACTTCCAAAACATGAAACATGAGCATATCTCATACGTCAACTTAAATTTATTATGTGTTAAAACATAATCGCTCCATAATTTAACATATTTAGCTACTTCTAAATTCACTGTATACTAGTAACGAAAGGACATCAAGATACTTGAGTGGGCCAAGAGTTACCAACACAATAACAAACTTAAAAAATCTCAACAAACCTTAACAAAAGATGAGATTTCGTGAATGATGGTTTTCGCCCACAGACTTGTTAAAGGAGAAAGAAATCCTTTTCTTTCCCAACAAGGTAAATATCAAATCATCATTCACTATAAATTGTCACTAATCTCGAGGATTCTATGACCCACATAACCCCCTAAGAAGACATCATGGATTTGAGTAAAAATTAACTATTAATGAAAGATTTAGATTTACAAATTGAGAATGTGAAAAATGAAAATGAATGGAGAAGTATCCATGTGGATGACCGTTAGAAATTATATATTGGTTCATGTAGCCTACTCCAATCATTAAAGATAAAGTCTCTGACAATGGCTTCATTGTTGTTAGATTGACAATTAATGACACTCAACAAAAACAAATTTCGTCGAAAATGGATTCCCTTAATATCTACAAAAGATCTAGGTCAAAATGAGGTCTTTCCCGAGGGCAAATCAACAAGGTTAGATTTACGCTATGGAACAAACCGCACCATGTGAACTACACGAAACAACTATCTTGTTTTCATAACATGGCAACGTATGATTATTATCAGAGCATGTGCATAGGAATTTTCCGAAATGACAAAAACTTCATTTAAAGATGATATTTTGTCCAAGTGGTAACATCAAAGATCAAGCACTCGAAATTTTGTCGTAGTTTACATAGATTTCGACTAACCACATTACTCCCTAACAAGACACCCTGCATTCCTGGGTTTCAAATTCTGAATTAATGGTACCAAAAAAGTCCAAGAAAATAAGAGAGAATCTTCATCTAAAATGGTTTCCTGAATAGCTAACAAACATCCATTGGTATGTAAATTATTTTTTTCTTTGGGGGGGGGAGGGGGGGCAACACCGATTAAAATAGCCTACTCATATGCTTTGCAAGCTTATGTTGAATTACAGACGTCTCCCAACTGTTAAGCAAAAAGAGATTCAACTTTATATGATAATTGTCAAACTACAATATCTATCCAATAAAATTTATAAATTTGACAATTCCTACAATGGACTGCAATTCCAACAATAGTGAATAAAAAATTATAGCTCGACACAAACAAACAAGTACCTACGGCCTACCACGTTGGACAATTATCCTTCATTAAGCTAATGACTTCCCATGGAGAACGGCAAACCTAAACTACTAATTGGTCCTTGCTAAATGAGCAAATTGAGTCATAAATCTTACTTGAAATGTAAAGACTAAATATTCAAATTGAAAACATCCTAAAAAGTTTTATCAAAAATAGTGGGTCAAGAGATAGGAGCAAGAACCATCAAAAAAAAAAAAAAAAAAAAGCATTTTGTGAAATAAATATTGATAAGGCATAAACAATGGCGTTCAGATTTGTAAAAAAAAAATTTAAGTTGCTACCACAATTAGCAGAACATGAAGACCGAAGAGTGAAAAGACAAAACATATAAAAGGAAGCAAAAAATAATACAGAACAAGTTTAAATGTCACACAGCATAAATTGTTACATAGGTTTTTGTTATACATAAAACACTGAATACATAAGTAAACATTGATAAGGCATATAGCCATATACAATGGCGTTCAGAGTTGGGAAAAAAAAATTAAGTTGCTACCACAATTAGCAGAACATGAAGACTGAAGAGTGAAAAGACAAGACATACTTGGAAAAAAAAAATTAAGTTGCTACCACAATTAAGTTTAAATGTCACACAATATAAGTTGTTATATAGGTTTTTGTTATACATAAAACATTGAATACATAAGTTACTAAGTTGTTACAGAATGTTATAGATTATTAGAAGTGGCTACAAGTAAATCAATTTTAAAATATATTAGTAAATGGTGTAAGTACTTTGTTACAAGCTTGTAAAAGTTGTTAGCTAAGGTAGAAAACTCGAATTTTCAAAAAATTGTAATAATTCATTCTTGTGTGATCATTCATTTTTCTGTTTCCTTTTGGAATCCTTTTACCATTACTTTCCACTCTTTTTTAACTTCCTTTGAGCTCCTATCATATAAGGAAACCTAATTCATTATCAACTTCTCTTGCTCCATTGTCTTTTCTTCTCTTCTACTTTATTTTCATTCATTCAATATTTTTTGAAGTTAGCATCTTAATTAAAGAAAGGTTACTAACTTCACTTTTATGGAAGAAACAATTAAGAAATAGAGGTACTACAAACTCATCCAAATTCATGTGAAGTTAATTGACAACAATGACCAAATGTTAAATATACCCCTATAATAAATAAACTCATATCTCCATATTTTGGCAGTTTATTCTGACAAAATCAGCTCTTCTGGTGTAGCAAAAAAAATCCAAGCTCACTAAGCAACCAACTCACAAAAACCTTCTTCAGAGTTAAAACAAACTTTGCTAACAAAAGTTGTCTCATTGACTGATGATGAGAAAAGATTGGAACAAGAAAAAAGGTTGTTACTTATGTAACAAACTGGTAACAACCTGGCCAGGGACATATGGGGAAGCGGAACCCAAGTTGAAGACTCATCGGAAAAGGCATAAGCAGAGAAATGGTCGAGTGAGGGCAGTTAGGGGGGATAGGCGGTTCAATAGGAGTAGGAGAAAACATTTATTTTTCTGTTATATTTGCTATATTCCGTTACTTTAAGTTGTTGGGTCTTGATGCCTATATAAGCACATGTTGTATTGAATAAAGGTGTGAAAATTAATAAAATGCGGGACTAAGGAGTTGTAGTGCTCAAACTGTTTGATATTCATTCTTGAGTGTTCTTTTTTTTTTTGCTCTTATTATTCTTTCCTAATAGTAGCATTGAGACTTGGTGTGTGTCACAAACCCTATGAAAGAAACACAAGTGTTGTTTCAAGCAATTTCAAATATTTACCATCAAGATACCAAGAGAACTAGGAAAAATAACTTAGAAAATGACAAGAATAAAAGAATGAGCTAAACAAATTAGGTGCATGGATCTATTAATGATGAATTATTAGTTAAGCTAGAACTTAAAGTTGGATATCATCAATAAGAATTAGTAGGATTAAAACACATAATGGCAATTTGGACTTGCAAGCATGTAAGAGCCTTTTATATTCGATTTATTGAGAATAAGGCTACTCTTTGATGACATTTTGATCTATTGTGACATACAAAGCACTTGAAGATAGTGTTGTAGGCTTGTAGCTGATAAGAAAATGTTCCTTATTTGCATATCCAGCTCAAAAAGTGGAGATTCACTTTTAAAAAGTTGTTATGGTAAATTAAGCTTAGCTTGTACCTACAAATATAACTTTAACAGCTTCTAGTGTTAGTTAGTAACTATTGGAAATCCCTCATGTTATATGTCCATATATAGTGAATTTCCTTTGAACAGCTATAGAAAGCATTGAGTTCAACACTTTTCCAGCAACTTTTTTCCCAAAGACCCTCCTAGTGGATATCAACTATGACAATAACCCATTATTTAACCACAGAGCCACCCACTCGCTAATCTCAAAAATGGATTGATCTTAATGACGAAGAAATAGAAACACCAACAAATGGGTGACAATCATACAAAAAATGGGGGTATATTTATTAAGACGACAGTTTAAAATCCAAAGTCTTAGGCATAGGGTTAAGTCACCCTATTAATCTCATTTCTATTTATAGCATGTCTTTATAAATTATAACCAATTAACCATATAACCCTTACTCCCATAAACATATTACACATATATCCTCATTAACCCCAACTACTAACCAACCGACCTAATCTGAAATATACTCATATATCTACGATCCCCATCCTTGTTCTTCTAAGTTCCTCAAGAACCCTAACCCCCAAATGAATCAGACTACTCCCTCTTCTCATTCTCACTTCTGGATCAAAACCATGGCTTCTTATATAATTTGCTATTCTAGGTATGTCTTGAGGTAATTTTGATTCTCACTTGTTGATTTTCCCTAATTTGAATCTAGGTTCAGTTTCTTTATCTTTGGTTTTAATTTTTATTGTTTTAGATTATGTTTTTGAGTTCTCATCTTCATCTCTGGTTTTGATTTTTAAGGTATGTTTTCTTTGTTTTTTTTCTCTTGTTCTTTCATTTTTTTTCTTGTTCGTCTGTTTGTTGTTGTTGTTCTTTGTTGTTCTTCAAATTTTTTGTGGGTTCAGTTCTTCAACTGTGGTTTCAAAATTTGTCAATACTTAATCCCACTGCATCTTGAACTCTGGTTTCCATCTGTTGTTCTTCCATTTCAATTTGTTTGTTGTTGTTGAAAATGTTGGCTGGAAATTTAGTTTTTCAAATTTAAGGGAAATTGGTTGTTGTTGAAATTTTGTTCTTCCAATTCTTGAAATGAATAATTAATCTAATGATGTACAATTAAGTTTAACAACATATTTAAACCCTGCTCTCTCTCCTTACCGAGTGGTCCTATTTAACCCACCTAAAAATTAGTGAAAAGTCAAATGGGACTAATTAGAAGAATAAGAGGGAGTATGAAACAATGCTGCTTCTACTTATATTACCTAGTTTATATAGACTGACAAAGTGACAATACGACTACTGGAAACTATATCACTTTCTAGTTTCTACCACCTATTCGAAATGAAAGAGTTCGCCTTTTACATTTACCTAAGCACAACTTGAGCCAGTAATGACTTGATTGATTATCAATGATAACATATAAAGTTGAGGTTTGAAATACTTACATTTGAACAGAATCAACAACAGTCAATTGAATAATACTCCCTCCTTTTTCATATAAATTACTTTTTGGTTTCTACCAAGTACCACCTATTCCAAATATAAGAGTTCGACTTTTACATTTACCTAAGCCCAACTTGAGCCAGCAATGACTTGATTGGTTATCATTAAAAACAAATAAAGTTGAGGTTTGAAATACTTACATTTGAACAGAATCAACAACGGTCAGTTGAATAATACTCTCCCTTTTTCATGTTTTTCTCAAATAGAATTTACGAATTTTAGTGTCAAACTTCGACTATGATTTCTCGTCAATTTATATGGAAAAACATATTCATGTGGGATCTTGATAGATTTGTCTCAATAAATACATTTTAAATATCAACTTTTTTGTACTTTTTAAAATTTCACAATTAATATTTAACTTTTGAGTTTGCATTTGAATTTGCGAAAAGAAGTGAATAGGAAAAACAAATGAAAACAAAGGGAGTGCAAACAAAGCTGAGCATGTTAAAAATGCAAAAATCAACAATGTTACATGTAATAGGACCTGGGAAATATAGATCTACTAGTTTGGATCATTCAGAAGACCAAAAAGAACTTCTTCCTTCCTTAATCGTAAATGGTGATGCAAGGGTACCAAAAATAGATCTAATTTACACTTATCTATAACTCACCCTCGTTTAAGTCAATAATTGACAATTAAAACCTTACAACATCAATGCACCCCAAATCACATAGTTGTTACATCCGTCATCAAAATAAACTGGCCTCAAATCTATGGTGCATATTATTACTAATTCTTAAATTTCCAATCATCCAATTTCTGATGATTTCAAAGCATCAAACTATAGCTAAACAAACAAAATACACTTCACATATAAAAAAAATCATACAACATCTCAAATTATTCGTATGCAAAACTTCTCACTTTCACATACCACAAAATAAAAATAAAAAAACGCAAAATGTCCTCTAATCAAACTTAAGAATTGAGATAATGCTTCCTAAATCAGAAATCAAATTGAACTTTTAAAACTAATTATATACCCTAAATACATTGATCAACCCAAATTCCCAAATGAAAATAAGATCTTAGACCTAATTTTATCAATTAACCATTCATAGACACACAAAAACGCCGAATCTAGCTACAATTGATAATTAAAAATTCAAAATCCCTAATCGAAAGTAAAAACGCGAAATTTAAACAAAGATTGTGAATTACTTACTGTATGTAATCGAAGGAGGGAGATAGTGAAAGGAAAGCACCGAAATTTTGAAAAATAGACGAATGCAAGAAAGGAGGCGGTTTTTATAGGTGGCAGGAGTTAGAGGAAGCAAAGGAATTGGGTTAATGGTTTCTCCCAAAAACTGTGATGTTCTAGAATGTACTTGACCGCTCTGATTATGACACGTGTTAATTCTGTTTCTTTTCAACCACAGGAAAGTTCTTGAAGTTGAAAAGGTATTCCAAGTCGTTGGCGCGTAAGTTTTATTTTTGACCATTCTCTTTGTCTTTTAGGTGTGATTGTAGATGAAGAAAATTATTAAAGGTAAATTGAATTTATAATAAGAAAAATTACCTAGAATAATTCTACATGTTTATTATTCCCTCCGTTTTCATATGTTCTTCTTACTTTCCCCATTTTGAAATTTTTAACAGTTATTCCCATTTAGAATCTTTCTAATTTAGGAACCAATAAAATAGAAGGAAATTATTACACTTACACTCTAATCTATAGAAACTAATTTACATTTTAATTCCCAATGCATTTACTTTACATGCACCCAATAAAATTTAATGATATTATTACACTTACACTTTAATCAATAGAATCTTTATTTTTTATATTATTTTACTCAACTCTCATAGTATCTATTGTGTAATTATAATTTATCTTGATTTTTTCTCATATTACAAATGGGAAGAACAAATGAAAACGGAGGGAGTATATTCTTACAATAATCTCATCTATTGATTAACTAAAAATAATCTTAACTTTCAGGGGTATTTTCCTAGAGTAAACTCGGTGATCGGATGATTTGCTATAGCAGGTATTTTTTTAAAAAAAATAAAATATCAAAAAAATGTTTAAAAAATATTTAAAACAAGTTTATGATTTATTTATTATTTAGAAATTTTTATGTAAATTTTCAAAAAATTTCTCTAATTTTAAATTAATTTTCAATTTATCTTTTTGGTAATGTCTACTATAGCAGATCATCGGGTTACCCAAGTTTGTTCTAGACAAATATACCTTAAAGTTGAGAGTATTTATGGTTAATGCAAATTAAATAGAGCATTGAGAGCATTGAGAGTAACTTTAAGCTTTGGGGTTTAACTTTGTACCTACACTAGATAGTGCCCGTGCGATGCACGGTTTTATCAAATTTTTGACATATTTTTGTATTATATTTATATTTTAGTATTTCACTATGAACAGTTGTATACATTACGTATTATATCATATTTTGCATTGTGCGCAATATAATTATATTTATACTTTTATTTTTTTATTTTGAATAAAAGAGCAAATGGTTCTCACCTTAAGTACAATACAAAATTATGAATTTTTTAAATAAAAAATAACATATTAATTTTTCTAACAAAAATACTTATTACATTAATTTATAAAAGTATTAAATATTATTACTATCAATAACACACTTTAAAATCAAATAAATACATAGAATTATGTAAAATTATTTTATTAGTTTAAACGACAAAGATAATTTTTTATCATAAAAAATATAAGTGACTTACATAAAAATATTCACAACCTAAATTATATTAGAATTAATCATTGCATTTAAATAACCAAGAGTATAAATAACAAAAACAAATCCTAATAATAGTATATAATGTTTTAACCATTTTAAAATATCCAATACACTAAATAATATTCATTTAATAAATGAAATTGAAAACATTTTATAAATAATTAAAATAAATGAAATAAAAATATATAGTTTTTTAATACATAAAATGTGATTTGACCCAAAAAGTAAAAAAATAACAATTAATAAGATAATAATAAGCTCAAAATAAGATCGATCATAATAAGGATGACATCATTATTTAAGTTTAGAGGGAAAATTTTTAATAAGGATGCGACACGTAAGTAATTTTGAAATGTGATGATGTAAGCCGTGTTTTGTTTTAGTAATAGTTATAAATATATTAGTTAACTTATTATGGTGTTAGTGAAATTAGATTGTAAAATATTTAATTCTCAATCAATACATGAAAAGATTGGAAGAAGTTCATATAAAGTGTGTCCCGCCATCTAATTAAATGTTGTGAATTTTAAATTTGAAGGTACATTTGGGAATTTCTATATATAAGGGGAGGGAATTAATTTTTATTGTACATTATGAAAAATGTAAAATTATGAAAGCTTGTTCATTTTCACACGTTTTTCATAGTTTTATATTTTTTTTATAATTTTCGGCTTTTTATCTCATTAATATATTTTTTTAACTTTTATATAAATTAAATTTTTATTCATATTTATTGCTTTTTGATTTATTCAAATATTATTCTCGTATAAATGCTACTTGACAGAGAGAGTAGAATAAATGTTTTTCCAACTCAAACCAAATTCTCCCTTGCATTACATAGGACTTAGAAGTAGGGCTGTGCAAACCTAGACCGGACCGGCGGTCCAGACCGGACCCGGATGGACCCGGACCGGACCGGAAGCATCAGGTCCGGTCTCCGGTCCTTTAAAATTATCAATTTCGGGTTTCCGGTCTAGACCCTGAATTTTCCGGGTCGACCCGGTTAGGACCGTTTGCTTTCTACATATAAATACCCAACTTAAACTTAACAGTAATAATCAAGTCGCTTCAAGCCTTTGATATTGCAGTAGACACATAAACTAACAATAAAAATAACTTCTTTATCTTGACACCCAAACAAAGAGAACACAAGGAATCCCTCAGAGTGAAGGGTGGTCACTAAACAAGCTCACAGGAGTGACATATGACTTACAGTGCATACAAACTAGAAGTTCTCAAACTAAAGATCAACAATGAACACTTTCCCTCTACCAAGAATCAAAATTTAGAGCACTCTATATTCACCAAAGCAGAAAAAACAATCAAATAAATAGAAAAATAGATAGAAGAATAAACATACATAGGTATTAAGTTGACGAACAAAGCTGGAGAAGTTATTATGCTTAAAATTTATCGACTATATAATGATTTATTTTGAATTTTACTATAAGAAACATCTTAAATTTTAAAGCAATATTTAATAGCCGGTCCAACCTGGACCGGACCGGAATTTCCAGGGTCGGACCGGAACCGGACCGGATGAAACAGGTCCGGTCTCCGGTCTCCATTTTTTTTGATTCTGGTCTGGGTTTGGACCGGTGTTCAGTCCTACTTAGGAGTATATAGTTCTAGTATTCCTATTATGAATTATTTTTCCTTTTAAAATTTAATTAGATCCTTATAGTTCACAAAGTCCCTTATAAAAATTATGTAATGGTCAGATTTTTTAAACATAAATAAAAATGTAATTTTTAATAATTGATCATATAAAAATGATTTTTTTATAATTATATATTATATATTCCTAAATATAATAAAAATAGAAAGATTATTGTACTTACAAGTTAATTCTTTTTATTTTTTTCTTATCCTAAACATCACTACGCATGTAGATTAGTTATATCTTGTAAAATTAAACTTTAAACTTCAATCAAATGTTTTATTTGACTTTACACACTTGTTAATGTACTATTTAAATTTTGAATATATTTAATTGTAATTGATTGAAAATTAAATATTGATATTAATAGAATTTACATTGAAACAAATCAAACAAGATTTAAGTTTAATTTATAAATTGAAAATAAATTACAAATTAGAGTATTGTGAATTACTGAATAGTGTAAAAAAGCAAATAAAATATTTGTTAGGATAAGAGAAAATATTTCAACACACACTTCAAAAGCATCGAACCTAATACCTTGCCTAAAAAAAATATGGAAAATTCTACATGGTAAGTACCAGGTTAAGGGAAACGCCTGAAATAACTAATCTTGTTTTCGTTTCTACGTGATAAGCACCAACTGTTTCAAAACTAGCTGTCGTAACTATATTGCACAAACAAACGTTTAAAAGTCGTTAAATATGGAAATTACAATTTTGCCCTTGTTTAATTCTTATAAAAGTCATCTTCGTCTTCCTCGTTAGGCTTGTTCTTAGGTTAGGCTTGCTGTGTACACATCCTAAACAGAAGAAAGGCCTACCATGAGACAGGCCATTCAATTTCTTCATGGATATTCTAATCTTCCCGATATTCCTTCAGATTATGACAATCAAGGCCATAATATTTTTGGCGAGAGGTGAGCAATATCAATGTCATTTCTGTCATCATGATTTGGCGCATCTCATGCTAACAAAACTATTAATGGCATCTTTGAAGAAATGATCTCCGTCCAAACAATAACAGAGAATGAACATTATCAATGACATCTTTTTAATGGTCAATCAATTATGAAAACAAAACCCGTATAAAGAAATTCAATAAATCATCAAACGACATGAAATTCAGATGAAATTTCATGAATTAAGAAGAATCCATTAAATCAAATTCACTTAATCGCCTCTAAATAAACATCAAAAAGAAGATTAACAAATGAAGAATTCGAATCGGAAAAGATAGAGATACTTACATAGTAGAAAAAGAAAAAACCCATTGAAGAAAAGTGGTACCAAATCCCAAACCACCAAGCTTGTTAATGGCGGCCTTGAGATCTTCTTCTTCCTTTAAAATTGCTTCCCAATTGCATTAGGATGAATCTGAGAAAGAAAATGATAAAAATGATGAAAAATTAAACAAGGACAATATGGTAATTCCACCCATTAACGGCCATTCAAACGTTTTTTAGCCCATATAGTTATGGTAGTTAGTTTCCCTTAACCTGGTGCTTACCATGTAGAAACGAAAATATAATTAGTTATTACAGGCGTTTTCCTTAACCTGGTGCTTACCATGTAGAATTTCCCAAAAAATATTTACATCAAATAAGACAAATTTGGTTTACAAACTTTCTAAACT
Source organism: Amaranthus cruentus (assembly GCA_019425755.1). Classification (NCBI taxonomy): domain Eukaryota; kingdom Viridiplantae; phylum Streptophyta; class Magnoliopsida; order Caryophyllales; family Amaranthaceae; genus Amaranthus; species Amaranthus cruentus. Next base: position 17,382,807 of record CM033458.1, on the reverse strand, counting down.
TAATTGAAACTTAATCAACTACTCCCTCTATTTTCTAATGTTCTTTCCATATAGAATATTCAATTTTGAAGAGAGAAATTTGATTAAGATTTTTAAGACATATATAGTTGATAAAATATATTCATGTGGGATTTTGTTAGATTCGTCTTAAAGTATACTTTTTATTATATATTTTTTATAATTTTTTATGATGCATATGATATTAAGACTCAAAGAATTTACTTTAAAAACTGTGCAAAAAATAAATGGGAAGAACATTAGGAAACAAATAGAAATATTTTTTTCTTAGGCAAGATTGGATTATTGATATCAATTTTTCCTCTTTAAATTATTCTTTAATGAAGAGTATTTTTTTTAGCAAATAAGCTCCATGAAAAGAACATCCTGTTAATATTGAAAATTTCATCCCTCAACTGGAGATTTGTTAGAAAATGATAGAATTTAAAAAATGGGCATAGGCAACCCGAACAAGGAGGAAAAGTAGTCCAGTCATAAACCCAAAGAAGGTTCACTACTAAAACCAATTGGTGATATAGTAGGAGTTATCCTTGAGTTTATAAAGTGATGTATACTCTTCTCTTTTTTCGATATGAGACAACTCACATGTGGGTAACACATGGGCACTTCAACAAAAAAATATAACCAATTAAAAAGGTAAATCTAATTTGTTATTTTTAAGCTTATACTTTTCTTGTTTTGTAGTGTTAGTTTCTTTAATTTTTGGAAACCCTATATACTTCATACTTGTATTAGTATTTATCTATATATAAACATATTAGGATCATACCTATATCATGCACGGTTAAGATTCCCTTTTGTTTTTTACAGATTGTTTGAGTTCATAGCATGTGACCTTTGACAAAATTTAACAAATTCCTCATGTAGAACCTTTACCACTTCTCATATATGTGTGATAACTATCAATTAAATAATAGCAATATTATTATATACTAATTGTAATCATAATACATAAATTGCTAATGATGTTATCACTATATACATTTGAATAGTTATTATGATTAAATACTCCTTAAATTGGATGTAATGCTAGAAGTACATATCGAAAAAGAATACTGATCGAAATTAGTGAATTCGTATGTTCTTGATTACCATGAAAGTAATACTAGTTGAGAAATATTCAATCGTACCATATGATGATGTTACATGTGTGTTTTGTTTTTGTTACATACTATAAGTATCTTTGTCCTTTGATGTCTCTTTTGTTGTGAATTTATAAGATAAGATAAAATTGCGTGAATTACTTCATATTTATTTCTCTAATTTTATTTCTCAAACTTTTTAACTTCCTAGTAAACTTTCACTTTATAGTACATTGAATTAATGAATATAAAGGGAGGGGTTAAAAAATAACCCCCTTATGAAATAATTAATCTTAATGGGCTAGATTAATATTCATATTGATATTAACGTGAATTTGTGGAGTTTATGTCATCACCAATTATTTTATTACAATTACAATCATTTCAAATAAAACTCTTCATTGATAATTTGCATTGTATTTGGAAACATGAAGAGATGGGTTCCAAAACAACTACGTAACATTAATTAGTCTCACATTCCATTAAAATTGAATTGTAAGTTTGACACTTGACATAATATGCTTGTAAAATGCATTGCAATAGAAACATCCAAACACAAAATACTTATGAACTAGTGTAATACTCGTGCAATGCACGAGATTTTATAAATTTTCATATATATATAATAATTTGATAAATTTTTCTTAACATAATTATTAATTATTTAGATATAAAAAAGGTAGTATATCAAAGTCTTAAATATTTGAATGATGAAAATAACTAATGAATATGAGGGAAGACTTTAGAGTAAATGAATACTCCCTTCAATTCTTTTCAAAATTAGTCCCACATTAATTATATGTAAATTGATGATGATGATTAGTAGATTACATATGATGATAATTATAATATAATACTCCATATCTACTTACGTCTCATTTGCTTTCTGAATACTTCTCATATATAACTTTTACTCCTGATATGTATTGTAATCTTAAGTTATTTATAAGTTAAAAAAAATCAAATGTAATTTTATTTTTTTCCGTTTCAATGTACATTTTATTAAAACTAATTATTTTATAATTTATAATTATATATAATATATAATTAGAGATCTTTTAAATTGAAAAATAATTTAAATAGAATACAAAAAGTAAATGAGAGATATGTGATAAATACCCCTCCGTTCTTTAAAGTTTTCATTTCTCATTTTGTGGTGTTTCATTTGTTGTTCCCACAAAGAATCTTGCTGTTTATATTATAAATTTTTGACAAAATAACATTACCCCATTTTAATAATGCTTATGGTCACTAGATATATTTCACTAACTTTAATTTAACATTTTCATATTTCTTACGGTCCCCACATGTTTTCCACTAACTTTATAACAATAATAATTTTTTTTATTAATTGTGATTCTCATATTTTTTCCACTAATTTTGTTTTTTTTTTTAATGTTTATGGTTCGCTATTCAATTAAATAATATTTTCACTATCTATAATATTCAATTTAAAAAAAATTTCGTGAATATTTCTTATGGAAACTTCATTAAGTTTCAAAAGGAGTAAGACATACTTAAAGTTTAAACTAAGTTTTGTTTCAAGTAAATCTTCTATTACTTGTACCAAAATACTTTTTTACGCATTTTTTAATTAATTATATCTCGAATTATAGAAAATTAAAATTATAAAAATTTAAATATTTTAAATATGTATAAAGACGAATAAATCAAGATCCCTTAGAACTAAGAAGTACTTCTTCCGTTCCATAATACTTGTTACATTTCACTTTTTTACGCAATCCAATGCACAATTTTGATCATTAATATCTTAAACTACACTTGACTAAAAATTTTAAAAATTAAATATTATAAAAGTATGCAATTAGATGATTCAAACAAGATCCCAGTTACCTATATTTATTTTTACACATTAGTCGTTATATACAAAATAAGCTCGAACAATTAATAATACTTATAAGTCAAATGTAGGCGTAATATGTGTTTGGGTGGACTAAAAAACGGAGGAAGTGAAGTATATTTTATCTCTCCTTAAAGAAGAGAGAGAAAGGGACATAAAAATAAAATCTCCATTGAAACGTGAAAAAAGCTCAAGTGTCTCTCTCGTTCTCTTTCTTCATCATTGATCATATTCACTAGCTGTAGTGAGGATTTGAGGTCAGAGATCTTCTTTTTCTCGGTCTTTTTTTTTTGAAATTTTTTCTCGGTCTTTTGATTTCAGCTTGTTTCGTCAAATTTTAAATTTTGTTAGAAAGTTTTGCGAGTCAAGATTTTTCTCAACCTTTTTATTCCTTCAATTCTGCTTGTATTTGAGGCAGGTGTGCTTAGATCTTGTGAAGGAAGTTGTTTGATTGATAATGCGCTGTTTGATTTCTGCTTAAAGTTGTGAATTTGTTTTCTTTTTGCTAAAATTACTGTTGTAAATTGCTATAATTTGTTTCAATTGAAGACGTAAGTGGTTTATGAATGATATTTTTGAGTTTTTATTACTGGATGGTTGAATTTTCAGATAAGAGAGAGATCAAGCGGAGTAATAATGGCGCAGAGTAATTGGGAAGCTGATAAGATGTAAGTTAATTCATTGTCTTTTTTATCATCTGCAGTTTTGTTTGTTATATGTAGCATAATACTTAATATTGCAAACGTATTTGGGTTGTTTTTTTTTTTTTTCAAGAGTCATTCATCAGATGATGATATATTTTTATGGTAATGGTAATCCTTAATTGTAGTTTTATTCAGTTAAAAAAAGGTATAAACCTTTTCAATTACACTATTTCTCTTATTATTGTATCACAGTTTTGATACAAATGGTACAACTAAAAAACGAGGGGGTGTTATTTTATTTTCTTGTAAAGAAGGCTGCTTTAATATTTTTTTATGAAATTTAGGGGTTGTCTAATAAGTTTAGTGGTAATAATTTGATGCCTTGGTGAGTGAATTTAGATCTTTAGCGAGTTAGTTGACCCAGTCCCCAAGTTGAAAAAATCAAAATTTTTATTCTTGAAACCAATAGTCATGGTTGTCAAAGAACCAATTCAACCAAAAACTTAAGCTAATAAGACCCCAAGATATGTTATATACTCTAACACGTCCTCACACGAGAGCTCTTTGGGCTAAAAGTATGAATGCAATACATGCCCTCTTCATACCTGATGCAAAATATTTCACTTAAATTTGAGGAATGATTGAGATTCGAATCTGTGACCTCTTGTCACACTGACTTCTGATATCATGTCATGGAACCAACTTGACCAAAAACTAATGGTTGAGGCCCCCAAGATATGTTATATACTCTAAAGTGGCTTATATTTGATTTTAATCGATCAAGTTTGTAGTTTTATTGGTTGAGTATTTGTGTCATCCTTGAAATGTTTACTGAGGCTACGTCTTCCTCACCTTTATTATTCACTAATTCTGGTAAAACGCCTAGCTGAGTTCAGTTCACAATTTCAATTACTTTTAATAGGCACAATAAATTTGGATAAGTTCCTATGAATCCATTATAGGCAAAGTGAACACACCCTTATCATTAGATTTAGTTTGGAAGTTCCTCTAAGATTTGATTTTATAATCAGTTTAGCAATTTTGAAATGATAAGAAAAATTTATTTCAATTCTTTAGATAGAAATTAATGAGGATAAGATTTTTTTTTTACATAACCCCACTTATATGAAATGATGGGGAAAGGATGCAAAAGAAGGCAAAAGTTCGTAAAAAAGATACTTTTGCGAAATTGTGGTGAATTTTTAGTGACGACAAATTTTGAGTATAAGTTGAAGAGGTATGATAAACAAATGAGAGTTACTTGGCCAATTTTGTTTTATTATGTTTGCGTGAGGTTCAAAATCAAGGAATACACGTACTTTTATGATGTTATTGTTTTGGATCTTTTTAGATTGTATGAGTTATTTATTTATATAAGATCGTTTCATGCAGCAAAGATTGTACTTGTTTTTTTGTAATTGTAATTATCTTTGGTTCATTTATTGAAACAATATCTTTTTTTCTTCTTATCCTTTAAACTTTAATCATTTTGTTCTAGGATTTGTATCGTTAAATTCCACACTTGGGTATTTCACTTCATGCACAATACTTTTCTGAATACTACATCCATTTATAGAAGCTTGTTCCACTTTCCGTTATGAACTGTTTTTTTAAATACTTGTTCCACTTCTTTTTTAGGTTTTTTTTTTCCTTTTCTAGTCTTTAGAGTAATAATACCGCCCCTTTAAATGAGGTTAATCACCTCAATGATTGTTGCATTTTTGTTTCGCTTCCTTTTTCTTTGAATCTCCCTCAAACGTTACTTCTTAAATGTGAGCTTTTTTCTGGTGTGGAGCGAGAATCTTGCTATGCAGTACTAAATACTAATTATTAATTAATTATAATGAATTAATAACATCATAAGTTGACGTCTATCAATCAGGCATTAGTACTTCCCATTCCCATCAAAGAGGGAAGCCATCCGTCTTCTTTAAGTTAAGTGTTTATTTGTTGGATGATTTTTGGTTCATCTTTCTGTTGATTTGTGGATGATATTCTTATTTTAAGTTTTTTTGGTAAAATATCATACTATTCAAAGTTTTCTCACTTTCTGTTCTTTTGGGTGGAGGGTTTGTTTGCTATTTGGAGTCTAGTTCTATTTATCATAAGTTTATGTTTTCATTTTATTTTGTTTGTTATGACTTCCCGAACAAGCAAGCTTTGGATGGAGAACTAGAGAAGTGTAATTTTGAGAGCAATCAATATTTAAGCAGCTAGGTAGGCTGCAGCACATAACAACACTAAATTTCTATTGAATTTAACTCTTGGTATGTGATTTTCTTGTGTATGTAGGTTGGATGTTTACATCCATGATTATTTGTTGAAAAGAAAATTGCATAATTCTGCCAAAGCATTTATGGCAGAAGGGAAGGTGGCTACTGATCCAGTTGGTAATCTACTATTCGTAGCTTCGACATTGTAGATTTTCTCATTAGCTAGTGTGTTGGAGGGAATCACTATCACCGCATTATCACCATCATCTTTATTTTTTTATTTTGGTCCTTGTAGCTATTGATGCTCCTGGCGGGTTTCTCTTTGAATGGTGGTCTGTCTTCTGGGACATCTTTATCGCTAGAACAAATGAAAAGCATTCTGAGCCAGCGGCGGCTTATATTGAGGTACATTTTAAATTAATTTTTTCAATTTACATTTTGGCTACTCATGTAATTCCTCAGTACAACAATTCTTTATTCCAATGCCACTAAGTGGTTCCCGTCTAGACGGAGATTTGGGTGCTGTATATACACAATCTTACACTTTCAATAACAAAGAAGTTGTATCTATTTGATGCTTGATTGCAAATTTCATCTTCAAATTCACATGAATATGAAGCACACAAAATTTAGTGAGCATTTTTACTAAATTGTGACGATCTGGAACTGTGACCCTATCAATTATGGAAAAGAGTTGGACAGTCAGATGGAGATATGAGTTGTTAGTTACACCTTTGCTTTACATTGTTGACAAGTGCTAATGTGCGGTATTTTACCATGAGAAAAAGAATCTCCAGCGGTTATTCAAGTGAGAAAATAGTAACAAATGTAGGTATGTATATTTGAATTATATTTGAATAATGATAAAATGATCTGGCTCTAACATTGCCGAAAAGCAAATTTTATTCACCGTGAGGCTTTTGATATTTATTGGACTAACCAAAATGGCTTCATAATTGAGTTTGTTCTCTGCTATTCTTATCTGGTCTGAGTAGCACATCAGATTGGTTTATAGGGTATTATACATATCCCCCCTTCATTCCCCCGATTTGTTTTCTATTTTTTGTTTTGTTTTTTTGGGGGCTGAGATCTTTAGAGACTTAGGGGTAAATGTCTTTATTTTGTGGATCTGTGGTAACAAATAGATATAAACAGATTACATGAACTGTTTGTGATTTTTTTTTTCTTTCTGAAATGGGAATCAGACACAACAGATGAAAACTAGAGAGCAGCAGCAGCTGCAAATGCAGCAGTTGCAACTCATGCAGCAGCGCAATGCCCAGATGCAGAGAGGTGGTCCTAATCATTCGTCCCTTGGAGGTCCCGTGAATGGTGTGTATATCTAGTAAATAGTGGGTGAAGCTAAGTAATTGATCATTGGGATAGATGAAGTCTATTTTGGATACCCTCACTGACTTTATTCCGATGCATCTTCAGGTATTATGGACAACAGGATAGCCCTCCTCAAATCAGCTAGCAATCAGCAAGGGTAATGTGTTATGACTTGACAGAACTTTTAGGGATTGAGCTTTGACTATACCTACCTTTCTCTACCTTTGGAACATATCCATAATCTTGTCAACTTTGTTGATTCAGCCAGTTGATCCAAGGTAATTCTGGAAGTATGTCTGCAGCTTTGCAGCAAATTCAGGCACGACCTCATATGACTACTGTAAGTAACTCTTGTTAGTTCTATTGCTCGTCATGTTTTTACTTTCTATCCTTTGTTTTTCCTGATAAGAATCTGCTTCTTGAATTTCAACTAACCATTGATGCGCATTTGGATCATGTAGGACCTCAAAAGCGAGGTGAACATTGGTGGAGGTCAAAAGTCTTTGCCCATGGACCCTTCCTCAATATATGGTCAGGCGATTTTGCAATCAAAGTCGGGTCTAGGGGGTGCAGGTTAGATGAAGCTTTTTTCTCTCAAGGTTTTCCTTTTACTTCTCTGCATGATTTTATTCTTTTATATAGGCGATACGAATGCACTATATGAGAGAGAATTCAGCCACTTGTGAATGTTTTTTCATTCATGGACTATGATGTTAAACTCGAGTTGGCTGATAGTTTATGTATGTGATACTTTCACTTTAGTTTAGGTACATACAATGGAAGATGATACTGGGTTATATGCGTTCATTTCTCATTGTTTTATGACATTTCATTCCTGCACATTTCTCTAATTGTATTTTAAAGTAAAAGCTTATCATTTCATAAGATATATCAAATTGTTAAGGGATAAACTTGTGCAATAGCACCCAAAAATTTAAATATGGGACATCATCCATTGAGAGTATAACAAATCCAGCTCTCGAGAATACTTAATAAAGCTTTTAAATTTGTTTGTAATCTCTATCTAATGTGCACATGGTCATTAAATCTTAAAGGTTCTTTTGGCAATCTAAATCCAACCCTAATCCTATTCAAGCCTAAGATAATTAAATCCGATTTTGAATACGATTATATGATTTGACTACAAATCGGAGTCTGATGTGAATTAAATCCAACTCTGACCCGTTCCAACATCCAACATCTACTTTGTCCAAATATTTAAGTTTCTAATTTATTTTAGACAAATTTGTAACATTTCAACTATTATTTCTGCGTTCATCATGGTGTCAAACTCGTCCGAGTTTGCTCGGAATGATGAAGTTGACACGATTTTTCAGTGAAGTTTCTGGGATTGTGTTTTTCTGGTCAAGTTTCAAGATTTTATTGGGGGAGTTTGAACTCAGTCAATGAAAAGTCGATCGAGAGAGAGAGATACATATAGTGTATATAGGACTTACTTTAACTTTTCGGAAAAAAAAAGGAATATAATGTTTCTTGCCTTGATTATTGGGACTCTAGAAAACGCTAATGGGGGATATACCCCACCTAGACAGCTATTAGAGTTATTTATAGGAGTACGAGTATTTTATTTAAATTACTATACCTATTTTTTTGACATGAGCACATGACTATTTTATTACAAGTGCAACTTTTTCGCTATGCTTTCTTTCTTATGCTATTAGTACTATGAATAATATAGAAAGTCATAGACTATCTCCCTTTAAAGCATTGACAAGTTCCAATTTTCAACGTAAGTTAACTCTACGCAACTCATTAATAAACTTTTGATCAATGATTGTTTTTACATTATATCATTTATAATCCGTTTGACAAGATATTTGAATAATAAGTGCTCAAAAAACACAAATTTGTACTTGATATACTATCTCTCTTTATTTTATTGAATTTGATGATTATATCTTTTTTATAAAGTTATATTCACAAGACTATTTTTTTAGCTATTAAGAATTTGACCTATTGGAACTTATTTAAAAAATCATTATAGTTATGAATTTAGGTTTTCTTAAAAAAAATTTTTTGACAAAAAGATATCATAAATCGATTTTGTCAGAGGTCAGAGAGTTTGAGAAAAGTTAAAGGACAAAAAATCCGAGTCTACGTTAAGTCAAAGTCAAAGGTGAAAAAAATGCTCGACTTATTCAAAGCAAAGTCAGAATGTGCATGATACTACTATCTAAGCCTGTCCCATTTTCATCCCTTGGCCAGTCCGTTTATAGAAGTTGTGCCTCTGAACTAAAACAAATAAAATAATGGGAGTATTATGTAATGACTAAACTTAGTAGTTAGTATAACATAAGGCCGTTATGTAAATAATGAACAATGAACAAACATTAAATAAATGTAAAAGATTAAGTAGATATTCAATATAGAAAAATATTTGAAAAATTGGAAAAAGGCATTACAAAGCTACAAATCTAACCATTAGAATTTAGTTGTTGAAGTCATTTGTGTTCTACTTTATGTAGATGATGAGAATTGAATATATTTTCTACTACAAATAACTTTCAAAATGAATCTATAATCTGATACTTAGCTGTTTTAGATAATATTACATTAGAATATTGCTGAATTTTTTAGAGATAAAATAGTAGATATTTGAAAGTCAAATATATAAGAGTTTTCCACATTATTAGACAAAAAGTCCTAATCTCAAATTAAACCAACTTTTTTTTATGTGTAACTATTTTAAAACACTTCTATATATTAGCAAATATCACGCACATTCTTCTCTCTTTTTGGCTTTAATCAAAATGGGAAATATATATATATATATATATATATATATATATATACATATATAGGAAGAAGTTCCAGTGAGAACCATCCTTATATGAGAACCGTGAGAACCAATCAGGCTTACACAAAAGTGTTACTTTTTACTAAAAAGGTGTTACTTATGGGAAAAAAGGTGTTACTGTATTTTATGATAAAAAAACGTGTTACTTTATTTTTTTGAAAAAAATATTTTTTTCTGAAAGTAACACATTTTATGCTAAAAAGTAATAACTTTTTTTTAAAACAAAAGTAATTTTTGTTCAAAAGTAACACATTTTCTATAAAAAAGTAACACATTTTATCAAAGCGATTGGTTCTCACGGTTCTCATATAAGCTTGGTTCTCAATGGAACTTGACCCTATATATATATATATATATATATATATATATATATATATTAGCCTAAATATTAACATTAGCATTAAACTAAACAAAATGTCAGTCGACAAAATTTATACAATCGAAATGAAATTTCCAAATTGAGCAAAATAAAGTTTGTTTTGGAATTTTGAAGATGAATCAAATTTGGTGGTTTTCCTTGACTATGCCAGTGCAAGTAACTACTGCTTTTTCTGTTGCAACAACATCAGTTCTATCTACCACCACTACCTCTACTTCTACTTTTCAACTATTATTTCCTTAAATATCTGTTAAGGGAATCCCATTGTTTTTCACAATCTCTGTTATGTACTAATTTTAAACCTTTAAATGGATCCCCCAAGTACCCAACCAAAACCATTCTCACTCTTGTTGAAATTTTGGGTTTGGCTAAAGTGATGTTTATTAATCACCCTTCCACTTCCAAATAGTTAACTCATACACACCTCTTTCTTCATGGTTTGAATCACATTTTGGTTAGAGATGTCTTCTCCAAAGGTAATCCTCATGGAATAGTAACTGATAATCTACTCATGTTGATTTTTGCAATCGGTTGCTATCTTGATTATGCGCACATCGTACTTAGGCATATTTGTGCCACAACCAATTGAAATGTAACTTCTCTCCCCTATGCCACACCCACTTTTAAAATTGAGTTGGAAGAAGATATTTTGACTAAAGGATTAAATTTGTTCGAAAATATTTTGCCATCTTTTTGTATTTGTAAGAAAAGTTGTGGGGATTGGAAATCGTATACCAATTTGTCTCCTTTAGAAAAGGAAGAGTTAAAGGAAATTCATGTCAACAAATTAACACGCCTAGAAGGTTGAGGGTGTGAACTCTCGGTTTCGAGTAGATTAGATTTAGTTGAAGGTGACATTGATGATTTGCGTACTACTACCTTTGATCTTCACGTGTAAATTAATTAGGTCGTCTTAACAAAATGGACAACTTGATGAAGAAAATAAAGAAAATGTTAGTTGAAGTAGTAGAAGAAGGTGGTGCTGGTCCTAGTGGCTAGATGTTGTAAGCAGTGGTTACTTGTGTCGAAGAAGTTTTCATTACTCCCCTTCATCTTTCAAAGTCAAGGAAAACAACAAAAGGAAATTTAATGCTTCCTTTGAATTTTAAGTTTATTTTGTACAATTTGGAAACTTCTATTTGGTTGTATAAATTTTAGTTTGTTGCAAACCTTCTTTTTTGATCCGACATTTTATTTAGTTTAATGCTAATGTGAATATTTTTTGGCTAATATTAGTTATAAGTACTTCCCGTTTTGATGAAAGTCAAAAAGGGGAGAAGAAGACTGCTATTGCTATGTGATTTGTAGGAATGCTAATGTTATTGTTGCGTAAATTATGAAATGTTGATTGTGCTATGATACTTTGTTGAAATATTTATGATATTGATAAACTGTGATGTTGAAATGCTTATGATATGGATAAATTGTTCTTATGATATGTGGTCCATTTTTGGTATAAGCTTTCATATGATAAGTTGACTACATGTATGATATGTTGTGTTTATGTTGACTTTTTGAATTTGGATATTTGCTAATGAACAGAATTGTTTTTGGCTTATCGAAATGAGATTAAGACTTTTCTTTAATTTGACAAACTTTAAAATAATTTAAGTTAGTTATATATATTTTGACTTTTATCATGGGGGAGATTGATGAAAGTTTAATTTGGTAAACTTTGTTTATATATGGTTGGAATTTCATCATTATAAAGGAGTTGAGTCTTCACTAATAACTAATTTTGCCTTAAATATTAAAGTGGACTAGCTTCTTTGACCATGCTAATGAGCATTGTCTGCAGGTTTGAATTCTGGCATCAACGGTCTTCCTTTGAAGGGTTGGCCCCTAACTGTAAGTCACCTTACTTGTCAAAGTCCATGGAATAAAATAGACATTTGTGGAACCTTGCTTATTATGGATGTTTGTGTATATATATAGGGAATTGACAACTTGAGGATGCAAACTCCTAAGCCTCTGATTCAAAATCAAATGCTTTTGGCGGCACAGCAGCAGCAAGTCCTGTCACAGGCTCAGGCACAAAACAGCCTTGGAAGCCCACCTAGCTATGGAGATAATGATCCTAGAAGATTTGGTGGTTTGCCAAAGGGTAGCTTGAATACAAAAGAAGCTCAATCTGCAAGAAATGACGTCTGCTCTCCAATGCAAGCAAATTCACCGCAGGTCAGTTTCTGCTTTCTGCTGCATAAGAAACATTTAGTTTGGTGTTTATTGCCTAGAAAAACTAGTGGATGGTAACTTACATATATTCATTGACTGGATCTTTTGTAGGGTCTCCTAAAAAGTTTTGGTTTATTTTATTCTATTTAACAAAATGTTGCCTAATTTGCACCATAAAACTATGTAGTTTAGTGGTTAAGAAAGAGTATAATTTTTAACAAGAGGTTAATAGTTCGAATATTGACCACTGATAACTGTAGCCCCCTCTTATCTTTTGGCTTAAGATCCGCCACTCATATTTGTCCCATGACACTATAGCTTACTAATAAAATTCAATTTTTGCTGAGTTTGATTGCTGCTTAGCAAAAAATTAGTCAAAAGCCAGCTTCTAGGTGGTTTGAGTGCAAAGGTTGAAGTTTTGTCATCAGAAAACTGTAGTTTTGGTTTGGGTGCCTTCGTTGTTTTTACAATTGATTACTTCGTATAAATTTATTTAAGAAAGAGGGCTATCGTCTCAACATTCGTTTATCACCATTATAGTCATATGAGCATAAGTAATGTTTTTATTTTTGACTTTGTATAACGTTTCGATTAGTCTCTTTCTTCCCAGGAAACATCATGTTATCACAAAAAATATTGCAACTTTGGTCGGAAGAGATTTAGTATAAGTACAAAAGAATTGGGATGTTAATATAATCTGCAATCTCTTCCATGTTAATTTTTATTTTTGTTATGTTTATGTACTCACGCAGTAGGAAATTTCTCTGATTTTTCATGCTTTATGTGTATTCACAGATGAAAATGAGTCAGATTCAACAATCTTCTTCTCAGCAGCAAGACCAATTACAACAGCAGCAATTACAACAGGTTGGCTTTTGTCTCACGAAACTAATACCAAGACCTTTTGTACATTTCTTTTTCTTCACTTCCCCCATTGTATTCCTTGATGCAAACAGAACATGAATGTTTGTTCCTTATAGAATTTCTCGTTTATTTGAACTTGTACAGAGTGATTATCCGAAATGAGATATGAAAAACTTCTAAAGCCAATAATGAAATGTCATAAGGCCTAAACGCATACGAAAACCTCCCCCGTAATTTTGGCTCGTGACAGCTAGAAATCCGAAACCATTTGGATCAATTTACCAATTGTGTACTTTGGGGTGCAAATTCTGATCCCCCCTCCCATAAAAGATATTGAGGGTTTGGATCCATTGTGCCTATTTTTGGGACATGGCGTCGGGTATAGTCAGTTATTCACATTGTCTGCCAATATCTCCTTCCCTCTCTATCGCACACACATGCATATGCATCCATGCATATGTAGATGAAAGTGTTACTATGATGCAAGGGTTTGACGGTAAAGTTTTGGTTCCCTTGACAAAATTGACTTGCAACCTTTCTCAAAGAGACATTCTTTGCCAATGTTGTAATCTGCTATTTATCTAATTATATTTGTTTCTCATTCTATCAAAAAATAATCGTATCATTTACATTTAATTTGACTTTTATTTTATTTTTTTTCATTTCTTTAGCAACAGAATAACAGAAAAAGAAAACAACATTCTTCTTCTGGACCTGCAAACAGTACAGGCACAGGCAACACGGTAGGCCCTTCACCTAACTCTCCTCCATCAACTCATACACCTGGTGACGGAATCGGACCAGCAAACAGTATGCAGCAGGTGAACAGCATGCCTAAAAGCTTAATGATGTATGGTGCTGAAGGAACTGGAGCGCTCGCTTCATCTTCAAATCAGCTGGTTTGTGAAAATATTTCAATAATATGTTTAATTTTTGAGTGTAGGCTATTTTTAGTGGTGAATGTTTGTTAAGGCCCAAAGGGGCCCAACCATAGAAAAAAAGCGCGGATCTCATCGCGATTGCGGTAACGGTCGCAATGTCACGGGTACGGCTCATCGTGTTGTTACGACTCGTTTCGCGGACATCGTACTGGTGAATGTTAACTTGAACAAAATTAATTTATCATAGTCATTCAAGTTTTCTAGAAAATATATGTAAATTAAAGCTTATAATAACCTTTTATTTAGAATCTAATTTGCTTAAAAGGAGATATTAATGGCTAATATGATAGAAATTCCATTTACAACCAGACATTATAATTATGCAATTTAGAAGTTTGGTTTGTTCAAACTGGTTCTTTAATATTTATTTTTCATTTTTTTTATACAGGATGATATAGAGCAGTTTGGAGATGTTGGATCTTTAGATGATAATGTGGAGTCGTTCCTGTCACATGATGGAGGAGATGGAAAGGATCTCTATGGAACACTTAAGCAAAGTCCAGCTGAGCCAAAAGCAGAGCCCTCCAAGGGTAGATGTGCTAGTTTACTCAATTGCGCTTGATCGGCATAATTTCCTTTATATTATTTTCTCATTGAAGCTACTGTGTTATCAGGCTTTTCGTTTGCTGAAATGGGATGTATACCTACGAGGAATAAGGTCACTAGCTGTCATTTTTCTTCAGATGGGAAGTACCTGGCTAGTGCCGGACATGACAAGAAGGTATTATGTTTTATATGCATCACTTGCCATTGATTGATGTATATATCTTGTTCTTCAATTTCTCTGCACTAGAAATATTTCATATCACTAAAATTCGCCTTTCTTGCATAATGTCCACATACTTTTGCAAGCGTACACATGTAAAATGTGTTTTCCTCTCTCAATTAGGCTATGCTCTGGAACATGGATAATTTGCTAACAGAGAGTACTCCCGAAGATCATCAGCTTATAATCACAGATGTTCGTTTCAGGCCAAATTCTACCCATCTAGCAACTGCTTCATTTGATGGATCTGTGAGACTATGGGATGCTTCCAATGTTAGTTTGCAATTTTCAGTTTTTTTGATTGTTTTCCTCTTTTCTTTTTAAAAAACTAAAGATAAAATTAAAATTAACATGTTGGCTTTCTCCTTGCAGCCTAGCTATTGCATGAATGTCTACCCTGGAAGAGGAAACCCTGTTATGTCTCTTGATTTTCATCCCAAGAAAAACGATCTTTTCTGTTTTTGCGACAGTAACAATGAAATTCACTACTGGAGCATCAGTCCATTTGCACCTATACGTATGTCCAAGGTTAGTTGCCTTTATAGTTTTATAATTTAGTTTTTACATAAAACTAATAAGGATGATTATCATCATATTATTATAATCATCTGGTTTGCATCATAGACACTAATTATCGGGTAACGCAGGGAGGTACTGCACAAGTGAGATTCCAACCAAGAGTCGGACAGCTTCTTGCAGCTGCATCAGATAAAGTTGTTACCATTTTTGATGTTGAGTCAGACAGGACAACACACTCTTTCCAGGTTAGTTTGAAGATTAGGCATACTGATTTCCAGTGAAATTTTTGGAGGTGCTTATATTTGCTTATTATTGTGTTCAACATTTTGCAATTGACATTTTACTTGCCTTTTGCGAGTAGCCACACTCTGATGTTGTGAACTACATTTGCTGGGATTCAAGTGGAGAACTTCTGGCTTCTGTCAGTCAGGATAGTGTTAAAGTTTGGTCATTGAGTTCCGGAGAATGCATACATGAGCTGGGCGCAACTGGGAATCAGTTCTATTCTTGTGTATTTCATCCCAGTTATCCAACACTTCTGGTGGTTGGAGGAGCAAGGGTAAGTTCTATTCCTTGATGGAGGACCTTTGTTGCTATCCTGAGGTCTCTTCTTTTCTTTTCTTTTTTTTTTCTGGGAGGGGGATGAGGGTGGGGGTGGGGAGTGGTGGTGGTAGGGCTGGTGATCTGATTTTTTAACAACCTTAAAGAAGTGCCATTGCGGAACATACAGGACATGGGAACCCATTTTTTCTGTTCGAATTACAGCCCAAAGACTAACTGGATTAGTAAACTCCTAGGCCAAGGCCTAGACCAGCAATGATTGACACACTATCAAATACCTTCCATAATAAAATTGTGGTACTTAAATTACGAGAAAAAAATGCCAACCTACTGGTTAGCTGGTGGGAGTGCTACGAATGGGTTCACTGCTCATACATGAATCTTACTGCTTTTTAGTTATCACCGAAAGCATCCGAGTTACATCTACTGATAAGGCAGTGTGTACTGTCACCAGTATCGTTTGGATGTTTAAATGCTTTACTGGATATTTTAGTAGTTTTATTTTCTTTAATTGATCATATCCATATAATTGAATATTATGTGCCCATGGGGACTTCATCAAGATTATTTACAGAATCATCAATGGTTTACTTTTTTTACATAATAAGGAAAGGAAAGAAATCGCTTTTAATTCACAAATTAACTTTGCTTTCCATTATGTTTACAGTCCTTGGAGTTGTGGAACATGGCTGAGAATAGGAGCATGACAGTTCCAGCACACGATAACATTGTATCAGCTTTGGCAGCGTCTATAACTGGTATGGTTGCTTCAGCAGGGCATGATTACTCTGTTAAGCTGTGGAAATGAAAGGGTGTTTATGAATAATTCCCTACAATCCTAACAAGTATTGTTCCAAAAGTTCATAGAATTCCGGGAAGTAAATGCTCGTGCTCCAGAATTTAGTAGTAGTTCTACTCGTTGTAATGAATCATACGGGAGTTGAGCCAAGTCGGAGTGTGTTGATGGAGATATAGAAGACGACAAAGACTATGTTTCCTGAAAAAGTTACTAGCACCGCCTTTTAATGTTTATTTTTTAGGTTGTCTTGTATTTATCTTGTTTTTCTTTCCCCCATCTCCCCTATTTATATTACTCCTACTTAATTATGTTCAATTTTTGTTAGTTTTCTGTCCGTAGAACGTTTTTTCGAAGACATCAGCTATGAACTTGTAAAGTCTTGGTCTTGTAACACTTTTCTATATGATTCTTAATTGTTTGATAGTGCATTTTGTTCTATAGGCGCTAAGGCATATGTCAAGACTCACTACTCACCAGTGCAATTGCCAGTGACGAAACTGGACTAAGCTGTTTTCGTATTGTTAGATCAACTATGTAGACTTATGTTCCGAACTCAGGGCCAGTTTAAGTTCTAAAGGGGAGAAATATCTCTCCCAAACAAGAGACTAGCTTCGAACTACATACTACCAAAAACCGACTGTTCAAACTAAAGGCCCTTCCCTCGGGCCCTGACTTTGCATGGGAATACTGGGTTGAGTCTACCTTATTGGCTCAGTTTAGAGGACAGATGAAATGTATATTACATTTCTAGTTCACTTCAACATCTACATACCAAATTGAACTTTCATCCCCTCTATCGATTATTTGATCATGGTATTTGTTACTCTAGTAATTGACCATTTTCTCGAGTGAGATATTTGTTTTGCACGATTGTGTTCTCGTGGTTATGGTCATACTCTTTTGTGTCAATGAGATTGTAGTATTTCAAATTTATTAGGACATTCTATTTAAGGGCATAGATAGTTTTTATAATCATAGTTTATTAAAGGGAAATAATATATAGATTTTATATCATTTTAATATTATTTTTAATAATTAATGACTTTTTTTGTTTTTATTTAATTCTCTCACATTAGTTAGTTTAAGAGATTCTCTTAAAAGCTTAATATAATTATTAATGAAGAAAACTTGTTAATAAGAGTTCATGGTTTCAAATTAGTCTTCTACTATTATCTACACATTAAGGGGGTGTTTGGTATAGTTTTTTTGGGCCTAGGTAATGGATTCATTTAATCCAATCCATTACTAAGGGGGTGTTTGGTATAGTTTTTTTGGGCCTAGGTAATGGATTCATTTAATCCAATCCATTACTAATTGTTTGTTATGTGATATGGATAATCCAATCCGTTACCTCAAGGAAATGGATTACCTTACTTTATTACTGCTCATTTCATTCCTCAATCAATATCCGTTACTCTCTGTCTTCTCAAATACAGTGCACTTCTCACAAGCCTCTGCGTTACGTTCTTCGACATTGTTCTTCCATTCCTGGTAAATCTTTGGTCTTGATCTTCTCTGCTTTTTCATTCCTCCATCTCACTAATGCTTTTAACATCCCGTCTTTTGTTTTTTGATGTTGATTTTCTCTATTGTTCATATTTCTTGCTCAATTTGTTTTGTGTAATATGAACCCTAACTATTTTTGTTGAGTTAGGGTTTTGAATTTTCTACTGGTCTTTATGATTATTGATTGAAAGTCAAAATCCACAATGTCTCTACTTTTCATACATGCTTTCTGGTCTTCATACTTGCATTACTGAATTGTTCATGTTAATTGTAATCTAGGTGTTTTAGATTCCTTTTTATTTACCCCTCTTTATATGAATAGATTTGGAAAACAACTTATTTAGCATATTTTTCAGTTTGCTTGCTTATGAATTTTGCACAATATTAGTAGTTGTAATTCATTTTCAAGCTCCTGCTCTTCGATTTTAAATGTTTTGTCTTAGGATTTGCTCCAGAAAGCTAATTGAATTAATTATAGGAGTATATGACATATATACCAAAGCTACAATTATAAACTTGAGCTTTTGGCTATAAGATATCATAAACTAATTGAATTAATTGAGTAATAAATAATACTTAGCAACTAGTTAATTTGGGAGAATAAAATGTAGAGATGATTAGTATGAATAAAGGGGAAGTGAACAAGTTAATTTAAGAGGAGTTTTATACACATGAGTAGATAACAAACCTCTCGAATGCTTGTATACTATCTTTTGTAATTGTCTTTGTTTACATTCAATCTTTCGATATACATTTTCATTTTACATCATTACGTAATTGTCATAAAATTTATTGCTTATTTTTATTTTTCTTTATGATTTTTTGATATTCAGCTTACTATTATTGTCATAAATGGATCGGCTTACACAATCACTACAAAGAAAAAGAAGCCTAAAACAACTTCAATTCGTTGTTATTAATGTCATTGTTGTTCTTATGATGTATTGGGTTTGGTATACAACGAGTGTTGCTACAGTTAAGGGTGTTCAATTGATCCAAAGTAAAAGAGATAGAAAAATGTTACGCTTAAAAGTTATGCATCGCTTAATACAAGAAAGTGATGTAAATTGTAAAAGTGAACTCCGAGTTAATAGACGAACCTTTAATATTATTTGTGAGATGCTTAAGGAGATTGGAGGCCTCACTCGGACAAAAAATATGTCTCTTGAAGAGATAGTTGCTATGTTTTTGTATACTTTAGCTCACCATAAGAAAAATAGATCAATTGCTCACTTTTTCTTAAGAAGTGGAGAAACTGTGAGTCGTCAATTCAACTTGTGTCTAAGGGCTATACTTAAGTTGCATGATCATTTGCTATACAAGCCCACACCAATATTGGAAGAATGTGAAGATGAAAGGTGGAAACCCTTTAAGGTACTATCGCCTTAAAATCTAAAGTGTTACCTACAATAATGTTATTTGTGTTTAAACAAGTGATTTTTTCTGTGATTTTATAGAATTGTTTAGGAGCTTTGGATGGTACCTACATTAATGTAAATGTGCGTTCCCAAGATCGTGGAAAATACCGGACAAGAAAAGGTACCATTGCTATGAATGTGTTGGGTGTTTGTGCACCCAACATGCAATTTATCTATGTTCTTCCAGGTTGGGAAGGCTCGGCACATGATGTCCGTGTCCTTCGCAATGCTCTTTCTAGACCAAATGGCTTTAGAGTTCCTAGAGGTAATCTAAATCTATATATTTAAAAGAAAAATTATATAGTTAATAAAACTCACTTTAATCATCCAATTTCAACAATTTTGAAGGTTGTTATTATTTGGTTGATGGGGGGTATACAAACTGTGAGGGTTTTCTTGCTCCGTATAGAGGGCAACGATATCACCTTAAAGAATGGACAGATAAACAACCGCAAAGTGCTGAAGAGTACTACAATTTGAAACATGCTCGTGCAAGAAATGTAATTGAGAGGTGTTTTGGGCTAATTAAAGGAAGATGGAGTATACTTAGAAGCCCCTCATATTTCCCCATTCGAACTCAAGGTCGCATTGTGATGGCGTGTTGTTTACTTCACAATTTAATTAGGAAAGTGATGCCGACAGATGATATAGAGGAAGAGGATTTGAGTGATAATGATTCGGATGACGATTTTGATGATGAGGTTGAGTACATTACTACAATAACTACCTCTGATAAATGGACTAATTATAGAAACACATTAGCTCAAGATTTGTTTAATGCTTGGAGGGCAAGAGTTAGACAAGGTTTGTAATAAGTGATTGTTTGATTGTTTGATTGCTCACACAAATGTACTAATAGATTCTTTGAAAATAAGATTCAATGATAATCATGTGTTGAAGTTCAATTTCCTGTTACATTTTGACTATCGTGAACAGACATATATAAATGATTTTCTTTCACTTAATATGAATTTTCAGGTACTTGATATGGAGGCGAATACCATTAGCCTAGAGGGAAGTAGTAGAGGAAGGGGCAAGAATAAACGCTTTTGGAAATGTCAAGAAGATTCGATGCTAATAAAATATTTACACCAATTGTCTATTGATCCTAAGTGGAAGGGTGAGGGTGGGTTTAAAAATGGTTACATGAATAGGTTGGAAGAGTTGATTAACGGTGAGCTTCCTAGTTGTGGTTTGAAGGCTTTTCCGCATATTGAATCAAGAATCAAACATTGGTCAGAAAAGTACAGTGCACTAGCTGAGATGTTGTCTACTTCGGGTTTTGGGTGGGATGCCGACAAGAAGATGTTGCAAGTAGAGAGAGCGGTGTTTGATGAATGGGCAAAGGTAAAGTTTTCTGGGATCTTTATGCATTACTTTCTGTATACTGTGTAAAAGGTCTGTTAGGATTAGGATGAACTATGCCGACAACATTTTTAAGCCAATTTTCCTTTCCCTCCTTAATTGGTGTTCCTGAACTACTTGGTCAGAATACACAATTTATTTTGTAGTGGATTAATTTGCTTAAAAGCTTATGTTTTTGTGTGTACTTAGTTTATTTGTCAAATTTTTTACTTGATAATTCTTGTTTTGAAATAGGTTCATAAGAAGGCTAAAGGATTGTATGGGGTACCTTTTCCTCACTATGACATCCTGGAGGAGATTTATGCTAAAGATAAGGCCACAGGTGATCAGAGTGAGTCTTTTGTAGGAGCAATCAATTGCATAGATGTTGAAGTTGCAAAGAAGCAGATTTTCATAGATAGTGATGAAGATGATGCAGAGTCAAGAAGTCAGTCGACTACTCACTCTGTACAATCCAAGAAGCGCTCTATTAAACAAGAGAAGGATGATTCAACATCTTCAAAAAAACCCAAGCTCAAGGAATTTAAGGGAAAGAAAACTCTTCAAGGTGATGTTGATAAATTGGTTTCTTCCCTCCATGATGCTACAACTAATTTCGGTAAAATTTTTGATAACATTAATGCCAATCTTGGCACGATGGCTAGTGCGTGGGCTAAAGCTGAGGAGAGAGAGCAGAAGATGGATGAGAAGGTGAACAAAGTTCTAGAAGAAGTTATGAAATTAGATGGCGTCTCACCCTTTGAAGCTTTGGAGGTAGCTACAATTCTCATTGCTGAAGAACACAAGCTCCGTATTTTTTATCAAGCTCATTCAAACCTCAAGAAACAATATGTGCTCGATCTTCTCAAGAAAAACTAAAATGGTCTTCTAAAAAGGAATATTTAGGTGCTTATTCCCTAGTTTATACACTTCTGCATTTCGAAAATGAAAAGTAATTGTTATAGCATATTGCAGATTATTAGTTGAAATGTTATAGTTATGTTTAGTTTTGTTTAGACTTGAATTATGTTGAGTTTTATCAAGGAAATGATGGTTAATGCATGGAGAAAGTTGGAAAATGTGGGGCTATAGTTTATTTTTGATGTAAGATTGTTCATTTGTTATCTTAATTATAATGTGACTTTAAGAATTTAAGCAAGGATCCAACATAAAAAGCATATCAAAACCAAACAACAAGTAAGGGAAACGTAAACAAGTGTTTCCCTTACATAGTTATACCAAACAACAAATAACCATATCCCTTACCTTTACCCTTACCCCTCTTTATCAATTTCCTTTCCATTACATTTTCTATAACCATACCAAACATCCCCTAAGAGCTTTTAAATGATAATGTAACAATTTGAAAGCAGAAATATACATTTATTTTGCTAACTCTAGGTCAATAACGGTTATTTGCCACTTTGACAAATCACACTTATGTGGAAAGATTTAATAGGGTGACTTTTTTATATTATAATTTATCTTTTTGTGTTTTATTTATTTTCTTAATATATCTTGTTTTTTAGGGTGATTTACAAATCACCTTGATTGATTATGATTTTCTACTATTATAATGTGTAATGTTCATCAAATAATGATAGACTATAATAATTGAAACAGCTAAGCTACTCAAATTAGATAATTGGTGACGTTGTGTCGCCCAAACCCCAACCCCATAATTTTTTTTGTTTTTTCATTTTAGAATATTTTTTTTTTAATAATACCTGATTCATTAATAAAGAGTCATACGACATCTACATCAGAGATAAAAATTAGCAAGTACATAGCAACTAAAACCAAATATAATTCAAAAATAACAAAACTACGATCGTTGTGTATGAGATCTGACAATTCTGAATATCCTCTCCCACATCGCTGTTTGATACAACCTTCTACGAGGGGGTCTTTCGATCTGTTGTAGTCTTGGGATAGAATTGAATTTACGTAGTTGATGATAATTGCAATTTTGATGTCTGCTGCATCATCGCATTAATCTCTACCAACAAATCAATTAAAAACCAAAATTTATAACTCCAAATTCTCACAAGGAGAGACTTCAAAACCCAATATATGGGTAGAATCAACCCAATGAATGGGTAAAACAACTCTTTTACAGGGAGAGGACAAAAAATTATTCTAATCATATTAAAAAAACTTAAAAAGGAGAAATTAGAGGCTTACCATCAATCTTTAAAGACTGATGATAGCCCAAAACTAATTATAGATATTAGGGTTTTTTTTTAAAGAGAGAAGAGAGAAAAAGAATTGGGGGGCTAGGGTTTAGCCTAAACTTTTACATTAGACAACACTTGTTTCAATCTCCATTTTAGAATATTTAACTTTAGAAGAGAATTTTTTTTGATTAGGTTTTGCTTTTTCCCATTGAAATATTTCATTTAAGAGAGAAAAAAAAGCAAATATGATTTCTAAGAGGTATATAAAAATTAAATAATTAAGTTTATGTTGCTTTTTTAATACTCTTAATTTATGTTTTATTCTTAATCTATAGGTTGAATTATAGTCAAGTAGAATTTTATTTGATCCGTCTTATTGTAAATTTTATTAATACCAACTTATTATAATTTTCACTCAAAACACAATTGAAGATATTTATGATCGAAATACTCCATTGGAAACGTATCTCAAATAGAGTATTAGGAAAAACGAAATATTTTTAGTTCAACTGGTTTTGGGTGAGACAACCTTATAATGAGACCGTCAATTTGGGCCGGCCCAATTCGCGCGTGTAACAACCTCAGGGTGTTTTTAAAATTTTTGATCTTAGATGTATCAATTTTAACCTAAAAGACATCAATTTTCAAATTGGTACCTTCAATATCAAAATTGATAAATACCCAGCAAATTAAAATATCAGTATCTCTACATTTACTCTACATTTTTTCTCAGGCTCAATCCATTAAAGCTTATTGTCTACATTTACTCCATATTTTTTCTAATGGATCAACCCAATTAAAAATTATCTCTCAAAAAAACCGTATCTCAAAAGAATTTGTGTTAAAATATTATTACACTCACGAATGGGCCAATCCAAATTGACTATCTCTCCTCAAGCTTTTGTGTTTTCCGTTTGGAACACCGAACAGCCGTGTCATTAGTCATTACTTAGCTTAAAAAGCCTTCCTAGAATATGTGATCAGAATTCAGATCATCAAAAGAAATCAAAATTGTGATGTACAGCTGCATAAACATCTAAAATCTCTCCCTTGTCCGCTTCTCTTTCTCTTTGTCTCTTCCTTCAACAAATTCTATTTCCTAGGGTTTTTTTTTACTTTTTTTTGATCTTTATTAAGACCTTTAATTATTGTTTTCATTCAATTCTTCTTTATCCATGGCCGATGAATCTCTCTCTTGTTTCTCACTTGAAACTGATGAGGAATCTGTGTCTGATTCTTTCGTTTGCTGCGTTTGTTTGTAAGTTTTTTGTTCATCGTTCACGTTATAAAGTTTAATTTTTTATTTGTTTGCTCAATTAAAGTTTTAATTGTATAATGCTGTTAAATGATACTGTGATTTTTGGGGGTCTCAGTTTTTGATTTCTTCTCTAAGATATACATTGATTCTTCTGCTTTGGGATGATTAAGAAATATTGATTGTAGACAATGTTGATAGATGAAATTTTGCAGGTTTAATGAACGTAGAATTGATGAATTTTCTCTCCCTTGTAATTAGAGTTGTATTTTACAGAGTATCATTATCGATTTAATGCCGTTTTGAATTGACTTGATAAAATAGAAGTTAAAGGTCCTCGTATACAAACTGAAAATCAGGCATGCTATTTCGATCACAAGAATGTATACTAGGTTGCGGGTTGGTTTGTTTACAATTTTTGTTGCAATCTCTTTGGAATCGTTTTGGCATACATTAGTCTTTTTGATTAACATAGGATGCTGTGCTCGTGATTCTTCCCTGCAAGGCCTGTTGAAGTTTCTTTTGTAGGAATTTTAGGTTTTGCTACTGTGTTAGTCATACTATGTAGTCTCGCTCAATTCTCTTTGGTTCTCCCTAGGTCGGTTGGGGTCAATGTTTCTAATGTTGATGCCTATCTAGGTGGTAGGAAAGGGGTGCTGTTGATGTGGAATGTGGAATTTTCGGACTATACCAATTGATGTGTGATGTGTCTCTTGTGAGTACTGTGAGGTTAAGTAGAAAACTTCATTTTGTAAAATGACATCCGTCCTATCCAATGGAGATATAATTTCAAATGCATGTCTTATTTCTTGTGCCCACTGAGGGAATGGATGAGGCGTGCACTTCTATTTTTTCTTGTGTATAGCTTGTTTTGTGTAGGTTTTGGCTTTCTTGTTTTGTGCACTTCCATATTTGATCATATTGCGTCATTTTTCACAACCATATCGCCCTTTGTTTCTAATATGCCCTTACCTGCATGAGTGTTACAATTCTTCAGCTTCATCCTAGTTAAAGATGTCATCTTCTCACCTACCAACTTCTTTGACTCTATTAACAAAAATTTTTAGTATTCCCTTTGTTTAGACTCTACCTCTCAATTTGATTTCATATGAACATCAAGAACTAGCAGTGTGACTACACTTTCACCCAGTGAACTTCGGTTTAAGGAATTTTCTCTTTTAGTTTTTCTATTCACGAAGTAATCAATTCTACTAGATTATTGACTAATTATCTATCCATCATAGTACTAAATGTTTTTTCATCTTATCCTTTTTTGAATACCATGAGTTGCATATTCTCCTTTCTCTTTTGAATATTATGGCCCTTTCTAGTAACCTATTGTGTTTTTAGCATGCCAAAAATGTTAATTTTACGTTGTCTTTTACATCTTTAATTGTATGTATTTACTCGAAAGCATTTTAACGTTCCAATATGACAAATTGACAATATTAGCTTATATTTTATTTGTTTCTTTAGTTTCTTATCAATGGACACCTCATAGTGCAAAAATAAGGTTGCATTGCATCACATCGCCTTGTAAAGGTTTCCAAAATATATGAATCGATATTCCTCGTGTTGTAAAAGTGTAAAAAAACCTTGTTTTCTTGGTGCAAAAACAAGACCGCAATGTAAAGGTTTTCAAATTTACTAAACCAATTTTATTCCCGTTGTCAAGGTGCAAAATAGATTGTGTTCTACGTGATTTAAGAGATTTCTCATGATTTCGTCCGATAATTGGCGATATGACAACTGTATTACTCCCCTTACCACATCAACGTGTTGTTTTTGCATTGTGCTTGTTTTGGTTCATTTCAAGAGATATCTCATGCCTTATGTCGCAAATCAACTTTGCAGTAACTGCATCACCTAGTCGTTAGCACGATCATGACCTCTACTGTATTTTGCACTATTTACATTGCATTTGGAAAATTTGATTCGCCACTTTTGGGCAGGAACTTAGCAACCCTTGTATAGTTAATAGTAATACTACACCTAAAGAGGTAAAACGTAAAGCCCTTGGTCATTGCTTCTACTGACGACATAGAATTAGAGAATAGGCGATGTTGAGTAAGGGACAACCTTACTCATGACTACTTGTTTTCTTGTTCATTTTGATTCTATTTAGTAAAAATTGTTTGTTAACCGAAGTAGTTTATGGTTGATCTTCTTTTGAGGATTTTTTTGAGGATTTTTTTTGCTTTCGTGGGTGTCACTCAATCTTTTGGGATTAAGGCTTTGGCATTGTTGTTGTTGTTGTTGTTATTATTGTTGTTGGGTGCCACTCAATGGCATCTGGTAATGGAATATTGATGGAATGTTGTTTTTGAATTTGAGATAACAATTTCTTATGTCAAGCCTCTCAATGTTGCAGGGATCTACTATACAAGCCCATTGTGCTAGGTATGATAATCTCTTAATTGGAAATGTTAAGTCAGAATTTGATTGTTATATCAAATAATTCTTTTGTTCGTTTTTACAGAGTGTGGTCATGTTTCCTGCTTCTGGTGTGTTCATAAATCCATGGACAGTTTTCACGAATCTCATTGTCCGATTTGTAGACATGCATATCATCACTTTCCTACTATCTGCGAAATGCTGCACTTTTTGCTTTTAAAGATGTATCCTTTGGCTTACAGAAGAAGGGAGAAACAAATTCTTGGTATGTTTGATTTCGTGAGTGTCTTGTTTTTTCCTTGTATTTTAAAATCTTTTCCGAGACACCTATATGATAAGTTTTAATATTATGAAAAGGAAGTGTGGAACAACTGTGTTTCCCACTTTTTGCAATCATATCAATTCCTCACTAGAGAAAATGTAAGGCATTCTTGAAATTTGATCTTACTTAATCATAATTTAAAAATTTTTGTTTTATGTTTACTTAACATGATTAATTTAATGGTTTATATGCTATGAGAAAGGTCAAAATTTGACCTTGAAAATTGTGGTTGCCTTGTATGTATGACGTGTACTCGTGTTCGTGTAGCAATTATTGACTACAGAGTGAACTGTCCTTTTTTTTTGCTTCATCCGCTTTTTCTTTAAAGTTTTGATCCTGCTTAGATGACATAGAAAGGTGGCTATGATCCCCATTCCCAAAAGGAGTAGTATAATAAAATGAGCATAATAAGTGCTACATCCTATTTATTACTGTTAAGAGTAGTATAACAAGGTTCTTCTTACTCATAGTACACAGAAAAATACTTGAAGGTGCAACTGAGATCAGGAACTCTATCTGATGACACATAATTGAGCATATTCTTAGTCCTAACTATTTTTGTGTATCTATTTTATATTTAATGACCTCTATTGTATAGTCCTAACTAATTTTTAATGTATAAGGAAAGATATATTTTCTTAACTAACTAAAAGATTTAGGAAAGATGAAGAGCGAGAATAAGTTAGTCATTGTGCTGCATGTTAGATGATGTGATATTTGCATGGATACAAATGGATGAAAAGGAGTAATTCATAGTTCATACAGTGAAGTTTTGATTAATTCTTTCAAATATAGCCATATATATATATATATATATATATATATATATTCCATTCATTTTAAATATATCATTACCTTGAGGCTTGAAAATCCATTGAATTTATTCCTATGCATGGTTTTTTATTTCAAGCTGAATTTCTACTTTGTCACGAATAATGTGTCGCTTCATACAGTTTAGTTCCTTTTTGATTTTTTAATATGATGTGTTACTAACATCTAATGTTTTCAATTATCAGCGGAGGAAAAGAAGACTGGGTTTTTCTCACCACAGCTTGATTGCAAAGAGCTCAACGATTCTTCAAAAATGGCCAGTAATGGTTCAAGTGCTGCTGATGTTGATAGATCTTCTGAAACAATTTTAATGTCTGATGTCCTTTGTCCAGCTTGCAAGCAACTTCTACATCGTCCAGTAGTTCTTAATTGTGGCCATGGTAATGTTTGAACTGATATGTTTGTGTTTTTCTATCCCTTTCTCGTGTTAATAGGTTAAAATATTTCATCATTTGAGGGGAATATTTTTGTACAACTTTGTCTGATCTTAAGTTCCATATTCTTCCACTTGTTTGATATGCGTTGTTTTCATATTCCTTTCCAGTATATTGTGAAGTTTGCATCGAGGTTCCAGAAGATGGAAACATAGTATGCAAGGTTTGCAAGTGCTCACAACCACGTGGCTGTCCAAATGTTTGTTTGGAGTTCAATAATTTTATAGAGGAGCGATTTCCAAAAGAATATGCCACACGGAAAGCAAGTACTGAACAGAAACAATCACATTTTCAGCAAAAGAATCCATCCAGTATGTTCTTTGACTTTCTTCCTCCTCTTGAACACATATTGGTGCAATTAGTAATGTTTATGATATTAGTTAGATCCAGTTTCCCCCAACATCAGCTTACTTAATGAAAAAAGAATCATATCTTAGAATATAAGTCAGAGACAATACGGATTTGGAAACTTGATTAACTCCTTGAGAGAATGCTAGATGCATGATGATGTGACATCACCCAAGTACATCTTAATTTTTTGATCTTCATTCCTCCTCTAGATGCATGCTGATTAACTACTTTCTTCCTCCTCTAGATGCATGATCTTAATTATTTAATTAACTACTTCCTTCCTCCTCTAGATGCATGATGATAGCAAACCATACTAGTACATGTTAATTTTTTTGATCTTTATAAAATCTTGTATCACTTGTTGTTACGAAAGTTGAATGCTAGTGGATGATGTGACCTCACCCAAGTAAATAATCCTTAACTTTCCTTATGACAATTAGAAAAATTATCTATTTATAGGCACAATGCAAAAACAAGGACGCATCACCGTATCGTAAAATTTTTTTAGTTTACCGCGACCGAAATATAGGCCACATTGACCATGTAATTTATCGAGAAATCCGTTTCACGATCATGACCAAAATTGTCTTTTTGTACTATGTTTATGGGCATAGAAAAAATACGGCGCAACCCTGTATTGAATATGGACTAGGTAGTTTGCTGAAAGAGCTTTAATATAATTGTTTTTAAATGCACACGAAGGCACTGAACAGTTGTGTAATTGTTATGACACTGTTATCACTAGAGAAAAAAGATGAGGACTCCATAAGAAGATAAGAAAAATTCAAGAATCTTTAGAAGAGACAGAAAAATGAAAAGAGAAAAAAATGAAAGGAGAAAAATAGGAAACTTAAAAGTAAAAGACCATAAATTGAAGAAGACGGAAAATCAAAGACGTCGAAGATTCAAATAAGAAAATCTGTTGGAAGCAAAGACTAACAATTGAAGGAGCCAAGGGAAGAGAATGAAAAAGATGAAGAACATGGAAGAAGATATGAAAAGGATGAAGAATGTAAATGAAAGAAGATAGAAGAGAAACAAAGAAACAATAAAACGAGAAGGTTCCTAGTGGTGGTGGAGGCACTAGAAATAAATTTTGCTAAAGTGCAAGACTTGTTAGCAAATCCTTTCTTCCTTTTTTCTTATTTCACCCTCTTTGAAAACCACCACAAACCCGTCTTTTTTCTTTTTTCTCTCTTTTTGAAGACAACAACTCTTTTCAGCTTAATGTTCTATGTTTCATCAACAACCAAAGCCTAAATCCCAATGTGGTTGGCTACATGTACCAAAAAATAGGTTCCAATGGTTGTCCACATGAATTCTCGTTTTCCATTCGTTTTGATTTTTCTATCACCTCAACCCGTTAGTCTAATTTTTCACTTTCTTCCCACTTATGTCTTCCAGGTTATCTTTGGTTTTTGTCGTTTTTTCAATCCTCTCTTAAAATAACAAGGCGCATATAAGTGTGTGCCTTTTGTATCTCATTGCGCCCATACTAAGAAAAATGAATTTCCTAGAACCTGCCTTGGAGGCACGCCCGAGGCACCCTTTTAAAACTAAGTTGACACCGGGGTTTAGTATATCAGAATTCGAATTCAAATTGTGGGATCAAACCAATATTCACCCGGTCAAAGGATAGTTTGGTTAACCAGTATTTTGCTATATATGATCCAAAGTCCAAATAATATCCAAAGTATAGCTGGCTAGGTCTGAACCTTGAATTTCAAACAGTAGTGTTACTTAATGCTAGGTATAGCTTCTTTGAAGATAAAGTGCGAAATTCTAGGAGGAATCTTACTTAATGCTGTGTTTGTGGAATCAAGAAGGCTCTCTAGTAAGAATCTGGTCATTGTTACCTTGCTGGACAAAGAGGGTGGGACTTTTACCATTTGTTCACTGACAACCACTAGTGATTCTGCTTCGTGCACGTGCAATTTGCAGCCTGCAATTTGAATTTGGATTGTTTGAGTGGACATGCGTCCTCTTGACGAAATGTAAGGTGCTTTAATGGCTTGCTAACCATGATGGTTGAAGAGGGAAGCATCATGCATGTTTATAGAGCAAATTTTGCCTGAGGTATCTTGAAGTGTGTGATAATAATGGGTAGAGCTTGAAGTGGGTTGAGCATTCGATATTTTTATCTTATTGTATTTATTCATATTTTCAATGAAAAATACTTTGTAGAGAAATTAGAGAATAGCAAAGATAATTTAACATAGTAACAAAAACAAAAGTTGATGCTATAGATGCTATAGTTTTTCTAGAATACTTTGTGAAAGCTTTTCAATATCATTCTGTGTACGCTTATGTCTGTCTCTAAAGTAATTTTCTGAGTTTAAATTTATAGAGGAAAAAAGGGTTTTTGTGTTGTTCAGAACAGTAAGGATATGTAAGGAAAATATAAAGTTGAATCTTGGGGGTTTAGAAAAGAGGTCAAGAAAGACCAAAGATGACCGGTGGAAGGCAGAAGTGGAAAATGATATGAATAGTAGATTGTCGGATTGAGATGATAGAAAATCAAAATGTATGGAGGGGAGTTCATGTGGACAACCATTGGGATTGCTTTATTGGTAATGTTGGCTAACCTCAATCTTTTGGGATTTTTAGAATTGTTTTTGTTGTATTCAATATTTAAAGAATAGATAAAATGATCCCAACTAAAGTGACACAAACATATCTCAGGGGAAATAAATATGAAACAAACCTAAAACATTTAAAGGAAATTCTATTTTTGCAACTTGCTATTGCTAGATAGGATCGAAATATGACATGTAATGCTTAAGCTCAAGTGATGGACTGCTGGAACTTATTTCTAGAAATCATTTTTAAATAAGAGCCAAGTGCAATAACTCCTGTAAATTTGAACGAAGCTATGAAGAACACTCTCCATTAGTCCATTATGAGATTTGCATAAAATAGAAAGGACTTGTATGTGAAATTGTTTTGCTTCCTATTTATAAGTACAAAATAGAAAGTAACAAAGAACTTTTGAAAGATGGTTTGGATTCTTGTTAGGACTTTCAAGATGCTGACTCATGGTAGAATTTCTCTTCTCCCCAACCCAAAGAATCCTTAGTCGTAGTGTGTCCCATCACATTGAAAGGAATTCTTTTTTATATGAATTATGTTGATACCAAGTTGCATATGTAAATTTAAAGCGCTAAAATTTCATCTCTTTTTTCATGCTTTTATTTTAGGTTCTGCAAAAAAGGTCCCCTTCGTACCATCAAGGCGCAGTGAAGATATCATTCCGTGGTGGAAAGAGCATGCTTCTAAGGTTCATGTAGGAGCTGGTTGTGATAACTGCGGGGTAAGCATCTCACGTTCGTTTTTTCCAATAATATTACCTTCATGACTAGAGTTATAATTTATACTTTTATAGTACCATGCAATGTTAGTTTGACTTTCTTCTTTAAAATAGTTGCCTAAATAATGCTTCATTTTCTTGCTTTTTGTCATGCATTTGATAGATTATCTGCAGATTTTAGTGTCAGCTATTTCACTAAAAGCTGTAAATTATTGCAGAATTTTGGTATTTTAACATAAATACAATATATTGGATATGTTTTTGGCAGCCAGATTTTTTAATGGAAAGGAAAAACTATATTATATGTAAAACAAAAAAAAAGTTACTTGATCTTCCTTTTTTCTGCTTGTTCTTGCAGTTTGTTTCCGTTTAGCTTTCTGTTAAGTGTTCATGCACAGAAAGAAAAAAGGAAAAAAAGACAAGTTCCGTATAGTGATAACCTCTTAATTCTGATGGAAAATTCTTGAAATATCTTGGTGTGCGAATATAGCCTATTAATTTAGCAAAAAAATAACAAATATCAGCTTTTATCCTTCATTAACAGCTATTAATTCTGTTCTTTTTAGAAAAGAACTCAACTCTCAGAAGACTTCGTTGATGAAACATTGGCAAAAATGTCAAATGAAACTAGTGGCAGATCACAACCTCAGCAAGTCATGTTTTGTCCCACTTTTAAGCTATCAAATATATTGATTTTCATAACTCCCCCAAGTCGACAGCCTAGACCATATGCCATTTCAATGTTGCTTTGTAATTTGCAATGATTTTGTGGGATGATACTTTTAATATTCCGATTTGACCAACACTGGTGTTCCTACCCTGCACAGATGTTTCCCATAGTAGGAGATAGGTACAGATGCCGAGATTGTGTGGAGCGTATAGGATTTGACCTTTGTGGAGATTGCTATAATTCACGGTCCAAACGACCAGGTAGATTCAACCAGCAGCATACTTCAGATCACAGATTTCAGCATATGAAACAGTCAAATACTGTACAGAATATAATGCGGCGCCTTGTTGGAGAATATCTGGTAGATGATACTGGAGTTCCTATTCTGGCCGTCACTACTCTTGAAGATCATCAAGACGGTTGGATTGCTGTTGAGTCTGTCGCTCCAGAGAACACTCACGACAATGTAGCTGGTGATGATGGAACTCCTGGTGATATCATCCCCGACAATAGTGACGTGCACGAAGAATCTGGTGAGGTGGAGGTTGATGGTCTGGACGTTGCTGTAAACAATTCGTCTTCTCCATCCAATCTTGATCATATTGCTGTTCAAGATGGTGATGATGATCCTCCATTCTGATCTGTATGAAATCTGAATTATCTAAGGAGCCCTTGCAAGATTTTTATTCAAGTATGTGCACCTTTGCTCGAACTTTGAATAAACACGGGCTCAATCATTCTGGATTTGTGAAATGGTTCACATTAAATCGATTAGTTGCATACTTTTCGATCTTTAAAAATGTGTATATTTTAAGAAGCGGTTTTTTGGTTACTGACTAGTATCCATTGTACAATTACTGTCGCTAATTGGAATGATTTATACAAATTATCGCTTGAAGAAGGGTCCATTTTTCACTTATTTTTGTCGATACCGATTGAAAATTTTCTTTTTGCGATGAATGAGTTTCACGATCCCTTGAAGGAATCATGTCCATTTTGCTTTGTAGAATTACTCTCTATTTCTTTAAATTTGCTCCGAACTACTCAAAAAATTATCCCTCGGAGAATTGAAATGAGGAAGACTTTCTGAGATGAATTATATAAAATAAATATGAAAGAGAAGCCTCGAGTCTGCAAGAAATATATCATCTGGAATATCTCACTATACATAAAATGAAATACAGTATGGCTTATGATTAGAAAGTAAGATAGGTTAGCTGATGAGTGATGACTAAGTATTGGCTCATACTCTCAGTGGTAAACTAGTAATGAATTTGTAATATTTTTTATTTTTGTCTGTTCCTCTAATTTTGCAATATTTTCTTAGAAAAATTACCTAAAATAATCCAAACTATTCATGATTTTCCTATAATAATCTCACCTATTGATTAACCATGAATGATCCCAATTTTGAGGGGTATTTTCCTAGAGTAAACTTGGATAATCCGATGACCTGCTATAGTAGGTAATTCACCAAAAAAATAAATTAAATATTAATTTAAAATTAGAAAATATTTTTGAAAATTTACATAAAAAATTCTATATAATTATGAATATTTTTTTAACATTTTTTTTCATTTTATTTTAATTTATCTTTTTTTTAAAAAAATAAAACTTGCTATAGCAAGTTATCCGGTCATCGGGTTTACTCTTTGGAAAATGCACTTCAAAGTTGGGATTATTCATGGTTAATCAATAGGTGAGATTATTGTAGAAAAATCATGAATAGTTTGGATTATTCAAGGTAATTTTTTCTATTTACTTTTTAATGAAAAGTCCCGTCACTTTATCCATATATATTTTTCCTTTTTTAATTTCATCTATACAATTTAACTGTTTTTGTCAAATATTTTTTATATTTTTGCCGTTTAGTTGTTTGGCTTGGGTTTGTTTTTGTGCCCTTCATTATAAAGTACTCGTAAAACTAACAAAATTGATTGAAACTAGATACTTGGGCCCCAAGTTTATATAAAGGTATGTTCATGTTCATCCAATTCAGTCAAAAACATATTTTGGAAAATCAATGGATAGTTCCCTTGATTGTACGACTGGCTGCCTAATATTTCTGGGCCCGGTTCTTTAGTATAAATTGAGGTTTATTATATTACAGCTAGTCTCCTGAGGGACCGTCTTTCTAATAGACGTCTCTCAGGCCTAATCCATTAAAGTTTATTGCTTACATTTACTCTACATCTTTTCTAATGGGCCAACCCAATTAGAGATGGTCTCTTATAGAGACTGTTGATAATGGTGACTCGAACGAGTCTTTATCATGGGGAAGATGAATCATGAGGTCACGGGTCGTGAATGGACTCGCGGGGCGCGAGTGCGTGAAGCAAAGTTTCTGTTTTGGAGAAGCTGAAGCTCGCGGCACGCGACATGGGGCGCGGCTCGCGAGAGTAAGGCCGAAAAGTTTCTGTCTTGAGAACATCTATAGTCGCGGCTCGCGACATAGGGGGCGGCTCGCGAGTTCACGGTGAAGGATTGTTGTTTTCTAGTTCTTCGCACGTGAATGACGGTTACTTTGTATTATTATGTGATAACTTCTTTTCTTGGGTAATTACTATAAATACTCATTTTAGGGTTAGGGCATAATTAATTACAAAATTGAGAGAGATCACAAGAGAGCCATTATTCTTTGTGATTGAGAGGTTG
This sequence comes from Amaranthus cruentus, assembly GCA_019425755.1. Classification (NCBI taxonomy): domain Eukaryota; kingdom Viridiplantae; phylum Streptophyta; class Magnoliopsida; order Caryophyllales; family Amaranthaceae; genus Amaranthus; species Amaranthus cruentus. Next base: position 17,347,171 of record CM033458.1, on the reverse strand, counting down.
ATTCATCTTGTAAATCTTTGCGGTTCATAGTGAAATTATTTGATCTCGGTGCCGGTGGACGTAGCTATCACATTGATAGTGAACCACGTTAAATTTCTTGTGTCTTTTCTTATTGTTTATTTTTGAATCTTTATTGTTTCATTGTTGTTTTACGATCTTGGCTTCCGCTGTCGCACAACAATTGGCATCAAGAGCTCAAGTTTAAGTCCTTGGAGAGTTTTTGGGTGAAACAATGGCTGGAGATTCTACAATTAGAATTGAGAAATTTACCGAGAAAAATAGCTTCGGGCTATGGCAAATTAAGATGAAGGCTCTGTTGAAACAGCAGCAAATCTGGCGTCTGTTGGCTCCAAAGAGTACTACTGCGGGGTCGGAAGACGGACTAACTGACGGGCAATTAGCAGTACTGGAGGAAAAGACTCATTCTACCATTTTGCTAAGTTTGGATGATCATATCATCACGGAGGCCGCTGATCAGGTTACGGCGGTGGAATTATAGTTAAAATTGGAGTCGTTGTATATGACTAAGTCGCTGACTAACAAGTTATTACTGAAGCAGCGGTTGTTCAGCCTCCGAATGCAGTCAGGTACGCCCTTACGGGAACATCTGGAAAAACTGAACTCTATTTTAGTGGATTTACGTAATTTAGATGTTAAGATAGATGATGAGGATGCTGCGTTGATCTTACTTGTGCCTCTACCGTCTAGCTTTTCGAATTTTGTTGAGTCTTTTGTTGTTGGTAAGGACTCATTGACCTTAGAAAAAGTGAAGGTAGCACTTCATATTAGGGAACTTCGTCAGAAAGCTATAGGTGATAACGGGGATAATGGCAGTGGGTTGTTTGTTAAGTCCGGGAAATCTAAAAAGAAAAAGGGGTTTAACAAGGGCAATAATACTGGGTCGGGTGCTGAAAACGGCAATAATGGATCTAGTAAGACTACGGGAAAGACCTGTTATTACTGTAAAGAACCGGGTCACTTTAGGGCTAATTGTCCAGTGAGGAAGGGCAAATCCCAACCTGCTGTAGTTGAGGAGAAACCGAAGGAGAGCTATAATTCGGATGAAGACTTAGCACTCGTGAGTTCAGCTAAGTCTAGGGATCTTTCGGATGGTTGGGTTCTAGATTCGGGGTGTTCGTTCCATATGAGTCCACGTCGAGATTGGTTTGATACATATGAGTCTTGCAATGGGGGTACGGTTATTGTAGGTAATAATGCACCTTGTAAGGTTAAGGGTATTGGGTCCATGAGATTGAGGACTATTGATGGGCGAAAGTTAACTTTGACTAATGTGCGGCATGTTCCTGCTTTGGGGAAAAAATCTGATTTCATTGGGTACCTTGGATGATTTGGGGTACAATTGGGTGTTTTCGGATGGGAGGTTGTCTATTTATCGAGGTTCGGAGTTGGTACTTAAGGGTATCAAGAGGAACACCCTCTACGTCTTTGAGGGTGTTACACTGTCTAGTTCTGCGGTTTGCGCATCGGTGTCTCACCAAGAGATTACCAAGATTTGGCACATGAGGCTTGGTCATATGGGGGAGAAGGGGATGCAGCTATTGTCTAAGAGGGGTCTACTATCTGGGATCAAGGTTGCCAACCTTGAATTTTGTGAGCATTGTGTGTTTGGGAAGAAACACAGGTCTAAGTTCAGCAGGGGTGTTCACATTACTGATGATGTGCTCGATTATATCCATTCAGATTGCTGGGGTCCATCTAGGGTTGAAGGTTTGGGAGGTTTCCGCTATTTTGTGTCATTTGTTGATGATAAGTCCCGATACACATGGCTTAGGTTGCTTAAGTCAAAGGATGAGACCTTCAAAGCTTTTAAGCAATGGAAAGCTTTGGTGGAAAATCGACAGGGTAGGAAGATCAAGAAGCTACGAACAGACAATGGGCTAGAGTTTTGCAAAGAGGAGTTTAATCAGTTCTGTGCAGATGAGGGTATTGGTCGGCATCATACCATCAGGAAGACACCACAGCAGAACGGTGTTGCAGAACGGGTTAATCAGACACTGCTTGAGAGAGTTCGATGCATGCTTTCTAATGCAGGGTTGGGGAGGAGGAATTGGAGTGAAGCTGTGATGACAGCTTGTTATATCATCAATAGGGGTCCTCATTCGGGAATTGACTTCAAAATCCTGTTTGAAATCTGGAGTGGTAAGTTGCGTAGTTTCTTGAATTTGAAGATTTTTGATTGTGTTGCTTATTATCAAGTTAGTGAGGGTAAGTTGGATCCACGGGCCAAAGTGAGGTGTTTTATTGGGTACAGTGATGGTGTGAAGGGGTTTAGGATCTATTCACCTTCGGAGCGTCGGGTCATTCTTAGTAGGGATGTTACATTCGATGAAAGCACTATGTATTCCAAGAAGAGCTCGGAGTCTTCTGATTTGGGGAAGGAAGGGGAGAACGTGCTACAGACAGATGGGGTACTTGAGGTACATCAGTCATCCATTGCTGATTTACCACGAGTACAATTTATTGATGATGATGCTGAGGTTCCAGTGCCGAGTACTCCTGAGCCTGAGGTTGTTCCACCTTTACCTAACTCTGGGGTGGAGGTGGAGCAGTCTGATCAGGGGTCATCTAGTCAATCTGACACCATTCTTGAGCGGCCTAAACGTGCTATCAAGAAGCCTGTGAGATTGATTGAAGAGATGGAAGGAAGGAATTGCTGTGTTGATAGTTTGACAGGTTATGCATTGAGTGTAGCTGATGATGTTGAGTCTTTTGAACCTGCCACGTATAAACAAGCAATTAGTTGTAGTGAGTCGGCGCAATGGCTTGCTGCAATGGGTGAAGAGATGCAGTCTCTTTACAAGAACAGAGTGTGGGAACTTGTGAAGGTACCTAAGGGGAGAAAACTTGTGGGGTGCAAATGGATCTTTAAGAAGAAAGAAGGGTCATCTGAGTCTGAGAAAGTTCGCTTTAAGGCAAGGCTAGTTGCTAAGGGGTTCAGTCAGGTAGAAGGGGTTGATTTTGTGGAGATATTCTCACCAGTGGTTCGACATACTTCTATACGTGTGCTATTGTCAATTGTAGCACATTATGACCTTGAGCTGGAGCAGCTGGATGTTAAGACGGCTTTCCTTCATGGTGATTTGGAGGAGGAGATTTTGATGAAGCAGCTCGAGGGATTCGAGATTCCAGGAAAGGAGCACTATGCATGTAGATTGCTAAAGTCATTGTATGGACTTAAGCAATCTCCTCGCCAGTGGTACAAGAGGTTTGATTCTTTTATGGTTTCGCATGGTTTTGATAGGAATTCATATGATTGCTGTGTGTATCATAGTAAGCTGGATGATGGTTCCATGATTTATCTGTTGTTATACGTTGATGACATGCTTGTTGCCACAAAGAATAAAACTGATGTTGCTAGACTTAAAGAGTTGCTTAGCTCGGAATTTGACATGAAAGGTTTGGGTCCAGCTAGAAAGATTTTGGGTATGGAGATCTATTGGGATCGGGCTAGGGGTAAGCTTTTCTTGACTCAGAAAAGTTACATTGAAAAGATTTTGTCTCGCTTTGGGATGGAGAAATCGAAGCCTATAAGTACACCAACTTCTGTGAGCTGTAAACTGTCTTTGTCTATGTCGCTCAAACTGAGGAAGAGTTGGCTTATATGTCTAGGGTCCCTTATGCCAACGCGGTTGGTTGTTTGATGTATGCTATGGTCTGTACTAGGCCGGATATTGCGCACGCTGTTAGTGTTGTGAGTAGGTTTATGGCTCGACCTGGGAGAGAGCACTGGCAGGGGGTGAAGAGGATTCTTCGCTATTTGAGAGGGACAACTGATATTGGTCTTGTGTATGGGAATGATAAAGAGTGTTTGGTAACTGGGTATAGTAATTCTGATTATGCAGGTGATGTGGATACTAGGAGGTCTGTGACCGGTTATGTGTTTACTTTGGGTGGTTCTGTGGTTAGTTGGAAGTCTACATTGCAGTCTTCAGTTACATTGTCTACTACTGAAGCTGAGTACATGGCTTTAACTTCTGCAGCTAAGGAGTCTATTTGGCTCAAGGGCCTTGTGGGTGAACTGGGTATTGCACAGGATTTTGCTACGGTGTATTGTGATAGTCTAAGTGCCATTTGCTTAGCTAAAGATCAAGTGCACCATGATCGGACCAAGCACATTGATGTCAGGTATCATTTCTTGCGTACTGACAAGAGGGTGAAGGTAAAGAAGATCGGGACCGCTGACAACCCAGCTGATTTCTTTACTAAGTCTGTTCCATTTAGTAAGTTTAAACATTGCTTAGACTTGCTAAATATTGATTACTATGTGATGTGATCTGGCCCTAAGGGGCGGTGTTGGGGAGTTCCTGTTGTAGGTGTGTTGGCCTCAAGGTGGAGCTTGCCCGGGGCTTGTGATGTAGGTGGAGCATTATGAGTCGTTTATACTTGATTGTATGTTTTTGATGAGTCTTGGTTGAAGATTTGTCGGATGGGTCTTGGTTGAAGGCTTATCGGGATGTATGGCTTATGCATGAGCTTTGCATCGGGTTTTGGCTCGAGATATGTTCGCTATGTATTGATGAGATCGTTTGCTGACTACGAGTTCTCGTCAAGGTGGAGATTGTTGATAATGGTGACTCGAACGAGTCTTTATCATGGGAAAGATGAATCATGAGGTCACGGGTCGTGAATGGACTCGCGGGGCGCGAGTACGTGAAGCAAAGTTTCTGTTTTGGAGAAGCTGAAGCTCGCTGCACGCGACATGGGGCGCGGCTCGCGAGAGTAAGGCCGAAAAGTTTCTGTCTTGAGAACAGCTATAGTCGCGGCTCGCGACATAGGGGGCGGCCCGCGAGTTCACGGTGAAGGATTGTTGTTTTCTAGTTCTTCGCACGTGAATGACGGTTACTTTGTATTATTATGTGATAACTTCTTTTCTTGGGTAATTACTATAAATACTCATTTTAGGGTTAGGGCATAATTAATCACAAAATTGAGATAGATCACAAGAGAGCCATTATTCTTTGTGATTGAGAGGTTGATTCATCTTGTAAATCTTTGCGGTTCATAGTGAAATTATTTGATCTCGGTGCCGGTGGACGTAGCTATCACATTGATAGTGAACCACGTTAAATTTCTTGTGTCTTTTCTTATTGTTTATTTTTGAATCTTTATTGTTTCATTGTTGTTTTACGATCTTGGCTTCCGCTGTCGCACAACAGAGACCGTCTCTCACAAGAATTTGTGATTATATTATTGTTAATTAATTAAAATTAGTGTCTAAGTTTTATATGAACTTTAATTCATATTAATATAGTATTTGAAAGTATATTCAAAAAGTATTTTAAAATGATTAAGTTTATATACAAGACTTTTACGTGAAAATACCCTAGCTTTCTCAAACATATTTTGGATATAATTAGAGAAATATTAATGGAATCAATTAAATGAATGTAGTTGGTCAAATTTAACTAAGATAGGAAGATAGGAAGGACTTCTAATTACTAAATTATAGACAAAATAGATAGAAAGATGAGTTTTTGTAATAAAGAGACTGTCTTTTGTGCCACTAAAACTCGGTACTCGTTAGTGTCCCAAAATTGAAAAATTCAATATTTAAATCCACCAATACAAGTCACTCAATTACATTGCATATATACAAGTTTGATAGCAAATAGAATTTGGACATCCCTTATTTTTTTATTTTTTTTGAAGAAAAAAACTTTGTACATAAATGAGTCCAACAATTTAGGGGTGGGGCAAAGAGTTTTAATTTAAAAAGCTATGTAGCCAATAAACTTGCGAAAGATTAACATATGTTTTAACAAAAAAATTATAGTTGGATGACTAATAAAATAAAAATAATATAGTGAAATGACTAATACATTAGCAAATAATATAGAAACAACCAATTACATAAAGAAGGAAGTAAAAATTTAGAATTTACCATCTTTATTTCTTTCCCAAATTTAGAGTGTAACATATAACCATAAGGAAGGAATAAAAGTAAAATTATAAAAATAAAAATAAAAGTAAATAGTGGTAAATTCAAACAAAGAGATAAAAGATAAAAAAATATATAATAATATGAGAAACATGAAGGAAAAGGAAGAAGATCAACTTTGTTTTAAAGGAGGAGATATATACTCCATATCTTAATTTAATCCCGCTGGCCACTAGGGTATATGTTTACTCACAAAATAAGGTGAAAAATGTTAGAAATAATAATGCAAACCTTTGAGTATAGTGATAGACTTCTTACTTTGAATAAATCATGAAATGAACAACACCGTAATGAAGAGATATATACTCTATCTCTTGATGCCTATTTTTAAATTAAGAGACTTATTTTAATGCCTATTAAAGTTCAACGTCTACTTACCTTATTCATAATATTTGTTTACATTATGATTAAAATCTACTTATTCTATCCTTAATGCCTATTTTGAATATCTTAAATGACTACTTATATCATTCTTAATACCTACTTATATTATTTTAAAAAATATATAATAGATCGGCCCAACTAAAAACCGTCTCCACAAGAATTTGTGTTTTAATACCCGGTACTATTTACTTTACAAAGCATTGATTTTATTAAAAAAAATAAAGAAAACTATTTTTGATTGAATTGGTTACAAAAATAAAATTGAGTATATGTTGGGTGGTTTGAGTCTTTGACCTCCTAATTTGCAATTTACCAGTAAATTTAATTTCAGGCGAAGCATGTCATAACATATATACCTGATAGAATCGGTTAACAAAAGTAAAATCCTATAATGTAAATAAATGATAATTATAATAGGAAGTCTATTATTGATCAATTTCTTGCACTGATAATACAAAGAAATTATATTATAGATTATTATAAGAATAATACAAAGAAATTATTATCAATGATAACAAGAGTATTCAAACTTATTAAGGTCAATAAGAGAGTGAGGTATAACTCAATTAATTAGAGGCTAGAGCATCCCTCTTAGTTATAGGAGATCTTGAAATTGATTCCTAATCTAAAACACCAAAAAAACACAAGGTTAATAAAAGTCTAGCAATTACAATATATCAACTTAGGGGTATATTTTCCTAGAATAATACCAACTTTAGTTTATTAACTAATTTACCAATTTTTTTGTCTTAGTCATCTATAATTTGAGTTTTAACATGTGAGGTATTTCCCAAGAAAACACCCTCCTAAGTTGGTATTATTAATGGTTAATCAATAGTTATATTATTGTAGGGAAATTAACAAAAGGTTATATTATTCACGTTTATTCTTCCTAAATTAAATTATACATTAATTATTCTAAAAAAATCTGTTCTGTAGGTTGATAAATTATTTTAAGGTTTTACAAAGACACTGAATATAAATTATTTTTTATATTATTTTTATATATTGAAATTTTTTATCATTTTAATTTGTATGTAATTACTTATCATCTATATTGTTTAAGGCATAATATTATAATTATGTTTTACGTAGTAGTATACTAGTAATATGTATTACAATCTCATAGTAATACTTTTACAGTTTTTTTTTGATACCAAAAAAATACTTTTACAGTTTTTTAAAAAAATTAATTTAGAATTTAATATGATTAGGAGTCATAAAATAACTTACAAACCACGCTTGGTACGAGAATCTATCTGATACTTCATACTAAAAAAATAAAAGACATGAACGTGTGTCACTGCAACAATTAAAGTTTTTATTCTCAATTCTACTACTTAAATTTTATTGGAAAATTTGCTTAAAATAATCTCAATTATCACTCTTTGGCCAAAAATAATCTTAACTATTCTTATAATTTGTTGAAAACATAAGCACCCCTTATTACCGGCTAAAACATGTAACTTTTCCGCTTTTTTTTGTTTTTTACTTAACTGTTTGAAATTAACCATTCTATTCCTCTATAAATCAAAAAAGAAAGAAAAAATGGAAAAATTACTTGTTGCAGCCGGTTAAAAGGAAGGTGGGTATATTTTCAACAAATTATGAAAATAGTTGGAAAAACTTACAGATTTTCTTATTTCGTAATTCGTGTGTCAAATTTTTTGAAATTCTAACAGATTTTCTTATTTCGAAACTTAAAGCACTCGTACGGGGAAAACTTACCTCGTTAACCCCCATTCGTTCCATTTATTATAATTTGTCAAACAACCATAACAGAAGAAAAGTAACCATGGCTAAAGTTTCGTCTTATATCAATGATTTATGCTTTGATTTTCTTTGTACCCGACAATCATTAGGTGTTAAAGCGTCAGACCGAATTCAATTTTTGCTGGAAATATTGTTGTCATTAGAAGCGATATTGATTCAAATAGAGATATTGAGGGTGACTGTTTATCTTTGTACCCGACAATCTATTAAAATCGCCGAATAACATCCAAAATTTATTCTTATTGTTGAAAAGATGAATGTTTTTGAAGATTTACTCTCACAAAGGTTCCACCGCTAATTTCCATGTGTCGTCATAACTAGTAGGAGTGAACCAAGGTTAGATTGCAGGATGTGTGTTAGAATGGTGTGGGAAACCTTACAAGGGCCTGTTTTAGCTCTCGTTGATTCTATTTATGGTGGTTTTGAGATCTTTAAGATATATAAATATGGATCGTTTAACATGGCATTCATGAGTCAGAACTTGGTAGACCCCACGATTAAGCTGGATTGGATTACTTAGGTCAGATTTAGATCTAGATTTCAACCCATATTATTTGTCTATCCCGTGTTTTGTTAGTCATACATCATACAATTTAGGGTTAACTCGCCTCCTTGTGTTCGACCCGCAGTACACGTACACCGTGCGTTTGTAGTATTAAAAATTTACCCGATCACTAAGCTAAAAAATATTTAAAATAAAATTTAAAATTTAAAAATAAAATTAAAATTAAAATTAAAAAATTAAAAAATTAAAAAATTAAAAAATTAAAAAATTAAAAAATTAAAAAATTAAAAAAAATAGGAACTCTATCATATCAATTTCTTGCACAGACATACCTGCATACATGCATGTATCAACGTATGTCCATGGAGCACCTAAAAACAGATTATATTATAGATTAATTATAAGAATAATACAAAAATTATTATCAATGATATCACGAGTATTAAAACTTATTAAAGTCAATGAGAGAAGGTATAACTCAATTAGTTAGAGCATCCCTCTTAGTTTTAGAAGATCTTGAAATTGATTCTCAATCTAAACACTGAAAAAAAGGTTAATAAAAGTCTAATAATTACAATATACCAACTTAGAGTTAGGAGTATATTTTCTTAGAATAATACGAATTTTAGTTTATTAACTAATTTACAAATTTTTTTGTTTTATAATCACCTATAATTTGATTTTTAACTTGGTAGGTATCCTAGGAAAACACCCGTTTAAGTTGATATTATTAATGGTTAATCCTGATATTATAATAGGAAAATTAACAAAACGTTGTATTATTCACGTTAATTTTCCTAAAATAATTATACGATAATTATTCTAAAAAAATTTGTTCTTTCGGTTGATAACTTATTTTAAGGTTTTACAAATACATTGAACATAAATTATTTTTTATATTATTGTGATGTGTTGAAATTTTCTATTATTTTAATTTTTATGTAGTTACTTATAATCTATATTGTTTAATGCATAATATTATAATTATGTTTTATATTATTGCAGTATATTAGTAATATGTATCATAATCTGATAGTAATACTTTTACAGTTTTTAAAAAGAATTAATTTATAATTTTAATATGCTTAGAAGTCATAAAATAACCTATAAATCACGCTTGGCATGAGAATCTATCTGATACTTCATGCTAAAAAAATAAAAGACTTGAACGTGTGTCACTGCAACAATTAAAATTTTTACTCTCAATTATACTACTTAAATCTTATTGGAAAATTTGCTCAAAATAATCTCAACTATCACCGGTTGGCCAAAAATGATCTCAACTTAACTTATAATTTGTTGAAAACATAAGCACCCCTTGTTAACTTATAATTATTCTCATAATTTGTTGAAAATATACCCACCTTTCTTTTAACCGGCTGCAACAAGTAATTTTTCCATTTACTTCTTTTTTTTGATTAATAGATGAAGGGAATGGTTAATTTTAAACAATTAAGTAAAAAAAACAAAAAAAAGTGAAAAAAGGTAACTTTTTCACTTTTTTTTGTTTTTTTTACTTAATTGTTTAAAATTAACCATTCCCTTCATCTATTAATCAAAAAAAAGAAATAAATGGAAAAATTACTTGTTGCAGCCGGTTAAAAGAAAGGTGGGTATATTTTCAACAAATTATGAGAATAATTAGGATTATTAAAAAATAATTAATAATTGAAATTATTTTGAGGAAATTTGTAATTTTTTAATTTTAACGGATTAATTCATTATTTATTTATCTATCTATGGCATATCTTTATTAACTAGGTAAGTATTATTGATAATTTTGTTATATATTTTATCAATTTATATTGATTATATATATATATATATTTTTTATATTATCAAGCACTGTATATCGCTATAAAACAATAATGTAAGAGTCATAATCATAACATTTTTTAAAGTAATAGAAAATTTGAACACGTTTCACTACAACAAAGAGTAATAATCTAATTACATATATAAAATTATTAATTGTTTATTTAAATAATTAATAAAATGTGCTTGGCACGGGAATCTATCTAGTGAGGTGAATAAGTGTTCTGTTTATTGTGAATTAAAAAAGATAAAAACTTTCGTAATTCGTATGTCAAATTTTATGAAATTCTAACAGATTTTCTTATTTCGAAACTTAAAGCACTCATATGGGAAAACTTACCTCGTTAACCCCTTTTGTTCTATCTATCATAATTTGTCAAACAACCATAAGAAAAAGGGGTAACCATGGCTAAAGTTTCGTCTTATATCAATGATTTATGCTTTCATTTTTTTTATACCCGACAATCATTAGGTGTTAAAGCGTCAGACCAAATTCAGTTTTTGTTGGAAATATTGTTGTCATAGGAAGCGATATTGATTCAAATGGAGATATTGAGGATGACTGTTTTTTTTGTACCCGATAATCTATTAAAATCGCCGAATAACATCCAAAATTTATTCTTATTGTTCAAAAGATAACTGTTTTTGAAAATTTACTCTCACAAAGGTTCCACCGCCAGTTTCCATGTGTCATCTTAACCAGTGGGGGTGAACCAAGGTTAGATTGCAGGATTTTTGTTAGAATGGTGTGGGAAACCTTATGAGGACTTGTTTTAGCTCTCGTTGATTGTAATCCTGCTGGGTTTGAGATCTTTAAGATATATAAATATAGATCGTTAACATGGCATTCATGCGTCAGAACTTGGTAGACCCCACGATTAAGCTGGATTTGATTACTTAGCTCAAATTTAGATCTAGATTTCAACCCATATTATTTGTTTTGTGTCTTGTTAGTCATACATCATACAATCTAGGGTTAACCCGCCTCCTTGTGTTCGACCCGCACTACGCGTACACCATGCACTTGCAATATTTAAAATTTACCCGATCACTGAGCTAAAAAAAACTAAAAATAAAATTTAAAATTAAAATTAAAAAATTGAAAAATTAAAAAATTAAAAAATTAAAAAACTAAAAAATTAAATAAAAATAAAGAGATAGTTTTAATCAAATGTCTAATTTGATTTAACATGCGGCTTGTTCATACAGACATAGTTTTAATCATACATATTTGATGTGTTTGGTTAAAAATTATAAAAAATTAATATATTAATTACATTTACACGAAAATATGCAAACTACGGGTGATTAGTGTATAAAAAATAATTGAAATTTTTTATTTTAATAGTATGGAGTATCATTTACATTATTTATATATTTTTCTTAGTTCTTCTAGCAAACCTTTTGGACTATATTTACATATTCCTTGTCCCTCAGTTCATTATAAGGCAATATATATAATTAATAAATTGGATAAAAAAAGATCATAAATGGATAAAGAATGATAATGAATCAGTCTACAAGATTAAATTAAAACAAATTAAACTCGGACAAAAATTCAAAATGTAGCAGAGTATTTCGTAAAATGACATACGAATATTTCATAATGATAAGGGTACGAGTAGATCGAGTATTTTATCTATCCTGCTTCAATACAATTTACTTTCATGAATTACTGTTGGTTTACTTAGGTTTAAATGTTGAATTGTTTGCACGCTTTCCTCCTATTCCTCTCCTTTGAAATGTATGTACTCTGTCTTTGTGCGAGATATTAGGCTAATGACCATAACCATGCGTCATGATCATGTTGTTTTTCATTATTTCATTTAAAATTAAAACTACAATCACTATCATAAGAGCTATTACTAATTTACTACAAATGATGCAAATAAAAGAGATCAAATGATATACTGCATGCTTCCATCTCTAATAAATTGTAATTAAGAGATTTTGCACAAAAATAAAAAAAAATAGTTAAATTGGATGAATAAAAAGAAAAGTTAAATTCGTACATAAAATTAGAAGAAAAAGTGAAATATTTTCATAGGGAGAATCATAATAAAGTAAAATAATCGTGGATTAAATTATATATTTTGTTAGACACTTGAATTAATTGGTGAATATAGTTAAGTGTTTAATAAAAATATAATTTGTATCATACTTCCAATTAGTGTTGTTGAATATCTATAACATTGAATTATGCATTATTTTATATTAAATTTTGAACTATCATCAACATAAAAATACACCTATTTTTGTATGAGAACGTTTCTCAAAAAAACGACTTAAAAATATCAAAAAGACCTGAATACTCACAGCAATTTGCGTTAAAAATATACTAAATATTTAAAAATAGATGTAAATGTTAAGAGTTTATGAAATTGTTATTGGGTCAACTAGCCCCAAATTTATGAGCTAAGTCAAAGGGCCCAATCAACTCAGTCAACGTCTTGACTTAGCCCACCTACGGGTGAAATTACTAAAATACCCCAAGGACAACCAACCAGGTCATTTATTGCTCTATAAATACCCGCATTTATTATCATTCATGGTAGGTTTTTTCTCTCCCCTTTTACTAAAACAATTCCTAATTACAATCTATTCAAATACTCCAACTGACTTGAGCGTCGGAGAGGCTTTCCGGGAAACGCCCCCGGATAGGCTAACTTCGTCTGTTTTGCAGATCCAAGTATTCGGACTTTTGTAGCAATCAAAAATTCAACCTTCCGGCCAGGGAGACTTTGACCCGATTTCCACGCAGAAACATTTGGCGCCGTCTGTGGGGAAAGATAAGCGCATTCCTTTCCACTCACATCCACAACAAGCCATGAACTCTAAGAGAAATACAAGAGCCAACACTAGGCAATCCGAACACCATTCTGATCGTTCCGTCCACGATCAGGATCCTGCACCAATGCCGAACTTCGTCACGAGGCAAGACCTTGATGACTTCGCTGCTACCACAACATCTCGCTTTCAGGAATCCCTTCAACAAGATGTGAGGACTCTGCCAGCAATCCTTCAGCCCCAACAAAACATCCTCCATTCTGCTCATCGTCAGACGGAGCAGATTCTGCTTCAAAGGGACGCCCCTAAATTTTGGGTAAAGGATATTGCTGAGAATCAGGTGTCGCCCCGACATCAATATGTTCATGAACAAATTAATTCTCAGGTTTTGGGAAGTCGACAAGTGCTGAACTCGGCCTTCTATCCTAGCCGGATTTCGAGAGGTCAAGTTCGGCAGGAGAAGACACGCCAGGATCCTAACTGGATACCTAGGCGATTTGGAAGTTCGAGATTTGATGCCCGAGAAATTATCAACAAAAGAAATCAAGAACAAGATGCAAAAACTTATCTTAATTCCCGAAGAGCGGGAAAGGGGCCAATAGATGAATCTTATCACAGCTTGCTTTACGAAGAAGAGTATGGAAAATATGACCACGGGAGGAGAGATGACCCTCACTCAGCCCCTGCCATCTTCAAAACACCTCTCTCTGCCAGGATCTTATATGTTCCTAATCGGAACAAAGTAAAGGTACCCGCTGTTAAGTTGTTCGACGGATCTGATGACCCAGCCGAACACATTGCATCTTACCGTGCCCATATGGCAGTAAGTACTACTTGAGAGGCAATGTTATGCGAGTTTTTCCCCTACTACCTTATCAGGGCTGGCACTAAACTGGTACACGTCCCTACCACCTGGGAGTGTAGATAGTTTCGCCGATCTTAAAACTTTATTCCTTGATCACTTTGTCGCTTCCAAAAGGCAGAAGAAATCCAATCTACACTTGACGTCTGTAATACAGAAGGAGGGGGAGTCTGTCACCTCTTATATTCAAAGGTTTCATGAAGTTTTATCTATTCCCGGGGCCACTAATGCAACCGTGGTCCCTGCCATTATCAATGGTGTGAGAACATCCAAGTTGAAGTGGAAGTTACTAGAACATGATATCATCACATGTTCAGAGGCCATGGACATTGTCCAACGATTCATTTGGGCATCAGACATCTGCCCGCCCTTAGATTCAAAAAAGAAAAAAGACATGTCTGCGAGATTTAGGGCTCATTAGCCCAAGTGTCCTTGGGGCTTATTAGCCCCTCACTCAGGAGTCGGACACCTCAGGAGGAGGTTGGCTCACTCTATTCGGCACCTGCCTTACTCAGCAAGTACATACCTTGTTCTGCCACTGGGAGAATGTATTCGGATACCCCCATGAAGGGAGGGTACCCCTATTCGGCCAGTCAAGCACTCGGCCAACATGGTATTCGGCCCCTCCCTTGGATGGACTCCATAGGGGTCCGAATCACTTCTCATACTTAGCTAACTTGCCTAAGTATCCCTTCAGAGGAAGGAGCCGGACACCTCAAGGAAGAGGGTGGCTCCCCTATTCGGCCAGTCAAGCACTCGGCCAACATGGTATTCGGCCCCTCCCTTGGATGGACTCCATAGGGGTCCGAATCACTTCTCATACTTAGCTAACTTGCCTAAGTATCCCTTCAGAGGAAGGAGCCGGACACCTCAAGGAAGAGGGTGGCTCCCCTATTCGGCCAGTCAAGTATTCGGCCAGCATGGTATTCGGCCCCTCCCATGGATGGACTCCATTGGGGTCCGAATCATTCCTCCTACTTAGCTAACTAGTCTAAGTGTCCTTCCCCTATTCGATCCCTTCCTTGGATGGACTCCATAAGGGGTCCGAATTGTTACACACTTAGCTAACTAGTCTAAGTGTCCTCCCCTATTCGACCCCTTCCTTGGATGGACTCCATAAGGGGTCCGAATTGTTACACACTTAGCTAACTAGTCTAAGTACTGTTACACACTTAGCTAACTAGTCTGAGTGTCCTCCCCGTATTCGACCCCTTCCTTGGATGGACTCCATAAGGGGTCCGAATTGTTACATACTTAGCTAACTAGTCTAAGTGTCCTTCCCCTATTCGGCCCCTTCCTTGGATGGACTCCATAAGGGGTCCGAATTGTTACACACTTTGCTAAAGTCAGACTCGGCAAAAGGGGTTCTTACTATCATCTTCCAGTTATTCGGCTCTAGAATCAATAATGATAATCAACTCATCAACGTTATATAATGAGTCGGACTCCTAATATGGGGTCATCGTAAGAATCGAACCAACGTCATCACCGACCTCGTTAATATGCCTCCATCACTCTTAGTCGGACTCCAAGTGAGGGGGGTCTCCAAAAATGAGGTAAATTTATGTTTGAGTCCGAAATCACCCAATTTCAACTTGATTCTGATCACTTGAAAAATGATTTGGGTGGTGTTGAGTATTGCACGCACGGAGTCCGAGCCACTCAGCTTTCATCATTTTACCATGAATACTCGGCCTCTCTTGAGGAAAAGTGGAGTAGGAGTAAACATCATTTTACTCAACTTCGAAAATGTCCGAATACTTCCATATCATTATGTGTATTCGGCTTTGCATTTTTACCTTTATCAACTTCACCAGTCAACCTTAATCAACTTCACCAATAATCTGTCATTTTACCATGAATACTCGGCCTCTCTTCATATCCACAAAAACGTCCGAATACTTCCATATCATAGTTATTCGACTTTCCATGTCACTTAGCAAGAAATACCTCCTTCCAGAACCTTAGTCCGAGTTTAATAATATCACCAAGTCACCACTACATTTTATTCGGCTTCGTCGTCATCACGACATTTGTGGTCCCGATTCCGAGTTTGTTAATAGGAGGTCATCGGCATATTCACCATCATGCCCACCGATGCCCAGTGGGTTAGTTATTCGGCTCTTTTTTCGCCGACGTGATTCGACATGTTCACCATCTCCGAGGTGATTGCAAGTGATACAGCTCCTTAGTTCATCACCGAGGCCCTTTGAGTGTCATCGACCTATCATCACATTCCAAGTTCGGACTCTGAGTAGGATTAGTCTTCCATGACGATACTTGTGCCGAGCCCGAACTGTTTTTAAGTGGTTCTCAACTTCGTATATCCGGGTATTCGGCCATTTATATTCAGCTGGAACATTATCAAGTATTATTATTCATTCGGCCATTTATATTCAGCATTAATCATCCTCATCGTCCATGTTACAAATGTGCCGAGTCCGATTCGAATTTTAAGTAGTTCTCAAATTCGGATATTCGGCTGCACTGGGTTATTATCTTTCATATCATAACTCATAATATATGTATATTTCATATCAGAACTGTTACAAATGAGCCGAATCCAAGCTTTTCCTGCAAATAGCTATTGGGTGTCTATTTCATATCATAGTTCATCATCTCTCAAGTGCTTGCAAGTTGCTGCCCATAAACTACTGCTTCCACGCATACATTTGATGGCAGGTACCTATTTATCTTAATTGAAATTCCATGCTAAATTCATCCAATATTAATATGTATGATGGGAAGTCATATATTTTGATGAAAAAAAAAACATTATTATATCGGTCATGGTGGGAAAATTATCATACAGCACTGATGAGGGAGGAGTTTGATGCCTTAATAAATGGGGTATGTAAAATCTTATGATAAAATGTTTTAATGAATGGCGAGTAATAACGATGGATAATAAATCGCCGTAGTTTGAGAATTGCCGAATAATAATCTCAAATTCAAGACTCTGATGTTGTTCCGCTATGTAGCTTGAGGCTTATTTTAAGTTTCTTTTCGGCCTCTTTATGGACTAAATACATTTCACATGTCAAGTGTTATATTTATATTCAAGTCTATATATATGATCGCTTATAAATCTTCGAGATCGCACATTGGCCATGTCGAGTAATTTATCTCAATATAAAGAAAGGTTTGATAACTACTCGGCCCTCGCAAGACGAACTCCTAGGAGGGTCAGATTTAGTCAAGTATTTCAACTTGGGGCTTATTAGCTACTATTATGTAAGTCGGACTCTCTGGGCATATGAGAGTCCACGTTATTCGGCACCCTGCTTTATTCGGAAGGTGATAGGCTTTATTCGGCCCCTTCCATGGATGGACTCCATAGGGGTCCGAGATTTGTTTCAAACTTGGGTCTCATTAGCCCAAGTGCCCTTGGGGCTCATTAGCCATCAACCAGGGATTCGGACACCTAAGTGTCAAGTGGAAGGCCTTGATCGGCCCCTGACGATATTCGGACACCTAAGTGTCAAGTGGAAGACCCTATTCAGCCAATATGGTATTCGGACACCCCCCTGATGAAGGAAGGGTAACCTATTCGGCCCATATTATAGTCGGACACCTCAAAGGTAGGGGATGTCCCTATTCGTCCAATCACATGTTTGACCCCTAACTGGTACACGGACTCTAATTCAAGGCCGCCACTCAGTTACATAGTTAAGTTATCCAAAAGGCTTCATCTTTTTCGATCTTCAGTTTCTTCCGCACAAAGCCCGCCAACGTTCGCGCTAAGACGCCCTCTGTGCGTGGGGCTAATGTTATTGGGTCAACTAGCCCCAAATTTATGAGCTAAGTCAAAGGGCCCAATCAACTCAGTCAACGTCTTGACTTAGCCCACCTACGGGTGAAATTACTAAAATACCCCAAGGACAACCAACCAGGTCATTTATTGCTCTATAAATACCCGCATTTATTATCATTCATGGTAGGTTTTTTCTCTCCCCTTTTACTAAAACAATTCCTAATTACAATCTATTCAAATACTCCAACTGACTTGAGCGTCGGAGAGGCTTTCCGGGAAACGCCCCCGGATAGGCTAACTTCGTCTGTTTTGCAGATCCAAGTATTCGGACTTTTGTAGCAATCAAAAATTCAACCTTCCGGCCAGGGAGACTTTGACCCGATTTCCACGCAGAAACAGAAATATATAGCCAATTATGAGTATTACTATATCAACTAAGAATAGAGTATCATAGATTCCATGACCTAAAGCTCCTCTTTATCGTTCAACAAGGCATTAAAAGTTCATCCTCCGCTTTAATCTATAAAAACTACTAATGAAGAAACGAGACTGACACGTGTCAGATTCTCAGCAACAAATTTCCCGCTCATTTTAACGTGCATGAGAAGATTTAGTAAGCAATATTATTTTCAAAATATTTAAATTGGTAAAAGAGAATAACTTCTAGATATAGCAAAATCAAGCAAGACTAAATTTAAGATTTAGTAAAAATCATTCAATTATTCAAAAATAATACTGCATTATTAAAAAAATTATGTTTATTCATTAAAAACTTTAAAGTAACTTCATTCATAAAATATAGTTACGGAAAAAATACATATAGGATCTCACTTGACTATATTTTAGCTAAAAACTATTAATGAAGAAACGAGACTGACACATGTCAGATTCTCAGCGAAAATTTTCCCGCTCATTTTAACTTGCATGAGAAGATTAGCTAAGCAATATTATTTCCAAAATATTTACATTGGTAGAAAAAAATAACTTCTTGATATAGTAAAATGAAACAAGACTAAATTTGTAAACTAGATTTATTTTCCAATATTATTTTCAATATTATTTCTAAAATAAAAGAGAATAATATCTTGATATAACAAAATTAGTTTTTCAAGATTATTAACTAACCGTAGAATAATTATATCATCATAATTATACTGAGATGCAAAATTTTGTCATTGCTACTTATTTACTTTATGTATAATTATACGAACGGTAATTTTTTTTCAAGATCTTTAAAATGAGATCAAATTTATAATATTTTTGACTCTTTATAAAAATATAAAAAATCATTCAATTATTCAATAATAATACTGCATTATTAAAAAAATTATATTTATTCATAAAAAACTTTAAAGTAAATTTATTTATAAAAATATAGTTACTGTAAAAATAAATATAAGATCTCACTAGACTATTTTTTAGCTAAAAGAGGTCAAAGAGTGATATGTTGTATGTTGAACAACCAAGCGACAGGAATAAAGTAACATAGTTTGAGAACTGGGATAAAGAGACAAGAATAAAGTGACATAGTCTATGAACAAGGATAAAGAGAAAGGAATAAAGTGACAAACACATATATGTTTCTTAAAAATACTAACAATTAACCTTCTTTATAATATTTAAAGTACATATAATCTTAAAAATAAGTATTATTCAAGTATAAAATTGTTTTAAGAAATAAAACTTTAAATAAAACATTTATTAAGAGAAAATTAAATATAAACAAGTAGGCATTAAATATGATAGAGATATCTTTACAGGATAATTTAGATAGACAATGATGTGGATGACGTACCCTTATTAATAAAATAAAATAATAACTAATAAGATAAGTCTTTCTAATCACTCATATGTTCTTCAAAGCATAGAGAAAATTTTGCTTTGTTAAAAAAAAAATAAATAATGATAATAAATAAAAAGGGAGAATAAATTGTATGGTTGAAATTTAAAGAGAGTTGAAATATAGGGACGAAATTAAAAAGAAGTGGTGGGTCATATTTCAAAAATAAAAAGATGTAAATTAAGTGGAACGAATCAAAATAAAAAATGCTGCAAATTAACTAAGACGGAGGGAGTAGTAATTAGTGTGTGGGGCTTCGCAATTGATACTGACAGGATGGCGGTATTTCGCGCCAAAAATAAGTTGGGCGGGATATTGGCGCCAAAAAGTAAAAATGAAAAATAAAATAATAATTATAAAAAGATTCTTTTTTTATTGGGACAAGAATGTGGAGTAATTAGTCGAATATGGTACAATTACATTGATTAATGCGCCTAAACAAAACTCAGAAAAGCCCTAATTTCGGAGTTAAAGCTAAGATTACAGTTTGTACGTTTTGAGACACCTTCTTTATTAATTTGTGCATTTACATGATATTTTCAACGCTTTATTCAAATTTTTTTTTTGGAATTAGAAATATTTTGTACGTCTAGGAAGATAATATAGGTAGATTTTCATTAATATTTATTTTTTAGTTGTATATCAATGCAATATCAAATAAGCCCATAAAGTACATAAAAATACCAATGATATTAAGATTATATCAAATAATATTTATATCTATATATACATAAGGGAGGGATCCATTAAAAATGGTGTTCAAAATGAGAAGAATAAGAATCATTGTACACCCTTAATTTGAGTAAGATTAAAAAATTTATGATTACGATCGAGCCAAAAACATTTAATTGTAAAAGTCGTTATCTTACATAGAAACGATACTATGTCATAATTCTGAAAAATTTTCTTAATTTTTTAACAAAGTATCATTTTTTGCATATATAGTGATTAACAAAAAATTCTTTTCATCATTCTCATTTTAAAATACTTTTTATTTGATCATAGATATATATATATATATTTAAAACCATCATCATCAATAAAACATACAAATACCATACAATAACTTTTTAAAATTATAATACATGATAATCTCGTTTAAGTTTTTGAACGTAGATGAAGCTTTTAACAAATGAGTTATTTTGAAAAAGATGTGCACTTGTTGTTCATTAATAATGTTATAAGGTTCATTAATTTAAAAGAAAGTTTATTGTATCGTTTATAACTTATAAATAATAAATAATTATGGTAACTCAAAATTTGTATACTTAGTTTTAGTTTAGAGATACTTATTCATTCTTCTAAGTTCTAACCCGTCTTGAGTTGTTGATTTTGCGATCACACAATATTACATTATTTTCTACTCCCTCCGAATCATTTTAGATGTCTCATTTAGATTTTCACGGTATTAAGGGTGGTGTGAGGTCCATTAAAAATATGGTAGTTGGGTATTGTAATTGATTAAATTAATTGTAAAGGTGTTAGTTGGGTATTGGGAGTAGTAAAAGTGGAGGTATTTTGGTAAAAAAAAGATAGACAAAAAAGAAAATAGGACAATTGATATGAATTTGCCAAATAAGAAGATGTGACAACTAAAAAGATTCGGAGGAAGTATTAAATTATCATGTATAATCAGAACATATTTATTTATTTTTTTATTTTTTTTTTTGAGTTGTATAATCAGAACATATTATTTAACTACTTTTCTTATATTTTATAAATTAATTGGTAATAAAGTATAAATAGTAACTTGAACTTAATTACCATTCATAAAATTATATAGAAAAATATACAAATATTCCTTAATCACCTCAGATTTTATGTAAGTTAAAAATATTATTGTAATAAAATCTTTGACATACTTAACTTAATTTAGCCAATTTCAAAAAAATAAAAACTTAATTTAGCTAATTTATTTAGGAAAATCTAACTTATAAAATTAATATATTTGACAAGATTTTTCTACGGGAGATTATCAATGGTACCCTTGAGGTATAGGGTATTATCAATGGTGCCCATAAATTTTTTTAATTTCAATGGTATCCCTACCTTTTTTTAGGTAATTACAACTGTGACCTTTTTATGTTATTTCCGTTAACTTGTCGTTAACTTTTCGAAATTAATCTAACTATGGTTAGTTTCTTCTTCTTCTTCTTCTCTTTTCCCTTTCCTCTCCCTTCGCTCCTTCCATGGCTGCTCTGTTCTTGTGCATACCCATGAATTTAAAACAAGAAAAATTAAAACTTTAGATTCATTCCATTAGTTTAAACTAAAAACCCACAATGTTAAAACAATAATACAAAGTATTAAATTACCCAAATCGAAAATCTTGAATAAAAATAATTAGTTTTTCCAATGTAAATTAAAGTATACCTGAATAGCCCGATGTTCTTGGTGATGAGCAAGACATAAGGAGCAAAGAGCACCATTCATACGGTCCAAACAGTACATATTACATTCACTTTTATAAGAATCGGCATGAATTTCACATTAAATGAAGAATTTTTCACGAGGTAAAGGTTTCAACCATGGCAGCCAGCGAGTAAAGTCTTCATCTTCTGGTCCAGATTCCATAGCCATAGAAGTAGCTAAAGCAGCAGCAACACGAACATCACGAGGCGAACTTGAAGCGGGTCGAGGTAGTAACTCAGTGAGTTCAGGAAAATTGAGAATCGCTAAAACGATCTCGAAGCAAATGAATAGTTAATTAGGAGTAATATCTTATTGAATAGCAGAGAAAGCAAGCGAACATGCCCCTTAAACAAGCTTGGGGAAGTATCTCAAAGATGGGTACTTTACATTCTTCATGCACTTCTTTGCTTATAAGTGCATCATTTCTCCCAAAACCTTAATAATTTGGGAAAATCATCACATTCAAAATAAAATTCAATAGACCGAAAAACTAATGCATATCAATAAAAAAACATTTTGAAGTTCCTAAAATCATATCTCCAAAAAAATATGCTTTTTTAAATCAAGAAAATCAATTGTAATTCAATAATCATAGTCCAACAATCCTACATAACACATTAACACCAACAAGATAACATCAGAATTGAAAACGTGATATGAAATGAACGGCACAAGAGAGGTTCAACAATGAAAGACACAAAGAAAAATAATGCAAAAGAACACAAGTGTTTATGAGGTATCTTGGATACCTCCCCCTCAAAAGTTGTTTATTATAATTGGACTCAACAATACAATGTATAATAAACTCCCTATCTGGAGAACAATCTCTCAAGATCACAATACTAATGCAAAGTAAGAATACTCCTCTAGTTTCTTAGCAAAGCAATAGCCCTCTCAACAAAGTGTGTTTTGTGGTGTATCTTACTCTAAGAATTATACTCCCTTTTATAGATGAAGGTGAGTATGATTCTTAGAGTCTCACATTAAACACCATTAAACCACAATAAACTCCTACATTAAACTAAGATAATAAACTCAGCAATAATACAACAATTAACCAAGGAATTACACCCACTTTAATGCTGTAAAAAACGCACCAGAAGGACCCTTGAGTTGCCCCCTACCAGCCTGCTCGAACGAGCCACTGAGGTGCTCGAATGAGCAGGGACTCCTGCTGCTTTCTGATCTCACTGACCTGCTGCACCATAGGCTGCTCGAACGAGCCATTGAGGTGCTCGAACGAGCAACAGCTCCAAACCCCACTGACTTCGATTTCTTACTTGCCTCGAGCGAGCACTTCACTTCCCATGCCTTGACTCGTTCAAGGCATGGTTCCTCACTTTATTGGAACCTGAAACGCTCCATGTTAAACACCTCGTGTATCGTTCCAAACCTCAATTCACTTACACTCGACACATCTTCATTGTAATTCTCCAAAGTACAAGACAACGCATGTTCGATTAAGGGATTAAAGTTAACGTCATAGTCATGAATATTGGCACTTGCTTTAACATGATACATAATGGTGATCGGTAATGGCGAAGAAGAGGATAGAGAAATAATGGTGTGGCGGAGGAGACAGAGTTTAGATTTTTAATTTGGGTAATTTAATAATCTGTATTATTTTGCAGTACTTGACCTTTTTAATTCTCTTAATATGAAGTCTAAATTTGTTCCTGGTGTAATTCATATATGATTATATGTCGGTACTCGGTAGAAAAAACAAAAGAATAAACTTTTACGAGAATCACAATATGCTCTTAAATCTTAATTACTACTTCTATGATATAAAAATTTGTAAGTAATATAAATTGGTTAGGTTAAACATGCGTTGAATGATTGGTGTGTAATTCTAATTTTATAATAAATGAATTACAATTTAAGATAGACAAACTGAATTTAGTGTACCTTAAAATAATGTCCATTCATCTTAACATAGTGTTATTTAGTAAAGTGATAGTAAAAAGTTTACATTAGCAAAAATTCCTAATCAATAACCGTGATTTGTAAACCATCATAAAAAGACAAAATTTATAGTAATAAAATAAATAAAATCAAAAAGAATAAATTTACATAATCTAATATAACGTCAGCCCATTTGGTTATTAGTACTAAATAATGGTTATGTGAATAATTTATAATTTTATACACTAAATTTTACTTTATGGTAATTCTTAAATCTTAATCAATACACTAAAAATGCATAATATAATATGTTCATGTAATAATACTTTGATCACAATTTTGTTTTTTTTTTTTACAAATTTTCATTACCATGTCATAGGCTAATACCACATTTTCAAAGTAATGGTAATTCATTGGAACAAATTTTATAAAGAAAATGAAATTGTTTAAGAATAAGGATCATCATTAAATTTGTCAATAGACCATTTATTATTAGCGCAATAGCACATAACAAAACTAAATTTTTTAGCCATGTTATTACGTCAATTTTTTTTTCAACATCTACAACTTTTTTGTTAATACTTAATATTATAGAATTTGGAGCAAAGGTTTAGGGTTCGACCCTTATTGGGCGCAGGTATCGGTTAGGGGTCCTTGACTACGCATCTCTCTTTACTCCTTTTATAGGAGCACGGGTATGATTTGCCTGTTTACCTTCCCTTATTGGGCGCAAAAACAGGATTTCATGCATATATTAATATATAAAAATACGTTTAAGAATCATACCTTCGATGCGTCAAGTGTCGTTCCTCTAATATTGGTCCACAAGCACCAATTGGATCACTATGTATGCTAGTACGGAATAAGAAATACTAATATACTTATTACTTTTGAGGTGGAGATAGGTAGAGAGAAATAGCACACAAGCATATGAAAATGATGAGCAAAGTGCATCTATTTATACACAAATGCAACACCTCTTCACATACCCATTTGATGGTTACATATAACATTTATATGTAATAATCAAAAGAATTAATTTTGTGTTTTAATTCTCAATTAAAACATACCATCAATTCATACTAATAACTCCTACACTAAATAGTCCAAAGAGCATCTTATGCAATTGGTACTGTTTTAATCCAATCGGTAACTTATATGTGTGACCTCATAGGACCCGATTATAATAGTAGTATACTAATCTAATTAATATACAGATCAAAGTTGGTTTCTAGCAAAACACTATGACCACCTAATATAATCGAATGTATTAACCTCCAGATTATATCCTATTTATATTTTAGTAGTTACACTTAATTATTAGGACACTTATTTCCTTCATATATTTACTCTTAATTTTTTTAAAAAAAACTAATTATGTACACTAACACTATGCTTTGATTTTATCTCAAAAAAAAACACCATGCCTTGATTTGCATGGGTTTAAATTAATTAAAAGTTTCTTTGCAAATTTTATTAAAAAAAACACAATAGTTTATGTTGGATTAATGCCTTTATTTACCATCCTTTATTTATCGTTTGTTTATTTATTTGTGCGTATTCTATTTGTTGTGTATCTTTAGTTAATTGATTACTATACATAGCTAACGTGGGTGTAAGTTGCAGACTTTCGGATATCTCTTTGAAGACAGTCGGGGGACTCTCTGATCGCACTCTCCTGTATGGGTATGGGCTTTCGTCTATCTTCCCTCCTCAGACCCTGACCATAGTTTGTAGAGTGGGATACACTGAGTATGATGATGTGAAAAAGAATATTATTTTATACCTATTCAAGTCTTGGGTATATGCTTATTATTTTGGAGTTTTTGTCTTTCGTGTAACAACCAAGCAAGTGTATGTAGTATTTTGCTTCTACAAGCAATTTGAAGTTGTTCATCTATTATTGACTAATGATTATGCCACTTGATTAAATATTTATTTATTAGCTATTATAATATAATTGTTTGTATGGCTGTGGATTAAATGTGTAAATCGGTCTATATTATAGAGCTCCATTATTATTGTAGGGGTTTCAAAAATGTATTTTCATGCTTATTTTTTATCGTTTTAATTATCGTAAATACATATAATCTATTTTATATATACGAGAGAAATTAAGTAATAAAGAGCTAAATATTAATAGTTTTTCAAAATTTGCGAACTACTCCCTCTGTTCTTTTTTGTTCTTCCCATTTACTTTTTGCACAGTTTTCATAGCAACTTTCGAGCCTAAATATCTTTAAATACGCATTATAAAAAATTATAAAAAATATATGATAAAAAAGTATATATTAAGACGAATCTAAGTAGATCTCATATGGATATATTTTATCATCTATAAATGTCTTAAAAATCTTAATCAAATTTCTCTCTCCAAAAATGAAATATCCTAAACGGGAAGAACAAAAAAGAACGAAGAGAGTAATAAGAAAGAGCTTAATAACTTATGATATGCTCTCTCTTAGCTTTTTCAAATATCTCATTTTTGTTTTAAAATTAATTATAAATTGGCTAGTTTGATAATAAATTTAATTAATTGAGAGATTTTATCTTATATTAGTATTTTATATTATTTGCTTAAAATTGAAATAATGAAATGATCTATAAAATTAAATTGACACTAAAATTCTAAAATTTACATATGGCACTACTTGTTTGGCAAGAGTTTTAAAATCGTTCATATGTTTTATTCATTTATAAGAATCATAATACAGTAAATATATATACTACTATATTTGACTTTCATTACATGTTTTATTTAGTTCACGATGACTTATTTTTCGTCCTTTCGATAAGGATTAAAATTTTAAAATTGATTCATAAAAAAATTATTTAAATATTTAACTAACAAAAAAACCAAAAACTAACCAAAAAGCGATAAAAGGTATCGACAAATACTTATAAGCAAAAGTATGTTGGTGTATCCTTTATTCAATTGAAAGCCTCTTATAGTAGTATATTGTTCATTCTTGATGCTATTGCTAGCTACTTGACAATAATTGACTTCTAAGAGATCTTGTCTCCTAAATAGTTTAACCCAACTAATTAACCAATCTTCCTTGCCAAATACTACACCGTTTTGAAATATATTAGTTATATACTTCAACAATTATGGCACGAGTTATCACTGAAACTTATTTATATATTATGATAAATAATATACATAAAAAATTGATTGAGATAATATATTGTTCAAATAGTGATCTAATGACATACTTTTATTATATTATTTTTTATAATTTTTAATTATGCGTAATTTAATTTATAAAAGATCAAAATATCGCACTAAATTACGTAAAAAGTTATAACAAATATAATGAAACATATATATATATATATATATATATATATATATATAGCACTATCTCTATTCAAAAGTTCATTGCTGGTGTACAACAGGTAAATGATTGAACCTTTCACATCTTACAATTTCTATCCGCCTTGCACCTATTCCAAACTTCCAACCCCATCTTGATATGATTTTAACCCTTATGTCAACCCCTTTTTCACCGCGTCATGATCATTCTCATTGATTGTGGGCACAATTTAAAATTCCCTTAGGCTATATAGATAGGGTTAGGGTGGTATAAATTGGTATCAGAGCTACTATATGATCGTGAATAGTACAAAAGATTAGTTCGCCTAAAGAGGTGATGTAATGGAGCCAAATATAAATTGAGTTGTATGGTGCGGTGAGATTTTTTGTATTACCTTTATATATAATATGCATTTTCTTTTCAAGGGTGCTCAATTGCTACGAACTTAATGTTTAAGTGAGCTTGTAGCGGAGGGTAGAGTAGTCTTTAATAGATAACATACTAGAAGTTACCAGAATGAACATAGGTAAGAACAATACGTGTTGAAAAAAGCTGGTATTGATTAATAAATCCAACATACAACCCATGGATAGTCATTGCAAGTCGACCTTATCAAGTTCGAGGCGTAACATGCATGGTAACAGGAAAGGACTAGGGAAACATTAAGGACGTTTGAAGAGATTACAAGGGAAGGGGCACACAAATATGATTTAATTTAGGAAAAATTGATATTAATAATCCAACCTTTTACTCATTCGCTATGAATAATTTCACCTTTTGATTATTTTCTAATAATTCAACCTTTGTGATAAATTTGCCTACAGCATACCTTAATACTAATAATGGGTAATAATAGGGTATGTTGCTAGCAAACTGAAATAAAGGTTGGATTATTCACAGCGAACTAAGGGCAAACGTTAGATTATTTGAAAATAATCAAAAAGTTGGATTATTCACAGCGAACTAAGGGCAAACGTTGGATTATTTGAAAATAATCAAAAAGTTGGATTATTCACAGCAGATGAATAAAATGTTGGATTATTAATATCAATTTTTCCTTTAATTTAATCTAAAAACTTTTTTAGAATTGTTTGTTTAATTTAATAGTAATAAAAATTAACTAGGTTTTTTTCGTCATCAAGTTATTATCTTATTAGATAAACAGCCAATGCCATGACAACCGACAAGAAAAGATTAATATTGTTAAATTTAAATCGATTAAAAATTAATTTTTTAATTTTTATTTTTTATTGTAAAATATCAAAACTGTAAGTGGCAAATAATTTAAAATTTATTTTTTTTAAAATTTTTATTTTACATGAAATAATAGTAAGGATTAAGGAGGGAGGGAAATAGAAATACAAATAGTAGTTAACTAGCTTGAATCTCGTGTCAAGTAAGGATAATCAAAAAATATTTAAATGATCTCTTAAATATAAATAAAATTATTTTAAATTATTCTGATATTTGATAAACATAATAAATATAGAGAAAATAATATTTGATGTGTCAGAATAATTAGTCTTTGCATTACATTAATTCTTTCAAATTTTAAAATTCTAAAATTAAACTTTGGGCTTGAATTATTTTAAATGAACTTGTAGAATGATCAATAACATAAATTTTGAGTTAGTTGTCTAATTTTTTATTGCCATTTTATAGAATGATATAAACCAATATATGTATATAACATAAATAACATAAATAAAGAATAAAGAAAATATAAAAAAGAATTTGACCATACATTGTCGAATTTTTTATTGCCTTTTTTATAGAAAGATAT
Source organism: Amaranthus cruentus (assembly GCA_019425755.1). Taxonomy (NCBI): domain Eukaryota; kingdom Viridiplantae; phylum Streptophyta; class Magnoliopsida; order Caryophyllales; family Amaranthaceae; genus Amaranthus; species Amaranthus cruentus. Next base: position 17,318,075 of record CM033458.1, on the reverse strand, counting down.
TTTGACCATACGTATATTGATTTCATATTGTCCAATTTATTATTGCCATTTGAAATGTTAATTGATTTAAATCATAGGACATTCAAGTTTTATTATTCTACTTATCTAATTTAGCTAAATGAAAAATTTTGGAGGGAAAACAATGAACATGAAAGCTACATGTGTTACTGAAGAATGCATTTAGTATATAATATAGATAGATAGATTTGAAATATTAATTGATTTAAATAATAGGGCATTCAAGTTTAATTATTGTACTTACCTAATTTAGCTAATTGGAAAAATTTAGAGGAAAAACAATGAACATAAAAGTGACATGTATCATACTGAAGAATGCATTTAGTATATAGTATAGACACGTGCAAACAAAGGCCGAAACCCTCGTCCTCCGTTTTTAATATCATTAAAATGCCGTGACATAAACCAATAATGCGTGCCGCTGTTTCCCCGTAATAACCATTACAAATACTCTCTCTTTCTCTCTCTTCTTTTTCCCCAAATCAAAAACCCTAACTTTTTATTTTCCTCTCCATTACTCCCAATTTACAAATTTCTCTTCATCCCGCTTATTTCTTCTCTTTCTCTCTCTCTCTCCTCCTCTGCTTCTCCTTCTTTGGAAACCCTTTTTCATTTTCCCTCTATTTCCCCTCTTTTGAATTTTCCCTCTTTCAATTGTGTATTCCGTACTTTGAATGAAATTGTAATCACAAAAAACCCTAGGAAAAAAATTATGGGGAAATACATGAAGAAAGGAAAGATCACAGGAGATGTTGCTGTAATGGAAATCCCACAAACGAATTCGTTAGGTGTTCGTACTAGGGCTAGAACCCTTGCTCTTCAACCAAACCCTGAACTTTCTTATCTTCAACTTCGTAATCGAAGGCTTGAGAAACCCCCTTTTCAACCTCCTCCTCCTCCTTCTCCTAATACTAAGTCTAAACATCAGAATAGTAATAAAAACCATGATTCGGATAATCAAAAGCCAAGTTCTAAGGTCCGAGTCAACTCGGTCAACTCGGCTACTTCTGGTGCTTCTAACAAATCCCAGGGGCGTGTTCGTCATTTTACTGTTGCTGAATCCGAGGATTTTCATGATCTTGCTTCTCTTGAGCCTTCTTTTGGGGAGAATAATTTGGAATTTGATGCTAGAGAAAGGTTTGATTTTCATTTACTACTTCTTCCAAATTTTATATATTTTTTTAAAAAATTTTTGTTTCAGTATTTATGTTCAATTTTTAGTTTGGAATTTCATTTCTTCAATTTTTCTTGTTTTAGTTTATGGGTTTTTTTATTGGTGTTTACGTTGTGGATGCTTGTTTAAACAGGTGTTTTTCATTTCTAGAAAATCTCAAAAAAAAATTAATATGAGTGATTTTAAAATCTTTTTTTCTTTAAATTAGGGTTATTTAAACAGGGTTTTCTCAAAAGATGAATATTGAAAACAACACTGCTTGTTCATGTGTGACATGTGTCAAAAATTTCTTCTTTGATCTAGAAATGTGTTCAAATTTTTGCTTATTGGAACTCATACAAAAATTTTCAAAAAAGAAAAATAAAGGAATGAAAAAGCACATTGATGGTTTTTTTTGGATAAAAATATATTCTTGGAGACGTGAGCAAATTATTCAAAATAATTTTAAGAGAAAAGTTAAAAAAGAGTTAAAAGAAAGAAAAATTTATGGAAAATTATTTTTAGTTTAAAAGAAGCATCTTGAAATGCTTCAAAGGTGGGGTGGGGGCTAAAAGTAGAATATTTTGGCTCAATCATGTGAGTTATATATCACTTATACTACTATCAAGTTTTAGTCCACATATTTTTGTTATTATAAAGTTTTCTCTACATTATTGAAGCCTTTTGCTTCTACCTCAACAAGGAATCTTAGCTAGGCAAGAGTTATGATTGATTTATGCTCAAACCCTTTATATAGAGTGATTAGAATTTGTTGTAAAGTACTTAAAAATAAAAGTTGTATTTACATCAAAGGATGAGTAAATTATTACTTCTTTGTGGAGCGAAAGTAACTGGAACTGATGTATTGGTTCATGCAACTGATGTATTGGTTCATGCAGCCGATTGTGGGTTTTCAGGATTAAGTAGCGATTTTGCTCCACTTTCTACGATGGGAACTCGGGTTTGATTCTCAATGTTCCCTCCTCGCGCTCCCCTTCCCTAAGCAACCCTATACACACAAAAAAGCCGGTGATTGTGTGGAGGGATTAGAGTCTCCGTGTTTTTTGGTCGACAACCAAATCAACACAAGAAATGTGATTCTAGGAAGGGTCTCTTTTAGCAAAGTGCTTGTATTTTTTAATAGGGTTTATAGTAATGGGCCAAAGTCTAGGATGCTAAATAAAATCCAAGAATATCTCACCTAGAAAGCAACTTATGATTTTGGATGTTCCTGTTCATTGAATGCACCCACCCTCAGCTTATCTGTTTCCTGCTTCCATTGCTTTTATAAAATGCCAAAGCTTTCCTGACGTTTGTGACCCGTGACTGCTCCTCTCCATTGACATCTAAGAATTTAGATGCTTCATTTTTATTTTTTTCATTGTTTTTTTTGGTGCTTTGAAATTTTTGTTACATTTTAGGCATGCAAATTAATTCTTTCTTCAGTGACGGCGACCCGTCCTTAGATGTTAAGCAACCTTTTGTGCTTGATGCATTGCTTTGTAATACTCCACTCCGTTTTAGTTTGTTTGTTACACTCTGACCAAAATCGCGAGACCTCTTTTGGTGCAAACAAACTGAAATTGTGCTCAAGTCTTTTTGGGTATTAGAGACTTTTAAGTACCCTACATTTATTTAGAAAGTAGAATTGATTATGCTTTGAATGCTGTTTTAACCTTTTCTTTCTGTAATAGAATGTTAGACTGAACATGTTAATGTTGATTGGTAGTATTCAAAATGATTTGGTGTGTGTTAGCAAATCCTTGACTGGTTTTTAATGGTGTTAAAGACTGAATGATAAGAAAGATCATTTCTGTTGATAGCTTGATATGTCGGCAATAACTCAATTCAGCCATGTGTTTTTGGTTCAAAATGAATCAACTTGTTGGGGACCATGTTCCAAATCTGAAAATGTACTTATGTATATACAAAAAATATTCACTCTCTTTAAATGCCATGAATTAGATGCAGATGTCCTTTGTGTTTTCCTTTATGCAATTTTCTGCCGATCTTTAAAGCCGTGTCCTTCAATTTCTTGCATGAATTTGCTCTTGTCTTTGTACTCTTAATGTTCAAATTTATCTGGTAGGGTTTGGTTTTAGGATGGCGGATCTGTTGGTGTGTCTAAAATTTTGCGCATGTTAACTGCAGGAGCACTCGAGAGAGCACTCCTTGCAGCTTGATTAGGGACTCGGAAAACATAGCAACGCCAGGATCAACTACCAGACCTTCATGCTCCAATGCAGAGAACCGAAGAGCTAGAAATACACAAAGAACTATCCCAACAAACCCAGAGATGGAGGAGTTCTTTGCTGGCTTTGAAAATAGCCAACAGAAGCATTTCCTTGAGAAGTAATTATCTTTTGTTATTTGCACTTTTTCTGAGTATCTTTATACAACAACCGAGTGACTTTTTGACTGCACTTTCCTTTATGGGTATGAGTTGTCGTCTTTCTTCCCTCCCCAAACCCTGATCATAGTTTTGCTATGAGCAAGCAAGATGCACTGAATATGTTGATGATGTCTTCATACAACAGCTGTTGGCGTAATAATATACTTAATTTCGTTAAATTTGTCGTGACGTTGCAGGTACAACTATGATATCAAGAATGATATGCCTCTCCCAGGACGCTTCGAATGGGTACGAGTAGGCAAATAGAAGGGAGATTCAGCAGAAAGCAAACGCACAATTCTTACAAGAAAAGTATGGAAAAAAAAACCTGAAAGAAATTATGTGTAATCTGTGATATGTAACATAAGTGCAGCTTACTAAATGTAGTCCTAACCCCCCCCTCTTTTAGCATAGTTTAGTAGACTGATTTTTAGCTTTTGAGAATCCAAAGAGAAGATAAAAGTTAATTAAGTAGGGTTAGAATTCAGTTTATGATGGTTTTGCTTTATTGTTACACCATTGTGATCTGTAATGGATATCATTAATATTGTTCTTTATTAGTACTTATGACTCACTAATCTCTCTTTTTACATTTTCTTTACATAATGCTGGCACGCTTTAATTAAGGTCTACATGTTTTGCTTTGGTGATTCAATTTATTGGCTCCCTCTTTTCTTCTTGTAAAATTTTACTCTCTTCGAATCAATTTAGTTGTTCAATTTGTTTAGGCACGGTTATTAAGGGTGGTGTGGGGTCCATTAAAAAGGTTGTAGTTGCGATATTTTCATTAATTAAATTAAGGAAAAATTGATATTAATAATCCAACATTTTGTTCATCCGCTGTGAATAATTCAACCTTTTGATTATTTTCTAATATTCCAACGTTTGCCCATAGTTCGTTGTGAATAATCCAACTTTTATTTTAGTTTGGTAGTAATATACCCTATTATTACGCATTATTAGTAATAAGTTATGTTGTAGGAAAATTTATCTCAAAGGTTGGATTAATAGAAAATGATCAAAAGGTGAAATTATTTATAGCGGATGAGTGAAAGGTTGGATTATTAATGTCAATTTTTCCTTATTAATTGTAATAGGGTCTCTCTTGAGAGACCGTCTTTTGTAAAGACGACTCTCAAAAGTCCAGGCCTAATGTATATTTAGAGTTGTAACAATATATATTTAGAATTGGACTGGGCTTTTAAAAGCCGTCGTTACAAAATACGGTCTCAAGTAAGAATTTGTGTAATTGTAAAGGTGGTAGTTGGAGTATTATAAGTAGTAAAAGTGAGGGTATTTTGGTATTTATTTGTGAACATGGGGTATTTAGGTAAAAAAAGATTGACTAAAAAGAAAATGGGACAATTGATATGAATTTGTCAAATAAGGAAATGGGAAATTGGTTTGGAGGGAGTAATATTTAAGTTGGAATTTTTTTTTATTATAAGATTTGGCAAGAGTTAGATGAGAATCAAATTCAGAATTGTCTGGAGATAGTGGCATTTGTTCTCCAATTGCGATAAAATTTCTCTAATTGAGACAAATTGGATTATCATTTTGAGTTGGAATTTTTTAGATGGCATTGTGTTGTGTTGTGTGTATTTCACTTTTTCAAATTGTCGTATGAGACAATATGACAATATAAACTTTTACGATGATCGTTCACAAAAACAGTGAGCTTTTTTTAGTAGATTTATGAAATTTAGATTAGTTGAAAAGTTCATTAAAATGGTAAAATAGGTCCTTAGAACAAAAAATAGAAATTGTGAAAAGGAGTGAGAGGGAAGTTGGATAACCACAATTCTCTGACTGTAATCTTTTAATCCACCTGATAATTTATGATTAAGAACATTGATTGATGTAATTTAACCAAGGATTAAAGTAATGGATGTGTATAGTCTATAGAGGATTGACATGTCTCCCAATCATGAATAGTATAATAAAGAATACTACTAGATTAGAAAAGTTGCTTTGTGGAAACTTGTAGGAGTCTTATTGTTGTCTTAAAGTATGCTTAAACCACTAGGATTATATGGAGGGAGTATTATATTATCTAACCTTTTATTGATTACTACCACTATGACCATTATTTTAGAGGTGCCAATTCAATTGTTACTTTTTATTATTTTGTTTTGCATGTGGTCCTAACCACTCGGACCGCCGGTGACTATTTATGAAGATTGTAGACTGATTCCGCAAACCAACACAAGTCTTTTCAGCACTTTGTCCTCACTCGTGTGCACCCAGAAAACTTTCCAGGAGGTCACCCAATCCTAAGATTGTTTCCCACCGAGCACGCTTAATTGTGGAGTTCTTAGCAAATGAGCTACAATGAAAAGACGATACATCTTGTTGATATGAGTAGTCTATCAATCCCTTTTCAAGATAATTTGGGGTATCACAACTTTTTTCGTTCTATTTGGTATTTGATATTAAATGAGAGGAACTGTAAGAAAAGTTGGTATAGTATTGGTTGCATGGTCATGTTTCGAAATCGTTAAATTTACTAAATTCATTTTAATATATTAACATGATATATATTACATCAAATCGTGAAAAACAAGTTTTTCACGATTTGACGTAATATATATCATGTTAATTTACACTATATATAAATCATTTCTATTACCATTGTTCAATACTGATTTACACTTGGAGGATGACTTTTTGAATTTACAAGTCGTTCCACTAGATGATTTCCCATTCTTGCTTTATGAGGGTTTCATCTCTTGGGCGTGTCTCCTTCTAGAGGGCATGGTTTAATCCTCTCCCCCTACATCGATATATAACCCTATTGTTTAGATAGAGTATATATATTAGAGGTTTCCTTGAAAGTACTGATTTTTTCTAGGATACATTATCTTCACGTGTAAGGCACAAGCATTGTTGATTATTCAGTACAAGTCATCTCTAAGTGAATCCCAACGTAACGGCTAAATCCGATCGATCCACGTTTATATAATACCCTTTTATTTAGTAAGATCGAGTTAACTAATTTTTAAAACTTAATCTTTTTCCTGTGACCCCAACCACCCTCAAATTGGGTCCATATAGAATAGTACTTTAGAGCTAAAGGCCATATTTATTCGTGCATAGATCATATTCTAGTTCTAGCTAAAGAAAATGAGTGACGCTCGTGTATAAATGATTATATTGGTCAATAAAAAGAGTGACGCTTTAATATTCTCTTGTTAGCGTCATTTTCAAGTGTTACTTTAAAGAAAAAAATATGAGCACGAAGGGTAACTATTGTGCCTTAATGGGTTAATGGGCTAAGCAAGCTGCACATATGAATCCAAATTTGCTGGGATAGTGATGTCATCACTTTATTATTACCACTAACCCTATCTCCCTTTCAGCTAGTCTCCTGAGAAACCGTCTTTTTGAGAGACGTCTTTCAGATCCAGTCCATCAAAGCTTACTTTGTACTCTTACTTTACAATTTTTGTATGGGTCAATCCAATAAAAAATGGTCTTTCAAAGAGACCGTCTCTCCACAAGAATTTGTGATCTCCCTTCTATGGGGCACTATAAAATATTTAGCATTATGTATGAGGACTTTTGCATTGTATTCACATTTTAAGTTTAAATGACTTTCATAAAAGGAGACGTGATGGAGTATATATGTAACACTTTGGCCCTTGGGATCGTTGGTGATTACCCATGAAGATTGTAGACTGACCCCACAAACTAACACAAGTCTTTTCAGCGCACTTTACTCTCACTCGTGCGCGCCCGAGATAATTTTCCAAGAGGTTACCTATCCTATGATTACTCCCTACCAAGCACACTTAACTGCAGAGTTCTTAGCAAATAGGCTCCTTTATGGGTCCAGTTTAACTGTGTCCATGGGTAGTCATGAAGGTCCGATACATCAGGGTGTTACAATATAACATATATTGAAACTTTAATCATAAGCTTAAATTTGAAACTGACGTATTATTAGCAGGTAAACAATAACTGCCATAATTTTGTTAGAATTGTTAATATATAGTATAAAAATATACTCAATTTGAAAAATATTTCTTGCCACTTAGGTTTGTTCTCCATAATGTATTCTCAATTTAATTTAGTTTATTTTAGCACACTAGTTTAATTTTTCTCTTTTTCTTCCAATTTAATTCAACACATTTTTACGCTTAGAAAATTGATCCTAAATTAGTATTTATATTTTGATTTCTCTATAGGTTAAAACTTCAAATAACTTTCGTTTTTCAAACATATCACTTAAACCTCGTAGAGGAAATTTTCATACCATTAATCACAAATTCTCCTTTAAAATAGTTTTATAGTGAGACAATCTGAAATTGAGCTAAATAACTCAACTAAATAGTTTTATAGTGAGACAAGCACATATACAAAATCAAGAGAAAAAGACTAGGAGTGTAGCAGCATAACCGTCTTGAAAATTCTGAGGCCCTAAATTTTATTTTGCGCCTTATTTATAATATATATTTATTTTATTAATAAATTTAATATATTTATTTTTTTATTAACTTTTTCATATACGGAAGAAAAAGAAAGCCTTTTACCCTCAATCACCTCGCACATCCTCCAACACCCCTCTGTGTTAAGCTGTACTGCTACTCATATTTCCTTCTTGATATGTGTTGTTGTCGGTTTGTTCTCCATCCTATTCATTCATTATAAATATAATTATAATTATAATTATAATTATAAATATAAAATGCGTGCTTTTGTTATTTCTTGACGTGTTTTATTATCTATCAATTTGTGACACATATGGACAATGATTAGTCCATATTGTCAACATTATATCAAACAATTCAATAGCTGTCCAATTCCATGTAAGTTAGAACGTAATCTAAAGAGATCTCTACCACTATTCCTTTTCCTCATGAAAATTAGTGTATGCGAAAAATTAAAGAAAATGAATAATATGGTATTTTATGGAAAAGTGAGAAAAATAAATTAATAAAATGAAAATATAAGTTAAATTTATAGATCATTATTAAAAAAGATTATTTGCCGATCTCCAAAATGGTAATGATGTAAATTTGATATCATCAGATTGAAATCCCCTGATTAGTGATTACCAATAAGAGATTTTTAACCAGTACTGGAAAATACACTTTGAAGAACAAGTATTCATTGTCAACTTTAGCACCAATGTTTAATTTTTAAACATCATAAAAATAAATATTGTGTGGAGTGTTAATTTTAGAAAGAAAGATACATCGAGTATTCTTATTTACACGTTAAGTACTCTTGTCATCTCTCAAAAATAGCCACATAATACATAAAAGACTCTCATTTCGATTTACGTTATATAGCACAAAGGATTATGTGGTCTTTGACAATTAGTTGTTGACGTTTTTAGTTGACTTGTTTAACCATCTCAAAATTCTTGTTGTTTTTGTTGGCTTTAAGCTAACTAAAAAACTCAGCTGTTTATGAATATGTTTTGTAAATTTAGATTTTGGTTGTTGGCTGTTTATTAGAGAAAAAATGGGTCACCAAGCTAAAAGCCAACAAAAAAAGTTAACTGAAGTATTTTTTTATTTTAGCTTAAAAGCCTTTTAACACACATTTTTTTAGTTTTTTGACCAAATAACAAATTAAAAGCCAAAAATCAACCAAAAATTAATGAAAAAGCCAACATCCAAACAGCTCGGTAAATTAGAAAGTGCTCATTAGTCATTGAGGGTGTTTGGCAATTGGCTTTTGGCTTAGCTTTTTGGTTGGCTTTTGACTTTTGGCTTGGTGGTTGGCCAAACAGCCAATAAAAGTGTTAGGTAAATGACTTTTAAAGCAGTTGAAAAACTGGCTTTTATCCCAAAATGAAAAAGCTGCTTCGGCTAGCTTTTTGGGTTGGCTTTTGTCTTGTTGGCCCACTTTTTCTCTAATAAACAACCAACAGTCAATATTCAAATTTACCAAACATCTCCACAAACAGCTAGCTTTTTAAGCCAACAAAAATAGCCACATTTTCAGCTGATCAAAGAAGCCAACCAAAAAATTTAACCGCTAACATCCAACAGCCAATTGCCAAACACCCTATTAATTTAGTGCAAGGTGAGAAGTAAAATAAAAAAATGGAAGTAAGAGTAGTGTAAAAATCCCAAATTTTAACCTGATGTCACAGTAATAAAGTGAGTCAGGTAAGTGAAAACAACCATAATGGAGTAAGTGAAGTAGTCCATTACATATATGGTTAATTGAACATGAAATATGATAGATTCATAGTCATAGGAGTAGGATTATAGGATTGATGGCTAGTAAATAATCTATATGTAGTAATATAGTATGGTCCATTACTATTTTTAAATTTGAACCCTGAAACTTCATCATTCATCATTCATCAAAAGTCTTCCAATCTCAGACTCTAAAATCACCCATTAATTAAACATTTCAAAAGGAGTTTCTTGGATTCCTTCACCAATCACCACCCACCCCAAATACTTACTTTCGAGCTTGTTATACAAAACACACGACAAAATGGACGGGTGGATACAGTATGCCCTCTCCTATGCCTATACTCATCTAAAAATTTTATATACCCATCACCTGTATATGCATTCAAACCTATCCCCAATCCACACTTAAACCCGCCTTATATTCACTCCAAGAATTACGACATGATTTACTAACATACATTTTGACACAAGGAACAATAAATACAACATGTGGACAGTTCAACACGAAGCGATTTACATAGTTATCAAGAGGCAGATAGTAACATCTCGCCCATCAAACTGACGGTAACTATTCATAAATTGACTCCACATACCAACACAAGTCCTTTCAGTGCACTTTAACTAGCACAAGACAAGTCCAATCACACTTAAGCAGAATTCTTACAAATAGACTTAATCAAAAGAATAAACATCTACTCGTATTATTTTAGGCAGTCTATCAATCCTTTTTAGAGTTTAACTCGCACTTTCTCCTAATTATAATATTTGCTATTGATACTGATATTTTCCTACTTAACAAATCACATTCAGTAGCAAGTATTATAGTTACGAGGAAGTATATAACCTTATGAGTGGGACAAGGGTTTGGAAATTTTCAAATGAATGAGAAATGGTGACAGGCTAAAGTCATAGATAAGCATAATAGGTATTAGACAGTTTTCTGCAAACCTATTATGTGACTTTGATTTTTTAAAGGAATCAGAAACCCTTTTGGCCTTTTCCAGTCATAACTGCAAGTGGACATTTATTGTTTCATTTTTTTATTTTTCATTTTTGGGCATCAGTGGCTATAAACCCCTGAATTGGTAACCCATTACAAACAAATTTTTAAAAACAATACTGAAAAAAGCAGTAAATGTGGGCACAATCTACTGCTATGACCTACTACCTCTGTTTCATTTTAGTTGTATTATTGGATTTGATACATATTTTAAAGTCGTCAAATCAGTATAGTAAAAGTAGAGATGATGTATGATTGATGGTGATATGTGGGGTAGAAATAATTTTTTTTATTATAAGTAGATAGTGATTGTGACTTGTGGGTATATTAATTAATGGAATGATGTATGATTGATGGTAATAGTAAGGTAGGAATAAAGTGAGGATAAAATAAGTAGATTATTTTTGCCAAAAATAATAATGTTGCAAGTAATATAAAACTTCCAAAAACGATAAGTGTTGCAAATAAAATGGAACGGAAAAGTATATATCATTGCGTTATTGAAAACCAACCAACATTGCCTTAGCTTACTGCTAAGTGGTTTTGTAACCTTTCCTAGGGGCATCTTTTTCAGTTTAAAAAAAAAAAAATTCATTCGAAATATTGGGTTTATTTTAGTAGTTTGATTCAAAATTGAGTCTTTATGACTGTATTGTTTTCTATATAATTTTATATTCATTTTAAAGTTGAATCAAGTCGGATTCGATTGAAAGGTTGAATAAATATTAAATCGTTAAATCTGTTTTGAATATCTCTACCTCTATTTGTTTGTTGGGTTACAAACTTACATTGCCCTTACAAAGCAACATAGTTGCACAAAATACAATATAAGTAGTGACAAACTCAATACCACTTCAATACATGAGCTCAACCTCAAATTATGAACCCACCACCTTGAGAAGATCATAAATTGAACTATGTTTGGGAATGCAGATTTTATTTGAAAAAATAGATTTGACTCAAAATTAGTGTTTGACAAATAGTGGAATTTCAAATTTGGATTTGAGTCAAATCCACAACTGTTATCAAAATGGTTTAAAGATAAAGATTTGAGAATGACTTCCCAAACCTTGTCATTCTCAAATTCTACATTCCTGATTTCATAATTGAAATCATTAATTTGAAATGAAATGCTAATTCCCAAACACAACCTTGATGAATTTGCTAGATAAAACTCGTGATAAATTACACTTATAATTATAAACCAACATACACCTTGTAAGCTAAATTTTATGGTTAAAGTAGATTTTATTGATGAAAATCTTTACCGCCTTAGAAGATATCAATCTCTTGCAATAAACAATTACTGTCTTTGTTTTTTTATGTTTGTCCACCTTACTGTAACAGGTAATTTCAAATGTTTGTCCACTTTAGAATACTTTTCATGTTTGGAAACCTTTTTCCTAAATTTTACCCTTATAATCCCTTCCATTTTCCCTATTAAATGTCTTTTCTCTCTCATAATACCAATGCAATTAATACTTTACATTACTATTTAATTAAAATAATACCCACTTACTACAAAGATTCTAATTTTCTTAATTTATAAAAAACCATAATGGACAAACTTATAAGAACGGAGGGAATATATCACTTAACTCTATATGAAAACCACATAAAGGAGGGAATATATATATATATATATATATATATATATATATATATATATATATATATATATATATATATATATATATATATATATATATATATATATATATAATGGTTATATTTTCAATAATTTAAATTGTTATTTGATTTTAATTTTTTGTATTTAGATATTGTTAATTTTGATATGGATAGAATATGACATTTTTTTTATTGATGAATTAATCATAATCTTTTTTTTTAAAAAAAATCATAGTGATCTATAGTAACGTTGCATAAAGGATTAAACGCATAGAATATTTAGAATTCCCCTCATGTGGTCATGTCTCCTACCCACAAACAAACGGTTTTACCCGTCTATTTCAGTTTAGGATTGGTAATTTGTACTACTATGTGAAATATTCCATTTTTGAGAAGACTTCTATTTTAAATTTTCATAACTTTATTATAAAATAAATGCATTCATTTTCAAATTTTATTGAAGAAATTTAAATTTGTATAACATTGAGAATTTGTAATATATTTATTAATGGAATCAAGAAATGATCATCCTTCTTACTTTTTCAGATATTTACTATCTTTGTCCGACTTAATTATTATAATTTTTTAAAAATTGTCTTATTTATTATTTTACATAATTTTCTTATTTGAAAATTAATATTATTACATTTTTTTTATTTTATGGCATATTTTTATTCTCTTTTTACTAACCACAATGAGAAATTTATTACTAAATTTGAATTTGTCGAGTGCCCTCCATATAAATTCAGTCACTAAAATTTAATATTCTTTAATAATTATTTTAAAATATAAGTCAAACGGTTGTATCTAAAGCTTGATTAAGCGCAAACCATGTTTGGAAGATTTAATATTCCTTAAAATAAAATTAACTTGAACACGTTAAATTCAACTCGTTTGTGGACAATAATAACAGCAATCATGAGACCATCTCACGATGAGACGACCTCAAATAAGAAGCTCATAGTGTAAAATATTAAACCCAAGCATAATGTATGTTTCACGGTTAGATCGTCTCATACAAGAATTTGTATAATAACAAATGATTGAACACACATTCATATAGGGACACAAGTGTACTCCCTCTGTCCTGTTTGCACTAAAGAGAAAGTGGTGATTTTTAAGAAAAAATAGATGTTGATAATAAATGAAAAGAGCGAATGAATTGTATCAATGAAATAAAAATAAAGTTTAATGTATGGATAAAATTAAAAGAAAGTGATGACCATCGTCAAAAAAGGAGTTTATTCAAAATGAGTGAGACGGACAATAATATCATTAACGCAAAATGTATAGGACGGCGAGAGTGTATTTAATGCAAAGTATATTTTACGGGACAGAAAAAAATATATATATTACTTCCTCCGTTTCATAATACTTGCTACTGACTTACTGAGTGTGACATGTTGTGTCGAAAAATATCATTATCTAACAAGTATTATAAAACGGAGGAAGTATGAGAAAGTAAAAGAAATATATAGAAAAGATGAAAATTAAGTAAAATAAGTAAATAGGGATAAGAAAAACAAATAGAACGGACTAAAACAAAAAATAAGGCTAATTTTTTATAACAATGGAATTAATGATGAGGTACTAGAATAGGGTTCAAAATAATGGTCCCCTCACAGGTATTGTGAAGACTGAAGAGAGGTGATCTAATGAAACATCTCAAGTACGTGACATTTTTTCTGAAAACAATGAAGGAGAGAGAGACACACACATTAGGCATTCATTAACATCTCTATTCAGATTCCCACAAATAAAATTATTAATTGTTATTTACAATTCAAATTTACTACTAAAAATAATATATTTTTATTCGAAAATATAAATTTCAGTAATAAATCGATTTGAGAGTAATAAAAGGAAAATAAATACTACTCTCTCTATTCTTTTTTGTTTTTTTTGTTTACTTTTTACATAGTTTGCAAAACAATTTTAAAACTTAATATCTCGAGATATACATAATAAAAAATTATCAAAAAATACATATTAATAATGGAAAATCCTAATCAATCATTGTGATTTCAAAATCAGCATAAAAGACAAAAAATGTACTAACAAAATAAGCAAAATACAAAAAGATAAATTATAGTTTTTAAAATGTTAGCCTATAGAATCTCTCCACATCAGTGTGATTACAGTTATCAACTTAGAGTTGCTCTAATTAAAAAGTATACATTAAGATGAAATGTTCTAAATAAGAACCTTGGAGAATAAGCTGAGTAGTAAGACTAAGGGGGTGTTTGGCAAATTAGCTTATTGAGTGAGTAGTTTTAGTTTATTTTGATGTAAATAGGGGGTTGGATGATCAAACCAGTAATGCTAGATGCTAGTGTTTGGAGAATAAGTTGGTTGAAACAACTACTTGATATGAATAAACTGTTTTTTAACAAGATACTCATAGTAGCAGATTTAAAATCAGCTATCAGCTACCAGCTACTAGCTATTAGTCGTTTGCCAAATTGCCTCTAAAACTTAAGAGTAATAAGATGAATATTGAAGGAAGAATAGTATAGGGCACAAGGAGTAGATTAGGACTTGAGGACTCAGGAGTGTACTAATAATAGAGAAAGCATCATAAAGGTACAACATACAAGGTCCCATGTGAATTTCATATCAGAATCTTTATCTCTGTTCTTATTTCTCGGCTTAATTATAGGTTCATGGGACCCACCCCTCCCCCTCGTTTTAGGATTATTAGAGTATCATGTTTATTATTTACCGCAAATGAAGGAACATGTGCTACCTTGAAAGACCGTCTTTTATAAAGACAACTCTTAAAAGTTCAGTTCAAATTTATATTTAGAGTTGTAACAATATATATTAAGAATTGTGTTGGGATTTTAAGAGCCATCTTTACAAAAGACGGTCTCAAGTAAGAATTTGTGATTAATGAAAGGAGCAAGGTCACAGTCTCACAGACACCATTTATTTGGACTTGGACCAAAAATTGAAGTTAATTCTCCTTGAGTTCACATTAACCACAATGCTAATCCATCTCTAATGATTAAAAATTAAGAGAAATCGATAAAATGGTAAAAATTATATTTTTTCAAGCCAACACATAATAAACAAAAAGTATATTTATGTAAATTTCAAAAAGTACTTAGAATAATCCAACCTGTTTCCGATTTACCTATAATAATCTTACCTATTGATTAACAATGAATAATCTCAACTTAGGGTATTTGCCTAGTGTAAACTTGGATAACCCGATGACTTGTTAATATAGTAAACTTAAAATTAATTTAAAATTAGAGAAAATTTTAAAAAATTACATAAAAAATTCCAAATAATAAAAAATCATAATTTTTTTGAACTATTTTTTAACATTTTATTTTACTTTTATTTTTTAAAAAACTTGTTATAGCAAATCATCCGGTCATCGGGTTTACTCTAGTAAATACCCCTCAAAGTTGGGATTATTCATGGTTAATCAATATGTGAGATTATTGTAGGAAAATCACGAATAAGTTGGATTATTCTAGGTATAGAACGCGTTGTAGTGAAATCGTGACATACAAATATACACTAATTTGTGTTGTAAAAATCTTATCGAAAGACAAATATAAGAACTCATTAGTTGACACTGACAATAAATTTCAATGAGAATTTTCATTTCCTTGAAAGTTACTTCTTATATATAATTCCTAAACCATTGTTTTTATGTTTGGTTTTACAGAAAATTGCAATTGATACAAACAATACTAAGTTTATCGACACCATCTTTGTAACAAATTCCTACGCTTTGTAGGAATTTCCAATTCCAAAGGAATAATGGTTGTGCCATATCAAACAACTCTAAAAATTGACAATTTTTAGAAAATAGAATTTTCAAAATAATTAAAAGGTAACCAAATAACCTCTAAATAAAAATATATTTTTCTATCATTTTGAATTTGTTGTAAATGTATTTTTGACACTTTTTATTAACTGGTTTGGTTTTGAAGAGAATAAATTACAAAATTGCAATTAATGAGGTGTTTACCGTGTAGATGAGAACTAATGAGAGAGAGTATGAAATCATTTTCAAGTAGAAAAATGTAGCAATTTCAGTGACACAACCTTAAAAGAAAAATAAAGTAAATTTCATAAACAAAAAATAAATTTCAACTACTTAAGCTTAGAAGAGATATTTTTTATACGGCTACTTTTAGTTAAATTAATTGAAAATGATTAATAAAATAATTAAATCGGTGAAAACTAATTATCATCGGGTTTTTTTTAGGGGTTTATGTTTTGTTTGAAAGGGTATAATAACTACATTTGCTGACATAATGTTGACATTCATTTACAAAAAACAGGCGTACGGCGTACCCCTTTAAGCAAAAAATTTGTACTATCGTCTATAATTCCGCTTGATTTAAAAATGTAATTATTGAAACACATACAACATACTTCCTCTGATCTGATTTACTTGCTACCATTGCACATAAAAATTAAGAAGTTACTGTGTAATTATGAGCAGTAGGTGAAAAGTTATTTTTTCGAAAATTTTTAATATTATTTGTTGAAAAATGAAAAAGAAAAATAGGAGTAATTAGATATAGAGTAGGATAAAAATAGGAGTAGATATAACTTAAAATGATTGGTTTTTTTACTAAAAAAAGGAAATGTAGCAAGTAATATGAAATTTCCCAAATTGCAAAATATAGCGAGTATTATGGAACAGAGGAAGTATAACTCAATCTTCATTTTCATGAATAAACCTATTATCTTAAATAATTTGCATTAAAGAAAAAAGGATTGTTTTTTTTAAAAAAATGTGAATAATGCTAATAAATGAAGAGAAAGAATGAATTGTGTGAGCGAAATTGAAAGAGAGTTAAATTTTATGGATGAGATTAAAAATAAATAGTAGATCATAGTCCAAAAACAAAAATAATGCAAATTAAATGAGACAGACCAAATTGAAAAATGCAGCAACTTGAATGCCACCGAGGAAGTATATCCTGTGTCAATAGTAAATGTAAAATATATTCTACCTAGTAGTATAATGGAGTGTGGAAGAGTTATGGGCTTGTACCAATTTGGCATTTGCCATTTCGCAAGTGGTAGCCGCAAAAGTCTTGAACCGTCTAATTTCGAACCAATTTTAATTTAAGGGTCTCAATCCACTTATTTTAAAATTCTATTCTAAGAATCCAGATTAAATCTTGGTCCACAATCTTAGGGTCCTAATCTGAATTCGGGTCTTTTTTTTTAAAAAAAAAAAAATATATCTAAAAACTTTTTTTTATGTGTATTTGATTGTTTGATTTAACACTTTGTTATATTTTGAAAATCGAGTGCTTTGAAACTTTGTCGATTTATATAATCCGAAATGCAATCGTTGTACTTTATCATATAAAAAATCGAAAAACTCGCTAAATTTTTTGTTTAAAGAATATTAGAAATGAATCGACGAAAATTGATAAAAACATCTTAGTAGTTTTTTAGTAAAATAAATATTTAGACATAGATCCAGACGCTAGACCCGTCAGACCCTAAAAGTTAATCTATTTCTAAATTCGAATCCAAATTTTTTAGACCCTACAAATTTAGATATAATATGCACCCCCTCCCTCGATAAGTTCCCTTGAGCAAAGTAAATTCTACAAGAAGCAACTCGCAAGGTGCTTGACCTCACAAACCCTCAAAATAAGAGGATTAAAATATTTATTTACGTTACTTTTGCTTTAGTTTAATTACTTCTTACGCTAAAAAATGTAGAACGAACAAAATCTCATTCTACATTTTAACCTCGCCCCTAATCTTACAAAATGTACTTCATTAAACATCTTTGATCATAAGATTAAACACAATTGTCACCATTAACTCCCCTTCTCTAACCACCAAAAACATCAAAAATTCCTAATTTAATAACCGTGATTTGTAAATCACCATAAAAAGACAAAAAAATAATAATAAAATAAACCAAAGTAAAAAAGATAAATTAAAATAACAAAACTCTCACCCTATCACATCTTACCACAAGAGGGTGATTTGTAAACCTTACAAATAACCGTTATTTACTAAGACTCTCTCAAAAAACATTATGCATGAAAGTTTTATGTCAAGCACTACAACTAGAGTACATTTCCGAACTCGATCGTCATGCAAATTATAAATCCAAAGAGTTAAGTACGACTGCGAAAATGCAGGTAGCTGGAGCTCTAAATGTAATGCAATGCAGCAATATAATAGCCTGCCAATTGCCATGGCAGGTTTCCCCTGAGGCTGAGGCCTTAAAACTGTCGGCTGAAACTTCTTAGGCTTAAGTAATCTTTGGAAACAAACAACATTTAAATCTGTATGTCCCCTCAAAACAGTATTATCATAAACAATTCTAAAAGAGTTGGGCACTAAAAATTTTGTCTTTCATGTCATAACCATCAGTAATTTTCCTGTTTATCTGGCTACAAACAGGAATTTTTAATGATACATTTATTCATGATAATGTGGGGAGAGCAAAACAATCCCATATGCACTTCCAGCACAATCATGCGTGTTCAATAATCATACCCACATCCCCGTTTCCCGAGAAATCCCGAAAAATTAAATGAAAGAATCATATTTTTTAATGAGGATGATACATTGTATATGTGATGAACCAGGTAGGTACAGGATAAGACTTCCCATCAGAACATTAATTCAGAGGTGGGTGATCCAGCTCATTTGGGTTCTTTTGAATTTACCACGTAGATAAACAAAGACAAGATTTAGCTGTACCTGTAACTTCAAAGAGACTGTGCTGCGTATGTTCGTGCATTTTTCTCGAGGAAAGCTCAGCTACTTGTCTGCTTTGCTTCTGTCATTTCGAGCTCGATTCCATTGTTAACTGTGGCTTTCTCCGTTTCTGTAGTCATTTTCCGTAGTTTCTCAAGTCGTATGGCCTGCAGCTCATATCTGTCATTCGGCAAGGCGAGACTTTTGAGTAAGAGTACATAATATATACTGAATCAAACGCAATCGATCCAATCATATATTTAAAGTGGTTCGTGTTCTCGAATCATTTTTGAGTGCTTCAAAGAAGATCCATAAGTTTTGTACAATTGTAGAAGTTTCTCTAGATGGAAGAGTTAAACTTACTCGGTCACGTAGCTTTTAACAAGGCTGAAGTATATTCTCCAAAATTGTCGTTCTTTCATGTGGCGAGGACATAGCATGTATCTTAGTTGCGACAATTCCTGTAGAAAAGAGAAAACTGGTATTCAAGCTCAAAAAGAAGTCGCAAGTTATTTTCATGTCGAGCTAGCCTATGATTTAGTGTAATTTCACCAAAAAAACTGACTTTAGATTATGAAACATGTCATCAATAATTGACCAATAATATTCATTTAGGGGGTGTTTAGTTTGGAGGAAAACATTTTCTTGAAACATTGTTTTTCCATTTTCCGTTGTTTGGTCTGACAAGTTTAAAAACAGAAAATTAAATTGGAAAAGAAAATCAATTTTCTTCCACTCTTCCATCCTCAGAGCCTCCATTTCTTCCAAGAGTTTTCCATTAAACCAAACAAAAGAAAATCAATTATCAAAACAATTTCTATTGAAAAATAGTTTTCGTCGAAAACTGTTTTCACCAAACCAAACACTCCCTTACAATTTACAAGGTAACTTAAAAGGATTCACCTATCTTATACAATAATGTAAGTGAAGCAAGAAATAAAAAGGTTCACAATTCGAGTATTTGTGCTACAAATCTACCAAAATTTAAGGTGCCATAAAGTAGAATTATCAAAGTCAAGTGTGCTAAAGGACTCGGCAACTCGGTTAAAGCCGATCCCCCCGACTACCCCAAAATAAAGTAGAAGGCAAAAGGTAAAAGCACCAGATGCCAGAAGTAGCAACGAACAAAAGGGAACCTATGCAATAAATGGAAGGTGTTTGCTCTAAGCAATAAAGTCACGGCATGATGTAGGACTACATATATATGGGTTTACAACAAGTCAACAACCAACCAGACTTACCAAGTTTCCTACCTATAATAGAAAATAAGTCGAGAAAGGTTGAAGAAATAGGAGCACAGCAGAAAAGCTTTTGCAATGGGCTTTGGCAACAAAATCAATTAGGGACAGACTGACTGAGTGAAATTTAAGAGATCCAACGAAAAGCAAATACAAGCAGCCAACTATAACAGTTTCAAAATAGCATATATATGCACAATGGTGGCACTTATTAGAACCTCACTCAAATGCTAAAATGCAGAAGGCGGTGAGCGCTGATTTACAAAATCATTGACTATCAACAAGGACTCAACTCTACAAAGACTTCCGCCACATCCAATTAAGCATGGTAGCAAAATCAGACGTTCAGATGTACCTAACCTACCCCTCAATCAGAAAGAGACTAATTCCTAAGCGACCCCTGATTCAACATGCATGGACTATCCACTAGCAGTACTTCACAGTCAATAGTCATGCATGGTAAAGATTCATGTCCTAGTGAATGTAAGAACGACTCCCAAATTCAACGGGTATCAATAAGGGAAGACAGACAAAATTAAGACCACACTCATACAATTTAACAGCCTCAAAAGCAGAACGGTTGAGCAGAGTTTTTCTCTTTATAGTCCCATCTCTCTTGTCTTCTAATTTTTTTTCCCTTCTATTACCACAAGTAGTTGACAAATGTACAGAAGCTCTTTGCCTTTGGTTCATTCTTAGCATGGGTATTGCTGTTAGAAGCTTGGGACCTTGTGTTATCAGATGTTCACATTGCCATGCTTCTTATCAGTTTGACATAAAGCAAAACAAGCTAAGGCTCAAATTTCCTAAACCTTTCAACAACTATAACCTCGTATTAACCCCAACAAGGCACACCAAGGAAAACTCAAAATCTATGCAACCCTATTTTCGTAATAAAAGAATAAGACTATTTAAGATGCAAGTGTCAATCCCATTTCAAAGTGCTTGAAAAGTCATTTTCTTAGAAATGAATCGAGGGAATGATGATTCATCCCAGTGGTTAACAATTCCTATTCTCCAAGAGTTATTCCACGAATTATCCCGGAGGTTTGTCAAAAACATCAGTCACCACTTAATTTTACTTCAGAAGGGTGAGGGACTTGTCATAGCTATCACTTCCTTCAAGCTGCCCATGGTTGTTGTTAGTGATGTGATGTCAGCATTCTATCGGTAGTTATCTGTTTTGTCATTATGATAAATTCAGTATATTTCCTTACTATAATTAGCAATAATGTTGTTACAGCCGGTAGTCTTTTGTCCAAACTTTGTTCTAGTTGTGTACTTGTGTCCATATTTAGAGGCTGGGGTTTATTTAAATTGTTCATTTACGAGCATGGAAACATGAAACAAGGGACATAGCAACGTCTGCGATTCGGGAACGTCCATC
Source organism: Amaranthus cruentus (assembly GCA_019425755.1). Lineage (NCBI taxonomy): Eukaryota > Viridiplantae > Streptophyta > Magnoliopsida > Caryophyllales > Amaranthaceae > Amaranthus > Amaranthus cruentus. Next base: position 17,296,392 of record CM033458.1, on the reverse strand, counting down.
CCCAATCACCACGACATGCAATCCAAATTGCTCAAGGTGTTGCCAAGGTTTAGAAGGGCTTTTAAAAAGGTATTTTGGCCTCCATTTACAAATCAATGAAAAAAGAAGGGAGGAAAAAAAGAGATGAAACCTGGAAAACAAAAAAATTGCACTTAAAAGCAATTTCTTAAAGCAACAAAATCGATTTACAGATATATACCCAATCAGTGTCGAGTCAGTCTAGGTTGTCTTCTTTGTTCCCGTTCCCCATTCCAAACCGAATATCTTTCGTCTAATTGAATGGGAAGGCATAGGGGAAATGGGTATTGGTGTTTCATGCCTCTATTTGATGCCAGGGAAGATCATGGTAATAGACTAATAGTTGATTCCGTAAGGATCCTAGCAACTAAGCCAGTAATTTGAAGGTATAGAAGCAAGGGAAGTCTTCATAATTGTCTTTGATACCAAATTGTGCTACTTACAAACTGGCAGCTACACGTGAAATATTGAGAGATCCAACCAAAAATAATTACAAAGAGCCAAGTAGAAGTAGAGCGGTTTTACAATTGTGTAGAGGTGTTTAAACAGATCCGACAATCCAACATTTACACACTTTTTAATCGAACCTAACTTTGATCCAACTTCAAATTGAATTTAAAATCACGTAAAAACCATTGTAGACGCAAATCCAATTTGTACCGATCTAATACACCAGACCTGAAATCGACCAGATAACCCAAATGAAAAACACCTCTACAATTGCATTTATATTTTCAAAGATGACACTTATTGAATGTCACCCAAACTCTTAACATGTAGAAGGCAATAAGATGATTCTTTTACAGCATCATCACCCAAAACTCAACTCTAAAGAGGCTTCTGCCTTGGGCATGGTAGGGTTAGTCAAATATCTGTTAAGTTACGCTAATCATGAGGATGTTTTTTAAGTGACCCATGAACTGAGTCAACATGCACCAACTATCTTCTAGTAGTACTTCATACTAAAAGAATCACGCAAAGTATTCAAGCCTAATGATTGTAATATGAACGATTCTCTGGTTTAAAATGGTAATATTAGCTAATAACACCCTATAATTAGTGAATGGAGTTAAAAATACTCTCAAGTAAAATCAAAACCTCTATAATTGGCAGCCATAGTTTCAATCTCAAGCACCTAAATCTAAATTTTGAAAATCTAAAAGCGCACTAAGTGTAAGATGTTGTGCCTCACCTACGTGCACCTTGGACAAGCCTTTGTGAACATTTGGGAAAAAAAAGCCAATAAACACATAGATTTTTCATCTTTTTGACTTTTTCATTGTATGCCTAGACTGAAGTGTGCCTCCTCAACAATTGTTATAATTCGCTTCACTTGGAATTTTAAAAATGAAATATACTAGCACCTGGACGAGCCCCACACCTTAGTTTTTAAAGTGCAATGGGAACCTTAATAGGGTTGATGAGATGATTTCTGAAGTGGGCGATTCAGAGCACCTACGTCAAGCGCCTTAGAGTGCCTTAAAGCGCCTTTTGGTCTTAGCATCAGAAGAAGCCCATTTGATGCAAGCACAAATCAACTGCTAAAGTCAAATTTTCCTATTTAATATAATATTCTTAGTGAAATTAAGTTGGTTATCACTAATTACAAACAAGTGACATGAAGATAGATGCAGCAATTGTTTTGAATAGAGGTTTGATATCTTTTATGCAAGTTATTGATAAACTGATTTTTATAGTGCTTTAAACACAACAAAAGAAACAACTAATGAAATTGTAACTAAATGAATTTCTTTAATAAATTTTGAAAAGACCTCATGTTCGAAAATAATTGAAAAAATAAAAAAGACGGCCAAAATCTTTGTTCCTGCCCTAGGGCTGATGAGCTAATTTTACCAATAATCTATTTTTTAGTTTTGTATGAACAATACTTTAGAGTTTAGCCTACGTAAAAGAAAGAGAATTCAAGAAACCTCATTACCGATAAAATGCATCCGCTAATAGCATCATCAGTCTACCATAGAGAATAACTGAAGCAATCTAACTTGGGGAGAAGCTATAACATCAAAAAATGCAAGAGTACACCCAAGCAAGCAGCAATTGCAGCAAAAGGTGTAACTTCACAAATTTACCTTGCTTGCCAAAACACACGTTAGGCAACATCAAACTATGCTACCAGGCTGCCATAACAGTACATATGATAGCCAGAAATATGTCAACACAAGATTCCATTTCAATCCACGTGTATATATATCCTTCAAAAATCAAGAATCCTGACTTCCACTCTCTCAATCTCCAAAATGAAAAATGCCAAAATGCAATATATTTTAGTAGAAAGGTATGTGATGAAGCAGCATGAAGTCAAACTACAATGTTCTGAAAATCCCTACCACGGAATGCAAAGATAAGTAAAGAGAGTAGCCTCGAGGACGAGAATGACAAAAGAAGCAATCAGAATTAAGAAGGATTACATTCTCTCTGACTGCTTTTGATTTGAATTCATACCTAATTACCTAGTGGATCAACTTTTCCCTAGTCCAAGCATAAATAGCAAAGATAGTTGCGGAAAAGACTGGAGGGAACCATTCAGTTGCCTTGACACTAGCCCACGCTTTTCTACTGTTTTCACTTATTATTCTTTAGAAGTTAGGCATGTCGCTTGATAGAAAAAGGATGGACATTTTCCATAAATTTAAGCATGAAAGACAAATGAATTGTAAAAATTCAAATTTAAATCCAGAAGGAATTATGAATATATTGAAAAAAAATTGCGAATTAGGGGGGGCCGAGTGTAAATAGAAGCAAGACACCAGAACTTATGTTAGTGTTATAATGTGTTTTAGCATGCCCAATGTTAAATGCATAGGCGATCTCGGTTTATAAGACATGTTCCAAATCGAGGTTTGTAAGCTTTAGTTGCACAAATCAACACACAACTTAAATACTTACTCAATACCATCAGTCTATCACTCAAATCTAAACTGAATCACAATAGCCCCTTTTCTAAGGTGAACAGCATGAATTACTTCATACACGTATATAAATATAACAAGCTGAAAACATAACAAACCTCATTAATGAGTAAACTACTTTTTCCAAAGACAAAGATATTTACTTGATCCTCGTGAAAAATCAATTTGCTTCTCAAATTCTTCAAAATCTTACAGTTGTGTCCATCAAAGATCATCTTAACTAATAACTATCATATTGCACTCTAGAATCTGATCCTTAAGTACATGCACGTCGATGTTCTTAATAGAACTTCTAAAATGGGCAATTTACGATGCTTATATAGAGTTCTATTTTTCAGTTATCAATTCCAGAACATACTTACTCCTTAGTTTATATTAGGTCTCCCTTCTTGATCAAAGCCTGTAGCTTTTTAGAAACAAACCAGGACATTTTTCGAATTTTGGTTTGCCTTAGTAAGAGAATTCTACTTCAGTTTCTAGCACAATGCTAGAAGTGTCCCAACATAAATAATTCCATCAGTCCTATTGTGAACTAGAGACAGTTCACCTTGCTGACTTTCATTGATTATGATCATTGGCTTTGCAGTGCATATCTTTCTAATGGGGCTCCTAGCTATTAAAAAGAAAAATCAATTGAACTACCAAAAATTTGAAATTATGAAATTTAAGTTCTATTGTTTCTTACCAAACTACAAACTTTGGATGTCTTTAGAATTTTGGATGACACCATTCTAAATTCAAAAGGACAAAAATAACACGAAATGACTGCCTCAAAAATCAGTTTAATGTCCACTTTCAGTAAGTCAAAGATTCAGTCTTAGTTCTTTGGTACTTTACTTCTTTATAGCAAAATTTTATTGATAAAGCTTGTCATAAACTAGAATAAAGGTTAACAAAAACTGTCTTTAATCTAGTGCACTATAAAGCAGTAACCTGCATCTCTTAGTAACAAATTTTTTACTACTATTAGTTCATTTCAATTCTCAAAGAAAACAGGTCACATTTGACTTTAATGGTATCGAAGTTTTGTTTTCATTTGTCATAATGTGCCTTAAAACCCTCAGTTTTCCACTGCTTTCATTTCACTCCTCACGTATTTCCACTCATGATTTCAAAAGGCTAAATGAAGGAATGAATCTTACATTAGATTAGTCAGCACAACTCAACTTTTATTAATGCTATATCCACCTCAAAGTTAGTTTCTAATTCTAACTTGTTGTCATCTAGAGGCAACATCCCTAAACTAAATCTACAGTAGGCGGTGGATTTGTCCCTATAAAGAACATATGTGCCCCCTCAAACCCATCCACCCCCTAGAGTCAAAGTTCTTCCTTACTCCTTTATTCAAATACCAGAGCTAGAAACATCCAAACTAGGCTTTCTTAAAGATGGACAAATTGGTTTTAAACTATTCATGGAAACCATTAAGCATCAAAAATACTAACTTCTTAAGTCTTAAGTCTTAACTAGAGATACTGTAAAGAGATTTTACAGAAAAGACATTGTAAGCGACAAAATGATACCTCTATAGTTCTTTTCCCCCAATATCAAAGTATTATAAACTTCTAAAGTTTTAAGGAAAAGAGTATACATTTCAAAAGCTTACACCAAGTACTCAATTTTACTCTCCAACATCCTAGCTGAGCATTTACCTACCTCATTGAATCATCCATCAAAAGTTACTCTCCATGTTTCTAGCTTAGCATTAACTACCTCAATCAATCATCCCTCAAACCATTATTTCCAAGTTTCAACAATTCTATCTTTGCATTGACCCAACTCAATGAATCATCCATCAAATATTACTTCTCAGTTCCCATAATTCTAACCCAGCACTGATCTAACTCGAAGAATTATCCATAAAAATGTTACTCCACAGTTCTAACCAAACAAGACCTTCCTCAATAGATCATCAATTAAACCAAATTCTGCCATACTATAATCTTCAAGGCCAATACAAAACAAAGTAAATATGATCATTTACAATGCCATTTTTCAGAAACCAAAGTGTACAACAGTACAAGCATAGAACCCATCAAGTCCAAAAATTATCATAACATTGTAAAATACCCATCATTTAGAAAAATTGATAAGCAAAAGTGTAATAAGCATGAAAAACCTTGACTTTGGAGAGGATAATGGTGGCATGCCGCTGTTGCCATTCTGATAAATCAACCCTAACTCCACCTGAAGTCGTTTGAATTCCATCACTTCCCTCATCTAAAACAATCAACCCACAAAAAAAAGTTAATTTTTCCCCTCAATTCAAATCATAATAGGCTAACAGCTATAATCTTTCAGAACCCACAACAGAAAAATGTAGAAAAACACTACAAAAAAAACCCCATCATCAAAAAACAACAGAAACTGCAAAAAGGGTGAAAGATAAAATAAACAAGACCTGGGAGAGAAAAATCCTTGAAGGTGTCTAGATTAAAGGACTTGACAAATTGAATCAATTCATGAGAAACCCCATAAAATTCTTGTTCATCTAATTTATTGGAAACTCCATTTTTGTCGGTTGAAGAAGTAGTAGAAGTTTCCAATTTATGAGAATTGATGGTAGTTTTTGAGAGACTTCGACGAAGCCATGAATACATGGTGTTCTGATGTTCTCCCCCTTCGTCAGTTGCGCTCTTTGACGGAGAATATAGAATTGTTGATCTCTTCTGGGAGACTGGGACTGTTTAAAAGTTTTTTTAACTCACTCGTCAACAAATCACAAATGCACAATTTTTTTAGAAATTACGGTGAATAATATAATATTTTGTTAATTTTCTAATAATAATATCAATTATTGATTAATTATGAATAATAGTAATTTAAATGGGTATTTAAAAAAAAATTCCTAACAGATTAAAGATCAAACTAAAAGTAATTGTAAGACAAAAAAATTGGTATATTAGTTAATAAATTAAAATTGGTACTTCTTATTTTAGAAAAATACCCCTCTAAATTGGTATTATTCATGATAAATCAATATTTGATATTATTATAGGAAAAATCAACAAAAGATTGTATTATTCCATCACTTAATTTGTAGTATAGTATTTTTCTAATCTATAAATTTTTTATAATTCGCTTGTATGAGATCGTCTCATCATGAGACGGGTCTACATAATAGTTCAATTCTTCAATTGATTACTTTAAGATCATAAGTAATCATTTTTGAGAGAAAAAAAATAATGAATACTTTAGGCTATAAATAATCACTCTAAGACTATAAAAAGTAATTATATTAAAATTATAAGTAATCACTTTAACGTAATAAGTGATTATTTTAAGATAAAATGTACATTCAAAATGGTCTCACCGTGAGACTGTCTCATTTAAGAATTGTGAAATTTTTTTTAATTATTGGATAGGAGTATAGGACTAGGAAGGTATTGATTATCGTTTGATTATCTCATCATACATTTGATTAATGTAAACTATTTATTAGTTTTTGGCAAAACAATTGACATAATTAATTGGCAAGTATGAAAACAAGTTCTAGGGATAAGAAAGTATTTTATGGACACAAATACACAAGTGTAAGTGTGTAACCCATGTTTTGTAGCTAATGAACCTATTGGTTGTCATAAACTATCATGAAATATACATGGTTTAATACATTTTTAATATTGAACTAAAAGTGATTTAAACTAAGCAATAATTTTGACATAAAGTATATAATTTTACATGGATCGATTATAACATTTTTAAAATGATTAAATCAGATCTTAAATTGACCAATTTAGATCTTAAAGTGACCAATTTAGATCTTAAAGTGATCAGTTATATACTAGCTTAAATCCCGTGCCAAGCACGAATATTTTTTAAAAAACTAAATAATTTCTTAAACATAAATAAATTTAGTTTAAATTATCATCATGATATTAATTTGTTATTTGTTAACTATAATAAATATAGAGAAAATAATATTTGACGTGTAAGAGAAATTAAACATATCAATTTACATTTTTTTTATACACGTAATATCGAGTATTATAGTAATTACAATTTAATCTTTTGAATATATACTTCTATGTGTATTAATGTATATATTTATAAATATCTTAAGTTTTTAAAGTCATAAATGCTCTTGTGTATTTTTAATGACTTTAGGGAAGAGATTTCATAAATGATATTTTCAATAGATGTAGTAGTGTAGAAAAATTTTGTTAATTGAGTAATTAAATGAAATTTATGTATGATGATTGAGAATTTTTACACCTTTTGAAGATATAATTAATTAATACGACATTATATATAACGTGACAACATTCAACATTTCTTTTTTATATAAAAACATAATTTTTTTTATTTGAATGACGTATCATACAATATAATAAATGAGTTGGAAAATGACAAATGACAAACTCTTAAAAATTTTCCAAATGAATATGTTTAATAGGTTAGAATTGATTACTTAACACTTTATTATCCTAAATCAACATGATAGTTTTCCCTACCTTATTTGCTGAGATTTTTCAAAATATGCAAATCATGCTTTGATATTGTTCTATAATTTCCTTACCTTATTAGCTGATATTTTTCAACATTTCTTTTTTATATAAAAACATATAATTTTTTTATTTGAATTACGTATCATACAATATAATAAATAAGTTGAAAAATGACAAATGACAAACTCTTAAAAATTTTCCAAATGAACATATTTAACATGTTAGAATTGATTACTTGACACTTTAATATTCTGTTTCAGTGTATGAGTACATATACCATATAATAAGTTTAGATACTTGTTTAACACAACAATAATTAAAAACTTATAACACAATATAATTTAGTGTCAAATTAAAGAATCTAATAGATTAAATATTTAATTAATGTTAATTTTTTTATTTAAACTTACATTAATGGTTGAATATTGTATTAATGAGTTGGAAAATAAATAATTCAAATATTGAAAGTTTAAAATTGAGACCTAAAAATAAGATATTTTCCTTTGATTCTCATTCTTTAAAAGTAATTAAGATGCTTATTTAGACCTAAAAATAAGATATTAAGATAGATTGATATTCTCTTACATGAATTATTTTAGCAAACCTTAATATTCGTGATTAACATTTAGTGGGTCAAATTTTACTTACCCAATTTTTTATTGCCATAAATAAAGATTTTGGAGGGAAATGAATTAATATGAAGATGACATGTGTCATTTGAATAATGACTTTAGTATATAGTATAGATAAAGTGATTAATTATAAAATTAGAGTGTACAACTTTAACTTTGTAACTAACAAGTTTAAAATGTTCATTTACAACTTTAAAGTGATCAATTAAAAGCCTATAGTGTTATATATATATATATTAATATATTTTCTTGAATAAATTTTATTAAATTGTTTTTTTTTTGGGATAAAATTTCATTTAATTGTTTTAACCAATCAACTAATATTTCTACATTTTTCCTTACAATAAAGCTTTATTTTTTAAAAAATAATTGAATGATTTTTTTTGAATTGTTTCTAATAAATGTCAAAAAATATCACACATTTGGTCTCCATTTAACGGTCTTGAAAAATATTGTCATTCGTATAATTTTTTTAAATATAATCATAGGTCAAATTACCTATTTAATAACTAAACAATAAGCCAAAGTAAATAGAAATATAAAGTAGATAGGTAGTAATGACATTAACTTAGTTATAATTTTGAATACTAACTTTCTTTGTGGGAATAAGACTAACTAAGTGACAAATGTGTCAAAATCAAATAAGACAATAATGGTGGATAAGAGAGAATAGCAAAGTGTGATATTATTTGATTTGTCTAGATTTAATTTTTATTAATATAATCAATTAATTTACAATTAATTTAATCAATTAAAATACACAACTACCACCTTTTTAATGGACCCCAATGGGACATCTAAAATGATTCGGAGGGAGTACTAATTTAAACAATACTTCCTCCGTTTCCATAATACTTATTACATTTAACTTTTTTACGCAATCCAATGTATTATTTTATTCATTTATATGTCGAATTATACACATTTAAAAATTATAAAAAGTTTATATAATGAAAGTATGCGATTAGACGGTTAAAAAAAGATCCCACTTGACTATATTATTACTTACATATCAGCCGCAATATATAAAATAAGCTTAAACGATGAATAGTACCCAAAAACAAAATGTAACAAGTATTTCGGAACGGAGAAAGTATATTGATTTATATGTGAATAAATAAATAGTGGGTAAAACAAAAGTAAAAACCATTCATATACATAGCATTGAAAAACAATGGGCCAAAACCATTCCAATACCATTGTATTCTTTAAAGTGTCATGATGTTTTGGTGTTGGGAATCGGTATTAGAGTAATGCATACACATTTGTCAGTATAATAATGCACTTACACAACTATTCACTCATCTCTCATTTGCAATTTACACTCCAATTCTTTTCTCTTTCTAAATATTCAAAATTCTCTCTTAGTATCTAAAACTTTTATGGAAGTTTTACTGATTTTTATCTTTCAATTATAATAAAATTACAGGTATTTTTCTTCTCTAAAAATGTTCAAATTGATTTATCTAGATATATCTTATAAAAAACTAAGTCAATTTATTATTTTTTATGTAGAATTTTTTTTATTAGATTTATTGATAAATTAGATTAGTATGTGATAATATGAGTCAATTCTTTTTATTTAATAATATTCCATCTAGTTTATTTTAAACGATTTCGAAAAAACTAAACGAATTTATCCTTTGTTTTTTCATAAAATTTTTTATTATTTTTCGTAGATCTTTCATATGAAAAAATAGATCACTAATCATTTCTTCAAATTGAAAAAATATTTTTAAGTGAATTTTTTTTTCTAAAATTGGTTAGTTTATAAAACGATGGATCGAATTTTCAATATTTAAAAGGTTTTTCATATAATATCAAGGAAAAATTTCACAATTGGTTTCTAGTTTATCTACACGTATAACTAAAATCAGGTATGCTTCCTTGATATATACCATAATACGTACAATGTTGTTGATAGATGTTTATACCTTTTTAAAATGTAGTTAACTGGATTGTAATTTGATCTACAGTTTTATGCATGTTTAATTTTGAATGAGTTAACATAGTTTATTAAATATTTCCAGATTATCATTCAACTTATTAGTTAATTCAATAAACCAAAAGGCATTGTCTATTTGAATTAATAGATCTAATTTATTATAGGTTCCTTCTCCTTCTTCACAACTATATGTTTCTTGCTGGTAGAACACTGGAGATCACTAATGTCATATATGTTGTCCAAACTTCTTTTTGTTTTGATTTGATCCTCGACTGTCTTCTTATTTGTAGAATACTCATAGTCACTAATGTCGATGACCTTCTCCAATCCTCCCTTTATTGGTGTTTGAATGTTGCTATTTTCTGTTGTTGAGTCACAATTCTGCATTTCAATAATTATAATCAATATTGTTTATTGATATTTTTACGATCATATCATATAAACTAAAAAAATATTACCTGCATAATATCTTGATTCATAGAAGTGGAAAGTTCTTTTGATTCTACAGAACTATCATTTTCCTGATTAAAAAATTAACATATAGTCATTTGGTAGTTTAATTTAGATATGCTATTTGAATAAAGCTATATCTTCAGAAAAAAGCCAATACCTTTTTGGAGTACAAACATTGGCAGAATTTTAAAATTAGTTCTTCATCAGTGGTAACTGGTAAGCTTACTTACTGAATATGACTTGCTTTTCTTTTCTATGTTAAAGTATTTGCTAACTTTAAACACAAACAGATACTTTTTGTTGATGAGTTTTTCCAACTCCTCTGGAAACGTTTCAGTATCTCCATTCTATAAAAATAAGATGAAAATATTGGTAGAAATGGTATAGTTTCTTTCTGAAAATGCAATACTTCAATGCTATTTATAATTACCTTAACTTGCTTATCAATTAACCCTTTAGCAGTAACTTGTAATTGTTTCTTCACTTGTGTGTCAAAAAGAACAAATGTTAATTGCCCGACACCATCCGAAACACGCACAAAAATTTTGTACCTTTATATTTCAATATGAAGTCAATTAGTTATATATATCTTTAAATCACATTGATGGTATTTAGATTAGTCTAGTCTATTTTTAAAGTTTTACCTTTATCAATAGAAGTCAAAAAGATAAAAATCTTATGCTAATTATTTAGCTTGGCCAAGCAATTAGAATAGGTACTTTGCATGTAAGACAACTCATGGAACCATCTGACTCTTTTTGAACAACATCATAGCATTTGTAACATGATGAATAAGACCATTCGTGCTCACAATCTATAGATGTGATTGTACCATATGTGACATAATAACTTTCCTATAGTTCATAATTTGCATACGATTCAATAGTTTAGTTATTTTGTATTTAAGATAATTGCATTATAAATTAACGATGTGATATAACCTTTTGCGGAGTACTATATCCTTCAATTGCACAGCCTCATGATTATGAAGAAATACTAATTCTGATGATTTTAAACTGTGATTAGATACCTCAAGCAATGACCTTTGAATTATTGAACCGTCAGTTTCTTTCTGTTAAACGAAACGAAACATTAAATAATTGTGCATTTGGCTAGGTATTTTAATTTGGTACATGTTTATGCATTATTCTAGTTATATATGTCGTTCCATATAATTCATCTGGCATGGTATTCTTATTGTATTTTGTGCCATAAATTTTTGCACATTATATTTTATTAATGCCGCCATGTATAAGAATTTGGGGCTTGATATTACTTTCTAGATTTTTTAGATGCCATAACAAACCAATTTGTTTAACCTCTTCATCTATAAGAATTGTATGAATGCCATTCACATTCCCATTCTGCTCAATTGTTTTCCATTGATAAATTGCCTTGATTTTTATTCTCCATGTTCCGGTTTCTCCCACAATATTTTTAATCATGTGATAGCTTTGAGCCATTGAGACAAATTGTGCTAAAAAAATGAATTTTGAATATCACTAAGTGTCTGTAAAGTGCATGACAAAAGAGTTTAGATTTTTCATGCATTTATAGTTAAAAAATAGGGTTAAAATAAACCCTTTATTATGCACAGTGTTGCAGTTTTGGGAACAAATATTGTGTTGCTATTTTTCAAAGATTCCCCATTATTGTATTGTCCAATTGTAAAGTATAACGTATAATTGATTGTATGTATTGCTAGAATAATGAAAGTCTCTAATGTATAACGTGCAAGAAATTGAATACTATCTATAAATAAATTCAATTGATTTAGGAAATTATTGTTAGAATATATTGTAATTGTAATTTGTATTCTGTTAACTTAAATAAATTCAATTGATTTAGGTAATTTTTTTCACTAAAAAGTCAGTTGCAATTCAGAAAAATGGGAGGGAAACTAATGAAGGAGAGGCTGACATAGAGGTTGACATGTGTCAATCTCGTTTCTTCATTAGTATTTTTTATAGATTATAACTTAAAATCTTAAACAAATAACAATAAAACGATCAATTATAATCTTAAAGTAGTCAATATTAACCTTTAAGTAATAAATTATAAAATGATCAGTCGTAACTTTTTTAAAAACACCATTGTTGACTGTAAAGGTGTAATTATGACCATAAAGTAATCAATTTAGTGATCTTTTATTGTAATAAATTGAAATCGGGTCGATTGGGCTACTCTTGTTTGAGTGGGCTCGCTGTAACGCGGTTTCTCACAAGACTTGTTGATGGGCTAATTCTCAAAAAAAAAATGGAGCCACGATAAGACCATCTTTATCGGGTTAGTCTAATGTACATTTATAGTCTCAAAGTAATTACTTAGAATCTTAAAGCGACTAATTATAACCTTAAAGCGCAATCTTATAATAATTACTTATAACTATGAAGTGATCACTTAGGGAACATAAATTCTTGTATAAGACGGTCTCACCGTGAAACGCGTCTCATACATGAGTTAAATAACCAAATGATACGATCTTATACAAAACTTGATATTTGGCTTTTAACTTTTTGATTGATGAAAAAATTAAAATATATTTAGTAAATGACGTTTAGTCATCTGATAAAACTATATTTTTAAGCCAAAATGAAGAGTTAGATTAATTGGTTTTTGACTTGTTCGTTCATTTTCCCAATAAACAACCAACCACCAATTCATAATTTTACCAAATATTTTCTTGAGAAGATGACTTATTCAGTTAGCATAATACCCAACAAAAATATCTAACACTTTCAACTGGTCAAACAAGTTAAGTCAAAAGGCAAACGATCAATAGTCATTTTCCAAGCACATCATTCATTACTCATACAAAGTTACAAACATACGCCCTCTGCCCTGGCTTTGGTTACAAGTACAAATCTTGTGCAAATCAAGAAAAGAGAAAAAAAAGTATTAAATAGTGCGAATTATGGATATTGGGAGAAATTTTATAAAGGAGTACAATATCCTTAATCAATCCATAAAAATTCTCCTTTTATACATACCCACCCCAATTATTATTTTTTTAATAATCTCAACTATTTAGATAATTTGTTGAAAACATACCCACCCCATTGTTATCGGCTGGAACAAGTAACTTTTCCACTTTTTTTTCTTTTTTTTACTGTTCAAATTAACTCTTCCCCTCTATCTATTAATCAAAAAAGAAAGAAAAAAAGTGGAAAAGTTAGATATTGCAACCGATTAAAAAAGAGGTGGGTATGTTTTCAACAAATTATGAGAATAGTTGGGATTATTAAAAAATAATTGATAGTTGGGATTATTATTGGCCAACGGGTGATAGTTGAGATTATTTTGAGCAAATTTTCCTTATTATGCATTTTTTAATGACTACACTTTTAATTTTTAAGTTATTTAATACACTATTTTAACATTAAATACGATCAAAAATACATAAACAGTAAAAATTATAAAAAGTTAATATCATATAAATATACATTATGACGAATCAAACAATTAACTACTTGATTTTGTATTCTTTAAAATTCAAATGTAGTCATTAAAAAAAGTAATTAAAAGTTTAGAAATGTTGAATTAAAAAATGGGGGGAAGTACACTAGGTGTTCATATTATAGTGTTTGCATTTCTCTTATCGTTAAGTAATCAACTCAATCAAAAGCTTAAACTGATGGTTGAGACCCTAGAATATGTTATATACTCTAATACGTACCCTCACACGAGAGGCCATTGGGCTATTAGTATGGATCATGGATGCACATAGGCGCTGAATATTCCACTTTAAATGAGGGGTGGTTGAGATTCGAACCCGTGATCTCTTGTCACGTCGATTTCTAATACCATATTAAGGAACCAACTCAACCAAAAACTTAAGCCGATAATTAAAGCTCCATGAAATGTTATAAGTTCCAAGCGTGCGAAGACATATTGCGCGACTGGCCTACTACATGTCTACAACTCTACAAGCTAAAGTTAATACTCCACTTTGGAGTTTTGCATGCGGGTGGTCATTAAAAATGAACCAAAAGGTTAATCTCATCCACTTCAAGCATGCGTCTTCATAACGAAAAATGGTTTTGATCATGTATAAAGTATAGTTGGGTTTTAAAAAAACACAAATTCTTATTTGAGACCGTCTTTTGTAAAAACGACTCTCAAAAGCCCAATACAATTCTAAATATATATTGTTACAACTCTATATTTAGAATTGCATTGGGCTTTTGAGAGCCGTCTTTACAAAAGACGGTCTCTCAAGAGAGCACCTGTTAAAAAAAATTATAAATAATACTCATAATTATTGCTTATTGATTCAAAATACTCTCAATCAGGGATGGAGCAAATTTTGATTTATTATTGATTGAATTTTTTGGTTTAAACTGCATGCCTAATCGATTTACACAACGCAAATTCTTGTGAGTTGGTCTATTTGATAGTTTTAGAAATATTATAAGTAGCCATTAAGAATGATGTAAGTAGACATTTAAGATATTGAAAGTAGACATTAAAGATACGATAAGTAAACATTAAGGATAATATAAGTATGCATTAAAAATACGATAAGTAAACGTTAATCTTTAATGGGTTGAGCTTATGATACGTCTCTCTCAAGAGACTACCTGTTTAATTGATTGTTGGGAGTTGGAATTGGGATCCCATCCCTTTCCCATTTTATATTTGTTATATGTTCAGAATTCATTAATTTGAGCAAAATTTCATTTACTTTTCACTTTATTATAATCATTTTCGTTTTTATATAAATTAGGTCAAAATAGTAATTGACAATAATACCTTCATTTAATATTACAATTTTTTGTCTTTTTGTCACTTTTTCCAAACAAGATTTCGAGCTCCCTTTTCCCTATTCCCTTCCCTCAACCTTACCTACTATTGTAATAAAAAACGCACTAAATTTCTACTGAGACTGTCTCATCGTAAGACGACTTTAATTGTCAACCCAAACTATTTTTTAAAAACTACTTTCATATACTAATAGGTGAGACGGTCACGTACAAAACCGAAACAAACATTGAATTCTAAAATCGACTAATTTTAATATGATTGGGCCCGTTGGGCCTGCTAAAATAATAGTATTGGGCCCACAGTCATTAAGGTGGCTGGATAATCATTATTTTAATTTTCTCCACCGCTCTATCTATCAATCCCCAAAAATCAAATTTCCACATCTTTTTGTAAAGCTTTACCAAGTTTGTTACCTTCTTCAAAGGCAAAATGTAAAAAAAAGTCTTAAAAGTATTAGATTTTGGAAAAAGTGTTAATAAAGGCCTTAGATTTTGCTTATTTTTCAAGATAGTATTATGTTTTACATGGCTTTTTACTGTTTTGGTGCATGTGTTAATAATTGGACTATATAATTTGCAATTTGAGGGGTTGATGTTGATCCATTCATGACCCAACTTTGTAATGAAAGTGTTTCTCTACTCCTGTCATATAACGACTAGTCTTCTGAGAGACCGTCTTTTTGAAAGACGCTTCTTAAGCCCAATTCATTAAAGCTTATTGTCTATATTTACTCTATATTTTCCCTAAAGATGAAGTATTTATTAATGAACTAAAGATGAAGTATTATTTTCCCTTGAGAAACTGTAAATAAGTTTAAATTTAGACATCTGTAAAGATGAAGTATTAATTAATGAACTAAAAAGGAAAGTAAAAACTAGAATTTATGAACCTTAAAAAGAGTGACGAGAGAAACTTAAGATGATCTAGTGGTAAAAGTGGGGTAGGATATGAAAAAAAAGTTATATTTACAACTTGAGAATTTGAGATGGGAGAAAATTGAAATGCAAGGATGACCAAAGAAAACTTATCATATAGTTGTTTATAACCTATTGGGAATAAGACTTTGGTATTAATATTATGTGGTTGTACATTTTCAAAATGGTCGGGCAAACGAGTTTTCAGTTCGGGTCTTATCGGATTTAGGTTTGAGTTCGGGTCAACTAAACTGATTAAGGATTTTAAAAATATAATTTTATCATTACATTTTTTAAAAACATATCTATGTAGTAATTTTTATTTTTGAAGAAATTATGTTCTTTTAAAAAGACCAATATACGCATTTTAGGACTATTTTAAAGAAATATTGAATTAAAATAAAAATTAACAAAAATAATAGTGGACCTGATTGCAAATAATGACGTACAACTGAAGATAGCATGTAACTGAAAATTGTGAGGTTGAGTTAAAAAGTGATTCAAATGACCGGATTGGGTTTCAGTTGGGTTTGATATAGTTTAATATATCGGTGATTTCGGGTCAGATCATATTCGTATCACAGGTTAAATTTTTAGGGTTATAAACCACTAATTTTCATTTGGGTTTCGAGTCGATTTTAAATCAGATAAAATTTTAACAAGTGTTTGTCAGTACGTGGGTAATAATTATACCATTCCAAAATCACTCACCATAAAATCTAAAAGAGATTCCAAAATAACCATTTCTTTCCCATTAATTAATTAAACCAATTAGAAAAGTCCATAATTAAAAATTATTATATTACTATTTCTACTATTGCTTAGAGATGATTGATTCCCAAAGGGACAAATTTGTCAATAAAAAAGAAAAGTGTGAAGGTACATAAATGTGATAATCATTTTGTTTTTTCACCTTTTCTTAAAGACAAATTTATAACCCTATACTCTATATTCTATCAATCAAGGTTAGTATAATAATGTCAAACCCCATTAACTAACCTTTTTTCCCGCTTTTTTTCCCACCTCACAAACCGGATATTTGACTTCCTTCTCCCCCATTTTCTTGCCTCTTTAACGGCCTTTTAAGACTTGTATGTATAGTCTTCGTATTTTTTCATATTCACATTTGATCTGTATTTCGATAATTATACGTTATGTATTATATCGCACCTACAACTTTATATAAAATTAAATAAAATATAAACACGTAATCTTTATGTCGTTATTTTAAAAAATCAACTCTGTTAGTGTATATAACAGATTTTTAGGCCTTATTAACTATAATCAGCATAAGTTTTTTATTGAGTTAGTTTCTTAATATGATATTAGAAGACAGTGTAACAGAGGTTACAATTTCAAATCACAATCACCCTTGATTTAAAGTGAAATATTCAGTGTCATATATAAGGATCAGCTCTGATACCATTTCAAGAAACCAACTTAACTAAAAGCTTAAGCTCGTGATGTCTCTCTAGTTAAACCCACTCCACTCTTAACTTTAGATGATATATATTGTTGTGTTGCCCATTTCTTGTATAATTTTCATGAAAATTGAGGAAAAATAGGAGCAATTAGAGAGAGATGATGATGAGTGATGACCCACCAAGGCAACTAGGTCCATTGGTATGGACAAGAGAAATTTATGCCTTTGATCAAAAACTGTTTATTCTTCTACCACCTGGGTTTTTGTCTTAGTATTTCTCATTTCACTCTCTATAGCCCCACTTCACTCTGCCACCATCTTTTCTGTCTTCTAATTCAAGAATCCCACTTCCAGTTTTTCTGTCTTTCCTTATTTCTTTGTGTTCTTCCTCTTCTTCTTTCAATGGACCGCTCTGATAGGCACCAACTTCCCCTGTCTAAAACTTCTAGACAACGATGCAATGAATGGTTTGTTCCTTACCATCTCACTTCTTTTTATACTGTTTTTCTGGGTTTCTTCTGTTATAAGATGGGTATTAGCCCGACCAAGCTATGGGTCGATCACTTATCTCAGTTGATCGGAAACTTTCAGCTCTGATATGATACCAATTGGGTTTTGATTTGTATACGTTGACTGTACATGAACCTGATGAGGTTCCATCTTAAAACCAATTGATATTTAAAAGGAGAAGCCCATCAAGTATATATGCTAGTCAACTTCTCTTGAATTTTTTTGATATAAGATCACATCTGAGTTATTTATAACAGTTGTTTAACAAGTTTTTAATCAAATTATCGGGTTTATAGCCTAGGTAGGTCGGAGCCTAGATTTTTGCATGGGTATAAGGTTATAAATCATGTACCCAATATTCTTTTTAGTTCCATTATAGAAAAAAGTTAAACTGAATTGATTTATTATGAATTAAGTTGAATTTTGTGTAAATTTTTTGGGTTTTATCTCTTGTGAAATGGGTATTTTAAAACTTCAAAACTAACGTGTATACAAGATTTCCTCAAGTTTCTTTCTCTGTTTCGCAATTCGCTCAAAAATCAATCATATAGATTAGCAAATTACATGATATTAATTTGAATATCCGTTATTTTATTAGAATATGTTCATTTTTATGTTTTTTTAATTGCATCATGGGTAGGAGAAAAGATTAGCTTGAGAAAAGGTTGATTTTGGGTAATGGAGGTGGTTGATGGAAAAAATGCCCTTTATTAGTGGTCACTTACAGGACCATTGGAATTCTATAGATATTCTAGCACCACATTGTTGGTCAAAAAGCATTTGATACGCCAAATTTGTCAGCATCCTTAACCATCTTTTGAAAGCTCCTTTACCCCATTCCATACTTAAGAATTAGCAAGTAAGCTATGTAACTAATTAATATAATTATTATCCTACCTTAATATTTAAGATTACACTGTCAAAAGGTCAATCTGAAATAACTTCTTTGTTATCAGTCTTAAGTCTTAAGTCAGACAAGGGTTAGATTGCGTATATTAAATCCCAAATCTTGTCCAAGTAGAAGCCGCTTAACGGAGTTGGGGTGTTTGATCCAAAGACCCTAGTTCCACTCATGGCGTTGAGGTAAGGAATGTTAATCTAACCCTAGTCTATGAAAGGTCACACTTGTAGAAGGTCGGTGAGAATCATGGGTTGACCTAATGGTTTAACGATTTCCCTTTCACCCTTATGATAGGGATTCGATTAATACTACTTCAAAAAGGATCAATTCCCCCTCTTGCTTGTAGGGGATTCTCTTGTAACCCGAAATAAGGTTGGGTCAATGAGATTCATGGGTCAGTCTAGTAGTTGAACGCTATTCCTTGTACCCTTATGACAAGGGTTCGATTATGAAATTATGTGACTTGACTTATTTATTGTGTTGATATCAGAAATATTAATTATGTGACTTACTTTCTTGTTGTAGGATATTTAGAGATGTACCAAGTGATATCACAATAGAAGTTCCTGGAGGAACATTTGCCCTTCATAAGGTGAGCTTCTGATTGCTCGTTAGTAGCAAACATCATCTGTAAATTCACATAAAAGTTTTCGATTACGCATAATCGATACTTCTGAATTCCTACCATTGTCTGATTTTGTGGTTTTAGTCATGCATACATAGTCCTTCATATCTGAATTTTTGTGCAGTTCCCTTTAGTCTCTCGTAGTGGGCGATTGCGCAAATTAGTAGCTGATTACCGAGATTCTGACATATCAAAAATTGAGCTTCCGAACCTACCTGGGGGTTCGGAAGCCTTTGAGTTAGCAGCGAAATTCTGCTACGGAATCAACTTCGAGATCACATCAGCTAATGTAGCACAACTTTGTTGTGTCTCCGATTACCTAGAAATGTCGGAGAGTTACTCGAAAGACAATCTTGGTTCACGGGCTGAAGAATATCTCGACAGCGTTATCTGCAAGAACTTAGAAATGTGTGTTGAAGTTCTAAAGCAATGTGAAAACCTCCTTCCACTGGCGGACGAGCTGAAAGTTATAAGCAAATGCATTGATGCAATAGCCTCAAAGGCTTGTGCAGAGCAAATAGCCTCGAGTTTCTCGAGGTTAGAGTACAGCAGCTCGGGTAGGCTCAATTTAAGCCGGCCAGTGAAATGTGACGGAGACTGGTGGATCGAAGATCTTTCAGTCCTTCGAGTAGATTTGTACCAAAGAGTCATAACCGCGATGAAATGTCGAGGGGTTCGACCAGAAAGTATAGGCGCTTCACTTATAAACTATGCTGAGAAAGAGCTAACAAAAAAGGCTAGCTTGTGGAATATTTCGAGCCAATCGAGAACTGAAGTTGTTCCTGGGGAAGGTAGCAATGAAAGAATCGTCGTTGAAACCATCGTTAGTCTCTTGCCAGTGGAGAAACTCGTTGTGCCACTTAGTTTCCTTTTCGGGCTTCTAAGAAGTGCTATATTGCTCGATTGTTCTGTTGCTAGCCGGCATGATCTTGAAAGACGGATTGGATCACAATTAGATATGGCGACTTTGGACGACCTTTTGATCCCTTCATTTCGACATGCGGGAGATACTCTATTTGATGTCGATACAGTTCATCGGATTTTGGTTAACTTCTCACAACAAGATGATAGCGAAGAAGAATTGGAAGATGTTTCGGTTTTTGAGTCAGATAGTCCTGAGTCGCCTTCTCAGAGCGCTTTGTTTAAAGTCTCAAAATTGGTCGATAATTACCTAGCGGAGATTGCACCGGATGCTAACCTTAAGCCTAACAAGTTCTTAGTTATTGCCGAAGCCTTGCCAGCACACGCGCGCACCAATCATGATGCATTATATAGAGCCATTGATGTTTATTTGAAGGTAATTTCTTCAATCATGCTAGAATTACACTGTTAATCTGATAATGCCATCTTTTACTGCTTATTTTGCTTGAATCTGCCCTTTTCAAAAGGTATTGTTGAATGAACAATACGAGAAGGGGTCGATAAATGCAGGATATAGTATGAGTTCATTTACTTTGCATGTGTATCGAACCAACTCAACTGTCATTTTTCTGTGTTATATATTACACAATTCAATAGTAATAGGTTTTTAACCAGATGACATAGCTTAAGTAGGCATGGGTCTGGATTCTTGCCTGAATAATAATCATGGGCATGATCCTAAGTCCCTGACCAAGATTGTTCTGCAGGGGTGAATCCAGAAAAAATTATTATCTGGGCCAATATAATATGACGACCTCTCATAGGCATGGTGTAATTGGTTGGAAACACCTTTGTCAAAGCGCATAGAAAGTTGTGCTTTCGAACACTAAACATCAGTTTTACATACTATATTTTTCATGACCCGGACTATGACCCATGCCAGCCCGTGTCTAGATACACCCCTGTAATGTTCTACATCGACATAATTTGGCTTACCGAAACTTTTGGATTAAGGATTTGGCGTTGTATTTATGCGTTGTGATCAATGACTAATTCTCGTGCTTAAAAACAGGCACATCAGGGTTTACAAGACGCAGACAAGAGAAAGCTTTGCAAGCTGATAGACTTCCAAAAGCTGTCACACGAAGCAGGAGCACACGCAGCACAAAACGAGCGGCTTCCCCTTCAATCGATAGTCCAAGTACTCTATTTCGAGCAGTTAAGACTTCGGAATGCTCTTAGTTGCTCATTTCCTGAGGACGAGCCTAAGCCAATGTTTCATTCATGGCGTGTCAATAGTGGCGCTCTGAGTGCATCGATGTCTCCCAAAGATAACTATGCATCATTACGAAGAGAGAATCGAGAACTTAAACTTGAGCTGGCTCGAATGAGAATGAGACTAAACGATTTGGAAAAAGATCACGTTTGTATGAAGAGAACGATGCAAAAGTCTGCTTCTCGTAAGTTCATGAGCTCGTTCTCCAAGAAACTCGGGAAGCTTAGCTTCTTTGGACACAATTCTTCTAGGGGATCAAGTTCTCCTACTCCTTCAAGACAGTCACAAAGGACAGATTCTAAGGTGACTGATAGAACATATTAGTTTTTATGGCATTACAAATGCCTTCTAGTTTTGTATATGAATTTATGTTTTTTAACTTAATGGTACTACTTCTTCAGATTGAGAATGTTATAGGAGAATTTGAGATCTTCTCTTGTTTTTTCAAGAGTATATATTCCTACATGCTATTGGTGTGAATATATTGTTTTGTATTTGTCTCTACATCGCCGCAATGAATGATTCGACGTGATTTTGCTACATTTTATTTTTCCGATATAGTAAAAAAGTGTAGAACGAATGGGGTATGTTAGATAGTGTGAGCTGTTTTAATTCCAATAATTTTCACTAATGAATTTAGAGGAGTAGTAGAAGGACTTCAAGTAAACCTCAAAAAAAGTAATAGGATGAGTAAAAAAGTGTAGAATTACATATTTGAGTGCTAATTGTTTTAGTAAACCTCAAAAAAACAATATGCATATACAAAATATCATCCTAAAATACAAGGACTTAAAGTAAGTCTAATTTATCCTAAAATAATTAGCAAGTTTTGTACGAGATCATTTCATCACGAGATGAAATTAACCTATATAATCAGTCTATTTTTATGATTATTCATTTAAGATCACTTTATGGCTATAAGTTTAAGACTCCACTCTATTAAGGTTATAATTAATTATTTTAGGATTTCAAGTGATCAATTTAAGATTATAAGTAATTATTTTGAAACTGTAAATATACATAGGGCTAGCTAAATAGAGATGATATCACCTTAAAACTGTCTCATTTAAACATTTGTCTGAATTTTTATCACTCTTCCTCCTTTTAATTCGCAGTAAATTAAGTGGGACGAGGGAGTAGGTAGCGGTTGAATAGTGATTGAGGTTGAGAATAATACCTAACATAAGGGTTGCACAATACAATCCCGACATAAAAAGATGTTGGATGGGAAGTCAACTTAAAATGATGAAGAGCATTAAGTTTATAGATTTGACTATGTAACAAACACTACACAACATAGGCTTGTCCATTTTAAACCAAACTTTAATGCAGATCCATCTATACAACATAATAATAATAATAATGCTCAAACATGCACTTGTATAAACAAAAAGAAAGTGAATAATTCATCAACTAAAATCAAAAATAGAAATAATTCTAACAATAATGATCATCAATAGTTGGATATGTTTGGATTCTTTTACATAAAACTCATTTACTCGGAATATATTTGGATAAAAATGAAGGGGGAGGGGCAGGGAAAGAAAGAACAAATTCTTGTGAGAGACGGTCTCTTTGAGAGACTTTCTCTAATTGGGTTGACCCATTAAGGAAAATGTAAAGTAAATGTAGGCAATAAGCTTTAATGGATTGAGTCTGAGAGACGTCTCTCAAAAAGACGGTCTCTCAGGAGAGTAGCTGAAGAAAGAAAGGTGATCAATTTTCTTAAGAGGAATAAAAGACGACAAACCATCTTATCAAAGGAGCAAAAGAAACAAAAGACGAAGAACATCATAGACAAGACAGCAAGGCAAGTAACAAACTAATAAAAAACCAAATAAATATAAATAACAATCATAAAGACATAAATGATAATTATGACAAAAATAACTATTAATGTTCTAGGACACGAGTTCGACATAAATGATAATTATGACAAAAATAACTATTAATGTTCTAGGACACGAGTTCAATGTCTCCAACTGACTATGTTTAAACTTATAGATTACCAAAAGCGCTTGTGGCTTTATGGATAGAAGATCCTGAGCGTGGCGAAAATTTGGGTTCGATCCCATCGGCTAGGTATCAATTAGGGGTTTCGACTCACAGATCTCTCTTTACTCCGACTCGCCTATGGAGATACCAGTGGTCTTTTAATAGGGAATTTGTAGTATTAATAATTAAAGGCTATATATAAGCAATTCTATATACAAATAAACAAAGTTCTTCCCAATATTATTCATTGATTTGTTGTGTCAACTAGCAATTAGAAGAGCTTTGTTTGAGTTTCACACAAAAATTAGACAGAACAAAAGGTATGCAAAAAGAAGAGTTGTAACTTGTAAGTTGTAACATAGTAATGCCCACGGGAGGTAACGATTAAACGGAAAGAATTTTTAATGGCAGCACACAAAATATCCGATAAGGCGTTAACGTATTCATTTGCTTGAAGCCGTTTCTAGCCGCCATTTTCCTCGAACCGAATAATAAGCTCGTCAAAAAGTCATTTATCACACAGGGCAAGGTAAACAATAAGAATCCAATCAAAATGCTGCTTAAGAGCACTAATGAGCCAATAATATAAAGGGAAAAAAAGCTGTTTCTAAAGGATGGTTTGTTCAGAATTCAAATTTTGAAGTACAAATTGCCTGTAGTTTCAAAAATAACACTTAAATTTAGTGGGAAGGGGGAACAATGAAGGTGAGTAACAGAAATAACTTGAAAAGAACCTTGAAGTAACAAATCACATGTCAATTTGAATTCCAATATGAAGAGAGACTCCATGAAAATCGAACTACTTATGCCGGATTTAGCTTACTCGGATGATTGCTTGGTGTAAAAGCGGATGCCAACAGCGACACCTAAAATTAAGAGGGGGACTAGAAACTGAAGGACCTTAATGATGAATTCGGGAGTCTTGTCCTGGTTGTATTGCGGTTGTTTTGGTGGTGTGTATTTGACCTTAGTAGGAATAGTAGCAGTATCAATGTCACCAACGTACATCTCGTCCATCATAGCTCTTGCAGTGCTGCTGTGACCAACATCTTCAAAATCATCCGTTGCATCTTTTCCTGCAAACCATGCATATATGATATGATCTTATTTTCAGCCAAGGGAATCTGGGCTCGGGGTTGTCTAGGCGATAACCCATGTTATTTGACTAAAAATCCTATAAACATTAAATTGTGTGACTTGAAGTATAACGGAGAAGAATGATACACGAGTTGGTTCAGCATACATGCAACGGAAGTGTTAGGCTCACTATATACTAGTATTCTAGATTTGCCGTTATCAAATAAATTTTATCAATCAGAATTCAGTAAGCACCAATACGGTGGGGAACTAAGGCATCTCTCAAGAAAACAAATTATCATCAAAATTTTAAGGATAAATTGTTAATAATAAACCAACCTATGCTTGACTACAGAAAATAAATCAACCTAATAGGTATATTTGCTAAAAATAAACCGATTTGTTGTATATAACAATCTTCAAAACTTCTTTATAAGTTAAGAATTAGGAATAAACAATAGTTGAATTTACTTTCAGCAATTATACCGAATAGGTGGGTTTATTTAAAAATAAACAACAGTTGGGTTTATTTTCAAGGGATTAAACAAGGGTTAGTTTATTTTTTACAATTTTCCCATGTCATTAGTGTTCATTTATACAGTAGAAATATATCATTGTGCAGAAATTGAACCTGTGGCCGACAACAACACCTCATCACCACCAGGATGGTCTTCCAAGAACTTGGTCACGTCATAAACCTATTCCAACACACAGGAAAGCTTAGAGTCTTGTAAGAAAGATATAAAGACCCAAAGATGCATGTCCAGAGTCAACAACAAATGTGTTATGCAACCGATGCCTCATAGACTGAAGTTACTCCAAGTTAAAACTACAAAAAAAACAGCTTATATTTGAAATTCTAGAATATAGAGGCCCTTTATATGTTAGGTAGTTTCACATTCACATCTATATGTACTTGATACTGAACAAGGGCTCGCTCAACACATAAGTTTAACCGCATACAGTCTTACAAGTGATAACGGACTCAGTCTTTAAGAGAGTCACAATCACGGATCACTAACAAGATTTCACATATATATGACTACCAAAGCACTTCCAAGCCACATGAACTAACTATGACTTGTAATCTGTAATATATCATTTGTTATACTCTCGTCTTAATCCCATTTGCATCTTGCTGCTACATGACAAAGACAAGCTAAAAAAGAGAATTACATTTCAGATATTTTAAATTAAGTAAAGACTTGTTCCCCTCCTACTTAAAAGTTCGACTTAGTTATAATAACTTTCTCCCGTTACTTCCACTCATGTTTTCACGTTCTCATAAGTTCTAATAAGTCGGAGCTTGGGAGAACAAGTCCTATCAAAGCGGGGCAAATAGATGAAACAAATTGATATAAGAGAATACAAGTCAAAGTTAGCAAAACCATTATCAAACTGATTACCTTCCACAAATTAGAAGTGCGGAACAAAATATTAAATGTATAAAAAATAACAGAACTAAAGCAATATAGGCATAACAAACCCATATTGCTATATTGATGACATCAAAAACCTTGATGCACCAAATCTGAATCAAGCCAATTTAGGTAGATCACATGATAAATCCCAACAAGCAACATAAGACCTCCAAAAAAAATCTTAGTAACCTCTTACCTAAACACACCATAGTTCAAAATATTGATTAATCAACACATCATGACTATGTTATAAAGGTTTATCAAGTCACCGTGACTGTAATATAGGCTGCACTAACCATTGTATTGAGCTTATGAAGTGGTTTTGCGATTGTTACAGCAATCACATTACATGTGAGGTTGATGGAAATTAATAAATTATGAAGACAAAAGCTTTCACAAAGCAGATCATACTCAATATTATGTCAATCCTGAAAAATATATCACAAACTAGACATTTATAAACTTGACATAAGACACCAGTCCACAACCTTTGGACACCCGAGTATAACATAACTTTAGGTCTTGAGAGAAATAAAACCCAGGAATTAGATGCATAAACTGATACATGCTCCTACATTACTTACTTTCCATCAATGAATTTTCCATTCAAGTAAGCTAGAGAATCCGTACAGGCAAGGGAAAAGGGAATCAACACTCGCTGTAAGTGGTGAGAATCAAACTATGCACAAGGGTTAAAAGTGAAAGCCCTCGACACTAGGTTAACCTATGATTCTAGATCAATCAATCTAACTAAAAAGATAAAAGTGGAATGTCAATCATTCTCTAGAATATAAGTTCCTAGCCTATTTTTGAATTGGAATCATACCAAACACCAATAAAAAAAATACAAACATCAATCAACATCATTTCATAATTTCATATTGATTTAGCAACTTTGGATCAGGATCCCTCAAACAAAAAGCTAACATCAAATCAAATTATCCTGATTAAACCCATAACATACAATATACATTCAATCCAACATAAAATCAAGCAAATTCATCAACAAAAATATTACCCACCATCAAAAATGAACTAAATTGAAAAACCAAATTGTGCAAGCTTCAACCAGTGATTAGAATAATTAACCTACTAAATCCAAAAAATAAATTCAAGGGTAAATAGTAAGGACCTTTCCGCTAATAACAAGCCAGCAATCTTTAGAAGAGTTATGTTCCGAAACTTGGGACAAAGTGAAGAGTTTTGTTTCATCACCCATTATAGATTTGATTTGCTTACACCTTCTTAATGAGAAATTAGATCCCTTATTGCAAAACAACAACTGTGTTTAGGTTTTTCTGTGTAAGATTTGGAAGGAGTAGGTAGCACAATTACAAATGGAGTGACAAAAATTATGGTGATGGAAGAAAAAGGGTGTGGAGAAAAAATGGGTTGGTGCGACGATTAAGAAATAATGATGGGTTCTTTCACTCTTTTGAGGGTAGGTGAACCTTAATTTGTTGGTCAGATTTCACTGGTTGCGCTTACCAACCACACGCCCTTACTACCCACAAAACCTGTGGGCCATTTGCCCATTTTAGTGTTTGGCTTACCTAGCGCTGTTCATTCAGGTTATCGGTTGATTTTGAGTTTTGTGTTTCGGATCTGTTTAAAATTAGATTGTGCGTCTACATTGGTTTATACATAGTTGTAAATCCATTTTTAAGTTTAATCGGATTTGATTACATGATCTGGTGAATATCGAGTCATCAGGTCTCTTTTGAACACATCGATTACAAATTATGTTATGACATGGTATTACCAAGACATGGGTTAAATAGTTCATCTAATACAAATTATGAGAATATAAACCCTTTGTTTAAGATTAACTTATCAATAAACATGTCTCTCACAAAAGGAATTCTTTTCCAGATTGTTATTTGTTGATTTTTTTTATTGGTTTTTTCATCGGCTGACAATTTTATGGCTAGCTTAATATTAATAAAAAAGTATTTACCATATGCCTAACATAAGTCAATTAAGGGTGTTTGGCACATGAGATTTCTACGAAAGAATGAGACTTTAGCCTTAAAAAATGTTCAAGTCTTTGTTTGTTTAAAGGGAATGAGAATAGGGGAGGGTGGTATTCTAGTTTAGACTTTGATTTTTATATTTTTCATCCAAGTCTCTAACATAACAAATAAGGAATAAAACCTTTTGATCTTAAAAGTCTTATATTAAAGTCTCGCAAATCCCAATCTCTTGTGCCAAACAACCCTTATGTGTATTTGGCTTGTAAATTGTAAAATCGAGTATTTGCTGAAAGTTAGTAATCTCATGTTCAATATATATATTAAAATTTTTTGATAGATATAACAATAACATTTCATTTCTCCATTGACATCAAGTGGCTCCCACCTAAAATGGAATTTAAGGGTCAAAATACGCAATTTTAATAATTTTAATGATAACACTAACAAATAAATTTTTTAATTGACTCTTACGTACCAAACATCATGTGCAACTTCATTAAAGTATGAAATGCACATGATTTTGTGAGCCAATTTATAATAGTAAATTTCAATATGGAACGAGTGAATTATTACAATTCTTTGTCCCAATCAAAATAAATGACAAAATATTCTTAATGGTGATCTAACAAAGATCATCATACTATTTCACAATTTTTCTTTCTCCTAAAAGTTCATCTTTCAACTTAATTATTAACAATGACCTCATCATCTTCCCTTAATTTTCTTTATTTTTTTCATACTAACATTTTTATTTACAATCTTAATATAATTTTTTAGTTGATTAAAATAAATTTAATTCTTATCAAGTAAACAAAAATTTAGTCCTTTAATAAAGCTAATATTTTTTAATGAATATATATTTGTAGACATCAATAATAATTAAGTGAAATTCATCAAAATCAAATAAATATCACAATGTACACATAGAAATTCATTACATTTAAAATAAAAGTAAAATACATAGAGAAAAAAATAAATACAAATTAAATTACTAAAATTTTAAATGGTACATTCATACTAATTAAAATAACAATCTAAGCTAAAGTCACCACTTGCTTTCACTTGTTAGGTCTCATTTTATAGATCACGAAAAGATATCAAACGAACTCAAACCCGAGCTTCAAATATAGAGACACTTACTTTTTGGGAATTAGTTTTGGACTAAGATATAGTATTTCTTTTATGAGCTACTCCTGTAAAAGATACGACCGCAAAATAAGAATTCTATGTTAATAATTTGTACTATTAAACTGTAAAAGATAGTCTCATAGTGAGATTATCTCATACAAAAAAGTTTATATTGAATTTCAAACTAGAGATGGTTTTATAAATGATGATGATTTCGATTGACAAATCAACTAACTTGGTGGAGTAAGTTTTGTTTTTGGTTATTGTTATATTTTGAAAGCAAATACCATAGCAATTTATTAGCAAGGCTTGTTAGAGCATGGTAGGAGGAAGAGAATATGATTTAGTATCCCCACTGCCATTAATCTATAGTATAAATGAAGCATCCCAGAGGTACTCTCATATTAATAACTATCACGCTATGCTAATTTGACAAGGAAAAAAAATATATATCTGTGTTTTCTTTAGTCATTTGACGGCTAAAAACACAAGTGTGAAGTCATGTTTAAGCTAGTATGTCTTTGATGGAATAGCCACGTATAGGTAATAGGTATCTGCTTGCATTTTAGAAGCACGGAATCAAATCAGTGTTTTGTATGAATTATCTGACGAGATACGCGTGTATGGGTCCATGGTTCTGAACATTCTGTCCATGGATCCGGTGTTCCGCTATACGGCCGGTCTGAAAATTCGGTAAAATGGACCTGTGGTCGGGGTCTTCCAAAAATTTAATTATCCCAACTGCATTAATCTATAGTAATACTAATAAACAGAAATGAAGCAACCCATAGGAACTTTCATATCAATTACTCTATCACGCAATGCTAATTTGACACGGAAAAAACATATATCTATTCCATCCTCATTTTGTCACCAAAAAAACCGATATCTACCAGCTAGTTCTTCATAGTAGGATGGACCAACCTCAAAATATTCGTCCCCATAGTCGATAACATCGACATATAGCTTTTAGTCAAACTGCGATATCACAAAACAGAACAAACTACTTGAAGATACTACAGAATCCAGACACAAGCTACCATCCTAATTAAAAAGTTGCCAAAGTTCTTTGACCAAGTAAGTGCCAACAAAATTTCAAGATTATGCTCAAACAAAATGGTAGTTATGATCCAAGTATAGCAGGAATGATGACTAAAGAACATGAAATGGCAGTACAAACGTTAACTCTAATAGTTTGGCTTTAACAAAACCACAGGCCATCATATCTTACGCTCAGTACTTGACTGGTGCTAGAATGTCTAGCTGAGCTCCAAGCTTCTCTTCAGCAGCCTTCTCTGCCTTCACTCTGAGTCTGTTGAGCTGCTTCTTCCTTTCGTAGACTTCCTGAGATCTTGCTTTCCTCTTCTCTTCAAGCTCCTGCAAATCAAACAATAAAAATTTGAATCAAAATTGCAAAAAGCCAATATTACTGATGATATTTGACACATCGCCTAATTCGTCACATATCATTATTAAAAAATAAGCGCATATTTTAAGCATAAAGGGAGAAGATTGCCATGATAATCTGTTCAAGGTTTTTGTTAAAAATCATATATTGAGAATAAGGAGAAAGCAACTTCTAGAGCAAACAATAACATCTACCATAAAAGATGAACTTCAGCTTTGTACAACAATCAGTATGTGTAGGTAAAAACACCACAATCAAGGTGAGTGATGACTTATCAGTTAGGGAATTCACACAACACCCAAGCAAACACAAAACACTCCTAATTCTGCAAACAAGACCTTAAACTCCTTCTCAAATAGATAAATACATAAGAGTGTCATATCCAATGTCTTATGTCAAGTAAAACTGATACTTTCACCACACAAAATAACAAAAGTGACATGTGAAGCCATACCTTAATAGTGTCATAGTGGTTCCACCCGACTTCTTTAGATAGACGGCCGAGCAAGCAGTACTTGTGACCCTTCTGGAGCCTCAACACCCTGCATCATAAAAGTACCAAGACAGTTATAAAAATGTGCAGTGTGGAAAGACAGAGTAGCTAAATTAAAAAAAAAAAAAAAAACTATTAAGAGTCTACCAGAGACACCATTTTCATTCTTTGTTTCGACAAAGTTGAGGATTCATACATCAGTCCTCCCAATCCCATCTAGAAGGGAGCTTAGGTGGGATCCGTCTAAAGGAATTAAGATACAAATAAATTGTGTAATTAAATGAATAGGAACAAAGGAGAGCTAGGGAAATAACGCACTTAAGAGCATCAGGCACCACCACCCTCTTGGTCTTATCGTATGGTGGGGGAACACCCTCGTAAACCTTCAACCTGGCCAATGCAGCAGCTCCTCTCTTGGTCTTGTGGGGAATCATTCTACAAAAAATTGCAGTTTCCATAAAATAACTAATTAACACAATTATCAAAACGCCAAAACTTCAATATCATCATTGTAAAAAGAAATTATCATACCCCAAATTATAACAAGACATAAACCCTTACATAAACCATTTAAACCACTAAGACATAATCATACATCCAATTGTACAATTATTTAAGTATTACCAAACAATAAAAGGCACTAAAAATCACAGCTTGACACACTTTAATTGACAATATAAGCACCTTCAATGAAAGATCACCACAAATGAAACATTGTTTAGGACTACAATCTATTATTCATTTCCTCAAATGCCAGCATCTCTTCAAAGCCTGCTTCAGTATATCAAGCTTAATAAAGCGAATTATATCTCAGATAGGAATAGCCCAGATCATTTGATTAAAAACCTTATTAATATTGAAGTTGTTCACGTACAGAAAAAAAGATAGCCAAATCGGTTCAGCCAACACACAAAGATGAATATTTGGCCAACTCAATACTAAGTATCCCGTATTTGCTACACTGATTGTAATAGTCACCGTTCCATTAAACTAGTTTCCAATCACAATAACCAGATTCGAATGAAACAGATTGAAATCCAATCAAATGAAGTAAATTATGAAGACCAACAAAAATGAAAATGGGAAGAAAAGAAACGAACCCCCTAACAGTACGCCAAAAGATTTTGGAAGGCGCACGGAAATGGATGGGGCCATGAGAAGGCTTCGTATTCATCCTCTTACGAAGAAAACGAAGATACTTCATTTTCTGCCTAACAAGTCCACCAGAAAGTGCAATCTCCTCACAACGAACAACAACGACGCGTTGGCCACTGAGAAGCTCCTTAGCAGTAATGGACGCTAGACGCCCCAACATGTGGTGACGAGCGTCAACCACCACTCTTTTAGCCATGATTCCTGATCCAGAAACCATTTTTAGGGTTTCACTCTTCTCTCTCTCACGAAGGAAAAAGGTTTGGTCTGCGCCCCTGCTGAAGCGAAATGAAATGTTAGGGTTTAGTTTGCCTTTGGTATTTATCTGGAGAATAGCGGTAATTGGGCTTTGGGTTATATGGCCCATGTTCAATGCTTGGTTTCCAAGCACATCTTATACTATGACACCGTCTCACGATGAGACCACCTTAAAAAAAAAGTTTATAACCTAAAACTTTCTATTATTAAGTTATTTAATCCAAGTATGAGATATATCTCATGGTGATAACCATCTCATACCGTAATTTGTGAAACTCGACATTATAGTAAACCAGCGTCTCTCTTGAGAAAACATCTTTATAAGAGACGACTCTCCAGACCCAAGCCCAACAATTAAAAAAAAAATTGACCCTATTTGGAGTAGGTGTTATAACCTATTAAAATTGGTATTGTAACCTATTAAAAGTTGGTATTATAAGTTATAACCTATTAAAGTTGTTATTTGGAGTTGGTGTTATGACCTATTAAAGTTGGTATTTGGAGTTTGGTATCATAACCTACTTGAAGTTGGAGTTATAACCTATTGAATTTGATATTATAACCTATTAGAGTTGGTATTATAACACACTCTATTAAAGTTGTTATTTGGAGTTGGTATTTTAACCTATTGTAACCTATTACTTATTAGAGTTGGTATAATAGCCAACTTTAATACCAACTCTAATGGTTATTATACCAATTTCAATAGGTTATACATAACAACTTCAAATAGGTTATAAATCTAACTCCAAATACCAATTTTATGGATTATAACACCAACTCCAAATACCAATTTTATGGGTTATAACACCAACTCCAAACACCAACTTTAATAGATTATAATACCAACTCTAATAGGTTATAAAACCTACTTCAATAGGTTATAACACCAACTTTAAATACGGTTACATAGCACGCGTTTTTTTTGTAGTTATTTTTTTAGTAATAATGGGTCGGTCTATTTGAGACGTGTCTTTTATAAAGATGGTCTCAAGTAAGAATTTGTGATAATCTAGTGAGTTTATATCAGCGAAAATTTGAAAAAAATAGCTTTCTTGAAAAAGACAATCCCAAAATAAAATTTGAGAAATTTAATATTTCAAACTAAGCATCCCATGCCAAATTTAAGGTCAAGTATTTATTCACTGTTCCTAACAACAAACAATTAAGTTAATAAAATATTGGGAAATTATCAATGGTGCCCCTGAGGTATGCGTTATTCTCAATGGTGTATAAACTTATTTTTTTTTCCAATGGCACCCCTGAGGTTTAGTGGTAATTACAACTGTGACCTTTTTGAGTATTTTCCGTTAAAATTCCGTTAAGTTTTCGAAATTAACCTAACTAGGGTTTGTTTTTTCTTCTTCACTCCTTCTATGGCTGCCTTCCATCCATAGTTGTCCTTTCTTCAAAACCCAGAAAAATCCATTTTTGAAGAGAAATTGAGAAGAGTATTTTCATGGGTAATGTAATTCCTCATCATCAATGACAATATCCTTCTCAATTTCTCTTTAAAAATGGATTTTTCTGGGTTTCAATGACAATACCCTTCTCAATTCCTCATCAAAACTTTCAATTTGATCGATTTAATGGGTACTCTTTCCCTGAAATTTCTTCCCTAGCATTTTATGGAACATTGCAATTGCTGATTTGCCATGCCCGTGAGTTGCAAGCCCTTCGATGATTGAATTCCAACAATATAGATTTTTCTCTCGTATTCCATGCTGTAAGCCCATCAATCATAGTATTCCATGATGTAGCATTCCTTTCAGGCATTTCATCAAACAAGCACCTGGCTGAAGCCATATGTCCGCCTCGAGCATATACAGACACCATGGTACTCCATGCGTAAGCATCTCTGTCAGGCATTTCATCGAACACCTTTTGTGCTTCAACAATTTTACCAAGTTTCCCCTAACAATCAACCATTGCAGTCATAACAAAAACATGACCATCAAATCCCATTTTACATACATGACAGTGAAGATTTTCCCCAATTTTTTCATAAAATGCTTGACCACAAACCTTTATTGATGGAGATATAGTATAACTAGTTGGGTATATTTGTATGCTCAGCATTTTCATGTATAATTTCAGAGCTTGAATTGGTCTTCCCCAATCAATTTCTCCTCTAATCAATGAATTATAGACGATAACATTAGGTGATTTCATCTGGGTAACAGCTGAATATGCATATTCTATATGATTAAGGGAAGAACAAACCCTAATAAATTGGCTCATTGCATAATAATCTTCGATTATATTGGTTTGGATCATCGAGGCTTGAAGAAACTGTAGAGCCGGAAAATTTGAGCAGTTCTTCAAATGAGCTACTAAGTTATCTGTGTGTAATAGTTTTTCAGTATGCGCAGATGCAAACAGGAAAAAATGGTGCAGGAAAGTTCGGTTTTTCCGGAAGTTTTGAAGAAAGGACAGCCATGGATGGAAGGCAGCCATGGAAGGAGTGAAGAAGAAGAAGAAACTAACCCTAGTTAGGTTAATTTCGAAAATTTAACGGAATTTTAACGGAAAATACTCAAAAAAGTCACGGTTGTTATTACCCCTAAACCTCAGGGGTGCCATTGGAAAAAAAAATAAGTTTATACACCATTGAGAATAACGCATACCTCAAGGGCACCATTGATAACAATACCTTTTATTTGTTGATACTAACAGTTAATAAAAAAGGATGACAATGTTTTGGCTAAAAGAAAAAATCATATCAATGTTGGTTCCCTGTCTTTTTATTAAATTTTTTTTAAAATTGACCATTAGGGAAACTTATTTTCCAAAATAAGCACTTTTAGCTCAATACTGAGGTTTAATATTTGTTCGTACTTACAAACAACGACCCATTACTAAGTTGAATCAAAGGAATTCAGCTCAGCAATCAGCCATTGTTAGTAAGAGCGGCTCATTGCTGAGCTGACTTTCTGTGACTCAGTTTAGTAATGGACCGCTGTTAATATTTTTTGGCATTTAAATTACAAAAAACTTGGGTGAAACCGTCTCACTTGTGAGACGCGTCTTATTGGGCGGCCCAATTGTATATATTTTGTTACCAATTTTTCAAATTAAAATGTCAATTTTGAGAGTTAAAAGACCAATTTGAAGATTTAAAAGAACAATTTCAAGGATTTAAATTTGACATTTTAAATCATGGAATCTGACAATTTCAAGACTTAAAAGTTCAATTTCAATATTTAAAAAACCAATTTTAAAACTTCAAGGACCAATTGCTAGACTTAAAATTCTCATTTAAACTTTAAAGTAGGATGACTCAAACATTAATGCTCATATTAAAAACTTTAAAATTGACCTTTAAAGTCTTAAAATAGGATTTTTAAGTAATTTGTCATTTTAAGTCTTAAAATTAGTATGTCAGAATATTCTAAAAAAACATTTTGGGTCTGGGCTGGTTGCACGGATGAGTCGGTCTCACAGGAGAGATTCTACCCACTACATTCATTATTTTTAACATTATAAATTTAAAGCAGTGACATTTGAATTAAATAAGCATTAATAGTCAAATTCAGATACACTATCATATTTTGAGCAAATATCTCTGTTTCTATCTTAGTAAGATACACAATATATACTCATTTAATAAAACAATTTTCATTTTTCATAAATAATAATTAAAGGAATATTCAAAGGGACGCAATCAACTTAATGATCTTTATCTTGATTTTCAGAGGTACATCCTACATTGGTTAAACTTTGATATGGCTTATTGCACCTTTACATAATATCTTCAAAATATCAACACATTATTATTATGGTATAGAAGAATTTTTTAAAGGAAGAAAAATATTTTGAAATTTTTTTAGTATTATCAAGAATGATAACAATTTGTTTTCCATTATTTTATCTCATTATTAAAAAAATTGTATGAAATTTTACATATCATTATATGTGTTGATCTTGGGTAAGACCGTTTTAGAATAAGACGTAGCCCAATATGGAGCCCATAAGCTTTTTCTATTTCTCTAGGCATTTT
The DNA here is from genome assembly GCA_019425755.1 of Amaranthus cruentus. Taxonomy (NCBI): domain Eukaryota; kingdom Viridiplantae; phylum Streptophyta; class Magnoliopsida; order Caryophyllales; family Amaranthaceae; genus Amaranthus; species Amaranthus cruentus. The sequence continues at coordinate 17,259,787 of CM033458.1, read as the reverse complement.
TCAATTTTACTCTTAAAGGTATCAATTTTGACCTTAAAGATATCAATTTCAACGTAAAGTGGTACTTAAATATATCAATTAAATTAAAAAATTTCAATTTGAACCTATAAGTGATCAACATTAACGTTAAAGTGATCAATTTCTACCTAATATAATTGACAATGATAAGTATGAAGTTGTATGTTGTTATGTAGTTCATTTATTTTGTTGATAATTGATATAGTTAACATCATAACAAAAACAAGATAAGTTCATAATTGATGTATGTTTTGAAATAATTGACACTAATAAGTAATGAATTGTATGTTGTTATGTAGTTCATTTATTTGTTTATAATTGATATAGTTACATCATAACAAAAACAAGATAAAGTCATAATTGATGCATGTTTGGTAATAATTGACAGTGATAAGTAATGAATTGTATGTTGTTATTGAAATTTTTACTTTAATTGATATGTTTAAGTACTGTACGTTGAAATTGATATCTTTAAGGCCAATATTGATATATTTAAGGTCCAAATTGAAAAATATCCATAAAATAAAAAAACCAAAAAATTGAAATCTGGAGCACGTGTGGTGCACGCGCCTGAGAATGAGCCAGCCCAATTATGGTCTTAGAATAAGACGGTCTTACGCAAGTTTTTGTATTATTATATAGGATGATAAGGCGATTCAGGATGAGCCAATCTTGTAGGAAAATGTCTCATAATGAGGCATATCATATAAGGAGTTTAAATGCAAAAAATGAAAATGCGCATTTTATAGGAAAACTGACACGATACCATATTTGGTTATTGAAAATTCTATTTTTGTAGTTAAAATGATCACTTTGCGTTTTAAACTGTCACTTGCTCAATATTTGATGTTTAAATTCTCATTTTTGTAGCTAAAATGGTCATTTTAAATTGTAAATTGTTACAATCACATATTTAGCCGTTAAATCCGTACTTTTCTTGTTAAAAAAATTATTTTGGGTTATAAAGTGGTTCCTAATAAACAATCAAAATAATTATTTTTTACATCTAAAGTGGTTTTTTTAAACCACTAAAGTGAGTGTTTTAATATTTAAAGAGTAAGTTTTAACATTAAAAATGAGATGTTAAAGGTTAAGCAACAAAAGTGAGAATTTTAAGTAGAAAGTGAATATTCTAAGTAATTTATTTGGACTATTTAGTTCAATTTAAGACTATCTCGTTGTATTCTTCAAAAAACTAATTAATAAACTAATGAGTAATAAAAAATTAACAAGTGTGTCCAAGCAAATGAGACAACTAAATTGGTTCGGAGGGAGTATAACTCAATGGTTGGATCGAGTAACACATTATCAACCTAAGGTTAAGGGATTAAATTCTAATTTAGACTATAATTTTTCAATAAACTAATTAATAATTTTATATTTTAATGTCATTACTCATCTTTGATAATTTTGCATATATTCTTTTTAGTGTGTCTTTATATTTTTGTATTTATCTTCACTATTGTAAGTGTTTTTTTGATTTATTATATATGTGAATATACCGAGTAAAACCACTTGAGTTTTTTCAAAAGGGATAATTATAGGAAAACTTCAACTCAATTTATTGAATATAATTTTTTGCTATGATTTAAGTTCATTTCAGCCTACATAATTTTAACTTTTTACAGTTTAACGAGTTTTTATATAAAAAATAATTTGCTAGTATATCGACTATATAGACCCCTAATTGAAAATCCTAGCTAGCCCATGCTTAAATGAAAAATTATAAATTGTTAAATAAGGGTAGGATTTTATCTTACCAAAATAAAAAGATACGAGTAATAATGTAGTCCATATATTTCTGATATAACAAATAATTATCATTTTTGATTTATTTTTTTTAAAATTAATGTTGTCTTACCAAAAGAAAAAATACTCATGATTTATTATCTTTATAAGAAGATATTTAAAAATATCAAATAATTGAGCACTTTCTATTTTAAGAGGGGATGCACTCTATTAATAGACCTTAGCCTTTGTTAGTTGACAACAAATTTAAATTTTCAGCTCTTTTTTCCAACAAAAATATCAAAAAAATAATTTTTAGAGAAGAAGAGAAAAAAAACAAAACTTTTTCTGCAATGGAAATGAAGAATATGATCCAAATCATTTTGTGTGTTACTTTGATTTTGAGCTCAGGTATTAAGAGTATTATTCAAAATAATTTTAAACATTTGAATAATTCTCCTTTATTAAGTTAACTATGCACAAATACTCATTTAGTACGGTCTTGCTATGAAATATTTTTAAATTAGGTTAAATAGTCTATTTTATTTAACTAAAATATTTATTTTAAATATTAAAACACTTATGATCATGTTACAATGACACGGTCTCATTTTTTTTTTTTTTTTTAAATCTTACTTTAAAGATATATTTATATATTTAATTATAGACTTGTAAGACACAACCATTGATAAGAGCATTATTATTTACAAGTGAAACTTTACAAAATTCTTTGAACTAAATTAGGATTTACTACTCCTAAATTAGTTTGAACGTAAAAGGTGTGTTTGACATGTTTAGTGTTCATATTTTTTCATTATTTTTTTTAAATATTTTTTAATATTTATGATCCCCACTATTCCTCCAGCAAAATTATTATTCAATAAAATAATATATTTATTATCTTAAAAATTCTATTTTCCTTGATTTCCGTTAACATTCTTTGTATATATATATATATATATATAAATTTTATTAGTGAACAAAGGATGTATTAATGTAAGAATACGATATTTAATTAAAGCCATGCATATAATATAATTGTGAATAATAAATAGGAAAAATTGATATTAGTAATTCAACCTTTCACTGATTCGTCGGGACTAATCTCACATTTCGATTATTTTTTAATAATCCAACCTACAACCTTTTATTTTATAATAATTCAACATCTTCCCTTAGTTTGCTATCGACATACTATGCTAACAGCAAACTAAAGAGAAAGGTTTGATTATTAAAAAACAATTCAAAGTTGAGATTACTCACAGTCACAGCGAATGGGTAAAAGGATGGATTATTAATTTCAATTTTTTCAAATAAATAATGTGTACGTATTAATGATTTGTAGGGATGATTATGAATGTTGAAGCAAGGAGTAACGTTAATGAAGGAAATGGCGATCCAACGGTGTACAGATGTATACAACCACCAGGATCATCTTGTAATAACGCACAATGTATGACTGATTGCCAGAAACAATTCTCCAAACCTGGTCAATGTCGTTCTCCTACTACGGGATATACTCCTATTTGTTGTTGTACTATGCAAGCTTGAGTCGTCTTATTAATCCACATTTTAATTTAGGTTTCACTTATTCATTATTAAATCTTATAATGAGATGTTGTTAGTCAGTCCTAATTTTTCGAGATTAAGATCTGATATTGTTGTATACCGAAATGTTGTAAGATTTAGTAGCTTTCATGGTGAGTAATAATATGAAGTTTACAAGTTTGATACCGTTTTGAAAGATATTTTTTAGCTGCGAGATTATAACTTTTTACGAATTTTGAATTCTCGTGGAATAATTTATGAAACAGGTCATGATTTTATGGTAATGAGAATTAAGAAGTACTTCCTCTATAAGTTCAACTCAATGCAATTATACGTTTCATTTGCGTTTTTGACATTATTTATTGATCACTTTTAATCTATAAGTTAAAATACATTGTTTCAGTTGAATCACGTACCGCACTTACCAAACAAGGTCCCCCTTGCCTCACCCTACACTATAATTCAAAGAAAAAACACAGTCAAATCGAATCTTATTTAATTTGTTTTAATATAAATTTTATTAATACAGTTTTTAACCTAACTTAATGCACTTTACAACTATAATTAATAAATAAGTTGAACTATACAATCATAATTTATAAATAATTCTTAAATATAGGAGTATATAAATTTAAATAAAGAAGAAAAATTATCAATAGTATCCATGGGTTTTTGACACTTTACTAATGAAACCCCCAAGTTTTTTTATTATCAACGGTACCCTCGTATTATTAAACACATTTACAACCGTAACTTTTTTTAAAAACTTTTTCTGTCCAAAATCGTCCAAAACCATTAACCGTTTTTATGTTTTAAATTGAAAAACAAAAGAAAATGAAATACAATTAACAATTTTGGACATAAAAGTTTAAAAATGTTGTGATTGTAAGAAGCTCAATAATACGAGAATTCATTATTAATAAAAAAATTAAAAATACCATTAATAAAGTGTTAAAATTCAAGAGGACTGATGATAAAAAAATAAATAAATACTACGAATATTGCAATCTCTTCTAGAGAAAAATGGTAAACTGTAGTCCTCATCAAGTCACACGAACTGTTCGAGTGGCTCGGACGCTTCTTTGCATCGAAAGAAAGCATTCGAAGAAAGTGACAGTTGTTACACCACCACCACAACGGCGGCGAAGATAACAACAACGACGGCGACGATAACAACAACGACGCTCTCTCTCTCTCTCTCTCTCTTCCTTCTTCGTCACTATCTAAATCTCAGGTCAGTTTGTTAGTGCTTCTTCGATTTTCTACTTTCTCTCTTCTTCTTTTTTTACTTGTTGAGGAATTCTCTATTCCTCTGAGGATTTTTCTCTGTTGTTGAAATAATATTGAGAATTAGGGTTTATACTATCTACTTGTTACTTTCCAAGCTTCATTGTCTTGCTTTGTATACATTATAAAGAATGTACTGTGGTAGGTTTTGTATACTTGCTAATTTCAGCTGCAAGAGCGTTATTGTTATTGGCCTATTAGGATTATATGTTTCTAAATAAGAAGTTTGAATTAAATAAAAAAGGAAATTCGAAGTGTGTAAGTTCGGCTACAAAGGGATCTAGAATTGAAAATTGAAGTTGATTAATGTTGTGAGACTTGAAACTTAATCGGCATAAAATTAGATTATCTAATTGGCAACTTCGCTTTTGAAATGTGTGGAAGTTGTGAGTTAACTGTGTATTCGATGTGTATGGATTTTAGTGGTTTTCTTCTGGGTATGTTGTTGATTTGATGATGATTGATACATGCTGAAGTGTTGCTTATGGTGATATGTAACCAAGTAGCTTTGATAGTGTTGTTGCAAGTAGCATGCTTTTGTGGAGCAAGAAGATGAAATATGCTACTATATTGATTTATTTGAAGTGAAATGTGATAGGAAACAACTGGGCTTTTGGTTTGAAATTGTGGTGGATCACTACCATTGGAGAAGGAATTTGCAAACACAACATAAAGAAAAGATTAGATATCAGTCCATAACGAAGTTAATTTAATGTACTTGTTTTGTTAAATTTTATTGTTTAATGAATGTTCAACACCAGCTCAGAATTTTTTGACTTGTGTGAATAAGGACATTATTGGATAATCAAATGTCGGTATCATAATTTCATCAACTGAATGTGAAGGTGTGAGATAGTAAAAACGATACAAAAAGAAAGAATGTTATATAGGTTTAGGAAAATTAAAAAATTGCAATAAGGCTAAAACTTAGACAAAGTACTTGGGGCAAAGTTTAAAGTTTAAGTAACCAAACATGGAGAAATGTGAAAGTAAAGGTCCAAAAAGAAAGAATGTTATTTAGGTTTAGGAAACTATAAGAGTGAAAGAATGTTCCAAAAATGTAGGAAGGCCAAAAGTAAGACAAGGTACATATGGCAATGTTAAAAGTGTACAAAGAGAAAACCGTTTATATCGGTTTAGTTGTTTGCAAAGATGCCCGAAAAGTGCACCGATTAGAAAAGTGGATGGTTGGAACTTTGAGAACCTTAGAATCGGAAGGTATAGGCCGGAAATGACATGGATTGCATGAGTGAAGAATGACATGAATCATTGTGATTTGTAGCAGCATTTTTATTGTCTTTGTTGTCATTGGAATTGATTTTTTTAGTTGTAGATTTGTGTTTGATAGAGTAATAAAGTATACTTTTGTTACTACCGAATTTCAACGTTGATTTGATTTAATTCGTGTAACAACCGACCCCATAGTTGGGATAAACACATTATTATATTTATCGATTAGATGAGTTTAATGGAAGAATTAGTTGTAGTATCACTCTAGTGGTTATTACCTCATTTCTTTTTGTTTGTCCATGTTAATGTAAATACTAAATTACTAAATACACTTATCAAACTACTTAATTTGTCTTTCAATTCAAACCATGTGTTTGTGGATGGTCATTTATAACTTTAGTACCTTTATAATTTATTGTAGTATGGGAATCGACGATTTCACCACTTGAGGGGAATGTGGTGATAATACACCTGATTTTGGTGTCTTTTGCTTCTGCTACATTCTAAATGTGTCTTGTTTTGGATTTGGAAAACAAGTTGAGATTTCTTCAGTATGTGGATGACTTGGTAGTCTATTTTCAAACAAATCTGCTTAAAAATTCCCCTTCAAATATATATTATTAAATATTTTTGAAGTTCTCTCTTATTATATCGGTGTGTTGCACTTTAGCTATTCGAATCACTTTATAAACTTATTATATCGGTGTGTTGCACTTTAGCTATTTCCCTTCAAATCTGCTTAAAAAGTGAACATGAATAAATCTATGAATTGAACTTTAGTATCCCTATATCATGCAATTGCAAGCTGATAACTTAGTAGCCTGGATACAAACTAATTGGACCTAAAGTTTCTGTGTTGAAAGGATGTGGACTTGTGCTGAGCTGCTGTACAGCTGTAGTAAAAAAGAAGGGTATTTTGGGTTATGTGATACAATGCTCGTAAATAGCTTAACGAAGGAGGAAGGGATAACTGGAGCCAGGATTGGTTACAAGGAGGGCAGAGTGGTAGAGATCAATTTATTATATCTAGTGTTTTATTTTTGGAATAAAGTTTTTTTCCCCGCACTCAAATAGTCAAAGGGTTGAAAATTCAGATATGTCTTATTTATGGTATTTGTTCAAATTATCAACCCAAAACTCTAATTTCTTTTTTCCTCTTAATATGCATCTTTATTTTCCAGTTATAGCCTTTGTAATAGCCAGACTTACCTACTTGAACATGGAAAAAAAATAAAATAAAATAAAATTGCTGGGAGTGCCATATTTTGGAGTAGAGATCTTTTAATAGTTGATAGACTTGATACTTTGTTTTGCAGTTGAAATCACAGTTGATTTTTTTGACGGCAGAAGGGGGCTGCTGCACTATTTGTCAGTAGAAGTGCTAGAAATGCTGCATTGCTTAACCTTGAAACCATTGGCCTCATCATCAGCAACAGCAGCAACTAGTCCATCCTGCGCGCCAGGTGAAGATTGACTACTTTTTATTGGTTTAAATTTTGTTTGAAAAGGACTAAGGCAGGAGTATCTTTGTTTTTTTTTTTTTAAAGTTTAGGAGTATCTTTGTTTTTATAATGCGTTTATTTCATTCTATATTGTTTTCCATTTCCTTGTTTTACTTACAGGAACACTACCGTATCCTCCGCGTTTCATGCCTGTCTAATCATGTTCAATCAATTTGGTTTTATCAACAGAGTATTCATCAGAAGATACGCCTAAAACATCTGGAACAAATTCTGTACTCTCACCCACTGTCAATCTCTCACGTGAATATGCTCTTGCAGTCCAGACAAATTCCTACAATGAGATAAGGTCTAAGATCCACGTGGTCGAGCAATGTCATAGCAGGGAGCCTGACCATCAGCAGCAGCTTTTGTTGGCGCAGGATGTTCTCCAGCCTGATCGTGCATCTGTTCAAGAGGTTCTGCAACACGCTCCACGCACAACTTTTACCCAACTTGTCTCTTCTTACTTTGAACACAGTGAGAAAACTTGCCATCTCCTTCTCCTCCTACACCATAATATACATCATGCTCATTCACTGTATGCCAATCTACATGATCTTGTCGACGCACTACCTACCGACACACAGACCATGACCGACTTACAATGCAATCACGCCTTTGACGTCTTTCTCCAGTTTGACCAGAAAGGGAACCCTTTCCCGTGTCCTGACTCTCACAACTTCCATGACATGCGTGTTTGCTTTTCCGAACTCAAGAAACAGGTTGATCAACGCCTTGAGAAGTCCCGTCGCAGGGTTCGTCGAGTTCACTGTGGCACCACTACATCAGCATTATGCTTTGTCGGGATAGTTGCTGGAGTTACCATATCCACTATCGCCATTGGTGTTCATGCATTGGTCGCGTTGGTGGCCACTTCCTTCTGCCCCATAACTATGCCTTCAAGGATAACAAAAAAGGAAGTTGTAAACATGTCACAGTTGGATGCTGCAGCCAAAAGTGCTTATGTGCTACATAATGACTTGGACACCATCGATCGCCTTGTTTCCCGCCTACACACTGAAATAGAAGGGGACAGACTTTTAGTTCGCCTTGGGTTGGATAGGGGCAGGGACAAGTACCCTATATACGAAGTGGTGAAGCAGCTGCGGAAGAATCGTGTAAGTTTTATGGGCCAACTCACAGATCTGGAAGAGCATATTTGTCTCTGCTTTGCTGCAATCAACAAAGCGAGATCTCTCCTGCTTCAGGGGATACCTCTTTATCAGAATTAGTTTTAGCATCTTAATATCGCCCTCTTATTTGTGGGTCTGTAGAAAAGGTTAGATTCATATTTCATTTACTCACATTAGTAGTTAGTACGTAGTAACAGATTAGGGCACATAGATTTATTTTAGGTTTTGATTCCAATTTTCGATTGTTAGATCTTGAAAACCCCAGTAACTTTATGAAGTTTTTGTTCCGGTTGGGTGATATGGCTTGTCCGGGCTAGTATCTAGATAAGTGTATTTATATGTCAATCAAACATGAATTTAAGTATAGTATCTAAATAAGTGTATTCATTGATACTCTTTACAAAAATAAAGTTAATATAGGCATAATATACTTCATGTCTTCATGAGTAAACAAACCAATTCAACCAGAATTAAACCGATGCTAAGCCAGTCACTCGAATAATTAATCACAATCTGGCCTGCATCTGATCAATGCAAACATGACCTGTTATCAAATCCGACAATTAACATAATCCATTAAAAAACACTCAAAATCTAACCGATCATTCGATTAAACACCTATATATTAGCACTATTAAACCTTAGCTTGTAAAAAAAAGGTAAATTGAGTACAAAAAGACTTTAGTAACAAGCAATATATAACCTTTTGTGTATTGAGCACTCATGGTCATGCATATGTTTTCTCCCCTCTAAGCTTCTATGAATGGCGCCAACCCCACTTACAAATCTTTTTACACTCATCATCACCATCATTGACTACAACTACCGCAACTACATCTTTTCATTCCTTCACAAAATAACCATAAACCCATTGATTTTGTCTACAAACAAATCTCATCATCACATAACATTAACATTCCTAATATGTTTTATAAAAACTCACTTCATCTCTTCACTTTACATACGTTGCTTGAGTTAAATTCTTTAGCATACTTTCTTACATACATACTATAATCTCTAAGAAGCTGTTAATCCACTGCACTTACGATGGGGCTGCGTTTTCAGCTATGGATTCTAATCTTTTCCCTCCATAGCCTTTTGAATGTCATCCTCTCCCAACCAGAAGGTAAATCTTTTGTTAGAGTATATAACATATCTCGGGGTCTCACTATCAACCATCAGCCTAAGCTTTTGGTTGAGTTGGTTTCTTGACATGGTATCAATAGTCATCGTGACAAGAGGTCACGGGTTTGAAACTCAATCACCCCTCATATTCAAGTGAAATATTTTGCACCATGTTTGAAACTCAATCATCTCTCAAACTCAATCACCCCTCAAATTCAATCAAAAACTTAAGCTGATGATTGGGCCCAAGATCTATATTATACTCTATCATTTTCATGTCTATGAAGCTTACCATAAGCTGTTTAATAAGTTTGCTGATGTGTTCTTCCAGGGTTCTTGAGCTTATCATGTGGGGGAACAACAACTTATATTGATTCACTAAACATAACTTGGAATCCTGATGATAATTACATCAATGTGGGCAAAACAAAAACTATAAATAACACTTCAATCAGATTTTTCCCTGATGTCAAAGCCTGGAATTGTTACAAGCTTCCTGTACAAAACACACTATCTGCAGTCCTTATCAGGACAAAATTTGTGTATCAGAACTATGACAATCTCATGAGAGCCCCAATATTCTCTGTATCCCTTGGTAGAGCTATGGCTTCTACGATAAACCTCTCGAAAACTGATCCTTGGACCGAAGAATTCATATGGCCAGTGTCTAATGATTATTTACGAATCTGTTTTCATCACATACCGAATGGTGGAAACCCGGTTATTTCTTCACTTGAACTTCGACCTCTTCCTCCAAGAGCTTATAATAATAGTGGGTTGGAGGGTGATCAGAAGAAGTTTCTAAAGAAATGTTATCGGATAAATTGTGGTTATACCAATGGATCCCTTAGGTAATTTCTACTTTCTTTCATAGTCTTGTTATGCCGAGGGTCTTACCTTACTGGCGCAACCTCCTTATCTCTTTTGGAAAGGGTATGGTCTGCCCTTCCTCTAACCCTCCCTAGACCCTAATCACAGCTTCTATGAGCGGTATATGCTGGTATTTATCAACTTAAGCATGTATAGGTATCCATCGGATAAATTTGATCGTGTTTGGGATAGTGATGAAGATTTTTCTCCTGCACATTTGTCGACTGCTCTGCATACAAATTTTGGCCTTAATACCGCCTTGATGAATGAGGAGCCGCCTATGGCCGTAATGCAAACTGCACGACTACTGGAGCGAAAAAATTTACTGACCTATAATCTAGCACTTGATCAGCTAGGAAACTACTTCATAGTTCTCTATTTTGCTGGGGTTGTACCAGTTTCTTCCAACTTCAACATATTGGCTAATGGAGGACTTATTCGATCGAATTACGCAGTAATTAGTAGAAATGCTAGTGTTTTCTATTTCACAATGGAGAAAATCAGTACACTAAACATTACCCTCCAAAATATTAGCTTTTACCCTCTAATCAATGCTATTGAGGTGTTTCAGATTGGTGATATACCTCAAGAAACTTCTTCAACCACAGGTAAAATAATGCTTTCTTTTATATATACCTAATCGGATTACTTTTTTCTTAATAGTATAATTTTTTGGACTTTTGCAGTTTCAGCTCTTGAGGTTATACAGCAATTTACAGGTCTAGATTTAGGATGGGAGGAAGATCCATGCTTTCCGAGACCATGGAATCACATAACATGCGATGGAAATCTCGTTACATCTATGTATGTGAAGTGCATTCTTTCAGATGATGTTTGTTACCAAGGGTCAATCGAAAACAACCTATTTGTTATCACTAACAAGGGTTAGGGTGCGTAATTTTGACCCCTCAACCCCACTAATGTGGGAGCCACTTCATGGCATTGGGGTAATGGAATGGGATGTGAGTATGACTTCTTTCTGTGAATTCCGACTAACAGTAGCTTTTCGTGTAGAGAGCTTTCAGGTATAAATTTGAGGTCAATTAGCCCTGCCTTTGGTGATCTACTAGATCTTAGAACACTGTAAGTTCTTAAAGCCATCGTACGAGCATACGTAGATTTCGTTTCATTTCTTAGATCTTATCTTAAACTTGGTTGCTAAATGCTTAAGGGATTTGCATAACACGTCACTGACAGGAGAGATACAGAACTTGAAAGGTCTTCTACATATCGAGTTATTGTAAGCTTTTTATTTGATTGAAATTGTTCAGTTTTTAGTACGTAAAATATAAATCTAACCGAAACAACTTCATGTAGAAATCTGAGTTTCAACGAGCTCACTTCCTTCGGGAAAGATCTGGATAGCCTGGTGAACCTTCAATATCTGTGAGTCACATATTAGTCTTAACTGATGGTTTGGTAATCAGTACTAAATAGAGGGAATGCTAATGAAAAGTTGGAAAATTGTGAACAAAAAACATTTTTAAACTTTCATTACCATGGGAATGACATGATACAAATCATGAAAATTTACACTACAGATCATTCTCATTCCCACATTTAGTACCGATTACCAGACGGGCCGAAAGAGTACATAAAGTTTCTTTGGTTGTACTTGTATGATATCTTAACGCTTGGTTTGTTTTCTTCTTTTTTTAGGGACTTGCAAAACAACAGCTTACATGGAAAAGTTCCTGATCAGCTTGGGGATTTAGGGAAACTTCATCTTTTGTAAGAATCTTTTTTTCACAAAAAACACAAATTATCATAGGACACCTTCTTTTATGTGTTTACTCTAAACAAACAGGAACTTTTTTACAGAAATCTGAAAAACAATAAGTTACAAGGGCTGCTTCCTCGCTCTCTAAAGAAAAAACAATTGGTAGTCAAGTAAGAAACTATGCCGTACTGTATTTAAATTACACTCTTTCTATTCCTTTAATTTGCTACACAACGTCAAAAAAACCTGCACTCCAATTTGCGTAATGTAGCAAACTCAATGATTAGCTTGAATTATAAGCGTGGTTAAACATTTATACTTGTGGTTCAGGATATCAGGAAATTTGTGCCTGTCTTTCTCTACATCAGCATGTAACAGATCCGGGGATGTTCCAATTGAGACACCTCAGTTTACTGTGGTGCCTGAACGGAAGCATAGAGGCCATATGCATATGATCATCGTAATCGGTGTAGTAATCGGAGGAATATGTTTTATTATTTTAATTGGTTTGTTGGTGTTCGTGTATTCGAGAAAGAATACACCAATGCACAATGACATATCAGGTATGGATAACATAATTCTGCGCTCCTATAATCAGCTCTAGTATCATATGAAAAAATGTGTTTTGTTACTGACATACATGGATGTTGTACTGCAATGGTTAGGGGAAGAAGCAGAAATTAAAAACTGGAGTGCAGCAAGAGTATTTACTTACAAAGAAATAAAGAAAGCAACGAATAATTTTAAGAACGTAATTGGGCGAGGGAGTTTTGGTTCTGTTTACCTAGGAAAACTTGCTGATGGAAAGATTGTTGCTGTAAAAGTTCGATTTGATAGTAGTAAACTCGGGGCTGACTCCTTTCTGAATGAGGTTCAATCTCTCGATTCTGAATCTTCCTCGATCCTCGTTAATGAGATTCAATCGTTTTGTTTGTACTTCGTAAAATGCTTTGATTACTGACTGTTACGGCCCTTACGGGTACTGTTTGTAGGTTCATCTACTATCACAAATAAGACATCAGAATTTAGTATCATTGGAAGGATTCTGTCATGAACTAAAGCAACAAATACTGGTTTATGAATACTTAGCTGGTGGATCACTAGCTGACAGTCTTTATGGTATGGTATCAGGATCTAAAACCTACAGATTTGCATCTAACTTCTCATGGTTTTCAATCATAAAAGTCATTCATCCGATAATGTTCAGGTTCAAACAGTAAGAATTTCACACTGAATTGGGTTCGGAGGCTTAAAATTGCGATTGATGCTGTAAAAGGTATGTCACTTTATCTTCCGCATTCAGCAAAATAGAGCAACTAATTGAGATTTTGTTTAGGAATCAACTCAACCAAAAGCTTATGTCACATTGGCCCTTTTAGGTAGAATTGTAAATCTAAAAGACTAAAACACACGCCCTCCTCATACTTGGTGCTAAAAATTTCACTTGAAATGAGGCGTAGATGAGATTCAAACTCATGACCATTATGTCACGTTGGCTTCTGTTAACATGTTAAGCTGATGGTTGAAGCCCATGATATGTTATTTATTCTATCAGTTTTCATTACTAACACAAGAAATTTGAGGAACAGAAGCACAATCTTACCCGGCTGCAATTTTGTAGGTTTGCACTATCTGCATAATGGGAGTGAACCAAGAATAATACACCGTGATATCAAATGCAGTAACATACTTCTCGATGCGCAGATGAATGCCAAAGTTTCTGATTTCGGGTTGTCTAAGCAGGTTACGGAAGCAGAAGCAACTCATGTAACTACCATAGTAAAGGGCAGTGCTGGGTATCTTGACCCTGAGTAAGTTGCTGAATTTGGCTATTTTTGGTTATCAAATTGTTCTAATGTCTTTTACTGATGCAAGATGTTTTTCTTCATGCAGATATTATTCCACCTTACAGTTAACGGAAAAAAGTGATATTTACAGCTTCGGAGTTGTTCTTTTGGAGCTCATTTGTGGTCGAGAACCCTTTACTCGTCAATCTGGAGCTCCTGACAGCTTCAACTTGGTTTTATGGGTATGCAAAACTCCGTCTTTTCTGAATCTCAAATAAAAATGTCCATTATTCTATACCCTCCATAGTGAATAATATTATTAGATAGGTTTAGGCATCATATGTGTCATACTAGAATTTCACTACATATTTGTCATTTATGCCTACATCATCATCATTATATCCAGTATATTCCGCTCGTAAAAGTTATGATCAGTGTTTATGGAGGGTTGGAAGACGGTAAATCATACCTTTATCAGAGAAAATAATGAGGTTCCAGCCAGTGAAACACTCAGCTTGAGAAATGCCTACAAATGAAAACGAAAGACCCCAAACAGGCATAAGCAATACGAAAAATGGTTCTAACTCTAGATTCAGCAGACCCACAAGAAATTTGTTGTGGATTATTCCTTTGATGAGTGAAACCTATAGAAACCCAAGGTCTCAATCATACCCGAATAAGACTATTCATACTTGATTTTATGGGGTCGAAGGATTATATGCTTGGTTACTGAATCCGAATCACCTTGATCGTATTGTGCAGGCAAAGCCATATTTACAAGCTGGAATGTTCGACATAGTTGATGATGGCCTCGAGAGAGACTTTGACATTGAAAGTATGAGGAAGGCAGCTGCTATTGCTTCAAGGTGTGTTGAGAGAGATGCGACGATCAGGCCTACTACAGCTGAGATACTACAAGAGCTTAAAGATTCCTACAGCCTTCAGCTTGCATACCTTGCCTCTAAAGGACAAGCAAATTGAATACGTTGTACGAAGATGCAGTCGACTTCATATGTCTTGAACTTCCCAGGGAATTCTAAGATATTAGCTCGAAAACATGCATATTTATGTTAATTAGGATACAAAGAGATTTTGATTTATTTTTCTTTCGAATGAACTATTTATATATACCCTCAGAAGCTACTATTAGCGATATGTAATCATAAACGAACGTAAGTTTTCGTTGCTCTACAGTCTACACCTCCGAAAACTCTTCTAAATCAAACATTGCAGAAAGTATGATTCTATCAGCCAAGAATAAGATGATAATGTTCAGTGATTGTCAGCATAATCCATAAATCAAACACGGGCTAGTCATATCACCTATTGCAATCAGCAAGCTTGTAGCAGCGAGCCAGTAAACTCCGTAGCCTGTGCCAATGACATGCTTGCAATAGAGAGGTAATAAGAGCGGCCGTTCAATGAAACAGCAAGCATAAGTGCTAGTAGATTGTAGATAGCATTAACAAGGCTACATATGTTCTGAAATTATCAGTAAGTTGTACCAGTATAGCTTGAAAACATACTTGTACATATTTATGTCTGGTTAAACGAAGAAAGCATCTTAATTTGGACATACAAAGATAGTTAATAGTGAGAAGACTAGGGACATCGTTAACATATAAATAGCGTAAAAGCATAAGTGAACCGTATTTTCTCACTAACAAAAGTGGAGTATTTAGATGTAAGAACCTAACACCCACTTATAGAATTTGTATAAAATTTTCTGTATCAGTAGGGTGAGCAATATACGGTAAGAATACATGATATAGATTATACAAATAGGAAGGATGCAAAATTAGCAAATAAGCGGCATTTCCATCAAGTATCGAATATTTGTTTGTTTCAGTTATAGTAAGCACACCAAAAACTGTGATTACTTGAGAAACTGTGGAAGCTTATGTAGAAGAGTATCTCTGCCGCAAATAGAAAAACAGCGCCGTTGAAGCAGCAACAGCATATGGAAACATAGTCAAGATTCCCTGAATCGACGAGTTGAGAAATGCAAAGTGTAAAGGGCCGGAGAGCTAGAACAAAATGAAGTATTGACAAAAAATGATACAAGCGATGGAGCGCACAGCTTACCACAGCGGTAGCAACAGTAGCTAGTGCAAAAAGAGGACGTTCTCTTAGTAAGAATCCGATTGCCAACTGCAGAGCCACACAAAAAGTAAGTACTAGCATCTATGTTCAATACGAAACCAGCTATTACTGGGAATGAGGTAACATGTCCCAAGGAAGTGCAACTCTCTCTCTATGGTAGCGGACGTTTTGAAGAAAAACAAGTAATTACGCATTTACGTGTGAATGTATCAGAGTTGACACCAATCAAAAGGGCTGTGAATGAATGTTAAGTGGAAGTAAATGCATTAGGTAAGCATTTCTAAAGCTTGATTCACAAGAGAAAGGGATTGCCATCGCATACTGGAAAACTACGTGTTTGGTAGGGAAAGGAAAGGAAATCAACACTTGATGACAGTGCTAACCTGAATAGGCAGGGTGATCAAACCCCCACAACATACTCCTGCAAAGAAACACTCGGGAGAGACACCCTGTTTACATAATAAACAAAACTTTATAAATCTTGTGCAAAGTAAGGTAAAGCATAGAGTTGGACTAAAAATACTATGTCATCAAAGATCAAACAATAGGATGAAGCCCTTTTAAAAGATAGAGTGTACACTAACCATAGCTCCTGCAAGGAATGATGTTGTATTTCTGACTCCTAGAGAAAATCGCTCAACTGTATTAAACCAGGAAAAAGTTATGCATTAGTATTAGTGAATCAATTCTTAGCACAAAACAAGCTACACGCTTCATAACCGGTTAAATATAGAATTAGCCCTTGGAAATACATTTCAACAACATATGGGAAGATCCACACAAATCGGGTAACTTTAGAAAATTTATAGAAAAAATAAATAAATAAATAAAAACTTGAGATACTCTAGAACTTCATCAAAAAAAAAAAGATTTGTGCATCGATGATGTAATTACAAACCCTCATACCAGTCTCCCACCTATAATAGGAAAGGGGAGGAGGGCAGTTGTACACAACTTCAACCCCATTCTAGTCAAGAGGGTTGGCTTCCATACAACATTCAGGCAAGCGAGAAACTCTCTGAGCATAATACTAGAAACGCCATAAAACAAGTTCGAGAACAAATGAGCAAGTTCAAAACAGTTACCAAATCCACTAAGATTGCCATATCTTTTTATAGCATCTGTAATGTTGGCCACCTTCTCCTTGCCAATCCCTAGCTGCATTTATGGAACGCACCTCAAAAGGAGGAGAATGAATGCAAGAACGGATGAGGCACAGGTAAGTTCAAACAAAAGAGCTTAGTTAAGTTTTATAGCATGTAGATTTTCGGAATCATTTGACATATGAATTGTGACGAGAAGCAAACCTTTGAATACACATCGTCAGATAGTCCAGACTGGCTGAAAAGCTTCCCTAGGTAAAATGGTATCATATCACTGATACAAACACCCCTAATGATCACAAGATCTTGTCAGATTTACCCCTAATTAACACATAAAACAGCATCGATATAAGAAATTAGAGTACACACTAACCAGTATACCCATAGAACTGTAGATATTATGTAGGTGGCATTATCAGAGAATGATGCAGCAAAAGATTGCCATGTACCATCCAGACATAGCTTCCGCGCCAATGTTATGCCAACCTATGTCCATTGTATGAACGAAACTCACACTTTCAGTTAACAAATGAACAATACGGAGACGAATGTGGGAAGCAAAGTAAAAATTGGAGTTTGTGAGAAACAGGAATACCAGCAGAAGGACAGACCCATATATTTAAAGCCTCTTCACTAATGAAGAGTCCAAAGCCAGCAGCTACCAATAACCAAAAGTATATCCACCTGTAAAGAAAAATATCATCTACAATAAACAAAACTATATTTGGACGCGTGCAGGATACTACTTCACAAACAGAACTATAGCTCGTTACATACCCCGGAGCATACTGTGGAAGCACAACTCTGTAACCAAATGCTTGGAAGGAGAAACCAACAGTTGATGAGACCAAACTTGAAGAGGATGAAACATCAGCCAAGCGCTGAATTTCAATACTAAAGGAAGGATCCAGATTTTGCTGCTTAAGCCTAATAGACAAGATAGTGACCGTTGCAGCGACCCCAAGGCCAATTGCTAATATTGCCAAAAAATTACTACCATTTTCACTATTTTTCGGTTCTAACAACTCCGTGTTCACTATTTCACCTTCATTCAAGGAGTCACTAGAACTCACACCGTAATCAGCCCCTGAATTTGGCTTAGTGCTTCTAATTCTGTTAGAATCAAACAAGATGACAATATTATGAATATGATACTCGTGAGCGAATTCTACACGGATAATCTATGTTACTTGGACTCTTTGATGCACCTCTAGGTACCAAATACAAATACCCATGTCAGATCCTTGAGAATCTACACACCAAAACATATGAACATTTGATGAAATAGCCAAGTCGAACACTTGGACGTATACCCATGTCCAAGTTCCAACACAAGTACAAGTGTTTGAGTAACATAGCAAAAACACTACAGAGCACACATTCTACAAAGTAAAACGACTCGTTAAATCATGTTCACTTCCTGTTTACGTAAAGTTACAGATGATGTTTGCTAACAACAATCAATTTGTAACAAGCTCTTTGTTATCGGTAACATAGAGTACCATAGGTTGCATATGTAATTTGTTTTTTAATTCAAGATTCGCTCAAAATGACCCTCCCAAAATAGGCCATAATTTGCTTTTTTTATTCGCGATTGGCAAGAAAATTAGTGAACCATGTGACGATGCGTTGCTTACATGACCCCCAAACCCCATCCTAGGTGGAAGCCCCTGGGATAATGGAATGTTGTTGTTGTCTTTTAGCAAGCCCCATTCCCCAGTTGTCTTCAAGCATCAATTTTCTTATTTCCCCAATTTTTTATAATGCAGTTACCTGAAAAGATGCTGAATTTCAGCTTGTTCAAATTTTCAACCGGGATGATAAGTAAAGAATTTACCACATATATAAAACCAAAACATGCAACTAAAAAAATTGTCATCAGCCGATGCCTTTTAGCAAGATCATCTCAAAATTGGTAGGCATTATCACAATATGCAAAATAAAAGTTAGCATAAACATTGCAATTCATCATTTTAAATTGCTAAGTTGTAGATATGATCAAAATGGTAAGTACTATCAATTTCGCAAATCCATAAAGTAATAAAATTAAGCAAAATGAACACTTAATGTACAAACCACAAAAAAAATGTGCGACCGAGAAGCAATAGAGAAAGAGAAGAAGAAAGAAGGTACCGGAAAGACGGGAATTTAGAGAAATGGGTAGCAAAACGGAAGGGGGTTTTGGAAGGAAAAGAAGCATGGCCAGCGTTGAAGCAGCTTGAAAGTGTGAGAAAAGGAGGATTACAAAGATGGATAATTGTTAGAGATGGTCTGAGCAGTAAAGGGTAGCGACAAATAGCCGCCATTGACGAAATTCTTCCCTCTAACAATGGAGAATGAAGATTTATACTTTCTAGACTCTCATTATAAGCCAAGATAAGGAACCAACTGTGTGGTTGGTAGACTCGGTATGTATATTTTTTCTTTACAACATTTATTATAGTTGCCTATTAGCTGTTATACTCGATTTTTCTTTCTTTTTATGTTTCTTTGTTGGTCTACCCCTACCTGTCATGGTAATAACAGTCCGTTTGGTTAGTAGTACTAAATGGTGGTAATGAGAATGATTTATATTGTAAAATTTCATCAAAACTTTCATGTCATTCCCGTGGTAATGAAACTTTGATCAAAAAAAAGTTTTTTTGTTCACAAATTTCCATTACCACCTAATACCACCTCTCCCATTGGTAATGCATTGGAATGAATTTTATGAACAAAATGAGATGATTGAAGGTTGTCAAGCATAGACATCAAGGTAGCAAAGAGATTTTTTAACCAAAATTACACTAGGTTTTCATTCCCATTGTCGCGGTTTATTACTATTTACCAAGCGGGCCGTAAGTACTTACAAAAGCAGGTTAAAATGTTGTCATAAAAAATATACAAAGGTTAAATTATTTAGAAATAATCAATCGTAGGAATTCTTCACAGTAGGGCGTGATTATTATTTAAGACAATTATTCCTATTTTAATATATTAATTTTTTATAATTTTTGCTATTCATATTCAAAAAATTTTAATATTAATAAAATTGAACTGAATCATTATAAAAACAGAAGTATATATTTTTCTAACAACTTACCATAATGTACACACCCTTTTTCCCAAACCCTTTACATAGAAAATGGTTTTTAGGATATAATTTTCTGGCAAATCAAATACCATCTATTATTTGAAGTTTCTAAATAGTATGAATCTATGATACACATAACACATTACTCCGCATTATACCGAGTGCATTATCCTTGCCCGCCATTAACATTTTTACTATACAAATACAACTCTGAACTCCCATTGCCTACTGTTGCATGCTTCAGCCTGTTTTTTAACAGTATTGCAGCATTCGACATGCCGATTGCCAAATTCCCCCTCGGAATTGGAAGCTTTACTCAACACGACAAAATTGATCATCATCGTGTCAGCATAGTAATCGTAACTCCATTGAAATTCCGTTATCAATCAAAATACACAATTCACATAACTGTAGAGGGAGGGAACATGAAACCAAACACACAAATTACTTCAAAACCAGTGTTACAACTTCTATAAGTCCTGGAACTTCATTAAAGACAAAACAAGCAATCGAAGCCATAGGTTTGGGGAAGATAGGATCTAAAAAAGGATGGTGCTGCCATTAACTTCCCTGATGAACCAGATTGTGCTTCTGCTTTATGAGGGTGAATGACAGCTTCCATTGATGGGCTTCCTCAATTGATTTTGACTGATCCCTTCCATGAAACACAGAATGAATGAATGATGGATCCATGTTGGCTAGGAATTGAAATCCTTGTCATGTAATCCTGATACATTTATACCCTCGGATCGAGCTACATACAGTCCACAAAAGCACATTTTCGCACTGTTGTCACTTTCATAGATCAAAGATACACTTGTAATTTGTGACTGCAAAATTACCACACGTCCAGACAACGTCAACGTGCAGACCTTTTATGTCTTTCTATTTATACAATATGCAATATGTAATTTATCAATCACTGAAGGAAGGCATAACAATTATCCTATGCAGTATGCAGAGAACTATACATAACATGTGGTCTAGTGCAATGTATACAGCTCTTTGATGCCAAAAGCAAAAGGAAAA
Source organism: Amaranthus cruentus (assembly GCA_019425755.1). NCBI lineage: Eukaryota > Viridiplantae > Streptophyta > Magnoliopsida > Caryophyllales > Amaranthaceae > Amaranthus > Amaranthus cruentus. Next base: position 17,238,531 of record CM033458.1, on the reverse strand, counting down.
ATTACCAGGAATAATACAACCTTTTGCTTATTTCCCTACAATAATACCAACTTTTGATTAACCATGAATAATACTAACTTATGGGGGTGTTTCCCTATAATATAACCTAACATGTTAAAAATCAAACTATAGGTGATTATATGACCAAAAAATTTAGTAAATTAGTTAATAATCTAAAGTTAGTATTATTCTAGGAAAAAACACCCCAAAGTTGGTATTATTCATGGGTAATCAAAAGTTCGTATTATTGTAGGGAAATTAACAAAAGGTTGTATTATTTACGGTAATTTTTCCAAAGCAAAATCGTTTTTCATAATTACTTTTAGCACTAGCAACTACTCCTAGATTTTAAGAGCAAAAATATCCTAGTGTATGCTCAACTACTCATTGTCACATTATACATTAATCTGGATAAAATACAATCACATCAATTCTGATAGATCATAAATTCAGTCCCAAGTAGGTTTATACGGCCTGTTTGGTTAGTGGTACTAAATCGTGGTAATGGTAATGATTTCTAGTGTAAAATTTCATCAAAAGTTCCATCTCATTCTCATGGTAATGAAACTTTGATCACAACAAAGTTTTTTTTAAAACAAATTTTCATTACCACCAAATACCACCTCTCCCAATGGTAATGCATTGGAATGAATTTTGTGAAGAAAATGAGATGATTGAAGTGGGACAAGCATGCCATCAAGGTAACCAAGAGACTTTTCAACCAAAATTACACTTGTTTTTCATTCCCATTACCACCGTTTATTACCACCTACCAAACGAACCGATAGTGTAAACATAGGTAAGATCATCTTTTACATTCCAGGAAGTGGGCATATATCAAAATGGAGCACTTACTAGAAAATTTTCCAAAAATGAATATGGTGAACTTGAAAAATATTGACTATGTATACTACATCTGTAAATAAAATTTTACCCGTGTTTAATTGTTATGAGTGCAACTATTGCATAAATGTGAAGGTTTCAAGCAACAAGTCATACTTATACTAAGTGAAAATCTGAACATGAGCCCTTATTGCTAAACAGTTACAATTGCCAGCTCGTAACTCATTAAAGAGAACTTCCACAACCAACTCAAAGCCATCAGAGAAGTAAACAAGTAAAAACGTGCATAAACCAGAACAGAATGTCTAATGCAAATAATCTTACTTCTACAAGTGCGGAACGGAGGAGCCGCCAACCTCTCCTTTCCCCCTTCTGCTGCCACTTATCAACTCATTCTTCTGCACATGCATTCGCACCCTATATGGATATACATAATTTGAATTTGTTGCTGCACTTGTGCTTGAACTCTGTAAATGAATAAGACAAAACTTTTGTTATACTCTATTTCACCTACATAGCCGCGACACCTATAGTGGAAACTATTGCCCGCATCACCTTATAGTAGAGGATTTTTGAGCTTATCGCGACCAAAATATAGATCCAGACAGCACATTGACCGTGAAAGTTGTTCCAAGATCATAACCAATACCGTTGTCCATGACCAAAATCACAGTTTTGCTCTATGGTTGCACCCACTAAATTCATTCTTCAGCACAAGTCTTTACTTACTCCTGCACAAGCACTTAAATCCTGTTTGATATATAGCACACAACGGAAAATTTAGTAAACCATCTGCCTATCAACACCAACCCAAAAGATCAATAGCATAAACCATAAGCCCCAAGCTTCAGCTATTTCAAAATGGCAAAAACTTATATTATATCATAAGCCTTATAAATACTGAACCCCTACACCAAAAATTATATTACCACAGCGCTCATTCTCCTTCCATGGTTAAAAGCTTAAAAATTCAGAGATTTTTCTAAATAAGAAAATATAAAATGCTTCAAAATTAAAAAGCTTTTACTTGAAAATATGAAAAAAATCTTCATGGTTAAAAAAAATTGATTTCCAAATTTTGATCACTAAGGCTCAAATTTTTAACAATGGTCAAATATTTTCAATGCTCATATTTGCAGGCTCTGAAGAATTTTGATGTTCAATGTTTAGTTGAGCACAGAGGCGGTGCTGGAGTGAACAAGAAGCAGTTTTAAGGAAAATTGAGCCTCTAAATTTTTTGATGGGATCATCAACTTTCAGAGAGGAAAAAGGGAGATTAAGACTGAAAAAACAAAGACATTATCCCAAACGCCAGAACGAGCTTTTCAAGGAAACTATTTCTTGCAGGCTTGCAGTGATTAAATCAAAAATTAGATAGAAAGACATCAACAACTTGATGTAGAAATCTATAAACTTGGTGTAGTTTATTCCAGACGAAAAGCTGAAACTGAGAAATACGCTATGATTGGTGAGGAACTAAAAATTAAGCTGCTGGAATACTGTAAAAGCCCCCATACGAATTTTCCAAACCAAAAAGAAACAAGAAAATTTCAGCAAATAAAAAAAATTTGCCACAGAACTCGGAAGTACTCATTTCATGTAAACTCTTCTGCAACACTTCAGTATTTAAATTGTTCAATTTAATTATATGTTTATCGTCATAATATGCAAAAACAAGAAGGCAGAACTTAAAATGAGTTCCATTCACACATTTGGCCTTGGAAAAAGTGCAACCATCTTAGGGTATTGTAAGTCTTACGACACGGGTGATACTTTAGCCATTGACATTCTATCTTCTATCAGCTGCTTGGCTTTCCTCATCCCTTTCTGTTCAAGTTTTTCCATCAGCAACTGGTAAGTATTATTGCTAGGAACCATTCCTTTCAAGAGCATTAGTTCAAAGAAAGAACAAGCATGCTCTAATTTCCCATTCTTACATAGTCCATTTACCACCAAGCAATATACTGAAAGGTCAACACTGACATTTTTCAGAAACATGTCATGTAGCAAGTACTTGAGAACCTTCATCCTCTTCTTCGCACAACACATTTTTAACAATGGCGTATATGTCGAGAGATTAGGTCTATAAGATTTCTCCTCCATTTCTTTGAGTAACTCAAGAGCATACTCCTCCTTTGAATGAGCACAGGCAGAAGAGATCATGGTGTTATATGTCAAGACATTGGGAGCAACCTTCTGAATTGACATATCCTTAAAAAGATCACATGCATCCTTAAACCTTCCAGATTTACTAAGGACGAAAATCATAGAATTATAAAAGGAGGCATCAGGAACACAACCATTTTGCTTCATCTTCATATACATTTCAAAGAATTCATCAAGCTCTTTGGCTTTTCCCAGCGCATGTGACACAATAGTATATGTCACCACATTGGGAGGACAACCTTTTAGCTGCATCTCATTCATAATTTCTTCAACCTTCCGAAAATTCTTCTCTCGGCAATAATACTCGATAAAAGACGTATATGACACCACATCAGGGCAACACCCATGCTTCTCCATCTCCTCCATTACTTTTCTTGCCTCACTATATTTCCTGACCTTGCACCAGCCATGAATCAGGATATTGAACGTGTGACAATTAGGAGCAATCTCACTCTTTAATTTCACAAATACTTCCTGAGCACGCTCGACATTATTTCCTTTCACCAAGGAATCCATTAGTATGTTCATTCCTGCTGTGTCTTTGGTCAAACCAAGGTGCGCAAATTTCTGAAGTGCCTCAACAGCATCATCATATTTCCCAACTCTAGAAAACCTTCTCATAACCTTACTCATTGTGACAATGGAAACCAATCCTCCCATGTTATGCATATACTCAACCAACTCCCACATTAATTCAAATTTTTTCGACATACCCAATATATCAACCATCAAATTATAACAATTCTCGGTAGGCAAATAGCTATTTTGATCTATGGCCCATTTAAAGAATCCCAATGCTGGTATCCAATCATGACGAAATCTCAACAAAATCCTTTCCACTAAGCTCTCAGATAAATCAATCTGACGATACTTAGAAAGAGCATAGCCAACAGCATCAAGTGACTCAAATGATCCCTTTAAAACTTCAGCCAACCTATTGACATCTCTATCCACTATTTCACCTACCATGTCTTTCACATGCTTGCTATGATCAACATGTAGCTTCTTGGTGTCAGCCCATTTAGCAATTTCAGGTAACACAAAATCATCATCTGATTCGTTAGTAGAAGGGTTTTCGTGTTCACAAAACTTGACCCAATCAGGAAGTTCGAATGATTCAACAATATTGAGAGAATCAGTGTGATTCAGTGTCTCCAAAGACGTGCAAAAAAAAGCATAGATGTAATGAGTGTGATCGGTGAAGTTTTTATAAACACCAAATACGGGTCCTGCTTTTCGACGCCAAAAACAAAATGACGGTTTGACAACTTTGCAACTTAATAGCATTCTTACGATTTGGGGTTCTTGCCGTGAATGCTACAAACAAAATTATAAAACTGGATTAGAAAACTGAACTGATGTCCATACGAGCTGATACGTGGTTCAAAGTGCAGCCATGAGTGTTGCCGACCAAATCCTAGATAATATGTCATGATTAGTAAATCCAATTAGTTTCTGCATTTTATTTCCAAAGCTTGAATCATCAAGGTAGTAAAGTTGCAAAAAAAAAAAACCATTTTTTATTATTAACCCAGTTCTTGATTTCAACGAACGAAAAGAAAGCAAACACTTAAGAAACTTAACAAGCTTATATTTTTCAGCCATTATTTCTCATGGCAAATAGTTCCTCCAGACATTTAGACCCTAAACCCATACTCCCTCCTCTGTTCATCAAAATTGAGATTCAGCGACTATGCATTACTAGAATTCAGTATCAAAGTAAAACCCTAAAATCAAACTAATTAAGTAAGCAACATCAACAGCAAAAAAATATGGAGTATGAAATGGTACATGAAAATGGAGCAGTAATCGTCTCTAAATTCCAAGTCTAAGACATTCAAATATTCAAATTAATTGAATAAAATGAACAACATGAGCGGAAAAAATAACTTCAAAATCTAAAAATTAAACTACAAACGATTGAAAACGAGCAAAGAAGATAGTCCAACCTAATTGAAGCAACAACTAAATGATAGACATCAATGTCATATTGTCGTTGTGATATCCAAAACTGGATAGTAGGAAGAGAGTGAAGTAGAGCAGATTGAAATGTACAGGGAGAACCGGACAGATTGGGGATGTTTGGTGAATCATGAACCGCCTGTGAGTTTTTTGGTTTTTGACGTCGATTTTAATTGATTTAAAATTTAAAAATGTGTTATAGATTTTTAAATGATACACTTTTGCAAGATCGTGATCACTTTTTTATAGTAGTCTTTTAGTGTTTGATTCACAAAAATATTTTGGAATTTTTTAAAATTACTTGTTGAAAAATGAAAAAGAAAAATAGGAGTGATTAGATATAGAGTATGATAAAAATAGAAGTAGGTTTAACTTTAAATGATTGATTTTTTATTAAAAAGGGAAATGTAACAAGTAATATGAAATTTTCCAAAATGGAAAATGTAGCGAGTATTATGGAACGGAGGAAGTAGTATTTATACTTGTAAGTTGTAATCTAAAATGATCTTTTGTGATTTAGAGTGATCAATTAGAGATATATGCTTATGCTTATGCTTATTATATGAGTCCGTATCATGTTGACTGGTTAGGCGATCTCATACAAGACTTGTTCAAAATGCATTTGATATTGAGAATTGGCTTTTAACAAAAATGAAATGGTTGTTTTAATTGGTTTGTGCTTTTTTAATCCACTTTTTCTCTAATATACATCAATCTGCCAACAACCAAAACTCCTCTTTTGTATCCCTAAAATACTTCATCATCTATCTCATATGATGAATTGCTTCATTGTAATTTGTAAATTAGTTTAACATAAAATCAAATTGGTTATTCAAAATGCTGGTACATCTCTACATATGTATTTTTATCACTTTTGCCCATAACTTTATTATATATCTCATGAGTTTTATTCTTCCGTAGTTGGAGCAATCTTGAACATCTATATTATTGTGAATGGGTACTAGAGTACTCATTCTCTTGTCGTTGGTGATTGAGCATCGTGTCATAAATCAATTAGACAAATCATCTAATCGTCCCTAAGCATCTTCATACCTCAATAGGTATACCATATTATTAGTTATGGCTTATCTATTTTCTTTACCCTTATTTTCTTCAAACTTCCATCACCTTTCTTTTTTCTTTGTATAAATTTTCTATTTTCTTCCATAAAATAATAATTGTGTGTCTAAGTCGACATAATTTTGTCGCGCTCATAAGTTTTATAAATTTAGATGTATGATTTGTTTTGCACCCTTTACAAAAGTTATTACTATAATTAATATTAATAATCATAAATTCTACTAAAGCAATAGAAGAATGTGACAAGTGTCATAATTTTAAGAGTTATTTTCCCGCTTAATCTACTTAAGTTATTTTAGGTAGTTTTTAAATTTAATTTTATTCCATTGCTTTGCTTAATTAATTTAACCCATATTTGATTTTGCCCCATATATTTTTCCATTAATGCTTCTTTTCTCTTCTATAGCAATTTTTAATGTCCAATTTTTTCTCATATGTTTTTCCAAAAATTCTTATGATTCCGTGCTTAGCACGGGTATGTACCTAGTTAATAATAATCACAAATTCTTGTGAGAGACCCTCTTTGATTAAACCGACCCATTTTTATATTTTTTAAATATTATAAGTAGACACTAAGAATGATTAAAGTAGACATTTAAGATATTAAAAGTAAGCATTAAAGATACGGTAAGTAAGCATTAATGATAATGTAACTGGACATTAAGAATACGATAATTAGACATTAATCTTTAATAGGCTAAACTTGAAGTATGTCTCTTAAAGAGACAGTCTCTTAAGAGACTAGCTGAATAATAATCATAAATCTTATTAAAAGGACTTTATAATTCCATGTGGCGAAATTCTAAAGTATCTGCCACCTGGAATGATAATATTGGTTTCTCCTTGCTGACTAAACACTTCATCAAAAAACATCATAAATCATCATAAATCTTATTAAACGGACTGTATAATTCCACGTGGCAAAATTCTAAAGTATCTGCCACTTGGAATAATAATATTGGTTTCTCCTTGCTGACTAAACACTTCCTCGAATAACATGTATTTAAGTAGAAGCTTTTTTGAATTTTAAAATAGTCATTCCAATTAAATTACAACCTTATTAAAAATAATTTTAAAAACTGACGTATTAATGTAAAGTATAACATAAATTGGAATTTGGAACAAAATCATGACCAAGTTTTATAATTAGAAATAATTAAAAGTGATTGCAGTCCATTTATTATCATACCTAATTTAAATCTTTAAATTATGCTAGAATATTCAAGAACATTACCAAAAATAAACAAAAATTCTAAATTTTCTACCACTATAAATTAAAATTTATTTGGGGTTTTTCCAAAGCATATTACATTCTTAAATCTTTTTCATTTTCTTAAACGGAATATTATATTCTCTTTATAGCTTTTGCATTTAAATTAAAAAAAGATTCAATAAAAACTACGGGATTCCATTTTTTGCAATTAGGAGTATGATAAAGTTAATCACATATTAAAGTTCTTAAACAAAGAAGAAACAAACACTCTTAGTTGGATTTAAAATATTCATGAATCTATAATGTTTTGGTTTATAAATGTGGTTTGTTGGATTTTTGATCAATCCTCTATAAAATCGATCTATTACAATTTGCTATATATTGGGTTAATTTGTTGAGTTTACAAATTTACATTAACGTGTTTAATTATTTTTTAGAAATATTTTTAACTCAAAATTCCAAAGTGAATAGGAAGGAAAATTGATTAATCTTACAACATAAAATAAGCAAGTATTTTACCAAAATTAAATTAAAAATTCAATCATGCAACGATTATGTCTTTAATTGTTACAAACAATATTATTACATTTAATTTGAAATTTTACTACTTGATAATGATAATATATAATTAATCTTACTTATAAATTTATATCGGTATGTTATTTCTTACTAAAAAACTCCGTGCATTACACGGATTTCTATACTAGTTAAGAAGCTAAAAGGAGAAGTTTAAACATATATACTCTTATAGTAGTGGAAAAATTACCTAGAATAATCCAAACTATTTACGATTTTCCTATAATAATCCCACCTATTGATTAACCATAAATAATCTCAACTTTGAGGGGTATTTTCCTAGAGTAAATTTGGGTAACCTGATGACCTGCTCTAGTAGGTAATTCACCCAAAAATATATTTAATATTAATTTAAAATTAGAAAACATTTTTGAAATATTTACATAAAAAATTCTAAATTTTTTATGAACATTTTTTAAACATTTTTTTCGACATTTTATTTTAATTTATTTTTTTTAAATAAAACTTGCTATAGCAAGTCATCCGGTCACCGGATTTACTTTAGGAAAATGTCCCTCAAAGTTGGGATTATTCATGGTTAATCAATAGGTGAGATTATTGTAGGAAAATCGTGAATAATTTGGACTATTCTAGGTAATTTTTCCTACAATACTTCCTCCGTTCCATAATACTTGCTATTGATAATGACATTTTCCCCCATAACATGTCACATTCAGTAGCAAGTAGCAAATATTATGTAACGGAGAAAGTAATTTAAAAAGGATTAGGGATCAATTTGCTATAGGTTTGATGATAATAAAAGGTAGTCAAAGCTGGCAATTGACAATCTAGAAGAAAAAAATGATGAGAGCAATGAGCATGATGATTACAAAAAGTGTTGCAGCCACATTCCACATGCTAGGGATTGCCGTGGGGACACTTTTCGTCTTTGGAGTTGTACTTATTATGAGGTTTTTGGTAATTAGTTTTATAACTAGTTCATCTTCAATTTTTAATTTTTTAATTGATTTTTTTGGCTTTTAACTTTTTACTTAATCATAAAGCACAAAAGAAAAATATTTGATAAATAATTTTTAGAAATCTAAAATCTACTATAGTAGTTGTTGTACGATTTATTTTGGCTTTTTTGGTATTTTTTTTTAACAGTCAATAACAAATACATAAATTTTATTAGAGTGTAACTAGCCATAACTCCCATAACATAGACATTCACAACACAACTAGTTTAAACAATTAATTTGAACAACTGACTATTTAAATATAACTTTTAACTAGTCAAATCAACTAATAATTTTAGTCAACAACTCATAGTAATTTACCAAACAATTCGGAGTAGAAGTAATTACTAGTCTATCCCGTAATTTTAAGGATTACACTAGAGTAGTCTAATCATATATGAAAAATTTAAGGTAGACTTTGTCTACATTAACTTTTAGGTGGACCAAGTTTTCACTCTCACTACCTACTATACTTCCAATCTCTCAATCTCTTTTCTCTACTTCCAAATTTTTTTAAAAAGTAAAATAATGATTTTATTTAATTTTTTTTAATTTAATTTAAATTTAAATTTTATAATTTCTAAAATTTTTAATTTTAATTTTAATTTTAATTTTTTTATTTTAAATTTTTTCTAAATTTTTAAATTTTTAAATTTAATTTTTTTTTACTTTTTAAATTTTTTATTTTTTTTTAGTTTTTTAAAATTTTAATTTTTTTAATTTTATTTTTAATATTTTATTTTTTAATTTCAATTTTTTTTTAAATTTTTAAATTTTATTTTATTTTAAATTTTTTTTTAAGTATAAGAGTGATATAAACGAAGTGTGAAAATATAAGAGCAAAGTGAAATAGAATGAAAAGTGGAGAGGGGAGTAATGTGAAGTAGAGTGTAGTAATGTGGAGTATAAGACTTGGTCCACACTAGAGGTATTCAATGGGGCGGGTCGACCCAACGGGTCAAGGGTCGGGTCATATTTTAACGGGTCATTAGCAGGTCGGGTCAATAATGGGGCGGGTCATTAACGGGCCTTGGTGTAAAGGGTCGGGTCGGGCCAGGTCGGATAATTATAAGTATTAATTGCGGAAAAAAAATTACCACTTTTTTTTTATATTTTTAAATGATATTATTATAGACAAAAGTGGGTCGATCCATCGGGCCATAAAGTATAATAACAAAAATTATTTTATGAACTTTTCAAAAAAGGGTCAAGTTGGGTCGGATGTAAATGGGCTTGACCCGCCCCGCCCCGCCCCGATCCGACCCGTTGAACACCTCTAGTCCACACTAAACCAGTCCACACAAGTTTTTCAAAATCATGTAAATGTAGTTGTAGTTAGTTGAACGAATTAATCGCATTCCGAACGGAATCACACCCTCAATACTTCATCACCACAAGGCACAAAGTATTGCGGTTTATCAAACAATCACTACACAACATGCAATGTCTTGCCATTATGCTAATGTCAATTGGTTTGTTGCCCAATTTCTAGTGGGAGTGTGGTACCCACAAATATCAAGAGCTCATTTACCACTCATTATATTATTATTTTTACTTTGGATAACGTATCGGTAAAAAACGGTTATTTACGAAAATATTAAATCATACTTAATTGTCCTAATTTTATAAGATGGGTTTTGAGAATTTAATTTATCTTTTTTCTTGTTTTGTTTATTTTAGTAGTATATATTTTGTCATTTTGTGGTTATTTACAAAAAATTATTATTGTTTAGGATTTTCTATTTACATTTGTTCACTTTAGTTGTGTGAGGTGACATGTTAGAGTCTGAAGACTCAATCATAAGTATAAATTTTTGGTAGAGTTGATTCTTTGACAAAGATGATACACAAATAAATAAAATTCTCGACTTTAAAGTCAATAAAAATTTAATTTTCACTCTGCGATTTATGTAGGATTAAATGACATTTTTTATCTTTCATCCTAGTCTAAAATTACACTTTTTTAATTTATATACATCAGATTCTTCACAATATCATCAATTTTATTTACTTGTTCTTTCCACTAAATTCCTATCATAATTTTGTAAAAAACAATTTTTTGGATTGAAAGATTAAAATTTTTAGTAACCGTTAAGTAAAAAATTTGATTTATTTGTGCATCATTAAATTCTAAAATTCTGAAAACACAAAATTAATGAACAATTAATTTACTATAAATGAGAGATTAACAAAATAAATTAAGTATTTATGTGTGAGAGCTAAGGAACAAAAAAAATAAATAAAAACAGAAAAGGAAACCTACGAACGTAAACAGCATTTGAAGTAGAATTAATTGACGGAGACCGTGACGGAGCCTTTCCGTTTCTGTCGACAACGACGCCTCTTCATACTTCTTTCCTTAACTCACAGTAATTACTCACAGTAGAGAGAGAAACTAGAGAGAGAATCTCCAAAGTCAGGGAGTTTTTGTATTTAATGCCTTTGGCATTTTTTTCCCAGCTGATTTCGTGATAATGATGTTTCAGCTCCATTCGTTTTTACTTACTCCCTAGAAAGAATGCTGCTTCATTCTCAGGTTCTTTTTTTCAGATTCCTTTTTCGTTCTTACTGATTTTTTTAAAATTAAATTAAATTTTGCGTTTCATTTTTCTGCCTTTTCCAGATTCTTCTTTTTTTAATTTTTATTTATTTTTAGAAAATTGAAATAAATAAAGTGAAATCAGATCACTTACGATTGAAGTAAAGCTATAATCTTACTTAGATCTAGAAGTATTATTTAATTTTGCTGACTTTTTTTTATCACATTTTATTATTTTCTTGATTGATTACAGAAATTACGGAAAATTCAGCAATGCAAGGTACTTGTTTAGAGTTTTCGTATTGATAATGAATTTTGATTTCATTTCTTTGATTGATTTTTGGTGGCCATTGATGATTTCAGAAGGGATAATGATGATCCGAGATGAAAGAAAGTCGGAGATTGAAGCATTTGAGGATGAACCTATCAGGAGAACCAGGATCAAGAATCTGAGGAAGAAAGCGGTGAATGCATCTACAAAATTGGCTCATGGATTAAAGAAACGAGGAAAGCAAATTGCTGATTGTAAATTTGCGGCCATTACGATTGATGATTTTAGGGATGAGAAGGAGGAAGAAGCTGTTGATGCTTTTCGTCACATTTTGGTGGAAAAGGGCTTGCTTCCAACCCATCTTGATGATTATCATACCATGCTTAGGTGAGTAATGCATTTCATAGACTTAATAGTGTTAATGTGTCATGGTATATGATGAAATTCACATAGAATTGTAGTTGTTGCTCTTTGTTCGTTAATTGGATTGGATTGGATTAGATTGATGTAATTTGTTTCCGGTAATAGTCCATTCCAGAGGAAGATTAAGTGACTTGTGCGGATTTGTAACTCTTGGATTGCTGAAGGATTTTGTTCTGTGTAATGCATTTTAGAAGAGATTTCTGTGAATAAAGATATTAAGAACTAAGATTTTGTGTTTTGCTGTTCTTCACGTCTGGCCACTATTTGTCGGAGAGTACATTAAAGGAATCAAGGGGTATTATGCTTATACCAGAGTGCTAAAAGAACAAAATAAAGGGGCTAGTAGTCCTAGAAGTGGTCTAGACTTGAGAGTCAGAGACTCTGATCTCAAATGCTTTGAATTTGATTAGAGTGGCATTATAAATCTTACTTGATTCAATTATTGAGAATTATTATTTGGTTTGGTAATAAGAATGGAATAAATCTTAGTTGTGGAGAGGAGTCCTAGCTATGTTGGGAAAAGTGAAAAAATGTGGCAAAATGGCACTTGATGACAACAATACTAACTATTGGTTAACCATGAATGATATGAACTTAAGGGTTTGTTACCCAAGAATATACAAAGTTACCTTTAAACTCTTCAAAAGGTCATTTAGGCAACTTTTTTAAAAAATAATTAAACAAATAAAATTCGCACTGTTACCCCCTAACCCCACTGTGAGCCACCCATCCCCTACCCTAGCCCCACGACCCCAACCCCAAACCTTCCGGGACCCCTTTAATTGCTATAGTGTAAAAACAAGGCTGCATCGGATCACATAGGTTGCATTGTAAAGGTTTTCAAAATAAATAAGTTGATATTCCCTATGTTGTAAAGGTGTAAAAAACACGCATTTTAGGCCGTGTAAACGTGTCAACGGATATCTTATGGTTTCGACCAATATTTAGGCTTTATGATAAACACATTCCTCCGGTTACCGCATCACTGTTCCGTTACCGTGATTGCAACCATTAGCACTTTTTACACTATGTCAACAACCTAATAGTTATCACCTCACAACCGTGCTTCAAACCACCACCACACAATCACGCCATCAAACCACCAACACCAACACAAACTACACACATATCCCTAAAGCTAACCTACTCGTGCCTCCGAGAACTTTTCAACCCAATTGAAAAACGCCAAAACCCTAATCGTGAGCTACTATTGGATCTCGCTTTCAAGCTCAAAGTTGGTGGGTGTTCTTCTAGGTGTGGGTCAACATGGGTGAAATACCTCGCCAGACTGGGAGGGAGGAGGAGGGGGAAGATGGCCAAGGGTAGAGGTGTTTTGATTTTTTTTTGGTCTTTTATTTTATTTATTATTAATTTATCTTTTTTAAAACCAAATTATTTACAATTGTAGGTTGCTAACAAGTCATGTATGTTGGTAGAAAACTCACTTCAAAGTTGGTATTACTTATAGTTAATCAAAAAATTGGTGTTGTTGTAGGGAAAAAGTTGAAAATGATATTCATGATAATTTTTCCAAAAAAATATCATATTTTTCAAAGTTTTCAGATGATCGTTTATGTGTTCATATCTAAATCCATGTGTCTCAAAAAGTCTAACATTGTAGAGTCGGACATTCGCACATTGACACCCGTTGGGTAATCCTAGCGCATCATGTCATTCTTCACTCTTTTTATCTTTGTCATTTTCGATCTACCTCTTTCTTGCTTAATCTTAAAGTTCTAAGATTCTATTTTTTAACCTAGTTTTCGATCTTCTTTGCACATACTTGAATCGGGGTGATCATGGCCTCGTGGGTTTGAAATTGGAGGAAGTGGGTTGAAGGTCTTGGTGAAATGTGGGTTGTTATTAGGATTTTCCTCCCGGAGTCACCAAATTTATTTTGTATACCTATAGTTGGATTTGTGCGTTTCAACTTATACTGTAATTTGAATTTTGTCGATGCAAACTTCAATCTATCTTAATTCAGTGGAACGTCATCCTCTTCATCAAAATCTTTCAGAGAAAGACATTGTTGCTATGTGTGTACAAGTGTTGAACTTAGTTTCTAAAAAACGCACTAGAAAAGTCTTTTTATGCCTAGGTGAGGTGCACATGAGGCGCAAAAAAATTTCGAAGTTGCAGCTTGTTTTGTCATGCACTTGTGACTTTTAGTAACAAAGGTGGAGATGGCTATAAAGGTGAATGAGAAGGCGGAGGACTGTTTGTTCAGACGAAGAAGACTTAAAAGATGAGAGCACAAAATAGAATAACACCGCTATGGACTATTGTAATATATAAATATATATAAACAAATATAAAGGTTTTCTTGTTCATAACTGTTACCTAGATGGTTTAAGTAGGATACTTCAATAATTGGGATAAGAAGCTGTAACAGATCGCCAAGATCCGTTATCGAAATCGATAGTTTGGACACTTCGAGTCTGCCCAATGACTCCAATAGGACAATTTGAGTTTGCCCTCTAACTCCCAACAGACTAATCTTTATTTTTATTATTCAAAAGACTATCCATTATTACAAGGGATGACCTATATATATAGTCTAAGCCCCTAAAGACAATTAAAAGGAAACAATTATTCTAATTACAAAGTACTAGGACTAATTAATATGGAATGCCGATAATGCCCTTGGACCCTTTGACCCGAGTCATTACATTACCAACCGCCTGAAGTTCCACCTTGTCCTCAAGGTGGATAAACATTACATTACCCGAGTCATTACAGAAGCTTGACTCACACGATGGAAGTGTTTTGAATGAGGTATATGGTTTATATAAAATGAAACAGGTCAGCATTTGGAATGTATCTGCTAAAATTTTTGTAAGCATGGTTTACATACGAAGGTTTATTTCTATTGTTAACAATAATATATTATTTTCCTGTTAAAAGAGTCAATATCTCTGCAGTAAACTGTACTTCCATTGTTCTATCCTATAGTCAAACTGTAAGCTAATTTGTTGAGTATTTTGGTTTAGCTCAGCAGGGAATTAGGAGTAGCTAGTCCTGTTACTGTAGGTTACTTAAAGTAATCAGTGCATTGGATGAAGTCAAATAATAGGCAATTGGTGATGATGAGATTACTGAAGTAATTGTCAGTTAAACTTTGTTTAACTGAAATGTGTGGTTTCATTTAATCTAGCATAAAATTTTTAATAATATGCCAGATAATTTAGTGAAAGTGTGGTAAGTTATCACCTCTGCTTGTTAGCTAAGTCTTAGTTTTGATCCATTAGTATACCATGCAGTTTTATCTTTAACCATGCCTTTCCTGAACAAATTGTGTTGTTTTTGAGCAGATTTTTGAAAGCAAGGAAATTCGATCTTGATAAAACTGTCCATATGTGGGAAGAAATGATTAAATGGAGGAAAGAAAATGGAGTAGATACTATTGTACAGGTAATGAGGTTCACAGGAAATATGAATGGTTGATACTAGAGAAAGAAGTTGTTCACAATAGTTCACCTTTCTGTGTATTATGAAGATAAGATTAAAAGTTTTCAAGAATTTTATTCTTGATGAAGCCAAAGGTTTATAATTCTTTGGTTTGAATTCTAATGGATTATAGTAAAATGACTCATTAAATTATGGATGTAACGTATATAATGTATCATTGTTAGCCATCTGTCTCAATAATCTCCTGCTATGGATGGTATAGAGGGGTCGGACAAATGACCTATGTAATTATAAAGATATTGTTTCTAGTGGATTTTTGTACCGTAAATTTGATATGCTACTATCAATAGTAAAACAGTTGTAGACATCTTGGTTTATTCCCTTGTCAGTTGTCATCCATAACCTAATATGGTTGGGATTAAGGCATTGGCATAGTTGTTACATTATCATCCCATAAGTCGATGAATTGTGAGCCATCGGATGCATATGGAAATGAAAAACAATGTTATTTTTTTCTTTTGCTATTGGAACATTTTTCCTCCGCAAAGTTTATTACACACAGCTTCTGTTTTCTGTGCTCTGCAGGATTTCTACTTTGAAGAATTTGAAGAAGTACAGCGATACTATCCCCATGGTTATCATGGTGTAGATAGGCAAGGGAGACCTGTTTATATTGAACGATTGGGTATGATTGAACCTAGCAAGCTAATGAACGTGACCACGGTGGAGCGCTTTTTAAAGTATCATATACAAGGATTTGAAAAGGCTTTTGCTGAGAAATTTCCAGCTTGTTCTATTGCTGCCAAAAGACATATAGACACTACAACTACAATATTGGATGTTCATGGAGTGGTATGGATGACGTGTCAGAATTCATTAGAATAATATATGCAAGCGGCATCCCTTCTTTATTCTTATTAGTTATTCGTTTTTGTAGAATTGGATGAACTTTGGTAAAATTGCACTAGATCTTATCAAGCACATGCTAAAAATTGATGGCGATAATTACCCTGAGGTAAGTTGATCTGTTTGTTACGCATCCATTTTTAACATAAAGGGTTTAAACTTTTGTGGATATGTACTCAGCTGTTTTTTTTTTGTTGTTTTTTTTTTGGTTTAAAATCTCTCCAGACTCTGCACCAAATGTTCATTATAAATGCTGGTTCTGGATTTAAGATGGTGTGGTCTACTCTGAGAAAAATTCTTGATCAGAGGACTACCTCAAAGATACATGTAAGGTCTTCTCTGCATATATCCATTTTTTTTGGATGTTTTGAAGATAAAGTGTGTCCCTGTTTGTCTTGCTTTTCAGGTTCTTGGAAGCAAATTCCACAGCAAGTTGATGGAATGCATAGATTCCAGGTGGGTAGTTTTTTCCATTACAGTTGTACTTTGTTGATTTGAATTAAACAATCTACTGTCTCTGGCTCCAAAAGCTGATACTTACACCATTTCTTTCTACAGTCAATTGCCTACTTTTGTAGGTGGGACATGCTCTTGCCCTGGTGGCTGTCTTAGATACCAGAAGGGTCCATGGAATGATCCAGAAATAATGAAAGTAAGATGGTTTTCCCTGCGATTATTACTTGCATTTCCAGTTTTGTCTTACATGGAAGTTTGCATTGCAGATGGTGTATGCACAAGAGATGACATACTTGAAGAGAACAAGTTCATCTGACTGTGAAGATTTAAAAACCAAGTTACTTGCTTGTAAGGTGTGTGTATTAATTATTAATTTGATGGATTCATCTTGTCTCTCAACTTTGTAGTAAATTTCACATTAGTGCTTGCCGCTTGCACAGGCCATGAAGAATGACTTGGTTTTTACTGACATGGTTCCCGATTTAGATGGTCGAATTCCCAACACTGCAGCAGTACTGGATGATAAAGTAAGTTTTTCAAGTCAAAGTTCATTGCTCCCTCTTACCACCTTTATTCCTAGAAGAGGTTTGGGGGAAGAAAGGTTTCCAGCAGTTCCAATGTGAAGTAACTAGTTTTGTTATGTTTTGAATTTTGACATCAAGCTGCCTGAATGTAAAAAAAAATACTAGATTAGATGCTAATGCACAGTATAAAACAGCAGAGACATAGATTTAAGTGTTGAAAAGATTTTTTTATTAAAAAACTATATCTAAGTTTATGTGGTCATTAAGGAAAGCTTCATACATCTTAAGTTTTGGAGCTGGCTTGTTTCTGAAGGAAATTCTTTCTTCTAGTCACAGGCCACATGCACTCTTTTGTTTGGATCAAGGGAATTTTGAATACCAATTTTTATAGGAAGGGATTCGAAGGGATCAAGTCCCATAATTGTGCTGATAACCAAATCCCTCCAAAAGTGAAAAGATTTGGAAGGAAAATGCTATTTCTCTTCCTCTCCCTTCTTTTCCCTTTTAAACAAACAAGGGACACTTCCCATAATTTTTCCTCCTCTTCCTTTCCCTTTCCTCCCTTCCCCTTCAATCCTTTTTTTTCCCTTTTAAGTTATCCAAACAAAGTGTTAGTGTGTATGAACTATGAAGGTGTTTTCCCCCTGTTTTATTTTTTTAATTTTTTTCTGGAGTGGACTGGCAGAGGAGCCTGAGGCTCAATTTTTTGGCTATTTTCCCCTTAAATTACAGCTTGTTACAATTTTGATATACGGCCTTTTGTGAAAAAGCTTTGGCAGGAACTTGATATGGTAGTGACCTAGTGACCAGGGGCTGAAAACGTGTAAATTTTCTTTCCTAGTTGCTACAAACCTTTTGTTTGCATGGATAGAGAATTAATGCCTTATATTTCTAATTATGTGAAGATATGGTCATATGCATTTTTGTGTAGGCTTTTATTGACATTTTTTCTCTTACATTTGCTTACATTTATAATCTGACAGTAGGTTGTGAATTTTTAAAGGATATAGACTCTTCTTCGAAATTATTTATTCAATTTTCTGTACATATTTTCCCTGTCTCAGGTAAGCATTGGCGAATCCTCTGCTGGCAACCTGGAGGAAGCGGTGTTTAACGATGCTAGAGTTGAAGATTTTAATTTTGCAAGTATGTGATCTTTCTATTGCATTTCACTTCCTTCTTTTGTTTGTGTCCTGATCATTGTTATCGTTTGTACAATTTCAATGATGTATCTGACTAGTCATAGTCAAGGCATAGTGCTCGCTTTCGGTCACGGTCGCAAAACAGTTCTGTGGTCGATGTGGATGATTTTGCTGTCGATGTGGACCAAATTTCGATCATCAATATCATTCGATCAATATACTCAAAAACCTTTACGATATGGTCGTGATACGATGATGCAACCTTGTTTTTGTACTATGAGTCAAGGCGAGCTGCTGCTCCACGCTATCCCAGTGTCATGATACAGCCGTGTCCATTTGCTGAGTCATCGTCAAGACTTTATGCAGAACTGAGGAAGGAGATTTTTATTATGTTATAGCGATTTTATTTACCCCCATTTGGTTTTTAGGTTGCGAGGAATATAGGTTATTATGTTGGATTTGATTGCAAAATTATTCCCTGCAAACCAGTTGAGGGGGTTGTCACCTTGTGGGATCAGTTTTTTTTGCTATCACTACTCGTCTCTTAAGTCTCATCTAGGTTGTCTCGTCTTTTTAAAGTTTTTTTTTTGTATGGCGAGACCAGTTAGAATTCACTTGTTGGTTAATATGTTAAGGTGGAGGGGACAAGTTTGATGAACCCTAAATAACTAATATTTCTTCGATTGAACCTTAGCTAACATCATGTGCAACTTCACATAAATAAGAAGTTAATATGTTTAGAACCATTTTACAGTAGTCCATGTTAATCCTAAACCAAGGTGCTACAAATCTTCGGCGGCATCGACAATAGGGTGCACCGTAATTAATATAAATTCAGTGTTTTGCATTAATTGTGGCCTGTTTGAGGATTTAGGATCTTGGGTCAGGGAACCCACTATTATTACTTACGTTTCATTTCTTGTGGGCTTGACCTTGTGTTGTAGTGCTTGAAACCATGTTAAGATGTAAGGGGTAAGTGTTGGCCTGTTGGGTGCTTACTGCCTAATCATGGAATAACCATGGAAGTTATAACCTTACTGCCTAATCATTTTTCGTTATCGATTTTTCTTATTTTGGTAAGATGATTCTTTTTGACCAACCTAATTTGGAAGTTATGAACAGGTCATGCTTCTGGCAGCAGTGTAGAAGCAAGGCCAATGAAAGTCATTCCTCATGAAAGAAGTTCAATGACTGGCTTTATATTCAAAATTGTTTTTTGTCTGCATATTATATTTCGGTCCTTTGGGAAACTTTGGGTACCAAGACGAGAAGTGAAGCAGCCAATTCTGCAGCAGGAGCCTGTGGACATTAGAGTTAGTCTTTCTAAGTGCGAGCCTTGTTTGGAGGGTCCAACTGCTGCGCAGAAGATTGATGAATCTGCGCTTAATCCTTATTGGCAAAGACTTCAGCATTTAGAGCAGTTAGTTACAGACCTCGTAAATAAACCCACAAGAATTCCTCCAGATAAGGAGGAGACAATCGTTGAGTCCCTGAACAGAATTAAGGCCATAGAGCATGACTTGCAGAAGACAAAGAAGGTAAAGAATGTTGTATATCTACGTTCTGACTTTTAGCCTCTCTAGTTGTTTCGAAGCTAACAGTGTACTTGAATTTCTTTTGGCACAGGTACTTTTTGCAACAGCATCAAAGCAAGCAGAGCTTGCTGAGTCACTTGAAAGTCTCAAGGAAAGCAGCTTGCATGTAAGCTCTCATTTTTAATATATTTACGCCTAATTACTTGGTTAGGATAAGAGCAATATAACAAGCTTACTGGTTACTCAACTTGATTTGATGGTGTAGAAGAGCTTGTGGTTACTAAATTAGATTCAAATATTAATTATACCTACATTTGATAAACCCTATTGAATATGTTCAACAATAGTTTTCATAGTGGCACAAGTAGAGTACTGCAGGAGTGATATTTAGCCAAGCGACGAATTGGAATTTTTGGAGGATTCTCCGCTGCAGCCTCTTTTATCTAATCACAATTCACCATAATATGCCCAAGTCATATAAGAGAGTTGTGATCCTCCTTCCATGCCAGTAAAATACCAGGTGGTATTTCGCACTAGGATAGATATATTTCACGTACCAGAAATATGAGAAAAAAACACCAATTCGACCTAATAATTCATATTTCTGAAGTTTCATTTCTGTTAAAAAGTGTTCGGACTTTGTACTCCTTTTGATGTGTAGTCTCAAACGCCTGAGCGGACATTTGCTTGAATTACGCGTATTAAGATCTCAATTTTTCACAGGGACAGCCAACAACCTGTTGGAGGAGAAGATGGAAATCTGCTTCTTCAAATAATCGATAGGATGAAGTCAAAATAGTTATATTATGTAGTTCTTTATACTTCGACATTGATTTTGCTGACAGAGGTTGCCACAAATTCTTACAGCTGGTACTATCTCTGTTTCCTCTTATCTCATCTTGCTTCGCTTCTCTCGTTCCTCATATTTCATTTTTCGATTCTCCTTGCAGGTCTTTTTTTCTTTCTTGCTTCGACTGCTTGAAGTGGACTTCAGTACAAGTACAACAGTCTTCTCACAGTATGCTGTGTGAATAGCTAACTAATTTTTCTCGTGTGAATAGATTGGCCATACAAATATCAAAAGTAAAAAGTTTAAATTAGTTTTGAGGGAATGATAGAATAAAAAAACCACCATTTTCGACAAAGACTCGGGAATAACAGAATGTTTCATTCCAAAAAATAACAGAATGTTAAAAGAGATATGGCCTATTTTTGTACTAGAATTTGCAATGCTATAAGGTAATGAAGAAATTGAGGGTAATTTCCTCTCTTACACGCTCGTACAGTTACAACTTACAAGTACCTTGCCTATTTTTGTAGTTTCTAATTTCTTCCATAATCGTTGGACATTACATTTTTTAAGGTGAACATTGGACGTTATGCTGTTAATTCTGCCATAGTTTTCATTTCTTACTGTGCATTTGATTTTGTTAAATTTTTATTTTGTTGCATTTTATTTTTTATCAATGAGTTCATGTCAGTCTTTTATAATTTTATTTATAAACTTTTTCTTTCGTTATTTCATTTTATATTTCTTGCATTTATTTACATGTTTTTTGCTATGCTATATCAGTAGTAAAATAATAAAATTCAATTATTTACAAAAACAAGTGGATGAAAGAGAGTATAAGTTTGTGGTTAAGATATATAGTAGATAAGTAGTTGAATTTCGAGTTCGACTCCTACTGGGCGCAGGTATCAATTGAGGGGTTTCTTGACTGCGCGCTTTTCTCTTTACTCCCTCTTTGGGGGAAAGGGTATGATTTGTCCTCATCTTTCAAAAAAAAAAAAATCCTTCATCTGGACCTTGCCTTGTGCGAGATACTGGGAAGGACCTTTACCTTTATAAGAAGTAGTTGAGGAGAAACTCACCAGCATTTCTTACCATTATATATTTTGCAAGCTCAATCTGAACTTATGGCAAAACTAAAATGCAAAACAGTAAGAATGGGCTAATGGCAAAATTCAGTGAGTGTATACTATCTTTGGCACTAACATTGTTACTAAAAGACATGTGATTCTGTGCACACTGAACACACCAAAACTCGACCACCAACCATCACATTCACATTCATGGTCATTGGTAAAAATCTAATTACACTTACCATCCCTAACTATTTACCCCATACTAGTATTTCATATTGGTCAATACCTTAAGAAATTTAGTAGCAAATTCAAAGGTACGATGAGAGTATCTTCTAACGAACACCCCAAAAGGTATAACCGAAAGCGATAGCAAGACATACATTCTAAATCTTCATCAACATTATACTTGTTTCTATAAATCAAAGTTGCATCATTTTACAATCTCAAATCAAAGGAGTAGGGACTATGGATAAACCTAAATTCAGCAGAAAATCATACAGAAACCCAGTAGAGCAATAACTCTAACATGTAACCTAAGAACCAGGATCAAGTACAGGAAGCCTACAATGGAAGCTAAGAGATTTATCGGTTTGCCTCGACCCCGGAACAAAAAACTGGAAGACAACAGTCAGAGAACCACCTTGTGATCCAACTCCATAGAAAGCACAATCAGGTTTAGCTAAATGACATTGCAAACACTTTACGAAGTGTTTCATACTCACTAACACATTCATTTCTCGAATATCACCATTATTTTCCTCACTATCTTCACCTACAACCATCAATCTCTTGAATTCTGCCCCTAAAGTCACCAAACTTGTAGAAACCTTCAAACCCAATTCCCCACTTTTGCCAATTTCAACATCAATTACATCACCCAATTGTTTCATTCTCTCAACAAAAATCAACAATCTATCTAATTCACTAACTCCAACTAGGGTTCTAGGGAGGTCTTGAGCATCATCCAGAGCAGTTTGAAGCTCCAAAACATGAGTTCTTGAAAGGGGTTTTGAGATGGGTATATCCTGAACCACAGCAGAAGCATAACCTTTTGTCTCAAAACTGAGAAAAGGCATGGAGATTGTAGAATTCGGGGGTAATTTCTTGACTAGCTTGACTTGAAGGTGGTCAACAGATGATGAAATTGCTGCTGCAGATTTAAGGGCCCGAAGAAGGATAGAGAGATCGACAGTGAAGGCTATACGATCCTCGTTTTGGCTGGAGATTCGATAGTCAGAGAATAAGGCATCTTTTTGGAATTGGGCAATTGATTGAACACCATCATTATTGAGAAGATTGTGGAGGAAGAAGGTGTGATCTTTGGTGAGATAAACATGGCAGATTTTGCCCATTTTTTCAAAGGCTGGGATGAATCTCCTCTCCAAGAGGGTTGCTCCATTTTCAGTGAGGAATGCTTTGAATTTCATGGTGAAGGAGAGTAGCAGAGAGAAGAAATTCAGATGCTCACCAAGTGTTTGTGGAAATGTCTGGCTTAAAGGAAGGTTTTAGGTTTCTTCTATGAAAAATAAATGAATTTTTGATCTTTTTATATTTTTACATAAATGAATATCTTATAAGCTACTTATTATATTCCGTTTATTACAAAAAAAATTAAATTTTATAATTCAATTTATGCTTATTCTATTGTGTCTATTAAATAATACTCTCTCTGTTCCCTAATTTTCTTTCCGTTTAGAATATTCATCTTAATGTATATTTTTTTATTATATATTTTTTATAATCTTTTTACTATTCGTATTTGGAGATATTAAGGCTTAAATTTACATTAAAAATTGTGTATTTCAATTAAACAAGAAGAACGAAAAAAGGACGGAGAGAGTATTTTTTTATGGATGTCATTGCGCCTATTGTACTTCTTATTTTACCATAACCTCTACCTAATTTATACTTCCTCCGTTGTTTTTTTTACTCCCACCCAAGGGTACTTTTTTTATTCGTATTTGGAGATATTAAGGTTGGGCAATGTGGACCTATGTCCGATCCATATTCATCAATGCGAACCTATGTCCGATCCATATTCATTAATGCAAACCTATGTCCCATCCATATTCATCAATGCGTACCTATGTCTGATCCATATTCATCAATGCGGACCTATGTCCGATCCAAATATTCATCAAAGCGGACCTATGTCCGATCAGAATATTCATCAATGTTGTCGAAGGATTCATCTAGTATGATTCCTAGTCTAAGTCCCAGGTGATTGGCTGTTGGGCCATATCATCATATTATGCTCAAATGCCGAATTATCATATCAGGCTCAAATGCCAAATTATCATATCAGGCTCAAATGTCGAATTATCATATCAGACTCAAATGTCGAATAATCATATCAGGCTCAAACGCCTAATCATCATATCAGGCTCAAAAGTCGAATCATCATATTAGGCTCCAAGGCCAAATCATCAAAAGTGGCCCAAAGGCCAAGTATTATTCATGGGGCTTCAACCAAGCATGGACTCATCGAGGCAAGAATTCAAAGTTTATTTTATTTGGACCATATCGCATGGTTTCTTTTGAACATTTAATTGGTTCGCATCACATGTATATTTATTTTCCGCATAAAGACTGATGCCCTCGTTACATTAAATTCCCTCCTCTATCACTCTTCATGCGTGGGACTAATGTTACGGGACAATAATAAACCCGTAATTTATTCAGTCAAACCATAAACTACCCACTTTAGTCTAATAACTTCCTAAAATAACTACTCACTACTTATAACCTACCACTATCACCCATCTGCCCATGATTCCCACATTAAATCACCATATAACCTTTATTCTACCATTATAAATACTTGTTGCATCATTAATTCATGGACCTTGAAGCTTTGATATTCCGATCGTTACCCCAACAAAAATACACCCTCCTACTTACAATTTATACTTTAATCAAATATCATTCAATTAATCTGAACTCATCCTACAATCCGTTAATCTTGTATTCATTAATTATCATATATTCATTACTTTCGGTTTCCCGATCTGACTTGAGCGTTGGAGGGGTATTCCGGGAAACCACCCCCGGGCAAGGCTAATGTTGTATTGAGGATTCGAGGTCTCATCAGTGAAAGGATCATAAGCACTTTCATTATATTGACAATCGTCTCCAATCACATCTATCTCCAGATATTTTAAGTGTCTTTTGCACTTTCTCGTTTTATCACCGAAACAAGAGTAATTGCACAAGACTAGATTTTTCATAAAAGAGATGAAATATCAGATATCCCAACTAAAGCGCCATTGGGCTTGAAGATTACAAGTCGGAACTTGAGAAAGTGTTAAAAAATAAAATAAAACATAAACAAAATTATCAAATAAAATGTCCAAAAAATGTTCATAAAAAATTTATGATTTTTTTTATTATTTAGAATTTTTATGTAAATTTTTAAAAATGTTTTCTAATTTTAAGTTAATATTTAATTTATTTTTTTAGTGATTACCTACTATAGCAGGTCATCTGGTTAGCCAAGTTTATTCTAGGAAAATGCCCCTCAAAGTTGGGATAATTCATGGTTAATCAATAGGTGAGACTATTGTAGAAAAATCATGAATAGTTTGAATTATTCTAGGTAATTTTTCCAAAATATAATCCCTTCATTTTAAAATGTTTTTTCCATTTATTTTCTGCACAGTTTTTTCAAAGTGAGATCTCACATGGACATACTTAATAAGAAAACACGCATCATAAAAAATTATAAAAATTACATAATAAAAAAGTATACATTATGATCTCACATGGATATATTTTATCATCAATACATGTCTTAAAAATCTTAATTAAATTTCTCTCTCCAAAATAAAATATTCTAAACGAGAAGAATATTCGGAAACAGAGGGAGTAATAATTTAGATGGTGAATACATATTATTTTGTTGAATAATAAATTATACTCCCTCCGATTCTATTTAGTTGTCACATTTCCTTATTTGGCAAATTCATATAAATTGTCACATTTCCTTTTTTTGTCAATCTTTTTTACCTAAATACCCCATGTTCAAACAAGTAATGTCCAAATTACGAGGAAGTCTAGGTAAATCACGGTTATTTGTGAGAGAAGTAAATCACACTACGTGGCCTAATCTTATAGGGGGGATTTTGGATAATTTATTTTATCTTTTTCTTATTTTAGTTATTTTATTATTATTTCTTTTGTTTTTATATGGTGATTTACAAATCACGGTGATTGTTTAGGAATTTCTATCCAAATTACCCCCACTTTTACTACTTACAATACCCTCACTACCACATTTATAATTAATATAATCATTTAAAATACCCTAGCTACTTAATTTTTAATGAACCCCACAGGCCCACACACCCCTTAATAACCGTGTCCAAGCAAATGGAGGGAGTAATAATTTATATGGTTAATACATGTCTTAAAGATCTTAATTAAATTTCTCCCTCCAAAATATAATATTTTGAATTCTTTTAATTTTAACAGACCCTCTCTTGAGAGACTGTCTATAGTATAGTTGTATAGACAGTGGCGGATGTATGTTTGGGCACGCGGGGACACGTGCCCTTAGACGTTTTTTTAAAAAACAATTCAAAGTAGACTTTTCTATTGGTCAGTGTAGAAATGTAAAATTAATATTAAAGTTTTTGATGATAAATACTTACTCATTTTAGTAATTTTGTCTTATTTATCTATTTTGTCCCATTTTTCTTATGGTATTTCGTATTTAAAATTTGAGCAAGTCTTGTATGAGACCGTCTCACAGTGAGACGGGTCCATACAAGCAGTCCATTAGTAAAAAAAATTATAAATAAAGAAATAAAAACTGAATTCTCGCTTGTACGAGAAGCTTTTTTTTTTTTAAAATACTTTAAGCTGACCCAATTGAGGTCGTCTCACGGTGAGACGACGTTAATAAAGAACGTGCACTATAATAGATCAATTCACTATTTATTTACATCATGCATATTATTTTTCGAGTATATTTAACTTTTTTTCTCTAATTACATTATTTGGAATAAAGTGGAATAAACTTAATAAATAAATTCAAATTGTTATTAATTCAAGTAATGCATATGATTAAGATAGATGTTAATTACTAGCATTTTTTTATTCGAAAACGCTATTTAATTACGAGAAACTTTTTCAAGAATAAGATCACAATTTTGATAAATTTATTGTGATTCTACTTGTCATTTTTTCAAATTAAAAAATATTAGTTGTTAATTTTATAAATGAAACTCCTCTAAAATTTCGTCCGTTAGTTGGTGCCCTCTATGACTCCGAACCCTGGATCCGCCACTGTACATAGACGTCTCTTAAGAGCCCAACCCATATCTCCTTTTAACTTACAAAATCACCAATCAGTGTTTTTTTTTTAATTTATAAATTGGATCAGCCCCAAAACTTAAGACGCCTATTATATAGACGGTCTCAATTAAGAATTTGTGTTTAATTTTTCAAGGCAGTATGTATCAAACATGTTCCGATGACTCCAATAATACTTCAAATGGTATGGTGACCATAAACAGTGGCCTCAGGCCTTTCCAGAAAAGGTAAAAGTTAAACAGCAAAATCAGTATTATTATACGGCCCATGTAGCACATCAAAACAAACAAACATATTCAAGTTTCTAGCTAGTTCTGGTATTATTTTTTTATTTTAGCTCGTTTTTTATGAGACCGTTACACAATAAGACGGATCTATATAATTATTCTATTTTTTAATTTATTATTTTAAGATCATAAGTAATCATTTTAACGTTAT
The DNA here is from genome assembly GCA_019425755.1 of Amaranthus cruentus. NCBI lineage: Eukaryota > Viridiplantae > Streptophyta > Magnoliopsida > Caryophyllales > Amaranthaceae > Amaranthus > Amaranthus cruentus. The sequence continues at coordinate 17,210,911 of CM033458.1, read as the reverse complement.
AAGTGATTACTTTAAAATATAAAATATATGTTGAGGCAGCCTAATAGAAACAGTCTCGCCGTGAGACCGTCGCATCTAAAAATTAGCCTTTTTATTTTGTCATATTATAATGTAGATATTCATCTACTTTATTTTATCTCATCATACATATTAACTTTTTCATACTCCCTCAGTTTTTTAAAGAGAATGAAAAAATAATTTTTTTCAATGGTAGATATATTATTTTATTAAATAGTAAAATTAATGCATGAAAATGACAATCATAAAAATTAAAAAATATTAAGAGGAAGTCGGTGGAAAAAATATCGCAACTATTTAAATAATAATTTTATAAATTAAGTTAGGAGGAAACATGTGGGGGTCATAAACAATATTAAGATGTTAAAATAAAGTTACTAGTAGTCAAAATTTGCGATACAAATAGAAATATTTTTTAAGGGAACAACAAATATATAACAATCCAAAATAACAAACGAGAACAACTTTAAAGAATAGAAAGAATATCAGACAACTCAAATAATTTAGGAAAAATTGTTTCTAAAAAGCCGACCTTTTGACCATCTGCAAATAAAAAGTCAACGTTTTATTTATTCAATAAAAAGACAACCTTTGTCTCATTTTTGCAAATAAAGGGATAGCAGGTAAGTTTTCAACTCTAAATTTATTGAATAAATAAAACGTTGACTCTTTATTTGCAGATGGCCAAAAAATTGACTTTTTAGAAACAATTTTTCCAATAATTTAATTAATTCTGTAAACCGTTTAAACAAGTCTTCCAAAAATGCATTCCTGAATTACACTATTGTGGGCAGCTTGATTACTGCTGTGCCTGTGAGGGTCTTAAGTGCTATTATCATTATCCATGGGAGGGTGTTTGCTTAGTGCCCTATGATCTGTCGTCTAATGCCGCCCAATAAATAAGATTTTGGATTCAATTCTCATCACATTTAAGTGTGTTTATGTTTCTTTAATAATGCTTTAGTTTCATTATGCATGTTGTATATCATGATTCATGAATGATGTATGCTTTAATTTCCATCTTATGCTGTGAACTAAGTTATCCTTTCCCATCTTCTAAGATTATTATATTATGAATCATAACCTATTTTCTTATGGGGTGTTTGTAGTTGATAGCTGATTACAGTGACTAATTAATCAGTTGATTTTATTAACTGGTTTGACCAGCTGATTATGAACATGTTATTTGCTGCTATAAGCAGCTTATTCAAAAACAGTTTATTCATATCAATAAGTTGTTTTAACTAGATAATTTATCAAACATTGGCAATTGGCTGGTTTGACCACTCAATCCAATGATTGATCAAATACGCTAAATTGCTTAATAAAGTCATTTTGCCAAACACCCTCTATATCTCCACAACCACTATATTTATATTAATCTAAATGAGTATATAGTGAATCTTGTTTAAAATATTGTTAAGAAATAACATAATTTCTGATTTAGTGTGAACTAAAATATTAATTTTGCAACATAAAGTCATCAATTTTTTTTAATTGTAAAGTGAACTGCTATGTACTGTAGCAATTAATTTATTATATAAATATAAAAAAGTGAATGTAACGTTTATGGAAAAAATTATTGTATAAATTGCAAATTAAATCAGGGATTTATAAAAAAACTAATTTAAAAAGAAATTAAAATATCATTCTCAATATTAATGTCATAATCACTACAAAAAAAATGCAAGTTTCCGACTACCCAAAACAGTCGGAATTTTCCGACTAACTAGTCTAGTCGGAAATTAGTCGGAAATTTCCGACAACCATTTAGTCGGACATTGGTCGGTAAGCACTATTTCAGTATCAAACCAAAATTGACAAAAAAAAAATAAAAAAAAATTCCGACCATTTTTCCGACCACCAGGTCAGTCGAAAAAATGGTCGGAATTTTTTTTTTATTTTTTTTGTCAATTTTGGTTTGATACTGAAATAGTGCATTTGTGCATTATTATTATATTATTAGTTGTATAAGTGCATTATTTGTACCTTATTTAGTTGTATTTGCCAATATTAGTTTCATCATCATTAGCTGTATTAATTTATAATAATCGTAATAATATTAGTCATAGTATTAGTTATATAAATATAGTATTAATATATTATTAGTCATATTTTTTAATAATATTAGTCATCATCTTATTAGGGGTATTATATTTATTATTTATTAGTTGATTAATGCATTCTTCGTATATTATTACTCGTATAATTAGTTTATTATTAATTGTATTAGTGTATTATAGTACATTAATTATTAGTTGGTTAGTTGATTAGTAAAAAAGAAGAAAACCAACAAAATACTACCCATAGGATTCGAACACAAGACCTGCTGGACACAAGCAACATCACTTACCAACTAAGACAATTACCTATACATGCTATAATACAGCGCCTAACATTTATAAATTAGTCCTCCAGGCCAATATTAAGATAAAATAATTCCTTAATACCACCGACCAAATACCGACCACATTTTAGTCGGAAAATGGTCGGAAAATTTTCCGACTAAAATTCAGTCGGAAGTTGGTCGGAAAATAATTAATTTTTTTTATTTTTATTTTTAAATTGCGACCAAAACCAAATTTAGTAGCAAAATAGTCGGAATTTCCGACTAACACGTTTTAGTCGGAAAATCAGTCGGAATTTCCGACTATTTCGATTAGTCGGTAGTTTTTTGATCGGTAAGTTGCATTTTTTTTTGTAGTGAATTAAGGTCTTAACTACAACCTCTAAGGCTCTAACACAACTCTTGGAATTAATGGTGCATAAGTTAATATACGTTTATAGTGACTTATCGATTTATATGTTATTTTATTTTTTACATTATAATTTTAAACACATAATGATTTATTTTATATATAAACTCAAAAGAGAAAATGTGATTAGAAATATTAAAAATGATGTGGAACTTAAAAAAATTGAAAAAATGGATCATAAAAATCAAATTCAAACTACATTAGAATTCAAACTAATTTTATTTCTAATCATTTCATTTTTAACTTACAAGTCAAAATTATAAAGGTCTAACTCCATTTTCTAATTCGAATATTTCAATCGGATCAAAATTTCACACGTAATAAGTTATGTAAATACTCGATCTATCTCTCTCATTTTGTACCACTATATATTTAATTTAAATTGTCACATTGATTTTTATACTCTTTCTTCTTTTGACAATGGTGCTATTTTTTATTCTTTTAATCTTCTCCACAAACTTATACTCTCCATCTTTTAACCACTTATTTTTATAACCCACATATATTTTTTATTTCGTTCTCCAATTCAATTTTCTTTCCATTAAGTTTTAATTATTTTACACTATGTGCATAATGAGTAGGCGCAACATGAGAGGAACAAAGAGAGTAATTAAATACTCCATACAAGTTACAACCAACTAGTCTCTTAAGAGAAGTCCAACTCATGAAAAATTAATGCTTACTTACATTATCCTGATAAAATACTAAGAATCATGTTTGATATGTTGGCATCTCTTATGATGCACACATGCCAATTATAAGGCTAGGTGTCAGTTATAGCAATTGATTCCTTTAGGTGTCTTTTCCTTCAGTGCATGTGTATATATATAGGATTAGCCTTCATAGTCTAATATATAATTTTTTCATTCTTTTACTTAGTTTTCTTAGGATTTTTGTATTCATTCCAACTACATTTATAATCATTTGATAAGTAGCTTGGCTATTAATAAAAGCAACACATCATTGGTTCTTCTGTTTCTTGATTATTCAAGATTGGTGTTTTAGGTTTTTGATTTGTTCATGTGTGATTGCACACGCACAAATTGTAACATGGTATCAGAGCGGAACGATCCAAGCTCCATATTTCTCACAGTTATGTCACTCCATCTCTTTAAAAATCTCGTATGAATGATCTATCTTTTGACGTCTACTCGTAGCAGTCAAACAAAATTCTCATTGATTTACAGCACCTGGAATGGAAACCAATAAGTAATGCCTTGTTAATTTTTTGGTTTCTTCTTCATTTAATTTTTTGTCCTTTGTTCTTTATTCTCTATCTGATTGTTTTTTTTGAAAGTTATCTACCTCCTTCGTTTCTTTGTTCTTTATGTTGAGAATGGAAAACACAGACTCAACATTAGATGCCAGCAGTGTGTACTACTTGCATCCCTCGGATCACACCGGATTGAAATTGGTTTCACAAGTTTTTGATGGAGTTGGATACAATGATTGGAAGCGTGGAATGATGCTTGCCTTGACATCCAAGAACAAACTGGGGTTTGTGGATGGTACTTTAAAGAAACCTAGTAAAGATTCTAAAACCTTTAATGCTTGGGTTAGATGTGATAGCATGGTTATAGGTTGGATAGTATCTAATCTTGGAATCTTGATAGCAAGAAGCGTGCATAACTTGAACACTGCAAGAGAAATCTGGCAAGATCTTGAGGAAAGGTTTGGGTAAGGTTCAGCTGCACAATTGTACTCCTTAAAATGAAGAATGGACTTCATTGACACAGGATAGTAACATGAGCATAGCAGAATACTACACTCGGGCCAAAGTTATCTGGGATGAAGTGGATAGTATCACCTCTTTTCCTACATGTGTATGCAAAGGTTGTACATGTACCTTGACACAAAAAATTCCTAAAACTGCAGCAAGATCAGAGGTTGATTGAGTTCCTCATGAAGCTGCATGAAAGTTTTTCTCAAATTAGGAGTAATATTCTTATGATGACACCTTTACCTAATATTTCCCAAGCATATAGGATACTTGTAGCAGAACAGAAGCACAAGGATATAGGGAAACAATCAACAGTTTTCAGTGATGGTTTAGGTTTTGCCTCTGAAAGAAACCATCACAACAAGCATCATTTTTCTACTGAGTTCACAAACAGGTACAAGGGTTCTAATGGGAATGGAAAGAGTCACACAGGAGGAAAGAAGCAAGGAAGCCCATACTGTGATCATTGTCATATGACAGGACACACCATAGACAAATGCTACAAGCTACATGGGTATCCTTCAACACACCCCAAACATAACTCACATAGGAAGGTTGCAAATACAGCACAAGGACAAGATTCTGACAACTCAAACCAATTTAATCCCTCTTTCACCTCAGAACAATATAGATATCTTATAACACTCATCAATAAAGAAAAAGAGCAAGATCTTATTAAGAAAGCAGCTGTAGATGAATCTTCTAATTCAGCACTCTTGGCAGGTAAGTTTTGTTTTTTGTCCAAGAATCTTGTTGATTGGGTCATAGACAGTGGGGCAAGTGATCATATCTGTTATGACATAAAACAATTTTCAAAAATTACCCCACTACAGTCTAAGACACAACACATCACTATTCCTAATGGCAAAAGAATTGAAGTTCATAGCATTGGGGAAGTGCAGTTATCTAAGAACATTCTTCTTAGAAATGTTTTGTATATTCCTTCTTTTCAATTTAATCTAATCTCTGTGCCACAGTTAGTTAAAGATTTAAATTGCACAATTATCTTTAATGCCTCTGGGTGTTTTTGTCAGGGCCATGGGATCTTGGTGAGCTTCTGAGGGGGCTTTATCATACTACAAGACCAAGTAGTCCAGTTAGGACAGGTTTGCAGCCACTGACTAATATCACCTTGCAAGCTAGCAGCTCTTTTCCTACTGCTCCCAACCTTGAAGCCATCAAACTTTGGCATTTGAGGCTAGGACATATTCCTGTTAATGTTCTTAGACATGTAGATTCAACTTTATGTTCAATAAATTTCAATGACAATTGCATTTGTAGTATTTGTCCTTTAGCAAAACAATGTAGAGCTTCTTTTGGTAATAGTAAGATAAAAACTACAAGATGTTTTGAATTAATACATATTGATGTATGGGGGCCTTATCACACCTCCACCATAGGAAATTGTAATAGTTTCCTTACCATAGTAGATGATTATAGTAGAAGTACATGGGTGTATTTGCTTAGGAGGAAAAGTGAGTGTATTGACTTTATGAAAACCTTCTTTTCCTATGTTGAGACACAGTTTGATACCTTTGTTAAGATGGTTAGAACAGATAATGCTAAGGAATTGTGTCAGGGAGAAATGCTGAGTCTTTATCATAATAAAGGAATTCTTCATCAAAGGTCTACCACTGCCACACCTCAGCAAAATGGTGTGGTAGAAAGGAAACATAGACATCTCCTTGAAGTTGCAAGGGCTCTTCTTTTCCAATCCAATTTACCAATTAGGTTTTGGGGAGATTGCATACAAACTGCAGTATACATCATTAATAGGTCTCCTTTGCCTAGCATTAAGCATCTTACTCCCTATGAGAGACTCTTTGGACATAAACCTTCCTACACCCACATGAGAGCTTTTGGGTGTTTGTGTTTTGTGAATATCCTTAAACATAATAAGAACCAAGTTTGATCTTAGGGCACACCCTATCCTTTTGGACAGAAAGCCTACAAGGTCTATGACATTTCAACAAAATGAATCATAGTGTCTAGAGATGTCAAATTCTTAGAAAAACACTTTCCTTTCCATTTTAACCCACAAGGCTTGAATCTCACTTCCCCACCCTTCTTTCTACCTGCCAGGACCTCCCCACATTTCTATGATGAGGCTTCTTCATCTGCCTTCTTTGATAATGCTTCACCTCCTACAGAAATTGAGCCACATATTGATTCCCCATCTGACAATACAGGAGAACTTTCTGAACCTAGCATGCCTGATCAACCACATGAAGCCACTCAGTCTTCCCCTAGGCGTTCTCTTAGGACACACAGACCACCTTCACATCTGAAAGACTATATCAGCACAGATGCTATTAATGCCCACTAGTGTAACCTAGTAAGTCTTGACCATCTTCCTAGCTCTTAATCACTTCTCTACCCAGGATCACACCCTAATTGAACCACCTTCTTACAAGAAAGCTATTCAAGATCCAGCTTGGGTTCAAGCTATGCATGCTGAACTTCAAGCTCTACAACAAAATTATACTTGGACTCTTGTTCCTCTTCCCCAAGGTAAGAAACCTATAGGATGCAAGTGGGTTTAGAAAATCAAATATAGGGCTGATGGGACTTTAGAGAGATATAAAGCTAGGCTAGTTGCTAAGGGTTATACACAACAGTATGGGATTGACTACGAGGAGACTTTTTCTCCTGTTATAAAAATAAATACAGTCAGGTGTCTTATAGCCCTTGCAGCTAGTAGGCATTGGGACTTGTTTCAGTTAGATGTAAATAATGCTTTTTTGCATGGTACTTTGCATGAAGAAGTTTATATGACAGTCCTAGATGGCCTTCCTAACCCTAATCACCTTGTTTGCAAACTTCACAAGTCTCTCTATGTACTGAAGTAGGCTTCCAGACAGTGGTATTCCAAGTTAACTATGGAATTACACACTCAAGGTTTCACACAAAGCCACAGTGATGCCTCTTTGTTCATCAAGAGGCATGGTCGTCTTATTACTATAGTTGCAGACTTGCAGTATATGTGGATGACATTATTGTAACAGGTGATGATCTTCCCAGTATACAAGCTTTAAAAGCACATTTGCATACATCTTTTAGCATCAAAGACCTTGGTCATCTCCATTATTTCTTAGGGATTGAGGTTACATACTCTCCCACAGGTATCATCCTCACTCAACAACGTTTTGCCACTGATCTTGTAGCATATAGTGGTCTTAGTAACTACAAGAGTGTCGTCACTCCTTTGCCCCTCAATCTGAAGCTTACAGCTTCTGAGGGACCTTTATACTCTAACCCAACCTTTTACAGGTGTTTAGTAGGCAAGCTCAACTTCCTTACTCATACAAGGCCTGACCTTACCTTTGCTGTGCAACATCTAAGTCAGTTCATGCAAGCTCCACGGATGCCCCACTATGATGTCTTACAACACACACTCAAATATGTTGCTGGAACAACTAATCAAGGCATCCTACTCCATGCTGCTGACCACTTAACTCTTCAGGCTTTCTCTGATTCAGACTGGGCCTCCTATCCAGACAACAGAGGCTCCATCACAGGCTATATCCTCCTATTTGGCCAATCACCCATATGTTGAAAATCCAAGAAACAAGCCACAGTTTCCAGATCATCTTCGGAAGCAGAATACAGATCAATGACCTCAGCATCTTCTGAAATTATTTGGACTGTTAGATTGCTTGAGGAACTTGGGGTTACTAATCTGAAGCCTGTCACTCTTCACTGCTACAACCAATCAGCCCTTCACATTGCTCGCAACCCTGTGTTCCATGACAGGACCAAGCACATTGAAGTGGATTGTCACTTCACCAGAGGTCTTAGAAGGCTTGATTCAACTAGCATATCTGCCTACTCAACAACAACTTGCTGATGTTCTGACCAAGTCTTTACCTTCTCAGCAATTTAAGCTCCTATTATCCAAGCTTGGCATGGTGTCCCACCCCAAGTTTGAGGGGGGGGGGGGGGTGATAAAATCCTAAGAATCATGTTTGATATGTTGGCATCCCTTATGGTGCACACATGCCAATTATAAGCCTAGGTGTCAGTTATAGCAATTGATTCCTTTAGGTGTCTTTTCTTTCAGTGCATGTGTATATATATATAGGATTAGCCTTCATAGTCTAATATATAATTATTTCATTCTTTTACTTAGTTTTCTTAGGATTTTTGTATTCATTCCAACTACATTTATAATCATTTGATAAGTAGCTTGGCTATTAATAAAAGCAACACAACATTGGTTCTTCTGTTTCTTGATTATTCAAGATTGGTGTTTTGGGTTCTTGATTTGTTCATGTGCGATTGCACACGCACAGATTGTAACATATCCTAACACAAATTCTTACTTGAAACTGTCTTTTGTAAAGACGACTCTAAAAAACCCAGTCTAATTCAAAATATATATTGTTACAACTCTAAATATAGATTTGGGCTGGACTTTTGAGAGTCATCTTTACAAAAGACGGTCTCTCCAGAGAGCACCTGTTATTCTAAATGTTTACCAGCTGGTCTTGGGCGAGACCGTCTCAAATTGAGACAAGAGTGATTCGGCCCAATTCGCGCTCCTTACATGCTTTTTCTCTTTATTTTCATTTTCTGGGCATTTTTCAATTTTAATTTAAAGGTATCAATTTTGACCTTAAAGATATCAATTTCAATTTAGGTAGAAATTGATCTGTATAACGCCACAATTGATCACTTATAGGTTCAAATTGAAATTTTTACTTTAATTGATATGTTTAAGTACTACTTTACGTTGAAATTGATATCTTTAAGGTCAAAATTGATACCTTTAAGGTCCAAATTGAAAAATGCCAAGAAAACGGAAAAACAAAAAAAAAAAAAGAAATTCTGGAGGGAAATAGGCGCGTGCGTGTAGAACACGCGCCTGCAATGGGCCGACCCAATCGTGGTTTTAGAATAGGACGATCTTATGCAAATTTTTGTGAATATTTACTTATCGTATCCTTAATGTCTATTTTCAATATAAAATGTCTTTTTACATTATTCTTAAATGTACGAAAGGTCAAACATAAAAAACCCTAGACCCAAAAGGGCAAAGCATAAAACGGGTCGGGTCTTGTGATTTCACCAAACATTCCAATATCATGATTCCACACCTTAAACTCAACCCCACCTTCACCCACACCACCATCAACACCCACCTTTCTCCGCCACCTTTCCTTTTATCTCCATTTCTTCCTCTCTTCACATTTTCTTTCTTCCAAACCCAACAACCATGTCTTCTTCTCCTCCATCCCAAACCCAAACCCAAACCCAAACCCAAGCCCAAACCCAATCTACCCCTCCATCTCCACCCACCGGAATTCCCACCCCAAATCCTCATCCTCATCCTACAATCATCCAATCCCTATCATACTCCCCTCTCAAAAAACCCCAACCAATTCCATGGTCTCATGAAGAAACTCTCAACCTAATTCAAGCTTATCAAGAAAAGTGGTACTCTCTAAAACGAGGACAATTGAAGGCTTCTCAATGGGAAGAAGTTGCTATTACTGTTGCTGCTCGTTGTGGTCTTGACGAACCTTCTAAATCTGCTACTCAATGCCGCCATAAGATCGAGAAGCTTCGAAAAAGATATCGCGCTGAGAAACTCAAATTACCCCCTTCTTTTAATTACAATAATCATCCTTGGATCTATTTTTCTCTTATGGATCAGCTTGAAAAAGGCCCTCTTCCTATCTCTGCTGTTCCTCCTCCTCCTCATCACAAGAACAATGATCCTGTTTCGAATAGTGATGATGATTGTGATGTGGGTTTTTCTAATTTGAGGGGTTTTGATAAAAGGGTTGATGGGTTTTCAAGAACAGGGCGAAATTTGGGGGATTTTAGAAATGGGTCTGGAAAAATAAACGATTTTAGGAAGAGGATGAGGTTTTCTGAAATGGAAGAAGAAGAAGAAGACATGGGTGATGAGATTGGGGAAGATCTAGAAGAAGATATGGAGAAGAAAGGAAGAAAAGATGATGATTTGATGGGTGATTTAGCAACCCAAATGAGGGATTTTGCAGAAAGATTTGTAAAAATGGAGGGTAAGAAGATTGAATTAATGAGAGAAACTGAAAAATTAAGAATGGAAATGGAGAATAAAAGGATGGAAATGATTCTAATTTCTCAACAGAAAACAGTGGAATTGATTTCCAAGGTTTTTAATGGTTCTTCTCAAAAGAAGATGAAGATGACTTCTGAATTGTGATTAATTTTAAAATTATTCAATCTATTTTTGTTTAATTTTGATGATTAACATGTAATGATGATAAAAATTATGATTGGTGATCTGATCTGCAACTTTGATCTGATTGAAGAATTAGTAGTAGTTGAGTAGGATATCATATAGAAGTATGATTGTATGATAAAGTAGAACTAAAGAAGAGGTTTTTGGATTATGTACTTATTCAATGTTCTTTTGAAGATTCTTTACATATTCAAAGTTGCCAATGGCTAATTGGATTTTTATGGGAATTGAGTCTTTTCTCGGTTGGTAAAAAAGTCAAATATTTTAAAATTACAGAAATAGAATTTTTGTGATATAAATGGACTTAAAGTGAATTAACATTAAAAATAATAAAATTTAAATTTATATTTACACGAATCAAGATTTTAATAGTTTTACTGTGAGATTCTTTCAATAAAGAATTGGTGATGTTATTGTTGTGTATCACTTTTTAATTGTTTTTTACTAACATATATTCTTCATTTTCACTTCACTAACCCATACATTACTAACCAACAATTGTTGAGGCTCTTTGAGTTTCAACAATTGTTGAGGCTCTTTGAGTTTTTTATACAAAGGGAAAGTAAAAGGCAAATTAAAAATTTCTAATCAACCACATTGATTTATAAATCACTACAAAAAGACAAAATATATATCAATAAAGTAAACAAAATAAAAAAAAAGATATAAAATATATTCATATTCATCTACATAGAGGTGATTTGTCATGACAAATTCCCGTTATTTACCTAAACTATCTCAGTATTCTATAAATTTTACAATAGAAAAAGCAATTTAGATGTAAAATGGAGAAAAGAATATAGAATTGCTATTGCCATTAAAGTGTTTTGTTGATGCTTAGAAAGAACTGAGAGCAGACTGTCTGGAATCAGATCAGATGTAGAGCACCCTTTTCAGTAATCCTGTTTACAGGGCTCACTGTTAGGCTATCTATACAAAGTGGATCAATGGGAAGATTCTGATTCCCATTCTATTGAGCAATCGTAAATCGATCCAGAGGCTGCGATTGTTAGCAGAGTCGAGCATGTTGGTTCCCAGGACCAGATTGTCGGTCACCAAAGCTGTCGTACTCGTTGCTTTGCCACCTGATTCATGAATCAAGGTCCTAAACTTGGTGCATTCCAACAAATTCATTGGGCAGAATGCGGTGCTTTCTACAGCAACGAGGGTGCAGATAGCGATTGACATCTCCGATCACCACTGATCACCACAAGAACAAATACCGTCTTTGAAATGATGATAGCGATTAACATCTCTAATTGTAATTTCCCTTTGTGTCACTTTCGAGACAAATTTGATGAAAACATGACAATCCTCGCAAGCTCGGAGATTCTTCGTGATGAGAAGCCTACTGCCCGGTTGAGTGCTAACAAGTCCAAAAGCTATTGCTAGCCTTTCGCTATGACTGCAAACCATGCCCGTCTTTTCATCATCTTCAACATCGTGAAACACTGTCCCAGTAGTCGGAACATATCCAGCTTCTGCTACCAGTCCTGTTACCCTCTCCAACTCGGCATATATAGCATCACACATGGGATGTGCAGTGTCTCCGGAGAGGAACGCATGAACTTCATTTTTCACTTCAATCCAGCTACATGCTACACTTTTCTTGATTCCTTTATCAAGCATCAATCTTCTCATCCGTGCAACGCCATCCCATTGCCCCGCTTGTGCATATATATTAGACAAAATCACATAATTCCCGGAATCATTAGGTTCAAGCTCAATGAGTTTATCCAATGCTAATTCACCCAATTCAACATTTCCATGTTTCTTACATGCATTTAGCAACGAACCCCATACAGCAGCATCGGGCTTAACCTTCATTTGTTTTATAAGATCAAGAGCCTCGTTTAGTCGACCTGTATGGCCAAGAAGATCAACCATACATGTATAATGTTGCACAGTGGGATTAATATGGTATTGTTCAGTCATTAGGTTAAAGTATTTCCATCCTTCATCCAGTAACCGACCATGACGACAAGCCGAAAGTACACCAACAAAGGTAATATGATCAGGCAGATAACCTTGTCCGATCATATCCTCAAATAAATCAATTGCATCAATAGAATAACCATGCATAGCATATCCAGTAATGATAGCATTCCATGATACAACCCTTTTCTCCTTAAGCCTCTCAAACATTCTACTTGCCACTCTAACCGATCCACATTTTGCGTACAGATCAACAAGGGCGGTTTTTACCTTATCTTGAGACGAAAACCCTTGCCTCCAACTAAACCCATGAATCTCCCTCCCCTGGGGAAGAGCAGCAATATCAGCAGACGCCGAAATAACAGTAACCAATGTAGCAACAGTAGGCCTCTGCTTAGCAAAAACCATCCGACTACACAAAGTAAGAGCATCTTCGGGATGTCCATTTTGAGCATAAGCAGCAAGCATAGCATTCCATAAAACAACATCTCTGTTCATAATCTTATCAAAAACACCCCTTGCACTCTCTACACAACCACATTTAGCATACATATCAATAAGTGCAGCTCCCACAAACACATCATTCGCCCAACCGGTGCGAATAACATGCTCATGAATTTCTCTCCCATCTTTAACAGATGAAAGTGCAGAGCAAGCCTTAAGTACAAAAGGGAATGTGAAGTTATCAGGCACAAGCCCATGATCAAGCAACATATAGTAAAGTGAAATAGAAACATCATAAGGTCCATCCCAAGCATACCCACGAATTAAAACATTCCAAAGAAACAGATTACTCTTTGGCATTTTATCGAACAGCTTGTGTGCATAAACCAAAGCATTACAATTACAATATAGATCAACAAGTTTTGTAGCCAAACCCACATTTGAAGATAACCCAAGTAAGACAATGTGGGCATGAATCTGTTTACCAGGTTCAATAGCTCTGTGAGAAATACAAGATTTTAAAAGGGATGCATAATCTGCAGGAGATAAAATCCAATTTGGTTTAATTGACAGATTAGTTCTTGAAAAAGGGTAAGTAATACTGTTATTGTTGATGTTGCTATTTGATTTAGTACTAATTACTGGTCCAAATGAGTGATAATTAGAAACATTTGGATCTAATGAGAGTAAATTGGAGAAGAATGGTGTGTTAACACCATTGAATATTAGGTAGGAAAATGAAGATGAATAGTAAGAGATCTTCCGCAAGTTAATTGCGGCGTTTAGCAGCATTTTCGACACATTTGATGGAACACACTATGATTAAGGTTGTATTGTATTCAAGTGTGTTGCCTCAAAATTGGTTGTATTAGCACTCACTGCCAAATGACTTCTTAAAAAAATACTCCCTCCGAATCATTTTAGTTGTCATATTTCCTTATTTGGCAAAATCATATCAATTGTCCCATTTTCTTTTTTGACAATCCTTTTTTTACCTAAATACCCCCACTTTTTCAATTCCCAATACTTAACTACCACCTTTACAATTAATTTAATCAATTAAAATACCCAACTACCACCTTTTTAATGGACCCCACTCAACCCTTAAAATCCGTGAAATCCCAAATGAGACAACTAAAATGATTCGGAGGGAGTATGTCCCTTCAACCATTAAAAACAATCGCCTATTTTCATTTGTTCTTCCTATTTATTTTTTAGCAGATTTTATAGTCAAAGTTTGACACTAAAATTCTTAAACTCTATTTCAGAAGAACATGAAAACGAAGAGAGTATTTCATTTGGATTTAATAGTAATTGTCAGAATATATTTATAAATATAAAAAATTTAAAATATATTTATATGAGATCTTGTTAGATAGGTCTCGATATATAAAATTTATATATATTTTTTACTCCCTCCATTTCTTTTTTATTGTCCACTTTCCTTATTTGGTCTGTTCACTCTAATTATCCACTTTCTATTTTTGGCAAAGATTTTTTACCTAAATACCCTCCAACTACCATAACTTATAGTATTATTTAAAATACTCCACCTACCACATTTTCAATTATTATAATCACTTAAGTACCCCAACTACCACCTTTACAATTATTATAATCACTTAAAATACCCCACTATTATTTTTCTTAATTTGCGTGCCCACTAGAAAGTGGACAATAAAAAGGGTGAAGGAAGTATAATTTTAATAAAATTAAAATATATATTTATACATATTAAGGCTTAGATTTGTCCAGGTATGGTTTATACATATATATTTATACATATTAATTTTAAAATAAATTTATACATATATAAAAGGACGGGTATAATTTATCTGCATCTTTCAAGAAAAAAAAACCTCCACTCACTCTGCCTTGTGCGGGATATCGAAAAGATCCTTTACCTTTACCTAAGGCTTAAATTATTACTTAAAAACTATAAAAGTCAATATAACCTTGTAAACCGAAGGGGTACTAATCAACACCTTTAAATATATAAAATGACTATAAAGATTTTACTCGTAGATCGTAATGCATGCCACTTGTCACATCACAATTCAAAATTTTGCTCAACACAAAGTAACTTGGGTTCACTTCAAAACAAAAAAAAAACCAAAAAAAGAAGAAAAAAATTAGGTCAAGATTTTTTAATTTATAAAAAAATTACCTTTTTAGTAAAAAGTTCAGTTCCAATAAAAGCATCTACATGTAACAAAAGTTATAACTTATTCCTTGTTAGTATATATATTGGACGAATAGAAAAGGCAATCCTTTGAGCTTACAAGTTCCATAAATCTTGAATTTGGAACAAACTCAATGAAAAATAGTCAATAAATAATATGTCTACCCCTTCATTTTTAAATTAATTGTAACCAAGTATGAATGTATGCCCAGAATATCACTGGACAATCCAAAATATTAGCAATAGCATCATAATCAAGATTCAATTGATCTTGATTATGTTTCCCTCACAGTTACCTCAAGTGTCGGAAAAGGATTCGGAAGTTTAGAACTAAAAGACAACACTGATGGTAGCGCGATAAATTAAACCACGGCTTCCACTTAACTAAAAACTACTCCCTACTCCAAAGATGAAAACTTCACTACATTGCTCCTCATTGTAATCGTCTCCATTGGTCGATTTTGCTCTCCAATTTCAAACGAGCAAGAACTCGTATGATTTTGCTCTCTTCTCACAGCTTCCACTTTCCGTATCACGTATCTCTTTTGATTTCAAGGAAAGGGTATTGATATAAAGCTTTAAAATGTGCAACCAAAGATTAGTACAGTTACGAGTTACGACAGACAACCGGAGAGTGAATTACATTAAATGAACATTTACAGAGCTCTTGTAAAAAACAAAGCATTACAAAACAAGGGTTTATTACTATGAGTGTGACAAAAGATACAATACCTCTGTATATCCCCCTTATACACTACGAAACTATCTCTATCTCTATCGGTAACTGTACTAATCCTAGGTTGCACGTTGGGAAATGAAGATCATTATGCACTACCAAACAAGGATTTGCAAGAACACATGGGGAATGAAAATCATTATACACTACGAAGCTATATTCACAAAATTTCTGAAGGCATTTGCCTGTAACAATGAAGCTATCCCCTTAACTCCAATCAAAATAATACATGCAATATTGGGGTGAAAAGGAATAAGGCCCCACATGGATGAGGGGGAAACCCAAATTTGGGTGTAAAAGAAAAAAAAGGTGGATAACAAGATAGAGAGGCGAAATCCTGTACACATACCTCTGTATATCTCTATCTTCTTACAGCTCTAAGCAGTGGTAATTTACACTATAAACCCCAAAAAAGTCTGCCTAAACTTGTCAGTGACCTGGAAGTTACCATCATCATCCCATTTACCTTTGCTCGTAGTGCCCCAGGGGCAAAATTAACAGCTTCATCTGCAAATAGTTTTGACCTAGTTAGCTCCGAGAATAAATAATAACATCAAAGTTCATAAACCCTCAGAGACATTAAATGAAACGCAAGTAATCTCGAGAACTTTCATTAGCCAAATATAATCAAGTTAGTCACAGCCAACGTGACCAGTGATATACATATAGGTTGCACAGCAAAAAAAAGGTAATTTCCAGGGGTCATCCATGCACTTAAAAGAACAGAAGAAGAAAACCTAGAGTGAAGAACAAGATTTAGATCAGAGAGGCATAGGAATCAGGCACAAAAAACCCACAAAAGCAAAGTTAGCTTAATCACCGAACTTAAAGCACAACAAAAGCAGGGCTACTTATGTTTCTTCCCTCTTCAACTAAATTCTCCTCCCACCATGCACAGTTTATAAGGGGAAATAAAAAGGAAATAATCAGGTCAACTTCTTAGATTAGAGCATGAAGTACGAACTGCTGAATGATCATCCTAGAAGGAAAAACAATAACGATCATTCTGTTATGGGTGCACAAGCTCGGGCATAGAAGGGGTTGCCCAAAATGGGCCACAACTCTGATTCTTGAATTAGTGGAGTACCAAGAGATCACATTGTTGGATAAGGAAACCACAAATCAGGAAAGTGCAATGGAAAAGAAATCAAGTGCCTAAAACTGTTTGGTTGAGTGTAGAAGCTACAAAAGTTACACTCATCTATTTAAGAAGATGAAGGTCGCATGCGCCATTTCTCATGTCACTCAAACAACCAGCAAAAATGTTACCTTCTGAACAAACGATAACTTGCTCCAAGAACAAAACACACATCAAGAATAACAGACCAAAATTTTTAAAAAGAAATTATTTTTGAAACATATTTTAGATGCATCAGAAGGTCCACAAGTTAAGTCACCATTGAACCTTACCTGTACATTGCTGCTACAAGGGCATGCCAACTTGATCCTGGCAGAAACAAGCATGCCGAGCCGTGCTCACAATCAATAATGAGAATCATTCCAATCTGGAATTCGGGGATCTTGTGAAAACACTATTTTGCCCAGCTTGAATCTGTGACTGAGGCTGTGGCTGTGACACGCTTTGGGGTGATTTTTCAAGCTGCGGCAGCGGATGGGGTGACTGCTTTTGTGTTAAAATAGGTTGAAGTGGTGAGGGGCGTTGTAACTGTGATTGTTGGTGCTGAATTTGCACCCCATTTCCTTGAGTTGCCAAGTTACCAGAAAACTGTCTTTGCACCAGACCATCACTTACTGATGGTGATGTCTCGTTACATGTACGAGATGGGCTGCTAATAGGAACTGATGGAATGGATGTATTAGTCATAGCAGAATCGCCTGGAGATTCCTGAGCTTGTTTACTCCCAACAGTACTGGCAGAAAATGAAAGAGGTAAACCGCTTGTATTTTCAACACATGATTTTGCAACACCTGCACTTAAATTAGGTTTGTTCACAAATTGCTGCTCCACTGGGGCAGTATCAGGTTGTGACTTGGCCGTGTAATCAGAATTCACTTGCCGTTTTGGCTGAACTGTCCTCTGAAGAGCAGGTTGAGATTGACTAATCGGCTTAATTGGAGGCTGAGAATGTCCTTGCAACTGTTGATGGTTAAGAGTAGGTACTGCCGTCGATGGAAGACCTTGGGATGGGCCTGAAGATGCTGGACTAGCAGAAACCACAGGAACCTGGCCTTCGTTGCCATCATCTAACTGTAAAGAATTCTGTTGTACTTGCTTGGGTGTTGCCGGAACAGTATTTACATATGATTTTTGATGTTGCAAATGACTCGAAGTCTGAGGTGAAGCCAGAGGTTTTGATGGTTGCATAATATTTATACCAGACCCTGAATATAAGCCCTGAGATTGCATCAAGTGCACAGCTTGCTCCCCTTTCTCAGCAACTTGGTTTCCAGGGTTAGCCGTAACGCCATTCAGATGAGATGGGTCAATGGGTTGATTCTGATGCATGACCAAGTTATTTCTCCCCATTCCTTTAGAAAGTTTAGCCTGCTGTCCAGGCTGTGATTGTTGGCGTTGTTGTGGATGTTGCCTACTGGATTGCTGATACTGTTGCTGAAGCTGCTGTACTTGTCTTTGACGTTGCTTTCCCATCTGATTCATCAATCCATTTCCACCACTTTGAGCATTCCGCCCAAGTCCTTGAGGTGATGCCTGATGCTTTTGCTGTTGCGATGACTGTGAAGATACATGAGTTATGGGAGATGGAGGAGTCAAAGGAGGCAATGATACAGGCTGAGAAGAAGATGGTGATTGAAGTGACGAAGCCTGAACAGATGATGCGGGTATCTGACCCGGAGTATGAACATGTGTCATCAATGCACTAGAAGAAGGAAGCTGTTGCTGTTGATTCTGTCTCTGCAACAATCTTTGTTGAAGTTGCCTGTCCCTGGCAATGCGTATATAGGCAGCTTGTTGCTCTGGAGTAGCAGAGTGATTTGCTCCAGAAAGATGTGCATGTGGACCACCCAGCACATGAGAATGTTGCTGTGGTATTGGATGCTGCTGGTGGTGATGTCCAGCATATGATTGAAGTGGTTGAGAAGTAGTCTGATTAGTGAAACCAGAGCTAATTGCACCAAAGTTAGGGACCCCTGGACTACTCGATTCTGGCAAGATCATCTGTCTTTGATGGTCTGAATTTTGCCCAGGCTGTACACAAAGAAATATCAAAAGAAGCTCCAAAGAATTTTAAAAAGAACAATGATAACTTTACAAGTATGTATGCAAACTTGAAAATCCACCCTATTTACCGTCCACCAAAGAACAAAGCTTCAAAAATCAAGGAGTCCACACTAAGATTATTGTGGATCTCGAGTCCACAGTAGAAGTTCCATTGTCTTTTTTACATCAGCAAATCTTTTTTTGCTAGTCAGAGGTTAAATTGCTTGATAATTATAGCTACGACATCTTCATACTCTTTCCTCTTCACTCAAACTCGTCATCTCCTAATTTTTTTTGCACATAATATTAAAATTATGTTTTGTGCTATTTTTATATATATATTTTTTAAATTCTTTTAAATTGATACTTCAGAGCTGACATTCAAAGACTAAATAAAGACTGTTCTGTGTCAATCGACAATCTACTTCATCCTCAATTGTAACACCCAAAACAAAATTTTACACATTTTAGTGCTATGATTATATATAATAAAATAATAAAATTTCATATCATTTTTACACTTGAATTCACATTCGGATCTCGGGTTTACAATTAAAATTGTGTGGACCTGGACCACTAAAGTTTTTTGGCTTTGCTTTAGTTCAGTTGAATCACTAATAATCCAACCCCCCCCCCCATTTTATGCCCCCCTAATTTTTTACCCATGTTTCGTCACTACTTGTAGCACGGACAGTTTAGCAGTATGCATCCTTCCATGCTGTCTCATAGTTCTCACTGATCTAACTACAATATCAAAGTCTTGATTCCAAATATATAGGGTTGAGTCATAAAAACCTGAAACGAGGAACATAACCCCATTCTGCGACCCCAAAATGCCCATCTCACCGGCGAAACACGTCCCCAGTGAACCATGTGCATAATAAAATAGGGCAACTAAATTGAATTGAAGGGAGCCCTAATCTTCAATGATCATTTACAAATATTCTTCTCTTCATTCTCATCTCTCATATGGTTCAACAAATCCTAATTCTTCATGTCATTCTTCAACACTGTTATATTGTTATACAAGTTACATCTTTCACTAATATAGAAGAAAAAAATATAGGCATATAGATTTTGTTAGAGTCATCTTAATGTATTATTACAAAATTTCAGCTTTCTTAATACTTACTTATATGTGATTTAAGATATTGCTGATCGAAGTCTTGGGTTGGAGAGCATGCAGGGCGAAAACATTATAGTATTAATAACAAAAGTACATTAAGGCAGTTAATGAGAAGTTCTGTAAGTCTTTAAGCAGCAGAAAAAGTAGAGGAAAGCATACTAACTCACCCTCACCATATGCAGTGCATCACGAGATCTAAAAATTGGATTCCCTTGACCAGAAGCTGTTCCAGAGTGTACATTCATATTGGTAGGTATCCCTCCAATATTGGAGGAAAGCATACTTCCAGAATTAAGCATAGATGATGATGGAGCTCCTTGAAGTCCTGGTCTTGAAGATGGCATACTTCGGCTCATTCCAGCCACCAGGCCACCACCGTTTCCACCAGGAAGTATGCGCACACCCCGATCAATTCCTGAAAGAGACCCAGAAGACAAATTTGACGGCTGAACATTTCTACCAGGTGGCAAATGATTGTACTGCTGAAGTCTTTGCTGCTCCTCCATTGGCATTGATGTCGACCTTGGGACTGGGTATCTAGCATCCCTAACCAAGCAAAAATTAACATGCTATGCTAGATTAAAAAGGTAAAATCAGAATCTTAGATCATTATGTAAACTACCGAGAGTTAGTGAACTGGGACGACTGAGGTGCCAAATTGTTACCAAGACCCATGCTTGGGGAACCTGGAAGACCCTGAATTGAGGAATTGAGCCCACTTTGCGGGTGCATCGATGGGCTAGCACCCTGATTTGGCAATGTAAAACCTCCAGTATGCGGGCCTTGAAACCCAAGTGGCATTACATCTTGGTTTGACACAGCAATATCACACAGATCATGTGGCCTGTCAAAATGGGAGAAAAGCCTTGGATTAAATACAAACCCAACAGTTATAACTCACACAGGCATTCAAAACCAATAAATTCCAACACACATTTTTAAAAGGTGAAAGTATAAAAACTCACGTGAGAATCACCCCATTCAAATTATTAGGAATGACCAGGGAGAGTGCCGCAACATGAGAACCATGAACAGGTGCTATTTGCTTCAGATCCTGAATATCATTCTTCACGAGCAAGAAAGCACAAGCTCAGAAAATTATAAAGAGGTGGTGATGAAGGCAAAAAGTATAGGACACCTAGTACAGCTCAAGAACTGTAAACAGTAACCAATAGGTCACTTTCTGCATAATCATGGGCATCGAAATAAAATACTTCTCTCACAATTTTTCAAAACAATCTTTTCAAAAATGCAACATCAAGAAGTCAAGTGATCCTATTTATAAACTGCAACTACATGTGAGGGATAGCATCAGCTATTAAGGTGCAATTCAAGAATGACTTTATGTTTGAACCAATTCAAAGTAAATCTCAAGTGAAATGAAATATTTACGAGGCATCTAACTATCCTTCTGTCAAGACTCAAAAGAATCCTTGTGTACTCAATCAGAATTAAGTTTACTTCCAATCTTGCTTAAAAAAAAAAAGCACATCACTCTTGTTTGTGCATCAGATGAATACAGGAATAACACCAAGGGGAACAAGAGGTCTAGAAAAAATCCCATACAGTAATAGCTCCTAAAAATTTATGGCAAAACTTCAGATGCTATCCTATTAACCACAAGTCCACAACACAATCTCAGGTCTGAATCAGTATTCAGGATTTACGTGACATGGAGAAATCAGATATTGAGAGCACAACAAAACATTAAACAATAGAATATATGTAATGTTTCAGCCTTCAGGACATCACTTAATCCAAAGGTTATAAATCATGACATAGCATCATCCCCATAAAAATACTACTTATTCCATATGAATGCACAAAATTGAGCTTAACAAAAGAAGAGTCGATCAGCCATTACCAATTATGCACCTACAAACAGCTATCCAACTGCCTGTAATCAAATAGTTAGATAACTGCTGCAGTGAAGGAAACTAGGAGTGAGCATACAATTAAAGCAGCTGGCCAGTGTTGCTATAACGTTCATCGTGAATATCTGATGCTAAGCGTTAAACTTACTTTATTCATGCATAGGGAAAGAAGTGTGATTAAAAAATATTGGCTGAATGAAGCACCATAATTGTGACTATGAAATCTATAGGAAAAGAAGAATCATAATTCATAATAGGCTAATGAATAGCTATAATAGATTAATAAAGAATAAAAAAAAGCAGATAAAGAAATAAATAGTCAAGGTCAATAAGCTTCAGAATAGTCAAATGCAAATTAGCAAACCCATCAATCACTCAAGAAGGCTTTAAAGAGGCTCATCATATTATGGGGTAAAGAAGATCAGGTCACTGATGCAGTCCGGGTTTAATAGAATCAGTGATGATTGACCTTAGTTCCTTACTCAAACACTCATAAATTTATTCACCTCATCACAATAAAAAAAAACAAAAATAATAATTCCTCTAGCATTAAATATACGCATAATACGATACCTGTTTCTTACGGTAATGCAACTGCTTTCCAATAAGAATTATCTTCTCAAAATGAGACTTAATAGTGTCCTCCTCCATCGGTCTCTGCAATTGCTGAAACAATTGCCTTGCACTGCCCTGCATATATCAAGTAGAAAAGATTCACCAAAAGTACACTCCCCCAAGTCCAAGCCACAACAAGGAAAGAATCACAATTACAAGCAATGCAATTTTATACTCCCTCCAATTCACTATAATTGTCACATTTCCTTATTTGGCAAATTCATATCAACAGTCACATTTCCTTTTTTGTCAATTTTTTTTACTTAAATACCCCATGTTCACACAAATAATTTACTACTTACAATACCCTAACTACCACCTTTACAATTAATTAATCAATTAAAATACCCCAACTACCTTTTTAGTGGACCCCATACAACTCTTAATAACCGTGCCCATGCAAAGGTGACAATAAAAAAGACTTGGAGGGAGTATTGGACTATTGGTGAAGAGGGGAAAACAACCACATTTAAAGTATAATCGACTATAAATAGCAAGGTAATTGCCTTTGGTATCCCTGGTAATGTCGAAGGATAAGGTTGAGAAGATCCGGAATCTTCGGCACTATCAGCACCATCGCCAGGAGTCTGATCCATCAAAACTTTGTGTCGTTCCTTGCATTCTTCAGGTTTCCGGAAAATACACTGAACAATAAACCAAATAAGCAAATTCTCTTCCTAAAGAGAATGTAATAATTAGAAAATATATCTAAGAGGTATAACGTAAAATAATTTGTATAAAAAAAATCTCAAGGAAAGACAAGTTTCAAGAGAGATATTAGGGGCTAGGGATGATTTGCGGATAATATTATATGGGTTTCGAATAGCATCCCCAATTGGTATAGGTATAAATTTATATTGGTATGAAAAGTCCTACCAGTCATGAAGAGTGGTAGGTGGTGGGTATGAGTTCTTACCCGCCCATATCCACCTGACCAGCCCCATACTCAAACAACCCATCCCATACACGTTCGCCCCATATCTGCAATGTACTACTTTATATCACTTTTGTATAATTTTATAAAAACTATTTGACAAAAATTTAAGGATATTAAATTTTGTATATTTTTGAAAGAAATTAGATATACAATAAAATTTGTACAGAATTGTAATTATAAACATATATTGCGGACTTGGAGTGAATGTGAGGCGGGTATAAGGTGCTATCCCATGATGGATATAACAAGTTGGCAATAGTGGGTGCGGATGGGTTACAATGCGTACCCATGTGGGCAGGCGTGTGTATGAAAACTTTACCCACCATAAGTAGTGAGTATGGGTATAGGGGGGCATACCACACCCGCCAGCCCATTTTTTTCATCCCTAGTTAGGGGGGATGCAAAACCAATCATCATATAAAAAGGCTAATACAATAACCATTTATCCACGTGTCACGCTGTGACAGAAAATATTATTGCCCATATATGTTGACCGTATAGTTTACTACTGATCATTTATGACACTATTAAGAAAATTGGTCATGTAAATTGTTACTGCTATATAGTAAAAATCCAAAACTTAACTGAATTTATGGTAATATATAAGATGCTACAATTACAAAGCTCTAATTAAAACTTCCCACATTAGGTCTCAAATTATGCATTGAATCATGTTCTTTTATCATATATTACAGATATAATAACTAAAGAATGAAACAGATTTGATACATGTCTTCTCATTAAAACTTTGTACGCATACTTTTAGGGTAAAATGGGAAATGAGATTATTTAAGATGTTACTAAATCAAATAATTATCAAGCAACTTGGAATAAGTAAGCTAATAGTTGCAATTATGATTTTCTTGCCAAAACCACAAATCTATACGACGATATTGAATGCAAATCCAAAGCAGAGATAAAACAAACTTTTTTCCATGTTTATTAAAAACAAATGGTGTATGCACGGCATGGGTATCTATCCGGTTACCTTGAATCGCAAAGTACTGTTAATAGCATCACTAACAAGCTCCCAGTTTGGACCCATATCATGAACAAGCACAATAAGCGCCTGGAGAAAAATGAGTAAAAATTCAGATAAATCCGAATGATAAACAAAAATAGAGCGGATGGAAGAAGTAGAGAAGAAAAAAAACCTGATCTTCAAATGAAGACCATGGGCTGCCTGAACCAGGCTGTACAGCAGGCACCTACAAGATTCATCA
Source organism: Amaranthus cruentus (assembly GCA_019425755.1). Taxonomy (NCBI): domain Eukaryota; kingdom Viridiplantae; phylum Streptophyta; class Magnoliopsida; order Caryophyllales; family Amaranthaceae; genus Amaranthus; species Amaranthus cruentus. Next base: position 17,185,932 of record CM033458.1, on the reverse strand, counting down.
ATTCATGTTATAATCACATGAACACAAGAAAAAACCAACAACAACAACCCAGTTTAAATCCTACTAATATGGTCAAAGGTTGTCCATCCATAAAGCGGAAAACACCATAGTCAAAACTAGTCTAAAGGCTGTTTCTTCATACTATATTCATATGAATTATTTCAAAAGACAAACTGATAATAAACAGAAAAAAGATGACAATAAACATTAAGACATGATTAGGCGCACCAGCACATTCTTAAAAAATTACCTTAAGTGCTTTAGCTTTTCTAATCCTATCCCGGACTTGCACTTTAAGTATTCTCTGGCTGGAAATGTTACTTTGCGAAGTAACTGGCGAAGCAATTGGTCCACTTATGGGCATGTCAAATGCATTTTCGGAGTACTTCAATGTCTTTGGCTTCTTAGAATGTTGGGCAAACATAACTAAATATGAAAGATACAAATATATGTAATAACTATAAGTTTACCTGTACAAAATATATATACGAAAGAAGAAAAAACTGGAAAAAAACTAATGGCTTACCGCCAGTCCCATTGGACTCAAGAGGGCAATCCAGTCTTTTTCGCACATGATCCTTCTGCATAACAAAAGACAATGTCAGATGTTTATCACCAGGCCCAACTCTAACTATGATCAGAATGACCACACACAAAAATCAAACCCGACATAAATCAAGAAACTAGCAAGAAAGCATGTCTGTTAAAGCAGATATAAAATTTTAGAAACTTGCAAGTTGCAAGATTTCTTGTATGGCACTTTACTTAGCCATGTCATGTATCAATACACAACTAAAAGTCTAAAGTACACACATTTTGTAAGGACATATGTTTGAGTTGCACAAACAAGCCATAGAAGTGTATGGACTATAAAAAGAACTACTTCAGTAGCTAAGTGAATTGAAGCTATTGCCTCATAGAAGTGAAAGGAATCATCATCAGAAATAAGTTGGTAGACAAAATCCAAAGAAACGCTAGATGATCACTGGTAGGCAATATGGTGGTAGAACCTGCATGCAATTTTGCAGGGAAAGTCCAGTCATCCATGCCAATATCCATCGTAATGCTATAGTATCCCCACAAATCCCACAAACCGTTTCTTCATTACAGATTTTTGTCAACGAATCATCATCATACTCGGTGGCAGCTAACATATACTATCCTTAATATGCAACACTTCTCAAAACATGCATACCAGAGCCAATATAAATTGTTAATTGTTCATATCTCCAATTATACATAAGTAAAATGTATAAAAAGTTATATTATTAAAATTATATATTGAGAGAAAACTATGAAAATCTCATTATATATGACTAAATATTTTGTTAAGAGATAATTCACAAAAGAAGATCAAGAATAATGTAAAATTCAAGGTGTTGCAAGTAAAAAAAACACTTAAGATGGTATATCACATAACATATAGTTAAAAGTGGGGCATCATCACCAATCACCATGACATTTTAAAGGTATTTTACAGGCAAATTCATGAATCTATTACCAATATCATTGTTTAATTCAACTTACCAGGCATGCTGTTATCAGAGATAAATCTTTTCAAGGGAAAGTATGATAAAGAAGGATCAACAAACTGAGGGATCTTTCTAGAACTCAGGCTTAAGAGGAACTTCCCAGGCATGGCTAAGGCTCTCAAAACAATAACTCCAGGGTATGCCATGGATACTAAATTATATCATATTGTGGTGTTAGGGATTCATATCATCAAACTCACCAGATTTTCTTTGCTTTTATCAGGTTAGATAATAGAACATCTCGCCATCTCATAAAAAACATGCATAAAAATATAGAGATAGATCTTCAAAAAAATACGAATCACCTGTTCATTGTGCGCAGAAGGATCAATCTGCCACCCCGAGTATGCTGAACTCTGTAAAAAACAGGAATTGAAAATTTTGCAACAATAAGTTAGGACAGATATTGAAAGTGAAATGTTCAAGTTAGATCAAATAACTCAGTAATCAGTATCTACTTTTACTAGTTACCTGATTCTTAATTTTCTTCTTTTTCTTAGTCTTTGTTAGAAATTCTGTATCATATAGAGACTGCTTGTCAAAGTCCAAAGGAGAATCCACCTCAGATCCTCTTGCCGCATTAGCAGCACGTGGAGTGCTCAGATCATCCTGAAAAGAGTTAGTATCTCCACTGGAAGCATCTGTCCTGTTTGGCATTGGGGAAATGCCAGCAGACCCAACCCCAATAGGACCAGTGACTCTCTGCCTCGGGGCAGTTCGCACCCTTTTTATGGGAATAGACCCAGTATTGGAATTGATGGCAGGCCTTTTACTGGGCAACAAGGGTCCGTTTTTCTCCAGGCAGCGCCCATAGCCAATTTCTACACCAATATCATATGATCTAGGAGCATTAAACTTCATATTTTTCCGTTTCTTTTTATGTAGTCGTTCACCATCAAGTGATCCTAAAATATTCACATGTTTTCCATCATCTTCTTCCTCATAGTCATCCTCTTGATATCCAATTTCTGTAGGTATGTAAGTGTTAAAAATATGCAATTATTCAAAGGCGGCGAAAAAATTTGTAATGATGAGCAGTACCTTCAGTTGGCTCATACATAGAAGTATCAACTTCCTCTTGTATACTGTTTCTTGCCCTCTGAATAAGTCATGAGTGCAAGTATGCACAAAAAGAAAAGGTTATACGTCCCTTTAAGAAACATGTTTATAGGGGGGAAAGAAATCAAAATATCAATAACAAAGCTCAATCATTCTAGAATTATTTTGCAGTACTGTCTGAATCATTATATCACAAATGAGATAGGAAGGAAAAAAAAAAAAAAGAAAGAAGAAAATAGCTAACTGCACTCCAAAATAATTCCCTCACTGCTAAGCTATTTAAGATGTAACTCGGATCAAATAACTAAATATCAGCAATAAGAATTTAAGATCCCATTAACAAAGACTAGACGGGTATACCTCAAACTCTGCCATATATGATTCAATTGATTCTCTGTAGGTCTCCATTGCACCAGGTGGAACCACATAGAAGAGATTTTCCTAGAGAAGGTTAAAACAAACAGAAAATAAGGCATCTTATAAAGAGTCACAAACACAGTACTAACTACTATACATGCACATCATTATCGGCAAGTATCAATAGCAGCTAGCAGCGCCCGATACTCATTTTACTGGACTCTTCATTCACCTTAAGTACAATTGCACATGATAGTCCCAGAAAGGAGAAAGAGCCCCTACCATCACCTGGACTCTAGAAAACTAATGAACTCACTAGAGCTATCCAAAACAGAAATACACAGCCCCATATATATCCATCAAAGCATCACAAACATATCAAACAGACAAGGCAAAGTACATAACAGAGTTACAAAAGCAGAGATGTCCTAAAGTTCTACCAGATGAGAAAGCAACCATATTTGCACACCTTGATATTAAGAGTCACAAGTTGTGATGAATTCCCACCCCATAATCCAAGATAGATGGCCATGTGTCTTGAAACCATCAGAATGATCTATACCAATCAATAAAGCATCGAAAAAACAAACATACCTCTGTAAGCTGGTCTTGCCACAAACTTTCTGTTGAACCAATATCACAAGGTACATCTGGAAACTCTAAACAATCAACTTTGACATGGTGTGGTAAATTGCAATTATATTTCAAAAATCTAACAGCGTATCCAAAGACAGCGAGGTCCTGTTTTTGCCCGGTAGATTGCTGTTTTTCTTCAGAAGCCACATCCTGGTCAACAACAATAAAGTTCAGAAAGAAATAAGCACTTGAAAGCATTGTTTCTATATAATAACAAAAACCATTAACATGTACGACATAACAGCAACATCCCATCACCCCAGCGCCAATTCATTAACACCAAATAGAATTATAAAGTCCAATTTTTATCATTGACTCATAAAATCATGTACTCTGCTAGGTTTGCATACATCAGATCCCGAACACCGCTAGGACGGACTTCGGAGCCATTTAATGGTATTTGGGTAACGGAATGTTGATGTCGTATAAAAATAATATCATCCAAGATAATCCGATCACACAAAATAGACCAAAATGAAATCTTACTCATTTATTTGAAAACACAACAAAAAAAGGAAACAAAAAAATGCAGACATCCTTTGAAAAGATCACAACTACTCAAACTACAGGAAGGGAAGAGAAAGTACATCACAACAAGTTAAGTAAAACATCATAATGTAAATTTTAGCAGATATGCTTCAGATCCAAGTTCACATTATTTCATTTCTAAAACTACACAGCATTCTGGTTAAAGAAACGGGGGCATTGTTACAACTCAAGCACCGAGGACAGTACACTCACCCTACAAATATCAAAAACTCTTTACATCCAACTTACTAGACAGCACGTCAACCAGAAAAAATTATGAAAGTTGATTAGAAAATCCATAACTGCCCTTGTAAACAATGGCTGTAAAGCATCAAGGGGAACTACACAATTTACTACTACACATGAACAGACACGAGGTTATTTATAAGGGGGGAAGAATAAAAGCAGCCTTGAATTTGGAACCTCCAAAACTAGATATGCGACCGGCTAAAGTGGGACACAGGGGAGTGGCAAGTTAAATTCAGATTACCTGGATAAACCACATATAATGACAACACAAAATAGAGTAGGTTAACAATAACCAACCCTTAACCTCACATAGGTTGAAGACGCTTTAGTAGCATTAGGGCATGGAAATGTACTTGATTCGAATTTCAGATGTGGAAAATACATAATAAGTTGACAGACAATACCTTATCAGAACCACCAACAGCACCCTTAGTGGGTACACTTTCTCCTGCCCCTGATGAAAGAACAAGGTTACATTTCTCTGACTGAGAATAGGCAACACTCTCCGAGAGAGAACTAGCTGAATGCCAAAAATCCATCACAGCCTTTGCCAAGGTTCGGGCAACACTTTTCTGCTTCCAGCACTTACTTTGTTTCTGCATCTTTAATCGAGAAGCAAAGGCTGCGCGGTGACAAATTTGAGCCGCAGCAGTCATCTTCCAAACACGTTCCTATGTAAATTCCGAAGTGAAAAAAATGAGATGATAATGATAGAGTACGTTAAAATAGCTTCCTGAAGGGTTGTGCAATGAAACATATAAACTCAGGATTCACAAGGAGGTAGCTAAAAGGCAAAGGAAAATCAAAACGCAGCAAAAAGAGTTCTATTAGACAAACCTGTGTAAAATCATTTGCAAGCCAAATCATCTCTTCAATGACAAAATCCCATTGAGACTTACATCGGCTCTCCCTCGACATCAAACCAACCGATAACTCTGCTATTCTTTTACGTTTAGCCTGTACAAAGACCAAAAACCACTGAAGAGTGAAACGCAAAGCTATGCATGTGTCGCATTCCAAACTGTTAGTACCGAAACTGTACAAAAACTCAGTTAGAAACATTGAATTGATGTTTCTCGTATCTTGTTTGCATTAATAGAGAAAAACTTATCTTTTTAGTCTGTTAATGTTATTGTTCATGTTTTACTTTTGTGATACAAGACATGATTTATGACTAGTGTTATGCTTAAAATTCTTTCTTATGATCAATTTATTTGGATAACATGATGGCCCGATCTCAGCTTATCTTAGATAAAACTTCGATTCCAAAGATTCCAAAACACTAGATTGATGTTTCTCGTTTCGTTTCTTGTATTAAATCAAACTTCGTTTTGTGTAACATTGCCAAAAACCCGAAGCCCACCCAAAGACCAAGACACCATGAACAAGAGAACTTAGAAATCACCTCTATGATCCGCGCCTCTTCCAATACCCTGTCCTCATGTGCCTTATCAACCTGCTTCTTCTGGCTTTCACTAGAAGTATGAGGATTCAAAGTGGAAGGTGGTACAAGTAAATCATTCTTATTAACCTCGTGAGAAGGTTCCATTGAGGAATGTGTACTCACTGGACAAGAACTCTCTGCTGTGGGAACGGAATCATTAATGAGACAATGCTTTTTATCTGATTTTGTCGCAGCCTGCTCAACTGGTACTAGCTTCTCCAAATTAAGACACTCAGCCTTGTCTCTTGAAGAAAATCCATCTATGCTAACTACTTTCTCTTTGTCAGCAAAACCATTGACTTGGTGGCTGACAAAATTCTGATCCTCCTTAACACAAGAAGCACTTTCCACATGATTGATAGCAAGCTTTTCATATAGCCTTTCATCATCGACACTAATAGATTTATCCCCAAGAGGTAGCTTGGGCTCCATGGGGGCCCCATTACATTCTATATTCTTTTTAGTATACAAATCACTCTTAATATTTCCATTTCCATCTACACTAAAGCTAGTATGGGTGCATGAGGACCCAAAATCTAGACCTTTGGTTAAAACTACATTCTCACTAATATGAGCATTGTCTAGTGTTGACGTGCCCTCCCCATTGATCTTACCGGACTCATCCAATTGTGCAGCACTTTCGATACCTTCTTTTTTCTCTGTATCAAAACAAGGAAGATCTTTCGCATCTGCCGCAACTATATTTCCATTTCCTTCAACTAAATTTTGCTCAACAGTATTTGTAGCAGCAGTAACATCATCGGCTTCTAGACTTGCTTTTGTTAGTTCTTTTTGTGTTACCTTTGAAGTCATCAGCTTACCTTCAGAAACTTCACTGTCTCTTAAGGTTGTAGATAAATGCAGAGCATGTGCACCATCAGACTCTACTTCAAGCTGATTTTCAGATACAGCAGGTTTGGAAAGCATAGCATGTCGACCAGGCAAAGAATTAGGTCCACCCCGAGACACCATGTCGTTGGAACTTGATCGAGGACCACCATCACGGTTTGGCCTAGACCGGTTTCTTCTCCTATATGCTTGACTTCTTTTGGGGTTGAATATAGGAGAATCTTCAGACTCCTTGACATTTTGACTCCCATCAAGCTGAGATGAATGCTCAGGAGTGATACTAACTCTTGTAGGATGTTTAGACTTTCTTTCAATTTCAAGAATTTCATTCTCACCATCGAAGTTATCAGCACTATTTGGTTCACAGGTTGTAGTGGCACCCAATCTCCCACTACTTTCAACAGAATCTCCATGAGGTGAGGCAGTCAATGCAAAACTACCTTTTGCTTCACTACATCACAATTAAATCAATAAAGTAACAAGTGAGCAGTCAATCTTGTCCATACTTCACAAAGAAAAAAAGTTTTAGGAACTACCTAGTCAAAATCTGATCTGGGTGTTGATATGTGTGCGAGGTAGATTGGACACTTACTGACGCTGCATGACCAAACTTGAAATCTAGAGGGTTTCCACCCTGCAAAATATAACTGCGTCAACAATCCGATGATTGGAACAGAAATTTGTAAGATCAGCAACATAGGCTAGGATGGATGCAATGAAAAGGATTATAGATCAACTTACTTTCTCAAGAAACTCAAGTTCTCTCCTTCTCTCCTCTCGAACATCATATTCTAGCCTGTCATAAATGGAAAACCATATGTAGGAAGAAACCATAGTAGCTAAAACAACGCAAAACAGAAGGCTGTATTGAAAAGCCAATCCCAGTAAAAACATATCTTACCGTAGCTCAGCCTGTGCTTTCTCAATTGCTGCTCGGCGTGGAGAGGGTTTGCAACCAATAGCAACTCCACCATCAACAACTCCTCCCATGGAATCAACCTCAGCATTTACGAGGAAAGTAGATCCAGAACTAAATCCATGCATTCCTCTCAAAAAGCTAAAGTTGCCCCACTTCCATTGGTTTAGAATCTGATTAACTCTCTAAAATGAACAAAAATCATTACTCTTTTTACAAACTTTTAAAAAGAAATAAAACCAAAAAAAATGAAAAACAAGATGACAAAATGAAAGTCAACAACACCAAAGTCTTCATTCCATCAATTGGAAAAAAGAAAACAAATAAGATGGCAGAAAAAAAAGCAGGGGAATTGTTCTCAGTTCGCTTTAGTCAAACAAACCATAAAAAAAAAAATAAAAGTTCAACTGTTGTCTAATAAAACCAAAGATTTACAATGGTTAGCTTATAACCAGAGTTGCATCCACCTGTTGAACCACATACACGTACCCTACAGCTAAAAACACTAGATCATTATCATTGAATAAAACAAAAAAGAATTGGGAGGGTAGTGAACTAGGGTCAAAGAGAAAAAAAACAGCACGGTAACCACAACATAGCCACAAACTACAATGAATAACATATATGAGTATAAATGAACAGCCTTTTTCCACAACAATATGCTGCAGGCCTGCAATCATTCATCACTAATATCATGTAGACAAGATAATGTTTTGAATCTATTAACTTTTATTGTGTACTTAACTTTAAGAAAAGTCACCTTAAGCACTAGCTCAACAGTTAAAAGATAATCTCCAAGTTAAATGTCTATATAAATGTAAATAAACATCTAAATTCTAGATTGACACACATCCAAAACCCCCCCAACACGCATGTACACCTACAGGTGAGATCTAATGGAAAAGACATTAAGATGAAAATCCAAGAGAGCTCTAAAGCATAGGATGAATGGTAAGTCCAAATCTTTTTGCTGTACCTCATTCAAGCATATTAGAAAATATGTTCAGCCTTTTCTGATAAATCAGCATAAACGTCTTAAAATAAAACTAATGGACCCCAAAAAAATCTCTCAACTCTGTCCACAACAATCCTCTTCTCTTCAGCCCCTACACATACATCATATATATTCCCCCTCATTTCCCTCTACCAGAGGGCCTTATCTTTGACAACTTAGTATCCATAAGTTAATGCAAACAACATCTAACAACTCACTATCAAAGCAACCAATCAAGGGACCAGGCATTTATGGATTTCCTTAGCTTCAAATTATCACAACCTAAGTGAACAGGAAAATTCAAAAAAATTAAAAATAACTTGGAAATGAAGCATCATCAATTCATCAGTTACAAAGTTGCCTATTTAGCCAACAATGGCCCACTCTAGCTTCAAAATAACTATATATATATATATGTGTGTGTGTGTGCGCGCGCGCGCGCACGTGCGTGTGTGTATGCTTGATGCAAAAATATATTAGGCATGTTCACCTCAAGCTTAAAAGTGAGAAGAAAAGTTGAATGGCCAAATACAAAAGATAGAGAGATAGAGAACAGGAGTACAGTAATGACTTTAGGAAACCAACAAATAACAGCTTATTAAACCTTCATTAAAAGGCTTGCGAATAAACGAGCTCTACTAATGACTTGCTAACAATTGTGAAACTAAACTAGAGAATGGGGACAAGAATAGGAATGAAGTTCTTAAAAGAAGGGTTGAACAATCATTTTAAGAAGCTAGTACATGTGAGAAAAGGTATCATGTTATTCCTATGTTAAGCGTCAAGACATAAACACATACATATATCTAAAATAAGTAGGCATTAATCCTAGAACAATAAACATGAGACGCACAAATACTTAAGCATTCAACAAAATTCATTAATTGAATACAACCACCCAATCCAGATGGTCATTATGTATGTAGTGTAGTGCAGGGATCTAAACTCAATGACATTAAAAACAGAAAGCAAACCTATCACAAGCAACAACCACCGTCACATATAAGTTGGGAAACACGCATCTAATATTACATCGTAAAAATCAGGAGCTTAACTCTGCCATGTACTGCTGAGGTATATTTAGGTTGACATCAATGTTTTATTAATGAAACAATAAAGAATACTATAGGCAAACATAAAACTCACTGCATTGGATTGACTCTTAAATGTTAATACACAAAAGATATAGTAGTCCCCCTTCTTTGCATAATTAATATGCCACGTTAGTTAAGTAAATAAAACTTGGTATAAAATAGCATATTATGTGCACTTCTTATGTATATAAGTTGGTGATGATGTTTGCCGCCAACTATAAAAAATCTTATAATAACTTAAAGGGTAAAGTTGTGTACATCTGATGCCACTAAATGGGTTGGAGTAATGGTATCTTGCATAGCAAAGTAGGAAACATCAGTCAGCAGTCAACATACACTACTCACAAAATACAACCAATACTAAGTGCACAAAACTACAAACTTGAATAGTACTAAGGTGGAAGAGAGGCTACTTATACTATACTACCAACAAAATAAGTTCAAAATCAAGCATATGAGCTAGAATAGATGATAATTCCTAGTAAAAATACCAGAAATAAAAAGCTAATCAGAACAACATATTTCACACAAGTAAATTGCACCCAAAAGGTAACATTTCATACATATATAAGTGAAACTAGAACTGGCGCAAAAATTAGCTTCACTTTACATCACCAATATTCTCAAAAGTATATTTACATTCAATGCCACACATTAAAAACTCCAAACTACAAAGCACTAACAATATGACAGCAATTTATGGTAATCCCAACAAAAATTGAGCAGCATAATTGCATGAAGAAGCAATTTTCCACATCACGCGACGCATCAACTGAACAAAAAGGGCAATATCAAGACCAATTGAACACAATTAAATTTCCCCTAACCCTAATTCCCGAAACATGATTACAATTTCTAGGGTTTGCGAGTAAAACGAAAAAATAGGTCAAAATTGAGGGTCGAGAGGATCACCTGAACAAAATAGAAGACCCACAAAACCGCGAAACCCTTAAATAAAAAAGCTTCGGACAACAAAAGGCAAAAATGAAATCCGTTTGCCCTAATTAAGACGAACTAGGGTTTTTTTAGGGCTTGCGAAATGAGCAAAATTGAATCTTCGCCTCTTTAACCAAACGTAATCGAGTACCCAAATTGGATGAAGTTAAGGAAAATTTAGCTCTTGAATTGCTCGACAAAAATGTGGAATCATGCAAACACGTCCTGAAAATCGAAGTAATTTTTGCTGTTTTTGTTTTGTTTTTGTTTGTCTCCCCTCTCAGAAAAAAATAGCTTTTCGACCTCGACGTTGTTTGTTCCCAATTTCAAAAAAAATAAAAAAACTTTTGTTAAAAAATTAATTATTTTCCTCGTGTGTTTTTTTCTCCAAACAAAAAATAAATGAAAATGTTTGTTTTTCCATGTGTGATCTATTGCGAATAATTCATGCTATTTATTACAAAGGTTGAATTATTTAGAAATATTCAATAGTAGGAATTATTCATAATTGAATTATTTAGGACACTTTTTTTCTTTTTAATAGTATGTAGGTGTTTTCTCGTAACATACACGATGTATTTAAAACAAATTTTTAAGTCATTATCATTATTATCACCATGTTCAGTATACTTTCTTGATATAAGTAATGATTTAGATCTGGGAGGAATAAAAGACAAATGACCATAACTCAATCAAAAGGGATAAGGAGGTTACAGCTAGTGAAATTTTTGGGCTCTAGAAAGACCTATCACATTTTCTTAGGTCGGCCACAATTTTTTTCCCATCAATTGTGATGTATTTCACCTTTATCAAAGTTGCATCAATAACTCAATATTCTTACTTTGAAAATGCATAAATCATCTCAATCTATTTTTACGCCCCTTTGTAGTAAAGGATGCAACCTTTAGCTTCTCCTTTCAAACATTGAGTCATTTTACTATTTGTTAGTTCTTATTATCTTCTCAACTAGTCAACACTCTGCCCTACACAACAAGTGGTGTTATAAAAACTACTCGGTAAAATTCAACTTTTAAGTCTTAACCTAGTTAAGAATCTCCTATCATACAAGACTTCAATAAATGCTCTTCATTTAAGGCAACTTGAATTACATGCATTACATATTCATCAGATTCTCCATCACTTTAAGTTTTCTAATCATAAATATTTAAATTTAACTTGTACGACACAACATTTTCTCAAACGGTCACATTAGATTCTCCCACTTTCATATTCCTACTAAAATACATTACATGTATTTTGTTTTAGAGTAACTTACTCACAATCCTTTGCCTTTTAGAGTCATCCTTCAATTCTATAGCTTTGTCACTAATTCCTCTATAAGCACAATATCTTCAACAACTAACATGCACCAAGGAACACTTTTGCGAATAAATTTGAACAACTCATTTAGTATTATACTCACCCATATTTTGATAAAATGTCTCATTTGTTTTTATGCACTATTCACCAATCACTATTGGTTTGTTTTTTAATTTATATTTTACAAATTAAAATTCTAGTCAAGTAATATTTTATTTGATTCGCCTCAATATAAATTTCACTAATATCACTTCTTATTAATTGTTTACAAGACACAATCATAAAATTCTATAATTTTGCTGCTAAATGACAAATGACAGTCTCACCAAATGCTTTAGGATTATTGGTCCTTCAATAGTAAATCAATTTATTTATAAAAATACATTAATTTAAAAAAAACATAGCTTTCAGAAATTATTTTTACATTAATCTAATAATTATAACATAACACATTAAAATACTGGAATGGGAAAATAATAAACCTTCCAAAAATATGTTAGTAAGAAAATATTACTATATATTTTCCTTTATTACTGTATATACAGACAAATTGATCAATAGCTGTAAGAAAATATTGCATATCACAAATAAAAACAGCCAAAAAACAATTAATTTCCTATAATAAGCACAGGATCACAATACTTTCCTTTTATACTAAATACAATATAATATTAAAAGTCACATTTCAAATATGTAATTGCACAATAATTTAAAAGTTATATTTCAAATTAAAAAATTCATTCTACAAAACTCCGTGCGATGTACGGATTTTATACTAGTTGGAGATATTTAAAATTTAAATAGTGAGTCGTAAAGTGTGCAAAACCAAATATAACATTTGATTAAAATCCAATAGATTATCAATACAAAAGGGCTTTAAGTAAATCCTTATTTGCAAATCTTATAGTGGTTAAGGACACAATTATCCCACATATGACTAAACAGTGAATGCTAGTAGTGATCATATTTTGCCTTAATATACCTCAATGATACTTCTTTAACCTTGTGGCTAGCTATTTCATATAATGGTTCGAGTACGCTATAATAAGCAGGGGCCAAGTCATAATTTTCAAATTGGAGGAGCCAAAAACACCAAATAAAATAAATATTTAATTATGTTAAAATTGTAATTATTATTTAATTATCAATTTAAAATAATTATTACAAAATATTTAATTTATAAAATGTATGGATTTGAACCACATACCCAAAAGTTTTGCAATTTTTACTTGTTGATCAATAACCCTTTCTAGATTTTTTGACATCTATAATATTGAAGAGGATACTAATTGAGGTGAGCAAAATAAGAAGAGAATGAGAAAGAAGACAGTGAAAAATGTAGAGAAAATAAGAGGAGTGTTGTTTTCTCATAAATAATCTTACTCATTTATTCGCATTTAAATTATTTATTTTTAGTGTGAAAAATTGACACATAAAATTTCGTACAAGTTTACATTTTGAATCAAACAGTTATGATAGCTGACTTTATAATCAAACCATTATGAATTTCCCAAGCTAACGCATAACGCACTTCATAAAAGCACCGATGTAAATAATACATTACGAAGAAAAACACAATTTAAAAACTCGGATGTATAAATCCGAACCCGAGTGACCAATCCATGAAGGGCAAATACTTAACCATGAAACAAAAAAAAATCAACTTCTATACTTTAGACATTTTACCAATATCCATACACAAAATGAGACAAAAATCTATAAATACAAAGAAAAAAATATAGTAATCAATTCTTGTCCTTCAATATCAAAGAATTATCATTACATCTAATGAAAGATCTGAGTTCCTTTGCTTGACTGGTCATTCCAGCCATTGTATAAGCTTTAATCATGGTTCTATAAGTAATCATATCAGGTTTACATCCTTTGTTCTTCATCATCTCAAGAACCGCCTTCATTTCAGCTAAACGTTCCATCCTTCCATACGCATCGATCATACAGTTGAAGAACACATTATCCAAAGTTACATCAGTATTCTCGATAAATCGTAAAAGGCTTGCAATTTTCTCGGCATTTCCTGCTCGTCCATAAGCCTTCACTAGTGAGCAAAACGTAACACAATTCGGCTTAATTCTTTCTGACTGCATCAATCTGAACAAAAATTCCATTTGCTTTAAATCACCCGCTCTTCCGAATGCATCTATTACTACATTGTAGGTAACGATTGTCCAGGAGTAGTGATATTTCTGCATGTATTCCATGACCGCGCTCATCTTTTCATAGTTCTCGGATTTTCCATATGAATCTAAAAGTATGTTGAACGTTCTGACGTTGGGTTCAATGCCGGCACCTTGGAACTTCTCGTAACATTTCTCCATCATCTCGATTTGACCGCTGTTACCGAATGCTCTAAGTGTAGAATTCATGGTCCATACATCTGGTTTACAATGCTGATTGCATAGCATTTCTGCAAGTATTGACTCCATTTCTGCAAACCTTGTATGAAATAGAAGAAACTAAATAAATCCCATCTTCATCATGACTATGTCTTCGCTAATCTTATCACGAATCACGAGTCGTAAAAAGAAAATTACAGTCGGGTTTGAGCTACTTATATGGGTCACTTTGAGCGAATCGTGAATTATGCTACACTAAATGGTTGCATGAAGGCGGAGTCAATTTTGTGTGATTCGAGGAAAAGCTACCGGAAGAAAGGAATTCACTATTTCCAACCTTACATCAAGGGAAAATTGTGAACATTTCTCAAAAGTAATAACATCTCGAAAGCTATAAACAATATTTTTCAAAGATTTGCTCAATTTTTCACCAGGAGTTTGCATTTTGCAAAGACTTGAAAATTTTCAAAGGGATATAAAAGGTTTCATACATTCATTTTACCACACTCAAACCCAAATTTATTTTTCAAACATTTAAGTATAAGCGAACAAAGAGTAGGGCCACATTCCTCTAGTCCGATCTTTGAAGATAGTACAGATATGGATTGTCCGTTACCTTCCCTCACACAGACCCTGTTTTCTAGCGGAATATTGGATTGATGATGATTATGATGATGAACAAAGAGTAGGGCAAGGGCAAGGGCAAAGGCAACCTACTATTTGGTATGACCGTATGAGGGGTATACACGGGAAGGCATTTAGGCAGAAAAAACAGATTAGATAATAGATGAACAAGGCAATGATCATATTATCTAAATTTATAGCTAGCAACTAGAATTTTAAAAAGTATATCCACAAAAACCATCTGTTTAAAAAAAAAGACAAGATATGAGATAGAATCCACGTACTTTCCTGCTTTTCCGTAAGCATCAATCAGCGTATTATATGTGACAGTGTTGGGTCTGATCCCCTGAGACACCATATCAGAAAGCAACATTTGGACTTTATCAAAGGCAAAAACCTGAAGGCACGACTTTATGAGGATTGAATATGTATAAACGTCGGGTCTGCAACTGTTCTTCATATATTCAAGAAGCGAGAAGGCTTCATCGAACTGACAGCTCCTGCTGTAGGCTGACAAGAGAGCAGTGTATACTCCATGGTCTATAATGCAGCCCTCATCAACCATGTCTTGAAACAATTCATGAGCCTTCTCCGGTTGCTTACATTTTCCAAGCATGACAATAAGCTTTATGTATATATCAGAGTTGGGTCTATACCACAACTGCTCTCTCATGAGTTCAAAAACCTGGACAATATAACATACAGAGATCGGGAGAAAGTCCATGTACTGATAGTCAATCGATACATCAATATCTTGCAAACGAGGAAATTTGGACTGGTGAAAATTCTTTTTGTCTCGGTATCTTTGTTTCATTATCTATTGATTGCACAGGACTTGCCAAATTATATATTAAGTAAACAGCATTATAAGAGACTGGTGATTGCTTCTTCTTTTGTTTCTCAATTATTGTTTGTTCTTGGGTAGTTTAAGGACCCTTTGATAATTAGGATTGGGTTTGTGTAACCACATTTTATCACAATAAGAGCACTTTGGTGGACTACCAAAGTCCCACGGTTTATACTCTTCACACCGAAGAGGTTTTCCACGTAAAAATCTAGTGTCTTTGTCCTTGATTATTACTCGTTTTGCCATTATTTGTTTGCTGGATTTTCTGCTGGTTTATTGGTGAAATTTAATTGTGTTGAATTGGTAGCAATTCTGAATTTACGGAATTATTTCCAGGTAATTTTTGGACTTTGGTGTTACCAATTTGTGTAATTGGTAGCTTTTGAGGTGTTCTTACCTCATCAGAACCTACACCCATTAATTAGTGGCAGAATGAGATTTCAAGCTAATGTGAGCTAAGTCTAAAATGGCTAAGTATTAATACTTTTTGCCAGTTTAAGAAGCATGATTAAGTAGCATATACTCTTACTGTCCTAAATTAGTTTGTTTACACTTACTATCAACTTACAACATTAATGGACCATTCAAACTGATCCATTTCTTATGATGCTCCTCAAAGATTACAAGCGACAATAGTTTCCTTATATTGGAATCCATCTGACCTTCATTGCAAAAAGTGTCTCTGCATCAATCTCTACTAAAAGTGCATATTACTAATACAAGGTTTTTAAATCCACCACTAGGACAAATATTTTGGCTACTAAGTTGGAAAAGTAGGCATGAATGATCATGATAATACTATTATAGCTCCAAACCAAAAACAAATAGATTGTCTGATTGCTAGTAATAACATCCTAGTTAAGTTTACCTACCAGTCACTATTTTGTTCCTGAAAACAGAAATCAAGATTGGGGAGGGGGTATTTTAGATTCCTCAAGATTAATGATAATTAAAAGGAAAATTTGATTATAAAGGTATGAACTTTAGCTCATTTGCTTTTAAAGGTTTGAACTTGCGTTTATCTTTTAAAAGCTCGAACTTTGGGGGGTCTCCACTTTTAAAGGTGCAGCCGATTTTAGTAACCTGGAACAGCAGGTTACCATCTTCAACAATGGCTTCTTCATCGCCTTCTTTCTCAACCTCCCCATTAATGACTTTTTCCTTAAACCTCTTCATCAATGGCACACAACAAAACCTTCAAAACCCCAACATTACTTTCTTTCTCATTATTTCAGAAAATACCCAATTGAAGAAATATTTCTGAAATTTTTTTAATTTTGGGTATTCTTTTCTTCATCATCTTCATCTTTCTCATTATTTTAGAAAATACCCAAAAGCGGAGACCCCCCGAAGTTCGAGCCTTTAAAAGATAAACGCAAGTTCAAACCTTTCAAAGCAAATGAGCTAAAATTCCTACCCTTAGAACCAAAGTTTCCTAATTAAAACCTAACTTCAAAATGTTCCCCATAGAACTATGATTCACAAATGCAAACTTCTCAAAACAGGAATCAAGTGCAAGTGAATAATAACAGAGGAATGCAAGGGTTCATGTCATGTAAGAGCGCCAATCAGATGGTAACAGAAAGTAAAGGCCAAAAGCAAAATAGCTATATTTTCATAGAAGCAAGCTTTTGTCATATGGTAGTGCATGCGGTGTAGCTGTGGAGGTTTAGTGCTAAAATGAGCTAATATTCTGAAAAGGAACTGACTATATAGTCCACATGAGCAATAAAACACCTAAAAGTCTAACGGAGCTAGTACCAGATCAAGATTTGAACAAAAGCTAAAAGTCTAAAAATGAACTCCACTTGCTCTACTCTTGTTTTTAGACAAATCATGATGGAGAGTGAAGCTAAGTTTCTCTTTATTTAACAAAACATTTTGATCCACTAACATGACACAAACATAACATGATAAACTCCAATGGGAAGCTCAGCCAAAAAAAATTCAGCCAAAGTTACACAGCTATGCTGAAAATTCAGCTTTGATCATGAAGTTTGAGAGCCATATCTTCTAATTGGCAGTTTACTTTTAGAACCCTAGTGGGGGCTCCTAATTTTCTATAGTACTTCCTTCGTCCCAATAGCCAAATACCTTACCCACTTATGACATTACAATGTTTTTAAAGATTTTGTATTAGGAAATATAGTATATTTATTTTAGCGTACAAGTAGATGCCAGTTGAGGATAGGACATAAGTTCTTTTTAACTAAATGGGAGAGGAATGAAAATTGCAGGTCCAAAAGTGAGGGAAGATACGTAAGATAAATAATGTGTCATTCCTAAAACATCAATGGTAAATTAAGTTGGCACACATGAAATCAAAGTAGTTACGGTACATTTGATAACAAACGTCATTCATTAAACATAAATGAGTAAATTACATTGGCAAAAATGAACTGGGAAGTAGGCACGGTATTTTGGGACGGAGGGAGCACATTCCGTAGTATGGAAATCATAATGACCAAAGAAAAAAAGAGTTGTTGAAAAGTTTTCTGTAGTTAACCGATCAAGGACCAGTAACAAACACAAGGGGGTATTAGGTTGAGTCTTGTTTTAGAACACAAGTTATCAATTCCTTCATTACAAAGTGGATTATTCATTATGAAGTAATTGAACCAGTTACCAGCCCAACCTCATATATATAAGCAAGTACTTCCGAAACATTAATTATATATTAGTGGATACTCATTGTTGGCCTTCCTCTTCTCAAAGATTAATGGGGTCTCAAACTCTAATACGTTTGTTATTATAACAAAAATTCACAACGCTTTAAGGAACCTAAAATTGTGAGCTTCACATCCTGAGCTCAAATTAATCACAAAAACTTGAATGCATATTTAATTAAGTTCCACAATTCGGAAACAATTGCTTCATAGGTTCTCATGATTTGGAATAGCACTTACGACTTTTTCCTTAAAGGTAACTAATTGGCGTGCTCTTTTCATTCATCTAATGATGAACTCGAAACAAAAGCTCCTTGCCGCAGACATTCCATAGTCCTTCTTTTTGGCATTTCACTCAACCTTTTCCTTTCTTCGGGCCATGATTGACCTTCATCGACAACATTAACTACGTGCTAACCTAAAAATTGGTGAGTACAAAACAGTTCGGCAAACATTTGTAAACTTTTTACTTTCTAATATAACCCAATATGCTATTTATTGATGCAGAGAGCCTCAAAGGGCAAGTTCAATTTTAGGTCTTCGGTACAATGCTCACTTGAAGTTAACTTGGCTAGCTGACATTTACCCATCCTCCAATGTGCTAAGAAAAATATGCTTGAGTTCATGGTAATAGGGCATAGGTGATAGGAGTAGCAATTTCCAATTCAGCTAAATTTTCTTTTCCATCAACTCTCAAACACTCTTACAAGCACTCTCCCATATACTTTCCCTCTAACTATTCTAGGTGGCTGACCTTTTCTTTATTACTCCACAGTCCACATGTAAGTGGTCCTTGTTCATTGCCAGTCCCATGCCCAAATATAGGAGGAGGGCGAGCGGCAGGTTTGTGGCCACGCTTAGTCACAATCACATCTCATAATCATGAATCAAAACTGACCTCTTCCTAAATGCCTTGTAACTAAAAAGTATCTAACTTTTCAAGGGAATAAAAAATCAGGCATTTTCATAGAACTTCACTCTAATGGGTAGGGTAAGTATTAAGTAGCACTCATCTTTTAATTCTTGCTCCTATATGTTCTGAATTATGAGTTCAACAATTTCACAAGTAAAACACTCAACAAACAAAAATCCAAACAAACCCCGTATGGCCATATCAAAATCCCCCAAAAATCCCATCTTTAAAATCCAATTCAAGAAACCAATAAGCCTGATAAAGTGATAATTCATTCCCAATTCTCAAACATACCCCAAAAAAGACTGAAAAAACCCAGCTCAAATTCTACAAGAAATGCAAGAAATTAACCATTTACTAAAGGAATTAACATTGATAAATATAAAACCTTAAGGGCAGACTCCCAACGAAGAGCAGTAATACGTTCATGAAGAGCTTCAAGAACAGTCCTGGGTAACAGCCTCTTAGGACTAATCCCTTTTTTCTTCTTCTCAATTACTGCTTTTGTAGCTTCTCTTCTTAGAATAACTGAAATTGCTTTTTGGGATGCTATTTTTCTGTTAGTCTCTTGTTTCCTCTCTCTAGATTCTCTCTCTTTATCCTTACTTTTCACCGGAAAACTCCATTTTTTCTGGGGATTTGAGATTGTAATGGAAGTTGGAGGAGATGAAGAGCGAGTAGTAGGAACCGGGAGTGAATCTGGGTCGGGTGAGGATACAGATTTGCAGCGTAAGGTGAAGGGTTTTGGATGGTGGTTGAGTGCTGGCGGGAATGGGATTGACTGAGCAGCCATTGTTAATGACTTGAAACTTGGAAGATTTTTTATTGCAGTTAATTATAGAAAGTTTTTCATTTATTTTGGAAATTTTAACAAAAAATTTCTACTCCTAAAGTTGGGTATTTGCCATTTGGTAGTTGGTACTCTCTACTCTTGGAGTCTTGAAGGTTACTACTTCATCAATTTAAATTAGCATTAAAAGAGAAATAGAGTGTTTTTTAAGAAAAGGATAAATAATTATCAAATAAATTAAGACAATAAATTATATGGATAAAATTTAAAAAATTAAAATGTGTGAATAACATTATAGTAAGTGATAAACAGAGTCTATTCCCACATTATTGTTTTTTTATAAAATAATTCTCGATTTACGTAGAAAGGAAACATATTTTCCTTCATACCGTCCATGTAGGATAATAATTTTTTATTATTTTTTCTGATACGAAACCGCTACCAAAATGTTCTTATCTGGTCATGAACCTGCGTTCCACTTTCCCAAGCGTGTATCAAGTTGAATCCTCCAACCACCTGTGCTCCATAGTTTCAATGATATATGATTCTTTGCATTTTACTTTTAATCACAGTATTGAATTTTGGCCCATAACCAACCTTTACAAGCCCAGAATTTTTTTTTAATAAAAAATTTTAAATCAGTGAAACCGCCATTTGAGATGGCGGTTTACTTATATATCTTAATATTTTTTAAAAAAATTATGGTTTGATTTAAAACCGTCATTTCAGGTAGCGGTTTGTTAAAAGAACAATACAAAACCGTCACTTGAGATAGCGGTTTGATCTAAAGAATAAATTTAAAAAAATATTCTATGTACCGTCCTATGTGGACGGTATCATGGGAAATAAATTTTCCACTAGCGTAGAGTGGGAAATAATTTTTTAAAAAACATTATTGAGGAAAAAGATTCTGATAAACATAATTCAAAAATAGAAATATAGCAAATTGAATGGTACAAACTAAAATAACAAATCTAGTCAAAAAAAAAACTAAAATAACAAATAATGTTAAATACGTAAAAAGAATTAGCAAGTACTATCTTCATAAATAATGACATTAAACTCTAATAACAAGTAATCTCTCCCCTCTTGCCCCCCTTATTTCAACGGGACAAAAATTTATAAATCTTTGGTTTCGAATTATAATTGACTATATTAAAATGACTTATCAAATTATATGCAATTCTTTTTACCTGAAGTTGCAAGTAATATGTTATCAAGGTCAGACGAAAACAATCTCTTTGTTAACACAAACTAGGGTAAGGTTACATACGGCCGAAATTAAACCCATCCAAATCCAAACCCCGCTTAAGTATAAGCCTCGTAGCGAGGCTGGAGTAATGAAATGCGAAAGTAAGTTCCCACCTCATGGCTAAGCAAAATTGAACTTAATGGCAATAATACCAAATTTTGATCCTTTATTCTTTTAAACCTCATCTACATTTAACATTCTAATCCACCACAATTTGTTATTGGCAAAGTTCAAAATACAAAAAATAAAAAGATGTAAACAATTATTGGTATGAATAAGCCAATCATTTGGCAAATTACAGTCTGTGTTTCAGTCTCAGCACTGACAGTAACAGCAAAAGCATGAAAAAAGAAGTAAACAAAGACAGTATCATCTTATGTTCTATCTATAGAACCAAATCCACCTCCACCAGGAGTTAAAATCACAACAGTTTCTCCTCCTTGCACATTAATGGTGTTTTTACCTCCCAAATATATTTTCCTCTTGTCTTTAGTAATTAGATAATTAGCGCCCCGAGCCCCTTCTTCTCCTCCTCGTAATCCTCGTGGAGCATGAACTCGTCTTTCGGTAAGAAGACTCACGATGACTGGTCGCCTGAATTCAATCTCCCTCACAAGTCCATCTCCTCCTCTGTGAGCCCCAGCACCTCCACTGTTCTCTCTGAGCCCAAATCTGCGCAGGATCACTGGGTACCTCTGTTCGAAAATTTCAGGGTCAGTCATGCGAGTATTTGTCATGTGACACTGAACAGCACTCGTTCCATCCCATGTTGGACCGGCCCCACATCCGCCTCCGATTGTCTCGTAGTAACCAAACGTGTCGTCCCCAAAGGTTAAGTTATTCATGCAGCCTTGAGAACAGGCACATGCCTGGAAAGCGGTGAGTATGACATCGGTGACTCTCTGGGATGTGAGGACATTGCCTCCCACCACGGCAGCTTTGTCGCTAGGAGAAAGGAAACAACCAGGGGGAATGTGGATTTTTACAGGGGCAATACAACCTTGATTTAGCGGAATATCAACGTTAACCAAACAGCGGAGGCAGTATATGACTGCAGCAGCTGTAACTGCTTCGGGTGCATTCCAATTGCCATATACTTCCGGGCTTGTTGAGGAGAAATCAAAAAATGCTTCACCCTTCTTTGAATCAATGGTAAGTTTGAGATGGATTGTAGAACCATCGTCCATGTAATCTTCTTCTTCGATGGTTACACTGTCCCCGGCTTCAGCTTCACTCGATGAAGAAAGCATTTTAGCAGCCACTGATTTGAGCATTTCTCTGACAGCTTCTTCTGCATTAAGCTGTACATATTTCATGTATGCATTGACAGTCTCCTGACTGTATTGTTCAATTAGCTCTTTAATGAGTGAAATGCCTCTTTGGTTAGCAGCCACTTGTGCATGGAGATCTGATAAGTTGTCTTGGAGTCTCCGGGTTCCTGGGATCTTATGAGCAGGATCATCAGCACATGGGTATTGGAGAAGTTTGACAATACCTTCCTCCTGAAATACGCCCTTCTCGACAAGCTTGAAGGCTTTGATGGCTGCGCCTTCTTCCCATATGGCCTTGGAGAACGGAGGCATACTTCCAGGCGTAATACCTCCGATTTCAGCATGATGCCCCCTACTAGCAACAAAAAACACCAGTTTTCCGTCATCAAAGACAGGCGTGACGACAGTAATATCAGGAAGATGGCTACCCCCAGAACAAGGATGGTTAGTGACTAGCACATCTCCTTCATTCAGATCATCACCCCAGTATTTCAATTGCCAACGAACGGTACTTGACATAGCTCCGAGATGCACCGGGACATGAGGGGCATTAGCTACAAGCCCACCATCCGGATCAAAAAGAGCACAAGAAAAATCCAGCCGCTCCTTAATGTTTGTCGATATTGAAGTTCTCTGTAGAGTCCGTCCCATCTGCTCAGCGATCCCCATAAACCTGTGATTGAAAATTGAAAGCTGCACTACATCTGAAGCTTTGTCAGAAACTTTCGTTACGTTTGAAGTAGAGTCAATTTCAATTTTGATGTTTCCATATTTTGTTATCATAGCTCTACAATTTGGCTCCACAATCAATGTACTGTTACCGTTCATGATAATAGCTGGGCCAGGGATGATGTGACCATAACCCAGATTTTCAAGCTTGAACAATGGTGTCTCTTGCCAGCCGTTTTGAAAATAAACCTTGCAAAGACATTGACTGCTTGGAGTTCCTGTACTAGGATTCTGAGCCTTGGGTTTCAAGATATTAGTGACCCCGACACCTCGAACTCTTACATCACAAACAAGGAGGTTCCTGTTCTGCAGTTTGAATCCATACTCCCGCTGGAACAGACTCACAAATTCGTTTGCGTAATCAAATACTAATGTATCATCACTTTCTTGTCTTTTAACCATGATTGCTGTATCGGTACCCTCATACCGTAGATTCAAATAAGTCTCGGTTTTTATGTTCTCTTCTCTAAAGCCTTGTTCTAGCAGCTTGTGCTTGACCTGCTCCAGCAATTTGGCTTCTCTACGAGAAGCCTCCTGAACAGATTCGGGACTATAAACAGCTGAATATGGCTCCTGAGCCTCTTCGACTACATCAGCAAGTCCCATGCCATATGCACTTAGTATACCGCAGAATCTATGGATCAATACCTCTTTCATGCCCAACGCCCGAGCAATAGCACATGCATGTTGGGGGCCAGCACCTCCAAAACAAGCAAGAGCGTGGTTCCGTGTCTCATGGCCTTTCATCTCAGTCAATTGGCGTATTGGACGACACATTGTCTCATTTGCAACATTAACAAATCCAAGAGCTATCTCCTCAACAGACATGTCTTTCACGGAAGGGTCCTGGCTCTTCCTATAAGAGTTTATGTGATCTGCGAGCTTCTTGAACTCTTCTCTAGTTGCATTTACATCTAAAGGCTGGTCTTCATTGGGCCCAAAAATTGATGGGAAATATTCAGGAATAACATAACCCAGAACTAAATTTGCATCTGTAACTGCTAATTCACCTCCTTTTCGGTAACACACGGGACCAGGGTGAGCACCCACCGATTCTGGTCCCACCTTGAAGGCTCCAAATTGGAACTTTAACTTTGAACCTCCACCAGCAGCCACGGTATTTATGTCAAGCTGAGGTGCTTGGATAACTGCTCCAGCAATCTGCGTTTCGAGCACCTGTTCGTATTCACCAGCATAGCGGCTAACATCTGTGGATGTACCACCCATATCAAACCCAATAAGAGGCCTATCCGTTTCGATTCCAAACAAAGTTTGTGAATAACCAACAACACCACCAGCAGGGCCTGATAAAACTGCTTTATGACCGGAAAACCTACTTTCCGGTGCTAGCCCTCCATCTGATTGCATAAATAGAACATTCACCTTCCCCAAGCCCTCATCAAACTTCGATATGAATCCAGATAAGTAATCTTTGATCACTGGGGTAAGATATGCATCCACACTGGCAGTTAGACCCCTCGGAACTGCTCGAACCATGGGTGTCAAAGCCGATGACAAAGATACGTGTCTAAAACCCATGCTCAAGGCTAACTTCTCCACAGTGATCTCATGCTGCGGGTAAGTGTAAGAGTGCATCAGCACAACAGCAAGACAGCTTATACCCTTTTCCAAGAGCTTTTTCAGCAGAGGCCTCAAAGAATCTTCGTTCAATGGCTTTGCAACTCTTACGAGTTCACCTGAAACTCCTTTAAATACAGGTGATGAGTTAACGTTCTCTTCTTCATCAAGAACAAGTTCAACTCTTTCTTCAACCTCCACAACCTCTTCATAGAGATTCGAGGGCTTGGATACAGTTAGGTCAAATATGTTTGGACGGGCTTGGTTTCCGATTTGCAGTAGATCTCTAAATCCTTGCGTAACACATAGAGCGATTCTCTCTCCTTTCCTCTCCAACAGGGCATTTGTAGCCACGGTGGTACCCATCCGTATCCACTCAATTTTGTCGGTAGGAATCTTGGAGGACCGAGGAATTTTTTCCCCAGTATATTCTTCCAAAATTCTGCGGATGCCTTCAACTGGAGCATCCTCATAGTTAGAAGGATCAACAGATAAAAGTTTCATCACACGACCTTCAGTTTGACCAGGGAGTTCGGCATAGACATCGGTAAATGTTCCCCCTCGATCAATGCAAAACTTTAATTTCTCAGAACTGATGCTGCCCATTTGAACACAAGGTCCAGAAACAAGATTATCCTACAGATATGTTAAAGCACAGATATGTTAAAGCATGGGAAACATCAGTTGTGAGCCTTATATAAACTCCTCCATAAGAATAAAATTATAATTATCAGATGATTAGAACACAAAGATATCACCAGGTGAGTGATATAGATATCTCACTCAAACTAGAAACTCTAAAAGATGGAACAGGTTGAGCCATAGTGCAAAAATACGATTTCAGTCTTGGTCGCGGTAACTTCGCGAAACGGATATTATGGTGAATACGGATAACTTCGTGGTCAATGTGGCCTATATTTAGGTTGTGGTAAACTCAAAATCCTTTACAACACGGTCGTGATACGGTAATGCGGTCCTATTTTTGCACTATTGGTTGAACAAACAAAAAACACATAAAAATGGTTGATTGCAGTAAAACGTAATTCGCTAGTTAGTTCGCCTTTTGAATTTGCAATCCGCTCAAAATGGTTCAAAAATAGACTAAACCCGACCATAATTCATTTTTTGCGATTTGTGAGCCAATTAGCGAATCATGTCACAATTGTTGATTGCATTAGTTTTATCATATTACTTGAAACTCAGTCTAGCTCATGAGTTCACCTTCAAACTACAATATTCAACATGATTCTCCATTGCTCATCACCTTCTCTTATAGGCTCCATTTATATGAAACACTAATAAGGAATAATCTCTAAGGATGTTCAAATGAAACCGAGGAACTATTTCATTACTAAGGATGAACAAGTTCATTGCAAATATTGTTCCCGGAGATAGACACAGTGATGGTCTAAAACTTCAAAAACACAGAACAAGTAAAAGAAATCAATCGATCAAAAAATTTATACTCCTTGACATAAAAGTCAATGTAAAAGTGAAGTAATTTTGTACCAATTCCAGAACATATAATTTACAACTTTCGAATAACAACCAATTAAAAACAATACCCAGAAGCAAAATATCAATAATCTAATCAATCCAATTGAATATAAATAAGAAACGGTTAGGGTAGATTAAACTAATTCAATCTTAATCTTGAAATTTATATGATTAGATGATATTACAACTTGTAAGTGAAACAATTAAACTTCATATGGGTAACATGAAAGATTAAGAGATGAAATTAAGAATGAATAGAGCAAAGTAAGAATCTGAAGAACATAGCAGAAAAGTTATAGAATTAGAAGTGAGAATATGAGAAGATGAACCTGTAATTTGCTTTAGGAGGAGACTGGAATGAAGGAGAGACGAGCAATTTCTAGATTTGCTTTCTGATGTCTTGATGACTGTAATGTTTGGACTTTAGACATTTGTTTTTTTACGATCAAACCTTTTTTTTTAAAAAAATTTGGAGTTTTTAAGAAATAAAAAATAGGGGCAGTGAATAGAATTTTTTATCAATCACCGTGATGTTGTATTAGTAATGTTTTCAAGAGTACTATTTTTAGCTTCAACAATTAACCTACACAAAAAAATACTACACCCTCAGTTCTTTTTTGTTTTCTCTATTTACTTTTTGTATAGTTTTCAAAATAAATATTAAGCTTTAATATTAATAAATATGTATCATAAAAAATTATAAAAAATATATAATAAAAAAGTATACATTAAGACGAATCTAAAGAAATCTTACATGATATATTTTATCTTTTATGTATGTCTTAAAAACCGTAATCAAATTTCTCCCTCATTAGAATGGAATATTCTAAATGGGAAGAACATTAGATAACGGAGGGAGTATCATCTAATTTAATCTTGCTTTTATCTTTCTGTATATTTTTTAATTTTTATTTTTATGCAATATACAATTGTAATAATTTCTTGGTGATCGAGTAACATTAGTATTTATTAGAGAAAACTTATATACACTTTAACACTTTGCTATATTAGAGAAAACTTACTGACATAAAATATAATATACAAATTCATGTTGTTCCTACATACATATATACACTCAAATTATGCAAATGCTACATTTGTATTTATTCATTTTACAACTTTAATATTATAAATAGAAATTGTGTTGGTTATTAAAGAATTTTTAGAAGATATAAAAAATATTCATAATAAAGATTGGGTGTATGAAAATTTGTGAATTTGTGATTATGATTTTGAACCACGTAATAAAAATTTATTATGAATTTCATTTGACATTACTATAGTCCATCCACTCTTTAAATTTTTTGTTTTTGTCTAAATATTATTATAATCAATTTCAAAGATTCATAGTAAAAATTTTAAATCTCCATTAAACATACTAACTCAATATGAAATTTATTATTCGTATAGAAGGATTCAAAAAATTGCATTATTTCAACAAGTCAATGTAATTAAATATTTTCGAGGTATTACAAAATCACCGAGTCAGCAAAAAATGGTCATTAAGTTTTTATGATAATCGTTGGGTGAGCGTGTAACACCGTAACTAGCTCTAATGTACCATTTGTGTCATAAAATTTAAACATGTGATATTTTTTTAAGTCTTACGAGTTATGATGCAAACTCGAAGGACAGAACGATCAGTATAAGAATATTGATATTCAAATAAACAAATGGGGCTTTGCTTAGGAGAGGAATTAAGAGTCTGCATCAACTGTCAACAGTACATTGAGCACTAGTACACATTTCCAGTTACTCACGTAACGTATTGTTGCTGACGCTTGACGGGGAACGCTCATTTATTGAGCCTGCTGCCTCACCCTTATGTATAAATAATTAAATATATCTCATCTTTAAATAATTATTGTTAATTTATCAATCTAAAAACATAATTTAATAACAACTTGTTAATGCTTGATTTCATGAAAGGATAATTAAAGTTTTTATAGTCAAAATTGAATTATGATGCTTAATGTTACAATAATACTAACTTTTTAATAACATGTTTGGTTATTGAAATTAATCGATGGTAATGACAAAAGAAATTTAATTTAGATTAAAAAAGTTACCACTTGACAATTTTATGAATTTTCTTGTCTTAACCTAATTATTATTTTTTTCTTTCCGGCCAAAATTCATCCTTCTTTATTATTATTTGAAAACATGATATTAAGTGTGTGGTAATTAATGAATTGAAAATTACCATGAAAACACATGTTTGAGCATAAAAATTTCATTATCACGAGAATGATGTAACATATTTTATATAAATTAGAACTAAAAATTGACTTCCATCACTAGAAGCATTTTTACAGGGAGAACGAAGGTGTTCGGTAAAACAGTTACTCATTGAATAATTTTAACTTATTTTGAAAAAAAAAAATATATATATACATCATACATGACCAGTCAAACTATCCAATTCTAATGTTTAGTAAACTAATTAGATGGTTGAAACAACTTATTATTATGAAAACAAATTGATTACATCAACGTTTTAAAATAAGATAACCAAACCAATTATTAGCTCAAAAGTTCCTAATTAATAAACCATGATTTGTAAATCACCACAGATAAAGATAAAAAGAATAATAACAAAATAAACAAAACAAAAAAAAAAACTAAAATAACAAAAATCTCATTCTATCAAATGCTACTACATAAGGGTGATTTACTAACTTCACAAATATCAAGACCTTCTCTAATCAGCTATCAACTCTTTATTAACACTATGGACGAACTTTTGAATATTTGAGCCCGTAGGTAGGGGTGTTCATTACCGGGTACCCGGAAAGCCGGGTACCTTTTTTATCGGCCCGTATTCCGGCCCATTTAATGTGGATACCCGGTTGGCGGGTACCCGGATAAGACGGGTCGGGACAACGGGAACCCGATTATCATTTTTGATTGATTTTCAGATTTAATTATAATTTTTAAGATAAATTTCTGGGTAAATTTTAAGCTATATTTAGGCAGATTTTTACTTATTCATATCAATCTAAGCTTGAATTTTAGATTTTAAAATTAATATTCTACTAATTTTCAAAACTCAAAAGTAATATATAATGTCGATATTGAGCGGGTAGATTTTTAAATACTATCCGGTATGCTAACCGCTCAAGCCCGCCCACAAACACCTGTACTAGATAATTATGGCAAAGCCACTTGTGAATCACCAAATACCCGCATTGATTAATGCCTCCTCTATAAATACCGTACCGT
Source organism: Amaranthus cruentus (assembly GCA_019425755.1). Lineage (NCBI taxonomy): Eukaryota > Viridiplantae > Streptophyta > Magnoliopsida > Caryophyllales > Amaranthaceae > Amaranthus > Amaranthus cruentus. Next base: position 17,156,275 of record CM033458.1, on the reverse strand, counting down.
CATCCAACTGTGTACCACACAAAACACTAACACAATCTACACAAAAATACTCTTATTAGTCTTAGTCTAGAAGAAAGGTAAAGTTATTTGTAATTGTACCCAACAAATTCAAACAAAAACAATAAAACAGCAGCAAAAGTATATAATGGTGTGTTTTTGCTTTTTAGTGGATCAACAGCGTCAAGTAAGACGGAGCAAACCAGCAGCAGGAACATGCTCGCGGTGCGGCGGGGGGGCTAGTGTTGCGGACATGAAGACTGCTACTAGATTCTGCCATGTTCCTTTTTATTGGAAATCTTGGAGAGCTATTATTTGTACTTTTTGTGGATCAATTCTCAAATCTTACCATTAATATAACTTTATAATTATATGGTATTTCCAGGAAATGAGAATCGAATTACGATTCTCATTATACTGTATATACTACTACTACTACAGTTATACTGTCACAAATTACAATATACTACTACTGCAACAAGGCTTTTGTATCTACAAATAATTAATTAATTCAAATTCTATATAAATTTTTATTGCTGAAATCGGTGTTGCAATGTAATACTCCCTCCTATTCATATAGAATAAGATATTTGAGTTTTGTACTAAAATTAAGGAAAAGTGGGGGACCACTTAAACGTGAGTGGAAAACTCTCTTTTTCCATAAAAGTATTGATATTTATGTGTTGTTATGTTGTTGTAATCAGGGTAAAAAGTAAAAAAGAATGACAAAAATAGAAATGAGACATTTTCAGTGAATATATATTGTTGAGAAATTGTTGACATTATTAAGAAATTTATTTCCTTTATGTTGTGTTTGGAAATAAGTATTTCATTTCAAATTATGAATTTCAATTATGAAATTATAATAAAGAATTTGAGAATGACAAAGTTTGAGGAGTTATTTTCAACTTCTCAGCTTTAATTACTTTAAAAAACAATGGTGAAATTTGATTCAAATTCAAATTTAAAATTTTTTAATTTGTCGAACAATAAATTTGAGCTAATTTCCAAATTCCAAATAAACATAACATTAGATTTTTTAACATAAAAAGTAGAGGATTTCCTCTTTTGGCTTATAATTAATTATTAGTTTTAGATGCATAATAATTACTAAAAAAGTTACTAAAAGCAACAAGCTAACTACATTAGAAATATGAGAAATGTGAAGGTGTGGAATTGAATGTTATTAGTCTTTGTGTTAGCTGTTATGTCATGTGCAATTCATGAAAGCCTTCAAAATAGTCTCTCCCTTGCTTCTTTTCATTAATTGATAATGAGAGTCTAAAGAATATAATAAAACAAAATAATAGTTTTAAGGATGCGGAAAATATATATATTAATAATGAAATAAAGACAAAAATAATTGTGAATAAGATTTAATTGAGTAATTATTCTAAAATTAGCGGAAAGACCTGAAAGAAAGAGTATAGTAAATTTTTTTCATCTAATATAATTTTGGAAAAATGATCTAGAATAATCCAATCTTTTTATGATTTTCATATAATAATCCCGCCTATTGATTAACCATGAATAATTCTAACTTTAAGGGATATTTGCCTATAGTAAATTTGGATATACCCCGATGACCTGCTATAGTAGGTAATTCACCAAAAAAATAAATTGAAAATTAATTTAAAATTAGAGAAAAATTAATTTACATAAAAATTTCTAAATAATACTAAAAAAAATCATAATTTTTTTTAAACATATTTTTAACATTTTATTTTTATTTATCTTTTTTTTAAGGCGATAGAGTTTCGTTCAAAGCGATGCAAGTGCTGGTTTGAGCACATTGCACTAAACAAGTCCACTATAGTTAAAAATAATGTGTTAAATTATCGAGCAACAAAAGTGTTTGTTTGAGCCTGTTACACTAAAAAATTCTATTAGCCAATAGAAAAGTAAAAAATAAGGAGAATTGTTGATAATTAAACTAGAGATCACATATTCATGTGTATTATTTTTCGCTGTATTTTGTTGCCTCTTGCCATTTATTTTGAAAACGGGACCCACATCTGACCTTGTAACAATGACTCGAATCATCAAATTACAAACTCCATCAATATTAAATTGTGTAATATATAACACCAAAACTTGAGAGCCATATTGATTCTCTACACATGTAAAAATGACTATTCTGAATTCATCCACTACTAAAATTATATAAAAATACACTTAAAAAATATTTTCTCTCCGGCTTTTAGATCTCAAATGCTTTTTTGGGGATAGGCCGGAGACTATTCAGTTGTTGTTTTATTCTTGTTTTAGTATCTTGAATCCATTAGTCTAACAGAATTAAGTCAACAAATATAAATCCGACTGCTATGTCTAACAAGTCATTTTTTTAATCATACGATAGAGTAAAAGAAAAAAAAGCAAGAATCAAACGTTAAACCTTATTATACCCTTTGACTTATAAGAGATGACCTCTCAAAGAGACGGTTTCTCAGAAGAATTTGTGTTAAACAAAATGAGACTTCCTAGTTCCTAGTTGTATGATTGAACTCTCAACGTTTCATATTTTGAATTCATGTCATAGTCCAAGTCTCATTAAATGATACGGCTTATCCAATGAATCATCATTTAGTTGACTTTTGGAATACAAAAAAGTCAAAACGGTGCTGCCATGCCAAGTGTGAAGTGTTTGTTTGGGCATTAATATATACTCCATTTGCAATTGTATGCAGATGCAGCATGGGCATGGGCATCATAATAACTATATTCATTCATGCATCCAACTTATTTATTGTTGTTTTCATTTACCAATGAAGTTTTTCTAATCTATGCATCTGGTGTTTAGGTTTTAGTATGCATGAACTATATATTTTCCCGTTGGCCAGTTCTACCAGCGGGAAAAACGTATAGTTCATGTGTTTTGCCCTTTCTTGGGTTTTTTGAAAATGATTTTGTCGATGATTTCAACTTCAAAATATGTCTAGGGGCCAAAAGTAAAAAAAAATAGAGCATCTACCCGATGATAAAAAAGATGTTGATTAATAAGTTTTTATATCACAAAAACTTAACCTTCTCACTTGTGAGATGCGTCTTATTGAGCCGACCCAATTACATATATTTTTCTACCAATTTTACAAATAAAAATGTCAATTTTAAGAGTTAAAAGACCAATTTGAATTCAATGATTTACAATTGACATTTTAAATCATGGAATTTGACAATTTCAAGGCTTTAAAGTTCTATTTCAATACTTAAAAGACCAATTTTAAGACTTAAAAAACCAATTGCTAGACTTAAAATTCTTATTTCAACTTTAAAATAGGATGACTCAAACATTAATGTTGATATTAAAACTTTGAAATGGACCTTTTAAGTTTTAAAATTGGATTTTTAAGTCTAGAAATTGTCCTTTTAAGTCTTAAAATTAGTATGTCAGAATATTCTAAAAAAACTTATTAGGCATGGGCTGATTGCACGGATAAGGCGGTCTCACAGGAGACTTTCTGTTTTTATATTTGATTGTTGAACTAACGCTTTCAATTTAGGAATAGACCGACCCAACAAAAATTCTCAACGTCAAACTTAGTTTAGCATAAATTTTCATTTAAGATGATATCATCGTGAGTCAGTTTTAAATTGAGCTAACTAATACAACTAGATTAATAAAACATATGATTTTGTAGTGAAAATAATCATTTTATTAATTTAAAGTCTAACATGTTACTTTTTTTGGATTATAAGGATGGCTAAATGAGATTTAACCACAAGACTTTGCTTGGGAAATATGGTATACTATTTACTCCAATCGAAGAAAGATCAATTTTTTAATTTTTTTCAACATGTCATTTTAAATGTTCAAATTGATACTTTAAATATCAAAATACTTATTTTTCTTAGAATTTGAACACCTTAATAGATATGTTTCTATGTAAGATGGTCTCTTACAATAACTGCTTTATTAAGCAAGGGGCTAATGTTTGGGCCTAGATTTTCGACCCTGCCGGATATAATAGTGGGTACTAGCCGGTCTCTTGAGAGACCGTCTCTTTGAGAGACCTCTCTCAGGTCCAGCCCATTAAAGCTTAATCCATACTCTTACTTTGTATTTTCCTTTATGGGCCAACCCAATTAGAGACACAAGAATTTGTGCAGTGGGTACTGGGTTGTAGGTTAGTTGTTGGGCTACTGATAGGCTGTATCGCTATGGTCATGGGATGTTGAATTTTGGTCCAACTGTTGGATTTAATTCGTCATTTTTACAAAAGACAGTCTCTTAAGAGAGCATCTGTATTTCATTATAACGGTCTTGTATAGATGTAGTTCACATCAAAATATTGTATATAGTATAATTAAGTGATTAAAATATATATTTAAAAATAGTCTCTAAAAAAACCGTATGAATATATAATAATTCACAAAATTTTAGTATGGACTTTTTAGTAGGGACTAAGTCCGTGTAAAATTACTTCCTCTTATACATTTTTCCCATTGTCCAATACGTTTTTTTAACTTATTTTTCTATTTTGTTTACCTAAAATATTAACAATCATCATCATATCTACTATCCAGCGTGTTATGTCCATAAAAGCTACAATCATGATTTAGGAAAGTATGAAAAGCAAAAGACTATATCCGAATTAAAGGAGATAAGAAGGTTTCGAACAGAGTCACTCTCAAGTCAAAAAGACTTACAAAGGAAAATAGATGATTCAAAACATACCATATGCATGACAAAAAGTAAGACAAGGCTAAACAAGACGGACGTTGAGTTGTTTAAAATAAACTCGATAATTCGATATTTACCCGACCTTATAATCGAACTTCACTTGATCGACTTTAAAATAAATTTAAAATTATATAAAAACTAATGTGGACACAAGACTCAATTCAAAAATATTATCTTTCTTTGTATTCTCTATACCTCTAACACAATTAGCAGATGAGTTCTCGTTCCATTTCAACTATTGATTTGGGTCAATTTCAAGACAATATTGCTGGTTCATATTGACTTTTTAAAAATCACAAATCAATGTCGTAAATGTCGAATAATAATTTTCTATAAATCAAACCAAAGGTGAAAAATGGATGAAATTTTTTTAAACAATAAATGCAACCGATACAATAATATTTGTCAAAACTTAAAATGTTATTCAAATCACAATTGTAATTTATGTTTATGGACATTTAGGAGTCCCTTTCTTAGTTTTCCAATTATTATAACAAGGACATTCCTCCTTGTGGCCATATGTTCCCGAGGGTACACAAAGGCATTTTTTGCAGCATTTGTTGCAATTCAATAAGCATGGCTTTCGATGATGAGTCTTCGAGCAGCGATAGTCACAAGCCCATGGACAATCTGTGTACAAACAACACACAACAATCATCATAAATTCGTAATCGCAAAATTTTCAATAAGACAGTCTTATACTCTTATTATGAGACAATCTTTATTTGGCTGATCTATGGATATTTATGGGCTAACACAAATTTTTATGAGAGACGATTTTTTTGAGAGACCATCTATAATTGGGCCGCCCCATTATATTTCTTGAAATATTGTTAGTAGACATTAAAAATAAAGTAAGTAGGCATTTAATATATTATCAGTAGGCATTAAGGATATAGTAAGTAGGCATTAAAGATAATGTAAATAGGCATTAAGTTTTAATGGACTGAGCTTCAGTTACGTCTCTTAAGAGACTAGCTGGTGTGTTAAAATGATAACTTACGATTTAAGGTTATCAATTAAAAAATAGACGAATTATATGAGCTCTTCTCATGGAAACACAGTCTCATACAAGACGAGCCGACTCATAACACCATACAAATTAAATACACCTTACAACACATTTGTAACTAATTGGTTTGCCTTTTAAGTTTGCCTCTATTAATTATTTTATGTGAGAGTTTTTTTAATTAAACGGGATAAACTCTAAAGAATACAGAAAGTAATGTTTGGGCTCATAATTTACCTTGTGGTTTAAGCGATCCTTCTCCACCACCCTGTTCATCAATCAACCAAAAATAATGTTCAAAATGGTTAGCATTTTTCATTTACTTTTTATATATTGATCATTTATTACAATTTTATACTTTTATATATGAATTTTCGAGGTTTAAATCATGTAAGTTTTTACACAAAAAGATTGAATTAAAGATTTTTGTTTCTAATTTTTTAAATTTATAAATATAAATATTGTGTTCCATACCATTTTATTTCAAATTACAATAAAACTTCAAAAATATATATTGAAAAGGTTCTTAACCTATTAAACAATACCTATAAAAGGACCATTTGTTAAGGAACCAACTCAACCAAAAGCTTAAGCCGATAATTGAGGCCCCAGAATATGTTATATACTCTAACACGCCCCCTCACATGAGAGTCATTTAGGCTAGAAGTGTGGATGCAGCACAAGCTCTCCTCATACACAGTGCTAAATATTCCACTTAAATGAGGGGTGGTTGAGATTCGAACCCGTGACCTCTTATCACGTTGGCTTCTGATACCATGTTAAGGAATCAGAATATATTATATACTCTAACACCATTAGGCATTAGCAACAAGACCCCCGAAATTGGGACCAATGAGACTAGACTAGTTTATCAAGGCGAGTCTAAATTCGGTTATTAATGAATCTGTTTAAGTAGAAGTTACATTATTTGGCTTACTTATTTTCAATAGCTAGCTCACCAAGTACTATACCGTCCCTTTAATTAGCATTAAAAAAGATAAAATATTATTAGGAAAATGTGAATATTTAGTAATAAGTAAAGAAAATAAATGAATTTGTTATATTTTATTTCAAAAATAATGTCAGGGCGACAAACGGATCGAGCATTTTATTAAAAACTTGTTGGCCAGTTCAAATCATGTTCAAAAAACTAATTAAATTTAGATCAATTCATTGAAAAAATTGTCACACACTTCAAAGAATCTCTTTAACTTTGCAACACTTTTATATGTAACGTTCTCACCCATAAAGATTTTTATCCACATTTTTATATTTTTTATAGCTTTTTATGGATTATAGGGTAAATTGAGGAAAATAAAGAGCTAGATGAGATTTGATCCCATAATCTTATTTGAAAAAGACAGTAATTTCTAGTCACTCTCACCTAACAATCAAAAACGTTCAATATATATAGAGTACATTATTCAACAAGAGAACTTGCACCATTAAGGGCATGCTTGTATTGGGCGTAAATATTTAAGGGAGTAAAAAAAGTCAAACTAATGAAATGAAAGCAAATAGAGATGCAATTGAAGTAGTTGAGATAATTGTGAAGAAGGTAAAATGAGCATAAAATAAAAATAATGATGGAAAAAGAAGATAATTTTCCCTATTATGGAGGTAATACATTCCCCCACCCTCCCCTAGGATAAATATTTACCCCATAAAATTGAGAGTTCCTTTCATTTTTCATTACTTTGCAATAATTCTTCTACCTCTACAACAATCAAATTTCACTAATTTCTCATATATCAACTTCATTTTATTAGTTTGACTTTTTTTACTCCCTTAAATATTTACACCCAATACAAGCATGTCCTAAAAAAATATATATAGGAGAACTTACAAAAGAAAATTGAAATTGGAGCATGGATAAAAGGAGAAGCAAACCAATCACTTTAATTTGAAACCAAGAGAAGGACGCCATTGATAGCCTTCAATTTTTGTGAAAAGGATAAATTTAAAATAATTTCACAACTAAAACTAAATAAAATTCTCAATTTAAAGATATTAATTTGTAAAATTTTGCACAAAAATAAATAATCAGTTACGTTGATTAATGTAGTACCATATTAGTGTGAATTTGTTACTGCTTTCAACACTTATTAATTGTAACAATCAATTTTGATATCAAACATTTATTGTTAACAATCATCATATTCAGTGTACTCCGCTCATATAAAACTATAGTCAGTGTCTGGAAAGGAAAGAAAGACGGCAGCTCATACCTATAAAGGAGTGTGCGAACAAAGAGTCCTTTGGCTCGGAAAAGGTCTTCAAAGAGAGAGAAACCTGCAACTTACAAATATGTTAGGTAGAATATCTACTTTTACTCTATATTTTTCTTTATGGGCTAATTCAATTAGAGATGGTCTCTCATAAAGACCGTCTCTCACAAGAACTTGTGTTTCTCAAAACAATCGTCTCTCACAAGAATTTGTGCTTGTGTTATGGGATATATTTGAACTTCGTTGCCAATCAATATTTTGGGCTTTTTATAGCTAGAGGCCCAAAGCGAGTAGTTTGATCTTTGCTTAACTCCTTCGTTCTTTACGGTTGTCTAGTAGTTGGTAAATACTCCCTCCGAATCAATTTAGTTGTCCCATTTTCTTATTTGGTAAATTCAAATTAATTGTCTCATTTCCTTTTTTATCAATCTTTTATTTACCAAAATATCTTATGTTCACACAAGTAATGCAAAATACCCCCACTTTTGCTACTTACAATACCCCAAGTCCCCAACTATTATCTTTACAACTAATTTAATCAATTAAAATACCCTACTATCACCTTTTTAATGGACCCCACACCACCCTTAATATCCGTTCTCCAGCAAATGAGATAACTAAATTGATTCGGAGAGAGTAATTTTTATTGGAATTAAGAATTTTTAGAAAATGGTTAAATAAGTTTGTGCTTGGCTTACAAAAAAATTTAAAGAACGTATAAAAAGTATACTTTCAAGGATGTGAAAATTTTTATGCAATTTAGAAATTTCATAACGCTATGTCCTTTTAATAATTGCAAATTTGTGTGTTAATTTTAAAGCATTGCTCGTGTCATGTACAACTTTATTAAATTTTTTGACATATTTTTATAAATTATAGTTATTTTCATTTTACTCTGAACAGTTATATGTAGTACGTATATTGCATCATATTTAGCATTGTGCACATAGGTGATTGTGAAAATTTAGTTCGTGACAACTATAAATCACAAATCACAATAAAAGCCAAAAAACTTTTATTATATATTTAGTATAATTATATTTATACTTTTATATAGTTCATAACTTTACCAATGGATAGAACATCTGCATGTAGAGCAGAAGGTTTGGGGTTCGATCCCTACTTGGTGCAGATATCAGTTGGGGGTTCTCTTAACTGCACGCATCTCTCTTTACTCTCTTCTAGGAAGAACGAATATGATTAGTTCGCATCTTCAGAAAAAAGAAAACCCCCGTCCATACCCTGCCTATCAATATGGACCTAAAACTAAAAAAAAGTTTGCTATTGCAAACACACAAGTATAGGGTGGGCAATTTTGTGAGATAGGCTTTACTTTTGGGCCACCAACCAATTAAAAGACAGACTTCCTCCTAAAATTGGTGAAATAGTAATCATTTTTTAATTTAATGGTGTGGTTTAATGTTATCGTGACTCGTCTTACTACCATACAAATTAAATAAGGTAGTGTTTGGCATAATTGGAAACATGGAAGTATTTTTAAATTTTGAATTGTCGCTAATTTAATATATTTGGAAATCTTGAATTTTAAAATGTGAAATTTTGTTATTTCTATAAAATTCCAATGATAAAGTATATGGGTTGAGTATTTTAAAATTCAAAAATACAAATGTATTAGTTTTATTTACAATTTTTGAATTTGAATACAAAAATCACTTTTTTTCTATTTTTAAATGAATTCTACGTTGTCACACACTACCTTATATATAAGGTTTGGAGGCAAGCCTGAGCTAGAGTCATGACATGACATGTCTTAGGCAAATCGTGCCGATGCCACCTTCACACTAACCCAACTTTATTTTTATGCTTTGCTTGAGAACAATGATTTCATTTGAAAATTTAGAACGAATTAGCTCAAATTTAATGTTTGACAAATTAATGAGATTTAATTTTAGATTTGAGTCAATTTAACCATTATTTTAACAGTAGTTAGAGTTTAGAATTTGAAAATAATTTCCTAAATCTTGTCACTTGTTAGATTCTTTCTTTATAATTTATAATTAAAATGTAGAATTTAAGATAAATCACTTATTTTGAAACACAACCTTAATTAATTAATAATAATAAACCTTAATTTATAATTCAATAATCTAAATCCCAAATAAGGCAAAAGTTCTATATGTGAATCTTGTCATACAAATTCTTGCGAGAGACGGTCTATAATTGGGTTGGCCCATTAGGAAAAATATAGAGTAAATATAGACAATAAGCTTTAATGAATTGGATCTAAAAAACGTCTCTCAAAAATACGGTCTCTCAGGAGACTGGCTATTTCAACAATAGAAAAATGGATGTGATAATTGGCGCCCAAAAGTAAAAATGAGAAAACGACCTTTAACGTACTCGTGTTACTTTTAACAAAAGTATAATCCTCACTTTCATTAGTCATCGTTTTAATAAATCTATCTCATTTTAATTTTGAAAATGATAATTTTTTACTTTTTATATTATTTCTCTATTTATCACAGTATTTTAATCAAATATATTTAACTTCTTAATTTTTTGGTCAAAGATAAATGCTCATAATTTATTTTTTCATTCTGAAATACTTGCTACATTATAGTTATTACTTATTAGCGTTATTTATCGTTTAAACTTATTTTATATATTGTTAATATGCTAGAAAATTATTATCAAACGGTATCTTGTTTAAATCGTCTAATGATATACTTTTATAATATTAACTTTTTATAATTTTAAGATGCAAAAAGTTTAATATATAAATAATTAAAATAATAATACATATTAAATTGCGTAAAAAATCAAATATAACAAGTATAATAGAACAGACTAACTATTACTTACTTACTTCTATTAGTCATTACTCCCTCTGTGTCATTAAATTTGCATTATTTTTTTATTTTGGTCTATCCTATTTAATGTGCATTATTTCTATTCTTAGATAATGACCGACCATTCTCTTTTAGTTTCATCCATATATTTTAACATTTTTTTAATTTCATCCATACAATTTATACCCTATCATTATTTATTATTATTTTTTTAAAAAAATATTCATTTTTTGAGAGAGAATTGTGATTAGCCGCATATACAAAGAGCACGTGGAATTCGTTAAAGAAGTAGTTATCAAAGGAGCATTGGAGTGCGAAATCATCCCACTTTCAACTTTCAAGTCCTTGTCTGTCTTCCCTATCATCTCCGTCCAACTTATTATATGTGTTTTGCGGCTACTCCAATTTTTTTTTTCTTCCCATTTAGAATATTTTATATTGAAGAGAGAAATTTGATTAAGATTTTTAAGACATTTATAAATGATAAAATATATCCATATGAGATCTCCTTAGATTCGTCTTAATGTATACCTTTTTATCATATATTTTTTTATAATTTTTTATAATGCGTATTTAGAGATATTTAGGCTCGAAAATTGCTTTGAAAACAGTGCAAAAAGTAAATGGGAAGAACAAAAAAGAACGGAGGAAGTATTTTTTACTCCCCGCTCTTTTTTTCTATTTAATTTTGATTTAATTATTCCCGATCTTTTTAAAATGTTAGATAGACTCTGTCATAGTGTCGTTCTCGACATTTTGTAGACCTTAGGCAAAATAATATATATGAAAAAATCGATTATTGTTTTTAATAAGTACTTAAAAATAAAAGACAAATTATTTACTAAACACTCCTATAGCTAACTTTAAATTTTGTAATTTTTTAGTGGCTTTTAGCTATATTTTAATGAATTAACTAATAGATTTTAGCTTTTAAAATTACCTTTTAAATTTAATTGTTAACTCAAATTTGAAATTAATCTCGTGTTAAGATGTTTAGTGAAATTAACTTATAAAATTAGTTGTTGAAATATTTACTAACTTGCATTTTCTTTAAATTTGTGCAAAAGTACCCCAAAAAGGAGACATTAATGAAAAGTAGAGATAGTAATTTTCTTTTTGAATAATTATAATGAATTATAAGTAGTCTAAAATGTCTATTATACAAAATTACTCTTAATTAGTAATTAAATTATATAATTTTTCAAAATAACCTTTAATGTTAATGAAAGAACAAAGTTGGCCTTATTGTCCATTTCCGCTGACCTAATCAAGTTCATTGCTAAAGATTTTAGTGGTTTTTTATTTATTTATATTTATTTATTTTTACAATTTTTATTTACAAAAGACCATGAAAATTGAAAAGACAAATACCTAAAATATTTCAAATAATAAAAATGAAATAGTCCTTTTGACTTTGAGTGTATTACCTTGTATTGTAGTTAGTCTCTCCGTCCATCCATCCACCAATTTAAACTTTTTTTTTTGGCACTAAAAGGTCTTCCACTAATTATTAAGTGCTTACCTACTTATTTTTGAAAATAAGATATTGTCTTAGTAATTACAATAAATTGATATTTTGTGGGTAAATTTTTAGGCTTAATTTTCATAAAATTCTCCTTTTTCCTCAACTTAACTATTAAACACGCAATCTTTTTCAATAGAAAAGAATTATAAGTATATTTAGAAGCAAAAAATTTATTCAAAAATTATAGAGAATTGTGCGCTAGACAAGTTTAAATTTAGTGCATATATTAGTAACTCAAAAATATTCCATTAGATTGCGTGAAAATCTTAATTTGCATATACATAGAACAAGAGAAACTATGAGAAATATATTGAGAAATTATCAATAAGACCCCTAAGTTTTTGCACTTTCTCTGTGGTACCCCAAGTTTTTTTGATTATCAATTATACCATCGTGTTATTGAACATCTTACATTCGTAAATTTTTCTAAATTTTTTTGTCCAAAACTGTTAACTTATTTCTTTTTTCCTTTATTTTTCAAATTAAAACAGAAAGGAAAAAAGAAAAAAGTTAACGGTTTTGGATGGAAAACATTAGAAAAGGTTACGGTTGTAAAATGCTCAATCTAGGATACTAATCATAATCAAAAAATTTAGGGGTACCATAAATAAAGTGCAAAAATTTAAGAGTACCATTGACCCTAAATTTATAATGCATTAATATGAATTTTGTAAAAAAAAAAATAAGATGATGAATTAAAGTTGAACAAATTTAACCATTAATCCATCAAAGAATTTTCCTACCAAATTAGACTAATAAAATATTAATTTTTCATTATCGTTCATAATTTTTTTATTATATGGACAACTAATGTAACACCCCGGCCCAACCGAACACCGGTGACTACTCATGGAGACTGTAGACTAGCCCCACAAACCAACACAAGTCATCCAGCGCACTTTGGCCTCACTCGTGCGCACCCAGGAAAACTTCTCAGGAGGTCACCCATCTAAGATTGCTCCCTACCAAGCACGCTTAACTGTGGAGTTCTTAGCAAATGGGCTCCCATGAAAAGAAGATGCACCTTGTTGATATGAGTAGTCTATCAATCCCTTTTCAAGCTAAATCTGGGGTATCACACTCTTCCCCACTTAGGAATACAACGTCCTCGTTGGACCATCATTTCAGGATCTTTTCCCCCGCTAGGTGCACTGAACACACAATCAGCCACGGTCGCAGGTCGGCTCTAATACCATTTGTAACACCCCGGCCTAACAAACCACCGGTGACTACTCATGGAGACTGTAGACTAGCCCTATAGACCAATACAAGTCTTTCCAGCGCACTTTGGCCTCACTCGTGCGCATCCAGAAAACTTCCCAGGAGGTCACCCATCCTAAGATTGCTCCCCACCAAGCACGCTTAACTGTGAAGTTCTTAGCAAATGAGCTCTCTAGAAAAGAAGATGCACCTTGTTGATATGAGTAGTCTATCAATCCCTTTTTCAAGCTAAGTCTGAGGTATCACACTCACCCCCACTTAGGAATACAACATCCTCGTTGGACCGTCATTTCAGGATCTTTTCCCCCGCTAGGTGCACTGAACACACAATCAGCCACGGTCACAGGGTTGCTCTGATACCATTTGTAACACCCCGACCCAACCGACCACTACTCATGGAGACTGTAGACTAGCCCCACAGACCAACACAAGTCTTTCCAGCGCACTTTGGCCCCACTCGTGCGCACCCAGAAAAACTTCTCAAGAGGTCACATATCCTAAGATTGCTCCCCACCAAGCACGCTTAACTGTGGAGTTCTTAGCAAATGGGCTCCCATCAAAAGAAGATGCACCTTGTTGATATGAGTAGTCTATCAATCCCTTTTCAAGCTAAATCTAGGGTATCACAACTAAATAGCCATATAATAAAAGGTAAAGGTAAAGGTAAAAGACATTCCCAATATCCCGTACAAGGCAGGGTCCGAATGAGTTTTTTTTTTTTGTTTTTTGAAAGATGCGGACAAAATCATACCCGTACCCCCAAGGAGGGAGTAAAGAGAGATGTGCGCAGTTAATAAACCTCCTAATTGATACTTGCGCCCAATAGAGGTCGAACTTCAAACCTTCTACTGCACATACAGATGCTCTATCCATTAAGCCACAAGCGCTTTTGATGAAATAGCCGTATAACGATATAAGTATTTATCTAACCTAACTTTTTTTAGGGCATAACTCAAAAAATATCCTCTCTAGGGAGCAACTCTAAAAAATATCCTTATTTGAGTGCTTTGCTTTCCTTTTTTTTGCACCACAACGTGTAGGCTTTTATTGATTTGTGTCCTATTGAAAATAAAGATGCCATAAAAGAATTTAACAAAAGGTGAACTCCCACTTTAGCGACCAACCATAGTCCCCTTAAAATATTGAATTGATAATAGTTATTTTTTTTTTTCATTTTTGTCGAAAAAAACACTAGTGTTCCACAATGTAATGGGTAGAGATATTTTTTTTTAAATTTCACTAGAAAATGGGCCTAGGCAATCCAAACAAAGAGGAGAAGAAGTAGTTCACTCATAAACCTAAAGAAGGTTCACTACTAAAACCAATTGGTAATAGTAAGAGTTACTCCTTGAGTATATATAAAGTGATGCAGACTATTCTCTTTCTCCGATGTGGGACAACTCACATGTGGGTAACACATGGGCACTTCAACGTAACAAAAACTTTTAAAAGTTTATTGAGGTTGTCTCACCTTGTGGAATAAACAACAACATAGAGTAACCTTTATTATTTCACTAATTCTTATTGAAGTCGTCTTATTGTGAGATGACTTTAATTGAGTCAGTCTAAAATATCAAAAAAAAAATGTGTCATGTAAATTGTGAATTTAAATTTTATTTTTTAAATAATTTTTTTAGTAATAAGTTGTTTATTTGAGCATCTCTCACAATTAATCTATTTATACTTCTACAAAGACTTGGTTGTTATTTATTAAAAAAAAAAAGAAAAGTCGTAATAGTGATTGACAAAATTATGTTTCCCACCGGCTATAAATCCTTTACTATAATACTCATAGTGTTCATCTTCATCCCATGTTCTACCAATTAACTCCTCTATCGCAAAAGTGACGTCTAGTTATTCTAATTTTTTCGCGAATATAATATTTTAAATTATTGGTACTCAGCGGCGTATCTAGACCCGGGCTGCCATGAAATGAATTACGATCCGGGTCATGAAAAATAAAATAGTATGTTAAATTGATATTTAGTGTTCGATATTATGAAAAGTAAAGAATGGAGTTGGATATTAATTTTTACTAAATTTTAAGTTTAATTTTTAGATTTTATCATAGAATTTATTTATGGATTTTTATTATTTATTCTAGAAGTCATTTATGTAATATTGGCTCATGTAATAAATTTCCAGTTCATCTAGTTTGAGACTATCTCAGCATGATCAGACGGCTCCATTATATAATGGCCTATTTCTTCAATTGATTACTTTAAGATCATAGGTAGATGTTTTAAGGTTATAAGTAATCACTCTAAGACTATAAAAAGTAATTATATTAAAATTATAAGTGATCACTTTTTAGTAATCATTTTAAGATAAAAAATATATGTTGGGTCTGTCCAATAAAAATGACCTCACTATAAAACCGTCACATTATTTTAAGAATTAGTGAATAAATTTTAGCTAGATTTTCCCTTGTTGGTATTGCTTTGGTAACCATATTTGTTTTCAATTTGTTTAATAAGTTTTTGATATGTTGATCAATAATTATAAAATAATAAAAAATTATTTAATAATTACTTTTAAGTCCGCTCAAAAACTATTATTAAAAAACCACATATTCTTACTTGAGACCGTCTATACAATAGACGTCTCAAGTTTTGGGGCTGACCCAATTTATAAATTAAAAAAAAAACTAATTGGTGGTTTTGTAAGTTAAAAGGGAAATATGGGCTTGGCTCTTAGAGAGCCGTCTATACTATAAATGCCAGACGGTCTCTCCAGAGAGGGCATGTTAAAAAACGAGTAAAAGAAGCAAAATTATCATGCGTTTCACAATATTAGTTAAAATAAGACTTTTTTTTGGTATATTTTAAGTATAATTAGAGTCTTTATATTCATATAATAAACTTAATTTATAAAAACATTAAAATATAAATATATTAAAATTTTATACATCGAGTCATTTTCATATGCATAAATTTTAACTTTTTATATTTATGAGAAATTATATTTAAATATTCTATCACAATATATAAAATAGGATACAATATTATGCAGTGATGGTGATGTCTCATTTTCCAAACTTTGTGCACCATATTGTCAAATTACATATGTGAATTCAGGAGTGATTATCATGTAAGAAATTCTGGTTATACCATTTGAATTTTGAAGAATAACTCGAGAAATTAAATATACGACACTCAACATGCAAAACATTTATTTATATTTTCTAAATGAATCATGATTTGAAAATGAAAACGCCCAACTTTTTCTTTTTCCCACATATAACAACATATAGAAGTATTAAAATCTAAAATATATTGTAATTTAAATATAAATACAACAAATTATTGTCCATTAAATGATAAATATATTCATTCATACAATTATTAAATATAAGTGCACCCTATCCATAATCTTTACAAGAAAATTAACGATACATTTACGAACAAATAATTAAAACAAGATAAAATACAATCGAAAAATATACATATGTTTGGAACAAGGGCAAGGAGAAATACACGCACAATCATTGCATGTGATTTTCTCACATAATTTATTTAGAATATATTAAATAACAAGAAGACACTTTAAAATGAAAAGGAGTAGAATGTATCAATATATTTTTCTAGTCACTTTATATAAAAAAGGATCAATATAGGCCATACTGTATGGCATTAAAATATACATTAAAAAAAAACATTTACTTATAAAATATGATTAATGACCTTAACAATTTAAGCTTTTCATTGTCCAATATACCCTAGACTTCTAATTTTTTTGAAACGGAGAGTTGAGAATGCTTCTTAATATAAATATAAATATATATATATATATATATATATATATATATATATATATATATATATATATATATATATATATATATATATATATATATATATATATATATATATATATATATATATATATATATATATGTATATATGTATATATATATATGTAATAAATATATATATATATATATATATATATATATATATATATATATATATATATATTATATATATATATATATATATATATATATATATATATATATATATATATATATGTATATTATATATATATATTATATATATATGTATATTATAGATGATATATATATTATATGTATATTATATATATATTTATATATGTACAGTATATATTATTATATATATATATATATATATAATATATATATATATATATATATATTATATATATATATATATATATATATATATATGTATATATATATATATATGATATATATATATATATATGTATATATATATATATATATTATATATATATATATATATATATATATATATATATATATATTATATATTATAGATATATATATATATATGATATATATAATATATATATAATTATATATATTATATATATATATTATATATATATATATATATATATATATATTTTGTCTATCAATCAATAACCAAATGGCTTTGACATACTAATATTTAGAAATAAAGTAACATATAACATTTACAATTAATCTGTTATTTTTTTGTAATAATAATGATAAATTTATTGTATTTTGTATTAGCTGACTTTATTCTTTTGTTTTCCATCACCTCAATTATCATTTCAATTGAATATATTGCCCACATATGTATTCCATAGTTAAAAAGTACATTACTCAATTTAAAATTATTTTTAATACTACTAATTAATTATTTAAACCAGTAAAAATAATAAAAGATAACTATTAATATGACCTTAAAAAAACATTTTACGAATAGGACAAGAAAATTGTTTTTTTTCATTAAAGTAGTGGGATGATGCCATGATGGTGCATCTTGCATCATATACTAAAGCTAAACTTCTCGTGTATATATTATTTTATCATACCATTCATATATAACATGAGGGAATTGGTCAAGTTCCACTTTCGAAAAATTAATGACTTTTTTTGCTTTTTCTACTTTTTGATTTATTAATTATTATTATACTTGCTACTTTTAACTTTTTTTACGTAATTCATTGTACTATTTTGTTCATTTATATGTCGAATTATATTTAAAAATTATAAAAAATTTATATTATGAAAGTATGCGATTAGACGATTTAAACAAGATCCCACTTGATTATATTATTACTTACATATTAGCCGCATATATAAAATAAACTTAAACGATAAATAGTGTTCAAAAAAAAACGTCTTAATACTCCATCACTTTTACTGTTTGTATTTTCTCTTTAACTTCTAAATGACTTCGCCACTTTTTATATTAAATTAAATGACTTCACCACTTTAACCATTACATTTTTGAATTTCTAATTTCCGTGTCAATTTTGATTGGGGAAAATAAAAGACAAATTGAAATTGTTGTATAGGACAGTCTCATCTAAAGATGCATATTATACATAGGTTAAATAACTCTTCTAATATATATTAAAAGGGAAATTTCACATGCTAGCATCAAGTTTTGATGAAATGCCCGTGGTAGCACTTTTTAAAGAAAATTCCACATAGTAACATCCAGTTTATGCACTATCTATTTGCCGTAGCATTTTCCGTTATGTTCTTGTTAAATTCATCATTTTGTAAGTTTTTTTCCACATGGTAGCATCCATTTTTTGTTAATTTACCATTTTAGCTTTTAATTGACCATTTTAATGTTTAATTCACCGCTTAAATCATTAACGCTCATAAATGTTTAATAATTTTATTGAAAAATTATAAGAAACTATCTAATCCGGTCGAAACACGTAATTATTCGCTTATTTTTCGATACGTAAACCGAAAAAGACATTTGGCGTCATTTTTACCTATCATAACGATTTTTTTTCAAAAAACAGACGTTGCAAATATCCTTATGGGGTAACTCTTTCGAAAATCCGGTCGAAACAAGTACTTACACGCCTATTTTCCGATACGTAAACCGAAAATCATATTTGACGTCATTTTTACCCATCATAACTATTTTTTTTGAAAAAATGGACGTCGCTACTGTCCTTATGGGATAACTCTTTCGGAAATTCGATCGAAAGAGTACTTGTTTCGACCAATAAATTAAACATTAAAATGGTGAATTAAATGTTAAAATTATTTTTCTGTAAAATTATTTAACATTTATAATTTTTTCCATAAAATTATTAAACATTTATGACGTTAATGAATTAAACGGTGAATTAAACAATAAAATGGTGAATTAAACGTCAAAATGGTGAATTAAACAAAAACTGTATGATACCATGTGGAAAAAACTTACAAAATGATGAATTAAACGGAATTTAACAAGAACTTAATGGAAAATGCTACGACAATTAGATAGTGCATAAACTGGATGCTACCATGTGGAATTTTCTTTAAAAAGTACTATCATTGACATTTCATTAAAACTTTATGCTACCATATGGAATTTCCTATATTAAAAATATAAACTTCTTAATTCAAGTTATCTCATGAAAAGACGATATCTTACGACAGTAGCTACAAAATATAAATAACAAAGGAAATCAGTTGTCTTATTCCTCCTCTCATGCTCAAAGTCCAAGCCTACGCGGTTCAAACTTCAAAGGAGACGTTACTATTTAATGAGTCAAATAAAAAAATATCAATTTCCACAAATTATACCTTGCAACAAAGTCCACATACACAATATGACTTTCATTATATATATTGGTCCAATTACTCAACCATAAAACAAACCACCAAATACACATCTAATTCAACATTACTAAAGCACAAAGGTTTCCTTAATTTCCACCATGAATCTAATTCAACCCACCATTAAACACCACATAGCCACCGCACGCCGCCACCTCCCACCTCTTCAAGCCGTCAAGGACCTACTTTTTGACACCCCTAAGGTGTCGAACCCGGCTACTCGTATAGCCGAATCATTGACTCAAATGCTCCAACTTCAAATTGAATCCATACATGCCCAAAAAACCATAACACAATCTAACTTAAGTTCAATTTTAGAAGACAAAAGTAACACTCCTATAACATCCCCTAAAGATGACATATCATCTAATTGGCAAGAACTTCATGGGTCTAATAATTGGGAGGGACTATTAGACCCTATAAATCCTTGTCTAAGGCAAGAGTTGATCAAATATGGAGAATTTGCTCAAGCAACTTATGATGCATTCGATTTCGATCCTTACTCGGAGTATTGTGGAAGTTGTAGGTACAACGGAAGTAAATTGTTTGAAAAACTCGGTCTAACAAGACACGGATACAACGTAACGAAATACATATACGCGACTTCTCAAATCGATTTACCTGAATGGTTAGAGAAGTCTCAAGTGGCGGAGACATGGAGCACGCATTCAAATTGGATGGGATTCATAGGAGTAAGCAACGATGAGGAATCAAAACGCATAGGAAGGCGAGACATTGTAGTGTCATGGCGGGGTACAGTCTCAGTTTCAGAGTGGTACGAGGATTTTCAAAGGAAAATGGAGAGATTTGGACATGGTGATGCGAAAGTTGAGGAAGGTTTTCTTAGTATTTATACATCGAAACACGAAAGTTCGAGGTATAACCAATCAAGTGCATCAGAACAAGTGACAAAAGAAGTAGGAAGACTAATACATTACTACAAAAAAAGAGGAGAAGAAGTTAGTCTGACAATAACAGGGCACAGTTTAGGAGGTGCTCTGGCTCTTCTTACAGCATATGAAGCGGCAGCAACATTTGTTAATCTTCCTGTTAGTGTCATCTCATTTGGTGCCCCTAGAGTCGGAAACTCTGCGTTTAGGGACGAGTTAAATGAGTTAGGAGTAAACACATTACGCGTTGTCATCAAACAAGATGTTGTTCCATGGATGCCAGGAATGGTATTCAATGAAAGCCTACAAAATTTCGAAGACATAACCGGAGGATTAGAATGGGTTTACACTCATGTAGGCGCAGAGCTTAAGCTCGATGCAAGGGCATCCCCATACTTAAAAAGGGGTTTACACTTACAAGGACATCATATGTTGGAAACCTATCTTCATTTGTTGGATGGTTTCCACAGTTCTCACTACCCCTTTAGGGATGATTCTAGAAGGGATATTGCTTTAGTTAACAAAGAATGTGATTTCTTGATTAATGAGCTTAGAATTCCTCCTAGATGGTACCAATTTGCTAATAAAGGTCTTGTTCAGAATGCTCATGGTAGATGGGTTAAACCCAAGAGGGATCCTGAAGATATTCCTTCTCCTTCTACTCATGATGCATCTTATTCTTACTACTGTACAGAAATGGAACGTGTACTTGCTACTTATTGAACTCACTACAAATATCTCATCTACCATTATTTGTATATATATACATCTCTTATTAAATAGTAGTTTTAAGTACCATGCATATTGTTAGTTGTATTTTACTCCGGTCCGTGCTATACCATATCATACCATCATACCCAGAAAATCCTGCTTGTAATATGAAGTCGTCCAGGGACTGAGGAGGTAGATGACATACAAACCATACCTGTACCATCTCGTAAGAGAGGGCAGGAAGAATGTAGTCAATTAGACAAATGCGGGATCCATGCATTAAAACAATTGCATAGTCCTATTGTTTTTTGGGAGATACATTGGACTATGTATATAACAAATGCTAACAATTTCACCCCTATTTGATGTTCATATTTCTTTTAGTTCGCTTGATCTAGTTGAGTGATCGGTATATGCCAAACCGTAGAAAAGT
Organism: Amaranthus cruentus; assembly: GCA_019425755.1. NCBI lineage: Eukaryota > Viridiplantae > Streptophyta > Magnoliopsida > Caryophyllales > Amaranthaceae > Amaranthus > Amaranthus cruentus. The sequence goes on along the minus strand of CM033458.1, from coordinate 17,134,166 downwards.
AGAATGAGTCTAATACAGGTTTAGTGCACAATGAAAATGTTTTCTTCTCAATTATTGTGTTTTAGCTAGCTTGCACTCTTCACTCTCAACTCCACTGACCAAAAATTTGAGATGGATACACATTATTATTTTAGTGTGCAACTAGTCCATACAACGCAAGACTTATTGGAATCACTCAATGAAAAATATCTCCCTCGTCTATCTCTCCTCTAATTTGCTCTAAATTTTTTTTGTATCTTTCTCTTCTATATATTTTGGATTCTTTATAAGAAATCCTTGATTTGTTCGATTTAACCTCTTTTCCCTAAGACGGGAAACCCCTGTCAAGAAATCATCGATTTGGTCGATAAAGTCAGTCTCGAAAACCAAGGTAGAAAGGCGAAAGAAACCAATTTGCAGTAATCAATCCTTGACATGGTGGATGAACTTTTAGGTAGGTGTGAGTTGAAGTTTAGTCTCTTTCACATTATATAGAGATAATTCAGTTGTTTGAATAAGTTACATAAAAGATAACGTCTTTATTATAAATTTCAAACATTTCATGTGGAGTAGTAGTTAGATATCACACTCAACATGTAGATCATAGATAAGTAAATTACAGCATTGAAGGAAAAAGGACCATTTCTATACAAAGATTGAACACAATGAGGGGACCATTGCAGCGCAGTGTATTATTTAAGCAACAAAAAAAGAGGGGGGAAGGGGGGGAGGAAGTTGTCAGTCACTAAGTGATAGTGAGCCATCAATGTCAATTTCACGGTATAGGTGTTCAGCAAATAACTGTTTGTTTCTTTAGTTAACTTTTTATCATTCGAAACTGTTGACTGTTTTTGTTAGTTATTGGCCTAGTTGAACGAATCAACTTTTTAGATATATGGTTTGTAAAATTGGGTTAGATATTGGTTCTTGACTGTTTATCACAGAAACCAAAAACTAGTAGATAAGGGCAACCATAGTAGTTTTTTTCGTATTTGTTAAGTCTAGTTCAAGTCATTTACCAAACACCCACATAATGCTTCATCCCATGCTTGTGCAGATCCTTTTCTGCATCGTCCTCTACTGATCGTTAATGCTAGCTGAGATTCAAGCTATTATGGCTCTCTTGTTACAGAAATTGACATTTTCCAAATGCAAGAGCTCATAAAATGGAGCAAAATAAAAACCTTAGAAGTATATACAAGATGTTAGCAATACTTAACAATGAATTGTAAAAGATACACTATATAGAAGTACTATAGAAGTTTGATCTAGATATGAACCATACATATTACATATCCAAATTTTACAATGGACTATTAAGAAAGAGTGTATTCATACACAATAAGAAGTTCTGAACCAAGAGAGTAAAACCAAGAAAAACAGCTCCATTCTTATTCTCAGATTAATTTCACATCTCAATAATAGATTTGCTTGAGCTGAAGGGCGTACTGATTTCTCTCTGGAGATCTAAATTCATAACTGGCTTATAGAACGATTATGTTTTACCTAGCCAAGACCAGGATCGGTGAAGCATTATTGACCTTAGAATATATCTAAAATTTCCAAAATGAAGTTATTGCAAAGTGGGCAATTACCCCTCTGGACAAAAAGCTCCCTGGAACACAACCTGCAAAATGTATGGCCACAAGGAATGAAAGCAGCACCTTTATGCCTCACCATGCACACACAACATGAAAACTCTCCTTTCCCAACATCCTCAACGACTTCCTCCTCCTCTGCCTCTTCCACTTCCTCCTCTTCGTCTTCATCCAACCTATATATTGGCCCGCTGATCCCAGCTTGCCGGTCTGTCTCCTCCAATAAGTCCATCAACGACATCCTCATTGGCTGATTTGTCGGAGGCCCCAAACCTGGAATCCCCACTTCATCCTCTTCCTCATCTTCGTCCTCATCCTCATCTCGCTCTTCTCTAGGAGACCCATCACTAGCATCATCCTCATCCCTATCTTCATGCAGCTCTCTCGACAATCTCCTACGAGTTTGCTGCCTCTCAGCAGCCAAAGCCGCAGACAGCCTAAAACTACCCCCACTTCTAGGGGACCCACCACTATCAACCTCCCTTAATGTTAGGTCATCAGCTGGAACAGAATCCACTCGCCTTTGTGAAGTACTCCTAAAAGAATTTCTAGTCTCCATCGATCCTCCAGTAGATAATGCTCTTGTACTAGGTATCACGTCAGATTGTGGAACTGGCAAAGATGCTGACGAACGCCCAGAAATGGGATTTTGATTTTGATTCTGATTCTGATTTTGATTCTGGTTCCTCTTGAGCTTAAGCCGCTCTTTGAATGACTTCCAAGTTTTCTTGTTATTAGAAGCACTTCTAGGGGAAAGAGTCTCGTCGTTACGAATAATCTCAAGAAGGGTACGAACTACTACGTTAGCTGGTGGTGGAGATTTCTGGTCAGTATTGAGTACAGCACCTAATGTAATACTTGAAACCCGTCTGGGGCTAGCTGTACTATTATGTAAAGCAAAATGATTGGTGAATTCGTTGTCGATAGCATCAGCAAGATCCGTTGCAATAAAGGTTTCACGAAGAGTTGAGTGTTGGGAGGTCAATCTCCTAGGAGTAACAGCAGTAGCTACGCCACCACCGTTACTGTCCATTCAATCTGATTTCCATACATTTTCCACACAACACAAATAATTTATCGTTAATTCCGTCATAATTTTTACATCATCAAATTGCAACATCATCAAATTACCACTCCTTCCATTTCGTTAACTTCCTTTTATTTAGAATATTCCATTTAAGTACATGGAAACTTAAACATGATTTTTCAATATATCTGTATTTTTTATAATTTTATGAAATGTATTTTTCAGATATTAAAACGTATGCTTTAAATACCGTGCAAAATAAATAGTTAACTAAATTGATGAAACAGAATGATTCGCTGATAAAGTCATAGCAGATCTACATCAAAATTAACAATTGATAAATGATATCAAATTACAATCTAGGTAATAAAATCTTTGCTGATCCATGAAACCTAATCATACTCGATAGTTTATTGTTTACCTAAAAATTGGTGAAATTCGGGTAAGAATCCTATCCTAAACAAAAAATAAAGAAAATAAGGTTCTGTAACCATTTGTCGTTTTGAAGATTCTAGTTTTTTTTAAAAAAAAATTAAAATGATTCTTGTTTTATTAATGCCTTTCTGTTTATTGAGATTTGCAATTCTGTCATTCTGATTTCTGAGTACTAATAAACAAATTAGAATCTTCATATGTACCTTAACATCAAATTTAATACTAGTACATAACATTAAAATAAAACTACAGAGATTTTCGCTGTAGAAAACAAAAGTTTTCTGAAATTCAAAGCAAAAAACATAGATTATCTCAAATTAATTTGCAAATGCATAAATAAAACCGAATAAATATCAATTGATGCCCACTGTAAAAGAATCAAGCAATACTTCATCCAGAAAAAAAATAGAACAAATTCCAAAAACTTCAATAAAATGCAAAGAGGTACATTGAGAAAGAAAAAACGATACCTAAACCTGTCCGTATTGTCGTATTCAGAACAGACGAGATCACCGCTTAAGATCTGATTATTGATTGAACTTGAAATTCAATGGCTTCGAATATCTTTATTCAGAAAAAACGGCAAAAATAAAAATATTAAAAAGTTCCTGCAAGAAAAAAGAAGATAATAATGGAAAATGGAATAAAAAAAAAAAGAGGGAAATCTACGTATCCTATTTTTGACTTTTGGTTAATATAAATCGTAGGAATAATAGAAAAGGGAACGTTATCTGAAAATATGTGCTCCAAAAGAAATGAAGAGAGATTTAAGTGGCATTTGGAGGAGAGAGAAAGTTAGGGTTGGGTGATTGAGATGAGGAGCGACTCTGATTCTTGAATCTCGTGTTTGTAGGGCCAACAGCGTTCATCACTAATACTCTCTTTTCATTTTATAACACTCCCTCTGTTCTATATTAGTTGCAATCAGAGGTGTTCATTCGAGTGATGGTGTTGATTTTGGATTAGATATTTTGGATCAGTTTAAAATCGGGTTTTGTGTTCACATTGATTTTTACATAATTGTAGATCTATTTTTAAGTCTGGGCAAATCGGGTTCGGTTATAAAGTCATATATATATCGGGTCATCGGGTCTGTTTTGAACACCTCTAATTGCAAAATTTAACTCATCTTAATTTGTGATTGTAGGGCCAACAACATTGATCACTATTTATTCATCACTCTCAATTTGTGATTAGTTTTTAATTTATAAATTAATAAAACATAGTTAAGTGAAATTTTGTTTAATTCGTCTCATTATAAAGATTATTAATGGAGTATCAAATTTTTATAATTTTCATTTTTTTAGTTGCACCTTTTCCATTTTTTACACTATTCTCATTTGATAGTGTTTTACATAGTGTGACTATTAAACGAGAAAAAAACATAATCATGTGGATTGTTTTATTCGTCTCGTCGAATACTTTCATAATATCAAATTTTTATGATTTTTAGTGGGGTATAATTCTAGATATAAAAAATCTGACAAATGCATTGGACTGCGTAAAAAGGTGTTTTGGTACAAGTAAAAAAAAACAAAGGAAGTGAAGTGTATAATTAGAGATATATTAAGTATTTAATTAGGGCATTGGACAGCGTGAAAAAGTAAATGTTGCAAGTAAATTGGAACGGAGAAAAGTATCATTTACTTTTATATAATCATTTACATTTTCACACTTCTTAATTTATGCGTTTAAATTTTAATATATATTAATACATTTCTGAAAAATCTATAAAGTAATAATAAAAGTAATAAATTTTTATGTCAAGACAAATCTATCAAGTTCTAATTTCAATATATATTTTAACTTGTAAATATCGATAATAATCGTATACAACTTCTTCTCTCTTTAAATCAAAATATAGAATATCTTTTTTTTGATATATCAATAAGGAACGAAAGGAGATGGAGTAATCAGTTTTTTGATAATCAAAAATCCATATGAGAGTCTTTCATACTATCTTTTATCATTGTTTCATTTAGTTTTTGCACATTTGTCAATGTACATAGTTAATCTTAAATATTTCTAATTTTATATAGTTAAATATTACAAAAGGTTAATATTAATAAAATTTACATTAAAACGAATGACATGTATTATATAAGATCCCACGTAGTTATATTTCAACTTATAAAATACAAATTAAAATTAAATGATAAAGAGTATAAATAAGTTAAATGAAATTATATAGAAAAATTAAAGAGAATATGACATAGGGAGGGATAGGGGATCTCTAATTTCCTCTTTCAAGGGTTGCAATTTGCAAATTTGCAACCAATGATGGTGACCTCTCTTTTCTCTATTGAGATACAACTTTTTTACTCTTGGATTTGCATCATTTTAAATTCAATAACTTTTTGAAAAAATACAAAATTAACATTAAATGATTAAAAAAATAGTAGAATTTATAGGTGTAACTCATTTGCAAATACAGAAATGAAGCAAATAAATAAAAATATCCCATAATTTAAGATGAAAGAAAGGATATCATTTGATAAAAACCTAAAACCTATCGCACTCATAATAAAATAAAATTTAAAAATAATACAACAACAAATAATACCCTTTATCATTTCTTGCGATCATCCACATTAATATCAAAGATAATAGCTACGTTAAAGTTTTAACTTTTCAACTTTAGTTTCTATTTTTTGATGAGCTATAGACTAAACTATTGTTGTTCATCCCAAACAATTTATTCGCCTTATACTCAACAAACAGATATATCAATGTCTCTCTTCGGACATATTCTAGGAGAAAGGCAAACTGTCTCGTAAAGATACACATTTAATGTTATTCTAAGAGAACTAACAATGATATGCTTACTCATTTGTTCATTAACTTTCACGGTCTTTTCATATTTTGCCACATCAATTTGCACTAACTTTTTCATTTATCAATCATATAGTTATATCAATAATGTACAATAATATACTTCCCCATATATGAAAAAGACCTTCTCGAATCTCGGTATCCCGCACAAAGCAGGGTTCGAGTGGGGGTTTTCTTTTTCTTGAAGATGCGGACAAATCATATCCGTACATCTAAGGAGGAAGTAAATAAAGATGCGCGCAGTCAAGAAACCCCCCAATCAATACCTGCGCCCAGTAGGGATCGTACCTTAAACCTTTTGCCCCATATATACTAGTACTAATTGTTTAGCACTAAGAGTATGAACAATAAGGGACAAAGGATGATATAGTAGGCTCCTTAATTATTTAGCACTAAGCTTAGTTGAATCTATCCACATCTCTAAACCCATACCCGGTCCCCTTCTTCCTTAGAACAACAAAGGGAACTACATGCTTTCTACTAAATTCCAAGACTATAACTAAATCTACTGCTACAAACATTTCAGATCACTTCTTTACATAATGAAGATGGCTATAGGGATGATAGCGGATAAAATTACACGAATTTCACTTTGAATAATCCCTAATTGGGGTAGATATGGGTTTGACTTTGGTGGATAGTGGGTTGATACGAGTATAAAAAGGCTTATTAGACATGGGTAGTGGGTAGGTAATGGTTATGAAAATTTAGTCGTCGTATATCCACTTGTCCCGCTAATTTCTAAGGCTCAACACAGCTAATTTGTAAGTGTAACTGCTTTGATAAAGCTGCAATCTAGTCTATATTGCCTTCATTCCATGTAGCTTCATCAGGAAATCCCTGCAATAGAATAACAGATTGTAAGATTCACCTTCTGCTAGATTTTAAACATTGAAGCCAACACCTAGACCTAGACTTACAAATTGAGACGGTAGAATATCAAAATGAATACAGAAGAATAATCAATGTGGATGACCATTAGAACTGATATATTGGTTCATGTAGTCGACCTCAATCTTTTGGGATTAAGGTTGTGGCAATGTTGTTGAAACTTACATCATTGAAGCCACCCACACTGCAGCAAACCCCTGTATACATTCGGACACTGAAGCAATTTCATTGTTCAACTTTGTTCTGTGGCTCAATTAGGACGGTTTTCGCGTCCTTTTCTTCGTACTCAATACAACTTGGGGGTCACGCAGTAATCTCGTACCTAACTAGTAACTCCCCTCCCTTAATATGATCGAGGATGTTTACTGTTTGTAAATAGTACTCAACTAAACTCATTCCCTGTCTGTGATCTGAAAAGGGTGGTAGGCTCAAGGAACATTATTGATATAATCGAAATATATTTTCTTGATGCAACGATTTTCACAGTGAGTAACTGGCACTTTCTGTATGCTTTACACAGCATACTGAAGAAAACTATAATGTGGGCTGATTTTTATTTAACAGCAATGCTATATGCACAAAGTAAACAAGCTGCGAAGTACATTTTCGTAACGAATGATTAACTTGTGATACAACAAGAAGCTTTGCTAATAGCCTCAAATAACCTATCCAAAAGAATGAGATGCTAATAATCAGATTCTTTTTCCATACGAAACTGCCTATAATCGGTGGTGTTTCCAACGCACCACCAGTCGTCTAAACTTAAAAGAGTCTCCATGTGAAGTTCCTTTTCAATTTATCCTAACCTTCTAGTATACTGTTTTTCCCCGCACGTCTGCCAACTAGGTTACTTAACATTCGACCATCCTTTAGTTACCTTGCTTCGTACAGCGCATTCATCTGGTTGTCTCACTATGTAAATCTGATCTCCAGCTACTTTCTCACTGTCTTGATTCCTGTACCACGTCCAAAGGGCATAAGTCGCATTTTTCACCTGCAAAGGAATTCAATATGAAGGTTTATAAACTTGAACACAAAATAATATATGTAACATGTATGCAATTTGTAAATGTGAGTTTTTTGTAAGAACTTATGGGCACCTCAAACATTCCATGGCCAAAGCTACTCTCTCTATATGCACTGTAATCAGGTTGACGATCCCAACAGAATTTACCAGCAGCCGGACCAGAGGTAAAGTTTGCAGCACAGAAGCCGCCCATGAACTTATCTGGAGTACTTGAGGGATCAGGGCAGTTGCCTGGCTCATCAGCATGTTCAATTGCCATCTTCTCTCGATTACCTCCATCTCCAATTGTGATGTGAATTGGAGCACAAGGATCTAATTTATAGTTGTATACTCTGTTTGATCTTTCATAGGCATGCACCTGAAGTTGCATTCAGAAGAGACGTTTACTAGTGATCAACATACAAGGAATTTAAATGTGATACTAATAGCAATAGAAAGCTGCACTCTTTCTCTCAGTTTTCAGTTCTTCACCATGCAAATCATTTTAAGCAGTGTTACACGATTCGTGATTGTACTCGTGAATCCCAACATCAAAAAAAGCTAATTATAATCGGTTTTGGGATATATTTTGGGGCCATTTTGAGCTTATTGTGAATACAAAAAACAAATTAGCTGGCAAATTATGTTACACTAATTAAACATAATCTTATGTGTATCTAAGTCTACAAATTAGTTATCATCAGTATCAACGTCACTTATTGATAGCAAGTGAGTGCATAATACAATTTGTTAAGCAATGCGTATATGATTGCGGAAATGAACTTCGATTGAAACAGCATGAGAGGATATCAGCACCAGTTTTGTAAAATATAGTTGATAAGCCAATTCTAAAATGTTTAAGGTTATACTTTCTGGCATTATGGTACTTACATGTCCATTGAATACTACATCAACACCATAAGAGTAAAGTAAGTCTTCCATTGCAACTCTCATGCACTCAGCTTCTCTGTAGTGCGCTTTATAAGTACTGTACCATGGTGGATGCCATGCAACAACCAACCATGGAGTTACATCCCGGTCGACTTTAGCCAAGTCTCTCTCTAGCCATTTGTACTGATCAGCTGCATAGAATAGTTACAGTATCAGATTTACATTTGGTCATGCAAGAAATTCATTTTGACAAATGAAAGTAAGAACTCTGAATACCTGATTCATTGTAAGCAATGTAAGCACCAAGCATTACAAAGTGTATTCCCCCAGCATTAAACGAATAGTAGAACGTAGATGATGACTGAGATTCTTCTGATGGAAAAGCAAAGCGGGTGCTGTATGCTTCAAAAGTCTTGTGATCAACTTGTTCCTCTATTTCATGATTCCCTTCAACTACCATGATCGGAACCCTTGATATTAAATGCTGCATAAACCTGTAAAGAACACTTTCATGAATATAACATAACTAGAGGAGAATTTCTGCATAGGGAATAATTTCGGCCACACATGGCATATTATAGGCAAAACAAGGAAATGAAGTCGGTACCTTCCCCAATAATCCCAACGTGGTTGATACGTCTCATGAATGGGGCTTTGTGGAAAAGAGCAGGAGTAACAATCAGAGCCAGTTCCATTTGTAAGATACAGGTTCGCATAAGTCACATCACCAACTAGGAGAAGAAGATCTGGGTTATTGCTAGCTACGTGACTGATGGTGGCAGTTGAATTATATGTAAGACCCAGGTCACCAACAACTGCTATTTTTGCAGGGTAACTATTGGGGCCAGGAATCGGCATTGTCCTGAAATGGAGCAAGCCACTCATGGCTGATAAATAGGGATCTCCACATCTATAGTAGTACAGCGTACTAGGTTTTAAACCTGATGGAAGACAAAAAACACCAGTCAGAAACTGATAGTAATGTCATTTTTACATGTCTATAAGCTATAATATGAAAGAACCCCAAGTATAATACGAAATTCATGTTTTAAACGAACAAAGGTTTCTTAAGTGTTTTATACTACTCAAGAAGAGGTGCGAGAGAGTTAAAGAGATGTCACTAACAATTAGTGTGCTAAGAGCATAACATACCATCATCTCTAATGTGTGGAAGTAAGAAACCATCGAGAAAACGGTAAATCGGTAAGCAATGAATCGGATTCAGTAGGAATCACTTGTTTTGAGTTGACAACAGCTAAAGAATCATCAAATACAATGGGGGTAATCATCTTCACACAAGATATTGAACTTCACATAAGATGAATTATATACAAAGAAACAATCTAATTGGCTATAAGAATCATCTTGATGAAGCACACCATCCCACATTTTTCTTGCTAATCAAACAAAGCATGATCAATTATTAGTAAATACCTTGTAAATAAGGATGCAATACTCAATAATTTATACAGGTCACTCTTAGCCCAACATATTAAGCTCAAACTGACATTTAATCGAGAATCATATTTTAACTTGTATAACCATTCAAATGTGGCAGTTCCATAAGCATCCAACTTTACCTGTGAGTCGAACATGGTGAATGATTCCAGATGTATAATTTTGGAGGCCTTCAAAAGGATAAAGCTGACTGTAAACTTGAGAGTATCCTGTTGCTTCATGAATTAAAGGATACTTTAATGTCCCATAATGAACAACACTCTTAACAGATTCAGGATTTAAAGGCTTTATGTCATTACCAATCTGAAATTCCCCTGCAAAATAATCAACCAGAATTGAACAACATATAAATGAATCCTTCTATTCTAAATCCACATCAAATCATTGTCATAATGATGAAATTATCAACAAAAGTAACCCATTACCCAATGCAGAAACAGAAGCTAAATAGCTAAAGGTTGTTGACAAAAAAATAAAGAAAAATGATCTCACGCATTACAATTTGACAATAACTCATTACTTAATAGTTAATACTCGTCCATGTATATCAGTTTCAAAACTCTTGTTAGCTCGACAATACAGCTGTAGATTATGCAACCATATTTTGTAGTACCCTGTTTGTATTGAGCTGTGACTTTGCCACATCCTCTAGTTTAACTATCTTCAACATAAATGGATTCTCATAAATTAATTACATAATTAGTACACAAAAACATTTTTTATATGTAATTTTAAGGGTTTTTTTTTTTTATTTTAAGGTTTTTAACATTGATTATATCTAATTTTTTTAGGCCTTAATTTTAAACTTTTTGTTATTAGTTGTTTATTTTGTATTTACTGTGAAAAATATGAAAAAAAAAATTAAATGAATTATGTTTAAGTTTTACTTATTGATTTATGTTGGAATTAACTAGTTTAATTAAATGGGTTATATAGGTTTGTTCACGTTTAAAATTTTGACATAAACCTAATTCATTTATTGAACAAATCAGGTTCAACCCATTTAATTAATTGGATAAAAAGTTTTCACCCAAACCCACTTATTTCGAGTTAGTTTCAGATTGGATTAACAAGTCGGATTAGGTTTTGTCAGGCCTAAATGTAACCCTCCACTCATAATTATATTTTTTACATAGCAATTTAAATGAAAACAGAGTATATTTGATATTCGGAATTTCGTGATCCAATACCAAATGACATATTCTAAAAAAACATCACGGATATCGCCATGTTGGATTACATAGTACCTCAAATATAGCAAGCCATATATAACCTAATTTCATGATTCATCATCAACCCAAAATAATTGATATGAAAATTAAAACGGTAAGAAAAAGTATTGTCTTGAGAGACCGTCTTTTGCAAAGACGACTATTAAAAGTCCAGCTCAAATCTATATTTAGAATTGTAACAATATATATTTAGAATTGGATTGTGCTTTTGGGAGCCGTCTTTACGGAAGACGGTCTCAAGTAAGAATTTGTGTAAAAAAAAAAGGACATTAACGGCAGAACGTTCATAATGATAAACAATTAAACATCTAAGAGTTGACTAGAGTATACTTTCTCCATACCATTATACTATCCATATTTCACTTCATTAGAAAATCCAATACATTATTTTAATTGATTCTATCTTGAATTATACAGAATCAATAATCATACATTTTAATATTGAGCACAATTAAACGATTCAAACAAACTCTATATGCTTTCTTAAATTAAAGAACAATACCAAAAACACCTAAATGAGAATGGGAGTAATATTTTCTTACACCTGTTTTTTTATTTACAGTACACAAGAAAAATCATATTTAGTGGAATTTTTAATTTTAAAAATATTAAAATTATACTACTAGTACTAGTATACTATATATACCTTTGTTGTGCAATTAGTACTGCACATAACTTATTTAACAGCAAATTATACCAATTAACTCAATTCTTACAGCATGAAACTAATTTGAAAGTCTGTAATTCTGCAATTATAAAATTCAATATTGACCGAGCATCATATAATAATAAAACCCACAAAAGAAAATCCCACCGCATACGGAATATTATAATGCAGAGAAATTAGCTTGACAGTTTGCAAATATCTCGAATACTTCAACAACAAACAAGGAATCAAACCCAAAAAAATAAATAATTAGATGAAAGCAAAGAAGGTTGAAAATAAACCTGTAATCCAAGAAATCCAAACGGAATCATAATCAACCGAAAGAGAAACCGAAATCTGTTCAGGTTCCCAACCATTAACATGACGTTGAACCCTAGAATCCGAGTCCGGCAAATCAACGGCGTTACCTCGTAAACTAACATCGTAAGGAACTGTAAGAGGCTCGAAAGGTCCGTCAAGCGTCGTCAGGATTTTTGCTGTGGAGGAGAGAGAAAATAGAGAAAGTAGAAGATAGAAAAGAAGACCATTTTTTGACGCCATTGTTATGGGTTTTCTCAAAGGTTTGTCATAAAATATTATGTTTATGCGTATTGGAAAAGGAAGTGTGATGATGGAGAGAACATGAGTTAGGAGACCGGGAAAACTTGGTGCAACTTTTTTGGTTATAAATATAAATACCATAGTCCATACAATACAAATACAAAAAATCCAAATACAATAATAATAATAATAATAAATATTTTAATCTATTTATCTGTACTGTGATTTCACCATTTGTAAATCACCAACAAAAATAATAATAAAATAAATAAAAATCCAAAATAATTAATTAAAATAACAAAATTCTCCCTCTATCAAATCCAACAACATATAGGTCATTTGTTAAACTCATAAATAACCGTTATTTATTAAGACTTTCCCCTCACTGATATTACTTATTAATTTAATTCTATTAATCTTAAATATAACTTGTTTATAATTTTATATTAAAACCTATGATTATTTCATCAAAAAAAATGATTTAAAATATTTTATTTATCATTTCAACCTTAATTTATAGTATATTACGATTAATGTGTATGAAAAAATATAGAAGTAGTAAGTATAATTGAATAGAGAGTGGTACAAATACAATATTTAATTGATCAAAATAATATATTGAATTGCATAAAAAATTAAATGTAACAACTGTAATAAAACAAATAGACTGGTACAAAATTCAATTCAATTATTGGGAGTTTTGAATTTTTTTATGATTACAGGATGGATCCGAGATCTTATATGAGAAGGCGATATTTACATAAACTGATACAAAATTCGATTTTCGATGGTGAAATATAATTGGATGATGGAACAGTATATCAAAAAAAGAAATGACAGGGAATAACCGAATATTCTGCCTACTTGGTCCCGGATATTACTTTCGATCAACAGCATATTCTTTGTTTCTTGATATCACTTGAAAAAAAAAAAATTAGCAATGAGATGTCTTCAAAGAGACCTGTCCATTTTAGAAACATTTATAGATGTAGAAATTTATTCGAGTAAAACTATAGGCCCCAATACACTATTTTGTTGTACAAACATAAGTGTCTATGTGTTACTCACATATGAGTTGTCGTACATCAGAGAAAGAAAAGAGTATGCATCACTTTATATATTTAAGTAGTAACTCCTACTATTACCAATTGGTTTTAGTGGCGAACCTTCTTTGGGTTTATGAGTGGACTATTTCATCTTCCCCCTTATTTGAATTGCTTAAGCCTATTTTCTAAATTCTATTATATAACTCTCAAAAAAAACTAAGTTTATGCATAGCTTACTTTTAGTTACAACAAATATTAATATTTCGTTGTTCTAATTTACTTGCAACATTTATTATTTTCACGCAATTTAATTCTTAATATCTCTAATTATATATGATAAAAAATTATAAAAATTTGATATTAATAATCTTTGCAATGAGATGCTCAAATCAAAAAGATATCACTTGATTATATTTTAATCTATAGATATAAAACTAATCACAAATTAAGAGTGATTATTTTTTAAAAATTCGACCTTTTGTTTCCGTTTTCTTTTATAGTACATACCTCCTTAACTTACCTGATTAACCGGTTAATTTCGAATTTTTGAAAAAAAGAGAATAGGATAATTTACTTTTAAAAATCCAACATTTTGTTTGTTCTCTTTTAAAAATTTCACCTTTTGCTTGTTCTCATTTAAAAATCCGACCTTTTGCTTGTTCTCTTTTAAAATATGATGAATTTTCAAATTTATCCGGTCACCGGTAAAAATGTTCTATAAAAGAAAACGGAGGCAAAAGGTCGGATTTTTAAAAGTAATCAAAAGGAAATTATGACCCATTTGCTTGAACTAATATCTGATATTAATCAGGTGCTTTTTTGAGTGACCGTCTTTTATAAAGATAAAGGACATTCTCGGTATCTCACACAAGGCAGGATTTAAGTGGTAGGTTTTTTTTTCTTTTTTTAGAAAGATGCGACAAATCATACCAGTATTGTCTTACCAACATATATTCTCTTATTAGGGTAATTCTTTGTACAATTTAGGGTCAAACCAAAGAGTCCACTCTGAAATTGGACTATTTTCTTGGAGTCTTGGACCCCGCATTCCATTTTTACCATTTATATAACGTCGTTGGGCTTCACACAATTACAATAACAGTATTCCTTTAGTTTGATTGGATATCTGGAATCTGGAACAAATAACAGTACAAGAGTACAACCCACGGCCCATAAATAAAATACAAACACAACTTCTAAGATACTCCTAATACAGAAGGTCTCCTGAGAGACCGTCTATAACAAAGATGACTCTCTAAAATAGCCCAACCTAATGTTCAAATGCAGTTTTTATTTTTTTAAAAAAAAATTGGAAATTAGAAACTGGTTTTATAATTGGGCTGATCCAAGACGAGTGGTCTATGGCCAAGACTTTATAAGTGTTGACATCATATAATGGTTAATCTAATATATTTTAATTACAAAAATTGTTGTGAGATATGGTCTATTTGAGAGATGCATTAGATGTACGGGCTAAATAGCCAAATGATTACAAATTAAAGACAAAAATAAGAACTTCAAAAAAAAAAGGACAAAAATAAGGATGCGGGCTTCTTGTTTTGAGATCGTCTCTTTGCGAGAAGGTCTCTCACAAGAAAAGTTATTTTATTATGTTAATGTGATTAATCAGAAGTTTAAAGTGACTAGTTGTAGTTTTAAAGTGATTCTTTTTTTAGAGCACAATTTCTATTTTTAGTTTATAGTGATTATTTATAAGTTTTAATCATATAGTGATCACTTACAATTTTAAAGTGATAAAGTAGAGAAATTGGATAGTTATATAGACTCGTCTCACCATGATAAAGTCCCAGATAATCAATTTGTTTCTTTAGTTGATTAATTTGAGATTGTAATTGATCATATTAAAATTCAACTTTGAGGGTATAATTGATCATTTTATGATTATAAGTGATTACTCTAATGCTATAAAGTGATAACTTTTGAGATTGTAAATGTACATTGAGCATTTGAGCTAGCTCAATAGAGATGGTTTTACTGTGAGACTGTCTTATTTGATAATTCATCAAAAAGCAAAATTTATATAAGACATTCTCGTACTAAAAAAACATTTTAAATGATTGTTAAAATAATTAATCTGGATATTTTAAAATTTAAATTGTCTATTTTAATGTTCTATATGACTTTATTAAACTCTAAACAACTAATACGTAAATATTTTAAGTACGAATGTACATGTTTTAATTAACTCGGAGTTAAACTTTGGAGTTAAAATATATTCTATCACAAATAACGTGTCAAACTCATTGCCAATCATCTAATTCTGATAGGCATATGATATTTGGAGAAAGTTTTCTCTGAACTTAGTCTACACAATTTTAAGGTATATCAATTTTAAGGTACAAAAATTAATATGTTTTTCCACTTAATAGGTACAATCAAACACAATTATAGACAAAATATTTTTATTTCAAATTGATTCACACTAAAATAACATAAACTAAGTCCAAACAAACTTTTTTTCCTGATATTTAAAATAGTTTTAATTTTTTATTCAGATCGTCTTGTCGTAAGATGATTTCAATTGGATAAGCCCAAATTATTTAAAAGAATAACCGCTTCTTGTACATAGGGTCGACCCTATATATTTTGGGGCCCTGGGCGAAATAGCAACTGGAGGGAGATTTAAATAGACAATTTTGAACCTTCTACAACTATAAATTTTGCTTTTTTGACATAGGGCCCTGGGCGACGACCCCTCTTGTCCACCCTTAGGGTCGGCCCTGCTTGTACAAATGGAGATTTAATTCTCATTGTTTGGTTTTTATATGTTTTTTCTAACTTTTTTCACGATGAAATGATCTCATACAAAATTTACCGTTGAAATAAACTACATTATCCACTTCATGCCATCCGCTACGTACAAAATTCATAGTTATAGCCGTTGAAACAAAAGACGATCCGATTGAGAATGGGCCAAACCGAATTTTGTCTCTATTCAAATAAAGAGGCAAATAAAGAAAACCCAAGATACAAGTTACACGTGATAGCATTTAAATAATGTAACAAGTTACAAGTGTAATATTGCAGACCCACTTATACTGTACGGTACTACTAAATAACAAAGCTGAAAATCACAACTCAAACCATACCCAATTTTGGACATTTCAATCAACTTATATTTCACATTCATAGACCATACTAGAGTAAAGAATACACTTCCGTGGTTCTCATTTTGTACCTAATGTAAAAAAAATAAATGAAATTTAGTAAATAAATGAAGTCCATGTATTTTAAATCGCAGGTTTCTCTTTTTGAAGATTTTTCTTGAGTCGGGGGACCTTTTAATCGCACTCTCCTTTATAGGTATGAGTTGTCGTCGTTCTTCTCTCCCCAGACCCTGATCATAGTTTTCTATAAGCGGGGTACACTAAGTATAGTGATGAAGATGATGAGACCCTGATTATAGTTTCCTATGAACGGGGTACACTGGATATGGTGATGATGATGATGATTACTAAAAAGGTAAGTTAGATTGAAGATAAAAACACACAATAAATGTAAGGATAGGAATTAGTGGTTAAGATGAAGAAAGAGTATAAGTTTGTAAGTTAAAAACTAATAGTAGGTTTTATAAGATCATTGTCGGAAAAAAAAAGTGTAAAATCAGTTTAACAAGTTTCTAAATGAAAAGTGGTGCAAAATGAGGGAGACAACGAGAGTATGAATTCTGTCTCGTTGAATATATTTTAGGTTAGTCAAAAGCAGTGGCGAATCTAGTGTGATGTCATTGAAATCAGTTGATATCACTTAAATCTAAAATAAAATCAAACATTTTAAATAAATATACCCTATTAGAGTTGGTTAGTGTATTGTCTTCCTCAAATATGACTAGGGATCAAAACTTATTCTATATTCACATCACTCATTTTATTCTGAATCCAAAAAAACAAAAAATAATTAAATATTGCATGTAATTAATATAAACCCTTGATGAGTCGATAAGTGTATTGCTTTCCTCGTATATGACTAGGAATCAAAACTTAATAAACACATTTTATTTAAATTGACATCACTTATTTTTCTAATTTCGACACTGATCAAAATAGTCAAACGGAAAAAAATACACTATTACTCTTTTGTCTCTCTGAAATCGGGATGGATAGTGACATAGTAGAGAGGTATAAAATATGTTGTGTAAAGACGTAGGAATCAGAATATCGTTGTGTTTAGCCTTTTTTTTAGGTTTGATTATGCAGCTTTTACTTTGCAACTTTAGTGGAAAAAAAGAATAACAATGAGCATAATTATAAAGCAAACAAAGGTGGATACACCACAACAAACAAATTGCAACAGTCTAATTACTAAACGAAGATAGGAATAACGCCCTAAACATAATTCTAATCAGGATTGACCTTAAGGGTGGGCAAAAGATGTCGTTGCCCAGGACAGAGCTCCTTGTAAAAAAAGCAAAAATAATGGTTGTAGAAGGTCCCATATAAGTTATAAATTGCAAAGAAAAGATGCCCTAATGTATTATTTCGCCCAGTGCCCCAATATATCAAGGGTCGACTCTAGTTCTAACACTAGAGTTATTTGGACTAGAGCCTTGAAGTGTGAAGGCAATAGATGGCTTCTTTGTATATAGTGCTAAATATTCCACTTTGAAATAAGATGTACATGAATCTGTGACCTTTCTTCACATTGACTTTTGATACTATGTCAAGGAATCAACTCAATTAAAAGCTTTAACAGATGGTTGAAAGTCACACGATATGTGTTATATTCTATCATTAGTGGTTTATTGGGACTAAAATCTACTTTTAAAACATGTCATTGTTCAATACTACCAGTTATAATGTTTAGTGGTGCTAGTTGTTGTTTTCCAAAAATTACAGCTTGTATTGTTTCAAAATCAAAAGCAGTACTTTAAGATTTTCTTTGTATTTTTATCAGCAAATTATACTTTAAGTATCATAACCGCTATTTTCATTGTTTTTTTTAATTTTCACAATTAATTGACATCTAACTAAACATCTACCCAAAATTATATTTAATCTTACATGACTAATATACAAGTTTAATGAACTACTTCTCCATTTGCTACCTGACATTGAGATGAAACCGTATTTCATCAAATTTGTGTACAGTGAGCTCATATCTTTCGCAGGTTTGTTGTGTACAAGTCCAATAATAATTTTATCGCTAATCACCCATTAATTCTTCATTGTACTAGTACTAATACTAATTAACTTATAATTGTACTCCATAAATAAAAATTAAAAACATAATTTCCCCAGAAAGCAGGCAAGCATGCCCACAACTTTATCTCAAATTCCTAGAAGATGAGTTTAGTTGTTGGTGTGCAAGACCAGACCAAAACCCATGTTGATGCACTTACTTTTGCTCACTAATCTCCATTTTCTACACTTTTCTACACACATATTTTATACTATCTCCTATTCAGCCTAAATGTCTCATTTAATTTTTTGACACTATTCACTCATCACTCTTAATTTGTATTTTATTCTTAATCTATAAGTTAAAACATAGTCATGTGAGATCTTGTTTGATTCGTCTCAATATAAGGATTATTAATATCAAATTTTTATAATTTTTAATTAAGAATAAATTGAGATATTAAGGGTTAAAATATTATCTCGGCAAGTGTGAAAAAACTATATGAAACATTTAGATTGAATATAATTTTTATTAATTATAATTTATTATACCTTTTTTCCATTAACAATGTCTAGTAATATGGGGTTTTGATTTGCTGTTCTTTTAAATAATATAATTATCTTTGTCTACTTATTATAGTTTTATAATCACAACAGCATAATTTTGGAATCAAGTGGATTACTGTTAAAAGGTTACATTGTATAATATTTACAAGTACAATTTAAATATTCTTCTTATTTGTCTCTGATAGCTAATTGGCGTTTAAAATTGATTATTTTAAGGTGAAATTTTAAATTAATTATAATAATTTCAATGAAACAGATGAATATATAGCAAGCAACTTTTTAATATTTAGAGTTGGCTTGGACAAATAATAAGCTGAACATGCTGACTCATTTGTTTTTTAGGAAGAAAAAAATGTAAAGTTAATGTATTTTAGCGATACTTGCAAACATATAACAATATAAAAAATACGTAATCCCAAACTAGTTAAATTTTAGTGAATATTTATATTTTTCAAAAATATCCAAGCTAAAAAAAAATTTAACACTAAAATAGCACATAAAATCAAACTAACCGATAAAAAACGTTACACAAAATAAGTAATTGGAGAGAATTAAAAGAACAAGTAATGTTGGGCAACAAGAGAATTATGTTGCCTTTTCTTCTAACTAATGGGTTCCACAAAAGGAAAAAAAAGAAAAAGTAGTGGCTCATTACTCAACATATAAGGATGAAATAAGATATTTATCTGTTTTAGATTATTTGCAATATTAGAGATATTACATTATTCATTCATAATTCATAATTTGTGATTAATTTTTAATCTGTAAGTTAAAACATAATCAGGTGAAATCTTATTGAATTTAATTCAATGGTAGTGTATTAAATTGCGTGAAAAGTAAAATTATAAGTAAAATCTTAGGGAAGAGAAGGATAAGAAAGAAAGAAACACAATGAGAATAGAATAAAAGTATCACAAGGGAAAGTGGTATATGGAGTACTACAACTGAAACAAAACTCGATTTTCAGCTTTATTGAATTAACGAGTCGACAGCGACATCACGTGCCTAACAGGCTATGTAAATATGATGTTCAGAATAGATAATGTGACATTATTCATTCATAACATCAGTTGTAAGAACTCTTGAGCAATGTTTTGGCATTCCAAGTCGACTGTCTTAACGAGATGCCAAGGATTTGGAGAAGTTTCAACTCGAAACAACATGTATTAAGGCGTCATACGACAATTCTATATATTGCAACATCAAGTAGATACATCAAGAAATTTGTATTTCGGAATCACAATAAGATCGATACATATACAGACCATTACAATAAACAGCGACTTGTAAGAGCTAGGCTACGGATTGTAAGTTGTAAATAGGCTAAAGATTAGGTAGCCCTTCAGATAAACCAAAAGTTCTGCACAAAAATAAGTTCTCGATAATGCAACAGCTCCGAACTCGTACACTTAACACCGATATGTGTCGTGCGTTTTGAGCATTTGTGTGGATTCATAACTATTAACTTCCTAGACGTTGCAAATTAACCCAAAATGATTTAGAACGTTCTTCTGCTTCATCCTTTTGTTCTCATGATTGTGATACTACCTTTTCCTCCTTGAGTAGGGATTTTTGTTTTTCCGACAACTGGTTTACCAGAAAAGGCCGAAGTAGGGTAAGGAGGTTCTTCCTTAACTTCCTTTTGTTTCGATGGAGGTGGGGTAAGAATCCGCTGATTGATATCCTTGAGAGTTACGTCTCCAAGAACTCCGCAGGGTTTGATGAAATCGAATGGATATGCGACAGATGAAGCAAGTTTTGATGGTGCACGCATGTAAGATTTCCTACCTGAATTTGAGAAAGACGCAAATGAAAGATATTCAAAGAAATCCACACTAAACTATTACTTCGTCGAAACTCAAAAACATCACTATGTATGTGACTTCTGCAAGTCTTGTATGAGACCGTCTCACTGTGAGACGAGTCCATACAAACAACCCATTAGTAAAAAAACAAAAAAAACTATAAAATCTTAATTCATACTTGTACAGGAAACAATTCTTTTTAAAAGAGGTTGGGCTGACCCAATTGAGGCCGTCTCACGGTGAGATGGCTCGATAAAGATTTAGTGATGTTAATTAGACTAGAAGCACTAAATTGGCATGGGACACTAGTGCGTGTAGTGGTATTAAACGCAGACGTATGTAGGGAAGTTCCGTGTTTTTGACCAAATGACATGTCAAGTGCCATACCAATGTCTAAGTTAACTTTGAAGTCCGAGTAACATAAATCGTAAAAGAGAGTGATCAAAGAATTGCTAGCAACAGCAAACTAAGTACCTTTAAAAATAATGTTTCGGGAACTTCTGACTGGTCGTTGAGCAACAATCGGTTCAGAGTGAGGAGTGAAATTGTTAAAATCTGAAGAAAATTAAACCATTCCACAAATGTCAAATGGAAGTACGGAATGCATTAACATTGACAATTCACAGGAAAAACTCGAGCAAAATTGTTTGTCATACCATTAGCAATTTGAACATCAGATGCGATCGACGAATTCCTGCATTTCATGTGAATACAGGCAAGCACAAATTTAGTAGCAATAGAGTGCGAGAAAATGAAATATATGTCTCATAAACCAGTGAAATTCATACCCATCATCAGAGCTAATGTTCATCTCAGTATCAATAAAGCAATTAGCAAGCCAAGCTTCAGACTCAATCAAATCCTCGAAACATAAATCATCCTCTGATAATACAATGTCAATATAAGATTCAGTAAAACAATCTTCTAGCCCTATATAAATTCACAACAAAAGATGCAAACCTTTCAAGCAGGCTTCCCAAGGCGACATTTCCGGTATCATGTCTATGTCATCGAAAGAATCGATCCGTTCCTGTCAATTTGATGTTGACAATCATGAATAAGCATAAGCATTGCGTCTCAACCAAGAAACAAAACAGCCACTAAGATGTCACATTGTTATAAAAATCGGAAAGAGATAATTGGTTTAAGTTTCAAAGAGGGAACAGATCATGAAAGCGCATTTGAATAGATCACGAATCTTTAGCATTCTATACCGAACCTATAACATATTTACACAAAGCGTATAGATTCCTATTAGATTTATCTGCATTAAGATCATTTCACGGGAACAAACACATATAATCAAAAGACTATCAGACAATTTAACATTCAATAAATATCCCTCGACAAAAATCAACCTTGGATTTTAGAAATGAGGACGAGATATCATCAGCCGCATTATTAAAGTCCAGAATGCGCCTCCGCTTTGCTTGAGAACTGTATTCTCTAACCTCATGAGGTGTTTTGCTTAGAATCTCTGAAAATGACAATGCCATTATATATTCAAACAAGCAATTCCTATAAAACATTTATGTTGTCCAATTGAAGGGAACAGACTAATTATCAAGAGAAAAGAGGTCTCACCGGACCCATCTATACGATAAGCCAAATCACCGCAAGCCTTAACAGGAGTTGCTTCCTCAAACATGTAGGATATTTCTTTTCCATTTTGAGTTGCATCCAACATACATTTGGCCATATCTGTAATGAAAATGCGTATCGGAATTTCACTTAATTCACCAAAATCTAATAGTATTCTAATGTTACGAAAAAATCAAAGACTTACCGAGATTAGATTCGTTCACAAAATGATTTTCCTTCCCTTGCCACTCCCAAAAGTGCCTAATCCAAAACACAAAATAAATAGACTAAAATCAGCATAAATTCTTCCATTAAATGAAGTACTCAAGCAATCATAAACATTCAAATTCATTGAAAACATTGAAAGAAGGCACTCCAAACTTGATAAGATGAGTAACAAAGAAAAACTAATGATGCAAATCCAAATCAAGATCTCACAAGTCCAATTAATTACCCATCCCTTCAATGCTAAATGTAAACCAATTATAAACAAAACATTCATAAAACCAATTTTTGCAAGATCCTTTCTCCAACAATCCTACAATCCTACTCTTGTCTTTCGAACTATTGGGTAGGCCGGGGGAATGGGAAGGCTAAGGGGATCTTACCGGGGAAAGTGGTACATGCTACAACTGAGACAAAACCCGATCCCCAATCCTACTCCTACTCTTATGACTAGTGCAATGGTAGTGAATTTCTAAGAGGGAAGAAGCAACATTACAACCAAGCATTGCTTTAAGTGTCTTCACATTCCTAAATCCAATTTCAGACACTTAAATCAGATTCAAAAACAATGAGCATGAAATTAACCATCCCAATCAAAAGACTAAAGCAAACAAGGAGATTGTGATGCACAATTCACAAATAAATGTCTCTAGATAAAAACATTCGATGATTTCATAACAAACCCACTAATCTTTACAAACCCTCACATCAATCAAAGAGACTAAATAATAGAAGATTTAATGAAAAAAACATCAAAAACCTAAAATGAACCGTTTCCAATCAAAACCCAAAAAAAACCAACAATTTTTTACAACAAAAACAGAAATCAAACCCAGTAATGAACAAATAACCACCATCAAGGTTCTACATTTTAACCAAAAACTCAAAACCCAAATCACAAAAACCGCATTTCCAAACCAACCCATAAAAAATTAAACAACCCCACAAACATCCAAAACAAAAAAATCAAACCCATTAAACAGTAAACATACATATCATTTTGATAATCCAGAACAGTAAGACTACTCTTAGACTCCATAAATCAACTTCAAAATTAGCCGTTGGGACTTAAAAGTGATTAGAAGAGGATTAAAGGTTAAGACAAAAACTTAATACACAACCCTTGTTCATCTGAAACTAATTTATACACCCCAAAAAAACTATAAAAAAATTAATTAATTAAAATAAAATGAAAAGGAGAGAAAAAAACCACCAGTGTTAGAGATGTGTGCTTTGGAGAATGGAATGAAATGAAACGCCGTGTATCTCTCTCTTAATTTCTTCCCTTTTCTGCGCTTTTGTATTTGTTTCTCTCTCTTGTTCTTTAATTTTAATTTATTTTTGGAGGGTAATAACATAATATTTGCGGGATTTCTTTTATGGGTCAACACTCAACACTCAAAAGGCCGTTACTTTGAGTGATTTTCATATATCATTATATCATTGTGATTTTCTTTCACAAATTAATCATTTATTATTATCTTTTTGTTTTTTCTTTTTATAAATGACAGGTAAGTCTATATTTGTTTTATTTATCTCTTACGTGGCAGGAAATTAGGAACGTATTTTAATCTTTCTTGAGTCGGGGTATTCCATTTGGTCGCGCTCTCTTTTAAGGATATGAGTTACCGTCGTCTTTCTCTCCCTAGACTCTATCCATAGTATTCTATGAACGGGATACATTGGGTATGATGATGATGATGAAGAAATCAACTTTAATTAGCATATTCTCTAATTTTTTTTAAAAAAAATGTGTATTTAAATGATTTTTTTAATGTTTTTAGTTAGTTATATGAATAATACTTATTTTAGACCCTATTAAAAAATATCCATTAAGAAAGTACAATAATTATATTTTAGAGAAAAAATTAATTAGCAAAAATAGATATTAATAATAACACAAATTCTTGTGAGAGACGGTCTTTTTGAGAGACCATCTCTGATTGAGATGACCCATTAGGAAAAATGTAGAGTAAATATAGGCAATAAGCTTTAATGGATTGGGCTTGAGAAACGTCTCTAAAAAAGACGATCTCTCAGGAGACTGGCTGAAATAATAATAAGCACATATATTGTATGTGTGAAGTGTGATGTGTATCCATTTTAGATATATCAAAACACCTAAAATCTTTATACTTTTTCCACAAAGCTTTGTGTTTCTTCAAAAAAATCTTTCAAGCCATTATAACATTATAAATTTTCATTTAGGTTGAGTACATTTTCGATGAACACATGCAAATGTAAAAGTATTAAAAAACTTACTCAAAAGGATACATAATTAGTTAGATTAGATTATTAATGTTAATTTTTCATTTTTGAAACATACTCGGCCGAGGGACGAGCATGGTTAGGGAAGAGATAGTGAGAATCAAATCTAAAACCTTACCTAGAAAAAGTGGTACAATCTCTAACTAAAGTAAGAGTTCTCATTTTTTTTAAGATAGACAATATTCTCATTTTAATCCGTAATTAAAATTTGTTAAGAAAGTAGAATAGTTGTGTTTATCAAATTTTTTTTCCTTTGGTAAACCTATAGCTTATATTAGATCGAGATCAACCAAGGCCCGAAGGCCAGACGGAAAAGGTTCCATACAATTTTTTTTGTGCCCAATACTCGTATCCTATCTAGCAATCATATGGCAATGGGGTTGCCACTTCTACGAACAAAATTACAGGCAATACATTTTGATAAAAAAAAATACTCCCTCCGTCCCATTTAATTTGCAAAATTTTTCATTTTGGTCCGTTTCACTTAATTTGCATCATTTCTATTTTTGACTATGACTCACCACTTGCTTTTAAGCTCATCTAAATATTTTAACTCTCTTTCAATTTCATCCACACAATTCATTCTCTCCCTCTTCATTAATTATTACTATTATCCACCTTTTTCTTTAAAAAAAACTATTTTCTCTTAAATGTAAATTATTCAGAACAGAAGGAGTAATTTAAATAGTGTAAGGGGAATGAAATTTATGATTGGCACATGAGTCACATGATGAGTGATAAAAACATCCTTGGTGGATGATGGTGGTAGTGAGGGTGCTGGCATAAGCATAAGTGTTTTATCCACTATAAATATAAATGTACTACTCCATATTTTAAGCCATACAAATTACAATAATAATATCTCAAAACCATAAATGTAAACTTTCAAAAGGAGCGCATACACTAAGCTTTCATAGTTTCAAGTCCTTCACCTAACATGTGACTATTTCATGTCTCATCTATTTTTTACCTCTTTTTTGCTTGATGTTTGACTTACCTATGGTATATGGAGCTCAATTGAGGTTTTTTGGATGTACTACTTGGATATCGATATCCAGGCTTTCGGATATCCCTTTGAAGATCCTTAGAGCTAGTGGACTTTCTGACCGCACTCTTCTGTATGGGTATGAGATGTCGTCTATTTTCCCTTCCTAGACCCTGATCATATTTGTCAATGAGCGAGATACACTGAGTATGATGATGATGAGGAGTATTTTTTGTTTCTCAAAGTTATTCTCACAAAGAATGTAATCACATATTTGTAAAAATTAAGAAAAATAAAATCTTTTAAATGGTTGGTATATTGAATAATAAATTTAATTGAAAAATATAGAGACTATATACATTAAAAATAATAAAATAAAATTAGTTACATAAAAATGAAAACCACGACTATTGAAAGAAATGTTTGAATAAAGTTAGTGAAAAACATATAGGGATAATTAGCATTATAAAAATGATAAAATGTAGTTAATAGAAAATATTTAAGACTATAAGTATTAATAAAATCTATCTTCTATAACTATTACTAAAACAAAACACGCTGACATCATCACTTATTAATATTGCTTACGTGTCACAACCTCAACAAAAAAATTCCCTCCAAAATTCAATAATGACATCATCACTAATTAATATCTTTTACTTAATTATTTTCTAACTATGTCTATAATGTTATCCATGTTTCTGTTATACTTTTTAGGTCACATCATTTAATATATTAGAAATCTATATATTTTATTTCATTTTTTCAATTATTTATAAAATCTTATCAATTTTATTGATTAAATGAGTATTGTTTAAATGTATTGGATATTTTAAGTTGGTTAAAAGATAATATACTTTTATGAGGATTTTTTTATTTATACTAATGAAATTGGTTACTTAAATGCAATGTATAAGTCTAATATGATTTAGGTTGTGACTACCCTTATGCAACTCACTTATATTTTTTATGACAAACAATTTTTTTAAAAATTTTATAAAATAATTTTATATAAATATTTATGTTAAATCTATAACTAAATTTTCACAATCATCTACGCACAATGCAAAGTATGGTACAAATCAAACAATGTATGTAATATATACAACTATTCATAGCGAAATGAGATACAATATACAACTATTCAGAGCGAAATAAGATACAACTATAATGTAAAATTTATCTTAAAATTTTTATTTCTTATGTCAGTGAATTTAATAAAGCCGTGTATTGTACGGAAATTATCTAGTATTTAATAAAGATGAATAAGGTTAATTATGTCCAAAATTTATAATATAAATAGAAAATTATTTAAGGGAATAACAAATTAAATGACCCAAAATAACACATGAGAACAATTTTAAGAAGAATTAGTTTGTTCGTTCATCAAATGATATCACTTAAAAAAAACCCATACTTGTATTTGAAATGAAATGGTGCAAATTTGAAGGGGCATAGAAAATTTTCATGATGGTTACTTTATTATTCATTGTATTGTAATCTATTTTTTCCCACACAAATCTCATATTTTTCCATAAAATACCATTTATTGAATTTTTTAAAATTCCGTATCAATTTTTAATGGGTGATTTTTATGGCACGGAGGTACGTAATATCTTTTGTGAGGTATGAGTATGACACATTAGTTTATGTAAAATGTTATGATTGATAGATCTAAATAAACAGTTTTAAATGTGTAAACTTATAAAATATATTTTAGTTAAAATATGTCAAATAAGTTAGTTTTCTAATCTATGTAACTTTTCATATTTTCTTGTACGAATTTGGTTTATGCCACTCGTTCCAAATTTATCAATTTATACCACTAACACGAGCTTTTACGAAAATAATTAAGTTTATACTATTTTTGATTGAGACCATTTCACCATGAGACGACTTTAATTGAGTAAGCTAAATTGTTTAAAAGTAAATAACTACTTCATGTACATGTTGATATTCAGTAATTTATGTTTTTTTTTGTGTTTTTTACCCATCTCATAGTGAGACGATCTCATACAAGACTTGCTGCTAGTTTACAAATTTCATTTTTTATAAGTTAAATAGGTCATATTATTCAAGAATTTGAAATTCTCATAGTAAGGATAGTACTTCTCTCGCCTATCCTCGAAAGCAAAAGAAATAGATACTTCTTCCGTTCCATAATACTTGTTATTGAGTGTGACATGTTGTGTAGGAAAACGTGTATAGACGGACATATAAGCAAATCAAACATTATCAATAGGGACCAAAGAAAGAGCCACATCTTAAGCTACAACCTAAAAATGCACATACAACCCTCATTTATTTATTGTAAAAATACAAAATAGTTGTGACAATAATTAATAAATTTCAAAATAATATAATCATGAAAATAAAATAAAATAAAAAAATCAACAATAAATGATAGAAGAGTCTTTTGTGTCATGTGCTTTGATTTTACCAAACTCTGTTGGAAAATTGTTCATCTATTCAGATCTGAGAAGACTCCCTTGAACTTCCATTAAAAGGACAAAATGGGTAAGACTTTTAAATCTATCAGGATTGTTTGACTTATCAACTTTATTTTGTGTGGATTTGACTTATCAAATTAGAAGAGAATGTATAGGTAAATAACAGTTATTTAAGAAAGTAGTAAATCACGCTTATGTGTCCTTATTTTATTGGTGGTTTTTTGTGATTGTTATTTTATCTTTTTCTTCTTTAGTTTATTTTAATATTATTTATTTTGTCCTTTTATGGTTATTTATAAATAATCGTTATTGTTTAGGATTTTCTAAATTGGGAGTATGGGAATATGATAGTACTAGTAGATTTGCATTTTTAATAAGAAGATTAACTTGCTAAGCATCATCATCTTAGAGGTGGAAATATACAAAAACCATTATATTCACATAGGAAAAAAAATAAGTGTAGAAAAAATATAAGTTATAAATAATAATGTAACAATTTTATTATTTAAATTAAGTTATAAAATTCTTACAGACAAAGAAAAGAGAAATTTGATTCTTCTATCTATCACATTTTATCTAACCACGTATAATCAAATTATGTTTCAAGAAACCAAATCATATATCTCGGGACATAATGATGAAATTTGCCTTTTTAAGTTCGTTAGATTAAGTTTTACCCCACTTTTATTTTTACATATGACACATATTCTTTCTGTAATTCTCATCCACGAACTTTACTCACATCTGCATCTCATTCACTTATTTCTCCTACTTCCTTATACAAAGCTGACCCTAGGCAAAGGCAAGAAGAGTCTGTGCCCAAGGCCCACAAAAAAAGTAGACAATTTTTATCTTCATATGCATCGAACTTGAGACCTTGTGTAGTTAAATTGTGCATTTAACCAAGTCAAAGTATTTATCATCATCATCATCATCATCCTACCCAATGTATCCCGTTTATAGAAAACTATGGACAAGGTTTGGAGAGGAAAGGACGGCGTCAACTCATACCCATAAAGGAGAGCGTTACCAAAAGGAGTCCCTCGACTCGAGAAAAATTAAGAGTAACCCTTGCATCGAGGGAGATAAAAACGCAATAAATAAAAAAAATACATAAAAACAATTATGAAAACAAAAGAAAAACAACCAATAAAGTTAAAAAAAACGAGAAAAAAAAACAAGAGAACAAGAACCCCAAAAGATACCCTAAAAAGAAATCAGTAATTTAAAACATGAAAAAGACGTCTCCAACTACCTCTATCCTTAGTCAGATCTTTAAAAAGGTTTAACTCATGCAAATCAACTTTTATTTGTTCGTCCCAAGTTACCTTATTTACTATGAAGTATAAATGCACGATTATCCACCAAAAAGCGGTTAATTAGGTACCATAAATTATTTTTTGCCTCAGGCCCCTGAATTCTTAGGGTCGGCCCTGTCCTCATAAAATATATACTCCCCTTTTACCTACGTTCCTCGATTTACACTCGAGTTTAAAGGGTTACCTGCAGGGGCGGACCCAATTAAGTGACAAGGGGGTACAGTTGTACCCCCAGTTTGAAAAAAAAAATTCAGAAAAAAAAAAAAAAAATTAAAAAAAAAAAAAAAAAAAATAGGAATCATTAAAAAGAAACCCTCATTCCTGCGACCTGCTGTCTCTCTCACTCATTCGTGCGACCTGCTGTCTCTCTCCGCCCCTGCCTCTCGGTCAGCCCAGTCCAGCCGGCGCCACCACCCGACCACCGCCAGGCGCCAGTCCGCCACCGCCTCCTGCCTCCACTTTCTCCAATTCTCCATTTGAGGTAAATTCACTAATTCACTAAATTGGTATTCTCCATTTGAATTTTAAAGTTTCAATTTTATTCTCTATGATTGAAATTGCTTAAATAAGTTGTTGTTGTTGGCTTGTTGCTTAATTTATGTTATTTTATTTATCAAATTAGTGTTTGTGTAAATGTGTAATTGCCAATTACTCAATTAGGTTTTCAAATTTCAAATTCATGCCATGGGACTATGAGTTGTTAGTGTTTGTACAATTGTGTTGATTGAAAATTGAAATTGGTAATTGTGTTGCTTGAAAATTGAAATTGCTTGAAAATTAGAATTGACAATTAATTCATGTATTTAAGTTAATTAGGAAATGTCAAGTAATTCAAGTTCAAAGTGAATTTATTTTTAAAAGAATGAAATCTCAAGGAACATTTAATGAAAGCATTGACTCTCCATCACCTCCTTTAAGTTCCCCTCAAAGTGAAGATGTTAATATGGAAGTAGGTGGTTCAAGTGCTTGTGATGAACCATTGGATGATGATTGGGTGTATGATGTTGAACTTCTTCCTCATGACCCGGGATTGAGAAAAACATAATGGATTATCCCAAATGAAAGAAATCTCTAGGAGAGCTTATATTCTTAGAGGCCCTTGCCAACCAAAACACATGATTTCCCTCAAAGACAAGTAGGTGGTTTTGGCGTTTTAGTGTCAATTGGTTCAAAAATGGGATTGGCTTGAATATAGTGTTGAAAAAGATCTGCATTTTGCTTTGTTTGTTATTTGTTCAAGAGGGATGTTGAAATAAACAATGGGGGAGATGCATTTGTTAATGGAGGGTTTAGAGGGTGGAATAAACCGGATAGGTTTCAAAAGCATGTTGGTGGAATTAAAAGTGCTCACAATGTTGCTTATGAGAAATATGTGAATCTAAGAGATGCAAAAAGAAATCAATTGAAGTTTTGTTTGATAATGCGAGTCGAGTCTCAAATGGATTCATATCATATTCGTTTGAATGCATCCTTAACTTGTTTGAGATTTCTTTTGGGTCAAGGTTTGGCATTCCGGGGACATGATGAAAGTGAGGAATCATATAGTAGGGGTAACTTTCTTGAGCTTTTGAAGTGGTTAGGGGAAGGTTGCGAAATAAGAAAACATACTTTCCAAAATGCACCCAAAAATTGTCAATTGACCTCTCCCAAAATTCAAAAAGATATTATCAATTGTTGTGCAAAAGAGACTACCAAACGCATAATAGAAGAGGTTGGAGATGATTACTTTTCTATTTTGGCTGATGAATCAAGTGATGTGTCTAAAAAAGAACAACTAGCTCTTGTTTTGCGGTTTGTTAATAGAGAAAGTGGATCGGTAGTGGAGCGCTTTTTAGGCATTGTACATGTGGATGATACAAGTGCTTTGTCTCTTAAAGATGCCATTTTGTCCTTGCTTATGGAACATTCATTGAGTCCATCCATGATAAGAGGTCAAGGTTATGATGGGGCAAGTAACATGAGAGGTGAAATCAATGGCCTTAAGACTTTGATTATGAATGATACTCCAAGAGCCTACTACATTCATTGTTTTGCTCATCAACTACAACTAGTTCTAGTTGCGGTTGCTAAAAAGAATGATAATTCTGGTTGGCTTTTTGAAATCCTTGCAAACTTGTTGAATGTGGTTGGAGCTTCTTGTAAGAGACAAGACATGATTCGAAAAAAGCAAGCTCAAGTAGTGGCTCAAGCATTGGAAGTGGGGGAAATTGAAAGTGGATCGGGATTGAATCAAGAACGTGGTTTGAGTAGGCCGGGAGATACACGTTGGGGATCTCATTACAAGTGTCTAATAAATATCATCAACTTGTTTCCTTCAATTGTTGAAGTACTTGAGTGGATTGGAAAGCATGGCTCTTCGGACGATAAGTTCAAAGCTCAAATTATTTCGGGATCTATCGAGTCATTTGAATTTGTTTTTATGGCTCATTTGATGTTGATTATCTTTGGCTACACTAATGACTTATGTGTTGCTTTGCAAAGAAAAGAACAAGATATTGTTAATGCCGTTAGACTTGTTCATAGTACAAGAAATGTGTTGCAAAAGATGAGAGATGAAGGATGGGAGAATCTCTTACAAAAAGTTATTTCATTTTGTACTAAACACGAGATTGATGTTCCATCTATGGATGCTCATTATGTACCTCAAGGAAGATCAAGACGTTTTGTTCAACAAGCAACAAATCTACATCATTTTCGGGTTGGAATCTTTTTGGAAGTAATTGATTTGCATCTTCAAGAGCTTGATAATCGTTTTAGTGAGATGAACATGGAGTTACTTACATGCATGGCTTCTCTAAGTCCTAAAGGTAACTTTTCATCTTTTGATAAAAACAAGATACTTAAACTTGCTTCTTTATATCCCGAAGAGTTTTCATGTAATGATTTAACGGTTCTTGATCATCAACTTGATGTGTTCTTGGATGTTATGTTAAACGATGAAGCATTTCATGATTTGCATGATATCAATTCTCTTTCCATGAAGCTTGTTGAAACAAAGAGGTATGAGAATTTTCCTCTTATACATTTGCTAATCAAGTTGATGTTGATTCTTCCGGTTACTACGGCAAGTGTAGAAAGAGTGTTTTCCGCAATGACATATGTCAAAAGTAAGTTGAGAAATAGCATGGGTGATCAACTTATGAATGATTGTTTGGTTACTTTTATTGAGAAGGAAGTGTTTCTACAAATTTCCGACGACATGATTATTGATCGTTTTAAAAGTATGAAGACTCGAAGGATGAATTTGTAATTTTGGAGTGTATTAGTGTAAAACTTTAAGTATCGTAAGACTTTTATTGTTATTTTGGATTGTAAGACTTTAACTATTGATTCTATTATGTGTTGTAATTTTTTTTAAATTTATCCGATTACATGAATGATATGACGTTCGTGTTTTGTACCCCCAGTTTGAAATTCCTGGGTCCGCCACTGGTTACCTGAGGTTGTGAACCAACAAAAAAATAGCAATTTATATAATAGTATGTCGATGTCTAGATGGAAATAATGGGATTACAAGTTTAAACTATAAACTATATCAAGTCTTTTGATCTAAAAACATTCATCTATTGGAATATGATTCTTCTTCACTTTCCTTGTCTTTCAAGAACCCAAGGAATGCTAGAAAACCGAAAAAGAAAAATCCGCCACTGTAATTACCACCTCCACCACCTCCTCCGCCTCCACCACCATCGTCATCACCAGGTGGAAACCCAGTTCCACCATCATCAAGTTGTGGCGATTTCTCTTTACCTACCAACGTGTTCAAGAACATTATCAGTGACACATATATTAGAAAAAGGGAATTTCCTACAAATTTAGAAAATTTTCAAACAAAATGCAAGTTTTGATGAAAAACATTTTAGTGCTTAGTGCTGACCATAGTGTAAAAAATGCGGTAATGGTTGCGATCGCGGTAACGGAACAGTGATGCGGTAACGGAAGTGATGCGGTTATCGTAACGCCTAAATATCGATCGAAACCGTAAGATATCCAATAATACGGCCTAAAACACTTTTTTTACGCCTTTACAACGCGGAGAATATCAGTTTATTTATTTTGAAAACCTTTACGACGCAGCTGATGCGATGCAGCCTTGTTTTTACACTATGATGCTGACCACCCTAAAAGCATAGTTTCCACATTTGAGAGCAAATTTGAGTTCAGAGGCCGATTTTGTTTAAGGCGGGTTTGTATATCACAAAGAAATTCATGGACGACAAATCAAACAATCAGGCCTCTCCTTCACTGCACAACTATGACTTCTAATAGGAATCGGGAACTCCTGTCTAAGCAGTCACTGCTATCTGATATGTAGACTGTAGAGAAACTTACCAGGTGCATTCGTAATTACAGAAGTTGGTTTCTCTACTGTTTGAGTCTGGCCTTCAGCTCCGCATCTTGCATTCTGGGTATACGAAATGAAAGAAATATAAGCATGCTTCAAC
Organism: Amaranthus cruentus; assembly: GCA_019425755.1. Taxonomy (NCBI): domain Eukaryota; kingdom Viridiplantae; phylum Streptophyta; class Magnoliopsida; order Caryophyllales; family Amaranthaceae; genus Amaranthus; species Amaranthus cruentus. Next base: position 17,099,781 of record CM033458.1, on the reverse strand, counting down.
CATATGGAACACATATAACATGAAAAACAAGTAAACTATTGCTAATGGGCCCCTTGTATGTTACTCACACTCGGTGCGACTCGGGTTCTTCTCTCATACTTCTATTGAGTTCTATAAGATGCCTATACCTATATGAGGTTTTTACATGCTCTTTACATAAAAATGTTCACTCTTACTTCACAAAGGCCTAATATTGCTCACAAATACCCTCATTCAAGTACTTCAGTTTTTCTTTCGAGAATTAAAAAAGCAACGAAAAGCAGAGGCATAACAAGAGTTGTCAAGTACACATCAAGCATAATCATTATTTCGGATAAAATAAGAGTCATGGAAGTTGGGACTGGAGAACACATGAAAAAGGAGGAACCAAGAAACCTAGCTCCATGCCACCTAAACACTAGGTATAACCACTTTCCAAAACCTATAGCCATTAATGGGGCACATACACTATACTAAAATAGGAAGTGAAGGTTCCTAATTCTACCATGGAAATCAAGCTCAAAAGCTAGGAGAAACAAAATTACCCAACAAAGGATCAAAACACTAGACCTTATTAAAAAAATCAAGCCAAAACGTATAACTAAATACTATGAAAAAATCAATCAAGAACAAGATCAAATTTAATTTATTTCAACCTGAGGTGTTGTATCGGGTCATCGAGTAAGGGTAAAGGTAGCTGGGTAACGGTTTGGCCATTCAGGCATTCGGATTCAGTCAGTTGCATTTAGTACGTACTTAATTAGCATATTACAAATGTTTTAATTTCATGGTCGGGCCCTTTTCATGTTTGTTAAAGTCATCTTTGAGTCACTCAAATTTAACCCAATTACACAACTCCATCGCCTTAAAAGGTGAGACATATATAGTATACACCAAAATATGACAAACTAGAAAAAAGAATGTAGGACAATAAAAAAAGAAAATCCACGAGTAAGACCACAACAAGCTAAAAAAATCCTAATACTAGAGATAGTACATCACAACTAGGGAGCACTCTAAGATGCCAAACTCAAGAGAAGACACTCAACAATGAGAGAAAAGAATAATACATTCTCATAAACTAAGAAAGGTCTTCGCCACCGGAAAACTAATGGAGAAAAGGTAGACTAAAACAACCCAAAGCGGACATTAATAAGAAACACAAACATTGTTTATCTAGGAAAAAGGAAGCAAAATTTGGTAGATATGATTGAGATTGAACCTTAACCTTGTAACAATTCGATCAGTGAAGTCATAAAAATTAGGTGGTGGCACATGGTTTCAAAATATACAAAACCTCAAAATATCAAAATAAAGTAATTAGTAATCAAAATAATTACACAAGATGTTAGTGGTTCAATCGTAAAGGAGTAAATGGAATTGTGAAGGACAAGAGGTGAAGAGGTCAATAACTATACATTACATAGCAAATGCAATCCACTCTAAAACTTTTCAAGGTTGGTGAATAGCAGAGCAACCAATATGATTTATTGGCTTAAAGTCTTGGCTTTGCATTTTGGACGACCATGGTCTTTGTCTATGTTATTCGTGGTTGCATAGTTTCTCCTTCACGAGAAATTTACTTAAGGCAATTTCATTACAGTTTCTATTAATAAGGCCCCAAATATATTTCATATGCAAAAGGTTACAAGTTACAATCTTCGTCACCCTTGAATCTAATCATGGAGAATGATTCATCTAAAAAATTAGTTTTGAATTTTGATCTGCTTCTAAGATCTTTTATGAGAAGTGGTTATGGATTAAAAAACTCCAGACCTATAACCCTTTTGACCTTACCACCTCTATCAATTAGCTAGTAACATTTAAGAACTAAAAATGATGTCAAACTTTTAACAAAAACGAACTACCATGACAAAGCGGCCACAAGCATACAAAAGTCCTTAATAACACACTCAATTAAATTCCTCTTTTCCCTTGACCGCATGCTTGTAATTAATCACAATTCATAGCAGGTATTTTCAAATTTTATATCAAACACACTTCAGTGAGAAAAAATGTTAAATCTGGCTCGAAAGCATTACATCTTTCCAAAGCTTTGTACTATTAACCAACCATCACAAATCAACATTACTCTATAAACTACCTTTGCCTAGAGTTGAAATGCTGAAGTGCCTAACGAAGAAGCACAAGCTGAGCCTAGAAAAACAAAAGCAATCATAAAAAAGAACATTGATCTCATTTTTGTCACAAAGACAACTCCTTAGTAAATGACAAACTAAGAGTTAGTTTGGACCCTACTCATTTATTGCAACCCCATAAGTTGATCATCCTAAATGGATAAAAGCAGTTTTCATAGACAAACTACTATAATAGTAGCTTTTATACTATTCACGTAAGGCAAAAAGGAACGACTGATTATAAAAAACAAGTATATAAATCGAAAGAGAGTAGGGGGGGATCATATTGTATGAGTTTTGTGTGGAGTTTTATAACTTGTTTTGGGAACAAGCCTATGGAAAGCTAGCATTTATCTTCACATTTACTGAATATTTCATTAGGTAGTTCAATATTGTCATCTTTAATTTGTTGTCAATGAAAGCCATGCCAGTTCATTAAATTGTTCATGGAAGAAGTGCTTACCAAAGCAGCTGAACACACCACAGATGCAGAACAAACTCTTGTGGGCGTTAACTTCTGTTGGTAACTAAAACATAATGATAGCTTGCCAAGCCTCATTAAATTTTCTTCACATCTCAAACGGAATGATACCCTTCCAAGCCCTTCTACTCCGTAGTTGGAAATCTTCAGAGGGTGGCCCCTCCGTGGAAGCTCAAGCCTCACTGTTTAAAGATGCATAACAAATAGATACCATCAAGCCAACTTTGCCAAAAAACAAACACCGAAATTTCAAATAACAAAAACAACCCCAAAAGAACTTTTGCAATCATTATATGTTTAAATTCCACTCACATCAAAGTGTGTGGACATGCATTTGTTAGAACATGCAGACTTCTTGAACCATTTATGAAAAAGTGGGGATATCATATGCATATATTCACAACTAAATTTCAAACATCAAAAGTAATTTCCATAAAATTATAAGCAACACTGTGTAAATAGTTTTTTAATTCTTGTACCAAAACAAGTACGTAATTCATCAAACGACTTTTGTTAAAGATACAATCTTATATAAAATCAAAAAATGAAAAATTTATGTACAACAATGTAACATCTTAATTTAGTTCATGCATTCTATAATAAATTAACATACCTGGATGTAATAACGAAGTGGAAATACCGGAAGAGGCATTCATTGAAGATATTGCCATTTAAAAATCATAAATTTGAATCTGATCAAAGTAGCAGAAGCAGGTTAAGATAAGCAACAACCAAATATCACAAATCCCCTATCAATGTTAAAAAATCATAGGATATATATTGAGATTATTATCAACTAAAAATTAGTCCGTGAAAAAACGCTACATAGTAAAACACAGTTGTATAGGGGAAAGAGGGTATCAATTATCAACAATATGAGGTATTCAACTCAAGACAATGTCACTTTGCCCCAATACCAGATAAATTCACAAGTGATAGTAGTCAAAATCACCCATGTAATCCCAACTTTACAAATAACAAGTGGTATATTTGGGAATGTGTAATTTATTTCCGAGTTCTGATTCAGGATAGAGATTGAGAATTCAAATAGTTTGAATTTGGAATTAGTGGAATTTCAGTATCATTCTACCCAATCATTATAAAATAGGAATTCAAAATCGCATGTGTACCCTTGTTATTTGCAAATTCTAAAATCCAGGGGCGGATCTAGAATAAAATTAAATGATGTCGATATCGATATTGATAATATAAAACAAGGCAACAATCCATCAAACATATCTAGCACTTCCTTAACTGCCACTCTAGCAGACTTAGCTTCTTCGTTGAAGTAAGCACTTTCTTTAGACTCCATAGCTACCTCAATCTCCTCTCTTGCTTTAGCAAATTTCAAGTTAATCTCATTGATTACCTTAAGCTTGTCAAAATCTTCAAATGAATCCCCACTATAGCACCTCAAATGAGAGATTAAGAATGTAAAGTGATTGAAATTGGAGAAATTGGAGATGGGTTTGGATAAATTAGGGGATTTTGAATGGGTAGATGTCGAGAGAATTAATTTGAATCACTAATCAAAATCTTCAAATGAATCCCTATATAGCACCTACATCAATTGTAGAATCAAATTACTAATCAATTAAAACTCTAGTAAATTCCTAGGAATTAATTATGAAACCCTAAATTTTAAAATTAACCTCCAATTAAACCAAAAACTCTAAATTGATTAATAAATATAGTTTGAGGTATTTTATAATCATCAATCATGAATGAGCAAACAATATTAAACAATTAATATTCAAGGAAATGAAAAATCTATAACAAGTGAAATCAAAACTTTTAGGGAAAGAAAAAAAAGTATATACTTAATACTTTGGTGGGCGGACGACGTGCTGCCGGCTGGCGTCTGTGGCAGTGCGGAATGGCTGGTGGCTGCCGGCTGGAGTAGACCCTGGTGACAGTGCGGTGCGGGAAGGGTTGGACGCTATAGGCACAGTGGATGAAGGTTTTACATAAGAAAAAATGGAGAGGAAATTGTGAGGAGGAAGTGTGCGTGTCACAGTATTGATAAGGAGTGTTTAAAAAAAAAAATCAAAATGTTATTGTTGAGGCTCGAACCTGAGTATATGCCGTCAAATGCTAAAACATTTACCATCTGAGACATCTTTGCCATCAATCTATTATCTATAAAATGTAGCTAAAATTTTGACACTATTCACATTTTGTAAATGAATAGTATTTAGCCACATCATCACCCATGTAGACATGTATTTTGTTTTATATTCCACATTATACTCATCTTTACTCAAAACCTAAGTTTCTTAAATTTTATATCTTTATTTTGTTCTTATTTTCTTGAATAATTATTAATGTTGTTGGTTAGTTTTTTCAATTTTTTTTATAGATCACCATTAATTCTACTCTATTTTCTCAAGCTTAGTTTCATTTTGTTGTTTGGATTCTTATGATTTAAGTATATTTCTTCATTCATCAACTTTTTTGGGTTGATTATTTTAATTTTTGTATACATTTATCACAATTTATAAAGGTATTTAATTTTGATGATGCACATTCAAGTTTTTTTCTTTTAAGTTTGGTTCTTGGATTAATGAAAACTAGATTTTGTTTTATTTTTGAATAAAAATATAAGGTATTTTTTTTAGAATGAAAAATCAAGATTGTTTTTATTTGGTTTTGGGATGAAAACATAGGGATTTTTGTTAATTTTTCGGATGAACATCAAGATTTTTGTTTTATTTATTAATGAAAATTTAGGATTTTTGTTATTTTCATTTAAATTTAGAAGCTGTGAAATTTGTACTTATTCTTGTCAAACTTGAAGGAGTACACCGAAGAAAAGCTATAGTTAGACAAAGATGAGTAGTGCTCTTGGAATTCATAGTAGGTTTTAATCTTTGTCAATGATTCTCAATTGAATAGAAGATATATATAAACAAATAAAAAAAATCTCAAAAAAAATTGGTGCAAGAAGTACTAATGCACATTATATTAATTCCTATTGTTTGTTGTATTTTAGCATGTTGAATAGTTATTGGTATTGCTAAAAAGTCTTTTAGTTTTTTCAATTTCATTCGACTGTTGCACTAAAATATTTACTTATTTTATACACCTTCAATACTTGCACCCGCCACACCTTTCCAACATATTGACCTTTCAATATTTTCATTCGTATTAATATCAATAAAAATGTATAAAATATCATAATTAAATTTGATAGTTTAACTTGAACGACACCACAACTAGTATGTTAATGGACATGAATTTGTATATAAGTCAAATGTTGTCAGTTGACAACATTGACATAAGATCTGCCCCTGCTAAAATCTAATAAGAACATTAGGTTACTCTCAAGGCCTCAACCTCAATCTTGTATAGTTGTTATTCACCGTCTAGTGAATCATCATGTTTGCTTTCTCCCCCATCCTTCATCAACCATCTTAATCATCTTCTTCTCCTTCCTCTTCTATCAACTCCCACCACAAATTTAATACTAGTTTTTTCCTTTTTCTACAACTCTGCTTTCACAACATATAAAGTTCTTATCTGCAATTATTGTTGTGGTGGTGAAAATCAAGAATTACATGGAGACAAAGCCAAAGGTGGTGGTCGTAGCAATGGGATGGAGGTACTAGAGGTGAAAGTTACTACAATAAATGCTAGAATCAAAAACAACTCATTATACTGAAATTATGGAATTAGGTTTCGTCAAAGTTGTCAAACGAAAGAAATGAAATTGAAAATCTGAATTAGAATTTCTGCAGTTACAATATGGATTTAGAAATGTCCCAAACGGCAAACACTACCTAATAGAAGTAGAAGTCAAAATCTCCAGTATAATCTGAACTTCAGCAAATACCAATATAGACATAGTAGTACTCCATTAGTTACCCACAAATTACACAAGTATTCACAAAATTCTGACCAATCCATCATATCCATTTCAGCATGAAATTTATCAACAAATGGCAATCCCATATAGCATTCAATACCATTTCAAATCAACAATCAAATTTAACAATCCAATAAGCTCGGAAATTTTAGGGTTTTTGAAAATGATAAAAAATGACAAAATTATAGGAACAGACAATATACTATCCGCCCACCAAATCACCGGCGCAACATAAAAAACCTTTTACCCCATTAGCCAAAATTTAAAACCTTTGTTGTCTTGTTACATTTCAACCATTTCGAAATCAATAATAGGTCAAGTAAACCACAATCAGAACTCAAAAACAGATAGCGTTTGAGATTATGAAGCAAAAAACAACCAAAACCAAGAAATTAGACGTACGATTTGAAACCTAAAGATCTTCGCGAGAGAAAGAGACGAACGAAGGCGGCAAGCTATGAACCGGTGTGCAGTGTGCGGTGCGGTGCGCTGGTGTGGTTGCTTTGAAGTTTCTTGGGGTTGAGGCTTCTGGAGTCTGGGCTTTTAAAAGATAAATTAGGATTTCAGGCGCTTCGATGAGTTTGAGCCGAATCCGGTTTGAGTTTGGGTTATTACTGTCTAAATGTCTAGATAGCGCCCGTGCGATGCACGGTTTTATCAAATTTTCTGAGTATAAATAACAAAAACAAATCCTAGTAAAAGTATATTATGTTTTAACTATTTCAAATATCCAATACACTAAATAATATTCATTTAACAAAAAAAATTGAAATTGTTTTATAAATAATTAAAATAAATAAAATATAATATATAGTTTGCTAATACATTAAATATGATTTGACCCAAAAAGTAAAAAAACACAATTAATAAGAAAAATAATATATTCAAAATAAAAAAGTAGAAAGTCAAAGATCAAAATAACAATGACATCATTATTTAATTTAGGAGGGAAAATTTTTAATGTGGAAGCGACACGTAAGCAATTTTAAAAGGCGATGATGTAAGCGTGTTTTGTTTTAGTAATAGTTATAGATAGATTTGTTCAATATTCTTGAGAGCGGACAAGCAAAAATTGATTTTAGGAACATTATTAAGCACAACCAGTCTAGCAAATTTTGATTTTCACCTTTAGAGAGTTGGGTGAAGATGCACTTGACCGGATTAATTTTCACCTTTCACCTTTAGGGCATGTATTTTTAGAGACTAGCTTTTTGTATTCGCGGGTGCGCAGCTTGTTGCTCGGCTCCATACCAACTTCTTGTAAAGTCTCTTTTTATGAAATGAAATATGGTTCCATAAAAATAATAATAATAATAATAATAATAATAATATAATAATAATAATCATACACTATATTAATTTTGTTGTATAGTAAAGAAAATTAGATTGAATAAGAGAGTGCCATCAGTCATGTATAATTTTTTTATTGGCCAGCTTATCCGAATATTTATGGCAGTGATATTAATTACATGATTTTCAATTCAGTCAATTTTAATCATTTACGGAAATAAAATGTTGCATTCATATTAATGACAAGAATAATTGCAGGAATTTCAGCTCAGTCAAGTTTATTCTTTACAAATATAAAAATTTGGATTTATATTAATGACATAAATATTAATGGCAGGAATATTAATTGCATGATTTTCAGTTCAGTCAATTTTATTATTTTACAATAATAAAACGTTGGATTCATAATAATGGCATGAGTAATAATTGCAGGAATTTCAATTCAGACAATATTATTCTTTTACGAAAATAAAAAATTATGATTTATATTAATGGCAAGAATATTAATTGAAGGAATTTCAATTCAGTCAATTTTATAAGTTGACAAAAATAGAAATGGTCTTTCAATACGATGGCATGAACTACAATATAAATATACCATTTGACCAACTTAATTATTTGCTCATATCATTTCCTTTTTCTCAAACTTCAGTGTTAGTGAATAATATTTTCAATTATAACCGTGAGCTTAAATTACATTCAGGAAATACAGAGTGATAGGGGGACATGAAAAAATAATGCAAAGGTCATACATATGTGGGAGTATAAAGAGAGAGATGTGACCACATCTTCTCACTTAATCCTGGTGGACGAAAAGGGAACATCTATAATGACTTCAATGGGAAAATTTACAATGTTAATTCATTCTAAAATCTGTGTATTAGGAAAATCATATTTTTTTACAAAATGAGTATAGATCAACCAAACATAAATGGAAGATGTTCTTCTATAAAACATCAATAATCGAAGATGTTCATTCGTCTAAAATTTCATTAAGATATAAACATATTTAAAAATTCGTGCATTGCACGGGTTTCTATCCTAGTATTTAATAATTTTATTGTAAAATGACAAATAGAAGTTCATAAGAGCTTTGTCAAACGCCATTATTTTAGTGGTTAATATTATTATATATCAACTATCAATTCATTAAATAATTAATTGCACAAATCAACACATCATTTTAAGTTTTAATAATTTGCTGTAAAATGACAAATAGAAATTCATGAGAGTTTTGTCGGATGTCATTATTTTAATGGTTAACATATTCTTATGTACTAATGTAGAACCCCGTGCAATGCACGGTTTTTTTAACATCGACACATATAAACATATGATAATTAAAAAAGCTAGAAATATTATGCAGTATAAACACTCAATTTTGACATTTATATATATAAATTAACTTTGTAATTTTGGAAATTGTCAACAATATATTAAGCTATAGTGAAAGATACTTTAATAGTAGTATTATATTGCACAAGATCAGTTGTCATATCATTAGTCTTTAACTAATAATTGAATTTTAATTTGGCAAGTTTTCTTAAATAGTGACACTTGGAATTTTTCAAGCTTTTTATTATAATGTATGATTATTTTTAATTATTGTCCAAATCTATACATCATTTTAAGTAGGTTTTAAACAAAGGGTTAGTGTTTGTAAAGATCTTAAGATAATAAAATATTTGACCTAAACAATAAATTTTGGAGAATAATTGTCAATTTTTCATGTGTTATTGTCATACCTAAAGATTTTTTTTAAATATTATATTGATAGCATAGTAGGAGTATATAATGTTATCAAAATTATACATTATATTAAAAATATTGAAAAATTACAAGTGTCACAGCTAAGAAGAGTTTGCCAAACGAAACTCATATATTGGCTAACTAAAAATGGCATAATATTGATCTTGATCATTAAAGTAAATTTGATTAAAATTTATTTATATTTAAGTTGAGTAAATTAGAATATATATATAATATATTGTTGACATCATATCTACTTAAAATCTTGGAACATTTCAAGGTGTCACCGAGTTTGCCAAATGAAACTTGATTATTGGCTAAAGATTAATAGCATAGACTTTGATCTTGCTTAATATTTATACCATTAAAGTATCTTTGATTAACATTTATTTATAAAACTATAATCGACTGTATGCATGACAATAAATTTTTCCTATATGAATTTAAGGTTAGACTAAGTATTTAAAATATACATTTGGATCAATATATTTATTCAAATTATTAAATGTTATTTGAATTAGGTTAAAACTAAAACAAATAAATTAGTTTGAATCAACTCAACATAAACTCAATTCATTCATAAATAGTTTATTTTATTTAAGTGAATTTTAGAAAACCCTCAAAAATATCTTTCAGTAAAATTTAAGAGTTAAATTAGATTAAATATTTCAGTAAATTATATTGTTATCTAAATTAATTATTTTATTAAAAAGTGTAGTATTTACATATTTTTCTTAAATAAAAGACTTTTTTTTTCTTGTAAAATTCTTTGAAAATTATATTTGTATATGTCTCTATATTATTAGTATAATAAAAAGAATAATTTATTGATTTTCCTAAAGTAATCTTAACTTTTGACTAGTCTTGAATAATCCCAATTTTTGGATACTCACTATGAACATAGTTGTCCAAATGATGATCGATTTTAAAGGTTAATTGTTATAATATAAAAAATTTAAAGTTTAAAAATAAAAAAATATTTCTTGATTTCTCTTTTTAATTTTTTAAATATTTTAATTTTTTACTATATATTTATTTTGTTACAAAATGACTTGTTGTATAAATAAGAGGTTACCCTTGTGCATTCTAAACAATCACCCTAATTGAAATTATTTATACTTAATCAAAATTTGAAATTATTATAAGAAAACCGGTCAAATATTATGAGTTTTAATAAGATGAATATATATAAATTAAAACAAATAATGTAAAAATATATAGAAAAGTGAATTTTTAACCAAAATTAGAAGTATATAAAAATAAAAATTCCAATTTTTGGATTTTAATGGAAAGGAAATAATCAGCAATTTTCCATTAAAAAGTGTAGAGTGTATTTTGCAATAGAAAATACATTTGACACGAGAAAGTCTTAGTAAGTAACAGTTTTTTATGGTGATTTACAAATTACGGTTATCGAATTTTACTCCTCCTACTCTAGGAATTGGAAAATGGGTTTTTAACGTCTCTGGGAGAGTCTGCACCACACCACCATTACCCTTTTTCTCTCTTCATCTCCACGTTTTACCCATCTTCTAATTACTTTCCCAAACATTTGAATCAGCAGAAAATTTCTCACAGAAAACATTAAATCGAGGTGGAAAACCCTAAATCGTTTCAAAACCCCAATCGTATCATTTAGATCTAATTTGGATAAATCATCAGTATCATTTTAGAGTATAATTTGTGTTGATTTCTACATTATTATATATTTTGGAGGTGGGTTTTGGTTTTTGATCCAAATTGTATAAGATGAATATATTCAGATTAGCTGGTGATATGACCCATTTGGCTAGTGTTCTTGTCTTGCTTCTCAAGATCCATACAATCAAATCTTGTGCTGGTACTTTTTCTCCTTTGTTGATTCTTATTGTTCATGTTACTTTCATTTTAATGTAGCTTTACAGTTATTAGTTTCTATGAAATTTTGTTTCTGGGATTTTGTAGATTGCTTGCATTTTTTAATGTTTTGTTCGTGATTATTTGATTATTTTTGGGTTAATTTGCGAAATTAGACTTGTGATGATGAGGTTTTTGGCCTTTTGGGTATTCATTTTGTAATGGTTAGTTGAAGTGGGTTTCAATGAAGGTGTATAGTAGGTTTTTGAGGAAGAAGTATGGAGATTTCATTGGAATGAAGATTGTGACATTGGGTTTTAGTCTATGAATGGGTAAGGGTGGGCTTGTGGCAAATTCTCTTTGGAATGAATCTTCTCGGAGTTTCTAGGTTGCCCTTAATGGCATTGAGGTAATGGAACATTGCTGTTGACTGTAGTTTTTATGAGCTGGACTTTGGTTTTGACAGATCACAGAAGGAAAGCTTAAGAGTAAGGTTTGGCTTGAATAAACCACCTTAGTGGGTTTATCCAAATGTTTCTCAAAACGTTAATTATGCCCTTAGATATTTTTCATTTAGGTGCATGACAGTAATAAGTAGATCAAGGAATAGAGAGAGTTTGTTAAGGTTGATTACTTATGATTCAGTATGTCTTTTATGATGCTCGACAATGTTTCAGTTTTGGCATGCTGTTGAAGGTTGTGTCTGGTGGTTTGTGGTGCTACCTGCTACCATGTTGGTTTTGTGTCAGTAATTGGTTGTGTTGACTATGGTAGTTGTCTTACATAAATGGTTCTCGGAGGTTAAAGTTTGGATTTGGTCTTTCGCACCGTCTTAAAACTTTGTTGTTGTTTGAAATTTCATTTAGAAAAGTTCATTGATATTGAACAAAATTTACTTCAGTCATCCGTGAGCCATTAAGAAAAATTCAGTTATTCAATTTAAAAGGGGGATTTGGTGCATGCAAAATTTTAATGTTTTCCTGCCATTAGATATTCCTTTTAGATGTTTCCATAATGCCAATTCTTTCGTTCATTTCTAATCTATTCAGCTGGATAATGATTATTTTGGTGGCTTTGATTGCGGCTTTCACTCTCCCAACATTGGAAATGTGATGGATTTTACAAATGTTGCTTTCTGATTTTTCATGATATTTTTGCGTACATATGTCGTGTACCTCTTTGTCATGAGATATACCGTAACAACTTGTTTGATTGTTGGTATTAAATGGTGATGACAAGAATGAATTTTGATTTGTATCTCCATGAGATTTGTTGTTACTCTCACAATATTGAAGTTCGTGCTATCAAACTTGCGATTATGTTTCACAATTTTCCATAACCATTTAATATTATTCTCCTAAACAGTGATGATGGGAATAAATGTTGTGAAAAATTTATTAGAATAGGACAAACATGATTATAAATACTGTCAAGTAATTTTACTTGCCAAACTACATTCAATTTCATGATATATACTATTTACCGTAAATGTGTTTCTATGGGCTAATTATTGCCTTAAGTTTGCGTCAAGTTAGATTTGAATCTTTTTGTTCTATTGATGATACTTGTTTGTTCTATGGACTAGGTATAAACAGCCCTGCAATCGTCTCTTATACTTTTTTTTATTTATATACTTGGTCATTAATATTTTCAACTTACACTTTGAGATTTGTACTTCTTCACTGTGTAGGTGTTTCTTTGAAGACACAAGAACTCTATGCAATTGTTTTTGCAACTCGCTATTTGGATATCTTTACGGACTTCATCTCGCTGTATAACACTGTCATGAAATTAATATTTCTCAGCAGCTCCTTTTCGATCGTCTGGTACATGAGAAGTCACAAGATTGTCAGAAGGTCGTATGACAAGGACCAAGATACCTTCCGACACTGGTTATTGGTAGTGCCTTGCTTAATCTTGGCTTGTCTTATCAATGAGAAATTCACTTTTAAAGAGGTATTATACATATTGACATTGCTTTATAGTTTTAAATTTTTGAACTTTGAAGTTACGTATAAAGAACAAGATGCTTCTCTTTTATTTCTCATATGTTTTATTACATGATTTTAGGTAATGTGGACATTTTCCTTGTACCTGGAAGCAGTTGCCATCCTTCCACAACTTGTATTGTTGCAGAGAACAAGAAACATTGACAACCTCACTGGACAATATGTATTTCTTCTTGGGTATGCTTCTTTTTCTTGCTGTGTTCCCTTCTGTTTTGATAATGTTTTCCCTGTATAGAATGATTTGGTTATGGGAAGTGTAGCTGAGTAAATGATAATCTTTTGAAAGTGAAAAATTAATAAGAAAAAAAGTGTGCTTAAGGCAGAAACTGTACCCTTAGGTTGTTGCCTGTTGTTGGTTACTGGGGCTCATAATGACAAGCAAATTATTTTACCTATGGACTTGTAATTAAGATTTCTCATAGTTCGGTTATTTGATCGAACTGTTCTCTCTTCTTTTGTGAACCTTTGCTGCTGATATATATTTATATATGATCAATGCTATCTTTCTTGCAGGGCATACCGTGCATTGTACATCTTTAACTGGATTTATCGCTACTTCACTGAGCCTCACTATGTCCACTGGATACGTATGTTTTTCTTTTTGGCTTGCCTCCTTTCTCTTCTCTACTCTTTGTATTGATTGCTATAATGAATTTTCTGAACATATTCCTGTTAACTTTTTAAAGTGAAGTTCAGCATAGTGTTATCTTACACCTATCACTTAGTTGTTAGACCTCGTGCTATTTTAGTTTCCCTTGACTTGCTAAACAATATGTGGAACATTGTAATTTCATGTTTGATGATTTTGATTAATGGGTTTCTTTTTTGAGCATTTCTTTGAGTTTGTCCTTATTGGAATAGCTATCGATATCGAACATGTTTCAAAGCAGAACATTATGTGTTTAATCCTTCTCGTGCATTCAAATTCCAACATCCTGAACATATTGAGCATGATGCAACCATGATATTGGTGATAGTCTCTTAGGGTTGCGCATAGAATAGATATGGTTCCTTTTTTTCCCTAGAATTAGAAATAATTTATATTCTTCTCCAGCCAGATTTTTTAGATTTGATTGTGTTTGGAAAAGATGGTGGAGAATGTAACTAGCAACTTAGTCACCGATTTTGACAGCAGTTGAACGTAAGTTGTAAAAAATGTGATTGATAGTGCATATAAAGAGAAAATTAAGTTGTTACTATTGAGGGAGAAAAAGGGTTTATGTGGTTGATAGAGAACTTTTGGTTTCTATGGTGTGTCCCCAGCGTTGGTACAAAACTTTAACCTTCTTAAAATTCTATACTATATTCATATGGTTATTTAAAATCTATTTTCTTTCCGTACTACCCATCAATTTTATGTGGTTTGTTAAATATATATTCAAGGGTAAGATTGAGAAAAATTCTCTTTTAGAGTTAAAATTCACCGTTTCTCCCTTTATTTGTTGCATTCGGTGTTAATTGATTTATTCATTTTGAGACCAAATAAGGAAGCAATTATTTTTTGTATTCTTGTATTGGAAAATGAAAGGAATTTCATTAATACCAGCATAAGCAGTACAAAGCACAGGGACTCCAAACAGAAGTACCAACAGCTAACACCAAGGCAAGAGTAAAACTATAGGCGAGCAATGCCATAGCCTATCTTTTCGGGACGACATAAAAACCCTCCTTTGTGAGCTAGTGTCTTTTACTGATAGAGTTCAAGACTTCTAATGAGACTTTCCCAAGTAGTAACCGTCTAATCGGTAATTATTTAGTTAGCAACCTCTATTGGGTCTTTAAAGCTATAGCCTCTGAATAGACAATGTAACGATGTTGGGATCACCTGTGTTCTTGACCTTCGAGGGTAGGATTGGAGTGGGTGGTATGGGAATACGTCGGGGAGACATGAGGAATTGAGGTCCATCATAGTATGCTTTCAGACTTCCAGTGTGTCTACAGGTAAATTTTTTCGATCATCTCTATGGTTGGGCCGGAAGTCGTGTAGCTTACTGTTTGAAAGCCGTGCGGTTCGGTTTTTTCTCTTACCTTGATTGCATAAATTTTTCCACCTCCGGCATTGGTATTTGATCTTTTGCAGGAGAAAGTGAATCTATAAACTTGTAACTTTGTCCTCCATTCTTCACGTAGCTTGATTCCTACATTCTTCCATCCACTGATGTTGTCATTTATCAAATTTTGCAGCATGGTTAGCTGGGATTGTTCAGACATTGCTGTACGCCGACTTCTTTTACTATTATTTCGAGAGGTAAAACGCTGATTGATATTACACTTCTTTTTTCGTAGTCGTTCAACTTAAATCAAGATTCTTGATGTTACATGACAATTTTTCATTGCCCTGCAGCTGGAAAAACAACAAAAAGCTCCAGTTACCAGCTTAAGCACTTCAAATATATCGCCTAGTGTGCCGTGTCTTGGTAAGAAATGTATGGTTAACAATTCGTACAATGTCCAAGATGTGTGGTTTTCACTTTTCATGAAATCGATAATCCGTTTAGCCTAGCTCTTCTCGTCACCGTGTTAGTTTATACCTTGTATTGGTTTTTGCTACTTGCAGAACATTGTATACACTCAAGGGTCTTAGATTTATTTCTTATGGAGTAAAGGCGTTCGTTTTTATTTCCTTTTCCGCTACAGTGACATTGAACCTTATAGAATACATGATATGTTATCCGAAAATTTCGTGTACATACTGGAAGTTTATCGTCTGCTTGTTATGGATAACTTTTTTCTTGCTTTTATCGGGAGAACCTTGAGGTTGGCTCGTCGTAGTGGTTGATCCCGAAAGCCAATTTACGTAGATTTTCCCCTTTAATTAACCCTTATTACATATTATCTCACTTTCACCCTTTTCGTGACATAATTTACATACATCTGTAACATACTCTCTTAAAACTTTTTTCGTCAAGTAAAATTGAAATGTGAGATTTTTACAAGCAAATCGCAAATAGGTTGAATTGATTATGTCAACCTGTTGTAAGTTAAATTATTAGCAATTTATAACATTTAAATGACTTTAAGCAGGTTTTAGAGAAGTTAAATGTACACAACATTACCTTAAATTGTAACACAACTAAGTAGTAGGTCGATTACTAATAAGTCGATATTTCCAACTTATGAGGGCATGTGGGAATACTCCCTTTAACTTGCCAATTGCCATTGGAACACTCTTTTTAACAAAAATAGCTTAACAAATTGTTTGGCATTAAGTGAGGCAAAAAAACTTCACAAATTCTTGTAACAATCACTGACGGTCTCACCGTGAGATGCTCTTCATACATGGGTTGAATAGATTCAGCCCAACTAATACAATTTGTGTTGATATTTGTGGTTGTTTTGATGTCATATCACCGAGAGATGTTCCTCACAAGAGTAGCTCAAACATCAGAGTTGTTTCTAGTCATACTGATTAAAAGAGAGTATAAGATGATTTGATATAATCCCATTCTTCATCAACCTAACAAATTAACCAATGCACACAAACTTATATCATTGTTGATAATTAAACATTAAAAGACTTACAAGAAAGAGATCATTGTTGTCAGCACATAGATTAGTCTAAAAATAATACATACTCCAATGTGCTGATCAACTCAACTCTGTTATGGACAAATGAGCATAAACCCTCAATTTGCAATTAAGCTCCATTATTGCCACTAGTCTGGTCCCCAGACCTTGATCATAGTTTTCTATGAGCGGGATACATTGGGTATGATGATGATGATTGCCACTAGTCTGGTGCTGCATTGCATCAATCACATCCCATTATCCATCCCCATCTGAAGCACCATTTTTTTTGAAACGAAAAATATAAAACTAACACTCATGAAGTAAAATATAATGCTTAATGGTTGGAACATGTCATTTGGATTACAACACAACAAAAATAACCAAGCAGTAACAAATCCAAGATTTTAACCAGAGTTATCAAAAGAAATCATTATATTTAGACAAAAGAAACTAAAATTCTAAGGGGCCGTAACAAGATCCACCGCTGAATGTAGACAATTTTGATTTTAACAAGATTATCCAAGTATATTTTTGAGGATGTGTAAGGTTCGAACCTTCGACCTCTTTGTAATCTTGACTTTTGATAGCATGTTATATATAGTCTAGCAAACACAATTTCGGGCCCTCGTAACGCATCTTGCACATGTGAATCGACAACGTATACAACAACCATCTAAGTTGGTTAGAGAAACTTGTGAATTTATTACATTGTATCAAATTTGCTTCTTTTAAAAGAGAATACAGGGAATACATTCTAATTATATTGTAATATACTCGGTTAGTCATATTACATGGAGTTTAGATAAAATTTCCAAGCATCTTTACACATTTTTACAAGAATTTGACTATAAAGGCTAACTTGAAGTAATAGTTACAGAATTCCTTAGGAGTACCAACTACAGGTCTACAACTGTGCAACCATAAAAAACAGAATTTGTGGCTCTTCACACCAAAGAGATTGTATTTGTCATTAGGGCATAACATACATTACTAGTGACACGGCAGACGGGTTAGCGCCTGATAGACGATAGTTGAGATGCAAATCCATCTACACTGTACAGGGAATACGACTGACTTGCTGTTCAATCGAGGTGTTCATGATTGTCCGAAATTTTCTGCAAGAGATGAGAATTTCGAAAATGTGGATTAAGTTCCTCAGGAAGTACTTGCTGGGGACCCTCCGAGCTCAACGATGGAAGTGCTTCCTTAGAAACTTCTAATGGTGGAGGGGCTTGTGAAGAACCTTCTATTCCTGGTGATAATAGTTCAGACATGCGGCTTATGAACTCGTTGAGGTGGTTGGAGGTGCTGCATTTGAATACGTGTGATATGAAATTAGTATGATAATAGTGTTGGGTTGTGATTGGATAACGATTTAGGAAGGAAAGGAACGAGAGTGAAGAGGAGGGGGGAAGGAAGGGGAGGGAGATTGTCGAGTTTCCTTTTCAAAATTTCTCGTGTTAGTAGGTTTTATTTTGTACAAAATGTAAGAGACTTCTCTCGGATTCCCTTCGCTCCATGTATCCAAATGAGGGAAATGCTATCCCGACAATTTCTTTCACTTCCCTTTCTTTTATTTTCGTCTATCCAAACATAGTGTTAGGGACTCAAGAGTTAATGTAGGAATAGGCTATGTTTCTTCGTTGGTTGATCCAAGATTATACACCGGGCTTGGTACAATTAACCGAGTAGAAAAACATACCTTAGTCTATGGCGATTGCACGTATCCAAGAACGCAATCAACCCATACGAGATACTCCTGAGAGAGCGGAACACCTGCAAAAGCCGAATCATTTTTGCACCATTTCAATGTCCTGAGTTTATATTTACACTAAACTTCTCAATGGTCTTGAGGAGAAAAGCAAAGACGATCTGTTACCTTTGAAAATAGGTCTTTCAAGAGAGAATTCCACTTGGAAACTTCTGTCGTAGTTGGCTTCGCTTTCGATAATTTTGTAGCCATATTACTAACTTCCACAACCCTGTTCACTATGAGCATCACCATCGTTTGAAAAACCTCGTACATCCTACAGCAGAAAGAGACTGCACTGGAAGAACAGATCTGCAATGGAACGCGACAAAGTTCCCAAAGGGAAGCAAAGATAGGGCTAAAGAACGAAACTGCACGCCAAAAGTTGAAAGGTGGAAGAAATATATATTAGGTTAGATCATTTGGGAGACTTCAACCTTTATAGAAAAGCAATAAGAAACCGCTTATAGAGAGTTGGAAGACAACAGACCATAACCCTTATCAAAGTATATAAGGAGATTACAGCCAGATAGATCGATAGATATAAAACATGAAGGTACATTTCTCATATGGAATGTTTTCTGATTTACCCTGATAGCAAACATTATCTGCAACTAGGATCCACTCACATTCCATTACACATTCTACTATCCCAACGCTAGAAGTGGCTCCCACCTAAGTGGGGTTTGGAGGGTTCGGATGTATGCAACCTTACCCTAATATAACAACGAGGTTGTTTCCGATTGCAAATTCAAATTGTAATGTTAGTAAATAGAGCACTAATTAACTTAACCATCTATGAAGGTAAAGTTTATTAGCTACAATGGAATCTAAGAAACAGAAATAGACACCAAAAGTAATACAGAAATTCATGCCTATAGTTGATATGTACGAGTACAGAAGCTGGAACGGAGAGAATAGAAGCTCAAGTAGGTTAAGAACTAAGTCCGATATAAACACCAAAATAAATGAGACGATCCTGTACAAATCTGATCCTACTTCACAGAACAGAACCCATACAGGTGAAGTGAATTCTATTAGGTCTTGAAGGGGTTCCATCAACGGTTTTGTCAATATCAACAACATCAATTTCAAAACTCGACCAATTTTGAGAGACCATCGCATCGCTTTCTCGAAATTTTGAATGAACAACATCGTTCCAAGATATCTGACTCGGGAAATCATATCCCAATCCTCAATCCAATCGATTAAGGGCCCACAAATGTGTGATGCAGTGTCTTTCAACAATGGAACATTCTTGTAGAGATCATAAAAACCAATGACACAGGTAACTAGAGAGATCAATACATAAAGCATTCTTACTAGAGGCCGCATCCATGGTCGATAAACGCTGCAAAATAAAGGGTATGATTGAAGGAAGATAACCCACGAAGGAAGACCCGTTTCGAGCAAAGTTAGAAGTTTTAGATCCGATGTTATGATCCTTTTGAATGTAAAAGGAAGGTCTCTATCATCAAAGTAGAATTTGAGTAGGGTGTCCTTATAATGCACAAATTCTAAGTCGGGTTCCTGTAATTTTCTCGGTGTCTTTGAAGGATCACTCGAATGTCGATTGCATTCTTTGAGATCTAGAATATCATCAATGGAAGAACTCTTGGTGTGCTTCCCATTTTCTACAAGATCCTTGAAAGAGATCTTAACTTTACGAGGAGAATGTGTAGGAACTTTATCGTCGAGAAACATTAGACTTTTCAAAAGTGATGCTTTCTCTGATCGTGATCCTACGAACCATGATTCAATACAAGTAAAAGCTTGATCAATGCTATGAAAATCCCATTTCTTCATTGATTTCACTTCAAAAGCCATTGATATATCCGTCTGTAATCAACAAAGAAAATATATGATCATAGTCGTTATCATCATCAATGGCGAATCCGGAATGAACTCAGGTTTGTTGTTATCAACCTTCTCTTGACCTGATTAAGCTTTTGTGGACATGATATAGTGGATATGATGATAATGATTCATATTCACTACATCCCGTCCATAAAAGCTTAATCAGGTCAAGGGCGGGTAGAAAACAACAAAGACAAACCATACCCTTATCAAAGGAGGTAAGAAAGTTGCGGCCAATTAAGACCCTCAGCTCAAAAACGACCTGCAAATGAAACCAAAAAGCCCAAAACACACCATAGGCAAGACAACGAGCAAGCCAAACCTGAAGCTCACTGAAGTAATTGATGCCACGTATATCCTCCCAACGAACTTCGAATACAATGAATCCATGCAATGCAACATGTAAATCCACCAAAGAAAAGAAAGCTTTAGCTCTCCATCTTTGAGAATTGACAACAGTTACCCATCTATACAACTTCTTCCTCTCATCATTTGAAGAAATAGAGTTGTCTTTGTATCTTGCACTAACCCGTCTCAACAAGGCCCTAGAATTTTTGAAGGGTGATGTCCTGTACTGTGTTAATGCAAAAACCACAATGAGAAAAATGTAGCCAAGTACAGATATACGCGAAAGGGAAGGGAACGAAAGGAAGGCAATGACCTTGGTGGCGAACAACTCTCTTAGATGGGTGGATTTCGAGTGGTTGTTATGCATTCGCCATGAATGGTTATCAACTAGAATCAAGAACTTATGACTATAGGTTGCAAAAAACAGGTATGCTTGTGAAAGATATGATTGCACATCCCTGCCAAAAACAAGATGAAGTTCCATTGAAATGGTTTATTATAGTATCTAACTACATATTCGATGATACTCAATAGTCAATATCTGCAAGACAATATACATAATGTGTTGATTTTCATTAAACTTGTTATGTAATCCCTAATGATAATAAAGTTTTCATCTTAAATACTTCTGGGTTATTTGGTAAATTGGCTTTTAGGTTGACTTTTTAAGTGACTCTTGATTTTTTACTCGTGGGTTAGTCAAAAAGCTAAAAAGAAGTTTAATAAATGACTTTCTACCTGACGGTCTTTTATGCCAAAGTGGCAAAGCACATGTACATTGTCTTTTGACTTATTAGTCCACTTTTCCTTTTAACATTACCGAATATCTTTGTAAATAACTGACTTATCCAACTAGACAAACCAAAACAACTGATTTACAACTAACAAATCAGTTGATCAAACAAGTGAACAATTATTTGCCAAACAATTCTTTCATTTTCAGTCCAATAAAAATAATACCCCTTAATACCATGATCATAAACCTTATTAATTAACTTTCCAATTAAACTTACATCAAATTTTCATCCCCATTTTTATTACTATTTGATTAACAAATGGGTTATAAGCGTTTTTACATCAAACCAACCAAAGGAGTGAAGGACACTTATGTTCTCCTTCGATCACAGCCCCCCCTAAATCCTAATCAAAACTCAAACATGTCTCTGTGCACAACGTTTTTGTTATCGTTATCAATTTATCGTTAATAAGGAAAATGTATACGATCCGATCCCAAACCCCATCTTAGTGGAGCCGAAGCCGATCAAATGGCGTTGGATTAATAGAATGGTGTTGTTGTAAATCGATTCAACAAAACTAATATCATTTTAAGAATTAAAATTAAAAAAGGACAAAATCCAAACAACAATGAACACATTCAAATGGAAACTTACCCAATTTGGAGACTTGTTAAGGGGTAGAGATCGGTAACGTCACAATCCATTTCTATCTTAACTTCTTGTACACAATCATGAATCCTTCTTAATTAATTTTGATCATTTGAAAATATTAGAAAAAAGAGGAAGAAGATGGAAAATGGCTGCCACGAAATTAGTTGAAATGAGAAAATGTCAATCCATTTTCTTCCTAAATAAAGAAAAACCAGAATATGGAATTGAATTTCTTATTTTAGTTCATCACCCATTATTTTATTGTCCAGCTAAACTAAAAAAGCGGGTCTTTGTATTTTAGTCTTTAAGAGTATTCTTCGTACCGGTAAATACCCGTGCTACGCACAAAATCATGAGAATTTTTGGAAAAATATATGAGAAAAAAATTGGACATTATACATTATTATAGAAAAAAAAGAAGCATAATGGAAAAACATATGAGGCAAAATCAAATATGTGTTAAATTAATTAAGTAAATCAATTGAATAAAATTAAATTTAAAAACAACCTGAAATAACATAGGTAGAATTAGGCGGGAAAATAACTCTTAAAATTGTGACACTTGTCACATTCTTCTATTGTTTTAGTACAATTTATGATTATGATGATTTACGTTAAGAAAATATCTATTGAATTGACTCATGTGAAGTATTGAGCATGCTAAAGAGAATTACGATTTTATACGGATCAATTATAATGACCAATTATGTAGACTCGTCTCAGGATAAGATGAGCTCATACAAGATGAGCCGTATGTTACAAGTTATCGTTTTGTTTTCTTTTATTGAAGGGTACTAGAAAAAAGTTTTTTTTTCTTTTGTAGGTGGTGGGTATCGAACACCTATTAGAAGTGAGTGACGGGACCAGGCTAACCCAATATGGCAATATTCCCCATTTTCCATTTAAAAGTAGAGGTGTTTATTTGGGTTATTGAATTGTTTTCAAGTCAAGTGTTTTGAGTCACAACAGAATAACTCAAACGAAATATGATTCGACTCGACCCTAAATAACTCGCATACAAATTTCAAATCAATTTGTCAAAATATTTACATATACAAAAGAACTAAAATCAACCAGACATGAGATATATACCCGAAACTCGTCCAAACACCCAAATGTACCTTGTAGTCACAACAGAAATCATCATACTATAAAACAAAATTAAAAACATAATACCAATATATTCCCTCATGCAGGTGTACCTTATTTCAGTCAGCTTCTGTTGTTTCTCCCTTGTCACCCTTGTTTACAGATGAATTAGTGACCATCACAGTGTCCCCATTTTGGTTTACTAACAATTTCTGCAGTTGCTTTTAAGCTGTTGATAATGTACTGCATACAAGCAAACACTCGAAAACAACCGGGGGACATACGTTAAACCATTTTACTCGACTACACAATAATACCAAAGTATTAATCACAAAAGATTGACGTCTTGAATCTTGATCGTGGGATATGACTTTTCGTGGGATATGACTTTAGTGTGATAGTTGTCACTAACCTACATGTCACCCTTTCCTCGGCTACACAAATGGATCATGAAAGTAGCATTGCTACCTTTTCCACGTTAAAATAGTCATGGTTATGATCATCAGCTCAATATTCCGCATAGAATCAGGGTCCGAAGGGATAGATAGCGCAAAGACCATACACGTACCCCTTGAGGGAGAGGGCAGGCTGGCAGGGTGAAAGCGCACAATCAATTTAAACCCCCAGGTAGTTTTTACGCAATAAAATAACCACAACAAAGGTAAAAGAAGATATGGTCTCATAGAGCTCAGTTTTCATTGAAATTATATGTGTAATTATGTGTATAAACTATCATGGAAAGTAAATATCCACTTCTCTATAATGAAGTTGAATGGCTGATGAATAAGAATAATACAACATTGCCCTACAAATCCTCTTCTAAGAGATACATTCATAAGGTAAGAAAAAACAGAGATAAAAACACAATTTTCTCAACCTGTATGACATTAGGCAATAGCACCTGGCTTGTCCTGCCTTGAAAAATGAGATACCCAGATGAAGTGTACGACGACATATAACCCGTCGTCCTTAGTAATCTTTAGTGTTCGGTAAGCTTTCCAAAAACAATGCCTTAGCCTTAGCATCAACCGAAAATTGACCGAGAACTGCAACTGTAGCCGTGCTGCTTCCAAACTTCTCGATGCCCCGAGCAATCATACACATATGGCTTGCCTCGGCTACGACTATTACGTCCCCACCAAGAAGAGGAGCGATTGTTTCAGCAATCTGTCTAGTGAGCCGCTCCTGAACCTGCAGCTTGAATCCGTAGAAGTGCACTATTGACTGCAGTAAGGGCGTTCCAATTGGGTCTACTCCGTCAGTCGAAAGGTAACCTATATGCACTACACCATGAAATGGTAGCAAGTGGTGTTCACACTGCGACCAAAATGGTAAACTTAGCTCAGAATGAATCTGCGTGTTGTATTTTACTTCGCCGTTTGATTTTTGAGGTACCCTTTTATTACAAACGACGTTGTTCAGCTTCATATCGACTTTACAATTCTGGAAATTAGCCATCCACTTCAAGAAGCGAGTGGGAGTACCAACAAGCTCTTTCCTTTGTGGGTCTTCACCCAAAGATTTAAGTATCGAAGTGACTGCAGTAATCATACCGGAATTCAAACTTCCGACACTCAATGGAAGGTTATTCCCGGTAGAAGTCTGAGATGGGCACCAATGATTAGCCGAGTTCCTCTTCTGAATTTTATCGACTATTGAGGTTCTTAATTTCAAAAGACCAAAAAACTCGGCCCAGATATCAGCATCTTCATCTTCGAAAATTCCAGAACCTGACGATACTAGAACTTTGATCCACCCATCGGCAGATGAGTCGAGGATCATAGAATCTAATGCTGGAAAATGTAAGTGGCGGCAATGAAGAATAACAGCGGTACCAGCTGACTTGACGGTTTGGTGCAAAGCAGAACACATCTCATCGGCAAGCCGCTGTGGATCCTGGAGGCGCTTAGAAAAGACATCGGCGACACGAGAAAGCTTGCTAAGGCCAACAACCCGCTGCCCGGATGGAACATAACCAACATGACATTTCACCTGGAAAGGTATTAAACACGATTCACAGTATGAAAAAAGGTCAAGATCGCGAACAATGACCAGACCCCCAGCTCCTCCAGCCTGGCCAACTCTATTGTTGTTCAGACCTGCTTCCGGAAATAAAGCACCTTCTACAATGTCTGTTGCATTCTGTTTGTAACCTGGAGTAAGAAATACAGAGTATCAACTACCATTGTCATGCATACAAGATAAACTCGTGCGGTCACTATGAATTCTTCGACTACTAAACTTCAAGGTAATTAAGTTGAGTGTAATGAAATGTGTAATTTACACTTAAAGAGTATTTATGCATCTAAGATTGGCTATGTCAACATTAAAAAGTCTAAATCATGCATGCCTTGCAAGTAATCTTATTACAACCTTTGGTAGCAATTTTGTGTTAACACCCCACCTACAAGGCTATGATCGAACTTTCGACTGTCAACTTCTCGAGCATCACATTCACATTACATTAGCCCAATGCCATTAAGTGGTTCCCGCCTAGAATGGGATTTGAGGGGATCAGATGTATGCAACCTTATCCTTTTCAGTAATAAGGGTTGCAAAGAGGTTGTTCCGATCAACCTTTGGTAACAATCATCATGTGCACGTTTTAGACAAAAAAGGAGAGAACGCAATAAAGAGAAATAAAAAAAATAGAGGAAAGAATATGCCCAAGTTTTGTAACAAAAAAGATTCCCTCATCCAATTCCATATGCAATGTCATCACTTTCCTCCAATTTTCCCCACTCCTTCAAACAACTATATCCTTTTCAAATTAAGAACAATGTATGATAAACCTAAGAAAAGAAAACCTTGTATCCCCACCTCATAAGTTTTTCTTTACGGCGAACAATACCAAAGTCTTAAGCCAACAATATGGAGTCGACACTCTCCCTTAACTGCCTTTATAAACTTACGCCTTTTCGTGGCACCCTCCCTTACATATGAGAGGTTCCAAACTTCCAATAACAATATGACGGAAGCAATACCACTACTTATGCTATAAACATGATTAAATCCGGACAGAATAAACATGTGTTTTCCTTTCCAGTTACATGTATGCTTTCAGCCTCTCCTTAACCTATGATCTATGTTACTTGGACTCTGGATACGTGTAGGTGTCCAAATGTCGGATACGTTTAAATATTCAATTTCATATCGAAAATGAAGTGTTTTAAGTCATACCAATGTCCGAACATAAAGGATCAAACACGAAGCAAAACGAAGGCTAACTTGTATAGAAGTATAAGCTATATTACCCTCAAAAAACACTTAAAACATCATCAGTTATCTTTATGCACATTTATAAACAAACAATCGTATTCAATACAAGTAATACCTAAACAGTAACCATTAAACATCACAGATCAAGTAAAACGACATCAATGAAGCACAAAAAAGATTAAGAGATAAGAATCAACCTTTAGTTGCATGCCGGAGAGCTTTAGCTACACGAAGTGGAGTCTTTTTAATGCCTTCCCTATTGATATCTTCACCCAAACCTTGCAACAAAACTCTAACAGCAGCCTGAATTTCTGGTTCTTCTTCTTCAACACCCAATTTCAATGTATTCTTAAGCTCCACATCATAATGACCGTCATCCAAAGCGCCCATTGACAACAAACAAACCCAGAAAAAGATAAGATCGCTACAACAATTTGAACAATACCCAGATGAAAAATAATGGAGAAAATACAAAATCAATCAAAATAAAGCAAAAAAGGGGGAAATCCCAGATGCCCTGATGAAAAAATACAGATATAAGCAAGGGTTAAAAGCAAGTGGGGTGAACAAGTGGGAGGGGATTATTATATAATGTAAAACAGAATCCAAGAAGTATAGCAAAGAAATTGAAAAGATTTGGAAGAGCAAATGAGATTTAAAGATGAATAAAGAAATCTGGTTATGGTTAAATTCCCATTCCCATGACACTAAACGACAGAAATGAACCCTATCTATGTTTTGAAAAGAGTTATGGTTGAGATTGAGATTTGGAGGAAAACGAGGGTACAAAATCTGAGGACTGAAGAGATTGTAATTAAAAGGGAAAGAGGTTAAAGGCGGAAGAATGTTGCTTGGTACTTCAATATGGTTAGGTCATGAATCATGATTGAATCAATCAAATTCCCCGCTAGAAGTCTAGAACCACTTGATGATCCTTTTAAAAGTTTTACCGGACAAGAAAGTTTTAGTAAATAACAGTAATTTGTGAAATTGTGAAATTAATAAATTATTCTTATGTGGTAAGATTTGATAGGGTGAAAGTTAAGTGATTTTAATTTACTTTTTTTAATTTTCTTATTTATTACTAAATCTTATTCATCTTAAACTTCTCATTTGACATTTGACCATTTTTTAGGTGATCAAATGAGATCATATGTGAAATAGATAAATGGTGTATTTTTAATTTTTACATTTGATAGGAGTAAAATGGGGTTAATATTTAGTAAGTATAAAGGTGTGAAAAAGTTGTTTTAGTAAGGGTGATGTGGTAAAGTTTAACATAGTGCAAACATTTAAGGTGACTTAACCCAATAAGAAAATGGGACACTAGGGTGAATAGGAGGGAGTATTATTTTTCAAATGTTCTCTTGAGAGATCGTCTTTTTGTAAAGACGGCTCTCAAAAGCACATCCCAATCTATATTTAGAGTTGCAACAATATATATTTAGAATTGGACTGGGCTTTTGAGAGCCGTCTTTACAAAAGACGGTCTCAAGTAAGAATTTGTGATTATTTTTTGTGTCTTTTTGTATTGATTTATGTATCACAGTTTTTGATAAGAAATTACTCCCTCCAATTCACTGCTAATGTCTCATTTACTTTTTGCACTATATCCAATACATTTATTCAATCTTTAATTTCTCTAATTGTGCGTAATTAAAAATTATGAAAAGTTGATATAAATAATTTTTGCATTGAGACGAATTAAACAAGATTTCTCTTAAATATGTTTTAACTTATAAATTAATAATAAAATACAAATTAAGAATGAATAGTGTTCAAAAAGTAAATGTGATATTAGTAATGAATTAAATGAGTATTATATACCACACCACTAACCACATACTCCAATGGCCTAATCATCACCAACGCTAAGAAATTAAATGTACTTATTTGCATCGTAGTTGAATTCGATACTATTCATCAAGTAAATTGACTTTTATATTGATAATGTAAATTAAAACATAGTCATAACGTTTATTATTTCTAGTTTCCATAATTTTTGATACGCATAATTAATATATTAACAATTCAACATTTGATATGCATGAAAAACCAAATAGTGCAAGTAAAAAAGAATGGATGAAGTAGTAGAATAAAACATTAGCTAGGATATTTAAAATAAAAGAGAATATGAAGTAGAAAATAAGAATTATGAGTCATATCTAAAAAGAAAAATAATACAATTTTTTATGCAGAGATTTACAAGAAAGTAGGGCAAATTGAGTAAAATAAAAAAAGAAATATTTTTTCCCAACTAATAGTAATGTTTATAATTCTCTAAATTTTCTCTTTACACCTGGGTTATTTTTAGACCTTTTGTTGGGGTAACTTGATCCCATTAAGGTCTTGTTTAGTTCACTTTAAATCATTAGTAAACATAATTTTTAGTCAGTAAAAACCTATTGCAACTAGTAAAAATTAGTGTTATTCAGTATTCAATAATAATATATAACTAAAAATTAGTTTCAATTAATAAAAATCAGTATTAATCATTAAAAACAAGCACCATTAATAAAAATCAATTTTAATGAGTAAAAATCAGTTTTTAATTTGTAAAAAACAATTGAATTTTCATGGTTTTGGTATAGGATAATAATGGATGTAATATTTTATTACGTGTAGGAAATTGAGGGTGGCAAATAATGCATGAAATAATCAACACTCACACTTTCTTTGCCTTAAATTGACGTCCATGCAACACATTGAAATTTCTCATATATATATTCATACTAAATATTATTAAAAATTCTCAATTTTTTATTATATATTCCATATTGCATATGTATATTCTATCAACCATTTTTTATTATTTTAATTTCGCTTCAAAATTGTTTTTTCTTTTATCAAGAAAAAATAAATTTTCCATTCTAATTATAGTATGGCATCGTATAATCTAATCGGTAAATTAGTAATTGTCATGTTTTTTATTATTGGTGGATTATTTAGTTGTTCTATTGAGCAACCTATTTTTGATGAGAATTATAATGTTATTTGGGGGTATGAAAATGTTGTGAATGATGGCTCAGAAGTTCAAATATTTTTATCGAATACGTCGGGTTATATTTTTTTCCTCATTCTAGATATTATTTCATTCACATAGTTATATTTTACTTTCTTATTTTTCGACCAATAAATAATACTTAATATACAAATTTTCAAATAAAATGCTATTTATTTAATTTTTTGTCGTTTGGTATAAAAGTTATAAATTTAAAAAGGGAGAAATGGAGATACGATGATTAATTGTTTTCTGGTATTTTAATTTGGAGGATAATGTATGAAAAAAAAATTAAATCAAATTTTTTTTTTCTCAAAATAAACATCATCATCATCTTATCTAGTGTATCCCGCTCATAGAAAACTATGGATAGAATCTGAAGAGGAAAGAACGTCAACAACTTGAAATAATGTTATAATATGATATGAAATTAAAGATGATATGTTGAAAACTTGAAATGTATCAAATTATCAATGTATAGGCTATATCGTTAGAAAATGTTGGAAAATATGTTTAAAATAATTTCAATTGATCATCAATTTAGAATAATCTCCATTAGTTAATTCTAAATAATCTACTATAATATAATTGGAGAAAAAAACAATGAAAATTGAATTCTCACTTGTACTGAAAGAGGTTTTTTTAATAGTTTTCAGCTAACCCAATTGAAGTCGTTATGTGTAATTGGGTGTATTTTGAGAAGGTTATCCAATAGTATGAATTATTTTGAATTAATCAAAAATGATTAGTCTTTTGACTGATTGTGGCATAATTAGAATTTTTTTATAATATGTTTGGGAACTATAATTTCATTTGAAAATATAGTTTTGACATAAATTTGTTGTTTGACAAACAAATAATTTTAAAATTTGGATTTGAGTCGAATTCACCATTGTTATAAAAGTGGTTAAAAATGAGGATTTGAGAACGACCTCCAAAATTTTGTCATTCTCAATATTCTTCATTAATAATTTTATAATTGATATCTATAATTTAAAATAAAATACTTGTTTCCAAACGCAACCTAACAAACTTTAAAAAAATGTTTGTAAAGTTCATTGTTGCTGCTAATTATTAAGAGGATGTGAAAATATTAATGCAGGAGGTGCTGGGTTCGAATCCAAGCGAGCTTATGGATCAGGATTTTTTAGCGTCAGTATTAAATTGCCAGCAAATGATTCTGGAGGAGTAGTTACAGCATATTATGTATAGTCTATTATATAGATATTTATTTTTAAAATGATGAACATTTATTATACATAATCTAACACGCCTCTTAAATAAGAGCCCCTTGGGCAGGGTCGGTCCTAAGCAAGGGCAAGAAGGGCTTACGTCCAAAGCCCACGAAAAAAGTAGATAAATTTTGCCTTCGTATGCATCGAATTTGAAACCTTCTGTGATTAAAATGTGCATTTAACCACCAAGCCAAAGTGATACTAATGATAATTGTTACTTTATGTACTACTTATTTATCTATAAATGCATGATTATCAAACAAAAAGCGGATGAATATTGAGTTATATATTATTTTATAATATATTAAAAAATAATACAAGTCAATAATATTGTTGACGTGTATTATTTTTTAATATATTATAAATTTTGTTATTATAAATATATATTTTATAACCAGGGCCCTTTAATTTATTTATCGCCCTGGGTCCCTAAAATCTCAGGGCCGACTCTGCCTTTGGGTTTGAAGTGTGAGTGCAACACATACTCTCCTTATACATAATGTGATAATATGTAGCACCCCTAAATTTCCGACCCAGTCGAAAATTGGGGTGTTACATAATATCAAATATTTAACTTTAAATAAGAGGTGATTGAGATTCGAACGCGTACCTCTTATACACTAGGCACTATAGCTCTGATACCATATTAAGAAAACTAACGCAACCAAAGCGGACATGATTCTCACTCCTTACAAAGTCTCTTTTATTTATTGGGATTTTCTAATATACCTTTTCTTTTAATTAAGTCATATATACAACGATAAAGTATCAAACTTAACAGACACGTACGAATTATCCTTGTTATGATTAATTAAATTTATTTTTGATTTGCAGTTGAGTTCAGGAGATCACAACCAAGACGAGCTAGATTTTGAATTCTTGGGGAATAGAGAAAATAAACCAATAACATTACAAACTAATGTGTTTGTAAATGGAGTTGGAGGCAGAGAACATAGAATTCATCTTTGGTTTGATCCAACTCAGGATTTTCACACCTATAAGATCCTTTGGAATCAACATCACATTGTGTAAGTATCATTTTTGTTTAATTGCTTAACTCATTTAAAATAACTAATATATACCTGATAAAATTTAGAAAATAGGTCTAAACAACTCAAATAAGTAAACTAGTTAATAGTGGTAATTAGTGCGAGTTACGCTATAGGTTTATAAAGTTATATATCATCTTCTCTTTTTCTGATGTGAGACAACTCATATATAATCTTAAGGATTTAGAAATTTGGATTCAAACTCAGACCTTAACGAATACTTCCCCGTTTTGTTATACTTGTTACATTCAACTTTTTTGCGCAATCCAATACGTTATTTTAATCATTTATGTATTGAATTATACACGTCTAAAAATTATAAAAAAGTAATATTATGAAAGTGTGCGATTAGACGATTCAAACAAGATCTCACTTGACTATATTTTTTTCTTACACATTAGCCGCAATATACAAAATAAGCTTGAACGATGAATAGTATCGATAACGAAAATGTAGCAAGTATTTCAGAACCAACGAATTATGTTTTCTTGTTGAATAGTGTAGTGGGTTTGGATCAAGAACAGAGTTGAAGCAAGGATTTTAATTATGGAGTCCTTAAAATTGGTCACAATGATTAGACAAACACGAATAAAGTGGAGGGGCCATGATATTTTTATTTGAGATATTCACATTTTTTACGACTTTTTATAATTTATAATATAATTTGCGGTGGAGATTCGGAAACAACTCCCTCAACGTGATTTTAATTATTTTTTTTCAAAATTAAGTCCATAAAAATATCGTTTAGACAAAAAACACCTTTGATTTTAAGAGAAATGACACAACTTAAAAATATTGAGAAGGAACTCAAGGTTTAACATAATGATCCAAAGTGTTCTCTTTCACTTGGGGTTTATTTTGATTGCCTATAGAAAGAACTAATTCTTTCTATTTTCTTGCACGTAGAGATTCTCTAATCTACCTATGAATTATTATTAAAAAGTTCAACTATTTTTCAACTATACCCCATGTATATCCATTATATATTTCTATGTATTAAATCAATAGTTGAGGATATTGGCATCATTTAGTATCAATTAATTTTTTAATAAATATAAGAGAAACGATAGTGAATTATCAAGAGTTAATCTAGTGGTTGAATTATTTCCAATTCATTTTTGTGACTGCCTATAGAAAGAGCTAATTGATTATCTTTCTTTTCTTGTATGTAGTAATGTAGAGATTCTCTAATCTACCTCCGAATAATTAATAATATTCAGAATCAATCCATGTATGAAATCAATAGTTTATGATGTGTTTGATATGAAAATCGGCATGAATTAGTTATTAATTAATTTTTTCAATTAATACTCTACTTAATAGGTTTTTTGTTGACAACATACCAATAAGATATTTCAAAAACAACAAAAATATTGGAGTAAGCTACCCATCAAAACCAATGAAGATAGAAGCAAGTATATGGGATGGATCAAGTTGGGCAAGTGACGGAGGGAAGACCAAAATAATTTGGAGCCATGCCCCATTTAGGGCTTATTTTATGGGCTTTAATATTGATGGATGCCCTATTAGTAATACTAGAGCAAGTATTGAGCCATGCAACTCTTCCAATTATTGGTGGAACATCCAAAAATATTGGGAATTGAATTATAGTGAACAAAAAGATTATGAAATTGTTAAGCACCATTTTGTTACTTATGATTATTGTAATGATCAAAATAGGCATCCTACCCCTCCTCTTGAATGTTCCAATCAATAAATTACAAAGAATTTGAAGTTAAATGTATCATTATGTTGCATATGATAAGACAATATGTTGAATTATTGTTATTCGTGTCATGAGATTAAAACTAAGACTTAATGAAAATATAAAAGCTAAGGTTACTAATTTATCATTTATAACAAAATAAAATAATTTTGTAATAATAATAATTTTTAAAAAGTTTAATAAAAGGACTGGAAAATTCCACGTGTCAGCCTCATGTAATCCCGTTAGATAGAATAATTTAATTGGTTGATGAAAATAAAATTAACTAACCTGTCATTTTAAGACCTTCTTAAAATTAACTAGATTGAGTAATTTAGCATTGTTGAAAACTGAATATCATACAATTTAATAAAAGGACCAGAAAATATATTTGTGTCAACCTCATGTAACCCCGTTAGATAGAATAATTTAATTGTTTGATGAAAATAAATTAATTAACCTGACATTTTTAGACCTTCTAAAAATTAACTAGATTGAGTAATTTACCATTTTTGAAAATTGAATAGATTGAATTATTCTGGTTAAGATTGAGCTATATTAGATAAATTGTTGATTTGAGTTTTTTCATACATCTTTTTTAATGTATGTTGACACACCTTAAATTTACTATCTTTAGAAACTAAATATTTTTAATATTTTAATAAAACTAATAAGCTAAAAATTTTTAAACTAAATATTTTTAATATATATATATATATATATATATATATATATATATATATATATATGTATATATATATATATAGGATTTGGATCGGGTGAAAACCAATTATATTGGTGAAAACTGAAAACGTTAATTTCAGCCGTTGGATGGAGATGGACGGCCTTGATTGACGCGTGGGTTTTTGCCTTCACGCGCCCTGAAAATTGAAAACCTTAATTTCATTTTCATACCTTATCTCTCTTTCATCTCTTCCTTACCTTCTCTCTCATGTCCTTCTTCAATCTTGGATCTGAGATTTTAGTTCTTCAATCTCTCATTTCGTTCTTCCTTCATCTAAATTCGTTATTATTCTAAAAATTTGTATGTCATTCGCAAGTTTCTTTGTCTTTTATTTTTTCGATTGTGGTTGTTCGATTGTGGTTGTTTGCTTTGAATTTTTGGTTTCATGCTTGCTTCGTTTTTTTTCTTTTGTGTTTTTGTTGTTGATTTTGATTTGTATTCTTTTGGTTTTGTTTGTAGAATATGGTTTTGAAGAAAGTAAGCTTCGAACTACCTAAAGACATTCCAGAATCTTCTACATCAGCTAGACTTCGACCAAAGTCGAAGAAGTTCAAGAAAGCTGTGTTGAAAGACCAATCTTTACTAGTTCATGAACAATCTGTACTTGGTCATGAAAAGTAAGTTGCAAACAATACTTAATTTTTACCTATTACATTGTTGTGGTTTTAGGGATACATAATATTATTTTGACAGTACATAATTTTGAATCAATAGTACACAATGTTTTTTTGATTCTTCATTGATTATTTTATAATATTCAATTATTATGTACTTCTCTTTTACATTGATGTTAATTTTTTCTAGTATTTCTAGTTTTGTATGCCTCGTGTGGTGTTATGTACATATACTAACTTTAGGGGTACATAATATGATTTTGACAGTACATAATTTTGTATGAATAGTACATAGTGTATTTTACATTGATGTTTATTTTTTCTAGTATTCTAGTTTTGTATGCCTCGTGTGGTGTTTGTACATATACTAACTTTAAGGGTACATAGTATGATTTTGACAGTACATAATTTTAAATATGTACACAGTGTGTTTTTTTGATTCTTCATTGATTATTTTTATAATATTCAATTATCAATTATTATGTACATAATTGATGTTTATTTTTTCTAGTATTTCTAGTTTTGTATGCCTCGTGTGGTGTTATGTACATATACTAACTTTAGGGGTACATAATATGATTTCTCCAATACATAATTTTATCAATAGTACACCATGTGTTTTACACTAATTTTTGGAGTACATAATATAATTTTAGGAGTACATAATTTTATTTAGTACTTACTGTTTTATTGATTGTTCATTGATTTATTATGCAATATCTAATTGATATGAATTGGTCATATTCATTGGTCTTTTAGGAGTACACTGTTATGAATTGGTCATATACATATAGTAACTTTAGAGGTACATAATATGATTTCGACAGTACATAGTTTTTTATCAGTAGTACACCATGTGTTTTTATTATATTTGATTATTATATAATATGATTGTTGTTGTTTCCATTGATATTCTTTATTTTTTCTTAAATACAGGATATCTTCTTTTCCAATTGAAACATATTGCAAACCTAGCCAAGTCGTTTCTTTGTTTAATGAATTAAGGGAGTTAAAACCTCTTAATCTTCAAACAATCAATGACATTGGCTTTTCCGGTTTGTCATTGATGAAAATGACTTTTTTTCATCGTGCCATTGTCCCATGGCTTGTCCAAAGATTTGATCCAATCGGACGTCTTTTTTCTGTAGATAGCAACAAGGAGTTTGTTGTGACACCTTTAGACTGTAGGGATGTGTTTATGCTTCTTATATCTAACATTCCAGTTTCTATAAATAGTAAACGCCAAAATCATGATGATTATCATTTTGTTAATTTGTTGAAGTCTCATTTAGGACTAAGGAATGATGAGGTATCAATCAAGTGTCTTAGGGAAAAAATGATGACTTTAGTTGATGGGGATGCTAAATTTTTACAAATGTTTGTATTATACATTTGTTCTACTTTTCTCTCTCCCACTGCCAATAAAACTATTGATTTTTCCATTTCTTATGCTCTTTTAGACATTTCCATGATTAGCTCATATAATTGGTCGAAATTTGTTCTAGATCGATTGTGTCGGGCTATAAGTGTTTGCAAAAACACTTCTGTTCAGGGCAGTACTATTCTTAGGGGAAGAGTAACTGGTTGTGTTTTACTTCTACAAATTTTATATTTTCATAGATTTGTTTTTCAAGGGATTAAGTCTCCAACCGATTTACCTTTGATTCAACATTGGGATAATGTTAATGTATCCCAAAGGTTAAAAAATGAAGGTTTGTCTGGTTTTGGTTCTGCCTTAATGGACCGTGACACTTATCGAATAAGTGTCATGCATTCTTCTCCTTTTACATCTCCTTTTGTCCCTCCTCCTATTTCTTCTACTCCTCCCTTGTTTTCTGAGCTTTCATCTATTGATGATAACTTCATTCATTATAAAATTCCTGATCATTTGGAAACCAACAAAGAAATCAAAAACAAAGCAGCTCACAATGTAAGTATTTATGTTTTTATTTGCTATTAATATAATTTTTGATTGATGTTTTCATCGTAATTATTTAATATATTTTTATTTGCTATTGATATAATTTTTAATTTATGTTTTCATTATGTAGGTTGATTTAGAGGCTCTACTTTTATTTAAGAGAGATGTTCAAGTTATTTCTGCTATTCAACTTGAGCGTCTTTCTCAAATAAAAGAAAGAATGAATTCTCGAGGCAATGTTGATTCAGAAGGACCTTCAACATTGTCCCAAATGGAGTTTAGTGATGCAGATTTGGAATTTATTGACAAATCTGTAGCTCAGTTCAAGGCAATGCAAGAACATCTTCAATCAATGCCTGTTTTTGAAGAATATTTACCTCAACGTATAAATTTTAATTTTGTAAACTCTAAATTCATAGTATTTTGTTTTGAGAATTTTATTAGTTATTTAAAGATTATTAATGTCACTTTTTCTGTTTTAGATTTGAATGCAAAAGAAGATGTCAATAAAATTTTTGAAGACATTCAAGAAAAACCTGTTGATGATATGAATTTTCCATGCGCAAATCTTGAGTTAAAGATTGATGAAGATTTAAGAACCGAGTTTTTGAAAGAAACTGATTTTTTTGTAATTAAAGAAAACCTTTGTAGTATTTTTTCTAATTTTGATTGTGGGCCCGGTGATGTTGAAGTTAGCTTCATTTCTTCTTACATGAAGAAGAACGCAAATTTGATGAAGCAATTGCCCATCCTTCAACAACAACTAATCGATTTTGTTTTTTCCAAACAAAAGAGAAGGAGTGAAAGGTAAAACATATTTAATTTACTAAATGTATTTTTTTGGTTTGTTTTTATTTAACTAACTAATGCTTTTTTTATGTTAATTTTTTGGGACAGTGAACGACTTTTTGTTTATAAGAAAAAGTATGTTGTGTATACAAATGACTTCCTCACCCTTCAGGCTCACAATCTTGTATCCAATTCAATTGTTGATTGTTGGTAAACTTTGTTGAATGAACATTTGGTAAAAAAGAATGATGATGACTTGAGATTTTTTTTGATTTATCATACAAGGTATTTTTTTTCTTTTTTTATATTTTATTTTCATTTTTATTTCTTGACAATTATCTTTTTTTTTTTTTCAGCCTTCTTTTGTAAAGTTATTAAAAGAAGGTGTTAATGATAAATCCGTTGTTGAAGCATTGAAATTATACGTTTCAAGTCACGATGGTACACAGTACTTGAATAGAGCTAAGTTGGTGATATTATCTTTGCCTATTGTTTTTATTATATTATTTATGGTAATATTTAGTTAGAGTTGATTTTTATTTTTGTTTTGTTTTTAGATTTTTCTGCCAATGCTCATGGATGAACATTATTATCTAGTTGTCATAAACTTGGATCAAGAAAAGATTCAAGTTGTTGATAATAGAAATTATACGGAAAGAGGTTAAGCGAAGTTTGATATGTGGGCTAATGTCTTGGTAAGTAACTAAATAATATAATTTTCGCGTAGCTGTGTACATATTGGACTTTTAAAGGTACATATCATAATTTTGTTGGTTTCTTTTCTTTTGTTTGATCAATTTGGTATTTTTTTGTGGTTATTTTCTGTCAGCAGAGTGTTCTTTAAATAAGCTGATTTTTAATTTGAATGCAACATTGATAATTGATTAACTTTTCAAAATGTATTCTTGCGTTTTGTTTGATTAAAAGATATTCAACTAATATCTTTTATTTTTTTAGGCGGAATCTTTGTGTAAAGTTTTGAAGTTTTTCAAGCATCCATGTACGAAGGATGTGTCCTCTTTTGATATTGAAAGGATTCCGTTCAAGAGTAAAACAAATTCAAATGTTGATTGTTCTATTTTTATGATGATGGCTATGCTCTTATTTGAAGGAAAAGTTTTTCATTCCGACTTACATGATGTATGAATTATTATCAATGTTTTGTGTTAACCAATACATAATAAAATACTAACATATAATTGTTATACTTGTTTTTTAAAAGCCACTACGCAGGCGTTTATATCGTTCATCAATAGGTGCTGCCATTCTTCTTGATGATTTAAATGAGATTCGAGATGAACTTCTTGCTAAAGTAGAAGTTTTTAATGGAGAAGGCAATGCATTGGAGGGTAAAACTGCTGTTAACTCCAAGAAGAAAAGATAGTGTATTCAAATCTCTTAACTATGAGTGTATGAACTATGAGTGTACACTGTTTACTCTGATATAATACTCATTTTACTCTGAGTGTATTAACTATGAGTGTACACTATTTATATCGTTCAAATTTCTTATAATACTCATTTTAACTCCAAATTATTTTTAACGGTAATATCGTTATTTAAAATTGGATGGTTACTAACAATTTTAACGTAGTAAAATTGGGTTTTAATTATTTGTTATCTAAAAAACCTAGTATAAAAGTTTCTATACATTTTTCTAAATAATTAAATTTAATAAAGTGTAGCACAACATGTACACTGTTTACTCAGATATAATTGTCAAATTATTTAAAATTGGATGGTTACCAACACGTTATCTAAATAATTTATTAAAGTCTTACCATGTTTATTACTAAATATGTAGAATTTAATATGTACACTGTTTTTAGTAAAGTGTGTACCATGTTTATTACTAAATAATTCACTTTTCAAGTAGTAGACAATAAGTAAAAAATACATTTGATACTTAATGTAGCTTTTGAAACTCATCAATATGTACACTGTTTACTCATTTTAACTCCAAATTATTTGAAGTTTAGCACAATATGTACACTGTTTACTCATTTTAACTTCCCTAAATCGAGCAGAATAATCATTAACATAAACTCTAAGTAGAAATATACAAATCAATGCCACACAGTTTTAAATATGTACACAGTTTTAAATATGTACCCCCAAAGTAGAAATATGTACAAAGTTTATGACAATATGTATACGAATAATGGAGCTCTTGATGCAGAATTTGATCAAGTGTAAGCTCAAATGATAGATATATAGAGTTTAGCATAATAATGGAGTTCATCTTAAAATAAAAATACACAATAACTAAAAATACATTTGAAACTAAAATATCAAAATGTACACAATATTCTAAAGTATGAACCCTTTTTCTAAAATAAAAATAATATGCAAAAGTATGTCCACAAAATACATAATAACTGAGTTCATCTTCAATCTTCAATCTTTAATCTTCAATCCTCATCTTCAATTTTCATCTTCATCTTCATCTTCATTTGTCTCATTTGCATCTAGCCCAAAACAAAAATAATCAAAACGTATTATATGCATTATATATATATATAAGTTATACATAATCAAAACAAAAATTTACTTATTACCTTGACCAGATTTTTTCTTTGGGCAATTTCGACTATCGTGTGTTCCATATTGTTCACAAGTTCGGCATAGTCTGAGATTTTTTCTGGATTTCTGAATTGCAATATCTCTGTCACTCTTTTTCCTTTTTCCAGTACCACTCCCTTTGTTTGAAGACTTAGGAGGATTGAGTATATTAATCTCTATTTCATTTGAACCAACAAATGATTCAATATGGCTTTTCCTTTTCCCATGTATATGCGTAGGAGTATCATCATTACTGATCATATCCTTAATTTGCATTTCAGCATTCTCAAGTTTTTCAAGTAGTAACTCCATTGCATCTATCCTACCCTCAGCAAGACTAATAGAAGAGAAGAATTTGCTCCACAAATGACCAAGTAACTCCACTTTCTTATCTTTATCTGCTGATTCATTCAAACATTTCCCAAAGTTGCCAAATATTGGCAATTTCATTGCGTTTTTGCTCCATCGATTCATCATATATTGCTTAGGAATTTCTTTCAGATTTTTCCCTTTCAATATAAAAATAACATGACGACACAACATACCCATGGACTCAAACATTTTACAAGAACACAAACAATCCCTTGAAACTTCAAAATACTTGACATTATAAACTCTACCTCTGTAGTTGTCAATTACCTGGGTATGTTCCACATCATCTCTAACATCCATACTATTCACTCCACAACCAAAACATGCCGATTTGAATTCATTTTGGAATATATAGAACATTGTGTGGGAGTAAAACAAAGATGCATTCTTTTCCAAGGAATGTGGAGAAAAGAGAGTAGGCATGTTGTTCTTTGAATCACTATTTAATTTACTTTGTTCATGCCTTTGAACATCCAAAGAAGACTCAAATCTTAAATAAAACTCTACTAAAGTTAAATGTGAATTTGTGAACCGTGTGAAGAAATTATTCTCACTTTCAGATATTTGAGTGCTTTTTAATATGCCACCAAAGAACAACTCCCTAAAGTATGACGGTATCCACATTTCTCTAATGTTAAACAAATGGATAAACCAAGCATCATCTACTAATTTAAACTCAGTCATCACTGCTTTCCACTTCAAGTCAAACTCATGTGGTTCAAGATCTCTATCCCATACTACATTGTTTAATTTTTCAGCAAAATCCGTGTCTTTCCACAATGTTCGTGTTACTTTTTCAGGTACTTTTTTCATGATATGCCACATGCAGAGTCGGTGTTTTGTATTTTTAAAAACCTTTTGTATTGCAGATGGCATTGCAGGATCTTGATCAGTAATAATACATACAGGCTCACACCCTCCCATTGCTTCTAAAAAACTATCAAACACCCAAGTAAAACTTTGTATGTCCTCATGTGCAATCAAAGTAGCCCTAAAAGTAACACACCTTTTATGGTGATCAACACCGGTAAAAAGAGCCAAGACCAAACAATACTTATTTGAGTCAAATGTAGTGTCAAACGATACCATATCCCCATACAAAGCATAATTTTTTCTACAAATAGGGTCAGCCCAAAAAACTCTAGTTAAATGGTTTCCTTTATCTCCTTGTGCTACATCAAACTTAAAAAAAACCATTTTGTGTGTTTTGAGCTTTTGTCTTCAGATTATTAATAAAAATAGATGTATCTGCATCATTTAAATGAGCTTTGATATCCCTTGAAAAATTTTTAAAGTCAACCATTGATGCTCCAACATTTTCAAAGCTACCAACATGTTCTTTCATCATGTTGTAACTTCTACTTGGTCCTATGTTGACCTTAGAGTTATCAAATATAAACTTCATATGAGCAGATGTAAGTTCTCTAGTATTTGTCAAATGATACATACTTTTTGGGGCTGAGAAATGGTGTGTGTGAGA
Source organism: Amaranthus cruentus (assembly GCA_019425755.1). Taxonomy (NCBI): domain Eukaryota; kingdom Viridiplantae; phylum Streptophyta; class Magnoliopsida; order Caryophyllales; family Amaranthaceae; genus Amaranthus; species Amaranthus cruentus. The sequence goes on along the minus strand of CM033458.1, from coordinate 17,057,800 downwards.
TTCTACAAATTTATAAACTTCCCAATGTCCCTCTTTACAGGCTCTCAAACCAATCATAGCCTTACATTCAGCACGTTTTAAAGACCTTTTTCTTTGATTTATTGCACTAGTTGGATCATTGTTAAATCCTTGTTTATTGCAATAAATATATTTTAAATATATATCATTTGTTTCCTTACTTTTCTTTTGTGTTCCCATTCTCTCTGTAAACCCACACATGGAAGCATATGCTTTATAAAACTGTACTCCTTCTTCTAATGTAGAAAAACACATACCTATATGGGGTGTGTATTGTTTTGAACAACGAGGTATCCACTCTTTGCTTCCTCTTGGAGTGTAACACGGGATAAGACTAGAACTAATTTGAAGCTCAGTGGATGGACATTGAATTTCTGCATATTGAATAATAGAGATGTATATATTAGTATTATTTAATATGTACACAATTTACCTATTTGTACAATAAAAAACTCACTCTAATTATTCAATATGTACCAAATTTACCATAATATGTACACAGTTTAGTAGAGTATATTTCTAGAATATGTACCCAACATGTACCCAATTTACCATAATATGTACACAGTTTACTAGAATATGTTTCTTTACCACACTATGTACATAGTTTAAATAACACCGAGTACATAATATGTACACAGTTTACTAAAATTTACATACAAATAACACCGAGTACAATTTTGAGTACAATGTTTCTCTACCACACTATGTACCCAACATGTACCCGATATGTATACAGTTTACTAATATATGTACCCAATGTACCATAATATGCACCGAATTTACAGAGTTTAAACTATGTACATAATATGTACACAGTTGGGTAAATAACTGGTACAGAGTTTAATACAATACGCAACCAATTTAACATACTATGTCATTGTGTAACACAATATGCACCTAATTTAACACACTATGTATCTTATACTGAAATAAATAAATAAAGTATACCTTGACTTTGAAAACTTGAGACATCAAAATCTATCATATCAAGAAAATCAATATGTTCATCAAAATCTGGCAATTTGAAAATAAGTGAATTTGTATAAAATAAATGTAAATTACCAAGTTCTTCCATCCCTATGTTAAGATTATAAACTAGTTAAAACAATAATATGCCTATATTAAGATTCAAAAAAGAGCAAGATAATAGTCAAATGTAGATTAAAAATAATAGTCGAATTAGATATGATAGAATCAATTTAAAAATAATATGTATGCAGAATTGGAATTAGAATGAATGCAGAATTGGAATTAGAATGAATGCAGAATTGGAATTAGATATACAGTTTAAATATATAGACAATTTGACACAATAATATAGGTGAAGATAACACTGTACTTAAATGAAGAGTAAGATAAAAATGAAGATAGTGTCAAAGTTACATTCACATAAAAGTCTGTGAATCAAAGATAAGACTGTACTTCAATTTGAAAATCGAACAATGAAAGATTGTGTGAATCAAAGATAACACTATTAATTCTTAATACAGGATCATTGTGTGTAAGGTTAATAGGATCATCAAATCGAACAATAATCGAACAATTTGAAAATCGAACAATAATCTCATCAAATCGAACAATAATCTCATCAAATAATCAAACAATAATCTCATCAAATCGAACAATCTTCAAACGAACAATAATCTCAAGTATGATAATGTATCAGAACATGAATGTCTCAATTTGATTAAAAATCTAAACAACTTAGAAGAAAATAGCCCAGAAAACAAAATTGAAATTGATTACTAAAGATATTAAACTCATCACAACCTCATATTTTTGAAGAACAACAACTACCCTATTTTTAAAGAACAGAACTTCAAAATCGAAAACAAGATATAAACAAATCAAAAAATCGAACAAAAATTTCATACCTGTGAAAATTTTGGAAGCAATTTCAGAAGCAATTTGTCCAATTTCATAAAAATTTCAAAAGCAATTTTCTTATTTCAGAATCAACAATCAAATAATCCAATTTCAGATGAACACAATCAATCTTTGCAATTTGTCCCCAAAATTTTCGTTAGAGTTAAGAGAGGAGGAGGGCAAGATTAGAGAGAGAAAATAAAAATGAAAATATGATTCTGCCAAAAACACCCCTAAATTATCCCATTCAATCTCAGCCCTTCATTGAATCTGACGGTCATATTTGTTTGTTTTTAGTTTTCACCACTTTAGTTGTTTTCACCCGATCCTTCCCCTATATATATATATATATATATATATATATATATATATATATATATATATATAATCATATTAAAAATTCCGTGTAATGCACGAGTTTTTATACTAGTTTGTTATATATTTTTTTTTGAGATAATTTTTATACTAGTTTGTTATATAACTCCTCTCTAAAATTGTGTTTCAATAAAAGAAAAAACCTAAAAAGTGAAAAACAGCAAAAGTCCTCCTTAAACCTCAGCAACCCCACACAAACCGAGCAACTCACAAGTCGCAAAGAGGAGCAAGAGGGACTCGACGAAGGTTGTTAATGGCGAAAAGGATTTTGGGTGCGCTCCATCACCACCTGCTACGCATTCATCATGTTCGACCTCCTCTTGTACGTCTTCTCTCTCTTTATTCTTCTTTTCCCGAATAATTACTTCCGAATGTTACATTACGGAAATCTGGTGAAATATAATTTTGTGTGTTTCCGATTCTAGGTTTTTCGAAATGAGTTCATGGAACTCCGAATCTCATCGAAGTGAAATTGCAATTAGTCTTGTTTTAATGTCTTATCAACCAATGTGTATTATAAGCTCTATTACAATAAAAACTATGGCAGAATCAATCATCAACCACTCAGTGTAAACCTCTATTCGTACTATAAATGTTATTTACTTGCAATTTAGCTGGTTTAATAGATGTATGGATATTAGGGGTTCATTTCATCAGATGTTTCTAGTTTGTTTAAAATCGGATATTTTGTCCAAATTGGTTTTTACATAATTATAAATCCATTTTGCAATTTCAATCACATCTGGAAGAGTGAAACAGAGAGAGCAGAGAAGAGAACTGAGATTGATTGTTTGAGCGAAAGAGTTTCGAAAAATGAATTAAGCTAGCTAGCTATCTGAGTGTTTCTATCTCAATTAAGTTGGGATTAGGAATGAAGAGAGAAATGGGGATAGGAATGAAGGGAGTTAATTGCAAAAGAGAAAGTTTCATTATAAAGTGTCTGATTTCTGATTCTATGTCTTAGGCAGGACATGTTGAATCAAATTTAGGCTTCTCGAAATCAATTATGATTGGGCGAAGTTCTTAGTTTTTTGCTAGGAGAAAGAACATGCGTTATTTTGGATAAGGATACTTTTTTTTGGTTAATTTAGCTTTTTCTTTATTTTATCTTATGTTCACTATCTGTTTGGCTTTCTTTTGTGTGTTCTGTATAGCAGGGTTTATGTAGTCGAGCATTTTCAACAATCATCGAGACTCCAAATTCTAGTGATGGTGGAATCCCTTCTGACTTACTTATGCCTAAGAAAACTGTGTTAGTTCCAGATCGCACTCAAGGTATATAAAGGGGTCAAACAGTCTTTTAATGTCTTTGTAATGAGAATTATTGAGAGTGGATTTTGACACTTCATTTCTTTCGCATAAAAAGCATTTTTTTCGTAAAAGCCTTTAAAGGGCCAAGTGTACTCCTACACTTGTACCCTACGTTTAGTGCTAGCTGAGTCTGATTGATGCATCTTAAAACTTGTAAGGTTTCCATATCATAGCTAATGGAAAGTGTTTTACTTTTGTTGCTTTATTTAGGGTCATGAAAAAGCTTGAAGGACATGTGCATTGGTTTTGGTCTGCCTTTTGGTTTTGATACATGTATCTAATGTACTCATAAGAGTGATTAAATGGTGATTGTTAACTGTGGGATTGTTTGAAGGTTGTTGGTTTTTGGTTCACTAGTGTATCTTTTACCCATCATTTTTCTTAGGTTTAGGTTTTTCCTTGCGGATAAATTTGCAAATTTAAATATAACAATTGTTATATATACTTGGTTATAGCTGATTATCTTTTTCTTGTTTAGGAGTGTACCAGGATCTAATAATCCCTGTGACCAATTTTCATTTTGATGACAAAGGACTTATGACGTTAGCCGGAGATGTATTTGATGTACCAATTAGGAAAGATATTGTGCACAAAGTTGTAAGATGGCAGCTTGCAAAGCGCCAACAGGTAATTGATCAATGTTGCTCTATTCATTGATGATTGTGACCCCCTCCCTCAAAGATCTACATGCAAAAATAGAAATATAAAGATATGAGTATATTGAATCAAAATTAGACTAGTTGAATTATTTATGTAGTGAGGCATCATGTTGTTTCCTAATGTGATGTCAACATAAAAATTTGTTCAGTTTTCAATTTTATTTTCTGAAAGGCAGTAACTTGCAAGATTTATTTTTGATACTTGAACACCTTGGTCTTATTAACATATATATATTTATACACATATTTTACGTGATAGTGATTGGAAATAGGAATTTGGCAAGTTGATATTAGCTCTTCGTAGGAAGGAAGCAAGAAGGTTATGAGTGAACTTCCTTATGCTTGTAACTTTTAATTACTTGATACTCCATCTCTTACAATTACTTGTTTATAGAAATTTTTTATGTTCTAGAAATGTTAATTGAGAAAGAAAGGCTTTAATCATCCTAACTTAGGTTATAATTAGGGAAGTTAATAAATCTTTAACATCTTTCCTTCTGCTCTAACTCAATGCCAACATGTGGCTTTGCAAAATGCTAAATTAGCACCATCAATTGCAGAAATTCTTTAACATTAATAACATCTAAAATACGTGCTACAACCTTTGTTTTGATGGGTGAGATGTAGTGGCTTATTAGATTGGAAGTTAAATACTTGTTAGTGTTAATATTTTAATTATCCTCTAGCATATGGAGAACATCTTAAATGGGTTGAGTTTTTATAGTAATTTATTTTGCATACATCATGATCTTTGGTCCTTGCTCCTAATTTAATTGAATCGAGTTTTTATATGGTAAGATTACAATGAGATATAGAGGGAATAAATTAATAGAAGGCTGGTTTCAATTGAATAAGAAAATTGATGCCAAATATAAGATCAAGGTGGAGATACATGAGTTATTATTGGGGATAAAAGCCTATGAGTTATACTATGACACTGTTGTAGAGTTGTTTACCATTAATTGAGGTAGATGTACATGTGCTTCGGATAACCAATTTGTGTTTATGCTATGTCAAACTACCATGAAAGCTATTCTTGGACTAGGCAAGGAAGAATGGTTTCCACGTGATTTTCATTGACTTGAAGAAGACTTATGATACAATACTAATTATCAAGGGATGTATGGGTGCTGGTGAGGAAACAGAAGGGTATATATATAATTATAGTGACATGATTAAGGACATAATTATAGTGAATTAAGGTTATGTTAAAAATTGCCAACAAGCATGTAAAAGAAGAATTTTTTTGTGCATTGCATTTAAATCATTTCTCTTTGCAATGCATGTAGATGAACTAACACAGTCTACAAAGATGCTATGATATTTAATTGCTCGATGAGACTCTAGCTCATATCTTAAGGAATTATAGATGCAAGGTTGAATCCCAAGGGTTTGGGATAAGTGGAATGAAAAGAGATATCTACAAGTGAGTGTTCTAAGTATATAAGATAGATACTTAGAATAAATGGAGATTTTGTCCAAGATGTGACTCACATTTGGCTCAAAGAGAGGGACACAAGGTGGATGTATAGCCAAGGTGGATGCTATCACGGGTCAATATTTTATTATTCCAATGTCATTAAGTGACTCCTACCTAAGTGGTCGAGGACAAGTCTGAGGGAGGCAAAATATGATTGGTTGAAGAGTTACACATGATGTGAAGAAGTTTGGCTTGGATAATCGACTGCACTAGATAGAAGTGAAGGGAAAACAAGATTGTTGTGGACGACCATGCTTATGAGAGAGAAAAGGGAGACGTTGGTCAGGGGAAATTGAGCTTTATTATTTTTCTCTAATTATTGTTCTAAAACTTCTCAATTAAGAAGATAGTGGGAGTGAAATTGTAATTTTGTGAATGTGAGTTTTGAAGATATTGTTTAATTAAGTTTGATCATGATGTCAACTCAGTATGGATATATTTTCTTTGTAATTTTCAGTGACAGAAATACAATAGCTATTATATTTGACATATTCCATGTTTGATACTTCTTTTGTCCCTCTCGTTTTGCACTAGATCTAGTGCAAAGTGAGTGAAATTTAGTGGAAAGTAAAATTGGGTTAGAGAATGAAAAAAAAAACAATTGGGTAATAGAAATGAGTGGTTAAGATGGATAGATGTAAAAGTTTGTGGATGATATTAAAAAAGTGAAAGTGGGACCATTGCCAAAAAAGAAAAGAGTGCAAAGTCAGTGGGACAAAATAAATTTAAAAGTGGTGCAAAATGAGAGATAAAGGGAGTATTGGGACAAATTAAAATGAAAAGTGGTGTAAGATGAGAAAGACACAGGGAGTATCATGCAACCCATTCCACAGAATAAATCAGTTAAGGTTATTGGGACGGAACGGATAAATCCATATCCACAGAAGGGTACTTGTTTTTGTGGGCCCCAATTAGACTTGTGCGACTTTGTAGGTTTGTATTTTGGGCTTTTAAGCAAATATGCATGTTTTGGAATAGGATTTGTAGGGACACTGCAGGAACAAATTTTTAATGAAGATGAAGCTACTTGGCAGAAGGTTGGAAATCAGATTTTGGGGATAACATAATGGAGATGGGTTGCGTTAGTTTTGGCTATGAAAGAGAACAAGGAAAGGGGACATTCGAGAGAGAGAATTGATCATGTTTATCTCTTCTCCAATTGTGCTAATGTTTCAATGAGGAGACAGTGAGAGTATATTGTGATGTTTCAGGTGGGGTTTTTTAATTAGAATATCCAAATGTTTTGTTTAGTTAGGAATAATCTTGATTTCACCTCTGTATGGGTTCTTTTATTTTTGTGATCTTTTGTGACAAAGTTATAAGGTGACACAATATTTGCTTAGCTCAGAAATATGTCGTATGTTAATATCAGGGAACTCATTCCACAAAAACAATCAGCGAGGTCAGTGGAACTGGGAGAAAGCCATATCCACAGAAGGGTACTGGTCATGCCAGGCTGGGATCACGGCGTAGTCATCAGGTACTAAAAGATTGGTTGTTTTTGGCTTAATCATGTAAGACTTTTCTGTTAGCAACCACTAATCAGCACAAATAAATTATTGTTTGTCACAGCAAAGAGGTGGTGCTACCATGCATGGTCCTAAACCGCGGAGTCATGCCTTTAAAGTGAACAAAAAAGTTCGGCGTTTGGGATTGAAGGTAGCATTATCTGCACGCGCTGCAGAAGGGAAGGTATTACTCCTTTGCTTTTCTTATAAGATGCATCCAACACTTATAAATAATTGGAAATTTTAACTGTTATTAGATTAGCTCTATCAGAATCTGAGAGTTTAATATCGGTTTCTGTGTTATATGGAATACCAAGTCTATTCTATATCTTTGGTGTATCTATGTTTACCATTGTTGGGATTAAGTCTTTGACATTGTTGTTGATTTGGTCCTTGTAGCCCATCTTATATGTTGGGATCAAGGCTTTGGCATTTTTGTTGTATACTTATTATCCAACCTTGGAGGTCTCTTGGCTAAGGCTGGGATTTTTCCCTAATGAAAGCTTACCAAATGTGAATTTTGAATCTGGTCCATGAATGAATCTGTTGGTCTTTTACTGCTTGACCCAGATACTCCTAATGATTTCGCTTTTGAAGTCAAAACCAACCACCCATTTTCTAATGGTGACCAGCCCAGTATGAAGGGGGATGGTTAACATCCAAAATCTGATTTGAAACCATAGTAACAATGAAATATTCCTAATTATGGTACATGGAGCTTTTGCAATAGTTGACCAACCTAATCCAATGAATGTATGGACAGGTTCTACCATTAGGAGTAATTTCCACCACATTCATCGCAATAGCATATTCCTATGTCTTGTTCAATTTCTCAAATTCAAATTTATCAAGTCAAGTAATATTCCATCTTATTATTTGGTGAATTTTTTTTAATCCAGTACCTGTAGAGTGCAATTTTGACCATTCCTGGAATAGATTGCCCCAGTTTAACAATACTTGGGCTTCCTTGTTATTTGTTATAGTGGCAGCCACACCTTGGGCTTCCTTGTTTGAAGAGGCAGTGGTTGGCAGCGATCTTAGGCATGCTGTTAGTTTTTGGACTCAACGAATTACAGTTAGGTGATCTTGCCTGAGTTATTGTGTGAGTTATTTGCATGTACAAATTTTGGTTGACCTTTGGCTTTGGCAACATTCCAAATCGCACACTTTTGTACATACTTTTACTCTGTTCAGTATTGTTCCTATTCAGCAGTGTGTTTCATGTGTGTGTGTGTGTGTGTAAAGACCATCTGATGCGTGGAAACTAAGGGAAATAAAAGAGAAATATCTGATACCTTACGGACCACACCAACTACGAAGGCCTCCCTCGCCATATCACTGACCAACTACACTGAGTTTCTCTTGCATCATTAGCATTTTCTCTGCTGCTTTACCCTGGCTCGTGCAAACTATATTAGAGGGACATGTTTCTTTGCTCCCTCTCCCCCCTTTTCTCCTGTTGGTAGTACCGAAAGGATTACCATAACTATAAGAAATACAGGGTCAATTTAAAGCAGTTGGCATATACTTCAATCCGTTACAACTATGGATCAGGTTGATAATGGTATGCCATCCCTCCACTTGCTCCTCTCCTGCAGCAAAAAATGCGCTATCTTCATATTAGATCTTTTGGATTATCTTTTATATTGTATGCTTTGTGAATTTTAGATAAGGTACTATCTTAATTCACCTGCTGATTTTCGGTGCAAGATTTTATGCAAGCTGCATCTTTTTATGAATAACCGTGTCTGTTTATATATGCTATTGTGCTGCATATTTCTGAGCTATTATCTTACAAGACTTGTGTTAATTAGCTTTGTTATTTTCTGCAGCTTCTAGTTTTTGATGATCTGGAGGTTCCCACACACAAGACCAAGAACATTGTTAACTGGGCCACTGAAATGGAGAACGCTAAGAAATTTCTGTTGGTTGATGATGGTCCTATAAATGAAAAGTTGAAATTGGCCACGCAGAACTTGCATTATGTTAACGTGTTGCCTTCAATTGTAAGTTTCAGTGTCCTATCCCTTATGTGTATGTATGTGTGAAAATTGGCAACGTTGTATAAGAATGTTTCTCTCCAAAATCGAACCAATCTGCCATCTTTTGGTTTATCCTATGACCTTGCCGAGTGTCCTTTTTTTTTTCAGGGTTTGAATGTCTATAGCATCTTGTTGCATGACACTCTGGTAATGTCTCGTGGCGCTGTGAACCGTATAGTTGAACGAATGCACACTCCCATTAACCGATGAGGATATGACACTGAGGTGATAATATACTCAAAGTTGCCTTTATTTGGACACTTGGTAGTTGACTGATTTCATGACATTTTACACATCAAAGAATTTTGGATCTAGAAATGGGATGTATTTTCGGCTTCTTAAATTCAATTTGTAGCTTAGGATGCTATGTATTTTAGTTTCTATGGATGTATTGGCATTGGCAAATCAACAATATGTGGCTTTTCTTAGAGCTGTAACTCATTTTGACTGTATCCCTGGTTTGTTAAAGTTAGCTTTGATGCTTCAATAATGAACAAATTCTTTTTATTTAGTTGCACAGATTGCTTAAAGGTTATTTACCACCGGAATCAGTTGGGGATTACCAAGTTTAACACAGACTGAGTTAAATGCTCCATCCATTTAAGAGCAAGTGTATCATTTACTTTTGCACATTTTAAAAAAATCTAATACTCCTATGATGAATAAAAATTAAAGTTGAGGCATTTTGTGAGATTTAAACAAATATGAATCACAAATAGCTTTCTAAATAAAAAAAATGATGAACTTGTGAAATTGTTCAAACTAGAAACTAAAACAGAGAGTATTTGATAGTAATTCAGACTCAATACGCTGAAATAATTGATTATGTTTTGTTCCGAGTGTACTTGTAGCAATGCACATTTACACCGATCGTTTGAAAGAAGCAAACTTCACTAAAATCATCGATATTGAGATCATCAAAATGATGTACGGATCTATCTTATACTGATATACATACATTGAACAAAATGGCAAGAAACTAATGTATAAACAAAGTTGGTTTATCGCGTTCTCTTACAGATTGAGCGTAGAAGTACATCATTTTCTCTCATTCTCTTCAAAGTGTCGCGCATCTGATAACTGCAACTTAACTCACTGATGCTATTGTTTCTTTCTTCATGTCCTGTAACACAACAGCCATTGATTTTTTCAGTTGCGCGTTTACCCAAATACACAACTTCACTTGTACTGATCGGTGCTTATGATTTCATGTTGGTCCATAATCAACGGATGAGATATACGAGGAATCGAGGAGTACTTACGTTGACAGCAGTTATCTGAAGAGCCTTCATCAGCTCTCACCCTCTTTATGAATGGACTAAGGTTTTCCAGCCAGTTTTTCCGTTTTGTTCCGGTAGTACTGCATTCAGTCGTGTTACTGTCATTGACGCACACTGCAAGAAAGTATAATATCACCATCAGTAACAAACATACACGTTAATCATTGATAAGAAGAATATAAAAGGCAACAGGCAGAAAATAAACCGTTTTTGATATCTTTCATCTTCTTATTCTTTGGCGAGTTGATCCCTTCGTGTTCGAAAGCCTGAGCCGGATTGGATTGTGGACATTCCAATGCTTGATCATGAGCTCCTGGCAAAGAAACATGTTAGACAACTTCCAATTGATGACTACAATTATTTCAAGCATTTTGGTACTATTAAGGTGCTGTCAAGGTATAGCATAGTCCTGGAAAAGAATACAGAAAGTTCACTTCAATGCCCAACAAAAGTCGGTATATAGAAGAGACTAGAGAGTATATAACATATCTTAAGATTAATATATCCTTTAAGGTTGTGTTTGGGAACTAACATTCCATTTCAAATTAATGATTTCAATTATGAAATCATGAATGTAGAATTTGAGAATGACAAGGTTTGGAAGGTCATTCTCAAATCCTCATCTTTAAACCATTTTGATAACAATTGTGGATTTGACTCAAATCCAAATTTGATATTCTAGTATTTGCCAAACACTAATTTTGAGTCAAATATATATTTTCAAATGAAATCCTCATTCCCAAACATAGCATAAGCGGATTTGTAGTATTATCAATGCATCAAAGGTACCACCTAATTGCAAAGTACAACGCGCTATTTGATTAATAATATTAAATAGTGGTAATAAGTATTATTACTTTCGTGATAATGAAACTCTCATCCTCAACATGTTTTTTCTTCAGAATTTTTCAGTACCTTCTAAAACCACCTTTTTCTGGTAAAGAATGAGAATAATATCCAAAGAAAAAATTGTTAGAATAAGACAAATATAACTACAAACTTGTCATATGGAGTAATATATTTTTTTTAGCTAAATTAGATTATTTTTTATTCAAAAGTTTATGCTGATGGTGATACATGTTATATTGTTATATACATTTTCACATCAATCTAAATTCTTTAGCTCATCATTTCTAGTTTTATATAAAACTAACTAATGATTCAGTTAGTGTTTTAAACCTATCTACAACTAATTTTTTTCTAAAAGGGATGAAATTCATTTTTCAGTAAAAAAATGGTTCAGGACTCTCATTGAAGCAGAGGTTCAGCTGGGATTTTTTATGATCAGCAAGATTGCCAAAAACCCTAAACTATAAATGATAAAAACCTCTTTGAATCTCAAAAATTCTAACAACTAATAATTCAGTACTTACAAAAATATTTAATTAAACAAGTAAATTAAGAATAAATAATCAAAGAATAACCGAAAAAGTTAGTAACATACTCTTGGTACCACACTTAGATAGCTTGCCATCGACGACGAGAGCACCAGAAGAATCAGTACCAGTTGACAAACCTTTAGAAGAAAAGAAAGATAGAAGCGACTTCCATGTCACTGAAGATGCTATTAAATCCATTCCTCTGCTAATGAAGTGTCCATTCAGCTTCAATGTCGCTGGTTCGAGACCGAAACTCTTAGCAATAGTGCCCAAATCCAGTTTCTGATCTTCCCATGCGATTATTTCAGCTATTTTTGATGCCGCTGGGCAATACAGCTTTATCTTTCTCGTTAATCCTCCATTGTTGTTTTTGATTACTTCCGTCTTTCTTTTCTTGTTGATTTGCTGCTCTTCCATCTTATGAGCGTTTTTGTATTGATTTCTAGGGTTTTATGATTGATTTAGTGATGAATTTGGAAAAATTGGAAGAAAATTTGATTCGTGAGGGAGTTGAGTAGCAAATTCTGGGGTTTAACGGCTCTCTAGAAGGCTCTTTTAAGTCCCACTTGCCACTAGGAATGAATATAAATTCTACAGAGTTCGACTTCTTTTTAACTAATCATCCGGCGTTACCGCAGTGACGTTTTGGGTTTTTTACGTGGTAACTAAAATTTTGAAAAAATTTATGCATAATTCTGAGGTTTATGTAATTATTTAATTGTGATCATCTTGCACATAAAAACGTTAGTAAATGTTAATTTCGAAGCTTTAAGGTTTTGTACGCCTAAATGTCACTTACTATTTCAAATGCCATCAATTTCAACATTTCTCCCCAAATTATAAAGTATAAACCCCAACTCTATCATCTTTCATCAAAATTATATTTTCCCCCAAATACAAAGATGGTAGAGTTAGAATTTATAATTTGGGGAGAAAGGTTGAAATTGATGACATTTGAAATGGTAAGTCGCATAAATAGGCGTACATCAGCCTTAAAGCTTCGAAATTAACATTTGCTAATGTTTTTATGTGTAAAATGGTCACGGGGGAATAATTCGATGAATCTCAGGGTTACTGCGTGGATTTTTTCAAAAGTTTTGGATACCACGTGGAAAACCCAAAACCTCAGGGTTACCACGTGAAATTTTCCTTTTTTTTTGGATTTATCCGATCGATTTCGAGTTGTAAGTTTCGAGTTAGTTTAAAATTAAATTTTGAGTCAACATTAGCTGTTACATGATTGTAAATTCATTTAAATGTCGGACCGTTAGATCTATTTTGAACACTTTTACCTTTTATGAACTTATGTGTTCACATTCTCTTTGGTTGTTTTTTTATTTTACTAATCGGTGGTGATGAGAATGATTCGTAATGTAAATTTACATGAAATACTACATCATTTTTATGGTGATGAATTTTAATCATAAGACATATTTTTTAATGACATTTTTTTATTACAGCTAATACCACATCTCTAAATTGTATCGCATATATTGGAATCAATTTTGCTAATAAATTGAGATGATTAAAGTAAAATAAGCATGATCATTAAACTTGTCAAGAGATTTTTCTACAAAAACACACTAACTTTATTATCTATGCACTATTTAATACCAATGACTAAACGAGTCGCTGAGGTAATTCTTAACCTTACAATGGGACTTTTAAAACAGTCGAGCGGACAATTCGATTTTATTAGTTCAATCAAGTTTTTTTCGCGTTGCGTTAAATTTATGATTGAATCAGATTTAATCGATCCAACAAATCAAAGATTTTTACAAAACCCCAATGGTGAGTCAAGGAGCTTAAATCCTCAACAAAGAATTGATATTACATTTAATGTTGCAAGTGTTGTTGAATTGATATTACATTTAATGTTGCAAGTGTCTTAGAGTGCCTTCAGAGCTCTTATGAGAAATCTTCTAGCAATGAGACTACGTCAAATAAGAAGCTTATATATTCATAATATGTACGAGATGTGCTACGACCCATATATAAGGCGCATCTCTTGGTGAGATCATCTCATATAACAATTTGTGATTTAGAAATGAGGCCATATACTTTACATATTTCTTTAAATGATCAATGTAAGATCCTAAGTGATTTATAAATAGTCAATATAAAACAATAAATAATCATCACTTTAAAACAAAAAGTATACATAAGACTAATTCAATATAAATGAATAAATGGTACTATCTCATCTGAAAATTTGTGATAAAGATATAAATAAAAATTAAACACAAATTATTGTGAGAGACGGTCTCTCTAATAAACGCATTAAAATATGAGCTAAATAGCCCAATTTACATAAATTTAAGCGAAAATAAAAACATGTCTCACAGAGCAGCTAAAAATTAAAAACATGTTAATAGAGCCAAAAGTAAAAGTGTGCCAAATTTGGTGCGAGAGGGCGAGTACAATTAACACCTTTAAGTCCTTAACTTTACCCAAATCTATATATTTGGAATCGAAAATGGCGGAATAGAAAGCGTGAGAAGAGTATTAATCGAGGTTTTTCTATTCCATTCTTCCACCATTAAACTTCAGTTTTCAAGAATCTCCCAAATGATCCTTCTTCTGAATTCTTTGCAGAAACGCCATCATTTTCTTCATCTCCAGACTCTTGTCCTTTCCTATAAACTTCCTTCACTAAATTCACCCTCTTCAATGCCGCAACTTCTCTCATTTTTCATCTTTCAGAATTCATTTTCAATACAATCGCAACTTCTGTGGTTACACTCCATAATACAGGTTTTGTTTTCGCTAAATCCATAAATAGGTTGTAAATAAGTAGGTTTTAAACATTTAATCTATCAACGAAATTGTTGTTAATGGTGGGCATAAGCAATTGTCGATTGTCATAATTGGGATTCCAAGTTTTGTTTGCCGCATCCTCTTTATGTCCTCTTCCATAGATTGGGCGGGATACACGCGATATGATGATTATGATGGGTTTTGAAGTTTGGTCATGAATCATAATGATGATTGGGTTTATGAAAATTTCCAGCTGTTTTTTTATCTTAAATGGCTATTGCTAGATATTTCGTGTTTGGCAGCTGAATTCTGTCATTTTAAAGTTTGATAATCAGTTGCTGATATTCTTATGATCATTTTCCATTTCTTCACTGAAAATGAATTGTGGCATATGTATTGTTAGATGATTGATCAATCCTTAGTTTCTTGAATTTATTTGATGATCCAATTGTTAATTTTTTTGTTAATCGTCATTTTTTGGTTTCAGGAATGGCTGTTCCTGAAGTAGATAAGAACTTGTTGGAAAAACTGGAAGAAATGGGATTTTCATTATCTTGTTCAACTCGGGCACTTCACTACTCTGGTGATTAATTATCATTTTCACAATTTTGTTCATTAGGGAAAAAATTTTGTTGTGCCAATGAGATTTTCTGCAATTTTAGATAAGTTTATTACTCTGTATTTCTATTATAAATGATGTGTGAAGAGTAATTCCTGTAGAACTTAATCATGTTTGCAGTTTGCAAGTGAAGCTGTATGGTTGTCCTTTGTCATTATCTTCTCTTAAGTTCTCGATTTGTATATCCTAATTTTCACTATAATTGATTTATGAAGAGTAATTTATGTAGAAATTAAGTCAATTTAAGTTTGCAAGGGTAGCTGTTTAGTTGTTTTATTACATTTATTTTCACATGAATCTGTTAAATTTGTCATGGGGCTTGTACACAACAAGAACTCACAAGAGGAGGTTTAACTGCACACAAACTCGATGGGACTCGTCCAAAAATGGATTGGTAATAAGAGGATTAGCCCATCAACCAAACAACTACACTTGCTAACTTAAACTGCGCATAAGTTTATATGTTAGTCTACCCAGTGCAACATAATTCGCTAGCTAATTCGCCTTTTGAATTCACGACTTCCTCAAATTTGCCCAAGAATAGCCCAAAACCGACCATAATTCACTTTTTTTGATTCGCGTTTCGCGAGAAGATTAGCGAATCATGTGACACTGTGATAACCTCAGTCTAATTTTTCGTTGTGAGATCACATGTGGATTATTTTTCAAACAGAATCCCTCTCAAATAGTGTTTCCTTATTGTCATTATATTCTCATTTTGATGTATTTTGGTCCTTTCTTGCTTATGGTGATTACCTGCTATTTCCATGATTGTGGTGGGAAGTGGGTTAGATAATGTTACGTTAGTGGTAAACACAACATTTTGAACTACGAGTTTCATCGATAGTTGAAATTGTCTATTTGACCAATGTCAACTTTATATTTTTGGCGTCTTAGCTATTGCCTTATCAGTTTATCTTTCTCAGGAAATAATAATTTGGAAGATGCAATAAATTGGATTATTGAGCATGAGAATGACTCGGATATTGACCAGATGCCTCTGGTGTGTTATTTATAACTTATTATTATGGAAAACATAGAATGCTTGTAATTTGTGATTCAGAGATACAATTTCTCAACTAATTGTTGATGAATGGTATAAATTAGAAAAACACCTAGTAGGTTAACTAGAATTTTATGCTATGTACTATCTAATGATAAGAAGCATGTCTTCCTCTTCCAGTCTATTTTGAACATCTTATGTCGACAAGATTTTATCTATTATGACGTTCTTGTTATAACCTCACAATTGTATCCGTCTAGGTCCCAGTGGACATTGATTTGGATGATTCTAAACCATTTCCTATTTCTGAAGAAGTGAAGATCAAGGCTGAAAAACTGAGGTGAATTGTAATTACTTTACCTCTATTAGTCTTAAACTTATTTGTAGTTAAATGTAAGAAAGGTGTTTCACTCGCATGATAAAGACTTCCAACATTTTTCCTTATTGTCGATTTCTTGCATTTACTTAAGGAATGGCGCCCGACAATTGTACAAAGATAAAGATAAGGATTTGGAAAGAGAGAGGGAAAAGGTATTATTTTTGTCTGTTTATCAGTTTACGTACCCCATACAATGTCAATCATTATCTAGCCAATCATCGATGCCTCCACTGGAATCTATGTTTTTCTCTCATTTTATTTGCATGTAATGCATAAAATTTCATATGCTCTGCTTCATTTCTTAGGTTTTTATGTACACACCAAAACAGTTGTTTAATAACATTAAAAGGTACTTGGTAGTTAGTACAACAATCGAATTTCGCATTCATGCATAAGCTCTAGTGAAAATTTTATAACACCCAAAATGTTTTTTAGATGCTGCGCAGTTATTTTGTAAGCTTAATACCCTTAAGCTTTTTGCGTGGATTTACATAATGTGTTCCTTGCATTGAATTCAGGAAGGCTAGTTGCAATTTCTTGTATACCTTATGTTTAGTTCTCTTATATTACAGTTTTGTTGAATTAGTGTTTACATGTGCGCCTGTTTGAGTTCAGTTTGGATGGGTGAGATATAAGCTTGATGACTAGCTAGTCTACCTTTTTCATTTTCTGATGTCATTTGCTCTACTTGCTTGATATTTACACTATTTTGTGGGTTAAAAATTGTATAAGAGGTTTCAGGAAAAATGATGGAGAAAGTAAAACTATTTGTCAAATATACAATGTCATGTAAGTAGTTAGTTAGAAATGGCCACTGATAGTGCATTATTGCTTACAAAAGGAATGTTGTACTGGTCCGAAGAGTTTCTGATTTTAGAGATACTACGTAAACCTTCTTTTGATTTGGATTCTGGCATATGCATAGTTAAATGTTTGATGCTGCAGGAAAGGATTCAAGCTGGGAAGAGAATTATGGAGGCAAAGAGAATTGCAGAAGAAAATGCTAGAAAAAGGTATCACATTAGTTGATTTATGAATGCTTTGCTTATACTATCTGGATCATCATCTATTTATCTTCTGGATGCCTATTGGAAACTCCAATAATCTCCGTTTTACAGAATGATAGCTTCCATAGAAGCAGAAAAAGAGGAGGAAAGAAGAGAAAGAGAAAGAATACGGCAAAAGTTAGAAGCAGATAAGGTCATTGTCTCATTACAGCTGACTTTCTGTCTTTCTTCAATTTATTATTGGCTACTAAATTCGGTCAGATTAGCTCTTGACAAAGCTTCTTAACGCTTAAATCAATTTTGCATAAAATTGCATTTAAGAATATCACTTCTGGTTATGATAATTTATCTGCATATTTGGATCTTTTTAATTGGTCCTTGAATGGATGTCTTAAAAGAGTAAGTTATCAACTCATGGAGGTGTATCTGAAGTTATCAGCGTGCTAAATATTATGTAATTTAACGTTTGTAATAAGAAGCAGCCTAAATGACAAGAATACGTAAGAATAAGTATGCTAAGGGAAATTAGGTACTGAACTGCAAATGGTTGCAATTTCCCCTGCAGCCGATAAATGTGAAAACTTCTTTTTGAAAGCTTCATTCATTTAGTGTCTGTCCAGATTAAATTAAGAAGGTTCGCAATCATGAATGTGGAAGAAGCTTATGCAATGACTTGATATATGGTCCATCAATGTTCACCAGAAAGTTCTACTCCCTGCGCCATCTACTGCTCATGCTCTATTGAATTCAAATGTTGACCTGAAAGTGGACCTTACCCAAAATTCAACCCCCAAACCCAATCTAGAATTTTAGGATTGGAATGTGACTGTCTTCTCTAAAATCTAGTGGGAATACCCCAACTAATATTTGCAAATCAACGTGAAAATTACCCGACCTGAATTTAAGTAAATATACAATTTTGACAGGTTAACAGCTCAACTTTAGTGACCCCCTTTAGGTTGATTTCTTGTGAGTTGAAGAAATGATGTCCTTGGTATGCTGTCAGATCTTTTGTAGTAGTTTATTTACCAATTCAAGCCACTGTTGTCGTCGACAGGAATGTTGCACAACGTCATATTTGCTTTTGTATTTAGAAACTTGATTATTTTGACGTCTGTTGTTAAATTTTATGCCACTATCAATCTATCATTTTTAACAGGAATGTTAACACAAAGACTACTCTTTTGGACATATCTTATTAAAGGATTATTGTCTTTGATTATTTTTAAACATATGTAGATTATAGGGAACCAAATTTGTTTTGAACTCAAAAAGGTTTTAGTGATATCAGTAGCTACTGGAGTTTTCGCTTGCAAATAGCGGGCTTCAGGCTTGTAATGGGTACATACGAATTTGTTACTAATATTAACATGTACAGGCAGAAAGAAGATCAAAGCTTGGAATACAGCCTGTGTTATCTTCACCACCGGTGCAACCTGCAATTCACGCAATACAGAAAAATGCAGTGGAGGTTTTCTTTTATTTGCTGTCTCTTTTTATGCTAAATACGATATTGCCAGTTTGTTATGTCTTTATCTAGTTGATGTTCACTTATGATAATAGTTCAATGTTTCTTTACCTTATTTTGATTTCTTTCTCGGGTTTTAGGCTCCAAAACCTGTTAGATCTACTAAGAAAGCAGAGCTTCTGAATGACTGTTTACGAAGTCTAAAGCGGTACCATAAGGTCAGTCACATGCTTTTCCAATTCTTTAGCTGGTGTGCTAGATAGGGGAATAGTAGATTAGCTCCCTAAACTCACCCCCCCTTGCAACACTTAATTTTAAATAATTGTGATTTAAATGAAAAAGGTAAATTCCCACAGTTCAACTTCACATCTTCCATGAAATATAATCACCATTCAAATCTTAGGCCAGAGATGTTTTACTAGACAATAGAGCTTTATTGTTGATAGCTGATATCTGGTGTATCTTGTGAAGTACATGTTTTAGATGTGAAGAAATATTGTTTCTTTACTTGATTGTATGAAGGTCAAACTTCTTGGCTACATCAAGGTAGTACATGAACTGAAAGCATTACTAAGCATGTTTGATGTGATTAGTAAGGCCGTAAATTTTGTCATAGACTCTATGAAACTACAAGTTTGATGGAGGCAGGGCATGCTGTTTAGGGAAAACATGTAGGAGGGTCATCGGGTCGAGTAACCTGAGGCTACCACCACAATATAAATGTGTGTTGTTTTTAAGAGGCAAATGTTTATGTGATTATTATACGTATCTAATTTTCATCGACATTGTTGCTGAAAGTTCAGATAATTTGAATTTCATGAATGAAAAAGTGTCTTACTATTTTAATCATTTCGGTCTGAATATGCACTAGCCATACGCTTGTCTTTTTTCTTTTTAAATTTCTTGGTATTAATCATTTTGAAGATATAGTTGGTCCATCTTTATCCATAATCTGTTGTTTTTGAAGTAATACTTACCGAAGAATCATCATAATTTCCCATAATCATTTTAATACTTTTTTTCACTGATAGGACAAGGAGGCCAAAGTAAACAAGGCTTATCAAACTCTCCAAATATATATTAGAAATGTCATGAATAATCCTGATGTTGAAAAATACAGAAGTATAAGGCTTGCAAACCCAGTTTTCCAGGTATGTACTTGCATATCATAATGTAAGCGGGAATGCTCCTTTCTTTAGATGTGAACATCTTCTAAACATTTCAGATGGGCAATGTGACTTAAAAGGTTTATGAGTTACTTATAAGATAATTAAATGACTGAGATATAATGCGTCACTTTGGCATAAGCTTATCACTTACAAGGGTAAGGCTGCGCACAACCGACCCTCCCAAACCCCATCCTAGGCAGAAGCCGCTTAATTATATCGGAGTAATGGAATGTACATTACGACTTTAGCTTTCAACTGGGGAAAATTCAATAGCTTCGTTTTATTAAGCTCGCCTGGGAGCACCTTTGGCGGGCAAGGTTGAGTGCCTTAATAGGGTTAGGTGAGCACCTTTTGGTGTTAGTCTAGGTATCACATCTGATGCGTGCACCCACCAGGCAACTACATGTTTTTTTTGAGAGAATTAAGTTTCAAAAAAAAAACAAAAAAAAAAACATGAGCTGCATCTCACACCCAAAAGCCAACGCCTATCTTTGATGCCTAGAGCCTAGGTTCTTGAGACCCTTAGCGCCTTTCAATCGAGATAGCATATTAAATGTCAAAGTTCCTGAAACATAATATTTGGCACCTTAATAGCAATATTGCATACATCAATTTCTGTTCTCGTAGTTGTGTGATTTTGACTGGAATCTAAATGAACAGGAAAGAGTTGGCAGTCTGACTGGAGGTGTTAGATTTCTGGAACTTTGTGGGTTTCAAAAGACTAAAGACGGGCGATTCTTGTATCTTCCTCGGGACAGAGTTGATACGGGGTCGTTAAATGCAGCCATGTCTGCTTTACACTCTGCTATAACCAATCCTTTTTATGGATTGTTCTCTACCTCTATTGAAAAGCCATGAAGTAAAATCAGCAAAGCCTAAATCCTGACTGTTGTGGTATAAGTTGTACTCTTGTACAGTATGTGATAATGTAACAAACTATATTTTAAGTTGTAGAGTAGTATGTAATAATGTAACCAAAAGTTAATACACATGAGGAATTATATTCTCTCCCAATCACAAGGGAGTACTCCCCTGCTCTATCATATTGAGACAAGACCATGGTTAAAAACGCAACGCGAATCAATTGTATG
Source organism: Amaranthus cruentus (assembly GCA_019425755.1). Taxonomy (NCBI): domain Eukaryota; kingdom Viridiplantae; phylum Streptophyta; class Magnoliopsida; order Caryophyllales; family Amaranthaceae; genus Amaranthus; species Amaranthus cruentus. Next base: position 17,036,386 of record CM033458.1, on the reverse strand, counting down.
ATTCTACGATCTTAATTGGACCCATCGAATTGGATCGGGGTTAAAATCTTTTTGGATATAAGCGGCAGTAAAATTGTTGGAATCGGTTAAAACCGTTGAAATATAGAATAGTATATTAATGATTTTGCAAAATGGTCATTTCACGAGACAATTCGTAAATTTTGTTCGACCTCATAACTATTATGTCTTCTTTTTCAAGTGATACTTAAAGTAGTATATCACTTAGTATTTTGCGTGTAATGTATCTTTAGTATTTTTTTCTTTTAGCATTTGCATTTCTTTGTCCGTTTCTGTGAGGGATACGAATATAATATCTATGCAACTTTTCTCTTGGAACTTCGAATTATGTGAAATACTGAGTATATTTTATGACTATATGTTTCATATTCTTTAAACAACTAGTCTCTCTGAGAGACCGTCTCTCACAAGAATTTGTGTTCTTTAAAAAGAAAAATGAAAAGTTTGAGAATGGGATGGCCAAACAACCACAATCCACATTAGAAATCTAATCATAATAATATTCAATTATTCATCTAAATTTTGTTTTTTATTTATGAAACATACAATTTGAGGTTGTTAAAATTTCTCCTGGCATATGTATTCATAAAATCATATACACTTTAATTTTACCCATTTTTGAACTTAAGAAAAAAAAAATTTTAGAGAATCGAGTTATGTCTCAGTTAGATCAAGTATTGTCATTTTCATTAAACATGTCTATAACTACTCTTATTAATCGGTTTTCATTAAGCATGTCACTTCACGTTCATTATCAAATATTAGTATAGAAATCCGTCAATGCACTGATGTTAATATTTGTTAATTTATGAGTATATCACAATTTGTATGGTATTGATATAAAAGAAATACAATTTCTTTATTGGAATCTTAGAAGTATACACAACTAAATTATTATGGTTGTTTTACTATTTGCAAAAATTTTTTAAATCCTTAAGTCTTGCCTATATGGTTCAATTTCTTTATATGTTTAGTTAGTTTTGAAATAAATTATGTTTATGAAAGAAACTTAAAGCATCCAGATAAAAAATAATTCTAGTATGCTTTAGTTACTGCTAATGTAGTTAAATTATACTTAATAATATTGTGCACTTAATTCTTGTTTGGTAAAATAATATTGCACAATAACAATTAATCAATACTTAAAGTTTAATTTTTATATCTTTTAATATATATATATATATATGGAAAAATTATAAGAAACTACCTAATCTATACACTTTTTTTTAAAAAACTACCTTATATAAAAACTTTTACAAAAAACTACCTTATATAATACAATTCTTAGCAAAACATTACCTTTTACTGATTTTCATCAGTTGACTATTAACATTAACATTGACCTGTACAGAATTGTATTATATAAGGTAGTGTTTTGCAAAGAATTGTATTATATAAGATAGTGTTTTATTTTGCAAAGAATTGTAATATATAAGGTAGTTTTTTGCAAAAATTTTTATATAAGGTAGTTTTTTTTAAAAAGGTGTATAGATTAGGTAGTTTCTTATAATTTTTCATATATATATATATATTTATGTGTGTGTTAAAAGATATTAAAATTCACTTAGAAAATATATTAAAGAAAAAATTACCTAGAATAATTCAATTTTTTCATAATTTTTTCTACAATAATTCCAGCTAATTGTTAACAATGTATAATCCTAACTTTTGGGTGTATTTGCCTAGAGTAAACCCGGTAATCGGATGACTTTTTATAGAAAGTTGTATTTTCTATCAAACAAAGATAAATTTCTAATTTTTTTATCATTCATAATTTTTTATGCAAATTTTCAAAATTTTTTCTCCAATTTTACATTAATTTTCAATTTACTTTTTTTATAAATTATCTATTATAGCAGATCATCCGATTATCCAAGTAACTTAAGGAAAATATTTTTAAAGTTGGAACGATTAATCAATTGGTGAGATTATTGCATGAAACTTATAAAAATGTTGATTTATTCGGATAAAATTTCCTATATTCAAAGGTAATAATAGGAAAATATACATTTTTATTCCATAAATCAAACAAAATGTTACTAAACTTGTTTTTAAACATTGCAACAATTCTTGTGAGAAACCGCCTCTTAAAGAGACGACCTCGATATAAGAAACTCATATTTTTTTTTCTCCTTAATTCGTATTAAATGGGCTATTTAGCCATATATTTAATGTGTCTCTCAGAAAGACCATCCCTCACAATAATTTGAGAATTTACATTATATTCTCTTTGTCCCAAAAAAAATATTAGAATAATTTTTATTTTAGTCGATCGTATTAATTTTATAATATTTATATTTTAAATATTATTCCCTCCGTTCTTTTAAGTTCTTCCACCTTACTATAACGGGTAGTTTCAAAAGTTCTTTCACTTTAGAATACTTTGTATTTTTGGAAAGTTTTCATCTCACTTTTACCCCTTCAAACCCCACTCTTTACTTCACACTACTATTTAATTATTTTCTCTCCCATAGTTCCAAATTTCAATACAATCATTATTTCACACTATTATTTAATTATTTTTTCTATCATACTTCCAATACAATCATTACTCCACACTACTATTTAATTAAAATATTACCCAGTATAACCCAAGGATTCTATCTACTTTTATATTTGTGAAAAAACCCAAAAGAACAAATAAGATCGGAGAGAGTATTTTATTATTTTCTTGTTTTTTTTGATATTTTTATTATTTACTTTACTTTGATTTAGATGTTTTTACTCACACAATTAAAATGTTGAATAAATACAATGTAAATTAAACCTCTTTGACACTGACTTGATTCTCACAAATCTCCCTCCAGCATAGCCCCAACCTGGCAAGTAAAAGTTTCAGAAAATCTAGGGTTAGGGTTTCGTCACGCTAAACCAAATCATCTCCGACATCGTCTATCATTTTCTTAAAGATGTATGCTGATCGTTTGGAAGAAGATTCCAAGCCGTCAATCAAAGATAGGCTTAACGGCAACCTCGCCGCTAATGCTCTTCGCCGGCCACCCATTACCGGTAAAAGGTTTGTCTTCGTTCTTAATTTCTGCGAAATTCTGACTTTTTTTTGTCATCTCTATTTTGTCACTCGCATTGTTCAATGGGTTTGATCAGTAATCAGTGTTAATTGTAACATTAGCTTAATAAAATTGTTGTTTAACTGTGAAATTGTTGTTATTTATGGAGTTAGTCTTGAAATGAGGAAGAAATATTGAAAATTTTGCGGTAAATTGTATCAAACATGTGGGATTTTTGCAACTGAGTTTACAGGCTAGGAAGTTGAGACTTCTGGTTAGAGAATAGATTGTGTATGGGTTATAATATTGTTTCTCTAGAATACCATGTTTCAACCGACATGGGTCTGTGTCTTTCTAATGAGGATTTTTCATGATTGAATCCCATGTTTGATTTGTGCATTGGATTGACTAGTAGTCCCATTGTTCTGCAGTTAATGTTAATATCTGGAGGATTGATTGTGTATTTTTGGTTACTTTAGTTTTGGGAAAGCGAGAATATAGAATGTATTAGTTTATGAAGACTAGTTTGTGAGTGAAGATTTAAGAGTGTGGAAGTCGTGTTTGGCAACAATACATACAAAGTAGTAACAAGAATGGTTATTTAGTTTAGTTTAACTTGAAAAGCTTCATCCTAATTGTTCTTGGCATATACTCAACAAGAGTGTGATGTTGCAAGAAAAAATATAGAATGAATGTGTTTGAGTTTTTTTTAAAGTTGTGTCAATTTAGTTTTGGTAGAATGATCTCGATCTCGATGATTGTTGGTGTTTTTGAATAAGTCCTTTGACACCTAAGTTAGAAGCTTTTTCGGTTAGAAAAAAATTATGTCAAAGAAATCAAATTAGGCAATTAATGAGCTATAGAGGGAGTTAAGAACTTTCGTTATATTAAAAGCTTGTGATATTTGATTGCTTTGGATGGATCTCATACTTTGATTAATGTTGGAATATCTATAAGCAAGATTATGACAAAATCTTGTGAGTGCATATGACTTTGGAGCATTATCGTCAGTGAACTCAACTTACATATTTTCGTAATTAAACTCAACTCACGCATTTTTTGTCATTAAATTTAACTCACGCATTTTCTTCATCAAGTCGATTGGGAAAGTTTTGTAATTTTAGAACTTTAGAAATATATGGTTGACCAGAGCAAACATAAGCTCGAACATAATGATTAATGAAATTAAATAGTGGACATAGGTCATAATAAAGGCCAATTATTGAGGAGTTTGAACCAGTGTTGCTTGTGGATCTCCGATCTGAAACGTTCAACCCAAATCACGGCACAATATCACTAAGGATCACGTCCCAAATTGCTGAAAGTTACAATCCCCTCTGTGCTTTGATTTTATAATGAAGCTTTGTAATTATGGAGAAGATAAAGGATGAAGCGTTTTGATCTTTCTTTACTTTTTTTTCTTATTAGGACTTGCACTGTAATGTGAGTAATAAATGAAAGGACAGAAAATTGAAACTTTTCTTTGGATCTAGAATGAAAATCTTTTACTTTTTCGTAATAGATGTAATGCCTTTGTTAATTACTTAGGATTTTCTTTTTACTTTTTTCTTATTTTGAAGACTTCCGTTTACAGCATAAGTAATAACAACTTGATGTTTTTTCCTACTTCTTTTGCGTGTAGAAGAGTATTTTACTTGGTCTAATTATTTTGTCTATTATATTCATCTATTCTTATACACACACACATATATATACATACACATAAACATATACATATATAATCCCCCCAAACCATACCTCACTTCGAAATAAATCGATCTGCAATCCAAGAAAACTCGATCGATGCCGACCTTAGATTTTGAATAAATGTGAATTTCATTCTCGACACCCTTCTTCAATCATTGTGAAAATGGTCAGAACCTTATAGCGTTTGAACAAGATTGATCCTTGTAGAATCCTCGAGTGTGTCCACACATGAGAGACTTTTATACGAGGGAAAGAGCCTTGGAGTGTTCGGAGTCGAGCTAAGTCTCATCCCTATGAGGGAGCCAAAATGTTAGCAATGAGAAGGTCAAAGTTTAATTGCATGTCGTTTTTGGAATAATCATTACCCCCCTCTGTATAAATCCTTTAGGATATGACTTGCAATTGAAAGCTCTCAAAGTCTACTTTCCAATACACTTAGAATCACACCATTATGATTTTTAGATAATAAAGCTTTGATCTAATGAGTGGACTTAGGTCAAACATAAGGCAAAGCAATGAGGAAATAATATCTTGCAACTTGATGAGGCCAAGTAGCATGTGAACGAGGTTGATGGGGTTGAACATTGGGGCGAGCAATATTTTACTGTAGGAGATGTCCAAATGAGTAAGAGTCTTTGGCGTTCCAAGTTGAGTTAGCTTGTATTTGATTGAATAGGGGTGTCTAAAGTCAAGCTTGGCCTCATCGATGTGAACATTCGTAACATGCAAACAAGGAAGATGTCGATATTTGGATTCATGATGTTTATGATCGGCACATTTTTTTAGGGACATATGGCTAGGGCTGAACAAAGTTTGATCTAAACCGTAAACCAAACCGGACCAAACCGTAATTTGAGTAATTGGTCTGGTTTTTTGGCACATTTTTCGGACGGACGGTATTAAACGATACTTTGACCAAAAACCTTAATTTTTTTTTATAAAAAACGGGTTTCTACCTAGATATTTTGAGATATTATTTATTTTTTATAGTAATATATACTTGAATAATGTTGATGCAATCAACTAATTACTAATTATATTTATTTAGTGTTTGTAAGTGCGAAATATTTTCATAGAACGTATATTAATTTGGAAAATAAATAAAAATAAAAATCGTAAACCAGACTAGACCAAATCGTTGTAGAATGGTTTGGTCTGATCCGGTCTGGAAAATTTTCAGACTGAAATTTTTGGTTTTGTTTGATTTTAGTGTCAGACCAGACCAAACCGGACCGTGTGCACCCCTACTACATATGACAATGACATATCATTGGAAATATCTTAAAAGACTAATTTCGAATGCAATTGGAATTACCCCATTACGATGTATGTATTGTAAAAATGATTGAAAGAGTGGACACATATAAGACTAAAGAGTAAGCAATGTCATGTCTGAAACGAGCAATGATGAGGCCGTATCGTACTGTAGAGAATATAGAATGTCTAGTATTTAGATTGATTAAGAAAGGGTTTAGACTATGGAATTGCTAATGATGATGTGAAGGTTGCCAAAGGTTTAGGAAGTGCCAATTAATATGCTCATCCGAGCACCTAATAATTGAAATTTTTTTAAGGCACGAACTAAGGATCACAAATTATAAACTTAGGTGCTTTTTTTGCAAAGGTTAAAGAAGCATGTTTATTAGGATTGATGAGGCTATGGAAATCGGAGGGACTCATCTAAGTATTGTGGAGAGCTCCGCCCTTAGGTTCGGTTCATTAGGTAAAACACTCAAAGTTGTCCATTTCTAACAATAAATAAGGTCAAAGTTTGTGTTTTAAGTTCTTGTTTGAGCTCTTGTCCATGCTCGTGCTCGAATTGACAAGGGTTAAAAGTTCGTCCAAGGACATTAGCTCCAGAGACATAAGGCCAAGTAGCCTATGGTTTGCCATAGTCTGTTATGGACTGAATAAAGAGGAGGCACTGTAAGGCTGTCAACGTCTATGTGCATGAAAGGGTTTAAGAAATATTTTATATGTACAAAACATATTCTGATCACTAAAATAAGCCCATGAGGTGGTTTAAGTCTTATACTATTGGTTGCACTTGGGTTTCACTTCGTTTGTAGGGATTATCTTAGAGTCCAAATTACCATGAAAAGACTAGGGGTGAGATATGGATTTTCTTAATTCTAGGGGGTACCATCACCAAAACTCCAAGTTACTATACCTTCTGTTTAGAAAGTTTTGTGAAGAGTTGAAGGTAAACAAAAGACTTTTGGTTAATAAGACTTTAATACATATGTACTTGGTTCCAGGGGGTATCTTTTGAGAATCCAAAGTGTAATGATTTCCCACTAGGATAACTTCGATGCACTTAGTTCTAAGGGTATCCTTGAGGATTTGAAGCTCCATTCTGTTTAGGGCATCACTGTCATGGACGATGGAAGGCCCAAGACCACCATCTAGCACAGTTATTCTAAAATGATGTGCTTGTTGTATATATTATCAAAAGAGGGAACATATTCAGGGTATGCTTGTAGTACATTTTTGGAGTGTTACATACACTAAGGAGTTACTAGGCCACTCAAAGAGCCCAGTGGAGTACACTGTACACTACTCTTACAAAATACAATCATTCTATTCTCTCTATTTCTTTGTTCGTCATTGCAATTCTTGGCTGCCGTTATTGATATTGCTTTTCTTCTTCTTCTTGCTACTAAGCTGCTTTAGGTTTCCACACTAAATTTAGCTGCATAGTCGTGGTATAAGAGCACTATGATCGTGCTACCAACACAAACTAGTAGTTTGGAAGCTGTGGAGGAAAATGTGCATTCTTTGCAAACATCTATCCCAGAATTGAAGAACTCCTTAGAGGATAGATTCACAAACATGATGTATTATTTTGTAGAGTGACAATCCAAGATGGTCATAGAGAAAAACAAAAGAATGGAAGAATTCTTAAGGAACCATGACGAACTAAAAGCATCACTAACAATGTAAATGACGAAGGTTAAATTTTTTGGAGAGGAACCTCCCTCAACATACATCCATCGGTTCAATCGCTAGGGAAAATCCATTTGTAAGTCATCCCAAATTTTTTAATGGATGGGGGGGGATTTGACATTTCGGATAATGTATTGGCGGGAGAAAAAAGGGGGAGCAAAGTAGCAACTGAAGGTTAGAGTTTTCAATTTTCAGGGGAGGTGGGCCATATGGGTGGGTTGTGAAAACCGAGTGTTTCGTTTTTACAATGTCGGTAGAGGAGAAATTGAGGCAACTGTTGTAGTTAAATGGGGATGATTTGCAATGGTTTCATTGGGAAAACAAGAGGAAACCCATTAAAGAGCTTGTTGAAGGAGAATACATATAATTATTAAATTTATCAAGAGATATTCTTACCAAAATTACACTAACATTTCATTACCATTCCCACCATTTAGTACCGGTACCAAATAGGCCGTAAGTGTAATTTTATAGCATCCTAGTTGGTTTTTTTGATGATCTGCATAGGTTACTGAATTGCTTTTTACATCTTGACTTTTTAAATTCTATAGATTGATCCGAATAGATGATTATTTCCAGCTGTTTTGTCAGATACCATTGTTTTTATGTAATTATTTGTCATATGTAAATATTAATTAGTTGAATATATATTTGTTTAGCGAAAAATGCTGAAGTAAATGCGTGTGATTAAGATTTGTTTCTAACTTATCATTATTTTTTAATATTTCTCTTTCAAGATGTAGACCCTTTTACAAAATAATCTTTGGAGGTTCTTGGAATTTGGTGGTGGAATAGTTTACTATGTTGCTTATTGATTTTACTGGGGAGACTTAAGATTGGAGTCAGATGATGATGTGAACATACATATATTACAAGGAATTGGAGGCAATTGCTTATGTTTGAAATTGAACCAGAAAATATGTTTGTATGTGGTGTTAATTATATTTCACTCATATTATGTAGTTGGTATGCAGTCCGTTGTTTTTCCTGCTATATCTGTACAACTGCCACCATAATGTATCAGTAGCGCATATTATGTTCAGGATGCAGCCATTCCTCTCTAATTTATAGTATGAGATGGCAACAAATCAAATTAGTGGATTTAGAGATATAGAAGGGAGAAGAGGGAGGTGGGGTTGTTGGGGTGTTGGGAGAGTGAGAGGCATGAAGCCTTTGTGCCAATTTTCAAGATTCCGATCACTTGAGACTGGTTGTGACCAGAGTTATTATTGATGCTAACTGGAAGGGAAGCCAATCATCTTTTGGCTATTTCTTTAACTTGATCTCTTACTTTGTTTCTTGTTTAGATTGATTTGGAATATCCTTTTTGTGCCATGCTGAATTGCTGATTGTCTTTTTTGTTATTGTGACTTGTCGCGCAAAAGGATCTTTAAAATCATGATATGCTGATTATTCTGTTACTCAGTGGGTGCTATTCTTGGATACCCCTAAAATAGTTGTGTGTATACTTGCAGGCAACGACAAGATGACAAATGGGAGCATGATCTCTACGAAGATGAACGGCCTCAAATATGTATGGATCAGCTTACATAGTACTAAATTTCTTAATTTCTGTTTTATAGACATTAGGATTGACACTGTCAATTGGCCTTGAAGCACGCAAAATTGGAAGAGGTGATCTTCGATTGAAGCTTCAAAGGAGGAGTAGCCAGCAAGATGCTCAAGGTGGAGGTGTTCGAGATCTGCGTGAAAAGTTGTCTGGCTCAATGCATCTACAACCAGTAACTAAGGATCATCCAAAGCCCAAACCTGAAACTGATGCTGCTAAACCTGCTAGAAGAAGTGTCATTGTTGCCGCAAGGCCCGCAACTTTGGCCGAACCCAAGAAAGTCTCCAACTCAACTACAAGGAAGAAGGCTCCTCAGAAGGTGATATTGTCTTTCTTTTATGGATGTTGCTTGGTTTTTCTTTCAAAATGCCTTTTTGTAAAATTTAAAAAGCAAATAGTATGAAGATTCAAGGTCACCATAAATTACATTACTACCAATGTTTTGGTTTATTTTGGGCAAGGATTTTTGTATCTGCTTTGAACTTCTAGGTTGTTTTTTAACTACTATACTATGATGGATAGAAGACTGGGTTAAGGATCTGTTAGACTATTTCTCAAAGTTTTTACCATTTACTTTTCTGATTCTTTTTAAGGTTAATTTTAATCTTCTTTGTGATACTTTTTCTTACATCAGGCTGATTCATCAGTTGATGGGTTTCTTCAGTCCTTGGGTCTTGAAAAGTATCTTATTACATTTCAGGCTGAGGAGGTGAGCAATTTTTTCTTGTGGCTGTTTAAATTTTTTTGCTTTTCAAGGACTTTGATAGCTGACTCTTGCTTTTTATTTAGGTTGATATGACAGCCCTTGAGCATATGAACGATGAGGACCTCAAGGCAATGGGAATACCAATGGTAATATGTCTCTGCTTGCGGAATTGTTAGCATGTCATTAATCAGAGTTGTTCATGTTTCATGATTCATACACAGGCCAAGACAAAAAAAATGATAGAAAATTTAAATAACTCATGATAATTTTGGCATTGGTTGGAAATATATATTGGATGAGTATTCTCCACCAATTTCGCAAAAATATCCAAGTTCTATGTCTATTTCTGATAGATATTGGTTTTTTTTGTTGACTTTTTGGCGTGTATGCTATGGTGCATTAGAGAATCTTGGTTGGGAGTTGGGACAGAAATCAGGTGCTTGTCTAGAAACTCCAAGTAGATGGGGTTTTTCAGTTTGATGTTTTCCTCGTAATTTGAGACAAGATTTAGAGATGTAAATTCTCCTGGTTTTTCTGTCCTTGATAGCCTTCTTCCATGATTACTTTTAGTTTCTAAGTCTCCTTTTTGGAATAAGGCTTTGGGATTGTTGTGGCTCGTGATTGCCTATTATGTACTTGATGGCGTACAGTATCTATATACTCCCACAGGTCACACCGACAAACACCAAATTACCGCACTAGTTTTTTTTATTAGATTTGTATTTCAAGCTGGAGCAAACCGAGCGTTTCTCTAGTCTAATTAGTATGCTATAGTTTCAAATGGAGCTCAACTCAATCCAACTCACCTTAACTAGTTCATGATAGGTGTGGCTTTTGGGGGAGAAACCACACCCAATGTTCGGCCATGTAACTGTGCAATCCAATAATAAACACAAAAGATTTTGACATGTTTTGATCACTAGTCAATACAGAATTCCTTTTTTTATAGCAACATTTGGGTGAGAAATCTTTGGATGAAGTTCATATCAATTTTTTGTTTCTTGAGTTTGATGAGAATGGAGATGGTGGAGAAATTTTTATAATGGTGCTTTGATATCTATCAGTTGGATGATCATTGATTTATTTTATATGGGGGTTCTCTGTGTCCGCTTATTCTACCATTGTTCTTTCTTACTCCTTTGGTCTTCTACCATTGTTATTTCTTATTTGTTTCAGGGTCCAAGAAAGAAGATACTGTTGGCATTGAATTCAACAGTTTAAGTCGGGGGAGAGATGACGACTACACCTTTCGCCTCCCATTGGATCTGTCGACAACCCGTTTTTTTTGCAGTCCAGTGTTGTTGGCCCCTGTTTGTTAGTCAGTATATATACTTGCTGCCTGAATACCTTCAGTTCGATTGACTTATTGGTTTGTATTTGAGAGAAGCACCTGGGGAGCTTTCTTTGACCTAGATGATATTGTAGGAAAGCTAGGTTGATACTGAATTGGGAATTTGTCTTAAATTTTAGTAGGTTCTCTTATACAAGTATTAAGGATTTATTTTCTTGAATTGGTAATCTCGTATTCCTAATCGTTTCTTTTTCCGTGTTTACTTTAGTTCAATTTGGTCGAAGCTGTATATGAATAACCAATCTTTTTTTGAATGTAGTATTTGAAAATTAACCAAGAGTTAAGATTGAGATCTGTTTGTAGATGCCATTTCTTGATGGTATCCATGGTTTCTGTAATTGTAAACAGCACAAGGAAAAGCAGTGTTCCATGGCAAAAGCCTACTCTATTCAAGAAATTGAGATACAGGACTTTAACTCAAGTCTTGCATGAGGCTTGTCAAACGATGCCTCATGGACGCTTAGCTCTTTGCTCGTGTGCAGATCGCAAGTACCAATTAAATGATACACCCTCACTCAAATATTTGAGTTGTTAGTTATCTGAAATATTAGGTATTTGGTTATGAATTTACCTATGTAGAGAAATTTGTTAGGTATAATTGAAGGATGGGAAAGGGAGAAGCCTGAGCAGATTGAGTAGAGGGGTAGGGTGACGATGAACTCAAAATTTTGTAGTTGAGGGAAATGAAGGGAGGAGAAGAGGGTTGTCATGGAAGAAATCGAGCAGGAAAGGCAAAGAGAAAGAAGTTGCCATGGAGAAACGAGCGAGAGGGGTGAGGGAGAGTCGCAAGCGAAACTAGGGGATGGGCTTTTTTGTAGGTGAGGAGTGGCTGGAGGTGAATCATCATCATACCCAGTATATCCTGCTCATAAGAAAACTATGGTCAAGGTCTTCGAGGGAAGGACGACGGCAACTCATACCCAGGGGAGAGTTCGGTCAAATAGTCTCCCAGCTCAAGAATAGTCTTCGGAGCGAGAAAACCTGCAACTCACAAACAGAATAATTAGACTACATGCAGAAAACTATAAATAAAGATAAAAGTAAAGAGCGATAAATAAAGGCAATAAACAATAACAAACGCTGGGTAAAAGGGACGGTTAAATGTTGTACGTATTTCAGTGGCAATATTGTAAATAATTGGGCATTTTCTAAAAGGTGTACATACATGTTTAAACGATACATATTCAGATGACATTTTTGTAAATAATATAAACTTTTTTTCCTTCACAATAATATATACACCCTATAAAATATTTAAACGTTTTCACCTGATTCTGCTCATATGTGTGTGCGCGTGTGCGTGTTAATAAGTATCTTTAACATGTACCCCTAAAATCGAAACTTTTACATTTTCCTTATAGATTTTGAGAGTCTACGTGGAAGTTGAACCTAAATATTATAAATTTTAATTTTAAATTTTAAATTTTTAAATTTTGATTTTAAATTTAAATTTTTTATTTTTTAATTATTATTTTTTAATTGTTTTTTTTTAATATTTTTTTGAGTATAAGAGTGGAATGGATGAAGTGTGAAAATATAAAGTGAAAGTGTAGAGTTAAAAAGTGGGGACCGGAGAGGGGAAGTAAAAGTTGAATGTAGTAGAATGTAAGACTTGATCCACTAATATTAATGTGTACTAAGTCCATACTAGATTTTTTCTTGGATTTATAGATCCTATACCAAGATCCATGGATCCATATATCAGACAATATCCATGAATGCATGAATCGAATTCATAGATCCATGGATCCTTTGACCGGATCCATAGATATATAAATCAAATCAATAGATCTATGAATTGGATCTAAGGATCGGAATTATAGATCCAAGATTTGAATCCTTTACCTAGATCCATGGATCCATAGATCCTTTGACCATATCCATAGATCCATGATAAGGATACATGGATCATTTGACCGGATCCATAGATTCATAAATTGGATCCATGGATCCTTTTGTTGGATCCATAAATTCATGATTTGGATCCATGGATTCTTTACCTAGATCCATGGATTCATAAATCTAATCCATAGATCCATGGATCCTTTACATCTATAAACTGGATCCATAAATCCTTTATCTAGATCCATGGATCCATAAACTAAATCCATTACCCAGATCCCTGGATCCATGAATCCTTTACCCAGATCCATGGATCCATTTCATATATCCTTTAACCGGATCCATAGATTCATAAATTGGATCCATGAATCCTTTTACTGGATCCATAAATTCATGATTTGGATCCATGGATTCTTTACCCAGATCCATGAACTGGATTCATAAATCCTTTACTTAGATCCATGGATCCATAAAACTAGATCCATGGATCCATAAAACTAGATCCATGGATCCTTTACCCAGATTCATAAATTAGATCCATGGATTCATAAATTTAATCCATATATCCATGAATAGGATCCATGAACCATTTAACTGGATCCATGGATCCTTTACTCAGATCCAAGATCTATAAACTGGATCCATGGATTTACCAAGATCTATGGCTGGATCTATAGATCCTTTACCCAGATCCATGGATCCATGAATTGAATTCATAGATCCTTTACCCATACCTAGATCCATAGATCCTTAGTTTGGATCCAATTGGATCTTTGAATCTGTTCAAAGGATCCATGGATCCTGTTTCATGGATCTATGGATATGGTTAAAGGATCCATGGATCTAACTAATGGATACGGACATACGGTTAATAGGATCCATGGATTTGGGTATAGGATCCATGGATCCAATTCATAGATCCATGGATTTGGGTAAACGATCCATGGATCCTGTTTTATGGATCTATTGATTAGATTTATGGATTCATAGATCTGGGTAAAGGATTTAAATCATGGATCTACAAATCCGTTCAAAGGATGAACCGAATCTATAGATCTTTAAACTGGATTCTTGGATGCTTTAATCGAATCCCTAGATTCATGAACCAGACTTATTGATCCTTTGACCGAATCAATGCATCGTTTTACCACATCCATGGATCTTTTTATCGGATCCAAAGATCCATAGTTCAGATTCATAGATTCGTGGATTCATGAACCAAATCCATAAATATTTGAACCGGATCTATGAATCCATGGACCAGATCCATGTACTGGATCCATAAATCTGATTCGGATCCATAAATCCAAAAATCGGATCCAAAGATCCATATACCGAATCATAATATGTTGTGTTACTGTCATTATTAAACATGTTTTTATCTTGACAAATTTTCTTTTACCACTACTTGTATCAACACCTTTTTAAGTGGTAATTATGGATGAAAATAAGTTTTATAAAGAAATAAAATAATTAGAGCCGGACAAAAAAAATATAATTATAAATTCTTGTAAAATATTTTTCTAACTAAATTTAACAATGTTTTTATAATCAGTTTCTCAACTTAATTAAAACAAAAAATCAACAACCAAATGAGTCCTTAATTTTTTTACCAATTAGTCTTTTTTAGCCTACGCAGATAGAAAGATAGAAAATGAACTAAAACCAAAGGTCACTTAAACAAAATTAAAGAAACAATTATATTACCCTAATAGTAATATGTTGCCTATTGCAAGTGTACACTGTACACCATGAAATAATTAATATAGAAGAGAAGTGAAGTAATGCTGAATTTATTACCTAGTTCTTTAGCACTTTAATTGATATTCACATTTTATCGAGCGAAAAATATCACTGTCACTTGTAAGCAGAGATGTTCAACGGGGCAGGTCGACCCAACGGGTCAAGTGTCGGATCATATTTCAACAGGTTATTAGTGAGTCGGGTACGGGTCGGGTCATTAATGGGTCGAGTCAATAACGGGTCGAGTTGGGTCGGATAGTTATAGAAGTTCTTTGTCAAAAATATTTTACCAGCTCTTTTTTATATTTGTATATAATATTGTTATATTCATAGATAAATTGACCTAACCGGAAAAAAACTATTTTATAAACTTTTAAAAACGGGTTAAGTAGGTCGTATTTAAACGGACTTGACCTGTCCCGACCCATTTAATATTGACATGACCCGACCCGCCCCATTAAACACCTCTACTTATAATTATAATAAACAGAGAAATTAATTAATTAATTAATGACATTTATCAAGACTTGGTATAACAGAGCAGTTACAAGATGAGAATTGGTACACTATCAACATAGAGGAATTAGTTTTAGGGACACTTAGGCTGCTCAATCCTGATATTTGTGCATCCAATACTTTGGCTGCAATGTATTACTCCCTCCGAACCAGTTTAGATGTCCCATTTTCTTATTTGGCAAAACCATACCAATTGTCCCATTTCCTTTTTTTGTCTATCCTTTTTTTACCTAAATACCTCCACTTTTCCAATTCTCAATACCTAACTACCACATTTACAATTAATTTAATCAATTAAAATATCCAAATACCACCTTTTTAATGGACCCCACTCAACCCTTAAAATCCGTGAAATCTCAAATGAGACATCTAAACTGATTCGAAAGGAGTACTATTTATTACTATTGCCTTTTCTGAATTTGATGTTCCAAACACCCTTTTAAATCTTACTTCTATGTTACTTTTTTTTACTGTATTTGTCTACATTCCAACACTTTAAAATGAAAATAATAAGTGAATTGTTAGATTTATTTTATTTAAAAAAACATTTTTAAAAATTAATTAAAAAGAAGATAAAAACAATATATAATAATTCATATCCATCTTTTATTTTGAAAACAAAAGAAAATATTACCCTTATCGAAATTGATACTAATGGTGACATTTCTTTTAACAACATATTACTATCAATAGG
Source organism: Amaranthus cruentus (assembly GCA_019425755.1). Lineage (NCBI taxonomy): Eukaryota > Viridiplantae > Streptophyta > Magnoliopsida > Caryophyllales > Amaranthaceae > Amaranthus > Amaranthus cruentus. Next base: position 17,020,285 of record CM033458.1, on the reverse strand, counting down.
GCTCAAAGGGATAAAAGAAGTACTTCACCTCTATACCTCCCAGACTTGTCAATTATTAAACTATAACTCATTGAGTCAAATTTGATCGATCCAAACTGACCTGACCATAAAAGGTCTACTTACACGACTTATCCTACACATGCGGTCTCAATTTTTAAACTATGACCGTCAAATAAGTTACAAGTTTGACAATCACTATTCGTAAAGAAATTAACAATAAAACCATTCAACCCTAAACTTTCTTCAATCCAAACATATATAAGCAATGGCGTGTTACCCAAACATGCTAGAACTATATTTCTTTTGGATTCGAAAACAGCATACAATAGCCAATGTCTTTGAGAAAAAAAAATTGACTCAATAATAACGTACTTCTTTCATTCTGAAATACTTGTTGCACACTTGCACACGACTAATGTTTAAATCGTTTAATCGCATTCTTTCATAATATTAATTTTTTACTCCCTCCGTTTCCATTTGTTTTTCCCATTTGAAATATAGGAAGAAATCAAGATAAATTATAATTACTCAATAGATACTATGAAAGTTCAGTAAAATAATATAAAAAATAAAGATTCTATTGATTAAAGTGTAAGTGTAATAATATCATTAAATTTCATTGGGTGCATGTAAAGTAAATGCATTGGGAATTAAAATGTAAATTAATTTCTATAGGTGCATGTAAAGTAAATGCATTGAGAATTAAAATGTAAATTAATTTCTATAGATTAGAATGTAAATATAATAATTTCCTTCTATTTTATTGGTTACCAAAATAGAAAGATTCTTAATGGGAAGAACTTTTAAAAAATTTCAAATGGAGAAAGTGAGAAGAACATATGAAAACGGAGGGAGTATCATTCTAAATGTGTGTAGTTCAATGTAAAAAATATTAAAACAATAAATTGAATTACGATGAAAAAATTTGATTTAGTAGGAATGATGAAACATCTTTTCATCAACCCAAAAAATCAACAATTCACAAAACCAATATAATGTTTGATTATGACTCACATTTTCTTTGCATTAGGGGCATTTAGCAAAAGAATCATAATCTCTGATCTCTATTCTTTAGGGTTGTCAATATTACGCACTATGAACTAAAACTACCCGGTCATAATTCAAATAAAAAATGACACAAATCATCAAGCTTTTTGGCAAAAAAAATTATGAATCAAACAATTTTGGATGAACATGAATGAATCATATAACTTAAATACAAATGTAATCAAATAAATCGAAACAATTTTCAAGGAAATTTACCAAATCAAAAGAGAAAAGGGGAGTGTAGAACGGTCGAGTGCAGACGACGATGCTATCGGGGAAAGTGAACCGACGACAATGGTGCTTCAATGGCACGCGTCCGGCGAGAGTCGAGAGTGAAAATAGTACTCCGTAGTGCAGTCGAGAGTGAAGAAAAACTTGAAAATACAAATCTAACAACAAATACGTCAAAAATAGCAACCAAAACTTGAAACTACAACTTGCAATTCAAAAATACAACCAAAATCGATCAAAAGAAATCAAAAAAATATCAGTTGATTATTGATCAAATGCAAGAAGACTTCAGGGTTAGGAGCAAATTAATGAGATTAGGATTTTGGTTTCTCAAAATAATATAGAAAGATTTTTTGGGATTTGGTATTGATTTATTGGATTTTATAGCCGTTGGGGGAGGGGTTGGGGATTTTAGAAGAACATCCTTAGCTATGACCTTTCCTAAGGTTCATCCCTTTTTTTTTTTTTTTTTTTTTTTTGAGATGAAGGTTCATCCCCTTTTATATGACAAGTATAAAAACCCGTGCAATACACGGATTTTTAATTACGTTAATATTTTAATAAAATTTTACACTAATACAAATATTATATGAAGGTGGGTAATAAGTATTTACACATATATATTGTAATTAAAAGAATTAAATATAAAGAAACCCAATATACGTTCTTAATCAAAAGTTTATAGGTTTTGAAATACATCAATATATATACTACATTCTCGATACGATAGCATATTTCACCATCCTTGTCGCATATGAGAATTCTTCGTCATTTCCTTCTAGTCACTCTAGAAATGACGTCGTAAAATTGTTCATGACTAAAAACAGGCTAAGGTAGGAATAGCCCAACATGAGATACTGTTTGTCCTTGACTTTTATTAATAATCATTAATATTCCATGTTTCCATCTCACCATGAATTTCTTGAATGTAATTAAACTAATGGTTATTCTATAAAATATTAATAAACAACACTATAAATTCAGAGAATATAAATAGTATGAGCAAACAATTGGGGCCATATGTGGCTATTTATATTGTAATTTCATCCATAAAAGTGTTTATACATTTTTATTTTCATAAAGAAATAATTGAATTACATACAAGCAAACAATATTTTTAGTTGATTGATTTTTATTGCACTATATTTGGTAGCTAAGATAGTCTGATTGCCTACACACTGACTGAAGTTGATTGATTTTTTTTGCATTAATTTATTTGTTTCCATAATTATCATTTGATTTAATATTTTATATATTTTTCCTAAAATTCAAAATTATTATTATGGTAGTTTGACACTGTAAATGACTGAATTTAATGATGATCAATTAATAACTATTCCTGGAAAATAGAACAATCATACAATACTATAAAAGTCTTGGAAAATTCCAAGTGTCATCATTTAAAGAGGCATGAAAATATTTATCAAATTTAGAATATAATATTTTTGTTTAAGTTTAAAACTAAATTAGGTAAAGTTTTTATATGATATACTATAGCAATTGTATTTTGTTAACTTAGAATTTAATATGTTCAATTGAATGAAAAAAAGTTATGTATCATGTAAATAATTAAAATAAACATCAGTAATTATGTTTTGATTTAAAAAATCATGAATTTGGTAAATTTAAGAACGATAGTATATAGTACTTACATTATTATTTGAAATTGTTTTTATATTCGCATTAACAAATTCGTGCATTGCACGAGTTTCTATACTAATTATATACTAATTTATAAATTGGGTCAGCCCCAAAACTTGAGACGTCATATTATTATTATTATTATTATTATTATTATTATTATTATTATTATTATTATTGTTCATTTACCATTTTTAGTCATAGTATTTTTAGTCATAGAGTTATTTCTTAACCAATCAAAAATTTTCATTTATCATGCCTCCTTAGAGGATGACACTTGAAATTTTACTTCATCTTTATAATATTGTATGATTGTTCATTTACCATTTTTAGTCATAGAGTTATTTCTTAACCAATCAAAAATTTCCATTTATCATGTTCATCTTTATAATATTGTATGATGTTTAGTCATAGTATTTTCAGTCATAGAGTTATTTCTTAACCAATCAAAAATTTTCATTTATCATGCCTCCTTAGAGGATGACACTTGGAATTTTACTTCATATTTATAATATTGTATGATTGTTCATTTACCATTTTTAGTCATAGTATTTTTAGTCAGTTATTTCTTAAACAATCAAAAATTTTCATTTGTCATGCCTCCTTAGAGGATGACACTTGGAATTTTACTTCATCTTTATAATATTGTATGATGTATGATATTTGGTAGCCAAGATAGTATGATTGCCTACACACTGACTGAAGTTGATTGATTTTTTTGCATTAATTTATTTCTTTCCATAATTATCATTTGGTTTAATATTTTATACATTTTTCCTAAAATTCAAAATTATTATTATGGTAGTTTGACACTGTAAATGACTGAATTTAATGATCAATTAATAAATATTCCTGAAAAATAGAACAATTATATACTAATTTATAAATTGGGTCAGCCCCAAAACTTGAGACATCATAGTATTATTATTATTATTATTATTATTATTATTATTATTATTATTATTATTATTATTATTATTATTATTATTGTTCATTTACCATTTTTAGTCATAGTATTTTTAGTCATAAAGTTATTTCTTAACCAATCATAAATTTCATTTGTCATGCCTCCTTAGAGGATGACACTTGGAATTTTACTTCATCTTTATAATATTGTATGATTACTTATTTTTAAATTTATCTTTTAACTATTTTTATCGACAATCACTTTTAGTAAAATTTATTATTTTATCTTTTTATTTTTTTTGAGTCTAAACTGCAAATATATCGAATTAGATTGTAACAATTGTAAAGTCAAAATATTTAAAATCATAGCACCAACAATGGAAATGACAAAATGAAAATTTTAATTATTGAATTAAGGTTTATATTTTTATAAGAACGCTTACGTCGTTTTTATTAGTATCGTCGATTAAAATTTTCTAATTGCACATCAAGTTGCGCAAGATTCACTCTATAAGTAGTTTAGCTCAGTGTAAAGAATGAGTTTCTATAATAATTCGGTCCAGAATTTCAGTTTTAGGTTTTTAGTATACTCAAACCTCGATTTGAAAATTCTTAACCAAAATTAAACCAATTTATAAAAAGTCCAAACCATATTAACGAAATTAAAATTTCTTTTTAACGAAATTCAAATTTAAATTAATTTTTAAAATCGAAGGTAGGGAGATGACAACGTTAATTACTTCAACCATAATTGTTGTAGGCTCATTGCTTGATTTTCGATAGAGTGGCTACAATGATGTAACAAGCAAAAATTTGATGGTTGTAGTTGATAAATTTGAAATTGAGCGGTAATAAGTGTCAAAAGACAAAAACGATTGCAATCATTGCCATATAACTTTTTAAAAAAATTATAATTCAATCATCGAACACACTTGAAAATCATTTAAATCAAAGACGTAGATCTAAAACTTACACGGTCTTAAGTTGTAGACCAAAAAATTTACAGCCTAAAATAAACACTATGTAGAAAAATACAACCTGAACCTGATCCAGTTGACACATATTCGAGGTATATTACTAAAATAAATTCAAACAAACCAAAAAATGCCAAGCCGGAAGCAGTATCTGAACCCAACTATAAGATTTTCATGTTGAAAGCAGTGTATCCTTAAACCTGAGAAACTATGATTAGAAAATTGATTGAAAAGGAGATGCACCTGGAACTTGTTTGCCACAATGTCCAAAAACGTCTCATGGCTCACGATTCGTCCAACCGATTGCACAACCTCAAATGAAGTTCATGCAAATGAGCAATATGTTACTCGTCGCAATTTTCTGGAAGCTGTTAGGCTTTTTTTCTGCAGATTCCCCGAATATTAAGATGTAACCTCTATTGCTTTCCATGCCGAGTATTTTGATTTTTCTTGCTTGTATCGTCTCAATTCTTTGAAAGCTGCAAGGAGAATGTGCAATGCTACTGGTAGGAAGAATGGCTGTCATTGTAGAAATATATGATTCAAAAAAGTGTTGCCAAACCTTACACTTTGATTAAAATATACGACTCAGAAACTAATACTAAACCTCATAACTATAAATTATTTTGTATATGTGCAAATATTTTTCACTATACACATTCCATACATCCTTTATTTCGATAGGGCAAAAGATTAATTTTTTGGTTTTGGATAAAAAATGGACTATAGTAAATGGCTCATTAAATTATGTGCAATTGAAGTTGCAGACAATGTTTACTACCAAGTGTCAACCAGAAACATCACTAACAAGTATAACAATGGTAAGGTTGCGTACATCCGACTCCCTCAAACTCCACCCCTTAGTTTTAAAAAGCGTGCCTCGCTTTGCGCCTTGTGTGCCTCGAACTCAAGCTCAGGTGAAAACGCCTCGGTTGAGTGAGGCGAAGCCCAGTTCAAAAGGAGAGTGCCTTGGGCGCCTCGATGCGCTCGTGCGCCCAGTGCGCCTCCTTGTTGGGTTGCGTAATTAATTTATCCTTATTTGTTCGGAAAATAAATAAAACTAAAAACACTAATTCACTGAATATGAAGTTCGAAAAATCGTTCCTTCTTTATGAAAAACAAAAGGCATGCAAAGAAGAACATAACTTTGCGAATTCTTCGTATTCTCATTATAATAATTTTGTGCTAAAGTGGTGTTTGACGCAAGAATAATAATTGTTTTCAAGTTTGTTGATACTAAAATATGAATATCATGTTATTTGAAGTATTATATATGTTTTAAAATTGAATTTTATGCTTTAATGAAAAAGTGCGCCTCGCATACAAAAAGCTCGCGCCTTCGCCCTGCACTTTGCGCCTAGGCTTTAAGGGCCTTTAGCGCCTCGGTGCGCCTCGCGCTTTTTAAAACTAAGCTCCACCCTAGGTGGGAGTCATTTGATGGCATTAGAGAAATAAAATGTTGTGTTGATACATAATATTCCACTATGAGAACAAATATAAAACAAAATTTTGGGTCTATTCTCTTCATTTAGTTTTTACTTTATTTCACAAGCAACAAAATTTACACAAGTTCGGTTCAAGTTTTAAAAGGGTTAGTAAACTCGGAAAAGGATTGATGTAGTACAAGAAGTTCAAGTCATTTATAAGATAGACTAAACTCAATCTCCATTGATGAGTTCTCACAAGGAGTAATAACTAATAAGTGCCTGTAAATTCAAAAAAGAGAACAATTTCATAGAATTGAAATTTAGGTGGAACTAACACACAAATAGTGAACCAAATTATACAGAATCAGATAAACAGGAATATATATGTGGCATCCGAGAAACAACAGGAAAACTATTTTAAGACGAACATATGGGGACTGAAGTAGGTCCTAATTTGGTTCAACATCCTGCTTTGCTTCAAGCATATCCATATATCAATTATCACATAAACAGGAATATTTATGGTGAATCCAAGCAACTGGAAATTTTGACCAATATATCAGAGTAGACTTGAGCATAGGACCCAATTGGGTTTAACTTCCAATTGGGTTTACAAAATTATAAGCATCAATCATAACCTTTTATTGAGCTGCACAAGCAAAAATTTGATACCATAAAATGATCTAGGGTATAGTCTGGGATATCTTTGTCATCTGGTAGTGCATAGAGCCAAAGACTTAAAATTTAAAACGAGTTTACCATTATGATTCACTAAAAGGTAAGTGTTCCTTTAATTCAGGGAAAGTAAAAGGTTAAGTGACTAACCGAGTAGACTGCAAAGCAGTGCTCAAATGAGTAATAGCTCACAGACATTATTGATGGATGAAAAAAGGCGTCCTCGGCCAACGATCTTGCTTCTCGTGATAAAACTGTGATTGAACATCCAAATATTAGTTGGCATGATGTATCACAAAGATGTACAAGATAAAAAACATAATTCATAAATTCATAAATGAAAAATACCAGCAGAATCATCACAGGCACCGAGAGTGGCATTGCTTCTGGCAAAATTTGCAGCGTGAAGAGAATATTCCACCTGCACAAGAAAATAACCCCTTACATACGTGTGTGTCTATATATATATATATATATAGAAAGAAGTTCCAATGAGAACCATCCTTATATGAGAACCGTGAGAACCAAATTGCGTTACAAAAAATTGTTACTTTTTGCTAAAATTGTGTTACTTTTAAGCAAAAAAATGTTTTACTGTTTTTTATGATACTATTAGACAAAAAGTGTTACTTTTAGAAAAAAATTCTGAAAAAAACTCATAAAAAGGTGTTACTTTTTACATAAAAATGTGTTACTTTTTGGAAAAAACGTGTTACTTTTTAATATTTTTATTTTCTTGAAAAAAAATAATTTTTCTGAAAGTAACAATTTTTTTGCTAAAAAGTACCAGCTTTTTTTTTAAAACATAAGTAACATTATTTTGTCCAAAAGTAACACATTTTTATCAGGAAGTTTTGTTCTCATGGTTCTCATATAAGCTTGGTTCTCACTGGAACTTGATCATATATATATATATATATATATATATATGGGCACAAATACGTGTATGATGTGTGTGCCTGGCCAACATGTACAGATAGATAACCACATTGCTCATATGGCCACTCCAAAAGCTTTTCAGAAGACTCAATACCATCAGATCACAACTATTATAGTAACTAGAATAAGACACATATATATAGACACACCCAAGACACAACGCTCGCATAAAAACTGAAGTTTTTTTTATTTTGGATTATTATAGACTAGTTAAATGGTTAGCTAAATCATGTAAACCTTTTGTTTATGTGAAGTTGTAGAATCAAGGGTTAGTCTAAAACAACCTCTTTGATTTTACAAGTGTTACTGGACATGAAATGTTAATACATACTCCCTCCAATTCACTAAAAAAAAAGACATTAACTTTTTGATATTATTCACTTATGACTCTTAATTTGTATTTTACTTTAAATCTATAAATTAAAATATAGACAAGTGAGATCTTGTTTGATTCATCTCAATGCAAAGATAATTAATATCCACTTTTTATGATATTTTGTTGTCTATAATACGAAATACCGAGCATTGAATAAGTGCATTGGATAGCATGAAAAAGCAAATGTCTCATTTTCAATGAATTGGAAGGAGTACAAGATAAATGTAGAAACCAAGATTACTATTTGCTACAAGTTAATTCTTATAGCAGCTATGTAGCACGCAAGAAAATGGCAAGTGAAGACAGGTTTTAAATGGAAACAAGACCAATTCTTAAGAGACCAATGTATAAGTTCTAAGCGTTTCATGTCAAGCAATTGAAGGGTCCAAGAGGATTATGCTACTAAAATTGAGAGGTCTCAAGACAAAGTAAAATAGACTAAATATATATCTTTTGAAAAATCAAATTAACATTAAGTGCAAATACCATGTAGATCCTCACTAGTCACTCCCCAAAATTCAATTTGAGGAAGAAACTATGAGTGCGGAGCAAAAAGGAAACAACAATCATAAGGTGTACAAATACAGCATGCCATCATTAACTATTGAGATTTGCAGAAAAAAAGGAAAAAAAGGAAAAAGAGAACAAAATATGAATATATCCCCAGGAAAGGAAGAAATGGCCCACAAGGAGTTGAAACTAAAATCAAAGTAAGCCTTTGAGGCACTACAATTGAATAGTGCCCACATTAAACAATCAAGAAATAAGACCCTACATTGACAAACGATTATGCAATTGACAAATACTAGGGAGACTTGGATGCTATATAACCAGAACAAAGTTAAACAAATGGCCACAAGGAAAGGAAGGCATAATCAAAGTGGGAATCTCACATACAATCAATACCCTCCTTGCTTCAGGTTTTTGCAAGTTATAAAAATAGAACACCCATGAACCTACCAAAATCACATTTTAGAATTAAGGTGTCTAAGAATTCTAAAGCGGCGTGTATGTAGAACCCAAATTTTCAAGCCTTTACTGCTCGCGTATCTCATCACGACATTTTCCACATCATTATTAAGGCCAAACTCCAAAGTTTAAACCAATTACCATGAACTATATGGCAAGACATGTCAATTATTCTGCATCTAAGAAAATGGAATCCTTCTCAATCAGAGTTGATAAGCAAGTCTTCATAAGACGAACGCTCAGCCATGCAAAAAAAAGGCACAATTTATAACAAGCCTCGAAATGGCAACTGACCTGTTTTCCTATTTCATCCTGTATAATCATTCTTGGCAGTGATTGAACCTACAAAAGAAAACCCACAACCAGAATCGTAGTCTTAACATTTTTTTCAAATGCAAGTAAATACATTTATGCTCTCTCTAGGTTCTACATTCGTGTGACATCACATACCAATCTGGAAAGAGAACCAAGTGTGGTTGCACAAGACTGAAGATTGAAGCATGTATGTTGACGAGCCAACAGATCCAATTCCCTGAACATTATCAAAGAGTGCAGGACATAACTGTTAGGTAATTTAACCGTTTAAATGCTACATGACAAAGCTACTTGAGCTGCAATCCTGTTTTATATTTTTACTTGTTTTCTTGAGAATGTTAGCTAAAATGAAAACTTATACTTAAAATGTCTCAAGTGTATAGATTTGCTCTTGTTTTTCCTGAGAAAAGCTAAAAACCTTAAGCTAAATACGTTAAAAAAAATTGATAATTCCTCATAAAGAAAATTTAAGCAGAAAAATAATTTCTTGATAAGTCACAAAAGTGCTCCTAATACTAAATTACTGGTTCAGTTGTCTTACAGGGATCTTACCATTCCGTGAAGCCTCTTTCACTGGCCAAAAGATTAGCTCTGCCAGAAGAACCAACATATAGGCTCTCAGACTTGAGACCAAAAAGCTGCCGCAACTGCCCCAAAAAGATTTCAACGATGTTTTCAAGATCCTATAACCAGAAACGAGCATATGTTACTAGAAGCTTATAGAGAAAACTGTTTCAGACAAAGGGGCTGAAGAAGGAAACAGACAAGAAAAGGAGTAGAGTCATGAGTTTGAACATTGCTAGCAGAGTAAATTGATCTTACCTTAAAAGGGATGGTATGCTTAGCATAATGCTCGGTCTCAGGATGACTTGAACATCCAGATGGGTTCCAGACAATAACACCTCCCCACATCTAAAACTGACAAATTAGAATTTAACAGTGAATAAATCAAGAAAAATAGGGATATAGAAAAGAAAATGATAACCTACAGGAGAGATAAATCCATTTGTCAGCGAGATCTCATCATCAGGAAGTTGCAGTAAAAGAGGACACTCCTTCACAGATGGTACATATCTGACAAAGACATAAATTGGGAGAAAAAACAAGCATATGAGCCCTAAAAAACACAGTGGATGGTAGAGAATTAGTAGAGATTATATATGAAAGATACATGTCAGCTTGTGCGTTAAATGCCAACGGGAAGCTCACATTTTCTTAAAGGATTATTATTAGAAATCATCAAAGTGAAGTTCATGCACAAAGCAGACATTCAAAAGAAATTTTAAAGGTTATCTAAAAAAATAGCACATGTTTCAGAAATCAGATCATTGTACATATTTAATACTTTTCACTCCAATTTTCTAAATATCTTCCAGGAGACTGCTGCAAGCAGTAGCAAAAACTAACTGTAGAGAACGATAAAATCCCACCATCCTCATCTGATGTCACAAGTACGAATTATCTTGTAATTTTAGGTGACAGGTCTCCAAAAAACAGGCCTCTACAGTGTAAAGATGATAAGTTTTTATATAACTACCTATCATATGAAAAAATTATGGTACTTCAAGACTCAGGTTCTTTCACAACAATCAATTGTCTCCGTATAGTAACTTGATGATACCGAGAAAAAAGTAAAACAAATCACTAAAAAAGCTAACAGAAAGTTCCCCACACTTCTGAGTTCTAAAGGCTTCTATTTCAGTTCTGCGTCATATGAAATAAACCATAGCTAATATGAATCTGAATGGAGGTTGGACCAGATTCATGTAAGATAAGACTTACGAGCATATGCAATAAAATAACATAAAAGTCCATTCTATAAAAAACAAATTTTAATATATGACTCAACCAGGATTGAGTTATGAAGTTCAGAAGCATACACAACAATGTGCAAAATTTTGGAACGTCCTCCAGCAGCAGTAGAAGTATCCAAATGCCATTCATTTGAATTTACCTGTGATATGCTGAGACTATATAAGCAAAATATTTGAGAGGCTAATAAATCTAGAAAAAAAGGGTTAGAAAGCTTTGTATAAAAAAGTTCTTAGAAAATTTTATCTTGAAAAAATATGCACAAATTAATTTAAAATGGGAGGGACATTAAGGGCAACCAACACCCGGAGGAAAAGCAGAACACGTACCGCTAGACTAGGACAGAGGCCAAGAAAATAACTAAAGTAAGGGGCACCAAAAAGGGAAAAGTTCCTAGTTTTTCTTCAATTTATGAAAATCCTTTAAAGAGAAAAGACATAAAGTGAAGAGTGAAGGGCAGACATTATCGCAAACAGGTCAAGAGCCAACAATGGATTATAAGTAAGCTTACAAAAAATGGAAGATCCTTTGTGTCATAAATGTAAGCACCTCTGTGGTCATCCCAATGAGAGACAAAAGATTTTGGGGTATGGTACAAAATCTGCAATGAGAAGCAGTCTTATCAGTAACCAAAAATGTCCAAAAGCAAAGCTCTCTTATGGTATTCAATTCCATGCTTTTAGAAAATGGAAGTGAAGTGAACAATAAAACTCAAGACATGTCCCACTCTGCAGATAAGCTATACCTGACTTTCTACATTTATTTTAGCTATTGGTGCTAAAGCCTCTACAACCGGAGCCAGGTGAATCTCATTTACCCTCTCAAAATCCCTGCGTATACAATGTAAAGGTAAATCTGCCAGCCAGATAACATAAATTGAAAAAAAGAATTATAACTTCACACCGCTGGAACTTGGAACTGTGATGGATTGCGAAAGAATCATACATATTAATGAGACATTAACCAAAATGAAAGGTTAATTTATCCAACACCAATTCATGGAAATAACTTCAATTGTTCATCTGGACATAGAAGTTACAATTCAGTGATTCACAATATATTTGAAGACGCATAAGGCAATTCTTTGAAGTGGTTACCCATAAAGCAATTGGAATACAACAGAAATATATATTAACAAAAAATTGTATTGATTCCATTTAGTGTGTTTCATAATGGCTCTTACTCTCTTTTTCTCCCACAAATTCCAAAAGAAAAAAGCTAAACCTTACCACTTTGGCAATTAGATAATTTTATGCTACAAGTATGGAGCTTGCTCCTATTATATCAAGCACAATGTTCTGATTTTTGCATGACACCAAAAGAGTACCACTACAGTTAAAATAACCAACTATGCAGAAGAATAACATAACACTAGTCAACCATTAGATATCCCCACAATCGAATTTAACGAAGGTAAAACATGTCTCTGAAATCTGTGTCAACAGTCAGCCCTAGGCATGCATGGAGAATGGAGTTCAATTTCAAAGATACACGTAAATGACGTAAGCAAGTACGAAGAGGCACAAGTCCACAATTTTGACTTCATACGAGTATGATCAATAGACGTTATCAATAAATACAAGGCGTCATGGTTTTCAAAACAAATTGCAAAAAAAGGGAACAAAATATAATAATTCCATACCAATCATAAATCCAGTCCTGAGGATCTGCATTTAACAGGCTAAAAGACAGTACAACACGACCATCAGCACCAACAGGCATAAACTCTCCATGAATTGAACCTTCTTCCTTCCCACCATTCATGAACACCTTAACGAATATTTCAGCAATCCTCTCCACCCCCTCTGCCTCAGACACCTTCCCAGTGATCCATCCATGCCTATACTTTCCTACTACTGCCCTAACTTCCTCATCCCTATTCACCACAACAATTCTGTAAACCTTTCCATTTGTATCCAAACATCTCTGACTACCAGACAATGCCTTGTTCAACAATACATCAGTAAGTTCATCATCCTTCCATTTAAAGTCAGCATCTTTCAACCCCCCGCACTCCCAAGAACAGCCACTGTTGCCAGTCTCACTCTGCACACAACCATTCTCCAATTCCAAAGAAACTGACACAGTAAAATTTGTCTGACAACTTCCACAAGCATGATCATGACTCATTATTTCCTTCATTCGGTCAGCAATGGAAAAGCCTACTTTATTTGCATCCTTCAGATCACTAAAACCTAGAAAAACCGCTTGAAATCGACACGGAAAGAGCAAAGGTTTGGATTCAATTACACTTGAAAGCGAATCCATATATTTAAATGGAAGTGGTGATCTGTATATTTCCACAGACTTCAGCAGGAACGGAAATCCTTCAAACAAAAAAACAAAACAAGTAGCAAGAACAATCAAATTAAACAACAAAAATCCAAATGAAGTAGTAAAAACATTCAAAGTAAACAACAAATCCAAAACAATTAGCAAAAACAATCAAATAAACAAAATGAAATAAGCATATAAATTAACAATTCTAACAAAATGCGTCAATTCTTATTAGAAGCTACCACATCAATCAATTTTGTTCGGTAAGAGATGTATCCTTGAACATTGAATTTGATAGTTGCAATTTTGTAGTATTACAGCAGCTGACCTTCATTGAAATAAGGTTAAAAAAATAGAGGAAGAAGAAAATACCTAAAACGAAAGAGAAAAGAACTGAAAATACAATGCACAGGCGCTTAATTCCAGGCTTTGTCTTTCGCATTTTGGATGAATCGAAGGATTCTGATTGAACTTCCGGCTCCGGTTTCGAGTCCCCAGCGGAAATATCAGTCATTTGGTTGGATTTCGTAGTCGAAGATTCCGATGGAGGTTCATCCCTCGCCGAGATTTCCGGCATAGTTTTTGAACTTCCGATGGGCGATGATGGATCTCCAAAAGAATGTTGTCTAGCGTCCCGCTTAGGTGCTGGTCATACTCATCATATTTTGATAGTTCAAAACTTCAAATAATTGCAACTAATAGTAAGTGAAAAAAATGTTATTATAAAATGTTTGTAGCAAGTATAGTCAAAAAATATTAGCAATTATAATGAAATAGAAGGGGTACAAGTTATGGTTAGATGAAGGATAACGAATAAATTATATTCGTATATCTATTTAAAAAGAGGGTAAAAAAAAGTACGCTCAGCAAATTAAATCCTAAAATAAAGAGAATCTTATAAAAAGACACTAAAACTACGTATAAAAAAGCTACATGTTAATCACAATACAAATTGACCTGAACGTGAACTATTAAAATAGATATTAAAGAAATAAATAATATAGATAGCTAAATAAGGTCTCACCCTTTTGTCCTCTCCAAATCATTTGGTTATATGTGGTTGTTAGTTCAATTTTTCACACATAGTTATAGTTTAGCTAGTGGCGAATCTATAAATATAAGAAGTAATGTCAATAATTTAAAAAATTACCATTATCATTGAATAAATTAATGTAAATGCATACGTCGCGTTTTCATATTTTAGAAGCGACCCATAACCTCATTACAACAAACTGGGGTATTATATCCGCCATGTTAAAAGGTAGAGAGAATATAAGGAGAAAAGTAGTGTAAGTAATTGATATCGATGTATTCCATATCTTTAGAATACAAGAGCAAAGCTTTTATAGACAACATTATAGTACTGTTCAAGTACTGTAGAAAGAGATAGCATTGAGGTTTTCAATGCATCCAACTAAACAATACATTCACTTTTGTCTACTTCTAACACTCCCCCTTGAATGTATTACATAGATATTATATCATACATTTATAGCCCTAAATCTGCCTCGTTAAAAACCTTCATCAGGAAAAACCCAGTGGGATAAAAACCTGATCGAAGGGAAAAAGAGTACAGTGGGCATATTTCTCCCCCTGAAGCTAACATATATCTCTAAATCGACACATTTCAATCTTGCGTACCAAATACTCGAATTGTCTTGATGGAAGTGACTTTGTGAATAAATCAGCGGGGTTTTCACAGGATTGAATTTCTTGGACTTTTATCTTTTTATCTCTCTGGAGATCATGTGCGAAGAATAATTTGGGTGACAAGTGTTTTGATCTATCTCCCCTGATATATCCTTCTCTGACTTGGTTGATACATGCATCATTATCTTCATAGATTATAGTCGGTGCAGTAGTTGTATTGTTTAAACTACAATCTCTTGGAGTTGGTCGATCATGGATCTCAACCATACACACTCTCGAGTGGCTTCATATAAAGCTATGAGTTCTGCATGATTTGAGGATGTAGCCGTTAGAATTTGCTTTGTTGATTTCCAAGATATTGCGGTTCCTGCATATATAAATACATATCCAGTTTGTGACTTGGCCATATGTGGATCAGATAGATATCCTGCATCAGCATATCCAAAAAGTATGGCATTATTTCCTGACTAGAAAAATTATCCAAGATCTATAGTTCCCCTTAGGTTTCGAAATAAATGTTTTATCCCATCTCAATGTCTTTTTATTAGTGCATTACTATACCTAGCTAACAATTTACAGAAAATGCTATATCAGGTCTTGTATTATTTGCTAAGTACATTAAAGCACCAATGACACTCAAGTATAGCACTTCAGGGCCTAAAATTTCTTCATTTTCTTCTTGTGGACAGAATGGGTCATCCTTTATGTTTAGTGATCGTGTCACCATTGGGGAACTTAGATGGACAAATATTCCACTTTTCAAATGTTCAATTTGTAGTCCAAGGAAAATTTTAGTTTTCCCTAAATCCTTCATCTCAAATTCCCTCATCAAATATTTAGTTGTTATTTCAATTTCCTTTGGTGTTCCAATCAGATTCAAGTCATCTACATACACAGCAACTATTACGAAACCTGATTGAGATCGTTTGATGAATACACATGGACTGATTTGGTTATTTTTGAATCCTGCTTTCATAAGGTATTCACTCAAACGATTATACCACATTCGCCCAGATTGTTTTAATCCATACAATGATCTTTTTAATTTTATGGAAAACATTTCTCTGGGTATATTCTTTATTGGTAAGTTTAGCCCTTCAGGGACCTTCATATAGATGTCTTTGTCAAGTGACCCATATAAATATGCAGTTACGACATCCATCAATCTCATTTGTAGGTGTTGAGAAACAGTTAAACTCACCAAAAATCTGAGTGTGGTTGCATCAACAACTGGGGAATATGTTTCTTCATAATCAATTCCTGGCATTTGAGAAAAACCTTGGGCTACAAGTCTTGCCTTGTATCTGACAATTTCATTTTTCTCATTTCTTTTTCTTACAAAAACCCATTTGAAGCCTACGGGTTTTACGCCTTTTGGGGTTTGTAAAATTGGCCCAAAGACTTCTCTTTTTTCTAATGATTTTAACTCCACCTCAATTGCTTCTTTCCATCTTGGCCAACCAGGTCTTTTTCTGCATTCATTTATCGACATTGGCTCAAGATCATTTTCATCATTTATTATATCAATAGCTATGGAATAAGCAAAGGATTCATCTAGAATGATCCTTTTTCGATTCCATTGTTTCCTAGAGAAAATATAATTTATTGAGGTTTCATTATTTTCATTTTCTTCTTTTTTATTATCGGAGATATCTTGATTTTCTCCTTTATTCTCACTTTCATTTTTAGTATCATTTGGTGCACTTTCTTGTTTTCTCAATTTTCTTGGTTTTAAATCTTTTGAACCAAGCGGCCTTCCACGCTTTCTTTGCACAACAATTTCATCACTTTTTGCCTTTTCATCCGGGATTTCTATTCGAGCAGGAGCATTTGCTGCTGGTATATGTGATCTAGTAACACTCTTAGTATCTATGAATGCATCAGGTAATTGGTTAGCAACACTTTGTAGATGAACAATTCGTTGTACTTCTTGTTCACATGATTTTGTTTTTGGGTCTAAATATTCTAAATGTGTTGCTTTTCAAATAAGTTTCATATTTCTTTTTTGCAAGTCCACATTCTCTCCCCCTAAGGATGGGAATATTGTCTCATTAAAGTGACAATCAGCAAATCTAGCTTGAAATTGATCACCAGTTAATGGTTCAAGATATCGAATGATCGACGGAGATTCAAAACCAACATATATTCCCATCCTTCTTTGTGGACCCATTTTTGTACGTTGAGGGGGAGCAATGGGCACATATACAGCGGATCCAAATATTTTCAAATGTGAAATATTAGGTTCATGACCCGCTATTAATTGCATTGGCGAATATTTATGATAAGTTGTAGGTCTTAGCCTAATCAGTGATGCAGCATGTAATATTGCATAACCCCAGGCCGATGATGGTAATTTTGATTTATCTTGCAATTAATTGCAATCTCTTAATTAATGACTCAGCAAGACCATTTTGCGTGTGAACATGTGGCACGGGGTGTTCCACTTTAATCCCAATTGACATGCAATAATCATTAAAAGTTTGGGATGTGAATTCACCAGCATTGTCCAATCGAATACTTTTTATTGTATAATCAGGAAAATGATTTTTCAATTTGATGATTTGTGCAAGTAGTTTTGCAAATGCATTGTTTCTACTTGATAGAAGGCTTACATGTGACCATCTTGTGGAAGCATCTATTAAGACCATGAAGTACCTAAAAGGTCCACATGGTGGATTAATTGGTCCATATATATCTCCTTGGATTCTTTCAAGAAATATAGGAGATTCAGATTCTTTCAAGAAATATAGGAGATTCAGTAGCAATCTTATTTACTGATGGTCTAGTAATAAATTTTCCAAGAGAACAAGAGGTGCATAAGAGCTCATTTGACTGGGGAATCTTAATATTTTTTAAGTGGATGCCCAACAGAATTTTCTATTATTTTATGCATCATCCCAGTGCCAGGATGACCTAAGCGGTCATGCCATAGAGTGAATAGCTCTTTATTGTCTAGTCTTATCATATTTATTTCAATCGGGCGTATGTGAGTGAGATACAATCCCGATGAATATGCAGGCATCCTTTCAAGGATAATTTTTGTGCCATTATTTTCTGTTGTAAGGCATAAGAATTCTTTCTCATCAATGGTTTTGGTTTCCATATGGTAACCATTTTGGCGTATTGCCTTGAAACTGATAAGATTTCTTCGAGATTTACTCGAGTATAATGCATCATTTATTATCAATTTTGTCCCCATAGGGAGTATGATGCATGCTTTTCCAGTGCCTTCAATTAATTTTGTTGTTCCTGATATTGTATTGACATTTGCCTGAAGTAATTTCAAGTCTGAAAAATATTCTCGATTTTTCAATATTGTATGTGTTGTTCCACTGTCCAGGAGGCAAAAGAAATTTTGATCCATTTACTGGCATTTCCATTTCTAAAATAAGAGAAAAGAAATTCATATTATTAATATAAAACCAGAATACTCAATACAAAACATAAGTAGGAAATAAAATAACAACTTCTCAAATTCAAAAAAAAAGGAAAAACAAGTTAGAGAAACGGAAAAATGCATCTAATCATTAAAAGAAATAATTATCTTCTTCTTGGGGATCAACTTTGTGGAGGTTCACATCCTCACTAAAGAAATCAGAGACATCTAGTGTGGGCCCAGATGTACTTGCTTCATTTACAAAATTTGCTTCTGCCCCCTTTCCCTTGTTTTTCTGGGAAGCTTGATATAAATCAACTAAATGTTTAGCGGTACGACAAGTTCGCCCCCAATGTCCGGTCATGCCACACCTATTACATGTGCTTTTTGTGTTTCTGGACTTGTTTAAAATTATCATTTTGGGGGGCAAATATATTTCTTTCATAAATATGGTCACGTCCGCGGCCACGAAAATGTCCGCGACCTCGACCACGACCACGACCATAGAAATTTCCTTGTTCAAAGGAATTCGTGCCGCTCTTTTCGTGATATCTTCCACGACCTCTGCCTCTTATGAAATAGTTCCCACGACCTCAATGTCAAAGATTTCTCTCAATCAAATTAGTCTCATTAAAGGGCAAAGTCCCTACAGGTCTCCTGTTGTGATTTTTCAATAATAATTCATTATTTTGTTCCGCAACAAGAAGTGTTTTCAGCAATTCATGATATTTCTTGAAATGTCTTTCACGATATTGTTGTTGTAACAAGATGCTATTTACGTGAAAGGTTGACAATGTTTTTTCTATCATTTCTTCATCTGTTATTATTTGTCCACAATAGACTAATTTTGGTTTTATCAGATGAAGGGCTGAATTATAATCACTAATTGATTTGAAATCTTGGAATCTTAACTCTCGCCATTCATCGATGGCCTTTGGGAGAAGTACACTTTTATTATGGCCAAATCTTTCATTTAGCTCTTCCCAGAGCAACTTTGGGTCCTCATAATTGGTGTACTCATGTTTGAGACTGTCGGCTAAATGATGTCTCAATATTGATGCTGCTTTTGCTTTATCTTCCTCAATTTTTATGGGATCTCGTTCAATGTCCTTTCCTTTGGCGGCAGGATTAAGTTCAATTATTGTGTATAATAAACTTTTTCCTTTTAAATATAATTTGACATCTGAAGCCCATTGTGTAAAATTGTTTCCTGTTAGTTCCAAGGCAATGAATTCTCTCTTTTTAAGATCAGCCATTATTTTTCTACAATTGAGAAAATGACAAATTATTAATGATTTTGTGTATCATTAGAGATATTGAAGCATATTAGTATCATCTCCCCCTGATTTAATATCTCAGATATAACAAGCATAATATGATCATACATAAAACAAAGTAGATAGTATTAATAGATAATAAAACAAAAAAAATTGCAAAAGAAAATTTATTTACATATTTATTTGTTTTATTACAAGATTTGATAATTTATTTTTGGATAATAAGGTAGAGCAGTAGCGCTACAAGTAATACGATTAAGCCCATAATGATAATGAATGCTTCTAGTATTTTACTTATATTGTCGGCAATTGGATTGTGATGGGAGTTTGGAGATGTACTGTTTGCCATGGATGGTTGAAGGAAGAAGAAGAAGAAATAATTTAGTGGGTAAAAAAAAATTTTTTTTTTTGTGTTTGGGATAAGGTGTGAGTGGTGGGTGTGTGTTTGGGACGGGTAGAAGACCCTATTTATAGAGGGTAAAAATACCAGTTTTATATTTAATCTCAAAGTTTAATAAATTATGGGTAATAAATTTAGATTATGAAGTAAAAAAAAATTTGGTTCAGGGTCGAACCCTTAACGTTTTACTTAAATTATAATTTTCGGACCACTCTGGCATTCATTCCAGGGTGATACTTTTTACAATTAAAAAGAGTTATATGTTAAGAGTATAATCTTTGTTTTGTAGAGCTAATTTAACTATGTGTGCTAATAATCTGTGTTATTAATAATATGTGTATATATTTATTTGTCTTCTTATTACATATATATATATACATTAAATTTTTATTTATTTTTTATTTATTTATTTATTTATTTATTTATTTTATGGGTTTATTAACTGATTATATACATATAAGTATATAAAAGTGTGATGTATATAATTTTATAGACTAAAGTAACCAAATGCATATGCACATAATATGACGATATGATCACATAAATAGAGATAAAACCGTCCATAAAGGCGATAACAATGTATTAGCCA
Source organism: Amaranthus cruentus (assembly GCA_019425755.1). NCBI lineage: Eukaryota > Viridiplantae > Streptophyta > Magnoliopsida > Caryophyllales > Amaranthaceae > Amaranthus > Amaranthus cruentus. The sequence goes on along the minus strand of CM033458.1, from coordinate 16,999,404 downwards.
GTCCATAAAGGCGGTCATCACAAAATAATACTAGCCAGTCCATATTGGCGGCTGATAAAGTAAAAAAAAAACGAACATAGAGATTAAACGACATTATTAAAGTATGTTATTTTATGGGTTATTAGTCTGGAAACGTTTACTACTAGTTCCTTCAGCTTCGTCATTTTTTCTTTTATTACTTTCTTGTGGTACTATAGGATCATTAGTAGGTTGGACTGGTGGGTTATCAGTAGGTTGTGATGGCTGATTAGTAGCTGGTGAATTATTTGCATTATTGGGACTTGGTATTGGGTTTTCATTTACGTGGGTATTATTTGGATTGTGTCGTCGTAGTTGGTTTGAACCACTACTAGCTGGGTTGGTAGTAACGGATATACAATTTTCTTCAAGAATAAAGTATAGAACGGTGTTACTGACACCTTGAATAATAATGTTGATACCGTTTGATTGTTGGTCCATATTGTGGCTAAAAAAATGTGTTACACTGTTTTGAGAAAAAAATATTACCTTCTTGAAATTTTTTTTTTTTTTTTTTGTGAGAGCGAAAAATGGTGCTGATAACGTGTTAAAAGGTAGAGAGAATATAAGGAGAAAAGTAGTGTAAGTAATTGATATCGATGTATTCCATATCTTTAGAATACAAGAGCAAAGCTTTTATAGACAACATTATAGTACTGTTCAAGTACTATAGAAAGAGATAGCATTGAGGTTTTCAATGCATCCAACTAAACAATACATTCACTTTTGTCTACTTCTAACACGCCAATAAATCTAGCAAATTTTTCTTTGAATTATATGTTGAGAGGAAGACAAGGTGATCATGTATTTAGGACTTTGTTTAGAGCATTAGCAATATTGTGTTTACTCATTTGCTCTTTGATTTTCTTTCTCTTTTTCTCTTTTTGCCATATTATTTTTTACTAATGTTTTCATTTATCCTTAACATATTTTTATCACTATTTTACAATAATGTGTTTTTTCAAAAATTATAAATTATAAATTATAAATTAGAAAAGTGGCATTAGAATTGTTCACATATGCACATTCATTGGCTAAAAATATTGTGCATCTTAAACAAATGGGTTCGCACTTATTTATGATAGCGCATCACAATAGTGTGCAACATCCATAACCCTCCAACTTGTTATGTGGGAATAAAGAGTCATCTAATGTGAATACTCTCAAAAGTGATATTTGCTCTCCAATTAATACAAAAGTTAATTTTACTTATAAAGTTCAAACCGTAAAATTTGGAAATACAAAAACTCATTCTCCTAAGTATTTTTATTGATGCAAAATTTATAAATGGATTGAATTGTTCTAACTTTTTAATGGAAGTAAAAGCAAGAAGGAAAAGTAGAAAGGATTTGTTCATTCAAATGTAAGTCTTGCCAAAATATTTTCCATCCCCTAAGCATGAAAAGGTGAGACTTAAAGACATGAGATTTGAAGTCTTGATCTCATTTCCTTCAAACAAGCATGAGTGATGAGACAAATGCATTGTCTCAAACTAATGGGTCGCTTGGATTGAGAGTAAATATTTAAGGGATAATAAAAGTCAAAGTAGGAATTTAAGGTTAGTTAGGTAGATGATTAAAAGAATTTGATTGTTGGAGAGGTCAGAGGTGGAAAAATGAATTAGAAGATAGAAAAAATAGAGAAAATAGCAATAAGTTCCCTTATTTTAGGGTATAAATTTACCCTAGGGGGAGGTGGAGGAATTCTTTACCTCCAAATGAGTGAAATCAAACTCTTTCTATTCATATTTTTTAATCTCTCCTATTCTACCTCTATTACAATTATTTCAATAACTTCATTTGCATATCTAATTACCTTTGTTACATTAGTTTGACTTTTTTTACTACCTTAAATATTTACTCTCAATCCAAGCGACCCCTAAGTGTCACTTCCTCTTCATTGGAAAATGAAAATGGGATTTTGGAGACTTATATGTGAAATTTAATTGTAAATTAGGGTTAACATTTGATGAAATTTTAGTTTACAAAATTCTCAATAGTTTATAATTTGAAGATTTTGGAGACTTAATTATCAAAAGTTTGGAGATTTCTCTTTATAATAATTCGAATTTTTAGTTTATTTCGTTATAAAATTATGTAAAATTGACACCCTAATCCTTTACAATTATATTTTGACTTCGATATATAGATTTTTTTAGATCTACTCAACACACTCGATCCTTGCCTATTCAACACAATCGATCAGACCAAGGTGGAGCAACTTCTCAAGATGTTAGTTAGGTTGGGTAAGGCATGAGTTTTACGACAAATTCTTGTATAAGACGCTCTCACCATAAAGCATGCAATCTACCTTGCTACTTATTGTTTCTTTTCTAAGGAAATTTGATCCATTAACAAGTGTTCCTTTATCAAAGATTACAAGCTTGACCCATTTGAAATAGTATTAGTCATGGGCTACCACCCTATTGAATACATCTAGTTTTCACCACGTCGAACAAGCACCATCTTTTAAATACAATCACCACAGGGACATTAATACAATCATCAAAGTCCATATAAAATGCATTTTTAAACTACTAAAATTACATACCAAAGTAACTAGCAACACAATTGTAATATGCAGTAACTAAACAACATAATACATTTCAATAGTACAATTTCAACATTAAACACTCTTTTAAGTGGCCATACACCCAACACCAAAACGTGCCTTAGGAAACACAAGAAAAAGACAACTACAAACAATCCCTACCATCAAAGGAAAACTTTCCATGGCTTCCTCCATCTCTTTACCATGACCCGGAAGAAGACAGTTAGTAACCCGATGATCCGATAATGCAATCGCCATAAACACCATAACAGACATCATAGCATGTACAAAATCAGCAAAATGGATGTTATACTTGTCATCTTTCGGAACCTCTACATCCAAACCCGTTTTGAAAACTGCCAACCCATTTCGAGTCACAAACCCATAGTACACCTTCCCATCAGGAGTCCGAAAACTATCTGTAAAATGGAAGAAGAAACATGAAAGAGCACAAAGTACAAGGAGGATGGAAGTCATAATAGTGGCAACAGAACTGCATTCACCAACACCATATATTGATGGAAGTACCATCTCAAAAGTTAAGAGGGTCCCAGTTGGGAGGAAATGGGCTAACATCGAGGTTTTCGAGAGGGTTCCTTGGACCGACTTTGCGACAGCAGCCCGCCTTTTCTTAGGTGCAACAGGTTGTGTGGCTGGATCTGATGGAGGAGGAGGGGTTGATGATGGTAGTGTAGGGTCTAAAGAAGGAGAAGCAGTGTAAATTCTGATGCCAAATTCTGGTTGTTCAGTTATTTGCTCCATTTGATATCTTTAATGGAGAAAGTAAGGTTTTTTTTTTTTTCTAGAGGGAACCTTTTCACTGATGAAATGAAATTATGAATTTAAGTTTATTTTGTTTGAGAACTAGCAACTGGGTTTAAAATAATGTCAAGGAAAGAAATATAAAATTACCCTCATCAAAACAGTTATAACAGTTATCAAAATATAAAAAAGTTATTAACTGCCATTACTTTTTCATTTTTCAAAAATTCAAAACGGTTATAATTGTTTCCTCTTAATTCACTTAATTTTATCATATATACTTTTTAAAAAGTGACAGCTTCAAAAATGATTATTTGTACTACAGAAAATGCAAGATAGGTTGATAACCCAATAAAAATATTTAACTGCTAGCATCTGCATAATCCCATTTTTAAAAGTGAGCATATGTAAATGAGTAAGGAAAAGTTTATTAATGTATTCATATCATATACTATAGTTTAGGAAAAATTGAGTGATCATAAGAAAGATTTTTGGAAAAGAATGTTTAAAATTCATTATAATATTTCAGGGTTTTGAAGAAGTAAATTTACGGGATATTGTAACATAATTCGTCAGTTAATTCGCTTTTCGAATTGGGTATTCGCTCAAAATAAACCTAAAATAGCCCAAAACCGATCATAATTCGCTTTTTTTACTCACATCTTGCAAGGAGATTAGTGAATCATGCGACAGTAATACAGGGAGTTGCTAGCGTACCTGCAAATACTGTCTATCTGGGCAAGAAACCATGGTGAGAGAGGGCAATTTCGAATGCTTTCACTCTTTCGCCACTAACACAACCATTGCGATCGTAGGATGATATTTCATGGATGCTCAGGTCCATTGCTGCCTTAACCAGTTCTTCACCAACTACTTGTGCTGCCTCCTGAAAACAGGGTGTCAATATTCATTAACAATTTCTTCCAAGTTGAGGCCTGCATAATGTTTAATAAAACAAATTCACTTGAGTAAAACATCTTATAAGTGCATTACATCACTTCGTTTCAATAGTTATATTCGTATTTATATTTTATTTCAATATTTAACTTTATTACTTAAATAATTTAGTGTTATAGTTTACTTACCATAATATAGATTGATGCATCAGTAATATACAGTGTATAATTAGGTGATTCTTACCGCTGTGTTCATTTCAGGATCACTTCGAACAGATTTCTGCAATGTACTTCCATAAAATAAACACGTTTTGTTCATATCATCAACAAGCATTGCATACAACTGTCTGTCTGAGCAGAATACTGAAAGTCTGGGTTTGGTTGGTGTACCATTATACTGCAAAAAGGAAGGATATATTTTTAGAGAGAATGCAACCACAGACCATTCAAAAGCCATCGAAATAATGTAGATTGAAGCCCTGAGATATATAGTTGCTTTCCACATTTTAGGTTCACAGACTTGTCAAAAGCCAATGGAAATCATGGTCAATCTCAAACATGTATTCAGTAGAATGATCATCTCAGTTTCTCTGATGTTATAGTGTCAACATACTGTAGTTTGTCCAAAGAAAAGCTTTTCAAAAACTGGCACTAGTTAATACCTTTTTACGCAGTCTTCTGTTTCGGATTTCGGCATTTTCAGTCCGCGAATTTCCCCTTTTCCTAAATTTTGCTTCTACGACCAATGGCTTCCAGGCAAGTCCTGTAGTGAGAAAATTAAACTGGGTTTTAAAACAGAAAATTCTGCACTTCCTACAAGTACTTGAAATTTACCTCTATATTGCATTGGAAGCAAGTGATGTTTGAATGGATTCTTTTGATTGTTCTTGATAAAACAACAATCCAAATAGAGTATTGGGTTGACATTCAAAAGAGCCATATCTGGGGTCTGCTGATAATCCCTCAGTCTATACAAGCATCTGATCACCAATCACCAGAAATCAATCCAATTCTACCCAACCCAACTTCCTAATCAAATGAACACAGCATTCAGTCATAAGCAATTTCCAACAAAAAACACAAATCTTTCCTTAGTTCATATTATGTAATAACTCAATCAAAATTTACACTAATGGTTAAGGCTCAATGATGTATTATATACACTATCATGCTCGTTTATACGCGAGTCATTTGGACTAGAAGTGTGTGCAACACAATCTCCCATGATAACTACCGCCAAATATTTCACTTTAAATAAGTGAACATAGATTTGAACCGTGATTTCTTGTCAAGATGGCTTTTGATACATGTCAAGCAATCTCGACTAAAAGCTTAAACTTAAATCAACAGTGTATCATATGCAACAAAACAAAGGGCAAAGTCCTAAGAAGCATTTTGACAAACAGTTGGTGTGCGTACCACAAAAAATCATTTTTCACTAACATAAACCTAAATTCATTTTTTTACAATTAGATTGCCTAAAATCTGAAAACAAAGAGAGTTTAATTTCGTATAGAATCAAAAATCGAGATTAATGTTATCAGTAAGGGATTATCTGATTATCTATATAAGTAGAGAGTACCAAGGATTAGGAATAAGCTTATGAGCAGACCTTCAATGGATTGGTTCATGGATAACAGCAATCATAAGCTCATAACGGATCCATCTGGTTTCTTCAATAATGATCTCTTTGATTCGTGATTTCGTTTTTTCCCGCCACTTAGTTCTCACCGTTAGGTGCTAGCAACTCGAAGTTGATAATTCAGAGATGGTCTATGACTACGAGTCTATGACTATTCATAACGGTATATTTTGTTATTATTTTTAATCATCACAAGGATAAAATTTTGTAATTACCACTTAAAAGAATTTTTTTCACTAATTGAATATCCATCTTTATTTTTTTATTATTTAAGTGCGCGCAATCTTTTTTGCTTTCTTCTTAAAGGGATATGTGTATGTATGATTGTCTCTCATTTATCTTTCTATTTCGAATACCAACCTGTGTAAGATACTGATTTAATGACTATGAATTGTCGATTAGTGCAATTACTACTCAAAGTTATTCATTTCTTATAAGTGTGTGGACAAGCATTTTCAATTTTCTAAAATATCGATATTCGATAATATCTTACACCGCTTCTAACTATATCTAACATGTGATATAATAAAAGTATAAAGAGGTGAACACTTTCTAAAATAATTAATGTGGGACATTCATATTTGTTTCCACTTGCAAAACATCAATATTATATTACATAGTCACTGTATTCTTAATGACTACTTACATTATCTTTAATGTTTATTTACTGTATCTTTAATGTCTACTTTCAATATCTTAAATGTCTACTTACATCATTCTTAATGTCTACTTACAATATTTCAAAAAATATATAATGAGTCGGTCCAATTAGAAATGGTCTCTTAATATTTCAAAAAATATATAGTATGATATGATTACATCATTTGATTTTTCTCGAAATGTTTAAATTATCTTGTAGTATATTTAATGTTTATTTAATTAGGTAGCTTGGTGGCGACTTAATTGTTATTCTAATGTGTTAGGTCATGAATATGAGGAAGGCTTGCAAACGTTATAAGAATTGTATGATTAGGTTAATATAATTGCAAAAAATCCTTCGATTCATTTCACACACACCTCACATAAAAAATAACACTTGTGTCTTTTGTGACGTTGAGTTCATGTTCATGGATGGTACATAGGACACTAAGAACAATTACATGATCTTAATCGTATCGCCGGACCGACTACAAATAATATGTTATTTTCTATTTAATACTTATTTTTAATTGTATGTTTATAATTATAGTGCTTCGATAATGTCATGATGACTTGTATTTTGTGTTCAGACATGTAATTTTATTAACTTTTGACATGAAGGTCAAAATATTGAATATAGTATATTAAAGAGGTGGAAATTTAGGATATTTTAAAATAAAAGAGAAAATATAGAGAGAAAATATGGCGGAATGAAGCCTAATTTTAAGAAAAAGATGGGGATCATATGAGACCATATGAGAGCACAAAGATATAAAGTAAAATAAATATAATCTAATAATAATTGTGTAAATAATTAGATCTGATAAAAAGACAAAAAAAATATAATGAGAGTTATAGACCATGCTTTTGACTTTAATCAAACAATTTGAGTAGAATTTTTTGTTATTCATTTTTTTTCCTAAATAATAATATTCTATATTAGTGTTAATGTTTATAATATGTGTAATTCCTCCCATAATGAAGTTTTTACTCTTAAATATGTGTTTTTATCACAATTTTCTAATACCACATAACACCATTTATCTAAATAATAATGGATTGAGTACATAACTTGTGAAACAATAATAACGTAAATAAGACAAGCATGGTCAAAAGCCTTATTAAGTAATTTTCTTTGCTTAATTAAATTATTTCTTAAATTTTTATTATTATTTTCACCTTTTGATACTAACCAAGCCAATGCAATTATCCAGTGTTCCATTTAACTTGCACCATCATTAAATTATTACGCCTATTCAAGGGCGAATTTAGACCATAGCAATGGTCTTGGCAGAGTTGGTTATACAGCTTATCTTTCACCCAGTCGACCAGTGTTTGAACTCCTTATAATGCAAAGATTTTTTTAACTTGAATTCATTGACATTATTTGAATTTTTTCTGGATTCGCCACTGCTCCTATTACATAAATAATTGCAATTTTGGTAGAAATTCTCTAATGCTATGTTTGAGAATGATATTTTCATTTGAAAATCTTAAATTGACTAAAAATTTAAGGAAAATTACCTAGAATAATCCAACCTATACATGATTTTCCAACAATAATCCCACCTATTGATTAATCATGAATAATCACAACTTTAAAGGATATTTTCCTAGAGTAAACCCGGTGACAGGATGACTTGCTATAGCAAATTCAAAAAAAAATTATGATTTTTTTTATTATATAGAATTTTTTATGTAAATTTTTTAAATTTTTCTCTAATTTTAAATTAATTTTCAATTCATTTTTTGGGTGAATCTATACTATATACTAAATACGTTCTTCAATAGGGCACATGTCGCTCTCACATTCATTGTTTCCCCTCCAAAATTCTTCAGTTAGCTAAATTGGGTAAATAGAATAATTAAGCTTGAATGCCCTATTATTTAAATCAATTGATGTTTCAAATGGCAATAAAATTCTTCATTCTTAATTATAGCAATAAAATATTATTAAATAGAAAGTTTCTTCCTTCTGTAACATCTATTTATCTACACTAATAAAATATTATTAAATTGGGTAAGTAGAATAAAATTCTTCATTTTTTAATTATAGCAATAAAATAAAAGTATGATTATAATTGTTCACCGGAATAAAGTTTTGGTTGGAAATCTCATAGATGTATGCAATAGTTTAAGCATCCTATATTCAATATGAGTTTAGTTACATTTATTTATCGGTAACTTTTCCACTACTTATAGATATTTAGAATAGTAGAATCCAACTCATTAACAAAAATATATTTTATTTATCTATTAAAAGTAGGTAGTTTATCTGGTGTCAAGTAAGTTTTTTCCATAAAAATTGAAATATTATCAATTATGATCACAAGATATATATTAACATTTATTTTTGAACAGACAAGATATTAACAATTAGTACTGTAATAAATGGTACAATTATCTAATATCAAAATTATATAAATGTTATATGGGGTCTTCTAAAAAACAAATAAGAAGAAAATTGGTATTTTATACCTCTATAAATAAAGTAAAAAAAGAACAATATAATATCATTATTCTTCACAAGGTCTCTTATTTCTCTGTTAGTGCTTCATAAGAAATCACAAACATGTATATATTATCTATTATTTTGAAAGAGAATCCATAAAATAAATTTATAATCTATAAATTATTTCAATAAGTGATTCAAATAAATAAATATGAATTTTTTCATATAAAAATCACGGGCCATATAAATTAGAACATGGCCACTATAAAACCAAATGCGTGTCCCATATTATTTACTTTAAATTGTTAAGTTTATCGCTTAAATATCTTTTTTCATTCTTAATTTATAGTGGTAAATATTGATCATTCTACAAGTTCATTAAAAATAATTCAAGCCCAAATTTTTAGAGTTTTAAAATTTGAAATAATTAATGTAATGCAATGACTAATTAATTTTCTCTCACACATCAAATATTATTTTCTCTATATTTATTATGTTTATCAAATATCAGAATAATTTAAAGTAATTTTATTTATATTTAAGAGATCATTTATATATTTTTTGATTATCCGTGCTTGGCACGGGATTCAAGCTAGTTACCTACTATAGCAGGTCATCGGGTTACCCAAGTTAACTCTAAGAAAATACCCCTTAAAATTGGGATTATTCATGGTTAATCAATAGGTGGGATTATTATAGGTAAATCGTAAAAAAGTTGAATTATTCTAGGTAATTTTTCCAAAAATTTAATGTTTTGCAATAGAAAAATATAAATTTGAATGAGTCATTTTCACCATTATTTTAAAAATACGTAAAGCTGAGAATTTAAAAATGAGTGAATGACTTATCAAACCTTGTCTACTTCTTGCATGTTACATTGTAGATTTATAAAAGTTTACGCTACAAAATCATTCTCATTACGACCAATTAGTACCAACAACCAAACGAGTCGTATATGAAATGCTATTAATACTTCAACAATGTAACTATGTAAGTCTCTTCACCCTTCAAACTGCATTCTAAACATGATTGTACATTTGTACTCACAAGATTCTCAAATACTAAAAACAGAGTAGCCAACCAAATCACTTGCTATAAAAGGTCTTTAAAAACACATTTTCAGTGTTAAATATTTACAATATCACATCAAAAGGGGACTAATTCTCTCTAAATCAATCAGATTGGTGCCAAAGAAATTATGTTTGAACCAAAAATAAAACCATCTCTGCCAAATTGGTGTCAAAGAAACTAGTAAGCTCAAGTATCCCCCACAATGTAAAAATGCGGTAACAATCGCGATCGTGGTAACAGAAAGATGAAGCAATAACGAGAAGGGCCCGGTTATCATAACGCCTAAATATCGGTCGAAATCAAAAAAATATCCCTTAATACGACCTAAAATGCAGTTTTTTTTACACCTTTACAACGCAGGAAATATCGGTTTGTTTAGTTTGAAAGCCTTTATAACGCTGCCGATAAAAAATCGAACAAGAAACTATGGTTGCTTTGAAGCATATAGCATATATAGCGTATATGAATGGAAACAAAGACATGTTTTGGATACAAAAACCAGTTATCGAAGAAGAAATTTTAGCACCCTTGAATCCATACATTAACCTAATTTCGATCCCTTCACACTACCCGCAAACCACCAAGCATATATGAACGGAAAAGAAGGGATACCCCTCGCCATTTCTAAGGGAATAGAACGAAAAACACATTTCTAAAAGAATCTCGAATTGTTTGTATGGACTCGAACAAAATTCTTCAGACTTGCATCGTCACTTACTTGAAAGTTGCATCTGAAGGTGTTGATTTTCCTCTAAAAGATGGTCGTACTCAAGGAGCAAATCAGCCGATTGTTTCTGGAGGGCAACTACGTGAGCCGCCTCTGTCTCGATCTTCTTGTCTTTCTCTTGTGATTCCACCTTTAGAACCTTTATTTCGTTTGCTAATTTTGATTGTTGCTTTTGTAGAGCTGTCAATTCTTTCGAGACTTGATCTTCCTTTTCCTTGAGCTGCTCGTTTTCCTTCTCGAGCTTCTCGACTTCTTCTTTAGATGTTGCAACCTTGCTTCTAATGTTGATGAGCTTGCGGAGATAATGGTGCATACGGTCAATCAAGAAGCCGAGAAATAAAGTGAATCCTGTAAAGAAAAGCAATGTTTATCAACAATTGTCGAATTTCGAAAATGCTAGGAATCAGAACGTCAAAATCGTAAGATATAGAACACTCGGAAATTGGATGTGAGCTCTAATGAGCATTGTGAACATATAAAAACGGCCTAACTCTCATAGCCAACCAAAAGAACACAACAAACGAAATCCATAGAAAAAAATACAAGCTAAATCGAGTGTATACTCCAAGGTTCCATACAAGGGGGGTATCTTTGAGTAACGTAAAGAGATTAAATAATAATAGTACCAAGGAAGAGCAGGAAGCAAAGACTGCGACAAATTTCACCCACTGCCAACTTCGAAAAAATACTTATGGAAAAAATACTTATGGACTATAGTTGATCGACATCAAGTCATTTCTACACGAGACTTGTTGAACAACAAACTAATTGGATCATTGAATAATAAACTAAACTTACGCAAAAAGTCGAATAGGGTAGAATCAATGAGAAAAGAGAGGATGGGCAAAGCGTGCAGTCAAGCGATTCTACACAGTAATATGTTACAATATGTTTTCTTATCTTGTTGCCATACTTGCGGTAGAAGTAGTAATTTGTTTAATCAATGTCATAATTAATCCAGCGACTAATTAGTTCCCTAGTTTTCGATTAACCTTAGATCTTGTAGGGACTAAGTAGCCAAGTATAAGAATTGAACTCAAGTCACACTCCCAGCTTCCTCCAACCTAACTTGTTTCATATGTCATCTAACCTGTTAAAAAGAGACTCTAAACAATTACATAACATAGTCTACTTTACTTGTTCAACCATTTGAGCGAAATCTAACCATTATTTCACATTTAACATCACTCATCCAAACAAATAGAAAACATGGGATATCAATGGGGAGAGCTGCATTGATAAAAGATGGCTCAATTCGAAAAACTAGTGTTCGTGTTTGTTGGTTTACCATATTTGGATGGAAAGGAGCACAAAATACTGCAGAGGAAGATTACTATGCCCGAGACTTGTTAACGCAGCTAAGTTTGAGGTAAAACTAGAACTGTATCATAGATTATGATTTTTTAGCGTGCCAAATACTAAAGAGGGACATAAATTGGTGTGTGCCCCCACCCCCTACTTTCCGGTAAAACAGTTGGATAGTTGGATGAAGATTGAGGACTCCTTAGAAGATACATTATCCTCTCAATTACATTCTCCTTAGAAGCTTGATACTTGTTGTAGGCTTGTAATCACTTTCCTTTTGTGATATTTCCCCCACAAAGGTAATTGAGTTTAAACTTGGAAATTCACAACGAGATACAAACAACACAACACAGCCTTAATACTTGGGGCATGTCACTTAACAACAAAGTGATTAGAGAATTATAAGATTTGGAAGCTCTTAACAAAAGTTAATTACTCTCTTGAAAGAACACTAGTAAATGAGAAGAGTAAAAATGAGAATTCGGAATTTTTGGTGTAGTTTTCTCTCATCCTCAAGCCTCTATTTTATACTACTAAGAGTACACCAAAGAGTCATGGCACAATGATCACCATTGATGACCAAAATTGATGGCCTTCAATCAAAACTATTAAACTATGGTATTCATGAACATTATTCTCCTTCATTATGTCTTTGTAACTTCAGAATTGAAGTGGAATAAGTAAGAGAATCCAATGCAATCAACTCAAAGAAAACCTAATGACTCAACGGTCATATTAGAGCCAAAAACCGAGTCGGCTCTTGCTCCCAAGACCAGGAAAGCCGATTCGGCTTTTCCTGCTGGACAAATTGATGTTCCAGAACTTAAAGGCGAGTCGGCTTTTAAGCTCCACACAACGAAAGCCGAGTCCGCTTTTCTTGCTGACTTGGCTTTCCAACTTTCATTTTGCCCTATCCTTTGAACTTCTTTTGGACATTATATTTTAATACATAATGTCCCACTACTTTAGTAGTATTTAGTAATTATAAACTTAGGATTATTAGACACTAACTATTCAACACATTATAATTCAGAAACATATAGTTACAAAACTAAGGCTCCATCTGGAATGGTCAAAATTGGTTTGTAATGTACTAAAGGGTGAGAGCCACTCTTAGGCGCTAGGCCCAGCATCAGGCACTCCCTTCATGTGCCTCTAACTCAAGAGGCACAAGACAACATACACTTTCCACAAAGAAAACCCTCCCGATCACTCCTGAATGCATCTGCCACTCCTACGGTTCTTCTTGTGTCTCTCGTCAACACTTCGCCACAGCTTATAAAAGTAGTCTCCAGTACTGTGTATGGCGTACATAAGGTGTGCTTTTAGAAACCAAATTTAAAAACAACACTCGGAGCACCAATTAGCTAGTAGAATAATTTGGTGAAATTTTCCAAATCGCTACAATTTTACCATTCCAACCCATGTTTCAATAGTAAACTTGAAAAGTTACTTATTTGCCAAACATTTTACACATTGATATTCACACAATCTACAGAAACATCCTAACCCAATCTACTCCCTTTACCCCATTGGGTTACCCTAGCACATTTTGATAAATTTTTCAATGGACTTGTACACAAGACCCGCATAAGAGGAGAATTGGCTGCACATAAACCCGAAGAGATTTCATCCTAAAACCAATTGGTTATAGGATTAGCCCGTCAAGCTTATATGCTAGTCAACCTCTTTCTAATTCTTCGATATGAGATCACATGTGGGTTATTTTTCCAACACATTTCACTATGTAGTTTCAGTAGTAAACTTGACAAATTACTAATATACTGATCATTTTTAACAAATTGATATCCACACAATCTATAGAAACATCCTAACCCCATATACTCCCTCCACCCCAGGGTTACCCTAGCATATGTCACTATGCAGTTTCAGTAGTAAACTTACCAAATTACTAATATATTATACTTGTTACACATTGATATCCTCATAATCTATTCAAGCACCCTAACCTCATGTACTCCCTCCAACCCATTGGGTTTGCCCTAGCACATTACACTATGTAAGAAAGATTTCATATAGAAAGGGAAAATACAAAGGGATAAAAAGAATACTAGACGGCAAAAATATCTTTAGTCATTCTTCCTATATAAAGATTATACTACTTCCTATTCAACCTATTTCCCATTTGTTTTTTCACATTTGTCGAGACAACATTTTAACCTTCTATATCTCTAATTGTTTCTAATTAAAAATTATAAAAATTAGATATTAGTGAAAAAAAAAATCAATGGGACTAATGGGTAGAATAAGAGGGGGTACAATATTATCCAACTTTCACTTCAGTTAAGTGCCACTCCTGCCATTTTACGGGGCCTAGGCAAATTGAAAGATATGGGTCTCCCCTATGATTCTATGAAGGGTCGAAAATGAACTTAAACAGGTGTTAGGCCATAGACAAATGACTACCTTGCCTATGGTCGGAAATGGCCTTGTTTCAGAAACAAACCAAATAACAAATCAAATTAGAGGAGATCCTCTTGTTACCCAAAATACTAAGAATCCACACACAATCCAAATGCCTAATTATATGACCTCTCACTATACCCAAAAGTGAACATTTCACAATGCTTAGGATCAAAACATAAAACCAAAGAAATGAACCAAAAGCAGCCAAAAACAAATCAATTGATCACCAAAAAGAGAAATTTTTAAGGCCATACCCATAAGTGAAGCCTCAAGCAAGTGGGTCCTCCAAAGGACTTGATCCATGGGTGACATAGTACCAAGTTTAGCACCTTTATTCTGGATCTTGAAAATGCTCATAACACTTGAAGCCAAAATAACAGACATTGTACCAGCAATTGTTTTAACAGTTGCTGGACCTTTCCCCATTTTCACTTGATCCAAGCACTTCATTACCAACTCTCTTAATGGTCCAATCTTCACCAACATAAGAAATGCCACAGCACCCTCCATAAACAGAACTACAAACAACAACTGAATCATCTTTTTCTTCTATTAATATTTCTTTCAAAATCAACCTTCATGTAAATGTAAGTGTAAAGGCCCAACTTGGAGCCAAAAGAACAAAAACAATGAAAACCCCAATTCAAAAAACCTATTTTTTTTCCTAAAATCATTAGCTAAATCATAAAAGTTTTAGGGTTTTTCAACAAACCCATCAAGCAGAAAAAATGTAAAACTTCCCCAATTCATCTAAAGAAATAAATGGGTTTATAAAATAATTTCTATTTTAAGTTAATCTTTACAAAAAGAAGCTGCTAACTAAAACCCTTTAAAACATAAAGCAGGGTTTGAGTTAAGACAGTAGATCTGTGAAATTTGGAATTTTCAGCAAAGATGAACTATTTCTAAAGCTAATTTAGTTGGATTTATGTTAAAATAAGCTGTTTTGGTGGATTAGTAGAAGCTTTAGCTTCTGGGGTTTCCCTCTTTTCTTCAATAAAGGGAGAAAGAGATGAAAAAGGACAAAGGGTTTTAGTAAAAAGCAAGAGAGTAAGAGTAGGAAAGGGAATAGTAGAGTTAATTACAAGGAAGGGGAGAATCAAGCACAAGAAAGTAAGAATGGGGTTTAAATGGGTGCAAGAAAATGGATGCCATGCCAATGACTGAGTGTCAGAAAGAGAGTGAAATTATAAAGGGATTGGCTGCTGCTTTGGAGTTTGGTTTGGGCTAGGCAAGCTCTAGACGGTAATGTTGGTTGTTTTTGTTGGCTTTTAAGCTAGCTTAAAAAACTAGCTGTTTGTGGAGATACTTGGTAAATTTAAATATTGGTTGTTGGTTGTTTATTAGAGAAAAAGTGGGCCAACAAGTCAAAAGTCAACCCAAAAAGCTAGATAGAGCAACTTTTTCATTTTAGCTTAAAAGCCAGCTTTTCAGCTACTTCAAAAGCCTTTTACCAAACACTTTTTTGGCTGTTTGACCAACCAACAAGCCAAAAGTCAAAAGCCAACCAAAAAGCTAAGCCAAAAGCCAATTGCCAAACACCCCAAATTTATCCCTTTCCTTAGCAAAAATAGGTAAAAGATTAACCTTGTGTAGAATAAATGTTATATTGATTCTTTATCCGTAGACGAGTTAAAGATAGATTGCTTTTTAGAAGCAATTTTACTTAAAAAATTGATAGAAAGTATTTAACATAAACTTAATTTTTTACAATGTGTCACCAAATGATAAATGGTAAATCATGTTTACAAATAGGATGAATTATCAACTACAACTTTAAAGTTTAGAAATAAACAGCCTTGAAGTTTTTTTAACAAACAAAAACCTTCAAATTATCAAACACGACATCGATACAGCCACTTCACCGGATGACCTGTAAAATTACCTTAGTTGTGTTATGGTAGACCTCTGATGGGGTTTTAATGGTAATGATGATGGTGGTGATGGGGTTGAGGGGTGGGGAAGGGGGAATGGTGGTGATTGAAAAAAGGTATAAAGAGGTTGGAGAAGAAGACTTAATTGGAGATAATTGAGTATGTTAGATTAATAAAATTAATTGAAAGTCAAAGGTTATTTACCCCTATCAAATGTCATTTAGTAGCTCATCAGGTTAAGTGGTTGTATCGCTGTTGTGTTTGGTAACTTGAAGACTGTTTTTTGTAAAAAAAAAAAAAACCTTTGCGGCCATTTATTTAAAAATGACTAAACTTCAAATCTATAATTGGTAATTTTTTTTTGAAGATCTATAATTGATAATTGATCCTTAAAAATATATAAAAATATTCAAATAAAGTTCAACTACATTGTATAGCGTTAATCAATAGGAATATTTATTACGGAGCAACCAATATCCTTAGTTTTGTAGTAATTCCTAATTCAATAACAATTAATTCTTTTTTTGTTTTTATGTTTAGTCAAAAATTTCACAATTAAATGTCATTAACTCATTACCGTGCATCTCATTGTGAGTATCTAGGAAACTGATGAAAAGTATTCCCTTAATCCTTCAACCCAATTTCCTATTTAATTGGTCGATTCACATTTGCTCAATTTTATTTTTGACTATAATATTTATTATTTACACAAATTCTTACTTGAAACCGTCTATACAATTGACTTCTCAAGTTTTGGGAGTTGGGACAGACCCAATTGATAAATTAAAAAAAAAAAACTGATTAGTGGTTTTGTAAGTTAAAAGGGAGATATGGGCTGAGCTCTTGAGAGACGTCTATAGTATAGACGGTCTCTCAAGAGAGGGTATGTAATATTTATTATTAAAATTTTCATATATTTAACTGCCTTTTATTCTATTAATATACTAGATTAGATAATGCCCGTGTGATGCCCAACTTTTTAAATTTTCTGACATATTTGTTTAAACTAAAATTTTAAAATTTTAACAAATAAATTTTACATTATAGTTATATTTCATTTCACTCTGAACCGTTCTATATTTACGTTGTATGATATTTTGTATTGTGCACGCTAGTGATTGTGAAAATTTAGTTTACGACAAATAAATCACAACAAAAGACAAAAAGTATATTATGCTTTAGCCATCTCAAAATATCCAATATATCAAATAATACTCGTGTAATAAATAAAATTGAAAAGATTATATAAATAATTGAAAAAAATGAAATAAAATAAGTATAAATTAAATAATGTGACCTAGAATGTAAAAATAATAATTAGATTCTAGTAAGTCAAACATATGAAAATAATTTATAGGAGTAATAACATTGACATTAACATTTTAATCTAAATTTTGAGGAAAAATTTTTATCGAGGAAATAACACTTAACCAATTTCTTAAAATGATGATGTCAGCTATGTTATTGTTTTAGTAATAGTTATAGATTATAGATAGATTTTAAGTTTTTTCACTATTTATTTTTCTTAATTTCCTTATTAAATACCTAAGGGGCAAAGTAGGTGAACGGTGGAAAACGTGTTCAAAACGGACCATGATTCTATAATCACCCCATTTTATTATTGAACTCAATTTGACTAGACTTAAAAATGAATTTACAATTCTATAAAAATCAATGTGAACAAAAAACCTAATTTTTAACCGATCCAAAACACCTAATCTAAAATCAATCGAATAACCCGAATATATATTCTAAGTGGAACAAAAGGAGTAGAAATCATAAACTAATAATTCATGGTACGGGCATTGTCCTGTAGAGTGTAGGGTGTAGGCACCCAATGTTTATGAAATGGTCGTTGTATTTGCCAGAAAGACTTAGAATGACTTTTGATGTCCACACAAAAACAATGCGGAATTGTCAAATGATTTTATGTTTGTCCGCTTGAGATTACTACTGATAATAATATATTATAAAGAAAAATATTACTATAACTATCAATTTCAAAAGTCGAAACAATAAGTTGTATACTTTCTTGATTTTTTTATTTTTCTCGTTTACTTTTTTGACAATTTTCAAAGTAAATTTTAAGTCTCAATATCTCTTAGAGCATCATAAGAAATTACAAATAATATAAAATCAATAAGTATAAATTAATACAAATCTTAGGAGATCTCTAATACATAGATTTTATCGTCCATACATATACTTTCTTCGTTCCAATTTACTTGCAATATTTGTTTTTTCATGCAGTCTAATGCATTAATTTAATTCTTAATATCTCTTGTTATATATGATAAAAATATATAAAAATTTAATATTAATAATCTTTGCAATGAGGCAAACTAAAAAATATTTCACTTGGCTATATTTTTATCTATAAATTAAAAATTAATCATACATTAAGAGTGATGAATAAATAATATTATTCATTAGTGTTAATATTGTAACTAATACGGAATGAAAGAAGTATCTCAGAAACCTTAATTAAATTTCTCTATTTTTAAATTAAAATATTTTAAACGGAAAAAACATTAGATTAAGAGACTATCATACAATTGTCTTGCCAAGTCAATGCTTTCAACCTTCTTTAAAATATTAAATAACCCCATTTGCACAATTTATGCCTACACCCTCACCCTTCTTCTTCTCTTCTCCAACTCAATAATTCTTCTTCTCTTCAAATACTCACCTAATATTTCTCTATTTTCTTACCTTTCTCTTTCTTAATTTGTATTATTCTCCATAATTTCTTCAAGTTTCCATTTGAAAGTTTGCTGCTTTAATGGCTGCTGTAAGTTTCTTATCCATTTTTTCATTACTTTGACCTTTTCAAACTAACAATTTATCTTGGGTTTTTTGTTTTTTTTTGTTTGTTTTTCTGGGTTTTCTGTGTTTGATCATTTCTAATTGATGCAAATACATGAAAGTCTATTCCTTTATTCATATGACAGTAAGCTGCTCTGTTCATAATTTAGTAACTGATTTGGGTTTAAATTTGCTTGCAATTTTTGTACTTTGTTAGTTATTATGGAATTTGCATCATTTTGTAGATGAGATTGATATTTTTCTGAAAGTTTGTGGCTAAAATGTCATGATATAAAATAGTCAAAGCTTTTGTTTTTTGCACCATATTCTAATTTCTATGATCTAATTATGTTGCAGATAGGTCCCTTATTTCAATAGCCAAAGATTTATACTTGTTTTGGTTTAGGATTATGATTGAATATTGTCACATGATTCATTAATCTCTTTGTGAATTGTGAATTAAAAAACTCGAATTGTAGTCGGTTTTGAGCTATTTTATGGTCATTTTGAGCGAATTGTGAATTCAAAAACGAATTAACTGACAGTTGTGTTATATTGTGATTGAATATGTCGAAATGACTCATTAAACTATGTGCATTTGTTATCTACGTGAAGTTGCAGATGTCTGTTACAATGGGTCAATCGAAATAACCTCTTGTTTGTTAGATGTGTACATTCGACCTTAAACCTCGTTTAGGAGGGAGCCACTAATGGGCTTTAGGGTAATGAATGTTGTTGTGATTATGCTGCAATTACCATTGCTTTAAGCCTTTAATCACATCAATTTTTTAATGAATTCCCATGAGAAGATTCCATTGTGGGTTGGAATCTTAGAGGTTTTTAGCTAAATTTTAGCATATTTGATATCTTTATGAAATTTTGCAGCTAATTCATCTAACTAGTCCTGTATGAGGTGCAATTGTAATAACAAGCTACATATTAACTAGGATGAATACAAAATAGGGGTGAATTAGTATAAGAGATTTGAATATATTTTGATGAATATTAAGAACAATCAAAATGAAAATTTTTTTAAAAAACTTTCTTGGACCCACTCAAACACTAAACAATATGAGAAGAGGCAAAAAAAATTATTTATTTGTAGTATTATTTATATTGCAATTTGGTAGGAGGTAGGTGTAAGAAGTCATAGATTTTTAACAAAAAAAGGGTTCCTTCTATAAAGTTACATAGACACCAACTTTTTGGGTGATCGAGTAAACTTTTCTTGTTTAAAGGTTGAAATGCCTATCTCAAAAAAAAAAAAAAAAAAAGGTTGAAATGCCATTTTTTTTTTATAATTTAGCATTTTCTTGTGATATTCATCTTATTTTGCCTGATATCTTAGTACTTGGCGTTTTTGTTAGTCCTGTCTAGTGCTAAATCCGGTTACTAATATAGCATATCACTGTATGTGCACGAAACCAACTCGGCTAGATGTTAATTGCACATTTCAGTATTGATGACTATGGCCATGACTCTTGTCACTAGATAAAATTAGCATTACCATGTTTGCTTCATGCTCGTAGTCTAGACCCGTCAATTATTTTTTAGATCCAGATTCAACCCGGGTCCGATGGGTTTAAAAAAATAAGACCTAGACTCTTAAAATGGGGCGGGTCCGGGGCGAGTCCAACAGGGTCCTGGACCCATGACCATCCCTAGCTTCAAGGCTTGGTGCGTCTGGAACTTGGATAGGTACCAACGTGTGACCTTAATCTCCGTACTAGCTCTTGAGCAACATAAGTGCTACTATATCGCTTAAAAATGCTCAAATTACTTATTACTTATGACGATGTTTATACTTGATTGATCCTATCTAAGGTGAATCTTTGAATAGAGATGGATCATTGTGCACAACTTAAAACTAATGAGTAATGATGTGCTTTCTTTCTCAGCAGTCTAAAGTACCCAAGTTTGGAGCATGGGAGGGAGGAGAAAACTACACAGTTTACTTTGACAATGCGCGAAAGAAGAAGAACAATGGACCGATGATTAACCCCAATGACCCTGAAGAAAACCCTGAGATGTTTTCACGGAATGGTGATCAACGTCAGGCTCCTAGAGCTAATCCAAAGGGACAAAAATCGAAAGTCCCACAGTTTGGTGTTTGGGACGATGGGGACAATGCTGGCTACACCGCGTATTTTGAAAATGCACGAAAAACCAAGACTGGTGAACCCATCCCGACACAAAATGATCCTCAGATGAACCGAGATATGCATCCTCGTAAGGCTCCTCCAGCTCAGGTGCGTCAAGCACCAGTTAAACCAGAATCAAAACAAGAAACGCACTCAAAAGTGCCTCAATTTGGTGGCTGGGAAGGTGGAGACGAAGTTGGGTACACCCAATGTTTCGACAATGTGAGGAAGAATAACAAGAATGGGCGTACTGTGACACCAGAACCGTCTGATGCACCTAAACTGAACCGTGATGTTGATCTACCAGCTAAAGAAGAAGGCCGTTCAAAAGTTCCTCAGTTTGGTGGTTGGAATGAAGGAGAAGAAGCTGCATACACCGCGTATTTTGACAATGCTCGACAAAACAAAAATGCACCCGTAATGGAGCCCCAGCTGAACCGAGATGTTGATGGCAGAGCTCCGCTTCCAACTGCTGGTGGAGTCAAATTCAAGGCAGATCAAAGAGGGAATAGTGTAGACGATTATCAGTTACGAAATGCAAGTAAAGGGTCTAACTTCTCTTCGGCTTCATCTGAAACCGCTCAGAGATATGGAAAACAAAATCCCGGGAGTCATTCACCTATCCATCCGAAAGGAGGGAAGCTTCAGCAAAGGCATCCAGCTAGTCGAGGAAGTCAAACTGTATGTTCTCCTCAAAGAAATTAAATTTTTTTATAACTAAATGATCACAAGTTTTTTTGTTTTAGAAAGACCGGGTCTCAACCATTAGCTTAAGTTTTTGGTTGAGTTATTTTCTTGACATGGTAACCAAAGCCCAGGTTACAGATTCGAAGCTCATTGACCACTTCTATCAAGTGGAATTATCAGCGCCAAGTATGATGCAGACTTGTGCTGCATGCCTGCATCCACACTTTGAGCCCAAAGGCTCTTGTGTGAGGGGGCGTGATTAGACATGTGCAATGGACCAGATACGGGCCGGGTTGGGCTCTAGTAGAAACGAGGTTGGTCGGGTAGTTGGTTAACCGTGATACGATATATAGCATATATCATCAGATTTAGTTTTCGGTTTAGTTGGTTTCTTGACAACAAACTATCTGTAATTGGTATACACAGCCAGAAAGAGGGGCAGCAATACCGGCATGGGGGGTCTGGAACACTGATCCACAGCAAGCCGAGGGTTTCACAGGTGCCTTTACGAGGGCTAAAGAGGATCGGAACACACCCCTCCATTCGAGCGCTCAACCACGCTATAACCAACAACCTCAATCACCCGAGCCAAAAGTAAACACTCTTAACTTATGTAATTATCAGTATCTAATGGTTCTAATTTGTTCTTAATACTTATGATACTTTTTTTTTTCTGATTTTTCAGAAAGGATGCTGTGGTTGGTTTTGAAATTTACTGCCAAATATAGCTGTTGATCCAATTATACAATGAAAGGCAGAGCTTATGGATAGTTTCTGGTGACTATGTAATGCAAATTGGCTCCTTTTATGTCACACACCAGACGAGAAATTTAAAGAATTGGAACAATTTTCTCCTTTTTTGTCAATGTATGTAATTTTGATTATGGGTTTGATTTTGATACCATATTCCTACGTTACTTGGACTCGAAAACTCATATGCGACACGTGTACGTCAAACTCGGCTAATTCATGGAAAGAACCCATCGTGTCCTACTCAATACTTGTGTTTGAGTGTTGAGGATCTGATACGGGTACTTGAGATAAAATGAAGAGTCTGAGTAACAATCATTTTCACATTGTTGTTTTGAAGTGTTGGAGTTACGAAGGCCGTGTATATTGTAATTTAATTCAAGTGTGTTGTAACTTATTATTTTTGTTATCATCTTTATAAATTTAAAATTTTTTGAAGCTGTTGAGAAATAAGTAATGTAGTATATTGTTACAGGGAAAATTTTGGAAAATTATGTTTTTTTGAATAAATCCGAAGCATATTTGTTGAAGCTCATTTTTCCAGCTTGGAGTTTGGACATTACTACACTAGTGACTAATGGATCATGCACTAGTAATAGCAAGTTATTTTAGTTGAATTCGGGTAGTGATGTCGGATATAATGTTGGTATGTGTTAACTGTTAAGTGTCAGGTACGTTTAAAATGAAGTGTCTAAGTGCCATTTCAATGTCCGAGATAGCAGCATATTGTTTCAGTCGGGTTATAAAGTTATTTTAAAAAATAAATTAATATTTTCCGCATTATACAGGCGTAAAAAAAAGTATTTTGAGCGGGCTATGTAGTCCCATTATGTGATCGCGGATTGATACCAAATTCTTTCCTTATAATTCAGACAAAATATGCTCAGATCCTTAACTTTTAATATGTTAAAAGGAAAATTTACTTTTAAAAATCCGGCCTTTTGCTTGTTATTTTTTAAAAATTTCATCTTTTGATTATTTTTTAAAAATTCGACCTTTTGTTTCTGTTTTCTTTTATAGTACATACCTCTCTAATTTACCTGAATAACCGGTTAATTTCGAATTTTTAAAAAAAGAGAATAGGAAAATTTACTTTTAAAAATTCGACCTTTTGCTTGTTCTTTTCACCTTTTGCTTGTTTACTTTTAAAAATCCGACCTTTTACTTGTTCTCTTTTAAAAAATGATGAATGTTCAAATTTATTCGGTTACCGGTAAAAATGTTCTATAAAAAAAACGGAGACAAAAAATCGAATTTTTAAAAAATAATCGAAATGTGAGATTTTTAAAAAAGAACAAGCAAAAGGTCAAATTTTTTAAAGTAAATTTTCCTATGTTAAATCACAAGAAAATAGAGATACATCTTAACAAACTTTTTCAAAATTTTTAAAGGAAAATATATATTAATGAGGTCATCCTCTCGTTTTTTCTACTAAATTTAATATTCAAACAAATCGTAAAATGAAAAAGGACAGCCTAATTGTCCAGAGACAGATCAACAACCAGTGGTAAAAAGGTATAATTTCGTCGACAGCAGGGTTCGAACCTGCGCGGGCGAAGCCCAACAGATTTCAAGTCTGTCTCCTTAACCACTCGGACATATCGACTTTTGTTGTCGGTATATAATGCGGAAACAAATTTACCCAATATACGAGCAAAAGCAATATTTCCCAAACTTCGGTAATTGGATAAGGAGTATTTTTCTCTCCCATTTAATTCGCCTTATTTTTTGTTATAGTATGTGCTAATAAATGTGATATATTCTCTCCTATTCTACCCATTAGTCCCATTGATTTTTTTTCACTATTCACTTATCACTCTTAATTTGTATTTTATTCTTAATCCATAAGTTAAAACATAGTCATGTGGGATCTTATTTGATTCGTCTCAATACAAAGATTATTAGTATCTACTTTTTATAATTTTTAATTAAAAATAATTAGAGATATTAAAAGTTAAAATGTTGTCTCGACAAGTGTGAAAAATCAAATGAGACTAATGGGTTGAATAGGAGGTAGTATATTTTTTTAATATAATTTCACCACTTTTATTTTTTATACGAGAGGAGTAAGGGGATGTTTGGTAGAAGGGATTTGGGGGGAGGGAATGAGAATTTTCCATTGAGGCTTTAAATGTCTTTGTTTGTTAGGAGGGAATGAGAATTTAGGGGTTAGAGAATATGACTTTTTGATGGTAAAGTCCCAAAGAAAAATGTCCTTGGGGGAGGTGGTAATTGAGGTTGGGACATGGGACTTGAATAAAAAGATATAATTTTTAATCAAATCTCATCCTTTACCAAACAAAAACATGAGACATTTGATCTTAAGTCTCACCTAAAGTCTCTAACATAAGTCTTACAATTCTCATTCTCTTCCGCCAAACACCCCCTAAATAGCCGGGAAAGAGAGGCCACCAACATAAAAATACAAAACTGAATCATTTAGCTTTCAATGTATACATCATAGATTTAGACCGGTCAAAATAGCCGGACAAATGTCAAGGCGGATTATTTTCAGGTAAGGTTTACTCCAAATCTGGAATAACTCAAAAAAATTTAAAAATTTATTGACTAATAATATAGTCTCTATTAAAAACAATGACGTAGAATTGGAAAAAGATCAAAACCTTCAAGTAAAAAATCTAAAAAAATCATTAAAAAAATTTAAATTATTTTGAATGATTTTTCTTGTTTACTCGTTCATTCTAAATAACTTACGATAAAATGACAAATTATAAGTATAATGAAACGAAGAAATTACGAAATTACCAACTACTACTTGAATAGTTGAAATGTAAGATTTTGAATCTTCCACAAATTAGTAGTATTGGTATGACTATGGTTAACGCGTTAGTGTTAGCATTCCTTTTCACCCGAAAGTACACACTACATTCCTCTTCCTCTTTTTCAATAAAGAGATCCCATTTATTATGTCTCTCTCCTAATATCGTGTATTTGGTTTCAAAATTTGGTGTTTGTGAAGACCAAAGTCTCTTTTTACAATTTTCTATCAAAATAGACTTATACTCCTTTCCCTTATCTAATGTTCCTCCCCTTTTGAATATTCTTTAAGGTTAGAAAAATTTAATAGTATGTTTGAAAATTTGTAATTCATTCTCAAATAATAAATTGGCCCAAATACTATATTTGACAAATCTTGAATTTGAAAATGTGGAATTGAATCAATTCTACATAGAAGTTCGACAGTAATGAAAATTGGTCAATTATTAAAATTTGCAAATTCCAAGTGTGTAGGTGTCATTTACAATTCTTGAATTTAAATACTAAAATTAAATTCTCTTTTTTCAAATGAATTATATGTTCCCAAACATTACCTTAATGTTTTTGACACACATAATTAAAATACAAAATATATCCATGTGAGATATCGCTAGATTTGTTTTAATTTATACTTTTATATTATGTATATTTAAAGATATTGATGTTTAAAATTTACATTGAAAACTGCACAAAAAGTAAATGAGAAGAACAAAAAGAAACGGAGTGAATATTGAATATTTATGGGGAGAAACATGAAAGAGAAACGTTGTATTGCATAATCATCGTTACCAACTTAGTATTTGCACAAGTTGAGATTAAAAAACAAAGAAATTAATTTCTATGCGACGCCAAAATATTTGGTCACTATTAGAAATTATTAGAATTTTTATACTCGAAAAAGTCTAGTATGAACTTAGTCCACTCTAAGATTAGTGTGGACTAACATTTACCTTCTCCTTTACCCCTCTTATACTCTTACACTTCACCCCACTCCACCCACTCTACTCTGCTTCATTTTATTGTACTCTTATACTCTTACATTCTTACTCAACTTGTAAAAAATTAAAAATTAAAAATAATAAAAAAATTAAATTTAAATATAAAATTTAAAAAAATTTAAAATTAAAAAATTTTAAAAAATTTAAAATAAAAAAATTTAAAAAATTTAAAATTAAAATTAAAAATTTAAAAATTTAAAAAATTTAAAATTAAAATTAAAAATTTTGAAAAATAATATTAATTATTGTTTTTAGAAAAAGTTTTTTTTTCCAACTACTTTGGAATACGTAGTAAAGAGTAAGGAGGGTGAAAAAAGTAGGAATATAAGTGTTAAAACTTGATACTCCCTCCAATTAAGAATTTCTCTTTATACTCCCTCCAATTAAGAATAAATGTCTCATTTAAGAGTTTCTCCTTAGGACGTAAAGAGTTTTTTAAATACAATCACAAAATAAATTTTCCTATTCTTTGTTACTCGGGTACTTATTCCGTCTTTATGAGAATGCACTTAAAATATTTTAGATTAAATTTTAAGGAAAAGAAAATTAGATTGAAAAATAAGACAAAAAAACAAGTAGATGATATAAATAAGTGGATAACATGGAAAGAAATATGAGGTGTTTGGCAAATTAGTTTATTAAATAATTTTAGCTTTTTTTGATGTAAATAGGGTTTCGTAGTCAAACCAGCTAATGCTCGTATTTGGTAAACTAGATGGTTGAAACAACTTATTGATATGAATAAGCTATTTTTAAACAAACTACTCATAGTAGTGGATTTTGAATCAGCTAGTCAAACTAGTTAATAAAATCAGCTAATTAAATCAGCCAATATAATCGGCTATGAACGTTTTTCAAATACAGTCATAAATTCGTAATAAGTGAAACAAATTCAAATAGAAAAATGTGTAAATGAAATGATTCTAATTTCTGACGTTCTTATTTCAAACCAACTCCTAAACTTTTAAAAATACAAATCTCACACTCCTTCCTTCGTCATCCTCCTTCTCATTCAAACCAAACCCATTTCAATTCCAATCAATCACTCACATTCTCACAAAACCTCAAAATCAACAATCCGCCATGATCGAAGAAGCTGCACGAGGTCCTCCCCACGGCATCTTACTAGCAGTAGTAGTTATCTTAGTTGTATCAGCCCCCGTCTTAATCGGAGATTGGGACGCCATTACTGAGTCAATCTCCGAGTTACTCAGTCCAGTTGGTTTACTTCTTCTCCCAATCATTCTCCTCCTTACAATCCAATTCCTATCCTCTGATCGTGGTAATTTCTTCTCCTCTATCTTTACTGCTACTGGAGAACCTGATTCTATTCACCGTGCTAGTGGTTCCCCTGTTGGTGTCGCACTTGTGCTTCTCCTTGTACTTGTTCTTGTTTATTATCGGATGTCTCTTTTCGGAGGCGACGATGATTCCGATGATTAAACAAACCGATCTGGGTTTTTTTTGCTATTTTTGGAAATTGTAGTTAGATCTGTGTAATGTTTATTACTATTGAGTACTTTTTTTTTTGCCTTTTTGAATAATTGTTTTTAATATAATCTAATTATAAATTACTTGGTTTTTCTATGTTGGATCTTGAATATGTAGTTTTTTGATTACTATTTTAGTTTCAAAAGTTAATCGATTCTTTTGGATTCGGAAAATTGAACACAAAAGGTGGTTGTTGCCTTGTTGGGGTTTTTTATTGAAAAAAAGGTGAAATAAAAATTGTTTAATTTGGAAGGAAAAAGAAAGAATTTGTAATTGGAAATGTGGAGATATATTCAAGAATATGTAAATGTGAGAATATCATCATATTCTAAATTCTAATATCAGTTCCACTAATGTACTGGTACTGGGAATCTGGGATACATTTGATGAAAAGCGTATAGTTATTAGTCGAATTCTGATCTGAATATGTCAAAAGCAAAAGCTCTTTCAGTATCTAACTAGATTCAAGATTCTCTTAAGCTTGGTATCATGTAGAATTTGCAAGTTAATTTGGTTTTACTTTTGAACAAAAGTGTACTATTTCTGTTCTATAGGAGTATTATTTTTGCCTACATTTTTCTTATGTAATTATTTTAAATACTTGTTACTTCTCCCAATTCAAAGTAAATGTCTATTTGTACAAATATTAAGATAAGAGGATCATAATAAAAACATTTTTAAATCTACATCTACAAAAAGTTTTCACTTACCACTAAATTCCACAAAAAACAAAATAGGTGCATTTTCATATGGACGAGGGAGTATGAATCAAGGAGGGATCACCATAAAAAGGTATCCACAATCCACACGTAGGGCTGAAACCGGACCAAATAGTAATTTGAATATTTGGTCTGGTCTACGGTCTAAATGGTCTGGTCTGGTTTTTTTCCAAAAAAATACGGTTTACGGTCTGGTCTCGGTTTTTAAATTTCAGACCAAACCAGACCCTAAACCGTACTTTGACCAAAAACCATAATTTTTTTTAAAAAAAGGGTGTCTACCTAGATATTTTGAGATGTTATTATTTTTATATAGTAATATATACTTGAATAATGTTGATGGAATCAACTAATTACAAATTATATTTATTTAGTGTTTGTAAGTGCGAAATATTTTCATAGAACATATATTAATTTGGAAATAAATACAAAAATAAAAAACCGTAAACCAGACCAAACCGTTATAGAACGGTTTGGTTCGGTCCGGTCCGAAAATTTTCCAGACCGGAATTTTTGGTTTGGTATGATATTTGTGTCAGACAAGACCAAATCAGATCGTGTACACCCCTATCCACACGTACAAACTAAGGAGTTGACTGTAAAAAAAGATGTACATATTTACACGTGTCAAAATCATTACTTAAAATAAAAATGAGATAGCTGAGGTCAACTAACCTAAAAAGAAAATTATAATTTATGATTTTCAAAGCACATATTTTCCATGCTAGTTTTTTGATGTGTTTCAATTCACAAAGTAGCTCTTGTAATAAGACATTGAGACCCTCTCTGTTGGACTAACTTATATATATTTAGTGCATTAAAATAAAATAATCACTTATAATTTTAAAATGATTAATTAGAAAAATAAATTTATTAAATAAATCCATCTTACAATGAGACAATTTCATACTAGACCAGCAGTTAGGGTGGAATGAAAAATTAAGATGAGCAAAACCGATTTTGTTTCTCTTGATGGGCTCCATAACTCCATTTAGTTTTATGAAGCATTTTATTAGTTTTCGAAGTTCCTGTATCAGCTGAAAAACTCTAATATGGACTTGGTCCATACTAATATTAACGTGGACAAACTCTTACACTTCACTCCCCTCCCCTCCCCTCCCCTCCCCTCCCCTCCTACTCTACTCTTGCATTCTATTCCACTCTACTCTTGCATTTTATTCCACTCCACTCTTATACTCTCACTCTTTATCCACTCCACTTTTATACTTAAAAAAGATTTTTAAAAATAAAAAATTAAAAAATAAATTTTAAAATTAAATTTTAAAAATAAAAATTTATAAAATTTAAAATTTAAAACATAAAAAAATTTAAATCATAAAATTATAGTTAAAAATTAAAATTTAATAAACTAAAAATTTTAAAAATAAAAAAATTATAAAATTAAAATTTTAAAAATTAAAATAAAAAATTATAATTGAAGAGAGTGACGACTAAAAAGAGTAGGAATAGATTTGATCCACACTATTTTATTGTGCACCAAGTCCACACAAGTGTTTCTCGATGCATTATTTAAATTTAAAGTATTTTTATATATAATTAAAATATCACTAGTGACTTAATTGTGTTTTTAATTTATAAATTAAAAATAAAACACAAAGTAGAAGTAATAAAAAACAAATAAGACATTTAATCAGAATAAAAGTGAGTAATACACAAGGAACTTTTCTATACTTTCATTAGGATAGGAGGGAACAATAAGTAACACAAATTTTTGTGAGAGACGGTCACTTTGAGAGACCATCTATAATTGAGCCACCCCATTATATATGTTTTAAAATATTAAAAGTATAATATAAGTAGACATTTAAGATAGTGAAAGTAGGCATTAAAGATACGTTAGTAGCATCAAGAATAATGTGAATAGGCATTAAAATACGGTAAATAGGCATTAATCTTTTAATGGGTTGGACTTGAGATACGTCTATTAAAAAGACGGTCTCTCAAGAGACTAAATGAGTAAGTAAACAATGCAAAAAAATAAATAAGACATTTGATAAAAATAAGAGGGAGTAATAATTAATCAATTAGGAACTTTTCTTTATTTGTATCAAAAGAATTGTTCCATAGTCAATACTAATAAGAAAAGTTACTTATAGGCATATAAGAAATCATTCCAAACCATAAATTCAACATAATGAAGAAAAAATATGATTTCATGATCAAAATACATACTAATATAGAATTAGTATACTAATATAGAATTAGTATAATTATCCATTTAAAAAAAGAACACTATTCACCCAACGACCATTTATTATAGACCTCTTGGATGTAGGTCGAGACGACGCCATCCGTCTTATCACCGAGCTTCATTTTCATGGCTGTAAGTTTCTAGTCCTTTCTTTGCCTCGACAATCTATAGGTACAACGAGAATTGATCATAGATGTTTCACGGAGAAAGTGACTCATGCTCCGATTGAAACAAGATCGAGTTTTTTTTTTTTTGATTCATTGATAGGAAGAGATCATAAGAAACTATAAGTAGAATAGGTCTCTTATTAGTTGTTCAATTGATTTTTCATAGACTAGTAACTTATATGAAGCTCTTTTGATTGTGATCATGATTCATTAACAGTACAAAGTTCCAGAGTTCGGCAAATGGAAGACGGAAAAGAATATTACATACACGACTACCTTTGAGAATGCTCGAAAACTGAGGAATACTCGGGCAATGCTTGATCCAAACGATTTTCGCGAATTGATGGTTAGCTTACCAGAAAATGAAACCTCGACAGCACGACTTTCTCACCACACAGGAAGATCCGAGTCCCAAAGCTCGCAATTGAAAGCTGCTGAGCATAGAATTCAGGAAAGTCAAAGTAATGAAGCTTATAATGTTAATCATCTTGATAAAGCTCAGAAGAAAAAGAATGGAACATGTTCAGGTTCAGCCAATGCAATTCTTGATCAAAATGTAAGTTTTCTGCAAAGCCTTAAAATGAGAAATTCTAATTTCTCGTGCACAAACCTGTTACTACTACGTTGTATTTGGCAAAGGATTGAAGGCTAATTTGATCGGCTGGAAGTATATTAACTTATTTGCTAATTGCTAAGTCAGTTGTTAAAAATCTTTAGTAAAAGTTATTTATCGGAGAAAAGGCAGGTTAAGAAATCGAGAGTCAGTTTAAAAGTTACCCATAATAATTTTCTGGTTTTGGCTTATCAACTTAAAAGGCATTTACGAAACAAATTTTTTGAAGTTTGACTAACCAAAAAGTCAAAGCCCTAAATAGAACTAAATAGAACTAAAAAGACAACCAAAACATCACCACCCAAATACCCCTATTTCGGTATTGGGGGTGTTTGGCGGTATAACTTACTGGAACCAGCCAATGTTAGTATTTGGTAACAACTTATTGCTGTGAATAAGCTATTTTTGAACAAGTTGCTTATAGCAGCGGGTTCAAAATCAACTAGTTAAAACAGTCACTATAATCCGCTATTAGCTACCAGCTATCAGCCGTTGCCAAACATTGTCATAGGAATTTCATTTTTATTGGTATTGGTAATATGTGAAAAGCTAAGCACTAAGAGTTAATTCGTTTGCTATCATCTACAGTATAAAGTACCAGAATTTGGTAATTGGAAGAATGGAGAGAGTATTAGTTACACTGCTTCATTTGACAAGGCTCGAAAAGTGAGGAATTCTTGTGCTATGATGGATCGAGACATTCTTCATGAACAACCGGATGGGTTTCCAGACAGTAAAGCTTCAGCGAAGCCTCCTCCTGTACGAAGATCAGAACCACTGGTGCGGCAATCAAAAGTCGCAGAGCTTCGGGTAAGCAAGGCTCAAAAGGCAGCTTACGCAGTAAGTTTTGACAAGGCTCAGGGTAAAAAGATCAATTCATATTCAGCAACGGTACCTATTGATCAAATTGTAAGTTCTTGTTAACAAATCTGCTGTGAACATACTCGAAGTGAATCTAGAATGAAATTGTAGAAAATTTGCATTCAGGTTGCTGCATGTTTTCCATGAAATTCAAAAGAATGTAACATAATAGAATCGCATGAGTTTCATTTCTATGAGGGATACCAAGTCACCAATTCATACCATTGACGGCTTTTCTGGTCACAGTATTAAATGGCCGAAATGATAATGAAAAGTTAGTGTAATTTTTGTAGGAATATAATCTTCAAACAAGTTTAATGGGTATAGTTGTTCTATTTCTATCATCTCATTTTCTTTACAAAATTCATCCAATGCAGAACCATTTGAAGAGGTGATAATGGTAAATTGTGAAAAGTTTAATCACCATGAGGATGACATAGTATATTTCATGACATAGTATATTTCACAAAAATTTACACAAGAGATCATTCTACTTTGAAACGGAACCCGACTTAATTCAACTTTAAAATAAATTTAAAATTACATAAAAATCAATGTGGAAATAAGTTCTGATTTTGAACCAACCCGAATCACCTAACCTGAAATCAACCCGATGACCGAATGAACGCCTCTAGTGACAACCAAACAGGCCGTGAAAGATGATGCTGATGCAAGAGATTTCATTATAAAACTACAAACTCTCTCATTATTCCATTTTATGAAATACCTTATAACCAAAATAGTAAAACCCTTCCACTTAAATTCTTCTTCCTGTATACTGAATTCTGGACTCTGATAGAGTGAATAAAAGTATCCAGGAAAAGCAATAACGTGAGATTCCAAGCTAAAATAATACTAACTTTCTTCGTGATTTATAATAGTGCCAGCCAAAAGTATCACAGCTTGTTGCTGCAGGGAAGGGTAAAGGAATTTTTAGAGCAGAGGAAAGCAAAACCACTGAAAAACCTAAGACAAAGGAGTCGATGGTAAAGTCTACTGATTATCAACAAGAGAGAAATAATGGAGGTCCAGTTCAGGCTCCTTTCACCCAAAACCGAAATGATCATCGTGGACATCGGTCCAAAGTCCCTCAGTTCGGTGCCTGGGATAATGGGGATAATGTTGGTTACACTAATCGCTTTGAAACTGCTCGGAAAACTCATAGAGATGGACCCACAGTGACAAATAAGGAGCACATGTTAAACCAGAATATAAATCCCTCTAAAAAGGCTCCAGCTCAAGCTCATATTACCAAAATTAAACCAAAAACAGAAGCAGCACAGTCAAGGAAGCTGCCTCAGTTTGGGGCTTGGCAGGGCACAGACGAAATAGCTTACACCATGCTCTTCAACAACATTCAGAAGAAGAACAAAGACGAGTTCATACCCTTAGCGGAACCTTCTAGTACACCTACGGAAGTTTGTTCCAAGGTGCCTCAGTTTGGTGCCTGGGAGGGGGCAGAAACTGTAGCTTACACTGCTTATTTTGATAATGCTCGGAAAAACAAGAGTGTTGAATCTGGACAATCTCCTCTTCACCCAAGAAGAGAAAAGCTTCAGTATGAGCCTTCTACTAGTAAAAATAGTCCAACTGTAAGTGCATCTATCTTAATGAGACTACTATTACAAAATAATGTATTCACTTTCCTTGCAAATAGGAATTTCAGACTTTGTTAATTTACGATTTTTTCATAGAGATAATTCATGACAGTATGATAACAATCAGTATTTTCTAATATTTGCAGTCTAAAATAGTAACCTCTAGTGCATGGGGAGCTGGAGAAAATTTTAAAGCCTACTGTAATGCTATTGAAAGAGGCTGGCTACCTTCTAATCAGTCAACTCCAAGAAGAGGAAATAGGCCAAGGTTTGAGCCTCAAAGACATAAGGATTGAATACTCGTAAAGAATATGAGGTCTATTTTCTGAGAATGGATTTTGCTGATTTTCTTGACTTTGATAACTGATTTTCAGCTAAGAGAATGATGAAAGCCACAAGCAACAGCCATGTAAAGTCCTGGTCTTGGGAGATTTATTAGTGAAATTAATGTTCTCGGTGCTTGTGCAAATAGCTATCGCATTGATAGTGAACCACGTTGAATCTCGTGTGCTATTTCTTTATTGTTCTTGAATCTTTATTGTATCTTTTATTGTTTTTGAAGTATTTGCTTCCGTTGTGCGCTCAACAATTGGTATCAAAAGCACATGTTTCCATCTAGAGTATTTTTGAGAAAAACAATGGCAGGATATTCTACAATAATGATAGAGGAATTTACCGGGAAAAATAGTTTTGGGCTATGGAAGATCAAGATGAAGGCATTGTTGAAACAAAAGCAAATTTGGAGTCTATGTTGGGATTTGGAGACGGATTGACTAAGGGGCAGTTAGAGTTGGTAACAATGTTCCATGTAAGGTGATGGGTGTTGGTTTCATGAGACTGAAGAAAGTTGATGGGCGAAAGCTTACTTTAACTAGAGTTTGACATGTTCCCGCTTTGGGAAAAAATCTTATTTCACTGGGTACTTTTGATGAGTTGCGGTATAATGGTGAGTTTTCAAATGGGGAGTTGTCGGTCTACGAGGGTTTGAGTTTGGTACTGAAAGGAATCAAAGGGAAACACCCTCTATATCTTTGAGGGTTTCACATTGTCTAGTTTTGCGGTTTGCGCATCGGTAACTCATCAAGAGATGCTCAAGATTTGGCATTTGAAACTTGGTCATATGGGCGAGAAGGGGATGCGTCTATTGTCCAAGAGGGGTCAAAATCCAGAGTCAAGGTAGCCAACCTTGAATCTTGTGAGCCTTGTGTGTTTGGCAAGAAACACAGGTCAAAGCTCAAAAAGTGTGTTCACATCACAAATGAAGATATCCACTTAGACAACTGGGTGGAGGCCATCTAGAGTTGAAGGTATGGGAGGTTTCCGCTATTTCGTCACCTTCGTTGATGACAAGTCCTGATACATGTGGCCTGTGTTACATAAGTCAAAAGATGAGGCCTTTGAGGCTTTTAGGCAATGGAGAGCTTTGGTGGAAACCGGGATGAAGATGAAGAAGCTACAAACGGAAAATGGGCTAGAGTTTGACATTGATGTCAGGCATCATTTTCTAACGTATTGACAAGAGAGCGAAGGTGAAGAAGATTAGGTTTAATGACAATCAGGTTGATTTCTTTACTAAGTCGATCACGTTCAATAACTTTAAATATTGCTTCGACTGATTGAATATTGACAATATGTGATGTAGGCCCTTCGGGGCAGTGTTGGGAAAGCTCTGGAAGGAGGTGTGTTGGTCTCAAGGTGGAGTTTGCCCCATGCATTCGTGATGCAGGTGGTTAGGAGTGGTTTACTTGGTGACAAGTAGGTGATAAGTCTTGGTTGAAGACTTGTTGGAAGCTTGGTTTATTGAGCCTTGCATTGAAGAGGCTGGAGATGCTTTTTCACTATGGAGTTTGATGGGTTAGTCGTCGAATACGAGCTCTCATCAAGGTGTAGATTGTTGATATTTTGGTGACTCGAACTAAGTCTAAAACATGTGTTGAAGAATCAAGATGATAGAGCAGTCCAGTATCGAACGCCAAGTCGGCGTTTGGTGGGCTTGCGATGAAGACGAGTCAGCACTGGTCACTGGATTTAGGGCTTTTTACAGAAGTAAAAGTCCAGTCCGCTTTTCTGCAGAATTGGAAAAGGTCGAGTCGGCTTTACAAGCTGACATAGAAGCAGATTTCCAAAACCTAACGTCGATTCGGCGTTTCTTGGTCAAGGGAAATGTCGACTAGACTTAAAGTGCGCTAGACAGTTATTTCGTTTTCTTTAGTGTTTAGCCAGCTTTTCTAGGTTTCTTAACCTAATTCTTTTACGAGTGGGTTATTATATAAACCCCTCTCTGATTAGGATTAGGTTTTTAAGAGACACAAAAGAGAAAGGGAAAAAGTGAGCCACCATTTTGTGAGATTTTCTTAGATTCATCTTATAATATCCATTTTATTAGTGAAATTAAAGTTTTCAGTGCCTGTGCACGTAGCTATCGCATTAGCGGAAACCACGTTATGTCTCATTTGTTATTTGTTATTGTTCTTGAATCTTTATTGTTTCTTTTTATTGTTTTTGGGTATTCGCTTCCGCTGTCCGTGCAACATCTCCCAATACCCCTTTTTATACCAACAATTAATAATAATAACCCTTTAACAATACCAGTACCCCTCTTTAAGCACTCCATTCCACTTCTCATACAAAACATCTCCTAAATTTCAACTACAATGACATAAGACAATTGCAAATCGGAGTACACTCCTCCAAAAGCTAGCTAAAGGGGAAAAGAGCCCCTAATTCTATATAAACCGCACATTGATATCTCATTACATTGATGTAGGACTCAACATTAACCCCAAATACTCACTTAGTCACTTTACAGATAGACATGATGGAACAACACAGTAGGAGTAAGTAATCAAGATTCAAGAAAGAATCAAACTCAATCATAAGCAAACATTAAGTGAATTAGGGTTTGCATTGCATATACCTAAAATAGTAGTAGAGTAGAAGTGGGAGAAGAATACTTGTTCAATAGCTACACAAGTGTATTGCAGCTACTCGTCTATGATATCAAATTCGTCTTCCTTGAGATGAGCAACAAATTTGATTGGACCACGACCTTCAACTTCAACAACGAACTCAACTTTAAATGGAAGATTAGGAGAGATTCATTTTCCTTTCCAGAGCCCAACGTACCGCTTAATTACCCCGATCATGTCGGAAGTCAATTCTAATTCAGGCAATTTAGGGATATGGTAGACTTTCAAAGGGGTTTTTACTCGAATTTTGCGACCTACTTTGTCAATATTACTCTTCAATTCGACCTCTTCTTCATCGGAATCGATCGAAGACTCTGATTTCAAGGTTACTTGAGAGGTGATTAGTAGTCTTGGTTTGTTTGTGATTCGTGTGAGGGTAGAAGCAAAAAACGAGGAGGATGGAGTGAGCACGTTGCTGGGAGCAAGAAAGAGAGGTCGTTCCGCCGTTGTTGACGAACCTGCTGCTCCGAAGGCTGCAGACATGGCTGCCATAGTTGTGGTCATCCATCGAGAAGAAATGAAATGTTGGATCAGATTGGAAACGAAGCAAAGCCAAAGATACTACACATTTTTCCACACAATATGTCACACTCAGTAGCAAGTATTATGAAACGGGGAAATAATAAAAGAAACGGAAATTTCAAGATATACCAGTTTGTTCATAATTAACCATATACCACATCAAATGTTGTAGATCACCATATACCATTGAGTTTTAGTCCGTTAGCACAAAAAACCATTAATAACAAATTCCGTTAGTCTGCCGTTTGTGGTAATTATTAATTCACCATATACCATTACTTTTTTGTTTTTTTGCGCCAAATACCATTTTTAAAATATAGTGATAAACAAAAAAAGTGTCATTCAAACCAAGTAGTTAACAAAAGTGTCATACAAACCAAGTGTCACCAAAAAATTACATTAAACAATGCTAATTAGTAGTCTTTGTCTTCTTCCTCCTTGTTTTTCCTGGTTGTGAAGAGGAAGCTTGTTGTTCTGCTGTCTTTGCTGACGCTTTTCTTGCCTTGCATGTGACTGCATTGTGGCCTAGTTCTTTGCATAGGCTGCATTTGTTGATCTTGTGCCTCTTTCCTTTTTTTTTACTATTGGGAACACCTCAAACAATGTTGATTCAACCCCCTAAAGAAAAAAAAAGACTAAGTTAGTACACAACTTCATAATCTCAAATTAAAAACAAAGAAAAAACTTACCCTCATCCTATCACTGATAAAAGTTTATGGTGAATTAATAATTACTACAAACAAAAATGGTATTTGACGCAAAAAAACAAAAAATAATAGTGTATCACTGTTTTAGAAAAATTGTATTTGACGCAAAAAAAACAAAAAAGTAATGATATATGGTGAATTAATAATTACCACAAACGGCAGACTTGCGGAATTTTTCATTAATGGTATGTTGTACTAACGGACTAAAACTCAATGATATATAGTGATCTACAACATTTGATGTGGTATATGGTGAATTATGAAGAAACTCAGTGGTATATTATTGGTGATACCCAACTTCCCTCTTTTTACCTGATCAAGTATAAGTGTGCAGGGCACACTACCCAAATTGCCTATGGTTGAGTTTGCACGGGAGATCGTGCATCAGTTTCATAATACTTGTTACATTTAACTTTTTTACGCAATTCAATTGACTATTTTGTTTATTTATATGTCGAATTATACACATTTAAAAATTATAAAAAGTTTATATTATGAAAGTATGTGATTAGACGATTCAAACAAGATCTCACTTGACTATATTATTACTTACATATTAGTCGCAATATATAAAATAAACTTAAACGATGAATAGTGCCCAGAATTATGGATAAGGAGTTGCATGATATAAACACACGACGAGTCATTTAACCATGGCAAAAAACATTAATAAATAATAATGATGAGTATTGAATTTTTAAAAAACTATTTGACTTGTTTTACAATATTGATTATCCAATGATGAATATTGAATTGCAATTATCCATTTTTAGTTGAGTACATAAATAAATAGTAATTAATGACTTGATTTTTTTGGAAGTATGATTCAAACAATTATTGATTTGACTCTTTTGGTTAAAAATAATGAATGATTACAAATAATTATTTTACACAAATTAATTATAATTTATAGTAACAGTATATAGTAATATTTTATTTTTTAATTTTTCTCCATCAAATGTGATCTATTTTAATAGTAACAGTATATAGTAATTTTTTATTTTTTTATTTTTATATATTTCATCTTACCCAGTGAATGCCGCTCAAAAAAAATTATGGATAGGGTCTGGGAAATAAAAAAACGCAATTAGAAAACTCATACCCATAGATAGAGCGCGACCAAAAAGAGTCCTCCAGCTCAAGAAAGATTTAGATGGAGTTCCTGCATCATGGGAGATAAAAAAACGCAATAGATAAAATACAAAGTAAAAAACAAAAGAAAAACTAAAAAGAACATTGCTACCAATATATATATATATATATATATATATATATATATATATATATATATATATATGGAATTTTTATCTAATAATATATTACTTTACGTGAAAACTAGTATTTTAAAAAAAAGAAAGATAATACTCAATGCTGTATTTTCTTATATAATTATTTGTTTAAATTTTTAGTTGCTAAAATATTTTGATATAATTATTTGAATATTAATTATTTACCTTATCTGTTAATAAGTTTTGTTATCTTTAAAATATATGATTCATATATATTTTTCTAATTTTAATGTATATACATTATAATATCTTTAGCATGATACAATGTAACTAGCCTTTTATTATAAGAAATTACTCAAATGTTATTCTGGCAAAAATAATTTTCTTCTTTATCCAGCAAGATACAAAATACTATACACCTTAATGATCATATCTTAGTTGCTCTATATATACTATATTTATTTCACAAGGTCTCTTGAGAGACTGTATATATGGCAAAGACGGCTCTCCCAACAGTCCAGCCTATTGATTTTAAATTTAAAAATAAGGCTGATGACTAATCAGTTACTTATTTTGCAAAATGGGCTGACTCATATTTACCCGTCTATGCTATAGACGGTCTATAGCAAGAATTTATGTATTTATTTTTATAATTGCTAAATTTTTTTATAGTTAGTTACTTAATTACACTATAACAAAAAAATCATGATAGTAATATCTATATCTATATCCATCTCTCTCTCTTTCTCTCTCTCTATATATATATATACTTTTCCCGTTCCATTACACTTGCTACATTTGTATTTTTACGCAATCCAATGCGTTATTTTAATCATTTATATATTGAATTATGCACGTCTAAAAATTTTGAAAAATTAATATTATGAAAGTATTCGATTAGACACTTCAAACAAGATCCCACTTGACTATATTTCTTCTTACACATTAGTCGTTATATATACAATAAGCTCGAACAATGAATAGTGCTTGTAACTCATAAGTCAAATGTAGCGAGTATTTCAGAACGGAGGAAGTATTTTGTTTTATATATTATAATATAATTTTTTTATTATATATAAACTTTACTATTACCAAATATTAAATGTTAATTAAAAGTTGTTAGTCGCTATAAGTTTTAGGAAAATTTGACATTAATAATCCAACCTTTTGCTATTCCGCTGTAAATAATCCAATCTTTATTTTTCTTTGCTAGTAGCATACCCTATTATTACATATTATTAGTAATACGTTATGTTGTGGGCAAATTTATCGCAAAAGTTTGATTATTAGAAAATAATCTAAAG
The DNA here is from genome assembly GCA_019425755.1 of Amaranthus cruentus. Classification (NCBI taxonomy): domain Eukaryota; kingdom Viridiplantae; phylum Streptophyta; class Magnoliopsida; order Caryophyllales; family Amaranthaceae; genus Amaranthus; species Amaranthus cruentus. The sequence continues at coordinate 16,958,490 of CM033458.1, read as the reverse complement.
GTGGGGTTATTCATAGCAGATGAGTGAAATGTTGGATTATTAATGTCAATTTTTCATAAGTTTTATTTGGTGATGATTGAGCTACTTAATTTGATGGGTTGATGAAATTGACTATAATGGACTGTAGTAATTATTGTAAATATATAGTAAAAATTGCTTTACAAAATTTTGTTCAAGTTTTAAATTAAAAATTTTTTTTACAACTTTTTTTAATTAATTATAAATTATCAATTTCTGATCAATAATAAATGTAATTATACATCATCCAATAGAATGATTCCACGTAACAAGAAGATTGAGAATATATCATTTGTCATTTTCTTACATTTTAATTATCCATTGTCGTAGATTATTTTTGCACGAATTATAAAAAAAATGTAAATTAGCATATGAAAATTAATGTTGAGGAATCTTATGAGGTTCTAACAAAAATGAACAATATAAAAACTTTCTAAATAGGATAATGAGGTACTCGTAGTGAAAATGCCCAAAATTGAAATAAAACTCTTACTTTAGAACGAAGAAAAATAATTTATTAAAAATAATTGTTGAAATGACAATTGTGTACAGTTGTATACAAAATATCCTCATTTAATTTCGTATTAATATAGATAAAAATAGAGCTTCATAGACCGAAGAACAATACTATCAAAGTAATTATAAATTGATATGCGGATTTTATTTCTATATTGTGAAAGTGCGCGTAAAAGTTATTTTTGGATTAAGAAAGCTGATCAGGTTTATATCAATTTTTCTAAGCTAAAAAGGATGACACCCCTAAATTCGTTGGTACTAAAACTTAAATTTTTATAATGAAAAGATCGAGAATGAGAGTTTTTACCAGAGATCAAAAGAGACAAAGATATATAGAGAGAGATTGAGAGAGCTAAAGGAAAGAGGGAGGATCGAGATTGGAATGTGAGAAGGAAAAAAGGGGGAAATTAGGAGGAAGAGGGGATTGAGGAAGGAAAAAAAGGGAAGGAAAGAAGGCATTGAACAAGAAAGAAAGGGAGAAGAAGGTAGGACGACAAAGGAGATAAAATGAATTGTAACCGAGAAAAAGATAAAGGGAAAGAAACACAAGAGAGAGAAATATATAGAGTGAGAGGTACTTAGAGTGAAAGAATGAAAAAAGGCAAAAGGAGAGAGAGATGAAAACGGAGATATAGTAAGGCAAAGAGAGTGACAACAAGCTATAGAATTAGAAAAACGAGATATATATAATGGCCGGAAAAAAGAGATTGCCAACAAAAAGGGAAGAGAAGGAACAAAAAAGGGATAAAGAGAGAGATTTAAAGGAATCACGAGGGGTGATAAAAGGATCAAGAGGGAGGGATGAAGGGAGGGGGAAGGGAGAAAGGCGAGAGATACGAGTGAGACATAGAGGAAGAAATATCATTTTAATTGTCGATTATGTAATAAACTTGTAATTAAGATTAACTCTTCACCCCATAAGGCAATATCTGATGTTTGCTCGATTTTTCATATATTATAATGGAAATTTTTTTCTATATCACCTTGCATAAAGTCATCAAACTCGGTGCATTGCTTCCTTAAGAAACACTTTGGATGTTATTGTTAGAGTATGTAACTTATCACGGGGTTTCAATCATCAACTTAAGATATAATATAAATTGATGGATGAAGTATCAAAATATATTAATCCTCTAACAATGTTATCCAGGAACTAAGTCGATCAAAAGATTATATTGATGTTTGAAGCACCATAATAATTTATATACTCTAATAGTTATACTTACGTCTTTTCATCTCCACTCCACCAGTTCATTATAGTCATTCTCGTCTCCACTTCATTGTAAAAAAATACATTAACATTGTTTTTTAAATGCTTGAAAAATAATGACTAAGTGGAACTGATATTACGAAATTTATGCATGATTCGAATTGTGTATGAAAGAGATTTAGTTAAATTTTCGAATATTTTCCATCTTAGTTCGATATTTATACTACATTATAAATATTTATAATTATTTTAAAAAGATACAATAAGTTAGACAAACTGATATGAAATTTGAATACGCAAAAAATTTTCTTTAATTTAGGTAGAAAACATCATTTGATGGAATTGTTCGACTGAATTTAGTTTATGTTGTTTCAAGTTGATTTAAATTCTATTTTGTTTGGTTCAGGTTAGATTTTGTTTTTGCATCCCGAGTTGCGTTGTCAAGATCACTTAATTAAGGAAGATCTAAATCTATGCTAGCTTTAAATCATGCATTTCCAAATTGAAAATTGGTATAATTATAAATTTAATTTTTTTAACAGATTCGAATCTCGCTTTTCATCAGCTTAACAAGTGTTTTAAGATTTACTATCTATTCTCGATTTTATGGCATTAATTAGTTTTGTTTTAAAAGTATGCGTGTATAGAGAAGGGGTGAAACTCTTTTCTCAAACTCAATTACTCTCTTTACACTTTTGAAATTGCTACAAAACATTAAAAAAAAAAACTCAAAAAAAAGATTCCAACTTTTACGCAATAGAAGTATAAAAGTTCAAAGGGACAATAAAGAACTAGCAAGTCTTATTTGAAACCATGTTATTGTGAGACAGACTCATACAATCAATCAATCTGACAGGTTGTAAGAGTATCAGTTTGACAATTTTCCTAGTCTAACACAATTTTAAATCACAAATTCTTACTTGAGACCGTCTATACAATAGACGTCTCAAGTTTCGGGGTTGACTCAATTTATAAATTAAAAAAAAAACTGATCGATGATTTTGTAAGTTAAAAGAGAGCATAGACGGTCTCTAAAGAGAAAGCCTGATTTTAAATATAAATTTATTGTAGCCAATCATAATTATTTTAAAAAATAATTACTTTTTAATTACAAAGGTTTGCTAGTGCCATTATCTAATCTTTCCTTCCAAAATTTGTTCCTGCACACCAAGTACACCCTACGGGCCACAATAAATAACCATCCTTCTTCCTTCCCTTCATCTCCCCTGCACTTTCTCTCTTATACATTCACTTTCTCTCTCTAACCTTCACTTTCCCTCTCTAAAATTCACTTTCTCTGTCTAGACTTTGCTCTTTTTTTCTTATTCCAATCCGTAGTTTTTTTGAACTCTCGGAATTATCAGTTTCACTGCAAATGAGCTTCTTTCTCTGAATCATCAGGTAGTTTTTCACTTAAACTTTTCAATTCGAATTTATTTTGATGAATTTGATCGCTTTGAATTCATTTTGCAAAAAAATTCATTGAATTTACCAATCTTGATTTTTTAAGGGTTTCTTGGTTTTGGGGGTTATATAACGTTGATTGGAGGTGATTTAACTTCTGAAGGTTGAATTTCATGTATGAGAAGTGTGTAAATTCAAGTTTTCTTCTATCAATTTTTTTATAAAGATCAATTTTATGTTTCTTTAGTGTTTGAGGGAAATGAAGTAAAAGTGAGTTTGTTAAGCGTGAATTCATGCCGTTTTTGTGCTTATTTTGAAAATTTACACTTCCTTTTGTGCTTAATCATGGTAAGTTTTGGGATTTCATACGTTCTTTATGTTAATGAATTGTTGTATACAAATTAACCGTATGAAATTCTGAATGATTTGTTTGTTTCTGATCAGTGATCGCAGTTAATCATGTTTGGCAGACTCATTTGTTCTGTAGCATGAGCGTCACGGCTTCGAGCTTTGTTTCTCATAGCTGCAATAACTCTTAACTTAGGAAAATGGTGTTAGATGTGGATCTCAATGTGCCACTTCCTGATATCAATAACGAAGTTGGCTCGAGCCTAGCGCCTGCGGCTACTCAAGTCCAAGTTAATCAGCGAGCATCTGCAGCAGAAATGGTGCCAATTGATGTTGATGCATTCGATGACGATGTTGTTGTTTTATCCTCTCCAAGGGCTATTAGTGAGGTAGCTCTTTGTTTTCCAGTTCATCTGTGCCGTTGGGTTGTTCTTCAAATGGACATGTTTTAATTATTGATTGACAATGATTTTGTTGTTGTTGTTTTATGATTATAGGCTAGAAATATTTCGAGAAGGAATCGGAGTAGAAGCAATGTTGTTGATGTTGAATCAGGTAAGTTTTTCTGTAATCTATATTGTTGATGCTTGTATCTGTTTTTTTGTGCATTTATTGTCTATCGCTTCCTTTTACTAAATCAACATGAAGCGCTATTGTTCTTTATAAATCATGCTTGTTTTTGAGTGTAATGTCGTGTAGTGTTGCTAAAATTATTTTTTCTATGATCTACGGCCATTTACTTATCTGTGGCTGAATTCCTATTTATTTCATCCTTCATGACTTTAGAGCATAATTTGTCTTATCTGCTTGAGTTTGTCAAATGATATCATGTACAAGGGTGAAGATTTTGTAGTTTTATGGAGGACGTATTTTGGATTATATAAGGTGGAAAATTAGAAGCGAGTAGATACTTCCGTACTTGTCCTTGTCGATTGTGTGGCTTGAATGAATATTCAAGCAATGTGTCTCCTTACGATTTTTGTGCAAGATCGCGGACCAAGGACGAAGATCCTGTGTGCTTTACATGTGACTAGGACTCTTTCAGTCCAATTTTGGAAGATAAGGGGTCCATTCAATGCACTTTGTAATTCACACTGACATTTGTCAAAAAGCTTGTTACAATTAGAATGTAAAAGATAGTATCTTACTTTGACAATCCATTAATTATTTTTTCTATGAATTGAATGAGTTAAATGTCGGATGCTCATGCATAATTCTTGAAAATTTTACGTGGTTTAACTCTCTTTAAGACAATAGATATCAATTCTGATTTTTGTATTTCAAATCATTATAAGATCAGTCAACTATCATGTAATCAATCATATTGAGGCTTTTGGTTCTCAATATATTGATAGAATTCATTTCTAATAGTTTGCTTCTCAGAGTAAGGAGTTCCCACTCGTGAAGAATAAGGATTGCATAATTATGCATTGCTACTACATTGCCCTTTATTCTTGACATGAATGGACTATTATGTTAATGCATTCTTTAAATTAGCATAATGCGTCCACCACATATATGTGTTGCGAGTGGTTACAATCGAGTTCTATATTCAATGTTTGTTGTCGATGTTGCAAATGCAAAATTCTGAATTATACTAAGCATCAAGTCCAAAAGACATGATACTAGAGCAAATCTTGGATGCAAATGTTATTACAATTGCAGTTATGAGCACAAAATCACTTTTGTGGCAAGTGCAAATTGATTTACAAGCCAAAAAGCAACTTTTACAATGCAATCGCGATCTGCTCATGTGACCGATATCTTGCACTATGTACATTTCACCCATCAAATTTGATAATTTTGCTGCCTTGTGTCTATTTTGAATAAAATATAAATCTTTCTCGAGAGATTTAAAAGAAAGCCATAATGACGAGAAGTATTGGATATAACTATATAAGCGATGATGAATTTAAAGATTTGGTGGTTCCCATATCTTTTAAGATTCTGTAGATATGTTGTACATTTACTCTAGTATTTATGGTACTTTCTAATCACTAATTGTTTACGTGTAACGTGCTTGATGTTCTGAAGTCGACTTAACCACCTAGGGGATATGTGTTGTAATTTTCTTTCTTAAATCACTTTTTTTGCATCTCCAAATGAGTGTTGTGTGCGTCATGCATTATCTCTGATTTTTGTTTAAATTTGTTTCTCCATATGGCATGATCTTACCTTTTTTAATGTTTTTGTTTGAAATAGAAACTACTAGACGAGTTGTAACTAATACTCGTAGCAAGCGGCGAAGAGTCCCAACAAGCCAACCTATCATCATCTCAGACAATGGTGTGGTAAGTGTTTATGACTCTTTACCTGTTTATTCTTATGCAAATGTGTTACAAAAAAATTTTCAAGTGCTTTTTGTTGTTCTTTCATCAGTTTACTATAGATTATATGGTGCAAGTTCTACTGTGTCAAATATCATCTATTTTGTCTTGTTTAAAAAGTTCTAGATTTGTTATACAACATATTCTGGGGCCTCAACCAAAAGCTTAAGTTGATGGTTGAGGCCCCATAATATGTTATATACTTTAACAATATGTTCGTTAGACCTTTCTAATTAAATAGGTTGATTTATATATGGTTGCAATTTGGATTTGTAGATTTTGTATTTCATCATCTTCCATTTGTAATATTTTTGATTTCAAATTATATTATAAACTCAATCAACTTTGTCTGGTACTACTATTTGATTTGATTTTTTAGAAACCTTTAATTTTTGGATCTATATCAATCATATGTTATTGCACTTGTTGATGTTCAGAATGAAACTGGCGTTGCTCCGGCACCTCCACCACCATTACCACCTCCCCCTCCTCCTCCCGAGCCCACATTTAGTTGTCCTATTTGCATGGGTCCATTGGTTGAAGAGATGACAACAAAATGTGGTCACATTTTCTGCAAGGCGTGTATCAAAAAGTCAATTTCAGCTCAGGGGAAATGTCCTACTTGTAGGAAAAAGGTGACAATGAAAGATACACTCCGAATCTACCTTCCCGCAACAACTCAATCTTAAGGTTTGTTCCTCTGTCCATTAGTGATCTGACATATCTCTCTTATATCTTTTTATCTTGTCCTCATGCCTCCAATTAATAGTTGTGTTGTATTATGATTAAGAGGATTATAGTCTGTTTTTGCTTTATAATTTTCGCTTGAGCCTATATCTTTGAGTAGATAAGTTTATCCATTATTCTTTTTGAGGTGTTTACTCATCATCAACCACAGGGCAACATTAGCCAAATTTGATGCTTAAGAGTTGTTTGCCTCTTTCTAAAGAAAATTTGGCATCGGTTTTAATTTGTTGTTACGGGTATGCTATATTTCTATAATTTCAATTGTTAATCGCACACATTGTTAAATCATCATACTCGATATATTCGACGCTCATAGAAGCTGTGATTAGGGTTTTTAGAAAGATAGAAAACGACATACTATACCCTTATCAAAGGAGATTGTGGCCAAAGATATTCTCAGCTCAATAAAAGACTTGCAAATGAAAACAAAGACTCACAAGACAAATAACAAGGCTAGACAAGGCAAAACAACTATAAAGACTAATAACAGTCCAAAATAATATAAATAAAAATTATATAAGCAAAAACATAATCATGGTTGAGATAATTTTTGATGCATATTTGGATGGAAGAAAATGAAGGTAATAGAAGGGGAAGGAAATGAAGAGATTTATTTGGTTACCAAATGGGAGGAGACGAAAATGGAGGGAGATGTCTTTTATTTTTATTTATCTAAACGAACACTTCACATCAAGCTCCCCTCTGCTCCGCTCCCCTCCCCTTCCCTTCCTTCTCCTTCCCCTGAAGTCCCCTCCCTTTCGTTTTTGAAATGTTATCCAAACACACTTTCAATGTTTAATGTTTAGAACTTCTCTTGGTTATGGAAAGGTAGGTTTAAATTAAGGGATTCTTATTCAGGGAAAAAAATGGAATGTCACCGAGAAAAGGAATGAATATTGAATATGTGATGGAATGTATCATTCCATTTCCTGGTGCTGTGTGAGGTTGCACGAAGTGCCTTCTGTAGGATGATTGGCATTGGGGCAAACAGTTTCAATTTCTGCACTTGTCTAGAGACTAGAAAAAATGGGAATGTTTGCTTGTACATGTTGCATAAATATTGATTGGTTATGATGCATGTGATGAATTCTCTTGTAGTGATAATCATATTTATTTCTTTCTTTTGTAGATCATATAGTGGTAGATAGGGACCGAATGGAATATGATCAATGTTAGAAACAATTGGCTATTGTCTGATTGCTATCATGTTCTGTGTCATTTTTTGTTGTGTCTAACTTTTGTTGCTAAGCTGTAAAGTGTTCACTATAATTCATTTTTTGATGTAATTTAAGTAGCTGTGTTTGTGGTTTGAAGTAACCAACGAGGTCATGGACTTTGATCTTTCTGAAGGCATTTTCTTGTCTTATATGTGATTAAGGCCTTGGTATTGTTGTTGTATGCATCTGTGATGCTCAGACTTGGACATGGGTATCAGCGTTTATTGTGGACCTGAATCAGATCTGTATGAACCTAATCTTTGAAATGTGATGGTGGCTTTGTTATCTTCTAAGCTATGATAGAAGAATTAGGTAGACCGTGACTATTGCTTGAAATGTGAGCACTTTTGCTACCTTAAGGTTGCAATAAGATGATTTCATGGCATCTTTACATACTTCATATGAATGTCTATTTCTGTTAGTATTTTGATTTCAACGAGTTGTTTTTCCTGACACCCCATCCTGTTTGATCAACATTGCTGTTTAAAGCTTAAACGGCACATCCTCTGCTTTCTTTTTTTTTTCTTTGACAATGAAGTGAGAGTGCTTAGTTTAAGTTGTATATAGTAAATAACAATTTTGGGTTTTCATCGATTACGGCTGAGATTATTTCTTTTTCTGGTTCTTGGTTTTAAACAGGCTCATATTGAGGAAATTCCTGCTGTCTTTGTTTTGCTCGGATAGAAAAAGATAAGAACTTGCTGATCTTCAACAGATTATTGATTTTGATGGTAATTTTACAGAGGTGGGGAAATAACCCCCCTGACTAGTCTGTTTGTAAAATGTACTCACATTGGTTTAGCAATTTGATCCCCCAAAATAGATTTTTACTTTTCTTACCCCTTTTTGGAATTATAGTCTTAGGGCTTTTGAGGTTATTAGTTCCCATTTGGATCATTTTATCCAAATGTTATGGTCAGTGGCCTTTGAAACAAAAACTTCACTCACTAATATTGTTGGCAATATATTAGATGAGCTATTTATTTGTTATCCTAAATAGTGAATCCCTATATACTTTCTTTTTATATATATATATATGGCTTAGTTGGATTTTGTTTTTTTTTTCATGTCTTTATTTTCTGCCTCTTTTGCCAATTTTCGCTTGAAGTAAAATGGCTAAATACGAGAATTAGGTCTCGTTTCAGTTGGAGCATGTACCGCTTTTCCATGTAAGTTCTTAGGTTTGATTCTCACTGCCTCATTCCTCTTTTTGAACCTACTTCGTGCTCCAATAGGCTCGTAAACTTCAATTTTCTATCTTTAACTCGAATCTACAACTTGTACTCGGGTATTTAACATGAGATTAGAAACATATACTCAAATTCTCATAAATTGCATTAATCCAATGAACCACACACCGCACAAAGAGAATAGTGAGCTCATACTTGATCCCTTAAGCTAATGAAAAACAAGTTGCATTACATACTTTACCATAGGTAAAAGCTACTTTATTCATACAGACGATACAACTATAGACTATTATTACAACTACCACAAGATAGAAAACTCATAATTCCCACCCTAATAATGATAAATCAGGGTGCAGATACGCCAGCCTCAGCATTCTTCTTACCTTTGTACTTGTCGTGTTGATTAAGGCGGCCATTGAAGAGAATGAAGGGACCCAATGGACCAAATGGAAATATGATCCTACCAAGAGGGAAGAGCCCAAGTAACGGTCTTGCAAACAGCAAACCTTGAGGCCTGTAAACAAGGGCGAAGCCAGACTATGAAAATTAAGGGGCCGATAGTATATGAAGTAAAATTAATAGAAAGTAATTATTAATCAAATAGCGACACTTCTAGTATATACTCCTTTATGTAAGAAAATAAGTTTTGCGGACTTTCTTTACTTAGGGGTTTAATTGATTGGCGCATTCCTCCTAGCACTTACACTCTCCCTCGAGGGATTACGGGTATGGTCTGTCTGTCACTACTCACCTCTCTCCCGGACCCTAACTTTGCGCGGGATCCGGGTTGATGACCATGACCATGTCTGTGACCTTATCAAATCCAAAACTAGTAATAGGAAAAATCCAATAAAACAGATTAAAATAACATACGATATGATACAAGGGGATGGAGTAAGTCATCAAAAAATTAACATAAGCTAAACAGAAAAAGAGACTTGCGAGAGTAGGTCGCAAGGGTGCCGCCTTGCAAGACCCATGTGGCTTCGCCCATACCTGTAAACTTTGTCATTTGGCATGTCTCTTCCTGCAGAAACATCAGTAAAAACAAACCCAAGAAAAAGAAGTGTTATCAACAATGGTATGACTAATCTCTTCATGATTTTGTCTTGTAATGTTATAAGTAAGATTCTGCTCTTTTGAGTGACATTGTTGGAAGAACATGTGAAGTGTATATATACACAGATGAACCAAATGGTGGTTACTCTAACCTTAAGCAGGTATTCATATGTAGTACTGTCATTAATATTCTCTGCTCTAATCAGACAATTTGATCATCAATTTCAGCCTGTTTTAGAATGAGTTAGTTGTGCAGTAGCATCTATTTTATAATTATTGGTATTTTTTCCTGTAATTGTATGTTGCTTCTGCAATTGGATTCTTCAGTTTAGACAATAAAATACAGAGCTCATTCAATTAGATTTACGCAAATTTTTGGTCTCATCGGAGAGATGTGCTTTATACTTGGGTTAATAGTTCATGTAATATATATTATGAGAATATGTACTCTTTATTTGAAGTTGTCTCACCTTAAGACTGTTTCTCACAAGAATAGCTTTTAGATTTATTACCCCATTTTGAAGTATTCGCAACTAATAGAGATATGTTCTGTGGAAAATAATTAGGGCATTATTAAATGTCGCCACCTTTTTCATTTTATCGCCACCCTATATATAATATATTTACTTAATTGCCCCTCATAATTTTAAAGCTGAAAAACTCTAACATCTCTCTAAAAATCTCTAAAAAAAACTCTCTGAACTAAAACAAGCTAAATTTAGTAATCGAACAACAATGGCGAACCAAAACGAGCAAGAATACGATTCGGTAAGTTAATTTAATCGTTTCGAAAATGAAAAAAAAAAGGAAAAATCGCACAAAACGTGCGATTGTACCATGGTACAATCGCACGTTTTGTGCGATTCTGCCGTGGTACCAAAGCACGTTTTGTGCGATTTTTCTTTTTTTTTTTTTATTTTTCATTGTTTTGTTATTAATTAATTATTTATTATTTAATTTATTAAATGTATATTTATTTAATTTATTTAAAATATTTATTGTTTTGTGATTAATTAATTATTTAATTTATTTATAATAAATATTAAACATTTTTTAAGTTGATATTAATTAATATGTTATTGTTATATAATTTATTAAATAAATGTTAATATTATTAATTATGTTGATGTTAATTATGTTTATGTTTAGATTATATTTATTTAATTTATTTAAAATATTTATTGTTTTGTGATTAATTAATTATTTAATTTATTTTAAATATTTATTGAACATTTATTAAGTTGATATTAATAATATGTTATTGTTATATAATTTATTAAATAAATGTTATTATTAATTATATTGATGTTGATTATGTTTAGATTATATCTATTTTGTTTTTATATTTGCAGGACTTTGAAAACTTAGGTGATAACGTAGATTACTCCGATAGATTTGTTACGGATAGAGAATTTGCATGTATAGATGAATTACATAGATGGCTGATGAGATAGCAATACAAATTGGTTTTCAATTTACACGTGCTTCTTATAAACGTAAGGAAGGACGTACAAGACAAAGTTTGTACTTATGGTGTCATAGATATGGTAAATTTAGGGGTGATTTGAATAACCTAGATAATGCTGTTAGACCTGGTTCTACTAGTAGTGCGTGTGGTTGCAAATTTATGATTATAGGAACTAGCCGTAATCAACTTAGGTAGTCCGTAATTATTTTATTGTATTTAAGTCCATATTCTTTAATTGTATTTAAGTTCATATTCTTTCAGTGTATTTACGTCCATATTTAATTGAATTTCATACAGATACAAATATAAATGTGTTCAACTTAACGTCTAACTAGCATAAAAGTTAAAATTAGTTCATCAAATAAACATAACGTTAAACAATTAAACATAACATTCAACAAATTAACGTAACGTTCAACAAATAAACATAAATCTAATGTGGCCCTTCTCCCTTGTAAATTTGCCACTCGGCCAGTAAATCTCGTAATCCATCTAAATACAAATTAGCAGCTTCTTGCTCCCGAGGCTGTCAATCCTTAACCTTTCCCATCCTGGTCAGTGGAGTGAAGCGGGCGATGGCTTCAGATGCAAACTATAAATACAAAAAAACAAATATTAGAAAACCATTTGAATATAATGACACATTTAAATATAAAAACTAAGTACAGGCACTAACATAGGCCTCCTTGTTAGCCGCTATATCATAAGCATTGGGTGGTCCGTCACCGGGGATGATAAATGCATGGGAGCACACCCTAAACCAGTCTATGTACTCGGGAACTGCCTCTGATGGATAAGTTGCTACACGCAACTCTCTATGATCAACTTTGGCACAAACAGGGAACCTACTCCATGTGTCCGTGTACATAGTCAAAGGAGCGAAGGTCAGTGAGTAGCCTCCCTTAGCTGGTCGGTGAGCCTCGGCGGGTCTCAGAGGGGGGACAGGAATAGACTGTACAAAACCTAGCTTCCGGACTGTCCTCTCAGGCAAATACACCTCGATCGTATCAAAACAAGTGATACCCCCAATGAACGTGGTGCGTGGGTGTGCATTCAGTAAAAACCTTGGGTCATTACTGTAGGGAGTCCACTCTACCTGCATAAGACAAAAACAACATAAACAACATAATCTCAAAATGACAATAACAAACGTAAAGATGTGTTAAGTCATGTACGAAACCTGTGCCTCCGTCAGAGAGTCCAGTATGCTCCTACATTCTCTCAGTCTGCTTAGCTCCCTAGTTGGCTTCTGCGGGGACCACATCTCCGCCCTGATCTTGTTACGGATATCCGCTAGGCGAGGATGGAGGCGAAAGGACGGGAAGTACTCGTAAATCCATGTCTGTAAGAGCGTCAGACAACCCGCAATAGTCCGGCAGCCAACCCTCGACGCCATACCCAGTTGGCGATAAAGGTACGCCAGCGTAACAACACCCCAAGCGATCTCACCCTCATCAGCGGTAACAGCAACAACAGGGTGCGGTCTCATCCCAATTTTGGTCTTATCGACCAGCAGTGTCGAACCCACTACAGCCATGTAGTAGGCAGTAGTCTGCGTCTCCAAAGACTGGGAACGGTGGCACAGCTCCAGTAATTCACTAACGTTTATGCTGCCGTTAACGAAGAACCCCTTTCTCTGCAGCTCAGCCATCGGGTCCCCAAATACACTGGCCAGGCCCAACTTCCACTCGGCGTCAGGAGGATCAACAGGAAGAGCACCATCAATACTAAGTCCTAGAATGCGCACGTCGTGCAGTATAATCGTCATCTCCCCCCAAGGCATGTGGAAGGTGTTGGTATCCGGCTGCCACCTCTCCACAAAGGCCGCTATAAGAGCACTATCGATGTGCTGGTGCATGACGTACGGCAGACGGCCCAGCTCAGTGGTCGGTAAAACCTGGTAGAGCTCATCAGACATGTCCTGCAGTCTGATGATAGAGTCCATCGTCTTCTTCCTAAGCCGACACTCTATAATTGGAGGGTTACGCTCCAACCCCTCGAAAATAACCCGCGCTATGTGCCCTCCGTAGCTGGGAATCAGACGACTATCGACGGGGCCCCCGGGCTGGGGTGATGCAATTAGCCAGTCCGCATCAGAAGACTGTGAGCGCCTCCGCCTCCGTGAAGCCGCATCCTCAACCTGGCTGCTTCCAGCCTGATTAGAAGGTCCAGCCGAGCTATGAGGTCTACGTTTAAACTGACCGGCAGCCCCCCTGATCGGATTCCAATCCACAGGCTCCCCAACAGACTCTTCCTCACCGACAAGCTCGTCGTACTCAGTATCATCGTCCTCTGAGCCGAACGTATCACTACGCAGGCTCGTCTACTGGTCAAGGTGAGTACGAACTTGGTCTAGCGTACTCGAACGTTGGGCCTGACTTATTCTAGCCGCCTGTTCCATCCTAACCCTCCTAGCTGAACCCGTAACCCCTCTCTCATGGGGGTCCCCCCTTAATAAAGTCGGTCTAAAGCTATTGCCGCTCAACATGCCTCTAAAAAAACCTTTGCCTCTACCATGGTTTCCAGCCATTTACTACAATTTTTATAATTTAATGAATTATTATAATATACTTTAATTGATTAAACATTAACAAAAATAAAATAACTAAAATAAAATAAAATTATTATAAGCAAATAAAATTATTATAAACAAATTATTATAACAATATTAAATTAAATTAATTAAAATTATTATAAACAAATAAATTATTTTAACAATATTAAATTATAAACAAATAAACAATAATAACTTTATAAACAAATAACAATAATAACAAATAATAATAATAATATTTATAAACAAATAATAACAATAACAATATAATAATAAATAATAACAAAAAATTTTAAATAAATAAATACAAAAAACAAATAGGAATCGCATGAAATGTGCGATTGGACCATGGTACAATCGCACGTTTTGTGCGATTGGACCACACATTTCATGCGATTCCTCCATGGTACAATCGCAGAAAACTTGCGATTCCTCCATGGTTCCATCGCCCAGTTCATGCGATTCTTGCCATTTTCTTTTTTTTTTTTTTAATTTTGAATCGAGATGAAGTTTTGAATTACCTCGGTTTTGCGATAACGATTCGAAGTCCAATCCTTAGGCCCGATAAATTTTTGAGAGAATTTAGTGAGTTTTAGAGTGATAAAAGTGTTATTGAGTTCGATTCGAGTGTTTTGTACTCGTTTTAAGTCCAAGGGCATTTTCGTCATTTTAATTATTTATTTTAAATTAGGGATGGCGATAAAATAAAAAGGGTGGCGACAAATAAAAATTGGGAATAATTACTGATCAAGAATTGGTGTATCTAAGATTTTTGGACAACTCCAAAAAGATTTTAGATGTTTGCTGTTGAAATAATAATTGGTCCGTTAGGTAACAAAACTTTCATTGAAGTCCTAAAAAGATATGATATATTTTAGTTTAAAGATTTACATTTTGTTTAGACGATAATTTAAGTGGTAAAAATTCAAGAAAAAGGCAGATAAGGAAAAGGAATGAGAGGAAATAATACGAAAAATCAATTTTCCTTGTTTGTTTAGGAGGAAAAGAAAGGGATAGTAGGCGAAATAGCATTTATATCAAATATTTTCGTTAGGAGAGATTTGGTCTAAATTAATGAACATAATCGCTTCAAATCTCCGTCCTTCGAAAATTGATATTCAAAAAAAGAATATCTTTTACACTTTGGTTCTACAAAGAAGGTTTAGGGGTTGTTTAGTGTAACGAGTCGAAATGGAATGAAAAGCTAACGTTTAAATAGGGCTAAGGCCTAAGGGTATTGATATTGATTATTGTTCAAGTGGTTTGGTATTACTTAGACTGTTTTGACAACCAAATTACAAGGCTAAACATTCACTCAATTGGTTTACCATAATGGAGGTATACAACGTAGTAGGAGTGTGGGATACTATAGCTTCTCACAATTTGCTTAAAAGGGAGCATCGGGAGGAATAACATATTGTAACCGTAGCGTTGAAAGAAGTAACAAATTGGAGGAATCTGTTACCGCAAACAAATAGATTTGCTTACCTTATTTTCAAAACAAACACAAGTAACATATTTCCTTATTCGTTTTCATTTCCAGATCTTAAAAAATGCATACCAAACATACCTTTAAGCTCTTGCAAAAAGCTTCCAAACACATGGTAAACAAAGTAGACGGTACTAAATTTGCAACAAGTGCTACATACATAAATTTGCAACAAGTGCTACATACAAATTCATTTCGGCCCGAAAGGGACATATGTATTATGTTCTTCCTCTAATTTACCATTTATGTAATGAACGATAATTTACTTAAATCTGATATCAACCTGAATCACTACTCCAATGGTGTATATAGTGACACAAACGACAACTAAACAGAAAAAAAAAAGAAAAGAAAAGAATTTATCGATATTATCTCTAAGCCTTCTTTATCCATTCAGTGCGTCCGCGATTTATCTCAGACCCATCACCAGATAATCTCAATAGATGCAAGTACTGAACACTTTCTTCTTCGTCTCCAACTGATGCAAGTGCCCCGTTTGTTCCATTGAGCTGTGAGATAGATGCAGCACCATTCGTGGATTCAGGACCCGTGAGAGAATCTACAATATCATCATGTTGACACTCTCGCCTGTAGTCCAAGGTGATGCTTCGCAACTGGTGGGTGTCGATGAGTTCTTGAGGTACACCCTGCCAAATGATCTCAAGTCTCAACTCAAAAAAACGAGACCAAAAAGAACGTCTACATATTATCTCAACTTATCAAAATAAACATAACATGATCATTTACACTACCACGGCCAAGGAACATTTACAAATGTTCAAAGCAATCCGATCCATATATTAGACGATTATGACGATCATAAATCCATCTGAAGATCAACAAAAAAGATACCCTTGTAAGGGTATTTTATACCGACATTATGAAGTTCTCCAAAGACCAAACTATATAGGTAAAGGAGTTTTTCGAAGAAAATTTTTGAAATCGAGTCTTTTTGCTATTATTTAACTTCTATTAAAGAGAAAGATAAAGCATATGAGCTGAACACACCTCTAGAAGCCACCCGATGTATGTGACATTATTTACATGGTGGTTCATGTCCAAATCACCTCTTCTGGGCTGTCAAACGTATATGCATAGTAAGATCCAAGTTAAGAGTAAAGAAATGCAAAAAAGGGGAATAATGGAGGATTTGTATGGCAAGATTGTCACTAAGTGATCTTACCGTTAGTCCTAGTTTTGAATATGGAGCAGGGTCTTCCAGCTTTGATATTTTCTTCAGACTTTTATTGTTTTCCTCGGGAAATGCTAATCTACAAGTGGATCATCACATAAAGTAGGCAAGGAAACTTGTTAGGTCGAAACAAACCTTATAAAAGATATCAAGGGAAAACCATACAAATACCAAGTGCCCCTATCCGCACTTAGGTGAGGGCAACTTTAGTGGCATTGGGGCATTGTAATGTTGCGAGCTACGTGGGTGAGGCTCATTTGGGTGTAACCGTGTATATTTAATGCCCTACCTTAGCCAATTGGACGTATGAAGGAAAGTTAGCTTCTATAAAATGCTCATTCTATCCTTAGGCTGCTAACTAGATAGCAGAATATTACACATCTTAGACATCCCCTAATGGCCCGTTTGGTTAGTGGTATTAAATAGCGGTAATGAGAATGATTTATAGTGTAAAGTTTCATCAAAAATTCCATATCATTCCCATGGTAATGAAACTTTGATCACAATTAAGTTTTTTTGTATACAAATTTTCATTACCAATTAATACCACCTCTCCTAATGGTAATGCATTGGAATGGATTTTGTGAAGAAAATGAGATGATTGAAGTGGGACATACATGCCATCAAGGTAATGAAGAGATTTTTCAACCAAAATTACACTTGTTTTTCATTTCTATTACCACCGTTTATTACCACCTACCAAACGGGCCGTAAAAGTCTGTTTATTCACATTCTTCAAACCAATGCCCTCTTCTAATGACTAAGAGAGAGAGAGAAGGGACTGGGGAGGGAGTGGGTGAGTGAAGAATGGTTGCCAGAATCTTCCCAAATTCTCATTGTTGGCCACGGTAGTTTGAGGGCTACCGGAAGTTGCAGTCCAAAAACTAAAGCTACAAATGATCCATGAACAATCACTGCCACAACCAGGTCTACTATTTTACATGAGCGATGACTCAGGCCCGATTTTGAAGGGCACGATTTAAAAAAATATATATATTAAGAAACTAGATTAGTGTCACCTGGAAGAAAAACACGCGTCAGGCGTCACAATTCCAAGGCAATAATCCACTATAACCAACGGTCACTCATTTCCATGCTAATATTACAGTGGGGCAATTGGCTTTTGTTTTAATAATTGATATTGGGTTACAAAGTGATGGGTAATGTTTAGTATTTTTGTCATCGAGAATCATTGAATCCGAATTACTAGGTAATGACTATTATTGATTTGATGTATTTTTTTCTGGCTCATTCGGGCTAATTTAGCAAATTAGTGCTTTGTCTTATAAAAAATATTAGTACTTTGTCAATCATCACTAGGAACATAATAGAATGCATGTCGTTTCTTAAGGCACACTTGTTTTCTTGTGTGGCAAATATTGCTATCTGATTATGTAGTTCCTATCTGATTATGTCTTAAATAGACAACTCGGAATGGCAAGGACAATTAATGGGTAGTTCTAAACGTCCAAACAAGTATGCGACCACAAGAGGAGAAAACACAATCATAAATGCAAAGTCTAACATTTGTTTTCTTGTGTGGCAAATATTGCTTGCAACAAACCTAACACCCAAATTTAGTTACATATCTAATTGTTTGCTAATTGCTTGTCTCTTTTACTTTGGTTTCAGTTCATTTGCATGTATCAATGATATATTGTCTTTCGGAAGTTCTGCAACACATGATCTTACAAAAGCCAAATTAGAATAGCCAAGGATATTTGCCAAAGGATTTCAATTTTCTATATAAAAGCTACAGCATAATCCTTATTACTAGGATATATTTAGGTTCTAACTTCTGAGCAGTCTGAATCAAACCAAATTAGATACTGAAGTCCCCTTAAGCTAGCCATAAAAAGTATCAATATTCAAGATCCTTGTCTTGAAGTGAAGTAACACAGACATAAGATGAACGAGGATAACACCATAAACGAGGTATTGAAATATAAATACTCCCAACAGAGAAGCACACAAACAGTACAATAAGATACATCGTCTTACCGGTATCTCATTTCAAATTTTATTGCAGAGTGTCATTCAAGTATGATAAAACTCTATACCAGGTAATTGATTTCAAATTCTCCCTAATGAAAGCACGCCAACATGAAAAATAAGATGCATCACTTTATTTTGCAATTACATTATGACAAACTGATATACATCTACAATCGCACATCAAAAGGCTTACCGGAGCTCTTTCGGACAATAAATTAGATATTCATGAGCTATTTCAGGAGTAACTCTCTCCAGCTTTCTGGTATCCATGTTCATCATCACCCACTTACTGCAATGATAATAAAGCTAATTAGGCAGGTTAGCAATCATCTATATTTAGTTTAGTCATTCAGTGTCAACAATCCCATTAAATATTTACTCCTGTTTATCAAAGCCAGAAATCCTTTAAAATCAATGAAAATTGCCGAAAAGTTTGACATCCAAGATACAAATACAATCCTGGAAACCGGAGATATATAGGTGGAGATCTAGGAGATAAAAGTCCTTAACAAACAAGCAAATAAAATTATAGAATAGATCTTTATCTCTGTTACTGCTTTACAGTATAAATAATAGGAAAGATTGAGCTACCTCCTCAAAGTGGTGGGACTATCGAATACTCGATATGAAAGGGTTAAGTCACTAGCAGTAGTACTAGGGAGTTTGGACTATCCAAAATCATAAAGAAGTCGTTCTCTACCGAGGTCAACAATCAACGTGTTGGACCTTCCAAATGCACTTACAGTAATTTTACCAAACTCAATCCTATACCCCAGTCCTCAAACGAGAATTGTCAAGAATTATTTCCTTCTTTGTTCTTAGTCTTCCACCCCCTTCTTTCTGTAAGTTTTCGACCTAAATTGAGCCTTCTAAGCAATCATCTGTATCACACTCTGCTCAATGATAGAAGTTTTGGGTTCTTAAGACAAGTCTATGGTAAAATGTATCTTTTTTCTTGTTACCAAAATAATGACATGATTAGTAGTGACACAGTTTTGAAAGTAATATCCTGGTGCAGTGTCGAGCAATACAGTTTTTTGCTGCGAGTACATAAATCAAAAAGACGAGAAGAAATAGGTTCTACCTAGTAGCTCGTCCAATAACTTCACCATTTGCATAGTCCTTGAGAATGAAATCACGTCGTGTCCCTATTTTTCCTTCTGCCTGGCACCATGTTTCAATCTCAACCACATCACTCCTACATCAAACACGGGATACAGCAATTACAAACATGATCTAAGATGAAATTTCACATTGGTAGAGAGCAATACAAACCAAGCTGGATATCGGTAGATCTCAATGTGCATACGAGCTGTTACCCATATCAAATGAAGCTTCCTCATGGTAGGAGTTGTTGCAAATCCATCTGTTGAGAATCCAACACTCTGTGCATGGTTGCAACCCACTTCCTGGAATACAAAAACCACTAAATCACTGTCAGGGTAAATGAGTACATTGCTTTCATATGACAAATCCAAATAATACTGAATGGATTGGTATCAATAAATATTATACTAGAAGTTATTTATATAAAGGAAAAATTAAGTATATAATCGCCACTGCTATAACAACTAAAACATCAAACGAATGATCAAATGAAGGCTGCAGGCTTTGATAGAAAACCTAACATTCATAATGTTTAGCCCTTCAAATTTTCAAAATTTCCAATAGGGATTCATAATGTTTTTGATATTGAAGCCTTAACTTTAACAGTGAAAAGATCTTAACGCAAAAATTGCTACCCCAATTCTGTGAGCCATTGTCACAATTTCAAGTTTTCACTATACCAGGCCTTTTAAGATCTTTTCAAATTTAAGAAAAAGTTTACAACTTTCAAGTTACAAGGCTCTGAAAAGAAAGTTGTAAATTTCTTTCAAAGTATTTACCCACTATTCACTAGACAAACAACAAAATGAAATTTAACTTTTTTATGCTTAATAATTACCACAACTCTTGGCTCTAGCACATATGACATAGGACAATATACTCAAATCCACATTGTGTTTGGAATAGAGAGAAATGGAGCGACAGTGTGGGAAGAGATTTTGAAGGATGGAAAATCCTTTGTTTGGATAACAAAAAGGAAGGGAAGGGTTTGGAGGAAAGACAGAAATTTTTTTTGTCAAGAATACACTCTCCTAATGTAGAAAGATTTAAAGGAAACACTCATATTCCTTAATTTTCCTTTCCCTTCTAAACAAATCCTTACCCATCCCCTTTTTTGCCTTCTTTCCCTTCCCCTCCCTTTTCTTTTTTTTCTCTCCTAATTTGCTATCCAAACATGGTGTAAGACTATGTTTGGATAAGAGGAAATGAAGGGTAAGGAAGGGGCGGGAAATAGATGGATTGTATTTCTCTCATTTGCCTACCAATTTAAAATTGAGGGAAATCGAAGGAAGAGCAGATACTTCCAAGTTCAACATTGGAAATATTTGGAAGGAAAACACTCCAATATCCCCTCCCCTCCCCTCCCCTTGCTTCCTTCCCTTCCCTCCCTTCTCCCCTCCCGTCCCCTCCCCTTGCAAAATGTTATCCAAACATAGTGTAAAGCTCATAACAAAAAGCACAAAATTGCCATACACAAGGAGGCTTTTCCAACTAATACTTCACTATTTTTGTTAATTAAACATCTAAGAATCCAGAAAGTTCCCAGAAATCAGGATTCAGGAACAATTCAACAATTAAAAACTCTCATTCCACATCCAAATTTCCCAAAATTATCAATCCAAATTCACCAAATTGCCACTCAAAAAACAGAACTACAACAAATCAAAACTCCAAATTGACCAGAAAACTACATTAAACCCACAATTCTTTGTATCAATCAAAATTCATCAAACCCATGAATCCAAAATCACTAATCAACAAACAAAATCCAACACATTATCAAAAAATCCAAAAAAACAAACAAACAATGAGATAAAGAAAAACCTGCAAGAGATTAGCAATAGTCTCAACAGTAGCAGTTTTGTTGATCCCAACTTCATAACTCCTCACAATAAAGCTTTCCTTATAAGATAACCCATCTTCAGTCAAACTACCCAATCGGAGCTGGTCCGCCAACCCAATAGAACCTGACCCAATTTCTGTAACCCCATTGTCAGTTGTGGTGGAAACGGATAAAGAGAGATCGGGGCGTTTCGATGCAGAAGGGTAAGAAAACGAAACGTTTCGTGGACGAATTAAGTTAGGTAGAGAATTGGGAGAAGCCCAGAAAGTGCATTGACTCAAAAATTGAAGATTATTATCGGATAGTAAATTGCATGATGACTTCAACATCCTATATTTTGCGTGATTAATCTCTTTTTTTCCTGTTCTTTGTTATTGTAAGATTATTTGGTGTGAGTGTTAAATCAGTATTGTTCGATAAGACCGATGAGAATTTAGGATCTCATATCATGATTGTGAAGTGGAGTATTCTGATTCAAAGACAAAGTTTGTGTTTTTTTAATAAAAAAAAGTGGAAATGGTATTAACTGATGGGGCTATTACGATGAGAGATTGTCTTTTGATTAGACGACCTTTCATACTCTGTATTTGTAAAAGATTGTCCACCCTGAGTTTTTTTACACAAATTAAGAAAACAAAAATCATTGTAGTAAATGGATATTATTTTAAAAAATAATAGTGTAAAATAATAATTATATTGGAATTATTACGAGAGAAAAAAACATTTAGATCAAAGATACAATGAATAAAGAAAAAGAAATTATTATTGTCATTAATATTATTAATATAAAGACATGGGAGGACATTGCAGTATGTAAAAGTTATTATTATAACACAAATTTTTAAGTGAGGTTATTTTTATTAAATTGATCACTTATCATTTTAAAGTAATTATTTATAAAAAATGTGTTAATTATACAAATACGTCTCTATGCTAAGTCCTGCCAGAACCGCTGTTATTATAATTTATAAAGGAAGATGATATATATACAACCCTAAGTGCTGTATATGAGAACGAAGGAACCTTGTATTTAACATAATACTTATACTTCGGATTTTATTAGCTGCTACAATTCATGTAGCAACTACTGTTCAGTGTTCACCAATTGATCTTATTTGATACATAGTTTTCTATGTATAATGTAAAATATAGTCAAGTGTGATCTTGTTTTTTCTTATTATTAACTTTTTAGAATTTTTTATCATATGAAGTTAGAAATATCAAAGATTAAAATTGTGCATTGAATAGGGTGAAAAACAAAAATGTAGCAACTATTAAAAACCAAATGAAATATTATTTTTGCCTTGAAAACATAAGCAATTAATTATACTTAATTTTTTTTGAATATGAAGTATTAGTTATACTTTATTATTTTATTATTTATATTTATTATTTGTTGAAAAGTTAAAAACTATATTATATAAAATATTAACTATTTTCTAATTTCTAAATAAAATTCTCTCAAAAATTTAAAATTATTAATAATAAAAAATATTTATTAATTTTTATGTACATCCTAAAGGCCTTAAATATCATTACCATAAATCTCCTCGCAATTGGTATTTGATACTTGCTACCGGGATCGATCCCCATTCTCCCGAGTCCTGACCAACTTTCTCAACCTTTCATCTCTCTTCTACAATGGCGCATACCGCCTCAGTTCCTGGTGGCGCTGTTGGAGGAAGCGACGTAGAAGCCGGATTCGCGAAGCTTCAGGGCGAAGATTTCGAGTATTACATGCAAACCTACTCCATAGTTCTTGGCAGAAATTCAAAGAAATCCACCGTTGATGTCGATTTAGCATCCCTAGGAGGCGGAATGAACATCTCTCGTCACCATGCCCGAATCTTCTACGATTTCCAACGACGTCGTTTTGCCCTAGAAGTTCTCGGAAAAAATGGATGTCTTGTTGAAGGCGTTCTTCATCTTCCAGGAAATCCTCCGGTCAAATTAGACTCTCAAGATCTCCTTCAAATCGGTGATAAGGAGTTTTACTTTCTTCTCCCAGTTAGGAATATTCTCGGTGGAGCTGTGGGTCCACGACATCATGTGTATAATACTCCCCTTCCTCCTCCTCCGGTTGCCCCGGCGAGGAATTCTGGGTATAGTGGTGGAGGTAGTAGGAAAGGGAGAGTGAAAGAGTTTTATCCTGCGGGTGTGGCAGGAGAGGAGTATGAAGAAGAAGATGGTGGAGGTAGAGATGATACTGGCTTTTTGTCAAAGAAGAAGAGTAGAAGGTATGGAGATGGTAGCGGTGGTGGTCATGATAGTTATGGTTATGGTGGTAGTAGTGGTGGCAAAGGTGGGCTTTCTGGAACCCTCGGTTAGTAATATCTTTCTTCTTTTGTAAAGCTTTTTAATAATAAAATATGTATTTTTGGATTTGCAATTGATCATGGTTTTTAGGACTTGATTCTTGGAAGGATTTTTTTATACAATATTAAGTTTTTTCTTTGATGTGTGAAATTGTTTTCCCTAATTTTTTTCTTTGATGTGTGAAATCTATGATATTGCTAATGCTGGGATTTTTGTTGTTGTATGGTTTTACTTTGATTGCTGTGTTTGGCGATTAGTTCCATTAACAGCAATTTCGCATTTCCTCAATGACTACTAAAGTGACTGGTGCCATATGGGGTTTTGATTTCTAGGATGATTAGTTGAGTCGTGTTAATTTGATTTTGTGAAGTTTTGAGGTTGACCATTGTTTCATTGGCAGGCAATGATCAATTTGTATGCTTAAAAAAATCGGGAGTGAACTTCAATTTCTTCTCGTCAGTGATGTAAAGAATTGTGAGCTAGTGTACTTGTATAAAAGGGTATCAGGAGCTAATGATAACACCAAGTTTCATGTGGAGTGTTCAGTGTTGTACATTCAACTTTGGTGCTTAGCAAGTGGATAAATTGTCTATTGCAATGGTAGGGTATGAAAGGAGGGTATTAGTAGCTACTGAGAGCAATGGCAGACCAAGTTTCATATGGTTCATTAGGCCTTTGATGTTTGTTAAGTGTACAAATTGTCTGTTGCAAGAATAGGGGTATGCAAGATGGGTAGCAGGCGGAGCTTTCTAGAGCAACAAAGTTTTACATGGTGTATTGGGCTTTGACGCCTTTAAATTGGATAAATTATCATTTGAGTATGAGGTTTGTAGGATTATCCGATGAAGGATAGTAGTCTATTTCAATGGAGATGTCTTCTTGTTTAGGGCACAAGAGAGAGAGAGGAGTGGTTGAGATTTTGAGAAAATGGTGAATGGATTGGTTCTTTAGTTGCTGCGTAAGTCAAGTTTGGTGATTAATCTTAGGCTTGATTTAATTACTTTTTTCATAATTTTTCATAATTTATAATTTAAAATCTTCTTTGGCAAGGGACACTTATGCTAGGGCAAGGCTAGTTTGATGCTTTAAGACACGGAAATTGTGAGATTTGATGGCTTATGGGCCAATCTAATATTCTATTGCTAAAATATAGAGGGTTGGATGTGCACAACCATACTCTTATGATAAGAAACAATTTACATAAATAAATGTGCGCAAGATTTACCAAGTATTTTACTATAGTTCATTAATCTGAAATTAAAGGAAAAAAAAATTGGGTTTTATCAAGAATAGTTAAATACATAAAAGTCCCTTGAGAGTAAAGGGTAAGGTAAGGGGAATCTCAAAAAACCATATGGGGCTTGAAATACCAACCTTTAGGTTAAAAAGTGTAATAGAAACTATTAGACCATGCTATTGCGAAATAAAAATGATTGTAAAATTTTCTTTATTAAGAATCAGACATAATTTTTAAATGCATCTAATTCATATCAAAAGTATCAAGTAATTTCAAAAGTATCAAGGTTTATTACATACTATGCTCAGAGAAAAATAGTTTCCATTTGTAGAGGTTTGTAGTCATCAAAGTTGAGTAGACCTAGACATAACACTTGCAGTGTTTTTCAATTGAGAGTTTGGAGGTAAGGATGGGAGTGCTATGGACTGCACCACTTTTAATTAATGACACTGTAAATCATTTTTTGAGAGGAAGCTATGAAGCTTTGATCAATGGCAAAATCACAGAAGTAAATTGCCAAAATAAAAATCATAGAATAAGTAGATTGTGAATACTCTGTCTGTTTGAGACTTCAATCTTTCCCATAGAAAAGAGCTGATGTAATAACCCTTTGATGCCTTTTGTACAATTCTGTTTCTCTATTTACACAGTTCTTTCCCCTGGTTGTTTGCTTAATTTTCACAGTAATCTGACTTTGTCTACCCCTGTTTCCTCAATAAAATATAAGTTAGTCATATATACCAAGACACATGAATATTGAAAATGCTAAAGCTGCTAGTGGTTTAATGCCCATGTCTTTATATGTTGTGCTTGATTTAAAAACCAATCTATGTCATTGACCTGGAGTTCCAATGCTGCTTAGCGTTTCTATGGTAACAATCAATGAGTGCTGACCTAGTTTTCCGGAGCCTTGTGTAGGTGAATACAATGGGTGGTTTGCCTTGGGGTGCATCAGTGAAGGAACAATTGAGTGAAGAGTTTATTTTTATGGTAACACCCTTTTTTTGATGAAGCAAAGGGTTAAAATGTGTTTCAAAGCAGAAGGGTTCTTTTTTGAGAAGAAAAATGAAGTATTAATGAAGCAAAAAAGTACAACAGTAGGGATGAGAGATCCCTAAAAATACCAAACACAACCTATCACAAGATACTGCAATCAATTTTGCACGAATCGTTAAAAGAATAATGTTCAAAAAGACCATTAGCCTTAAGTCCTTTACCCACAAAGTGGCTATGATTTTCTCCTTGTTTTAAATGATTTATAAAGGTAGAATCTATTACAAAAATATCTTTAGTTTCTTTCGAACCAAATCGACCATAAGATCGCATAACTTCCACACCTCTATAAAGACTTAAGGTTTCCCTTATATTCTAGACCATGATTGAAGGTAATGAGTAAGTCATCTTTTTTCTTTTTTTTTTCCTTTTTTTTTTGTCTGAGTAATCCATAATTCACCTCCAAATATAAAAAGCCTAGCTCATAAGTCTTGCCCTAAATTGCAGTACAAGAAAAGGTGATCAATATCCTCTCCCTCCTCCATACACATGATACACCTATATGGATTTTAATTTTTAAGTCTCCTCCACGCCCCTTGTTCATCTTCTCTATTAATAGCTAACAAGTTCCTACTGAATCTAATTTTGGTCAGCTCACATGCTCAACATTTTTCTAATATCTCATGTCAATGGTGGTATTTGATGTTTTTTGATTCAAGTTTCAATTAAGTATTTTCAGTAAACTGGCAATCTAAATGTACCACAAACGAAAATAAATTTGATGGTACTTTTTGGCTTTTGGTTCTAAGTTGAGGTGTAAGTTTGACATCTATTTGAATGACTACCTGTTTCTCATTCTTGTTCACGTTCTCTATGTTTTAATAAGACCAATGTTCTTGATAAAATTTAACATTGAGTCAAACTTACCTAGACATACAATTCACATGATAACTCCCATCCAAGAAAGTCTAAAAAATTGTTGTTATTACATCCTGCAAGGGTTCAAGTCCATGATGATGGTTCTGACCAACGTGTTCAATATATGGGTATGTTTCATACTTCTAAAAGGTGAAAGGGCATGTTATACCCTTCTAGTCAATTTTTTGTACACGAGTTGGACTAGGAAATGTTCCAACTTGTGAGTCTTTTTTGAATTGTCGTAATATAGACAAATAAGCTTTTTCTAATGGATTTTTCCTTTTTTTTTTTGAAAAACACCGTTATGTTGGATTGTTATTAATTTTTGCTTTATGTAAATAATGAATTGCACAATATAGGAGTAATCAGCTAGCAATTTGTGTAGTATTATGTTAGATTCGCACAGGATGGAACTTTAATAATATGATTTGAGTTAGATTGGATACAACACAAATCATATGAATTGAATTGATTTTGATAGCTTCTCTAAAAATTCCAAACTTGAGAAATTAACAATCCATGTGAGTATTTGGAGAGAATTCAGGAATCTCTGCGAAATTGGTGAGAGGAACGAGTCCAATCTCAAAATTTAATGACAACAGTAGAGGAAGGGATTCCCTTTATAATCACTTTAACTTATGCCTTAACCTATATGTGAGTGATTTGCCGTTTTAATATAGTGCTATTTGGCGTTACAAAATGTTATGTCAATTCCTTGTATTTTTTCCTATATGTTAAAAAGTGCAAGAAAATGACTACTTAAACAAAGAAGTAAAAAGGAAAATTTTGTGCGTCTTGCCATCCAATTTTTGCAGCTATGGGTGTTTTTTTTCATTATCTTTCTTTTTAAACACCTAAATTTATTACAATAGTTCATAGGAAAGGTTGCGTAGAATTTAGAGGAAGAATAAAAAAGATAAAAAAGCCTGTCAGATTTAAATAGAACATTAGCAAGTTGCGTTGGACAGTTGGGTTTCGCTCACTTGATTACTAAACTCTCACCTCACTTTAATCGATGTTTCAAAATTAGCTCATTTTTCAATTTTTCATTCATTGCAATGTATTTTCCCATTAGATGCATGAGTATATATAGACCCAATGAACTTAAGTATGGTTAAAAAAACTAAAAGCTAGAAGATGTAAATTGACTGAGCTACCAAAATTAAACTTTATATAGTTCGGTTGAAGGATCAAAATTGAGAATAGATACTTGAAAAAAAATCAATAAAGGAAAAAGTGAAGGTAGTATTTTAGGGTGTTCACATACCAATTTTTGTTGAAAAAATGCGATAACCCTCACGGTCACGATAATAACATGGTGATACGACAACGAGATTGATGCGCTAGATGTAACGTCGAATATCGGTCGGAAGCGTTAGATATCCCTTGAAAGGGTCCAAAACCCGATTTTATTACACCTTTACAACGCAAGAACATAACGTTGAATATCGGTTCATTATTTGGAAAACCTTCGAATCGCAACGCAGGTGATATGACATGTTTTTGCAGTGTGATGCCAATTTTGAAGTAACTCCACAAACTCATAACCCTCTAGATAGACCTTCTTCCGTTTCTTTTATTTGGTTTCACAAAACCTTGAAACTCTGGAACATCACAAGTTAATTAGAAATTTGTGTAATTAGGTAACGGTATTGCGTCAAAGTTTGAGTTAGGTGAGAATTAGTGTTGTATACGCAATATTAACAGTTATCATCACAGAAGTTATAACGTTATGAATTGGCTTGTCTTTTGATAGATTTATTTTGAAATTTCCAAACCTCGTTGTTAATCCTGTGAGTGAAGCTAGAGGGATTAACATGTTGCGAGTATCTTGAAAAAGGTTCTTAGAGATTGACCTGCAAAGTTTGTGAAAGTTCAATCTCAAAATCAAACCACCTTTGTAGAAAGCTTACATATAAACCGTTAGCCAACTATTTTTTAATAACTAATAAATTTAATAAATGAGTATTTATTGCAGAAAAGAGATCGAATGGAAGAACAAGAGTTGATCCTGAAGCGGACAATCAGCAACTTACGCAATTGGAGGAGAAAGATGTTGTATCATCTGTGGCTACCGTTCTTTCAGATCTGTGTGGTCCTGGTGAATGGATGCCTATGGAGAAACTTTATTCCCGGGTTAGTTTCCATATGATATTTGAAATACCTCATTAATGAGTGTTTAGCATCATACAAGGACTTCAAGGAAATAGAAATATGTTGATTTTTTTATAAAATGTGTTTTTTACTTTCTTTTACGCAACAAGGATGATGCTTCCTTCATTTAGATAGTTAATAGGGAGGGGGAAGGAATTGGAGGGGAAGATTTTGGAGGGAGCAAATCCTTCATAATTTACAAGGAACAAATCTCTCCAACAACGGAGAGACTTGGAAGAAATTCCCATTACATTTTCCTCTCTTACCTTCCCCTTTCCTTCCTTCCTAATTGCTTATCCACTCAAGCTGTTAGAGTTAATGGTCAGCAATGTAAATTGGTGACAGTGTAAGGAGCCCCATTAGGAGAGTACGTATGTAAAGATGTGAGTATGTAACCCGGTTGACATTATTGTGCATTTCTTCCAGTTGTAAATGGTGTAATGAGTAATCATTTGCTACCTTTTTTGTATTCCTTTTGTCAGCATTTTTTGGTGTGATTGAAAATGTAGTTATGACCTTTTGGATTGTTTTTCTTTTTGCTGAAGGGGTAGAACTTTCCTTTAATAGTCTCTATAAGTCAATTATGTTATTAAATCGACATCTTGCAAGGATTTCTTATACTCAAATGCTTTTCTATTTATTCCCTGTTTACCCTTCTTTTGTTTACCTCTTCTACCTTTCATGTACCCGAATTCATAATTTCATAAGATAAAAAAAATATATATCATAAACATTGTGTCTTTGTCTCAAGTCAACTTTGAGAAGCCTTGCAATAAAGATGAAACCTGTGTTTATAAAATACAGCATTTGAACATCTGGCAGTTGGGTTCCTAAAGTTGTAGGGAGCTTTAGTTATTTGTATCCTTGCCTCTTCTATAATGTCTTTCAGTCAAGTCACCTTTCCCCTTCGGCCCTTAAACCTTCATTATATATCAATTAGAGGTGTTCATTCGGGTGATCGGATCGGTTTCGGACGGGTGTCATTCGGTTCGGTTGTATTCCGGGTCGCCTATTTTTCGGTTGCGTGTTACGACGGGTCGGGTTAGTTAGTCGCAGTTCGGTTGAAGATCGGTTATTCGAGCTATCGGGTTAGCATCGGTTCGATGTATGTTGAAGTTCGTGTCGGGTTGTCATCGGTTAATAATTGGTTCGGTTTTGTCGATTACAGTTCGGGTTCGAGTTTTAATTACTATCGATCGAGTCAATATTAAATTAAGTTGTTAGTCATTTTTTAATTGATGACAAGATACCCTTTACTTAAAGCAAAATAGTTAAAATGTAAATCCACTAGTGATTATTATTACTTTGTTACTTTTACTTGTTTGACCGGAAATTAGAATTATAAAGTTCTATCAATTTTCATCTAATACGATTATATACATTGACCATTGATTATTAACTCTAAATATATGAAACCATGTATTTATAAAATTTAATTTATTAAAATATCTATCACTTTATTAGATTAAATAATAAGATGATTGAATATGAGTCTATCATACTTCTATGTTAAAAATTGGTTCAGGTTTAAAGCAATTCGATCTAAAATTATTCGGGTGTAGTCGGTTTTTGCTGGATCGAGTTCGGTTTCGAGCATGATTCGGGTCGGATATGACTCGGGTCGGTCTTTTTTGGTTCGGGTAATCTCGGTTAACGATTATGTGTCGGTTACAATTCGGGTTCAGCTTTCCCATTTTCTGTTGTCAATCGGTTCGGGTATTTTCGGTTCGATAAACCTTAAAAAGGAACACATTTTCGGGTCGATTTACTTTCGGTTTCAGGTCGGATTTCGGGTCGGGTCACTTTTGAACAGCTCTAATATCAATATAAGGAATAATAGTAAGCAGTTTTGGTGATAGTTATTTGATATTTACCTTTCCAGGTGGACGGTGGTTGACCGTCATCCTCAATCTTAATTTTCAGTAGATTTTTTAGTCATCTATGGATTTCATTGTAACCAGGGTTGTTTTGATGTCTTCCTTTCTGCAGTTAATGGACCAGTTTGGTAATGTCTGGCATCACAGCCGTGTGAGGAGATATCTCACAAATGAAGATTGGACAGGTCCAGAATCCAAAGGAAAACCCTGGTTTGGCTTGCTGATGTTGGTAAGAAAATATCCAGAGCATTTTGTCATCAATACACATGCTAATGGTCGCGTGACATCGGAGTTTGTTTCCCTTGTGTCTCTTATTTCTTGAGATTGTAAAGCTATAAGCAAATTCTATTGTATGTTAGAACCAAAGTAGTTTGTACACAACACATACACTTCTAGCTGAACTCAATGTTCGAAAATATGTGAAATTATTATGTGTAAGTGTTGATAGGGGTTGAGTTGCTCTCTTTCTTCCCTCTCCAGATCCTGCTCTTAGTTTTCTATGAGCGGGATATGTTGGGTATGATGATGATGTTGATAGGGGTTGTACACGAACTCCCTTTGTGATTTTGGTTGTGCTGTGGAACACAGCTTGTGGCCTTTTGCAGTCTGGAGCACACTTTGCTGCTCTCCGTACTATTGTCCTCAAGTGTGTTGACATAAAATCTTCATTAAATTGAGCTTTCTAATTAGGGGTGCTTGGCAATTGACTGTTGACTGTTGATTTTTTTAATTAATTTGTTTGACCAGTTGAAAATGTTGATTGTTTTTATTGGCAAAAGCTAGTTGTTTAGCTTCTTGCCACATCTTTACTTTTTGTTCCTACATATATAATATATAATGATATTTGAATCTTTGGCTTGTTTGGTTGATCCGAAAATGACCCGCCACCGTAAGGTCTAATAGGAAACAAATGAGTGAGAGTACAAGTATATTTAAAAAATAAATAGATTCAAATTCAAGTCTTAACAATTTTAGTCTATGGATTTAATCCCATCCCAATATCAGTTTTACACTCAAATTAAATAATTTTAGATCCATTTAGATCTATTGGAGACTTAGATTCAATCCATAAATTCTTATTAAATCTACTTAGAATCTATACCTTTTAATTGATAGAATAGATGATGATGATGAGGCTTTTAGGATAATAACCATTTAGGACCATTCTTATATTTGAAGATTTATTAAATTTCATAGGATTTGAGTCTAAAATTTTCAGACTTGAGCTCAAATCCAAGTATGAATTTACTTAAATATATAAGTCTGGAACGTTCGTCTAGCCTCTAGCTAATTTAGTCGTATATACTGCTCTTTCTGTCTCTTTAAATTTGTTACATAACATCTAAAAAGCCCTCACTTTGATTAGCTGGTTTAATAAATTCAAATGAAAAAAATAAGTAACACATATTCCTTCCATGGCCCATCATCATCATCATACCTAGTGTATCCCGCTAATAGACAAACTATGGTAAGGGTCTGGAGAGAGAAGGTAGACAACAACTCATATTCCTTCCATGGCCCATGCAAATCAATTTTATGCATATTTTCTAGGCATTATTAAATATCACCACATTTTCATTGTGTCGCCATTCTTTTTAACCTTTTTGCTCCTAGACATTATCTCTCTAACTTCTTTTTTATCACTAAACTCTCTCAACTAATTATATATGTATCAAAGCAATATTGAAGGTGAATTCAACATCGAAGTAACTAATTTTATGCAAAATTTTGACAATTTCTTAAATCTAATGTTCTTTTTTGTTAAAAAGCGAATGTTATAGCTTTAAGTACCCGCTTGGCTGGGTCTGAATAATATTGAATTCTTAAATTTATAGATTTTTTAATTAATATCTAATGTCATTGTAAGATAATAATTTATCGAATTTTTAAGTAATATTATCTTAAATTCGTTGAATTATATTAAAAAAATATTATTATTTATTTTATTTAAGAAATTTATTAGACATTAATAGACAAAAAATATTAAAATTATTTCTAAAACAAATAAAAAATCATATATGTTGCATTTAGGTGGAAGAAAAGCTAAGTTTTTTCTTTCATTTTTTTTTTTGATGAATCGGTAACATTTTTTTTTGGAGGAAGGGATAAATATCTGCTGAAATTGAAAATTTTGGCGACCAGAAAAAAAAAAAAATCTTTTTGTCTGTTTCTCAATCTACTAGTTTCACTTTCGAATGCTTTTCTAGTTTTCTTCAAATATTTCTTCCTTTTTTTTTTTTGCAATTTAAAGTTTTTGTAATATCCTCTCTCCCAATAAATAAAACTTTTCTCTTAAAAAAAACAAATTGATACTCATCTGCAATCCTAAAACATTGCAAGTTTATACTCGATTCATCTGCAGTCCTACAAATTCATTTACAAGGACAATTCTTACTTGATTCATACGCAGTCCTATAATCTATATACAAGAACATTTCTTTGCTTGATTCATCAGTATCCTTCAATAATTCATCTACAAGGTCAGTCCTTGGATCTCTCAAATGCAGCTATCGATTCATTTTATTGCTAGAGTTTCTAGGGTTTTGCAAATTAGAGTTAGATCTTCCTTTTTTGTTTGTATTTTGATCAATTTACGTACTTTGACCCATAAATTGTCCATGTACTTGAATAAATTTTTCGTTATCTTTGTTGTCATTGTAATCGAGACATTATATGATCTGAGATTTCAGACATTGTTAATTTCATGAACACATGTGGAATTATTATGTTTTAATCAGTTGAGGTGGGTCTGGTGAAGAAATATGATTTTTCAAACAGTTGAAGATTATTAGGTTAATTGTGTTTTGGTCTTTTTGATTGATAGTATTTGGCAACAAATGGGAATTTATGTGATTTCTTTTGTTTATATCTTTGGAAACATAAGGGAAGAGTAAATGAGAAGATCTTACAAGAATATGCCCTTTTTTCTTGGCATTATTTGCTTGATATATCAATTTGAGATTAAGGGCCTGTTATTTAGAGCTACTAAGAACACAAATCAATCTAATGGAGCAAAGCTGAACTCAAGTGAAATGATTACGGCTGAATTGAATTGATTAGAACATGCCCGAAACCTATTAGGGCTACAGTGTTTCCGGAGGCTGTGAAGGGCACAAAGAAAATGAAATTACTAAGAAGAAAATTAATGTAAGATCCCTGAAAATGTTAGGCCAGTAGACCTTACATAGCATAAATAGACTAGAAAGATTAACACAATATATACAAATTTCATTAACTAGCTTAAGGAATCAAAAATGAACCATTGCTAATCTAGTATTATGAATTTTCTTTTTTGATGTCGTGCATTGCAAGGATGTTAGACCATTAGATAATTGGCATTATCATAAGAAAAAGTGGTGGTTATATATTTGTAATGAAATTTTACACCCTTTCCCCTTGGGGGACTTTTTGTATTGGTTTCATCTGATGTATCTTGCTTTGCATTGTTATACTTTATCAGCGTCAGGATACACGCTTTCTTTTTTATTTAAATGAAGCATATTGTGAAGATTTTGTCTATACTGGTGGCAATTGCTGCATTATGGATTAGTCTTCTTCGTACTTCAGTAGTATCACAAAATCAGACTTGGCTGGTGAATCTCTAATCTTTATATTTTACATGTTCTATGCTATATTCTATCTTGTTGTTCTTATGTCTCTTTGCATTGGTCTCAAATGAACTTACTTTCTGCCTTCCAGCTGCCTGTTTACTTGATTATATCATTAGGATGCTATGGCCTATTGATGGTTGGCATAGGTTTGATGCGCTTTCCCACCTGTCCTCAGGAAGCAGTGTTGCTACAAGAGGTAAGTCTTTGTTTTTCCAATTGTCATGCTTACTTGCTTCCGATCTTGAGATATATATTTGTCTCCCTTTCTTTATCTCTGTTTGTGGGGTTAATGGAAAGGGGAGGGAGAGGCTGGATACAAGACAGAGAGGCACCTTTTTATATGGGGCAGAAAGAATATGAAAGCAGACTTCTAACTGAGGGGCGAAACAGGGAGAGGACTGCCTCCCTAATTTTGAATTCTTTAATATTTATAGTTTGTAAATGTCGAGGTTAAATTTAACTTGGCTCCCTAAAATTTGTTGAAATAATTTTGGCCTCTCCGCATAAAGTTTCTGGTTCCACCCTGCTCGTGCCTTGTAGTTCTTAGATCTTGAACTTTCCCAGATATGAGGGTGCTTTTTTTACTAAACCCCTTGATAAGAGAGAAGTCTACATCTTACATCTAAGCTTGGATAATTGTAACAAAGAAAATCAATTTTGGTTATTGAAATTAGAGATTTGGTATAACTTAACAATTTAATGTTGACATTCATATTTGGATTTTTCTTTTCCTAAAAATAATTACTCAATTACTCGTACCTTTTGATTTTAACTTGATAAATTTTGGATTTTGCTATTCCTTCAAAACCATTAAGTTGGATCCTTTTTATGGTTTATAAAACCCATTATAATTTGAGGGAATATTTTTCTATTTAATCAATTTTGGTTCTATCACTTCTATATATATTTATTTCATTTGATCAAATCTTATTTATGGTCTGTTTTCTTCGACTTAATTGCTGCCAATTTTAACAGCAGAACAATACTTATTTGAAGTATATAAATTCAAATTTTAGTTCAAATTCAATTCGTAATTTTTAGTGCCAAAATTTAATTTTATTTTCATTTGGTAAATTCCCTTCAGTGTGACACTAATAACTCCAACACTAATTAACTCAGTTTCGGATTATAATGGATTATAATAAAAGTGGCTCATCAAATTGTATGCACTTCTTATTTACGTGAAGTTGCACTCGATGCTTGCTATCAAGGGTCACTGAAACAACATTGTTGTATCACTAATAAGCTAGGTTGCATGCATCAGACTCCCTAAACCGAATTTACTAACCCATATAGTAGTGTTGCTCTTATGTTTACCCTTAATGGCACATCTAGGTAGCATTTAATTCGTATTGCAAATCTTCGTATAAGCTACCCATATTGAATACGATGTTTAATATCCGTTGTGTAAAATTGAGCTAAGGTTCTCAAAACATTCACATCAAATGACCTTCTTCATATCTAGTTTCCAACGATGTGCTTTAATTCTCAATGACGAAACGACAATTCATACACTGTCACTTGGTTAATATTTAAATCTTTTGATTATAATGCTGCCATCCACATCTCTAGTTTAGCATTGACCACATCTAGTTTCCTCCAATAATACAATGTCAACAGATATCAATTTCATTTGCTTGATCCACATGAGCAAGCTCTCATACTCTACAATGACGATTTGAAGATGGCTCTTGAAATAATATTGGAAAATATCAATATCAAATCTCCTTCTTATTCATGCTTTGGAGGGATTTATCCAAGCAAACCACAATTCTATTATATAAGTCCTACTTTAATCATAACTATAAGTACATGAGATAAAAATTAGAGTATAACTTCAATAAACTACTAACACATTAATATATTGTGCAATTACTATCTTAATATTAATTAATTTTAAAATAACTAAACTTCTTTTGCCAAGCCGTTGCATGCGAAAAATTGACAAATTGAGTCAGAATGTTGTGCCAACTCGGTGGTTCTAGGCGAAATTTCGTACCTGATTCTGTGTGTCTTCATAATCTGCTCGTAAACGACGTCTTAGCATTGCTCTCTTCTAAATCTTTGGCACTATACTTTCATAGGCAACTACTGGTTGCCAATACTCTGTTACTCGACAATGGAGGCATCGTTTCAGTGCTGATATGGTTCATGTACTTGGGGATGCTAAGCTGGAGTTGTAGAGGCAGAATTGTTAGAACCAAGTAGAAACAAGACCCTGCATATAGAATGTCGTTATGGCATAGAGATCATAAATTTATAGCATAGGGGATGTCAAGTTTGGTACAAAGGAGTTTCTTCCAAATGATTTTTTCAAGTAATTTGACTCATTTCACAAAACGGAGATATTGATCATAATGTTAAGTATCTGATTCAGCGGCGCGTCTTGAATTGAGAGTTTCAACCAAAATATATTTGGTGATTAAGGTTAAAGGGAACATTGTATCTGCCATCAAACCAACACTATAAGAGTCTTGCCTTTAGAAGAGATTATTGTAAGAGGATGGGGGAAGTTGAGATATGTATGTTAAAATTGATGCAACACCCCAAAGGATATTATTTAAAAAGAACAGGTAAGAAAGGGTCTTGTAGCTGAAGATTTGAAGATAAAATGGGAGAAAGGTGTTTACTTTGGTTTGGTTTTGTCAAAGATAGTCAAAATGTGCTTGTTACCGATTAACTTTGAGGGGCTTAGAAGCGGAAGAGGTGAGAGAAAGACGACTTGGATAAAAACAGTGACGAATGACACAAAGGAACACAAGGAACACTTTGGTTGGGAAAATGAGTTGCAAGTTGAGTGAAGTTTAGGCTCCCTATTCTTTTCCTGTAACATTTTGGTAATTCGATCACAAGGAACACAAGTCTTTTTTGTATCTATGGTAGTAAGGTATTTAATAGTTTTCCTTTCGTGTTGATCATCAGAGACATGCTAAATCCATCTTGCATTTTTCGTAACAGCAGTATTCATTCAGGATTTTTATGGTTTTGCTTTAATTTTCCACATTTTTTTTGTTACCCTCTTAGAATGTATAGAAAATGTGAATGGATTGTATCCTTTTATGCGAATTAGTCCTTCTAAGTAGTTCATGGACACTGTTCAATATTGGCAGTCGTTTGTCATGATTTCTGGCTGATACTGATAAATTATCATGGTTGATAAGTTCCCACTCTCAAGTTTTCTGTTTCTTTTTTCGTATTTTCTGTTATTAACACAGTAAATTTAACTAAACGTTTTTATTTTTATTTTATAGGACATTGTTGAAGCCAAGGACTTCTTGATGAAAAAAGGAGTCGATATCAGTTGCGACTTGTGATTGATCGGCTTAACAAGTTTGAGCGAGAAAGCAATAATAAAGTGTGTTATATAGATCATTGATAGCAGCCTATATCAGAACAAATCACGTTTTAAAGATTTTAGTCTAACTAGACATGGCGATGAGTCGAGATTCCTAAGTAATTGTATTTTGAGGTTTAGTTGCCTTGATCATTTTTTTTAGTGGTGTTCTTATGCTTGTGCTGAAAAAATAGTGAAACACAATTTCGAGTAATTATTTTCCATTATGTTTTTGGGAGCATGGAATAGTTTATTACTACATAATTTCTTGAGCACAAATTCTTACTTGAGACCGTCTATACAATTGACGTCGACGGTCTCAAGTTCTTAGGCTGACCCAATTTATAAATTAAAAAAAAAAAACTAATTCGTGATTTTGTAAGGTAAAAGGGAGATATAGGCTGGGCTTTTGAGAGACGTCTATACTGTAGATGGTCTCTCAAGAGAGGCCTGTTTCTTGAGTAAGTTAGTTCTTTCTTTATTTTGATGTTGAGCTTAATGGACAAAGCGAGCAACTCTTCTATAAGATGGTGATACGATACAAGTCTATATATAAGAGCTTAAATTTTTTTTAAAAAGTTAAAACAAAACAAAAAAAAAACACACTTTTTAAGAACACAAATTCTTGTGAGACGGTCTCTTTTAGGTATCATCTCTAATTGGTCGGTCTTTTAGAAGACCATTTGTTTTAAGAAAATTGATGTGATGTCAATTTTAGTTGTTTAAACCTTCATTTTTTATTATAGTTAAATTAGTTACTTTGGGTTGTAAATATCACATATTAACATTTGTTATTTAGATTCTGACTTTTAATAGTAAATGATCAATTTCAAAATTTGCCGTTTAATTCTCACTTTTGTAGTCAAATTAGTTACTTTTGTTTTTAATTCTTCGTTGTTTCATAATTTTCTTATGAGATGATCTTATAGTGAAATCATTGTTATAGGGTTAGCCTAAAGTACACTTGTGGTTTAAAATAATCACTTATAACTTAAAAGTAATTAGACAGTTAGTCTCTTGAGAGATCGTCTCTCTGAAAGAAGTATCTTAAGCCCTGCCCAACACATTAAAGATTAATACCTACTTAGTGTATTCTTATGTCTACGTACATTATTCTTAATGACTATTTATTGTATCTTTAATGCTTACTTTTAATATCTTAAATGTCTATTTACATCATTTTTAATGCCTACTTATAATATTTTAAAAAATATATAATAAGCCGGCCTAATGAGAGATGATCTAATTTATGTTAAAGTGATCATTTATATTTAATTTTAAAGTGATAAATTAAAGAAATAAACTAATTAAACAGCCCTACTCATTTTGGGTTATAAATTGCCAATCCCAAATTTTGGTGTTAAATACCCAATTTGTAGACTACTTCAAATAATTACTTTCTATTAGAAAAACGCCTGGGCACCGCCATAGTTTACGACGCCGAAAGTGAAGCGACGACCAAGATTAGGGAAGAGAAAGGTGTTGATAGCATCGTAAATCATGATTATTCCTGTTCGTTGCTTCACCTGCGGCAAGGTAAATGTCTATCTCGCTGTGTTTCTCAATTCATCTTTTCTTTCTCTTTCTCTTTCTAGGGTTTTATTCGCTGACCAATTTTACCTTAGGGTTTTGCAGATAAACCCTAATCGATTATTTTTTCGGCTAACTTTATTCGTTTTCGATGTCAGGTGATTGGAAACAAATGGGATACTTACCTTGACCTTCTTCAAGCAGATTACAGCGAAGGGTACTCCTTTTTGCTTTCTTTATTTGATATTCAACTCATATGTAATAATTCTAATTCGTTAATGTATCGTTCTATTTGATTTTCGTTCTGAGATGATAGTTGTTGCTTATTTGAAGGGGTTATTGTGGTTTCTGTCTTGAATATTCATTTTCTCCTCTACAGTTTGTTCTGTTGTGTTAATTTGTTTTGATAATTGAGCTTTATGGGTTCAAATTACATTGCCATCGGCGAGGTTACCAATTTATTTCCTAGTAACTCCATGGCTTACTCCATTGAATAGATGCTTATGAAAGGTTGTGGTAATGGCTCTAAGTCGTTAGTTTTAACGATGCTTTTTCATATTTTGGATGTTTTATTCATAAACTTCTTTGCGTTCATTTTTCTTGTTCAGAAATTATTCATTGTAATGTTTTTTCCTTTTTTTGGCTTTGATTTGTCGATGTGCTTGTGTGCATAGTTGTAAAAGGCGTGAGGCACGTTAAGGTGCTTAGGGTCTCAAAAGCCTAGGCTCTAGGCTGCGGACCAAGGTGCTAGCCTTTGGGTGTGAGGCACCTCAAATCTTGGAAAATAATTAACAAGTACTCTTGAAAACTTGTAGAAAAAACATCCAAAAGAAGAAGATAGGGTGATCGCATCAAATGGCTCAATTTGAAACTTAGACCTAAAGGTGCTCTGAGGCGAATTACTTAGGTATAATAAAGTGCTCTTGCGGTGATCGACTTGGGCACTATTAAACACTTTGAGGCGCTCACCTTAAGGATATGCGTATCCTAATCTTATCAAGGCGCCCAACCCATCGTCCACCCAAGGCGCTAACCTTAGATGCGCCTAGATGATCCTTGTAAAACTAAGCTTGTGTGAGAGATTTATGACATTTATTGTTGTTTTTACTGTTCTCCTACACGGTCTTGTGGTTTAATTGAGTGCAGGTTGATCTTGTTTGTAACCTTATGAGTTTTTTTTATTCTTTTATGAGCCCTTACTATGGAAAAACCTAGAGGCTTAATTTGATAATTCGACGTACAGACAACAGTTTTGTTAAATATGACAAACTATTCTGACTTATAATGCTTTTCCGCAGGGATGCTCTTGATGCATTGGGACTGGTCCGTTATTGTTGCAGGAGGATGTTAATGACCCATGTTGACTTGATCGAGAAGCTCTTGAATTACAACAGTAAATTTCCTTTGTTCTTTTTCCTTCTTCACCAACTTTTTTTTGTACTCTGCTTCTCTGGTCTGAATCGCAAAGGAAGAATAATTGTGTTGTGCATTTGATTCGAACCTACAACAACACAATAATGTCATAGCATTAATCCGTAAAGATTTAGGCTGCATACATGAGAGCTGAAAGTTGAAACAATCAACTGACAAACAGTTTCAATATTTGTCTACATGGATTCTCTTTTACCATTCATTTCACCTAGACATGGCAACAGCCGATTCAACCTACTAACTCTAGCTGATTCGACCTACTAAATCTATTTGAACCTTTCCCGAAATAAGTGAGTTTGGGTTGAGGTTTTGACCTATTAATTAATTAGGTTCATTTCGACCTGCTGTTTATTAAATGAGCTTGGTTCAGGTCAAATTTTTAAACCTGAAATACATCTTTTAACCCATTTAATTATACGATTTATTTTCGAGTCAGATCTATCAATATAACATGAACTTAATTCATTTATTATTATTATCCTATTTCGTATAGTAAATACAAAATAAACAACTTATAAACTAAACGTTTAAAATTGAAATCTAGAGAATAAGTTGTAGTCAATGTTCAAGATCCTGAAATAGAAACAAAAGATTTTAAACGGGTTAAGTCGATCGAAATAACCTTATCAGTTAGAGGGTTAGGGTTATATGTGACCCTATTGGCTAAAAGGGTTAGGTTTGAGTCAAGGGGTTTTCAACCTATCTATATATCATTCGAACGTGAATCTGATCGTACCTGATATGTTTGACGGGCCTAATTTCATCATTTTAACATCTCAACTCTAAATCTAGAGCCAAAGATTTATAGTTCTTTGGTTTCAGATTATAATGGACCAAAGTATAATAGTTCAATAAATCATGTGCACTTCTTATTTATTATATGAAATTGCTACATCCGTCCTTCTCAAACCCCACCCTAATTGGGAGCCAATTTATGGCATTAGGGTAATAGAATGTTGTCGTTCTAACTCGTGTGGTCATCTTTGGTGCTCATATTAATTTCTTAAGTTTCAACTTTCTAAATTTCTAATTGGTTCACAAATGCTCTATTGTTGCACATACTCAAACCACTTTTAGCAGTGTTTCATATAATATTCAATACTCAAACCACCCTAAACTTTTCTATGTTTTTTTTTTCTTTTTCCAATTCTATCCCTTAAAGTATATTCACTCATCCATCTAAGCTTTCGCACTGACTACTCTATATTTATAAAATGATCCTTTTTAAAAGCTTGACATTCTTATCCAAATTGTACATTAGACTCCAGTACCGAAAAAGCTAATTTAGCTTTTATCACTTTTAAATGTTGGATCATTCTTTTGGGGGATTGTTTGCTTGGAGAATTGTGGAAAATTGTACATTAGATAGTTGCCCATTTTGGTGGTCAGCCCCTTTGAGGTTGCTTCCCTCTTGATTGGATTGACAATGTGAGCTTTAACACAATGGGGTACCGATAAATCTTGTTTGAGATCTTCTTATTGCGACTATTTGTGATAAGGGTTCATCCATTCATACAAGGAGTCTAAATTTAAAAATGAATACTTTGATATTCAAAGTTGGTGTTTTAATTAATTTGCTTGGAATATTTAGCCTAATTCTTAATTGTCTCATTATGTGACCTTCCTAAATGAGAATTTGTGATAAGGTTGAGGGAATACTTTTTATCGATTTGTATAAGAGGTTATTTTATACCAATTTGTGTTGATATGGGTCGTTTTTGATAAAGAATTCTCGATAACGAGAGTTATAAGATAAAAATCACTACTTTACCTTAATGTCCTTGATTGAAATTAGATTAGTGAATTTCCTTCTAAGGAAACATTCTCTTATATTCCTCCATTTCAATGCAAATGTCCAATTTGCTTTTGGAAAAAGTGAAAATAAAACTTTCAGCTTTGCTTGTGTTAATTCTAAAACTTTCCAATTTGGTTTTATCTAAATATCCTAACCTTAAGGTTTATTTATTTTTAAAAACTTGAAACGAATTTTTGAGCAAATAGGTCTTCTATAAAATTAATTCTAAAGTGGAAAGGATTTACTAAAGAATAAATAGAGAGTGAGATCCCAAACGCTTGGCAATTTCACTTGTTTCAGCTGTTCACAAGGATTGCTCAATTAGAGGTAGGATTGAATGCATGGTTGTGACTCTTAGAAGTCAAGAAGAAGGTTATAGCGTAAGTTAGTGGACTGGCTGACTTTAAACCTGGCTAATCCGATTGAATCAAATCTTTTTGAAGTCCGATAGAAAAGAACTTCACGAAAGGCTGGCTTCCCTTGCTGAAGGAAGGGCTGTCCGAAGTAAAGGTGTTGAAGCTAAGGAAGCTAGGGTAGGTTCGTATTGACAAAGAGCTGAACTTCTGAACTTTCAATGATGTTTTGTACTAGCTATTCCTTTTTTTGCCGCTGGAAGAAATTCCAACTATGCTTACCTCTAACAATAGGAATGGAACCCGAGCTCCTAGACAAAAGCGAATACTTGATGAATTGCTTGATTTTGTTTGTGGGTTAATAGTTCTACTATCGTCTTAATTTAATTCTTGATGAATTACATTGACATGCTGACTGACCTGAATTCTCATGCAGCACTTGACAAATCCGACACAAGTTGATGAAATGAAGCATGCAGAATCCCTTGTTGAAGAATTAGGAGTCGTTTATCAAATACTCCCTCTGTCCCTTTGAGATAGCACCTTTTGACCAAAAAATGTGAGAGTTTTTTGAGTCAAACGGTGCTAATTCAGAGGGACAGAGGGAGTAGTTATTTTATCAATTAGTTAGGGGAACGTTGGTGGGTTATGTTTTCTGTAGTGATGATTGATGAACGGTCAGTGAGTAAAACTAATTGATATGAAAGATTGTTATCTTTTGTTCTGGCAAACTGTTTATCCTTCTACTAGTTCATTAATCTTTTGTCGCCCTCCGTTTTATTAGAAATACTCCCTTCTATTCGCTCTAAGTGCCCTATTTTCTTATTGGGTGTAAATGCCTTATTTTATTTTTGGTATGTTAATTTTATTAATTTATCCTTACTAAACTCAACCTTTTTTATTCCTTTACAGTTTATTACTAATTCCACTTTGATTATATTAAAATTTGAAATATTACATTTTTTCTCTTTCACATGTGGTTTCATTTGCCCACTTAGAAATGTCAAATAGAATACTTGGGTGAATAGGAGAGTATTTCCGAACGAAGGAAGTACAATTCAACAACACAATCACTAACATATCTCAAATACACATGTAACGGTACATGATGTCTTTCTATCATATGAGATGAAATTGACTAAGTGATCTCTTTTTCCCGGTTGTGCAAGTCATTTAACATTGAAAGGATATAAGAAGTATGAATTCAATCAAGCACAACAAAGTGCGAAAGTAAAAGAGAAAAAGGAACATAATAATATTGTATTGCGTAAAAAGTAATTTTTTTGTTATCTAATGTTTTTTTTATTTTCTATTTGAAATATTTCAC
Organism: Amaranthus cruentus; assembly: GCA_019425755.1. Classification (NCBI taxonomy): domain Eukaryota; kingdom Viridiplantae; phylum Streptophyta; class Magnoliopsida; order Caryophyllales; family Amaranthaceae; genus Amaranthus; species Amaranthus cruentus. Next base: position 16,913,930 of record CM033458.1, on the reverse strand, counting down.
TTTAAGAAGAAAAAATATTTAACTAAGGTTCTTAAGAGATATATAATGAAGTAAATATATTCATGTGAGATCTCATAGCGAAAACTTTTTTATTTATATTTTTATAATTTATAAGATGCGTATTTAGAGATATTGATATTTAAAAATTACTTTGAAAACAATGTAAAAATTAGATGGAAAGAACAAAAAAGAATTGAGGGCATCAAAATTATGGTCATATTGAAATAGAGATGGAAGACCGCGACTCATGCCTATAAAAAAAAGTGCAGCCAAAAGAATTCCTCGTTTCGAGAAAGACGTACAGATGGCGAATTCAAAGAATTTCTCTATATATAATCTACCACATACTCATAGTCTCTAGTCCCCAGCAACTCAAATGGAATGTAAAGTGTTCTGGTATTACGCTTGTTCATTAGAGTATAAACGAAGGGGTAAATTGCGATCCTTATGAGAGCATACCTCTTTAGTCACAAATCAATAAGGGTGACCACCCACAGCCCACAATCCTCTTTTCCAGTCACTGGTAATCACTTGGAACAATCTCTTCCAATTTGGTTTCCTTCTTTTCCCCTGCTTTTTGTCTTTTTTGTTAGAGAAATTTGATTCGGTTCATACTTTTCTGTAAATTTTGTGTTTTTTATAATGATACGACCATTTGATTTTTCTGATTATTTACCCAAATTAGACAATTATTACCCAAAAATTTGGGTTCGATTACTATTTTTGGATTTGGGTAATTGTGACCTGCTGCTCTTTTTTCATTGAACATTTACCTCAAGATTCAATTTTTAGGTTTTGTATCTTCATGCTATAACCTTCAATTGTTGTTTATTCTGATGATTTAATGGTGTTATTCAAGAGCAGTGTATTTTAATCTCTCCTTGTTCTTCATTTCCTTGGACTTCATTTGGGTGATATTTCATATTCGGTAATTCATTACAAACATGTATATTTTCGAGCAAGATTGAATGTTTGATGTTTCATGATTTTGTTTGTTTGCTTATGGTTTGTGAAGATTTATGTTTTTGCTGGAATATTGGTAGATAGTTTTTGGGCTTGAATAGTTTGGATTATAGGGTAGGCTGAGGGAAAGGGAGGGCTTGGTCAGGTTTGATCCTAGGACTTTGCCCTGAAAAATATTATCAGGTACTCTCTTAAGAGTATAGACGTCTCTTAAGAGCCCAGCCCATATCTCCCATTTAACTTACAAAACCACCAATTAGTTTTTTTTAATTTATAAATTAGGTTAGCCCAAAAACTTGAGACGTCTATTGTATAGACGGTCTCAAGTAAGAATTTGTGAAATATTATTGCTCCAACTGAGAGAAGACCTGATTCTTGGGCTTGAGTAGTTTGGTTTGGGTAAGTTATATCATTTGTGCTCTAACTTCATGTTCTTTATGATAATTTCAATAGCCCCATTGGCAAGGATAGTATAGAAGTAGTATTACCTAGTTTGCATTGTCGGAGGATTGAATTTTTGTATGCAATCCTAGAGGAAGCTTTTGTGCAAATATTGATATGAGAAATGTTAATGATGGAGGTTTAGAATGTTAAACTAATCATTAGGGTGAAATTGAATGCACCTTTGACATCCTAGGTTATTAGGCATCACCACAACATAAGAACAACAATGTTTAAAGTCTTTATACCAAAGGATTGAAGTCGGCTACATGAATCAAAGTTCAATGATTGTCTACATGAATTTTTTTTCTCTGTTCATTTCAATTTTCTACTATCTCAAACGTAGATTTAAATCCTTTATATACTTTTCCACCCGTGTCCTCAAATCATCCTCATTCTTCCTCACCCTCCTTTAAATATCCCGATTTCAACTTTCTACCTTTCTTACCGGTTCACTTATACTTGCGTTGTACATGCCCAAAGACCCATACCATATTAAACATTTTCTTTCATCTTCTCCACAATATTTACGACTTCTAAATCCTTTCTTATGTCTTCGTTTTAAAATTTATTTCTTTTAAGTATGCCTGCTTATTCATCCAAGCGTTCAGGTTTCTGTTACTCCTATCTTCATGCAATGATTTTTTCTAAAAAGCCAACATTCTGATTCATATAGTAGCGTTGGTCTTATGGTCGTCTGATAAAACTTGCCCATTATCTTTAGGGGCACACATTGATCGCAAAATGTCTATTAGCCGCTCTCCACTTTTGCCACCCGCACTTATTTTTATGAGTTACATCTTGTTGGTTATCCACACTACACTGTCCTATGAACCCAAGGTATTTGAAACATCCACTTGGAGTAATATCTTTCTCTTCCAACTTCATCTCATTTATGCATCTTCAAGACTGTCTCAATTTCCTCGTGCGATTGGTATGCCAGTTAGCCTTTTCTTATCTTCTCTTCTGAGTTTTGTCTTCGGATTTTGTTACTTAAAAGCTCGTTTAAGAATCTGTATTTGGTATTACAGCTCAATGTAGAATATGCACAAGTACAATTGCTGAAAACAGCTAATATTTTAGTTTTCAAAGTTCAGTCAAAAATATGCACAATTGTTGAGAATGACAATCAACTCTAGTTTGATCTTTGTAGGAAATTTAAAACTTATTGCCATTGAAGGGATAACTTCAAAAAACATGATAGTTTCTGTATGTTTTCTATCTCTTTGTCTGCTGCAATCTAGCATTACCAATTCCGCTTATTTTTACTCATTGGTCTCTAGTCTTGTAGCCGAGCAAGACACCTTCATTAAATCAAGAGCTATTCTTGCGAGAGACTGTCTTTCATTGAGACGACCTCAAACAAGAAGCTCATATGCTAATAATTATATTAATTGAGCTATTAAACCCATATCGGATTACCTTCTGTTATTTTCGATCAAGATCTGATCGATTATCAAAATGTGCGCTGAATGCCTTATTAGTTGTCTTTTTGGTATATATTGCAATTTGTATGGCTTGACGGGTGTTTCTCCTCATCGATAGTTGTGAAGACCGAAGAAGGTATTGAAGCAATGATATTGTTATGTGATCAATAAAACTTGCAACACTTCTACACGTTCGCTTGCTTTCCGGGAAGAGAGTCATGATGACATTCCAGCATACTGTTAGCACCTGGTTATCGCAAATGTTCTTATCAATCGGTTTCTTTCACATATCGGAATATTTACTAGCCATCACAATTCATGGGAAACGGAATGTTACCCTCCAATCTCTATTAATAAGCAAGGAATACATACTTGCCATGCTTTTCTCGCTGCTGGAATATTTCGTCGAATATAAGTTCTTCCGTGGGCTGAAGGAGTATACATGGATAAGCATCTTGGGTCTTGTTATGGTTGTGATCGGTGAGATCATACGCAAACTAGCAATCCTGACAGCCGGAAGGGCGTTCACACACCTTATCAAAGTACATCATGAAGAGCATCATAGATTGGTAACCAACGGTATCTATAGTTTTGTTCGGCATCCTGGCTATAGTGGCTTCCTTATTTGGTCAGTCGGTACTCAAATCATGCTCATTAACCCTGTATCAACCGTTGCGTTTGCTATAGTCGTTTGGCGTTTCTTTGCGAGACGAATACCATATGAAGAGAAATACTTGAGGCGTTTTTTCGGTAGTGAATACGGGCAGTATGCACAAAGGGTGCCTTCAGGCATACCATTTGTGAAATAGTCTTGCCAAGTGTGTAGCATTTTGGCATCTGAGCTGTTCAAAGCAAAGTTTCACCTGTTTGAAGGTTTTTTCCAAACTCAATTTAAGGGTAACTTTTGATCGTTCAAAAGTAGGTCTTATTTTGGTCGCAGCAAATATCATTTTTTCCAAGAGAGTTCCAGGTTTAATTATCATTGCTCTCTTTCAGGCGCTCGCCTTCCCTCAGCCTACCTGATATATTAATGGTTTAGGAATTTACTAAGTAGTGTTGTTTTGGATGTTAGGTATGTTAGGAAGGACATTTTTTTTATGCAATAAACTTTTTGGAAGTAGATTTATATATTAGGGACATTTGTAGTTTGCAAAATATTATTGGATGTAATATTTATTTTAATTAATAGTTTTATACTCACATTAATTCATACTAATTGTCTCATTTGGTTTTTACTTTTCTCTATGGGTATGAGTTACCGTCTTTCTTCCCTTCCTAAACCTTGATAATAGTTTTCAATGAGCGGGATACACTAGGTAAAAGCTGATGATGCTGATGACTTCAATCTTAAATATTTCTAATTAAGCATAATTAAAAATTAAAAAAAAATTAAAAAAAAATTATGAAAAATTATTGATAAAATTTACATTAAGACAAGTCAAACAAATTTCACTTAACTATATAATAATTTTTAAATTAAGAATAACCAATAAATAATATCAAAAAGTCAAATGAGACAATTACTCTGAATTAAAAGATGTATATTATTATCAAATGTGTACTTTCTCCGTTCCATAATAATTGCTACCGAGTATGACATATTGTGTGGAAAAATATCACAATCAGTAGCAAATATTATGGAACGGAGGAAGTATAAGTTTGTACACATTTTGAATTCAAAACATATCCTAAATTTGTAGGATTGATGGATACGAATCTTGGTTGTATCAGTTTTGACCTGCGGATCTACTAGTAGATTGTAATCTTGGTGATACTCATTCCTAAAATGTACATGAACCCGGTCTAGATTCCACCGGTTAACCTCCATAATAATAACTCGTGTTTCTTTTTTGTTTTTTTTTGAGAATGTACGCGGGTCAACTCATAGTTGTACTAAAGTAAAGTAATCAATAATATAAAGCGAAAAAGTCTTTGGTCCAACCTCTCAATTTACAGCTTAAGTGTCCCAACTCCCAAATGTGTACACGTAATGACCTTACGCGATAAACAAATATTCCCTTCGTCAATCGTCATTTGGGGCTTACACTAAGTATATTTTTTATGTAAATTATGGAAATGAAAAAAAGAAAAAATATATATTTTATAGTAAAGTGTTAATAATAGGAAATAGCTTGTTTAATTGAGTTATTTTTGTAGTTGGAAAGGAATTTATTTGTATAAAAATAAGAGAGTGATGATTAGATATTGCTAGCACTAACTTGTATTGCTTGAATGTGAAGTACATCATGTGTCTATTTATAGTGATCAATTTCGTTACAAGTTTACTATAATATCATAGATTTTTTTATTTTTTAATTACTCTTTCTCCTAGGAACTCCTACTATAATATCTTAGATAGTTTTATTTTTTTATTTTTTAGTTTAGATATTTTTATGATTAATATTTTTAGAATCTTAGATTTTTCTAGATTATTTTAAAATCAAATCGATAAAAATAAATTAAATATATAAATGTAAATAAAGAAAAGTGTAATTTATTAACAAAATTAAAACTATAGAAAATGCATATGCCGGAACTAAAAGAAAAATATTGACGTAAATTAGATTAACGAATTTTAGTGTCGAACTTTGACTATAATTTTCCATCGATTTATATGAAAAAAGATATTCATGTGCGATTTTGATAGGTTCGTCTCAACAAATACTTTCGAAATATCAACTTTTTAGAATTTTTAAAAACATACAATAAATATTATTTGACTTTTCAGCTTACATTGAGATTTGCAAACAAAGTGAATGAACGAACAAATGAAAACAAATGAAGTAATATAATATGTTGATTGACTTTAAACGCTGACCACTGTAAAAATACAATAAAAGTTGCTAAATTTTATATTTACCCCATATGATTATTACATAATTACTATACATTACATTACATAAACTAAAAGTTTGATGAATTAATGTGCAAGCATCATCAATTTAAACTCACTAAAATCAACAAAACCATCACTATTAACATCATATTTAAGCATAATACTATCACAATCTAAACCTCCATATTTATCCCACATACCTAATTTCCAAAGCACACTTTGAAGCTCCTTAGAAGAAATTAACCCATCCCCATTTAAATCGAACACCTTAAAAGCTTTAAGCAATTCCATATCTTCATCTTCCATTATTTTATAATTATTATTATGATCACTCCCTAATATTAAGGAACAAAAATCATCAAAAGTTAAACCATCTTCACCTACTATTAACGCTAGGTCGTCGTTTTCATGAGCGCAAACCCCGGTTTGTTCGAGCAGCCGTGTTAGCTCGTTTAGGCTTAATATACCATCGTTGTTTCGATCGAGTGACTCGAATAGTCGACGTGCATCCGATGTGCTAAGAGGAGACATCGTGACACTAAAATGTGATGGTAGCTGTTGAAATATAATTTAATTTTAAAAATTTTTTTTTTTTTTTTTTGAAATGCTTGAAAAGCACAACAAAATGCTACGTAAACTGTTTACGAGATGAATTATGATTAGTGTTTATTATGATTTTGATATGTAATAAAAAGAGAAATAAGTATGTATATATAGAGAAATGGAAAATGTAAAGGTTAGTTTGGAAGTTTCTAAGAAGATTGTTTACATATATATAGAAGAAAACTATGGATTATATTTGTAGTCTTCTGGATTATTAAGAAGGAAGAACGGGAGGAAATTGGTGTTGAAATAATGGATTATTTCCTAATTCTTATCTGCTTACGTACAACCGTACGTGATCTCGATTTATTTGAAAAGTCTTATGCGTGTGTTTAGAGCATGTACAATTAATTAATTAATAGTGCTCTGCCTCTTTGTCTTCTATTCAAATTGTCTCATTTGATAATATACGACTATTATTTATTTTGATAGTAATTTAAATTTAATATCTTAAAAATGATTTTAAATCACTTTTTTTTTTTTGAAAAATGTCAACAAGTGTTTAATGGATTGTACTTTTCATGTCGTTTTCAATTGTGGTAACTTTTTATTAAAAAAACGGCTGTTGCTTGCTCGCACTCCTATGGAATGCCCTGTATGTAAATAGGGCTGTCTCGATATTTGAAAGGCCTTGAGCAAAGTATAAATTGTGCGCCCCTAAAATCTAAAAATAACGTTCTATTGCATTTTGGTATTTGTAAATTTGTTTATCAATACTTTAATTAGTACAATTATTTTTATCATTATATTAAAATATTGCTAAATTTTTTATAACAGATATAGCAATCGCCTTTATATATAGGACACGTAATTTGAAAGTTCAGTTAAAATGAATATGTATCGTTTTTCCTTCACGCAAATTAAAAAGATACTTAACGCCGTTTTTACCGGAGTCAAATTTTGTTTCCGAAAAACAGACATCATGATGATCTTCATGGGGCGCCTAGTCGCCCACACAAAATCCTTAATGTTGAACTGTTATACTATAAAACTACAAAATAATACTCTGTAATCTCAAAAACTGGAATGTATTTACAATTCAATGTGAAGTAGCTAATATTAATGAACCTAATAATGCCAATTGCCAATGAAATTGATGTAAGTCTAAGTCTAAAGTGTATAAGTCTAAATCCCCTTAGAAGTTGGAACTTAGAAGCAAGCTAAGGTAAATTCTTAATTCTGTAATCTGAATCTGCCTTTGGCCTTCGAAAATCCACATATTGTTTGATTAGCTCGCTCCTACGACTCGACGATTTCGTGTGGCCTATACTCTTCTGCATCCTGAAGGTTCATACACATTACACACAGGTTGGTTATTAGAAGCTGCACTGCACTGAACTGATCAAAGTATATAAAAGGATTAAACAGCTGATTTTGCAATATATAAAAGGCTAAGATAAATAGTATACTTTTGCTAATTATAGCCCTTCGAGTGATGGCCAAGAATTCATCCCACTTGAGCTTTTTAAGTTGTTTCTTCTCCTCTTCCGGGAGCTCCGTATTTGTTTCCCTCCCGCACATAAAAGCAGCTCTGCAGTAAATCACAGTTTTTACTTTTTAGATATTGTCAAACAACAATTAAAAGTTTAAGCTGATAGTTGAGGCCCAGGATATATTATATACTTTAACATGTCTCTCACACGAGAACCCATTGGGTTAGAAGTGTGGATGCGCACAAGCACTGAATATTCCACTTAAATGAGGGTGGTTGAGATTCAAACCCGTGACCTCTTGTCACGTTGGCCTCTGATACCATGTCAAGGAACTAACTCACCAAAAGTTTAAGCTGATAGTTGAGGCTAAGGAATCAAGATATGTTATATACTCTAACAGATATTAATGAACTAATATTGGGAATGTAGACGATATTGAACTGAGGGTCTTGCTGACATCAAATACTTAATTATATGGTCTGCCATCATACAATTCACCTTATAAACGGAAATACTGAGTATGACGATGATGATGTTGATGATAGGCAGGTAGAGAATACTACTCAAATTTGTTATTATACAAATTTCTCCAAACTCATGGGGACAAAGAGAGTATATAAAAGAACAACATTTCATTACTCCAATGTAATGGCACTAACAGCCTGTTTGGTAGGTGGCAATAAATAGTGGTAATAAAAATGAAAACTAGTGTAATTTTGGTTAAAAAATCTTTTGACTACCTTGAGGGTTATGCTTGTCCAACTTTAATCATCTCATTTTCTTCCTAAATTCCATTCTAACGCATTACATTAGGAGAAGTGGTATTAGGTGGTAATGAAAATTTGCAAACAAAAAACCTTTTTGCAATCAGAGTTTCATTACCATGAGAATAACATGGAACTTTTGATGAAATTGTACACTATATTTCATTCTCATTACCACCACCATTTAGTACCACTATATTTCATATTATGTCTTAGATGGGCTATTGAACCCATTTATAAAAGATGTCTTACGATGAAACCATTTCATACAACAATTTTTGTGAATTATTAAGGCACGCACCTGTCATATAGATGGGCAGCATCTGCTTGCAAACTGAAAGTACCAAGATGAATTTGTTTCTTATCTACTTTAATAGCAGCTTGCCACTTATTATTCTTGAAGTAAACACCTCTCTTTTTATTTTGCTCTTCATTAACTATCCGTCTTCTCCTGTATTGTTTTCTTCGTTTCACTTCTGGTTCTTAAAAAGGAATACAATCACAGCATAAGTTGCACAAGTTAATATCAATCTTTCCTTATTCTACTTGCGAAAAGTAAATCAAGTAATGACATTTACTGCCCGTTTGATTGTCGTTATTAAAAGATAAAAAGGACTAATGAAAAGTTCATATACAAGTTTAATAGTTATGCTTATTTTACGTTCAATATCCATTCCAATGGTTTCTACTGAACACGGGGTGGATTTAGGAATTGACAATAATGTCAACTGACAGCATTTAAGTTATGTGTAAAATTATGTACGTATAAATTTGATAGAAGTTTTGTTATGTGAATGTATTGACCTAGGCTCAGACCTCTTAAACACATTTTTAAATGTATATTATTGACATCATCATATGATTTTATTCAAGATTCAGCACTATCTGAAGAGGTAGTATCATATGGTAATGAAAAATTTTTAATCCATTACCGTGAGAATGACGTGATATATTTCACAAAAATTCACACTACAAATTATTATTATTATTACCATTATTTGATAACAACAACCAAACAGTCGATATTAGCCAATATAACAGCTTTAGAACCAACCTGTAGAGTCTTGATTAGGTTGATTATGCTGATCATATGAATGGCTAGACTCTGAAACATTTGAAGCACCTATTTCTTTTGACCGATCATTCACCTGATTAAATACACATATATAGTCCAATCAAAATCATAGTACAACTACACAATAAATTTAAAGTCTATTTTTTCCGAAATTTTACAGCCTGAAAACAAGTAATAAGTATAATAAATTCAAAGTAATGTAAATTAATGTCAATTAATTTAAGACTCTTTAATTTAGGATCTATATGCAGTCATACACCTTAGATATACTTAGACCCTCCGATAAATCCTATAAAAATCGTTTTCCAAAATTAAATGACAATAAGTATGTTATGACTAAGACACGTAAGAAAAACGGAAAATAATAAAGATCACATACAAACCCTAATTAGAATCCCTAATTAGAATCAACAAGTCTTGTGTGAGACCATCTCTATGTGAAACGAGCCCACAAAAGCAGCCCATCAGTATAAAAAACATTAAAAAAATGGAAATTTAAATTCACATTGGGATGTAAAGCAGTTTTTTTAAGAGTTTGGGCTGATCCAATTGAAGCCGTCTCATGGTGAAACGACCTCAATAAAGAATCAGTTTGAATTAGAATAGGACTTCAAACCAAACCTAATTGGGAAAAAATCAAACACAAATGAAAATCCACAATGTACCCACGTTTTCGAAGCGAGTACACGAAGCTATAACTCATACTATCTTCCCTACCCAGACTCTAACCACAATTTGTCTATGAGCCGGATACACTAGGTATGATGATGATGATAATAATAGCATTTTGCAACTTGTCCATAAAAATTGGGAACTTACATTTTCAACGTGTATATTTAGATCATCAGAAGGAATGGGATGCACACTAGAAGTATTTGAATAATCAACAGTAAGATCAGGGAGACAAGAACTCCGCACACCTGCAACATTAATATATAGTTTTAATATAGGCCACACATATTATATCCACTTTTCAATATTTTGTACAAAATGTAGAGTAGAATTCCAAACATACCAGCTGTGCTAATTCCCATGAGCCTGCGTCGTCTTAAACTCACCATTGTTTATCTAACAATTACAAACTAAATTTGTGTAAATTCATTTGACATAATTTTGAAGCGAGTTTAGAATATTAGTATAAGATAGATAAAATACTTATTATCACAATTTAATAATAATAGTATTTTTAATAAAAAGATGAGAATAATATAGGATAAATAAACGCGAATTTAAATTGTCTCTATCTAAGAAAACCAAAAAGTGCAAGTGAAACCCCAAATACATCAAATAATCAACATAAACAAGAAATCTTTCATTATTCCTATAGGTGATTTTCCAAGAACAAACAAACCCACCCAATAAAATATGTGGAATTCCAAGAAAAAGACCAAAAAATTTAACTTTTTTAAATTTTATTCCAAGTCTTTTCCAAGTCAACCCAGCCAACCTACTAGGCTACTACCAGTCCACCACCTTTGTTTTAAAGGAGAATGTGACACAGAGGATTTTCATTACAAACTTCATAATAGTCTTGTCGAGGAACCAACTCAACCAAAAGTTTAAGCTTATGGTTATGGTCTCAGGATATGTTATACACTCTAACACACCCCTTCACACGAGAGCCCATTGGGTTAGAAGTGTAGATGCAACACAGGCTCTTCTCATATCTGGCACTAAATATACTACTTTAAAGAAGGGGTGGTTGAGATTTGAACCCGTGACCTCTTGCTACGTTGGTTTCTGATACCATGACAAGAAACCAACTCAACCAAAAACTTAAATTTATGTTGTGGCCGCGGGATATGTTATATACTCTAACAATAATCATTTATAATACATCCATTCAAAATAGTAATATTTAGTATGTTTCGTTTCTCACCATACTCAAGGTAGTCATTTGCTTAGGACTTAAGCTAAAAAGCTTAAATTCTAAAAATTCATTTGATAAAATAGACACTTAAAATAATTTGCAATGCACCCTTAGTTGTTTTATCTTTTAAGAAGTTTTTATATTATCATTTAAGAAGTATATAGGACACATCTACAATTTACAATTATAATAATAATTATAATATATTAAGTTCTGTCTTTGTTAGTTTTTCAAACAAACGTTAAAAACCAGAATCGACCCTATATAAAAACGGTTTATTTAATTCAATTTACCTTCTTAGGGCCCATAAAATATCAAAAACGACAATGTATTTGGTCTTATTCGACTCAAAATAAATCATACTATTAGAAGTATTATTCTCATTTCTCATAATATAATCTGGAGTATGTTTTTACAAGATCAATAGGGAGCATTACGAAAAAGTAATAAAATTTCATATTAAAATGAAAAAGTTGATTTAATATAAATTATTTTGAGCTAGTCAATTCTAACGACTCTTCAAATCATTTTGTAACAAAATTTTCTAATTGAAGGGAAATAATAATGCATCAAATCATAAGCAGAAAATTTAGAAAAATAAATTTAATACTCGCATTACTGGTTCAAATTATAATTTAAAAAAGGATAAATTACCTAGAATAATCCAAACTATTTATGATTTTCTTACAATAATCTCACCTATTGATTAACCATGAATAATCCCAACTTTGAGGGGAATTTTCCAAGAATAAACCCGGTGACCGGATGACTTGTTATAGCAACTTATATTTTTTAAAAAAAATAATAAATTAAAATAAATATCGAAAAGAATGTTAAAAAAATATTCATAAAAAATTTATGATTTTTTTATTATTTAGAATTTTTTATGTAAATTTTCAAAAATACCCCTCAAAGTTGGAATTATTCATGGTTAATCAATAGATAGGATTATTATAGAAAAATCGTGAATAATTTAAATTATTCTAGATAATTTTTCCTAAAAAAAAATAAATCAAAGTTTACCCAAATAACCGACTCAAATATCAACAAAAAAAGCACAATACAACTACATTACCCCAAAATTGTAAATGCAAAATTGGTGAATAGTGAAAACCGATCAACATTTATTATTATTTTTAAAGTAAAAAGAGTTTATCGAGAATCTAATTCAAAATCTTAACCTAAATATTAATATGTACACCCAAGATAAATCCTGATTGCAGGTTTCTCTCCCATTCTCGAGTCGGGGAGTGTTTGATGGCCCTCTCCTTTATATAAGTTGTCGTCGTTCTTCCTTCCCCATACCCTGATCATAGTTAGTTTGTTACGAGCGAGATACAACAGGTATGATGACGATGATAAACCCTGATTTGATTTTTTTTTTTTTGAAGAGAGATAAACCCTGATTATTAATTAGCTATGAACATAAATAACTTAGAACCCATCAATAAATAAAAAACATGTAAATTAGCGAAAAGTGCAAGATTTTCATACCTGTGAAAAGAGGGCAGTCGAAGATGACGAGAGAAAATCAGAGCAGAAAAGGGTGGCGAATGTAAGCTATATTTTTCCGGAATTAGTTATTATATAGAGTTATAGAAAAAATATTTTTTTTTCTAAAATATATGTTGTTTACGAAAATATAGGAGAATTTTTTTATAATAAAAAAAATAAAAAAAATATTAAGAAGTAGTTGATGATCATGCATCTATTACCTGTTTTTTAGTTCATGAAATTCCCCTATTTTATTGGCATTTTTCGTAATACCCTGTTTTGGTGGTTGTTGTTTTAAGAGCTAAAGAGGAAGGAGAGAGTGATTTTTCTAAGAGGTTGGGTTGGGCCGGGTTCATGAATGAATGATAGATGGTGCGACGTATGCTCTTATAATTTCACTGTTTATATACTTTTTTCACAATCACTTGGGTGAGACCGTCTCACTTGTGAGACGCGCGTCTCATATATTTTTATATCAATTTTACAAATTAAAATGTCAATTTTAAGAGTTAGAAGACCAATTTGAAGACTTAAAAAAACAATTTCAAGAATTTACAATTGACATTTTAAATCATGGAATTTGACAATTTCAATACTTAAAAAATCAATTTTAAAACTTAAAAGACCAATTGCTAGACTTAAAATTCTCATTTCAACTTTAAAGTAGGATGACTCAAACATTATTGTTAATATAAAACTTTGAAATAGACCTTTTAAGTCTTAAAATTGGATTTTTAAGTCTAGAAATTGTTCTTTTAAGTCTTAAAATTAGTATGTCAGAATATTCTAAAAAAATTATTGGGCATGGGTTGGTTGCACGGATAAGGCGGTCTCACAAGAGACTTTCTGTACTTTTTCACAAAAACTTACACGAGACAGTCTCATTATGAGACCATTAATTTGGGCAAGGCCCAATTTGCATGTGTAACAATATTTTATTTTACTGGGTAATTATTAATTTTGACATTAAAAGTATCAATTTTTAAGGTTAAAATAAATAGCTTTAAGATCAAAATTGAAATGCCTAGAAAATGAAAAAAATGCTCAGGTGGTTACATGCACGAATTGGACCGACCCAAAAAGACGGTCACATTATGAGGTTGTATCGTCCAAGACCAACTGTACTTTTTTCGTCTCAAAATACTTATTGCGTTTTGTTTGTACACGCAGTTTAATATATTAATGTAATTTTTAAATATATTTAATTATATATAATAAAATATTATAAAAAATTGATAGTAATAATATTTGTATTGCGACAAATCAAACAAGATCTCGTTTGAGTATGTTTTAACTTATAATTAAGAATTAATCACAAATTGAGGGTGATGACTGAATAGTGTAATATTGTAATGCTATAAGTAATTTGGAACGGGTGAAGTATAAGAATTAAAAGTGAGAGAACATGTATGTAGGGATAAAAATAAAAGAAAGTGATGAGAATATTGTCTAAAATAATAATATTACAAAGTTAAAAAGATGGACTAAACTGAAGAATGAGACAAACTCTTACGACCCGTTTTGTTAGTGGTACTAAATGGTGGTAATGAAAATGATTTATAGTGTAAAATTTCATCAAAAGTTCCATATCATTCCCATGGTAATGAAACATTGATCACAAAAAAGTTTTTTTATTTACAAATTTTCATTACCATCTAATACCACCTCTCACAATGGTAATGCATTGGAGTGAATTTTATGAAGAAAATGAGATGATTAAAGTTGGACAAGCATGACCATCAAGGTAACCAAAAGATTTTTCAACCAATATTACACTTGTTTTTCATTCTCATTACTACCATTTATTACCCACAAATTCTTGTGAGAGACGGTCTCTTTGAGAGACCATCTCTAATTGGGTTGCCCATTAGGGAAAATGTAAAATAAATATAGGCAATAAGCTTTAATGGGTTGAGCCTGAGATACATCTCTCAGAAAGACGGTCTCTCAGAAGACTAGCTGTTTATTACTACCTATGCTTAAAAATATATTTAGGCACGCTTATATGTAAGACTGATAGATACATGTAGCAAATATTTCATCACGCAGGAAGTATTTCCAGCAGTTATCTTTTAAGATCTAGTACAATAAAGGACTTACCCAAACTACCAAAGGGTCACTAAATGGCAAAAGATGGGTACTTTTTGGTGTGGGTGTTATGATATGCTTGCTTGGTATTTCGGGATAGAAGATCAGTCTACACAATAGAGTTAATACTTAATAGGTAATGAGCGATACACTATACAGTACAAGTACAGCAATAAGGAAACACAAGTTTGCATTTTTTAAACTAATCAACAATCATGTGAAAAGGGTAGAATATAACTTTATAATATATTGTAATTTTTTGGTATTATCTATAAAACTACCTTTCATTTTTATTTTTGGCATATTTTCTGTCATGGTATTTAGGCAATTAACAACAACCAAATTAGTCGTTATTGCACAAGTCTTTACTATTCAGAAAAGCAGTACAGACTCTATACATAGATCAAAGCTCTTTGGGATACTTTGAGATGAGTTAGACGCCTTTAATCCCATCAACAAGTCATGTATGAGACCGTCTTACCGTGAGATAGACCCATACAAACATTCCACTAGTAAAAACCACAAAAAAAAAACATAATAAATTGAATTTCTACTTGTATATGAAGTGATTATTTATTTTTAAAGAGTTTGGGCTTACCTAATTAAAGTCATCTCATGGTGAGACAACATCAACCAAGAATCAGTGTAATCCCATTGGAATGTGTAATTGTATATTTATATCATGCATCACAAAATCAATACAAAAATTGTAGCAAATCCAATGGGATTATTGGAGTAACACTTATCTAGTAGTAGACTAGTAGTACAATAGTTTGGTGTAGGTGGGTAGCTACAAACTTAAAACAATATAAACATACACTTGTATTGAAAGAGACAATAAATACTCCGAAAAGTATTAGAAAAGAGCATCACCACCGACGGGTTTATGATTGGATGGGCCGTCGCCCGTCTGCCATACAAGCGTGTGAAAATTATGGGGCCCACTCGAAACCCAAATTAAACCCAAAAGAATTTGTGATCTATCTTTAACCACAAAACAACAAACAAGCGGTCTCCAACACCGTTTTAGAATACACAAATTTTTGTGAGAGACGATCTTTATGAAAGACTATCTCTAATTAAATTGGCCCATAAAAAAAATATAGAGTAAAAGTAGATATTAAGCTTTAGTGGGTTGGGCTGAAAGACGTCTTTCAAAAAGACGGTCTCTCAGAAGACTAACTGTTTAGAATAAGACTGTCTAATATTCTAGCTCAATCTGCTTCCTCTCTTCTTTTTCATTTTATGGGCATTTTTCAATTTTACTCTTAAAGGTATCAATTTTAACCTTAAAGATACCAATTTCAATTTAGGTAGAAATTGATCAGTTTAACGCCACAATTGATCACTTATAGGTTCAAATTGAAATTTACTTTAATTGATATGTTTAAGTACTACTTTACGTTGAAATTGATAACTTTAAGGTCAAAATTGATATCTTTAAGGTCCAAATTGAAAAATATCCAGAAAATGAAAAAACAAAAAAAAATGGATTCTGGAGGGCGCGTGTAGCACATGCGCCTACAATGGGCCGGTCCTATTTTGGTAGGACGGTTTTACGCAAGTTTTTGTGAACAACAAAATCTTAGGAGAGAAAAACGTGTTGTTAGGCCAATTATTACTCTCTCCACTTCACTATATTTGTCCACTTTTTTAGGCACGCATATTAAGAGTATGGTAGGGACCATCTAAAAGTGGTTAGTTGGAGTATTTTAAGTGATTATAATAATTGTTAAGGTGGTAGTTGGGGTATTTTAAGTAGTGTAAGTAGGCGTATTTTGGTTTTTACTTGTGTTAGCATAGGGTATTTAGGTGTAAAAATTTCATGCCAAAAAAAAAAACTGGACAAATATGGTGAATTTACCCAAAAAGAAAATAGACAAGTATAGTGAATTGGAGGAAGTATTTTTTTTTCAATTTTAACATATAAATATCAGTTTCAATGTTTAAAGACTAATTTTAAGGTTTTGGAATTGACTGTTTAAGTCATGGAATTTGACCATTTTAAAACTTACAAATTTCCAATTTCAAGATTTAAAAGAGCGAAGACTTGAATGAGTAATTTTAAGGCTTAAAATTCTCATTTTAACTTTAAATAGATTGACCCAAATATTAAAATTGGTATTATAAAACATTAAGTTCAGTCTTTTAAATCTTAAAATGTCTTTTATGTCTTGAAATTGGTATGTTAGAATCAAAAAAAAAATGAAGTCTGCGTCAGTCGCACAACTTAGACCGTCTCAATGAGACTTATTAAATCACAAATTTTCAAGTGATCAAACGAACTTACGGTAAGATCATCTCAATTGGGTAGGCATAATGTAAACTAATTGTTCTTAAAGTCATCACTGATAACCTTAAATTAATCATTTTTTATAGTTTAAAGTGATCACTCTTAACTTTAAAGTGACTATATAAATTTCTTTTTATATATACTTATTTTTATTCTTACTCTATTTTTTTTTATAGGCCGATCCAATTAGAAATATATATCATGTTTAAATTTCCTTCTCCTTACATAAATATTTTAGATATACTCAACAAAATCAAACAAAATAAAGAATAGTTTTTTTATTTGGGTTTAAGCGTTTAACAATCGGGAGCTATTATTGGACAATCCCTTCCTTATTCTCTTCCCTATGAGCATTAATTTATTGCGAATACTCCTTTAGGTTGCATTAATTGATTACTAGGAATACCACGTAAATATGTCACATTTTTAGTGCATGCCAAATGCACACTCATTTAATAGCGGCGTATCTAGACCAGGGCTGGCATGGGCCATGGCCTAAGTCATGACAAATAAAGTAGTATGTTTAACAGATGTTCAGTGTTCGAACCCATAACTTTCTATGTGCTTGACAAAGGTGTTTTCAGCTAATTACACCATGTCAACAAGAGGTCATATGATATTGGCCTAAGTAATAAATTTTTTCTAGATTCATCCCTCTTTAACTCTTACTTTTTATGAACAATATTATAATTCTCGTTATTTCACAATATCATTTATATTAATTTTATTTACATTTAAAAGTAATTTTATATAGATAAATTTTAACTTTTTATAATTATAAAAAAAATATATTTAAAAATATATTTATTAAATATTTAATATGCAAAAATTATTTCAAATATAACCAACAATAAAGCCAGTAAATTTAGTGCTTGTAGTGTAATTTAATGAATTAAGAAATTGTTTTGTTGGGCTTTCTCTATCAGTCAACTACTCATAATTGCATTTGTCTCCAACTTTCCACAATAAGATAAATACCTTTTTATTATTTTACGTATTTCTCAATGTTTTGACCTATTTATGGGATATATCACTTCCAAGAGTCGACAAGTGTACAAGCATAAAAATAAAAATTAGAAATAACACAAATACGGTAGATTTTATCCAACTTATATATACATACTATAAAAGTATAAATACATACACACTATAAAAATATGAACTTTTTATTTAAAGTCGTCACATCAAAAGATGACCCTGAAAAGAATAGCTCTACAAATAAATAATAAGGATTATTTGATTTCTAATATTTGGTCAGTTGAGTAGCACTCCAATTAGTTGGAACAAGGTAAGCAACACAAGAGTGTAAAATGTGGTAATGAACTAAGGTGTAGAAATTAATTTTTGCATAAAAATTGCCTTGTCATTGGCTTTTTCTTAAAAAGTTTCATCTACTTATTTTTAATTTATTATATATTTATAATGCACTAATTTTCATTATAAAAAGATTAAGTGACACAAATATACCTAACGTCTCTAAGAGATTGCAACACTAATAATTGACACAAATATTGAGACATTAGTAATTAGTAAAAACTACTAAATACGTGGAAAAGATTAAAAGTGAGAGAATATAACAGAAAGTCATAAATGTTATGAACTTGTAGTCTAGAATATTTTGTATTCCTTGTTTAAAAAAAGTGTATTTTTTGTTTTATTTCTTTTATTATTTGACTGGTGTTTTAGTTGGCCAAGGCTTTCGTAATGATGTATAATACATACTTAGTTGTTGGTAATGTTTTGCAGCAATATGATTCTCCAGTGCAAATAAATCTTATGAACTTATGAGTAGGGGTGTTTAATTGGCCGGGCCTCATTTTGAGCCGTTATCCATCCTGTTTCTAGAAGAGCTTTGTAAATGTCGGGCTGAAAACGAGCTATACTATCATTAAAATGAAGTGGGCTATAAAAGTTGTAAATAGTCGATGAAATTATTAATAGTTTTTCAATCTAATTATTATAAATGATAATTTAATTGTTATAAATTGATAAATGGAGATAAAAATAATTTTTAGTAGTAAAAATGGGCCAGATTTGGCCGGACCGGGCTTTGAAATTTCGGCCCATTTAAAGCCCATATTTAATTTAAAGGGCCCTTATCCGGCCCGACTCTTATCCAGCCCATTAAACACCCCTACTCGTGATGACATTATCTAAAATAAAAATATTATAAATTTAAAGGGACAAATTAAAATAAAAATATTAGTATCTTAGAGACGGAGGGAGTCCTAAAGAAAAAGTATTTGCAAGTTTATTTATCATACACCGATAGAAAGAGCAGTAACTCTCCTGTGAGACGGCCTTAGCCGTGCAACTAACTCAGGTCCAATAACTTTTTAAAAAATATTCTGACATACTAATTTCAAGACTTAAAAGGACAATTTCAAAACTTAAAAATCCTATTTTAAGACTTAAAAGGTCAATTTCAATGTTTTTAATATCAACTTTGATGTTTGAGATACCCTATTATAAAGCTGAAATGAGAATTTAATGTCCTGCCTGCAATTGATCTTTTTAGTTTTGAAATTGATTTTTTAAGTATTAAAATGGACCTTTTAAGTCTTAAAATTGTCAAATTGCATGTCTTAAAATGTCAATTTCAAATTCTTGAAATTGGTCTTTTTAGTCTTAAAATTGGTCTTTTAACTCTTGAAATTGACATTTTTTTTTGAAAATCTGAAATTGACCTTTTAATTTGTGAAATTGAAAAAAAAAGGTACAATTGGGCCGGCCCAATAAAATGCGCCTCACAAGTGAGGCGGTCTCGCACAAGTTTTTGTGTAGAAAGAGAATGAAAAGTGTTAGAGCTGCAGCGGAATTTGGCCTTCTAATAGATATAAAATAATATGAAATGTAACACCTCTCACAAAAATGCAATAAAGGAATGAGACAAAATAACCAATATGAAGTAACAAAATATTGTGAGTAAAACTGATTGATTGATTTTAACAATTACAACCTAAACATTATATAATAACTTAATGCTAAAAAAAGAACGGATGAAAATAACTAACTATACAAACAATGTAACATGTTGTTTGCAAAATGTTCTCCATCCATTTGGCTGTATCACCCATTTTCCTCTCCTAGAAACTCTCTCATAATTTTACATCATTCATTCTCTAATTTTAGAGAAACGGAATATATGGTTAATTATAGTCATAGCCATATGCTCCCACAATTCTCCACCTCGTTCATAAATAGATATGATTCGAATTTTGGACGAACAAATTGCAGTACTTGTATCCGGTTGCACCATTTTAAAATGACTGCCTACGTACCCTTTGACCGGGATCAAACCAATCGTAGTTCAATTATATATCCATGTCATATCGAACATGGAATGACCTTTAGCAATTCCAAGCAATGTTGGAACTTGCTTCCTGACACCACCTTGGTCAACATATCTGCAGGATTCTCATCTGTGTGCACTTTCATAAGAGAAATATCACCTTTCTCTACGACATCTCGAATAAAATGATATCTTACATCTATATGTTTTGTTCGAGCATGATACACTTGATTTTTTGCCAGATGAATAGCACTTTGACTATCACAACTCAACTGCACACCTTCTTGCCGGAAACCCAAATCATCTAGAAGACCCCTCAGCCACAATGATTCCTTTACCCCTTCTGTCACGGCCATATACTCAGCCTCTGTAGTAGATAGAGCCACAGTAGCTTGTAACATTGATCTCCAACTAACTGGAGCACCAAATATCGTGAATGTATAACCAGTAGTAGATCGTCGTCTATCTAGATCACCAGCATAATCAGAATCAACAAATCCGCTTATCTGACAGTTATCTCCACCAAAGCATAATCCGGTATCAATGGTACCTTTACAGTACCTAAGAATCCACTTCACAGCTTCCCAGTGTATCTTTCCAGGATTCGCCATGAACCTACTAACAACACCTACTGCTTGTGAAATATCAGGGCGTGTGCAAACCATTGCATACATTAAGCTACCTACTGCACTAGCATAAGGTACATTGTCCATGTAAGCCTTGTCTTCTACTGTTGTGGGAGATTGTTTACTAGAAAGCCTAAAATGCGGAGCCAATGGAGTTACAACCGACTTGGCACTTTTCATACCAAACCTTTCAATAACTCGCTCAATTTATCCTTTCTGGCTTAAGAACAATTTTCGGCTTGACCTATCTCTTCTAATCTCCATACCCAGTATTTTCTTTGTAGCACCCAAATCTTTTGTTTCAAACTCTTTACCAAGTTGAAATTTTAATCTGTCTATCTCCACCTTGCTCTTCGAAGCAATAAGCATGTCATCCACATACAATAGAAGATAGATATAATCACCTCCATGAAGCTTACGAATGTATACACAACAATCATAATTACTTCTGGAAAAACCTTGCTTTAACATAAAGAAGTCAAATCGCCTGTACCACTGTCGAGGAGATTGTTTCAGTCCATAAAGTGATTTCCTCAAGCGACAAACCTGACTTTCTTTACCCTCAACCTTGAATCCCTCAGGTTGATACATGTAGATTTACTCCTCCAAGTCACCATGCAAGAACGCTGTCTTCACATCTAACTGTTCCAACTCAAGATGATCACCATGAGCGACAAGACTTAAAAGCACCCGTATTGATGTGTGCTTTACGACCGGAGAAAATATTTCATTATAATCTACACCTTACTTTTGAGCATAACCCTTAGCCACTAACCTGGCTTTAAACCTTGTACCACTTGACTTGGTAGGGTCTTCTTTTCTTTTATAGACCCACTTACAACCTATAGCAGTCTTCCCTACAGGCAATGGAACCACCTCCCATGTCTTGTTCTTATGAAGAGATTGCATCTCTTCTTCCATGGAAACTAACCAATTCTCACTATCTTTATCCCTGATAGCTTGTTTGAAGGTGACAGGTTCATCATCCTCCACCGAGAGTGCATACTCTACCAAATTTAACTGCCCATAATGCCTTAGAGGTTTGTCTGACCCAAACTTCTAAACTAGTTTATAATTTCTCTTTGGCTTTGTTGATGCCAAAGAAAATTGCTGTTGCTGTTGTAAAACATGTGCATTTTCCTGCTGAATTTCTTCATGATCAAGTTCATCCTCTTCCTCATATCGAGTTGCACTAGGATGCTCCACCTGAACATGACTAGAGTCTATTGGTTGGTCTTTAGACTCTATCTCCACCACTTGAGTATTTGAAGTTTCTTCAACATCACCATCACTTGGCGTCATAGCTTTAGATAAAGCTACCATAGATCGTTCATCAAAGGTCACATCCCTGCTGATTACAAATTTTGAATCTTCTACACTCCAAAGACGATAGCCTTGAACTCCTTTTGGATACCCTAAAAAGATTGCTTTTTTAGCTCTATTATCAAGTTTATTATCTTTGACGTGATAATAAGTCGTGCATCCAAAAACTCTAAGTTTCCCGTAATCTGCATGTTCCCCTGACCACACTTTATAAGGTGTGTCTCCATCTAGAAAAGAGTGTGGGGATCGATTCACTATGTAACAAGCAGTAGCAACCGACTCTGCCCACCATTCTCTGCCTAACCCAGAATTACAACGCGTACACCTTGCCTTCTCAAGTAGTGTACGACTCAGTCTTTCTGCGACTCCATTCTGTTGTGGTGTGTCTCGTACTGTCCAGTGTCTTACAATGCCCTGTTGATCACAAAACTCCTTGAAAGCACCATCTGTGTACTCTGTGCCATTATCAGATCGCAGAGTTTTCAGCTTCCTCCCTGTTCTGTTTTCAACCATTGCTCTCCACCGCTTGAAAGTGTCGAATACCTCATTCTTATGCTTGAGAAAGTAAATCCAAGCATACCTTGAATAATCATCGACAAACGTAACAAAATACCTGGAACCACCCTTGGAAGTTACTTTAGCCGGACCCCATACATCTGTATGCACATAGTCTAACAACCCTTTGCTTTTATGCTTGCTGGTGCAGAACTTCACCCTATGCGCTTTTCCGTACACACAATGTTCACAAAATTCCATTTGTGGTTTCTTCATGTTCTTCAGCAAACCTTGTCCACTAAGCAATGATAGACCTTTTTCCGACATATGCCCTAGCCGCATGTGCCAAATTCTTGTGCATTCTATGTGGTCTTTACTTCCACTGATTCCAATTGCTAAGTCACCTGTAACGGTATTCCCCAAAAGCGGATAAAGATTACCGTTACGAAGTGTCTTCATCACAACCAAGGAACCACGAACAACTTTCATAACCCCGTTCTCCGCAACTATTTTGCAACCATTTTTCTCTAACAAACCTATAGAGATTAGGTTTTTCCGCAAATCTGGAATATGTCTTACATCCTTCAAGGTTCTCTCAACTCCATCATGCATCTTGATTCTAATTGTACCTAGCCCCACAGTTTTACAGGCATGATCATTGCCCATTAAAACTGTTCCCCCATTTGTGCTTTGATAAGTAGTAAACCACTTCCTTATTGGGCACATATGGTGAGAGGCTCCTAAGTCAAGCATCCACTTACCAGAGATCTCATGAGATTCTTCAGTTACGGAGTAACAATCTTCCTCGCCATTTGAGACATAACTTGCTTCTTGTTTTTCTTTTGGGTTGTCATTATTCTGATTCTTGAATATTACCCTCTTATTTGGGCAATTTGCTTTAAAGTGTCCAGGCTCACCACATTTAAAGCATGTCCATTCCGCGTGAGATCTAGATTTTGGCCTAGGTTTTTCACACTTACCTTTTCCTCTTTCATTTGTCCTTCCTCTAGCCGCAAACAATCCTTGTGCTTGATCCTTGTAATCTCTTCCATTTGAAGATGACATTACACTTGTAGCAACCTTACGTAGATCATCCGCTAAAAGTGATGCCCTCGTCTCATCCATGGTTAGAGTATCACCCACCAGCATCAATGTTTGTACTAGGTTCTAGTAGGACTTTGGTAATGAAAGTAATAAAATTAATGTCTGGTCTTCATCATCAATCTTCACATCTATGTCCTTTAAGTTTGATATGATCCTATCAAATTTGTTGACATAATCCCGGATTGAGGTGCCTTCCTCCATCTTGCACGTATACAATTTGGATTTTAAATAGATCCTGTTAGTTAGAGTCTTCGTCATGAAATTACTCTCTAACTTTGCCCAAACGCCTGCTGCTGTTGCTTCTTCATTTACCAAGAAAGCAACATCCCTCTCAAGGCATAAGATTATAGCAGCTCGCGCCTCGAGATCTAATTCTTCCCAATCCTCATCTTTCATATCAGCCGGCATTTTCTCTTTCCCTAATAATGCCCTATGCAATTTTTGTGAAATAAGCAAATTTTTCATTTGCATCCTCCAATAGGAAAAATCATTTTTCCCATTAAATTTTTCAATTTCATATTTGCCTACTTTGACATTTCCACTAATAGAAGCCATTTTACACTAAATTGAATTTTACCACTCAAAATTTAGACGTTGGCTCTGATACCAATTGTTAGAGTTGCAGCGAAATTTGGCCTTCTAATAGATATAAAATAATATGAAATGTAACACCTCTCACAAAAATGCAATAAAGGAATGAGACAAAATAACCAATATGAACTAACAAAATATTGTGAGTAAAACTGATTGATTGATTTTAACAATTACAACCTAAGCATTATATAATAACTTAATGCTAAAAAAAGAACGGATGAAAATAACTAACTATACAAACAATGTAACATGTTGTTTGCAAAATGTTCTCCATCCATTTGGCTGTATCACCCATTTTCTTCTCCTAGAACTCTCTCATAATTTTACATCATTCATTCTCTAATTTTAGAGAAACGGAAAATATGAGTAATTATAGTCATAGCCATATGCTCCCACAAAAAGACCATTAACAAAATAAATTGCAAGAAAGCAAATAGCACAAAGTGTGTATTGAGCAAAAATATGTTTGCAATTGTAAGTTTGAGCTTTGTACAAGAATCTCTATCTACCTCAAAGAAAAGAAGTCATCAATTCAAAAAAATAAAAAAAAGAAAAGAAAAGAAGTCATAATTATAAGCATCGACGGATTTATTTGGGGCAAATGCAAGTGTTTAAGGTAAAAAAGAATCAATTTCTCTTTTGATAAGCCATCTCTTAAAGAGATTAATAAGAAACTCGCATTTTTATTTTCTCTTTAATTTATATTAATTGGGCTATCTAGCCCATAAAAATAATGTACAACCTATGTTTTGCGAATGATTTGTCCATCATAAAAATATACAGCTCGTCTTGTATGAGACCGTCTCACTATGAGACGGGCCCATATAAGGAGTCCATTTAGTTAATTACTTAAGATCGGAAGTGGTCGTTTTAAGCTCATAAGTAATCACTATAAGACTACTCTAAAACTATAAAAGCTGATTATTTTAATATTGTAAGTAATTACTTTAACGTTACGAGTGATCACTTAAAAACAAAAAAATTATATTGGGCTAGCCTAATACAGATGGTCTCACCCTGAGACCGTCTCATTTAAAAACTAGTGAAAAATATGAGCTATTATTGTGAGAGATTATCTCACGGTGAGACGATCTCAACTTAAAGAGTTAATATGCTAATTATTCTTTGAGACTGTTTCACACAATAATTTGTGTAAAAATAATGCGCAATAACGGGATTCTTAATTTTGGAATCACCCTTATATTTCTATTTCATAAGTTCTTATAAGAGACGGTTTCACCGTAAGACACCTCATACATGGATTAAAGTAAAACATGTCAGAATATATACACCTTGTTTGAGGTCGTCTAACGAGAGACGGTCTCTCATAAAAGTAGTTTTTTTTTATGATGGACAAATCATTAATAATTAATAAATATATGTATATATATATATATATCACAAAAACTTGGACGAGACCGTCCTAATCTAAGACTAGATTTGGGCCGGCCCATTGTTAGGCGCGTGTACTACACGCGCACGCTTTGTCCTTCAAATTTTGTTTTTTTGTTTTTTTCATTTTTCTGGAAAAATTTCAATTTGGACCTTAAAGGTATCAATTTTGACCTTAAAGATATCAATTTTGCTCAATTATGCTCTTACTTTGCTCAGTTTTGCATTCAAGTTTAGAATATGTATATTGAATTACATTAATGTAGTTCATACAAAGTGTAATCAATTTTTCCATTAAATTGTTCAGTTTCATTATTAAATTGTTCAATTCTCCATTGCGCAAGATTTTAAGCATAATTCATGTTATTCTGATCTACATGCATGATTAAATTTTTCCTTTAAATTGTTCAGTTTCATGATTAATATAGTTAATACAGGTATTCAGTTTTTATATTTTTATAGTATTCAGTTTCATTGTTAATTTATTCAATTCTCATTTTATACTATTCAGTTTCATGATTAATGTAGTTCATACAGGTATTCAGTTTTTATAGTATTCAGTTTCATTGTTAATTTATTCAATTCTCATTTTATAGTATTCAGTTTCATGATTAATGTAGTTCATACAGGTATGATTAAATTGAAATTGATATCTTTAAGGTCAAAACTGATACCTTTATGATTAGAATTGAAAAATGCCCAGAAGATGAAATCAAAGAGAGAAAGCATGTAATTGGGCCGGCCCACTCTTGTCTCAACTTAAGACGGTCTCGCTCAAGACCGAGTTATATATATATATATATATATATATATATATATATATATATATATATATATATATATATATATATATATATATAATATATATATATATATATATATATATATATATACATATATATATATTATATATATATATATATATATATATATAATATATTTATATATATAATTATATATATATATATATATAATATATATATATATATATATATATATATATATATAATATATATATATATATCAAACTACAGGCCCAATAAATGAAAAAGAAGTTTTGGGCCTTATGATGTCAAATTACTTAACCGACTTACTACTAGTTTTCGAGCCCTGCATAAAAGGTTCTCGTTTCAACTTAAAAAGAAAAGTTTACCGCATTGTCGAATTTCTGGGAGCTCTAAGAAATTCGGATTCTAGGGTTTTTGAACAAAGCAAGAAAACAAAATGATTTACGACGTGAATTCGCCTCTCTTCCGATCCTTCCTTAGTCAGAAGGGTGGTGCTTCTGAGAAGAGGTACTTTATCTTCATTCTTGTACTTAAATTTGATTATATTTTGTTTCAAGAATTGTCCGAGGGTTAATAAACGGATTCCTTATGCCTGTAACATTTTTTTCTGTTTAATTTTTGCTAATGATGTTTGATTTATGAGAAATGAATATAGAAATATGTGAAATTGTATGCAAGGATGTTAGACAATAATTATACTGAGTTTGATTGTTTAGTTTTCATGGTTACTGGGATTGAAAAATTTTCGTCTGGAGTAGAAACCATAATACCAATGTAATATAATTTATCAATTAATTGGCAAAATGGTCTAAAAAGTAGAACAAATAATAATACATTTTCTTGATATGTGAACTGTAAGGCTAATAGGGAGAGTAGTGAATTACGTGACACTTGATTTAAACAATTGCCCA
The DNA here is from genome assembly GCA_019425755.1 of Amaranthus cruentus. Classification (NCBI taxonomy): domain Eukaryota; kingdom Viridiplantae; phylum Streptophyta; class Magnoliopsida; order Caryophyllales; family Amaranthaceae; genus Amaranthus; species Amaranthus cruentus. Next base: position 16,886,118 of record CM033458.1, on the reverse strand, counting down.
ACATTTTAACTTGCTTCCAAACCCAATAGATGGCTATGAAAAGGCTAAATATTGTGTGAGAGCCGGAGAAGGGGTGGCAGGTTCTAGGCTTTCAGTGAAGTCGCTCTAGCAGTCGTCCATTTTTATGTTCTTTCTGGACCAGTGTTCTCTTCAATACAGTGTTGCAAATTCTCTTGGCCCCTTGCTTTTTACATTTGCTATCGCTGAACATCTTATGCCTCTATTGTCCCCATGCTGTTTGCATCTGCTGTCTGTGGACATCTGATCCACTCGTCTGGGCTGGTTATTAGTGTTCTATCCATCTATTTTTGTTCTACCTTTCTTTTCTTTGCCTAGGAGGATAATCAAATATTAGTATTGTAGGAACTAAATTAGAAAAGACAAAGTTAGTAGCAGCCTGGCATAGTAAGATTATTCGAATTTTAATTCAAAATCTTGACTTTGACCAATTTAGGGAAGTTTTAAATGTACTATTTCATTGATAAACAGTTTTAATCCTTGTTTCTAATGGTGTCCAACGTGTATTTTTCTTGAATAGGTTTAAATACAAGTCTAACTTCTGTTAACTGCTCTATATTTAAGAGTTTCCCCTCCAGCGTAGAAGTTGAAGAGTCATTAGAGATTGATTTAACTATTCTGTGTGTTTCCAATTTCATGTCTCATCACTTATTTTGCTTTGTTAAGGAGGTTTTGTTAGTAAGTTGTAGGATAAGTGCTCTCTTTGCCACAAAGAAAATGGTGCAATCGATAAAGTGTAACTTGTACAATTTTGGAGCATACAATTATGGATAGAGAGGATAGAATGTTGGTTTTTGACTAACTTCTTGGGTGCCTGCTTATTTTAAACAGGCTAATAGTCCCCAATCCCCATAGCCCTCAAGTGTCGTGATCGCGATAATAGAACGTTGATGCGGTAAAGAGAGTAATGCGATCATTGCAACGCCTAAATATCGATCGAAATCATAAGATATCCGTTGATATTTCCATAAATGCAATTGATTTACACTACAACACGGGGATTATCAGTTCGTTTTCAAGAACTTTTATAACGCGGCCGATGTTATGCATTGCGGCTTTGTTTTTACACTATGGGTGTAAGGCCCCCAAAACCCAAAAAAATATTTTAAGAACCCCAAAAAAATAAAGAACAATAGTAAATCTTGAATGCAAGGATAGTTCTATTGTATTGGGATTTGATACTCCTTTTGTGCTATGGGATACACTTCTTGTGCAAATTAAGAAAAAGGAGTAATGTAAGTAAAATAATATGCTTTACGGGGAATTAAGAAAAATATGTAGATAACATTTTAAATTAAGTTAAAAATTAAAGAAAGAGTAGTGTAGGTTCTGGCTAAAAATAGAAATGGGTCAAAATCCATAGGATGAACTAATCTATAAAGAAATGTGCAAACTCATAGCCCGGAAATGCGATAACAATCAGGATAACAGAACGTTGATGCGGTAATGGGAGTGGATGCAATTACTATAACGCCTAATTATTGATCAAAAGCTTGAGATATCCCTTGATACAACCCAAAAATGCGGTGTTTACACCTTTACAAGGCGAAAAATATTGGTTCTCTTCTTTTGGAAACGTTTACAACCTGACCGATTTGATGCGATGCATGCTACCTTTTTTTGTACATTATTATGTGCAAACCTCATGGGATAAAGGGCGTATTGGTTTTTGTCGTTCATTTTGCTTGTATGCTGCCTTTTGTGGCCGTACATTATATTTTGAAACTGTCTTGAAGAAATGCTTTATACTCTAGAATGGCAATAGTTTGCTAGTAGCTTTTCCATGTTATCCTTTGTGATGGAAGGGAGAGAGTGAGTGTGTGTGTGTGGTGGGGGGATTTTACCTTCCTCTTAATGTCAGCTTCATAGCTCATGGTTGGATCTGCTGAGCTCTCTTTATTGTCTGCATTTACCTCTTGTCCGATTGACTATCTTTTAACACCCCTCGGGTAAATTTTTTAGCAAATTTCTGATATTTGAAAATTCGACTTGGACGTGCAGGAAAAACGAGGAACAAAAGCCGAAGGAGCAGAGACCTAAAGCAAGTGAGAACAAGCCTGTCATGAACGAGTAATGTTAGAGCTTTGGCAGATTGTTCCTTGAGTATTAGCCATGTAATAATAGTAATAGTGAGATGCTTACATCAATTGTTCCTTGAGTAAATTTCTTTGCTACTACTTTTGATCAATGTGTTAAAGCCAGCTATAAGCTTGTGAACCTTGAGTAGATACATTGATATTGATATTATCTTTTGAACCTTATATTCAAACAGTGTGCACTGTTTTGATATCTGATTCATAGCTAAACTAACTGTTTGGTCTAATATGTCTCTTTTTTTATTTTTTTTTTGAATTGATCTAATATACTATCTCCTTTCTCCTCTGTTCCATACATTTTGCTGGTCCATTTTATTTCCTCAGTCTCCTTTCACTGTACAATATGTCTTGAAATACTTTGCATTGAAAAAATGGTAAAGAAATGATTTCAGTAGTGCATGTTCTCAAAGTACAAGACTAGTAGAGCAAGATTAATCAGTGTTGGAATTGCATATTTGAATAAGTGCATGTTCTCTGACGAGTACAGAAGCATGAAGATTTGTTGTTTCCTGTTTGCAAGTTTTCCTTCAAGTTCACGGAATTGAGAAGGTGTGGCCATAAGTCCAGGCACTGGTAGTTAGGTACGTATTTTTGGTGTTTCATTCACTCATTAGTCAAAAGAAAGAGCTTTTAATTATTGTTGAATGTGATAGTAATTACTCCCTCTGTCTCTTCTAGAATGCACTTGTTAGTGTTTTGGGCGAAATTTAGTGGAAATAAAAATTGAGTTGGAGTACAACATGTAGATGATAGAAACGGATGGTTAAAATGGAGATAGTGTTTGAGTTTGTGTCATTAATATAGCATCATCATACCAAGTGTATCGGAAAGAAGGCAACAACTCATGCCTATAAAGAAAAGCGCAGCTAAAAAACCCTCAACTCAAGTGTTTAAGTCTGTGTATGGGATAAAATGAGTGAGATTATTGCAAAAAAGGTGTAAAATTGGTGGGGCAGACCAAAATATAAGGTAAAATTGGTGTAAATTGAGATGAACAGATAGAAAAGCAATGATGGTGTTGTCATCTAAGTCTTCACATTTGGGAAATGGGAATAGTATTAGTGGGTGGTTCTCTCAAGCCAATCTCCCCCATAAATCATGGTCCATGGAATTTGTTGGGGTGAATCATGAGAGGGGGCGAGTTTTACCCTTCTCTTTCCCTTTCTTTTTCTCTTAAGCTCATTATTAGATTCTTCCACCATTTTAACTATGTTTACCTTTTAGGTTCGTTGGGTCTTTAGATTTATTAATTATAGAAGTTTTTTTAACCTTATTTTGTTTGGTAAAATGAATTGTCCAACTATATCTTCAAGCAACCCTTTATACATTAATAACAACTTTATCATGATAGTAAATATAACCGACAAAAAAGTGATTATTTAAAAGGTTACAATTTGTATGATATAACTTGTGTTGTGTTTTTACGTCGTAGATTGATTGAAATCTTCTATGTTTACTATTTGTTGCTCGTCCTTCTTGGTCTTAGTCATTCTTACTATGTCATTTTGGTATTATCACATTTTTCTTTCTTTTTTCTATATATTATTTCACATAGATGGATAAACTTTTTCTTTAATAAATAATTAACAACTAGTACTATTTAATTTTAAGCGACCAATACAATCTAACTAAAAATATTAAAGATATTTAAGAGTAAAAGAAGGGTTTAAAATTATTGTAAACGGAAAGGAATAAGCACAAGAGTATAGGGAGATAATACTAAATTTTACTCCTTTCTTGACTTCTCAGATTTAATATATCATCTTCTCTTTTAACAGTTTTAGTTCATTATTTTAAGCCTTAGCTACAATTGTTTTCTATTTGAAATATGGTAAATAATAATCCTTATGGGTCAAGGAGAAGAAATTAATTCACCATGTAAATGATAAGAATTAACAATAATCAAACAAGATTGAAAATAAAGTCCTTAACTACGGAGTACCAAGTTAATATGATTCTCAACTTTAATCATTTTTAATTTACGTTATCTTTTCTTAATTATTCACCTTATATCTAGAAAGCAGTAACTTTAATTCCATTCACCATAGAGTATGAAAATAATTCTACAACAAAAAGAAAAAAAAAATTAAGAGAGCAAGAATTGGTCAAATCAAAGAGGGAAAGTGTGGTGGAAAGGGGAGGAGAAAAGAAAAATCTAAGATTTCATTTTGTAGATTTTTAACCACCATTTACAACTAAAAAGTACACTAAAGGTAAAATTGAACAATTTTATGGGGTCACCCTCTAATATTAATAGGTGAGATCCAACGGCTACAAAAAAAGCAATAAGCAAATACTTTCTTTGTTTGGAGTAATTAGTCTTACTCCCTTCTATTCATTCAATGTGTTATATTTAAACTTTTTGCTATTTTTTAGGCAGTTAAATGAGATCATATGTAAAAGAAAAAAGTTTAGTATTTTTAAATTTTAATAGGGGTAAATTGGATTAGTAAGTGTAAGAGTATGAAAAAGTTAAAATTTAGTCGGAGTAAATTTGTAAAGTTAACATACCCAAAATAGAAATAAGATATTTAAGATGACTTGATCAAATCAGGAAATGAGACACTTGGACGAATAGGAGGGAGTATTATGTTTCTTGTTTTAGTAAGTCTGTCGATCTATTTTTATTATATATATATATTTTTTTGATTTTTACTTATTTATTTAAGTTACATTTTCATATTATTTAGATATTTATATTAAGGGCTATATATCTTTGAAACGAAGATATGAGTGTATAAATGAGGATTGAGCAGGAGTGTCTAGTAGCATGCACTAACTAGAGTCATAGCCATAATTATTGATTTTCCATGTGCCAATGTTACCTTCCTCTTGTTATCAACTTCAACTAACCCTTTTTAACATCAAATCCTTCCATCATTCTCATTCATCTTCTAATTACTTTAGAACTCTATAGTTTGTTTGTATATTTTATAGTTCCAGGCCACACTTATAAAAAGTAACGTTTAAAATGTCTAAAATGTAGATAGGTTGATAGATTTGGAAGTGACTTTCAATTATAGATGACAACTATTACCAAACTCAAGTCTAAAGTTTATTAACTTGTCAATAAAACAGACTATAGTACTAAAGTCACTAAAGATTTTTTTTATATAAACAACAAGAACACTAAATAAATTTCTTATGTGGGACAAATCTTTTTCCATCCTTTTAGTTTCCATGGTTACAAACTATCCGACTTATTCATGATACACTACAAAAGGTCTATATATGTGTATTTTACCTCTACATACACTGTTTCAATTAGCTAGAGTATGTCCAATAAAAAATCAAGTAATAACATTATACAATTACTAGTTTGTTTTAGCATTAATATCCGAGAATATAGAATTTTACACACTTATTATTTTTAAGAGTTCAGATACTGATAATTACAATCGAGCTAGCAATCGAAAATTTTTAATTTAATTAATTCACAAATAATTAAATTCGATTCCAAAGTTTTTAAAATTAAGCAGTTTGTTCAATATCTAAACTTTAAACGAGATAGATAGTAAGTTCGCGAATTCTTAAATGAGATGGTCTCATGGTGATATCATTTTTAATTTAGTGTGCTAAAGTGATACTTAGTTACTATTTTAAAGTGATCATTTTAAAAAATAAGCAAATTATATAAATTCATCTATTTATGAGACAGTCTCATGCAAAACGAGCCGTAATAAATTTGTTTATTTAACTAAATTTTATACTCCTATCAAAGTTTGTTTGCAACCTACTGTTAAAATTCTTAGAGATGAATTCAAACTCAAGTCAGGTTCTAACATAGTCTAAGTTTTAAGTTGGTTGTTAGTCAACTAAAGCTTGTTATTATAATCCCTAAATGGGGGTAAAAAGATCTCATCAGAGATTTACAGGCAAAAACTTTGTGCGAGAGTATCAATTAACCTAACAATTCTTACCTTTTCTAATACACCTACTTGAAAGTTAATGTTTTTTACTCGAGATAAAACAAAAACCATTGACCATTACACTGTAAATCTAGGGATGGCAATTCAGTCCGAATTCAACTCGATTCGAGGAAAATAATTCGATTCGAGTCCGAGGAAAAAGTCATCCGACTCCGACTTAGACGGACCGGAGTTGGACCTTAATAAAAATCCGACACTCCAACCCAACTCCAACCCTGAAGGGAATCTGACTTTGAATTTGACTTTTTCACCAGTATTTTGTTTCCTTTAAAACTCTAGACGTGACTAATTCAAGCTCTTTCTCACACTAATTGTAATTTTCGATTTTGATAAACTACTTGGTATTTTTATTTAGATTAATAAATCAGAATACGACAGATCAGATCAAGAGAAATAAATACGCCAAATCAAAATGCGAGAGAATTTTGTTAAATTGTAGTAGTGACTATTTCTCTGGTTAAACTTGAATTCAAAGTACATATTTATTGTTAAATTGTATTTGATAAATATATGTTGTTAATTTTATATGCTTTAAAATCATTAGTACAATATCACAACAATATTGTTTGATAATAATCCGACTCCGTATCCGACTTTGTTGGAGGTTTGAATGTCCGAGTCGGGGCAAACTTGGAGTATGCATAATCCGACTCCGAGTGGAGGTGGACTGAAAAAAACTTCGACTGTTATCCGGAGCAAAGTCGAAGTATGTATAATTTTAGTCTAGTCCGACCCATTGTCATCCCTATGTAAATCTCTATGATTTGAGTTAGATAAAAAGATGCGGCAAATGTTAGAATGAGAGATGTTTAAAAACAGATATGATATTTACATGATTCTATAATTCAATTTGACTTGGCCCGACATAATAACAAATAAATAGATATGTAAAAATCAGCATAGACACAAGACTCGAGTTTAAACCAATCTAGATCATCTGACCTGAAATCGACTCGATAACCCAATGATCACCTCTAATTAGAATTATCCTACAAATTTCGTATTCTTTCCTCTTGTTTTCTTTATAACTTTTTTTAATTTCACTCCTAAATTCGTTTTTCTTGTTTAATCCAAGTCCCTTATTTTATGACCTTACTTGTAATTCGTCTTATTCATCTGTTAGGAATTAATAAAGGAAAAATTGACATTAATAATTCAACCTTTTGTTCATCCGCTATGAATAATCCAACCTTTTAATTATTTTTTAATAATCCAATGTTTGCCCTTAGTTCGTTGTCAATAATCCAACCTTTATTTTAGTTTGCTAGCAGCATACCTTATTATTACCTATTATTAGTAATAGGGTATGTTGTGGGTAAATTTTTTACAAAGGTTAGATTATTACAAAATAATCAAAAGATAGGATTATAAACGGATGAGTGAAAGGTTGAATTATTAATGTTAATTTTTCCATTAATAAATCGGACAAAAGGACTAATTTCAAACATAAATTGGCCATTGAGATAGTAGTAATATTTAATAAAATTTCCAAAATTGGTAGTTGAAGATACTATAGAATATGCATATATTACCTCACTTTCCATTGCCATTTGTCTCCAATCTTTTCCATTAGTTAGTTACACTCTCTCCCCACTCTCATGCACTCAATTAGCTTCTTTGTCCCTCTATCAATTTTCTTTCCTTTATTCACGCCGGTTTCACTTCTCCGATTCCTACAATCCTCACATCTCTTTACTCAATTGCCAAAAAAAACATCAAAATTGAGTCTCCATTAAACTAAATAAACAATGACAGAATATTACTTTCAAAGCATCAATTCTCCCACAAAAATGATCAAGAACAAGAATAAATTGTTTGATTTTACTTTTATTTTTTCCTTTATTTTCTCTCATCCAATTTACTTTTCTTACTTGATCTTCTTCTCCCCTTATCTCTTCAAGCTATTGTCTTTTCTTTCTCCTCTGTTTTTCACTACTTTTCTTCTTTTTCTTGCTCTACTTACAACTCTTATTCCTCTTAATTCTATTATTAATTCCAAAGAGGGTGTGTTGATTTCTGCTTATAATACTCTTTTGGAGAATTCACACCCAAAATTGGGTGAAGAAGATGGAAGATCAGAAAATGTTGAGGAGTTTGAAGTTTTTAAGGTTGTATTTGAAATCCCCATTATTGAGGTAAGGGGAGAAAACCCAATGGAAAATGGTAAATTTGGAGAAAACCCAATTGAAATTGAGAAATTTGAAGAAAACCCTATTGACAATGGTGAATTTGGAGTAAACCCAATTGAAGTTGAGAAATTTGAAGAAAACCCAATTGACAATGGTGAATTTGGAGAAAACCCAATTGAAGTTGAGAAATATGAAGTGAACCCAATTGAGGTTGAGAAATTTGAAGAAAACCCAATTGAAAATGGTGAATTTGGAGATAACCCAATTGAAGTTATGAAATTTGAAGAATACCCAATTGATTTTTTTGAGGAAAAATGTTTCCAAGAGGGAAAAACAATAGGGGATAAGTGTGAAAGTTTGACTATGGAGGAACAAAAAGTGGACACAAAACCCAAGAAGGTAAAAAAAGAAGAATTGGTGATTAAACAAGAGTCAATAATTAAAAGATGGGAATCCAATGGAATTGAAGAGGTTTATAAAACACCAAAAAGTACTTCTTTGAGGTTAGATGATAATAAAAAATTTAGTAATTCATTTTCACAAATTGGTATGGGTAGTTTTGGGTCTATGAGGAAGGAAAAAGAATGGAGAAGAACATTAGCTTGTAAGCTTTTTGAAGAAAGACATAATGGAAGTTGCAATAACTTGAATGTTAATGGTGGTAGAAGTGAAGAAAGGATGGATTTGCTATGGGAAAGTCATGAAATTGAGTCAAACAAGGTAAAGTCAAAGGAGGGAGAAACTAAGAAAAAAATTAATAATAAATCAAGAGATAAAATTGAAGATTTAATGATGGTAAATGATGAAGATGAATATTACGATGATAATGGTAAGTTTTGTTGTTTACAAGCTTTGAAATTATCAGCAGGGAAAATGAATTTGAGTATGGGAATGAAATTTTCCAAAGCTTTTAAGGGGATTGGATTCTTGCAAAGTCATGTGAAGAAACAAACCAAAAGAGGGTACAAATAATTTTTTTATTTTAATGATGTAATTTTTCATTTAACTTTCAATTTTTGTTTGTTTCTAATTTTATGGTTATGTTAATTTTGCAATAATAAATAAATGTGTTTTAGATTTTTCTTATGAATTATTTAGAAAAACAATGGAAGAGTGTAAATATGGATGGTTCTAGTTGAAAAGGGGTATGCTTCAATCTTCTTCCACAATTGTTTCTTTTCATGGCTTTTGCATCATGCATGCATTGTGTTCCCCATTTGATATGCATATTAAAGTCATAATGTGCATGATTAGAAAACCTACAATTGTAAAAGATTTTGTTTTTGAGCTTATGCACAATTTTTTAGTTTTGTTAGTTTATGCACATTTTTTTTCAATTTTTTAGATGACTGATAGATTAGGCTATAGGGAGAGGAAGATTACGTGAGAATCAAGATTACGTGAGAATCGAACTAACTTATCATCTTTATCTTGAAAAAGTGATAATTGTTCGAATTGAAATAACATCGGATCCACAATTTTTTACTTTTGTATAAGATGTGATAAGCTAAAGGGGTAATAAAAAATAAAAGTGGATTTTTTTAAGGAAAAATTATTGTGAATAATACAACCTTTTGTTAATTTTCCTACAATAATACGAACTTTTGATTAACCATGAATAATACCAACTTTGAGGTTTTTTTCTAAGAATAATACCAACTTTAGTTTAATAACTAATTTACTAATTTTTTTGGTCATATAATCACCTATAGTTTGATTTTTAACATGTTAGGTATATTTTAGGGAAACACCCCCATAAGTTGGTATTATTCATGGTTAATCAAAACTTGGTATTATTATAGGGAAATAAGCAAAAGGTTGTATTATTCGTGGTAATTTTTCTTTTCAATTGGGGTAAGGTTGAAAATTCCTCTACTATCAAGAAAAAGATGCAATTGACTACAAAGGACTCAATATTCATATTTAGGGAGTCATAAACATTTGAGTACAGAGCTACTCTCATGAGAGATTGTTTTTCGATGAGATGATATCATAACAAGAAGTCTACATGCTAGTAATTTGTATTATTTGATCTATTCAACTCATGCATAAAACCCGTCTCACGAAGAGACACTCTTATACAAAAATGTATGTTAAGAATATTACAAAAACGAAAAAACAAAAATCTTGTTCCTCTCTAAATTTTTATTCTTATTCTATTATTACATCTATAAGCCATAATCACCATCAAAAAAGCATTTAGTTTCCTCGTTTGATGAGATCTTGAGCTTGAGAAAGAGTTGGGAGAGCAGGAATGGCACCCTTTTGAGTAGTTGCTAGGGCTCCACAAGCATTTGATAGTGCTAAAGCCTCCTTTAACTTGCTTTCATCCTAATTAATTTTAAAATTCACTTTAATTACAGTAAATAATTATATTTCAAAATTAATATAAGTAATTATTTTATATATATATATATATATATATATATATATATATATATATATATATATATATATATATATATATATATATATATATATATATATATATATATATATATATATATATATATATATATATATATATATATATATATATATATATATATATATATATATATATATATATATATATATACACTTGAATTATAACAACAATGGCATTTCTTTACCTAATTACCACCGAGTTAGAAATTGTGGGGCAACTTTACCCTTGTAGTTATACAAAGAGGTAATTTTTTATTGATCTTTGTTAACAAACATCATTCACAACCTATTTTTTTAAAAGGACATTATTTGTTACTCCAGATAAATGAGAATTGCACATCAGGAATGGTAAAATAGGCAAACTATTGTAATATGCCTTTACCCACCAACCATGATAGGTAGATTTTCATATTCACGTTTATCCACATAGGTATGCATTTAAACTCATCTTTACACACTATGGCCAACTAGATATATCCATCAAGGATATGCCCACTGTACACACACGTCTCATATTTACTTCATGTTAACATTACATGTTGTAGATATGAGGTGGGTAAGACTTTACACCCAACACCCATCCACTTTTAATTGCGAGTAAAACTTTTATACTTATATCCATCTACTATCCACCAAATTCATAACCATATGTACTCCAATTGAAACGGATATGATGCAAAATTTATATGAATTTACCTGCCTTTCATTTCTGTTACACATAATTTAATGGATTTTTACTATCATTTATTATAATTCGAAATCAAAAAAATATATAACTCTCCTCCATCAAAATAATGTTCATTAATTAAATTATAGGAGTAAAAAAGAAAGAAAATGAACCTGCAAAATTGAAGTATCTTTGGCAAGGGAATAAAGGAAGGAGCCCACAAATGAATCACCAGCACCTGTTGTATCAATAGTCTTCACAGCAAAGCCTTTTATAGACCCTTTAAAATCCTGCAATATTATGTCATTCAATTTATCCAGTGATTTTTTGAGAGACCATCTTTTGTAAAAACGACTCTCAAAAGTTCAGCTCAAATCTATATTTAGAGTTGTAACAATATTTATTTAGAATTGGACTGGGCTTTTGAGAGCCGTCTTTACAAAAGACGGTCTCAAGTATGAATTTGTGTTTATTCCAAATATTTTCTAAAATTAAATAAATAAAATCTCTTGATAAAAGTAAATTAATTTTAATCGTCCAAAATTAATTGTTTAGAATCTAAAATCAAACCTTAGTGAAATATCTGCAACCTTTTTCACCATCAGTGACGAGCAAAAGTTTAAGACCATCAAACCATAAAGTCTTGACCACTTCTTCCTTATTCTTATCTCCTTGTGTTAAAAATTCAACTTCTTCATCACTTACCTTAAATTTACATGATATTGTTTATGTATAAGTAGAAAAAGAAAATAAAAATATTCAAAAAAAAAAAAGAAAAAGAAAATTAAAGAATTTCATTTTAAAGTGATAGCATCTCTAGTTATTCAATAATGTAATAAGATTACATATAGTTTTATTTCTTTAAATAATATAGTTCACTATAAAACGTCAAAGTAACACTTAACTTAAGAATATTGTAAAATTAAGTCAAATTGTCGCAAGTAGAAAGGACTCATCAAATGAATTATTACTTTCTTTACCTAGATATAAAGGTGTTCATTTCAGCCACCAAACCAATTTAAAACCATGTGTTTCACGTCTGGTTAAAATTAATCTTGTGTTCGAATTAATTTTACATATTTGTTAATCTATTTTTTAACAATTTTATTAGAAGATCCTGTGAATAACAAGTTTACCTACATGACTATTGATTTTTTACGTAAGCTACAAATAACCTTGAACTCATCAAATGATAATTACCTAATATATATGATAAAAAGATATATTAAAACATTCAAATGACTTTCTAGTCTACTAAAATCATATGATTATAAAGAAATATTATCATTTTTATATTCTATTTAATAATAGAAATTATTATCAGAATTTGAAGAGGCGGATTGAATGACAACAAAACTATACCCTTATAGGCTTAGTTATAAAAAGCGCGTCTCGCTTTGCGCCTTGTGCGCCTCGAACTTAGGCTCGGCTGAAAACGCCTCGGTCAGGTGAGGCAAAGCCCACTATGAGAGGCGTGCGCCTTGGGTGCCTCGATGCACTTCACGCCATGCGCCTAGTGCGCCTCCTTGTTGGGTTAGGTAATTAACTTATCCTTGCTTGTTCGAAAATGAAGTAAAACTCAAATTTAATTGAACATGAAGTTCAAAAAATCGGTCCTTCTTTAAGAAAAACAAAAAGCATGCAAACTAGAAAATAACTTTGGGAGTTCTTCGTATTCTCATTATAATTGTTTTGTGATAAAGTGGTGTTTGACGCAAGAATAATAAATGATTTCAAGTTTTTTGATAATAAAATCTAAATGTCATGTTGTTTGAAGTATTACATATGTATTAAAATTGAATTTTAAGCTTTAGCAAAAAAGTGTGCCTCACATACAAAAAGCTCGCTCGCGCCCTCGCTCTGCGCTTTGCGCCTAGGCTCTAAGGGCCTTTAGCGCCTCAGTGCGCCTCGCGCTTTTTAAAACTAAGCTTATAGGCTTATAGTCTTATATATCATTATCATAAAAAATAAAAAGATTATTGCTAACAGTGAGACTATAAACTAGAGCTGTTCATGGGCGGGCTTGGGCGGGTAGCGGACCGGGTAGCACCTAAAAATTCTACCCGCGGGCTCAAATATTCAAAAGCCCGCCCGCATTTGCGGGCATATATTTTTTGTCGCTACCCGCCCATTTTTAAAGCGGGCGGGACCCGCGGGTAGCGCGGGTATTTTTATATAAAAATTAAAATTATTAATCATATTATTAAGTTTTATAAGAACAAAGAAAATATAATACATTATTTAAAATACTCTAAATATATATAAAGTCTCAAAATACTCAAATTACATGAATATTGAATATAGACGGTGGAGTCGGCTACTTGTTCGAACTTTGTTAGTCGACTGCTTGAGTGCTTTGAGGGTTAAAAATATCGAATCTAGATAGTAGAATTAGAAACTTTATTAAAGTCTAAAAGAAGTAAACCTTAAGACTAGTAGAAGAATAATAAAGTAAAGTTGGGTATGGGTCATGTAGTTGTATAATTTAATAATTAATAGAATTAATTATTTAATAAATAATATATTAAACTAAGCGGGCGGGCGGGTATACCCGCGGGTATTTTTTTGGTGTCGCTACCCGCCCGTTTATCTTGGCGGGCGGGTATTACCCGTCCAAACTTCAAATTTTTTTGAAAAACGTTGTCCATGCCCGCCCGTTTTTCGAGCCGGATGGGCCGGGCCTGGCGAGTAGGCCGCCCATGAACAGCTCTACTATAAACTCAAAAAATTAGACAATTCAAGATACTTACGATCAAAGTCTAAATGGATAATAAATAATAAAAAGAAACAAACCTTGATGATATCCGCCTGATTCCAAATACTTAGAATTCCCTCCCTGGCCCCCTCAGCAGATGGCCAGAGAGGAAGCCTAAGATTGGGGTCATATGATAATAGAACCCCAGCTTGTTTGGCCGCCTTCATGGCGGCCAAGTGAGCTGATCGACAAGGTTCAGTGATCAAACTAATTGAACCATAATGAAATACTTTAGCTTGTTTGATCATGTCAAGATTTAATTCTGAAGCTTTGAGGAGCATATCTGCACTTGGATTCCTATAAAACATAAATTCTCGTTCACCATTCTTCTTTAATGTTACAAATGCTAATGCTGTTCTTGCTTCCTTGTCAAAACGTACTCCTTTTGTTATTACACCATTTTTTTCTAGTATATCTACTAGCATCTTCCCAAACTCATCGTCTCCAACCTATAACATAAATTCATCCCAAGATTACTATATACGAAAATTATTTAAAATAATCTTAATTATGACTTATCTGCTCAAAATAACTAATTTCTATTGGTTAACTCGCACTATTAGCCCAACCTTCTTAAAATGAGTCTATGTACGTATGAACAAAAATTCTTACTTGAGACTGTCTATATAATAGACGTCTCAAGTTTTGGACTGATCGAATTTATAAATTTAAAAAAAAAACTAATTGGTGGTTTTGTAAGTTAGGGGAGATATGGGTTGGGCTCTTAAGAGACGTCTATACTATAGACGGTCTGTCAAGAGAGCGCCTGACGTATGAATTTTATTAATATATATTGGGTGTATTTTAAAAGGTTAACCTAATAATTAAATTATTTTAAGTTAATTTATGGTGGGGTTTATTTGTGTGTATGCAAAAACAACTTTAAGTCTAACTATTATGTATAAACATTAATTTTTTTTATTATATTGCAAAAATAGTATTATGGTGAAAATTTATCGTTACATTAAGAAACTAGGATTTAAAAAAAAAATTGTGTGGAGGCATGTAAAACAAAATCGCTAAAAAAAGTTTTGAAATATCATCAAATCAAAAAACACAATATACTCCTATTATATTGTTTTTAGAAAATTTCATGTGGTAACTCTGAATTTTTGACCTTTTCAAGTGGTAGGCAAATATATATTTTTTAATTCTCACGGTGATCTTGACCTTCAAATATTTCCACATGGTAGAGAAAAGATTAGTTTTTTTTTTAATTTTACGTTATTTTTACCTTACGTAATGATATTTTTTCAAAAAACAAACGTCGTGATCACCCTAGTTGATCACATATTTCAAAATCCAATAAAAATAAGTACTTAATTTAACCAAAAACCTATCATTTTGTTTACACATAGAAAACTTGAATACTCAAGATTACCAGATGGATTTAAAAAATAATCTTGAAAAACCAAAAAATTAGGGTTTCCACTTGAAATTTATCTTATTTTTATCATATGAAAGTTGGATGGTACGTATTACCTTTCCGATGAAGGCGGATGTACCACCAAGTTTGGCAATGGCACAGGCAACATTGGCGGGTGCACCACCGGGAGCTTTTACAAAGCCGCTAGATTCGGCTAACGAAACACCGGCTTCATCCGGTACGAAATCAATCAACATTTCTCCAAAAGAAACTATTGATGCCATTTTTATCAATTAAACGATAATCAACAAGAACGAAATTATTAAATTAAAGATTAATTGACTTTATGAAAAAAAGGAGATTATGCTTAATTAGGCTAATTAGGGAATTTATGATTATATAATTTTATCCGTAATTGGAATTGGATTATATAATAGCGTACTCCTTTATTACGCATATAATATCGGAGGATAAAACTATATCCTTATTTGTAGGATATGTTATTATATCATTACTCTTACTATTATGATCTTCTAGACAAGAGTGTACAATTTTTTAAACAAATACTTCCTTTCTCGTCTTTCCATTTGGAATAAAAGAAAAAATCAAGATAAATAATAATTACATAATAGATACTATGAAAGTTGGGTAAAATAATTATTAATTGAAGTGAAAGGGTAATAATGTCATTAAATTTCATTGGGTGTTAGACGTGACTCATAGGCGGAGCTCCATGAACAATGGCTCAGGGCCCAAAATTTTTAGGGGCCTAATTTTTTTTTAATACTAATATACTCCATTCGTTTCCTTTTGTTCTTCTCGTTTACTTTTTGCACAGTTTTCAAAACAAATTTTAAACTACAATATCTCTAAATTCACATAATAAAAATTATAAAAAATACATATTAAAAAAATGAAAAAATTACAAAAAACTACCTATTCTAATGGGTGACTTGCAAAAAACTACCTATTCTAATTTTTTTTGTAAAAAACTACCTTAACTATTATAAACGTTTCTAAAACACTACCTATTGACGGTTTCAGTTAGTTGACCGTCAAAATTTAGTTCGACTTGTCACGTGACTTGCACGTGACCTTCTTTTATAAGGGTAAATTCTTTCTTTCATGAAGCTTTAATCTCAGACCATCAATGGCTTCCAGTGGAAATCCAAATCCAAATCCAAATCCCAATCCAAATCAACAAAATCATTTTGATATGAATAAATTATTTAAACCGACAAATCTAGCACCAATTCAATCTTCCCCGCAAAACCCTACAACTATGGCTGCTCCATTAACTCCATCAGCTTCATACCCACCACCAACTGCTTCACCATATCCATTTCCTCCACAAAACCACCCATCTCCGCCATTACCGTATTACAATCAAATTCCTTCTCAGGTTGATGCAATGGACTTTTCTTTATATTCTTCCCAATTTTGTTCACACCCAAATATTCATTCTGCCTATTTCTTGAATTATCCATCTTAATTATTACACTTCAATCCGAAAAATACCCAAAATAATAAAACCTCAAATATTCCCTTTCAGACAGTTCACATACAGTCAACTATTCCAAATCTCAACAATTTAGCAATTAACTCCAAAAATACAACTAATTTAAACAAGCTATAAAATAAGGTTTAGAAAACCAGAAATCATACCCTTTTTCTACAAACACATGAATTTTTCTACAAACAACTAAGTTGAAGAAGACCAAGAAGACCAAAGAACAAGAGGAAATTGTTGTTTCTTGTTTAAAGAATCAGTGTGGGAGGAGAAGCCATTGGTGTTCGTTTGTGTTTCGAAATTTCAGAGAAATAAAAATTGATTTCGCTTGTTGTGTTCTTCGAAAACTTCAGAGAAAAGAGAGGGTTCCAAATGGTAGAGGAAGATTAACAATGTTGCTCGAATTTTGTGAGAAGGAGGGAGAAATTTCTGGTGTGTTCCTTCTAATGGTGAGTTGGGGTTTAGCACCATGAAGAAGATGATGAATGGAGGTTCCTGATTTTTGATTAATTAATTTTTTTTTTTTTAAATTCTCAAATGTTACATAGATTCATCAAAGAAATCAAAGAAAGAATTAAAGGAAAAGGCATAAAAGAAGGTCACGTGCAAGTCACGTGACAAGTCAAACTAAATTTTGACGGTCAACTAACTGAAACCGTCAATAGGTAGTGTTTTAGAAACGTTTGTATCAGTTAAGGTAGTTTTTTGCAAAAAAAATTAGAATAGGTAGTTTTTTGCAAGTCACCCATTAGAATAGGTAGTTTTTTGTAATTTTTCCTAAAAAAATATACATTAAGACGAATGTCATAACAAATGCAGAAGTTACTTATTTATCAATAAAATTTTAATTTTATGGGGTTTGATTGTTCCGATTTAGTGAAATTTTCTGAAATAAACTGGTATATGTAAAATGAAAAAAAATAATTCAGGACACTAGTTTATAAATGATATAGATAGTTGGGAAGACAAAATAATGAGAAACTAGAATAGTAGTGGGTATTTTTTAATTAGAAAAATAATTTCATTCCTAAATTACTTTTATCTATTTTAAGAAAAAGGTGAGAAAGGACTCTTAAAATGTGTGTTATGTGCTATGGAAATCTTTTTTTTTTCCTTATTTTTTCATTAAGTTTATTGGATGACATTTTAATGATGCCCATTTCATTTAAGAATAAATTTTAATTATTTTTTACATAATTAATTATATGTAGTTATTTAATTATTAATTTAAATGATAAAACACACTTATGTTTTCAAAGGGCTCAAATTTCCCTTTTTGCTCAGGTTCAAGCCAAAACACATAATTTCGACTATTTTGGTGGTCGGAATTTTAGGTTAAGTGATCGGAGTTTCTATGTTTTTGCATGAACCTATAAATTTTGATACTTTGATGTCTATAATTCAAAAAAAATAAATATTAAAACTGTAATTTACAAAAGTGTTAAATTGTAAGACTGTAATTCACAAATTATTGTAATGATCACAAAAATCTAAATTGTATGGAGTAGTTTTTTTTTTAAAAATTTTATAGAGTACTTTAATCCTACTTGTTCTCATGAATGATAACAATTAACAATAAATGATGATTTTGGAGATTTTATTGACAAATACACCATCAACCAATCAAATCAATAATGTTAACACCCTTTAAGAAAAAAAATAAAAATCAATTCACTCCACTGTCTACTAAGCTACTCCCTCAGTCCCTCTTCTTTCTTTCTCTTCCGTGTTCTCTCCTCTCACCGACGAAACTCAACCCAAAAAAAAAACTCTTTATTTTTATCTTTCTGCACAATGCTTCTTCTTTATTTCTCTCTCTTCTGATCTGATTGTGAACGATTCCATACGCTGTAAACAATAACAAATCGAAGTATTTGTTCAATTTTTTCTCTTTCTAGGGTTTGGTTGAAGGAGGAATAGATAGCAGGAAGGTTCTACAATGGCGAGGCATGTAGTGTCGGTTATCACCTTTAAACTCCTCGCTTCCTCGATCGCCGTCGTTCTTACTATTTTCTTCACACTTTCGCTTTTCTTCACTGAAAATCCTCAGCATTCGTCTATTGCCACCTCTGTAAGTCTTTATATCATATCATCGTTTAGATCTGTTTTTATTTTATGATGATGTTTGATTTTATGATTTTATTTTTATTGCTTTGATTGATTCATATGTATTTTATATCGATCTCTATTAGACATTGATTTTGCTTGAATTTCTCTGAATTGTCGAGTTTAATGTTTCATTTGGATTACTTTGTATCGTCTTCTTCTTTGGTTGAATTGCGATTCCGTTTTCTGTATTGCATTTTTGATTGAATTTCTTCGGTTTCGATTTTATGAAACTTTCGCTTTCGTTTGTAATTTTTTTAGTGGCTTTTGATGTGAAATTATGGCTTTAGTAAATCCTTTATCTATAGTGCAATTGTTACTTTTTCTAACTTATTGAGGATGCGATAGTTTGATTAAGCCATTTTAAAGGCGTTATTTTGTTGTTAATAGTGATTTTGATATTTTGATTATTTGGTGAGAGCATAGGGTTACAGTACTCAGTTACTTGGTGGCGGATCGTTTCGGAGGTCAGTGCTAGCCCTGAAATCAGATCCTTTGAAATCGCGAGTTGATCAGATCAAAAAACAAGCTGATGATCACCGAAATCTTGTTTTGGCGTATGCATCATATGCTAGGAAACTAAAACTTGAGAACTCTAAGATGTTACGAATCTTTGCTGATCTTTCTCGGAACTATACGGATCTCCTTAACAAGCCTACTTATCGAGCCTTATTTGAGTCTGATGCTCTCTCAATAGATGAATATATGCTACGACAGTTCGAGAAGGAAGTGAAGGAGCGAATTAAGATGACTAGGCAAGTGATTGTGGAAGCTAAAGAGTCTTTTGATAATCAGCTTAAGATTCAGAAGCTTAAGGACACAATTTTTGGGTTGAATGAACAGTTAACCAAGGCTAAGAAACAAGGGGCATTTTCAAGCTTGATTGCTGCAAAGTCCATACCGAAAAGCTTGCACTGCTTGTCTATGAGGCTGATGGAGGAGCGTATTTCGCAGCCAGAGAAGTATTCTGATGAGGGCAAAGCTCCAATCCCTGAGTTGGAAGACCCTAACCTTTATCATTATGCAATATTTTCGGATAATGTTGTTGCAGCTTCTGTGGTGTTGAATTCTGCAGTGAAGAATGCTAAGGACCCTACCAAACATGTGTTTCATGTTGTGACAGACAGGATGAATTTGGGGGCTATGCAGGTTATGATGAAGATGAAGGACTATAGTGGAGCACACATTGAGGTGAAGGCATATGAGGATTACACATTCTTAAATTCATCTTATGTGCCGGTTTTAAAACAGCTTGAGTCTGCAAACTTGCAGAAATTTTATTTTGAGAATAAGCTTGAGAATGCAACAAAGGATACTAATAACATGAAGTTTAGGAACCCAAAGTACTTGTCCATGTTAAACCATTTGAGGTTTTATTTGCCTGAAATGTATCCGAAACTGCATCGGATTCTGTTTTTGGATGATGATATTGTTGTGCAGAAGGATTTGACTGGGCTATGGGAGATAGATATGGATGGCAAAGTAAATGGAGCAGTTGAAACATGCTTTGGGTCATTTCATAGATATGCGCAGTACATGAACTTCTCACATCCCCTGATCAAGGAGAAGTTTAATCCGAAAGCATGTGCGTGGGCATATGGTATGAACTTCTTTGATCTGGATGCGTGGAGAAAGGAAGGTTGCACTGAGCAATACCACTACTGGCAGAACATGGTAAGAAAACTTTCCTTCTGTATGGTGTTGATTGCATATGTATCTACTTCTGTTCAGTCTATTTTTTCCACTCACGCCTTTATGGTAATACTTAAACTAGAAGAATATTTTTACATATTGTAAGACCCTGATTCCTAGGTGTTGAACTTTTAAAGTCAAGTACTCTAGGATTGCACCTAAGTTAGGAAAACTAATTGACAACTTGTGCCATGGTCTTTGTCAAAAGTCAAGATAAAAGTTATTAGGAGTTTATGTGTTTTGATGCTCGTTCATGAAGAAAATGTTATGGATTGCTCAATGTGATGTCGGTATGAATGGAATATTTGAACTTTATTATTAGTGATTATTTTGGGTCTTCATTTTAGTTGGACATAATTGAACTGAGTCACATGAGGATTTATGTTCTGTATTTTACATTTTACAATTTGCTAAAATTGTATGCTTTTTTCCCATGATTCATCCAAAGATCTTTAGGTTTAGGGTGTTTAAGTTTCATGTGTCATTGCTAACACATTATTCTCCTATGAATGCAGAATGAAAACCGAACATTATGGAAACTTGGGACCCTACCCCCAGGTTTGATCACTTTCTATTCAACAACAAAACCGCTCGATAAATCATGGCATGTTCTTGGACTCGGTTACAATCCAAGCATAAGCTGGGATGAAATTCGTAATGCTGCTGTTGTGCACTTCAATGGAAACATGAAGCCTTGGCTCGACATTGCCATGGGTCAATTCAAACCACTTTGGACAAAGTATGTCGATAATGAGAATGAGTATGTCCGGGGTTGCAACTTTGCGCTCTAAGCTTGAATCTCTTTTAAATTTTCACTGAAAATCTGTCCTCTAATTGGTCAACTTTCTAAGATCCCTCTTTATCATTCCACTCAATTTGATGATTTAGCTACCTCCATCTACAATTTAGGAAAATTTTTGGTCAAATTTTTTCTATCCAAATAGCATTCTAAGTCAAGTTTAATTATTTGTGACTCCCATTCAAGGCTACGTGAAAATTTGTTAATGTATAAGTTGACAGGACTATAGTTGCCACACCACTAAATGTATATGTTGCTCAACTAAATATTGTTGGTATAAATTTCCTGCCTCATATATTCATTTTCTTACCTGTTTATTGTTATCTGAAGTACTAATGCTGTAATGCATCATGAAAAACATTATTTTTGCTATATGCTTAGCTGATTGATTATTACAGTGAAGCTTGACTGGTTTTACATCTTGCAACCCCTAGTGTTTGTAACCCAAGTCACTGTAGAAGCAGAATTAGATATGATTTATGATCAACTTCTGACCAGACCCTGACACCATACTTTGCTGCTGGGATTTCCAACTTATGTATCCTGGAACTGGTCTTATGTTTGGAGTTCTTGCAAGCACCTCAATCCGAGTCACTAAAGGCTTGTATGTTGAGCTGCATATGACCTTGAATCCAATATAGATTGGCCGCAAGTTGAGGTATGATTCTAAGCATGAGCGTCTCTTTGATTTTGCATAAACTGGCAGAGTTTGTGTCCTAAAAAACATTTTTGGTCTTATATTTGGAAGTTTTTTATCAACACCAAACTCATGTAAAAAGTAGCGTCATCTTTTAGAGTACTCCTTGGAAGAAAATTTTAGTTTGCAGAGGAGCAGCCTTTTTGAATTTTATATATACCACATGCTACCAACAATCCATTTGTGGATTTGAACTCTCAAATCTTAAGCATTGAACAAGTGGAGTCTGAGCTGCGCTGATTAATTTTTGTGGACTTAGACTTAGTAGATTTGTATCCATAGGGTCTAAAAATTTTGGATCCAGATCCGGATTTGTTTGGTCTAAGGTTCTAAATGAGTTCTAAATAAGTATTAAATTTATTATTCATACTTTATTTTATTTTTTACATTTAAATTTTTTTAATCATGGTTAAAATGAGTTTATAGGTTCTATATATGTTTAAAAATAGTCAACATAAATGTAAAATGAGTTTAAAATTAATTTTGCATTGTATAATGGATTAAATATAGAACAGGGTTGGATCTTAAAAGGGTTTTAAAATTAGACTCCATGGATCTCAAAACTTAGAATCCAGACTCTAAAACTAAGGTTGGGTCCAGAATTTCTTTTGAATTGTTGTCAACAGAACATCAGCTGTACTACTTTACAAACAAAGAATGATAAATTGTAACCCCTATTAATGAACTACTTCTATTTCACTAATCTTGCAAGTCGTTGTCAAAAGGCTTCTTTTTAAGCTACATAACAATTTGACCCTTTGCACACTCCATTCCTTCAGATTGCATATGTATCTCTTCATGCATTAGAATGGGCCAACAATTAATTGTTGCAACTCGTTTTGACCATGGAGAGAATGTTACATCAAAATTAACGCTTGCTTTTTGATTACAACTTTTAGCTACTAATCTAGCCTTACTTCATCAACTTTTAGCTTATTGATGTACACCATTTGCAATAAAAGGATTTTCTTACCTTCAGGGTGAGTTGTAAGTTGTTAGGTGTTATTCTCATTGCTCTTTTATTTCATTGCCTCTTTATAGCATGTAAGTTGGGTATGCTGATTATATATATTGATGAACATCATTTATGATTATACAATAATTGCACTTGCGTGTTGAGGTTGGATTGCAATGAAAATATCTCAAGGGATTTTGTGGGTTCTTTGTGATTTTATCTTCTGATTCTAGTGTTGGCCAATTTTTAAAAAATACTAACTTTGAAATAGTATCTTCTCGCCAAACATTACGATGTAACCGAGAAAATATAGGCAAATCGATCGATTGTATTGCAGTGTTTTATGTAGGTGACTTATATATAATGTGTTTATGTGTAATTCTTTTCTTCAGGTAAGAAAAAATCAATTCTTATCACGTAAATGGAAAATTTTTCATGTGTAATTTTCAAATCAACTATAAGCATTATATTAAATACAAAGAACAATGCATTCGTAAATTATTTTTTTTATGTAGCTTTCTTTTGTTGATTATTATATATGTGGATTGGGAACTTAAGAAAACTTTGCTTGATTTTTCTATGCATAGCTGCAAACCCCTCCTTAATTTGTAAATTCAATAAAAAGATAATCAAGCTCAGATGTTTTCAAACTAGGATTCATCTCAGTCCTAACTCACTAACTAAACATATTTTAGATCCAACAGATCCATTTTATAGCTAAACCCAAACTCATACACCTTTTTTAAACCCAAAAATTATAGGAACATACTTTCTCTGTTCCATAAAAAATGTCACAATCAGTAGCAAGTATTATGGAACGGAGGAATTACCAAAAGTGGAATTTACACTAAAACTAGTCTCTTATGAGTTGTACATCAAAAACAAAGTCTATATGGGTTGAGCTACAACCCTCCTACGATGAGAAATCCAAAAATGCAATGGAAAAATATGTTCTTACTCTTATATAGTAGTTTAATTAATATCACACTACGACCCTATTTAGCACACCTTAACAAAAAAAGTAATCAGTAAAAATTAAATTTAATCAATCACAATTGGTAAAACTTATTTTTAAGTTGTAATTTATACTAAAAATCAATTAGAGTTAGTAAAATCAATTTCAATCATAAAAAATCAATAATCAATTAGTTTTGTAACAAGTAAAAATCAATTTTAATCGGTAAAAATAAATTTCAATTAGAAAAAATCTATAAAATTAAACAGGGTCTAAATTGTATTGCAATACGAACAAGATTGACAAACAAAAGCCTCCTACATTAATGATATATTCTCTACTTCCACTTCTAGAACAAGTTCCATAAATTCAACGTCTTAAGAACATGGGTAGCACCACAGAAAGCGTTCTGTATCTGATACTCTTCACAAAACTTTAGGCAAGGTATAACTCTACTTTCTTCAGTGATGCGTAATTGATGAATCTCAAACGAATAGCGTCAAACAAATGTAGGACAGATATAGAACTACTTGGATCGTTCAGTAGGTTTCAAGGAACCAAACTTAAAAACTTCGAATCAGAGTGCCATTTCATTTTTCAAGGTAATGCAATACAATTAAAAAGATTAACAAAATTTAAAATCAATCATTTGAATCCGAATACTTAATTTAATTTAAATACCGATTAATCTACTATACCCACAATTCCAATTGAGATGGCAAGAGTCTTGCATACTTGCTAAATATACCTCAGACTAAAATTAGATCTTAAAACACCCCTAAAATGCACATCAAAAAGGGCGTACTTCTAATACTCTAAAGCTCTTATGCTAACCTAGTGTATCCCCAAAAACAGATCAAAATTTAGAAAGGATGGAAATAGAGTGAAGTCATTTCAATGTACTTGTCAAAAAAAGTGACAAAAAAATCGAGCAGATACTGCCTAAATACTATTTCATCTACCAGACAAATCACTTAATTCAAGGTATTTAACTTTACCAAATACTCTTGTGTATCTCAAGACTGTGCAGGTACCCTTTGCGCCCTTGGATTCGCAATACCAGATCCACCACCACGGTTCGCACGCCCACCTCCAAACCCAGTTTGATCATTCCTGTTAAACCCTTCACTACGGTTATAATATCCTCGACTACCACCCCTGTTTCCAAAGTCGTTTCGGAACTCCCCCCGGCCATACCCTCTACCTCCCCCATAAGTTCCACGACCTCTGCTTCCCTCGCTTTTGTTGAATCCACCTCCTCTTCCAGGAGGATATCGTCCTCGGTTGAGCCCTGCGAACAAAATTGCAGTCAGCAGATTATATTGTTGGGAAAAACTGAGTCGTTGATCCACAGTATACAATGAAGGTTTTGGATCACTAATATGTAAGTTATATATTTACAATTCATCCAAAATGGAAGAAAATCCATAAAAAATTTAGCTGCCACAATTCTTACAAAATTAGCGTTACGGAATTTTGGGAAAGCAATATCAAGAAGTTTACTGACTAACAATAATTAGATTTATGAGCTAGGAAGCATATGGCCCATGACTAGAGTGATCCAATCAACAACACAAATCCTTTCACCAATTCCCAGCCCTCTCTTCCTTAGTATTTCCAAATTTTTAATTCCATTCCGGGGGAGGGGGGACTAGAAGCATAATGTACTTTCAATCGGCAAACTAAAATGTCCAAGGGTCCAAGCGTACACGAATATTAAATCCAACATACCTCGGAAACTAGGGGACTTCTTTTCCTCAACCACAACATCGCGCCCACCAATTTGAATGGGTGAAGCCTGATAGAACAAAATAAGAATAGATCAATATGCATAAAAACCTTATTAAAAAATCAATAAATAACATAAATAAATAATAAAATATGACAAGCAATTAACAAATCTGCTTATTATCAATAAGAATTATTTTCTGTACATGATGCGTACTATAAAGCTAAAAAGGAAAGAAATCGCTCCAAGTGGATGTTTCAAAAACCTTTGGTCAATATTCATAATAGTGGGGACATCCAACAATATGTGACCCATAGAATTAAGTGTAAATAGCAAAAATGGATAGCGAACACTGGAATATTATATGATTGAGGTGTGCTGTTAAAATTAAAGAGCAAATATTAAAGGGCAAATATTATCAAATGGCTATTATATGGATTTAAATGTTGGGCAGTAAAAAATAAACATAGTAGAAAGAAGAGAGCAACGAAGATGTGAATGTTTCGATGGATGAGTGGACATACCTTGAGATATAAATTCAAAATACAAATTGATGAAATGTTTTAGGAGTTCTAAATATCGAGGAAAAGATGAAAAAAAGAATCATTTAAGATGAATTTAGCATTTGTAAAGAGCTAAGCAAAATTGAAAGTTAGAACTTGGGGGACTGGGTACGAAAGACAGAAGATGACTTGGAGGATAGAGTGAAAAACATTAAAAGATATAAATTTACAAATTAAGATTGTATAAAATCGAAATGAACAGAAGAGAATCCATGTGGACGAACATCGGAACTAATATATTGGTTCATATAGACCTCAATCTTTTGGAATTATGACTCTGGCATTGTTATTAAAGTTGTTGTGACGCTCAACTCTTTGAACAGATCAGCTGCTTAAGGAAATTAAATGTTAAACCCTAAAATAAGTTCTTCACCATGAACATCACAATAACATAGTTCTAACAATTCCACAAAAACTTTCAATACTACCTTCAATCCTGAATTAAAATATCAGAATAAAACTAAAATCATTTCAAAATTTTATTTTAGCAGAAGCTTTTATATAATTAGCTAGAATCCCTACAAATAAAATGAGCTGACAAAGTTTTAATACATAAATCAAAGAGTATGCAGGTCTACAACTAAAAAACGATCAAAGGTCAACTAAGCTGGCACAACCTGAGCGTTGAAAGTACAGAATAAAAACTTAACTTACAGACATAAGCTAAAAACACAATTCAGGAAGTTGAACATCATACCTCTATAGCACTGTGTACAGCACCAGCCTCTTCAAATTCCACAAACCCAAAACAGAAACCCTGAGCCACACATATGTCCACAGTTTACAACTCATTTTAGATGGAAACTTAACGTATTAATCACATCCAAGTATTGCATATGTACCTTGTTAAGGCGAATTTGGATACCATTACTTTTAATTTTACCAAACCTCTTAAACTCTTCCTCAACCACAGCAGGAGTAACATTAAGAGGCAGGTTCTTGACATAAATTGAGTGACTATCACCTGCAAACGTAAAAGGATAAAGAGGAAATACAACATTTAACTAGATTTCAAAGAAGAGCATAGCCATGTAATAAAGCAACCATATTACAGTTGTCTAAGATACCTTCAGGCTCATGGTTATTTTCGTCCTCAAGCACATCAGTATTTGAAGGTGGGACCAGGGCCACAGGATCGGGAGTGACTTGCATCTTTCGCTCTTGAACTCTAGGCATGGCTTTTTGATAGTTGGGAGATGGTGCGACAACAGGAGTATCCTTCATGACCTAACCCACCACAAATTACAAGTTGATAACTTATTAATCAACTTTTGAGGATTTCCTTCAACATTGCAAAAATGAGTGTTCTAACCAATTGTACTTAGCCACAAAAATAATGCTAACACTTTCTACAATTATTAATTTTTAGTTTTTAGATGCAACAGATTGACTTAAAAATTTGACAAATGCTCAACTTTTACAACTAACATATCTAATAATCTATTATTAGAAATCATAAGATAAATTAAGTTTTAATATGCAGCCAAGTGTGTTAATAAGTAGCACCAAAAAAAAAAAAGAAAAGCTTACTAATTCCACAACTAAATCAGCACATTAAGAAATTCATACACAGCTATCTTTGAGATGACAGCTCAAAGCTGTAAAGTAACAGTGGTTAATGATAAGAGCTGACTTACAATTGAAGCATATGATTTTTTTGACACTTGTGAGTCATTCGGAGAGTCAGCAACAACTTTGACATTTGTTTCAACAATATGTGATGCAGTAGGCGGACTTGGAGCTTCATCAATAACCTCTGCAACTGGCTCCTCTTCTACCACTGGCTCTTCTTCCACCACTTCCTCAACTGCCTCAACTGGAACATCACCATTGTCATGTGGATGGAAAACTTCTCCATTGGAATCTCTATTAATGTGATTATCTTGAACTGGTGGCTTTTCTACTAAAACAAATCAACAAAAAGCATAGTTCAGATATCAAACATTGTAAACAAGGAAACATAAACTCTTATCTACGCTGACAAAAAAAAAAATGACAAAAACAATTTATTACCTTGACTAGGTGTATTTGGTGCTATACCATTATCCTGTATTTCATTATGCGGACTTTCAATATGCTGAAAATCACCCTCCACATATCTGAATATGTCATTTAAAACAAAATAACCTTTGTCTTGAGGAGCGAGAAAAAATGTCTGTGTGAATCCCCGTCTTGAATCATCATCATTAACCATAAATCCAGTCACAAGAACAATCACTCCTCCATTATAGGATTCTTGCGCATCAACAAACTTCAAATCTGCCCTCAAACTTCCATAAGATTGTATCTTCTCATTTATAGCCTGAACAGTAGCAAACAACACAAAAGACTTCAATGTACGGGTAAACAACAAATAAGCAACACTTCCATTAATTCCACATAGCATGCACGCAGTACCAAATAAGAAACACATCCAAACTTCCATGAATCAAAGGCTTGGCATTTACAAAATAAGAGAACCGATCATGCACACAGCAGCACACAGTGACCTTAGGTTGATTGTAAGACACATTCAACACACAATAAACCAAAACCAAGAAAGGAAAGTCACAGAAACCATAAAACAGACTACGGTAGGGAGCCAAACAAATAATTACAACCCAGGGTATCTTTTCAAATCCGATCCTTTGACCATTTACAGAATGCTATCAAAAACCATTCATTAGTAATACACATGTTAAGACATAGCTATAATTAGCGGAAACATAATTCATACACACAAACATAAAAGGTACTACTCGACATGTTATTATCCAACATGAACACAAAATTTTAGTTGTATGACTCAAACACATCAATATAATATAATTATATTATATTTGAGTAGATAAGCAAAAATAAAATACTACACATAGATCAAGTACTACGAATAAAACAAACTAATCATAAAAGGCAAAATAATTCAGAAATAACTTTTTCCAATTGTCCAAGTACGCAATATTCAAAGATTCACAGATGCAACAACAAATGAACCAAAAGACAAGCTATCTAAAAACAAGAGAATCTCACATCCATGGTAGTTGTAGAGTTCATAACACCATTATCTCCTGTACGACCAAGCTTACTGACATCCTGATAAAACCGATAGACAAGAGACGGAGATTGCTGAAGTATTGTATAATATTGCCTAGCGAACGCATTACCAACCTAAATCACGTCAAAAAAAATAATTTAACATTTAAATTTAATAAAATACAGTGAAAAATTACGACATATATGAAGAAAATTGGACTGACAACTTCAGCAGTAGGAGCAATGTAAACGGAAGGATCCTGAATTGCAGGTGCTGCCATATCTGAAACCCTAAAATGTCAACAAAAATAAGAAACAAATGAAACGCATATCTTAAGCCACGAAATCGAAAAGTAAAATAAAAGATCGGAGAAAATTATGCGATTTGCGGATAGAACGAAGAAAATACCTGATTGTTATAGTGATTAAGAGGATTTCTAAGTGTGATCGAAGGATATTGATGATGCGATAGGGAAACAAGAGATAGAAAATATGAATGAATTTGAGAATGGAGAATTTGCCGAGAGTTTCTCTCTCTCCTCACCGGGAGAATGAAGGTTGTTAGGGTTTTGGTGTGGCGGAGGAGGGAGATGATTGCGACGGCGGAATTTGAGTGAGAGAGAAAGAGAAGGTAAGAATTAAAAATAGGTTTTTGTTTCGCGAGTGACTGAAGTAAGGACTAAGGAGTGAGTGTGGGAATAAACATGCCCTTGTGATGAAAGGTACGCTCAAAATCATACCATTAACAACTACTCAATTGAGAGACTGTCTCTTTGAAATATATATTTCAATTCACAAGTCTAAATCATTAAAGATTATCTACTTATCGTATTTTTAATGTCTATTAATATTATTTTTAATTCTTACTTACTTATCGTATTCTTAATGCCTACTTTAAATATCTTAAATGTCTATCTATTTCATTCTTAATGCCTACTTACGATAATTTAAAAAATATATGATGAGTCGGCCCAATTAGAGATAGTCTAGAGACCATCTTTTGCAAGGATTTGTGTACAATAAAAGTGTTGGAAGATTTGAGTGTCATTCTCTATCCTTTGAGGGCATGACAAATATAATTATTTTAATGAATGATAATTGATTATATGATAATATTTACCTTCAATTTTATATAACTAACATGGAATTTGATATATTTAATTGAATTAAAAAGTGATGTATTCAATAAATAATTTTAAAAAAAAAATCAGTATTTAAGTTTTATTTTAAAAAAGTAATATACTCGATAAATTTTATCACGATGATGTATACATATATTATTCTTTAAAGTAATATTTTTATATATTTCATACTCATAAATACGTGAATTGCACGAGTGTTTCTATAATAATCAGTTAAATTACACTTTCATTTCTCATGATATGCTGAATAATTAATAATTTTGAATTTTGAAAATATAGTTATTGTTTCATTTTTTCCGTGAAAATAAAAGATATATTCTTTAGTTTATGGCCGAATTTGTGAGAACGTTTCTTAAGCAACCTAATACAATTAAAATAAATAATAAAATAAAATGGAGACAAATTGTTGATATTACTCCCTCCAAATAATGTCGATCTATGCACTCTATTCAATGCAATTATTCAATCAATTGTATCTCTTATCGTGTATAATTAAAATTATAAAAAAATTGATATAAATAATACTTGAAACAAATCAAACAAGTTCACACTTGACTATGTTTTAATTATAGATTAATAATAAAATACGAGTTAAAATTAAGCAATAAATAGTGTTCAAAAAACAAATGAGACATATAGTTTTAGTTTATGCATAATTAGTTTAAAATTGCTCTCAATTAAAAATATCAATATTTCACCGTAATTTACATAGAAATTAGAAATTACACCCAAAAACACATCAACTTCAAGGAAAAACTAATCAAATCAACATGGAGGAATATAATGAAATAATTAATGCTAGAATTTGATAAGTCTACAACTCGAAATCAATCAAAAATATAATACAAAAAAAAATTACATGTATATATTTTTTAAATTTTTATTTAATATTGTTAAAAATACATTTAAATATTTCATAATAAATATTCTTCGAAAATAGAATTTTTCACGAAGAAAACAATTATAAAGCTTGGTTGTACAAGTGTACTTTGATGTATGAAAATAGTTATTATAAATGCTATATATAAAGATTTACTTTATGAGTCGGATATAATGAATATGGTGATAATGACCTACTATAACAAGTTAAAATTCCTACTTATTATTAGTATATAAAATCACCTACTATGAGTAGATAAAATACCTACTTACTATCTTGCAAATTAAAGGTAAAGAAAACACCTACTTTAATATGACAAATTACTTAAGTTGAATGTTTTTAAGACTTACTTTGAATGCAATAATCACCTACTTTGTATGTTAAAACACATTCTATAACTAGTTAAATTACATACTTATTAATTAGCAAATCGGGTGTATAGAATAATCTAACTTCAATATATATATATATATATATATATATATATATATATATATATATATATATATATATATATATATATATATATATATATATATATATATATATATATATATATATATATTATATATATATATATATATATATATATATATATATATATATATATATATATATATATATATATATATTATATATATATTATATATATATATATATATATATATATATTATATATATATATATATATATATATATATATATATATATATATATATATATACATATATATATATATATATTATGCTCCTCCCATTATTAATATATATATATATATATAATTTTTTTTGAATAATACCTGATTCATTAATAAAGAGTTATACGACATCTACATCTGGGATAAAAATTAGCAAGTACATAACAACTTTAATCAAAGATATTTTAAAATTAACAAAACTACGATCGTTGTATATGAGATCTGGCAATTCTGAATATCCTCTTCCACATCGTTGTTTGACACAGCCTTCTACGAGGGGGTCTTTCGATCTATTGTAGTCTTGAGATAGAATTTAATTTGATATAGTTGATGATAATTGCAATTTTGTTGCCTGCTATATTATCACATTAATCTCTGCCTACAAATCAATATTAATATATATGTATAAGCACCCATTATTATAAATGATCAATAATAACATTACTTGCAATTTAGGGTGAAAAGAAATAATCGATTGACGAAATTAATCGATTTAAACATTTTTAGCATTTTAGGATAAAAAAGAAATAATTAATTGACAAAATTGAGCATGAATTCTCCAATAGATTTCCACTAAATTTAAAATTTACCGAGACCAGAGAAGTAAAGATAAAGATTTGTTATCTTTCAATGAGACCGTTCCATTGCAGAATTTGTTATCTGGTTTTATGAATCATGGATTAGTCTAATAGTTGAATGTAGACTATATGTGTGGACAAATAGTATAAATAAAATTAGGAACTAGAGAAAGAAACAATGGGTTGCACCCATTTATGCAAAGACGTATAAAAGTATATTAGGATCGTTTGTTTGGACATATGTAAAGGATGTCCATCGATGCACAAGGGTGAAAAACTCGCAATTCACGGAAAAAGAAGTAAAAGAAGTCGTGGTGAGCAAAAAGAACATGGAAAGAACAAATTAGGAATGACACGAGTGAGATACACTTTTTTGATGACTTGACTAGGGTACGGTTAAAAGTAGTTGTGATGCTGAATTCTTTTCGTATGATATAGGTAGTTATCTTTGTCATGATTATTGTTTGAGCCTTTATAATTGTTATCTTTATTTATATGATTTATGATATATGTCTTACTACTTGTCTTCCCTTATCTTATCTCGCTATTTGTTTAACCTGCGATATTGAGTTAGACTTGCACATTTATTTTTCTATTTCAAATCATTCTTGAGTAGGATGTCTCTCCAGTCGCAACTGTCTTATCTTTTTTATAAATGTATAGTTCGTCATTATCCAACTCATTTATTAACATTTACACCTCTGATTTACTTTATCACATTTTCAGCAAAACAAAACCTAAGTTAAAAGAATCATAATTATGTGCTTGTTGCGAAACCTCTCATTTACTTTATCACATCTAGTCTTGTTTGTTGTTTGTCTTTGCCTTTTCGTCATCGTTCTTTATTACCTCTCTTTACCGTTTTAGTTACCTGTACGTTTTCTTTTTGTTGTGCATGTTACTTACCTCACTGTCGGTTTATTGATTTCTATGCTTGGCTCACATGAGTGTAAGATGTAAGATGCAGGTTTTCGGTTTTCTTGCAGGTCCCTCCCTTGAAGACCCTTCTTGAGCCGGGGGACTCCTCCGACCGCTCTCTCCTTATGGGTATGAGACGTCGTCTATCTTTCCCTCCCCAGACCCTGAACATAGATTTATCTATGTTCGGGATACACTAGGTATGATGATGATGATGATGGTTTGATATGTTAGATCGTGATAATTTGTCACATATGGTGAATTCGGGCCCACAAACTCAAGAGTTAAGAGCGTTGACTTGCACATACACTTAATGAGGTTTGTTGTTTCCCGAAACCATATGGTGAAGTAAGTGTTCTTTAATTTATTCGTCTCAATGCAAAAATTATTTATCACTTTCATAATTTTTGATTAAACATAATTTAATTAAGCATAATTAGAGATATTAAAAATCAAAATATTATCTCGACAAATGTGAAAAAGTAAATACAACTTAAAACAAAAAAAAAGTATAAAATATGAACTTATCAGCTATAGTTCTCGTTAAAAAGATAACTGTCAAGGAACCATCTCAACCAAAAGCTTAAGCTGATGGTTGAGGCCCCAGGATATGTTATATACTCTAACACGCCCCCTCACACGAGAGCCCTTTGGGCTAGAAGTGTGGATGCTACATAGGCCCTCCTCATACCTGACGCTAAATATTCCACTTTAAATAAGGGGTGGTTGAAATTCGAACCTGTGACCTCTTGTCACATTGGCTCTAATACCATGAAAACAAGTATAACAGTAGGTTTTTGGGTTTTAATTTCTATATATTATTATAAATCTCCATA
This sequence comes from Amaranthus cruentus, assembly GCA_019425755.1. NCBI lineage: Eukaryota > Viridiplantae > Streptophyta > Magnoliopsida > Caryophyllales > Amaranthaceae > Amaranthus > Amaranthus cruentus. The sequence goes on along the minus strand of CM033458.1, from coordinate 16,851,662 downwards.
TTATGAATATATATACAAGAGTCAACCTAATTAGTTGCCTAAATAACTAATATTACAGAATATATCATTTCCTAAAATATATACAAATATTATGGAAATATTTGTTAGAATATTGACCGTATATTCTAACAATAACAAGTAGAATCTTTTTTTTAAAAAAAGAAAGTAGAATCTATTTTTATATTAACATCGGAGAAACAAAATTTAAACTATTCTAATTGTGTGAATTTAGTGGATCTAAAATCTAAATTAAGTTTTTCAAAAAGTAAATAAATTTATGATTTTAACTTTTAACTTTAATATATTTCATTGAAACTTTATTCATATAAAATAGAGGTATCCTTTAACTGATCCATCGAATCTTCCTAAAATTAATCACAAATTCTAAAATGAGACAGTTTCATGGTGAGATCAATTCTATTAGATTCACCCATGTAAATTTAATATGTTAAAGCAATCACTTATAATTATAAATTGATCAAGTAAAGCAATCTCTTGAAATTAGTCTTAGTGATAAAATAAAGTATACAATTAAGTATGCAATTAGATGAAAAGTACAACCTTAGAAAGCAAAAGAATATCATAATTCATATCCCACACCCATGTAAATTGTGATGCAACGGAAGGAGGAGGGATTGCTTCTCTTAATTCTATTCATTTTACTAAATTGAATTAAAATCAACTTAAAAATAAATGTCATAATTGTTATCCTTCAAAATAAAAAGTCATTATTGTTAGCTCGCAATCACTCCTTAATCTCATCGAGATTGCTACATTTAGCTTAAAAGACTCTATTAAATGTAACGATCTAAATAGAACAGAGGAGTGTAATGGATTAATGGTTAACTAAGGGGAAAGGATACAACTTTAATGTGCCTGAGTGGGTACTCTACATCAACACCACCAGCATGCTCCACAAAACTTGCTGGGGAAAACGATGCTCCATGGCAAACACATACAATGCCCACCTCAGTGTTTGTGTACTTATACAAAAACCCGGTTATTGTCTTCCCATTTGGGCCATTTCCGGTGGCTGAAACACAGGGCATTTGAGAAAATACAACTTTCTGCTGGCCCATCAACCCATTGGGTTTTGGGGGCTTTCCGATTTCTGGTTTGGTTTCTTTAGGAACGGTGCTTTGGGGAGTCGTTATCGATGATGTTGCTCTTTCCAGTGATTTAGATGGTTGTTTTGAGACTGAGTTAAGCTCAATTTTGTTAGAAAATGAGCTGCACACTTGGGATTTTGAGCGGTTTGGTTTAGAAGTGTTAGGTTGAAGATCTAGTTGTGATGAACTAAGACGTAGTTGTGAAGTTGTACTAAATGATGGAGCGCTTGGAGAAGGCAGTTGTGAGTGAGGATGACTTGAATGACTGCCAGCATCACTGCTATTCCCTCCTGAAACGAGCATAGATTCACTGTTAGATTAATCTATGAGGCAATTACACAAGACAAACAACTACTACTTCTGGGCCACAACATGGTATAAGAACCAACGTAACGGAAGGTGACGAGTTCAACAATCTCATCCGCCCATCACCCTTCAATTCAAGTGGAACATTTAGCGTTAGGTTTGGCATCCACACTTTTAGCACAAAGGACTCTTGTGTGAATGGCATGATAGAGTATATTGTTAAAGCTTTTGGTTGAGTTGGTTTTTTAGCATGGTATTGGTATTATAAGTCATCGTGACAAGAGGTCACGGGTTCGAACCACCCCTTTCAAGTGGAATATATTACACTAGGTATGAGGAGGACTTACGCTGCATCCACACTTCTAGGCCAAAGGGCTCACGTATGAGGGGGCGTATTAAAGTATATAACAATCCTGAGGCAAACTTAAATTTTTAGTTGAGTTGGTTACTTAACATATATACACATTTTGGAGTCACAACTCACAACCATCGGACATCACATGAAGATTCATGGTGTCATCTTCTAATGTGAAAATGTCTCCCTATGATATAAAAATTTAATTTGAAAACGTTTTCATTTGTCGGTCAAACCCCCTATTATTAAAAGTCGAATCGAATCCCAGATCAGCTTATTACTCTTGTAAGAGATTCAGTATAGATTTACTACCATAAGATTAGATAGCACAGAAAGATTTAGACTTTGAAATGTATCTAACAGAGGTGAATCTCAAATCACTTGTTAAAGGATAATTCTAAATCCAGAGAATAGCAATAGTGCAAACTCTACTAAGGTAAAGAGCAAACAGTATATCATGTTAAGAAAATTAGTTTATTTTCTTTCACTACGTGTTTAAAATTACAATAATAAACTTAAGAAATGAACATCTTTGGTTGCATGATCGTAGCATTGTAGGTTGTCACAGACCAATCCAAAGTTTGATTAGCATTATCATGTGTCCATATAGCTTTCGAAAACTATATATAATTTTGAATAATATATTATCTTATCTTCAAGGTCAAACAACTCAACACTGACATCAACAGACAACAATAACGGAATACTCCTACTTGTGTATTCCCAGAAACACAGGATGAAACCGTCATTCATCATGTCACCTCACCTCCATGGGTAATGGGCTATTGAGTTAGCACAACTAATTATCAAATAAAGCAAATGAGGACAATCAAGCCGTGAATGATCCGCTTTAGTATAATATTATCCACTTTGGGTCGAGCCCACAAGAATAAGTTAGCTTCATATTAATTTAAAATTGAGTTACTTTTATACATATCGACTCTTTCTTATTTTTCTTACGTGGGACTTACGTCTACACCAGGGCCGGCCCTAAGCAAGGGCAAAGCGTGCCTACGCCCAGGGCCCCTTAAAAATTTTAGTTTTTAGGTTCGAACTTTTCTATGTATTCAATAGTTTAAGGGCCCATAAAATCTTTCGCCCCCGAACCCCTAAAAACTTAGGGCCGGCCCTGGTCTATACTCAACAAAATCAAGTAGAATTTTAAACATCCACATTTAATAATATCTTCAATTAATCTTAAGTCTAAACTTCTCTAAGAATCACAAAAAGGACACCAACTCCTAGTTTGTTTAACAAGGTCTTTTACTCTTTACTCTTTAGAGGATAGTAACAAAAATCAAAGCCAAGATTAACAACTTATACATTACGATATTGATCACAAACTCACAAGTTTCTCTAATTTTGAAAACTTAAATTTTTATAACATGGAAAAAATAATTTTCCATTTTTCTTTTGTTGATAAACCAACAAGACTAAAAACCTAAGATATTGCTAAGACCTCGAGATATGAGGAGGGCGTGTTAGAGTATATAACATATCCTGGGGCCTCAACCATCAGCTTAAGCTTTTGGTCCTGTTAGAATTCTAATAATTCGAATTACAATTGCCCTACATGAGTCTGTCAAATCTTCTCCAATGAACAACCCAACCCCTAAATCCATTCTCCTATGTTTCTTTTATTAATTCACCATAAAATTAGATCATACATTGATTACCTAATAATTCACATCAATAAGACTAACCAACACCGTCCACATTTATTTTAAAGCAATGTGTACGACTTAAAAACTCTTTTGCCCAATTTAACAATTACAACTTGACTTTCCACCCAAATAAATAATCCCAACTTGCAAATAAGTGTCATTTTTAGCTAAAGCATAATACCGCAACAATGTCATACCCTCATTTGAAAATAACCCCTATTCAACTTTCTTTAATATCAAATTAACATAATTAAATTAGGATTAGCTTGCCTTTTTCTTAATCTTACCATTATAATATATTATCTTCATCTACCAATTTGCTCAATTTTATATTTCCTAATCACATTTGATTACATATCCTCATGTGGCTTTTATTTTTAGCATTACTAATAATCAACAACTTGTAAATAACAAATAAAAAAGGCAGATCTCCCTCGAAAATGACTTTAAAGAATAAAATCCATCCACCTTGCAATATCACTGTTAATATCAAAAATAAATAAATAGCAACTTTTTTAAAAAAATAAAAATAAATTTACCTGCGCCAGAAATGCTTTGGTGATTATCAGAAATTCCAGAAGAACTACCGCTGGAAACAGAGGTGTTACCATCTTTACCCTCAATATAAGGACCAATTTTACCATTTTGCCCTTTGTAAGGCCGAAAACCACCATTAAAAGAACCAGCATTCCGCCCTACCGACGGCGGCGCTACTTGTTGTAACCCTAAATTCTGCACTTTCCGACTCCGTTGAACAAAATCCTCTTCCTGAATAGCAACGACGCCGTTTTTAACAGAATCCTTACGTTTCAAGCCTCGTTTTAACTTATTAGCTTCATGACGGCCGAGTGATTCCGCGTCACGTTCTGAGAAGATCTGACCGTTAGAAGCTGGAGAAGCAGAAGTTTCTGGAAGGTTCTTCAGATTATTTAACGAAGAATAACCAAAAGGACGTAAAGAAAGGCTAAGCTCTAAGCCGTCTTCCTCAATGATCGTGTTCGATTCGGTTGCAATTTCAACGTCTTCTTGTTGTTCCGCCATTGATGATTGTTAAATGTTTGTTTGTTTGTTTGTTTGTTTGTTTCTCTCTCTGTGTTTCTTGTGTAAGGTGTATAACAATGGAGGGAGGAAAGTGTATTTGTTTTTTTGGCCTCTTTTATTTAAGAGGGTTAAGGTTCTTTTTTTTTTTTTGTTAAAAAATTGTTGGGCTTGAGAGGAGTAGAGCAAGAGGAAAATGACACGTGTTGGGATGAGAGAAAGATGGAAAGATGGCTGCTTACACATTTAGTTACACGTTAGATTGTTGGATGACTTGGACGACAAACGGGGCGTGTTTTAAAATATGTCCGCAATTTTAGACTTGAAACTCCGAATTACTAATTCTGTTAGTTATGAATAATATTAATTATTGATTAATTATAAATAATATTATTTAGAAGGTTTTTTCATATAATAATAATATTTTTTTTTTTTTTACCTATTAGTCCCATTGATTTTTTTTCACTATTCACTTATCACTCTTAATTTGTATTTTATTTAATACAAAGATTATTAATTTCTAATTTTTATAATTTTTAATTAAAAACAATTAGAGATATTAAAGGTTAAAATGTTGTCCCGACAAGTGTGAAAAATCAAATGGAACTAATGAGTTGAATAGGAGATAGTACCAAGTTATCAACTTTAGTTTATTAACTATTTTACAAATTTCTTTTGTCTTATAGTCACATATAATTTGATTTTTAACATGTTAGAGATTTTTTAGGAAAACACCCCTTGAAGTTGGTATTATTCATGATTAATCAATAATTAGTATTATCGTAGGAAAATTAACAAAAAATTGTATTATTGACGGTAATTTTTCCATTATTATAAGATATTTTATTTTAATTATAATATTGAATAATATTGAAACTAGTATTAAAAGTTTGAAATTGATAGTATTATGTTAATTTTTTTTTTGAAAACGTGTTAATTTTTTTTAATTGTGACAAACTCTTTAATAGGACGGTTTTTATATGACTGACTCAACTCTAACTTATTAGAAGTATAAAAAATAGTTTGTGACAAAATATTGCCATTTTTATTGAGTGCAATTATTGCCCAACTAGGATAAAAACCCGTACATTGCACGGATTTTTAAATACGTTAATATTTAAATGAAATTTTTTATTTTTGCTTAGTTTATTTTAATGTATTAAATTGAAATATTTTTATAAAATTGATGTATTAAATTGAAATATTTTTATAAAAAAAAGTTTATTAGTTAATTCGTTACTTGATATTTTTCTTTTCTGGACTTAATAATTTTTAAAGGGTGGATTCTGTTTTGTTTATGTTTTTTTATACTTGTATGATATGATGAAATGTTGATTAGAAGAATTTTAGTGCTTGATATGTGGCATTGAAATGCCTTTGAAGTTTGGAATTCTTGTTTTATACTTGTGGAAACTAGAAACACATCATTCTCAAGGGATGGACCAATAAGATATTGCAAGATTCACTTTTGTGACTTATCTTACTAAATTTAATACTACTACCATAAATTTATTCTTTATTATCTTTGATTCTTGTTTTTGGTTTTTCTCTATTGATGAATATATATAATTAGATATAGTCTTATATTTTTTCGGTAAGAAAATAAAAAAATTGGATATGGGTAAAATGGTTAGGTATTAAGAAATAAGAGGATATATAAATAGTAAAAATGGCAAAATCATATCAAAAAATAAATATAAGAAAAAATTGATGTGAATAATACAACTTTTTGTTAATTTTCCTACAATAATACAAAGTATTGATTAACCATGAATAATACCAATTTAAAGGGGTGTTTTCCTAGAAAACCCTTTATGTGTTATAAATCAAACAATATGTGATTATAAGACAAAAAAAATGGTATATTAATTAGTTAATATAGTTGGTATTATTGTAGGAAAATATCCTACTAAGTTGGTATTATTCATGGTTAATTAATACTAGTAGTTGGTATTATTGTAGGAAAATCAACAAATAATTTTTTTTAATACGGACAAAAATGAAAAATGACCAATTTAAGTTGGATAAAAGTACTCTCTTTGTCTCACTCAATTTGCATAATTTCCTTTTAAGATTATTATCCCACCCATAAGCATCATTTTCAAATTTGGTAATATGGCCAGGGGCGGAGCCAGGTGCCCTCTTGTGTGCGTAAATAAAGACACTGACCAGCTAAAAAAATATTATGCTACACCCAATCTTAAGAACCGCACTTAAATACTTAGAAAGATTTTAATATATGTGCTCTCACTCTTTTGATTTCTGAATCCGTCACTAAATATGGCCACCATTTTTCAAATTTATTCATATGTTATAACTCTTTTAAATTTATTTATATAATTTAATCTTTTTTATTAATTATTACTTCTGTCAAATTTCTATTTTTTTTCCTTAGAAAAACAAGTTATTTTTGTTCGCTAATACTTTAAGGCGACCATTAGGAAATCTTAAGGACAAATCAAACAGTTAATCTCCTGAGGGATCTTCTTTTTGAAAGATATATTTCAGGCCCAGTTCATTAAAACTTAATACTTATTTTTACTTTACATTTTTCTTTATATGCTAATTTAATTAGATATGGTCTCTTAAAGAAATCGTCTGTAATAAATCAAAGTATAAATTTCGAAATCCATACACGCTGACTTGAAATTGAAACCTTTATCTGCAAGTACAAGCAGAAAAAAGTTTGCGTGATTCTAATCTATCACAATGTGCCACGTGTGCATCTCAGTTGCCACCTCACATTTTATTCAAAGCTACGGATCACTCCTAATATACTCGTAACCCGTATATATACGGTATAGTATAGTCTTACGTTAGGAGTTATTCTAAAAGAAATTAGGGGCGAAGTCAGGATTTTGAATTAGGGGGGCCAAATTGTCATATATTTAAAAACTTTTACTATATAAAAACTAGAGGTGTTAAAAACAAACACGATGACTCGAAATTTACACGACATTGTAACCGAATTCAATTTGATTCGACTTTAAAAATATACAATTATGTAAAACAATATAGACACGAAATTCGATTTCAAGCCCACCCGAAACAACTAACTCGAATTCAACGATGACCCAAAGGAATATCATTAGACACTAGTTAAGCTATAAAAATATTAAATCATATAGACTTAAATAAACTTGAATCATTGCAAAAATTATATTTAATAATAAATAGAGTTGAAACTTCCCTATAATTATTATTTTTGAAAAAAACTGAGTGTTTTTTATCTATATATTTTCCTAAAAATTCTCCAAAAAAAATACAATTAAAATTAAGATAGATATAAACACACACTAAAAAGGATGAATGTTAAATTATAAAAAATAAATAGTAATGGCATTATAGTATATATTAAAAAATAATTGTTTTAATGAGGATTTGAACCATTAACCTTAGATTATAAACGTATTACCCCAACCATTAAGCTATAGTATTTTTTGCTATATTTTACGCTCTTTAAATTATATATATCATATTAGTGAGAGGGCCAAAACCAAAATTACAAAGGCTCGCATTTTCGACAAGGGGGGCCGGCGGCCCGACACCCCATGTGGCTTCCCCCTTGAAAGAAATTGCTCCATTTTAGAGAATAAAAGTGATAAAATTATGTATATATTTAATTATTGATTTTTAATTCCTGAAAAATGATTTTAATTCATTTTAAGAAGTAATACATAATTATTGAAATAAATTCATATGAAAAATAATTTTAATTCATTATAATTGAAAACTTTTATTCAGATGTATTTTTATGATTTTTAATTAATGATAGAATCATATATTATCGTTATCAAGTTGAAATTTTCACATTAAAATTTATAATCAATACAATCATCTTATAACAATGTAATTTGATGATAGATATATTTTTTCACTTTCCTTTAAAGTATATTCACTACAATAAATTTAACTTTTTACAACATTGAATTAAGTTACATTTAAAAAAAATGTCACTGAATTATATTTTAGTGTAATAATTATCAATTTTTATTTTAATTTCCACGATAATGTGATTTATCGACACTTTATTTGGTCTTTAGTGTCATATGTAATTGTTACTATAGACTATAGTGACATTTGTGACAAATGTCACTAGATCTTATATCGTTAAAAGGTTTATTGTGATTTTTTATTATACTGCTAAAGGGTATAATAAATGTCATCAAATCCTCTATATATACTGTTAGAAATTTGAAATAGCGGCATTTAAATTAAATGTTGCTAAACATATCCCACTAAAATCAAATTATGTTGTAGTGACTATTTCATACTTTGAATTGAGTATTTTTTAAAAAATGTCGATATATGATAATAAATAAAGAGTGAAAATAATTTACGTGGAAGAAATTTAAAAACAATTAACCTGTATGAAAGAGATAAAAATAAAGTGGTGAGTCATTGACACATTGTCCATTTAGTTAATTGTATGTTTTAATGTCATGCAATATGATAAAATCAACTTTACTTTATTTGGTTAAATAAATATAATAATTAATTAATTTGATTATTCGATGTGACAAATCTTTGTGAAGATGCACATATATTTTTTTCCAGTTCTTTTACTTAATAATAGTAGTAGACTAGATAATCTCCATGCGATGCATGGTTTTTCATTTTATTAGTGTTTTATAATTTAAATAATAATACAAATATAAAAATAAAATAACTTGTCTTATATCTCAATGTTGAGATAAATCTATGTAATTAGCTCAATTATGTTATTAATCATTATAAGTTTGTAAATGGCATTTTAAAATTAATGAAAAATAGATTATATTAACCAATTTCATTAATGTATTTACATATATTGATTATATAACCCAATTTCCAATGTATTGATTATTATAATATATTCATATAAGGATTAATTAACATATTAGGATGACATCATCATCCTTCAATGGAGGAAAAATTTTAATCCACAAAGTGACACCTCATTAGTTTTTGGGTTAGATGATGTAAGCGTGTTTTGTTTTAGTTATAGGTATATAGATTATAAAAGGATTAAAGTACATTTTACCAATAATTAATTTTTCTATCTGTCCCCACAAAATTACACTCATTTTCATACTATAAATATTAATTTGAAAATGAAATTGAATCTCATTTCATAGCGGATTTATTTAATTTAATAGAGAAAGTGGGATTTAATTTGTAATATACCACCTTCAACTCATTTTAATTGTCCCATTTTCTTATTTGGACAATTTACTTTAATTGTCTTATTTCCTTTTTTGTCTATCTTTTTTTTAACCTAAATACCTCCACTTTTCCAATTCCCAATACCCAACTACCACCTTTACAATTAATTTAATCAATTAAAATATTCAACAATCACCTTTTTGGTGGACCCCATCCCACTCTTAATATCCGTGCCCAACTCAAATGAGACAATTGAATTGAGTTAGAGGGAATAAAAATTAAAACTAAACGATTAATATTAATAAAAAAATGACATTATTCATAGCGGATGAGTGAAATGTTGAATTATTAATGTCAATTTTTTTAAATTTTAAATGTGAATTATTCAATATAAGTAGTATAAATTATCAAAATAAATTTGAGTAAAAGTAAATTGTAACAAGTAAAGAAACCGAAAGAAGCATTGGAGTCTAGACTGTACAAACAAGGACGTCGCACAATAGGCAGTGGACACGTGTTACAGGGAGTGGACCCAATTTAAATTTCATTACCCAGCAGAAATGGGACACGTAGAGGAAGAATGACAGCGCTGAGGTACTGGATTGAGTATGGTAATGACGGTGACGCATCAACGAAAAGCGTGAAACACGTGGCGAGTTGTGGATGGGTAGGATTAGTTAAGGATTTCTTTTTGTAGGTTGAGACACGTAGGATGGAGAAATTGAGGGACAAGTTGCACTATTTAATAAGGGGAAAAACCCAAGAGGAATTATAAAGGAAGAAGCATGAACTTATGCATGTTTGACACGTGTAATATGACTGTATAGGGGCTATGTTCCGGTGTCCAGTACCCCTACGCGCCTACGGTGCATGAACACTTCATAATTTATTTGATACTCTAAAAAAGAACAAGATTATACTAACTGCTTGTGTACGGTCCCACCTGGCCACCTTCCAGCTTCCTTTCTGTCATGAGTTGTTTGATTTTTTTAGTTATTTTTTTTTTTTTGAAGATATTTTTTTTATAGTGAAACACATTTTAGATTTGTCCAATTTTTAATTTTTATTTTATTGTGTTGTCATTGTTGGATAATTTTTTAGATGTAGCGAAAAATTCTTTTAATGGATTTATAGTGTTGCACAAAGTGTGTGGTTCAACTTAGGCTTAGTTGGATAAAACGTTCTATTGCATTTAGGTTGGGTTGCATTTGTTGTGCAACTCCATATTCAGTTGCTTTCCTGTGAGACTGACTCAATTTAAATAATTTTTTAAAGTCCAATTTCAAGAAGTTAAAGGTCAATTTCAAAGTTTTAATTATCAACTTTAATGTTTGAGAAATCTTATTTATTTAATGCCTACAATTGATTTTTTAAGTTTTTTAAAATTGATTTTTTAAGTAAGTTTTAACTCTTAAAATTGACATTTTAATTTGTGAAATTGGTAAAAAAAATGTTCAATTGGGCCGACCCAATAAGATGCGTCTCACAAGTGTTAATAAATTGATTCATTAAGAAAAACACAAATTCTTACTTGAGACCGTCTATTGTAAAGACGACTCTCAAAAGCCCAGTCCAATTCTTAATATATATTGTTACAACTCTAAATATAGACTTGGGCTGAACCTTTAAGAGTTATTTTTACAAAAGACGATTTCTCAAGAGAGCACACCTGAAGGCGGGATATTATTGGCCTATTGGGAGAACATTTTTGAGGCTGATAAATGAAAACAAATAGACCGGTTTGGACAGGGTCAAATGAGTCCCTAATTTGGCTCAATCCAATAAGTCTTTTTTTATACCCCGACCCATTAAGCACCTGTTTTATTAGTTACACATTTTTAATTCTCATTTTTTACTGAAAATATTAGTTTATTTTTAGAGATTATCTAGTCTATCTTCGAATAAAAAGCACAACTTTATTATATTTATATTTTTAGAGATTCTCTAGTCTATCTTCGAATAAAAAACACAACTTTATTATATTTATAATAATATTTATAATAATAGAAAGGAAACCAAGTGTTTGAATTGGTGTCCACTTACATTGTGAAGTGATGAAATTACAATAGTATTGTATGTAAAATTGTTGATGAAGAGAGTAAGTTTATGGCAGAAGCTCATGTTCTAACTTCTAACCTCAAACAAGTGAGGGTAACCTCATCATACGCCGTCCTTCCATCACACTGTAAAAACCCATTTGCTTTTTTAGACTTTATATGTAGTAATCAATCAATACAAAAAAAAAAAAAAAAATCAATAAAACAACAAAATAACTAGGTGCTCTCTTGAGAGACCGTCTTTTGTAAAGACGACTTTCAAAAGTCCAACCCAAATCTATATTTAGAGTTGTAACAATATATATTTACAATTGGACTAGGTTTTGAGAGCTGTCTTTACAAAAGATGGTCTCAAATAAGAATTTGGGCTAAACAAATGTTCGTATGTAATATCATCATGTTGATTTTAATATATTTAAACCTTAACTGCGAATATTATATTTAATATATATAGAATTACTTCATTAGTTATTAAAAATATAGCAAAAATTATCATGTGAAAACTTAAAATAGGAATACTCAAATATTTTTTTTTTTTTAAGTATATAGGATTATTTAAGTAGCATTTTAATAGATATATGTAACTTTAAATCTAGAACTTTAAATGATGATACAAATTCAATCTTTAGGGAAGCATAATTTCCGTGGCATCTTTGCTATTATTTAAATCGATGAAAGTAAAAAATACGCGTACCCCATACATTAACTAAGTACCACTAACAAGGTGAGGTAGTTTTGGTATGCAACCGTCTAGGACCCAGTTTAAGAAGAGGCGCAAATTGAGTTAATCCTTATAAATAAAATTAATATTTGTATAAATAACTTCTACCATGGATCGAACTTGCAGCATTAGGATTCTCAGTTAAGCGGATGAATACTGAACTACTTAGCTAGGAAAAGATAGCCAAATTATATTTATAGACTTTTTTTTTCGCTTACGGCCCAAAAATTATCAGAAACGACAACACCGAGCACGAGCACTGAAAACTGTTGTAACTTAAAAAAATCGTTTATGTATATAAAAATGAAAGGAGATTATATCTCAAAGAACAATGTATATACCTCTTGACATAGTAATAACAAAAGTCAGCCAAGATGAAAGTTTGAATCACTTCAAAGAGAGGAGCTACCACTAAATATAGACGTCCCTTTCCAATTTGTGTTAAGAGAGCTCCTTTACTATCAATTAGCTGTACAAATTTCCAAAATCAATGACTTAATAACTTAAACAAAATCAATGTCTATTTAAGATTGTTACTGATAACGACACATTTTGAGAAAAACTATTATTATTAGTAGTAATATCAATGAAAAATACTGATATACTTATTTGTCCTGCTCCTGCTCATGTTGCATCATTTAAATTATTTTCAAATTATAAAATAATTTTTTTCTCTTAAATACGAGATGAATGGAATATATACATAGGACTATATATTTGGACCTTATTACTTACCATAATAATCCAATTCGCAAATGAGAAGAATCTTGCGACTCCCAGAGCAAAGACATAATGAGCAGTAAATGGTTCAACCATCTGATAACACAATATGACTAAATTTGGTTAAACTAACTAATTAAATTTCACAACTACTTAAATAAAATGGGGCATTCAATATACTAGCTAGTTTAAACGAGCACTAATAATATTCATGTTGGATGATTCTTTAAAATTAAAAATAATTATTCAATCGATTTATACACCCTACTAATATTACTTTCTTATTTTTCACAAGAAATTATCATCACCATATGTCACACAAATAATAATAACCTAATTTAATTATAAGGTATACATAAATTCTTGTGAGACATAAATTCTTGTGAGAGACAGTCTCTTTGAGAGACCATCTTTAATTGGGTTGGCCCATTAGGGAAAATGTAGAGTAAATATAGACAATAATAAGCTTTAATGGATTGAGCCTGAAAAATATTTCTCAGAAAGACAGTCTCTCAGAAGACTGTCTGTAAGTTATAAAGCTATAGATCATAATGGAAAAGATGAATACCTTAGCATTTTGTATCAAACGAAGTTGAGGGAGCATAGAAAGGGCTTCGATAGTCAAATTATATACATAGAAGTATCTCCTCACAAATTCAAATTGGTTTCCAAAAAAATTAATTTGCCATGCTGGATGTCCAATTGCTGATACAACCGCACAAGACACCAACTACAAACATCATCATAAATCCAAAACATGCCATCAAAATATTTTTTAAAAAAATAAAAGTATGATTTTTTTTTCAATTGCACATTAAATATTTGCTCTAGCCCACAATTAAGGTTCTTTGCAACTGGATAATAAAAACTATAATATATGTTGACGATTTGATAATCTCTATAGTCCACGTTTCAGTCTTATAGGCCGCAACGTCCTTTAAAAGACGTGTGATTTGTTGTTTTTCACTACTTTCGAGACCCTAATTATTAAGAGAATATACTGGATACACTAAAGATAATGCTATTTAAAATTTAGAGATTTTTTTAGTCACAGTGTCAAAAGCAAATGAGGCTAAATGACTGGAACAAAAGAGTACTTCGCACTTACCCATCTCATCGTAATATAGTACCTTAAGTGTGTAGTTAGTAAAATCCACTAAGTAATTTGACTACTAATACAAACTCTACTTAAAATACTTGCTACAAGATTAGTAAAGTTATGAAAAAGGGACATAAGAAAGATAAGTTGCTTTACCACATAATATAAAGGCATATTGTCAAGGTTTTGCAAGTAGGTGGTTTTTAACTTGTACCGTATCATAAAGATGACCCATAGAGTTGATCCAAGGGTTAGAAAATCAAGTACAATACGTACATCTCGTACTAGTGTAAAGTGACAGATGATCCTCATAATCAAATATATGACTGTAAGTTCCTGAGTCTTCAATGATAGACCTGCGGAGAAATTCAACATCATCTTGCACTATATTTATCATTACTGCTCCTACTAACTACAACTCTACAAGTTGGAGCCTGGAGGATATATATATAGTTGTGCCAAGAAATAAATCTTACTTATTTGTCCTATTGAGATTGTTATATTTGACTTTAAAAGTTATCACGGGTGTTTGGCAAAATAGTTTATTGAATAATTTTGCTTATTTTTATACAAATGAAAGTTGAATGGTCAAACCATACAATGCTAGTGTTTGAGAAATCAACTAATTGAAACTTATTGTTATAAATACGCAATGCAAGTTATCCATAACAACCAGGGCCGTCTTAAACATATATGAGGCCCTGTTCTAATTTCTAAATTGGGCCCCTAATAATAAATTTACAATTTCAATAATGCCAAATACTATTTTTAAAAATAACCAAAAACTCATTACTTCATTATAATAGCAAGTCATATTTCAATTCAATTTTTTTTTGAAGAATATTTCAATTTAATTTAAGTTATTACTAATATTTTAGTTAAAAAGTCTCATTCTTCTAACACTCTTGAAACAAATCTCCAAAAGGCAAATTAAAAAAAAAATTTAAAACCTGCAATCATAAGAAAAATTGATATAATTAAAATTAGAAAAAATACCCATTTCATGTCACATCATCTACAACAATAAATTATTGTGCAAGTCTGCAACTAAAAATCAATTACCCAATTACATCAGCAAATTAACGGCAAAAAAAATCAAAAGTAAATAAACCATTAAACATACATGAGGTAATTAAAAAGACAGAAAGTAAATACTAAAACCCAATTTCCCATTTCCCAAATGAAATTTGATGCCAATTGCCATTGCCATTGCCATGAATATTCTTATTTCTTATACCTAGTATATGCCAATTATACCGTATACCCATTACCCAGCATGGCCAACAAATTTCAACAATAGTTTAAAATACCCAGCAAATCTGAATAAACGAATAATTTATCAATTTATGTCATTGTTACTGTGAAATAATTGTTACTGTAATTTTCTTTGAAATTGAGATTTTAGAATTATATTCAAAAAAAAATAAAATTGATATGATTTACCTACTTGAAACAAGAAAGAACCTTGGCCTTTGGTAATCACTAAAATAATGAGAATAATGTTGAAGAAGAAGACAACAAAGAATCTACTGGTCTAACTTTAGAAACATAAATTATCATTATTATACCGGTATAATAAGTGTGTTCTAAACTTATAATGGGAAGTGATGTGAATACCAATTTATGAAGTAGTTTACAAGAATAAAATTTGTACAAAATAATAGAAATTTTGGGCCCTCAAATTTTTGTTGATAATTGGGGCCTGTGCTAAAGCCCAAATTGTCCTCCCTATTAGCCGGGCCTGATAACAACAGGTTTAAAAACAGTTGGTCAAATCAGTTGACAAAATCAACTTGTCAAATCACTCACTATAATCACTTACAAGTTACTAGCTATGAGACGTTTCTCAAACACCCCAAAATTAAATCTAGCAATCTCAATGAGGTAGAGGAGTACATTCACCACTCGTATGGCCGGGTTGGTTCGTTTGGTCCATTTGGTGGTTGAACTAAATAGTAGTGATGTTAATAATTTGTAGTGCAAATTTCCATGATATATATCATGTTATTCCAATGATAATGTACATTAAATCATAAATATTTTTTTTTTCACAATTTTTTATTACCACCTATCGCTTATACCACCTTTCAAAATATTAATAAAGTTGAGAGGTAATATTAATATCTCAAAAGCTAAATTATGAATAGGAATGAAGTATTACCGGAACAAGTTTTAGTAATAGAGAGCTTGTAAATTAAGACTAAGATACCAGAAGAATGAGCAAGTTGTGTTGCAACAAACAAATGGGAATTCTTTTTCACCATAACCTTTAACAAAATCAACAGCACAAGACTTATAACCGTGCCCATCGTTACTTTCTCCCGGACCGATCGACTCCGAACCCATCTCGTTAGTTGCTTCACCGGCGTCGGAGTTTCCCTCTTGCTCCCCATCAATAATGTTATGGTTTAGTTACTAATTACCGATCTAAGGAGAATAATGAACAATTGCTTCGTTAATCGTTAATCCAAGGGAAAGAGTAATTAATTAAGGAAGTTGATAGAATATTTAATGGAGTTGAGAAGGATATGTTGATTACACATAATGTGGTTAGAGTGACTAGAAGATTTGGAGAATGACCAAGTTTTATGAGAGTAAACTGAATTTGTTTATTAGGTTAGAAAAAAATGTATTTTTTATCACTTTTTAAGAAAGGTTTTAAGTTTGATTTTTTCCCTTAACCTACCCAGTAATTAAAAAAAACAAAAGGAAGGTGTATTTTGTGTGTGCTTGTCTAATCATTTAGGAGCATATTCAACAATCTATACTCATTTTTGTAAAAAAAAAAAAAAAAAAACTATTTGCATGTCAACTGTTTTTGGAATTTAAAATGATAGGAAAGTTTTTTATTAAGTGATGTATGATTATTATTTATGAACACAATGTGTTGTCATGTGACTAATGTAGTTCTTTAGTAATATTTAAGATATGGGAAAAAAAAATGAGTTAAGCTAAATTCAATACCTTTCATAATACTGTTATATAATATAACAGTATATACTTTTGAGATTTGAGACAGTCCAAAATTGTTTTGATTTACCACTAATAGTTGATACTCCTATTTTTGATCCAACATTGTAACACTAGAGAAAAAAAAACTATTTTCTTATAGTGAACGAGTAATTGAACTTAGGTTAACATATTAAATACGGATATAATTTAATAATTCTGCCAAAATTACTACTGACAAGCAAGCAGAAAAGACAATGAAATCTTTGAGAAGCCTATGACTAAAAAATCTTCAAAACACCTAAATTTAATTTATCAAACCAAACACCAACCAAGCATCCATTGCAACACAATCAAATACATAAAATTCTCACTAATTTGACTCCAGAAGATTTAACAAGCATGAAATTTTGACTTAAACACGCAGCATCTGATCATGTTCCGTAAATTATGCATTTGGTTTTGTACATGAACCATCTTTCATCATAGTGTAAATAACATCGACATTATCATATTATGACCGTATTGTAAAAGGTTTTTGAACTTATTCCGACCAAAATATAAACCAAGATAACCGTACAACAATCCACATTGAGCGCAAAACCCATTTCACAACAGTCAATACCGTTACCACGACCCAAAACCACATTTTTGCATTATGCTATATGTATATCGTAGTAATTTTAACTCGATACTCAAAAGTCTTGAAATTACCTCCACGTAGTACCCTTTTTGTTTGTCTTCTTCTTATCTCTCTTGTAAGCTTCTTATACAGATTTAGAAACAGCTGCATAAACAAATGAATGGATTTAGCAACCTTCTTACCATGTAAGTTTGAACTTCACTGGGTTTGCTCACAAATTATTGACAAATTTCTACTCTAGGGATCTAAAATACTACCTACCTCAATATGCGTATCCACGACGATGAAGTTGTACAGCAAGAGAGATCTACCTGTATATGACAGCTGCACAAGCGAAAAACTAATACAACAGAGGAAACATCATGTACATGTTCAACTAGCTTTACGCAATACACTACACCTAATAAGTAGAAATATATGCGCATATTTCTTCAGTAATCGGATAATGAAACAAGAATCTGGATGAAAACATTTTTCATCCACAAGGATCTTGAAGAAGTTCTCCTCAGAGCATTGGATATCGTTCACTCTCGTTCATCCCCATATCCCAAGCATTTTCTTTTGCTTGGGATAGGAATCAAAAGTTTGAAGGATGTGGAAAAGTTGAATATCCTTAACTGTAGTTTGTAAAACTGCCACACAGATATGAGACACAGAGCATACTGCATATAATTTGAAATTACAATACATGACTTGTATATATGATGGGAAACAAAATTTCTTTTCTTTCTAGATTTTTTCTTTATTATTTGATTCTAAAAAAGCAGTTGTACAAACTACGAAGCTACGCATTCCGATGAACAAGGTTTAATTCTGCAGCTCTCAGCAAACCTGGATCTCAGACAAGTGAAGGTAGCCTCACCATGCGCTGTCCCTCCATCACACTGTACAATATGTTTCTTATTTAGAGTTTGGAAAATAAAATGGGAAAATAGGAAAAAAAAAAATGAATATTGCTAGCAATATTTAGCAATTAAGCTGTGTAAGAATGTGGAATAGATCAATCCACAAATCAAACAAGATTGAACTAAGGTACATGATCATTTGTTTCTTTTCAAGAGCGAGTTAGCTACACTTCTCCCTTTTGAGTTTTTCTTTTTTTTTAAAGAGAAATGTAGCTATTAGAAATAAACAAATGATAGTATGTATATTGCACTAATGAAGATATCGAACATCATACAAGTCGAAAAGCTACCTCTTGACGTAGTAGTAACAGAAGTCTGCCAAGATGAATGTTTGAATCACCTCAGCGAGAAGCGCCACTAG
Source organism: Amaranthus cruentus (assembly GCA_019425755.1). NCBI lineage: Eukaryota > Viridiplantae > Streptophyta > Magnoliopsida > Caryophyllales > Amaranthaceae > Amaranthus > Amaranthus cruentus. The sequence goes on along the minus strand of CM033458.1, from coordinate 16,832,590 downwards.
TATATTAAGGTTTCCTCGCCCTATATGCGTTAGCAGTGCACCACCACTATCGATAAGCTGTATTTAGTTGCAAAATATGCAATGGTGAATCTCAGACAAATTTAAAAATAATGAAAAAAACTACTAAACACCAAATACTCTTGCAATTTAGAATATTAACATAAAATGACCATATAAACTTAATTCAGCTGAAAAGCAGTAACAGTGACACTTATGTCTACGCTAATGGCATTTTCATTGCTGTATTATCTTTTCCTTACTGACAAGGAAAAACATACAGCTATAGAATTGCCCTAAGTTGAGCTCTATAGAGTCCTAGTCTTGCAATCGAAATCATGAGTGGAGTTAAATCGTCATTTCCCAAAAAATTCATCATATGCATCATTGACAAAAACATCAATCTCAAGAGTTTAAGGCTCTCATGCAGGGAAGAAGTCAAAAAGGTTAAATATTCGACAATCTAAAATATGTTAAAGGCATAAGAGGTAGGAATAGGATGCATAATGAATGGCATGAATTAAGAAATTTATGAATTTCTGATGCACACACAGTCTCTTAAAAATGAATATACTGACCACAATTATCCAATTTGCGCATGCTAAAAACCTTGCAACACCTAAAGCAAAGACATAATGTCCAGTAAATGGTTCAACCATCTGCAACATAAAAAAAGAAAAATAAATTTTAAACGAAAATATTAGATTACCGCCATTAAGAAAATTGGAAAATAAAAATAGTACTCCATATGCAAAATGACACAACACAAAAGAATAATATCTCAAATGATTGAAATGTAAATTAAAATATATCCATTCGTTAGCAACTTCAAATGTTATCTACAGTCTAAATTATGCTTCGAACAAGGTATATACACACCTAAGTAAAGCACAGAGTGACTCCTCAACAGAGAGCACATTGAATTGATATAGAATCCGGACTGATTCTTTCAAGTTGTGTTTTAAACATTTCCCAATATATAGACAAGGAAATTCGTAGGTTTCATAATTGTTCGTCATCTAGGAGTTAGACTAAAAATTCCTGTTCATTACAACTTACAAGAAAGGCAATGATATCGATACTTCAGGTGAGTACAAGTTGTTTAGATATGAGAAGTTATTCAGAAGAATTTTAATAGCAGTATCAATCATCTAGGAGAAGTCCATCGGTTGATCAAAATATTTATACCATTAACTGTATGAAATGAAGCGCCTACGAGCATATACGTAAAGTACTACATAAACATACTAACCTTGGCATTTTGCATCACACGAAGCTGAGGTAGCACTGAAACCGCCTCAATTGTCATACAATACACAAAGATAAATCTCCATATAATGTTACCTTGCCATCCAGGGTGTCCAATTATTGCAACAATGGCACAAGGTATCAACTGCAAACAGAAAGCAGAAACATGTCAGTAGTGATATCATGTTCATACATGCCAAAACCAATCAAAGACATCTGAGTAGAGAAATGAATCATAATCAAGCCCAACTATCTATCATTTAGAAACGTGAGAGATCAGACTAAAATGAAGCAAGAACGCAACGAATAAGGATGGAAAAGCAGACATAAATATTTGCTTACCACATAATACAAAGGCATGTTATCAAGTTCCTGCATGTACGTGCTCTTTAACTTAAATCGCATCATATAGATCACCCAAAGAGTAGCAACAAGTATTAGAGAATCAAGTACAACATGTACATCTTGGAATAATCCAAAATAAGTTGAGATTCTCAATATTAAGAATATTGCTGTAAGCTCTTGAGTCTTTAATGATAGACCTGTGTGCACACCATAAAGGGTACATATGTACCACGTATATAAATAACACTGCCAGATGATATGGATATTGATATATCATACTATATTGAACAAGTAAACGAGCAACTTTTTACTCAAAAAACTACTTACAGGCTCACAAAACGCCCCAAGTTGTTAGTCAAACAAAAGCTGCAAATTGAGCATTGTGGTCTAAAAATTGAATTACTGGTTACAATGATGGAATCATCAGCCTAAATCAGTATCAACTAATCTGAATTTCATTTCTAGTTCATATTGGCTACCAAGGCCGTCCCATTGGTTTTTGGGCCCTATAGCAGAAAATAAAAAGGCTATAAAAAATTGGAAAAATTGTTTTTAAAAAGCCAACCTTTTGGCCATCTTCAAATAAAGAATCAACGTTTCATTTATTCAATAAAAATACAACCTTTGTCTAGTTTTGCAAATAAAGAGTGAACGTTTTATTTATTCAATAAATTTAGAGTTGAAAACTTACTTGCTATCCCTTTATTTGCAAAAATGAGACAAATGTTGTATTTTTATTGAATAAATAAAACTTGACTCTTTATTTGCAGAGGCCAAAAGGTTGGCTTTTTAGAAATAATTTTTCCTAAAAAATTAAGGCGTCACGAATGATATAATCCATGCCTTTTATTTTAAACTAAGCAAAAAAATGTAAATTATATCTAAATTTAACTACAGCTAATATCACTTATATACGAATGATATAATCCACGCCTTAAAAAATGAAGTGACTCCCATGTAGGGTAGGGTTTCGAGTTAGATGTATGCAATCGCCAATCCACCCATTTACCCCATAATTACCTAAAAAATTTATCTTTCTTTCATTTAATTTTCTTCGACTGCAGTACTGCACTCAATTCTACATGTAATGGATTCTAATAGGCTTTATAACAACAAAAGGGCAAAAACAAATTCCTAATTTCCTACTAATCAATTATTGCATAACAAAAGATTTAATCAGGCTTATAGTATAGGAGTACGATTGAGAATTGATTATGGCATACCAGAACAAGTTTTGGTGATGAAGAGCTTATAAATTAAGATCAAGAGACCAGCAGCATGAGCAAGTTGAGAGGTAACAAAGAATAACATTGTATTTTTCACGAAAAAAATCAGAAAAATCAACAAAATAAATACTGATACTGCGCCCATTGTAACTTTCTGTTTCATTGATCGGCTTCGAATCCATCTCGATAACCGCCTTACCGCCATTGGCGTCGACGTTGATGCTCCTTTCTCTCCCATTCTCTTCTCTTCTCTTCGATTGTTTACGAGAATGAAGGGAGAAATTAGGGAATAGGGATTGAAATTTGAAGGGATTATACATGTTTTTAAGGAGATCTTGGAAGGAATTGTCCCTTGGTTTATTAGCATTCATTGTATTACGATATTTGATTTGATATTTTCCATATATAAAGTTCGTGCACTACTTACGTAATTATGCTATTGAGAATAATGGTTATTTGTGAGGTTTATCGGTCATTATTACGTGGTAGGATGTGATAACGTGGAAGTTTTTTATTTTAATTTATCTTTTTTAATTTTGTTTATATTAATACTTATTCTTTTTGTCTTTTTAAGGTGATTTTCAAATCACGGTTGTTGATTATGAATTTTTGTTATGTTATTTACGTTTACTTTGAAGTATTTGGAATTTTAAGTTTTTGTATTTTTTTGTGTAATTAACATGTTTTGATTTAATTTTGTGAATCTTTTCAAGGTTAACAAATAAAATATCACTGATTTTATGTTGATAGTGTAATAAATGTTTTGATAAAAACAATTAAAAAGTGTGTTGCCCACTGAATCACTGAGCAATACTTATGTTTTTACGCTATTCATCAATCCCGTTTAATTTGTATTGTATTTTTAATCCATAAGTTAAAACATAATCATATGAGATCTTGTTTGATTTGTTTCAATGCAAAGACTATTCTTATCAACTTTTCATAATTTTTATTTAAGTATAATTAGAGATATTAAGAGTTAAAATATTACCTCGACAAGTGTGCCCAAGCAAATGAGACAACTAAATTGATTCGGAGGAATATTTGTTTCTCGACTTGATAATTTATTATAGTCAAATATCATGTGTTCTAACATGTCGCTGTTTGACAAAGCAATATACTTTTAGTTGTTTATTTTTCCTTAGACGTGGAATCTATATCTATTCTCTATACTAAAGTCATTATTCAGAAGGATATGTGTCGCTTTCATACTAATTCATTTCCCTCTAAAATACATTTAATTTTATATCGTTTATATGTAATTAAAATTCTTTTATTTATGGCAATAAAAAATTGAGTAAGTAAAATTTAACCCATTAAATGTTAATCACGAATATAGTTTATATGTAATTAAAATTCTTTATCTATTGCAATAAAAAATTGGGTAAGTAAAATTTGACTCATTAAATGTTAATTAAGAATATTAAGGTTTGCTAAAATAATTCAAGTAAGAGAATGTTGTCACGCTATATATAATGTCATACTAAATATTTATATCTTCAAAAAGGGTAAGAATTCTCAATCGTCATACATAAGCTTCATTTAATTACTCAATTAACACAATTTTCCTACACTACTACATCTATTAAAAATATGATTTATGAAATTTCTTCCCTAAAGTCATCATAAATACACAAAAGCAATCATCACTTTAAAAAATTAAGATATTTATATATTTATATTATATATAAAAAAATACACATAGAAGTATATATTCAAAAGATCAAATTGTAATTACTATAATACTTGATATTACGTGCATAAGAAAATGTGAATTGATACGTTTAATTTCTCTTACACGTCAAATATTATTTTCTCTATATTTATTATAGTTAACAAATAACAAATTAATATCATGATAATTTAAACTAAATTTGTTTGTGTTTTAAGAAATTATTTAATTTTTTTTTAATTTTCCGGATTCAAGCTATTTATTTTATCTAACAACATAAAGTAGGTATTATATGTTGTATGAGACGCTCTTACAGAGAATGTGTCTTATATATGAGTTAAATATCCAAATTCTGATCTAATACATATTATGATGAGAATATGGACTACTTAATTAAGATTTTTTTGGAAAAAAGATAAAGATTTTGATGGATATATAAGTATAAATTTGAAATTCTGATTAGCTGTTATGTCTGTGTGGTCGAGTGAGTCGGATTCAAATTTAAGAACTTTAGCTTTACTATGATATGATACAGATACAAAAATTTTGTATCAAATTTAACCGCTAGATCAACCTACGATTCTCCTGATTTATTTCCTTGAAAGGATTTCTTCTCAGTTTTTTCTATTGAGCATAACAGGTTGTAAACGAACTATTTAGCCAATATATACACTTTGAACTTGTACACACGAAAACTAAATTAAAGCAAAAAGCTTGCAGAGGAAACTCATTAACAGTAATTTACATAAACAAGACTAAGGAACATCAAAACCTTAGACATTGTGAGACTCAAAGCATATACTACAAACATGACGATTAACATAAACGATACAAGGTCTTGTTACTTCTCGTTTTATTCTTGTTGAGGGCTTTGGCGCAGAAGATTGAGTCTTTACACGAACATATGTTTTATTGCTTCATAGCGCCAACAGTAATACTGTCCGACTTCAGACCACTTGTGAAGGTAGTCTCATCATGCGTTCTCCAGCCATTACACTGTTTAAAGGAAATGAGTGACAATTAACGGCTTAAGTTTACTCGAGTTATTACTAGTTTTTTAGGTAAGTTGCTTGATCTTAGAGGTGCGCTATACAATTTAGAATTTAATCTCTCAACATGTCAATTGTCGCGTATTGGTATTCGTTTACAACAATACAATTACGGTCATAAGCAGTAATTATAAACTCTATACAATACCTCTTGACGTAGTAGTAACAGAAGTCGGCCAAGATGAATGTTTGAACCACCTCGGCTAGAAGAGCCACTGCTATATAAAAATGTCCCTGTCCTATTTGGGTTAACAATGATCCACCACTGTCAATAAGCTGCAAATAGTCACACAATATACTGCTGTCAATCGAGAGATCTTAGACAAATTTCAATCCGACATATCATAGGGCTCGCTAGATAGAAAGATGCGCAAACTATGTGGGAGCATCTATATAGAATCAGTAATGATGTATAACCTTCAATCTTTTAGTCTCATAGCTATATTACTCGAATAGAATTTTCACGAGTATGGGCATTTTTTTTGAATCATCTTGGACATAAATCAAGGAAGACTTCAGTATTTCAGGGTTTAGCGAAGTTTGGGACACGTAGGAATACTTAGGCTTGAGTATAAGAATAGAGAATTTGTATTGATATTTGATATGCTTTTGCAAACTCAAAGAAAGGGTCATCCTGATCTGATGACCGACAATATATGGTGGGAAATTCAAATAATTGAGGAAATAACATGATTCATGGGGTTATGATATCACTTGTGCACCCTACTAATATTTCAACATTTGCATTCCTTAGAAACACTGAACAAAAATCAGCTTTGGGTGTGTTAAAGAAAACAACTCAATCAAAGTTTAAGTAAATGGTTGTAGCCTCATGGTATGTTATGTGCTCTATTACACCCCTCACTCGAGAATACTTTGGCTTAGAAGTGTAGATGCAATAAAACCTCTCCTCATAACCGAGGCTTCATTAACCACTTAAAATGAGGGATAAATGAAATTTGAGACTTGAACTGCTAATACCATGTTAAGGAACCAACTGAACAAAAAACTTAAGCTAATGATTATAGACTTGTGGACCCATATATTATATACTACTACACTCTATCAGGATTCATGAATTGTGTGATACATTAACAAAATTGTGCCATGAACAGATGAGCATTAAAGGAAAGGGAAAAAAAACACTTGTAACACTACTAAGATTAAATATTATATGCTTACCAAATTTATCCAATTTGCAAATGCGAAGAATCTTGAAACACCCAATGCAAATACATAATGAGCTGTAACTGGTTCAACCATCTGCAAAATAATCAAAAGATAAAGAAGGGAAACTTTGTTCGATTTAAATTTGAATTCAAAAATTAGACAAACTTAAAATAAGCAAAATGGTGATAAGAAATAAATATTTTTAGCTTATGTGAACTGCAATGCAAATATTGGAATAAAAAACATGGCTCAAATCTATATTGTTCATCAACCAAATCTCAACCCTCATGACTTATTTGTCTTATAATCCTTACATTACAACAGCCCTGTCAAAATGTTCAAACGGGCAGAATTCGATTCAGTTTCAACTTTGAGGCGAGTCATTTTCGGAAACAATTCAAGTTGACCAACTAAATCAGGCAACTCTGTATATTAGCACCCTAACTGACACTGGACACACAATAACAAAAAGAATATTCTGAAACTCTCTACCAGCTGAAATGAGTTTGATAAATGATAATGAAATACTACCTTGGCATTTTGTATGAATTGAAGCTGGGGGAGCACTGAAACGGCTTCAATTGTCATGTAATACACAAATAAAAATCCCAAGATAACGCCAGCCCTGACTCCAGGATGGCCAATTATTGAAATAATAGCGCAAGGAACTAACTGTCAACAGCAAAAACAGTATGTAAGCAAAAAAATTTTTATTATGCTTCGGTCTATACGTGCATAAGTGTTGAGACGCGTAACAAAAAGGACTGAAACACAACTGTGCCAGATGAAAGGCACTTTCTTTTATTGAATATGCAGAAATAGCTTCCCTTCAGCTCCAAAGTTAGACTGATTTGCCAAAGAAAATGCACTTTATCGATACAGAAAGCAGAAAGTAGTATCTTTTCTAATTTATTGTACGAGAAAGATAAAAAGTTGGAACTAAGGTGTGAAGGATTTGAACTTGCAGTTTGAAATGATAGAAAACTAAAATGAATAAAGATATAGAATTTATGTGGACAACCATTGAAACTGATTTTATTAGTCTATGTAGTAGGCCCTAATCATTTGGATTAAGGCTTTGGCATTTGTGGCATTGTTATGTGGTAGCTATACAATTATATGAGAGAATCACTCTGTATATTGGAATGTGCAATGACCATTTATGTCCTAATTGTGGGAATGATACAATCATACAAAAGCCTAAAAACTGATATAAAATAGTAAAGCAAAATTTATTGATGCAGAAAAAGGTGATACAAAAAATGTTGCTGGTAGATCTTTAACAGAAGGACATAGTTTTCACAAGTATGCAGTACATACTGTTAGAGTATATAACATGTCTTGGGGCTTCAACCATCAGCTTAAGCTTTTGGTTGAGTTGGTTCCTTGACATGGTATCGGGCCAACGTGACAAGAGGTCACAGTGTCAAATCTCAACCACCCTGCATCCACGCTTCTAGTCCAATAGACTCTTGTGTGAGGGGCGTATTAAAGTATATAACATATCTTGGGGCCAAAGAAGTGTTCAAAAATTTTAGACATAATATTGAAACAAATATGGAAACGAAGATATACTATGGTAAGCGAACGTATGAATACTTGTTTGTACATCGGAATCTTCCTAAAAGATTTGCCAACTATCCATTGAATTAGGCTGTACTTCATTTTGAGCAAAAATATTTCACTACCAAGAATAAAAAATGCATAAGTTAAATTTTCATACCACATAATACAAAGGCAGGTTGTCATGCTCTTTCACGTAGGTACTCTTTAACTTAGATCGCATCACATAGATCACCCAGAGGGTAGCTCCAAGGGTTAAAGAATCAAGTATGACATGCATATCACGTAAGAGGCCATAAGAACAGAACATTCTTATTAATAAGAATATTGCTGTAAGTTCCTGAGTTTTCAGCGATAGACCTGTGAACACCAAGTAGGATAAGTAAATACAAATTACGAGACGAGCCTGAATGCCTGATGTTAGCTATATGTTTAGTTCACTAAACTGTATAATGAACCACATTGTGTTAAGAGAAATTGGGTGATTACACGAAAAACCAATTGATTTTATACATCTTTATTTTCCGGTACTTTGATAAATTTCTTAAACACAACAAGACCCGCATAAGAGGAGAGAGGTTCAATCCTAAAAATCTTAGGGTGGCATGGCGGCATGGTCCATGTTCAGGTAACTTGTCAAAACCAGACAAGAACAAAATATTTGTCCATTATGACTCTTGAGTCATGCTGCATCTTCCCATTCTGAAATGTAATGGCTATCATTCAACAGCGGGTTTGCAGGAAGACATTTGTTGGATTTGGGCCCAACAGCCTTATTACAAGTCAAGGCATTATTTATCCTATCTAAAAATAAATTAACAAGCAATCATAAATATACTAATTCGGAAACAATTGTGACAAGTGTCACTATTTTAAAACCACTTTGCCAAATATCACTCTAATAGTGTTGAATGTTGTTTTGGAACTCATCTCTTCATCTTCCCTAATGTAATTTAAATTGTCAATATGCAATCTAAATTATCAATGAAGAGTTTTATTTAAAGTGGTTTTATTGACATAGACTCTACAAATTCATATTCATACTAATATTAATAATGTTGTTTTTAGCTTTATAAGAATTATCATGCCTTATCATGCAATGGTGAAAGATTTCATATGAATATTTTGTTGAATTTTGTAAAAGATTCTACATGTTATTAGCCAAAATAATTTATAAAACTAAAAGTAAACCTACAACGTGCATTGCACGGGTATAATCCTAGTAATATTAATTTAGCCACAAACAATTGGAAACGATAAAAGAGTCATTCACTTACACTACAAGTGGCTTAGTAATAAGCATCGTGGAAACCAACGTGTTACACGAGTTTTGGTAGCAATGGACCCATCAATTGTGACACGTTACATTTTTTTTTTGAGATGAACCTGAGAAGTTGTGACACGTTACATAAGTTTATATTACATTTTTAATACTCATTATTAGCTTTAGTTATTTAATTTTAATGTCCTATATGCTTTTCAATAAATTTATTTTAATATTTTTATAATACTTAGTCTTTAAATATTTCCTTCTCATTTGATATATTTTAATACTTAGTCTTTAAATATTTCCTTCTTATTTGATATATTTTTATAATTACAAGTCTATGATTTTTCGATCATTTCGATGTATTAAGTCGTCAAAATAATTTGACCTCTATAATGTAGACTACTTTGGTACTTTAAAGGCAACAATCCCTAAAAAAAATAAACATTGTTGTAATTCGCATAATTAAAATTTTTAAGACTGTAATTTGAATAAATTTAGTTTTAATGTTTGCCGTCGTGACAGTGATTGGGAATGAGAGGGAGAAGTAATTTGGCCTAGCACGTGGAATAAATTGCAATGCGGCGGTAAATTCTCCTAGAAGCTACCACCTCGCACGGCCTACTTCTAAATGGCAAATCGCAATACTAACCGAACAAATATAGCAGCATGAATCAATGGTTTTGAAATTTTGACAGCATAATCAGCTCAAAATCAGAAACATTATTTCTCGTTCATCTAAACTGGATCTAAATCAAGAAATTCTGGAAGAAACTAAACTACTCCGCATTGAACAAAAAAGAAGATTAAATTAAAAGAAATGAGCATAGAAATCGTACCAGAACATGTTTTGTTGATGGTGAGCTTATAAATTAAGAGCAAAAGAGCAGCAAAATGAGCGATTTGACTTGAAACAAAAAAGTAAGTCTGAGTTTTCCACATAAGTCGCAACACAATAAGTATAACAATGGCGGAAACTACACCCATTGTGACTTGTTCTCGCACCGATCGGCTTCGAACCCATCTCGATATCCGTTTCACCGCTGCTGGAGTCGCGTTCTTGTCTCCCATTCTTCAGTACTTGATTGATTGATTATTTGATTTTGTTGTGATTCTGATTGTGATTGTGGAAGACCGGAAGAGAGGTTATGTTAGGGAAAAGATTAGATAATGGAATTATCTGGACAGAGGGACAATTTAATAAATATTGGGAAGCGACGTTCAGGATTATTGCAAATTGCAATCATGTATTTTTGTGGGGTACTTTAAAACAAATAATGCACTTTTTTTTATTTGTCTTTAGAATCTATAAATGATTTTTGAAAAAGATATGAATATTTGGTATTCTTTTGGTTGTCTAATGTTCTTTCAATTTGGGAGAAATTTTATTAATGTTTTTGATACACATTTAAAAGATGAAATATATATTTGTGTGCGATCTCGTTAGATTCGTCTTAATGTATATATTTTTTATTATGTACTTCTTCTGGTTTTGAATAGTGGCTACACTTCTGTTTTTCACGCTGTCCAATTCATGAATTTTAATCTTTAATATCTTTAATTTCATATGATAAAATTACTAAAAAGTTGATGTTATGAATATATGCATTAAGACGAATCAATTCAAATCTCAGTTGACTATGTTATAGATGGAGAAATATGTAGCAAATAAGATCAGATGATAGAACTCTGTAGCAACTAATTAAATTCAGAGAAAGTATACTTTTTTATTACGTGTATTTAGAGATATTGAGATTTGAAATTTGCTTTAAAAATTGTGCAAAATATAAATGAGAAGAATAAAAAAAAACAAAGGGAATAATAAATATAAAGAGAAAGTAAATTGTATTGATAAAACTAAAAAAAAGAAAAGATATGGACGAAATTAAAAAAATATGAGACATTATTTAAAAATAAAAATGATGTAAATAATTCAGACAAACCAAAATAGAAAATAAATTAGCCATTAGGTCTAGAAAAATTATTAAAATAAGGAAAAATTACCTAGAATAATCTCACCTATTGATTAACCATGAATAATCCCAACTTTGAGGGGAATTTTTCTAGAGTAAACTTGATAACCGAATGACTTAAGTTTTTTTTTTTTAAAAGATAAATTAAAATAAAATGTCGAACAAAATGTTAAAAAATGTTCAAAAAAAAATATATGATTTTTTTTAATATTTAGAATTTTTTATGTAAATTTTCAAAATTTTCTCTAATTTAAATTAATTTTCAGTTTACTTTTTTTGTGAATACCTCTCAAAACTATAGCAGGCCAACGGGTTATTCAAGTTTATCCTTGGCAAATACCCCTTAAAATTGGGATTATTCATGGTAAATAATCATCATCATCATCATTATCATCATCGTACCCAGACAACCCAGTATATCCTGCCCCTAGAAAACTATGGCAGGGTTTGGAGAGGGAAGGACAACAACAACTCATACCCATAAAGGAAAGCACGACCAAAGAGTCTTCCGACTCGAGAAAGAATAAGGAAAGAATAAGGATTATTTATGGTTAATCAATAGGTGGAATTATTATAGGAAAATCATAAAAATGTTGAATTTTTCTTGGTAATTTTTTTCCTTAAAATAACTGTGGATTCTAAAAAAAGTTTTTTAATAAAAAAGAATTTGATGGTTGGAAAGGGTTATTATTGAGTGAGTAATTGTCTTTAAAATTAAAGAAAATTGCATGAGATACGTTGAATTTTGGTCCTTTAAAGTTTATTAGTTGAACTTTATTAAATACACTATAGATAGTTCCCGTGCGATGCACGAAATTTTATTAAATTTTCCGACATGAATTACATTAATTTATATAAAGTAATACAACTATTAATAATTCATTTCAAAATCAAATTTAACACTAAAATATGTAAAATTATTTTTTAAAAGTTTAAACGAAAAATAGTTTTGTCATGAAAAATGTAATTGACTTACATAAAAATAGTCACAATCGAATTATAATAGAATTATACATTCAAAAAAAGTAATCAATTGTATAAATAACAAAAAAATCCAAGTAAGAGTATTTTATATTTTAACCATCTCAAAATATTCAATATACTAAATAGTACTCATTTAATAAATAAAATAAAAAAATTAAATAATTGAAAAAAATATTACGGTTTTTCTAATACATTAAATAATAATGAGTAATAAAGTCAAAGATAAAAAAAATAGTCATAAAAGCGATGACATCATCATTGAGTGTTGGAGGGAAAATTTTTATTTAGGTTGTGACACGTAAGCAATTTTATGTAGTAATGATGTCAGCAGAATTTTGTTTTAGTAATAGTTATAGATAGATAGATTTGTTTGAATAAATTTTTGCATACTTGTTTATTCGATATGTTTTTTACCGGTTATCTGATAAACAAGTAAAAGCAACTTGTTTTGTTGATCTATTTAATTTTAATGAAAGAATTTAAAATGTCGATCAACATAAATTTAATAAATATTTAAATTTATATGTTTCTCCCTCCTTGAGTGCTTAATGCATATTTCTCATTGGACAAACAATAATTCTCGCAAAGAAACCAAAACATAACAGGACATAAATTTTCATAACCAAATCTGTCCACTTGAGATTGTATTCAAGCGCATCCTTACCCTTTATGACTAACTGGATACACTCATCACAGTTAGTCTTAGTCTTATTTTATATTAGCCTCCTAATTATATCATGTATACATTATATGCACTCTATTCTATCGTCATTCTTTCGAAATTAATTATATATCTAATTTTATTTAAGACATATTATACGGAATAATTTGATAAAAATCAAACATGTATATTCAATAATTCTTCATACCGTCATCATACCAATTATGGTAATTAATTATACTTAAATTTCATATATCAGATAAGATTTCATCAAAGCTTAAAAATACTACATTTTAGAAAAATTTAGTTTTCTTAAATTTTTGTCCATATTTTTTAAGATTAATGTTGTAACTAGGCCTGTGTAATGGGCTGGATTCTCATTGGGGCCCTTGATCCAGCCCTTAAATTTGGGTTGAAAAAGGGTTGGGGTTTTAAAAGGGTTGGATTTAAAATTTAATTTACAAAAATTAAAAGAAAAGGATTGGGTAAGGGTTTTGGAAAGAGTTCTAAATGGGCCTAGTCCAAACATTTTATTTCCAAACTTTTATTCACTGCTTCTGGATATCACTATGGATTTAGATGACCTTGCTTAACTATGGATTGATTTTTAGGCTTGTAATTATTATTTCCCTACTTTTCCAAAAACATTTAGGAAATAAAATAAGGAAGTTAATTTTTATTCAAAAAAAATAAAAATAATTAAGTTAATTTTAAGTTTTTAATTAAAATAAGTAATTAAAATTAAAAACTTTTAGACTTTTAATTATTAAAAAGTTAGGAAGTTTAATAGTTAAAAGTCTAAAAATCAGCAAGTCGACCTAGTTAGCCCAATATAAACATAATTTTCTCATCAATCTGTTTTACAGAAGCACCCTAGTAATATTATACTACTAACCATGAACTTGATGACCTGCAACAACACAACTCATCTAAGAAAAAAAAAGAAAAGCATAATCTTGATAATACAATACCATTCAACTTTCGTTGCCATAGTCTATAACATTAGAACAATACAAGATGCATCGTTTCGAATTATCATCAGTGTACGTTTCTCAAAATAATATTTTAAAATAAAATGGGTCGGGCCGGGCCTGATGGGCCCGGCCCGTTTAAACCTGGTTTTAATTTTGTAAGGCCCGACCCGACCCTTATCCAACCCGTTGCACAGATCTAGTTGTAACTATAAGGTGCGAGTACGAGGTAGAGTGGGTGAGTAGGACGAAGGCAAAGCATGCGGATATGTGGAAGGTAAGACTAGGGGTGAAATGGTCCGGATTGGTCTGGTTTGACACTAAAATCAGACCAAATCAAAAATTTCGGTCTGGAAATTTTCCAGACTGGACCGGACCAAATTGTTTTAGAACGGTCCGGTCTAGTCTGGACTACGGTTTTTATTTTTTATTTTACTCCAAATTAATACATGTATTGATGCAAATATTTCACACCTACGATTAATAAATATAATAATTTATAATTAGTTGATAACATCAACATCATTCAAGTATATATTGCTATATAAAAATAACTACATCGTAAAATATCTAGGTAGCAACTTAATTTTTTAAATACAAAATTATGATTTTCGACCATATTACGGTTTGCGGTCCGGTCTGAAAAATAAAAAAATCGAGACCAGACCATAAACCGTAATTTAATTTGAAAAAACCAGACCAGACCAATTAAACTGTAGACCAAACCAAATACTAAAATTCCAATTTAATTTACGGTTTAGACCAAACTTTATTCGGCCCTAGGTAAGACCACCTACCACAAGCCAAGACGGACAAGACTTGGTATGATCATATCTATATTCACTCAGTACCTACTAAATCATACAAAATACCTATTTTAACTTGGACAATTGCAACACAGCCTTATTAATATATTATCTGCAGATACTTGTATGAGATCGTTTCATTGTGAGATGGACCTATATAGATAGTCCGTTAGTAAAAAAAATATGATGAAATTTAAATTCAGATCACTTAATTAAACAGTAAGTAGTTTCTTTTAAAAAAATAATTTAGATTGACCTAATTAAAGTCATCTCATTGTGAGACCACATAAATAAAGAATTAGTGTTTTATCTGCTTGTAATCTCTACAATTATTACTTGGTCTTCAATATATTTATTATCTCAAAACTAGTTACTCAGATTCTCCATTATCTCAAAGCTTGTAAACTAGTTTTAGTAGATTTGAGTAGAAGTACTTTCTCCGTTTTGTAATACTTGCTACTGTGTGTTATATGTTATGTGGGAAAATGTCACTAAGAAGTAGTATTTTGTTGCTAACTAAGAGAGTAGAGATATTATTATCAAAAAGGATGTCTTTATTGTATTATGAATTCTGACTTAAAAAATTGTTTTGAGTATTTGACGTAGTTTATCCAATGAGCAAGAAACACGTGTCAACATTTTGACATGAATTTTATCCACAATCATTTGACGTAGCAGATCCAATAGGTAACCAACATGTGGCACATTTATTTCAATCTATATGAATGCAAGTATGCAACTACTCTCATTGTAGAGAACAAAAAAACCCCACATTTGGGACCGTTGCAACAACGTCACTTATTTTCTCATTCTATACTTCCTCTATCTCATTATGTTTATTATATATATTTGAACTTTTATACAATTTAATGTATTATTTGATCATTTATATATTGTATGAAAGTATGTAATTAAACGAGTTAATAAGATACTACTTGACTATATTTTTTCTTACACATTAATCGTAATATACAAAATAAGCTTGAATAATGAATAGTGACGAAATCATTATGTAGCGAGTATTTCAGAATGGAAGAAGTACCTTATATTTTATTTTAAAGTTTTTTAATTCAAAGAGAAAACAAACTTTTTATAAAAAATTAAAACCAAATAAATTTAACGAAAATGATATATATTAAGAAAGAATCTTATATTTTATTTATATAATTAAATATTATTCTTACTTTGCAAATATAAGAATTTAACTAATTAATTAGTTTATCATTTATTCTAATTTCTTGGGAAATAAAAAGTTCTTTTTGCTAATTTTTTCCATTTTAGGAAGATTTTTTGGATCATAATAATCTCATTTGCCAAGCACAATTCACCAAAAGCCATAACATATTTATATTTTTTACCCTAAAAGTTATTTGTTTCTTTCAAATTAATATACCTTCTCTCATTATAATTATAACTTCACCCTCTTTTTACTAAGCTCATTTACTTCTTTTTATAATTTCAAACAATTCTATTTATGATTTCAAGCAACAATAATCACTATATAAATAAAATCTTATTTCTATAATTACTCTCTTTTGTTCTCCCCCATATTTAAATGGGATGAACATGAAAGAACATACAGACTATAATAGAAATAAACCACAATTGAATTCTATGCACAACCGCACAACTCATTATTTCAAGTAGAAAATTTAGTGCCGAGGAGAGCATATCGACACTAAATTTTTATTGGGCTTATAAACAAGACCCACAAGAATAAAAAGTTTACTGCACACAAACCAAATGAGGTTTCATCCTAAAACAATTGATATAAGAGGGGGTTACACATCAAACTTATATATTAGTTAACATTTCGATATACGATCACATCATATCTAAATTATTTTCTAATAATAAAATGTCAAGTATTCCTACAATCGTATTCATTAGATAACAAAAGAGTAATTAGAGAAAGATGCAAATAAAACAAAAGGAAAGAGTTGAAATAAATTTGATTTGTTTATTTCAATACTTCTTTTGAGTTTTATCTTTACATAGATGCTCTTGGAGTGCTAATTCTTCATATGACCCTTTGATTCTCTCAACATCAATATTAGTACAAAAATTACTAAGATATTACATATTTAGTGAATAATCATGAGATTATGAAAAACATACACATTAAACATCTCCGTTTATTGTTGAAGCTTTTATTAAGTTTCCCTACCTCATACAAGCTGTGAAGGTAGACTCATCATCCGTTGTCCTTCAATTACACTGTTGAGTCCAATTTCCAATCAAACTTTTGTATGTAACAAGAATATATTGAAAAAATGTTCTACTATACTCAAGCTCAAGGATGGTCTTGATCGAGTCATTGATTGACTTGGTATCAGAGCTAATGTGAACTTTGTTAATTTATCATGGGTTTTAACCATTAATTTTCGCTTTTTATTATATAATTCATTGACTTGGTATCAGAGCTAACGTGACATAAGGTTACGGGTTTAAATGGGTTTGAATCTCATCCATTCTTGTTTAAAGTGGAACATTTAGAGCCGTACTTAAGGACGACATTAGGTGCATCCACACTTCTACTTCAAGCCCAAAGAGTTATCGTGTGAAGGGAGGTGTTAGAATATATAAATACTTTAAAGCTCACCATCAACTTAAGCTTTTGGTTGAGTTAATTCTTTGACAAACAAATGTAATAAAATGAAGTATACTATTTTCGAATCTCTATCCTATATTGATTTTCACAAACTTTTAAATGAGACAGTCTCATAGTAAGACTATTTCCATCTGGTTGGTTTATGTAAATCAAGTCTATTTGTTAAATAAGTTAATTATATGGGCTCATCTCATAGTGAGACGATCTAAATACGAGCAGATTGATTTTGAAGGTCATTCTAGAGGTATTCAAGTATATAAGCAGGAATTGATAGACCTACCTCTTGATGTAATAGTAGCAAAAATCAGCCAAGATGAAGGTTTGAACTGCCTCACATAGAAGAGCTACTGCTATATAGAGAAACCCATTACCTATTTCCGTAAGGAATACTCCTTTGGTGTCAATAATCTGTACGTCATGCACATATACATCAGTAAGTTCAGTCACAACATAACTGCTTGATTTGTGGCATTTGAGACAGTATAAGTAAAAGCTGTAGTCTGACCAGGATTATCCAATTTGCACATGACAGAAATCTTGCCACACCCAAGGCAAATACATAGTGAGCAGTAAATGGTTCCACCATCTGCAATACATGTACATAAAAAATGAAGTAAATGATGTGCCTTTAATTTGGGTGGTCAATCAGATTAGTGGTTGAAGGCTTTTGTTAAATTAGACTGGATTTATTGTGAATGTCAGCATATTATTGGGAAATACAAGTTAGGTGCACACATTTTATAAGACAAGGAGATACCATCCCAGAATCATTTGGCAACGGAACTGAGGAAGGCTTCAATGACTTATAAAGTGTGCACACTAGTTTTAATATAATTCATCGATGTGAGATAAACCATCCTAACACCTCTCATATGCCAAAACCGGTCAAGTTCATAGTGGGAGTAATCAATTATGATGAGAATATCATTTTTTTCAAAACTGTCATATTAATTTTTGATCGAACCATTGGCTCAAATACATTGTTAATGTTGGGAACAAACAAGGTGCCACCGCCAACATTCTATAAGCAAATGAGGATACCGTCCCAAAGTGTGCACATCATCTTTAATCTATCAATTTGGGAAAGTATGGAATATGAACAATCGATGATTGAGAGAAGATAAACCTTTCATCAACATCTAAGTATGCAAGCAATACATAGTAGCAAGTAACTGTGTTTACAATAACATTTCATTATTCCAATGTGCTCATGTAACAATAACGGCATGTTTGATAGGTGGTAATAAATTGTAGTAATGGGAATGAAAAATTAGTGTAATTTTGGTTGAAAAAACTCTTAGTTATCTTGATGGTCATGCTTATCCAACGACAATCATCTCATTTTCTTCATAAAATTCATTCCTATGTATTACCATTAGGAAATGTGGTATTAAGTAATAATAATGTGGTATTAAGTGGTAATAAAAATTTGTAAACAAAAAACTTTTTGTGATCAAAGTTTCATTACCATGGGAATGACATGAAACTTTTGAATAAATTTTACATTATAAATCATTCTCATTACTACTATTTAATACCCTTAATCAAACAGGCCGTAAGTGTATGATAAGTTAGGTCCTCTCACCTTGGCATTTTGTATTAAACGTAGCTGAGGGAGCACCGAAACAGCTTCAATAGTGGAAGAATAGACATACAGGAATTTGAATATAAAGTTAAACCGCCCTGGAATGCCTATCAGCGCAACCAATAAAGCAGGCAACAACTGCAACCAATAATAATGTATGCTTATACACACCATCCAGGCATTCGAGGGTCCTTATATTAGACCAAAACTAAAGCTGATCCGATGAGTCTTTTTGGTTTGATCAGTTGAAAATATTAACCGATAAAAAAATTAATAAGAAGATATAAAAAGTAGACTAGAAGTCAAACCAATTAAAAAACCATTGGCGTGTTTGACAATTAGATGTTAAATTTTTCAGCTGGCTTGTTTAATCAACTGAAAATGCTGACTGTTTTTGTTGGATTTAAGCTAGTTGTTTATAAAAATGTTTTGTAAATTTAAGTATCAGTTGTTGGCTATTTATTTACCACATACTTTTTTTGGTCGATTAACCAACCAACAAACCAAAAGTCAAAAGTCAATTAAAAAAAACCAATGTAAAAGCCAATATCTAAACACCCTATTAGAAATAGCCTTTTAATTTGATTTTGACTTTAAAACCAAGTTCTTAACTGATTTTGACTTTAAAAGTTATTTACCAAAAGTTTTTTTTATCCGACAGATCAAAAAGCTAAAAACTAAAAATTCACCAAAAAAAAAAGCAATAAAAAAGTAATTGTCAAACACCCGACATGTAATCTACATAAATAATGAATAGTAATAGTGGATTCATACCACATAATACAAAGGCATATTGTCAAGATCTTTGAGGTAAGTCTGCTTCAAGTTAAAACGTATCATATAAATAACCCAGAGAGTAGATAGCAGTGTAATTGAATCAAGAAAAATGAAAATGTCAGGCATATGTGCAAAATGGCACATTATTCTCAGTGTTATGAATATGGCTGTAAGCTCCTGAGTCTTTAAAGATAAACCTGTTAACATCAACAAACATACAGATCACTATATCTAGACCTAAGAAGAGAGCATATTAATAAATCACCATTAAAACACAAAAAAATATTAATAAAATAAACAAACCCAAAAAAGATAAATTACAATAACAATACTCTCATCCTATCAAATCCTACCACATAAGGGTGATTTGTAAACTTTACAAATAACCGTTATTTACTAAAACCTTCTCTGTAAAAAAACACGTACCATTTTTTAGGGTCTATATTATCCCTGATTTTTTCCTTTTTCCTTGGTCTATTTAAAATAAAATGTACTAATTTCGTAATTTTTGTGGAAAACCCCGAGTAAAACAATATGCAGGAAGTATGTCAAAACTGAACAATTTGATTTAATTTTTACACATGGGTAAATTTTAAATTTAATGATGTATCATTTTTAATTTTAATTAATAGATCAATTTTATTAAGTTCGTAGTTAATTTGTTTCAAAATACTTATCATTAATTTTATTTTATATAATATATGGTTAATGTGCTAAGAGTAGGACACAAATCAATGATTTATTCCGAGGGAGGGTGTTTCACGTGGATATGATATACTTTTTCTGTCGATTTTACTTGCAATACTTACCGTTTTTTAAGTTTCATATTACTTGCAACATTACTTTTTTTGGAAAAAATAATCTACTTATTTTATCCTTACTTTATTTCTACCCCACTATCACCATCAATCATACATCATCCAATTAATTATTTAATATACCCACAAGTCACAACCAATATCTACTTATAATAATTTTTTTTATTTCTACCCCACCTATCACCATTAATCATACATCATCCATACTTTTACCATACTGATTTAACGGCTCATAAAAACTGTGTCAAACCTAATGATGGAACTAAAACGAAAAATAAAAAAAAGCATTATCATTATATCAATATCAGTAACGCTTCAAATAAACGAGTGAACACTACACAATAAAAAGTTACAAACCCCGTCACACATCACAATAATATGACACGTACCCACTCTGTTTTATTAGAGTAGTTATCATTTACTTCTACTATTTATGTTTATTTAACATATTATATTAAATCATTGAAAAATATAATTAAAGGAGATTTTGCTCATATTATTTATTTGCATATTTTTTATAACATTATTTATTTATTTATTGACTAAAATACTCTATCTAAATCATTTTAGATGTCTCATTTGGATTTTTACGGTCATTAAGGGTACATTTTAGATGTCTCATTTGGATTTTTACGGTCATTAAGGGTAGTGTGAGATCCATAAAAAAAGTGATAGTTGGATATTTTAATTGATTTTACACTAGTTATCCCATTATTGATTTTACACAAGGAAAATGCCCCTTAAAGTTAAGATTATTTATGGTTAATCAATAGGTGTGATTATTGTAGGAAAATCATATATATGTTAAAATTATTTTAGCGGAGAAAATGAATGAAGAGGAGAGGAAATACCAGAACAAGTTTTAGTAATGGAAAGTTTATAAAGTAAGACGAGGATTCCAGCAGCATGAGCAAGTTCAGCAAAAATGTAAGTATAAGCTTGATTTTTGACCAAAAGCTTGAGCAAAACGACAAGTAAAAGAGCAAAAACGACAGCCATGCTTACTAGCTGTCTTACAGATCGGCTTCGAACCCATCTCGTTATCTTCTTTAATGGCGCCGGAGTTGCTCTTTTGTCTCCCATTATATATTTCTTGTTTTTGTTTTTGAGCTTTGCTAATCAACAGGAACAAAAGGAGTGAGAGTGAAGTGAGGATGGAAATGAAATAAGCGGTTGTGAATATTTAAGTACAACTTTTAGTGAACAAGTGTGTTCCACGTTCTTAGAAATAGTTTATCGAGTAATTTTAACTTATTTTGATATAAATGAAAAAGTGGTCAAACCGGCAATGAAATAAGTTGTTTTTGAACAAGATGTGCAAAACAATGCCTTTAAAATCAGCCGGTCAAATCAGTTAATAAATTAGTTAGTCTAATCAACTATTATAATCAGAGCCAAAAGACTCACTGACCGCACTCTCCTATATGGGTATGAGCTGTCATCTATCTTCCCTCCCCACTTTCCAGACCCTGACCATAGTTTGCCTGTTAGCGAGATACACTGAATATAATGATGATGAATCAACTATTATAATCAGCTATAAGATGTTGCCGAATACTTTGTTTGATATAACCATTAATAGCATAAACTAGATTTACAGCTATTTTAGTGACTTTGAAGATATTATCTTTTGGTGACATATTTTAAAATAAAATAAAGAATCTACATTCTTATAATTTATAATTTGTATTATTAGTTGGGTAGTTTATTTTATTATGATTATGATGAGGTGCATCTAGTGATTGTTCTACACTTCTACTCCACATTATTTATTGTGTTGTTTAACCCATTGTATTCTTTTAAATGGGTCTTATAGTGAGACTTGAGATAGCCTTATCATTAATATGAGTTGGTGGTGCGTATTAATTGGGTGATTATTTAGGCTATGGTCTTATGGGCCATTTTGGAGTTGGATATTTTAAGTTGCGATCCAAGTTGGTTTTGAGTTTGGGTATTGATAAGAATTGTTGTTGATATTTATATATTTGAAATAAGCTTTAACATCACTTAAGGCCCGTTTGGTTAGTGGTACTAAATGACGGTAATGAAAATGATTTATAGTATAAAATTTCATCAAAAGTTTCATATTATTCCCGTGGTAATGAAACTTTGATAACAAAAAAGTTTTTTTGTTTACAAATTTCCATTACCACCTAATACCATATTTCCAAATGGTAATTCATTAGAATGAATTTTATGAAGAAAATGAGATGATTGAAGTTGGACTTAGACAAGCATGACCATCAAGGCAACTAAGGAATTTTCAACCAAAATTACACTTGTTTTTCATTCCCATTACCACCTACCAAATAGGCAGTTAGTGAATACTAAAAATTAGGTTGGTATTTATATATTTATCTCATACTACAGTTGAAGTTGGTGGTTGTAATTAGCATAAGATTCAAATTATAATAACAAAGATAAAATCAACTTACTTGATCTAAATAAGGAACTCAAATCCCGACCAAACGCCTAAATTTACACATCTAAACATAACTACCATCTAAACATAACTACCATCTTGAGCAAGTCCCAAAGACTCAAATTACAGCCAATTGAAAGGTGAAACAGTACAAATCAGGGTTAAGTTTACAAAATCAATAGACAATCAAGTTTTACGCAAGCTAAAGGTTTGACAAAATACATTGTTCCAAAAATCCGAATTATAGTATTACTCATAGTGTACTCAAGCTTGTGCAAGCAACTTGCAGGGCCGGTCCTAAGGGTGGGCAAGAGGGATTGTCGCTCAGGGCTCCTTGTCAAAAAGCAAAATTAATGGTGGTAGAAGGTCCATAAATGTTATAAATTGCAAAAGAAAAAGGCCATAATATGTTATTTCGTCTAGGGTCTCTATATATCAAGGGTCGGCCCTGCCAACTTGGTCTGAAATCTTGACATCTTAGACCGGTGAAGATATACTCTCAATTAGCTTCCAATTCATGCAACTGTAACAGTTACAAAGTAAAATTTTTTAACAAAACAGAAGGATCAGAAATCTCATAAGTTGTACGACATTAACGGTTCGTCTGATTGTAAATACTAAATAATAGTTGTAAAATGATTTTTTTTGAGTTAATTTTCGTGAGATGTAATATGTCATTTTCATGGTGATGCAAGTTTTATTTACAATTAAGTATTGATAAATTTCTCGTGAGAGCTGATTGCACACAAGTTTGATGAGCTTTCATCTTAAAATCAATTGGTAATAGGAGTAATACATCAAGTTTATATGTTAGTCAAATTCTCTAATTTTTCGATGTAGGATTACCACCATTTAACTGAATTTTGTAAAAAAGAAATGATTACTAAAGTTAGTGTTGTTTCTGACATTTTGAAAGCCATAAGCAAAATAATAGATATAGATCTATAGAAGAACGATAGTGATCTTTAATAAGTACTTGAAAAATAATAGAGACAAATCTCTTTATATTGAAATAAGTTAGGAGTATTTTTTCAAGATTCATTTCCTTCCTCCTCTCTCAAACATGGCTTCTTCCTAAACATATCTACGGTAGCTCACGGATTACACTAAAACTAGGCCCCCTATGTATGATGGGTATTGGACCGCGACACTCCTTGACTATCCCAGGAACGACCCTAAGTAGAGTAAGAAGGTGTTCTCTTCAACTTATTTTTTTGACTTATAACTTATTCTTATTGAAATCAGATCAGATCGACTGATCGAACTATTGCACCGGATCGAGAAGATTCGATCGACTCGACTAGATCGGACGTGCACAGATCAAATCGGATCGATCGACGGATCGGACAAATCAGACCATTATAATAATAATAATTATTATTATTACTACTATTGATTATTATTATTATTATTATTATTATTATTATTATTATTATTATTATTATTATCATCATTATTATCATTATTGTTATTATTATTAATAATAATAATAATATTATATTATTATTATTATTATTATATTATTATTATTATTATTATTATTATTATTATTATTATTATTATTACTCATATTATTATTATTATCATTACTATTATTATTATTATTACTATTTATATTATTATTATTATTATTATTATTATTATTATTATTATTTTGGCAAATAAAAGACTTTTTCATTCACCGAGGCCCACCTTCTAGGAAGGGTTTCTCTGGCCCACTCTTCATGTGCATACGGGCAAAAACCGAGACCAAAACAAGCCGACAAACGAAGTCAGCGAAAGCTATACAAAGCAACAAATAAATACATCAAATAGTACCACTACCAGATTGCTGTAAACCAGCTCAATACAGTAGCAACAGCTGCAGCTTCACACTTGTCTTCACTTGGGATTACAGAGATCAGCAGCACACTTGTATCTTCATTCAAAAGCATTCAGCAACTGAGTTAGCAACCAGCAACACTTCTACTTCTAGAACAAAGCAACTAAGCCAACTTCAGCAAATGTAGCAACAGGCTGCACAGTGACACCAATGTTGTACATCAACAGCTTCCAAGCAATGCGGCAGCACAGTGGGATCCAAGCAGCAATGCAATAGCAACCAGCAGCCAGCAGCAGATCAGAACAGCCCACAGGAAGCAGAATCTAATCAACAAGCAGTATCAATAAAGTACGAACAGCAATCAGGACAGCCAGCATGTGTAGTTAGTATCAGTAGCAATGCGTGACATCATCAATCCTTAACAGCAACCAGCAGCATCAGTTAGTACATTTGTGCAACACACAGCAGCAAAATAAAAGAAGCTGCTATTTCATTGTATCACCAGCCAGCAGCATCAGGATAGTAGGCAGTAGCTTCTGCATCCTCAATTGTATCACCAGTAGCATTCAAGAAGAACACAGAGCGTACTGACAAGCGTCCATCATTTATACACAACAGCCCCAAACCAAAGGAACCCACAGAACCATGAAGGGACAGCAGTATAGATAGTAGCATCAAACCAGTAGCCCCAACATGAAGAACAGCATAGACTATCATTCTCATTGGAAATCAGCAGTATCCATAAACAGCACATAAGAGCAGCCAACATTCACATCAATCAGCATTAATTCATCAACCACATATGGGCATAGATTAGTCAGCTACTACACGTCAGTACAGCGTTTCCAGCAGATGGACAAGGGCAAATCACTAAAATTGCATAGCAGCACCACATATCATCAAGACCAAGTGTACACATAGCAGTTTCAACTATCAACAACACAAGTGATTCAGCATATCATACACAACAAATGCATATCAACCAGCAGGACAATTATACCAACTCAGTTATTCAGAAGTATTGGGTAGCAAGAGTGCACCAAATTATCTTCTTTTCATAAGTTCGACGTGCAAACCATGACATCTATGGAATATCTCCTCCTGAATCACATCAACAATGTATCGGGGGGTTCGAACAAAGTTTTCCCAAATAGCCTCGTTCCTACAAGTCCAGATATGATAAATTAGAGAAGCATATACTGCAGACATCACTTGTTGTTTTAACCGGGAGAGACCACGTTTCCGAAGGTCCATCCTCAGAAACGGCCTTAAAGTGATTCCTATCCACGCCCTGATTTCTGCCACGCACTTGAGACTGAAAGGGCATTCGAAGAACAGATGAGTATGCGTTTCAGAGTGTATACCACATAAAGGACAAAGATCATCATTTACCATTCCAATTTGTTTCAATTTGTCCCTAGTTTTAAGGCCGTTGGTTGCAGCAAGCCAGCTGATAAATTTAGCTTTAGGTATGGAGATCGTATTCCAAACAAGAGTTCTCCATGGTACCGTAGGACTAATCCCCAGACAAGCTTCATACACCTCCTTGATGGAATATTCACGTGCGCATATCCATGGTTTCAGGATAGAGGTTATATGACAGAGTTTCTTGACAGTCCAGCTTGCGGTAGTCGGGGCGTTAAAGATATCCCATCTCGCACCTTTGGTATATACTCCATGAACCCATTTTACCTATAATGTTTCCCGCATCATCTGGATGTGCCATGCGATTTTGCCAACTGCGGCCTGATTCCATAGATGTATATTACGCAAACCTAGGCCACCAACCTTCTTCGGAGTACAAACATCCTTCCATTTAATATTACCAGGTTTAGGAGAACGAGCAACCCCAAACCATAGAAAGGAGCGACAGATGGAGTTCACAATATTGATTACTCTCTTCGGAAGAATAAAAATCTGGCACCAGTAAGAAGTAATCCCCATCAACACCGAGTTAATGAACTGTAATCTTGCGGCATAAGACATATGTGTGTTCTGCCACATACTTATGCGCTTAGTCATCTTATCCGCCAATTGTTTACATTCTGCAATGCTAAGGCGTTTAGAGGAAAGTGGAACTCCTAGATATCTGAATGGAAGGGTGCCAAGAGAAAACTGAGAGGTGTCTCGAATCTCTTCTTGGAGTTGCTGATCTATCCCTGCCAAATAGATAGCAGATTTGTCAGAGTTAGCATGTAGCCCTGAAGTTTTGGAAAACCCTTTTATACAATCACAAAGAGTGCGAACTGACGAGAGGTCTCCTTTGCAAAATATCATCAAATCATCCGCAAAGCAAAGGTGAGTTAGGTTAATGGATTTACATCGAGGATGAAACCCAAACGTACCCACAATATTCCTCAAACTTCTAGATGGATACTCCATCCCAATAACAAATAACAGAGGGGAAAGGGGATCCCCTTGCCTCAACCCTCGTTTAGCTGCGAAAGTGTTAGTGGGAGCACCATTAATAATTAACACGTAATTCGTGGAAGTGATGCAGGCCATAACAATCTTGATGAATTTGTGTGGAAAATTAAGGGCCACTAACATCTCTTTCAGGAACCGCCAGTTCATCGTATCATAAGCTTTACACAGATCAATTTTCATAAGACAGCTAGGAGCACAACCTTTTCGAGAGTAATGCTTTACTATATCTTGACATAGTAAAATGTTGTGCATAATACTACGACCGGCCACAAACGCTCCTTGTGCTTGATCGATCAATTCATTCAACACTAGCTTAAGCCGAGAACAAATAAGCTTTGAAATACACTTATACAACACATGACAACAAGAAATCGGTCGGAAATCACCTGGGGATTTCGGGCTACGCACCTTTGGGATCAACGTAATTGCCGTGATGTTCCAACTTCTGAGCATTTTGCCATTCTCAAAAAACTGGTTGACCGCCTTGATAATATCATCCCCCACAACCGACCAGGCAACCTTATAAAACTTACTATTAAATCCATCAATCCCTGGAGCCTTGTCATCGGGAATACTCCATAAAGCTTGTTTGATTTCTTCTGGAGAGAATTGAAGATCGAGTAACTGGTGATGATGAGGGGAGAGAAGGGGACCCTGATACACCGTGTTCATTATTATTATTATTATTATTATTATTATTATTATTATTATTATTATTATTATTTTATTTTTTAATTAATTAATTAAATAATATTAGTATTTATTAATTAAATTCTTAATTAGATATTAATAGTAGTAGTAGTAGTAGTAGTAATAATAATAATAATAATAATAATAATAATAATAATAATAATAATAATAATAATAATAATAATAATAATAATTTTATGAAACCAAATCGATCGATCGATCGTAATCGACTCAAATCACCGGATCGAAAGATTCGATCGATTAGGATCGAATCGCAGATCGATCAAATCGACTTAATAAATTCAGATCAAATCCAATCAGATCAGACGAAAAGAAAGACAAGTATGATCAATATACCTCAAATAGTTCAATAATAAAAACTTTTAGCATCATAAACCTTTTGTATAAATACGTCTCACTGTGCTACACTATCTCATATAATTGAAGTAGCTACGTATAGAAAGGTGTCTTTCTGTTTTTGCTTATAGATAGATTCTTAGTCTAACCCTAATTATTTTTTTATTTATATAGTCAAAGTAAAAGTAATGTATCTGATTGACTGATTCTGTAACTCTGTTGCCTGTTAGCAAGAACATTTTTAGACCATTTTGCTTGCTTCGCATACTAGTATTGCAATTCTAATGGAGGCTGTAGGAACAATCTCGTCATCGGCTTCTAGGGTTTTAACAAACAATCACATCTTTTCTTTCTCTTCCAACAAAACTTCATTGAAGTCCAACCTTTTTACTGCAAAGGGTTTATCATTCCCTTCTCTTCAATCCTCTTCTCCTACCCCTACTCTCAGAAACCCCTCCTCTTGTTCAGCCGCCGTCAGTACCAAAAACAGTACGAATTCTACCTCTAAGGTAATGCATTTTCCCCAGAAATTATTAAATTTCCTTTGTTTATTGCATTTCTCTAATACCCTTTTTTTGTTTTTGAGTTATTGTCTCGGACTTGAAAGTTCCAGAATTTTTTTGGGTTAATTAATGAATTTCATTGCTTGTAATATTTCTCAAATACCCTCTTTATCTTTTGGGTAATTCTTGTGGATTTGGAAGTTTTTGAATGATTTTGGGTTCTAATTCTTTTTATCAATTTATTTTTTTGTTAATTTTTTTTCAATAGAATGGTTGGAATTGAATGGCAGGTGAAGGGGTTACATGAGATTGATTGTAGTGTGTTTGAGCTTTCAAGTTTAACAGCTTTATCTCCCTTGGATGGAAGATACTGGAATAAAGTTAAGGACTTGGCTCCTTGTATGAGTGAATATGGTTTGATTCGATACCGTGTTCTTGTTGAGGTTAGTCTGCTCAATTTGTGATCATTCCTACTGTTTTACAATGTATTTTCTGCCATTTGGTTTATTATGTTATTTAAAACTGTAATGGAAATTTGAATTGTTTTATCTTTTAAGGAGAGGGGTATTCAAGTTTTCGTTATCATAGTATTTTGCTATTTTGGGCATCTATATTTTTCGCTTTTGTGAAATGTACTACCCCTAATAGGTTATAAAGGTTATAGCTTTTCTAGTTAGATTGAATGTAGAGAATCATGGGTTGGCGTAGTGGCTTTTCGTTGAACCGTTGTGACGAGGGTACAATTCTCACCACCATGAAGGATTTATATTTCCTGCCCCTTGCCTGTAGTAGATTCTCCGGCCTTACCCTGATTTTAAAGAAGTTAGATTGAATGTGTATTGCCCAGTTGTTCTTTTTTTCCTTTCTATTTCATTGTCGGTTTTGATTGTTATTGTCATTTCTTCTTGGTTAGAAAAAGATTAAAATTTACTATTGTATTGCAGATTGAATGGTTGTTGATGTTGTCTCAAATTCCTGAGATCATTGAAGTACCCAGCTTTAGTGTCGAAACAAAGCAGCATATGCGTAGTTTAATTGATGAATTTGGCATAGCAGACGCTTTGGAAGTGAAGAATATTGAAAAAGTGACAAACCATGATGTAAAAGCTGTTGAGTATTTTTTGAAGCAGAAGTGTCAGTCCAATCCAGAGATTTGTAAGGTTGAGTACTTGATATCAAATCCTTTTGACATAATGATAATGTGGCGGATTCCTTGGGATTGCTTGATAATTTGTCTTTTTGACAGCCTTGGTTATTTTTTGTAGGTTTTGGAGTTTTTTCATTTTTCTTGCACGTCTGAGGATATCAATAATCTTGCGCATGCATTAATGCTCAAAGAAGCATTGGACAATGTCCTATTTCCTGTCATGGATGAAGTTATAGGAGCATTATGTAAAATGGCTAAGGAATATGCACATATTCCCATGCTTTCCCGCACTCATGGACAGGTTTTTACTTGACATGCCTTTGAATCAAGTTTACTTTCATTTTGTCTTTATTATCCGCTGTAGCTTATGAACCAAAGATTGTGGTATTGGAAGCAATTCTGAACCGATACAAGTTTATCAATATTGTCCTAAGTTGATTATGTTATTCTGAACCAACAACAATGAACATTGTAATATAGTGGCAAAGAAAATAGGTTAAACACAGTACTTATTTCATTTCATAACAACCAAGTCACTTATCACCACCTACAAGCATCACTAGGTTGTGTACATTGTGTCATTGAGTTAATTTCAGGATTACCTGTTTCATCCAATAATCTTCTCTTACCTCATGAAATATATTGTTAAAAGGAAGATCTGTTGATATTCTAATAATTGGAAGTGTGTACTGTACTACTGTGTACCTTGGTGCGAAATTTCAAATGATATGACTCAATCAATTGTGGCTGTTCTAATATCTGCAATGAAAACAAACATTGCTCGGAGTCGAATATACCCTGCTGTAAAAATAACGACATAATTAGATTGATAGGAATTTTGGTAAAGTGGAAACATGCAGACATAGTGCAAATATTATCCGCATCACCACACGGTAAAGTTTTTGAGATTACTACGATCACGAAAAGTTGATAACTGTGAACCATCCACATTAACTACTTAAGTGGTTGAGGGACCATTACCTTTTGTTCTATAAATGTTGAGTTATAAGTGTTAGTCTCAACTATGAAAATGCTGTACTTGATGGTTCCCCATATCCTTGAACTCTTATATGATTCGAAGTGATTGGAAAGAGCTTTGTCTATCAATGAAATTACATGTTACTTATCTTGAAGTCTTAAGAACAGTGGATTGAAAAGTAGAATTACTTAAAACATGATTGAAAGAAGAATCATCATTACTTATACAGTTATTACCCAATACAAAGACACAAGAGTAATAGCTGCTCTCTGCGTACATAGAATGGAAACATTGCTTTCAGGATAATATAGATTATGATTTGTAACAGTATAAGATCACCAACAACATTTTTACTTGGAAAATAAATTCCTCATCATTTCTTAATTGATTTGTTTTAATAACAAGCATAAGGATGTTCTGCAATATATTGACTGGAGTTGCACATTTTAATTCATATTAATTATGTTTATGTAGCCTGCTTCACCCACGACCTTGGGAAAGGAGATGTCAATATTTGCCGTCAGATTGAGCAGAGAAAGGCAAAAACTTTCTCAGATTGAATTGTTGGGGAAGTTTGGTGGTGCTGTTGGGAACTACAATGCTCATATTGTTGCATATCCTGAGATCAATTGGCCAAAGATTGCAGAAGAATTTGTGCTGTCTCTAGGTTTAACTTTCAACCCGTACGTGACTCAAGTATGTTGGCAATGTCCTATTTGGAGTTTATAACTTAACACTGCGATCTTTTTGTTAAATGTTTTTTTTGCTTGTTTGTTTCTTTTGTTATCTTCGTTTTCATTTTGCTACTGAACGGAAATAGTTTTTGTTTTATGTTTTGGCAACAATGCTTTTGGTTGTACTAATCTAATATGCTTTAAGATTTGTTAATATGATGTTCTATTTTTGTTAAGGTTGGTAAGAAATGGCATAAGATGTTTTACAAGATTTGACCCTAAGTGAAACCTCTCCCTCTCATCTAGAGGAAACGAAAAGAAAAATACGAAAATTCCAGGAATTACTGGTCTTTGCACTATGTTAAGAGGTCAAATGAGCTGGATTTTTGTCAGCATTTAGTTCTTACATTTGATTTTTGGGTTTCATGTATGATTTAACCAATCCTATATTATTGGGACCAAGGCTTTAGAATTGTTTTGGCATTTAGTTGTATTTCCTACTTCTATCTGAGATCTAAGGATTGTAATACATTTTCGTCTTCATCTTTGTTCTTAACGTTATACGTGATTTCACCCTGCAGTATTTAGACTGTCATGAATGATGCTAACATCTACATGATGTATATGGAAATTAGATTTTATCAATTGGATGAATGAGACTTTTGTTTTTTTAATGATTTAAAGGGTTAAACTTTTACTTAAGTTGTGTTCAGTTGTATTTTTTTCTTTCTAGAGTTTATATGACGATTTATAATGTACCTGTGCAA
Source organism: Amaranthus cruentus (assembly GCA_019425755.1). Taxonomy (NCBI): domain Eukaryota; kingdom Viridiplantae; phylum Streptophyta; class Magnoliopsida; order Caryophyllales; family Amaranthaceae; genus Amaranthus; species Amaranthus cruentus. The sequence continues at coordinate 16,800,079 of CM033458.1, read as the reverse complement.
TGTATTTGCAGATTGAACCTCATGATTATATGGCTAGTCTGTTCCATGCAATTATCCAGTTCAACAATATCTTAACTGATTTTGATAGAGATATATGGGGCTATATCTCATTAGGTTATTTTAAGCAGGTGAATACCCTTTTAAAACTTATCAGATTACGTCTTGAGAATTAGATCATTTGTACTAAAAAATACAAAATATTTGCCATTTGCAGATCACTAAGGCTGGTGAAATTGGATCATCTACAATGCCTCACAAAGTAAACCCTATTGATTTTGAAAATAGCGAAGGGAACCTTGGCAAAGCTAATGCCGGTCTATCTTATCTAAGCATGAAGTTGCCCATCTCTCGCTGGCAGGTCATGTGAATTATAATTTCTTGATCTGACTATGCAATTCTTCTGGGTCAAATAATGACAATGTTGATAACTTCTTAATTGTCAGTTCAGTCTTCGAGTAATGTCATGATAATTGTCATGATAGTGTTGTTTCTTAATTAAATGATGATAACATAAATCTCTTACATCCGTTGGCTGGAGTTTTCTACCTTCCTTTTTTACAATGTTGATAACTTCTTAATTGTCAGTTCAGTCTTCGAGAGATTTGTCATAAGTGCTGAAAATATATATATATATATATATATATATATATATATATATATATATATATATATATATATATATATATATATATATATATATATATATATATATATATATATATATAGGAAGAAGTTCCAGTGAGAACCATCCTTATATGAGAACCGTGAGAACCAATCAGGCTTACAAAAAAGTGTTACTTTTTACTAAAAAGGTGTTACTTATGGGAAAAAAGGTGTTACTGTATTTTATGATACTATTGGGAAAAAAAGTGTTACTTTAAGAAAAAAATTCTGAAAAAAACACAGAAAAAGGTGTTACTTTTTACATAAAAATGTGTTACTTTTCGAAAAAAATGTGTTACTTTATTTTTTTGAAAAAAATATTTTTTTCTGAAAGTAACACATTTTATGCTAAAAAGTAACAGCTTTTTTTTAAAACAAAAGTAACATTTTTTTGTTCAAAAGTAACACATTTTATAAAAAAAGTAACACATTTTATAAAAAAAGTAACACATTTTTATAAAAGCGATTGGTTCTCACGGTTCTCATATAAGCTTGGTTCTCACTGGAACTTGACCCTATATATATATATATATATATATATATATATATTATATATATTTTCGCTTACGAGAATCGATAGTAAGCCAATAGCAGTAGTGGATATGCACTGTATTGGCTGAAGAACACTGAAATGATTTGATGTGTTGCACTAATTTAGAATCTGGATTTGTGTTTGTAAACGGAAGTTGGGATCTGCATCATTATTTTGTAGCTGTCGTGCTTTTGTTTTGCTGATCTTTTGGCTGTTTAAAATATTCATTGCAGCGTGACTTGACTGATTCAACAGTTCTGAGAAATATGGGCGAAGGATTAGGGCATTCGTTATTAGCCTACAGAAGTACCCTGCAGGGGATCGGCAAACTTCAGGTCAGTACTACTGCTACATACTACAACATGCTATTATCCTAATGCCTAGTAGGTGTGTCGGATTTACACAACTTTGCCTTATAATAACAAAGATATTGTTTCTGTTTGATCCTTGATTTCAAATATCATCTACAATTTTACATAAATAAGAAGCACACATATTTAAATGAGCCATCTTACTATACTCCAAATAAATTTGTAACCAAAGAACTATAACTCTTGGGCTTCATTAAGAATGGACATAGTACATTATAATGTACATTGCTTTTTTTTTTTTAATTATTTTTTTTATAGAGTTCTTTGCTGTGCTAGAGCAAATAGTGAAAACGCAGGTTTCTTCACCTGTATTTGTTTAGTGCTATAGACACTTCACCTAATTTCTATATTTTGTTGATTGTGTTCACGGCTATGACCTTATCACAATTTTTAAAGTTCTAATTTTGTCTTTTCAATTTAATTTTTTGGAATTAAGCGACTTTTGAGATTCAGTTGCTAACATAAATTATTATCATTTTGATGTATTGTCACTTATTATTTTGCTTTTACTAAATCAATTGGCAATTTTTACATTTTCATCCGCCGTCCAGACAAAACAACATATTTTCTTGACCCCGAACACTTCTGTTAACTCTTGATTTCATAAATAACCACTGGGGAATAAGGCTTTAGGGATAACTGCTGATGCTGTACTAATTCATTTCCCCCACAAGCTAAAAAATTTCTGTTGCACTTTAGCCTCATTCATGGCAACATCTTTTCTATGTATTTTTCTTTTGCACTATCTGCATGATTTCATGTTAATTTCTCCTACGTCCTGTACAATGCAAAAATGTATTCCTATATTCTTTGTTATTTTTAACATTGTTTAGGGTAATTGTATAGGATATATGATCAACGTCGAATTAATTAAGTTACTATGGTAAACTTGCTGAATGAACAGAGCAAGCTGACAACACATTTTAGTACTTTTGATTGTTGAGAATGAACTATGTAATCACTCGTCTCACTCGTCTATTGGTGAATGCTTTTGCTTGCACTCCATCGTGTGTCTATGTAAGATTTCTTTAGCTTTTGGGAATGGGTGAAGTCATTTGAAGCTCGAACTCTTGACAACTGATCTTTACTGTCTGATTTTTATCTATTTAATCTAAAACATCATCTTCTCTCTTTAAATATCCATGTATAATTGTTCGGTTTGCAAAAGTTTTGATTCAGACACCTCCTGCACAACTTCTTTAGAATGTAAATAGTAGATACCGTTTCGGTCCTGATCGTATTGCTTGGCTTATTCAAATAAGCAAAAGTTGTCAACATTTGTTTAAAGCGGATTTCTTTTGCATATTAGTTAAAATATTTGTTTTCTGATCTATTGCTGGTATGTTAATCATCCTTTTCGTTTTTTTAATCTCGGTATCATTTTGTTTGAACATGCAGGTAAACCAAGTCAGGTTGGATGAAGACTTGGACCATTCTTGGGAAGTACTTGCAGAACCTATACAAACAGTATGTACCTGTGTTCCTTACACCAAAAAAAAAGATAAATATTGGACTTATATGGATAATGCTTTCTAATTTGATATCTATAAATCTCTTATATTTCTTTGCTCATTTAAAAGGAATGAGTTTGGCACTCGTAAATAATCTTGTAATATAGACTATAGAGGAACCTCTTGTTTTTATGCTATCATTGCACTATTTTGACCCTTAAGATGAATGAAACAAGACTGCATTTGACTATGTTTTTTTCATATGCATAAAGAACATAATTTGTGAGACAACATTTATTGATAAATAGTGACAACTATGCAAATGTTGCCACTAATAATACAAGAGGAAATAGTTGGAGGATCTTGTTTTGTTTTTTCGGGTTATTTGCTTTTCCGACACTTTCTAAAGGTTATTTTGAGTCTGCAGTACAATCATTGCACTTATTGTCTGTTTGGTTTAGCCGTATAGTTTGATTGGTCTATTAACCTACTTGTTTATATACTTCCTCCTATTCACCCAAGTTGTCCCATTTTCTTTTATGGGCAATTCACTCGAGTTGTCCCATTTCCTTTTTTGTCTATCTTTTTTTTACCTAAATACCCTCACTTTTCCAATTCCCAATACCCAACTACCACCTTTACAATTAATTTAATCAATTAAAATACCCCACTACCACCTTTTTGGTGGACCCCATCCCACTCTTAATATCCGTGCCCAACTCAAATGGGACAAATTGGGTGAATAGGAGGGAGTATTATTTTCTGGCCTTCTATTTCCAAGCCATACAATTGACAATTTTTTTGAATACATACAAAAACGATGAGGTCAGAAGTAAAACAATGACATAGAATGCTATATACAAATATGATGAGCTCAGAAATTGATGCGTGTCTTATTGAAGACAACACTGATGCCCCTTCAATGAATTCAAGAACAGCTTCAAGACTCTCCTCTACCTTTACTCCTTTCTGTATGGTGGACAGAAAGTGGTCAGAACAATCACTGAGGATGGCTCTGATCCTTTGGACAGAAGCAAACTGACCTACACTCAGTCAATTGGCCTCTTCCTCTCACTTGGATTTGGATTCACTCTCCCTACCCAAATGGAAACTGATTATGTTCTTTGTTTCACTCACAAAGAAAACAATCAGGATAGACAATACTCCTGTATTCTCCCTGAACAATTGTTAAAACAATTACTCTGAATGATGATTATGTAAAAACTGGAATGTGTCATTTACAAGGCTAGAGGGATTATTTATACCCTCTTCTAACTGTCATAACGGCTATTTTATTACGCCTAAGACTAATTACAAATCACGTGTTCTTCACACGCCTTCAGCAAGAATTAATTCTCTTTAAAAATCTCCTTGTTGTTCTGCTGAACCCTTGACTTTGCTGTGTGGTTTCCTGCTTCTGTGTGGATTGTCAGGGCCACTCTTGGGCCTTTATGGCTTGGCCCGTGTATGGAGATGTTGGTTTGCCTGCTGGTTAAGATCTCCTCCTTCATGTCTGTTTCCCAAGAGCCCAGTAAGGTCAGCTGGTCAGCGTGTAAGGCTGCAGACTGTTCTGTGCCTTCTTGGTCTTGTTCTTGCTTCTGTTCTGGACTATTTTGACCAGTGTTAGGGCCTGGTCCTCCTGGTTGAGTGTCTTCCAGGTAATGAAGGGCTGAAGGGTCTGGAGGGGTATTGGATGGTAGTGTGAGTGGATCAGAAATAAAACATATTTGTATGTTATCTAAAATAGCTATCCTGAGTACCTTAATAGAATATTAAAAAGATAGGTTGAAGGTGAGCAGTATGTTCAAACTTCAAACTATTGGTTACATTTTTCTTTTGATTTGATTGGAATGATGAGGAGTTTAGAAAAAAGAGGTAGGTCAAGGAATCTAGTTAATATTAATAAGTGAAAAATAGCATCAAGAATTGAGAGTTACATGAGCATATAACAATAGATAGGAATGAATGAAATAGAACAACATTTGTGGATGATTATTGAAATTAATTTTCTTAGTTATAGTAAATTATTAGATAGAGTTGAATAAGGTATAATCTTTGTTGTCGATGGTTTTTAAGTTTGATATGTTTTGGGTTCATGTAGACAACCTCATATGTTGGGATCAAAGCTTTGACATTATTGTCGTGTAACTGTGTAGTTCACATGTGCTTGGTGTTATGATGTGCATGATTGTGATTGTCTCAACTGTCGAACTGCTTGGTTAAAGACAAAAACTTCTGGTATTGCAGAGTTACCATATTTTCCATAGAGCTTTTTACCTTGAGCCTATGTCTTTTACTCATCCTTTGTAATAGATTTGTGCAATTGACCGGATAAGATTCAAGCCTGGCTGCCCCAGGAAGTCTTGTATGAGTCCGTCTCACCATGAGACAAGACCATATAATTAGCACATTTCTCTTGATCACTTTAAGATTGTAAGTGATCATTTTAAGGTTATAAATAATCAATTTAAGACTGTACAAAACAATCACTTTAAAATTATTGGTGATCATTTTAGGTTTATAAGTGATCACTTTAAGACAATAAGTGTACATTGGGCTAGCTCGATAGAAATTTGTGTTTGAGTTCAGACTTACTGTATGTCTAGTCATCTTCTTGTTATCATTCAGCAGGTTTGGTTGGGTCTTTTTTTTGGCATTGGCCTGGCCTGAATGCTTTATTAGGCTTCTTCTCTCGGACGTCCTAGATCTATTGAATTTTGCAACAAATACTTTTAGCCTGAATTTGTGGCCGGTCCAAATGAAGTTGAATTGAAATGGGCAGACTTGATGCTGCACAGCATACCCGTCCCATGATCACGACTTGTTCATTTTTTATCCGACCTAATTGACCCGAAAGCAAACCAAGTTGGTATGGATTATAACTTATAACCCAAGTTTATTGACAAGTCACCTAAAAATAACCAGATTTGAAAACGGGAAAAGGTGCATTGAACCCCATTGTAACTTAACCTGACCTGTTTTTACCTGTTTTTGAAACTTCATACATTTTTTGAGTTCCACGTCATCTTTTTTGAGTTGAGACTTACGATATGTCTAGTCATTTTTTGGGTTTCGGCTCAAAAGTTTCTCATTTAAGTCTGAGAAGTTGTATGTTGGTCCGTTATTATAAGAAGATTTTATAAGACTGAATACAGCCAATTTGAAATCGGCACGACTAACTATTTTGACCGGTTTAATTTTGTGCTAACAAATCCAAAAGGCAGATTTGGAAGTTATTATGAAAATTCCTAAACTTTGCCAGGAAAACTGATTGGTCTTGTAAGTTTGTTGTATGCTTTTCTTTACTCTATAGAGGTAGAGCCATTTTCTTATTTTTTTCAAGTAGAAATTTATTCAATCACGAAATGATTTATGCTTTCTTGAGTTACGGCTTTCCCTCTTGTGATTGTTAACTACAATATTGTCTTCTCTCTATCCTCGTCCATGGCTGAACTAACAGTCGACTTTTACATTAAACACAGGTCATGCGAAGATATGGTGTCCCAGAGCCGTATGAAAAGTTAAAGGAGTTCACAAGAGGGAAAGCCGTAACTCAAGAAAGCATGCGAGAATTTGTTCAAGGGTTAGATTTGCCCGAAAATGCAAAGGCTAATCTACTGAAGCTGACCCCACATACATACATCGGAGCAGCAGCCGAGTTGGCTAAGACTGTTGATGCGGCCGTGAATATGGTGAATGGATTCCAGAAGGCTTAGAATCTTCCGATTGAAGATTTTTTCCTCAAGTCGCAGTCCCCGCAATAATTACTGCATTTTATACCAGATAATTATGCTAGGTGAATTCTTCTAAGTTTTGACTATATCTGCAAATCCTGTTAGGAAAAATTTAAGAAAATTTACACCCAATTCAAGTTTCCGATTCATCTTAACCGAAGAAAACTGTCGTGTTAAAACGAGGACTGAATTCATGATGTTATTAACTTACAAGTTATGGATACAACTCTTATTTACTACAGTATTTTACAAAGAATGTCATTCTCACAATAGTCAAAAAAGCCTCAGAAATCCAAGCACACTTTATATTCCATTAGAACAGGATTGTTTTGATCCCCCCAAAGCTCAGCGACTACCGGGCACATCGAATGACATGAAGGAAGACGGTTTCATCACACGGGATCCACAACCTTGGCGGCGTGGTGGAGTCATCATGCTGGTCTCTAACCTGGTCTAGCAGAGCTCGGAAAAGCGGGTGTTTAAGCAAGGTAATTTTGATAACAAACCTCTTTTGATCTTGTCCTACATACACTACCATATGTCCTTTCGGCACATCCTTAGGAATAAAGTGTTCAGCTTCCGGCTGTAAACTTAAGGATGACCGAAAACACCATTGACAACACGACTCAAAACATTCCGATGAATGCATCGTTTTGCTGCTCATTTTCCTGCACTTGTTTAAGGATACTTGAAAGAATTTTCCCTTCATTTTGGTATGGAAAATGATAATAGATTGAATAATGTTGTTTTTGTTGGTGTGTTTTGGGTATGTGTGATATGAGTAGAGTGTGAAGAAGGGCATTATATATAAGTGTAGCTTGAAAGGTGCCAGCTTCAGGGCATTTAATGTCTCCCTAAAGAGGACCCCAAATTATGCTGTCTACTGAGGAGAGAGATTGTGTGTGTTAGCTTTTTGGATCATAGTTAAGAACCAAGATCACAAATTTATTTTCTAAATAATTACCTCCTAAATTCTTATACTCTTTAAATGGCTTGGTTTTGAATATTTGGAGCAATTGGTGTTCTTTATGTTGTAACAATGACCTCAATGGTGAGATCAGGTGATATCACCTAAATTCTCGAAATTGAGTCTTGTCTCAGTTAGAATCTGTATCATTTTCCTTATGTAAGGCACTAGGTTTTATTCTCGTTGTCTTCCTTCTCCGGCCCGCTTTTTCCTTCAGCCAACCTATCTCGTACTCAAAATAATGCATCATAAGGAAGATCATGAACATAATATATTGATTCATGTAGCTTACTTCGATCTTTTGAGACTTAAAGCTTTGAGTGACATTGTTGTAGAAATATCCTTTCTAGTGATGATTTGAGGATTTTTTTCTCTTTAGATTCAGAGTATATCGAATCTAGTAAATTATATCGTCATCATAATTCTACCCAGTGTATCCCGTTCATAGAAGAGTCCAGTAATTTATATAATAGTCTAAAATAAATTTCATATTCTTGTTAATAGAGTATTTTTATTTGAAGTTATAGTTCTTGTTATATGATGTTAACATTCTCAAAGTCGATACATAATTTGGACTATGGTTGGCGTAGAGAATAGAGTAATACTCCCTCCGTTTTAGTTTGTAACTTTTAGCATGTAACTTTGAAGTTATAGTTCTTGTTATATGATGCTAACACGCCCCCTCACACAAGAGCCCTTTGGGCTAAAAGTGTGGATGTAGCACATGTCCTCATATATGACGCTAGATACTCCACTTTAAATGAGGGGTGGTTTAGATTCGAACCAGTGACTTTTTGTCACGTTAGCTTTTATAACATGTCAAAGAACATACTCAACAAAAAGCTTAAGCTGATGGTTGAGACCTCATGATATGTTATATACTCTCTAACAACCTCATTTCGAGTTGATTTATCTAACTTGTGCTCCTAAGGACGATATTTTTAGTCCATTTTAAAATGCTTCATTTATATTTTTATAATATCATTGTTTGTCTTCAGAAGCATATATTAATTTAATTAAATTTTATTACATTCTCATTTATTTATTTATTTTATATACTCTAGCAGCCTTATCAATTTTTTATTTGGAAAATACCTCACTTTCAATTTGATGCTCATTAAAGGAAGGAAATATATAGTATGTGTTTAATTAGTCCAAATTTGACTGTCCCTCTGTTTGTCCATCAATGTACATCTTGGATCATTAATCCTACAACAATAAATTTAGTTCATGTACGGTTCCTTAATTACTTTTATATTGTGTGCAGTATATTTTATGGGCATTTTTTTTTAAAAAAAAACAAGGAGTCAATTCAATAAATAAAAATTTAGTTTATTGTTGAATCTTTAAGATATATTTTATATTTTATTATGCTCTCTCACATAATAATCCTTTAGTTTAAAAGTGTTAATAAATGTGTATCAGTCTTCCTCATACTTGAAGCTAATAATTCCACTAGAAATGAGGGGAATAAGATTCGGTACCATGTTAAGGAATTAATTTAACCAAAAACTTAAGTTGATGATTGTGCCTTATGATACGTTATATACTCTATCACACCTCTTAACACAAAAACCCTTATTGTGAATGCAACACATGTAATTCTCATACATGAGTTAAATATATTTCACTTGAATGAGGATTGAATGAGATTTGAATTTGTGATCTTTCTAACGTTGACTTATGATACCATGTCTAATAATCAATTCAATCAAAAATTCAAGCTGAAAATTAAATCACATGTATATCAATGTTTTGATTTCAAAAGTAATATTATTTTGCATAATGTACATTATAAGCATATATACCATAGTTTGTAATTTGTATGTACCAATCTTACATTTACCCTTAACTTGTAAAAACATTTAATAATCTTGTTTTTAGTTAGTTGATTGCTATATATTGATTGACAATACGTTTGCAACGACTTCCCTTTGATAAAATAAAAAGCAAATTAATATCTATATAAATATGTTTTTTTTTTAAACTTTTTTGTAAGAAGCAGAGCTATATTCAAATAGTTGCAAAATCACATCGTAAAATGAGAGATGGCCAGAATTGAGAGATGATTGGTCTCTCGTTCAAAACTGTTGATCCAGCTATTATATATTTTAACTAGATCGACCCTCATAATCAATTTAAAACATATACTATCTGAGTTGATTAAATATAACAAAATCGAGTAGTATATGATTGAAATCTTTGTAGGAACGAGAAATGAATCTGAGAATTAGTGTATATATTAATATACTTCTTCTGTTTCATAATACTTGCTACTGATTGTAACATTTTTCCACACAACATGTCACACTCGGTGGCAAGTATTATAGAACGGAAGAAATAGTTATTTAACAAATTGTTAATGGTTTATCGGACGCACGTAGACGTACGTACGTAGATAGTAAAGAGTAGGCAAAATGATAGGAAGTGCGTACGAAAGTGAAGAAAATGCATGGGTGCATCATCTTTTTCTGGGGGTTCTCGCAGAACAAACCCCACCAAAATCTAAGAATACAAGAAAAAGATAAGATATTATTATTATTATTATTATGAATAATGAATAATAAATAATGAATAATGAATTAAGAAGGGTGAAATGGAGGAATGGGTGTGTGGGAGTTGATTTCTTTTATCATCAATCTTCATCTTCTTGGGGGAAGCGACTTGCCCATCTTCTTTTGTAACTTGCAACATTCCATATTTATTACTTCCTCCTATTCATCTAAAATGTCTCATTTATTCTATGCACTTATTCAATTCTTAATATATAGTTGTGTACAATTAAATATTATAAAAAATTGATATTAATAATTTTTACATCAAAATGAATCAAATAAGATCTCGCATGACTATGTTTTAACTTATAGATTAATAATAAAATGCAATTTAAGAGTGATAGATAAATAGTGTTCCAAAAGCAAATAGGACATTTTAGATGAATAGGAGTTACATTTGCAATATAACTTTCTGTTTTTACTTCTAATACTTCTATTTTTAATATTAACTATTAGTATAAAAACTCATGCAATGTAGCAAAGAATAATGCAAGTAATATTATCGTGATTAAATTTATTGAATATATGATTTTTTTAAAGCAAAAATTAAATATTGATTTTTTAAAATTATTTATTAAATACATTATTTTTTCATTCAATTAAATATATTTAATGTTAGGTTATTTATATAGAATTGTTATAATAAATTATACTCCATGCTATGCCTAATTTAGCTTTAATTTTAAAATAATTAAATTCTAAATTAGATAAAAATGACATGTAATCAACTATCATCCACTAAAATAGATACATTTATCATACTTCCTTAGAGAATGACACCTGTAATTTTCGAACATTTTTATAGTATTATATGTATATGATATGAATTAATTTTACTCATTTAATTTGTATTATTTCGAATTATAATGTGAATAAAGGAGTATCAAGCTAGCATATCAGTGTAAAAAGATTTTTTTTATGTTTTTGATGTTCAAACAATACTAACTGAATCAAAATAGTATTAAACTGATTATTTCAAAAATATAAAAGTACTTGCAAAGACAAATTATATTACTACTTTAACAATATTATTTGTTCACTACAAAAATAATTTTTACAAATTATTTGATCATAAATGTTAGTTTGAAACTTTGAATGCATGGGACATGGGACGAAATCAAAGAAAGAAAGGAGCTAGAGAAATAATAGTATTAAAGGAAGAATGTCACTTTTTTCATTGACTAGCAAAAGGAAAGGAAATGAAGAAAAAGAAAATGAAAGGAAAATTTACGTAGAATAATCTAATGTATTCGTGATTTTTCTGTAGTAAGAGTTACTTGTCTAGAGTAAACTTGGGTAATCCGATGACCTGCTGTAGTAAGTAATTCACAAAAAAGATAAAATGAAAATTAATTTAAAATTAGAGAAAAAATTTGAAATTTTACATAAAAAATTCTAAATAATAAAAAAATCATAATTTTTTTTGAAAATTTTTAAAATATTTTTTTCAACATTTTATTTTAATTTATTTTTTTCTTAAGAAATAAAATTTGCTATAGCAAGTCATCCGGTTACCGGGTTTATTCTAGGAAAATACCCCTCAATGTTGGGATTATTCATGGTTAATCAATAAGTGAGATTATAGTAGAAAAATCACGAATATGTTAAATTATGCTAGGTAATTTTTCCAAAATGAAATTATATATACAAGGGGAGTTCTTTTACATTTTGTAATATACTATGACATGTATTATGTTAATGAATAATGATTATATGCTAATGATTATGGATACTTACTATCTAAATTTGACAGATTATAATTATTATTGACGTAAAAATTGTAATTTATTAATAATCCAAAAGTTTGACATGTTTCAATACGTGGATTGTAATTAATTTTTGAATGACCTCACTAATTTAAAAGTTAGGGTTTGTAAAAAAAAAAAAAAAAAAGTTAGGGTTTGTAAATTATAGCTTAGAAAGAAGAAATATAATAATGTCACTACAACAAATTTAGCTTTTTGCGACATTAGATTTAGTGGCATTAAAAAAATGCCACTAATTCATATTTTTAGTGTAATAATTATTAGTTTTTATTTTAAGTTCCACCATAAAGTGATTTAGCGACACTTAATTTGGTCTTTAGTGGCATATGTAATTGTCACTATAGCCTATAGTGGCATTTGTGAGAAATGTCACTAGATCCTATGTCGCTAAAAGCTTTAGTGTGACTTTTTAATATGCCGCTAAAGGCTCTAATAAATGTCACTAAATCCTCTATGTACACTATAAAAAATTTGAAATAGCGACATTTAAATTAAATGTCGCTAAATATATCCCACTAAAAGCAAATTATGTTGTAGTGTGTTATGTTTGAGATTGATGATTTTATTTGAAAATTTGAAATTAGATCAAATTTCACCATTAATTTTAAAATAATTATAGTTGAGAATTTGAAAATGACTACCTAAACCTTGTCATTCTTAAATTCTTCATTCATAATTGAAATTCATAATTAAAAATGACATATTTATTCCCAAATACTACATAAAGTTTTTTTCAAATTATAAAAATTTGTCATGTTCAATTTTGTTATAACACTGTAATTTCTCTTTAATAGAGCTACTCAAAATATTGTTTTTAATTAGAAACATTAATTTTAAACAATTGTATAATTAAATTATTCTTATGTTCGATTTGATAGATTTTAAGCATATAATAAAAATTTTCTGAAACCACCATCATATACTTCCTCTGTTCTGAAATACTCGTTACATTTGACTTATGAGTACTATTCATTGTACGAGCTTATTTTATTTATAACAACTAATATGTAAGAAGAAATATAGTCAAGTGGGATCTTGTTTGAATCGTCTAATTGCAAACTTTTATAATATTTAATTTTTATAATTTTTATTAGTTTAGTGTTTCTTAAGATATTAATGATCGACATTGTGCAATGAATTGCGTAAAAAAGTGAAATGTAGCAAGTATTATGAAACAGACGAAATATATGTGTTGCATTGAGATGTGAGATAGTAGGTCAACATCAAGATAATGAAGCGTACGTCTAAATTTCTGATACTTCATACTTCTACACTACTTCTACGGGCTACAGCTCAAGTCGAGATACATACATGTATTTTGTACCAAAAGAAGGTACATGTATTAAAATTTAAGGTCATTATCTAGGAAAGTGACTTATTGTACGGGACTGGTACCCGTAGTATCGTGGCATTAGTTAGGCTAGTCGCGGACTAACATTTAAAGTTTGTACTTTATTTGAGTTTTTATGGTTTTATTTAGTTGAAAAAAGAATATATTGTTATAATAAAATCTCGACCCATAATAGAGAAGAAGGTTAAAAATATAACACAATAATGGAGCATCAGACCAAACGCAATTTGTTCGAATGAGCGCACCCTTTGTCACTGTCGTTCGAGCAACTCCTTCTGCAAACCTTCTTTGTTATTCGAAGCTTCATGTCCATGCCACTCTTGGTCTTGTTAGAGTATATAACATATCATGAACCTCAACCATAAGCTTAGCTTTTGGTTGAGTTGGTTCCTTGACATGTTATTAGTAGCTATAACATGACAAGAGGTCACGTGTTCAAAACTCAACCACCCTTCATTTTAAAGTGAAATTTTCAGTACTTTTGCAGATCCACACTTCTAGCCTGATAGGCTTTCGTGTAAGAAAATCGTATTATAGTATATAACATATTTTGAAATCTCAACCATATATAATTAAAGCTTTTGGTTGAGTGGTTCCTCTATAAAAGGTCCAACGACACCTTCATTATTGTTTCCTATGCATACTAGCTGTGTTTTATTTACAATTAAGTGATCAAACAAGCTTTTATTAAAAGGTGATTTGGTTCTTACACCGATACATACTCGATAAAACAGCCATAAAAAACTATTTCAATTAAATACTAATTAAATTTTATGTCCAAAAAGGTTTCTAAATTGACTATTGAGTCAATAAGTTTGACTTAATTTCCTAGCATATTAATTAACACTATTTATATCAACCAGATTCTTTTCTCATCTGTGTCTACTAATTAACACTATTTATAATTTGCAGTATATTATGGTATAACTAGTCAGAGGTGATCATTTGGGTTATTGGATCGATTTTATATTAGATGTATTAGGTCGGTTCAAAATCGGATTTTGTTGAAGTGCCCATGTATTACCCACATGTGAGTTGTCCCACATCGGAGAAAGAGAAGAGTATGCATCACTTTATATACTCAAGGAGTAACTCCTACTATTACCAATTGGTTTTAGTAGTGAACCTTCTTTGGGTTTATGAGTGGACTACTTCTTCTCCTCCTTGTTTGGGTTGCCCAGGCCCATTTTCTAAATCCTATCAGATTTTGTTTCAACATTGGTTTATCCATGATTTTAGGCTCATTTTGAAGTCGAATTAAAGTCGAGTTTGATTATAAAGTCGGAAAAATATTAAGTCTGTTTTGAACATCTATAATAACTCCTATAACTAAGTATATATTGCTTGTATTGTCATTTGTCAGCATTGCTCTATATTTTTGCGAACCCCTAACTTTTATTTTCTGGCTTGGCTTCTTAGATGGTGGAATGAGGAAACCAAAAAGATGGGCAAGAGTTTACAGTGTGTGAATTAAGTAGAAAAAAACAAGAAAATGAATGAATGTGAAAGGTTGAAATCCTTATCAATTGGAAACATGATATCTGTAAGAATTTAGGCAAGCAACAGTAGATTGTTCAGACAAATTCACAGAATTAATCTTGAGCCAGAAAATCTATAAGAAATCAAGTACAGGGTACATGTAATACCTGCCTGTCTTCATGTATTGCCACAAATATTTTGGGAAGGGGGGGATTTACTCAATTTTTGACAGAGTAGATTCAGTTGGCACTATTATTTCAACTATAGCTTTCAATGCACTCATCTTTTAAATCACCTGTTTTTTTTTTTGAATTACAGAGTAGGCCAAGGACTAGTCAGATGTAAAATACAAGATTGCATCGCATTAATCGCGTTGTAAAGGTATTCAAAATTAATAAACTGATATTTTCCCATTGTAAGGCGTAAAAAAACTGGGTTTTGGACCGAATCAACATATATCTTATGGTTTTAATCGATATTTAGGTGCAATGATAATTGCATCACTCCCACATCACCGTTCACTACCGTGATCACGACCATCATCATCATCGTAACTAGTACATCCTGCAAATAAAACTATGATTAGGGTATGAAGAGGGGAGGAAGACGGTAACCCATATCCATAAAGAAAGATGTGGCCAAAATTCCCTCGTCTTGAGAAAGATCCTACACAATTCTCTATAATGAGCTGTTCTTAGCTCTAAAGCTAAGGTTGAATCTGAAACTTTTTGAACGTTGAATAACTGACTCATCTGCAAGTTATATTATAGTTATCAATGACTAACTATATTATGGTTTTAAATTTTGGGAAATAGTTTTTTTAGAAGATATTTTCAGGATTATTCTCTGCGCATATTAAGGCTTTAGGTATTAATTTTATATAGGACATATTATGGCTTTGAAACTTAAAAGTGGAATTAAGGGAGACTATACAATGATTCTAGAAACATGTATTTTTCTTCTCTTTTATTTTGATTGGAAGATTCTAATAAGAACCTTGCTTACCACATAGTCCTATGTAACACTCAATTCGTCTAATTTTTTGTTTTAATTTGTTGTAATCAACTCACCTTATTTTTTTTATTTTTGGATATGATCCAACCATTTATGTTTTATTTCTATATGTCTAATAATTAACATTAACCCAATATATACAATTTTTTTGTCCCATGTCAAAAGTCAATATGGCTAAATAGTTGGAATAAAGGACTAAAACTTAAAATAGAAATAACTTAGACATGTTAGTTAACTTAAAAAAACACAAAAAAAAGTTAATTTACCTGGCTACCACTCTTGCTGTCGCCAGGTCTTATTGTTGTCAGAACTGACTGTTGAAAATTTTAGCGTTTATCTACGTACGCCGTTGCCAGTTTATTGCCATTTTGCAAAATAAAAAAGGCGATGACTTTCTCATCGCCAACTCGCCGCTATTGGCGATCTTTAAATATAGAAGTATATTATGGATTAGTAAAAATAATTAATTTAAAATACAATAAAACGCATATTAGGTCTGGGGGCGAACCTTTAGGCTCCTTTACAGAATCATTCAACCATTTTGGAAAACAATATAATATAGCTTATTTGATCATATAGGGCATGCATATGACACTATGTTTATAGAGATATTTGATAAATCTAATTTTTTTTTTGTTTACTAAACATAAAATAGGCGAAAAAGAGAATTAATTTTTTTGGTTTTCTTAAAGTTTTTTAATTTTTTATTTATTTAAAATTTTTTTATTATTAAAAGTATAAATAAATGAAAACGTGATAGGTGGCTTTCTTTTTATTCAATAAAACAACCTTTTTTACATTAAATAAAAAATCAAACTTTAAAAATAATTACCTAAAAACCAACCTTTAGAATTTAAAAAAAGCACTCATTAAAGTTCCAACCTTAAAGATGAAGTGTTTATTATAGTGTAGGAAAACAATTTTTCTATACCATTTAATTTTTCACGCAGTTTAATATACTAATTCAGTTCTTAATATAATTACGTCACCAAAATAAAGACAAAGATGCAGAAAAAGAATTAAAAAAGGATCATGTGAACTTATCTTGAATGACTCAATCACGTAGTCACGTACGCTTCTTGTCGAGAGACATTATTAGGATTTGCCCAACAATGGCACCTACTGTCTACTCATTACTTCTACATATATTTATTCCTAATTCTTATAAAAATATCTCAATAATAATCCATATAATTTACTCCCTCTTTTATCAGAAGATTGTTCATTATGGATTTTTCACGCAAATTAAGATAATTAAAATCTTTGTAGTAAGTGGGTATTACTTTAATTAAATAGTAGTGTGAAGTAATGATTGTAATGATATTATGAGAGAGAAAAGACATTTAAAGTAAAGATAAAATAAAAAAAGGAAATTATCATTGTCATTAATGTAAAGAAAGTATATTTGGGGAAAATGAGAGAGATTATGAGGGTATATATGAGAAAAAAGATTTCCAAAAATGAAAAATATTCTAAAGTGAAATATTTAAAACTATCCGTTATAGTTAGGTGAACAAATATAAAAGAACAGAGGGAATATAATTCTTATTTAGTTGATGATATCTTAAATTTGGATGTACACATTTTTGTGTTATTATCCACCAATTTAATTTAGCAATGATATATATCGTGGATATAATGTATTAAATTTTTTGTTTAAGTCTAAATATGATTTATGAGGGAAATTTATCCATGAACAACTGTAGCCTATTGCTAAAAGGTGGAGTACACTACATTTCATTTAACTTTATTTTAATTAATTTAACGTAAATTTTAACTATGAATTTAATTCGTTCTTTTTAATTAAATTCCATTTAAATCATAATTTGAAAAAATTAAAACTTTTAAACCCATTTGTAGAACACAGTTTCACGGTGAGACGACTTTAACAAGAAACTCATAAGATAAAACTTTCTATTATTGGGCTAATTAACCCAATTATAAGACTAAATTTATGAAAACTTTTTAATATCGTCATTATCATTCATACTCAGTGTATCCCGCTCATAGACAAAGTCATGGTCTGTGGAGGAAAGAGAGACGAAAGCTCATACTCATATAAGAGAGCACGGTTAAATAGTACCTCGGCTCAAGAAGGGTGTTCAAAGAGAGAGGAACATGCAACTATCCGAAAGCCTGCAACTTACACCTGCGTTAACCATGAATATTAATCAACTAACTAAATATCCAACAAATAAAATACGTACAAAAAACTAAGAATATGACAATGGATATATAGAGGGACATGTCTAGTAATTTAAGACGTGGATAAGGCGCCGCCAACTGGCTTTATCCTTAGTCAGGTCCCTAGAGAGGTAAAGTTCGTACAAGTCACTTTTAATATGCTCCTCTCACGTTCTGCTAGGTCTTCCTCGATCTCTTACTCTCCACTATGATTAGAAATGTCTTCATCAATCTCCATATTACTCTGAATCACCGATCACAAATATTTGAATTTAGACGTACATACAACAACTTTTTCCCCTATGATCATCTCTGACTCGTCTATTAATTGTGTCCCACTAAAATCGCATCCCAAATATTTTTAATGTATGCATCTAAATTTCTTTATTGCATGCAATAACGAAGTCAAAAATGGGAGGAGTCATTAATTAACTTTACGGATAGTACACAAGTTGTTGAAAGAGATAGTGGTTGAGTTATCAAAGTTTAAACCCCAAAAATGGTCAGAAAAAGGCTCTAGATCCAAAGTGAACTACTCCATATTTATTCTCAATATATGAATTTGTCCAAATTTTTTAGTTTCTCCTATAAAAATTTGCCTTGTTTTAGTTGCAATGACTCGTACTCTTTTATTCACATTCACATATTACTTATTATTGGGTTAATTTTAAGGTAAGTCTTTCGCATCGATTTAAAATTGAGTTTTGTGTCCGATCCATATTACAAGGCCAATTTTTATCGGATTTATTTTAAATACCTCTACTTTTGAATTTTTTTTTTTTTTCATTTCACATTTCTTCGACCTTCTCATAACATATTTATACCAGGGCTGTTGTTGGGACGGAGAGGTAGTTTATGATGAAGAAAATGATACTGGTACGGAACGTGTGGTGGTGCATGCAGTAAATTGTTACAGTTTCATCACGTTAAGGTTGGGCCATGCATGAAATTCAAAGAAGAGAAATGGGGCCCAATTACAATCTAGCTCAATATTCTGATCACAAATTCTTGTGTGCGGACTCATTATATATTTTTTAAAATATTATAAGTAGACATTAAAAATAATGTAAGTAGACATTTAATATATTAAAAGTAAACATTAAAAATAAGGTAAATAAACATTAAGGATAATATAAGTAGAAATAAAAAATAAGGTAAATAGACATTAATCTCCAATAAGCTAGAATTGAAATACGTCTCAAAGAGACGGTCTCTCAAAACACTAGCTGATTCAATAAAGTATAATATTATTTTTTAGTTCTTTTGGGTACAATTCCACTAGGAAAGAGGGAGGGAGTATGATTTTTAGTTTGCCAGAGTGTGGATAATTTATGGAGTAATTTGATTTGATTGACTTTATAAAAAAATGATAAAAAGAAAAATGTGGACTTGAGCACGTGAGAGGTGCAGGTTTAGTTTATAGAGTACAAGCTGTCATGGCATGAACAAATGTGTACGAGTGTGCGTAGGATTTTTTTATTTTTTTTGAGATAGTGCCTAGGAGTATTTTGTTCCAACGGTTTAGTTAAAATAAATAATTTCAGTAAAAAGTTTTGTGTTTGATTTTCAATTAGCTTTTTTTTTTGCAGCTTACTCTCTAATAAGGAAAAATAAAGTTAAAATTTTGACTTTAATTCTCATCTATTTTCTATTATCTGAACCTATTTTATAATATAAAAAAAAAAGAATTAAGAACCGATGCATGGGCATGATCCCTTACTTCCGTTGATTGCACATTTTGGCTTGGTTGGCAGGAAGAAAGGTGTTATCTCTTCACTTTGCATCAATATTTAATGGAGTAGATACCATTTCTGTGGTGTGTTTTCATTTTCTTGTCATTCTTGTTTTGCTTTTCATGTTTATGTTGATGGAAATAATGTAAAGATAATTATATAACAATAAAATTACAAGATCTTATTCAAATTATAAACTCTAGAAAGTAGTAGTGTGTTGTGATATATAGAAATCATTCTAGAAAGATGACTAAATAATTTTGTCTCTATAAATTGTCAAACTTCGAATTTTATTAACAAAATAAATATTTGAGCATCATAATTTTGTGTTTAAATAGAAGTAAATGAAGAGAAGGAAAAAAGTTAAATTTAAATTTTAAATCTTGACTTAAGTTAAATTCATTTGTTAAATTGTTGTAAACTCTATTTTTTTTATCAGTTTACCGATCAAGGGGAACATGAAGTAAGAACAAGCCAAGTCAAGCAAGTATGGCTAGAAGCTTTTCAATAGAAGTTAATGAGCAAATTTAAGTAGAGCTCCTGTCATGAACTTTTCTAAAGAACTTATTCGGTGATCTCAAGGAACTCAAAGACGCTTTATATAAAATCCAATTTAATTTTGTCTTAATTGAAGAGTAAATATCACTTTTTAGAAAAGATTTTGAATTAATTCCTCACCTATTTCCCCTCATTTCCTCAACCTATCTGTCACATAAATGGTCTCAAACGTAAAATTCTATGCTTGTAGACCCAATGGGGGGTCGACCCAACGGGTCAAGGGTCGGGTCACATTTTAATGGGTCATTAGCGGGTCGAGTCAATAATGGGGCGGGTCATTAACGGGCCTTGGTGTAAAGGGTCGGGCCGGGTCGGATAATTATAATTATTAATTGCGGTAAAAAAATTAGCACGTTTTAAAAATATTTTTAAATGATATTATTATATACATGAGTGGGTCGACCCAACGGGCCATAAAGTATAATAAAAAAAATTATTTTATGGAATTTTAAAAAAAGGATCAAATAAGGTCAGATTTAAATGGGTTTAACCCACCCTGGCCAGTTTAACATTTGAAATGACCCGCCCCGCCCCGGCCCATTGAACACCTCTACTTGTAGATTTTAGTAAAAATGGATTTCATGGAAATTTGGGCAAATTATTTAATTGAAAATTTGTTAAAATAGTTCATGTTTTTTCAAGCTCGATTGGTAACAAGGTTCCACCCCCTAATTTTAAACCAAACGCGTTTTTTTCAAGTCCACGCTCCTAAGTTCATACAAGACCTATTCGTGACTACATGAGCAAACGATCAAGGGTTTATGACCAAATCTAACGATAGAAATTACTTGATAGTAGAAATTGAAAGCTCTACTCTATCAAAATCTTGCCGGGAATAATAAAAGAAAAGTAATGGCGAGAATTCTAGTATCAAATCAATTTTTTTAAAACCGCTTGTTAAGATGCCGTTATATTAAGCCTACGTACTATTCTTATGATTGCCGAATCAACAAGAAAAACGTGCGTTTTTGTTTCCCTCTTTCTAACGAAAGGTAGCAACTACCAAGTATCTAATAGTCTTTAAGTTGAGTCCCAACAATTGCGGGATGTTCTAGTCAAACAGTTAAAGGATCATTTTACATCAAATTATACACAACAAACTAGAGCTAATCTCAACATCATCCTCTTATAGGAAGCTTGCTGAAAGCAACACTCACTCTTTCGTCGATGTTATTCTTCATACTGTCGTAAAAATCTAGTATCTCCATTGATATGTTTTTCACCTGCAATCAAGTGCAGTTCAAACTCATTGATTTTGTGACGACATATGACGACGACTACAGCAATACAAGGAAGAAAGCATTGTGTAGTTTGAAAAGGGCTTGATTGGATGGAGACGTTTATATACATACCACATTCATGTCGACTCGAAGCTCTTCAAACCATGTGACACTGTCCTTATCTTTTGTAACACTAGCTATGTATATGCAAGCCAGCGCAATCAAATGTGGAGGGTGAATAAGAATAAGATCCATCTTATATGTGTCGTTGACAATACCCCTGCACAGTTCAAACATCTTTAATATCACTAGGGAGACTGTTACCACAAATATAGTTCAAGCTAAATCCGGCAGACTTAAGTTTATCTTACCAAGTGAACTGCATCAAGTCCATCATACCACCATCTTGAAGGAATCTGTGCAAAGACGAAAAGAACTTTGATGATAATATTCAATGGCAAAGATAACAAGAGGACTTTTAGCATACTTCTATTATAGCCTGTGAAGTTGTATGACACTTGTATCCACAAACCATTGCAGTAAAACGACAATAGAATGTAAAAGTTGTATCCACAAACCATTGCAGTAAAACGACCATAGAATGTAAAAAGGTACATTATAGCCTGTGAAGTAATTACAGGATGCTTACTGAGTTAGTGAACGGTAAGGATGAAATACGACTAAATAGTAGTTGAGAGCTTCCAAGACCTTCATTTCCATTTCGAGAATATCTTTGATCTCAAACCGGTATCTCATATCATCAGGATCTGCCAAATTTCATAAGCGCTCCAATTAGTCAACCAATGAGTAAAACATAAGGGAATCATTAAACAAATGAAATATTAAGGTAGTAGGAGGTATTACACAATTTTTTGATGTAAAATACCAGAAGTCTAGCCTGCACAGTGCTTTCCTCTGCTTTTGCTGCTAAGTACAAGCAAGTTGGTGCAACGAGACGTGGATCATATTCAGTCAAACATTTGCTGCAAAAAAAAAAAGAAATCAGTTTTTGAACTTTAGATCATCCCGCCTTCTCTTAATAGTCAAACACCATAGAAAAATAAATTATAGAGCCTTCACAAATTCAAAGACATCTTCAGTTTTAGATCAAATGAAAAATGAAGGCCCTTCTCCTCCTCAATCCTCATCCCAACACAATTATTGTTATATTTTTATTATTGTTATAAATAACAATATACACACCTGTATAATAAAAAAAAGTATATGCTTACATAAATGTTTGACTCAAAAAAACCCAGTTGAGAGAAAGGATGCGTAAGAATCATATATTTATTTCGCAATACCAATTCAAGTTTCCTAGGACCGGCTGGACAGCAGAACTTTAGTAAATCCTAAGCTTAGGGATGGGGGAAGCAAACAGTTAAAATGCAAATTATGTCTGGTAGTAGACTAAGGGAATACTACACTCGAAAATGAGTTTTGAAAACACATTTTATGAAAATTAACAGTAAAGCTCATACTCATTAAACTAATCAATACTAGTAACCAAATGCCACTAAATAACATAGTTTTAATATTTTCGTCTCTTTGAATGTCATGGCCTCTCCACTACCCGCAATTTGCATGCACAGAATGCAAATCTTACGTTTTCCTCTACATCTACCAACTCTAAATACTTTCCTAAAAGAAACCCATCATTCTAAATGTCATTTTAACTTGGATCCAATATTTTCTTCGGTTTTTTAACCCTAAAACTGATAATTTGTTCTTTGGAGTTTGGTCTCTAATTCCTAAAACCCAATAAGGTTCAGCTAACTTGGATAAAAGTGAAGTGAAAATATGTTTGCGTAAGTTTAACCTAAATACGACAAAGCTTTGGTTTCACTTTCATGAATTTGAGACCATCAAGCTTCCAATGTGTCACTGCATAACCATAGTAACATTTGAATTTATACAACGTCGTAGATATCTACAACCTATATAAATCACATGATACATCAAAAAATGATAAGACACACATGCACAAGGGGGAGAGTGATGGAGATATAGAGAATTAAAACATGATTTTTGGTTCCAATTTTTAACACGACATCATAGGGGATGCCTACAAATACCACTATACCAGCCAGAGAAAGTATACTATCCGTTAACTAAAGGGAAACGGCCTATATGTAGGCAGCCCCTATGATGTTGTGTTCGTGTATCTCCAACCAAAACACAGTCGATAAACAGTTCACTAATGTTGAAACAAAACGATAACTGAGAACCTCATCATAAAGAACTTATTCGCATCTCATTTCTAGAATGGATGTTGACATTATTTAAAACAGATTACTATCATAAACCTTCATCCAATTTGAACTATTTTTTATAACCTGTGTGAAGGTACCTGATATAAACACGTCTCATATATGTTATGGCAGTAGCAACAACCCTGCAAATGTGTGCAAACGTTAGCAAGTGTCAGAGATTGATATTAGAAGTATATCTATCATACAGACACATGTCAACTTTTCCCTGCTCCTTTCAAAATATGTATGGTATATAATCAATTTTCAAAGAACTGGTATAAAAGATGGCATTATTTATTGAACAATGTTTGAAAGATCTCTTTAATAGGTGATAACAATGAAATAATTTAAGCAGTTTCTCTTGAAAAGGAGAGGACTTACTAACAACTTTCAGAGAAATAAATTGCATGATCAAGGAGTGAAAAAGCAACATCAGCTACAGTTCTTATCAGAAGCAAAAGTGAAGGAATAAAGATAGAGGTCACACCTTTGTCTTACTTTCACATTCTGGGCCAATTTTGTAATATCTACAAGACAAGAAAGGCCAGCAAAAATTTCAATATTTCCATCATGGTTTAGGCAAATTTCCAAGCAGTCATATGTTGCACTGCAGAACTTTGATAAGCACATACAATTTTATCATATCAAAAATTCACACTTATAACTGCAACACAAAATAAGCGTCCTTTAACAAAGCAGTGGACGAAACACTAGCCTCTTAAAGCAATCAACTGTTATAAGACCTAGTGTTCCGGCATACTTAGATGCGAGAATATTTGGGTGGGTACTAATGTTATACTACATGTACATACACAAAGATGATGATACATCCATAGCATGTAGGGGCAATCTTAAGACCGACAATTAAACCTCCATCAATGCTACGTATACCAAGTGTCCAACTCCAATTCAGACATAAGCTACACAAACATGCATGCTAAAGTACAAGAAGTAGGGTTGTTAAAAAGTACTCGGAAAACCAGAAAGCCTCTCCAAAACGGACCTACCCGGGCAAATTTATGAATTGAAACGCAGTTTAGCATGGGCAACGAGTACCTAAGAGGTAAGCATTTTGTATTAACGAATAGCTACCTATGAACAGACCCTTCGACTTTCAAATTAAAATAATTCTCAATATATTACCACCAAGAAAACCTGCAACATCTAGTTGTCACCTTCAACTTGGTGATTTTATAATGTCTCAATACAGATTCACTACATTCCAGCATCAGCACAGACTGATCTGCTGCAAAAGATGAGATGCTCAGCAGAACCACCAAGCAAACGCACAGTGAACAGTTTCTTTTAAAAAATACATTGCGACGGAATATCTCAAGTAAGAGACATAAAACCCAAATTTGGTTTTAAAAAATGGATTTATCACTTTCATTAATCCTCTGCGCATTTCTATTTTAAGTAATCTTTTGCCTATAGCTAACATACACACTTCTATTACTGCAACTTCCAAATTATACTTTTAGCCTTTTCACATTATGAAGCCCATAAAAGAAATCTAGACAAGATATCTTGACACTTATCTAAAGTTCAAGGGAATGCACTTGAACAGATATTTTGCCTGAACGAGCAATCTGCAGATTAGTGAGGCAGAAGGAGCTTGCTCAAACAAGCAAGATCAAGTGCTCAAACGAGGAAAATCCTATCTTTTGTAAGGGATATTCAATCTTATTATGAGGGTATCTACTACTTCTATATGGTAGTAAGTCTACTATATTATTTGTCCAGGATTTATCCCTTATTCAATGGTGCCAAATATTTATAGTTCTTTAATTTCGAGATGTAATAACAACATTAAAAAAATTCATTGAATCATGTGCAATACTTATTCACCTGAAAATGTAGATAATGTTTACCACCAAACATCAATCAGAAACAACCTCCTTGTTATCACTAACGAAGGTGAAGTTGCGTACATCCGACCTCCAAACGCTACCATAGATGTGAGTCAATTAATAGCACTGGGGTCATGACATGTAGTTGTTGCTGCCTCAACATTAAACTGTAGTATTCTCTCATTCATTGTTCAAGAACTCCAAGTTTTCAATACATCACTAAAAAATGCCACCAGGAATGACATAGCCCAAGTGGGCTAAACCTTAGTATTAAATTTGTGTGTGATATTATTGTTTTCTTCATTACTTGCACTATTGTTTGTTCAAATTAATGATCAATCTTATTCACCAAAAAAATCTATCGTCGTTTTTAGTTTTGTAAACACATCTGCTAAATTGTTTTAATAGGGCAACCCAGTTATAGCAATTCACATCATTCTCTCAGAAAATTTTATGTCATGATTATCCCCCCAAGTCCTGATAAAACTTTATCTAATCCAAAATCATTCTTCCCCATTTCAATCATACACCAATTTCAGTAAAAAAAATTGTAGACAAGTACCATTGAAGTGATATAAGTGATCTAATCCAAACTCGAAAAGGAAGGAAAGAGAGAATACAATTAGACATTTGCATCTTGATTAGCTTGAAATCCTCAAGAGTAAGCCCTCGATCTCTATCAAGTTGTTGAACAGTATCTACCTCTTCTGGATCTAATAGTTGTTTGCTGCAACAAATTGTACAATTTTACTCAAACATATCAATTTCAGCAAATTGATTATTAAAAAACATGAAGAATCCGAATGATTAAAACTTACTAATGAGATGAAGTCCAGAAATTGGCAGCCATGAAGATATTGGCTTCCGAGCAATTTTCTCAGAGATTGGAAGTTAGACTTGATTTTTTTTAAGAAAATTGTTAGTAATAAATCAATTACCGCCGGAAAAAAATTATTTTTTGTTTGTTCTTAAATGAATTCTTAGTAAAAATAAACTCAATTATTTTATAACAGTTTTTGAAAATTTTTTTAAGTCAAGTAATTAAAAATAAAATAAAATATAATTAAATAATAATTGTATTTATTTTCAGCAGATCAAGCAAATGTTGATAATTTTCCCAACTATTATTTTTAATAAATTATTTAGTTTTATTAGAATCATTTATAAATTACAATTAAGTCGATTATAAATTATAGTACTAACACTTAATAATTTATGAAATAAATTATTTAGTTTTATTAAAATCATTTATACATTTTGTTACAATAGGCATGATGACAACAATCAATTAACAAAATTTATTGCTTGACGTGTGACAACAATTAAAAATAAACACATTTATTATATTTCGTGTCGTGTCATCCATAATACGTTGTATGTCACGCCTATATTCCACAATTTTGTGTCTTCTACAACAATAGTTTATGTCTCAGCACGCATCGTAGCAAGTGAATAGTGAATCGTGTATTTGCCCTTTATAGATTGACCATAATTTTCTCATGTTCAAATACAAAAATACACATATTTTATGATGATTGCATAAAAGATATACCTAACAAATTCATAATTATCAAGTGGAGTATCAAATAGAGAATAAAATTACTTGACAAAAATGATGAGAATCATAATAGTAACGTCCTCCTACTTCGAATAATTTTAGTGTTTATAATAATAAATGTTGACTCTTCAAACATAATTCATGATCCTTAAATGCGTGAGAGAGGATTGAAGATTAAAATTTTTTTATAGTGAAAATCTAACCTAAAACTATTTTTAAAAAAATAACATTTACTCTTCAATCAAGTTAAAAACTAAAATTTTATAAATTTAAAATCATAAATTCTCGTTTTAGGGCTGACCCAATTTATAAAAGAAAAACTATTTGATAATTTTGTAAGTTAAAAAAAAAATATGGGCTGAACTTTTAAGAGACATCTCTACTATATACGATATGACCTGATTTAAAATTGACAAAGCGTAAAAGTCCTAATGCGCTTTTGAGTGGGTTGGTAAGGTAATCCTTTGGGTTTTCTTAATCTACACAATACTAACTATTCCTACTCTTGAAAGACTATTATTAAGGGTAGGGAGTAGGGACCAATACTTTTTTCTCTTTCTTTTTTTGGACTTCCATTCCCTTCACTTCACTTCTCTTATCTCATTTTTTTCTTAATATTTTATTATTACAAAAAAAATAAATTGCAGTTCTAACTTATTTTGTGTGAGATTTTTCCATCATAAAACAAACTCATATAATTAACATATTTTTCTATTTACTTTAAGATTGGTAGTAATCATTTTGAAGTTATGAGTAATTATTTTCAGACTATAAACATTATTTTAAAACTAAAACTGTGATTGCCGACAATCTTAAAAAAAATAAGTGTAAACTAAACCAACTCATTTGAAAATATCTCATCAAAAAATAATTTTTTTTGAGAAATTGAGATTGTAGATGATCAATGGTCAAAAAAGTACTCTCTAGGTTTGCTTCTTTGTTTATCATTTTCCTATTTCAACCATCAACGGCCCACCACCGCCATAATCTCCAACACCAACGGTTCTTATCTCTTCTTAATTTAATTATTATTTACTAAACATACTTTGAAACGAAAAAGAAAAAACATAAATGAAAATAAGGATGCTGTTTCCCTATGCAGGTGTTATTTGCAGACGGTCTTACTGAGAGATTATTTCTAATTAGGCCGTTCTATTATATATTTTTGTAAAATATTGTAAATAGGCATTAAGAATTATGTAAGTAGACATTTATTATATTGAAAGTATGTAATAAGGATACTGTAAATAAGCATTAAAGAATAAATAAACATTAAAAATACAGTAAGTAGACATTAATCTTTAATGGGCCTTAAGAGACGGTTGACTAGCTGAATTTTATTTGATTAGAGAGTAGGGTGATGAGAGAAAAAAAGGCTACATGAGCATAGGCGGATCCAAGATTCAAAAGCATGGGTAGCACAATTCGTAATTCACCAACATGTTAAAATAAATTGGGTCAGCCCTAAAATTTGAGATGTATATTATATAGACGGTCTCAAGTAAGAATTTGTGATACAAAAATTGGGATATGATTTTAATGTGAAAAATGAAATTGGAAAAATAAAACCGAACATTCCTCTAGTATACAACTGACTTGAGCCAACAAACTAAGAAAAATGTAAAAGCAAAGATGACTTTTCAACTAAAATTCAAAATAAGTAGGAGATGTGAAGTTGGTAAAGTATGGCGACTCCTCTACTAATTAAATGTACTAGGAGTACGTCATAAAAAGTATTTCTTGAATGAATAGTCGTTTTTAATTGTCAAAAAATTTTAAAAAATATGTTTGATAAATGATTATACAAGTTAAAATGTAAATATCAAATTTCTTACTGTGTTAAATAGATTTTGGCTTGTTAGTTAATTTTTTTCTAATTAACAATCAATAATCAATATTTAATTCTACCAAAAATCTTCCTAATAATATACTTATTCGGCCAACTTTAAAAACAATAAAACAACCAACATTTTCAATTAGAGGGAAGTGAGAAAAAATCAATCAAAATATTCCAAAACATCATGATGTAAGTAGAATTAGGATCCTCTCCATTACTAAAATATAATGGAGGATCCATTACAAAATTCAATGGCTATAATTGCTTGATTTTGTTTTAATAGGAGGAATTATGATATTTTATTTTTTATTCTAAAATTTGTATTAATTATAACCATTGAATTTTGTAATGGAGGAAGAATTTTGTAATGGATCCTCCATTACATTTTAGTAATGGAGAGGATCCTAATTCATGTAAGTGTGGCCTAGCTTTGATGAAAAAACATTATAATGTCACTATGGCCTAGCTTTGATGAAAAAAAATTTGTTTACCCACCAGATAAACCACCATATATAAGCAAAATATATCAAATTATAAAGTGAATATACATTTATTATTCATCATCTACTTATTAAAATCATATTTAATTATTTATAAACTAATCATCAATTGACATATCGATAAACCTTATAAAATTCACTAAGCTCCATTTTGACTACCTTTAGTAGTCCAATGCAAGAAAGCCCTCGCCACTCAAAGGGAGGCAAAACTCAAAATGCAACTTGCCATCTAAACAAGCAACGAAATCGTTGATCCACATAATTATGAAAACATCAAATTGCACCCCACAAAAATGAAATAAATGTTTTTATTTGTATTTTTCTTATTAATATTCACAAGTTTTAGTTTGATATTTTATAATAAATTATTTAAATAAAAATACTAATATAAATTAAATTAACTTTTATCTGTATGCCATAAAATAGAGATAACATTTATGATTTAAAAAGCATTGTCGATGACCTATGTTTTTGTTTTCATTTACAGATCGCTGACAATATATAATCTACTATCATTTAACTCTGATCCAAACACTTAAATCATAACTTTTAGAAACGTGATTGATCAAAGTTGACGATGATAGGGTAAAAAATATTTATAAAGTATATATTTTTCAAAAGAGTATATACTATATAGGAAGAATACAAAGCAATGTTGTACCACCTCTTATTATTTTCCTGCGTTAATTGTAGTCTCGTTTTCCTCCACATCTCTATACCATAACGCTCTCTTTTCAAGATAGATAGGGTGCAACAATTCTGTCTTTTAGCACCATAGGACTCCAATCATCACCATTTTCATTCATTCTTTTTCAACTTTTTTTGCTCTGCTTTACCTTTTTCCTCTAATATTTTTGCCATATTTTGATTAATTTTGATTTTTCTCAACATTTTTTATCTGGGTATTCACTAAATTATCATAAAGTTTGTATTTTTTTTCTTTCTACACCCTTTTTGTCAATGGGTGCTTTAGATGATGGTCATTATGATGTTGAACTTGAAAATACATTGAAATTGGGTGTTGAAGAAGAAGAAGCAGAAATTCAGGCTGCTGTTAGAATTTTGTTGCAAGGTTTGGGCGAAGATGTCAATAGAGAAGGCATTAAAAAGACTCCACTTCGTGTAGCTAAAGCTTTTAGGCATGCAACTAAAGGTCATTTTTCTTTATTTTTTAGGATCATTCATCGACTAAGGTCTCTAAAGTTTACTCAATTTCAAATAAACAGCCGCGCAAACTTTGTTTTTTACCAACTACAGCCTTCAACTTAACAAACATGACATGAAGACAGCCAAAATAGCAAAAAAAGGTTAAAAAAAAAGGGTTAAAATGAGGTGTTTTGGCTGTCTCGATGTCATGTTTGTTAAGTTTGAGGCTGTAGTTGGTAAAAAACAAAGTTTGCGGCTGTTTATTTGCCGTTTATTTGAAAGTGAGTAAACTTAGAGGATGTAATCGGTAAATATCCTATTTTTTATGATCTTCATTAGATTTTTATTATACTTAAGCTTTAATCTTTACTGTTTATCTGCTATACCTTATGTGGGTGTGATGTTGATGTTTGTGTGGGTAGTAGAGCTTTTATCTGTCTTGATCTTTCATACTCAACATTTTAATCAGAATGATCCGCATTGGTATGATATTTTTTTCGTATAAGTTATAACCTTAAAAGCGATCAATTTAAGATAGTTAGGGATCACTTTAAGATGCAATTGCTATAAGATGTTAAGTGATCACTTTAGATTGTAAATGATTGCGATCAATTTAAGTTTTAAGACTAAAATTTGATCACTAAACCATAAGTGATCTTGTAAATTTCGTTAAAATTGTAACTTGTAAGTGATTATTTTGATCATAGGTTACTAGTGATTATTTTAA
The DNA here is from genome assembly GCA_019425755.1 of Amaranthus cruentus. NCBI lineage: Eukaryota > Viridiplantae > Streptophyta > Magnoliopsida > Caryophyllales > Amaranthaceae > Amaranthus > Amaranthus cruentus. Next base: position 16,768,631 of record CM033458.1, on the reverse strand, counting down.
GACTACGACACAAATTTTGAGTTAACAGAAACGAAGAAAAGGAGAAGGAAAAGGAACGAAAGAGGTAAGGAGGGAGAGTGTACGTTGTTTGTTTTGAAGGGAAGGGAACGAAAAGGAAGAAATTTGAGAATTTGCGATGAAATAATCGGAGCCTCAAGTATTAAAAGTGCACAAGTTTTGATATAAAATTGTCAAATTTGTCAATTTTTACTCCGTCTTTGTATATATTGGTATATATGGCTAAAGTTGTTGATCTTTTGTCATTCTTACTTCTCCAGGATACAAACAGAATGTAACAGACATTATAAAAGGTGCTATATTCCCAGAAGCAGGTCTAGTCAATAACAAAATTGGCAATGCTGGGGGAGCAGGAGGTCTGGTCATTGTTCGTGATCTTGACCTTTTTTCATATTGTGAATCTTGCTTGCTACCGTTCCAGGTCAAATGCCATGTCGGTTATGTTCCATCGGGGCAGCAAGTCGTGGGGCTTAGCAAGCTTTCCCGGGTTGCTGATGTCTTTTCCAAGCGCCTTCAGGATCCACAACGGTTGGCTAACGAAGTGTGCTCAGCTTTGCAGCAATCCATCAAGTCAGCTGGTACTGCTGTTCTTTTTCATTGCCATCACATACATTTTCCTGCATTAGAATCGTTCCTCGACTCATCCTCTGATGGGTGGATAGAAGCATTGGTTGCGTCAGGAACTGGAATTTTCGATGATCAAGAAGCTGATATATGGGGCGAGTTCTTTAGTCTTTTGAGATTAAAACGCTCGTTAGTCGATGAAATTGAAAAGTGGAACTCGGAAAAGCATTGGTGCCCATCTCAATCTAAGACGGCCAGTAACATTCCGTTGAGTATGGTTAATGCAGTCACTTCGATTCTTAAATCTTTGGGTGAAGACCCGCTAAGAAAAGAGCTTATTGATACTCCCGCTCGCTTCTTGAACTGGATGATTAACTTTCGGAACTGTAAAGTGGAGATGAGTCTGAACATTTGCAACAAAATGGTACCTCGAAAACCATACGAGGAAGTCAAGTGTGACATGCCGATGCATTCTGCGCTAAGTTTACCGTTTTGGTCGCAGTGTGAACATCACTTGCTACCGTTTCATGGTGTAGTGCATATAGGTTACTTTTCTGTTGAAGGAGTAGATCCCATTAGGAAATCCCTTCTGCAATCAATAGTGCACTTTTATGGGTTCAAGCTGCAGGTTCAGGAGCGACTTACCCGACAGATTGCTGAAACGGTTGCGCCTCTTCTTGGTGGGGACGTAATAGTCGTAGCCGAGGCAAGCCATATGTGTATGATCGCTCGTGGTGTCGAGAAGTTTGGAAGCAGCACGGCTACAGTTGCAGTTCTTGGTCGATTTTCGGTTGATGCTAAGGCTAGGGCATTGTTTTTAGAAAGCCTTCCCGACACTAAAGATTGTTAAGGATGAATGATCATATGTTGTCTTAAGCTTCTTTTGAGCCTCTCATTTCTCGGAGGCACGACAAAAAGGTTCCATCGCGAATTACATACAGAATGAAAAAAGATTTATTTGATTACAAACTCGATAAGTTGATGAAATCGAGTCATTTATCTCCTATTGTTTCTATCGATGTACCCTTGAGAAGAGGTTGTAGATCATGTTTGTTAGGCTTAACAATCATTCAACTTCTTTGCACGGAAGAAAATTGAGTCTGTCTGTTAGAGCATGTATCACTTTTCCCATATTGAACTTGGGTCGATAGTTATACAAAAAACATTGTTTTACATTTGATTAACAAAACAAAGTCATTTGCACACTAGCAACATATATTAGATCCATATGTTTATATTTGTCGAGTTACAATCGATCTCATACAGCACTCGGAACAGATTGCTACCGTCTCTTAACAGTACAGACTTAATGTCATGACACTGGGAGGAGAAACTAATCAGCACAAGGTATATTTATACATACATTAAAAAGTTGCTATACATGCATACACATCACAACATCATCTAAATTGAACTTGAAGCCTCAAAAAATGAAGTTAAAACGTGGAATTCAATCCGAGTCTAACCACAGATGACGAATCTTGTGCCATTCAACCGCAGATTTAGGGTGCCGTTTCTTAGGAGATGGTGATCGAGAATCTCGTCGTTTATGTAAATAATCTGCACTCGATTTTGAAGGCAACGTTGGCTCAGATGTAATAACAGCAGATTTCGAGGGCAGACTTGGCTGGGATGTAACGGCTGAAGGTTTCAAGGGTAAAGCTGAATCAGATTTAGCTGCTTGAGTCGTTGATGGCTCAGATGACACCACAACAGATTCTGAGGGGATGGACGGTATAGATGTAGCTTGAGAGTCCACGTTCTCATACCCTTGACTTTTATGAGAATGGTTTACAGTAGAAATTGAGTCGGAATTTGATGAATATGTGATTAGAGGGTCCTGAAGCTTAAAAGGATTTTGTGCTTCAGTTGAACGCCATTTTATCGTAGATGCCACCGGTGGATGATTATTTCTACTCATTGGCATAGCGATGCATGCTATACCCAGGAGTATTGCAGTAATTATCAATGTCAACAAGGATGTTCCAGAAACCTGCACATTTGCTAGCGCTACTTAGCTGCGGATGTTTATTTAACCTCGAAACACAACCCAAAAGCTACATAGAACACAGAAGAAAGCAGAGGATATATAACTAGGACACGAATGTTGACATTTAACTTCAAGGGATGATAATATTTTCTTATTTTCAACTGTCGGAATAATGATTTTAAATACGAGGGTATTTTTAGTTAGTCATCCAATATAAGTGGATAAATGTAATTAGTGTTCATCAAATGTTATTGTTAGTCATTTCATTTTGCCTGTCCAGTCGGTCTCCTGAATCCTGAGAGACCGTCTCTCTGAAAGACGTCTCTTAAGCCCAACCCGTTAAAACTTAATTAAACTTAAAGATGATAATGGGCTGACTAAATTAGGGATGGTCTCTCAAATAGACCGTCTCTCACAAGAATTTGTGTTGAAAAGAAAAGTCTGAAAGAAAATCCATAAAAGGAAGTTCAAAAAAAAAAAAACAATGTTGTTATTCTATATTTTTATGACTTTTTATAGCACATACGACATGATGGTAAATCACATTACATAGTGAGGTTTTGAGGTTTGGAGATCAAGAATCTAATAAAAAGAAGCCATTAAGTAACTTAACGACCTCATCTCAATTCCATGCTAAAAGGCACAAAATTTGCAAGCACAGGGCATCAGCCACCAAAATTTAAGGTTCAGATTCAAAGCCCGAAAAAATGAATTCTTACGTCTCATGCCGAGACCATTTCTATTGAGCTAGCCCATCTAATTTAGTGTATTAAAGTGATCACTTACAACTTTAAGTGATCAATTACAAAAACATTAATTCTTTATTGAGGCCGTCTCACCGTGAGACGACTTCAATTGGGTCAGCCCAAACTCTTCAAAAAAACTGCTTCCTGTACAAGTGCAAATTCATATTTATTTCTTTTAATGTTTTTTTTACTAATGGACTGCTTGTATGGGCTTGTCTCACAATGAGACGGTCGCATACAAGACTTGTTATAAAAATGGACTAATTATATGGGGCCGTCTCATGGTGTATAAGTCTCATACAAGACGAGCTGTTCCGAGTCTTCCGACATAGAATCTCAGCAGCACAGATACAATGAACTATCATTTACATATGTGAGTGCCCAGGGGCCAGATTCTAACCTTATCTTTGACACCCTTAACAAAGAAAGTACTCCTGTCCACCCAATCACCAGAATCCTTGCATGGAATATTCTTCTCGGCGTGTTCCAAAGAGTATCTTATCAAGTCCACGATCATCAGTTCACTTGTCAAATCTGAGTTATCTGTAAAAAAGTTCGATCTTTAGTTTTGACGAACATAAGTACTTTCACCATAAACAAAGGCAATATGTCAAATTAGTATTCACCTGGTATGTCAAATATCTGTTTTGCTGGTGGCACACCCAGCTTCTCACCTAGGTAAATACGGACACGAATTCGATCTCCTAGAGAAAGTAAATCACCGTGTGTGACTACAATAACCGGTTTATCATCTGCATTTCAGAAAATACAGTTGGTGATGGTCAAATCTGTACCAACGATATTAATGAGCCAATGCATTAGAGGGATGAGAACCCAAGATGACTGGAGCAAAGAGTTAATTGTAAATGATAGAATATATTAGTGTCACATAATTCCCTAATTAGTTCAAATTCATGTTAAAAAACAAATATTGTCGGCTTTAGGGTATTTTTGGGCCATTTTGAGCAAATTGTGAATTCAAAGGACAAATTAGCTGTCAAATTATGTTAACATAAATATATGAATATCAATATATCATAAATGAGATTATTCAAAAATTCAAAAAAAAATCATAAATGAGATTCACTTTTATCGGAAAATTGCTTTTCATCTCCTTTTGGTGTCTGCTTTTAAGAATGATGCACATGCAATACATGCTCCTACACTCAACAAGTCGGTGCATAAACATGACATTCAGACGAGTATAGCCGCTAAGTACCTTTGAATGACAAATATGGGCAGCTGAAAGTTTCTGACACCATTTCCATATACCTTTTGTCCTCTTTCTTTTCACTATTCATAGATCGAAGTACTTGATAGCCATTAACAACAAATATAACGAAGTTAACCTTTCGGATCACACTGGAAGGAGTACCACTCTGATGAGCTTTGCATTCTAGTGACGTTTTCAGACCAGGAGAATCTGAATCCCTATATCAAAGCACCAAGACAAAGTCAAATTATTAGTGCTCGATGCGATTGAAAAGCAATAACCAATCTATATCAAGCCTATCTTACCTAATAACTAGCTCACCGTGTCGAACCCCTTTGGTCATCCAACACCGAAGCATTTTATCGTTATCAGCAAAGTTCTCAGACAAACTACGCGTATCAAACAAGCAAAACGAAGTTGCACCTCGGGGAATCATATATTCTTGAAGGAAGAAGGTCCCTTCCCCAATAGATGGGTTATCTAGCAATATATAATATAGTTCTTTGTGTAAGACGGAAAAATGTTCTTCGTTTTGTAGCAAGCATATAATAGTTAAAAATCAAATAACAAGCAAAATAGGGAGTATCGAACCCCATAAAGAACAGTGAATAGCTTAGATTACATGTTACTTGTGCTCTCTCGGATGCAAACTTGTCGTCTTCAAATACTCTAGATATTCTGTTAATCAAACTGCTTTTCCCAGATCCTTTAGGACCAATTAGTAAAAGCACAGTTGTTTTTGGTATGACATAATTGCTGGACTTCTTCTCACCAGCATTACTGATCCATGAACCAGGAGTATAGCTGCAACGATGAGATCGAACAAATGCCTCAGTTTCTACATGTTAGCCAAAGTGGATGTTCACTTTCCGCTATTGGTAAAGCTTTCATAAATAACTAACAAATACTGTTACTAAGATAGATAGCAACTAGTAATAAGAATGGTAAAACAAATGCACGGGTAGCTTAGATTTCCTAAAGCAACAATTGTGGAAGAAGACAAAATTTCAGTAACAACACAAGTTCCTATTTGTACAATAAACCTATCAAAGGACAGAAATTTCAAAGATAAACACGACTACTGACAACTTGTTTGATAACCGGTAATAATGGTAGCAATGAGAATAAATTTTAAGGGATGTTTGGTATAAAAAATGAAAATGCAATGGAAAGGAAATGCTTAAAGAGAGATAAAGGTAATATTATGTGTTATTATTAACAAGTATTTGGTATAAAGAGATCTAAAGAAATCAGAAAAAAGAGAGAACCAAAAATGAGTGGTAACAATATGGAGATATCTCTATTAGTCATATGAAAGGGATTGAGTTGATCCAATCTCATAGCAAAAACTAAGTAATCAAATGAGCTAAGTGAATCCCTTATATGAGCCTTAAAAGCTCATGCCAAACACCCCTTAAGCATAAATATATCGAAAAGCCTCAACCCTAATCTTCATCGACATAAAGCTTCATCCACACATATATGTGTTATTCTTTATGAATTTCATTCTCACCAAAAATACCTTCTCAGGCGGTAATGAATGGGATTAAATTTTATGATGAAAAGAAGATTAATGAAATTGAATTAGCATGATTTTTGACAACCAAGTAGCCTTGCAAAATTACACAAAAGATGGTTTCACATTACCATATCTAAAAAATGGGTGTGAGAGTTCACACCAATCTAACATGGATAAGCAGTTGTGTAAAGACATTGCAAACAATAAACATTCCATTATGTTCTTTTACCCCAATGTCATCGAGTGGCTCGGGGTTTGGGGTCGAATTATACACAACCTTATCATTATCGGTGATAACAAAAAATTTGTTTCCAATTGTTAATTGGTAGCAAATATCAGTTGCAAATTCACATAAATAAGAAGCATAAACAGTGAAGTGCACTCTAATTGGGTTAGGGCATGCGTGATGTCTCTCAGAGAGACGATCTCAGGAGACAGGCTGAACATAGAAAATCAAGGAAAATAACCTCAAGATTTTACACTTTGCTTGATAAAGGCCAAGTTTTCGAGCCCATAATTCATCATAGTTCCTCATAATCTCATCATAAGCAATCTTCCTTCTCCTTAGATTTCCTTCAATTTCAACAGAATTAGAAGAAATTCCATGAATTACTTCATCAACCAACTCATATGATTCACTAATCGATTCATCTTCATTCATTGTCCTTGAACAATTCCTAAACCAACAAACAAAACCCCTCTCAAAAATCAACATTACCCACATAATCAAAACCCATATTCCACAAAATACAATTAAAATACCTGTAAAATGAGGAAGGATGAGATGGGTAATCCCGGTATTCACTATCCAAAGAAGATAATTCATCCTCTGCTTAAATTCAAACAAATATATATCAAAATTACATTAAAAAGTTGAAAAAACATGAAATTAAAACAAAAAGATTACAACTTTAACAAAAGAAGAGAGGAATAGAAGTACCAGATTTAGAACAAGGAAGATGATCACCACCCATTGGGTCAAATTGTTTATTCTCCCTTACAGACTACAGTAGCTGTAATTTGAGAAAGACAAGATCAGGGTTTATTTGAAATATTCCTCATTTGTTCTTAAATCTTAATGAAGTGTAAGTGGAGTTGAGAATTGGGAAGTAGAGAGTCAAGATGAAAGTATTATAAATGCTTGCTACATTTCCCACATGTGTATTATTCATCGTTTAATTTTATTTTGCATATTGTGGTTAATGTGTAAGTAAAAATATAGTCAAGTGAGATCTCGTTTGAATCATCTAATCGCATATTTTTATAATATTAACTTTTAATGATTTTAAGATATGTACAGTTTTATTTGTAAATGAATAAAATAATACATTGGATTGCGTAAAAAGTCAAATGAAATAAGTATTTGCGTACTGTATTAGGATAGATCCCAAATTAAATATTATAGGCACTTGACCAATTTCCACATGGGTGATGCTATTATGCTCATGGTGCAGTTGGAAGTGTTATTTGTTGATTTGGAGTCTAATTGTAGGAGAATAACCTCAGTAGATTAGCGGACTATTGTCTTATAAATGAATAAGACGACCCTAGTATTCAACATGTGTGATTTATAAAACAACAAAGAAATGTTTCCATTAAATGAAAAAATAAGTTGAATGTATCTATAGCTAACTCATGAGACATAAGAAAAAAAAATTAACAAAGGTCATAGTGTATAGAGGGAGCAGTATTGGTTCACAAAATGTTATTTGAGACGGTTTTACTGTGAGACACGACTCATAAATATTATGAAAATATAAACTCTTTATTTGAGGTCGACTCACAAGAGTGCATCTTACTTGTTAGAGCAGTATGTACTCTTTTTGTCTCGGCTTACGTATCACATATTTTTTTGACATTATCACTCGAATTTGTATTTGACTCATAATTTGTAATTTGTAATTTAAACCTTAATCAAGTGAATATTATTTGTTTTACTCAATACAAAGATTATTAATATCAAATTTTTATAATTTTTTAAATTATATTAAAATTAAAAATATTAAAATTTGAATAATTACATTATTAACATGCATGTATGCCAAAACTAAAAGGAATATGGGGAGGGACACAGGGAATATTAAAGAATAATGTACTCTAATGTTGTTTGTATCCTATAGATCTCATTCTACCGTTAACGTTGCATAATCCAATTAAATATCATTAGGGTTAAGAGTTCAGAATGATAATTTGAGAGTATAATTTTGTAAAATTTATTACATTTATTTAAATGGGATATTTAAAATGAACAAGAATGAGTAAAATTTTATAAATTTTGATTATGAAACTTTAAAGTTTAACAAAATTATTAATATTAAATTTATAAACTTAATTTTTAGGAAGCTATTCTAACAAAAAATATTATTAAAGCGAAAGCGTAAAGTGATATCGAAAAAATATTGATACTATAGCTATTGATGTAGAAGTTACACTACAATATAGGTTGATAATTAAACTCATATTTATTCATGTTTGAGTAAATTGTAGCATTCCGTCAAATAAAAATACTTATTTTAATTGAATAATACTTTTTCTAATTATAGTGAAAAATAAAAGAAAAATAGTTGAGATAGTAGAGTGTATATCTATTAAACATATTCATACAAATAAATTTGAAAAAATTGTTTCTAAAAAGCTAACATTTTGGCCATCTGCAAATAAAGAGTCAACGTTTCATTTATTCAATAAAAAGACAACCTTTGTCTCATTTTTGCAAATAAAGAGTCAACGTTTCATTTATTCAATAAATTTAGAGTTGAAAACTTACCTGCTATAGTAAATAAATGAAACGTTGACTCTTTATTTGCAAAAATGACACAAAAGTTGTCTTTTTATTGAATAAATGAAACGTTGACTTTTATTTGCAGATGGCCAAAAGGTTGGCTTTTTAGAAACAATTTTTCCAATAAATTTTTGTTTATCATCTATTTTTTTAATTTATGTATTTATCACCAACCATAGGAAGTAGTAGAATATATGATTGAATATATTCTATTTTACGATTCATATGATTTATTCATCATCGTCAATCCAACTGTTAATCATTATATTTATATAATAATAAAGAGACTAAAGGCATATGCAAAGTATTTATTTTATGTGTCTCTCAGAGAAACCGTCTCAATTTGTATTTTTTATAGAAGCCATTCCCTTATGATACACCTCTAATAGATATGGCACATAAGACCATCTTGTACAACAATTTGTGATTAATTTATCATTTGGTGCGTGTGACAGAGAAAATAAAGAGGTCAGAGATGAATTGAGGGGAAAATTAGTTTCCTCGAAATTTAAAAAATGTTTGCAATTGATCAAAACACTTTCGAAAATAGTTTTCAGAAAATTAATTCCCAAGAGAATTAAAAAATAGGAGGAAATAAATTCATAAATTCATAATTACTGTGATCCATCATCTCTACCACATAGAAGTGGAGTATTAATTTTGAGTGTTAGTGTTAGTGTTAGGTCAAGAAAAAAATAAGAAAATTACATGAAATAATTACATTTCAATGCTGCCTCCTGTTAAATCAAGTCACTCAGCGGTAATGACTCGGCTGGAGGGGGGAGGAAACGGCCAACATCGAGCCATCTAAAATACCTGGCTGCAATCCTGCAAGGCCGAAACCTCCTGAATGAGGAACCGAGATTGGGGGGTTTGTAATCGAGCTGCGACAAGTGAAACAACACTTCCTTCAGATTCAAAAAGTTTAGACACATGACCGATGGCAAATGGCAATGTATATATAATGATATTTCAAGTTACGCCACGAACCTGAAAGAGAGCGATAAGGAGGGATCAACTGGAGGCGTTACCCCATTTCGACAAGGTGAGAAAAGCGACCAGAAAACTGGATTAAAGAGAGATGTCAGTTCTCTGTTCCGACCAGGACTCGAGAAAGCAATAAATGTCTAATCGATTCCCGATTCTACCTAGTAATAAGATATAGCCAGCTTACGGTATACAAAAGGATACTACAAAATGAGGTTGTTATTAGGGTCATACGCAATTTCGCATAGGCCAAATCTAACATAGTGATTATGTACCCCACCCGAAAAAACAGCTAGGAATACTTCCAATAACTTGGAAAGAAAAATCTCAAAGTTGAACAATTTAGAGGCAACAGAAAATTACCCGACTGTTCGGGATGATCCTGTAAGCTGGAGTAGAGCAATACATCCTGTCAGAACAAGTTTTTATTGATAAGCAGATCGGTAGCTAGTATAAATAACAATTGGGCATTATCAGATCTTAGAATTCACTGACCTGTCGTGTACTTCCGGATACACTTGGTCCCATTTCTGCACACGCAAATCATAAGACATTTCAAGGTTGATAGATCAGAGATTGAAAGTGAGCCAGGAGAAAAATGTTGAGCTCCCATACCTAAGCTTCTTTTTTAAAAGCAGAGTTTGAATATGAAGACTTGGTCGAAGAACTATGAAAACTCAATCTCAAACTTGAACGTCAATTAACGAATTTCTAAAGGATGCTCAAAACAATAATAATTTAGGGGGAAACGGAATCAAACAAAGTTGATGGTCAAGTGACTAATTGTCACCCGACAACTTTCCATTTATGAAAGAGCCATGCCCACACACAAATTATGTCCAACCAAAAAAGACCAAGGAGCCAAAAGTGCTTTAATTTACCCAAAACCAAAAGTGCAAAACAAAACTACCTATAAATATTCTAGAGATAATCACTCTCCCACATTTCCAAAGGCTATCGACTGACGCCTTAACACTAGCACAACATAGCTAATACAAAACAACAATACCAAAGCCAACCTAAATCCCATGAAATGGGATCGGCTTAAGTTGCCCAAAATCATTGAATTAACCGATCGCAACAGCAACCACATCCGAGATTCTGCACGATCAGATTCACCTTGGCATAGATCTCAAGATTCTCACCTAGGCCAGAAACACCAGGGTTCACAGCCAACATCAAGCCAAGGAAACAATCATCTGACGTGCTGTCAAAGTCCCACAAGTTTAGTTCAAGGTTTGGTTTAGTCTCTGTTAAAGAAGACATTTGATTAAAGTTAGCATAAAAAATTTAGGGAAAATCAGGTCAGATAGATCATAGAAGCAAATGGTCTCAGCTTACTCGTGTACTCTGAAGTATTCTGAAAAGGATCATGAATTGGACGAGGCACCCGGGAAGCAGCCTGCTATATTTCATCCTATGTTATCCATCAGCAATAACTTAAATCAAAGAACATCTAATAGATTTAAGGTGCATCATCACATACATGGAAAAATGGATGCTGTAGGGCTTGTTCTGCTGTTGGCCTTTTAAGTGGATCCCAAGAACATAGGCGCTGGCAAGTACGAAAAATAAATAAGTGCCTTTTGTAGAAACAATAACTAAACAGCAGTATACCATAAACAAACAGTTGACAAGATAAAGTATTTACACAAAGAACACATACACTGATGAGATCAAGAGCTTCCCAACTAGCATTTGGGATGATTTCTGACAGATTTACAGGCATAATCTACAGAAGTCCAGAAAACCCATTATTGAGAAATAAAGCAGCAGCACACTGTAGGGTAGATAGTTGGAACAGATCTCACCTTTGAAGTACTTATATTGATTAATTGCGTGATGTTCGTTGCTTCAGGAAACACAGTCCAATCAGCAGCACCAAGTACACAGCATATTTTGTACAGCTGATCTGTTTCACTGTTAAAAGAAAGTATATAAGCAGACTAACATCTGATAACAGAACTAATCAAAATCCCTAAGGGCTAAGGATGCGTTTGGGAAAAAATGTCACATTGTAGATATTACACATCAATTAAAATTAGAAAAGACTACCTTTCTCCAGGAAAAATTGGACACGAGGTGTAAAGTTCAGCAAGTATTGCACCAACTGCCCACATATCTGCAAAACAGTTTACTTGTTTATAGTAGGGATGGCAAGCTGGTATAATTTCAAGGGTTACGCACCACATCCGCAAGTGTGGGTATGACTTTAACGGGTAGTGGGTTGGTATGGGTAAGGAAGTCCCAACTCACCATGAGTAATGGGTAGGAGGTCTTACCTGCCCCATAGTACCCACCTGCACAACCCCCCATACCCACCCGTCCGCCCAATACTCACTCAGCTCTCATCTGTAATAACTAATTAATAGTGTTATATAAATTATTGATTGATATGACAAAAAAAAATTTTAATGGTTTTTTTTTTAAAAAAAATAGTCTACTTAAAAATACCTTATAACTTTTGAGATATCAATAAAATGTTTTCTGCAATATAAAATTTTAATTTATTTTAATGTGATATGATGAATTTTAAACCGTAAATACGAATTTTATCTTAAACATTTCATGTTTTAGATAAAACTAGAAATACCAAAAAATTTATAAGGAATAATGATAATATAGGGCCGATATTACACACAAAAGAGTACAAATGGGGTGAATATAAGGTAGGTATAACCATGATGGATATACCCAGTTGGCATAGTGGATGTGAATGTGTTTGAAACTTTGAACACATATCCAGGTGTGTGGGTATGAAAATTCAACCCACCATAGGTAATGGGTAGGTGGTGTATAAGAAAATTTTAGGTGGGTATGGGTACTGGAAAGGGGTATCCATACCCACCCGCCCATTTTGCCACCCTATTTAGTACCTTACAAGATAAAACCTGACTCCAGAAAAAACGAATTGTTGAAAGAGTTCGGCAAATTGCAATGTACAAAACTTTTGGAGCATTTTAAAGCGATATGTCACATCAAATTCTCAAAATTTAGTCATTATTCTAGAATGAGGTGTTCCCTTATCTAAATAATTTTGACTCCAGTAAGAGCACAATGGGACATCCAAGAAAAAAAGAGGCAGACAACATTTAGTACATGAAATACATCAGAAAAACTCATCTTATTGATAATTAGAAGGAATCGAGTAAAAAATGCTTTAGAGTGAAAGAGAAAATTCAAGAAAACGAACCAATTGCAGGAGTATAGGTAGATGACTTTAACAAAACTTCAGGGGCCCTATACCTGTGAGACAACATATAACCATATGAGATATAGTGCACAATTATATGTCTCACGCTAATCATGGCAGATGCAGAAACATAATACTCCCTCAATCCTCAAAAAAATTGCTACACTGCAAATGGTAGAAAGATTAAGAAAGTGATGTAGACATTAAATATGGATAGTATTTAAAGAACGAGAAAATGAGGAGAAATGTTTTAATGAAAATTAAAAAAGGAGTGGGCAAAGTTAAAGGGACGGATGATAAATATAAAGTGTAGCATTTTCATAAGGATACTGGGAGTACATGATAACCATTACTGGTCACATGTTTGAAGAAACGACATAGACACCGACCATAGAGGACAAAACCAAAAACTTACCAACGAGTTGAAACATAGTCTGTATAAGGGGGCATTGATAAAACTTCTCTAACAAGTCCAAAATCAGCAATCTTGATCACATCATTAGTCACCAGTAGATTCTCTTTTAAACAAACCACAAATATCAAAATTTAGGTTGCAAAGGCTTAAAAGGACCAAAAAAAATATGAACACTAAATGGATCATTATAAGCTGGCATCAGAAGGCTGATAAACATGATACCAGGTTTTAGATCCCGATGAAAGTATCCATTCTTATGCATGTGTGCAAGTCCTTGAAAAACTTGAGTCAAAAAATTTCGTATCTCTTCTTCGGAAAATGGCATCTGCCGCTCCTTCATTATTTGATATAGATTATATTCCTAAGAGAAACAAAAGCTATCAATACCAACTCCATAAGGAATCAAGTTGAGGTGAACCAACTGTCACACATTCTGACGTATGCATTTAAAACATAGCTCAGGTGAAACATATAGGCATTCTATGACTAAACTGGTAACAAGTCTAAAGCAGATTTCATAATACACATCCAGTAGTCTACCCTGCCTTCTTTCTCCATGACCCGATCTTACGTTTCCAATCATTGATCATCTCTCTTTTTCAATCGTATTTTGTGATTGAAAGATGAATATACATCAAGGATATGAAGAAAAATGCAAAAAAAAAACAAAACAAAAAAACATCATGGACTCTTCACTTGTATAGCTCCAAGAATTAAAAGAAACATTCACAAGAGGGAAGTATAAAAAAATTAGCTGAAGATGGCCTTTCCCTAAACAGAAAACTGCCAACACATTGGACTATAGGCTTCATTCTAATAATTCTCCTCACCGCTAAAACCCACCTATTACATTTTTATTGTTTTCAAACCAAAACCTTAAGAGGTACAGAGGAAAATAACATGTATGCTAACTTAGAAGAAGTATACAGTATACACAACATTATATGGAAAAAGAATAAAATAGCACAGAAACTTACCATATATTCAAAAATGAAGAACAGCTCATTGTTTTCTCTAACAACTTCTTTCAGCTTTATAATGTTGGGATGACTTAATCTACGGAGGGACTGCGGAAGGAATAGATAGATAAGTTGTCACTTGTCAGCATATCATGCATAACATGTCACAAACACGACTCTCCAATATTTTCAATCAAACCATAATAAAGTTAAGACGAACTACCTTCACTTCTCTCAAATTTATACATTCTTCCCAGAAATAGAACTTTCTCTTCATTTTCTTGACAGCAACCTGTAACCAAAATCAACCAATCAGTCTCATGAAGCAACTTCCACCTCCACCCCCCCCCCCCCCACCCACACACACACACACATATACATACATAAACACCATCATCATACCCTGTATATCCCACTCATAGAAAAAAACAAATGCCCAATAGAAAGCACTAAAATCTGATTATTAGCTCGTAAGAAATGTAAGTTACAAAATAACCCATGGGAGACAATGATTAAACTAAAGATGACTCGATATATTCCTCACACACAAACATAAACACAAGACATTCAATTTCTTGTGTTACATGAAAAAATAATGATACTATCATGAGAGAATTCTAAGAATGTCTTACAATCTCATTATTCTCCTTATTGACAGCCTTATATACAGTTCCACAAGTTCCATCTCCAAGCTCATTCAAAAATTTATATCTGCACCATGTGTAAACAATTGTGAAATAAAACACTAGTAATTGGTGCATCTCAAATGACTTTGCTTATTCTTCTCGTTTTTTCTCAACGCTAACTCTTCCTTTGAATGTATATGAGCTCCATATCAACAAAGACGTACATACATACATACATTCCATTACCCCAATGCCATTTAGTGGCTTCCACCTAAGGTGGGTTTGAGGTGTTAGTGATAAGAAAGCAGTTGTTTTCGATTGACTCTTGGTAGGCTACAACTTCAAATAAAAAAGAAGTGCACATGACAAAGCAAAGAAAAATGCTACGACTCCCACTCAAAAAAGAAACAAACCTCTCCATTACTTAAGATTTTGGACGCGGACCAAAACTTTCAATGGACCTCTAACAACCTCCAAACATTGGTTTCTTCGGGAACAAAGTCTTTGTCAGTTACTTGAAAATAAAGATCAGAGTTCAATGGCATCACAAGATGAAAATTATTGTTGAAGACTCGCTCCAAATAGTATAGATATACAAAATCCCATGAAAATTCTATCAACATGCTTAATTTCAACCGCTACGAGCTGCTGCATTCAACTGGTACCATCTAAAACCCACCAGCAGAAAAACAAAAAAATTGCTTAACTAAAAAATATGTTCACTTAAGAGAAATAAAAATAATCCACTGAACAAGTTTCATTTCCATTTACTTCTAATCTTTCCCATGTGGGACACCTGCACATAACAACAGATAAAAATCACTGTAAATACTTCAACACCCAACAGCCATAAAATTGTTCATAAGAAATCAAATAATATAACCCAAGAAAATGAGAATCACTTTCACAATTATTAGGGTTTGGATTGGTCTAGCCTACCCCCAAATCCAAATACATATGCCACAAGAAAATTCCAGATAGGGGAATCACCCAGAAAAGAATGATCTACTTCCACACTCAACAGGCATAAATTTGTCAAAAAAATTTATCCAGAAACCTCAAATCTGAATCAACTTCTACCCTAACTTTACTTTAAAAAAGGGTAGAGAATGTATAGGTAATTTCACTCATCAGAAAATACTCATTTAAATAAATTCATATATTTTTTTAATTTAATGAGTCATGATAATCAACAAAATTAAAACGAAATATAATTTGCATTTTAATTTCTGGGAAGATGAAGGATTATGAATACAAATACTTATAAATACAGAAAAAAGAAAATTAAAAAGGAATCAATACTTATTAGATACAATTCACCCAACACATAATCACACAATCACACGAACTAAATGAATCTTTTATTGGCTTTTTAACAAGAATAGTAATTAGAAACAAATACAAAAATTCCCAACAAAAATTTAACTACAACAAACTGAACTCAGAAAAAGATTATGTTTTCACCTATAATTTCTTGATCAAAATGGTATAATATGTAAGAGAAAAAATCAATGTATCTCAGAAAGAAAATACTGATTAAAACCAAGAATTTAATATTCATATACAAAACATTTTCGAGCAATAATCAAGGTCCAAGGATTTAAGAAACTCACCAAGGATGTTATAAATTTGTAATTGCAAACAAAAAATATGAAAATTTAGAGAAGAATGTGAATATTCGGATCATTAAACAATGTAGCAAAGATTTCGTAGAAAAGAAGCAGAAACGTGAGAGAGGAAGAGGAGAATATGAAGAGAGAGAAAAGAACTTTTAGAGAGAGAAACAATGAATAGAGATGAATATATGGGTTAATGTCTAAATAAATGGAGTTTTGCATAAATTTCGCAGAAGAAACCCAAGGAGAAGAAACCAGAGAATTTTATTAATTTAAATTAAAATGTTCAAATCAAACTTGTTGTATATTTTTTATTCTCTGTTATTAAAAAATATGTCTTATTTTATTTTGATTTGAAATTCATTTTCTTTCCTATTAATTTAAATTGAAAAAATAGGCATTAATAATTCAACCTGCTACTCGTCCGTCGTAAATAATCTCATCTATATAAAATTTATTTTGATTAACCGGTAGCATAATCTATTTTACCTATTATTAATAATTTTGTATATTGTTGGAAAATGTATGATAAATTTTAGATTATTTGAAAATAATCTAAAGATGAAATAATTTTCAGCTGTAAGGTTGAACTATTAATATCAATTTTCCATTTAAATCTCATATAATTCACACATTTTTTTTCTACTTTTTATAAAATATCATTGTGTCTACCTTTTAAATTTCTCTATCAAATAATTTTTTAAAAAAATTTAACAATATATCCTATATCATTGTATCTACTTTTTATAAAATATCATTGGTTCAAAAAAAAATTTAACAATCTCATATAATTGACTGTTGGCTGTTGGTTTTTTTAGTTAACTTGTTTGACCAGCTAGAAATATTGGTTGTTTTTGTTGACTTTTAAGTTGGATGAAAAAAACTAGTTGTTTATGGAGATGTTTGGTAAATTTGAGTTGTGATTATTGGATGTTTATTGGAGAAAAAAGGAGTCAACAAGCCAAAAACTAATCAAAAAAGCTAGTTGGAGTAACTTTTTCATGTTACTTAAAAGTCAGTTTTTCAACTGTTTTAAAAGTCATTTACCAAACACCTTTTATTGATTATTTGATCAACTAACAAACCAAAAGCAAAAAAACCAAATAAAAAGACAACTAAAAAGCTAAGAACCAAACACCCCTTGTCAAACCAGTTAATAAAATTAAATGTTCAAATCAGTCGCTTCAATCAACTAATAACTATCTACGATCCGCCCTTAACCGAACACCTCCTAATTTAGTTAAATAGATTGAAATTTTATTTATGAAAATGATGAATTAGCATTGCAATTAACAGTTTTTCCAATTACATGTAAAAGATATTTGATTCTCACTTCACTCCTTAGAAGAAGGATCAAAATCCTTCTAATCTATCTGTACATATTCACTCATCAAACCCAAAATAATAAACAGACCCTCTCTTAGACGTCTCTCAAGAGCCCAACTTACAAAACCATTAATTATTTCTTTTTTAATTTATCAATTGGGTCAGCTACAAAACATCAGACGTCTATTGTATAGACGGTCTCAAGTAAGAATTTGTGAATAAATTAAGGTTGCGTTTGGGAACAAGTATTTTATTTGGAATTTTAGATTTCAATTATGAATTCATTAAAGAAGAATTTGAGAATGACAAGCTTAGGGGAGTAATTCTCAAATACTAATCTTTAACCCTTTTTTAAAACATGGGTGAATTTGACTCAAATTCAAATTTAAAAATCTTTTACTTGTCAAACACTAAATTTGAGTCAAATCCACATTTTCAAACGAAATCAACATTTTCAAACATTGCGTAAAGTTGTTTTTCACCTTCGTAATCCCGCTCAAGCCCTTTCACCACCCTTAACACCCTAGTTCTTCTTTTCACTTTTGGAATGCTACCCCATCTTCTCCCCGCTTTTTTTAATTATAGTTTAATAATAGTTTAATAATAATCAGTGTCATTCGTGATAATTTTTGGCCTCTAGACGAAAAAATAAAAAAGGTGTTTATATAAATAAAGTTTCATTTGCTTTTTCTCCAGCTATGTAGTTCAGTATTCATGCGCTTGAATGAGAAACCAAATACTGTAAGTTTATTTTTTTGAAGTTACCAAATACTGTAAGTTCGATCCATGATAGAAATTACTAATGTAAATAGTGATTTTTAATTATAAGAATCAACTCAATTTAGGCTTCTTCATAAGTTGGACCCTAAGCGGTTACACCTCAAAAATATTCTTATTTGCAAAAAAATATATATAAGAATAAGATACTCAAATTATACGGGTGGAAGTATAATTAAAAATCAATCACTTAAAGATTAAAATTAGATGTTATTCAATTTTTCTTTTAAATGATATTAAAAAGGATAAAAGAAAATTAATGTTTTTTTTTATCAAAAATATATGTAGAGTGTGAAATGAAAGTATGAAAAATCAAAGACTATTGCTTCGTTGTGGTCCCCCTAAAATAGTGGACCATATTCTACTTTGTTTGTTATGAATAAATATATGGAGTATTATTTTATTATTCTTATTATATTAATAAAAATGTAGCAAGAGAAAGTTACTATTATACCCCGTTTAAAGATAAGTTTCAAGACGATGGTGAGCTGGTATAGCATTTCATAAATATTGGATAAAAAAATCGTCCAAATAATAAGTCTTAATATTAATTTTTTGTATCCAATAACTAAAATTATTATGTTTGGTGTTGTTATCAAGTATCAACAATTATAACAAGTCTAATCTTCATTTCAATAATTATATAAGTCTTCTTTTTGATAAGTTTTAATTTAATTTTTTCTCTTCATTCGTAAAGTAAATTTTTAATCAAATAAAATATATTATGTTATATTTGGGAACTATGATTTCATTGGAAAATTTGGAATTGACTCAAATTTATTATTTGACAAATTAAAAAATTTCAAATTTAGATTTAAATCAAATTCCATCATTGTTTTTAAAGTAGTTATAGTTGAGAATTTGTAAATGGCTCTCCAAACCTTGTCATTCTCAATTTTTTATTTATGATTTCATAATTGAAATTCATAATTTGAAATAAAATACTTATTCACAAACACTACATTAAATCATCGTAAAATATGTACTCGTCAATTGGCTGGATGACTTCTCGTGGTCGTGGATATTAATGTGTCATTGGTTTCTTTCAAAAAAAAAAAAATTGGAGCTTGTAAATAAAGTCTATATGAGACTATGAGTTGACTATACCTATAAAATCATAATTTTGAATTAAGAGGTAAATCATTAATATATAGAAAATTATTTACTATATAAAAATTAGCTAATTTATAAAAAATTTAAAATACTATAAATAAAGTCTATATGAGTTGATTGTGTCCATAAAATCATGATTTTGAATTAGGGGGTAAATCGTCAATATATTAATATATTATTTACTATATAAAAGTTATTTAGATTATAAAAATTTTAAAATTATGTAAACTAAATAAACTTGAATCATAGAAAAAATTGTATTTAACAAATAAAATTAAAGATTCTCTGTAGTTATCCTTATTAAAAAATTATATGTTTTTATTCTATATATTTACCTGGTAAGTTTTCAGAAAATCACTTAAAATTAAGATAGTAAAATATAAATAAACTCACCCAAGAGGATGATTGTGAAATTATAAAAGAAAAGGTAATGACATTGTAATATCCTAAGATACAAAGAATTGCATTTTTGGCAAGGGGGCACGACCTCCCATGTAGCTCCGCCCATGAGTCTACGATATTTTCAATTAGATTATGTCCTAAAACCAATTGATAATAGAAATAGTTCATCAAATAATCAACCTCTCTCTAATTATATACTCCCTCCACCCTTTTTTATTGTCCACTTTGGCTTGGACACAGATTTTAAGAAAATAGTAATCCGGGTATCTTAAGTGATTATAATAATTGTATAGGTGGTAGTTGAGGTATTTAAGTGATTATAATAATTGAAAAGGTGGTAAGTGGGGTATTTTAAATAATATAAGTTGGAGTAGTTGGGGGTATTTAAGTAAAAAAATTTTGCCAAAAATAAAAAGTGGACAATTATAGTAAATTGACTAAATAAGAAAAATGGACAATAAAAAATAATCCGAGCCAGTATTTTCCAACAAAGATTGGTTGAGTTGGGAATTGGGATAGCGTCTTCTAAAATATAATTCGTGGTCTTTGGGAGGGGATGTGGCTCGGATTATGGGTTTTGCAACAGCCTAGGGGAGGGAATGGGCTGGTATGATTGTCGGTTGCTTAGGCTCGGAGTTGGGTAGGATATTTTAAAATTTAACTATTTTAAAAAGTTATTCAACAATTGAACTAAATTAGTAATAGAAACAATGAATTAATTTTTAAAAAATTTGATTAAAATTATGGAATAATTAAGTGTACAAAAAATATTCTAAAATACAAATCGAATAAGAATATGATTTGAACTATTCATAATTTGGACTGAAAATTTCCAAACTAAAATATTTTGATTTTGACTATGTTTGAGTCTATTAAACAAAAATAAGAAATTTGATATGATTTGGTTTTAAAAAATCGTTGAAGTGCCCATGTGTTACCTAAATGTGAGTTGTCCCACATCGGAAAAAGAGAAGAGTATGCATCACTTTACATATTCAAGGAGTAACTCTTACTATTACCAATTAGTTTTAGTAGTGAACCTTCTTTGGGTTTATAAGTGGACTACTTCTTCTCCTCCTTGTTTGGGTTTCCCATGCCCATTTTCTAAATTCTATCAAAAATAAAACCACAAACCGAACTTTAGTCCCATATAATATTGTTAATAATAAATGTCAATTAGATAAAAAAGTCTTATTGCTGTAGGGTTTCCTAAAGTTGGATAAGCATTATATTTTTATGCGCTTTCAGTACGTGAATAAACCAACGTGCAAATCAGACCAACATCTAAGACATAAGACATATATAAACAAATTTTAAATTTATAATTCTACATTAATTTTCAATCAATCTTATTTGGTTTCACCCCTATTAAACCTAAATTCATTATATAGACTTATATAAAGTGGAACCAAATAAAATAATAAAGAAAAGGAAAAATTACCTAGAATAATCCAATCTATTCATGATTTTCCTACAATAATCTCACCTATTGATTAACCATGAATAATCCCAACTTTGAGGGGTATTTTCCTATAGTAAACCCGATGACCGGATGCTATACCAAGTTTTATTTTCTTACAAAAAAAGATAAATTAAAATAAAATATCAATAAAATGTTAAAAAATTGTTCAAAAGAAATTATGATTTTTTTATTATTTAAAATTTTTTACGTAAAATTTTAGAATTCTTCTCTATTTTTAAATTATTTTTCGTTTTAATTTTTTGGTGAATTAATTACTATAGCAGGTCATCGGGTTAGTTAAAGTTGAGATTATTCATGGTTAATCAATAAATGAGATTATTGTAGGAAAATCACAAATAGATTGGATTATTCTAAGTAAATTTTCCTAAAGAAAATAATAAAGGAATTAAGCAGGAATAAAAATAAATCTTTATTGAAAGAAAGTCTAGAGGTGATTTTTTTAATGTTTACTATGTAGGGGGTTATTTATACTTAAAGCAATAGGTTTACATAAAGAAAAGATATAAAAAAAAAAAAAAGATATCCAAAGTATCAAATTTTGCCTCAAATGTCATTGCCTTGCATGTATGAACAATTTTTAGTCCTTTTTGTTCTCTTCTTGACACAATTTCATTATTTCTTAAGTATGTTTCTACATTACACTTGATCAACAATTGGCATAAAAACAAAATACTCATGAAACATGCAAGAGAATCCAACAAATAAAAAATTAGACTCGCTTTAATTTCTCTGTAAAGAAGATCCATAAACTACAATCAAATTCAACCCTACACTCGTTGTTGATCTCAATATAGGGAGATAAGTTATAGATCGATCTTGTTAGTCCTTTGAGACTAGGGATGGACATGAGTAATAAATTTGATCCGATCCTTATAATTTAAGGGTTTAGATTTACCTATTTTTGGATTAGGGTTTGGGTAAGATTTAATTTCACACTTTTGAGATATAAATCCGACTTAAATTCATTTATAGACACTTAGAATCTATTTTTTTTAAAAAGTATATATTAGCTATTATGTGTTTTATTGTATGATTTAGAACTTTGTTATATGTTGGTACATGACGTAATTTGGAACTTTATCGGTCTATGTAATTTGAAATGTGGTAATTGAATCTGTAATTAATTAAAATCAAATATCTTGATTAATATTTCGTTTTAAAAATTGAATGTTGAAAAATTTATATATTTGGTTTCTCAATTAGTATAAAGTATTAGACGATTTTTATTAGTTGAAATGGTTTAAGTAATTTTTATACGAATGATCGAAAATTATAAATATATATTTAAAAGTTTTTCAAAAAAAATAGACCCAAATTCAATCCTTTAGACTCCTCATATTCTATGGATCTGGGTTTGATCCAAATTTTTCAACCTTATGGATCGGAAAACAAGTCTTATTTCAATAAAAAAAATTAGGATCTAGATTTGAGAATAGCTGAAGCTTAACTCAACTCAAATTCGACCCATACTCATTTCTACTTGAGACCGGGCATCATTCCAAAGATTACATTATCATCAACTACGTCAAGATAATAAGATACAAATCTCAATGGTCCCTTGAAACAAAATATGGGAGGCCTATCATCAAAACATGACTATATCCTAAACTCGAGCATATATATCATTCGTTCGGTCGTTCCACAAACAAACAAGATTGAGCCATCAATTCTACCGTGACAATGGGGAGTTGCTATACCTCAATCCAAAGACTACTAGCTCACACATGATGGGTTATATATAGGGATGTTGACTGGGCCGGATAAGGGTCGGATCGGGCTTTAGTAAATGTAAGCTGATCGGATAAGGCTTTAAAACGAATTTGGGCTTTAAATGAGCCGGACTTTCAAAGCCCGGTTCGGTCCAACCCGACCCATTTTTAATACTAAAGTTATTTTAATCCCCATTTATCAATTATCATTTATAATAATTAGATTGAATAAATATTAATAATTTCATTGACATTGTCATTTATAATATTTCAATTATACATTAATTATACTATTTACAAATTATTGAGCCCTTTTATAGCCCGCTTCATTTTAATTATAGTAGAGTCCGTTTTTGGCCCGACCCTTACAAAGCCCTTCTAAAAATGGACCGAATAAGGGCTCAAAATGTGGGCTCAGCCCATTGAACACCCTTAGTTATATCAATCATAATTATACATGGATTATATTCTAATGAAAACCAGCAAGATCAATAAAAAAAATTTCACATGATAACATCTAGTTTTCATGAAATGTCAGTAGTAGCACTTTTGTAAGATTTTTCCACATGGTAGCGTTCAGTTTATGCACTATCTAACTGTCGTAGTATTTTTCTTAAAATTCTTGTTAATTTCTGTTTAATTCACAATTTTGTAAGATTTCTCTACATGGTAGCATCCAATTTTTGCTCTCAAATGTTTAATTCACCATTTTAATGTTTGATTCACCGATTAATTTATCAACGCCCTTAAATGTTATAACAATTAATAGATATATATTAGTGCTTGGAATGCACCTTTTGAACTTATGAAATGCACCTTTAAAATTATTTATTAGTATTTGTAATGCACATTTTGAACTTTATAATGCCAATAATTTGAATGAAAATAAAATAGTTATAACATTTAAGAGCATTGATAAATTAATCGGTAAAATTAAACGTTAAAATGGTGAATTACCAACGCTCATACCCACATAACCCCTTTGTTGGTATCTTGCAGGTAAAGAGCAATAGAGCATACACGTAAAAAATTACCAACGAAAATTCTTGTTGGTAAATTAATATTTTTTTTGTAGTGTGATCGTTATTTATTACCAGATATAAATTATGGACCAAACATGACCCTAAAATCTCAATTTTAATATTAATTAATTTATTTATTTTAATTTTTTTCTAATTATAATTTTGTACTCCTTTTATATTAGTCATTGACTGATCACAAATAATGAATCATAAATTGAAAAAGAAAATGTAGGAAATTATTCCGCCCACATGATCAATAGTTTACTCCTATTGACTAAATTTCGTACAAAATTTCTTCAAATTTGTTAGGATGTTGGAAAATTGTGGAGTGCTCCGATACTAGTCATGATTCACTGCTTTAATTAAATTCCATGAATATATCATATATCTGAAATTGATCACATGAAGCACATTAGGAAGGAGTAAAATTCATTAAGAATCGTCATGCTACGCCAAAATTTCTTTAGCACCAACTTTCTTGGAGTATACAGAGCTCTCATGGAGTATACAAATTTCAATCTGCCTTATGTAGTGATTGAGAACAAGTATTTCATTTCTAATTATAGATTTTAATTATGAAATTATAATTGAAAGAATTTGAGAATGACAAGGTTTGGGTAGTCATTCTCAAATTCTCAACTTTAACTACTTAACAAATAATTGTTGAATTTGATTCAAATCCAAATTTAAAAAATTTTGATCTGTCAAACAATAAATTTCAATCAATTCCAAATTTTCAAATAAAATCATGGTTCCCAATGATCATGACATTAACTTAATTACTCCGGAAAACACTATTATTGGGATTAACAGTACGTTTGGTAGTTATATAGTAGGACTATATAGAGATGTTAATTAAAAGTTCGCGTAATTTTGGTAATATAATTTCTCAACAAGTCTAATGATCATACATGTTTTGATTCAATCATTTCATTCTTTTGTATAAAATTTATGTCAATACATTAATTTGTAAAGGTGGCAAAATGTGATATTGATAAATTTTGTGATCAAGAAACTGTTTGTAATCAACTTTTTCATTATCATAGAATGAGATGATGGATACATTTCTCAAAAACCTACACATCAAATCATTCTTATTAATACTATTTAATATCAATAATTAAATTAACGATTAGTATATTTATGATTAATTTGTTTCTTTTTTGTTTTTAATTTGTTTCTTTTTTGTTTTTATAAGCAGGAAAATTGCCTAATTGGACTTTGTCTTAGTTGAAGAGTAATTATCAATTTTCAGAAAAGGTCACGAGTACTCAATAGTTTTGCTTCTTTCTTTCAACCCACACTATATTCCAAAAAAAAACAAAAAAAAAAACCAAAACTAATTTAACAAAAAAATCTTTCTTTAACAAATTTTGTTCAATATATGCAAAACCAATGAACCAATGAAAATCACATTTTATGGTTAATAATTGGAAAATTAAAATTTTAAAATCTCATTTAATTACCCTATAAGATAAGATAATAAAAATCACATATCTAATTAATATAAATATATTTCACTATAACATTAATTTATATAAAAGTATTTTTCAATCCCTTTTTATAACCCACACTCCGTTTTATTAAAAACATATATGTGCAATTGTGTTTAAAAAGCAATAAATATACACAAATTCTTGTGAGAGACGGTCTCTTAAAGACCATCTCTTATTGGGTTGACCTGTAAAAAAAATGTGAAGTAAGAGTACAAAGTAAGCTTTTATGGACTGGGCCTGAAAGACGTCTCTCAGAAAAATAGTCTCTCAGGACTCAGGAGACTAGCCGATAAATATATTATTATATAATCATTATATTCAATTTTGTTTTTATTGGTAATAATGAATCGGACATCACAATTAATAACTACACGCTAAGGCAAAGTTGTTTGTTCTCCTTGTTGCTTACCCAAATAGTAGCATCAACACACATCCACACGATATGGCATTGCCATAGTGTTCACGGCCCATTTATCGGTTAGTTTCCCTAATAAATAACACAAATTCTTACTTAAGATCGTCTTTTGTAAAGACAGCTCTCAAGAGCCCAGTCCAATTCTAAATATATATATTTAAAAAAAAATTATAAATATATATTGTTACAACTCTAAATATAAATTTGGGCTGAAATTTTAAGAGTCGTCTTTACAAAAGACGGTCTATTAAGAGAGCACCTGAATAAATAATGGAAATGATAGTTGAAAATTTAGCATAATTTTTGTAGGAAAATAATCTCGTGACTAGTTTAATGACCATGTTTCTTCTACATTATTCATCTTATCATTTTCTTTAAAAAAACGTTATATATATAAAATTATGGTATTAAGTGGTAATGAAATTTGAGAAGAAAAAGCTTTTTTACAATGAAATGTCATTATCATATGGTATTGGCAGGATACTCAACAAAACGTTTTCAATACAACCATTTAGATTTAGTACTAGTAATTAAACGGTCAGATCGTCAAGGTCATAAAGGGTCTAGGCAAGGCCGAACTTGAGATTCAGGCCAAAAAATAAATTATGGACCCTAAGGCCCCTAATTATAAAATATATATTTATAATTACAAAATTATAATATACAAAAATATTACAGGCCAATAATAGAGTTCGATATTATCCGCTTTTTGTTAATAATCATGCATTTATAATTCAATAATTAGTAAATAAGGTAACAATTGTCATTAATGACACTTTAACTTGGTGGCTAAATGCACAATTCAATCACATAAGGTCTCAGGTTCGATGCATATAAAAGCTTATCTAATTTTTTGTGGGCCCTGAGCGCAAACCCTTCTTGCCCTTGCTTAGGGCCGACCCTGGATCTAGGTCCAATTTACCCTTGCATGAGAGTAGATCCATATCTATTTGTAAAGACAATTCTCATAAGTCCAGCCCAAATGTATATTTAGAATTGAACTGGGCTTTTGAGAGTCATTTTTACAAAAGACGGTCTCAAATAAAAATCACAAATTCTTTCTATAGACGGTCTATAGCATAGACGGGTGTAATTGTCTAGCCCAGTTTTACACTTTTCAAAAAAAATAACTGAAATTTCCATTGGGCTGGATTGCTGAGAGTGCCGTCTATGCCATAGACGGTCTCTCAGGAGATCTTCTGAATAAAAATTTGTGTTTAAAAATTACGACGCCCAATTTTTTGGGCGTCAATTATCGCCGCCATAAGTTGAAAGTTAACGTTACTACTACTGTTTTACCTGACGGTGACTATTTAACGAGATATTAGGATTACCTCTCAATCTTTTTAGTTGTCTCATTTTCTTATTTGGCAAATTCATATCAATTGTCCCATTTTCTTTTTTGACTATCTTTATTTACCTACATAGCCACACTTTTACTACTCCCAATACCCAACTACCACCTTTACAATAAATTTAATCAATTAAAATACCCAACTACCACATTTTTAATGGACCCCACACCACCTTAATAACCGTGAAAACCCAAATGAGACATCTAAAATGATTCGGAGGGAGTATTATTTTAAGCTTGATCACTAATTTTAATTAAACGGAATTAATCTTAATCAAAGCTAATTTTATTATTATTATCGCTGACTTGCATTGAGGGCTTGACTTTTGTGGGAATGTTATTGGCCGGTAATGGACTAATGGTAATATAATATGGCATAATTCATGCTTGGTTACTGATCATTATGTCAAACCAAAAATACATAAAATATATAATGTCATTTAAATATATTACAACCCCTTAATTTTCTTATTAATTCTTTATATTTGCTTGCCAGTGCTATACATATACATAATGAGCATGCATTCTTTCATTTATGGCAACATTAACTTTTTAATACTTAAACGTCTTTAACAAATTTCAATATTTATCCGATCTTATAAACAAATTTAATTTGATCCAACATGAAATGTGTTTATTATTATATAAAAATCAAAACATACAAAAAAAATCTGATTTTAAACTGCTCAGAAATATCTAACCCAAAATTAATCTAATGATCCAAATAAATACCTCTACTTTTTATTAATACATCAAATATTTTTCAATGAAAAATATTAGTATTTGAATATTAAGTTACAAATATATAAATAAACACACTCTTTATTTTAATTATTTCAATAAAATATCAACATCCATCCTAAATATTATGCATATAAGGTACCAAATACTATAAATATTCAACTCAATCGAGTAGCTCTTTATTTACGTGAAACAAGACCCAATCCTCAGAAACGCATTCTTTTTATTTTTTGCTCTGATCTATATTATATAAATATTAATCAAGGCACAACTATAATCTTCCCTGTAGCATGTCCACTGATGATCCTATTCCAAGCATCTTCAGCTTTACTCAAACTATATTTGGAATCAATCATTGTTTTAACCTTTCCTTCTTTAACCAAATCCAAAATATATTCA
This sequence comes from Amaranthus cruentus, assembly GCA_019425755.1. Classification (NCBI taxonomy): domain Eukaryota; kingdom Viridiplantae; phylum Streptophyta; class Magnoliopsida; order Caryophyllales; family Amaranthaceae; genus Amaranthus; species Amaranthus cruentus. Next base: position 16,739,766 of record CM033458.1, on the reverse strand, counting down.
AGATCCTCTGCATTTGGGTTCAAAATCATAGGAACCAATTTTTTCTTGGAAAATGTCAAATTATTTATAGCAAATGTAAGCATACCACTTAAACTTGGAGTCAAATCTATGACTTTTCCTGTTTCACTTAAATTTGGTTCAAAACTTTCCCATTTTATTCCTGATGTACAATGTATCACAAAATCATACTTTTTTCCTGATGGGCTTGTTAAGGCTGCCCCTTCCGGGGTCTTATAGTCAAGGACTTCGTCAGCGCCTAAGCTTCTGACGAAGTCTAGGTTGCGGGCCCCACATGTGGCGGTTATGTGGGTGTTTCCGAGTTTTGCTAATTGGACTACGTAGTGGCCCACACCCCCTGATGCGGCTGTGACGAGGATGTTGATCTTTTTTTCTCCGGTTTTGTCGAGCTTGATGTTGGCGGATCTTGTAAGAGCCTGATAAGCTGTAAGGGAGGAACTAAAAAGGCCTGCACCTGATGGTGCGGAGACTTCTGGTGGTCTTGCTGCTGTTAGGCTCTCTTTTGCTATGGCGTACTCTGTTAGCGCTCCTGAATTCTGTTAGTTGAGAAAACATCATTTTAAGATCTTGTGAGAGAATTGTCATGAAACCCACTCAACCAACAACTTAAGTTGATCATTGAGGCCACATTATATATATGTTATATGTTAATGCACCAACTCAACCAAAAATTTAAGTTTTTGGTTGAGCTGGTTCCTTAACATGGTATCAGAGCCAAAGTGACAAGAGGTCATGGATTCGAATCTCAACCGTCCCTTATTTAAAGTGGAATATTCAGCACCTATGCGCATCCACACTTCTAGGCCAAATATTAATGGGCTCTCCTGTGATGGCGCGTGTTAGAGAATATCACATATCCTGAGAGCTCAACCATCAACTTAGCTTTTGGTTGAGTTGGTTCATTAACATTATATACTTTAACATGCCCCCTCACTCGATAATCATATAGGCTAGAAGTATTGATACAGTGTAATCCCTCATCATGCCTAGAGCGAAATATTATAAATTTGTCATTGGTGTGTACACCCACACAAAATGAGAGCTGACTGCCCACATATTTGATGATGTTCCATCCTAAAACGAATTAGTAATTGAAGGAGCAAACCATCAAGCTTATAGATTTGTCAACCTCTTTCTAATTCTTAGACATATGGAATCACATGGAACACTCCCCTAATCACATGTAGGTGTTAAGGAACATCTCAACCAAAAGCTTAAGCTGATGGTTGAAGCCCTAGAATATGTTATATACTCTAACACGTCCCCCCACACGAGAGCCCTTTGAGCTAGAAGTGTGGGTGCGACACAGACTCTCCTCATACTTGGTGCTAAATATTTCACTTAAATGAGGGGTGGTTGAGACTCGAACCCGTGACCTCTTGTCATGTTGGCTCTAATACCATGTTAAGGAACCATCTCAACCAAAAGCTTAAGTTGATGGTTGAGACCCCAAAATATGTTATATACTCTAACAGTAGGCCCATAAGAGGGAATTAACATCATTCATTTCGAATCCACATGTTATTTCTTACAATTTTTTGCTTCCAATTAATTAAAAACCATAAGCTCTGATACCATATCAAAAAAACCTACAGGAAGCAAGAAACTTACAGCAACCATAACAGTGGCCACAACCTTGTCACCAGTTTTGAAGTTGTTTACGTGAGACCCGACTTGGACTACCTCCCCGGCAATATCAGTTCCTAAGACAACAAATTAATCATCTTCCAATTAGTTAGGACTTAGGATCATTCATATGAGTGAAGCTCGAATTATTTGTACCTCAAGACTAAATTGTATCATAATAATGGTAAGTATACCTGGTATAGTAGGGAAGTTGCGAGGTAAGAAAGGTCTAAGGGCACCCTTTTGTATCTTCCAATCAACGGGGTTTAATGTCGCTGCTTCAACTTTTATCAACACTTCATCTACCTTTGGTTCTGGAATAGGAACCTTCACGTGCTGCAACGCAACACAACCATATCCTTATTATAAGACAATTTTAGACAACTTTTGCATTACAAAAGAATAATAAAATAGCCACAACTGATTTCGTCGCCATTTGAAAGCTAATTGATCAAAAAGTAGATTTAACGACGGACTGGCGACAGAGTCTCGTGGTGGACGCCATTCCATTGGACGCTAAAAGAGAAATTAATGGGAAACATTAATAAGTACTTCTATATAAGTGATTGGACGTATACTTTTAAGTAATAGGAGTATGTAATATGAGGTCTTTTGAAAGCTACTCAACAATAAATATGTGCAGGCTCGACGAAATTAAGTTAATGATTTCCATCATAATGATTTAAATTCTATGAACCGGATAAGTTTAAATTCTATGAACGTAACCGGATAACTTTAAGCGGGCCGGGGATTAACCATTGATTGTTTTGTCGACTATTATTCCACATCTTAAAATCAGTTATAAATAAGAACTCAACATTTAAAGTATATATATTTAGATTGCTGGCAAATAATACAATAAAAATCATACTCTATTCTACCATCCCTTTAGAGTATTAATCGCATAGTTTTCATACATATACAATGGATGAACACCGTGAATGACATCCTAGCTAGATTGCTGGAACACGTGTGTAAAAGGGTTTCTCGGAACGACTTCTAATGAGAAAATCTGATCTTGATGACTTGCATATAATTAAAGTCTTAGAAAATGTTTAAAATGTACCTACAATGTCTTTGGAAAACTGATTCATATGAAATTCACATCAAAGAATTAAAAGGGATCAATTAACGTGTACGCTTAATTAATAGGCTACTCTTCCTATATAATCTATGTGTGTCATATTGTATACAAGACTAATGACAAATTCATCGGATTAATCTACAAGAATTCAATATGTTTTGCACTAAATTAATCCATCTGCATGATTGCAATAATTGCTTGATAGTAATTAATTAACGTAAAAGATTTAAAATCATTTATTTATAATCAATAAAGAATATGAAAATCAAGACTAAAAAAAGAAAATAAAATAAAAAGAACACCTTTAAGGCCTGAGCTCCACCACCATAGCCAGAATATTGAACTGCATGCATTAGTTTGCCAGCCATCATTACCATTTTCACGTAGGAAATTAAATTTAAAATAGTTATATATCTTATTGTTATTATTCACCTTAATTATGTTATTGTTGGCGATTTCTAAGAATATGTGTTAGGGTATTTATAATCCTTAAAAGAAGCAAGAGTCGTACGTAGTTTTCATCACGTGCTTGGAATGACACGTTTTTCATGTACGTTACTTGAGGGTTTTTTTAAAATAAGAGGTTGAATATTCAAAATTGTAATCTCTAATCATGTTGACTTCTGATATTATGTCAATAAATCAATTTAATTAGCAGCAGTTTAAATTAATGGTTATGACCTTAAAGATATGTTATATATTCATGGGCGTATATTTACAGTCAGGGCAGTTAATGATGTCAACTGATAACATTCAATTTATGTATAAAATTATATATTTAGATATATGTGCTGGTTAAGTGTATAGAAGTTTTGCTATGTGAATGCATTGATCGAGGTTTAAGCCTTCTTAAACACATTGTGTTAAAGTATTATTGAAAGCATATGATTTTGTTTTAGATTTGTCGGTTCTTCTATACTCTAATAAATAATTATGGGTCTCCAAGAATTAAGTTCCCGCCTAAATTTTCTTAAAAAATATAGTGAAAATATTGAATATGTTTTTGTCTAATTAGTGAACAAAAATCTTATGTGGGCCATTGTTATTATTTGTTGATCGAAGAAAATAAGTGAAGATTGTAATTGAACCATCTAGAATTAGCAACATAATTTGCCTAAGTATAAATAATATAATACTTTACTCCTTTTGACGGGTAGAATTCGTACTAAATTTCTCATTCTAGTGTTGTTAGATGTTGAAAAACTATTGACTATTTTAATAGTGTAAAAATTATTGTCTTTTTAGCATCGACGTCTATAATAAACATATGATATTAAAAAAATAAAGTTGGAGATAATAGGTAGTAGAAACACTTAATTTTGATAATTATATATATAATGCAGTATATTATGTTCTTTAACTTACTCAATTAAACTAATAAATAATTGCTAGTCAAATATACTTTAATAGTAGAAATATTAGTCGAGATAAAATGTCATGTTATTTTTTAGCCAATAAACGAGTATCATTTAAAAACCTCTAAATTATGACACATTGAAACTTTCGAAGCCTTTTATATAATGTATGATGTATACTATATGATTATTTTGACAGTTATATGTATAAATGACCTCTGTAAATTTAGAAATTACCAATGGTACCCCTACCTTTTTAAGCTAATTAATTACAAACGTACCTCTGTGTTTTTTTAAATTCCAACGGTACCCCTGTGTTTTTTAAATTCCAACGGTACCCCTACCTTTTTAAGCTAATTAATTACAAACGTGACACTGTTTACCTTTTTTCCGTTAAGTTGACGTTAAATGTCTTTTAAAAGTGTTATAACACATAGGTATCATTGATAAAGTGCTATAATACAGGAGCACCATTAATATACTTCTTCCGTTCCATTATACTTGCTACTGATTGTGACATTTTTCCACACAATATGTCACACTCGATAGCAAGTATTATGAACTGAGAAAGTATAATAAAATAATGTAGATTAACTCTACAAAACTTTCTTAAATTCACGGTGTATAATCTTTCTAGACACAAACTTTCTTGGTCCGGCGAGCAGCGTAGAGTTTTCAGTAACTAAAAGGTGAAATCTCTAGAGAGAATGTATCTCTTTTTGCCTTCTTGTTTTCTTTAGTCATATAAGTACATAATAATAAACCATAAAGAAGGTTCAAAACCATCTAGAACTACGGACAAACTCAATGTCTAAATGTGACTAAAAACTTTAATGAATACAATTAAAATTAAATTGATAAGTAAATTGGGTTTTTGTTTTTTATTTGATTATGTCGGAACAACAAATGAGAAAGAATAAATGGAAATTTATTTTAAAGGAACGAACGAAGAAAAAAAGAAAAATTAATTGTTGTGTATTTTATCATTTGATGCATCATGATTCATGTATGTACCTGAAATTAGTCAAGGACAGTGGGAAGAGTAAATTTCTCGTGTGTTGTCATGCTTGCCCTCAAAATAAGCCTGTATTTTCTGCCAATGCGAGGTAACTTTATGCATAAATTTTTACTTAAGATCGTCTATATAATAGACGTCTCAAATTTTAGGGCTGACTCAATTTATAAATTAAAAAAAATTAATTGGTGATTTTGTAAGTTAAAAGGGAGATATGAGTGGGCTCTTGAGAGACGTAGATACTATAGACGGTCTCTCAAGAGAAGATCTGAACTTTTTGATCTAGCAAAATGTTTTGAACACATCTATCTATAACTATTACTAAAACAAAACACGCTTACATCATCACCTTTCAAAATTGCTTGTGTGTCGCTTCCACATTAAAAATTTTCCCTTCTAAATTAAATAATGATGTCATCGTTATTATGATCTTTGACTTTCTATTTTTTATTTTGAATGTATTATTTTTCTTATTAATTGTTTCATTTTTTTAATTTTTGGGTCAAATCATATTTAATGTATTAGCAAACTATATATTATATTTTATTTATTTTAATTATTTATAAAAAAAAATTTCAATTTTTTTTGTTAAATGAATATTATTTAGTGTATTGGATATTTTGAGATAGTTAAAACATAATATACTTTTACTAGGATTTGTTTTTGTTATTTATACTCAAAAAATTTGATAAAACCGTACATCACACGGGTACTATATAGTTTATGACTAAAATAGTTTTAAAATATGAAAACATACCTATTGTAAAAAATGTGATACTCTATACGTGAACAACAAAATTTAATCATTTATTAATTAAATCTTGGCTTATATGTTGGTTTCTTTTTCACTCGTTTTCATTAATTTATAATTTCTCTTTTATCTTAAAAAGCATTATGAGGATATTGATATAGGAATACATAAACCATCTTGTGAGATCGCATTATCCATGTAACCAATTCAAGCGTAATAAGTTTTTTAGAATATTCTGACATATTAGTTTTAAGACTTTTAAGGACAATTTCAAGACTTAAAAATTCAATTTCAAAGTTTTTAATATCAATATTAGAGGTGTTCATTCGGGTGATCGGGTCGGTTTCGGACGAGTATCTTACGGTTCGGTTGTATTCCGGATCGACTATTTTTCAGTTGCGTGTTACGACGGGTCGCACTCGGGTCGGGTCGGTTAGTCGCGGTTCGGTTGAAGATCGGTTATTCAAGCTATCGGGTTAGCATCGGTTCGGTGTCAGTTGAAGTTCGTGTCAAGTGTTAATCGGTGTCGGATTGTCATCGGTTAATAATTGGTTCGGTTTTGTCGAGTACAGATCGGGTTCGGGTTTTAATTAGTATCGGCTACGTACTACTAATTACTATCGATTGAGTCAATATTAAATTAAGTTGTTAGTCATTTTTTAATTGATGACAAGATTTCCTTTACTTAAAGCAAAAATAGTTAAAATGTAAATCAACTAGTGATCATTATTACTTTGTTACTTTTACTTGTTTAACCGGAAATTAGAATTATAAAGTTCTATCAATTTTCATCTAATACGGTTATATACATTGACCATTGATTATTAACTCTAAATATATGAAACCATGTATTTATAAAATTTAATTTATTAAAATATCTATCACTTTATTAGATTAAATAATAAGATGATTGAATATGAGTCTATCATACTTCTATGTTAAAAATTGGTTCAGGTTTAAAGCAATTCGATCTAAAATTTATTCAAGTTTAGTCGGTTTTTTCCGGATCGAGTTCGGTTTCGAGCATGATTTGGGCCGGATATGACTCGGGTCGGTCATTTTTGGTTCGGGTAATCTCGATTGACGTTGTGTGTCGGTTACAAAAATCGGTTACAGTTCGGGTTTAGCTTTCTCATTTTCGGTTGTCAATCGGTTTGGGTACAACTTCGATTCGGGTATTGTCGGTTCGATAAACCTTAAAAAGGAACACATTTTTGGGTCGGTTTACTTTCGGTTTCAGGTCGAATGTTCGGGTCGGGCGACTTTTGAACAACTCTAATCAATATTAATGTTTGAGTCATCTTACTTTAAAGTTGAAATAAGAATTTTAAGTCTAGCAATTGGTCTTTAAAGTCTTAAAATTAGTTTTTTAAGTATTAAAATAATACATTTAAGTCTTGAAATTGTCAAATTCCGTGATTCAAAATGTCAATTTTAAATCCTTGAAAATTTTCTTTTAAGTCTTCAAATTGGTCTTTTAATTCTTAAAACACAAATTCTTGTGAGATACAGTCCCTTTGAGAGACCACCTCTAATTGGGTTGGCCCATTAAGGAAAATATAGAGTAAATATAGGCAATAAGCTTTAATGTATTGGGCCTGAGAGACGTCACTTAGAAAGACGGTCTCTCAGGAGACTGGAGACGGTCTTTCTAAAAGACGCATTAGATATATGGGCTAAATAACCCAATTAATACAAATTAAAGAGAGAATAAAAATATGGGCTTTTTATTTTGAGGTCGTCTCTGCCACAAGAGTAGCTATTATAGAAAACAAAAAAAAAACAACCATGAAGCTCGTCTCTAGAAAAACACGAATTCTTACTTGAGACCGTCTATACAATAGACGTCTCAAGTTTTGGGCTGACCCAATTGATATATAAAAAGAAAACTGATTGATGATTTTGTAAGTTAAAAGGGAGATATGAACTGGGCTATTGAGAGACGTCTATAATATAGACAGTTATTCAAGAGAGGGTCTGCTAGAAAAAACTTTCTAGGGTGTTAAAAAATTTAACTATATACTCCTTTCTTGAATTTGTTCTTTTACGCTACACAAGTCTTTTATCCTCCATTTCTATTTTATAGTTGCAGAATTGCAATATTCTTTTTTCTTTGCCTATTATCATCATCTTCATCATCAAGCATATACTACACAAATACTCAGCGGTGTGAGGAGAAATAAAAAAACGGCACAACATACCCTGATCATTGAAGATAAAGAGATAGTGACCAATGAAACCTCGTCTCCAGAAAGGCCTGCACATGATGACCCAGATTTCGCCATAGACACGAAAATTACATGTATTACATAATGTTAATCATTAATTTTCATAAAATGTACAATTACACGTATACAAGCTAGATTTGTAGAAACAAAAATAGCACAAAACCTATTAAGTGTCCCCTCAATAAAACCATTCACCCAAGCAGAAGAAAACTATGACTACAGCAAGTAGTTTTATATAGAAGTACTTGAAAGTTTATAATCTTCATGCAAATTGTAGCATCTGCATAATTTCTATTCAACACTCTATTACAACCTTCCCTGTAGCATGTCCACTCATTATCCTCTCCCAACCAACTTCAGCTTCGTTTAAGGGATGTTTCGAGTCTATAACTGATTTCATCTTCCCTTCCTTAACCAAATTCACAATATATTCTAAGTTCTCTTTCTTTGGTATCAGAAGCAGAGGAACTAGCTGTTTCTTGGAGAACGTCAACATCTTCATAGCAAATGTAAGCATAGCACTCGGGCCTGGAGTCAAATCGATCACCTTACCTCCTTCGGTTAGGTTGGGCTCGAATGTCGCCCACGGAATTCCTGTTGCACCATGGATCACATAATCGTATTTCTTTCCTGACGGGCTTTTCAAGGAAGCTCCTTCCTGGGTCTTATAGTCAAGGACCTCATCGGCACCTAAGCCCTTAACAAAATCTAGGTTGCGGGCCCCACATGTCGCTGTTACATGTGTGTTTCCAAGTTTTGCCAACTGCACTGCATAATGGCCAACGCCCCCTGATGCGGCTGTGACCAAAATGTTCTTCCTTTCTCCACTTCCATCAAGCTTGATGTTAGCAAACTCGGTAAGGGCCTTGTGAGCAGTAAGGGCAGCAACAGGTAGAGCTGCACCTTCCGGCGCTGATACTTCAGGAGGTCTTACAACTGCCAGTTTCTCCTTAGCAATAGTATACTCAGCCAGAGCACCCCAAGCCTGTTATTCAAAAATAAGTCATGTTTATGAGATAGGTGAATTGACGAAATTTTATGCCACATTGACATCGGGGAATGTGACGAAATTCTAAGCCAAACTGAAATCGAATAAGCGGCAAAGATGCATTGTTATACACAAGTTTCATATGCAATAATACAAATGTGAGTAAAAGTAGTGTGCAGAAGATAAAGAACCAAACTGACTTAAAAATAAGTTGTTGAGTATGCCCTAATTAGCGAACTAGCACCTGGTTTCATAAAACAAGAAAAAGGAAGGAAGAAACTTACAGCATACGCCACGACCTTGTCCCCAATTTTGAGGTTCTTCACACCAGATCCAGCCTGGACTACCTCCCCAGCAACATCACTTCCTAAACCAACAAATAAATCATCGTTCATTAAAAGCAGAATGTGTCTGAAATATAAAAATGACAACCTCATTGAAATAATAATCAAGATATTACATAAATAGGGTTCATGCACCCTGAAACTAGCAACTTAAACAAGGAGCTCTTCAAATACGCACTTAAATTGTTCGAACCTCGAACTCCCCAACTCATATAATGTTCTCAAAGGGGTTCAGTAGGGGAATGCAATTTAAAGTTTCACGGAACTCAACCTTATGCTCACAACGAGCAATGATACACAATCCAATATCAAGCTTTCATAACAAGGAGGATGAACATCAAGCTGAAAAAGCAATATTTGAAATTTGAAGCATACTCTTCAGTTTTGGGGATATAATTCAAATTTAGAAACATATGTAAAAGGAAAAACCTGGTATAGTAGGGAACTTCCGAGGTAACAAGGGCCGAAGCACGCCCTTCTGTATTTTCCAATCAATTGGGTTCAAAGAAGCTGCCTCAACTTTCAGCAGGACCTCATCAGACTTTGGTTCCGGAAGAGCAACCTCAACATGCTGCAACAGCCAACAACGATCATTAGTGAACATTTGAGTTGAAGTTAATCATGTGCGTTGCTATATTACTAGTATGTACCACCACCTTTGACCATAACAAGTACGGGCGAAATTTTACCAAAGGCTCTTTCTCTAATTCTGCTTTCCTTGACAATTCCTCTTCTTTTGTTTGCTGCTATTTCCTATTGTTACACAACAAACACTCATCCGTCCCCCTTATTTTGATACAATCATAGCAAAAAGCTCTTATATTAGGTTGCAAAATATAACAAATTTAAAGGGACAAAGGAGTACAAAATATAGGATATACCACATTTCTTTCCTCTTTATTTCATCTCACAGAAACACATCCTCTCTTCTCACCTAACACCTCTTTCCTCATATGTCATAGTCTCATAGATTTGATAAAAGGGCATTCAACAATACCAAAACAGATCAAGTATTAATAAAGTTCAAAACTAGGCACTCTAACAATACCCAAACAGATCAAAACTAGGTACTCTAACGGCTGGTTGGTTGTTGGTTTTAATAGTAGGATTGGAAAAGAAAAGTTAGGTGTAATTTCAGTAGGAAAATTTCTTAACATGTTTAATGGTCATGTTTGTTCTACTTTAATTACCTCATTTTTCTTTACTAAAATTATTCCAATGAATTAGCATCTGGCCATGTGGTACAGGTGATTATGGAAAATTGTGAAAAAACTTTTCATTACTACGGGACATTTCCTAAAAGGCTAGATTACAAATTATTTTCATTACCACCATTTAGTATGACATCCTAAACGGGTGGTATATCGTATGCTATACTTCTATAACCTAATGAAACACTTAGCATTCTTCAAGCCTTTCTATCATTTCTCTATACAAGTACATATGAAAGGCCAACATAAAACTCAGTCAAAAAAACTCCCAATTTGCTGTTTCTTTATTGCCAAAAATTGAAACCTAAGCATCCTCTCAATTCTGTCAAACAGTAAAATAATGATTACAGAATTTCAAGTTTTCAACGCATATAAAACGTTAATTTCATTGGTTAGTCACAGTAGTTTTCTGTAATCCCTCCAAAAGAACCAATATCAAACTGGACAGGTATATCGATCATAAGCAAAACAAAAGCCAGACATTGCAGAAATTACAACAGAATTAGCAATAATCAATCAAATAAGATAAAAGATAGGAGGAAAAACCTTTAAGGCCTGAGCTCCACCACCATAGCCAGAATACTGAACCGCGTGCATTAATTTGCCAGTCATTTGCGCGTCAAATTTTTACTCGATCACTAACCAGTAGCCAGCAGGCCCAGCACTGATGAAGATTTCTTGCGATCCTTTTGTTTTCGTTTGCAATGGTGAATTTCTCATTGATGATTGATCTTTTAGGGTTTGTGTTTTCATCCATTGATTTCAATGGCTGTATTTACGACAGGTGACAAGGAATATGTGGTTCTGCACTGCCCTCTGATGAACCTCACATAATGCGCATTTTGTGCTTTTACACCCAAAAATCTACTACTCCTATTTACTAGACGCTTCTGGAAACAACTCTCTAATCTCTGCAGTCTAGAAACAATTTCTCCATTGTTAATTGGGAAGAAAATTTAAATGAAACTAAAATAATTTGATTAAGTATTTTGATTTTGTTTTCTGTTCTTATTTGCTTTGGTTTAAATTAAAATTCTTTAACTTCAAAAAAAATAAATTAAAATTCTTTATTTTTCGTGCGATTTTATCACTAAAACATTTCAAAACCAACATATTTTGATAACCAATTTCACAACTTCTTGCACATTAGATAGATCGACATAAAAATGTGGATAATCAAATTTAGCATCATCCAACTTGTTGATCGAAACCAAATTAACTTACTACATATTTAAAAAAATTAACAAGAAATGACTCGAGTTGAACTAGAGCCGTTCAAAAGTGGTCCGAACCGAAACCGAAAGTAAACCGACCCGAAAATGTTTTCTATTTTCAGGTTTATCGAACCGTCATTAACCAACCTAAAGTTATATCCGAACTGGTTGACAACCGAAAATGGGAAAACTAAACCCGAGCTGTAACCAATTTTTTAAACCGACACATAATCGTTACCCGAACCTAATAATGACCGACCCGAGTCATATCCGACCCGAATCATGCTCAAAACCGAACTCGATCCGGCTAAAACCGACTTAACCAGAAGGAGTTTAGATTGAACTTGTGTAAACCTGAACAAGTTTTTAACATAAAAGTATGATCGACTCATATTCAATCATTTAATTATTTATTCTAATAAAGTGATAAATATTTGATAAATATTTTAATAAAATAAATTTTATAAATACATGGTTTCATATATTTAATTTTTGATCAAACAAGTTAAAGTAATAATGTAATAACGATCACTTTGTATTTAAACTATTTATTTTGCTTTAAGTAAGGAAACCATCAATAAAACAATGACTAACAACTTAATCTGATACTGACTCGATTGATAGTAATTAGTAATTCGTAGCCAAATTCTACTTGAAAAAAAATATCCGAACTCAACCTGTACCCGGTAAAACTGAACCCATTATTAACCAATGACAAACCGAGACCGATTAATCTCGACACGAACTTCAACCGACACCGAACTGATGCTAACCCGACAGCTCAATAACCGATCTTCAACCGAACCGTGACTAACCGACCCGACCCGAGCGTGACCCGTCAGAACATGCATCCGAAAAATAACCGAACCGAATGACACCCGTCCGAAACCGACCCGATCACCCGAATGAACACCTCTAAGTTCAACCAAATACATTTGCTTTTTGAACAGTTTTTCAATCATAATTCAATCTCAATATCTATAACTATGTTTTAAAACTATATAAAATAGAAAAAATTATCTAGAATAATCCAATTTTTTTTATGATTTTTCTACAATAATCTCACCTATTGATTAACCATTAATAATCCCAACTTTAAGAGATATTTGCCTAGAGTAAACTTGGGTAACTCGATGACCTGCTATAGTAAGTAATTCACCAAAAAAAGAAATTTAAAATTAATTTAAAATTAGAGAAAAATTTTGAAAATTTACATAAAAAATATCATAAATTTTTTTGTACATTTTTCTAATAGTTTTTCGATATTTTATTTTAATTTGTCTTTTTAAAAAAAAATAAATAAAACTTGCTATAGCAAATCATCCGGTTACCGGGTTTACTCTAGGAAAATACCTCTTAAAGTTGAGATTATTCATAAATAATCAATAGGTAGGATTATGGTAGGAAAATCATAAATAGGTTGGATTATTCTAGGTAAATTTTCCTAAAAAATATATATTGATTCTTTATATTGTGACGAGTCTAACAAGATTACACATGAATATATTTTGACTTATATATCCATGTTAAAAATTTTCTCTTAAATAGAATATTATAAACATAACCAACTTAACGAAACAGAGGTAGCATAACAAAAAGTTGCTTAAATGATAACCTATATAAAGTGTATATATATATGCCAAAATCAAAGGCATGAGTCAACATGAAGTATAAGTGTATAACACCAAAAAAATCAAGTATAAAAAATAACGAAAAATTTATAATTACATATAATAATACAATCTCCATCAATTTAAAATAAATACACTAAACTAAAAACATAGACCATATGTATAACAAAAATGAACATATCTAATATCTATTTACCCGTAAAGAAAATGCTAAAGTTTATATCAATACATATTTTTATAGTCCATCAACATATATTATTCATTCAAGGCTCAATTATAATCTTGCCTGTAGCATGTCCACTCATAATGATAGCCCAAGCATCTTCAGCTTTACTTAGGGGATGCCTTGAGTCTACGACTGTTTTAAGTTTTCCTTCCTTAGCCAAACTCAGCACAAATTCAAGGTTCTCTGTCTTAGAAGTAAGAAACATAGGCACCAGCTGCTTCTTGGAGAATGTTAGCCTCTGCTTAGCGGTCGTCATGAAGGCCCCTAAGCCGGGCGTCAAGTCAATCACCTTACCATTTGCACTCAAATTGGGCTCAAATGTGGACCAAGATATGCCCATAGCACAATGGATTACATAATCATATTTCTTTCCAGATGGACTTTGAAGGGATGCACCTTCCGGGGTCTTGTAGTCGACAACCTCATCTGCACCCAACTCCTTGACCAAGTTTAGGTTGCGGGTCCCACACGTGGCTGTAACATGGGTGTTTCCGAGCTTTGCCAGCTGAACTGCGTAGTGGCCCACACCTCCTGAGGCAGCTGTGACCAATATGTTCTTTCTTTCACCTGTTCCATCGAGCTTGATGCGTGCACCCTGGGTGAGCGCTTGGTGAGCAGTAAGGGCTGCAAGAGGTATGGCTGCCCCTTCAGCTGCTGATACTTCTTGTGGTCTAGTCACCGTTAGGTTCTCCTTTGCCACCGCATATTCAGCTAGTGCACCTCCAGCCTGTCAGTTAACGTTAAACCAGTCACATTTACCGATTTTGGATCTACAAGCTGATAGATCATATAAAATATTATAAGGCTACAACCATCAACTTAAGCTTTTACTTAAGCTCATGATTTTAGTCTTAGGATATGTTATACACACTCACAAATTCGATTTAGGCTTTATAATATGATATTATGACCGATCCAATTTACCGACAATGCAATAAACCATATAGAAGAAGGTCTTGAGCAACTTACAACATGACTAAACAGGGTCACCACCTTGTCACCAGCATTGAACTTGTTTGCATTTGATCCAACTTGGACTACTTCCCCTGCAATATCAGTTCCTGAACCAACAAATAAAAGCGGTCTACTTTAGCAGTGAGAAACAATTTATCTTGCAATGTACAATCATAGGCTTGAATTTCGATTGTGCAATATTATAGGCATCAAGGTAAGCTTCAAGAGATATGTCCATTCTCGATGGAACCAGATCTTTGATTTCAGATTACAATCGACTATATTAAAATGACTCACTCAATCATACTATCTTTTATTCATACATTGCAAATGATGTTTTTTGCTACTAAGGATCAATAAAAAAACACCTCTTTGATATCACTAACAAGGTAATGAAATGCTATAGTTAGGCTTTAAAAGATACAAGTATTTCAAGAATAAAAAATGCAGTAAAACAAACCTGGTATATAAGGGAACTTTCCGGGTAAGAAGGGACGGACTATGCCTTTCTGAATCTTCCAATCAAATGCATTTAAAGATGCAGCCTCAATTTTAATCAACACCTCATCAGGTTTTGGTTTAGGAACAGGAATCTCAATGTGCTGCAATACACACAACCCTTGTTAACATGCGGGACAATTCACATCTAGGCAACAAACTCGTGTTGTTTGAAAATTTTAGCTCACCAGAAGGGCAACAAATGTTATTGAGAAGAAACATCTGATTAAAGACTCTTGTGTAAAATGCTTTATAACCATGTTAGAATTATGAAAATGAGGCAACTTAATCAATGAAGAGAAGAGGCAAATGTGTTTAACCCTTAAAACCATTTGTAACGATAAGACTTACTGCTCAAGTTTATAAAGTGGTATAATGAACACTTGAAAAAGACCTCCGCTGTCTGCAAGAGCTTTTTAAGTCGTATGGTAATATGGTGTAAATACAAAGAGACGGGAAATAATACATAGAAATTGTTAGTGCAATAACAAAACTAGTCTTGTGTGAAGGTGATGGCTCAATGACTCAAGCCAAGGCACACCATGTTGTGACCAATGATGGGATGCAAGGGGGTTGAGTGCATTGAAGTGAAGGCTTCTAGAAAGCAATGAAGAAGGATTTTTGTCATGCGTGATAGAGCAACAAAGAACAAGAAGATGTGAGCGTATAAAAAATATCTTAGAACAAGGTAAGAAGATACACAATATTGAACGAGGCATGAAGAGCTAGGAAGGTGCCTTAAACGAGGCAAACAATAGAAGAAGTCGGATAATGATGAAGGCATGGTGCTCGTCCGAGCATATATAGTGCTCGTCCGAGCATATATAGTGCTCGTCCGAGCACCCTGGTGCAGGGCCCAAAATCAACTTTATGTTTTGCATTTTGCTTGGTAGGCAAGTTTGTCCTTTGAACTGGGATTTATTCTAAACGTTTTGGGCTATATATAATCCCTAAATCAGGTTTAGAGTGATTGAGGGAGGCTAATACATGAGAGTTAACAAGGATAGATAGCGATTAGAGTTTCTCCATTATATTAGAGACAGTTTCTTAAAGGTATAAACTTTGTAATTGGGAAATTGTTCTCAAGTGTGTGAATGGTTGAATTTGAATCATTGATAAAATGTTGATTGATTGATGAGATATAACTTTGTTTCAGTAATATCTTGTTGTATGAGTGTTTTGTTGCTTCTTTTGTTTATATTCTATCTCTCAATATCTTATGCACCTCCTCATGTCATTATTGGGTCCAAGTACCTTCCCTTTCAGAAACTAACAGCATTTACGAGAAAATTAAAGAACCCTAGAGTAAAATCAAACAAAATCAAAGAAAGAACCGTAGAGTAAAATCAAACAAAATCAAAGAAAGAACCCTAGAGTAAAATCAAACAAAATCAAAGAAATCCATACATAAAATTTAAGAACCCAAAAGGAGAACGAGAAAAGTACCTTCAAGCCAGAAGCTCCACCACCATATTTAGAATACTGAACTGCTCTCATCAATTTTCCAGCCATTTGCTCGTTAGTCGGACACAACAATTGAAGAACAATAATGGCTTAAACATCGTCGTATTTATTCGTGAAAATGTTTTTGCAGTGGGCAAAGATTTCATTTGTTTCTGTAAACATGTGAATGTGAAATATTCATAGTCGTCGATTTAAAGTTGACAAAAGAAAAGTACTCCGTTGGATTCCGCCGCCATGGAAGAACATAGTATCGTGGGAAGCAGCAGTACCTCATGTTGGTATTTGATCTTGCTTTGAATTATCTTCCCAATTTGAATGAAATCTGAATTTTTGGGCTTTAATCGCAAGTTGAGCCAAGTTTGATTTGATAGACTCAATTGTTTTGATGGGTTTTCGTTGACATGGGTGGAGTTTAAAACAAGTCCAACAATTGGATAGTCACTCAACCATGTAACCGAATCACATTGTTCCGACTTAAAAATACATTTATAATTGTATAAAAATCAATATGGATATATGACTCGATTTTAAATGACTCGAAACATTTAATCCGAAATCAACTGATTACCCGATTAAACACCTCTTGTTGACATCTTTTTGGTTGAGTAGCTGGTTGAGTTTTGAATTTTGGCATATTAATTAGGTCAAAAAGTTACAAAAAATGAAATGGTAATCATCATCATCATACTCGGTGCATCTCACTCACAGGAAACTATGATCAGGGTTTGGAAAGGGAAAAAGAGAGCAATTCAAATCCATAAAGGAGGATGAGGCCTAAGAGTGTCTCAACTCGAGATTGATCTCAAAATGATAGGTTTCTTCAACAAAGAGGAGTGAATGAGTGAAAATACACTAAAAGACTTGTTATATTTAGGATAAATATGATATTTATTTTCAAAATTGTAAGATATAGAAATGTTCCCTCCTTCTTATTCATTTTGCATTATTTCTATTTTCGAACCATGATCCACCACTTTCTTTTAATTTCATGCATTTTATCCCTATTTTTATTTCATTCACACAATTCAATTCCTCTCTTCATTCATTAACGATATTTTTTTCTTTAAATAACACTCTATTTATCAATGATGCAAGCTCAAAGGGACAGGGTGGACGAGTAGTACATTCTATTATGAATAAAAAATATTAAAATTTATTGGAAAAAAAAACTAACTAATATCGTATTAGTTGGTCAAAATGTAAAAAATATAACTTCTATCAGGTGCTCTCTTGAGAGACCGTTTTTTGTAAAGACGACTCTCAAAAGCCTAACCCAAATCTATATTTAGAGTTGTAATAATATAAATTTAGAATTGGACTGGGCTTTGGATAGGCGTCTTTACAAAAGACGATCTCAAGTAAAAATTTGTGAACTTCTATAGGGTAAGTGACATGTTTCTTAGGGTCCTTTTGATATTATTGGGTTTTTGTTTATTAGTTTTTTTACTTTCAAGTCATATGATATAGAAGTATGTTCCATAATTAATAATAAGATAATCAAATTTATTGAAAAAATAAAATCAAAAACTAACAACTGCAAAGTAAAAAACCACTTTTTTGGATTCCTTTTTTTCCAATTCATTAATACAAAAAAGCTGAAAACAAACACGATGGGCTCGGCTTTTCATTTTACTTTTAAGTCAAAATGAAAGAAATATAGTCAACTTTTTCAATAACTTTTGACTTATTGGTCAACTTTTTCTCTAATATACAATTAGCAATCAATATTTAATTTTGTCAAAAATCTCTCGATATTTAGACATACAATCAACTTTTTTAGTTGGTCAAATAAGACAACAATAATTTATCAAATGCCCCCTGTAACTTTCTACTTATGCTTATAGGTATTTGACAATTTATCGTGCAGTCCATTGTTCTTAATTTGCTGTCAGTTAATTTAGTTTGTCTTATTTGACCAACAAATAACGTGGGCTTTTATTGTTAGGTGTTAATCTATTGATTCATCAGCTTTTAATAGAGATATTTAGTAAAATTAATTATCTCAATTTGATTTAATTTAATTTTTAACCAAATAACTCATTCAATCGTTTTATTATTGAATCACATCGATATAGGCATTGGCCCAAAAGTAACCAATATTACGCGCAAGAAGTATTTTCTCTGTCCCACTCACTTTGCATTAATTGTCAGTTTAGTCTGTCCCACTAGGTTATGCATTTATTTCTATTTTTGGGCAATGACCTACTATTTTCTTTTATTTATACATTTTAACTCTCTTTAAATTTCACCCCCACAATTTATTCACTCTATTCATTTATTACTAATATCCACCTTTTTCTTAAAAATCTTACTTTCTCTTCGATGCAATTCTATCTAGACCACTACAACATAATTTGCTTTTAGTGGGTATATTCAGCGACATTAAATTTAAATGTCACTATTTCAAATAGCTAATAATCTACATAGAGGATTTAGTGACATTTATTAGATCCTTTAGCAGCATATTAAAAATCACACAAAAGCTTTTTGCGACATAGAATCTAATGACATTTCTCACAAATACCACAATAGACTATAGTAACAATTACATATGCCACTAAAGACCAAATAAAGTGTTGCTAAATCACTTTATGATGAAACATTAAATAAAAATCAATAATTACCATTAAAATTAATGTCGCAAAAAATTAAAATTGTTATAGTGACACGGAGAAGTATATCCTTACAAGACACACAACATTATAGCGTGAAATCAAAATTATGATAGACGGGCGAGTATATTGGTCCTATTCAGGGTGATGAGCAATGGAGTACACTCAACTATTTTAGCAAAAGTATAGTACTATAATGCAGTGTTATTGGATGGTGATTCTATTATTTTGGTCCGTGCCCACGTGTCATTTACCACTAGCCAGCACCAATGTTTTTATATGTTATTGCAATATTAATTTTACAAATTATTGTATAAAGCGATTCAATATGAAACGTGATCAATATATAAATTAGATCTTGAGCATGGTAAAGCGATCAACATAAGGGATTTGGTGATATTGTTAACAAAAATATTAAAACATACGAGACTAATTTAATTATAAAGTGTCAAGGCTTATGAATGATAAATTATCAAAAGTGTGATTATCAATTTAGTTGTAATGAATTTGTTTTTAATAATTTATAAATCAATTATTGTTATCAATTACATAGCTCAAATTCCGCAAGAGTATGAAATTGGAAAACGATGTTTGTTTGAATCAAAATACATTTAAAAAAAAAAACTAATCGTTTCCTATTGTTAATTAATCTATTATATAACCAAGACCCCAAGGTCCAACCAAACACAAAACCGATAAATTATTCTTTTGTTTGCGTATTATCAATTATTTTAAGTTTAAAATTACATCAAAAAAATAAATTATTTTAAGTTCAAATTAATTATCTATTCCTCAATTCTAATTCCAAATGGCACCATGATGAATAATGCCCATTGAGAAGTACTCAGTTTCATAGACCATATTGATTTCCTATTATTTAATTAAATTAGAGGAATCAAAATAAAATTAAAGAAAAACGCACAAAGACAAGAGAAAACAATTGATTTTTTCCTTTTCTCTTATTTTAGTTATTAAGCACCTTCAACAACACTTCGTTGTCACGATCATATTAATTAAGTGTAATCTACCTAGGCAAGGGCGGAATAAAGTATTTTAAGGCTCGATTAATTTTTTATAAATTTTAAAATTTGTGATTTTTTGTAATTAAAAAAAGAGATTTTGTTAAACTAAAATAAAAATTCAATATAAATATATTTTTAAGTACTATAAGTAAATAAAAAAATCAACACAATTTTTCACTACGTTAATAATAATTTTATAAAAATAACTTAATATAGTTGTACACCCCACACCCCCTAAAATTGCCCTGTGCGGTTATTATGTTATTTTATTATAATTTTTTTTATATGATTTTAGATTTAGGGGTCCTGTGCTGTTACGGTTGTACACCCCACACCCCCTAAAAATTGCCCATGACCTACGATGAGGTTCGAGGGGTCGGATATACGTAATTTTACCATTGTTATACTCCCTCCTATTCAGCCTAAATGTCCCATTTAGTTTTTTCACACTTGTTGAGACAACATTTTAACCCTTAATATCTCAAATTATTCTTAATTAAAAATTATAAAAATTTGATATTAATAATCCTTGTATTGAGATGAATCAAACAAGATCTCATATGACTATGTTTTAACTTATAGATTAAGAGTAACATACAAATTAAGAGTGATGAGTGAATAGTGTCAAAAAACTAAATGGGATATTTAGGTTGAATAGGACGTAGTACAATTTATGATAATAAGAAGTAGTTTTCAAATTTCAATTGTCCCTTGGTAGTATAATAATATCATTTGCAACTTCACATAAATAAAAAGTGCGTTTAATTTACTAACCGAGTTATTTTTACTTTAGTCCATTATAGTTCAAAATAAAAAAAAAACCTTAAATTTTTGACCCTATAAAAATAATAAACATTAACTAATAAATAATGGTTAATAATTCATGTACGTCAATTTCAATTGGTAAACAAAGAAACCACGGATACAAGTCAAGCAACCGAGAAAACGAGATAAACATTAGAATAATAAGTTGTGCTACTAGTAGAGTTGGTCATACACTCATACCAATTACCAAACCTCAACTACATTGTCGTATCCATTCCTAATCTACTTAATTATGCATCATTAATTAACCTTCTAACAAATCGATCTAATATTTAGTTTATATATGAATTATAGGTGAAGCCAAGTAAAATGAGTCGAAATAAATATATAAAGTACATAATAACTACTAAGAAGACCAATATTAAAAATCTTTGTTTACCATAACCACCACATTTTTATTACACTTATTACTCTTCATATATTCAAATAAATTATAAAAGCCAATAAAAAATGGACTATAAAGATGAACCAAGCAGATTGGTGTCTTGTTAGCCCCTGATCTTGTGACTTCGCCTGTGCTTACGACCTACGAAAATTTTTCATAAGAAATAGTGCAATTTGAAATCCGAAAATGTCAAGTATCATGAGTTAATCTATAGTGGTAGAGTGTTTTACTTTTCACCGTCATAACATGAGTTTAATTCTCACCACTTGATTTATAAGAATGATTAATTTTTTTCTCCACTCGGTTATCTTTATAGCCAAATAAAAAGAACAAATTAATGAAATTCCTATTAATTAAGAGTAAAAACAAATGATTCTATTATTTGAAGGAGAAAAATTGTTAACCCTAAATAATTTCAACTTAATACACAAAATTACACACAAAAAAAAAAAGAAAAAAAAAGCCTTGATGATATGTTAAGCATTCTCTTGAACATAGCCTAAAGCTTCCATGCAATTATTAATGACGTCAGAAATCAAAGTAGAAAGCATTTCAACAAAGCCTTGAATAATCTCAGGAACATCATTTAACAAACCATCAAAAGCATTTTTAGTTTGTTCGATTAAATCTCCAATAGCAGACGATCCAGAACTAATAGAATCTATAATCCCATCCTTAATTAAATTAAAAAAAGTAGATAAAATGCTACTAATCACCTCAATAATTACATCAAAAATCTTCTCTAAGATTGTTCGAAACGCATCCGCAGCTTGTTCCAGGATTCCTTTGGTAGCTTCACCTGGTACTTTGAATGCTTGAATTAAAAGCACCACTACATATGCTGCTGTTGAGAAAATTGCTTTGGTAATTATGTGGCTAATTAGGTTTATGGATGAGAAGATTAGTTTAATTAGCACCGCTAACATTTTATTATTATTATTATTATTATTATTATTATTATTATTATTATGGAGTATTATTTATTGGTTTTTATTTATTGATTTTAATTATGAGAAATTGAATTTACTATAAAGAGATTTATGAAGAACTGAAGAAGAAGAAGTGTTGGGTAAATTGTTGGGTTGTTGGTTTGTAAAAATATAATTTTAGTTTGGTTTGGAAGAACGAAGAAAAGGGTGATGTAAGTTAAGAAAGCTACTAATATTGTTTTTTAAGTCTTGTTTATACCGTTGAAATTTATTAGGTTGGATTTGGTGGTAATATGTTGGGTACTTTTTTTTTTTTTTTTTTAATGTTTTCTTGGAATATTATGATTGTTGGGTATACTAGAAGTATGGTAGTATAATAGTATCCCTCCAATTTTGTCCATTTGTCCCTTCAATTTTCTTTATGTTTATCTTTATTTATAGTTATCTGCAAGTAGTCTAATTATTTTATTTGTAAGTTGTAGGTTTTTCTTGTTTTAAAGACTTTTTTTAAGTCGG
The DNA here is from genome assembly GCA_019425755.1 of Amaranthus cruentus. NCBI lineage: Eukaryota > Viridiplantae > Streptophyta > Magnoliopsida > Caryophyllales > Amaranthaceae > Amaranthus > Amaranthus cruentus. The sequence goes on along the minus strand of CM033458.1, from coordinate 16,716,870 downwards.
GGGACTCTTTGACCGTACTCTCCTCTATGAGTATGAGTTGCCGTCGTTCTTCCCTCCCCAGACCATGACCATAGTTTTTTATGAGCGAGATACACTGGGTTTGATGATGATGATGATTGAGGGTTGGGCAAAATATAGTTTATTAGGTGATTTTAGTTTATTTTGATATAAATAGTATTAGGTGGTAAAAGCATTTAATACTAGTGCTTAGTAAATATTAGCTAGTTGAAATAGTTTATTGTATCATTTGGTCAGACCAATCAACAAATTAGCTGGTCTGACCAATCAACAAATCAGCTGGTTAAAACAATCAATGAAAAGTTGATAATCATCTAGATGGTATTGAGACCGCAATATATGTTATATACACTGTTAAATTACGACTTCTCACATGAAAGTGTGATTAAAACACAAATTTCTTTCAAATTTCTAGTGATCCCACTTAAATGGAGTTGTGGATGAAATTTGAATAACTCATAACAAGCTCTGATTTGATGTCAAGTAACCGATTCAATCTAACGTTGAAGCTAATGATTAATAAGTCTTAAGGAATAAGCTTTATAAACTATCTGATACGAAAATATTTAATAAATAAGACATCAAAAAAATATGACATACACTTCCAAAAGACGAGTGAAATTCTTATAGAAAAACCAAATGTATTTATTCGAACAAGAAAAGCTGTAAAACGTTAATTATATCTCCAACTCTCATCACTAAAAAATCAATTTAATTTGGAGACTATAGCATATTCTGAGGAAAAATGTTTAGTGATAAAAATGGCGACAAAAACCTTTGTCACCAACTAGCTGCAAAAGAATTTTGTCGAGTAATTTGTCACTAAAGTAAATCTTGTCGCTATTTTTGTCACCAAGGACAACATCACTTTTAAAATTCATTTTAGCGGCAAAATAGGAGACAAAGCCTTTTGTTGCTAAGATTTTTTACCAGGCTTTTAATTCCAGACTCCAATTCAAATCTTTTCAAATTCATTCTTCAAATCTTTTAAATAACCGGCCATTTCATTCGTCAAACCATTTATCTTCTTCAACTTATCTCTAACATCTTATAAACTTATTCTCCTCCTTCCCTTTACTTCTCATATATAATCTTGCGGGTTTCCGCCTATTTTCCGGTGGTATTCTTCTTCTCTTTTCACATGTATTCTTTTATTTGAACTATGTTTTTAATTGTTCTTGCATAATTTTGTCATGTTGTTCACATCTTTTCACATGTTTTCTTCTCTCTACTTCTCATCATATAATTCGGCTAATATTTGTTCATATTGTTCATTGTTCATGCATGTAGAAGTTGTACTTTGTAGGTTTTTTTATTTTTTGTTTTTATCTTTATTTTAATTTGTTTTTACATTTTTTCCGAATCTGGCGAATTTTGCCGTGTTTTACACCCAAAAGTTGTATTTCTTTTGTTGATTTTTTCGAATTTTCTTCATTATACGTTAATTATTATATATAAATTATTTCTTCTAATTTTTGTATTTATATGTTTATTATGTATATACATTAATGTAAAAATATTGTGATACATATTTTATTTTTTTATTCAAAATTAATTTATTCATTAAATTTCAATTTAATTACTTTTGTTGTTTATATAGTTTTTGAGTATTAATATAAAAAAAATTGAATATTTGTTATTATTGTTATAATAGTTGTATTATAGTTACTATTCTTATTTGATAATAAAGACAAATATTCATTTTTGAAAACCTGAAAATCAGTTTAGCTACAATTTTTTTGGCGACAAAATATTTAGCAACTTAGGGTTTTGTCGCCTTTTTGTGGCAAAATGGCTTTATTGACAAAATTAGTCACAAAATGTCATGTGGCAAAATGGCTTTATTTAGCAACTTAGGGTTGCACCTATCTCCGCAAAGATGCGGGAGAACAGGTTGAGATGGTTTGGGCATGTGCAGAGAAAGACACATGACGCCGCAGTAAGAAGGATCGAATGCATCATAGTGGAGGGTAAGAGAAGTCGAGGACGACCTAGATTAGTAAACCTGTCCCTTTACCCCCTCGTTCGTCTTTATCCTTTGCCTTTTTGTCGCTTTTTACCTGTTGCTTTGATCTTATCTTTGTTTTTGTGTGTGTGCTTCTATTATATTTGCCAACTGCAGGTTCCTCTTGCTAGAAAACCGTTCTCGAGCCGGGGGACTCTTTGATCGCACTCTCCTTATGGGTATGAGCATGCCATCGTTCCTCCCTCCCCAGACCCTGATCATAGTTTTCTTTGAGCGGGATACACTGGGTATGATGATGATGATGAGTCACAAAATGTCAAAAACCCTATGTCGTAAAAGGGTTTCTAAATACAAAAAATAACATTCTATAATAACATACTTTCATAAACGAAGAGTAAGAAAATCATGTAAACCCAAAAAATACAAAAATATGTTAAAGCATCCATTATTACTGACATGTGAGTCTCCCACATCAAGAAAAGAAAGATATGTCACTATAACTCCTATTACTGCCAATTGAATTTACCAGCAGTAAACCTCTTTTGCTGGATATCCTTATTCGAATTGCTCATGTCCATTTTCTAAATTCTAACAAGATTATACATGTTAATCAAGCATTTTTGTTAACATAACCTAAAGCTTCTATGCAATTATTGAGCACATCAAAGATCAAAGTAGAAACCATTTGACCAAATCCATGAATGATCTCATAATCGACGACACTATTCAACAAAGCTTCAAAAGCATTCTTAATTTGGTGCATTGATTCTCCAACAGCAGATGATTCAGAAACAATTGTATCAACAATCCCATTAATAATTGCATTTAATAAAGATGATAATAAGGTACTAATCCCCTCCATAATTAAACCAAAAAGCTTCTCAAAGATAGTACGTAAGGCATCAACTACTCCTTTTGTGTCTTCCCCAGCTGCAGCTTGTTCTTTGAATCCTTGAATTAGGAGTACCACTAAATATGCTGCTGTTGACAAGATTGCTTTAGTAATTATGTGACTAATTATGTTTATTGATAAGAAGATTAGTTTTGATACTATAACTGCTAACATCTTAATTAAGCTAATTAATTGGTTTAATGAGAAATGATTAAAGGAAGATTAGGTCCGTTCTATAATATACATGTTTGAATCGTTGGGTTGTTGCTTTCCCTGGCCTAGTTGAAGCATATGATATTACATCTTGTTTCGGAAAGAATTTGGGTTTTGGTGTTCGTGCAGAGTATATAATGTATGTTGGGATTTAAAATCTTAAACATCGTTTTAAATTTTTTGTTGAGTTGCTTTTTTGACATCGTGTTAGAGTCAACGTGACAAAAAGGTCACGGGTTTAAATCTCAATCATCCCTTATTTATAGTGAAATACAACGTTAGATATGAAAGGGGTTTATGCTGCATCTACACTTTTAGCCAAAACGATTATCGTGTATGGGGGCGTATTATAGTATATATAACATATACTCACTATCTTAAACTTATGGTTGAGTTGATTCCTTGACATTATTTAAGGCTGTTTCGTCAACTTACCATGTATCCAATAAAAATTGTTGTTTCGTAAAAATATTGTTTGCTATGGAAGAAAAACAATTATTATCTAAAATTTCCTAATACAGACGAACCATTTAGGAATGGACGACCTTCCAAGCTAAAACTAGACAAAAATAAGCGTTTTTGTGTCTGAGCCTACGATACAAAAATTGGTAAAAAAAGTCAAAATTCTTTGTTCGCAGTTAGTAACAACTGCGAACAAAAAGAAGACAACGTCATAACGTTATAAGGGACGGGAAAAACAAAAACATTGTTTGTTCGCACTTAATAAATGCGAACAAACATGATTTTCACTTTTCCCCTCCCTTCTGACGTTATAGCATTCTTTCCCTTTTGTTCGTAGTTACTAACTGCGAATAAACAATTTTGACCAACTTTTTTATTCGCTGTTACTAACTGCGAACATACCTCACCTTAGGCTCGGATGTGGAATTAAGTTTATCCGAAAAGCATATTTTAATTTTTTTTTAAGTTAAAATTGTTTATTTGTTTCGATCTTTCACATTTGGGCCGCTTTATAAAAAGTTTCTAGATTCGCCCTAGTTTGATGGAAAAATAGAGATACGAGTAGTAAGTTGTAATACAAATTCTTACTTGAGACCGTTTTTTGTAAAGACGGCTCTCAAAAACTCAGTCCAATTCTAAATATGTATTGTTACAACTCTAAATATAAATTTGGGCTGGACTTTTAAGAGTCGTCTTTACAAAAGACGGTTTCTCAAAAGAGCACCTGAAGTTGTAATGCTTGGTCAATAATACGATTGTTTCTGGAATTTCCCCATTTGAATGATATAAAATATATACTCTCTTCCTTCTATTCAAACGTCCAATTTGCTTTTTGAATACTATTTATCAATCACTTTTAATTTGTAATTTATTACTAATCTATAAATTATAATATAGTTGAATGAAATTTTTTTGATTTATCTTAATATAAGGTCTATTAAAATCTATTTTTATAATTATTAATTATGCACAATCTAAGATAGTAAAGATTAAATTAATCAATTGACAAATATGCAAAAAGCAAATAAGACATTTGAAAAGAAACGGATTAATTAGTTTATCGAGGAGTAATGGAGTATGTAACTACGTATGCATTAGTTAGGAATATTAATAATGAGATGAGATTGATCGACGGCCTAACTTCATCTAAAGCTACAATTTAACACACAAAGTCATCATCATATTAACCATTAGCATTAATATGTATATATGAAAATGTGATTTTTTAAGAAGAATTGACATTGAAATTAAAATAGTCAATATGTTCATTTATATTTGAAAAATGATAAGGTTAGCTTTTGACATTTTTCACATTGAGAGGCGTCTTTGAGGGTGGACGAGGTGATCAATCGCACAGGGTCCCTTCTACCTTTCGTATATAAAAAATTAATTAAAAAAATATTAAGTTTATTGATAAAATAAATATTACTTGAAAATAAGACGCTAAATAAAAATTTTGCACAAAACCCCTAAATTTTTGAACATGGCTCTATCCACACTAAAATATTATGTAAAATAATTTAAAATTATAATAGAATAGAATAAGAAACTTTTATCCCATTAAGATTTATAATTAAAATATCTATCTAGTAGGTGACCCTTTTAAATTGAAATAAATTAGTCAGTATAATAATAGAGTATATTACTAGTAAAATAAGAGCAAAAGTTCAATTATTAGAAAATAAGATAGTATGCTAACAGTAAACTAGCAAAAGTTAAATTATTTAAAAATAATCTAAAACTGATAGTATTCATAATGGATGGATAAAAGGTTATATTATTAGTATCAATTTTTCCTAACAAATATTTAAATAAAATTTGTAGATAAAATACAAAGACCACAAACATTAAATAATGTTTAAAAATGTAAACATATGGAAACGCTAGGCATTATAAAAATGTTAATATAAAAAAAAGATAATAAGATATAAAAATCATCAACAATTTAAAAATATTAAAATAAAGCTAATAAAAAATATTTGAAGACAAAAAATATTAAAATGAGAAGATCGAGGCTAATGTGTAAAAGAAAATGATATAAATAGAAAATGTAAGAATTGGTAGAAATGATTTTGTTGCCCTTTCCATTTCATGAGAATAAAATATATACAAAATACAATCCATATTTTTAGGAAACTAAATATTAACACAATAATATCTAAGATATGAATATCTACAAAATAATCTAATTATTCTATTCTAACACACCCCCGCAGTCGAATCGAGAGGTTGGCGGACGCTGAGACTGGAGCGAAAATCATCAAATAGGATTTTAGGAAGGCCCTTCGTAAAAATGTCGGCGATTTGAAACCGAGAGGGAACATGAAGCACACAAACTTCACCACGCTTGACCTTCTCACGAACAAAGTGAATATCCATCTCAATATGTTTAGTGCATTGATGATGAACAGGGTTGTCCGACAAATAAACTGCACTAACATTATCACAATAAACTAGTGTAGCCGTACGAATAGGACAATGAAGTTCTAGAAGTAAGTTTCGAACCCAACAAGTTTCAGAAACAACATTAGCAACACCCCTGTATTCGGCTTCGGCACTAGATTTAGATACGGTAGGTTGACGCTTGGCAGACCAAGAGATCAGATTATCACCCAAGAAAACACAGTATCCGGATGTAGATCGGCGAGTATCAGGACAACCACCCCAATCAGCATCAGTATAGGACAAGAGAGAAGAAATAGAAGACTTATACAACTGTAAACCATAGTCAAGAGTGCCCTGAATATATCGAAGAATACGATGGATAGCAGCCATATGTTCGACTCGAGGATCATGCATGAATAAACAAACTTGCTGAACAGCATAAGAAATGTCTGGGCGAGTGAAAGTGAGATATTGCAGAGCCCCGGCCAAACTACGATATAAAGTGGGATTATCATAAGGGGAACCAGCATCTGCACACAGTTTCCCGGAAGTAGCAACAGGAGTAGGAGCTGATTTGCATTGAGACATACCAGCTTTATCAAGTATCTCAGAAGCATATTTGTGTTGAGATAGAAATAAACCTGCAGAATTCCGAGTGACAGCAATACCCAGGAAATAACTGAGAGGACCTAAGTCCTTTATAGCAAATTCTGAACTCAATTTAGACATAATGGATTGACGAAGAGAATCAGATGAAGCAGTAAGAATAATGTCATCCACATATAACAGAATATAAGCAATGTCATGTCCATGGCAATAAACAAACAAAGAGTTATCAGAAATGCAATTACAAAAACCAATAGTAGCCACAAACTCAGCAAACCGGTGATACCAAGCTCGAGGAGCTTGCTTGAGACCATACAGGGACTTTCGCAAAAGACAAACCTGATCGGGGCGAGCTGGATCACGAAAACCCAAGGGTTGATGCATGTATACAGTTTCATTCAAGTGCCCATGAAGAAAAGCATTTTTAACGTCTAACTGATGAATGGTCCAAGACTTAGACAAAGCAATACTCAAAACAATACGAATAGAAGCAGGTTTGACCACAGGACTAAAAGTTTCTTCACAATCAATGCCTTCCCTTTGAGATTTACCATCACCGACAAGACGCGCTTTATAGCGCTCAAAAGAACCATCAGACTTGGTTTTGACCCGAAAAATCCACAAAGAGCGAATAATATTAGCATTAGAAGGCCGAGGTACAAGATCCCAAGTATGATTCTCAATTAAAGCATCAAATTCCTCTTGCATAGCTTGTTTCCAGTTCAGGTCATGAAGGGCATGGATGAGATTTTTTGGTATGGGTGAAAAAGAAACGGCTAAGGCATGGGAAGAGTATTTGGGGTTGGGTTTAAAAATGCCATGTTTACTACGCGTAATCATGCCGGGTGGTGAAGGTGGAGGAGTAGAAGGTGATGAACTGGAGGAGGGACAATTGGGTTGACAGTGAACTGGGCTGCGTGAGGCAGGCCCAGTAGAGGGGGAAGATATAGGAGGATGGGAAGATGTGTGTGGGTGTGCTGCTGGGCCGGAGGTAGAGACAGGCCCAGATTGTGGTTGAGAGGAGTGTAAGGGAATATGGTGAGGATGGGAGGATGCTGCTGGGCCGTAGGTAGAGGAAGGCCCAGAAGATTGGTGAGTTGAGATTAAGGGAGAATTATGTAGAGGGGCTGTTGGGCTGAAGTCAGAAGTAGGCCCAGAGGATAACTGAGCTGGAAGGGGTGATGTGGGGGGGTTTGCTGCTGGGCCGAAAATGATATTGGGCCCACTCAGAATTGGATTGTGGTATGGAGAGGTAGATTGGGTTGTTTTGAGTAATGTAATAGGAAGAGAATCATCTAAAAATTGGTAGGTTTGGGGAGAGGGTGTATAGGAGCGGGAAAAAGGGAATATGGTCTCATCAAAAAGAACATGTCGAGATATAATAATTTTACGGGATGATAAATCATAGCACTTGTAACCCCGATGAGAGGAGGGGTATCCCAAGAAGACACATGGAGCGGAACGAAGTTGAAGTTTATGGATAGTAGTAGAGGGAAAGAGAGGAAAACATAAACACCCAAAGACCCGTAAATGTGTATAGATAGGAGATGTATGATAAAGAATATGAGTGGGAGTGAGATTGTCAAGAAGTTTGGAAGGAAGAATATTTAAGAGATAAGTGGCCGTATTTAAGGCGTGAGGCCAAAAATACGGTGGAAGGGAGGCATGACATAAAAGAGTACGAACGATGTTATTGATAGAGCGTAATTTTCGTTCGGATTTGCCATTTTGAGAAGTGTAGGGACAAGAAAAACGAAGAGTGATACCCCGAGAAGCACAAAATTGATGAAACATTTTATTATCAAATTCACCCCCGTTATCACATTGGAAAGATTTTATTTTGAGCTCAAATTGGGTATGGACATAGGTATAAAAATTCGCAAAAATATCATAGACTTGAGATTTGCGAAATAACGGAAACGTTCACAAAAAATTAGTATAGTTATCAAGAAAGAGAACATAGTACTTATATCCCGAAGGACTAGAAACAGGAGATGTCCACAAATCACTATGAATAATATCAAAAGGTTTAGTACTCATAGACATGGAACTCATAAAAGGCAATTGAATATGTTTTCCCAAAGGACAAGAATGACACACAAAAGATGGATCTCTATTACATTTAATTAAACTAGAGGAATTTAAGGAATTCAAAATTGCATGTCCCGGATGACCCAAACGGGAATGCCAAAGACTAGTAGAAAAAGTAGAAAAAGCCGACGATGAGGTGGAAGAAGAAGAAGCTCCATTTGTGGATTGAAAAGGATAAAGATCACCCGTGCTATTAGATCTCAAAACGATGTTCCCCGTGGCCACATCTTTTACAGAAAATCCAAAGGGATCAAATTCAACGGAAACCATATTATCATGAGTAAATTTACGAATAGAGATTAAGTTTTTAATAATTTTAGGTGCATGGAGGACATTTTTGAGGGTTAGGGATTTTTGTGAGGTAGGAAAAGAAATGTGCCCGTGACCATGAACCGGAATTATATTACCATCACCAACAATAATTGCATTATTAAAATGATGCTTTAAAGGAGAATAAGACGTTAGAGTACCTTGAGATCGAGTAATGTGAGATGTAGCACCGGTATCCATGTAAAATTGCTCATCCAGAGAAGACAAAGAGAGGGTATTCATGGCTTGATCAATATCCGTCGGAGTGTAACTCATAGAAGAACTAGTCTCGGTGTGATAACTTTGTGCCAGTCGTGGGCCAAGAAGTCCAGCAGAAGAGGAGGCATTACCATGTGTTTGATGAGGAGCCCATGAAATTGTAGGATAGGGAGCAGGAGCTTGGGCCCAAAATTGACCAACCCAATAAGGTAACCAAGGGTGCGGGATAATTTTTTGTGGGAGAAGCCATTGAAGGAACAAGAAAGAAACAAGAGAGAGAAAGAGAAGAGAAAGAGGGCGGCAGCAGCCGTGTATGGTGGCTGGCCGGCAATGAGAGGGAGGCGGAAGGTGAGGATGCAAGAAACCTAGGCAAATGATACCATGTAAGAATTGGTAGAAATGATTTTGTTGCCCTTTCCATTTCATGAGAATAAAATATATACAAAATACAATTCATATTTTTAGGAGACTAAATATTAACACAATAATATCTAAGATATGAATATCTACAAAATAATCTAATTATTCTATTCTAGCAGAAAAATTCAAAGAATCAATTAAAGCTACTCAAAATGAACTAAAAGAATGGAGGGGTAATTTGTTGATACTTACATGTATGTGAAAGTCTCATTTGGTAAAATCCTTAAAAAAAAAAGTAGATAAGATCACTTATGGACAAGGAATGTCCAAGTGGTAAAACTTCAATACAAATTGTTGCATCATTCAATGGATTTAATTTTACAGACACAAAAGAGTATAAGGTTGCTCATCAATTTAGTAGTCAGGTTCACTAAACCCATCTAAATTAAAATTTTATGCTAAAAACCCTTTCTTCATAAATTGATTCAACAATGGAACTAAACCACATACACAAATGTATGTACAAAAATATAAGCTTAAAATCTATATACAAAATTCCGTTCAAAAAAATAAGCATCTAAAAAGGAAACTGTAAGAAATCTCAATGATGATTTAATTGGAAACAATGGAATTAAATAAACAAAAGAAATAAATTTGAACGGGATATATTGGATATAATAATGATGATGAAAAGAATTAAACTTGAAAGTTGAAAGCACCAAAGAAACTATTAAGGACTAACCTTAATCATACACCTACGGCCCGTTTTGTTAGTGATACTAAATGGTGGTAATGAGAATGATTTACAGTTTAGAATTTCATCAAAAGTTTCATATTATTCCCATGGTAATAAAACTCTGATCACAAAAAAGCTTTTTGGTTTACAAATTTCCATTACCATCTAATATCATCTCTCCCAATGGTAATGCATTGGAATAAATTTTATGAAGGAAACGAAATAATTGAAGTTGTACAAGTATGACCATCAAGATAACCAAGAGATTTTTCAACTAAAATTACACTAGTTTTTCATTCCCATTACCACCATTTATTACTACCTACCAAACGGGCCGCTAGGGCTCAACTTAGTCGTTTACAGATCTTGATCAACTCATAAGCTAGGAGAGTTATCAATCAACTGCTTACCCGGAATGAAACCAGACTAGATACCTCTCGCGACGGATCCAACCTTTTCCTTCAATCTAGCAATGAGAATACAAGACTAATCTGGTAAAACACATAGCAACAAGAAATAGGCCAACATTGATTAACAGTCAACAGCGGAAGAATTTTTCTCCTAAAGAAACTGAGCAAAAGTTGCAGTTAACAGGCCAAAACATCTTTCCACTGTTAAAAAAGTCTAATGGCTCCAGCAACATCATTGTGGAAATACGCCAGGTTTTCGTGAAGAATCTATCATTAAAAGTTAAAACTATCTAACCCCGGAGCTTTATCCTTCCCAATACCAAAAAGAGCCTCAAAAACTCATCTTCAGTCACGTTCTTTACAAGAGAAACGGACCGACTTCAAGTGAGCTTTACACCCCTCTTCATAACGTTAAGGTCGATCACTTACAGCTGAAGAGCAGCAGACCCAAGAAAATTTGTTCAAATTAAACACTAAATATCCCTCTTAAGATCTTCAAGCTTGTCAAGAAGCATTACAGAATCATCATACGGATTCAGAGTCTTAAATTACATAAAATTTAAGATCAAATAATTAAATGATTTTTCTATTTTAATCCAAGCATTAGCACCCCTTACATAAACATCTCAATAAATCTCTACTACAGGCTTTACATGCACTGCTAAATTATGAACAAAAATAATTTAACACAGCTTAATTGCAATCAGTATTAGCTATGCCAATAGACTCTGTTTTCATATTTAAGTATGCACAAAGGCCAGGACTTAAAATAAGATAAAATTAGCCACCGGGCTCAGCAACACTAGCATATAAGCAAAAACTTTCAATAGCATATCAGGTACATTACATTTCATTAACATTCGAAAAAACTATCCATCACCAAATGCATTAAATGGCACCCATCTAGACGGAGTTTGGGGAGGTCGAATGTCACCAAACATCCTGAGAAGTTTAAAAATTTATGTTATTGGTTCAGCAGTAGAATATGGTGAAGGATAACTAAACTAATGCACACCAAATTAGAACAATTCCCACCACATCAATGAGAACAAGGGTAATATACCATTGCCACACAATATTATGCAAGTATATAGACAAGCATTGATGATTAACCAAGCATAAGAATGAATCTCAAATGATACAAAAGGGGCCCCATATAGAATTAGATCATGCAACAAAAATACAAAATGCTTGTACATGATATTACCTGATATAACAACTGTCAAGGAACAAAAACAGCCAAATCCAACAGTTTATTTGTCAAAAGAACTTGCATAATACAGTTGAGGAATCCATCCATAGTGTAAAAACAAGGCCGCATCGGCATCGCATCACATCTGTCGCGTTGTAATTTGTAAAGGCCTTCAAAAACAACGAACATATATTTTCAAAAACAACGAACATATATTTCCCGTGTTGTAAAGGGGTTCAAAAAGTCGTGTTTTGGGCCGTATCAAGGAATATCTTCTTATTTTGACCGATATCTAGGCGTTAAGATAGCCGCATCACTCTCGTCACTGCTTACCATTTTGTTACCGCAATCGCGAATGTTATTCATTTTTACTCTATGAATCCATCTCAATATCAATCTTATCAATCGGGCAGCCGGCAGGCTTCCTAGAGCTAAGAAATATCTTTTTAAGACTGGGAATTGCATCAGAATGCTTTGTAACGAACTGTTCCATGAAAGTCTTTTCAGACTTATTAAGCACCCAAACAAACTTACCTTGAGTCAGATTCTTCTCCTCTAAAATCTTCCAAACAGTATACCTTGGGATTACCCTTTTCTCAATCGAATAAGTCAGAAACTTAGGATAACCAATTATAGTCTCCCTATCAACCTTCACAATGTTAACAAAATAATCCATTGCAACCCTAAGTTTCTTTTCTGAGCAAGCCAAACACTGAGGATCTCTAGCAAAAGTAGTTATAACCTCATCTTTAGACCAACCCATGCTCTCAAACACCTTCACTTTCTCCTGCCAATTCGATTTGCTTTGGCACAAGATAACTCGAAGGCGGCGTAAAAACCTAGCTTCTTGGGGCTTAATCCCCATATTTTTTAACATTTCAACTGCATATTCTATCCTTTCCAATTTTTGGTACAAACACCTAGGTTGCAACACTATTAACTCCTCTAATTTATGCCTTGGCACCCCAGATTCACTCAAGTAATCCAATATCCTATTCATGTTCATCCACTTAGAACTAAAAATCCAAGGGCCCCTATGAATAGCAACCACAATCTTTTCAGGATCCTTAACATACTCCCTCAGAAATGACATTGATGGCTTCAATGAAGAATCTAAACTACGACACAAAGTTGAAGGACAAGCAATCAAAAGCTTGGGAATAAGCAGACCCGAAATTCCATTTTCAGCAAAAAACTTTATCTTAGGCTTAAGATTAACTGATAATTTGTTACAAAGAACAAAAGGGTACAGTTCAACAAGTTTTGTGATTTGGGCATCAGAAAAATGATTGTTTTTTAAGAAAGAAATAACGGAATCAAATTGATACTTGTTCTTCTCATTTAATTTTACCTTTTCTGAAACCGAAATTGCGGAATCAATTGAAAGCCCACATGATTTTGTAAAGTATTGGATAGTGAATGATAATTTTGGAGATGGGTTTGAGTGAAAATCAGGCGTATTAGTTTTATATCTTCTATAGATAAGATTATGATTATTTAGAGATGTAGATTTTAGAAGAGATATTGAAGAAATGGGTGAATCAAAGAAGCGTTTACGGAAGAACAAAAGCACTTTGGGGAGCATTTGAATTAGCATTGAAACGAAGAAAGAAAGTATACAAGTAAAACTAAAAACTAGAAAATCAAATTAATGGCGGGTACCTGAGTATTTTCATGGCTGACTCCTGAGAGAGCGACGCGAAATCTTAGACTCAGCTACCAATTGTCATGGGTTTTGGTTTTGGATTCGATGTTCCCAATTTTAGAGTACACACCATGGAACAGGACTAGGATTTAGGGTATGTATACTTGATTCTTTTGAACTTTTTATTGCTTTTTTTTAGTTGCTTGACTCTTTGAACTTTTTATTAATTAAAATAATGTTATGTTATGGGAGTTGATATTTTTAATTGTAGATTATTTCTATTAATTACGATTGTTTGATAGTATTTGTTAAAATTGATTATTCATCTTGAACAAATTTTTGTTATAAATTCTCATATTGATTTGTAAATTATACTCCATACTTAGGGCCATTCTCTTCGTCTGATCTGATTGGATAAGATCTGAATTTTAAGGCCGATCACGATCCGATCTGACTCCGATTCAGTTGATCCGATCCGAATCTTTCGATCCGATCGATCCGGTTTGATCCGATCCTGTGCCTGCGATTTGATCTTATCTGATTTGGTTTCATAAAGTTATTATTATTATTATTATTATTATTATTATTATTATTATTATTATTATTATTATTATTATTATTATTATTATTATTATTATTATTATTATTATTATTATTATTAATTAATTATTATTAATATATATTTATAATAATAATAATAATAATAATAATAATAATAATAATAATAATAATAATAATAATAATAATAATAATAATAATAATAATAATAATAATAATAATAATAATAATAATAGTAATGATGATAATAATAATAATTATTATTATAATAATAATAATAATAATAATAATAATAATAATAGTAAAAATAATAATATTATAATAATAATAATAATAATAATAATAATAATAATAATAATAATAATAATAATAATAATAATAATAATAATGGTATGGTCTGATCTGATCTGATCTGGTCGGATCTGGTCTGATCTGATCTGAATCTTTCTGATCTGATCTGATCTGATCTGATTCCAATAAGAATAAGTAATAAGTCAAAAAAATAAGTTGAAGAAAACACTTCTTAATGTGGATGTGTATAAATATTGAAATTTTAGATTTTGAAAATGTAATTTTATCTCAGTTTTGAACATATTGATTATTGAAGTCAAAGACTCAACATAAATTTTTCAATATTAAAAAGTTTTAAATAGTTTTTCTTATTATATTTCGCCAAAAATAACTTATCAAGTTAATACATCTTAGGAATTGACAAAGTAACAGTATGTTAGATCTTAAAAATATTGATGTAAAACACAAAAATCCATCAAATTTAAGAAAACGAGACAGACTGATTGAATCTCAATTAATCCTAATAGAAATAGATTGCTCAATTTAGACTTAACTAACCTAAACCCAACATAATGGCCCGATTCCAAAGTAACATCTGCACACAAACATCAAAAACTACCCGATTCAAAATATCATATCGAAATCCAACCAATTACCCGACTGTATACCACAACCCTCAACACCAGAACATCAGAGCTGACAACACTACTCATTTTGGTTACGATTATGGCTTCTCAAGAAAAAGACAAGAAAATAAACTCAACTATAAATATGATAATATTTGTCATATATATACACTTCTGAAGCAGACAGGAAAAACGTAGCAGCATCGTGCTGTTCTATGCCTATTCATAATATCGAGCTAAGAACTAAAAGTCGAAGAGCTTCCATATTTACAAAGCATTTGCTTCGGAATCAATTCTTGAGTTCATATATACGGCTGACATACTCTTCAGCCTCCCATAAGAAGCACCCAAAAGCAACAGCCTCCAAAACCAATCTTTTTAAGCTTGACAAGGAAGTTAAGATCAAACCATTGCTTTCTACATTGTCGTCTCCGAAAAGTGCTGAACAATGCTTGTCAATGAGCTCAACAGCCTCTTTTGATCTAAGCTTCGCACATTCCTCCATAGTCTGCACGTCAAAACCCATTACGTAGCATTTTAAATTCCCCTCTTTATTCCTCGGTTTTTTTGTAACTTGGCTCATTGTTGTGGATCTCGAGCTGGTTGTGGGAACAAGAGTGACATTCTCGAAGCCACAGGATGCACGTTCAATAAGTGAAGTCCAACTGCCAAACGGAACGTTTTGGAAGGTTGTTGATGGTACATTGTGCTCTAAACCAAGTCTCCGAGAAGCAGACTTCAAGAAATAGCCGTATAAGATTGACGCAGCATAAACTTGGCTAAGATGATGTCTTCGAATATTAGTCGGGGACCAGTTGACAGAAACACTGGAACCTGCTTTCCACCCAACGGCTGTACCAAGATGTTCCTTAACCATCTCCAAGACTTCTGGGCTATGAATACATTCTAGCTCATAGTCTTTCGAGGGTACAATCTCTAGTCTTCCTTGGTAGAGGCATTTTGAGAGGCTAGGAACAAGAGGTACCTTAATATTAGAGAAGTTGTACAGGATAATCATGTACAATGCATCTTCAACGGCAAGTTGGGACTCTGTTTCTTTCAGTTTTGCAATCCTCCTAACCACCCAAAGAAAAAGAAACAAAATGATATCAGGTCTACTCAAAGATAAATGGAAAAATGCAAAGGTGCATCAGTATAATCTGACAGCATCAACACATATTTACAGACAAAGCAGAGATATATCGAGCAAAAGAATAACTGGCAACTTATCAAAATAGAATTAATTCTTGATCATTGAGGCATCGTCATCAAGAATCCAATGTGTCATTGCTCAGAAATTGCCCAAGTAGAGTTATGATCTTGCCGCTTGACTCCCAAAGATACGTACATATTGTCAAGAAAGGATATATTCATATATCACAATGGCTGGTAGCTGTAACATTTCTGTTCAAGGCTTTGAATTATTAATGTATTCCATGGTGGACAAGATTATTTCGCCCCAAGAGTATTACCTCTGTATTGTAATCACCTTACCTTAATACCTTTAAAAAGAAACATGAATTTAGGTATATCATATTGGAGAAGAAAGAAGCTGTTGTTTCCTTGTAAAGCACTTCCACTCTGCTGGATTGCTCTGAGAATAGCGTCCAGCAAAGAACAGTGTCTTTCCACAGGCTCTTTCTTCTACATAATTGCAATTGTTGCTTTCAAGCAATCAAGGATTGGTTAATTAATGTCAAAAACTCCAGTACAGAGCTCTGCGAATAAAGTTCCATAGTAAGTAATAGCAATTAAGCATTTTGGATTCAAACAAAACTATCTCGTCCTTGAAATATTTCATGGCTTTCTCTGATGACACCTTTCAGGTCCGAATAACAAAGCTATTTAAGAAGTAAAGTTGTGAACATGCACAAATCAGCTCAATCAAACACGTACATAGTAAGATAAACTAAACACTCAATTTTATTGCAGTAACATGGTTAGTGACTTGCAGAGTTTTAATCATAATTCGTCTATTGACATACAGTTCTAGTTTTTGAGCAACAAGTTTGGCAGAAGGAGATGGATGGTTATGGTAACCTTTGTCATGAATCATGAAATATGCTTCAGCTTATAAAATAGACAGCCTCTTAAAACAATTTTCACGACAACAAAGGCCAATGATCAATCATCATGAAATATGTAGAGGGAGATAGGATTCATGTGATATGGGAACCCTTTTATTCTTCAACAAATAAATTTAAACAATAAAATGTTAAAGAAATCAAGAGTGGGCATAACCAGGCCATATGGGTCTACTTTCGTACAGTGATACCATGTTCTATGCCATACGGGTCTATTTTTGTACAGTGATACCATGTTAAAGAAATCACAGCAACTTTCGTACATTTTTCGGGTCGGCTAGATGAACCAAAACAAATCAACGCGGGATTGAACTACATTTGGTCATAAATTTCACGTAAAGAGAACAAAATTACATGGATAAGTGGAATTCACGCACATAACTGCACTACAGTTTTTAAAAGGCATCCAGAACTACAATTCTACAAACATCATATTATTAAACATACATCGTAAAAAGGAGCAAAATGTACGATTACAATTACAGTTGTGCATAATACAACTATAATGAGATCCCATGTGGCAAACATAAAAAATTCAGAAGTCATGGTATCTATTCCTGTTAATCCTTGTATGACTTGTTTTCTTTATTCAATATATTCTCAAAAACTAGCACTACAAGTAAACATGAATGTTCTTATCAACATAACTCTAACTTTCCTAAAACCAGATAAACTAGCCACACCAGGCCAAAACATATTATTATACTCCTATACACAAAACTGGTGTTTTCTTTATTCACAATTCACGATACCTTCCATGTGAAGCTTTATTGGGAACATAGAGATTCTAGTAAACATTAAACAATATTCGTTATCAGTTCAGCTATTAGCCATTCAATTTTATTAAAAAGATGAAAAGAACAGATTTTTAAAAAAGTTTGACCCAACTGAAATGAGTAGAAAAGGGTGAATGCTTATATTCTTGAAACAATTTATGAGAATAATAAAATGTTCTTATCAAGAACTCACTCTCTTTTTCTTTCCACTACGCTCATCAACAGTTTTTTTTTAATATTTCCAATAAAATACTTCATCAAATAAAGTAACGAACACTAAATGTAGCCAAACCTTCCAAACTAAATTATATTTTCTCTTAGTTAATTTAGTTTAACACTTATTGTTTTCACGCTATCTAATATAATTTTTTTATATATAACACTTTTAGTTGTGCATAACTAAAATTAATAATATGTCAATGTTATAAAATATTAAATTGAGACCAATCAAACAACATTCCATATAATAATGTTTTCTATAGAATGTAAAACAAAATTGATTGATGGATTTTAGTATCAATGTACCAATTATTTTGAACCAAAGATAGTAATACTTCCCATGTTCCTATAAGAGTATAAGTGTAACACATTCCTCTTTGTTATTTTTAGACAAAAAGTATTACTTTTTAAATCACAGATGCTAACTTAAACTTGACCAATTCACGATTACAACGATATCAATTGAGATTTTATAACCAAATCAATTGAATAAATACTACAAAATCATATATTAACAGGCGTTATTATAAATGGTTATTGAGCATTTTATTTTATAGTAGTAGTTAACACTTAAGACTTCTTCACTTGAAAAGTAATTATATCCGAGGCTTCTTCACTTGAAAAAATGTTCATTGATAATATCAAGTGTTAGATATTTTAGACCTTTCAAGAAAATTAACCCTTTATTTATTTGTTTATTTATTTATTTATTTATTTATAGTATTTGATGTTTACGTGAAATTACACTTTTTTCTATTTATTTTCACTAATTATTTTTTGCAATGATAGCAACCTTGCTAGATATTTCTAGACTAGATGGGAGCGAAATACCATGGTTCGACGAGCTTCGCCCACAATCGTACAATTATCACCTTTGATTCCGGAACCCAATCCCAACTTCAGATATTTAGGAAAAGAGAAAAGGTGAAAAAGATACTCTAAAAGAATCGAAAATACGCCGAATTGAACGAATCGAAAATACCATGGTCAACTGACCTATTCAAACTATATCCGACAAATACGCCGAATTTAACGAATCGAAAATTCATAGTCGTCCGACTACCACGCTCAGTTAGTTGATTGCTTATCAGTGATCACAGACTATGATAGAAGTAAATTTATTGATAAATCACAGTAATATCTCCCAAATAAAAAAGCGTAATCACCAATAAAAACTAATTAAAACCTAAAAATGACTAAGCGAATTGAATATAAGTTTACAAAAATAGAACAAAAGGAGTGATTAATATTTAATATACCTATGAAGGGAAGCTTCATCAGAGCCCAAACTGAGATTAAAACGAGCAAAAGCGGCCTCACGATCTTCAACAACTTGATTCAACTCCATCGAAACGGCGTCGTAGAAACACGTCCGTTGATTATGCAGAATACTGTTCAGCGATTTTCCTACCGATGATTGAGGCTCCAACGGAAAATTCAAGCAACAATTCACCGAAACATTACAGAATTTCCTGCGACGGATGTTAGGGTAACTGCAGCCGAATTTAACGGCAAGAGAATTCGAAGGAGGAAGAAGAATAGAGAGATTTGATTGAGTTTGCGAGACAGACGAAGAAATAGCAGCGGCCATTGTTGAGGAGAATTTGTGTTTTGCAGGTAGTTTTGGTAGAAGCGAATTGGAAGATCAAGAACAATGGAAGTAAAAAGGAGAATGGGTTGTTTGGTGATTGTAGAGATAAGAGAATGAAAAGCGTTAAATAATAAAGTGAAATCTGAGTAGGATAATTTATAGTGCCGTTTGGTGATAGGATAGTTGTTTTTTTTAGAGGAAAGGTTCAATCATTGAGAGTATTTTAAGGATTGAAATATTAATTAATTAAAGATTGATTATAAATTTTTCTAGATAAGGTCAATTCAATTTTTAATTTTATATTACTCTTCTAGCCCATAGTATATCATGTATTTGTCTACTATGTACTCAATAATAACAATAATTGTTATTATTATCATTTAAGTATTGGTTATGTGTAATAATACTATCATTTCAATTATGAGACAATTATAAATGCATACAAAATTACAAATACAAAAAAAAATTAAATTTTAATATAAATACTCATTTATCCTATTGAAATTATAACATTTATGTGAGGGCTTTTAAGAGTAAATGTTGCAATTATAATAAGATATAAAGGGAGCATAATACAAGTATGCAAATGGCAAAATCTTAAAGTCATATATTATCGTATTATCATACAATATAATAAAAAATATTGGAAAAATTACCTTTGATAATTCAACTTTTTCATGATATACGTACAATAATCCAACCTATTGACTAACTATAAGTAATCCAAACTATATTAAGTATTTTCCTAGAGTAAACTCGGTAATCGGATAACTTGATATAACAAGTTTTATTTTAAGAAAAATAAAGATAATTAAAATAAAATGTTTAAAAAACTGTTAAAAAATTTTTCTAATTTTTTTATTATACAATTTTTTTTGTAATTTCAAAATTTTTTTCCAATTTTATATTAAATTTCAGTTTATTTTTATGATAAAATATCTACTATAGCATGTCATTTAATTATCCGAGTTTACTTTAGAACAATACCCCATTAAAGTTAGATTGTTGTAGGTAATATTTCTTAAACTATTTGAATAACGACAAATGACAGTATTTTAAACCTTAATCAAGTGGATTAATTTAATAATATAGAATTAGAATTTATTACATGGCTCTTCCTTTTTCCAAATTTATTTGAAGTTAAATTAGGTTAGTATTTAAAATCATAAGATATTTATAAGATATTTTTTTTTGAGAAGAGATATTTATTTAGAATAGAGATATAGCAAGAAGCCAAGAAGTAAAAGAAAGGGATCCTTTGCAAATTGCAATAAGAGATGATGATAGATGTAAATACTTGTTATTGTGATGATAAGGAATAAAGATAGAAGACCTTAAGCTTTTTCATTTTAAGAAAAAACAAAAGGGAAGTACCCATTTTACGACCAAATTGACAACTTATCTATACCAAAACCAAATGTAGAGATATCAAGATAAGTACGTACAAGTGGAATTATGCTGTTATATTTGTTTATTAGTATTGTGTATGTGTATTTTTGACTTTGTTACACAATATACTTTGTTATGATGTCTATTTTTCGATACGTAAATCGAAAAAAATATTTAATGTTATTTTTACCGAAGTCGTGATGTCTGTTTTTTAAATAAAATCGTTATGATGGATAAAAATGACATAAAAATCTTTTTTGGTTTACGTATCGGAAAATAGGCAAATAAGTACTTGTTTCGATCGGATTTTCGAAAGAGTTATCTCATAAGGGTATTGCAACATTCGTTTTTTGAAAAAAAAAGTTACGATAGGTAAAAATGACGTCAAATATATTTTATTTTTATTTTGTTAATTTATGTGTTTTAATTTTAAATTATTTAAATATACGAGTACTAATGAGATACTGCCACATAGTCAACTTAACCTCTCAAATTGATCAAGCCCTAAAACTTAACGGTTAACTAACGTTTTCCGTTAAGTGGTAGTCATTTGCAGAGAAATATATTAGATTAGGTAGTTTTTTGTAAAAAAATTTACATAAGTTAGTTTTTTACAAATAGACCTATAAATTAGGTAGTTTCTTATAATTTTTCTACTTTAAATTATGATTTATATAATTCAATGTAGAATTAGAATTTATATTGTGTTTGTTTATGATTTTATTGATTGTCATTCATGATTCATGAATAAAATAAAAAAAACATCATTTTATTTTATTTATGTTATAGTCTTTCAAGTTACGTTTTACTCCCTCTGTTCCTTTTTGATGTTCCTATTTGGGTTTTTCACCAAGATTAAGAAAAATGGAATCTTTGGTGATAGTGGGTATTATTTTAATTATATAATAGTGGAAAGTAATGATTGTATTGGAAGTATGAGAGAAAAAATAATTAAATAATAGTGTAATGTAATGATTGTATTGGAAATATGAAAGAGAAAATAATTAAATAGTAGTGTGGAGTAAGGAAAGTGGGGTTTTAAGGGGTAAAAGTGGGATGAAAACTTTCCAAAAATGGAAAGTATTCTAAAGTGGAAAAACTTATGAAACTACCCGTTTTAGTAAGGTGGAAAAACAAAAAGGAACGGAGGAAGTACTTGTTAATGAGAATCAAAATGCTTTTATTAGACTTGCAACCCCATGTTTTAAATCCTAGATCCGTCATTGTTCATGACTATATTAGGCCCATCCCAGCCCCATGCTAGTTTTGGATTCATGGTATAATTTTCTTAGACCAAATAAATTTGGGCCTAAGTTAAAAAAAATTTGTACCTAGACTCGCTCTAAATTTACCCTAAACACGAACTAAGCGTGACCCATGAGGCCATGACCCAGCCTATAATCAATTCAGACTCATTTTTAATCAATTTCGTATTTATATGGATCCACTTTTTCTTAATAAAACCTAATCACAAAAACTTGTGTGAGACCGCCTAATTTGTGAGACGCATTTTATTGGACCGGCCCAATTGTATTTTTTTTTTACCAATTTCACAAATAAAAATGTCAATTTCAAGAGTTAAAAGACGAATTTTAAGACTTAAAAGACCAATTTTAAAAATTTGAAATTAGCATTTTAAGACATGCAATTTGATAATTTTAAGATTTAAAAGGTCAATTTTAATACTTAAAAAAAACCGATTAAGACTAAAAAGATCAATTGCAGGACATTAAATTCTTATTTCAGCCTTATAATATGAATTCTCAAACATTAAAGTTAATATTAAAAACATTGAAATTGACCTTTTAAATCTTAAAATGGGATTTTTAAATTTTGAAATTGTCCTTTTAAGTCTTGAAATTAATATGTCAGAATAGTTTTTAAAAAGTTATTGGGTCTGGGCTAGTTGCACGGCTAAGGCCGTCTCACAGGAGAGTTACTGAAACCTAATTCATTATTAGAGTGTTATATAACATTTACATCAGAGATAAAAACTAGAAAATACATAACAATTTTAATCAAATATAATTCAAAATTAACAAAACTACGATTGTTGTGTACGAGATCTGACAATAAGGATCCACTTAGACCTATATTTAACATTTAACATATAAGCTATAAAGTCATTTAACATCTCTAATCAATGAATTAAAAGCTATCACAATTGAGCTATTTTTATGAGAAACGTTCTCTCTGTGACACAACCTTAAACAAGGTGTTCAGATTCTCATTATATGTATTACACGAGTTATATTACCTGAGGTACATTTCTCGGTGAAACCGTTTCATAAAATATTTTCAATCACATCTTAAAGATATTAGAGGTTTAAATCTTAAATTTGTCGGTGGTCTCTAACTGGTGTTAGCAAATACTTCATCCGTTCCACAATACTTGCTAATGAGTGTGACATGTTAGAAGCAAAAACCACATAAAAACAGAACTTACCTATCACATTAAACAACAGAAAGTATGAGAAATGAAATAATTAGCCATTACTGAAATAATCTCAGCTGGGAATTTCCCTGTCAGGCTGCACAATGGCCCAGTATCAGTATCAGTATCAGTATGCAACAATCTAATATTTGAAAACCTTGTATATACAATCTGAATCATGAAATACAATGTTGAAAACCTAAAATAATCCTTCAGAAAACAAATCAAAAAAGTCATGAATTTGGCAAACTTCTAGACAAGTAGTGACACAATTTGTCCCTCATGTCCGAAGCAGTTGTGTCGGCAGATTCACACATTTGTTGTCGATAATTCTCATCATGGCAGTGCGACAATGAGATCTCGTCTTGCACCTCATCGTGCATGTCTATAGCAATGTTGTGAAGTAGGCAGCAAACTAGTATGATCCTCGGTAACTTATGCTTATCGGGTCTCCACATATCCCCGTTAATAATCTTCCACGTCTCCTTCAACCCAGCCAATGCTCGCCTTGCCACCATACGGGTTGCGAAATGACGCTTGTTGAAGTCCATTTGAGTGTCTGAAAGAACTTTGTCTCGGTATGGTGTGATTAGCCATGGCAATGACGGAAATCCCAAGTCTCCAACAATGTATTCCTGTATTTCAGAGCCATCGGAAAGAATGACAGATTTTCCGTTTAGTCGTTTTCCTTTCTCGCATAGTTTGAAGAAATTCGAGGTAGTAAGCACTAACGAGTCGCTCATTTTTCCAGGCCAGCCGGTGACTATGTCACGAAACCTCATATCGGGATCTACAACTGCCTGCAAGAGCATGCTGTGGTTGTTCTCTCGATCAAGCCACACTTTATTAGCAGGATCGGCCAAAGGTAAACACATTTTGATATGGGTGGTATCGATTGCCCCACAACAATTTGGGAATCCTTGGATGTTCTCGAATTTTGACTTTATTTCTGTGATTTTTTCATCCGAGGCAGGCCACTGAAGATGGTGAAGTCCTTTCTTCTCCATAGACTCCACAAAACGCCAAGTAACTTGGGAGACTGTAGAGTGGTGCAAACCTAAAAAATCTCCGACATTCGCTAAAGAACCTCCCGAGCTAAGTCTTCTGAGAGCAACTGCTACTTGATCGTATAAAGACAACGGTTTGCCATTTGAAAAAGAAAAATGGCCTGGTTTAGCAGACATATCTTCTCTTACAAGTGTGCATATATAGTTAAATGTCTTCCTTGAAATTCCGAAAACTAACTCAAACTTGATCAATCCCTTTGACGGAGAAACAATACCTGCAGCGGAGAGGAGATCATAATCAGAAATCAAACTAACAAATAATCTGAGCAGTCAAAAATACATCAAAGGGCGTGTTATAAAGGTGCTTCCAACAATCAACTAAACAATACATCCCCACTTTCGGAATTCTGAAGTCCGTCTAACTTCATATTTGACAACACAGTTACACGTAAAATCTAGTCAATAGTCACTGCGAGTGTCTTGGTGTTCATGCTTACAGAAAATGATAGGTAATGCTTATTAAGTTGCATACTTTTGTATCTTGCGTCAAAAACAGTCGGAACAAATCTTAGACAACTTGTAGCACCCATGACTGTAAGTAAACCAAACAAGTTCTCACATTACCTCCTAAGTTCCAAGACACTCCCGTCTCCCCCTATCCTTGAGTGTTGTTGATATATGGGTTTCTAACACATCAGTAGCTATGCACAGAAAAATTTATGCATTCTATGCAAGTTCCGTAGCCATAATTTTTGCATAATTTCTTGTATAGGGCAATCACTTGATATATGATCAACTCCATTCTTGCCAATGTGATCAGAAGCTCAGAATTCCCAAATGGGCGTGTATACAAATCTAAGGATGAAAAATCAGATCAAACTTGTCGGTCTTTACAAATATGTAGCAGGGCACACCCCAAATTACACTCAACAAAAAGCAACAAGAGGACTTCTACAGAAAGAGACACGCAGAAAACACGTGTACTTATATAGAGATAATCAGACGAACCAAAGTAACCGTTCTTGAAGGTTGTAGCATATTGACAGCGTTTTATTTTGAAAGCAATATTCGAGGCCCTTGAAGCAACAATAACTAAAACTAAATGAAAATATATCAACGTAATTGTTTTCCTTGAACACACTGTAGACCTCTCCTATCCTGGTAATAACAGATACCTTGCACGGTAGCAAAAGACAGAAACACATCATGGAATGCTGTTACATTCGGATAGTAAATGTAGGACGAAAATCAGATCAGACTCTTCACTGCCTCAGATTAAATCTGCCCATAACCAACCCTTTGTCATCCCAAAATTCTGCAACTATATCCTTCTATTAGAGCCTAGAGGTATAAAATTCACACGACTCATGTGCACTAGACAACCAAACTGTCAGCTACCATGCTAATTCCTGATCAATAGGATCTATATCCAAAACATTAGTGAAAAATACTAGAAAGCAATCATGCCAATGAAAATTCATATTTCAACAAAGTAGAATGTTGTTCAGAGTAGTCAGAGATCTTAGAAAAAAAACCAATGGCAAACTATACAATTCCGGAGGCGAGGAGCATCACCTAGATAGACAACTTAACGCCAAATCAGGAATTTACTAAGATGAGAGAGAGAGAGATTGATTGTAAGGACTTTTGAAGTATAGATCTGCTTAGTTCATATCGTAACGTGAACAATCAACCATCACCATTGAGGATGTAAATGAAAATCTAGTAAGCTTCTCTCTTCTAAACTAAATTGTCAATAGCTTGAGAGTTGTCATTAGATCACCAACCATTGATCACCAAGAGGTAACCTACCAACACCTTGCAGATTGCAGATCTGAAAGTAACCCCGCTAACTGATATGCACAAAGCTTAAGCTATTTCGTTCCGTGCATTTTCCATCAGAATCTTCACCTACTTCTTGACATTCTCCACTTACAATTATTTTCCAAAACTTCCGAAAAGATTGCTATTCTAGGGCAAGGAGAATGAAATTCATGCAGCCACACCCGTGTTGTAACAAAAAACCTATTTCAAATCAAGCAAAGTATGAACACCTGACTAACTCAAATCGATTAATAGCGAGGAAGTTTAGAGTCGATATAATCTAGTTCATTATAATCCAAAATCCATAAAATCGCCAATCTTTCACACATCATTGCTGATATATCTAGCTGCTAAAACTCCCTAGGATAAGAGGAAAATGGGGTTAATAGGGATCAAATTGACCTCCTACGAGTACCGAAAAGACACTACCTTCCTAGATGTTTAAGCAGCAAAAGGCCAATATACAACAAATTATCATCCTCAAACTTAAACAAACATAGAAAAACAGACTAAAAGATAAGAACAGATTGCTTTAGCTACATGAATGATAATGCTAGAAATCAATCTTAAGAAATGTCCAAATACATACAATCCAAAGCAACAAACACCACTCATTGACAAGAAGGAAAAAAGTAGTCAAACTTTACATGAAATTCAACTCATGTACATGAAATTTACTATCAAAAACTAAAACCCAGATGCAAATTATTCCCAAAACAATCAAAAACTTCAATTCATAAACACCCACATGCCAAACGACATATATAACTACATGCCATGAAAAAAACCCAAGCATTTGAACAAATTTTATTGACTAAGAAGATACCATTAATTCCTTTGGAGAACATATTAATTCCCTTAGCAAAGTCTACCCACCAATCTCCAGAGTCTTCTTCATTCTCTGCAAAATCAACCTTTCTTTTCTTCTTTGACCCTTTTACGGGCCCCATCGGGTCAATTGAAATCCAAACTCAAAAACAAGCAAAAATGGATTGCTGAAAAACATACAAGAAAACAGATTAAGTAACAAGCATTTGTTAAACTAATAAAAGACATAAACTTTGCAAAAACATAGAATAGACAACTAAAAAAAGATCATAAGCCAATAAATTTGAATAAAAATGATGGATTTCTTAGAACGAACCATGCACAAAACCGTAAAAGGGTTGAGATGGGTTTGTTCCTGTGTACAAGTAAAAGAAATTGAATGCAAAATAATCATAAAAGGAGGGATTGATAACTCTAAAACAAAGATACACTAATGGGTTTCTTAGGACAATGTAGCAAGATAAAAAATAAAAGATAAAATAGGCTTTATAAAACTAAACCTTTGCTTATAGAACATTATATATAGTATGATTTATACAATGACTTTCTCTCTCTATAAATTTTATGTATTATAGACTTATTATTATTATTTATTATAGCGATGGAGAAGTTGAGAGATAGAACTATTTTTCTTTATGGTTATGAGAGAAAATGTTAAGTGAAAAATTAAAATTTTATTCGAGAAAAAAAATACATATTCCAAATGATATAAACGGTGAATAGTTAATGAATTATAAAATATTCACAAATTCTTAATTGAGATGGTCTCATAGTTAGACTATTTTTATAAGGCTGAATATATTTATTTAATATATCATAGTAATCACTTATAATTTTAAAGGTAATTAATTACATAAATAAGTTAATTATGCGTTTGTCTCATGATAAAACGATTTCATATAAAACGAGCACTGAAATATTTCACTTTTGTTTCTTTCTTAAATGTCAATTTAATCTACTTTAACAAAAAAAAAGAATCATATACAAATATAAGAAGAGAAAAGAAGGAATTATTTTTTTTTAAGGTTTTGTTGTTTTTTCGAATTATAATATAAACAAAACAAAACCGACAAGTTAATATGACTTTATACTTACATTACTTGGATTACCTATGATTGTTATTTTAAAAGATACTGTTTAATATATTCTATAATCAGAGTTACTTTGTATATTTCGAGAAAAAAAAAATGGATCCAAAATTTTACGCTTAGATGAATTTTCTTAAAAAAAATCATTTGAGAGAGGTATGGAGGTGTTGGGCAAAATAGTTTATCGGACGATTTTAGCTTATTTTGATACAAATATAAGATTGGGTGGTCAAATCATATAATACTAATGTTTGGGAAATAATTTCTTTGAAACAACTTATTGTTATAAATAAGTTGTTTTTAAGTTGTTCATATCGATGTGTTCAAAATCAACTGATCAAACCAGTTAATAAAATATGTTGGTCAAATTAGCACTGTAAACAGCTACTAGCTATCAGTCGTTTGCCAAACATCTCCAATAGACTCTTATAAAAATCACAGATAATAATCTAACATTTCATTCATTTTCCTATAATAATTTTAACTTTTAACCAAATATGAATATTCTCAACTATCAAGGTGTTTGCTAAAAATGCAATAGGGTAACCTCTAACCTATAAAATAAAATTTAATTATAAAAACTTTTAAAAATAAAGAAAAATTAAATTTAAGTTTTTTTATTTTAACATTTAATTTTTATTTTTGTAATATTTATTTTATTTTTTTTAAAAGCAATTAAACCTACAAAAGTTGGTCACATTTGGACAATAACGTACCTGGGTAAGTGACCTAATAATTAAGATTATTCATAATTAATTAAAAGTTAATTAATTAAAAGTTGAATTATTATTAGAAAAAATAATGAAATGTTGAATTATTCTTGTAATTTTTTTTATACTATTCAGTATAGAGAATTGTGCATAATTTTAAAAGAATGAGTTGATAGTTGTCATTGTGCATTTTGATTTTTGACATTCTATAGCAACATTTTACTAATTTCAACGTTAAGTACGGATTTTAAAAGTATATTTATGCTAAATTTTGGAATCCAAATTTTATTTGATAATATAGATTTGTCTTAAATTTAGTATTTGACAAATAAAAAAAAATTAAAATTTGAATTTGATTCAAATCCACAATTGTGATAAAAATGGTTAAAGATATTTGAGAATGATCTCCCAAACCTTATGATTTTCAAATTTTACATCAATAATTTAATGATTGAAATCTATAATTTAAAATGAAATATTTTTTCCAAAACGCAACCTAATTTTATTCTTTTTCTAAATGTTTATACGCAAAAATAAGAGGAGAAAAAGCAAATACATCTATTTATATGATTTTATGTACAAAGACAGAGTTACTTTTGAAATTTGACAATATATAAAAAATTATACATCTAGTTGTTGACCTAAAAAATTAGTATATAAGAACTGAGATTTAATTTTGTTGGAGAATATACTCCTTTATCAAATAAGATTTGAATTCAATTCTCGCTAATCATTTTCTCATACCAAAAAAAACTTGTTCAACATACAACTATATCAATTAAAAAAGTTTTATATCTTTGACAACAAAAGGTTCATTGTTATCATATAAGAATGATATATGTTAGTTATTTAATAAATTTCAAGTAGTTTAGTCGAACATATTTTCATTTCCACCGAGTATAAGTCGATCTAATTGAAAATTTAATTTTTTTTTCTTTTTGTTATAATTAGCTATTTGAGCACTACGTATTTCATGAAATAGCGGATTAGCCTATTATATCATAATACATACTAATAAAAATGTTAGAAAATAACAAATATCATTCTAAGGAGAGTCATAACAAATAGAATTATTTTAGGAGATGATAGTTGATTACATGAATACATCATACATACTAATCATATCATCATACATACATACTAATAAAAATGTTGAAAATTAAAATAACAAATGTCCTCCTAAGGGGAGCCATTACAAATGAAATTATTGTAATAGATGATAGTTGATTACATGAATATATTTACCTAATTTAAAATCTGATTTTTGTAAAATTGGAGCTAAATTAGGTAAAGTATTTATAAAATTTATTATAGTAATTCTATATACCTAATCTAAAATTATATCATACATACTAATAAATATCATATCATATCATACATACTAATAAATCATATCATATATCAATACTAATAAAAATGCTGAAAAATAACTAAATGTCATTCTAAGGGGTGCCATTACAAATGTAATTATTTTACTAGATGACAGTCGATTACATAAATACATTTGCCTAATTTAGTCACTGGTTTTTTTATATTGGAGCTAAATTAGGTAATGTCTTTATATA
The DNA here is from genome assembly GCA_019425755.1 of Amaranthus cruentus. Taxonomy (NCBI): domain Eukaryota; kingdom Viridiplantae; phylum Streptophyta; class Magnoliopsida; order Caryophyllales; family Amaranthaceae; genus Amaranthus; species Amaranthus cruentus. The sequence continues at coordinate 16,686,376 of CM033458.1, read as the reverse complement.
ATTTATTACAATAATTCTATATACCTAATCTAAGATTTGATATATTTAATTGAATGAAAAATTAATCTATTCGATAAATAATTTTTAAAAAATTAATATTTAATTGTTGCTTTCAAATAGTCATGTGTTCGATAAATTTAATCACCATAATATATACTTGTATTATTCTTTAAAATTATTTTTTTATATATTTTTTACTAATAGATTCATATGTTGCACGGATTTATATAGTAGTTAATCTTACTATAATATTTCAAACCCTCCCCCTTTTTTAATTGGTGTAACCAACAAAAAGTGCAAATGTAGACGGTAATACATCAGAATTTTTATAAATTTAATATATAATTTGTGTTTTGTAAGGTTCAAAGGCTAAGAAGAGTAAGTAAGAGTGATCGGAGAAACAGGAATTCTCCGGCGGTTTCTTACATGAGACTTGATTGCAAAGCCCAGTTCACTTATTATTATAGTTCAAAACTTAATAAATGTTCTATTTAGTAATACTATTTCTAAACTTAAAAAGCCTTCTTTAAATACGTAAAAGTCCTATTCCAAGTATTAAAATTCAATTTCAAAATTAACGTATGTACATTTCTATAGATGCTAAATATAATTATTTCAAATATCCATATTATTTAATATCAAACGGATTGCATTATGTGTAAAGAATGTTTGATATGACTACTTTACAACATAAAAAAGCCTTCTCAAAGACATAAACTCCCTATTTCAAATTTTAAAATTCTAATTCCAAAATGTACACACATGACTTTATAGATATTTAGTATGATTTTTTTATAAAAAAATTATAATATCAAATCTAAGAAATAAAACCAAATCGACTTAAGTCTTGAAATTAGTTTTTTTAAAGCTTTAGATTGACCTTTTAGATCTTGAATTTGATTTCTTAAGTCTAAATTTGGTATAAAAGTATTAAAAAATTTGAAACAAAATTAGACCATGAACTATTTGGCCCATTTATGGGCGGTTGCATGCATGCAACCGTTGCATACAAGTTTTTGTGTTGGAGAAAATAATTATGTGATTTGGGATTAAACATGCGATTTTGAGTCTAAATATAAATAAATGGACATTTGATGGGTTGGTCTTGGGCTATGAAATAAATAAGATATGGGCCTAGTTATACAAAATAGAGGTATACATACTAATTTTCCCATAATATTACACATACTTATACATTATCCTTGTTCTTTTATTATTCATTCCAAATTATTATTTAGGCCCTCTTTTGAGAGACTGTCTATAGTATAGACGCTTTTTAAGAGCCCAGCTCATTTCTCCCTTTTCACTTACAAAACCACTAATCATTTTTTTAAAAAATTTATAAATTGGGTCAGCCCAAAAATTTGAGATGTCTATTGTATAGACGGTCTCAAGTAAGAATTTGTATTATTATTAAAGTTTTTAAACCAGTAGCTAATTGAATGATTTCAAGATTAATTCTATATACTTTGTTTTAAATTTAAAAAATGGTCATATATGTTGATTAGTAAGTAGTGGATATATATATATATATGGTGATACGACAAACATTTCAAAAAATCACCTCAAACACATAACCGATCAAATGGCTAATGTTGATACTCCTATCAACAACGCTAGACTAGTCATAAGAATAATAACCGGTTTGACTGGTGATTATCATAGTTTTGTAACCTATATTCAACAACATGACTGTCATGGGGCAGATTTGGAGCGAGTCCAATCAAACCCGGACCCTTTTAGTTTTTTGAGATTCAGACCTGGATCCAGATCCTAAGGGTTCAAAATTTTAGACCCAGACCCAGACCTTTCGAATCTGATGGGTCTAGGGTCCTTAATGGATATTTAATAAGTCTAACAAAAGTCTCTTTGATTTGTCAAATTTGAACCATTTATAAGTCATTATATTTTTCGTTTATTTGTAAGAGAGTTATTATCGTGTTTTACAAATACTTAATACTAATTCAACATCTAAAGTCGCAAAGAGTCATCCATATACGCTTAAATTCAATTATAAACACTAGTTCGAGTCCATCATAATTAGATTAGCACTTAGCAAGTAGCATATATATTATTTATATATATTATGATTACATGAAAAGAAAATAAGTGTTGAGGGCAGAATTCATACGTAGAAGACAAATAAAAATGGGCAATTTAATATTTATAGGGGTCCAAGGGGCGGGTTCAGGGTTCGCATTTCGGATCTGGACCCGGACCCGCCAATTGTTTTTTAGATCCAGATCCGACCCGAATTCAATGGGTCTCAGAAAATAAGATCCAGACCCTTAAAAAAAAGACGGGTCCAATAGAGACCTTGACCCGTGACAATCCCTCAACATGACCCTCCTTCCATTCTCTGAAATTGCAAGATTCAATTTAACCCTAGAAGAAACCACCCACAAACAAGACAAAATTGTGAAGACGAAAATACCGCCCTCATTACCTAAAATCATTTCTTTTAACACAAATTGTTGTGAGAGACGGTCTCTCCAAGAGACACATTAGAAATATGGGCTAAATATTAGCCCAATTTACACAAATTTAAGAGAAAATAAGAATGTGGGCTTCTTGTTTTGAGGTCGTCTCTTTGAGAGACGGTCTCTCACAAGATTAGTTGTTTAACTATGCGGAAAACACAAAACACATCTACCCAATTCCCATCAAAATAGGAAAAAATTCCCAAAACCCAAACAACCAAAAATAACTCACAAAATCGGGTGGCCGGCATGGTGGTCGCAACAATGGTGGACGACAACAACACCAAAGTCGCGGTGGCAAGTGCAGTGGCCATGGAGGCCGACAACAATGGAGTCATGGGTATTCATAAGGGCCTTACTATGATTGAATGGGATAACTTACCACCTAGCCCATATCCAACCTAACTTAACAACAATTGGGCCAAACCTTATAATGGACCTCATAATTCTGGTTCAAATCACAATAAGACAACGAATATTGGATTCCAGGTGCTCTCTTGAGAGACCGTCTTTTGTAAAGATGTCTCTTAAAAGTCCAGCCCAAATTTATATTTAAAGTTGTAACAATATAAATTATTATTGGATTGGGCTTTGAGAGCCGTCTTTACAAAAGACGGTCTCAGATAAGAATTTGTGTATTGGATTCTCATCCACCACAAACATATTTTCATGGACTAAGCCCAACCCACATCAACGCGACTTTTCACACTACCTATTAACAGAAACTCTCATGTGAAACCGCCTTATCCGTGCAACCAGTCCAGACCCATTAAATTTTTTAAAATATTCTTAACATTTTAATTTTAAAACTTAAAAGGATAATTTCAAGACTCAAAAATCCATTTTTAATACTTTAATGATCAATTTCAAAGTTTTTAATATCAACATTATTGTTTGAGTCATCCTACTTTAAAGTTAAAATTTTAAGTCTAGCAATTAGTCTTTTTAAGTCTTGAAATACTGGTTTTTTAAGTATTGAATTTGAACTTTTAAGTCTTGAAATTGTCAAATTCCATGATTTAAAATATTAAATTTAAATTCTGGAAGTTGTTCTTTTAAGTCTTCAAATTGGTCTCTTAACTTTTAAAATTGACATTTTAATTTGTAAAAATTGATAAAAAAATATATATACAATTGAGTCGGCCAAATAAGACGCGTCTCACAATTGAGATGCTCTCACCCAAGTTTTTGTGAACTATTAATCAACTGAATTCTTCTTGCTACATGGACAGTTGGACACAGGTGCTACTTCCTATATGACTTTCACTAATGGTAATCTCATGTCCTAAAATAATGAACGTATTTATGATTTTTTTATAATAATCCCACCTATTGATTAACCATGAATAATTTTATTTTTATAAATGGGAATAAGTGTTGACTAATCAACATTCTAAAAATGGAATTGTAATAGTATATGAGGAAAGGCATAATCATGATTAACTAGAGTGTTTTAGACCTAATCTAGGAACTTGTTATAGCTTAAGTACTCAATTAGTTGATGCATGTACACTAGTCACAACCATTTCTTCCCTATTTTTCTCCGGTTCTTCTGGCAGCAAAAATTAGTTGGTACATCAAATTTCTCGAAGCTCACAAGTCAATGTAATGACATATATTTAATCAATCTAATAATCACAACTTCATTATTATTAATTAATTTCTAAATTTTCCAAATTCCCAAATCATGCTTTTGCTTAAAGATTTTCAACACCCATAACCAACATCCCTAAAAGAAGGGGAAAAGTTAATAAAATTTAAAATGAACCCCAAAGCTATTCTTTTTGAGAAGAAAGACAAGTAATGAGTTCATTTTTAGAGCTCCAAAATCAAGACACATTTTAAGTCAAATTTACATGAAAAACAGGAGCTTTTCATCTTTTGCTTTTCCAAGTTCCCAAAATTCATATGGCTTGACAATTTACTCCCTTCCTTTTCAAAATAAAATCAAATAATATCAACGTTAATCCTTGATAGTAAGAGTTAACTTGAGACAATATTATCGTACATCAATACTTTAACCAACTTAATCAGTACAACTATAAGCATACTTAGAGATATAATTTGTTAATTGTTGTCAATTTTGACATTGATGAAGGCTACATTCGCTCATGCTCCCAACAATTAAAGTTTGCTCATTTCTATTTTGGACATATTCCCATCACTCTTACCCTATAAATTTATTTCATAGTATAAAACTTCTTAATATTCATGTTATTTGCAAACGAAGATGAATACCACATTATCCAAAGTAATGGTCACGACGAGACACATTTTTTTATATAAGTAGTTAAAATGACAAATATTATAGATGAAATTTTATAAAAGTACATTGATTTCTCTTTTTTTTTTTTCTTGCACTTGTTGGAAACAATTTAGCACTGATAACATAAATATAGTTCTAGCTAGAAGTGATATTATAAGGTTAATTTAAGTTTGGTTGTTGAGTGGTATTGATAGTACTGGCTGGACTAACGCCACTAATTTATGCATCAAACTGTTTCTTACAAGTGATTGCTTGAGTCCTTGGCTTCCTAGGCATGCATTTTGCTTTAACTCCTTCTACTTCACTCTCCTCCAACTTCATCACATGCAAGCTCCTGTAAATTACCAATTTCCAAGTATGCGTCAAAATATGATGTCGTTAACATTTAAAATAGATGTCGACTAACATTATATGTGTCATGTGTGACAAATAAAATATGACTCCTTAGCGTTATTGAATCATACGTACTTATTATTATGTAACATTATGGTTTATTGATGAAATTTGCAATAAAATAAATCTAAAATTTTGTTGTTTTTTAGATCTGCTCACTTATAATTCAAATGTTAATCAAAAACTAATTTAGTTTAAATGAAGAGTCATGAACTAGTACAGAATCTATACCAATTCTGCATTTCTTTGATAGAGTAATCTCTAAAAAAATCTTTTTCTTGTAGAACAGTGCAAGGGCAGGTACCAACTTCGTTCTTTATACCCTTTTCAGTGCAACATAAATCCAAATGAGATCTTTTTAAAATTTTTTACACCAAAACTCAAGTGCTCATGGTCAAAGAATTTTCAAATAATTTATGATCATTATGATTTTAGCTCGTCTTATATGAGACGACTTCAACACTGTTTGTGTTATAATTTTATTGAAAAAACGTGTACAACGTTCAAATGGAAAAAAAGTTAAAGTAGGAAGAGCACTTATTAAGGCTATGTTTAGAAAATGTTCGGTGTTTATTCTTCTCATTTTACATTATTTATATTTTTAAAAATTAATTAATTTTTTATTATTATATTCATACATTTTAATTTTTTCTAATGTCAGCTATACAATTTAATCTCATTTATAGATAATTACTAAATAAACTTCTCCTCATATGAGTCATATCCATGTATAATGCAATATATTCTTGGCCTTAACAAGAAGGCTGTCTACAAGAAAACAACATTAAACCATAAAAGGGAAGAAGACGAGGCATTGAACACGGAAATACAAATGAGAATAATACTTCCTTCGTTACATAATACTTATTACTGATAGTGACATTTTTCCAGACAATGAGGAAGTATGAGACAATAAAGGAAATAATATTGACTCATAAACAATGCCAATGATAGCTTTGACAAACATAAAATTGTAATTAAATTAAAATGAAGGGATCAGAAATTAAAGATGATGACATGCACTAGACTACAATATTAATGCCTATGAATGAAGTCAACATGAGTCCTTTCAGGAGTGAATGGGTGAAGGGGGGGTGTTGTTCAGCTGGATTCTTGCACTAAATCTGTACGGAAATCTGATTTAAAGATTCACCCTTACCAATTCATAACTTCTAAAACTCCTCCCTCCTCTCCAATTGCATTTATACTTGCTCCATTAAATTTACTTACATTTTCTTTAATATATCTCACTAAATTTATTTTAAATCCATTTTTCTTTAGTTGATCTCATCAGTTGATTTCGGGTTTGGTATTTCGAATCGGTTTGAAATCAAGTTTTATGTCCATTTTAAATTCATATTGTTATTTACACATATAACTGTAAGTTAATTTTAAAGTCGAATCAAATTAGGTTCAATTATAAGGTCGAATAAATTTCAGATCATCAAGTCTATATTGAAATGCGGCTTTAGTCCAACATATTGAGCGGACATTAACCATAATTTGAATACCAAAAACTACACATGCAATAATTTATTTATAAACATTTAAAGATATAACTATGTACTTTTTTCCTACTATATTTGACTTTTTTGTCAAAGAGAGAAACTAAGTAAACATTACTCCTAGTAACTTTCAAGTTTTAGCATATATTCCTAACCTACTCCATAATGTAGTTTAATTGATAATCACAATGCTTATAGGAGACGTGCTAACCGTAAGAATCATACAATCTAATAAAAAGATAATTTCACATGGCATTCTCATAGTGATTTGCCATATGAAAAAATTCTTACCATATTTAACATCAACTTATTTTTATAATATATGAGTGGTATATCCTAATTAGCTTTGACCTATTATATTTTCTTGGAATATTATATTTTTTAATTTAAAGGCTATATAAGATTTCTATTTAAAGTTTCTTAGAATATATATAATTATTGTTTTTATGTTGAAATAATTGCTTATTAATAAAGTTTTTAATTAAAATTTTAATTTCTTAAATATTTCAATGAACAATCAAAATATACATGATAATTAAAAATTATTTTGAGAATTTTAAAATCTAATATTTTTTGTTTAAGTTTGAAGCTAAATTAGGTAAAGTATTTATAGGATATACTATAGTAATTCTATTTAGTTAACTTCGAATTTAATATGTTCAATTGAATGAAAGAAAAAATTATATACCAAGTAAATAATTAAAATAAACGTCAGTAATTATATTTTGATTTAAAAAATTATGTATTTGGTAAATTTAATAAAGTAGTTACTACTTACATTATTATTATTTGAAACTGTTTATATATATATATATATTTTGCACTAACAAATTCGTGCATTGCACGAGTTTCTATACTAGTATTATTATAAATAGATTGAATAACTCAATATCAATTTATTCAAGTCGTCTTATATAGATTTAGTCTTTTACGAGAGTAACTTTTGATTTATTTACCTCTAAATTCTAATCCAACAAAAAGTAAAAGCCAAAATACTTTACGAAGATTAAATTTTATTTTGCTTCTTTTTACCCAATCTAGGCGAGTAATTTACTGTATCACCCTTAACTGCAATCATATGGCAACAAAAAAAATGGACACAAAAATCATCAGATCTTAGACTGAACTGGGAATAATGATATTACCGAAACTCAAGCTTGAACAAAAGCAGAACGCTTCCCCAAAATAAAAGGTAGTGTACGTATGGCCCTAAGACCCATAACTTATAGTAAAAAGAATCGTACCTAATTCATAACTAGCACAACAAGTAACATTCAAACTCAGAAATACCCTTAGCCTTACACTAAAATGACATCTAGCAATTTCAAACATTTCTTGCTCAAATCAATTTAAGTATCTCAATATTAAATACTTTCACATTATAAGTTCCAAACCAATTTATACCAATTTTTCATTACATAAATGAATTGCCTTTTGTGCAATTGAAAAGTATGTTCTTTATATTTGCAATAGCCGGATTAAACAATTGAATAGTGTTCTGAACTTCTTTGTTCTACTTATTTTCCTACTATATTTTTCGTTTTAAAATTCTACATCTTATTTTTTCTACATTAGTAAAATGTTAATGCGTAATATCACTGTCGGTCTAATGGAGTTCATAGTAGGCAAAAGTCTACACCATAGACCACCTTCGAAAATTATTGAATATGTATTAAATTGATAGAGTTACCCAAAAATTATTTTAAAGCTTTACTTACTAATCCAAAACATAATAAAATTGCTTTAAAAACTCTATAATTTCAGTAAATTTCAACTACTTCATCTACGAGTAACAAACAATATGAAAATTTTTAACCTCTTCACAATACAATTTTATCTTTATTTAATCTCACCCACAAACCGACGCTAACCCATAGACTTAAGTCATCTACTTTTAATTTATACTCCCTTTATTTTGAAATATTTGTTATATTACAATTATTAGAATTATTTATGGTTTAAACTTATTTTAGATATTATAATGTGTAAGAAAAAAAGTTGAAGTACAATTAATTTGCTTGAATATCTACTTATATATCTTCATGATATTAACTTTTTAAAATCTTAATTACCTTTAATTCAATATACGAGTGATCAAAATAATACGTTGAGTTTCATGAAAAAACCGAATATAACAACTAAGCATTCAGTATACTACAATTCCAGTAAAAATTACTATTCATCAACTGATATTATTTGGCACATATTTCTTTATGCATAGTGTAAAATATATAAAGGCGATTTTGTTTGATTTGTCTTAATATATATTTTCATAATATTAACTTTTTAAAATTTGTTATTATATAAAATTAAAGAGGATTAATTAAATATATTAAAATTGTGGATTGAATAGCTTAAAAAAAAAACATAAATGCAGTAAATATTAAAAATAAGAGGATTAATTAATACTCCTAATAAACAAAGCCAGACAAATGTATATTCAATATTTACCTGTCAGCATTGTAAGAGGAAGAACGTTTGAGATTAGTAGGAAACTCGTCTTTTTTTGTCTCAATCAAACTCCCACTAAAATACTCCTTATCTTCCAACGCCATTTTAGCAAAACTACTACTAACATTATTCTCAATCTCCATCATAACACCATTACTCCCATCCACCGTCTGATTCTCTCCACGTGGCAATCTCGTCTTATAATGAGATATCAACGAAAACCCATGATCCTTCGCTGTTGCTGCTCCACAATCTCTAAATGAGATCGAACCACAGCTGATTAAAGACATTAATACTGATGAAGCTTTCATTCTTCCACTTGGACAACTCCCTACCGTCTGATTATCATCACTTTGATTAACGGTTTGTGATAAGCTTGATGATGATGAAGTAGTCGTTAGTATTAATCTTCCATCCGCTTTCATCAACGTCTCTAATGTCTCTGGGCTTGAATCAGACGGTGGAGGTGAAATCTCTCCTCTACTCAATTCTGTACTCTGTTGTACTTGATTATCGTGCACTTTCTCGATTTTATCCTCTTCTATTTCGGGTTCTTCTTTGATCATTACTGTTTTTTTACGACGTCGTTTCTCATCAGTCTGAGTTGATGCGTTTGCTGCCGCTTTTTCGGCGAGTTCGAGATTTGACTCTGTTTTGTAGACTTTGTATTCGTTCATATCGATTGAGCTCCACGATTGATTTCTCCGGCGATGTCTCGCCACCGGAAAATCAGAATCTCCGGGTGCAAGAACATTTTGCCCGGTTGAAGAAGACGACGACGTTTCAGAGGATTTCGAAACGGTTGGTGGCGAAACGTTTTCAGTGATGATTTCAGAGGCTTTGAGAACGTATTCTCCTCCATGAACTGGATGAATAAAATCGTTCTCCTCTAAATCTTGCCATACATATCCATTTTTGTAACTCCTGTAAAATCAAAATAAATTTTCGTAAATAAAAATTACTCCCCAAATAAAATTAGAAAAACCTAAAAATCATGATTAATTTGGGGATGAAGGTCAGGAGTGAGTGAAATTACCGTTTAGAGGACCAGGAATAATGAGAAGTCATTGATTTACCACGAAGGAGATTGAGACGATTGAAAACGTCACGAAGAAAAAGGCCTTGAGAAGAAGAAAGAGGAACTTCAATGAAATGGGGATGTTCAAGCTGACCATTTCTAGAAAGATAATAAACAACTGGGACAGAAACTTTTGTGTGGGTTTGATTATTATGAATCACGTTATTGTTATCTTCTTTATGTTTAAATTTTTGAAGATGAAGATGGTCGCTTCTTGCTCTGGTCATGGCTACCGCCATTAATGAAAGAGCAGAGCCAGAGAAGTTATATTTGGGTTTTTCTAGTGGGGTTTTTAAGGAGGATGTGAAGAGTAAAAATGGAGGGAGGTAATAGGTATGAAAAGTATGAAACAGGGAAGGAGGATTCAAAAATTTAAAGGAAGGTCTCCGCAAAAAAATATTGGAGGAAGGAGTGAGAACGGGAAGGCATAATGACAAGAGGTAGAAAACAAAAGCAGAATTAGTATAGCTTTCAGTACTAATTTGGCAGTGTGTTTGGTCACAGTTTTACTCTCTTCATTTTTTTAATTATAAAATCCTAAACAATAATACGGACTACTTCTTTGCAAATAGAAAAATTACTCTCTCGCATCTTATTTGTTCTTTAACTTTAGGTTTTTTACAAATCTTATTTGTTCTTTAACTTTAGGTTTTTTACAAATATTAAGGTAAATAAAATCTTTGAATTTTAGTGGATATTATTTTAATTAAATAGTAATGTGAAGTAATGATTATATTGGAAATATGAGAGAGAAAATAATTAAATCGTAGTGTGAAGTAATGACTATATTGGAACTTGAAAGTATGAGAGTGAAAATAATTAAATAGTAGTGTGAGGTAAGGAAAATGAGGTTTTAAGGGGTAAAACTGGGATAAAAATTTTCCAAAAATAGAAAGTATTCTAGGGTGGAAGAACTTTTGAAACTACTTATTATAATATGGTGTAAGAACTTAAAAAAACGGAGGGAGTAATATAGAAGGATGATTATTCCAAAAAACGGAGGGTGTAAGAACTTTTGAAAATTTTCCAAAAATAGAAAGTATTTTTAATATGTTAAAAATTAAGTTATAGGTGATTATAAGATGATAAAAAATTGATAAATCTATTTATAACTATTACTAAAACAAAACACTGCTGACATCATCACTATATAAAAATGCTTGCATGTCATAACTTCCTTAAAAATGCTTGCATGTCATAACTTCATTAAAAATTTTCCCTCCAACACTCAATGATGATGTCATTGTTTTTATTACTAATTTTTTATCTTTGACTTTATTGCTCACGTCATTTAATGTATTAGAAAATCATATATATTATTTCTTTTTTTCAAATATTTGTAAAATCTTTTTTATTTTATTTATTAAATGAGTATTATTTAGTGTATTGAATATTTTAAGATAGTTAAAACATAATAAACTTTTATTTATACAATTGGTTACATGTAATACTTAATTCTAATATCATTCAGGTTGTGACTATTTTTATGTAGGTCAAACATATTTTTCATGACAAAAACTATTTTTTTCGTTTAAAATTTTATAAAATAATTTTACATATTTTTGTGTTAATTTTTATTTTGAAATGTGTTATTAATAGTTGTAATAATTTATATAAATTAATGTAATTTATGTCGAAAATTTAATAAAACCGTGCATCGCACCGACACTATTTAGTTAGTTAATAAATTAAAATTGATAGTATTATTCTAATAAAATGTCCTCTATGTTGGTACTATTCATGATTAATCAATAATTGGTATTATTTTAGGATAATTAACAAAAAGTTATATTATTTACGGTAATTTTTTCATTGTCAAATAATTACACAAAGGATAATATAATTAATAATAAAATAGGAGTAATAAAAATCTCAAAAGACCTCCTATAAAATAGTAACATATAAGTGTGATTTACTACTTCCTTAAATAAACATTCTTTGTTAAATTAGAGTAACTCTTCATTTTAAAATAACTCTAAAATTTGTCTTTTTATACAAATTAATAAAGTGTTAATTCAGTCTTTAAGATCTTTAATTATATTGAATGATTTGCTAAAATAGAGTTAGATATAATAAAAATTCCCACTATAGTGTTCAATGAAAAATATTTCCCAAAGTAGTGTTCTTGAAGGTAAGGAGCTATATGTTTTTGGTTTGGAACATAATTCCTCTAGCTTTGAATATAACAAAAGCAAAAAATATTCAAAAATAAAGTTGTTGAATTACTTTGGATTTGATCCAAATCCAAATTTGAAAATTTTTGATTTGCGAAACAATAAATTTGAGTCAATTCCAAATTTTCAAATGAAATAATCGTATCCAAACATGACATTAAATCATTTGATGCTGCATTTAGCTAAGTTAGATGTTGCAAAAAAATACTAAAATTATTGAAAGTCCTACGTAGAACATAAATAAAAAATATTCCAAAAATATTTAGGTATTTAGATTATTATTTTTACTTTTTTCTTCATATCATTCCTTGTTTAAAGTTTTTATTTAGATTATATGTATAACAATAATGTGATAAGAAAGACTCATACTTCATGACAATTTTATACTTGTATTATAATGATTACAAAAACACAAAATTAGACTTAAAAAAGAAAAGTGTTATAATCTCCTAATTAAAAAAAAATATAGCTCTTAATAACATAACACTAATTTAAAATATAAAAAATCAATAAGTTTGAAGTGTCCAAACCAAAAAAAATATATTTAAAACACCGATTTGGGAAATACTTTTCAATGGACACCCAAGTGGGAATATTTATTTTTTCCAACTCTATTTTAGCAAATCATTCAATTATATTCCCTTGTATTCATTCTAACTCCTAAAATAGTCTCATTTCCTTATATTCATCCTACTTACCTCAGTTTACCCATATTAGAATTTAAAAATTCTACACCTTTTTCTATTTATGTGATCCCATTTGACCACCTAAAATGGTAAAAAAAGTTAAATGTAACATATTGGTGAATAAGAGGGAATATATAATAAAAATTTGATATTAATAACTTTTGTATTGCAACAAATCAAATAAGATTTCATTTGAATATGTTTTAACTTATGGTTCAAAAAGTAATGACAGATTAAAAATGATAAATAAATAGTGGAATATTCCTAATGTTGAGAGTAATTTAATATTTACCCGATCTTAAAACTAAACTCAATTTAACCCGCCATTAAAAATAAATTAATAATTATGTAAACATTTATATAAATATAAAATTCAATTTTAAATCGACCAAAAACATCTAATCCAAAATCAATAGGATAACGAAACCAATACCTCAAGTGATATTTTTAAATTACTCTTGTTCGTATATTGAAAAAACACTGTGAACATTATGATCTGAAAAGGACATAGAATGACTCCCCATCCTTTCAAGCCTTAGTTATTCCAAACCTGATGATCTCATTTTATGGGCTACTAATTACTTTTTCCGTTTCATTTTGTTTTTTCTGCAAATTTTAAATTTTAATATCTCTAAACATACATAATATCACTACAACAAATTTAGCTTTTTGCGACATTAGATTTAGTGACATTAAAAAAATGCCACTGATTCATATTTTTAGTGTATATAATTATTGGTTTTTATTTTTAGTTCCACCATAAAGTGATTTAGCGACACTTAATTTGGTCTTTAGTGGCATATGTAATTGTCACTATAGTTTATAGTGGCATTTGTGAGAAATGTCACTAGATCCCATGTCGCTAAAAGCTTTAGTGTGACTTTTTAATATGCTGCTAATGAGTCTAATAAATATCACTAAATCCTCTATATAAACTATAAGAAATTTGAAATTGCGACATTTAATTTAAATGTCGCTAAATATATCCCACTAAAAGCAAATTATTTTGTAGTGATAAAAAATTATAAAATATTAAGACGAATCTAACGAGATCTCACATGGACATATTTTATCTATTAATTATGTGCCAAAACATTAATTAAATTTCTCTATTTTTAATGTGGAATATGAATATTCCAAATGGAAAGTACTATTTAATTTTAAGTTATACCCCTTCATATTTCAAGTATATTTATGGTATTTAAGATTTTACATAATTCCTCCATAATTTTTAATTTATATTTATTTGTAATTTATAATTAGTTTAGTGGTATCTTATATAACTTGTTTTGATGTAAATTTTATTACTCTGTACTTCTGTTAAAAAAATTTAAATTAATTATTTATTGTTTTTTTATATATATATATTTGTAATTTATAATTAGTAAAGTGAGGTCTTATTGATTTGATATAATGTAAATTTTATTACTTTGAATTTTTCTTTAACCCTATAAGATATGTATGGGGATCCTCTCCATTACTTTTATACATTACTTATATTAGAATTTTGACACCTATTTTAAAATAAAAATAAAATGTTGAAATTCCCCGTGTTAAACTCCATCAAGTAATTCTAGCCATTAGATTGAGTAATGGATGCTCCATTACTTTTTAAGTAATTGAGAGGATCCTAACAAAGAAAATGTATGTTGTTTTTTAAAAAGATCTAGATATTTGGTAATAAATACATATAGATAATAAATTGTGTGTACGAAACTAAAAGAAATTTATAATGTATGATTGAGAATAAAAGAAAATGATGTACCATTGTCCAAAAGTAAAAATAAGCAAAATGAAAAGGATCATATAGTTATCTTTATTTGACCAAATGAAAACTTATGAAAGTTATATATTAAAAAAATTAGGTTAATCTCATATAATTATATTATTTCTTATGCATGAGTCAGAATATTAAAAAAACAAAATTGGAGATGAATAGTGTTATTATTCAAATGTAACAGGTAGTGTTGAACAGAGGAATTAATCCATAGAAAATTAAAGTCAATTAACGCTAATAAGAGAACTCAATCTAATGCTCGATTAAGGTTGGGTCTTACGATTCAATGAGGTTAAATTTGTTGTTTGATGTTGGTAATTAACTCAAGTATAAGACAGAAAAGAATTGCTTAGGAACTTGTGATGTTAATAAGAGGTAGCATCAATAAAAAGTTCTCCGATTCTAGAGTTGAAGATCAGCTATAGATGGATGTGTTGGATCATAATTCATAAGGACATGAAAGTTATATATAAGAGAACCTATCTATGTAAGCTCGAAAGTAGCCATTTGAATAAGTCAAGATGGACATATAAACTTCTATGAGCTTATGAAAAGATACCGCACACATGCTTTAGAGTATAAAGATATAAAAGTTTATGTACAGTAAGAAATAATGAGGTAAAGCCCATAGCAAGTAATATGAAAATAGTGGGTCAAATGTGCTATGAAAATAGTAAGGACAATCAAGTGCAGAAATCTATAAGTTCTTAAAAGCGAAGGAATCACGCAAACTCATCACTTTAATTCTTAAGTTGTTCTGTATAATTTCTTATTCTTCAAACTAATCAATTATACAATTATATAGTGCTTATAATTGCTTAAAAACCATTGTATTTCAAAAGTATATACCAAGTTTCTAAGCCTAAGCACCAATTCAGCATAATAATGCTTTTAGGAAAACTGAATTCTACCTCGGTATAGTATTAAGTTTCTATAGACACTACTACATAATTGGTTTTAGGTAACACCCAAAAAGTGTAACATAAAGCGCTTAAAGTGTTACTATAGACCTAAGGTAACACTTATTTGGGTGCTACATCTGACGGTGTTACCTATTCTCTTAGGTAACACTTTTACATGCATACGGTAACACTTTTAAAAGTGTTATTTTAAACAACTTCATGTAACACTTATTTTACATATGTATCATTTTCATAATATTACTTATTATTTCTTATGTAACACTTTTTTATAATTAGGTTTTTTTTTAAAATTTATTTTATCAATTTTGATTTTAAAAATAAAAAATAAAAATAATAAGCAATTAAATAGTGTTACTAATCGGTTAGTAATGTAAAAAGTGTTACATACTAATTAGTGTTACCAACTTTTAAAGTGTTACATATTAGTGTTACCAATTCTTAAAGTGTTACATATCAGTGTTACCAATTATTAAAGTGTTACATACAAGTGTTACCAATTTTAAAGTGTTATATATTAGTGCTACCACATTTGAAAGTGTTACATATCAGTGTTACCAATTATTAAAGTGTTACATACAAGTGTTACCAATTTTAAAGTGTTACATATTAGTGCTACTACATTTGAAAGTGTTACATATAAGTGTTACTAATTTTAAAAGTGTTACATAATAATGTTACTTAAAGATAAAGTGTTACAAAAGTGTTACCTAATATTTTTAAGAAGTTGGATATCAAAATGTGTTACTAATATGTGTTACCTAAAGTCATTTTTATACTAGTGAGACAATATTGTTATAAAGCATCTTCGATTTGTGGTTAGATTTATTTTAAGTCCTTTATTTTAATTATAATTTCAATTTCCAGATTATTGTAGTAGGACTTAAAATATGTAATCTGGGTTCGTTGCTTGTAACCTCTTCATGTTTTCCTATCTAAAGCATATGACAGTAAATGGATTAATTCAATAATAAATTTCAAATAGGTTACTTGACCTTAATAAAAAACTTATTCAAAAGTTTCTTTTAATGTCAAAGTTTAATAAAATAAAAAGGTACGCTGCTTCCAACGTGGAAATTAAGAGAATGATTCAATTGACTTTTAAAAGGTTTTACTTTTATAATGAGGATTGTTTACATACTTCAACATAAATTTGTCTTTATTTATTTGAAATAGTAAAATAAATAACTAAAGCAAATTTTAAAAATAAAAAGCAATATATTATACTTGATTAAATATTTTTAAAAATTTTGAAATTTATTTCACCGATATCTTATCATGATTATTAATTACCACTCATTTACTTAAATAATTAATGTGTAATTTATTTAGCTTGTGCAGTTTTTTTTATATAGTCGTCATATAAGTAATATGAAGTACATAATTATCTATGAAAAAATTTCATAATTATTTTCTTTTCTTAATTAATTACAATTTATTTTAATGAAAATTAATAATTTACATAAATAATTAGTATCTTGTTCGATAATTATCAATTGTAATTAAAAGTTATTACATATTTTAGATTACTGTCTATGGTAAATAATTAGTAAAAATTACTAGTAAATAAGGTAAAGTTTTAAAATCTTTTGTAACTAATCAATTAAACAAATCTAATCAGAAAAATATTACATGATATGCTAAAAATCTTTTCCTAATAATTAAGAAAATGAAAAGAGCGAGAAATTTTTTATTGTAAAATCGACATGTGTCCTAATCGTTTCTTCATTAGTATATTGTATATATGTATATATTGTATAGATAGATAAATTTTATAATATTTGAATAATCATCATATTCATATATTAATTAGTGATGCATGGATATTTTAAAGGAACAATCAACTGCCATATGACATTCAAAAAAATCAGTGATGCATGGATATCTTTGATGTGTTAGATCAATATTCATATATTAATTAATATTAATAAGAATAAGAATTTGTGGAGTTTATGTCATCATCAATTATTGTTTTATTACAATTACAAACACTTCTAAAATTGCATTGTAAATTGTAATTGTGACACTTGACACAACATGCTTGTAATTTGTAAAGTGCATTATAACAGTGATGTATGGTACAAAGTGCTTATAAATTAGTATATTGTATAATGATATGTATTTAGCTGGTACTCATATGTGTTTGCTTTAATTATAGAGATTTTGATCATAACATGATGTCAAATGTTATTATTGCTAACTATATTTTAAGGGTAATTTAGTAAAATACAACGTATCAATGTACATAGGCATTTAAAAGCCAAGGAAAAAGTTACATTAAGTACAGTCTTAAAAATTGTAAATAAAAATGGAGAAAGTTATTATGAGCAATATTTTACAGTGTAAATAAATAAATTGATGTGACGATAAAAAATATACCTACTGGAGTTTTTAAGTAAAAAAGGAGAATGTTTTTATTTTACAAAATTACCTTTATAATGCATAGTATCCAATCCATCACACTATCACCCTATAACATGACTATGATATTAACTATTATCATCACTATCTCTATCCTAAATAAAACAATATTAACTACTTTGATGTATATTATAACTTTTTAAAACAAGGAATAATGATCATTGAGTATTTACAAGCATGATAAAATAACCTATTTGGATTAAGGTATGGTAAGCTTTTTTTCATTCCTACTTAAACTCATCCTACTTAAATTCAGATCATAACTATTTTTTATGAGAGGAACACATTTGGTATGTTGCTGATGACTGATGATTTTTAAATTTAATTTTTTATACATTTTTTAAAAAAGCAAAAAAACTTTTAACAATCCACTGCACGGATATATTCTTGGCTCGATATTCGTTATAACACAAATAATATAATGAAGATTTTGAATTGTACAAGTGATTCTTTTTCCATCTAAAAGAAAACTTTGTTGTACTAAACTCAATGATGCATGGCTTCTAAAAAAAAAATCTAAAAACCATGAATATATATAAATAATATGTACTTCAAATGTCTACTTCAATTCTTTCGTACCCCAATATTAACGTTGCTTTAGGCTAACGTTTTAGTAAAATTGCTATCACATACATTTTCCTAACTCTAGCTAGGACTCTAGGTTTTGCTTCAAAGCAACATTAATGGAAGATAATATGCTTTATTCTTGCTCTTAAAATAAGGGTGCCTTATAATTGAACACTAACAACATTTATGTTGTTATGTATATGTTGATATATTCAGAGATACTAATATATGTGATGGTTAATTTGGTAAGAGCTTTCTTATGTGGTAGGGGTAGCATTTACTCAAATTCAAATCTTATTGTATGAGATAGAATGTTGGTCCGTAAAAAAGACTTTTGAACATAAGATGGTAGTTGTATAGAATCAGAATCCAAGAGTTTAGAGAGAAACTAGGGGTTACTCCTATTTCTGCAAAGATGCGTGAAAATAACTACATTGACATTGTTTGGACATGTGTAGAGAAAGACTTTTGACACCCCCGTGATGATGATCAAATGCATCATAGTGGAGGAAAAGAAAAGTCGAAGAAGACCTATGAGAACTTAAGAGGAACAATAAAAAATAAATTGCATGAGTCAAACCTCTCTAATTATCAAAAAAAAAATCTCTCTAATGATCTAACCAATGATAGAGGTCGTTGGATGCGCCTTAATAATATCTTAGACTATTGATACTCTCTCAATTACCTATGGGTGTTCTTATTCTTGTTCTTTGCCTTTTACTGATCATTCTTTTACTCGTTTTTACCTAGTTATTAATATTTTATTTATATTTTTTATTTTTAATTTTGTGATTAAGGGATAAGATTGTGTGGTAGCGGCTTGTGGAATCTGCTTCACTTGGTTCTTTTCGTTGCAGGAATTTCTTTTTTCTGAGGATCTTTCTCAACCCGAGGGACTCTTTGGCCGCATCCTCCTTTAGGGATATGAGTTGCCGTCTTCCTTATCTCCCGGAATCCTAATCATAGTTTCCTATGAGCGGAATACACTAGATATGATGATGACTTCTTAAGGTAGACTATATATGATTTGGTAAAAATCTATTTTCCAAATATAATGTTATGATCTATTGCATACCCAAATGAGATTGATTTAATTTAGGAAAATTTACCTAGAATAATCCAATTTATTCGTAATTTTCCTACAATAATCCCACCTATTGATTGACCATGAATAATCCCAACTTTAAGGGGTATTTGCCTAGAGTAAACTTGGGCAACCCAATAACCTGCTATAGTAGGTAATTCATCAAAGAAATAAATTTAAAATTAGAAAAAAAATTTAAAAATTACATAAAAGATTCTAAATAATAAAAAAATTCATAATTTTTTTTGAGCAATTTTTTAAACTTTTTTTTCAACATTTTTAATTTAATATATCTTTTTTTATAAGAAATAAAACTTACTATAGCAAGTCATATAGTCACCGGGTTTACTCTAGGAAAACATCTCTTAAAGCTGAGATTATTCATGATTAATCAATATGTGAGATTATTGTAGGAAACTCATAAATGGATTGGATTATTCTACATAATTTTTCCTTTAATTGATTGTAAATGATTTTTATTCAATGCTGACCAAATTATTCTTACTTACGATTATACATTCTCCGTGCAAATCCTTTTAACTATTTAGGAATTAATTACGCTACTTTCACCATATATAATTATGACAATATTTTTTTTGAACTGATAATATTTACCTTCAGTTTCGTTAAAAGCATGTGATGATTATGATCAAGATCTTTACCAAGTCGAATTTCCTATTTACTAATTAATCAAAATCAGAGTTAACAATTTAGCATTCCACACAAGTTAGGGTTCATAAAGTGAGAATATGATCAAACTGATATGTAATACTTCTATCAAACGACTCCAACCATTTAGAAAGAAGTGAGTTTAAGAAGATTTTTGTGCACTTAGAAAGAAGTACAAATATTTCCTCCGTTTCAATTTGCTTGCAATGCACTAATTCAATTCTTAATATCTCTAATTATGCATAATAAAAAATTATAAAAATTTGATATTAGTAATCTTTACAATGAGAGGAATCAAACAAGATCTCGGTTAACTATGTTTTAATTTATAAATTAAAAACTAATGACAAACTAATGATAAAGTGATGGAGTAAAAATTCGACCTTTTGCCTGTTCTCTTTAAAAAATCTCACCTTTCGATTATTTTTTAAAAATCCGACCTTTTGCCTCCGTTATCTTTTATAGAACATTTTTACCGGTGATCGGATTTTTAAAAGTAAATTTTCCTATTCTCTTTTTTTAAAAATTCGAAATTAACCGGTTGTTCAGGTAAGTTAAAGAGGTATGTACTAAAAAAGAAAACGGAGTCAAAAGGTCAAATTTTTAAAAAATAATCAAAAAGTGAAATTTTTAAAAGAGAAAAAGCAAAAATGTCAAATTTTTAAAAATAAATTTTTCCATAGAAAATATTAAATTGTCCAACAAAAAATTGAAAAGGTTAAATCAAATTAATGTAAAGTGAGAATCTACACTTTCACATTCACAATTCAAACATGGTTTCCAAAATTGTAATAAAAATTCAAAATAGCGTTGACTAAATAAAGAATAATATTTGCTGTAACTTGACTGCCACCTAACCATTGACTATAGTCACCAGTCGCGATAAATGCGCTGCTCAACAGTCAACAGTCCCTCCAGGCACCAAGACAACCCACAAAACATTATTATAATTACTTTTTTGTCACACAAATTTGTTGTAACAATGAATAACGGATAAAATTATAATGGTCTGCTTTCATGAGAGACCATCTTTTGTAAAAATGATTTTTAAAAGTGTAGATGTGATATAATTTAATTATAAAAATAAAATTTTCCTGAGATATTGGGAGAAATGTGTGAATGAGATATAAAATTTAATTATAAAAATAAAAATGTAGCATATTCTAGTACACGAAATAAAAATTACAGGGAAGCCACGAGATGAAGGGAGTATTACTATAATACGAATTCTTTTATGTGGTGGGCTCAGTATGAGACGCAATAGCAAAATAAACACAATTATGAGAGTACAAATCTTTGAGATCGTATCACCATTTGAAAATTTTCAGTTCTTTCATTATATTATATGAGTATTTATTCAAGGAAAATTTAATGTACATTATCAAGTTTAGAATAATATAATTTGGGTTTATACCTATTGTCATATCCAAGGTTATAAAGATTGAGATTGAGATTATACCTAGGATCATTGAAAGGATAAGATCAAATTGGTAAAATTAAATCTTAGGATCGTTTTCTTTATTTTTTGTTTTAAATTAAGTAAAAGTAAAAGTTAATTACACTTTATCAGTTCATCTATTAAGTTTTGAAAAAGAGTATTCTTAATAATCATTTTTAAACTGCAACTCAAGAAAAACATGAATTTTATGAAAATATTGGTATAATTATTTCATATATATATATATATATATATATATATATATATATATATATATAAAAGTGAAATCTGGATATATGAAAATATTTTATGATTGAAACTATCTTTGTAGAATCGGATTGTTGCATCGTAGAATCTTGTTATGATCCTAACACTTAAATTCTTGAGATAAGTAGGATTGCACAATTCTACGTATCATATTAATTAAGATCCTACTTACAATTCAAATCGATTGCCTATTTTTGAATCGTAGAATCATAAATCAAATTTAAATTCTAATAACTATATTTATCTATTGTCATATCATTTGTAATCCATAAGGGTATTTTCAGACGATTGAGAGTTGAGAGCACTCTTTAATTAGTTTTTATGTATATTTATTTGTTAATTATTGTTTATGGTGCAGGTTGGTGAGTAAAAGCAAAGAAAAATTTCGGAGGAGGATCAAGTTTTGAGCCGAGGATTTGGTAACCGCATCCTCCTTAATGGGTATGAGTTGTAATCTTTTTTTTCCCTTCACATACCCTGCTCATAGGTCCCTATGAGTGGGATACACAGGTTTTGATGATGATGATGAAAAAAAACTAGACAGATTTTAGTTTGTTTCATTGAATTTACCGCATTTTTACTTTTGGTCATAACATAAGTCATAACTCATACTTCTATATTTTCTTTAATTATGTCTACGCATTTAATAAGTCTTTTCATTCATTATATTCCATATAGTATACTTCCTCCTTTCTGTTTTTGTTGCTATATTTGCATGGGTACGAGAATTAAGAAAATGTGGGTACAACATATAAAGTATAATTATATCCTCCACTTTTCTTAATTGAAGAGGGAAAAAAGCTAGTGAGGTATAGAGTAGGATAAAAATAGGGATAAAGTAGATATTTTTATAATTGTTTTATTACTAAAAATAGAATTGTAACAAGTAATATGAAATTGTCAAAAATGAAAAATGTAGCAACTAGCAAGTATTATGGTATGGAGGAAGTATTTTTCATTATTAGCTGAAGTATACCCAATTCTACTTGGGCTAATGTAGTCCTATCAGGGCATTAGTCCTAACCACGTACAAGTACTTCCTCCGTTCCATAATACTCGCTGCATTTTTCATTTTGGAAAATTTCATATTACTTACTACATTTCATTTTTTAGTAAAAAACCAATCATTTAAAGTTATACCTACTCCTATTTTTATCCTACTCTATATCTAATTACTCCCATTTTTCTTTTTCATTTTCAACAAATAATATTAAAAAATTTCAAAAACGCAACTTTCCACCTACTGCTCATCATTGCACAGTAACTTTTTAATCTTTGTTCCCATATAATGTTAGCAAGTAAATCAGAACAGAGGAAGTAGTATTTTAAGATAGACTAGACTAGACTACTTCAAAGGGGCTGGGCATACTAATCTCTATAGTAACTTTTGCTAAAAGGTGACTACTCTTGTTCTTTTAACAGACCATACTTTTTACTTTTCAGTGCTATTCTAAAATAGGAATTGTGTGAAAATCAAGCTTAAATTGGAGTTACCTAATATTGGATACTCCTATCAATTACTCTGTCTTTTTTTATTTAGATTTAGCATTAGGAAAAAAGTTTATATTTGATAATAAATAATAAATAAATAAAAAAGAGATCTAATTTTGTGGATTGAATTAAAGAGAGTTAGAATGTATTGAGCATATGATAGAAAGAAAGTGATTTGTTTATTTTTAGAAATAAACTAATGCAAAATAATAGAAAGAATCCAAAATCAATCAAAAAAAAAAAAATGAAGAAAACGATTGAGGGAATATAAATAATCATTCTGAATTTTTACGGTAGTCAACTGATTATTATTAGTGATCCACATAGTCCTTTTATATCTTCAACTACATTATTATTAGTTAATGACATACTTGTCAATCGCTTACGTAAAATTAGCATGGTGAATTGATCCTACATTACCAAATATAAAAATATCAAGTAAAATTAAAGATGCCTCGTACTGTATCATATCGCCAATACCTGGTAAATCTATACAAATGAGAAGTGGCCCAAATATAAGATTTCTGTTTGTCTCGTGGAACTAATTTGGTTTATATACAACATAAAGGGCCCATATCTTATGAAAATTAAACAAAACCCAGTGATCTATTCAGGGCCCAAATCTATGAATAAAAACCCATATCAAAACGCTTTTTAGGCTCCACTGTTTGCTTTTCAACTACTGTTATTTGGTGTTTTCTTAGGAGTCTTCTATTATTTCATTTTGTTCCAATTAATTTGGTACTTTTAGTTCGATTGTCTTTGTTGAATTAAATTGTGATTTAGTGCACAATTAATTTTATGCATTATAGAGATGAGAATTTTATAGGTGAATTAAAATGGGTAATTAAGTATGTCTTAATGTGCGTTTAAGAATGTTGTTCAATGCTAGTTATTACACGTGTAGTGTGTAAATGATGATGTTAATGGGATGATGAATGATACCTAATGAGGAGTTTAAGAAGGCAAAGAAAAGAAAAGATTCTGCACGAGGTGCCTTGAACATGGCAGATTGGCAGTCAGAGTATAAGCTTGTCTTGAATGAGGTAACTGAACAGAATAGTTCAGTAGGTGCAACAATGAGCATTGTGGTCTGGTGCAAATAGTAGCCTTCTGAAGTGAAGGCTCCAACGACCACATGCCTGCCATGAACAATGAGCAGTTTCTATTTTGATCGTTTGAAGTTCATCAAGTTGTTTATTATGCAAGTATTCTTAGCTCTTGAGTTCATCCTTCTCTAAATTCAGTTCAACAATGGTCACCAAGCCTTCAATTCGATCTGTCTTTATCCTTTGTCCAGTTTTCTTATAATCTTGATTGTGTTTATTTAACATTGTGTTTAATTAGGGACGAAATAAAAGTTCATAATTTTTTTGATATTTCAAATATATTATGATATCTCTTTGTATTTTTAAATATTTAACATATACTATGTCCTTAATTTTTGGGATTTTTGCACGGTCGAATATGTTGAACATGTTCAAAACCTCCCATTAATTTGATATTATTGATAAATGGATCATGCTTTGGTGATATTTCTGATTATAATTTAACTAGTTTATATGCCCGTGCAATGCACGTATGTGTAAGCATGTAAATATATATAATAAAAAAATATAATATAATAGACTAAACTAATAATAACAATGTGTGATTGTGATAAATTCTAAAAAAGGCATTAAAAAATCACCATTATTTGAATGAAATCTATTTATACGGAAAATAATTTAGTGACGATTTATGCAAGATACTCATATTACTATCTAATAAAAATTATTTTAAATTAAACTTGCAATTGAAGATTTCTTTTATTAGGGTTTTAGTAGCTTTAAGAGATATTTCATATTTGGGTGGAATTAAAAAATCTTTAATTCCTACATTTTATATGGTTGGATATTGTACAACTACTATACATTAAAATTTTGATTTAAAAAATACAATGACGTGCTTGAATTAAATATATAGTCAATTTTTGATTGAATTTTTTTTTTATAAATAATGATAAGAAAAAGGCTAGAAATAAAAAAAAAAGTATGTAATAGTAATGGGAAAAATAAATATATCTAATCTTTAATGGGACTAAAATTATAAATAAGGAGAAAGGATAAATGGCTAGAAAATGAAAACATATAGTATGTTATATAATGGGAAAATATATTCAATTATGATAAATTTTCCTATTTTCTATTTAAGACAATTTAAAATTAATCTTATAGGAGAAGCTTTATACGGGAGTAAATTTATAAAATTTACAGTTTTTTATAGACATTTATTTATGAAATTAATCTTGTAGAAGATTAATAGACATTTATTAAAACATCTAAGTAATAAGTAGCCAATAGATTTTATCCAAATCATCGTGCATTATGAGGCTGCCATTTGAAAATTTACAGTTCTTTTAATATATTGTATGATTATTTCCTGTTGGTAGTTAAATATTGTAGAATGTATATGTTTTTGATAAGTTTGATGTTAGAGATAACCGTTTTGGGGAGTCTTCATTGGAAAATCAAAATAAGAAAATGCAATGGTGGATGAATGTTTTATTGAAGTTGTATTATCCAAGTATGTTGGCTAATGTCTAGTTTTTGAGTTGGAGGTCATTTGATTCTAACTAAATAGTAAATATAGAACAACACGTTTTCCCTCTATCTCATTATTTTTGCTACATAGATAATTAAGAAAAATGAATATAATGATAATTTATGGAAAAGTAAGAAAAAATGTAGATCGAGATAGAAAGATAAATCAAATCTATAGATGAGAATTGAGTAACAAATGTAGGTTATGTTAAAAATAAAAATTTGACAAATTTAAACGACAAAATAAAATGAAAAGTGAGCAAAATTTAGTTGGACAAAAAAATACTCATTTTTAATGCAATATTACAAACAAAATTCTACTAAATTTATGCAATTTCATTAATATTTCTTTTATATTGGTGCTACTCATGACTTTCTATTCTAGATCCGCCATTATATACTTTATCAATCCTTACAAATTTAATTATATATCTATTTGATCAAACCATACAATGTAATAAAATAAAATTAATATTCTTAATTTTTTGTCAATAAAATTTATATAAATTATACAAAATTGATTTAGTACATTGTAGAATAGGGTGAACGACTATTGGGCGCGGGCTGTGGCGGATTTTTAAAACAAAATTTTAAATAGGACTTTTCCATTGGTAAGAGTAAAAGTGTAAAATTAATACTGAAGCCTTTAATGAAAAATACTCTCTTAATTTAGTAATTTTGTCTTATTTATTTTATCCTATTTTTTTATTAAGTCAGTTGATTTATTTGTTGCATTTTCTTTTATGATGATCGTATTTAAAATTTAATTAGTAAGTCTTGTATGAGACTGTCTCACCGTGAGAAGGGCTCATACAAGCAACCCATGATTAAAAAACATAAAAAGTAATGAAAAATAAATTCACACTTGTACAAGAAATTGTTTTTTTTTTAAAATAGTTTAGGCTGACCCAATTGAGACCTTCTTACGGTGAGACGACATTAATAAAGAACGTGCACTATAATAAAGAATGTGCACTATAATAGATCGATCCACTAACCCAATAAGGATGAATGAATTTAATCAGTTCAAATTGTTATTAATTCAAGCTCCGCATATGACTAAAGATAGATCTTGATTATTAGCATTTTTTATTCGAAAACAATACTTAATTACGAGAAACTCTTTCGAGAATAAGATCATAGTTTTGATAAATTTAGTGTGCTTCCACTTGTCATTTTGCATAAATAAAAAATTAGTTGTTAATTTTACAAACGAAACGCTACCGAAATTTTGTTATTTAATTGGTGCCCCTGAGACTCGAAACTCTAGATCCGCCACTGGGCGCGGGGCAGGTGGGTATGGGGGAAGTAAAACCTCATACCCACCAGACGGGTGGGTATAGGGCGAGTAAAACCTCATACCCACCAGTCCACCACCTATCCACTACCCATGGTGGGTAGGACTTTTCATATATCCTCTACCACTCAAATCAAACTCATATCCGCCCCAACTAGGGTAAATACAATGCAAAACTCGTATAATTGTACTCGTCTGCCATCGGTAGGCTATACATTCATATGTATACTTAAGCAAGCTAGGCAATAGCTATACACAAAATCAGTTTGGCTCACATAAAGCTTATATACGTTTCAGTCCATTAGTATTAAGTTTTATTTTATATCACCTCTTAGCTAAACAATTAAACTAATACAACTAAAATATTAAAACACACACATTACAATTAAGATAAATTAATTCGCTTCGAATTATGATTTTAATTTTAGTAGAATTTCTTGGGGGAGCGCTTCCACCAACTAGTAATGAAAAATGTGCATTATATTCACCTGGTGTTCATCAACATACACAAGATGATATTCTTAAATTCTTGAACATGCCCAGGGAAAATCTTCACTTAAAAGTACTTAGGAGTTTCTTTGAGCTCCAAGAAACTCGATTATCTTCAAGGTTTTTGTCATATGCTGGTAGAATCAATTAACTAGTAGTGTTTTGAGTGACATGGAGGCTTTTTGGGCGCAAATCTTTCTTATTCCCAGCAAGTTGTAGCTCATTGTCGATCCTTCTTGTGGACTAGGAAGGTAGGGATCAACTGCAAGTTCCCTATAGCTAAGGGTGGTCTTAATCTCAAAAACTTTGTTCTATGGAACAGAGCTGCATTATGCAAACACCTATAGTTTATAGCTTCACAAAGGATAGCTTGTGGATCAAATGGGTACGCCTACTGTGTAATATCTCATAATGTTCTAGACATGAAAGTGCCCCTTGCCCATCTTAGATGCTCAGGAAAATTGTCAATCAAAGGCTTTTTCACTGATATGGGAGGTTTAGTTTGTTTGATAACACTTTTCTGATTAGGAAAGTTTACAACATGCTAATAGGAGATATACCTAATGTTCCTTGGAAAGGTACTTCATGCAATAATAAGGCCTCACCTTAAAGAGTTTTCTTTGCTTGGCTAATTGCTCATGGTAGCTTAACCACAAGAGATAGAATTGCACCATGGGGTTTCTCTGTCGATCCATCTAGTAGTCCTCTATGCAACACACAACCTGACTTGAATGTGCTGATCATCTATTCCTTAAATGTGCATAAACATCATGTATCAGACAAGAGGTTCTGGTCAGATTCAGCCAAGAAAAACTAGACCATTCAATTGATGAAGTTAGGAGAGTTTGATAAAATTTAGAAAACGGGTCTGGGCAACCCAAACAAAGAGGAGAAGAAGTAATCAACTCATAAACCCAAAGAAGGTTCACTACTAAAACCAATTGGTAATAGTAGGAGTTACTCCTTGAGTATATAAAGTGATGCATACTCTTCTCTTTCTCCGATGTGGGACAACTCACATGTGGGTAACACATGGGCACTTCAACAGAGTTGTATCTATTGATAAAAAGAAAAGTCTCATAGATGTTGAACATACTTGTGCTTGGACCGAATTAGCATTTGAAATCTGGATTCAACGACGCCAAAAAGTGAATCAAGGAAGGTGTGCTGAGCCAAAACAAGCTGCTAGTCACCTCCTTTTTTGCATTGCTGCTAGAAGTTCAGAACAAGTTAGATCAATGTACCTGACTAAAAGTGAGTTATAGCACCCCTTCTCATTGCATAAAAAGTGAGTTATAGCACCCCTTCCTAGAAGATGGGTTACTTCATACAAATGCAAATTTTGAGAGTCGGAAATTTTGATTTGTATAGCGTTTGCTTGGGGTTCTTCCCCTATGAGTTGAACCGTTTTCTTCCAGTAACTTAGTTGTGAGAAAAAAAAAGAGTCTAAGCGGTTAGTTACCCAATTTTTTTTTTGAAATGGGTCTAAATTTAAGGTTTGAAATTTTAGGGTTATAACCCATCAATTTTCAGTCGGATTTAGGGTCAATATGGATGGGACAAAAAATTCACAGGTTTATTTGCATCAAAACAAAACTTTCACGCATTGGGGATAGCAAAAATCAAAGAATCCACTTCCAGTCTTAGTAATTAGGATTTTGGAACCAGACACACTCCACTAAACTCACAACTAGAGCTTTAATCATACTAGGTAATCAATTATCACACAGTAATTAATCTTTGCTTCTTAGATAAAAAGAAAAGGTGATACAGCAGCTTTCCTATAGCAATAGTAGATACATAAAAATCTTGTAAAATTTGTATACTGGAGCAGTAGTATGAACAAATCCAATTTAAAGGTGCCAACAGTTAAACTTAGAAGTGAAGTGGGGATACGATTAAAATATTAGCTAAAATGTACATTTGAGGGGTTATTGTGAACATGATTCAACCTCTGAATCACGCAAGTCCACAACCAAATCATTATAAAAGGCCAATTAATTAGATATATGCTTACACATGGTTATAGTAATCACTAATCAGAGTGAGGTGGTATTTTACACTATGTTTGGATAGCAAATTAGGAGAGAAAAGAAAGGAAGGGAAGGGGAAGGAAAGGAAAGGGAGGGATAAGGAAGGAAAGTGTATTTTGTTTGTTTAGAAGAAAAGGGAAGGGAAAAGAAAGAAAAGTGTTTTCCTTCCAAATCTTTCCTCTTTAGGAGAGATTATCTTCTTAATAAAATTTGTTTAAATTTTCTTTCTAAATTCCTCCCCTCCAAATCCCTTCCCTCCAAATTTGTTATCCAAACAAGGGATACCTCCTCCCTCCAAATCCCTCCCCTTCCTTTCCCTCCATATCCTTCAATCCAAACACACCCTTAATATTAGGCACAACATCCTGGAACTCAAAGCATAAATAAAAAACTTGGATATATCTGTTTAGCTGTTGGGACTAAAAACGGTAATATATAAATTTTCATAAAATATATCATATTACCCCATGAATATAAAAAAAGTTTTTTATTTTATTTTCCATTTTAATTTAATACTAACTTTTTAAATGATAATACATTGGAATAAAACTTATGAAGAAAATTAGATGATTAAAGGAGCAAAAAGTTTTACTTTTATATTTTAAAAAATTACAACCACAAATGGTTTACATTTTACCAGTCCACTATACCGAATCTAAAAAATATTTAGCTCAATCAAACATTGAAATTAATGACTTCTAACTCTAACTCCTAATTCCTAACTCCTAACTCCTAAGTGATAGGGGTATTATTTTTAAGAAGAAAACAAAAATTAAACAGGCTACAGAAACCCAAGAATATCTTGTGATTAATCATCTCAAAACCACCCTTTTTTTCCTTGGGAACAGTAGGAAGCGTCGGTTGATATACAAATCCATTACCCTTTCTCATCATGAGAAAATTTGAAATAAATAAGATTATTTATAAAAAAAACATACAATAAGATGATAATTAAATTTATTTTAGAACTAAGTATGTAATTTTCAAACTTGAGGTTTGGGCTGTTCGCACTTACTTCTTGTCTTAAAATCAACATATTAACCCTGTTTGACCTGTTCACCACTTGATTTTTTTTAACCAGCTTACTTCTGTTCGCACTTAATAACTACGAACTAACCCAAACCTGTGATCTGGGGTATTCGACGCTTACATTTGAAATAAGTTTGATTATTATATTGTTACATGTTTTTTTTTGATAACTCGTTTTACTGCTTCATCATTACCATCATCATACCCTATATATTCCGCTCGTTTTGCTGCTTTATTTATGTAAATAAAGGACATATTAAAAGCTCAGTCCATTTAAAAGTTTAGCCTGTTATAAACACGTAAGGGTCGAATTCAAACCCTAATTGCCCATTGGCCCGTTACTGTTACTTCTATAGCACTACTCGAATTCGTATGAGCATATCAGCTATTGGCCGAAAATTTGAGATAAGTAAGATTATTTATAAAAATAAAGCACCAAATAAGATCAAAATCAACTTTATTCCAAATATAAGCGCTAATTCCCAAACCTGAGGAACAAGACTGTTCGCACTTACTAACTGCGAACAAGATTGTTTTTTAAAAAAGTCAAAGAAGTTGTTCGCACTTAGTAATTGCAAACATGTAATGTTGACTTTCTTTTGACCTTGTTGGCTGCTGCTTCCTTCTTCTCCATATCCCCAAAGTCAAAAAAAAGTCAAAGAGCTGTTCGCACTAACTAAGTGCGAACAACATGTTGACCCTGTACTTAGTAAGTGGGAACAACTTGGTTGACTTTTTTTAACCAGTTTGAAACTGTTCGCATTTACTAAGTGCGAACAACACCGAACCTGTACTCCGGGGTTTTAGGCGCTTACTTTTGAAAATAAGTTGAAATTAATCTTATTCTATGTTTTTTTTGATAAATTGTCTTATTCATTTCAAATTTTCCAATTGGCCTTCTTCGTAATCCTACACGATTTTAGGCTCAAGCACATAATATCAGGAAAATTTTGTTGTCTAGAAATCTTGACGGATATTCCACCAACTGGCAAGATTAATTTCTCTTAATTAATCAATAAGCATCAGCATTAATGTTAACAAAATATTATTATTATTATTATTATTATTATTATTATTATTATTATTTGAATTACTCTCAACTTATTTTAGCCAAGACCTTTGTTTATTTTGACAAATCGAAACATAATTATTCTTCTTATTGAAGGACGTAGAAGGTATGATTTATTAAAATTCACTCTACCGTAAGTATAATAGTCAAAACAATTTAACTGATATGACATTTTAAAACATTATTATACTGAAAAATCAAGATATTTTCTTAAATTTTAAATAATTAATTTAAACAAGATAAATATATGAGTCATACACAAATATTCAAATTCGAGGAACATACTATATGCACCACCAATACAATATTTACAATGATTTCCACTCATCAAACAAGTTGTAAACGTTTCGTGTTGATGTTGTTCATTCCTAAAAAAGTGGAAAATCCCTTGATGAGTATTTTAGTGGACAACTAGATCTAACGTTGCTTATACTACTACAA
This sequence comes from Amaranthus cruentus, assembly GCA_019425755.1. NCBI lineage: Eukaryota > Viridiplantae > Streptophyta > Magnoliopsida > Caryophyllales > Amaranthaceae > Amaranthus > Amaranthus cruentus. The sequence continues at coordinate 16,653,769 of CM033458.1, read as the reverse complement.
ATCTTTTCATGCTTAACAGTATTCTATGTATTAATAAGTGCTTAAATATAATATTCAATCATGTCATTCTCCCACAAGTCCCATCACAAATTTAGGGTTTATCACTTTCTTTATTTTAAAGGGAATTTTTATATAAAATTCCCACCACAATATATGACAATTTTTCGGAGCTCCATGACCCCATCCACGTCGAACAGCACAATGCAAAATGAGGGACCCACATCCCACCTACGCAAAACTTTTGAGGTAAATGCTTACGTAATACCAGCTAAATGGGGTAATCACAATATCGCACTCGCCCCCACTAAGTGCACAAAATTTATACAGATAAACGTGCATAACATCATATGGCACTTATCTTATCAACTTGTTAAAGCTGATGGTTTTGGTCCATGTAAACGTTCAAAGCACCACTTAAACGAAATGATTTTTCATAAATTCTACCATAAACTATAACCGGCTCACCTTAGTTTTTTGACTGGCTTTCAACGTTGGCTCTACTGTTGCAGAAGAGTCGAATTTACAATTCTGCAGATAACCGTCCTCATGGCTTATGCCCCAGCAATTATACTGAATAGAAAATTCTGGTGATGATAAGCAAATTGGGGAACAGTTACAGAAATCCAAACAGAAAACTAAAAGAATCATGGTATTGTTTCAGATTGGGCAGCTTAATTTGCACTATTGCTCTGTTACAAATGGTAGTAAAACTTGAACACAAATGAATTCCCGATCTCGGTCTTATGATTGATACTGTTAATTGAACTAATGTGACATCTAAATTATGGAGGTAATATTTAATTACTAGCTTAGCATACAATAAGGAAACAAAAAGGGGACAAACCTCTTGTCACCACAAAAGTAAGAAACATTATACCAACCTGTACGGGCATCGCCTAAAAACATAATGCTCTATTTGCATCTCCAAATAACACTCTAAAAAGGGAAAACAATATATTTCGGGCATAAAAGCAAACCTTTTCACATGATTTTGAACCATCAAATTTCACTTCAACAATGATTTTCAGAGTCTTGCCAATTTTTAGTTCTTTTTAGAAATGTAAATGAGTGGCCAAGTCAACAGCAAGATACATTCAAACCCGGCCTAAGCTGCCCGGGTGTGGTTCATTGTAGGGTTATAGTAAGATTGAACCACAAATGAGTTAAGGAGGTGTTTCACAAGAGGAGTTGGGGTTGGGGTAGGGGTTAGGGTTGGGGATTGATACTTTGAGGTAAAAACTAAAAAGTACCTTGTTTGTTCAAGAGGAATGGAAATCGGGGGAGGATGGGAATGAGACTTGGAAAAAAAAGTACTGAAAAAGTCTTAAGTGGTAATTAAGGTTGAGACTTGCGTATATGTGGAAGTCATTTTTAAAATCAATAATTCCTTATTTAATATTATCACTTGCCAAATAAGGACATATTACATAACTTTTTAATAATCTCACCCAAAATCTTATTCAAAATCTCATCTAAAGTCCCAGCTAAAGTCTCTCATTTCTTATTCTCACCCACCAAACAACCTCGTATTGAAATGGCTTGGTTGCTCAATATATTATTTAGAAGTTTAAAATCCGACCAGGCACATAAAAGTTAAAACGGAGAACGTTGGTTCTTCTCTTTGTTCTTTCATATAATTCTCGCATGTTTCTTGATAAACTAATTTCACGTATCACGCATATAAAAGGTGGCCATGTAAATAGTTCCTTTTCATTCTTTTTAACTATACTTGACAAAATCTATCAACCAAAATTATAAGTCACAAAATCAATTCATCCTTACTCTTAAAAACCTACCAAAAGGAAGTGGAACAACTAAATACAATCTAGAGTATAGCTAGTTTGTTTTAAACAAAGGAGTATAAATTAAGACAACATTCGTCTTCCTTTGGAAAGGAAAAAAGATTATTTTTAAAGACATTCCAAATAGTCTCAAGAACTTCCTGTTTTGAGGAGGGAGTAACTAAAATATAATAGGAAGCATAAGGCAAAAACATAGTTGTATCATATCGTAAAAGTTTTCATATTTATCAAACCGTATTACCTGTATCGTAAAGGTGTTAAAAACCGCATCTTAGGCCGTTTCAAGTGATTTTTAATGGTTAAGGTCGAAAAATGGCGATATGATAATTACCCTGTTACCGTATTATTGTGTCTGTTACCACAATTGCAACCGTCACCATATGTGTGCACTATGATAGGAAGGTTGTGATTTCTTGCTACAAGAGGACAATGTAAGTAGCCTCTTCTCCGCAACAGTAAAAAAATGCGCAATGAGAATCAATCAATAATTAATCCTAACTATGGCACTTTGATAACTAACTTGGCTTTTCAGGCCCCTTATGAGCACACAGGTTATAGTTTCTAGTCTATAATCTCTAATCATAATTATCATGACCTCAAACGATTCATCAAGAAGAAAGATTAGACATTACTGTTGCATACATGTACATATCATGAAGTTCACCATTAGAAGTTCCTTGAACATAATTAATATAATACATATTAAGCCAAAAAAGAGAACAGTGATAACATAGAGAGCACACATAACAAATATATTACGCGACAAAATCTCAGAATTTAGGAGCACTTGCTTGAATCAATGGTGCAAAGACACTTGATTTCCTAAATAAAGAGCATATCATCCCAGAAACAAAACAATTAATCATGCACTTCATCCTCTTATATTAGCAAAAATAAATCAAAGAAGCACAGTTTGATTCAACAATACTATATGCATCTTGCAATCTTTAAATTCCTTATCATGCTAGATCTAATCCATATAAAATAAACATACTTGCCATACCTTTTGCGCAAAGCAAGTGGTCCATTCTTAATAATTTGAAATCTTGATATCAACAAATCTATAATTAAATATCAGGGTTTTGCCTTTGTGGTGGTTACAATACTAACGGCACTCTGCACAAGATAAGGAATGACATATATTATTCAAGATAAACAATGATGATGTTGAAGAATAAATTATATTCCTTATCTTTTAATAAATCATGATCAGAGATAAAGCAACCAGCTAAATGAACTGATAAACAAGCAAAAAAAACAGCAAGCATCAGCATCATAATATTTTGTCACATCAATTAGTATATCATCCTTGTGAGCATTTTAAGCAATAAGGGAGCAGGAGGCTTGGAGATATCAAGGTGCAAATACGTATATTTTCAGGCTGCACACCAATATTAGATGTGTTAAAATTCAAGTTACGCACTATATTTGTGATCTACACATCCCTGGCTCATATTGCAAACATTTTAATTCTCATTTCATTATATTGGTCCCTAAAGCAAGGAAAGAGCATCGAATATGTTAGCAGATCATTCATTTTGCAAAATGCAGGGTACAATTGGCACCCCTACCATAAACAAACTATTGCAAAGTATGCCACTCCACATATAATACTATATCCCACATAGTGACATCTTCTTATCTGGCAGTTACTCGGTGCTACCTCCAGTTACTCAAGTAAATAAAATCCAAATAGTAAAAAAAATCTAGAAAAGAAATTAAATGTGTATGCATCATCACTGAGATGATGAGACCTAATCATAGAATCCCATACCTTTTCTCTGTTTTCAACCAGGAATCACAATTCCTAATCTCTTAACAAGAATAAAACTATACGGAAATCTCAAAGGAATTATCTTACAAGAATAAGTAATTGGTTCATCATTCAAGTGAAAGATTGGCCACCATTAAATAATACATTGCAGAAAATCGACAAATCAAGACAGACCACTTTCATTTCCTAAAAGTTTCACAAGCACTAAAACAAAAATAGGATTCTCCTTAAAAGGACTAACGGAGTGAGGGTAGGAAAAAGTGTGGCATTGTATCCACCAGATGAGAGGCGAAGCTATGCATAAGATTAGATTATTCACCCTCCTAGTATGAAAATAGATTGACAAAACAATAATTAGAATAACAAAAAGGGTGAGAAAAACAAAGCCTCTATCATCAGAGTATACCAATCTCAACTTAAATTAACCAGATTCAGAATTATAAGCCTTACCTAAGGGGATTTTAACACCACTACTACAGTTAATTTAAATCATCTGCTCGCACGTAATAAGACCAAGAGATTAGTCACCACTCAGTCGTCTCTTCAACTCTATCATCAGAATGTCATTTAGGAATCCCAACACCTTAGTAAAAAAGGTAGAATTATTTTTGGGTAGAGAAACTTTAAGATGCGTATTCATGTTGAAACCTCCAAAAAAGAGAGCAGCGTGAAGCAAAAAAATAGTACATTAGAGGACTTTCATGGTGCCTTATTTCTTCTTTCTTATTTGAAGGGGGATATACTAGTCTCTCTGTTTGAAAATAGTATTCATAATTGATTTTTCATGCATAATTAGGAAGTGGAAAGCACTAAAGTGTCGCTTGTTTGCACATAAATTAAATAGCAATTTGAAATTCCTAGGAAGTTGGTAATTTGGAATCTGTTTATATAGCAAAATAAACTAAAACCATAGGAAATCCAAATTCCTAGAAAATATAACTTCTATACTTTTAAAGGAATTCAATAATCATACCCCTCTTTTCGTAATAAGCCATTTATATGAAATTAATATTACGTAATGTCAACAAAAACTTTTAGCAAATTTATAAGGATTTGACAAAGGAAATTCATTCCTTGAAATTAGAACTTCCTATGAAAATTTACTTCCTATGTTCTGCAGACGATCTCTAAGAGTATAAGTTTCTTGTGTAATACTGCATCCAAGAAAAAGAGCAACGTTCCTGACGATAAAAATTGAGACAAAATTAAAAGGGAAAAAAATAAAGGTAAACAATCTGTGTATATATGGATGCAATCCCACTAAGCACATACACCACATATAATAAAGGAATCTACATTAATATAGTACTATCTTTTTCTTCATAAATTATATATAATCACAATGATAAGAGTTTTCTCTTCTTTTTTTTTGGTGGGGGTCAGTGAGTTTGAGATGAAGAAAAACATTGCCTTTTTCATCCCACCTAGTAGTACCAAGTAAGACTAGTCATTAATCCCCATTCACCTATTAAGTATTAGTAATTACTTAATGTTGTGTTTGGAAATAAGTAATTCACTTTAAATTATAAATTTTAATATGATTCATAAACGAAGAAGTGAGAATGACAAGGTTTGGATAGTCATTTTCAAACTCTCAACTTTAACTACGTTTAAAAGCAACAATGAAATTGGGTACAATCCAAATTTGATTTTTTTTTATTTGTCACACTAAATTTGAGTCAAATTTAGAATTTTCAATGAAATCAAGGTTTCCAAACATAACAATCAATTCAAGTACTATATTATCTAACAACGGAATTAAAAGATAGGAACGATCATAGACAGTGCATGGTTACTAAAAAGACGAAAAACTAATTTACGTACTTTGTCGATCGCACAATATGACATTCAGATGCTATGTATCATCACCAATAGAAATTAATTCAACCAGGGAAGCAAAGGTACTTCAGTACCTACAAAAAGATCAGATAACATCAGAATTAACCATCTCCAAACAAATTCAGACAAATTATCAGTGTAATAAACAGAACATTATAGGTATCCATGCACATTAAGCTCTCACCTTATAGGCTACATAGCTTGCCAATAACAATATTTTTGAAGCTTCTAATAAGCAATTGTGCATGCCCATCAAATATTTTATCAAGGTAGAAAGGGTTTTTATTTACTCGAAAGAAGGAAAAATCTACTGAAAAGACAGAAGAATCACACAGAGAGCTTCTATCTGATTCTTTTCTTTTTAACTTGTTTTATCTTCTTTTCCTTTGGTCCTCGGTTCATATTGGTGGCTTCCATTAAAGTCAAGGCATGCCACCAACACATCACAATTTGGATGTGTAGAGTGCTAATTTATCAACTTCAACAAAAAAGAAAACACCTTAAGCAATTGACAGACACCAAGACAAATTTCCTGCACTGCAATTTCTTCAAATTCAGAATTCTATTTTATACTACATTTAATTAATGTGTAATTTGAGAGACAATGCCTTTGCTCATATAAAGAATGACTATCAATCTAAATCTTTGGATGTATCATTATCTAGAGATAAAACTGACATGGACCCAGCCATTGCATCCCCTCTCAAAGGAGAATAAAAAAATATATTAAAATTTTGTTCTCAAACCAAAAAAGAAAAACAAAAACAAGAAAACAAGAAAGAAGAAGAAACCCGTGAGAAGGCACAGAAAGTTGTACAGGAAACACGTAAAAAGTGGTATATTATGTAAAATTATGACTTAGTAAACGGTTCTTTAAAATGAACCTTACACTAACTTAATTTGATTATAACAAAAGCCAATCATATTAAGAGCACCATATCAATTCTTCTAGATATTAATTAATTTTAGTGGCTTACATCATATGCATAAGTTGCCTATCAGAAGACAAAAGTGTGGGGAACACATGTAAGGTGTTGATTAAATTTATCATTTTTTAATAATATATATCAAGATTATCTCATAGGTTTAAAATATTGTAAATTGTTTGATATAAATATTAGGAGTTTGCAGCAGGCTTCTCCATGTATCCACAATACCAAAAATAGGTAAAATCTAGAAGTTGAAGCAAGAAAAAGAAGTAAAAAGCCATAATGGTACAAGAAGAAATTCGAAAAGGTCCATGGACAGAACAAGAAGACCTTCAACTGGTCTGCTTTGTGGGATTATTTGGGGACCGGCGATGGGATTTCATAGCTAAAGTTTCAGGTTTGAAGGTGGCGGGAGAAAAATGCTAGGTATGCTTGTTTGAAGAATGGGGAACTTTAACAAGGAGCATCCATTTTAACCAAAGTTTTCTTGTAGGTTTAAAAAGAACAGGTAAGAGCTGCCGCTTACGATGGGTTAATTACCTGCATCCAGGGCTCAAAAGAGGAAAGATGACACCTCATGAAGAGAAACTTGTCCTCGAACTTCATTCTCAGTGGGGAAACAGGTATGGTCTTCAGTATCCTACAGTAGAATACTATGATTGAAATCTCTAAGTAGAACAACTTGTTATTTAAACTTAAAAACAAAGTTATACTGATCGGTTGTTGAGTTTACCTTCTAATCACATGCAGATGGTCACGGATTGCTAGAAGATTACCAGGAAGAACTGATAATGAGATAAAGAACTATTGGAGAACACATATGAGGAAGAAAGCACAAGAAAAGAAGCGAGAAACATATCCATCATCATCGTCGTCATCATCAACTTCAGATTCCTCTTCTTCATCAAACAACCAAGCAGTAAATTCAAAAGCTGCTAATGAGACAACAGAAAGCTTTGACAGCACAATAGCCACAGATATGTCAACTCTGCAGGGGAATAAGTATCAAAAAAGTCAGGGTAAGGGAGAAGAAGTTTATTCTATGGATGATATATGGAAAGATATCACTTCAGAAGAACCAATTAAACCAGTTTGTGATGTCTACCGAGAAGGCAGTAATTTTACTTGTCCTCCACTGGCTTCTCCATCGTGGGAATATTGTCCAGACGCACTATGGAGGATGGAAGGAGATGAAAGTAAGATGTTTTTCTCTAGTAATGATCAGTTTGTCCCGTGTTACCACCATGAGAATATGTCTCTAACTGGTTAATTTAGCATTAATAGTGTTATCTACGTTAAATCTCTTATCTTGCCAGGGAAACTCCGACTGTATAGTACGGGCTCTACAATAGAAAAACTTAAGTCTTCTTTCTCCACCCATTGTCCATTGAGCATTGTAACATTTATGCATGATTATAGACCTAGCAACTAGGTAGTGCTTATTTTTCTTTCTAGTTCATGGTCACTTGCAGTTGCAGTATAAGTTCTAATAAGTTGTAAGTTCCTCAATGTAATGTATCATAAACATATAGTTTACGTTAAGTTGAATAAAAAAATTTATTTATGCATTCTACTACTCCCATTCCCTAGCTACTATCTTGTTTCTACTTTTTTTGTTCAGTATGATACAAACATATGGATGCCTTTTTTATATTTATTTACGTTGGGGTTTAGGAAAATGGAAATAATGGAGGAGATGAATCATATCCGTGTTTGAATAGAAGTTATCAATGAACATAGATGCCAAATATCCTTCACCCATTTACTCTTAGAACATAGAAAGTTACATGACTTCCACTAGACCCTTACTTTACTTCTCCTTTTTCACTCTTTTCCCTTTCTTAATTTGACTCCATTTCACTAGAAAAACTGATCAAGCCAAGATGAAAGGGTGTGAAACAAGTAATCAATGTTTCAAGAGATTATTGGATAGTCAATCAATGATTAGCCATTTTCTTTACAAAGGATATTGAATTGACTTGCATAGATATATATCATAGCGGATAAACAGCCCTTAAAATAGTTTTGAGATCTATGAAACAGACTTCATTACCAAATTGCAGCAAATGTTGAAATATTTCTTCATGCTGTTTTATTTTAGATGGTCAGCTACATGAGTTCATGATCAATAAAAGACTATATTGTCACGGGCTGTGTTTCTCTTGTAAACTAAACCAATATTATTTCTGTTTTATGAGAATTAATGAAGAGGCCACTGGTATCATCAAAAGAGCTTTTACAAATCAGCTCATTCAACAAGTTTTCTACCCCTACTTAAAAGTTTAAATAGTAGTTTTGATGAGCAATTTCAGTCTAGCCATGCTTTCAAAGTTTCAATGGGACTTACAACGAAAACACAATTGTACGACCACTCGCAAGGGTCAAGAGATAATTACAAGACAATTTCAGACAAGTAAAAGAAATTTCAGAATAGGGAAATTATAAACTCAATAAAACAACATAAACTAGCTGAATCGTTTTAATAACTGATTTATACATCATTTAAGTAGCATTTGTGGTACCATTTCCTTGGTTAATAGGTCATACATAAAAAAAGATCTGTTTTTAGAGATAAACAAGTCACATTATTTGCAAAATGACAAGTCACGTAACCTCCTCGATTGAAGGAAAAATTGCATTTTTAGATGCCACCACTTTCCTAGTATCAGCCATCAAGGTATCCTAAAATAGAGGTAATTTACTCTAGCATAATACTTTCAGTTAAATTAATCTTTATATAAAATGAGCTGATAAATTTGTTAAGAGTTTGATGTGATCATGCAAGCAAAAGAGAATCATACCTCCAAACTAGAAAAACTAAAAAGGAAAGATATGAAAAACAATTTATTTAAAAAACGTCAGCGTATAACTCTGCATGTGAGTATTTGTCGCTCTTTGTCAGGTGCAAGCCATGATAAAGGAGGAAGGTGAGCGGTAGGTTAGTGACAAATAGGTAAGTAAATTTAGTCATATCCCATGATCATAAACCAAAAATCAAATCTCGTGGGGGCATCCCTACTTAGCAACGCACTACATTTCGCAGGCCGAGGTGTAATAAAAAGTATGCAAAGGTTGCTAGGTCGTTGTCCAAAAACAACGTGCCACAATTCCCAAGTTTGATGTCAAATGAGTAAGAGCACATAGGTTTTAAGCATACAAGGTTAGAGAAAACCAAAGGTCTTAGTTAAAGATTGGGATCTTAGAGCATTGGTAGCTTGACTGGTAGGTTTTCAGAGTTGGTGGATATCATGGAAATGAGAAAAACTAACACTTTATGTCTACAAGAGAAATGGATTAGAGACAGACCCAAAACAATAGTAGGTGAAAGACACAAAAATAAATTGTGGTGCTCAAGACAAGATATAAATCGAATTGGAGTTGGTGTTATTATGGATGAACGAAAAACTAAGGATGTTGTAGAGGTATGCAAAAAGAAATATATGATTATAAGAGTGAAAATTGTACTACTTATTAATACCTACACTTCACTCAAAAAGCTCTCACATAAAAAGGTGAAATGTAGCTATTAATAAAAAACAGTTAAAGAGATTTTCAACGTCATAAGTGATTATGCACCGCAAGCGGGGATATAGGAATTAATTAAAAGGAATTTTTTCACATAGAGGTGTGTCGCGGTGGCTAAGAAAACGTCAATAAAATTTTTGGCTATGGAACCAGGAAAACAGGAGAGTCCATTTCGAATTTTGCACTCTTAATCTCATACGATTGGTTGGTTGCCAACACATGCTTTATCAAGGCCCAACCCTAAGCCCTTTCTTTTTGCAATAGTCCTAGATGAGATAACTCGATCAATACAAGTAGATGTGCATTGGTGCATGTTGTTTGAATGACATTGTTTTGGTGAACTAAACAAGGGAAAAGGTAAATGCTAAGTTAGAACAACGAAGACAAGAGTTAGAGTCACGATGTTTCAAATTAAGTTGGAATAATATAGAGTAGTGTAGCTTTAGCACATACGAGATACCGCGGTGCACTTTAAACTTTAAAGAGAAAGAAATCGCTTCAAGTGAATGATTATTTACCTTGAGTTCATAATTCAAAATATTGAATACATCCAACAAGATGTGATCCATAGAAGTAAGTGTGGATAGCAAAAAACAACAAAAGAGCAGCTACTGGAATGTTTTATGATTGAGGTATGCCCTTAAAACTAAATGAAAAGTACATCGAACGACATTAGACCAATGCTATTATATGAATCGACATATTAGGCTTTTAGAAAGAATCATAGTAGGATAATGGGAGTTGCGAAAAGGTGAATGCTTCGATTAATGAGGGTATACCTTGAGGGATAAAATTCGAAACAAAGATATAAGAACGGGTTTAGGAGTTGCAAATATTGAGGAAAGATGAAAGATAATTGTTTGAGATAGTTTGGCAAGTGCAAAGATGAGGTATTAGCGAACTGGTAAGGAAGATAAAAGGTTAGAGCACAGAAGACTTAAAACGAGGGCAAGGAAACCGAAGATGACTTGGAAGGTAGAAGTGAAAAGGGATATGAAGAATCTAGACTTACAAACTATGATGAAAGAAAATCAAAAAGAATGGAGAAGAAGAATCCATGTGGACGAGCATTAAAATTGATATATTGGTTCATGTAGCGGACTCAAATCTTTTGGGATTAAGGCTTTGACATTATTGTTATTGTTGTTGTTTAAAAAGTTAACAAATCAAGGAAGATAACAAACTTAGTTTAACCTCCCCAAAATCTAATTACCTAAAGTTCGTACAACCAAGTCTAGAGGAGAGTAAGCATTTATGAAATGATGTGACAAAAAGCAGTTAGGTATTCTTCTTCAAAGATCTAGGTACACACAAAAACTCATGGTAGTTTCTAAGCAGGAAAAATAGTAGATCATACTCACTAAAGTTCCCATGCTATGTAATGGTGTCTAGATTGAGTATAAGAGAAACTAATAGAATCCTATTGCAAGTCTTAACATATTTTTTTGAAACAACAATGACCCTCTTGTTTTAACTATTTGATTATTGTAATAAAGATGTTAACATAATCAAAATATTTCTTGAAGTGGAATACTTAAATGGTAGCACAAAGTGATATACAACTTGAAGCATCCCATAGACTAGAACGACCATCGAAGTCCTCAGACAATTTGTCCATAAGCCTATGTCCTCTAGTGAAATATGGAGTAGATTTTGTCTAAAAGCACAATATTTCCTCCTTAACAATGTTATTTATAAATATAGTATATTATGTTTTTGTAGAGCATGTAGCCTCTGGCCCTCTAGAATAATTTTTCCATAATTACTTTATTCTTTCCCCACCTAATACAAACTATAATGAAAAGAAAAAATTGAAATCAAAGTGATCTTCCTTTAAGTAGGTCCGTAGGCGTATATTTATTCTTAACTAACATAGTGCCTTGGCTATGATCTCCTCCTACTGGCTCCATTAGTGATTCCAAAAAGACAAAGAGAAATAAAACCCAAGAAATCTCGAAGCCTTATCAAACAACGCCCTGAGAACATAGACATAACTAAAATAAAGATTCTACTTTGGTTAGTCAACTATTGTAAGAATATTAGCACAGGAATCTGAATAGGAACAGCATCTAAAGCTTGGATTTCTCATTTGAGCTTAAAAAGTAAGCAAAAAGATGAGCCTCTAAAGCAAAATTTCTCTTTAAAGACACAAACTAATCTTTTCCACATAACAAAAATCAAAAATGAAAAAAAAAAGATTATATGATAATACTATATTCTTTACATACTATCTCTATCAAATTAACAAAGTGAAAGGATCGACCAAAGTCATGTCTGATAAGAAAAGATAACAATGATTATAATACTGCGGTCCCAACCGCGCATAAATATAATTAGCAACGACAAATGACGATGAGAAATGTGGAATTACGTTTCTAGGCCGATTATTTTCCACTTATAAATAATTTCTTCTTCATAGATCCCTACCAAATTTACTAGTAGTTTCCTCGCATAATTCCAAAGAATTTGTTCTACTATCACAGAATTTTCCAAACGTCTTTTTCCATATTGAGCGGAACACTCCAATTATCTAACATTTCGGAAATTTTACTTTGAATTTACAAATCCAAATAATTGATCATAAATATCACGAATAGATAATAGTAAAAATGACAAGTAAAGTACAGCGAAAGAACATTTTAAAAATTGCAAATCGTCATATAATTAAAACTACCTCCACTTAACGACGAAAAATTACCAACTTTGGACGCCATTGGAGCAAATCGCCATTAATTTAAACCTGAAATGGATGTAATTCGGTCAAAATTAAAGCAGAATTAGTAGAAATTGAAGGAAGATAGAGATGTGAGAGATAGTGTGGAACCATGGGAATGGCGCGAAGAAATCTAGGGCCTTTGATCTGTGCTATGACATCAGATTTTTCGGTTCAATTATGGATGGTTTATATATTTCTCCGGTTTTATCTCAATTTTCATACTAATTGAAATAATCAATACACTCAACTCTTAAGACACTATTTACTTATCTTCGAAAAAAAAACATTATTTACTTATGTGGAATGCACTAAATGAACACTTTGAAATTCAATCATATAAATAAGCCAAACTATGTATGTGTCACTAACAAAAAATTTTAAAATTTTGTCTTTTCATGTTCAGTATAATTAAATTTAGAAGATAGAAGAGTTTATTTTTATAGCATATGATACAAGAAAAAGATAAATTAAATTAATGAAGATTAAGAGTTTTAATATGATTAAATTTAATTGATATAAGTATTTAAGAGTTTCAATGCAAAAAAAACATATGAAAATGAAAATTGTATATGAATGCCACGTGCCATAAAATTTCCTGGATTATAATATGTATATGATATGACGATGATATGATATGATGATATGATTATAATTTTTTCATAAAATAAGGAGTATTAATTATGAAAGTATATTAACATAATCTATAATTCGTTCTAAGTCTCATAGTACGCAAGGGTCGTGCTCTATCAGTTGTACTCTACAACTCGTCCTAAGTCTCATAGCAAAAAGAGGTAGATTAACTATATAGAGTCACCGCTCTTATCTGTGAACAAGGCGCAACCAAACAAATACAATATGTATGTACGAGCATGCCTCTCAACAGTCACATTATCTGCCCCTAGCACACTGAAACAATCTCTAAGCCAAGTCAACTTCAATGAAGATCAAGTGATGATCTTTGTCTCTAAAGGGTCTTGAGGGTTTTCAAAAAATACTCCTAACATTTCAAAAACTAAGGATGCCCGTTGTCACTCACTATAACTAATGACTTTTTGAATTGCAATTTTCATTTTATAGTTCATTTAATAATTTTTAAATAAATCTCAATGAAATAAGAGTTCCCTAACTTGCAATTTTCATACTTTAACCTAATTTTTGGATTAAAATTTAACATTATTATATGATGTTTATTTTTTTGGAATATGAAATAATTCATTAATCCAACATGAACAAGATTACAACACTAAGGGGAAAACTCTCATACATGCATAGAATGGCTATACTGTTGAACATTTAGTGTCTAATAATCCTAAGTTAATAATCACCAAGTACTACTAAAGTAGTGGGACAATATGTATTAAATTACGTGGTCCAAAAGGGGTTCAAAGTATAGGACAAGACGAAAGTTGGAAAACCGAGTCAACAAGTAAAGCCGACTCGGCTGTCCATGGGTGGGAACCTAAAGCCGAGTCGGCTTTAAGTTCTGGAAAGTCCCATTTGTCCAGCAGGAAAAGCCGACTCGACTTTCCTGGTGTTGGGGCAAAAGCCGAGTCGGCTTTTTCCTCTGTTATGACCATTGGTCTTTTTCCCGTTTTCTTTGAGTAATTGCTTTGGATTCTTTCACTTATGGCTCTTGATTTCTGGAGTTATAAAGGAGTATTAAGGAGAATAATACTCATGAATGGCATTGAATTGGATGATCATCAATATGATCATTAAGGGTAATTATTGTGCCATTACCCTTAGGTTATATTCTTGTAGTATAAATAGGGGCCTTTGGTGATGAGTTGAGCACACTTTTTTCTGAACTCCTCTACTCTTATCCTCACTTGCTTGTGCTTTGTCAAGAGAGTAATTAACTCTTGCTTAAAGCTTTCATTTTTTATAATTCTCAAACACATTGTTGTTAAGTGGTATACTCTAAGTACTAAGAGTATGTTGTGTTGTTTGTATCTCGTTGTGAATTTTCATTCATCAACCCAAGTACCTTTGTGGGGGAAATATCACAAAAGGAAAGTGATCACACGCCCAAAGTTGTTAAAATCGTGATTCTACTTAGAATCGTTTAGAGAGGTAGAATCGAATCGGTAGAATCGAATCGTAGAATCGTACAATTCTACAAATAAACTTAAAAGTATCACAAATATCTAGTTTCTTATCATTTTTATCCAATTCAAAAGTTTAAATTTATGAATTAAAGTTTCTTTGACTTTATATTTAAGAATATAACAAAAACTTTTCTATAATTAGTATAAATTTTCATATTGATTAAGAAATTTATTTTTTAAAAGTTTTCATGATGGACAATTTGAAATTTATGTGTATATGTGAAAGAGATTAGTAAATATGGTACATAAGAAAAATAAAAAATAATTTATACTATATAAGTAGAATCGGATCGTTAAATCGTAGAATCGTAAAATCGTGTTATGATTCTACCTCTAAAAATTTTATTCCAACTAGAATCGTAAGATTCTATAACTTTAAGATTTTACCTACGATTCAAATCGCTCGCTTGTTTTTGGATCGTAAAATCGTAGAATCGTAGATTAGAATCGCGATTTTAACAACCATGCACACGCCTACAACAAGTATCAAGCTTCCGGGTAACGGTTGTCGTTACAAACTAATCTTCAAGTTTATTTTAGCATTGTTTATATAATTTCATTTTGTCATCAACAAAGGAATAAATAAAAATTCACGTTTGTAATTTGTATTTTGCATTATATATACTTAATAGTACATAAGCCACCAAATTTTATTCCTTACATTGTACTTAACTTAAGCAAGAACAAAGTAAGCAAGAAGTTTTCTTCAAGAAAAAAAAAGTAAGCAAGAAGTTTTAAGTTCCAAAAATATTCATTTTGGTTCTTCCATATCCAATATATAACACAACTTTCTTTATGCCAAAACTTTTCTAAGATTTTATTAGAAATTGATAACACCCTCCCTTGAGCAAATGAATGCTTAGCTCTTGAACTGAATGGGCAATTTAACAAAAAAATGTCGAGTTTTTGGCTCATTATGACAAACTCAATTATTACTTTGACATTAAATCACGAGCGAGCACGATCTTTGTTTTGTATCTTTGATCTTGGGCAACCAACCAACATATGAATCTGTATCTAAGCGTTGTAAGCCTATTCTAGACATTTTGTTATTGGTAATTTATTCATGTTTTAGCCTTCATTATTTGGCTCGTTTAGGTTAAGATTTATGCGATTATGCTTGTTGTTTTATTGAGATTTTACGCTTGGTTGGGTATTTTAGTATTTTATCCATTTCAAGTTAACCTTGTCATATTCGAGCATAAATCAAGCACATTTGGCACATACGTTGCTCATCTAACTTGAAAGGCACATTTTAAGTCCACTCGACAGAAAGTGGATCTAGTCAAGTTAAATCGACTATGAAAGGGACTTAGGATGGAGATGGAAGCTGAGCAGGGCCAACTTGAAGGTCGCACGACCAAGTCAAGTGAGTTGGCTTGGGTTGAGCGGTCCTATTTCTCGCTCTAAATACGTGGTCAATTAGAGTGATTACGGCGTTTGTTTTTTGGAAAAAAAAAAGTCAGTTTGTTGGATAAAAATATCGTGAAGTTAATAAAAAAACTTCGTTTTTGTTTACCGCGTGGAAAAATTTACTACACAGAGTAAAACACAATTTATCCACTACGTAAACAAGCCGAAAATTCATACTTAGTAGAATAAATTTTTCTAACAAGATTAACAAGTGAGTATGTGACAATGATGTTTTTTCTTGCATTCAATGCAAATTAGTGTATCCGTCGAAGACGTGAAAGGTTAACGTGGATGAATCATATCCCTTAAAATTATTCACTCGATAAGAAATTCAAAAAATTGTTTTTTCTTTCAATTTTATCCTTAAAATTTCGTAGTCGAACAAGAAGTTGAAACTGAAATTGGGAACAATACAAATTATAATTTGTTGATAATAGCAATTCAAATTATGGCTCGATTATCCAATTTATACCTCTTCATCTACAACTTGCTTCAAACCATTGGCTGGTAATTTCAATTTTCCTGCAAAATCATTCATTTTAGCATTGATATAATCTAGTAATTACCACTTTTCAAGATATTTTAACTCTTTTCTTTCTTTTTTTTTTTTTTTTGGTTGCAGGGCAATTGCATTCTGGCGAATTTTAATAGATTTCAGTACCACTCATTCATTCAATGCCGCATTTGCCTCTTCTGGGCAACTTATTTGTGAGGAATTTATTTATTTTTTTGCCACATTTGTACTACAATTTTTGGGTATTACTTGAAATCATTTGAGTTTTTGTGGGCATAAAAGGTTTATTGCAGAAAGCTGCTTTCTTGGAAGTTATACATGGTGCTTTAGGTATGCATGTTCTGCTTGAAATTTGTTTTACTTTTGCATGTCTAAGACATTATAGTTGTCAGGCCATTAGAAAAAATTGTAAGAAATGCTACATGGATAAATCAGAATTGCACCTTTTGTCAAAAACTAGGTTATGTTGTAATTTGTAAATAGGTGTTTGTTATTTAGAGCTACCACTTAGCACCCAAGCTTGTGATGGACATAAAATTAAATGGTCAGAATGGTGAAAAAGTTAGTGTAATTCGGTAGGAAATTCTATTGACAAGTTTAATGGTTATGTTCTACTATAATCATCTTATTTTCTTCACAAATTCATTCTAATGCATTATTATTTCAAGATGTGGACATGTGGTATTAGGTAGTAATAGAAAATTATGAAAAAAAAGCCTTTTATGATCAAGTTTCATACTCGTGAGAATGTTATTGTACATTTCATGAAAAATACCCCAAATCATTTTTAGTACCACCATTTAATATCAAACAAACATGCCGTAAATAGTGATCTTTTACAAATAAAACTTATTCATAATATGGTTTTTCACAAGATATTTATAAGGCAAGTTCTGACAATGTGTGTAATTGCGTAGGTATTTTATGACAATTTATCGTTCTTATTAGGATTTCTTGATTGAGCTAAGTTAATGGAGGTCTGAAGTTGCCTGTATTATTTGTATGTTTTGACGAGAATGTAGGTATTGTTCCAAGTGGAGTGTTGTTACCTCTTATGCAATGGGGAGGAAGAACTCACTATCTTCTGGCTCTTGTTGGGAACATTGTTGAGGTTCATGGCTTTTCTTATACACATCTTTTGAACCCACTTGGTTTTATTTCGAACTCTTTTTTGAATTTGTTGTCGCATTCATTGTTCGAATTGTCTGTCAATGTAAAAATTGATTCAACAGTCTGGACGGAAAGCTTAGACAATGTAAGTCTGTGTGTCAATGTTAAATGATTCTATTTCTAAAATCTGTGCAGGTACAAGAGTCTCAATCCATTTTTGTAACTTTTGTTGCTTGGAGCATCAGTGAAGTGAGTTGCTTCAACTTGGTTATCTTAGAAAACTTTCACTATCTTCGTTTGTTTGTCATTGCGAACTCACTATCTTCGTCTGCTGCTTAGAGCATGAGTGAAGTGAGTATATATTCAGAATCAGATTAAGAAATATGAGTGCTTATAAAGTCAGAATATCAGTTTTGTCTATTTCAAATATATATAGGAATTTTGAGGTGATAAGAATTGGACCAAGATAATGAATAATGATTTGAAGCTTGAAATTAACGCTGTAGGAACTTCTTATTACAGGTTCATGGAATTATTTTGAACATCTTATTATCGAATCCATAATGTTCATGTTCTCCTGTCTTTTCGGAGGGTTATCATGTTTATGGAACTCAAAATTTGATATTTAGACCGAATCTGAATCATTGAGGTCACATCAGAACATGAATCTTTGACGTGCTGAATATGTAGGTTAGAGCTGTGAGTCTGTGACCATGGCGGCTATGCTTTTTCAGTGGCAGGTGGAGTTTGTGAGTTGAAATGGATTTGACAGGGGATTCTTTCAGTTGTTCCATGTATACTGGATTAATAGCATTTGAAACTTTTGAGATTCCTTAGAAAGATGCAGAATCAGATTCTTGTAAAGTAGACATGATTTTTTAATGCATACTGTAAATACAGCCTCCCCTACTCCCCCAAGAAATCATAGAAGTCCCTTGCATGGAAGAAAAGTGAAGTTTAGGAAGAAAGCCCACGACACACCAGAAGCTTGGAACAGATTAGTATATTTTACCTCTTAGAGGCTTCTAAACAAACTCACAGGACTTTGTGGATCACTCCTATTTCTTATTTACCGTCTTTATACTCACACTCAAATTTGTGCCCACTTCACATTTCAATGGATTTAATAAATTGTTTTGGGTGATTGATAGAGTGTGATAGTTAAAGAAAATGTATTGAAAAAATTGTCGAAAACAAATTTAAGAACATTTCACACTTTTCTTTGAAAAACTCTTGGATGAAAGAAAAGCCTCACCAATTAATTTTCATGCATTGCCCCGTGGATATTGAAATGATGGTTAAATTTGCTAAATTTAGTTGGTATCCTAACTTCGAAATGTAATGCTCATATTCTATCAGCTTTGAATGACTTATATTGATTATCCTTTCAACATCTATTGTATTTGGTTTGCAATTTTTATTGCCATCGCATGTTCATTGGTCATCATTTTATGTTTCTTGTTTGTCTATGAGAATCATCTGAATGTTTGGAATGGATACAGGTAATTAGGTACTCAAACTATGCTTTGAGCTGTATTGGAAAATGCCCATATTGGTCTACCTACATAAGGTTTTTTTTTTTCTTCAACAATTACGTTCTTTCTAGTTGATATATGTTGTTTAACTGTGATCCTTATGCATGGGCTTGATTTTCATATTCATTTGATCTATTTTTCTGTCAGGTACACTCTTTTCATCCCAGTCTATCCTGTGGGAGTTGCTGGTGAAAGTAAGTGTGCTGATTTATCTCAATATCTTCTTTAATTTAACCTTTATTTTTATTACTTATTCATAACATAATTTTGAATGTTTAAGAGCCTGTAATGTTAGCTCATTAAATTTTTTATGCCTGCCTGAAGTAGTCGTTAAAATTGTGTTAAATCCATGCCCTGCAGTGTGGCTTATGTACCAAGCTCTTCCATATATAAAGGAAAAGGACCTTTACAGAAATTTCTTCGCTGCCCTTCCTTTCAGTTATCTTACCTTTGTCAAGGTACTACACATTTATTTTTTTTTCGCAATGTTAGGAATTTCCTTATATAGTTATATTTTGAGCATTTCCACGTGTTTGTCATTGTAAAGAATATTCACCAATTTCAGACCATTGGTAAAAAGAATGTGAGAGCGATAAATGTTTTATTTATTTAATCGATGGAGGGAGTATTGTGATGAGTTATTTAATCGAGAACAAGGAAATGTTTAAGAAGACATATTTAACCAACATGATGTCCAAGAACTAGGAGAGAACATAGAATTCTTTGGTACAAATCTATAAGAACAAAAGGGATATACGAGATTTCTCCAACTACTGTGATAAAATCATTACCCATACTATGAAGCTATACGAAGAGTGATTTAAGTTTCTGGGATGAATCCTGAAAAAAGTAATCAATATCAATAGTTTAAATAAAATTTATATTTAACTATGTTCGATCTTGGTAATTGTCCACGATGAGTTTTCATAGTTTGAAAACAATGTACAACCGCCCATAAGACAAAGCCTGTACCAAAATAACCTAAATTAGCACACATATGCCCAAAAGTCAATAATACCCTCAGGCCAAGCAATTAACCAACCCTAATAAGTAATTAGGCAGCCTTAAGAAATCAAACGAGAACCAACAACTTTTGCCTTTTTCATCATCTTCACAAAAACCTGACCTTTAATATTACTCGTTTTTTTTATTTAGGTGATGTTAGTTAACCTCATTGACATCACAATAGATCGCCTCTAAGAAGTATGCATGAAGATATACCAACATATGCATATTAGAGACTCAATTCGAATTAATAGAGTACTGTAGGGTTAGAAAAAAGGAATTACACATGATTTTCATCCATTCGGAAAGCTACTAAGAGAAATACTTTATTAGACAATGACAAAGAACATTATTCCTAGAAACTACATTAATATAGTGTAGACTACAAAATATAAACCGTAACTGAGAAGTGAGAACAAACTTTAAGCCATGACAAAGGATTTTTCAATCACAATTTGCCTTCTTCAAGGTTCATTCCTAAGCTCTTTTCTTTTTGGAGAGGTCTTAGATGAGACCACTTTATTATTTCAAGGAGATGTGCCTTAGTGCATGTTACTAATGGCATTGTTTTACCAGATAAAATTGACCTATGTTAGAAATAAGGGTAGTATGGCTATATTAGTATTAGTTAGTCATAACCTTAAGGGAGAGGAAAACTAGTATTAATAAGAAAATGATAATAGAGAAAGATATTAGAATATCTGCTATACACTTTAGTTGACTTCTAAAACTCATTTTAGGGGAGTTTTAAGCCTCTCGAATGCTTGTGCTCATTTTCTTTGTAGTTCTTGGGTCACATCAATACAATATCCATTACAATTATGAATTCTTCATTACAATGGCATATTAATGGGCTATTCCACTGC
Organism: Amaranthus cruentus; assembly: GCA_019425755.1. Lineage (NCBI taxonomy): Eukaryota > Viridiplantae > Streptophyta > Magnoliopsida > Caryophyllales > Amaranthaceae > Amaranthus > Amaranthus cruentus. The sequence continues at coordinate 16,632,633 of CM033458.1, read as the reverse complement.
ATTGCTGAAATAAAGAGGATTTAAATGCAATTGCAAAGTTAGAATGATGGAGACAAAAGTTGATGTCACGAGGGTTAAATTAAGTTGAACCGTAGAAGTAAGATGGAATACATGAAGTGTCTTTTTAGCACAAATGACTTAAGTAAAGACACTATAACGTTGGTATAAAAAGAAATCACTTCATATAATTACTTCAAATACTTTGGGTTCATCTTTCAGAGTCATGTTGATATCTACTAGGATGTGAACCAAAGGATTTGGGTTGTAAAAATTGAGATCAAAAATTGGGATATTATGTTATTAAGTGATTAAGGTGTACTCTTAGGAACCGTTTGGTTATAGGTATTAATTAGTGGGAAATGTGATGGAAAGTTAGTGTAATTTTAGTAGAATAATATCTTAACAAATTTAATGGTCATATATAGTCTTATTTCAATCATCTCATTTTCTTCAAATTTCATCCCAGTGCATTACCATTTTGATAGGTATTATTACACAGTAATGGAAAATAACAAACAAAAACATTTTATATGATGAAAGTATCATCACCATGGGAATGACAATACTTTTTCTTGAAAATTTACACTATAAACCATTTTTAGTTCCATCAGTTAATACCAACAACCAAGAGAAAGGTAAAGGTTAAGGGTAAGTTTTATCGAAGTGTCATTAGACCAACATTATTATATGGGTCAAAATGTTATCCTTTTAGGAGGGATTTTTATAGGAATATGAGGGTAACTTAAATGCATAATACTTATATGGATGAGTGGATATACTTTGAAGGTCATAATTCGTGATAAAAGACATAAGATGAGTCGTAGATATTAAAGAAAGATGAAAGAGAATCGTTTAAGGTGGTTTGGACATATGTAACAGCAAAGTGTTGGCAAATTAGTAAAGAAGTTAGATATTTGGAACTTGAGGATTTAAGAGGAGGAAGAGGAAGATCGAAAAAGACATGTAGGAGCGGAAAAGGATATGAAGAATTTTAATTTTTTGGTTGAGAATTTGTGATGATGGACAAGTGAAATGAATGGAGGAGGAGAAATCATTTGGATAACCAATGAGATTGATGGTTCATGTAATTGACTTCAATCATTTAGGATTAAGTCTTTGTTATTGTTGTTATGGTTGTAATAACTGAGTGGGCATAGGTGTTGTGATAACTAAATGACAATATTGTTTTCTTTTGTGATTAAAATTTGATGTTATTGGTTACTAGTAGAGGATAATGAATTCTTTTAGTTACCCTCATCCTAGTGAAAGTATTACGGTTTGTTGATTGGAGGAAATGATAAGTTCGACTATTGATTGCCTTCTATAACTCAATACGGGTGCCAACTTCTCCTGTTCACCATAGCCACCATTGCCATTGTTGAGCACACAAATAGCCCAAATTTATTAAAACATTGATTATCAATGGCCAAATTTGCATGATTGGAGGAATTTTGATATCAGTTTTTCCCATTAGTAGCACTATGCTAAACTTTCAGTTTTCTCATCCTTATAAGTGCTTCCATGCATGATTATATGTAGCCTAAACTCAACTTTGGTTGGAGAGCAATGCAATGTGCCTCATATCTGACCTTAGCAAATGTTAAAGATGGCAGAGGGATTAGAAAATGTAGGAGTTTGAGCAAGGATGAAGACGGTAGGCCGAAGATATAAGATGAGTTAATTAAGGTGAGGGAGACATCTCAATACTTAGTACGTGTCACTACGTAATCGTTAAAAAAAGCAACTAAGATAGGAACCAACCACCTTTCCTAAATCAAAGGAATGGGTTCAAGTTCATTATATTCCTTTCCTTTCAAGTGATTTGTTTTTCTTAAACGTACACCAAAACACATCTTCTAGATGTTCATGTCCTTTTCGGGTCTTAATAAGTATCTTACATTTCTTTTTAATGTTAACAACTTTCGTGCTAACTATCTGACGCTTGGATGAACCTCATATGTTAGGTGGTTCTTGTCTGCTATCCTTTTCTTTGGTTGAAGCTTTACCTGCATTTACTAAAACAAAGACGATCCAAGCTACGTAAACCTCGTCAAACGAAGATAGAGTGATCATTCAATGTCATCCCTTCGGTCTCACAGTGGATTAATGTGCTGTTTATATTCTGTACGTATCTCTTGTATTTCACTGCCTTCAGAGCAAACCACATTCTTTTTTCCAGTCATGTTATCATATATTCTTTTCTATGCATTTTGCCTGAGTATTAGTTGTTTCGTTTCCTTACTTTCTCAGTAAGCCGTGTGATCATTAGGCTAGTAGCATTACATTGTGAAACTTATGTGCTCATGTACCTTACAATTTAATTTTACGAAGAAAAAATAGCGATACTCATGTGATGCCTTTGGCTGCTTAAACATTTGTCTTTATTTGTTCTATTGCTACGTGAAGATTCTGTTTTCGATACTGATTCTACTTTGTGGCTTCATTTAGTTAAATTAAGGGCTTTCGGGTGTAACTGTGAGATGTGTTACGTTTTTTCTGAGTCCAAACCGGGTGAAATGAAGCATGGTGTATCTCAATGTTTGTTCAGAACATGGGCTAACTGAATTATGCCTGACAATCTGATTACTAGGCATAATAAAACATGTAGTAAACCATGAGCACGATAATTAACAATCAATAATTCATTGAAGCAAAGGAAGAACTTTTCACCAGGATCAACTGTTTTAACACTGCGAGTATTTCGACGAAAAAAATAAAACATGTAGAAAACACTCGAATCTTATGGGAAAATGCATATACAACCCTGTAGCTGCCGTTCAAACATATAGGCTGACTAAAGGGGAGGAAATGGTGGTCTCTTAGTTGGGGAGCTCCTCGTAGTTGTCTGGCTGAATGAAGACGATGTGGTAGAGGAGAGCAGCAATTGAAGCACCAATGAATGGGCCGAGCCAGTAGACCCAGTGGTTGTCCCATGTCCAGCTGACAACAGCAGGGCCAAAGGACACTGCAGGGTTCATGGAGGCACCGTCAAAGGCACCACCAGCCAAGATGTTGGCTCCAACAATCAGACCAATGGCCAAGGGAGCAATGATGCCGATGTCACCCCTCTTTGGGTCGACAGCAGTGGCGTAGACAGTGTAAACAAGTCCGAAGGTCATCACGATCTCAAACACGAGAGCATTCCAGACACTCACTCCAGAGGATAGAGCAAATGCAGATGTTGGCTGTTGACAGGGGAAAACAATTCAGGTTAGCTTAAGTTTTCGACCTTGAAAATGTTATAAGCTGATATAGAGCCATCTTGAAAATTTTGGGGACCCTGTGCAAAACTTTTATTTTGCGTCTTATTTATAGTCAATATATTTATATAATTAATAAACTTTTTGATCAACTTTTTCATATACGGGAGAAAGAAAGACCCTCGATCACCTCGCACACTCTCAAAGACCTCCCTGCTAATAATGACACAAATGAGCCGTAGGACATGTTTGACTAAGATTAGCAGAAGAAAAATGGCCTACCAGCTCTAAGTCATCTATCTAGAAGAGTAGGATAATACTTCAGGCAGTATGTGGGCATGGTAGGTCATGCCGACTGGGCCACTGTACCAGCGAGGGTGAATAATTTTCTTTTGGGGACGGGGTGTAGATGATGGGAAATTAAAAGTAGAACTACACGAAAGATTTGTAGGATTTGATGCATATTTATTTACCAGTCCACCGGTGGAGAAGTTAAGGAGAAGGCAAGCAACGACAGCACCAAGGCACTGAGCAATCCAGTAGAGGATAGTCCTGAAAAACGAGATTTTACCACCAAGGAAAGCACCAAGGGTAACAGCAGGGTTGACGTGTCCACCGGAGATGTTGGCCCCCACTGAGACAGCCACGAACAGTGCGAAACCATGAGACAATGCAGCAGCTACTAGCCCAGCAGGGGTTGCGGCTCCACCATCTGTGAGCTTGCCTGTAGAAACACACATCAATTTCATCAGTAACTAAATACATACTTTTTTTTTGTCGCAACAAAGGAAATAAGCATAGAAAGTTTGTGACATAAGTAAACTCACTGAATGCCATGCCGGAACCTTCTCCAGCAAAAACAAAAATAAGCATGGAGATGAACTCAGCCAATGCAGCCTTGAGGGCTGCGGGTTGGCTAGCTTCGGCAGCTGAACCGATGTCAAGTCTTGGGATCGGCATTCTTGCAATGCTAGTTAACCTTGTTTCGTTGAACTTCTTGAATATCTAAGCTTGTTCCTCTAAGCTCTGTTTGGTACATTACACTGCTTTAGGTCTCCATTATATATAGTTGGCATCTAGAGGTCTAAAACAATAATTAGTCTTTCATTTCTTTATTATTTATTAGCTCGGCTTGTATGAGATCGTCTTATTATGAGACAAACCCATATAATTAATCTATTTCTCTGATTGATTACTTTAAAATTGTAAGTGATTAATTTAATAAACTAAATGTATACTTCCTTTGTCCCATTGAATTTACATCATTTTCCATTTTGGTTAATGGCCCATTATTTTCTTTTAATCTCATCCATACATTTTAACACTCTTTTAATTTCATCAACCCTATTCATATTCTCTCTTTATTTATTACTAGTTTTCTAAAAAACACCCATCTTTCCTTTTGATGCAAACCAAAGAGGACGGTGGGAGTATGGCCTATGGGTCAGTCCAATAGAGATAGTCTCACTACGTGATTGTGTTAATTAAGAATTTGTGATGATTTTTTGATTGTTTTATTATTGTGTGGCTAGAATAACAAATTTGTGCACATTAGTCATTAAGGGGTGGCTTGATGTCAAGGACTTTTTTCTCGGGTAAAGAGAAAATAGTCGGGGCCTCCAGATTGTCCTGATTGTGACACGTGGCACACAGATTTCATCAAACGGTGGGTGACACTGTTGATCACCGGCCAAAAGTAGTGGTGATGGGGCCATCAATGATTGATCAAGTCTTACATGGACAGCCTATTTGTGAATAGTCAATAAACATAATTAATAAGGTCTAATGGGTGATTAAGGGAGTGGTTAGGTGAGTTGTCTTGGCTCCACTTTGTTGTAATAATTAGTACTATGTCATTGTGATTATTTTGTTATTAGTGATAATTAAATAAATGGATGCTAATGTTAATTGTTGATAAATTACAATATTAGTTTCTTGCTTAGTGATGATGATGAATGAGATGCTTAATTTGATGGGTTCATAGTGTTGCATGTAATATAGTGAAAAGTAAAGTCAATACTTACTCGGTTTCAAATTAGCTGCAACATTGGTAAAAATGATATTATTCATTCATTACTTTTAATTTGTGATTAATTTTTATTTTATAGGTTAAAATATAATCAAGTGAGATCTCGTTTGATTTGTCTCATTGGAAAGATTAATAACATCAATTTTTTTTAACTTTTTTATTATCAGGTGTTCTCTTGAGAGACCGTCTTTTGTAAAGACGACTCTTAAAAGTCCAGCCCAAATTTATATTTAGAGTTGTAGGAATATATATTTAGAATTGGACTGGACTTTTGAGAGCCGTCTTTATAAAAGACGGTCTCAAGTAAGAATTTGTGTTTTATTATTCACTATTAGAGATATTAAAGATTAAATTAGTGCATTGAACTGCGTGAAAAAAAACAAACGTTGCAAGTAAATTGGAACGGAAGAAGTATATCTATATATTAACCTCTCTCAAGTTTTTTTTATTCTCATTATAGTTCATATATCTATTTTAAAAATAAACCAAATATGATTTATGATAACAAACAATCTTTTGTTAAAAGAAAGGGTTGATAAACCTCATGATTAAAATTTCAATATATATGTTATTATATATGCTTTGATAAAATCATTTGAAATTATTAATCTGACAAAATATTTTGTCTTATGTAATGTTAATTTTGTCTTTTGGATATACTTTGTAATGTCTACATTAAGCCTTTCAAATGTCATCCTAATCCCAATTTGTTAACTTTATTTATTTATTTTGAAAAATGTTAACTTTATTTTTTACATGCATTTTAAATAAATTTTGAGTTTAATATCTACAAATACATTAATAAAAATTATGAGAATTGTATAATGATAAACTATACATTAAATATTTAAATATAAAGCCACAGGCGCAGTTGGTTATCCAATCTCTTACACCTCCAATTGAGGGGAATATCCCATTGTTTGGTCTTATTTATTGGTAGCATGATAAAATTGAAAGTGACTTTTAGTACTAAATTAATTCATATTTGGTTAATGAAACGTCATAATTTATTGCTAAACTATTACATTATTTGTCTATTCGGGCCTTTTTGTTCATCCTCTAATATATTATCATCATTCACAAGTCACAATTTTGGTTTAGAACTTTCAAGGTCAATGGAGTTATAGGAATACTCACTATATTCAATCTAATACTCTTATTTTATTTTACACATTTATTAATACTAAATAAATTTTAGATATCTTTCATTTTTTGTGTATATAATTAAAATTATAAAAATTTAATATTAACAAAATTACATTTAAATAAATCAATCACTTAACTATGTTTTAACTATATATTAATTAGAATAAAATAGGATATTCAATTCTATTTTAAGACTACAACAGATCAAAAGACCCTCTCGAAAAAGGTTGTGTAAAACAACGATGTGGAAGAGGATATTCAGAATTGTCAGATTTCATATACAACGATCGTAGTTTTGTTAATTTTGAATTATCTTTGATTAAAGTTGTTATGTACTTGCTAACTTTTATCTCTGATGTAGATGTCATATGACTCTTTATTAATGAATAAGGTATTATCAAAAAAATGAATAAAATAGGAGTAGTTGATAGTGATAATTGAATAGTATTAAAAATAATTGGACTATTGTAATATGGAGTATATATTTAGAGAGATAATTAACAATTGGACTATTGTAATATGGACTATTGTAATATATAGTGATAATTGGCTTTTAACGCTGGTAATCGTAGATTTAATTCTCAACAAATAAATAAAGATCAATTTGATCCCTTTACAAAGTAAAAAAAAAAAAATACTCCATAATTCTATATGAACATTTTAAGTACAAGTCTACAATGGTAGGCTGGAATTTTATGTCATCATTCAAAATTTTTTATAAATATTGTTTATTTCAAAGTAATTTTACTGTTCAGATAACGATGTCGTTTTATATTATTTTTTATGAAGAGCTCTTACTATTGGAGTAAAAATTGACTATATTCCTTTAGCTCTCGCTTTAGAGAGATATGGGTATGAATTGTTAGTTTTCTTTCCTCATCGGATTTTATTTTCTAGCAAGATATTATAATAATACAAAATTTTCCATGGATTAGTTGTGCAAAGTTAGATCCGTTGAGTAGAGTTTTCCATTGAGCGAGTATTAGATGCTTGCGATGAAAAATCTTGAACAATTTTTATCTAAAAATTAAATTATTTTAAAAATTTTATCATAAGCATTTTTAGATGTAAAATTAACTATAGTGTATTCATCATTAAGTACCAATTTATTTTTTGGATGTATAAAATTATGACAGTTTTAATAGTTTCAGCTAGTATTGTTTATCTTCTTTACCATGTGTAATACTCAACAAAAGGGAGGACTAGGTGAGATTTGATTCCAGAATATTATATGGAAAAAAACGTGCTTATTCCAACTCAGACCAAATTCGATTTCGTTAGAGTATATAACATATCTTGGGGCCTCAACCATCAACTTAAGCTTTTGGTTGAGTTGGTTCCTTGACATGGTATCAGAAGTCAGTGTGACAGAAGGTCACGGGTTAAAATCTCAACCACCCCTCATATAAAGTGAAATATTTAGTACCAAATATGTGGAAGACCTGTGTTGCATCCACACTTCTAGCCCAATGGGCTCTCGTGTGAGAAAATGTGTTAGAGTATATAACATATTGTGGGACTTCAACCATCAGCTTAAGGCTTAGGCTTTTGGTTGAGTTGGTTCCTTGACAGATTTTTGGATGGAGAAAGATTTATTAATGAGTTGTAAGTTAATAGAAAAATGAGTAGGCCTACAATTGCCAGATGAGATTTATAAGGAGTTGTTGGAGGAAAAAACAGTTAAGATGTACATATCCATACTTGTAGGCTCAATTCTCTCAAGTCTCAACTGGCATATGCTTTGTTTGTGGAAATGGAACCTACTATTTGTCATTTTCATGTTCAATTATTATTCTTTTTTTTTTTTTTTTGAATAAAATAATTGGGAATATAATACACTAATAGTGCCATCATATTCATCTTGGTTTGGAAATTGAATATCATTGTTCTTATCTCTTAAGTTTGTTTAATTTTAATGGCTAAATGGCCCTTTCAAACAACTAAAAAGTCTTAGCTTATCATATGCTTATTGCAATTTTATGAGATTTTATAGTCATGTAGTAATCCTTGGATTATTGATCAATAGATAAAGATGATGGTATTAGAATCTTGTAAAGCTTTTCTAAACACTTGCGTGAGTTGAACAAGTGAGACTATGTTAATAGGAATGATTCATTGATTTCCTTATCCCTTCCTGTGGGTATGAGTTGTCGACTATCTTCCCTCCTCAGACCTTGACCATAGTTTGTCTATGAGCGGGATACACTTGGTATGATGATGATGATTTATTGATTTTCTTATGTTTCGTGCCGCGTTCGCCTTATGTGTATGAGTATGATATGGCTAGTTGGCTACTAAGGGCATGCTTGTATTGGGTGTAAATATTTATGGGGTAAATAAAGTCAAACTAATAAAATGAAAGCAAATAGAGATGCATTCTAAGTAGTTGAGATAGTTGTGAAAAAGGTAAAATGAGCATGAAATAAAAATAATGAAAGAAAAAGAAGATGATTTCCCCTATTATGGAGGTAATACATTCACCCACCCTCCCCTAGGATAAATATTTACCCCATAAAATTAGGAGCTCCCTTCATTTTTCATTACTTTGCAACCATTCTTCTACCTCTACAACTAAATTTCACTAATTTATCATTTATCAACTTCATTTTCTTACTTTGACTTTTTTTACTCCCTTAATATTTACACCCAACACAAGTATGTCCTAAGTAGTAGATAAACATGGGTAAGAAAAGTCTTATCCAACTCATATCAATCCACTTAGTTCTATACAAATAAACTTAGTAACTGTGACCCATTGCTTCTAAGTCAAACTTTATTTGACTGAGTAAGTGTGTGAGTCATTGCTTCTCAGTCAAATGAAGTTTGACTATTTTAAAGGATGGCTCGCAACTAGTAAGTTCGATTCATTTGTTTTAGGTTAGCTTTTATCCAATCCCAAGTGGCTTAATTTAAAAATTAATTTGGTGGGAAGGTTGTTTTAATTTATAATTTTAGAAATAAATCTTAATAATTATCAATTATCATTATCATATAATTATATATCTCTCTATGGAAAATATAAGACAATTATTAAGAAGATATATAAGGGTAAGATGAAAGTAACATGATACGAATGTTACGGTGAACGTATGGGAAGTTAGGCACATTAGGAGGGATAAGTTAAGGAAGCAAGTTTTGAGAGAGACTTGATGTTGCTCTTATCTTTGTAAAGATGTGTGAAAGTGTATGATTGGATGGGCATGTGCAATGCAAAAACCATTAATGCACCTGTAAGAAGGGCGGAAAACATCACGGTTGATGGAAAGACAAGTCGTGATCGACCTAATAAAGTGTGGGAAGAACAAATATGGAGTGACATGAACAAGTAGCATCTCTATGAGGACTCGACTAGAAAACAAGTCAGTTGAAAATGCCATATTCGTATCCTACACCATCAATAGATCTTTTTTTATTTATTGTTTGGGCCTTGATAATTTGTTTATAATATTTATTAGGTTCATATTTAAGCCTTATACTTGTGTTGTATTGATTTCTCTTGTCATATTTTGCTTTTTCTTTTCTCTTTTTGCAGTTTTTCTCAAGTTAGGGCTCTGTTTGATTAATATAATTGAACAATTTTTTACAAAATTTTTAAATGAGAATTATTATAAGGAACTAGAAATGAAAACCTATGACAAAGATTAAGCTTCATTAAACATAAGTTCAAGCACAAATTCTAAATGAGATCGTCTCATAGTGAGATCGAACCATTATTATAGGACAGTCCTAATGTATATTTACTGTGTTAAAATAATCATTTATCATATTAAAGTGGTCATATACTATTTTAGATTAGTTACTTTTTATTGTCTGAAGGTGATATCTTTTACCTTTAAAACAATCATATAAGTACAATGTAAAAATGAACAATTATAAAATAGACCAATTATATAGTCCGTCTTATAATGAGACATTACGTAAGTTCACGGCCTATTACAACACAAAGTTTTGAGGCCCAAATACACAAAGCCTAACAACTAAAAGACGGCTCTGAATGATGAATATGTTAAGGCCCAAATACCATTGTTACAATTTACAAGAAAATCATTACACCAACAAAGACAATTTGAAACATATAAGCAAAATTATATATAAAAAAAATTACATTATAGCTAACTTTTGAAACTATTTTCCAATATAAGCACTTTTTTCCCAATACTAAGGTTTGGAGTATGTTCGCTCTTAGTAACAGCGGCCCATTACTTAATCTGAATCAGCAAAAATCAGCTCAATAATTGGCCGCTCTTAGTAACAGCGGCCGATTGCTGACTTGACTATTGGACCACTATTAGTAACAGCGGTCCATTATTAAACTGAGTCAACAATAATCAAGTCAGTAATCGACCACTGTTACTAAGAGCGGCCGATTATTAAGCTGATTTTTATTAACTCAAATTAAGTAATGGTCCGCTGTTACTAATAGTGAACATACTCCAAACCTTAGCATCGGAATGCTTATCTTTAAAAATAATTTTAAAAATTGGCTATAACGTGATTTTTTTTATATAATTTTACTTATATGTTTCAAATTTTCACAAAGGTTTACTTAATCACGTGTCCATCAACAACCTAAGCGTTGGGCCACATATACCATTAAATTTATGACTTGTAATCCAAAATTGATTGAGACTGAATTGAGTTGAATTTGTTATCGGTTACTTTCATGTGAGATGGCCTTAGCCGTGTAACTGGCTCAGACCCAATAATTCTTAAAAGGACTGTTTCAAGACTCAAAAATTCAATTTTAAGACTTAAAAGATCAATTTCAAAGTTTTTAATGTCAACTTTAATATTTGAGTCATCTTATCTTAAAGTTGAAATGAAAATATAATGTCCTGCAATTGGTCTGTTAAATCTTAAATTGGTTTTTTAAGTATTGAAATAGACCTTCTAAGTCTTAAAATTGTCAAATTTCATGACATAAAAAATGTGATAATTGAAGTTTAACAAGCACGACCATATATAAAACTTATTAATTAATTTTCCAACCAAAATTATTCTAACTTTCTAGTATCATTCTCATCATTTGATATCGACATTCAAACAGATCGTAAAGATTGTTGAAAAAACATCGTTATTAGAAATTAAATAGTACTTTAATATTCAACTACAAGTTCAATTATAGGTATATAATTTGATTTTATATAAAGAAAATTGACTTGAACTATAAATAAATCGTTTTTGAATAAATTTAAATATTTAGCGCATTTTATCATCTTAATTTGGTTTTATGTAACACCTCTTTATCTTATTGTATGTTATAAATTTTTTTAAAACTTATATCATAATTATACTTGCGAGCATAACTTATTGTACTATTAAAACTGAATTAGGGTTGCCCTTATATAACTTAAAACAATATATTTATCACTTGCTACTCAATTAGTTTTATAGTTAGTTAATCACACTTAATCTAAAATTGTTAAATTTTTTAATCAAAGTGTAACTAATAAAGTGGAATAGAGGAAGTAGTAAATTCAATTGAATCCATCGTTACTATTGTTACTATTCAAAAAGGTAAAGATCAAGGTAAATAACCATAAAAAAATAAAAATAATTTTAAAATATACAAAATTAAAAAAGATAAATTATAATATAAAACTCTAATCCTATCAAATCGTACTATATAGAAATGATTTGTTAACTTTACAAATTAATATTATTTACTAAGACTTTCTCATTACTATGACAGCCAGTCTCCTAAAAGACCGTCTTTCTGAAAATATTTACTGGGATGACTCGTGACTCTATGGAACAACTCATAAAAAACAACAATTAAAAGTCAAAATCTGCATGATCAACCCAACAAGTAAAATTATAATATATACTTGGGCCTGCATGTACTTGTACTGTACTTCTAAGACTAGGTTGGTTGAAGTGGTGAGTAGCCATTGTCATTAGAGTGCCATATGATAAGAAATTATAAGGTAAATCTCATCGAGTTGCAATCAGGCTGATATTGTTATATGGAACGGATTACTGAACCTTTAAGAAATCCTTTGAACAGAAGATGAACACATAGAGAAGCAAATACTAAGGTGGATGTGTGGGCACACAACAAGAATGAAATTATTTTCATATCATCGAGTTGCAATCAGGCTGATATGAAAATGCAGTGGAATGACTTTTGTGAAAAACTAAAATGACAGAAGTTTAACTAGCATGGCCATAACGACCCTTTTGGCAGGTGGTATTAAACGACAATGATGAGAATGAAAACCAGTAATTTTAGTTAAAAATCTCTTGCTACTTTGATGGTCATGTTTGTCCAACTTCAATCATCTTATTTTCTTCATAAATTTCATTCACAATTTACCATGAGAGGTGAGATTAGATGGTAATGAAAATTTATAATCAAAAAATGTTTTTTTGATCAAAGTTTCATTGTCATAGGAATGACATGTAACTTTTGATAAAATTTTACACTATAAGTTATTTCCATTACTACCATTTAATACCACTAACCAAATAAGCCGTAAAGTTCATAAAGGTTGAAACACATTCCCACTGCAAGTTTAACAAGTATGCCATCATTCTTTTTATCAAAATTATACTTATTTTCTAGTACAATTCCTACAATTTGATATCGACATTAAATAGGTCATAAAGGTTGAAAAATGTCGTTATTAGAAATAATACTTTAACATTCAACTACAAGTTCAATTTTAGGTATATAATTTAATTTCAAATAAAGAAAAATTTAAATAAGATTCTAAATAAATTTAATATATAGTGCATTTTATCATCTTAATTTGGTTTTATTTGACACATCTTAACTTATTGTATCTTAATAATAATCATTTTTTAACTTATCATAATCTGCATCATCAATCATAAGTGCGTAACTTATTGTACATAAAAACTGAACTGGGTTAGCCATTATGAATTCAGCAAGTCTCTTGAGTGATTTTTTATTATAGATGGTTCTCAGGCTCAATTTATTAGAGTTTAATTCTTACTCTTATTCTATATTTTCTTTATGGGCCGATCCAATCAGAGTTGGTCTCTCAAAGATACCGTCTCTCACAAGAATTTGTGTTATGAATTTATTAGTTGCCACTAGGGGAGTTCAATGGCCGGGCCGGGCTTAAGTAAATATAGGACGGGTCGGATAAGGGCCCTTCAAAATTAATATGGGTTTTAAATGGACCGGGCTTTCAAAGCCCGCTTCGGCTCAACCCGGCCCATTTTTACTACTAAAAATTATTTTAATCCCCATTTATCAATTTATAAAAATAAAATTATCATTTATAATAATTAGATTGAAAATAGGCATTAAGGATAATATAAGTAGGCATTAAAGATATAATAAATAGACATTAAATTTTAACGGAGTAGACTTAAAAGACGTCTCTTAGAGAAACGGTGTCTCAGATACCCGCTGTTTATGCCTTGTAATTGTTTCCACCTTCTTCAAGAAGTAGCCTTGTAATGGTTTTCACTTTTCACCTTCCTCAAGAAGTAGACTCATAAGGATGTTTGTATGAGACAACTTATAAAAAACAACAGTTTAAAGTTAAAATCTGCATGATCAACCCAACAGGTATAATCATGATACTTGGGCCTGCATGTACGTACTGTACTTTAAAGAATGCTTCGGCCTTTTAAAAACTCTTTTTGGACCATTATCAACTACTCCTAACCTATAATTTACGCAAATTTTTGTGAGACGGTCTCTTTGAGAGACCAATTCTAATTGGGCCGACCCATAAAGAAAAATATAGAATAAGAGTAAGAATTAAACTCTAATGGATTGGGCCTGAGAGGCGTCTAATGGATTGGTATCATTTATGTTGTTAGCAATTTTAAACATCTGGTAAACATGTTATTCCCATCACTAATTCTTAAATGAGAAGGTGTCACAGTGAAATCATCTCTATTGGGCTGGCCCGATATACATTTTTTATCTTAAAATGATCACTATAACGTTAAAGTGTTTACTTATAATTTTAATATAGTTACTTTTTATAGTCTTAGAGTGATTATTTATAACCTTAAAACGATTACTTATGATCTTAAAGTAATCAATTATATGGACCTGCCTCATGATAAGACATTCTCATATAAGACGAACTGTATTCTCATACCCCAACTTTTTGATGTAGGCCCAATAAGCAAAATTAACACATTTTACTTTCATCCTTTTTTTTAACTAGAGAAAAAAGTTGAAAAATCTTCGTAATTGAACACAAATTCTCAAATGCGACAGTTTGATTGTAAGAGCATATTTATTGGATTGATTCAATGTATACTTACAATCTTAAAATGATCACTTATAGCATTAAAGTGATCATTTACATCTAAAGTGACCAATTTATAACTTTAAAGTGATCACTTTATAGTTTTAAAGTGACCATTTCTCATAACCTTTCAAATTATCAATTTTTATAGTTTTAAATGATCACTTATTATAATCTCAAAATGATCAATTGCAATCTTAAAGAGACCAATTATAACTTTGAAGTGATCCCTTACATTTTCAAAAGAATTACTTTTATAGTCTTAAAGTGATTACTTATAACTTTATAGTTACAATCTTAATGTGATTATTTAGATAAATGGGTTGTATTTATGTGAACATCTCATGGTGAAACGGTCTCATGTAAGACTTGCTGCAAGTAAATGGGGAATCGTTCTTTTTTATTAGGTATTGAGAATTTAACATTTATCACAAGTATGAAAGGGAAATCCTTTGGGCCTTAGAGAAACTTACAATTTTCGTTGTCTATTTTTTTTGTCCTTTTTTTTTATCACCAGGTAGGCTGATGGAAATGAATTGAACGACTATATGAGAATCAAACCCAATACCTTACTTTGAACAAAGTAATACATGCTCTAACTGAGACATGACATGATTCTCAATTTTTAAAATTCATTCTTGTAAATACGTTATTTGATTATATAATGAGTTTATAGGATCACGATATGACATTCAGCAAGTTTTGTATCATTGTATGAGATCGTTTCATCGTGAAACAGACTAATACAAGCAACCCAAATCACTTATATTTATAATAAAATTAATCATGTTAAACTTACAAAGCAAATAACCAAATCAAAAATTTTAAGAAAAAGTAAGTCAACTTATATTAAGCTGTCTTACAATGAGACAATTTTAATAAAAAATTTGTCAACGACCTTGCAAAAGAAATGGAAAAACGTATTCCTCAATCTCATCGAATTAAACAACAACTCCTAGCGTGTATCATAATAAACAGTAAAATTTTTTACCTTTTCTAATGCTTCATTTTAAATGAGGTCATTTCTTAATTTTATTATAGACAAAATCGTGTAGCTAGTGAAATTCTATAGACAAATATAAAGCTCAACTTTTAAATTATATTTTGTAGGTTTAATTTTTCAAAATACAAAATTATTTCATGACAGATATTGTGCAGTGGTCCTGATTTAATTTTCTAAACTCACACCGTCACACGAAATCTATTTTGTTTGACACATTGAAATACAATAGAAACATTGCAAAAATTGTGTATTAATTAGCTTCACTTTTTGTCTTAAATTAAAATTCGTTTTCTTTAATTAATTTGTGAGTGGTCCAATTAATATGGTTGGAAGATTTTTTTAAATAACTTTTCATAATCCTATATTTCAATATTAGTTTTTCTTTGTTTGATTTTTTGAAAAGCTATTATATATTAAGATGAAAAAAATTATATAAATTTTGAAAAATATATTATTCCAAATAAGCACTACTTATTGCTCATGTTTGCTTACTTCATCCGTTTTCATATATTCTTATCAAATATAATTTACGAATTCTAATGTCAAACTTTAACTACTCCCTCATATTCATAGAGAATGAGAGATTTTCTTATTGGGTTAATTCACTGAAAATGTCTCATTTCTATTTTTGTCATTCTTTTTACCTTTTGCCATTGCTACAACAACACAACAACCAAGGGCGAAGCCACACCGGGGGCCGGCGGAGGCCCGACCCCCTTGTCGAAAATGTGATCCTTTGTAATTTTGGTTTCGGCCCCCCTTACTAATATATTATATAATTTAAAGAGTGCATAATTGTAATAAAAATTACTATACGTCAATGGTTGAGGTAACATATTTGTAATTTAAGGTAAAGGATCAAACCCAAATTTGAACTATCATTTTTTAATAGACTAATAAATTTAATTTACACAAATTCTCATAAGAGACGGTCTCACGGTGAGACCATTTTAATTGTATTGGCCCAATGTACATTTATTTTTAAAGTGATGACTTTTTAGTCTTAAAGTTACACTTATAATTAACCTTAAAGTGATCACTTTGACAAATAGGCTTACTTGTATGGACTCGTCTCATGGTGAGATGGTCTCATATAAGATGGACAGATTTAATTTATACTATAAAAGTCATTACTATCTATCTTTCATAATTCACATTCATCTTTTTTAGTGTGTGTCTTTATATTTTTGTTATCTTAATTTTAATAGTAGTATTTTTTTTAGAGACTAAAAAGACAAATATATGAAGTCACAAATTTCAAAAGGGTAATTATAGGAAAGCTTCAACTCTATTTGTCAAATATAATTTTTGCTATGATTCAAGTTAATTCAGTCTATATGATTCAAATTTGCATAGTTTAACTAGTTTTTATATAAAAAATAACTTGCTAGTATATCGACAATTCGGCCCCCCGTAATTGTAAATCCTGGTTTCGCCTCTGACAACAACACATAAATATCAATACTCTTTATGGAAAAACATGGTTTTTCACTTACTTTTAAGTGGTTCCAAATGTTTCATTCTCTATGATATGAGAGAGTATAATTTATCATCATCAATATGAAAAATTAAATTAATGTGGGATCTTGATATATTCGTTTCAATATATATTTTCTAACTATCAATGTTTTACAACTTTTAAAAAATCATAATTAAAAATATTTGACTTTTAAATTTACATTGGGATTTGCACAAAAAGTAAATATGAAAAACAAATAAAAATAGAGGGAGTATATTATTATTAAATATTTATGAGAAAATATAATTATTGTCAAAGGTTAGAAAATACGGTTATTAATTAGAAGATAAAAATAAGAGAAAATAATTTCTACAAAGTTGGTAAAATTTGTTTGGTAAGCTAATTTTTATATTATCTACTTAGAAAGCTATTTTTTTATGGAAAATAATTATAATTTTCATATCCTTTTTTCAACCAAATAATCATATAAAATGCACTTAATTTCTAAGTATACAACAATACTTGCTATTACCCCACTAATACCAAGGTGTACACAACTTTTGCCTTCCTTTTATAACAACAATAAAAATGTTGTTTCTAGACTTTTGTTTGTGTATATTATTTAGGCTCAAATTTTTGTGAGAGAAAGAGATTATTTCGGATTGAGTTGACTCATAATGGCTATAAAGAAAAAATTAGAGTAAGGATACGCATTAAGTTTTGTTAGGTTGGGTTTGAGAGACGTCTCTGAGGAGAACGACTGTTATTTACAACTTTACATATATAAAAAGCAAAAAATAATTTAACGATTTAATGAGCTATTTTACTATTGCTTATTGTATACAAGACAAAAAGAATCATAAATTTATGGTTCCAACAAAGGGTAGCCTTGTTGGTAATATGGAGAATTGGAGTTCTACTTTCCATGGCGACTCATGATTAAATCATGGGAGGTTCTAAGCATCTTCAATATGTCCGACCGCACAGACTCCAAAAATTAAAAGTCTCAATATTATATTATATAGTATATATTAAGTGTTTAAAGATACAAAATTATATAAAAAAATAACAAACTTTTTGAAATTGCACAGGCCTTTAAAGAATTTTTCAATTTTTGCTCCGCTCATGGATTAAATCAAGGTAAGTCTTATTTATGGGTCTCTTGGAATTGAGCTTCTTAGAGAGGTTGGAAATATCTAATTCCTGATCATCTGAGCTAAGCCAGTTTTATTTGTTCGTAATTCTTTGTCGACTATGGTCCTGACTCATGAATTAAAGGTTTACCTAGTGTATAATCCGAAAGGCTAGTGGGTCGCGGATTTCACAGATACCATAATAATAATAATAATAATAATAATAATAATAATAATAATATACTAATAATAATAATAATAATAATTTTGAGTATGGTAGGTAGTTTTGAAAGTCATATTCTTGAATGATGAAAAAGGGTTTAGGGTTTGGTGCTTTTTGCTTGCCTTTTATTAATATATATACATCAAAAAAGGTTTGGTATGTTGCTTTCTCTTTTAATGATAACAGTTAGTTAATTAACAGCCAGAAATAAATATGATTGCATGAGTAATGATGATGGTATAGTTGTTCTTGTTCTATTTTCTACGTTGAACAGTGTTAATGTGGCAATGTAAGCTAGCTAGTTTTAATCCTTTTGACCGGACTAAAAATTTCATGCTTCATACCTTCATTTTATGTTGCTAGCTTGTTAGGTGAGTTGTCTTTAGTACAATTCCGTCCCTCTAGTTTTTAGTCTCTTTGGGTAGTAATGGAGTCGTCATCATCATCATATCCAATATCGCGCTTAAAGGCAAGGTCTGGTGAGGTAAGTTGATAAATAATCCACACTTGTACTTCTTTTAAGAGAGGATTAGAGGAAAGTGATCTATTTTTACCTCAAGAGGAAGAAATCCCTTCATAAGAGAAATTGGGTAGTAATGGAGTGACACTATCAATTCTTGTTGATTGGATAGTCAAGTGGTGAATGCTAGAATATAATCATGATGATGATTGAAGGAATTCACACTAACATCAATCCTAGAAATGGAATCTTCACCATTCTATATTAAGTTGTATTTGTACTTAACAAATTTATAGGATTTATCAATGTTGTTAGAATCGGGATCCTATTTAGATCGGGTAAGATCGAAATCGGTAAAATCAGATCGTAAGATTCTACAAACCTATTTTTGATGTGCTATAGGGTACTTGATTATCAGTCATATTTGTTCATTTTAGTTAATCGTTAAAGTTTTGAGCTACTACAATGATTTATTTGATTTGGTTATTATTGATTAAAAGAAATACTCTAAATATTCATTTATGAATTGTAAATCAGTAAATACATGCATTTTTATAATTCTAATGAAAATATATTTTCAACTTATATTTAGATATTAGTAAAAACTAGAATATATAAATTCTTTTTCTTGAAAGATGCGGACAAATCATACTCGTACCCCTAAGGAGAAAGTAAAGAGAGATGCGCACGGTAAAAAAACTCTCCAATTGATACCTACGTCCAGTAGGGGTTGAACCCCAAACCTTTTGCTCCGCATACAGATGCCCTATTGAGCCACAAGCGCTTTTGGTAATAATATATAGAAGTCATGTGTGTAACACCTTACTAAATCCTTTGAAGTGTTTGGAATCAAGTTGTCATGATGTATAAAATTATTACCTAAACACATAATCTTTGTATAAATGGTCTTACACTTGAACATATATACTATTATATATACTTTATAAATTGATCAAGGTAAAAGAAAGTACAAGTATTGTTAATTTGTTATGTTAATTGGCTATAATATCATGTCCATTTTTTTAAAAAATTATAGGTTGATATATTGGCTTGAGTTTAAAAAGTATTAATTCCCAAACAATGTTGGTGAAGTCATTATTCTTTGTAGTTGTCATTAATTATAAGAGCTAGACAAGTAAAAAGATCATCATTCAATATTATTAAGAGTCATCATTCATATAACCAACTCACCTTTTTCTTAGTTATTTCTTCACCTTTCCTTGTCATAACCTTTATATGTTTACGTTTCTTTAAAGGCCATATAAGTACTTATTTCTTCACTTCTATTATAAATTAATTAATGTAATTTAGTTGTTTTTAGCAATTTTCACGCTCCTAAAAGAAAATTGTTTAATTCATTTAAAAGTTACTATAGTTTAATTAGAATTGTAAGGTAGCAAGTAAAATTAAGTCATTAATTAATAGTTTTTAATTGATCATGTTCATATTACAATTAGGCAATTTCATTCATTTAACGATATGTTTTTGGTTGATAAAAAGTACTAATAGCCTAATAGGAAAGACTTGTGGTGTAAAGTTTCATAAAATGTGATTAACATGTCATTCACACGGTAATATACAAAACTTTGATTATGAAAAAATCCTTTTGTTTATTATTTTTCATTACAACCTAATACATGATCATTTTTAAATGATAATGCATTGGAATAAATTTTATGAAGAAAATGAAATAATTAAAGGAGAACAAGGATAACTATTAAAATTGTCAAAACATTAGCTCGATTGAAGATGTTTTACAAATAAAATAAGCAAAAGAGTAGAAAGCGTTTATAATGCAAAAGTTTTGAGGTGAAATTGCGTTTATCAAAAGACATTAAAATAGTAAATATTTTTACTTGAGAAGTACATTAATTTTATAATAATTGAGAAATATTTGCAATTATTAAATTTACTTATACTTAAATAATAAGTATATATGAACACAGTCTATACATGAGTTTTACTTCAAAAGAGATAAGGTGATGACTATGATAAGGAGAGCTTTAGAAGAAGTGACAATGTTGGCAATTGAGGAAAACACTGGCTAGTACAGAATAGTAGGTTGGCGACATGACTCAAGAGACAAGTTAGGAATATTGTCAAGTGTCTTATATAACTAGTTTGATTATGAGCATATCTTTTGCTAGTATAACAAAATATTTTTGGAGATAATGTAGGGTCACAACTCACACATTGTTTTGAGCATGAGTGAAAATTAATGTGCAATATCATAATTAGCTGCCCAACAATTCATCATATGTACCATGCCGTTTCATTATTTTGCAAAGCGGTCTATAACACAACGCTCTAATATTGTAGGGGCTTCAAAAATCTATTCTTACTATAGATATCTTATTTGTTGTTTTAATAGCCGCAAACAGTGCATGTATATTACTTTATACGAGAGTTAACTAAGTAATACAAATCCAAATATTATTAGTTGTTTAAAAATCTATGAACTAAGAAAAAGTTAATGAATTCTGATATGCTATCTTTTTTTTTTTTTTTTATCAAAATCTCATTTCGGGTTAAAAACATATTACACCCTCTTATTCAGCCTAAATGTCCCATTTAGTTTTTCACACTTGTCGAGACAACATTTTAACCCTTAATATCTCAAATTATTCTTAAATAAAAATTTTAAAAATTTGATATTAATAATACTTATATTGAGACGAATCAAACAAAATCCCACATGACTATGTTTTAATTTATAGATTAAGAGTAAAATACAAATTAAGAGTGATGAGTGAATAGTGCCAAAAAAATGTCCCATTTAGGCTAAATAGGAGGTAATATTATACATTGCCTAGTTGAATAGTAGCTTAATTAATGAAGGGATCGATTTTATTGTATATTAGTAGTTTGATTTTTTTTTTCGTAAATTATAAGGGTCTGTCAAATAGAACTATCACAAAAGATCTAAAATTTACAAGACGATTCTAATGTGTACCCTTTTATTTCTTAGCTTAGTCAGGGTTTCCAGCTAGCTAAGTTACATATGTGACATGCATTTATGTGTTCAAACATGAAAGTGAAGTGAGTGTAGCTGTGTAGGACTGAGAAGAATGCTGGTACGAGGGCTGTGCTTTATTGTAGTCTATACCCTCATTCAAGGTAAAGCTAAATTTAATTCAGAAAATATCTGAATTGATCTAAGGAATCCTTATCCAATTTCGGCATTTGACCATATTTATGTAGATTGAGATTTTGTTTGTTTCATACTCTTCTTAACAAGAAACAACCCTCGTTATTAAAAGCACAACTTTGTATTGGATATCACTCTTTTTTTTGAGATATATTTATTGGGAGGGGTAGTTACGTGTCCCATCCTTTTTCTTCTTTATGTCCTAATTTTAGAAATTCCAAATCAATCCCAAAAAAATTAATTAATATAACATTCTATTAATTCCCACAATATTAACCTCACAAATAACCCTTATTTACTAAGGTCTTCTTTACCTTTATTAGTTAGTCTTTTTATCTATCGTTGTTTTATTTATTCTTTTATTCATTTATGTTATCTTTAATGGTTCTGTTGATTTGGATCAGCTTGTGTGTTTTGTTAATAACATTTTTATGCGGTCTTGGTATCACTCATCCCTATCTTTGGAGGGCGCTATTTATTTTGGGTATTTGACTACACGCATTCCTCTTTGCCCTTTCTTTGGAGGGGCTTCGGCTTGAGTATAATCTATTCTGATACCTTCTCTTTGGATTCTGACTTTGCGCGGGTCTCCTACATTGAAGACTAAGACTAGGTGCTACATGTGTAGAAAATTTAAGGAAAGTGATGTAAATGAAAATGAGAGTTTTGAGCATGTTCAACATATTTGACTGTACAAGGCCTTGAAAACTTGAAGGTCTCAATATTAAATCACGCAGTATATATTAAGTCTTTATATATATATATATATATAAATATCATAATTTTTAAAAGTGCACATAACCTTTTAATAATTTGTCTAATTTTATTCCCCTCTTTAAATGAGAATGAAGCCATATTTGATTGTGTTATGATATGTATTTTGGCAATTTCACTAAGTTATAAGCTATAGCTAAATGCTAAGTACGTCATACAACTTTGTGTATATGTATAGCCGTTAATTTACTTGTAAGATTTTAGATCTAATTAGCAAATTTTTTTAAAAAAAACAAACTTTTAACATTTAAATATGATCCTATATATATACGTAATAATATAAATTATATGGAAACGATTTTTGTTTTTGATGAGTGAATTCCACTATGAATCCAAGTATAAAGTGTGGCGAATGTAAATATGCAGAGAAATATTGTACAAGGAAAAATTATGTAAAACATGATCGAGTATATCAATATATTTAATTCAAAATCACTTATTAAAACACATAATAATTGATCATATTCAATAAAACTCTCGTCATAACAATGAGCATCTTATGTTCTAGGAGATTTTTAACTCAGTTATAATTATATATAATGATCTTTGTAATTTGTATTATTAATCGACTAAGTTATCATTTGATACCGTAAAATGACGAGTGATAGCTCTTTAAAGCTTTGTCAAATGTCATGACTCTAATGAGTTAAATTTTTTGGCAAATTCCTTGTGAAAAAAATACAGATAAACATAAGTTCACAAACAAAAAAAGACAACTTACCAACTAACCCCAAATAGTCGGAAATTCCCGATAGAATTTTCGACTGACAGGTGTTAGTTATGATTTGACATTTGATCTTACTAGTTAAGAGGCTTAATTGCTTTTGGTGGGCAGAAAGTCTAAGGGCACTTGCATGTGAAAGAGATTGTTAAAGTGTCTATTATTACTCACATGTGATTCGTCTTACATTGGAGAAAGATAATAGAATATGTTAATTTAGAAACTTAAGGAGTAACTCTTAGCTTACTACTACCAATTGGTTTTAGTAGTGAACCTCGTTTGAGTTCGTATATGAGTTACGTTTTATCCTCCTTGTTTTAGCCAGTATATTTTCTATAGTTTATCAATAAATTCATTATTAGTAGGATTTTAATCCAATAATTAATATTATAGCTTAAACAAATTCAAAAAAGAGTCTAAATTTTTCTATCATTATTCATTGCTAGAGGTTCACTTATCAATTAATTCTCACAATCTTTAATTTTGGAGTATAATTATACTACCATATTGTTATTTTTATACAGGTTTCAGAATTTCTTGCTACACTATTATTATTATTGGTGTTTGTTTGTTCTTTAATAACAGAAGACACGTGTGATTGAAGTACGAAAGATGCCACTAGCTGAAGGGCCAAAAAACTGGGTCTTGTTTGTAATTGAATAT
Source organism: Amaranthus cruentus (assembly GCA_019425755.1). Lineage (NCBI taxonomy): Eukaryota > Viridiplantae > Streptophyta > Magnoliopsida > Caryophyllales > Amaranthaceae > Amaranthus > Amaranthus cruentus. The sequence continues at coordinate 16,608,434 of CM033458.1, read as the reverse complement.
TTGTTGAGCTCATTAGTTGGTTTTGGCCTATTAATTCATTTAAATAATTTAATAATTAATTTTTTTTATAAATGACTTATAATTTTAAGGATAAACTATGCAGATACAAGATAGAAAAACTACATTAAATTTTTTTTAACTTGTTGAAATACCAAATTTCTCTATTAATATATCAACTAGTTAAATTAGTTAATTGAATCAGCGAACAATACCGAACAATATAATTAACTTAAAAGCCTAAAAAAATTCAACATTTTGTGTTGGTAAATGAATCTTTTGTAAAGGTTTCCCTAATTTGGGTTTATTTATTGATTAAACAACTAAATTATACAATTTATTTCCATACATACATACATACATACATACATACATATATATATATATATATATATATATATATATATATATATATATATATATATATATATATATAGGATTAAATGAGAAGGATTTTAAAATGAGAAAAAAAGAAAGATTTTTGTTTATTTTATTTTGTTACTATATATACAAAAAAGGATACTATGTTATAAATTAAGAACATTCTAAAATTTATATCATAGTTATAATTATGTGTTTTCCAATCTGCCATTATTTTTTATTTTAGTGAAATCAGGGTGTAGAATTCTTTTTACCTTCGATCTTCAACACCTTTTGGATCTCTCTACTATGTGTATATATATATATATATATATATATATATATATATATATATATATATATATATATATATATATATATATATATATATATATATATATATATTAAAATTAAAAAAATAAAAAAAACTTATAATTATGATAAAATTATAGCAAAATTAATTCATTGCAAATGTGTCGTTGATGTGGGAGAGGCACCGTCGGATAATGTTGTACCGGCGGACACGTAGGGTATGTTTATCTGTATGTACGTGTGGATAGACTTTTTGTGTGGACTAACGTATTAGATTTTACATACGTGGCTTTCGTAGCAACTGGACCCCATACACCTAATCACCATGTGCAAACTTAGAGACAACTTTGCCGGTCCTCCGTATTCTTCATCCTCCCTATTTTTTTTTATGAATAAAAAAGAAATGAGCTAATTGTCGTTGTTACTTGTTACTCTGCTCTATTCATTCCTTTTAACACTATTTTTTAACCTGACACAGTTTTTTTAAAGGATCAACTCTAATTGAGCTGATCTAAAATGTAAAATATAGAGTAAGATTTTTTATAGACATTAAAAGTATTGTAAGTAGTTATTTAGAATCATAATACAATCTAATAAAAAGAATGTAAAATTCCACATAACATTCTCATAGTGATTTGTCATATGAAATAATTTTTGCCGTATTTAACATCAACTTATTCTTATAAGTTATGAGTGGTAAATCCTAATTAGATATCATCTGTTAAATTTTCTTGGGTTATTATATTTTTGAATTAAAAACTTATATAAGATTTCCATTTAATATTTCTTAGAATATATAATCGTTTTTTTTATGTTGAAATATTTGCTAATTGATAAAGTTTTGTTAAAATTTTAATTTCTAAAATATTTCATCAAGAAAAATATACATGATAATCAAAAATTATTTTGAGAACGACAAAAAATATTATGATAATATTATTGAAAGATAACCCAAATTTGCCTCGAAAAGTATGAGAGCTTTAATTAATACTTACATTAACGATTAAATTTTTTCATTAAGAAGACTATATAGTCTAAAATTTTCTACCTATTTTATAAGAAATATTATAATTTTATATTGACAACATGTAATTGCATCTCTATTAAAAACTTTGTGCATTGCACGAGTTTTTATACTAGTATTATAAATACTTAACGACCCATTTGGTTAGTGGTACTAAATGGTGGTAATAATAACGATTTATAGTGTAAAATTTCATCAAAAGTTACATACCATTCCCATGGTAATGAAACTATAATCACACAAAAAAAAATTTGCTTACAAATTTCCATTACCACCTAATAAAATCTCTACAATGGTAATGCATTGAAATTAATTTTACGAAGAAAATGAGATGATTGAAGTTGGACAAGCATAGTCATCAAGATAGCCAAGAAATTTTTTAACCAAAATTACACTAGTTTTTCATTCCTATTACCGCCGTCTATTACTACCTACCAAACGGGTCGTAAGTACTTATTATGTGGGCATTAAGTATATTGTAAGTAGACATTAAAGATATTGTAAGTAGACATTAAAGATATGGTAAATAAGCTAGTGGGCTAAGTTTTTCGGTAGACATTAAGAATATTGTAAATAGTCATTTTAAGTACTTTTTGGTGGACATTACGTGTATTGTAAGTAGATATTAATGATAATGTAATTAGGTTTTGAGGATACAATAAGAATACATTAAAATTAATGGGCTGAATTTGAGAGATGTCTTTGAAACGCACTGTCTCAGGAAATCCGCTATTTTCAGCTTAGGTTCATTCAGGCGCGCAAGAGTTAAGAGAAACAATAATATTTTAATAGTGGTAAGAATTGAATGTTGATCTAAATGTAGAATAAAAACTTTATAACTAATAGGTTAATTGATAATTTTCAACTTTAGATGCTATCATTGCTGCATCACTTGCAGATAGAGCCGTTCAAATAGGATTTGATGAGAAAATTTGAACCAAATAAAAAATTATCAGATTTAAAAATATATTTTTTTAAGTTTATTGAACTAACATTATTCGAACTGAATTTACACCTGAACCAATTGATAATTGAATTTATTAAAATTGACCCCGAACTACAACCGATTTTTATAATCGACATATAACCTGATGAGATTACCCCAAGCCTAAAATAACCCTACCAAGTCATATCCAACCCAAATTATGTACGAAATCAAATCGATCTGATTAAAACCAAATCAACCCGAACTAATTTTTAATCGAACTTAGCTTTCATTTTGTCTCCAAGCAATATGAGACAAAATGATAGAACTTAAATTTTTATTTACATACAAATAAGTAAAAGTAATAAAGTAAGAAAGACTATTTGATTTGCAATGTAACTATTTTCCCAAGTAAATAGAATTCGATCATAAGTTAAAAAACAACTAGCATCTTATATCTAATATTGACTCGATCAATAGTAACCCTTAGTAACCGAATCAACCAATGACAACTTGAGATCGATTGATACTCGACTCGAAATTCAACCGACATAGAACTGGTGTAAACCCGATAACTTCAATAACTGATCTTCAATTGGCCCATAAACAACTGTCTAGACCTGAGTTTGATTCGCAATGACACGTATTTGAAAAGTTAAAATATAATCGAACTAAATGACAACCATCTGAAACCAACCCAATAACTCAAATGAACACCTCTATTGTATGTGTACATGTAATTTTTTAATAAAACTTGCAAAAGTCTTTTATGGACTTGGTCAACTCTATTATAATATGGACCAATTTAAGCAAATGTTTGTTTTATTGATCGTACTTGTCAAGCGAAAAAAACTTATTATTTTTATATCTTTTTAAAGTTGATGTACTCTAAAAATTGAAACTTGCTAATGGAAATAGTTTGATACTTTGAAATGGAATATTCCTTTGCAGTTATATTAAGAGTAGTTTTTTTTTTGGAAATTATCAATGTGGTATTAGGTTATTATCAGTGGTGTCCATAACTTTTTTTTTTCCAATGGTACCCCTAACGTTTTGAGGTAATTACAACCGTGACCTTTTATGTTTTTTCCGTTAAGTATCCGTTAACTTTTCGAAATTAACCTAACTAGGGTTAGAATCTTCTTCTTCTTCCCTTTTCCCTTTGCCTCTGTTTTATCTTGATGCTTGATTCCGAATGATGTCTTGATGAACAGATTTATGAACTTAAATTGAACCATTAATATTCAGATTATTGTTTTCAACCTTTTGAGTTTCTTCTTCTTTGCTTGATTTGAAATCACTGGGATTGGGAATTTCTTCTTTAATTTCGTTAATTTCTACATTTTTGTACAATTACAACTCAAGTTCGGATTAATTTTTCTTCTTTAATTTCTGCATTTTTGTACAATTACAACTCAAATTCAGATTAATTTTTCTTCTTTAATTTCTGTATTTTTGTACAATTACAACTCAAATTCTGATTACTGTTTTTTTGTGTTAAACATTGCTGAATTGTTTCAATGCTTGAAAAGATTGTTGCTTTAACTTCTTAATTTTTGGTTTCTTAGAGGTATTTTGTCGAACAGTTGGTGTGCTTCTTAGTTGTCGTTCATTTGAGTTCAATATTATGTCATTTTTTGTTTCATTTGTTTGCTCACTTGTTACAATTAGGTCCATTATAGTTTAATTTTGTGTCCTAGAAAGCAAAGAAATTCGATTTTCAAAAACCTATTTTCAAAAACCCATAACTTGATTAAAGAAGGAAGCTTTCCTAAACTATGGGGTATAGTCCCATTGAATTGGTTTTGGAACAAAAAGAATATCTCTAAATATGACATTTTACCAAAATCGTCTGAGATTGGCCCTGTCAAATTGTTCACACACATCAAATTCTACCAAATTTAGGGACTTTATTGAGGCAGGAAGTGACCCAGAAAACTTGTTCTTATACATGGAAGGAGTGAAGGAAGAGGAAAGGGAAAAGGGAAGAAGAAGAAGATTCTAACCCTAGTTAGGTTAATTTCGAAAAGTTAACGGATACTTAACGGAAAAAACTTTAAAAAGGGCACGGTTTTAATTACCTCAAAACGTTAGGGGTACCATTGGGAAAAAAAGTTGTGGACACCACTGATAATAACCTATACCACAGGGGTACCATTGATAATTTACTTTTTTTTTTTTAAGTAAGAGTTGTTTTTTTAAGAGAGCAAGATTAAGTTTTCTTTTCAAACAAAATATGTTCCATAAAAAAGTTAGTAATTTCTTAAGCTTTCTTTTTTTTAATCAAATTTTATAAACATATGAACTACCACTTTCTTTTCAGGTCATGCATATAATAATATAATATTTATGGGGAAAATAAAACTTACACAATAACCAGTTATAAATTTTAAATACACTAGTGTTAGCACTTAGCACTTAGCACTGAGGGAACAGTTAAATTAAATGCATACTGAAATATCAACTTTTATTTTGAGTCCAAATCAACAATACAATCTACCGCACATTACTCCTATTTGTAACAAATTATAGGTACGGTGTACTATCAATTGAGAGCCGGGACTTACCTTAATGGTGTCAAGAACTATATTCCTTAGGCAAAACGTGAGTTTGATTTACATAAACTTCCTCTACACCTTTAATTATTTGGATATAAAACAAATTTGCACTGGATCGAAAATTCAATCATCATATCATACATTATATAGAAGGCTTGGAAAATTCCAAGTGACACAATTTAAGAGTTTTTCCAAGTAACACATTTATTGGTTAAAAAAATAACATGTTAATTTATCTTGACCAGCATTACTACCATTAAGTATCTTTACTAATAATTATTTATAGTTAAATTGAGTTAATTAGATAACATAATATACTGTATAATACATTGTTGATAATTTTCATAATTATAGAGTTAATTATACATATAACTGTCAAAATTGAGTGTTTTCATTGTATAGTATCTCTGACTTTATTTTTTAATATCATGGTTATAGATGTTAATGCTAAAAACCGTGCAATGCACGGTTTTTCTAGGCCAGTTGTTTTAGTAAAAATTAAGCAACTAATAAGAATAAAACGAAATGATTTTGGTGGGCAGGTAAAACCGTTACCCGTTAAGAATCTAAGGAGGGTAAAGAGGAGCATGGTCTTCCCTTTTATGGACCACTCTTCGGCAACCCCGGAGGAAATATTACTGTTGCTTTACTACAATACGTTAACCAATTAATTACTAGTACCGTAAACTTTAAACAGTATAGGCTATAGCCTATATCATATATGGATTTAATATACTTCTTCGTATCAAATTTACTTGTAATATTTGTTTTTTTCACGCAGTTTAATTCACTAATTTAGTTCTTAATATCTTTAATTATGTGTAATAAAAATTATTAAAAATTGATATTAATAATCTTTGCAATGAGACAAATCAAACAAGATCTCACTTTACTATATTTTCCTATAGATTATAAACTAATCACAAAATAAGAGTAGTGAATGAATAGTGTCATTTATACCAATGTTGCAACTACTAATATGGAACGGAGGAAGTATGTACTTATTACCTTTAACATAGGATGATCATGTGACGAATTGTCACGGCCTAACATGGTATCAAAGCCGATGGTGGTTCTTAGATATGATATGGATCACATGTGAGAAGGGGTGTTGGAAATATTTCTCATTTGAGGAAGATCCTACATCGCTAAAATAGAGGGTTGTAGACATGTATATAACTCTTGATGGGCAATCCTCCTAATACGATATGGTTTTGGGAAAGAGTAAAACTCATCCAATGTTGTATGCAAGTCAACGCTCATTACTCGTGGATTTGTGGGCCTGAGGTTACGAGTGCCCTGTTGGTGTATCCACACGAGTGGCCCATGGAGTGATCATGTGACGAATTATATCACGGCCTAACATCTACATCTTGTATTATCCATCCCAAAATAACAGTTTTGCTGACCGCAATAGTTTGACATTCATTTTTTAAAGTACTAACTCAATCAAAAACTTAAATTAATGATTGAAGTCCCAAGATATATATCTAACTCTAGCTTCATTCGTAATTGGTTTTTATTTAAAAAGAGCCAAGCAATGGGATCAGGTCAACTCAATCTAGGCACATCGAAACAAATAAAACTAGATTACTCCTAAATCTAATTAAGCAACATAATTAATGATAAGTTCAAAGTTGATAAAAAATACAAGTATGGAATTGGTAGATACAGTGTACGTACTTCATGTGGCCAGGTTATACTAATTATATTAATAGCATCAGCCGTTTTGTCTTTATTAACCATTTTTGTCAGCTTTTTATGAGTTAGGGAACCAAGTAATTAGTTTCATACATTAATACTATCGAAAAGGAATCCCATTGCTGGTGTTCTGTGTTCATCATGCAATCATTAATCATAAATGATTATCACCTTAGATCTCTCCATTAGTAATCAACATATATAAACTGCTTATATTATTTGATTAATATTCAAAGGTGGATGTTTTTAAGTATATATATGATATATGATCAAGGGCGGTGCAAAATTTGAAAAATTCTTTGAAAATCTTTTGCAATTTTAAAAATTATGATATATATTTATTAATAATTTATATTTTTAAACACTTAACATATACTACGTAATTCAATATTGAGGCACCATCATTTTGTGGCCTTGTGCGGTCAAACATATTGAACATGCTTAAAACCTTCCCGCGTATATAATAATAACAACAATAATAATAATAATAATAATAGTTTTTTTTTTGGGTGATAATAGTATGATTATGTTATGTGTATTATCTACTTTGTCTATTAATAACTACAAAGAGTCATTTAAAGTTATGGCACACTCTCATTATCTCATATATAACGACAAGTGATGATGAATTAATTGTAGAATTATGGCAACTTTTTTTAATAATGATCACTTCCTTTTTAAAAATTATTTATTAGGGTGGGTCGGGAATCGGGATAGATCTAAAATAGAGACCTAAATTAAACTCTCTTCACTTTCAATCAAGTGTTTATACAACTTAATGTTCACAAATATGTTGTGATAATGAAAAAAATCCTTATGCTATTGTTGTTTTTTAAAGATGCTTAGGGAAGTGATTCATAGGTGTTCTCAAACATCACTCATATTTATTTCATTTGTCCAATTTCTCTTTCTAGGCTTCTCAATACACTAATAGCTAGAACCTTAAGTACCAAAATTTGTATATAGTTTAACAATATAAAAAAATTTGAAATATATAAGAAGTTTACAATGAAAATTGGGACTTGTCTTAAATGAAGCTAATACCATATTTTTCATATAAGGTCTTAAGTTTGATTCTCACCTAATCTTTTTTGAGTTGGAGGACTTCTTTTGGCTGCGCTCTCCTTTATATGTATGAGTTGACGTCGTCCTTCCCTCTCCAGACCCTATCCAAAGTTTTCTATGAGTAAGATACACTGGGTAGGATGATGATGATCACCCTTTAATTCAAAAGAAAAAATAAAAAGCAAAGTTTATGATAGGATAAATTAAATAAAATTTCACTAGTGATGTTTTAATCTATAAATTAAAAGTAAAATATAAACCAAAAGTAAAACCAATTCCATAGAATACATGTAACTTTCTTACGAAGTAAGTAAGACTATATCGATTCAAATAGCTCATTTTCAAAGTAACGATTACCTAAAGGTTACAATTAGTAATTTTAAAATTCTAAGCAATCAATCTTAAGTATAGTGATCACAATCCGACTGCCATTTATTCTTCAACCTTAGCGACGATTTTCCGACTAATTATTTTGTCGGAAATATTCTGACTAGCTAGTTAGTCGCTATGATGTTGGAATTTTCCTACAAGTTACACTCAGTAGGAAAATAGTCGGTATTTTCGACTCACAACTGTTTGTCGGTAGAGTAGTCGGAAATTTCCGACTAAATGTAGGTGGTCGGTGGTTGTTAGTCGGAAGTTTGCAATTTTTTGTAGTGTGACTAAACCAGAAACAATATATACTATTAAAAAGTCAACCTAAATTTTTTTATATATTTGCACGAATCATTTAATCATTATTCAATCAGTTTTCTAATAAATTCATAATATAAATTAAATTTTTTGCACGAATCACACCCAAATATAACATTTTCTATGAATTACTATTTTTAGAATTTGAGTTTGACATTCCAATTGAATTATTCAGTACATTTTGTTATATTACTATTACTCTTACATTAATAAGTTCACTTAATGATATGATGAATCTAACCCCTAATAATTTTACTCCAAGATTACCCTATCAAAAAAACCTATTTTAAGATGATGGTGAAGTAATCTATGTAAAACCAATGTGGCAATGCATCATACAAGACATTATTACAACATTTTTTTGATGGAGGAAGGGGCCATATTATTATTATTAATTATATAAAACCTATGTAGGTAGGTATAAATTGTACAATTAATAAATATTTTTATAAAAAAGCATAATAGTACATACATAGTAAACAAAACACATGCAAAAGCATAAGAGTCCATGTAAATAAGAGGAAAGAGAGAAGAATAAGATAGTCAACAAACAATGTGGGTAATGTTTGTCTCATAGTAACACACAAGAATATGGAGTCGGATAAGTCAGCCAAATCAACAGTTCTTGCGTTTTCTTGGGCAGTTAACAAATGCATTTGCAGTCCTCTTCCTGCGCGCTGCGCCACCCTCCCACTCACCTATACGTATTACTCTTACTACTCCATAATCTAACCACAACAATTATATAATACTTTAATTACTTAAATAATCATTGAGTAAACACCATATTCTACAAATTTTAGCTGAATTGGTTTCTTAACTGTAACATCCCGACCCAATGGACTAATGGTGAATATTCATGGAGACTGTAGACTAGCTCCACAAACCAACACAAATCTTTCCAGCGCATTTTGTCCTCACTCGTGTGCATCCGGAACTTTTCAAGAGGTCACCCATTCCCCACCAAGCACGTTTATCTGCGGAGTTCTTAGCAAATGGGTTCCCATGAAAAGAAAATGCACCTTGTTGATATGAGTAGTCTATCAATCTCTATTCAAGCTAAATCTAGGGTATCACATTAACATGGAGTGCTTCAAAAAATAGTTTATTACATAGTATAGCTTATTTTAATACAAATAGAGGGTTGATTGGTCTTACCATCCAATGCTAATGTATTGTAAATTAGTTGGCTAAAACATATTATTGTTATGAATTAGTTTTTTTGACAAAATTAGATGGGCGAATCAGTCAACATATATAATCCCGTTGTATGAGAAGCCAATGTGTAGCAGGTTATGGTTTGAATCTCATTCGTTGCTCCTTTTAATGTGTAATATCTAGTGTTTGAGTATCGAAAAGATTTGAGTTACACCCATGTGAATTCTAACCAAACGGACTCTCAAGTGAGAGAATTGATTAATTATATTTTTTATTGAATCGTTTTTTTGACAAATAGTTAGTTATCGAGTATCAAATCAAAAAAATTATTTTATCATCACTAGTAAAGTTGTGTATATTTTATGACTTTTATTAGTATGTTGGACTAAAGAAAATTCAATCAAATTGGAGTTTGTAAATTTCTCATAATTTAATTAATTTTTCATTAATTAAAGAATTAGTGTTAACGTTTACTTTCATGACCACAAGCTAGTTTGAGTTTGTGGACTTCTCGAGTAACGATGTTGATAAACTATAGTTTGAAACATTCTTTCTTCATGATTTTTAGTAACTTTTACTATAACCAATGAGCCTTTTTTGATCATGATCCATCTTTATATAATATAGATTTATATATAAGGAAATATATTTAAATTATAGACATCTCTAATTTATAAAGAAACATGAAAAAATTATTTAACAATTATGTTATGTTTATTTATTTTTCAAATCTTCACCACTATAAAGAATCATAATTGTGGGAATTTCTTAATTATGAATTATCACAAATTCTTGTAAAAGACGGTCTCTTTAAAAGATCATCTCTAATTTAATTAGCCTAATATCATTTTTTAGTTTAATTATGCTTTAACGAATTAGATCTGAGAGACGTCTCTTAAAAAGACGATCTCTCATAAAACCGGTTGATCAACTGTTATTAGAAATCTTATCCTTCTCTGCTCAAAAATCATTTATCCTCTCTTCTCTTTTTATGCCATTAATTACAAAAATTTTCTTTTTTTTCGGTACCTTTTGTTTCCGTTTGGTTGCATAGGAACGGTTATTTCTATCAAAAAAAATATTAGGAACGGTTATTATTACACTTTCTCTCACTTTATCGTTTCCCCTAGACTGATTTTTGTGTCAAGTATGATTTATAAATAATTATTTAAATGAAAATATATTAATGGAAAATTCTATAGGTAGCATCCAATTTTAATGAAATGTAGTAATAGCACTTTTTAAAGAAAATTTCACATGATAGCATCCAGTTTATGCATTATCTAATTGTCGTAGCGTTTTCCATTAAGTTCTTGTTAAATTCCGTTTAATTCATTACTTTGTAAGCTTTTTCCACATAGTAGCAAACAATTTTTGTTTAATTACCCATTTTAATGTTTAATTCACCATTATAATGTTTAATTTACCGTTTAATTTATTAACGCCCATAAATGTTTAACAATTTTATGGATAAATTATAAAAACTACTTAATCTATAGGTCTATTTGAAAAAAACTATCTTATGTATTTTTATTTTTTTTTTGCAAAAAACTACATGATCTGATTTATTTATTTGCAAATGACTACCACTTCATGGAAATTAGTTGACCGTTACGTTTGAGGGTTTGACCGATTTGAGAATTTAAGTTGTCTATGTGGCAGTATTTCATTAGTCCTCGTATTTTTAAATAATTTAAAATTAAAACACATAAATTAACAAAAAAAAAAATTGACGCCATTTTTACCTATCATAACGATTCTTTTTCAAAAAACCGGACGTTGCAATTAACCTTATTTGCCATTTTGCGATACGTAAACCGAAAAACATAGACGTCATTTTTACCCATCATAACAACTTTTTTTTTAAAACGGACGTCGCGATTTTCCTTGTGGGATAACTTTTTTCGAAAATCCGATCGAAACAAGTACTTATTCGAAAGAGTACTTGTTTCGATCGGTGAATTAAACATTAAAATGATGAATTAAACGTTAAAAATTATTTTTCCATAAAATTATTTAACAATTATAATTTTTACATAAAATTATTAAACATTTATGGGCGTTAATGAATTAAACATTAAAACGGTGAATTAAATAAAAACTGGATACTACCGTGTGGAATAAACTTACAAAATGATGAATTAAACGAAATTTAACAAGAACTTAACGGAAAATGCTACGACAATTAGATAGTGCATAAACTAGATGCTACCATGTGGAATTTTCTAAAAAAAATTGTTACCACTTACATTTCATTAAAACTGGATGCTACCATGTGGAATTTTCCTATATTAATCTTATATATGTAATTAAATTATCATATGACTCAAATATCATATTGAAACTATAAATTGATTTATTTTGAAAATTGTAAAACTATTACAATTAGATTGAGATACATATTACTAATATATATATATATAACACAATAATAAATTATGCTCCGAAAAATATAGATTATAAGTTATTACGTAATAATAGAAAATTATAACACATAACAATAATATTTGCCTAATAGGAACATAAAAAGAGTAAAAAAAAATTTATCGTATAATCGATATGTGCCGAATTGTTAATTCATTTGTATATAGTGTAGATTAGAACATAAAAAAGCGAAATTTTTTATGTAAATTCGACATGTGTTCTAATTGTTTCTTCATGAATCTATTGTATAAAAGATAGATAGATACATAGATAGATAATATGATGAATTAACAAGATATAGATAAAAAAAATTACTTAAAATAATTTATGTAGTAGAATTGGGATTCAAAACTTTTCTGGTTGCAAGTCGTATGTCCAAATCTTCTATTGTTGTATTATATAGTATGATGATTGTATAGAAGATAGATAAATACATAGATAGACAGTACGGTAAATTAATAAAATAAAAATAAAAAACACCTAAATTAATTGAAGGAGTAGAATTTGGAACGAAGGAAAACTATTCTCGTTGCAGTAACAAATTTTTTATTGCTTTATTATATAATATAAATAATATGATATGATGATAAAGATTAAAAAAATATTTAAAATAACATAAATAATATAATTAAGAGGTAAAATTTTTGTTGTTGCAATAGCACGTATACAAATATTCTATTGTTTTAGTATGTAGTATGATATGATATGATATGATGATTTCAATACATTTTCATCTTTCACATCAAACAACCTTTAAAGTCAAAATTAAGATCTAAATTTTAGATATTTAAAGTTTACTTAAGAAAGATATGAAGGGTCCGAATCCATGTTTAATTTTCTAGATACTTAAAATTAGAGTCCGGAGAAGAGTCTGATCTAAATTGGACTCAAAAACTTGGACGAGGCCGTCGCAACTTAAGATGAAATGTGGGCCGATCCATTTTATGTACGTGTAAGAACATTTGAATTTTTTGGGCATTTATTAATTTTGACCTTATATTTATCAATTTTGAAAATTAATATCTCTAAGGTCAAACTTAATACTTTTAAGATCAAAATATAAAAAAAATGACAAACACTAAACATGACTCGTAAATTTTAAAACTTAAAACCACTAAAAAAGTAAACTTTTTTGGAAGTTGACAGAAATTAGGTGAAAATTCAAATAAAAATTACTGTATCATTTACCCCTACTAAAGTGGCAAAAATGAGTAAAGATATTTTACCATGGAAACAAAATACTGGTGACAAGAGTTGCGTAAAGAGAGGAGACCTTACCATAATTTTCAAAATATTTACCATAAACAAATCTATTGCCTTATATAGATTACCATTTTTACTATTTTCCTAATTTAAATCTATTTGTTTCCTTATATATATAACTCTAAAAAATTTATTTATAAATATTATATTAAAGATAAAAAGATGAATTTTAAGACTTAGAAACAGGGTAAAAAAAAAACAAAGATACCTAGAGGACACTGGTAGGACACGATATGAACAATTTTAACTTATGACTTGAGATGTAATATGAAAATTAATCAATAAAAAAAATTCATGTGGACAACCCTTAAAATTGATTTATTAGTTTATGTAAATGATCCTAATTTTTAGAATTAAACATTCTCAATTTCTCATTGTTGACGATGACACTAATTAAATGATGTTAAAAATAGTTATCATATAACGTCTTAAATTCGATTCTCATTCATATTGTTATCTCTTTCCTTCGACTTACCCTCTACTAAAAAAATATATACGTGTATAAACATACCATATAATCAAATAATTACATATGTATATTTATTTTTATACTTTAAAATTTTTTCTTATATTTTTGCCTTTAACATACCCTTTTTGAGTCTAACATATCCTTTTTTTATCTATTATTATACTCGCTTACCTAATTTTTTTTTTTATTTTTAAAGATATTTGGATTCACTTAAAAAAAGAAATTAATAATTAGCCCACCCCCTAAGTTTTGTCCTTATTGTCTCTAGTCTGTTTTCACTCATGACAGTTTTTCCTATAAATTAATATTCTCCCACCATTCTTCATCTCCTACTCTCCTTCTTGCTCTGTTTCTCTCTCTATCTCTAAAATTATAATATTCACTCTCATACAAAATTCAAACTATTTCATATTTCCATACTACAACAATGGAGGACATTGATTCTTTATGGACAATTCATGAGGTTGGTATTTTTCCCTTAATTTTTTAAATAATATCTATTTTCCCCTGTTTTTTTTAACTAAAATTTGGCTTCCATTGTAAAGAAAATGCAGTTTTTCAACTTATAATTTTCTCATTCTTGACTTAATAATTAAAAAAGTTTTTTTTTTTTTTTTTTTTTGTTTTAGAAAATACTTCATATTGTAATATTCTAGAATATTTTCTGCAAAAAAGGAGTTTTAAGGTACTATTGACTATTGATTATGATAATTGATAGTGAAATTGTGGTTGATATTTTTGACAAATGAAGACAATGGTAAAACAAAATTGTCAATTATCTTTGGATTCTATTTTCTTGAATGTCTTATTCATAAAAAATAATTGGTAGAATTTTTTTTTATTTTTGACTAAAATAAACTTTTAAGCACTTTCCATTGGTTCCTATTTTATGATTTACCCTTTTCCCTAACTTTGAACAATTTTCCAATTGTACAATTATTACATAACCATTCATAATCATCACCCAATTTTAGTTCACAAATTGTTGTATGAGACGGTCTCTCAGAGACGTGTACAAGTCAAATAGCCCATATCATATACTTTCTTCGGTTATTATTAGCTGTTTCAAATAGTTACACTTCTCTTCACAAGAAACATATTATAAGAATATAAATTCCTATCTGAGATATACGGATATACGATTTCTCAAGCTCATATGTTTATTGTTTATTCTTTAACAGAGTACCGATGAAC
Source organism: Amaranthus cruentus (assembly GCA_019425755.1). Classification (NCBI taxonomy): domain Eukaryota; kingdom Viridiplantae; phylum Streptophyta; class Magnoliopsida; order Caryophyllales; family Amaranthaceae; genus Amaranthus; species Amaranthus cruentus. The sequence goes on along the minus strand of CM033458.1, from coordinate 16,593,291 downwards.
TGAAAATGAAGCTACAATACATGACATATGAATTAGAATGTACTAGAAGGGAAACAGATGAAGAAATCCAGAAGAATAATGAGCAAATTAAGAAGCTTCTTCAGCTTTTACAAACAGCATGTAAGGAAAGAGATGAAGCTAAATCTCAATTAAAGAAATTTCAACAAATTCTTGCATTTAATCAAAAACCCATTAATATTTCAGTTCCTTTTTCTCCTGATAGTCCACTTTTGACCAATAATTTCCCATCAAAACCTAATTCTAGCATTACTGAATCAAGCAGTTTTTCTCAGTCTCTTGTTTCTTCCCCAATTGTTGATTCAATTTCATCTCCTGATTCTAACAACATTGTTTTTAGTAAACCTCAAATGATTACAACCCAAACACCCACCAAAGTAGTTGATCAAGAATCATTGATTATTGCAAATTTGGCTAATGGTAGGCCCCTCCCAAGTAAAGGGAACCTTTTACAGGCGGTTCTCGAGGCGGGCCCACTTCTTTCTACATTAATGGTGGCGGGTTCGCTACCTCAGTGGCGTAACCCGCCTGGTGTTCTCACTCATCAAATCCCTCCTGTGAATCTCAAACTTAAAGGTTGTGTTGGTGCTAGCACGAGCACCAACACAAACACAAACACGCCCACGAACACGAACACGAGTACGTTTGTGCCTAATGGTAGTAGTAGAAGTACTACACAAATGTATAATGGGAATGTCCCTTATTCTAATGGGACATTAGGGATGTGTCCAATTTCTATGTTGGATTTTGGGAGTGGATCATGTTTAATGGGTGGGAGAATGATTATGAATAATTCAAATGTGGGTTTTGATTATCAGATTCCTAAGAGGCAGAGAATAGTTTAATTTAATTAGAATTTTTGATGTTTTAATTAAATACTTTATATTTTTTTTCTAATTTATGGACATGTTTTGGTATGTATACTTTGGCAGAAGTAGAACTGCTTGTATAAATGATCAGATTATTATTAAGTTTATTCCTATGGGCAAATGGCTTAGGTTCTTTGGTGTTTTATGTCAATTTCTTGTTACTTTTATTACCACAAAGGCACAAAGAGGTTTCACAATTATTTATGAGATCATCCTCAATATAATGTTTAATTTATGTGTTTGTCTTTTATTAGGCCTTAAGTTAGCTTTTTGTCTAATCAATTTTATTGGACTTTGACTCTTTCTAATTTTCATACTTTTTAATAAATACTCTACAGTCATATTGCCCAAATTAATTTTGACATAGTGATTAAAAAAAAAGGAAAATTCTACATGGTAAGTATTAGGTTAAGGAAAACATCTGTGGTAATTAATCTTATTTTCTTGTGAAATTATAATATTTTCCTTGTTTAATTCTTCATCATCATCTTCTTCCTTTGCATCCATACCCATCTTCTTCAATCTTTCATAGCCATGGCCGGTAAGCTTTCTACATTTCAAAGAAATTATAAATCCCATCAACAATTATCACTAAAAATTAAATACCCATATGCCAAAAAGTACCAAAATGAAAAAAATAGGCAATCTGTATTCAAATTTCCCCCCAAAAAATTAGTACCCACTTCATATTTCACCAAAAGAATAAAAACCCAAGATCCTAAAAGAGGATATACTAAAAACTAACAAGAAAACCCAAGATCCTAAAAGAGGATATACCCACTTCATATTTTTAAAAATTTTAATTGACATTCGCACTTTGTTCATCACCGATTTTCTCAAAGTACCAATTTAAATAAAATTATGCCTTTTCTCCAATATAACTACGGAGTCCACTCCTACTAGGTTTTCTAATTTCCGTAAAAATAACTTGATTTAGCATAACAAGGAAGGAAGGAGAAGACGGGTATGAATGCAAAGGAAGAAGAAGATGATAAAGAATTAAACAAGGGTAATATTGTAATTTCACAAGTTAACTACCATTCAAACGTTTTTTGGGTTATATAGTTACGACAGTTAGTTTTGAAACAGTTGGTGCTTACCATGTAGAAAAGAATATAAGATTAGTTACCACAAGCGTTTCCCTTAACCTGATGCTTACATGTAGAATTTCCTTTAAATTAATAGATATAATTGATTTAGGTAGTAAGATGTTTAAAAATAAAAGAAAATATAGAGTAAACTAAAAGTAAAAAATATGACAAATTGCATGAGATAGATGAATATAAATATTAAAGTGTATTTGACGTATAGATTAGTTAGTTATAGTGGTTTAATGAGGTTCAACACTACAAAAACAATACCATTGATTATTTCCGATTAGTTGATCACTCCGGGTTGGGTCACTTCCGATCTAGTCAAGTTGGTCCAACTTTCTGGTTATGACCAACTAATTTTCGGTCTGGTCTAGAGTCAATATCAACTCGTCAAAATTTAATAGATCTTTTACACTAATAACAATTACACATACAACCACCATCCGCCAAACATACCCTAAATCAATGATGACTCTATCTCATATATACTCCCTCTTACTATGATTAAATGTCTATTTTTTATACTATCTATCAATCACTCTTAGTTTGTATTATATTCTTAATCAACAAGTTAAAACATAACTATGTGAGGTTTTGTTTATTCGTCTTAATGTAAATTTTCTGTAAACATTAACTTTTTTTTATAATTTTCAACCAAACAAAATTAGAGATATTTAAACTTAAAATGGTATATATTGGCGCAAAAACCAAATGAGACACAAAAAGAAGCATCACAAAGACAACGTTGTAAGTTGTATGATCATTCATCATAGATATTAATTGGTTTCAAATACATTAAGAAAAAGACACATAACTTTTGTTAAGTAATCCAATTGCTTGCGTGAAATCCCCCTTCCTCGCTAATTTTTTATTCTTGTATTTTAAAATTGGATAAAAAGATGGGGAGGGAATATTATTATATAAAAAATAAATGGGATATATTTACTTGGGAGTTGTTAGGGTTTTCTACACTCCATGATCTCATACATACTATTATGTCCCACCGAATTGGAAGCAAGAAAAATATGATACAAAAATAAAATTGGTTTACATTTGATAATACATGAAAAAAAATTGTGCGAGTAAAATATAAAATAGTTAAATCTTTTATAAATGAAATTAAAAACAAAATGGTGAACTATTGTTTAAAAATTAAAATAACGTAAAATAAGTTGACTTATTAAAATAATTAAATAAAAAAAATTTTCTTTCTCAACCGTGCATTGTTGCCTAACAAAAGACTATGTATGGGGCTATATGGCAGACATAGTTTGCACTATATATGCATATTGCGCCTTATCGAGTGTGTCAATGAGCTACACATCTTCACATAGACGCATACTCTACGTGGTAATAAAATTAGGCGAACATGACATTAATTAGTTATTTATTATACAGATACATCTAAAGGATAGATTATAGTGTAAGGTGAGTCAAACACTCCATTTATTTATGTGAACGGATTTACCTCATCTGCTATTTTTCTACATGCTATTAGATTTTAAGTCAAATGATCAGGGCCGAACTTGAGATTTCAGGGGCTCGGGGCAAAAGAAAATTATGGCCCTTAATTATAAAATATATATTTTTAATTACAAAAGTCATAATATCAAAAAAATGTTACACACAATAATAAAGCTCAATGTTATCTGTTGTTGTTTGATAATCGTGCATTATAATTCACAATTAATAAATAGTAAATATGGTAACAATTATCCCCTGATAACACTTTGACTCGGTGGTTAGATGCAAAATTTAATCACACAAGTTCTCTAGTTTGATACATATGAAGACAAAATTTATCTACTTTTTTCATGGGCCCTGGGCACAGACCCTTCTTGCCCTAAAAACAACTTTAGTTTGAAGTTTGATTTATGTTTTTATGTGAAATGACCAAATATTAAATCATTTCACAAATACGCTCAAAATAAACGAAAAATGCTCTAAAAAGTAAAAATGCAATTACCCTCTTTGATGCATAAAGGGTCTCCTTAAAAATACTCTATATGGGATTTATTTATAAAGTGTAAAACTTAGAATGTTTAGAATAATTACGAGTTAATAAGAAATTTAATTTGAAGTTTGACTAACTACACCAAACTAATGTTTGAAATCGCTACAATATTTGAAGAACACCGATAAATTTTATTAATATTAAGTAAAATGTATCCTATTATTATAGCTTCATCTAAGTTGGAAGAACACATCCTATTTCTTTCATCATATTTAATTCAGTGATAAAGTCAAAACTTTAGGTGAGAAGAGCTAAAAAATATCATATTAACATTACAAAGAAATTTTTAGGTTCTTTTCAATAGTATAGGTTATTGAGCAATTTCGTTAATTTTACAGTGAGACTATGAAGTAATGTGGCATAAAAGTAGAATTATAATACTCCTAAATACCCTGTATATAAGCTTTTTTTATTAATTTTTAAGGGTGGATCGTAACCGACCTTCATCCACTAATAACTCGGCCACTGCTTAAACGGTTCACCTTCTTAACCTAAAACCTTGGAGAATGAGATTACATGGAAATAAAAGCTAGAGAGCCTAATACTCAAGTCAAGTGCATGAAACATGCTTCATTTAAGTTTCAAGAATGAAGATGTGTTAGGTCCAAAAATTCCAAGTTTAGTTTGTAGTGTGTTGAAGTGTAGGTAGGGTCAATTTTAGAAAAATATCTATTCAATAAAGAAGAAGCCCCACTAATAAGACCCCATACTAGTAGTTAGAAGGGCCGGCTTCTAAGTGGCAAATGACTAAAGACATAACTCACAAGGGGACAATCTTCTCCTTGCCGTCGTAGACCTACTTATACACCCAACTTCTTTGACATTTAATACGTTCTTCTACTATCTCATAGGTGCTAGACTTTTGAAGTATACTCTTTATATGAAGGATAAGAAAATTTTGTAAGTTGTTCTTAAATTCCGTTAAATTCATCATTTTGTAAATTTTTTTCATATGGTTTCATCTATTTTTGTTTAATTTATTATTTTAATGTTTAATTCAAACGCTCATAAATGTCCAATAATTTTATGGAAAAATTATAAATGTAAATGTAAATAGTTTTATGGATAAATAATTTTAACGTTTAATTCACCATTTTAATGTCTAATTCACCGGTCGAAACAAGTATTCTTTCGAATAAGTACTTGCTTCGATCGAAATTTCGAAAGAGTTATCCCATAAGAAAAATTGCGACGTTCATTTTTTCAAAAAAAATCGTTATGATGGGTAAAATGACGTCAAATATCTTTTTCGGTTAATGTATCGAAAAATAGGCGAATAAGTACTTGTTTCGACCAGATTTTCGAAAGAGTTATCCCATAAGAGTAATTGCAATGTCTGTTTTTTGAAAAAGAAAAATCGTTATAACAGGTAAAAATGACGTCAAATATCCTTTATTTTTATTTTGTTAATTTATGTGTTTTAATCTTAAATTATTTAAAAATACGGGGACTAATGAGATACTGCCACATACACAACTTAACCTCTCAAAATTGGTCAAACCCTCGAACTTAATGGTCAACTAACAAAATGATGAAATGATGAATTAAACGTTAGAATGATGAATTAAATGTTAAAAATACGATGACTAATGAGATATTGCCACATAAATTAGTTTTTTGCAAATAGACCTATAGATTAGGAAGTTTCTTATGATTTTTCCATAAAATTATTAAGTATTTATGGGCGTTAATGAATTCAACGGTAAATTAAACATTAAAATGGTGAATTAAACGTTAAAAAGGTGAATTAGACAAAAATTGGATGTTACCATGTGGTAAAAAAACTTACAAAATGATGAATTAAATGGAATTCAACAAGAACTTAACGGAAAATGCTATGGTAATTATATAGTGCATAAACTGGATACTATCATGTGAAATTTTCTTAAAAAAATCTACCACTAACATTTCATTAAAATTGAATGTTACTGGATACTACCTCGTCCAATTTCCCAAACAAAGAAGATGCCTACTATTTGGCGAATACCAGGATCTACGGTGCACGAGAGTAGAGTACTCAATTGGATAATCATCAAATATTCTCAGGTTATGTATGTGAATATGTGATGCAAATGCAACCACCATTTTAAGCAGCATAGTGTTTTTCAGGCAGAATCACGTGCCATCTACCAATTCCTATAGTCTAGCATGTGACATATTCTACGCTCCGTTTGCCATGTGTCGTGTGCTAACGCCTTTGAGAACGTCATTACACGTGTCGTACTCTGGTTGGATAAATTGTGGCTGTGTCCCTACATAAAAAGTGGTGGGTCCCTAAAAAGGAGAAATAAAAAGAAAATGAAAAGCAAAAGGTGGGACCTACAGGACTTGGGATACCTAATCGGCTAGAAGATAAGTCGGAGTAGTCTCCATGTGCAGCCGCACTTCAGCAGATGGCTTTGGCGCCCTCCTTAACTTTGGTTTTAATATTATGTAAAATGGAATTTAGGAAAAGACAAATTATTTATTTTCAACAATATATCAAATTCATTTAAATACTTATTGATGTAACTTTTTTAAATTTAAATGTAAAAAATACAAATTATTTATGCTAAAACATTAAATTAATATTGAGTTGTGTTAATTTCAAGTCGGACCAATTAAGAGTTAGGTCTTATTGAGTTTAAATTGAATTCGGATCGAAGCAATGGGATAAGAATTTTAAAATATATATATAATAATAATCTTTTATTTTAAAGAAAATGTTTTCTTATAAAAAACTACTATACGCATTTTAAGGTTAAAATAAAAAATTGTTGACTAAAAAATAAAAATTGACTAGAAATATAGTGGATTTCGACTAAATATAATAACGTGAATCTGAAAATGAGGACGTGGAACAGATAATGATGACATGGAATAGAAAACGAGTCAAAAATGGTGGAGGTTGGAGTTCAATGAGGTTTGACCTATTTAAATCAGGTATGTTAGGTCGTGTCTTTTCACTACAAAAAATAGTGTCAATTGTGGCATTTAAGATATCAAATTATGTCACTTATTAAATGTCATCAACTTATTTAGTGACACTTGTAGAAAGTGTCATAAATTAAGATTGAAATATTAGGATAATACTTTAAGAATTGTGACATTTTGATGAAGTGTCAAAAATATTGCGTCACAATTGAACCTTTTTTTTTGTAGTGTTTTCAAGTTATTTATCGAAAGTTCTAGCTTATGACACACTATCTTTCAGTCGGATTTTGAATCTATTTCGAAATGGATCAAATTTTGACAAATGCACCTACAAGTATAAAATAAATACTTAGTAAAAGTCATACAATATTATAATTTTGTTGCAACATGACAAATAACAGTCTGACAACCATTTATCAAATGCAACAAAAAATTACTGGATATTCTAATTTGACATGGCTATATAATCTAACATGACAATACAATTGCCTGTTGTGCGATCTAAAATATTATTTTCCTTTTACATAAAATGTTTTTTTCATTTGAAATTAATAACAATTATTGCAAGATTATGATATTAAAATATTATACTCCCTCCGTCCCATTCTTATTGTCCATTTTTCCTTATTTGGTTATCCCATTTTAATTGTCCACTTTCTATTTTTGGCAAAGATTTTTTACCTAAATACCCCCAACTACCCCAACTTATATTATTTAAAATACCCCACCTACCACCTTTTCAATTATTATAATCACTTAAATACCCCAACTACCACTTTTACAATTATTATAATCACTTAAAATACCCCACTACCTTTTTTCTTAATTTGCGTGTCCACTCAAAAGTGGACAATAAGAATGGGACGGAGGGAGTACTAAAAAAAGAAAATCTAACTACTTTGAGGTTCGACCCCTATTGAGCGCAGGTATCAATTGGGGGGTTTCTTGACTGCGTGCATCTCTCGTTACTCCCTCATTGGGGGTTCGGGTATATATGATTTGACAACATCTTTCAAGAAAAAGAAAACCCCCACTTGAACCTTGCCTTATGCGGAATATCGGGAAAGTCCTTTACCTTTATTATTCCAATTATAATATATAATTAATCTGAATAATTAGATTGTTAGGAAATATTAATTCACTAAATCAAATTGAAATGATTACAAAAAAGTTAAAAATTAGAATAAAAAATTTGTATAAATAGAATACTCCTTAGTTGTAAGTTGTAAGTTGTAACTAGAAAGTAATTATTTGTAATCAAACAATCTAAAGCAGGCAACATGAAGGAATTATTGAATAAACCCATAAAAGTTATTGGCTACTTCTGTAATCATAAAACCAAAAGATTAAATAAAGCGACATAGATTCTGATATAATTGTAAAGGTATTCTTTTCGAGTAGGTTCTAATCATTTCACTCACTTTACTCTCAAGGTTAATTTTCACTTTTACCATCTTAATAAAATTTGTCATTGCTATTTACTTCCCTACCGTTGACTTCTCAACTATTTGGTTTTTTTTTATTATTATTTTTTTTTTGGTATAACCAATTGTCATTTGCCAAACAGAGATCATGTATAATCAACTGACTAGTGACCTTTGACTAGCTAACAATAAGAAGAGGATCTCCCGATCTCATGGTTGGGGTTCAGTCTCCATAATTGTCAAGTGATCTACTTAACTATAAATTTAAGTTAGAGTTCGATACACTGTAGTTATCATTCATCATGTTTATATTTATACTTTACAATAACTCTACTATTAAAGTCTCTTCCATTTTTTATATTTATTCATATATTTTCTCTTATTTTCTCTTACCTTTTGTCATATCCACGCCCTTTTTTCTCCATTTCTTAATATGCGTGCGAAGGTGTTAAGTTGCAATTTTTTTGGGTGAGAGGAAGGATCCCGGCCAATATCTTATAAAAGACTAATTTGATGGAGTACAAATCTATCTTAACAATACAAAAAACTCCCTTAATCCCACTAAATTTGTATCGATTTTCATTTTGGTCGTTCTTCTTATTTTACATCATTTTCTTATTTAAAAATAGACATTATCACTTTTTTTAATCACAACCAACAATCAAACTCTCTTTTAATATCATTCAAACAATTATTTTTTTATTGAATATCACATTTTTACCCCTCATTATAATTTTCTTAAAAATCACTCAAATTTTTGTTTGATTCATTCCCGTTGGAACAAAATAAATATTAGTTTTTATAATAAAATCAAATATATTGATGGAGTCGACAGGTAAAGTGGTTACCCGTTTAAGGGATCCAATGGGGCTAAAGTGGATCATGTCTTTACTTTTTTGGACCATTCTTGGTGCTAAATATAAATTTTTAAGATTCGAAGACTTTTTTACATTTTAAGTGTAGTGGAGTATTTATTTAGGTTCGAGAAGTAGACTACCTAGCTACAAGCTAGGGTCTTTAATTACTAAATAGGTGAAGACATGTATATATTGCAACTTGCAAGCTCAACTATAGTTAGGAAGTTTTTATAGTTGGATTTTGTGATTTGTTATTTTGGAAATATTTGGACCTAATAATTTATTTATCCAACAATTATCATGTATAGGTGAGTAGGAACTTCAACACATCATTGTACTAATCTTATATTTTATTCATTTATTTGTGAACTTCAAATGATTACCAAAATAAATTTTTGTTTATTAGTTCATGTAGTTCTATTTTACAATTATTTTAATTGGGTAATAATGTGCATACAAGGTTAAAAAAGACATTTTAATAACTAACTTTGTCATTGTCAAGAATTAGAATTAGTTTTTCACTAAATGAGCTAACTTTGGTGTATGGGGATAGGAGTGCATGAATGCTAGATCATGAAGGAGCATGAAGCTACTTGGTTTATTAGTTTGCAAAATGAGAGCTTAGAGGATATTTGAAATACGTATTAACTAATCACTATTCGTTGATATTATGCTAAAGAACCCTATTGAAAGATGACACAAGGCTCGACGACCATCAAGTGCACAACCTCTATTTTTACGGTTAATGTGGTACTGCATATTTAGTGGGTAGTTAATACTTGATACCCAATTCCGCTCCACGTCGTCTTTTTGACTGGTTAGTTATGTTGAGAATTGGCTTTTGTCCATCGGCCTAATTTGTAGTATATAAATATATAAATCAAAAACTTAATTAAATACACATTTATACACCTTGTTGAGAGTTCATATGATCTCTATCACTTCTTATCATTGATTTTTTGTTTTGAACTCACTCCTAGTGCTAAAGTTTGACCAATTCTCTTTAAATCTTTTGGACTTATTTCATTCACATTCCTATTTACTAGCATTAAGTGGGAGAAATAAAGATTTAAGTAAAGACTTAGAGTAGCCTAAAAAGAAGTATCAAGTAGTTTCTAATTTTATCTCTACATCAAATTTCATTATTATGCATGTTAACCCTTATTATTTGTTTAGTGTCATTATATATTTTGAGATGTTTTTCTTAATGTAATTGTATATTTTGAAATATTTTTGTTCAAAGTTAAAAGCTTGTTCAACTTAATTAATTAAATACTCCATTGCTTGGTCCTAATTAACATCTATACTTCTATATCTTTTATGCTCTAATTCTCACAAAAATGGTGATAGCCTCATGATCTTTTGTGATCCAATAAATTATTGCAATAAAAAAAAGTAAATTAGGTTATTTAAAAAAATCATACATCATAAAAGTTGTACATAATTAACGTGGGAAAAAGGTATTATATTACTCAATTAATAATTAATAGTTAAAACTAGATAATATTGAAAATATATATGAAGGTTTATATAATGAGGAGGGGTCAATTAAGCACTTTGTTGCATTATGTAGATGATAAAAGAGGAATTATTAAAGGATGTACATGCATTATGCAGTCAAACGTCGGCAAGATGCATATGTGCATGCAGTCAAGCGTCGGCAGAAAGTATATATCTTTTAAAAAACAACATTGTCCATTGGTTAGGGGAGCCAGGAATATACTTATGTTATATATGTTGGAGTATATAACATATCCTGGGGCTTCAACCATCAGCTTAAGCTTTTGGTTGAGTTGCTTCCTTGACATGGTATCAGAAGTCAGGGTGATAAGAGGTCACAGGTTCGAATCTCAACCACACCTAATTTAAAGTGGAATATTTAGCGCTATGTATGAGGAGGGCATGTGCTGCATCCACACTTCTAGCCCAAAGGACTCTCATGTGAGGGGGCGTGTTAGAGTATACTATCCTGGGGTCTCAACCATCAGCATAAACTTTTGGTTTCTTATATTTTTTTTATTTAATAATTCTAAATCCTAATCCATACTAGTAGTTTCAAACATCGGCAACAATTTAAATGGAAGAAAGTATCACATATCTCCAAATGAATGTAAAACAAATCCATTGATTTGATATCATCAAGACTAATTGAATCTGACTATATTTCGACTTTAAAATAAATTTAGTATACATATCTCCAATTGATTGTTATATATATATATATATATATATATATATATATATATATATATATATATATATATATATATATATATATATATATATATATATATATATATATATATATATATTTATATATATATATATATATATATATATATATATATATATAATATCTTATAATTGGACGAAAGGAACCCCATGGGTATATATAAATTGCTCCTAAAGATGACGGCACTTGCAAATTCAAAGATATTTAACATCATCATATTTAGGATATCTCGCCTATTAAATTAAAACTTTAAAGATATTCATGTAACTGGCAATTGCAAATTTAAGGACATTATCTATGGCCGCTCGTAGATCTAGACTTATGCTTTAAAAGCTAAAAGTTAGAGTTAATTTTAAAATTAATGCCATATAAATTAATATTTTATAATACACATAAAATTTATATATTAGCAATATGAAAAAATAAAAGAAACAAAAAAATTAATTATTTAAAAAATTACCTCAAGAAAAGTCTTCTCCAAAATAATTATTTGTGGGTCGTTTTAATAAAATAAAATGTAGTAGCATTTGAAATGAAATAAACTAAATTGAAAATTGTAGTAAATTCTATGAAATAAAAACAATATTTTCCATACCTTGCAATGAAAAAAAAGTAACATCTTTTTCTCATCGATATTTTATATTCAATATGAATTTTCTCTTTGTTTAAATATATTTTAGTTTTCACAGATTTTTATTTGAGACCGTCTTTTGTAAAGATGGCTCTTAGAAACCCAATTTAATTCTAAATATATATTTTTACAACTCTAAATATAAATTTGGGCTGAACTTTTGAGAATCGTCATTACAATAGACGGTCTCTCAAGAGAGCACCGGGTTAGTTTTATATGCAACTGATTGTTATTATTTGTAATTTGAGTGCTTTTTCTCTTTAAACTTTCGATCTTACTTTTAGTGATGTAGGATCGTGTGACAAATAAGAATTTTTTTTTTTTTTTTATTTCAAGATCTAAGGTGAAAGGTTAAGGGTTTGGATTTTATTTACTACATTTGATCTCTAAAAGTTTCTACGGTCACTATAGCAACTACTCCTACTATTCATAAATATATTTATCTTATTTAACATAATTTTTTTGTTTAATGTAAAGCATATTGAAATGAGATCTTGTTTAATTCATCTTAATGCATATTTCACAACAACAAATTTAACTTTTTTCGACATTAGAGTTAGTGGCATCAAAAAAATGTTACTGATTCATATTTTTATTGTAATAATTATTGGATTTTATTTTAAATTTCACTATAAAGTGATTTAGCGACACTTTATTTGGTCTTAAGTGGCATATGTAATTATCACTGTAGTATATAGTGACATTTGTTAGAAATGCCATTAGATCCTATGTCGCAAAATTAAAAGCTTTAATATGACTTTTTATTATGCAGCTAAAGGGTCTAACAAATGTCATTAAATCCTCTATATATAATAATAACAAATTTAAAATTTGAAATAGCGACATTAAAATTAAACGTCGCTAAATATATCCCAGTAAAAGCAAATTATGTTGTAGTGTTTTCGCAATATATTAACTTTTTAGAATTTTTAATAATATGAAATTAAAGTTATTAAAGATTAAATTTGAACATTACAGTGTGTGAAAGACACAAATATAACAACCATTAAAAACAAGAGAAAGTAAATAATATAATATATATGGGAAAATGAGGGGAAAGTTTGGACCTTATTAATATGATATTGAGAGGGAAAAGAAAAGATTGTTTGACAGGGTTGACAAACTTTGTGGCGAGAGGCCTTTGTCACAAATGATTGGGCTTATATTTAGGGCATTATTATTTGTCGCCACCCTTTTAATTAAATCGCCACCCCTAATTTTAAAAAAAAAAAAAAATTAATTAAAAAAAAAATAAATAAAAATTGAATATATAAATAAATAAAAAATAAATAAATAAAAATTGAATATATAAATAATTCAGGAAAAAATTAATAATTTCAAAACCGAAAAAGTGTAACATCTCTCTAAAAATCTCTAAAAAAAACGTTCCAAACGAAAACAAGCTCAATTAATCGAACAATAATGGCGAACCAAAACGAACAAGATTACTTCCAAACGAAAACAAGCTCAATAATCGAACAATAATGGGTAATACATAGCGTTTAAGCACAAAGCGCGAATGTACCATGGTACACTCGCACGCTTTGTGCTAAACTATATTACACTCGACGCTTTTGCAAACGCATGGTATTTTCAGCATATTTGTGCATTTTCACATTTTTTTAATTATTTATTTAACATATAATTATGTTTATGTTAATTAATTATTTGAATATTTATTGTGTTGTGATTAATAATTATTTAATTTATTTATAATATGTAGGCTATTAATTCATAATATATTATTTAAAGTTTATGTTAATATTATTTAATTTATTTATAATATGTTTATGTTAATATTATTTAATTTATTTATAATATGTTTATATTATTAATTATGTTGATGTTAATTTATTTAAAATATTTAACATATAATTATGTTTATGTTTCGATTATATTTATTTAATTTATTTAAATTATTTATTTAACATATAATTATGTTTATGTTAATTAATTATTTGAATATTTATTGTGTTGTGATTAATAATTATTTAATTTATTTATAATATGTAAGCTATTAATTCATAATATATTATTTATTTAAAAAAAGTTTATGTTAATATTATTTAATTTATTTATAATATGTTTATGTTAATATTATTTAATTTATTTATAATATGTTAATATTATTAATTATGTTGATGTTAATTTATTTAAAATATTTAACATATAATTATGTTTATGTTTCGATTATATTTATTTAATTTATTTAAAATATTTATTGTTTTATGATTAATTAATAATTTAATTTATTTTAAAAATAAGTATTGAACTTTATTAAGTTTTGATGTTGAATATGTGTAGATTATATATATATTTTTTTTTATATTTGCAGGATAATGAAAACTTAGGTGATAATGTAGATTATTCTGATAGATTTGTTACGGATAGAGAATTTGCGTCTATAGATGAGTTACATAATTGGGCCGATGAGATAGCATTACACAAATTGGTTTATAGGAACCACAGTAATCCGTAAGAAAGACCTTGGACGATAAGAGTGTGTCCAGGGAAAAGGCGTATATAATCACCCGCTCTTTGTATATGAGAAGGCCAAGTAAGAACAAATAGGTCGAATGTAGATATTAGGCAACATATAAGGAATCTCACGAGCCAACTGGCATGCAACCGTCGTTTATAATTACTCTCGATTAGGGAGAACTTTCCTGATTATTTTCCTAGCATGAGTCAAATCTATAACATTAGACAAGCATTAAGGAGAGAAGAGATGGATGGTAGGACTCCTCTTCAGCATTGTCTGTATTTGGCCACAGAGAAGAATTATATTGTATGGACAGATTTGGATAGCGACGGGCAGTTGACCAGGCTATTGATTGCTAACCCTATATCTATCCAGATGATACGTACATGGCCCTATGTTGTGTTGATAGACACAACGTACAAGACGAATAAGGCAAAGTGGCCCCTTTGCGAAATAATAGGAATGACGCCAACCAATCACAACTTTTTGGTTGCATTCTGTCTTATGCGAGATGAGGCGGCCGTGTCTTATTCTTGGGTGCTGGAGAGGTTGCGGGATATATATGGTACTATTCGGATGCCTAATGTTATCGTCACGGATAGAGACGAGGGTTTGTCTGCAGCTATTCGTGATGTCTACCCAGGTAAATAGAATCATGTTTATCTTTTTATTTGTATACCAAGTATATGTTTATTGTTTTAATTATGATTTTTTGTTTAATGTAGATGTACGTCATTTACTTTGTGTATGGCATATTGGAAATGATGTGGAGAATATGGTAGACAAACTTTGCGGTGGTAAGAAAAACGCACAGGGGCAGCTCTTTAGACAAGGAAAATGGAACCAACTGGTTAACAGTCTAACGTACGAAGAGTTTGAGAGCAGGTGGGATGAGATTGTAGCCAGGTGGTCGAAAAGGAATAGAAGGGTGGTGCGTTATTTAGCTGGGACATGGATTCCTCATAAGGAAAAATTTGTGCGTGCCTGGACGAATGACTGCATGCATTTTGGCAACCTTACTACTAGTAGAGTTGAAAGCCAGCACTCATCATTCAAGTATTATCTTGGTAGCGGCAACAGCTCATTCGATACACTGTTCAAAAAGGCACACGCACAGATGACTAATCAGCAAGCCAGAATAAGACAAGCGCTTCAGGAATCCATGAGTTCGATTGCCCGAACTTCTAGAGTTCGCCCATTTGAACCGCTATACTAAACCGTTCCTGCCGAGAGTCCAAGATGCCTCTCGATTCTCTTAGCCCGCTTAGCCCCCGGTGGCTTCGGGGACCACATCTCGCCCGGTCTTGTTACGGATATCCTAGGCGAGGATGGGGCGAAGGCACGGAAGTACTTCGAAATCCATGTCCGTAAGAGCGCGATAACCCAGATAGTCCGATCAAATCCGACCCTGCACTCAATTGCATAAAAGGTACGCCAGTAAAGCCCCAAGCAATCTCACCCTCATCACGGAATAAGAATAATAGGGTGGGGTTTCATCCCACATCTCGCCTTATCAACCGTCAGGCCAACCGACTAGCCATATAGTAGCAGCATCGGCTCCGAGACGGGAACGTGGCAGCCCAACACTCACGACGCTAACGCTGCGTTTAACGATGGACCCTTCTCGCAGCTCCTATCGGTCCCCAAATAAACTAGCCGCCCAACTTCCATTGCAGAGAATGAAGAGGAAGAGCACCATCGATAGTAAGTCTCTAAAATGCGCGCACGCCGGCAACATAATAGTCATCTCGCCCATGGCATGTGGAAGGTGTTCAGATCCCCGCCACCTCTCCACAAAGGCCGCTATCGGGATCTATCGATGTGCCGGTGCACGACGTAAGGAAGACGCCTCTCAAGTGGTAGAATTCGATACATCTCATCGCATAGTCCCCGACTGATGATTGAGTCGATCGCCTTCTTCCTAAGACGACACTCTAAAATAGGAGGGTTACGCTCAACCCTCGAAAATAACCCTCGCTCACGCGCCTCCGTAGCTCGGGAATCAAACGAGTATCGACGGCCCCTACGGGTTCTCTAATCACCCGCGGATCATTCAACGTGAGCGCCCGCCTCGGGAGCGGATCCTCAACATGGCGCTACCAACGATCGAAGGTCCAGCCGCTTTGAGGTCTCTCTTAAACTTACCTGCAGCTCTCCTCATCTGGGCCCAATCGCATCGCCTAACCGACTCCTCCTCACCCACTGACTCATCGAACTCCTGTGATCATAGCCCGAGTCAAATGATCGCTACGCTGTGCTCCGCTGGGTCAACGTTAGTACGCACTTGGTGTAGCTGTACTCGATCGTTGGGCCTGGCTATATCTGACCGCCTTCTTCCTGCCTGGCCCTCCTAGCAGAACCAGTAACCCCTCTCTCATGGGGGTCCCCTTAGTAAGGTCGGTCTAAAAGTATTGCCACTCATAGATGCCTCTAAATTTCCGCTTCCCACTACCATGATTTCCAGCCATTTACTACAATTTATATAATTTAATTAATTATTATAACACTATAATAACATATTTTAAAACAAATTTAAATTATTATGATAACATTGTTAAATTATAAACAAATAAACAATAACAAATAATATTTAATAATAAAAACATTTATAGCATAAAAAAATAATAATAACATTTATAATAAAATTTTATAATATCATATAATAATAATTTATAATAACATTTATAATAAAATTTATAATAACATATAATAATAAAATTTATAATAACATATAATAAATAAATTAAAATAACATATAATAATTTTATAATATCATAGCAAAAGCGCTAAATGTACCATAGTACATTACACGTTTGTGCTTAAACGCCATGGTATTTTCACACATTTTGTGCTTAATGCAGTATTTTCGCATACTTCTCATTTTCGATTTTTATTTAATTTAGATTGAGTTTAGAATTACCTCGTTTTTGATAACGATTCGAATCCAAAGCTTTAGTCCCGACAAATTTTGATGGATTTTTGTGAGTTTTAGAGTGATAATTTGTGAGAGTTTTAGAGTGATAAAAGTGTTAAAGTTCAAGATTCGATTGTTTTTAATACTCGTTTCAAGTCCAATGGCATTTTCGTAATTTTTTATTTATTTTTTTTTTAATTAATAAAAAATAGGGGGGTGGCGATTTTATTAAAAGGGTGGCGACAAATAAAAATTGGGTATATTTATGTCATTTTGAACATGTGGAATGAGAGAAATAAAAGGTAAT
Organism: Amaranthus cruentus; assembly: GCA_019425755.1. Taxonomy (NCBI): domain Eukaryota; kingdom Viridiplantae; phylum Streptophyta; class Magnoliopsida; order Caryophyllales; family Amaranthaceae; genus Amaranthus; species Amaranthus cruentus. The sequence goes on along the minus strand of CM033458.1, from coordinate 16,575,535 downwards.
CCTTGGCTTATTTTTTGGTAGAGGGGTTCCTTTGGTTTATGATGTCGATTTTAGGTCAGACGATGTTTTTGGTTAGTTAAAATAAGATTTTGCGTTTATATTAGTTTTTAAATAATTATAAATTTTTTGAAGTCGGGATTGATTATGAGAATGGGTTAATGAAGGACCGTCCAACACATTTTAAACACCTCTAGTCTTAGGATAAAAAAAAATAAATTGTAATTTGATTGAGATGATTATAAAAAATACAATAATTCTTTTATGGATGTCAATTGAGATTAGGAGAGTTTATTGGTCTATGACTCTATTTGGACCTGCTCTAGAATCGTTCCTAATTTTAGGGTTCATATTCCATTTGTTGATACCCAACAATGCTGAGTCTAAGTTCGGGTTCAAAAAAGTATGAGGATATAGGTCAAGGGTCTTCAAAATTCAACCAACACTCTATCTTTAGATCTGTTTAAGACTCAATCCCTTCACACCTATCCCAAATCTGCTAAACCGGCTTTAAACCTGTCTATTAGACAATCCAAAATCAAATTTTGATGCGTTCTAAACGTATTCTACATTTATTTTTGTTTAATTGACAAGCATTAACAAATTATATCACTTGGTTTTGGTACCTTGTGGCTTAATGTATATTCATATGTTACGCTCATATGACTATATGAGCTTCATTATTTTGCGAGAATTAATAGTCAATTTGGTTATTAGTGTTAAACAATGTTATAAAAATTGTTTGTAGAGTAAAATTTTTTATCATATATATTATGTCATTCTCATAACAATAAAACTTTAAATTATAAAAAATAAAATTTATCACAATTTCCAGTACCACTAATATTCAAACTCCTTAAATTTAATTTGGTGTACTGCTATTTTTGCGTCAACTAAATTAATACAAAACCTAACTAATACTCATAAGCCAATCCCTTCCGTTAGCACCTATAGCCATATTCAGGTCAATAAAGATTACTCCTCCGTTTCCGAATATTCTTCCCGTTTAGAATATTTTATTTTGAAAAGAGAAACTTGATTAAGATTTTTGAGACATATAGCGATGATAAAATATATCCATATGATGTATATATTTTTTATGATGTATACTTTTTTATTATATATTTTTTATAATTTTTTATGATGTATATTTAGAGATATTAAGACTCAAAATTTATTTTGAAAACTGTGCAATGCAAAAAGTAATTGGAACAACATTTAAAAAGGAAGAATGTCAATTAGTAGACTTTCTAGAAAACCATGAGTCACTACACCTTATTAAAAGAAAATTAAAAAGTGTATGATAATGAGAATTGAGAACTAATCATGACAAGCTGGAATTAATTGGCGAGTTGTTTAGATAATAAAGGAAAGCAAAGTTGGTATATAGAAATAATTATGGCAATCTAACTGAATTCTACCAATGATTATTATTTGTTAGCTTCTTTACTTCTTTAATTGATGATTTTTTTTATAAACAATGTAATTTTAAAAAATAGTTTATAACTATAAAGGGGTGTTAGGTAAAATAATTTATTGGATGATTTTAGCTTAGCACAAATGAGTTGGGTGGACAACAAATCTAATGTTAGTACTATTTAGTAAATTAGCTATTTAAAATAGCTTATTGTTATTTGTTATAACTACATTGTTTTTAAACAATTTGATCCTAATAGTCGTTTAATAACAGTTGGTCTAACCAGTTAATAAAATAAGATAATCAAGTCACTCCCTCTTATTAGCACTAAGCCACTAACTACAAGTTATTAGTCATTTACCAAACATTTCAATCCATAACTATTACAATCTTATTTATTCTTCAATTGTCTTTATCAGATACTTCTTCTGTTCCACTATACTTACTGAATGTGACTTTTTACACAACGTACTATTTTGATTTATATATTGAACTTTACACCTCTAAAAATTATAAAAAATTAGATGATTCAAACAAGATCTCATTAAATGGGCCTGTGCAACCTAAATAAGGAGGAGAAGAAGTAGTTCACTCATAAACCCAAAGGTTCACTACTAAAACCAATTGGTTATAGTAGGAGTTACTCCTTGAGTATATAAAGTGATGCATACTCTTCTCTTTCTCCGATGTGGGACAACTCACATGTGGGTAACACATGGGTACTTCAACACTCCCCTGACATGTGAGTGTCCTTAGAATTTTAGCCCACCAGAAGGGTTACAAACCTATTGGGAATGAACATCCAATTAAAAACCCCTTAACCAGTGGTAAAATTAAATGCCAGTATATATTGGTTTTGAAATTACATATATACTGGTTTTGAAATTACAAGAAAGCTTTGATTTATAAAAATATTGAAATATTTTTAATCTTTAAGACGAATATTTAAAACATGAAAATTAACCAAATATTTTGATAAAAAAAGTAAAAAAATATTTTAATTGTGACTTGGAAGTGACTATTGGATTTGATAGGTTCATGGAATATAATGATGTTTATGATTCAATTACTTTCCTAACTTTTATATAGCTATTACCCCTATTTTCAATGGAAAACAAGGAAAACAGAAAGGATTGATGTTCTTCTCCGTTACATCTATTATGCTCCATATACAATTGATGAACAAATAAAAAATTACTCCCTCCGTTTAATGTTCTTTCCATTTATTTTTTGCATAGTTTTCAAAGTAAATTTTGAATCTTAATATTTCTAAATACGCATTATAAAAAATATAAAAATATATAATAAAAAGGTATACTTTAAGACGAATCTAACAAAATCCCACATTGATATAATATGTCTTAAAAATCTTAATCAAATTTCTCTCTTCAAAATAAAATATTTTAAATGGGAAAAACATTAGGAAACGGAAGGAGTATTAAAAATAGTATTATATGGATGAGATGAAAGTAAATGAAATGTACAAATTAAATAAAAAAAATAAAAGAAATTCATAGAAATTTGAACTATAAATTTAATGGAACACATATAAATTATAAAAGAAAAGTGGAGCAAATTTCTTATAACACAAAGCGAGTATGGTATAACCTAGTACAACAATTGTGTGTTAGGCTCTTAGTCTTAGCCTATGCTTTCGTGTTGTAGGTTCCAACTTGTTTTATGCATGCATTTGAGAATGTAAATGCAATAGCCTATAGCGAGAAAAGAATGAAGAAATAGAGCAAGCAACATTTGAAATTGAATACGTGAAGAATTTAATCTACAATTTTGGCATTGCCTATAAGCAAATATATATGAAGGAAATAATTAATTGCGCAAATTTTTTATAAAACAACAAATTATACATATATATAGTGAAGATTACTTTCCAAAATGCAATCACTCAATATTAATTCTAAAATTATTGGCGTTATTTAACTCGGACACAAATATTACTTCATCAAAATAAGCAGTTTTTTTATAAGTAAATATTTTATTAATAAAAAGATACATAAACAATAAATCCAACTATCGGCATAAAAAACCCTGTAAGAAAAAAGCCATAAGCAGGAAGAATTATGGTTTAATCATATATGTTAAAAGAGTATCATACAACAAGCGTTCATAATGACAATCTATCTTGCTATGATCAAGAGTATAGATCATAAAAAAACTCCTAAACAAAATAAGCAATTATTACTTATTATTATTATTATTATTATTATTATTATTATTATTATTATTATTATTATTATTATTATTATTATTATTATTCAATTAAAATAGTGACATTTTGGCTTGAGTTTTACTTAAAATTTTATAAACGAACACTCTTCCAATAAAGCAAAATTTTCACCCCAAAATCCTTTTTGTTTAACAATTCAAATTATAAATTTTGCTCAACAACTTGGGTTCATATAATAATGGAAATATTTGATTGATTGTCCAATAATTTTAGTAGAAATATAGTTACTTCAGTAAGATATGGAAATATTTGATAAAAGTCAATAATGCAAAGAAAGAAGTAAAAACAATATTAATATGTAAAAACAATATAATATAAAAATATTAAAAAAGTCTTTTAAAGAGACAGTCTCTCGTAAGAATTTGTAATTTTTAATGTAAAAGCTCATTACAGTTTTTTTCTATTCTCAAATTTATTCAAGGCCCATGATTAAATCGATACTTGCGTGTTCCGTCAGGACGCAGGACCGTCACCATTCTAGTCAATTTCAATAAAATGGGCTTGGCTGGTTGACTTAATGGGAACTTTTAAAATTTTTAAGCCTTATTTTATAAAATAATTTTACAAAATCACAAAAATTTGGGTGAGACCGTCTCACTTGTGAGACGCATCTTATTGGACCGGTCCAATAGTATATATGTTTTTACCAATTTTACAAATTAAAATGTCAATTTCAAGAGCTAAAGGACTGATTTAAAAACTTAAGATACCCATTTCAAGATTTGAAATTGACATTTTAAATTATGGAATTTGACAGTTTTAAGAATTAAAAGGTCAATTTTAATACTTAAAAAACCAATTGTAAGACTTAAAAGACCAATTGTAGGATATTAAATTCTTATTTAAACTTTATAATAGGATAACTCAAACATTAAAGTTGAGACAAAAAAATCTTTGAAATTAATCTTTTAAGTCTTAAAATTGCGTTTTTAAGTCTTGAAATTGTTCTTTTAAGTCTTAAAGCTAATATATCAGAATATTTTTTAAAAAATTTATTAGATCTGGGCCAGTTGCACGACTAAGGTCGTCTCACAAGAGAATAACTGATATGAGTTAGGTTAAGATTAAAATTTTAAATCTAGAATAACCTGTATAACATATTTGACTATATGAATTATTTTTGAGTAAAATAAATCAGTATGAATTTAACTTAATTCACTTAAAATTATTCTATTTTTAATAGTAAACACAAATTTAATAATGTATAAACTAGAAGTTTAAAATTGAGGACGTAAGAATATGCATGTTGGGTATAGCATAATTTGCATAGGATAATTATAATGCATATTCTAAGGTTCGACCTATTGTGATTGTCTTGTTTTCAAAGAAAAGATTCAATTTGAATAAAATTGTAACCATGTAAAAAACGATCTGTTGCTTGATAAGATTCATAGGATAATTTATCAAACGAAAAATTATCGTGAATAATGCAATTTTTCGTTAATTTCCCTATAATAATATTAACTATTGATTAACCATGAATAATACCAATTTAGGAGTTTTTTTCCGAGAATAATAACAAATTTAGTTTATTAACTAATTTACCAAATTTTTTTGTCATATAATTTTTTATAGTTTGATTTTTAACATGTTAGTATTATTTTAGGAAAACACCCCAAAGTTGTCAAAAGTTGGTATTATTATAAGAAAATAAGCAAAAAGTTGTATTATTCCTGATAATTTTTTCTTTAGTAAAAAAACATAATAACTTATTTTTCAATATAACTTACAAAGATTTTTTAGGGTAAAAATTCCCAAAATACAAATTATTTCTCTTTAAAAGTTCCGTGAATGAAAAAGTTTTAAATACTAGAAAATTTAGTAACAAATATTTTTGAATTTCTAAAGACAATATTTGTAATCATAACAGTATAATCTAGGAAATTTCGTTTCATAAATTACAAACATTATCCAAGAATAAATTAGTTAATTGATTTTCAACAACCACATTATAATTGTTCAAATTGTAAATTACTGGCTTTTTTCATTTTTTACTAAATTTTTCTGTTTTTAAATTTGGTAACATAACATTCTGTATAAAGTAATTTAACAATGAATCAAGTCAAAAATACTACTCCAAGACTAAAACATAAATGGTCAAGCCAATAACCCATCAAATGTATTTTATTAGACAAACATTCGAGAAACGTGACATGTGAAACTTTTCGGTCTTTTTATTAAATTGTATAATTAAAAATGATTAAGACAAAATTTATTCAATTAAGATCAATAACCTTAAAATAATTAAAATGAGATCCAATTGGTAATTTCCACTTAGATCAAGACAAACATATCTTGTCTAAGCCTTGCGCCTTTAGAAATTGTTTTCTATACTCAACTATACTTCTATACAGAAACTCAATCAGTTTCTTCTTCAGATTCTTGTGTATCCAAACTTACACGACTCGAATTAATCGATCCCAATAATCCTTGTAAATCCGAACCATATATATGCCCCATTTTAGTTCGTTTCGTTTCCAAATACCTTCGGTTTTCCTCTGTAATTGGTGTTAACACAGGAACTCTTCCTATAACAGCCAGCCCATAACCCTTTAAGCCTGTGAACTTTGCTGGATTGTTGGTCATTAGCCTCATCGTTCGAACCCCAATATCCCGTAAAATCTGTACAAACAAAACTAATGACATTGTCGAAAATGGACAGTGTAGTTCTTTTTCGACACACAAAGAAGTTTTAGATGGGTAAAATTACCTGTGCACCAATACCATAATCACGCGCATCAGCAGCCAGGCCTAGTTTTAGGTTGGCTTCAACGGTATCATGGCCTTGATCTTGCAGGTTATAAGCGCGGAGTTTATGACCTAACCCAATTCCTCGACCTTCATGGCCTCGTAGGTACAACAATATTCCTCTTCCCGCTTTCTCAATCAACTGCATTGCTAAAGCGAGCTGGTTTCCACAGTCACATCGAGCTGATCCAAATACATCGCCTGTTAAGCACTCAGAATGAACTCGTACTAGGACATCTTGACCGTCACCTATATCTCCCTATGATAATATGAACTATATTAGTTCCTATAGAGTATATAACATATTTTGGGGCCTTAACCATCAGCTTAAGCTTTTGGTTGAGTTGGTTCCTTGACATGGTATCAGAGTCAACATGAAAATAGATCACAGCTTATAATCTCAACCACCCTTCATTTAAAGTGATATATTCAGCGCTTATGCGCATCCACATTTCTAGCCCAATGGACTCTTGCATAAAGGGGTATGTTAGGGTATATAATTTATCATGGGGCCTCAACCATCAGTTTAACCTTTTGGTTGAGTTGGTTCCTTGATAGTATAAACTAGCCGTAACAAACACCTTTACGAGAGCTACATGCTCCATTCCATCTAGTTTTGATCGATAACAGTACGCTTCAAATTGTCCCCAGTTTGTCGGTAGCCTTGTGACCACTGTTTTCTCGACTAACTTCTCTCGTTTTCTCCTATATCTGTAATCACATTCAAGTACATCAAACTACGATATATAGATAAGAATAGATACTGATGTTGAGGTCTCATCCATCAACCAGAAGACATAAAAAGCAATGACTGCAGATAGTGTAGAAATTACCTAATCAAATCGGTGATGGAGATGATGGGAATGTTGTGCTGTAATGAAAACTTTCTTAAAGTGGTTAAAGAGGCAATAGAGCCATCATCTTGATCAATAATGGTTGAAAGTACAGAAACTGGTCTTAATCCCGCTAACATAACTAAATCGACAGAAGCTTCCGTGTGTCCTGCTCTTCTGAGAACACCGCCATTTCTATACTTGAGAGGAAAAACGTGACCAGGTCTGATGAAATCTTCAGGCTTAGAGTCCGGAGATGCAAGGGAATGAACTGTTTTTGTTCTATCTGATGCTGATACCCCTGTTGTTGTACCCACTTTTGCATCCTAAACTCCCACAGAAAAAATGATCAAACGTTATGCAACTTGCTTGGATTGTAGCAAACCTAACCACTGCAGTGCCGTTCTTGATGTATTATGGGCCCTAGGTAAAATGAAAGGAATTGAACCTTTCTATAGAGGGTCGATTTCAGTTTTTAATGGGTGTTTGACAAATGTAAATTTATAATTTTACAAGCAGTGTCTACGTGTCGTATTGGGCCCCTTTCTAACTCTGGCCCTAGGCAAATGTCTATAAAAAGGGATTGATCCATTTTATAGAGGCTCGACTTTAGTCTTTAATGAGTGTTTTGCAAAGGTAAAGTTACAATTTCACAAGCGGTGTTCTACGTCTTACATGACAACATTTCTGAATTGAGGTATTGAGTCTTTAATGTCTACCTTGCCTAGGTACAGAAACGGCCCTGCTAAGAAGTAGACGTTTTGTTTTATAAAACAGAGCTTTTCTAGCTAATTTAAGTTACTTATGTTGTATACCAATGCAAAAGGAATGTATTGTCACCTAAACAAATAGAGTTCAATTCATAACTCCATAAACCCTTGTGAAACGGAGTATCAAATATAAGCATTGCTTATTGTTGAAATGTCCATGTGTTACCTGTGAGTTGTCCCACATCGGAGACTTACAGCTTATAAATGCGATTTTATGTGAATAGGAAAGTGATTTAGAGACTCATACCACAGTGATGGTGAAAGTAGGAGCATTAGAGTCAGAATTGTCGGTGTCGGGTGACATAAGAGGAAGCTTTAATCGTTCAAGATCCTCCCCTTTCATTCCTGCAGAAACAATTCCTGATCCATGTTTGATCATAAAAGCCATGGTTTGGGGAGTCACTAGGGATGCACCTATAACTAGATTTCCTTCTTTGTTATCTTCATCATCTACAACAATCACAAACTGGTGCTTTCACAAGTTATCAACCATCTTGATTCATTAATTTATGACTTTGTAAGATGCATAGTAGAGTGTAATACTTAATTCTTAAATGAGAAGGTCTCACGGTGAGATCATCTTTATTGGGCTGGCCCAATATGCATTTTTTTGTCTTAAAATGATCACTTATAAGTTGTAACGTTAAAATGATCACTTATAATTTTAATATAATCACTTTTTATAGTCTTAGAGTGATTACTCATAAACCGTATGAGGCGGTCTCATACAAGACGAGTTGTATAATTAATACTCCCTCCTATTCAACCCAAATGTCCCTTATTTTTTTGGGCACTATCTATTCATCACTCTTAATTTGTATTTTACTCTTAACCTATAAGGTAAAACATAGTCATGTGGGATCTAGTTTAATTCGTCTCAATACAAGGATTATTAATATGAAATTTTTATAATTTTTAATTAAGAATAATTTGAGATGGGTTAAAATGTTGCCTCGGAAAGTGTGAAAAACTAAATGGCACAATTAGGTTGAATAGGAGGTAGTATCACTTTGGCTTGGTGGTTGAATATGGAGTATAACTTAATTACAAATAGGCTCAAGTTCTATTCACATCGAGGCAAGACCTGTATAATTTTTTTTGGGCCCTGGGCACGTGCACTTCTTGCCCTTTCTAGGGCGACCTTGTTAAATCTACCTCTTCTCCTTCTAAGACAGATTATAGTTGGACCTTCAGCCATTTATTTATAACTAATGGCGAATAAGCATGCTATATACAACACACATCACATGCAGAATCAATTTTTGCTACAGCTGAGTTCAGGGCTCGTGTTAAAAGGTTCAAACCAGAGAGCCGAGACAAAATGTATACGCATATATATTGCTAGATTTTGATTCAATAATCACAAAATCTTACTTGAGATCGTCTATACAATAAATGTCTCAAGTTTTAAGGCTGACCCAATTTATAAATTTAAAAAAAAAACGGATTGATGGTTTTATAAGTTAAAACGAAGATATTGGTTGGGCTCTTAAGAGACGTCTATACTATAGACGGTCTCTCAAGATAGGGTCCGATCAATAATTGCTTCCCTCCAAATCAGTATATATTTGTCCACTTTTCTTTTTTTACATAGATTTTTTTAGCTAAATACCTTATGTTCACACAAAAACCCATAATACCCCACATACATTACTTTAAGTATCCTAACTATCACCTTTATAAGTATTATAATCACTTAAAATACTCAAAATTATAACCATTTAAAATACTCCAACTACCACACCTTTAAAATCCGTGCTCAGAGAAATTGGACACTCAAAAGTGTTGGAGGGAGTATTTTGTTAGAATATTAAGGCTTTTAAATCAAATAAATGCACATAAATAACATCTAACATATACAAGCAAAGAGCTAAAACAAAATAAAAACAAATCAATTTGGTGTAATAAAAGTTGGTACCTTTCCCTGTTTCAGGTTGATGAGAGCATGCCCAATGGAAGAATAGCCTTTAGTGGGACAATCAGGGTCACCATCAGCATCACTAACAAAAAAATCATTAGTTTCTGGGGTAATTTCAGCATCTAATAATGTCCCAAAAGAAACAGAATCTAATGACCCATTAACATTTCCCAATTTAGATGAAGTTTGATCATCAAATGAATTCCCAGATGCATCAAAACTAGAAGCCCAACAACTCAAATTCCACCATTTTTGATTTTGTGGGAAGAACAAGGATCTGGGTATGCTGCAATTCAACGGAAAAATGAAGTTAGTATGAAAAATATTGCATTGAAAAACAGGGGAAAGTGATTTAGAGGCTTGAATGTACCTAGATCGAGTAAAAATATGAGGAAATAAAGGATGAGTACAAGGAATAGACCCCATTTTAGATTTTAGATGAGTGAGTTTAGAGCCAATGGCATTATTTGCTATCAATTGGTTTGATGAATTTATTTGTACTTTCAAATGGGTTTGTTTTTCATTTGTGTTTTGACAAGAGAAAGCCTCACCTTTAGTTTTGGATTACGTTCTATTGTGGTGTATGTATGGACAAACTACTTTTAAATAATAATAATAATAATAATAATAACAATAATAATAATAAGGGTTTTTTATGAAATACAGCCTCAAAGTTTGCTCTTTTTATGAATTACAGCCTCAAAGTTTTTTTTTTATGAATTACAGCCTCCAACTTTTAAAAGTGACCACAATTACGGCCAAGTGACCGTTGACCACTATTTTAACCGTTGACCTTCCTTCTTCCCGGTTACTAACCCTCTTCCTCCTCCTTCTTCATCCTCTTCCTACTTCTTCTTCATCTTCTTCATCCTCCTCATCCTCCTCATCCCATTTCAAATAAAATTTCTGGGTTTATTTTTAAAATTGACCCAAATCTTCTCCTTAAATTGACCCAAATCAAAAATCTTCAACATCTTCATCCCATTTCACATAAACTTTATGGGTTGATTTTTTAAATTAACCCAAATCTCCCCCTAAATTGACCCAATTCCTCTTCGTAATTTCGTTTTCATTTTAGTCATTGTAATAGGTTGAATTCTGAACAATATTTAGTGTTTATCTGTGCAAATTATAAGTAATTTACCCACCCAAAATTATATGTAATTTACTTAGAAAACAATGAAAATTCATCACCCATGTAAAAACAAAAATACCCACAACAATTATTGTTGGATTGAATAGAGGTGGCGAGCAACGAATCAAATTAGGGATTCAGATCTATTGAAATATCTGTGCAAATTATATGAAATGGAAATGACGGAATTGTATACAATTGTTGGAAAATTTTGTCTGTGCAAATTAGAGGAAAGGAAAATGTCAGAATTGTATTTGAAATGGATAGAGAAACCTACTTTTTTTTCTTTTCAAATTTTGGGTTAAATCAACCCAGAAAATTTTGGGTTAAATCAACTTGATGAAATTCAGTCTGTGCAAATTAGAGGAAAGGGAAATGTCAAAATTTTGTCTGTGCAAAAGAGGGAAAGTTCAGTCTCCAATTAATAACTTTCAACTGTTTAATATATTGTTAAAGATAAATGGACTGGAAATTTGATGAAATTTGATGAAATTCAAATACCCAGAAAGTTCATCCCTTCAAATTTGGTATTCTTTGATTAAGGTTTTGAAAAGGGGAATGAAATCTAGGGTTAAAATTGGGCCTTTGAAAATTAATGGAGGATAAAGAGGATGAAGATGATGGAGAAGAAGGGAGAAGAAGGAGGAAGAAGATGAAGAAGTGGAGGGGATGAAGAATTAAATTAAAAAAAAGAAAAACAAAAAATAAAAAGATTTGGGTCAATTTTAAAAATAAACCCAGAAATTTTATTTGAAATGGGATGAGGAGGATGAAGAAGATGAAGAAGAAGTAGGAAGAGGATGAAGAAGAAGGAGGAAGAGGGTTAGTAACCGGGAAGAAGGAAGGTCAACGGTTAAAATAGTGGTCAACGGTCACTTGGCCGTAATTGTGGTCACTTTTAAAAGTTGGAGGCTGTAATTCATAAAAAAAAAACTTTGAGGCTGTAATTCATAAAAAGAGCAAACTTTGAGGCTGTATTTCATAAAAAACCCTAATAATAATAATAATATTATTAATATGTGAATATGGTTTTCTTTTTATGAATTGTTGGGTGACTTTGATTTAGTATTTACTTCAATTGATTAGTGTTACGTGAGAGTTAGATAGACTTATAAATGTTAACAAATTTTCAAATGAAACGGTCTTATAGTGAGATTATATTTATTAGGCTAACTTAATATATACTTATTATCTTTAAATGAACACTTATAATCATACTTCCTTCGTTCTGAAATACTCGCTACATTTGATTTATGAGTACTATTCATTGTTCGAGCTTATTTTATACATAGCGACTAATGTGTAAGAAGAAATATAGTCAATTGGGATCTTGTTCGAATCGTGTAATTGCATACTTTTTTAATATTAAATTTTTATAATATTTAGCTAAGTGTAGTTTAAGATATTAATAATCAAAATTGTGCATTAAATTGCGTAAAAAAGTGAAATGTAACAAGTATTATAGAACAGAGGAAGTATTACTTACAGTTTTAATTTAAAGTAATCATTTGTTATATTCTTAGAAGGATCATTTATAATCTATCATTAACAATCTCATTTATTAGAGCAATGATTTCTTTTGAAAGGTTTGACACTCTATCCAAGATTTGGTATATTCGCTCGGTTCTTTTTTATTTGTCTATTTTAAGTTTGTCAACTTTAAGAGAGAAATTTAAATTAGATTTTTGAAGTAGATAATGAAGATAAAACATATTCATGTGAGATCATGTTAGATTTGTCTTGATGTAAAGTTTTTAATATAATTTTTATAATTTTTTATGAAGCGTATTTAGAGATATATTAAGGCTTAAAATTTGCTAAAAAATGCGTGCAATAGATAAAGTGGACAAACAAAAAGTAACGGAGGGAGTATTTTGTTTGACACGAATTAATAAACCAAACGATTAAATTTGAATTTGAATTTGAGCATAATCTTTGATAGATATAATTATATTTACCCAAATATGTACACCATCTGTTTTCTAATGTTTTTCCCGTTTAAAATATTCTATTTTGGAGAAAGAAATTTGATTAAGATTTTTAAGGCATATATATATAATACTATATCTATGTCAGATCTCGTTAGATTCATCTTAATGTATACTTTTTTATTATGCGTTTTTTTATAATTTTTTATAATGTGTACTTAGAGATATTAAGGTTCAAAATTTATGTTAGTAATTGTGCAAAAAGTAAATGAGAAGATTAAATGAAAATAGAGGGAGTAGTAAACACAAATTTTCATTTGACATAATATTAAAACACTCATCATTTAAAATTAAATTAGAATCATATTGTATGTTAAGGATAATAAAAGTAGGTATTAAAAATAAGATAAATAGACATTAATTTTTAATGAGTTAGACTTGAAATACGTTACTCTCAAAAAAACTGCCTAATATATCAAACCCCCCCAAACTTGATGATACACACATGAGTGAGCTCAATGCAAGCCCAAATTTAGTATCTAACATAATCATTCAACATTTTATTCGCCCAAACTTGATCCAAACCTAAAGCATTCTCAAGGGAAAGTCATAAAATTGACACAATTCTCAGCTACTTAAATCTAAATTTGACATCATATGAAAATGACTTCAATCATTAAAATGACTCTGACCCTAACCTATTTAAAAATCAAGCCTATTTTTAAACCTATGTATCCTTTGTGCAATATAAATAGTTGTTTTGAACATAATTCGATGTTCGACTCAGCCAAACAATTTAAACTGAACACAATAAGATATAGTAATTAATAATCTACTTTCAACCATATTTGAGTAAATAACTATTAGTCAAAAAGAGGCAGACTTTCATTTGAGTCTGCCAGACTCGAACCCATTTGTTATTTTTGAAATTTTAAAATCATCATTAGACGTCTTAAACTTTTTTGTTATTCAATTTTGTATCCTATGAAAAGCTCAATATCCGCAATGACCTATGTTAGCCAACTCAATATGTTATCCCCATACAAACCACAATCTTTCTAAATCAAGGATCTCATAATGTTGGATTGGTGTGAATTCAATTTTAGCAACTCTTTGAATGAAATAACTCATTTGTTTGGTTGACCACTTAAAGATCGAAAATGATATTTTAACATTATAAGTGAACACTTTAAAATTATAAAAATAATCAATTTGAAATTATAAGTGATCACTTTAAAGTTATAACTAATTAAAATTGTAAGTAATTACTTTAAAGTTGTAAGTAATACTCTTAACATATAACGTTATAAAAATAATCAATTCAAAACTATTAAAGATCACTTTGAAATCTTAAAGTAAGTGATTAATCTAAAAATATAAGTAATCATAAGTTATCTTATTAGTGTACATTGATAATTCAGACAGTTTAATATAGATAATCTCTCTATAAAACATGCGAACTTGAGTACTTGACCTTTCAAAATCCGGTATCCTCTCATAACCCGAACTAAGGGAGCCATATTTTTTTTAGACTCTCTCTTGAGAGACCGTCTATACTATAGACGTCTCTCAATAGCCCAACCCATATCTTCTTTTTATCTTACAAAACCACCAATCAGTTTTTTATTAATGTACCAGTTGGGCCAACCCAAAACTTGAGACGTCTATTGTATAGACTGTCCGTAAGAATTTTTTGTGTTTTTTTTACCATAATTAAACTACCTTGTGTCACCACATGTCTCAAGTGATTTCTTACGTGGCAAACCAGCCTAAAATTCTCTCTCTTCTTCTTTTTCTCACTTTCTGTCTTTCTGACACTCCTTTGCCCAAAAGCATCCCATTAGGCATTATATTGATTTTTAAATTTAGGGTTTTTAAATTGGGGCAGAACGTAAAAGTTTTTTTTTATTAGATCTAAATCCAATTGACTTCAGAATATTAGAGTTTGTTTGAAAGAATATGAACTGATTACTTCATTTTTGGGACAAATTTTAACAATGGAGACATCTCCAGTGGCCGCTGTCAAAGAAAACAAGCTATTTAAAGGAGTTTTCGCCGTTGCCGGAATCATGTTTACTCTGGTTATATATGGTGTTTTACAGGTAATCAAACCCTTATTTTATGTAAAAGTTCGTGTTTCGTCAGTATTGTTCTGTTTGCTTTATAATTTGGTCTGTATTGTCTTTGTTGTTTTCTGTTAAATGTTAATTTTACAAGTATTAAACATTGATTATTTTCTTTGCATCACTATTTAACTTATTAGTATTTTTATCATCACTATTCAATATTCTAAAACCAAATTCGTTTATCTATGATCTTATGTAATAGACTAATAGTGACAAGTTGAAGCTTGTTTAGAAAGGTTTTTTTAAAAAACTAAGGAAGATGTTGCTAGTTTGGATTCGAATTTTGTAGAAATCTCTGATTTATGACTAATGCTGCAAGTTGAAGGGGAGTCTTGAAGGTTAGGTGTCCCTGTGTGACTGAAAGGGGCACAGATTTGAGTCTTGGAAGTAGCCACTTGCGGAAATGCGAAGCAAGGCATTGCACCATCATTCTTTCCCGAAATCCTTGTTCTTGGGTGACGCATTGCGCACTGGGCTGCCTTTATTGAGGCTATATTTTTCTAGGGTGATGAACTAATGATCTTGAAAACAGAAAACTAGATGTTTTAAATGTTAATGAGTTATGTTTACCTATTTTGTGATACGCCAGGTAAAGATTTGTGAATTTGCAGGAAAAAATTATGAGGGTTCCATATGGAAAAAATCAAGAGTTTTTCAGATACTCTTTGTTTCTAGTCTTTTGCAATCGTCTTGCAACGTCAGCTGTATCTGCTGCTTCCTTAGTGGTAAAGTGCCAATACTTTTGAGTATTTATTCGAAATATGTTAGGCAGTAAGAATGGATTGGATTGAGAACTTAACATTGTTTGATTGTGTTTGTGTATTAGGCCAGTAAGAAAGCGTTGGATCCTGTTGCTCCTGTGTATAAGTATGGTATGATTTCTGTAACAAATATTCTAACGACAACATGTCAGTATGAGGTAATTTTGAGGGTTTCATGAAAAATGTGGTTAAAATGATTATGGTTTGGAACGGGTGTTGAATCCAGACACTTTTTGTCTTGCAGGCCCTTAAATATGTCAGTTTTCCCGTTCAAACTCTTGCGAAATGTGCCAAAATGATACCAGTCATGGTAAGTCTATGTCTTTTTGTTTTTCAAGCGTCATAGTACTGTGTTGCATGTTAAACAATTTACTTATCTCTTTGCTTCGTTGCGGCTAAAAAATTTTACCCTTTTCTTTCCCTGGGAAATTGGATGAATCCGCAAATGTTTGTCAATTGCTAGCTTTTTGAGTTGTATCATGGTCCCCACACAACATTTTTTTGCTTAAGAACCTTAACTGGTTTTGTTGGATGTTTCATCTACCCTCTTCTGGCACCTGCAGGTTTGGGGTACCTTAATCATGCAGAAAAGATACAAGGGATTTGATTATATGTGGGCTGTTCTTGTAACCATTGGGTGTTCTATATTTATTTTATACCCGGTTAGTATTACACATTTTTATTCAATTTCAGTCTTGTGTTCTAAATTGTGCGCCCAAGGCGCGCCTAGGCGTGAGTCGCTAAGAGGCGACCATTTTATTGCCTCCTTGAGTCTAGGCACAATGCGATACAAGAGGCTCTTTAAAGGCGCGCCTTTTTGCGCCTCGCGCGCCTCGTGTATGTCTGATATGATTTGATTTTGATAATGGTTTAATGGTTGCATTAGTGGTTGAGTTAATGTAACAGGCACAATACTATTTTTAATTGTAACATTAACTCTACCACTAATCTCAGGAAGCACATGGCATTTCCACAAGCACCTGTGTACTGAACTATTCTTTATTTGCTAAATGGTTTAGGTCTTAGGAGACGAGATGTGTAGGTAGCCTGCTTATGCACTTGAAGTAAACATGCCTAATAAAAATATGTGACTCCTGCTTGACATACCATAAATGCCGAAGTTGTTCTCATCATCAATTTTTTTTGCCTTCATGATTGAGTAGTGGATGTCCGTAATCCATACCCAATTGAACCAAATTGTTAAAGATTCATAGGGCTATTGTAGAACAATCATGTATGCTACTTATTCACCTAAATTATAATGGATGTTTGCAATCATTTTTATCACAAGGGTAAGATTGCAAACATCAAACCTCCTATCTCTACCTTGGCGAGAGTCACTTAGTGGCATTGTGCTATTACAAATTTGTTGTATGATTGAGTAGTTCCCCCTTTTTTTGGGAATCTTAATCATTAACCCTTTCTTCCTGTATTTTTCTCTTTGATATAGGCTGGAGATGATATCAACCCTTACAAGAAAGGAAGAGAAAGCACAATTTGGGGTGTGTCTCTCATGGTTGGTTATCTTGGGTACTTTATCTGACACTCTTACTCTTTGTTTATTTCTCTATCTTGGTAATTATTTTCTCTTGTGATGACTAAAGGTTGACTTTTGAAATGCTTTAGTCAATAATGTATCATGACTCGTGACACTTAGCATTTTACTTTGACTTATTAGATTGATCTTATGTCGTATTATCTAGCCTATTACAAATTCTTTTATGATGAAATTCCCTCTTGCCCATTGCTTGGTGGTACGACAGTGGACATGCTATAATTACTTGATGGTTCAACAACTATTCAGTGGTTTACCCATGTAAGAAAGACTGATTTTGCCTTGGGGAATTTTCTTCCAAAAAGGTTACCCTATAAGTCAGTGAAATCCTAAACATGACACCCTTTGAGTCAGTGAACTTCTTTATCTCTCATGTTTCGAGAGCTAGGTATTAGGATGTTCACATTTGTACCCTTGGTGAAGCAGAATTGTGAGAGTTCTGAAGAACAAATTTACTAAAAGGGGTAAGTTTGTTTCGGGGATTGAGAATTATAGGGTGGTGATCTTTGAGGTCAATCCTCAATTTTTCTCTAATCAGTGAAATGCTTGTGTTGTCATCTATGTTGCATGTGGAATTGTTTTCTTTTAGTATGGCTCTTTGTATTTATAAATCTGTAATATTTTTTTTTTATGATGATGGATTTCTTGTCCTTAGTTTTAGCATTGGGATGAAATTGATAGTTATGAGTTTAGAATAATCTCGATACTAACTATTAACTATGTCATGGTGCCATATCATGTATATTGACAGGAGACAATTTACTTGGGCCATGATTCATGACACCTAGAGAACGTTCTCTTGATTTACTAATCAAGCTGATTATGTGATAGAAAATAACCTTTACTACTCATTGGTATCTAGCAGGATTGTTTATACAAGTTAATAAACCTAAAATTAAATCTATCTCCAATATTGAGGAAATTAACTATTAATTCTAAAAATAAGTATTCAGTAATAGCAAGAAATGACATTCTCATCCAACTTCAATATATTAGTACAAACGCAATAACTAAGAAAAAAACACAGTTCAAACATACAAACACAACTAAAAATGAAAGAATAGAAATTTAGATAAATTGTACAAGAACCGTTTAATCAGGTTTATCATATTACAAGTCTCAAAAGTCTTCTCTAAAGCTATTAATTAACAATTTACTGCTTACTGCTTTATTCCAAGATTGATCTACTTTCCTCTTCGTGCTTACTGATATGTTTGCTATCAAAGTTCCTCCTTTCTGTTGTTTCCACACAAGAAACCTTGGTTTCTTTTGTAGATTTCGTTTGCTGCTTGTCCTAAATTCGAAATACCAACAGACTTAAAATAATTAATTCCAACTTTGTCGATGTGGTGCTATGCGCTACTTTTAAGTTATGTAAGTTTTTTATAAGTTGCAACATTTCTCCAAAAATGTGAGTGATTTTTGAGAGAATTTTGCAACTAAAAAGAATGGATAAAGTATGTTAATTCATCTTTAGGGTACAAATTCCCGGAAAATTAAGAGTCTTGCTCAGCTCATTTAGTTTTATTTCATTACAATAAAAAAGGGTCGAGCTTCTTCATTTGTATTTCCTTTTTGATTGGAGATGTTCCTGGAATTGCTACTATAATAGTGTGGTGACTGGTGAGCATGTATTTCTATCGTGGCCTAAATTTGAAGAGTTATTTGTGTGAGGCATTATTTTCTTGTGCTTCATTTGAGATGAACACACCACTCCATTGTTTCATGTTTTTCTGGACATGTTTTGACATCTTGACCAATTAAGCTTTATCATGTGTGCCTATGTTGTTATCTATTTGTTTCAGTTTTTCTAATTATCTGGTGTGAAACCAATTTACAAGAACTGGTGTCAATGACTAATCACTTCATACATTGTAACCTATAATTTTTGCCTGTGGTACAGATTTGATGGGTTCACAAGCACATTTCAAGATAAATTATTCAAAGGCTACAATATGGAGATACACAACCAAATTTTTTATACGACACTGTGCTCCTGTGTTTTGAGCTTTACCGGTTAGTTTTCTTTTTAATGACTTCTTTGCTCATTTGTTCTTTCATATGTCCATTATTTCGATGGAGACAAAAAATTTTAGTACTTTAGTTTTGGATTATAATAAACTAAAGTAAAATGACTAATTAAATCATGTGCACTTCATATTTATGTGAAGTTGTGCATGAAGGTTTCTACCAAGGGTCAATCGAAAACAACCTTTTTGTTAGTTTTATAAACAAGAGTAAGCTTGCGTACATCCGACCCTTGTGAACCCCACCCTAGGTGAGTGTTATTTAATGGTATTAGGGTAATGAAATGTTGTTCTTTCATTTGTTCTGATGTCTACAATTGGAGAATACCCTTGCTGACTTTGCAGGAGTGTTCATGCTATTTGATATGCATGAAATGAGATTGAATAGTTTCAAACATCATTATTAGTGGTGTATTGTACACCTTTTGATGAAGTTGGCCCTTTTGCTTTGCAGGGCTTATATTACAAGGGCAACTTCTAGCAGCTGTAGATTTCATTTATAGACATCACGACTGTCTCTACGATGTTGTACTACTTTCTACTGTATGATCCCTATCTTTTCCGGCAATTTGTAAGATTACAGTTTATAGTGCCAAACTTGGGGAACTTTATCTAGCTAATGCACTATGCATCTATTCAATTTTTTGGATGCCTTCTAGAAATTTCATATCAGAGTGTTTGTGCAGGTAGCAACAGCTAGTCAATTCTTCATTTCTTATACTATTCGGACCTTTGGTGCTCTCACTTTTGCAACCATAATGACCACAAGACAGGTGAAATGGCTTCAAATTTTTTACGTTTTCTCTTGGTTACATTTGCAAGAATGAGTGTCTTGCTAAAACAACTGTCCCGTTACAAATGCAGCTTATCAGCATCCTACTCTCATGCTTGTGGTTTGCTCATCCCTTAAGTCCATTGCAATGGCTTGGAGCAGTAAGATCCTTTGATATACTGGTCCTTTTATTTTAAACTTCCTTTCCATGATCAATGACACATTGTTTTTTGCCAGGTTATTGTGTTTGGCTCACTTTATGCGAAAACCTTCTTGAGGAGCAACACCCAAAAGCCCCCTCCTTTAGCGGACGAACAACATAAAGAGTTGACTCCTCTAAAGGGGAACCCGTAAGTTGAAGGCTCTTTCCTTATCAATGTTGTATAGGGCGATGTCAAACCTTGAGGTTTCTATGCGGCCCATTCACGCCGATGTTGAGGTTGCTGATGTTGAGGTTGCTAAGTGACTCATCATCAAAATGCTCAGCCTTGGCACTGAGAGGAGACCTTTTTTGGTGGGAGTGGATGCTTAGTTTGGTATAATTAGCAAGTAGGAAACACATGAGCAGTTGATTTAGGCTATTTTCCCCATATTTTCAATTGAGGGAAGAGGAGTGAGTTAAAATATTACTTAGAAAAAATTGGCATGTATTACAACTCTTGAAATCAAAAATGTTTGAATGGCTCTTGGCAATCAAGTCTATTTACCTTATAGAAATTCTTAAACAATCACCGTGATTTGTAAATCACCATATAAAAACAAAAGAAATAATAATAAGATAACTAAAATAAGAAAAAGATAAAATAAATTATCCAAAATCCCCCTATAAGATTAGGCCACGTAGTGTGATTTACTTCTCTCACAAATAACCGTGATTTACTCAGACTTCCTCATTTACCTTATGCTCCTTGTCAAGTACTACTCGGTTATCTATCACCTTCCAAGGCTTAAAACTTTTGATCGGTGACAAATCACGATGACATAATTATAAGATATTTGCTGACCACTTTTATTTATACTCCAATCTATTTTACATTGTAACAAAGGGACTTTGTATAAATATTTAATAATAATAGGACTATTTAAAGTGTGTGGATGATTTTAAAGTAGTATTTAAATATGTGAATGGAAATAAAAGAAAGTGATGATGATATTTCATAACAAAATAAAAAAAAACAAGCTAAAAAAAGTTTGTCAAACTTTTATACTATGTTTGGATAGCAAATTAGGAGAGAAAAGAATGGAAGGGAGGGGGAAGGAAAGGAAGGGAAAAGAAAGGGAGGGATAAGGAGGGAAATTGTATATTGTTTGTTTAGAAGGGAAGGGGAGGGAAAAGGAAGGAAAGTGTTTTCCTTTCAAATCTTTCCTCTTTAGGAAAGATTGTCTTCTTAATAAAACTTGTCCAACTTTTCCTTTTAAATCTCTCCCCTCCAAATCCCTTCCCTCCCAATTTGCTATCCAAACTAGGGATACCTTCTCCCTTCAAATCTCTCCCCTTCCTTTCTCTTCATTTCCTTCAATCCAAAAACACCCTTAGAGACGGGGAGTATCCGCTCGGTTGAAGTTCGTATTCAAGCCCCCTCTGGCTCTTAACCTAAGAGGAGCATTTGCTCAAGGGCATAGTCAATTTGCATGTTCGTGAGAGAGAGAGGGGTATAAAGTGAGATAATGCTGTGTTAAGTAGTGAAGTCGTATTTAAAAGAAATATAGCAAAATTAAAAGGACATGTTTAAATAATACGTCAATTTGCTAGTATCTCTAATTCTTGATGCATTTTGGTAAAACTGAAATTACAAAAATTGTCCACAATAAAATCCACCCATTGTTATTTAGCATACTTCATATGCAAAATTTGCTTATTGTTGTGCTAAAAGTAAAAGTAAACATAAATAGTCTTAATTCGGAGGTGGGAAGAAAATTTCAGCATTAGTCCTCTTGGAACGGAATTGTTGCTCGACTTGTTTAGGCACATTGAACGCTGCTTCCAACACTTCCGGGGATAACGCTTTCCAAACCGAAGTCCTTCCAGCCAAGTGCGTGAAAACCGGGCTGCAAAACCACAAACCGAATACATACATTAGTAGAATTTATAAAAAATCCAATCAAATTTGCCAAAGACGAGCAATTACACTACGTACTTAGGGGTAGTAACGATTGAGAACCACTCTAAACCATCTTCATCGGCAATTTTAGAAACCACAAAGAACCTAGGAACAATAAACAACTCTCCTGCCTTCACTGACGTCTCCAACACTCTCTTACCATTAACCCCAACAATCTGAACTCGACCACTCCCTCGTACAATGTAAGTCACTTGTAGGGCGGAATCACAAGAGAACCCAGGAGAGCACATTGAGTTTCCGTAGATCTTTACAAGATCAGCGCCAAACCCACAATCAGCCACCAACGGCAAGTTCTTGGTGTTCAAGACGACCACCTTACCACCACCCTCGATGTCCACATCCAAGGGTGCTTCCTCACAATTCAACGCAAAACCAACAAGATGTTCCTTGTTTGGTTTAGGCATTGTGTTCGATTCACTAAGCTTGACGATTCCATTGGAAGATTGGCTAGTAACGAGTGTGCTGACTACATCTTCAGGTAAGTCCCACGCACGACTTACAAACTCCATTGTGAATCCAGTGAAGATACCATTTGAGCCGGTGAGGAAAAAATCGGTGAATTCTCCGCGTTTGTGAGCCTTGGCGGTGTCACCCAAGAAGAGGATGGTTAGTTCGGTATCCTCTTTGTTAAACCACCAAGTGACAACACCAAAAGGAAGTGCAATAGCATCTCCCTTTTTGATGGCAAGAACCTTCTCCTCTTTCTCAGGGAGGACAACTCCAGCTACTCCTTCACCTACATTTCAAATTCATAATTGAAAACAACATAACTCACAATATTAGGTATAAATAAGTGTTCGATTTGTCAAAAATTAACCTGATTAATCGAAACCGAGTATGACTCGACTCATCCCAAAATGACCCACGTAATAAAAAATAAATTCGATAGTTTATATAAGAACAAAAACTAATCCACCCAAACACGCAAATGTACCCTTTCTAATTATTAAACATCAATGGTCTTTTTACTTGGAAGAGACATCAAATAAAATCATTATCAACTAACATTATTGAAGGAATCAAGCCTTGGGTAGTAACAAGTCAAAATCTTTATCAAGATGACACATGTCTCCTATTAGTATTTATCAATACCCATTTAGGTTGCGTTTGGAAACGTCCATTTCATTTTGAATTGTAGATTTCAATTATGGATTCATTAATTAAGAATTTGAGAATGACAAGGTTTGCTAAGCCATATTCAAATTCTCATTTTAACCACTTTTATAACTATAGTGTACATTGACTCAAATCCAAATTTTAAAATTTTTGAATTGCCAAACAATAAATTTGAGCCAATTCCAAATTTTCAAATGAAATCCTTGTTTCCAAACATGACATTAAGGTTTTTTTTAATTTTTTTTAAGAAATCAAACAATTTTTAGGATATTATACATTAATCAAAACTAAAAGTCATGGACACTAATTTAAATTAAAACCCTAATGACCTTAAACTTATGAAAGAAATTTTCTCAAAAGATGATTAACATAATTCATAAAAACAATCAATTTTATACTCAAATCAAAACCATCTCTAAGAAAATATTAATTTTATATTTGAATCCACTTTCATAAAGATTCTGATTCCTTTTCAAATAATTTCATCATAATAATACAATACCCCAAATCAATTCATATGAACTCATGATCAAAAAATGCATTGATATCAATAAATAGATGCAAATCAACATAAAAATCAATACTTTTTAATACCCAATCCCAAATTCTCAACTAAATTCATCAACATGCATAATACCCATAAACCCAATTTCAATTTCCTCATCATCATCAACCATCCAAAAACAATATCAAAAAATTGGGGAAAAAAAATTAAAACTTAACAAAATAAATTTATACTTAGTAAGGCGCACACAATTCCAAATTCCCAACTAAATTCATCAACATGCATAATAACACATAAACCCAATTCCAAATTTCTTGATTCGATCATAAAAAATCAAAAAATAAAATCTTTTCAAAAATAATATAATTATAATAGGTAAAATAGATGATATACCTTGAAGAACATAAGCAACTTTAGAAGAATCAGAATAGCGAGGAAGAGCGAAGCCATACTTTTGAAGAGAAAGCTTAGCAGCACCAATGTCACCTTCTTTAAGCATTGGAAGTTCAGTGGGACTCCATGAATAGTAGGACCCACCTTCACTTCCATACACTTTCTTCGACACTTTTGGTGACAAATCAATCTCCATTGTTTTTTGTTTTCTCTTTTTTGAGTTGGAAAACTAATTAAAGACTCTTTTTTAATGAAAAACCTACTGACTTTTTATTTTTGATGAAATAGTTTGGTGATGGCCGATGGGTGTATTAATATTTATACACAAATTCTTATTTGAGACCGTCTATGGTAAAGATGGCTCTCACAAGCCCAGTCCAATTATTTTAAATATATATTGTTACAACTCTAAATATAAATTTGAGTTGGACTTTTGAGAGTCGTCATTACAAAAGACGGTTTCTCAAGAGAGTACCTGATATTTATAATCACACGTCCTTGTGAGAAACAGTCTTTTGGAGAGTTTATTTTTAATTGGACTGATTTATTATATAGTTGTGAAAATGGTGTAAATAGATATTAAGAATAATGCAAATAGACTATTTAAAGTATGCATTAAGACTACGGTAGGTAAACATTAAAAATAATGTAAATAGACATTAATTTTAAATGGATTGGGCTTAAGATATTCTCAAGGAGACGGTCTCTCAAAAGAGTAGCTGATTTATAATAAAGTGGGAGGTGAATAACAGATTCCCAATTAATTTTAAATTTATCTTAATAAATTATTTTATCTTTTTTTGACTATCTTTTTTTGACTTTATCTTAATCTTAAATTATCGGAAACTAATAATAGGCATTACAACTAATTATAATCTCTCCCTTATGTGATGTTCTTTAACTTTTTTCCATTTAGAATATTTCAGCTTAATGCGAGATAAATTTAATTAATGTCATTAGATTTATCTTAATGTATATTTTTTATAAAAAAAATTATGAGTATTTAGGGATATTAAAGTTTAAAATTTACTTTAAAATTATGCAAAAAATAAACGAAAAGAACAAAAAATAAAGGAGAAATAATTAATTATACCATTGTTTTTTGGTATAATTTTTTATTGTCGGTATTAGAAAACAAATAAGATGAATTGTTATTAGGAATTATAAGATTTTATCTAATTTGTTTCCTAATATTAAGGATAATACTCCCTATGTGATTGTCATAATAAATTTACTAAAAGGAATGTTCACCAAAATTAAAAGAAATAGAATATTTTAGATAGTGTATCTATTATTTAATTGAATAATAAATTTAATTGGAGAAAAATAGGGACCATGAGTAAAAAAATATAAAAAGAAAGTTAGTGAAAAAAATAAGAGGACCACAACTAATAAAAAATTAGGAGTAGTTTTATAAAGTTAGTAGGAAACATGTGGGATTATAAGAAATATTAAAATGTTAAATTGAAAGTTAGTGGAGGATAAGTGCGATACATAAGCATTATAAAAATATTAAAGTGAGTATGAATAAGATTGTTTTTACCAAATTTTATGACATAAATGGAGAGATTCTTTATGGAAATGAAACACTCCCGAATGACAATTGGAAATTTATTTATGGAACGGAAGGAATATATCTTTAAATATTACAAGAATTGGATGAACATGGATATGGTTAGTTACTATTAATTATAATTATATCAATATCTTTTGTCATTTACTAAAAATATTTATAAATATTTTTTCTTATTTATTAAATATATAACTCGTTGGTTGTAGTAGTTAAATAGAAGGTAATATTAAATATATTAAATATATTCATAAAATAATATAACAAGTCTCCTGAGAGACCGTCTTTTTGAGAGACGGCTTAGTCCATTAGAGTTTAATTTTTATTCTTATTCTATAATTTTCTTATGGGCCACCCAATTAGAGTTGGTCTCTCAAAGAGACCGTCTCTCACAAGAATTTGTGAAAATAATATGATAGAATTTGTGTTATGTAAATTATTTTGTCTATTAGTATTACATTTACATGCATACATAGTAGGTATGATAATTATATACAAAGTAAACACCATTACAATCTACTCTCTCCAATTCTTTTCAATTGTCTTATTTTTTTATTTGACAAATTCATATCAATTGTCTCATTTCTTTTTTGTCAATGTTTTTTTTTACCTAAATACTCCCACTTTTACTATTTATAATACTCCAACTACCATTTTTACAATTAATTTATTCAATTAAAATACCTCAATTACTATCTTTTTGGTGGAATCCATATCATTCTTAATATTCATGCCCAACTAAATGGGACAATTGAAATGAGTTGGAGAAAGTATTAATTTTGATGTGTAATAATAAGTGGCACACTTGGGATGATTGTGCTGGCCATGTAACATTTTTTGATTGGATTAAAAATATCTTCATTGCAATTTGTTAATTAAAGAAATAATTGATGATTATATCAATTAATGACATTAATGACAAATACTTTTACATACAACAATATTAAATTCCTTTCTTAATTACAATCTGCAATTAAGAAAAAACAATTAATAATTATTATAATTAATCTGCACTTAAGAAAAAAAATTATTATAGTTGATTAATTAAATAAGAAATTTGAAAAGTTAATTGTTTCAATAAAACGAGTACTTAACCTAATTGGGGTTGAAAAATAAAATAATTTCAACTTTAGTGTTTTTTAAAAAATAATTCCCAAAATGGTGTTCATATAATAAAATAGTTTTACTAAGCTATATTTTTTTGGTTTGGTAATTTCAAACCTGCAAAAGAATAAAATTGTTTTGTCAAGGAAATATACGCGTTAAAATTTTTTTAAAAATCCCACGAGTCTTACAGAAAGAGTAAAATATCCCAAAAAAAACTTCAACATACAACCGAAAATTTCAATCAAGTGCAAAAGCCAAAATCAATAAAGATGTTTGTCGAAGATGGCGTATCCTTGTGACCTGTTGTTAGCATCATCCTTGTGATCTATCATAGAAAAAATCAAGTGTAAAAAATATTACATTGAATATTGTAACACTTTAATATTACACATACCTTGGAAAACATGTTTTCTTATTATGACCTTTTTTATGACAAATGCTACAAGTGACCTTCCCTCGTATCGAGTCATCCATCTCGTTCCATAAACGTTTGGATTTGGGTCGTCCTTTGGTTCGTTTGAGACTAACATCAACAATTACTTTGGTCCATTGTATGGCGCCCAATAGTCTTTGTCAGGATTTTGAACAATTTTGCAGACTAAAAAAAATCACAATTAGAACAGTGGACTGCTGTGATTGGTATAGGTAGCGGCTGTGGTAGGAAGCCGGCGGTTGGTGTGGATGGTGGTTGTCGTTGGTCTTTTCAAGTCCCCTTCATCAGTTTTACAGATTTTTAGTTTAAGGGTTTAAAAAAAACTAATAGGCTTTTAGAAGTGGAATTGGAATAAGTTTAGTCTTTGGGAAATAAATTTTGGTGAGCACCATTTTGAAATTTTTTTTATTTTTCAACACTAATTAGGCAAATCATTCCAATAAAACATTTTTCCATGTATTTTCAAAAAAATAAATAAATAAAAAATAAAACATTTTCCATGTAAGTAAGGAATTAAGAAAAAAAATATATGGAGTAATTTAGTTTATTAATAAATAAAATTACTTTGAAAAGGCATTTTATACGTATGGAATGTTTTCAATGAATGGATATTAAAGAAATTTTTTGCATAAGTAAAAGATTTTTTAGTATAGAAGATATATGTAAATATAATTTTTCAAGAATGGTTTAAGTATATATTGTTATAAATTTTGAAAATAATAATAAAACTTAGATAAACTTTAAAGTTTTTTACTCTTTTCGTTCTCTTTTATTCTTCTCATATTCCCATTAGAAAATTTTAAAATGTTCTCATTTAAAATCATTTTATTTTAGTAACTAATAAAATTCAAAAACATTACACCATATAATCTATAGAAATTAAATTAACTTTATACACACATTATTATTTTTTTTTGATGTAATATGACATTAATATACTTACACTTTAATTAACAAAATCTTTATTTTTTTACATGATTTTACTCATTTAAATTGAAAGTAAAGCTAATCATGTTGCTCATCGTTTAGCAAAATGCGCAGCTGCTAGCATTTGTTCTAAGGTGTGGTTTGATAAAGGTCCTTCATGGATCTTGTTAATGTTAGCCTCACTTTGAACCCAAAAAAAATCGGAAGTAGGGAGGAAGTACATTAATATTTTACTCTTTTTTAATGTGACACTAGTTAGTCTCTTATCATCGACTATAAATATTATAGTATTTAAATAATTTATTAATTCAAAAAAGAAAGTTATAAGACCTTTTTAATTGATAAACTCAATTATCCCGTAAGTACTTAACTATAAATCAAAATAACCCTATTTTGTTTACGATCTCATTCAATTGCAATTATTGTTATCAAATTATAATTGTATGATTGAATAAATAATTAATGACTGTATATATATTCAGGCAAAATTTAGTTATTTTTGTAAAATTAACAATATTTTTATATTGTTTGTGTAAAAATTGACATGCTTATAAAAATTATAGTTAATGTAATTTAGAGATTTGTCCATTCGCAATAAATTCAGTTGTATGGAAAAGCTCTTAAAAATTAATAAAATATAGAAAAATTAACATTAATAACTCAACATTTCATTCATTCGTTGTGAATGATTTTACCTTTGAATTACTTCTATCAAATAAATTCAAGAATATTTTCTAAATCTTTTTCATCGATTAATGATTTTATAAGGTGCATTTAGGAAAGCATGGGAAGTTGTTTTAGTGGGACATTATTTCATGAAGGGTAACTTGGGTTACCGTGCTAATTGTGTGTTGTCACGTAGCATATGTTGTACTACTTATAGTGATAACTAATAAGTGATAAAATATACGGATTTTACACTACATCAATCTTAACTAGAACATGTATGGGCATAATTTTGGTCGGTGATAGATAAATATGCATGTAAAAGTCGTTTCTACTATGGGTAAAAGATAGGTGGTGGGTATGAGGTATTACTCGCCCCATATCCTCCTACCCCACCCCATACCCACTTAACTGTCCCATATCTACATTGTGTGGTTTAAACAAACTTAAATATACATCAAAGAATTGCGATTATTTGGACCATATAATGTGGACTTGAAGTGAACGTAAGACGAGTATAGGGTGGATATACCCATTAAGGGTATATCTAGTTGATCATTATAGGCGGAGATGAGTTTAAATGTATATATTCAAGTGCCCAGGTGAAAATTTAAAAATTTTATCTGTCATGAATGGTGGCAAATATGATGTAAATATAAAAATATTAAGTGGATATGACAATGTGTATAGGTGAGCATACCGCAGCCATCCGCCTATTTTATCATCCCTAATTCAAGATATTTGACTCATTATATACTAAGTTATTTTTTAACATTGCATATTGCAATTTTTTGCTTACTTGTGTTTGTAATTGATGTGTACTTACCTCGCTTTTCCCTCCAAAGTAACTTGTGCACTTTTAATGATTAATCCACTCCTAATTGACGGACATTCTCATCAGAAATGGGTTTGCTTAAATCAATGGAGGACGAATATCCTCTGATTGATTCCATCTTCCAGGACTTTTGTGGTTCTCGTGGCATTTTTACTGGTAATCTTCATCCTCCTTTACTCATTAATATCTTTAATTCAGTTCTTAATTTCTATTACTAATACCAATTTGCTTTATGAACCCTGAAACTTTTTAATGAAAATAAACCCTAATGGCTAATTCAATTATTTGCCCATTTTATTTTCCTAAATCCTACACTGCTTGGGATTGTTCAATTTTTTTTGGGATTCTTTAATAAGTTGTAAACTTTGTCTCACTAAACATTTCTGCGTTAGAAGGTTGGTTTTTGTAGTTGTTCTAATTCATGTTAAATTTGCTGTGTTCTGGGTTTTGATGTGATTAGATACTAATCCCTTACACCTGATTTTGATTTCAAAACCCTGATATTTGACATTCAACCTTTTCATTTTTTCTTCAGTGGAAGATTTCTTAATTCATGATCTCAATTCTTTGATTTCCTGTGCTGAAAAGCAACCAGATTCAGAGAGATTGAAACAGGTTTATATCTCTTCAAGTAATAATCATAGAAAAAGGATTAATGAGCTCTATGTTTCTCGAACTCATGTATCCATGTCAAACATGGATAAGTGTCAAATGTCCATCTTATGTTGAAGTGCCCATTTGTTACACACATGTCAGTTGTCCCACATCGGAGAAAGAGGAAAGTATGCATCACTTTATATACTCAAGGAGTAACTCCTACTATTACTAATTGGTTTTAGTAGTGAACCTTCTTTGGGTTTATGAGTGGACTACTTATTCTCCTCCTTGTTTGGGTTGTCCAGACCCATTTTCTAAATTCTATCATCTTAATTGTTTTATAAAAATAAATCAATTATTTTTGGCTGTTCAAAAGTCACATTCCATACTCATGTTTAAGTATTGAGGATAAGGCGAAATGAAGAGTCCAAGCTAACATGAAATGATCTTATACGCATTCATTGCGATGCTTGTATTGTGCAAGTTTATAATAGGATTTAATGTGGCTATCTAGGGAATTGATCAACTTCTTTCGGTTGTCAATGGTCTTCATAAACCATGGTTGAATGGCGTGGAGTTATTGAAAGATGCTCAGCAAAATAAGCATACATTCGCTATTGCATTTGAGGAGTATGACTTGAGCTTGAACACTCTTTATTCTATTGTATTGACAGCCCGTTTGGTAACGGTACTATATGGTGGAATGAGAATGATTTGTAGTGTAAATTTTCATGATATTTATCATGTCATTCCCATGGTAATGAAAATTTGATCATAAAAAAAATCTTTTTCTTCATAATTTTTCATTAGCACTTAATACAACATGTTCAAAAGTTAAAGCATTGGAATGAATTTTTGTGAAGAAAATGAGATCATTGAAGGGGTATAACCATGACCATTAAACTTGCCAAGGGATATTCCTACCAAACTATACTAATTTTTCATTACCATTCCCACCATTTAGTACCGTTTACCAAAGGGGCCGTGAGAGAATCATGCTGCTTTTGGAAGTCTAACTTCGTTACAGTCGGTTTGGATTAGGGATGATCCTATTCTAAATGGGGCCTTTAGAGAAGGGTTTGTAACAGAACTAGTTGGACAGTCATGCTCGGGTAAAACACAGGTGAATACTGGCAGCTTCTGTTTTAGTCTTTTAATTTATTTGTTATATAACTTATACAATTGCACATAGATCTGGATGGGATTAGCTAGTATACTTCCTGTATTCATATGTGTGGATGTCCTGTATTGTTTAAAAATTGGTTTCAAATGTTTTAGGTTTGTCTCCAAGCTGCTGCAAGTGTTGCAAAGGGCTATGCAGGCTGTGCTGTATTTATTGACTCTGGTAACTCCTTTTCTGCTCAACGGATTGCACATTTTGTAAACCAAGATTCTTCTTTGGCTGGAAA
The DNA here is from genome assembly GCA_019425755.1 of Amaranthus cruentus. NCBI lineage: Eukaryota > Viridiplantae > Streptophyta > Magnoliopsida > Caryophyllales > Amaranthaceae > Amaranthus > Amaranthus cruentus. The sequence goes on along the minus strand of CM033458.1, from coordinate 16,543,622 downwards.
CCAGGTTTCATTTTCCGTCTTTTTTAAATTTCCAATACCTTTGTGGTTTACTTTGTTTGTCCATACATTACTTAATTTAAGAGGAAAAGTTTTTGGGGGAATTTATCAATCCAATCGAAGCCTACTGTTACTTGTGGGTGATTGCGAAATTCTTTACCGAGTACTAGAAAACATTGCCAATTCCACTTTATTTCCTGATTTTAAGATTATTCCGAGTAGGTCTTGATGACTCTAGTCTCTAAGTACATTATACTGATATCCTTTGTATTACTCATGAACATTATGATAAAAATATGGGCTCATACGGAAATATGATGGGTATGTTCTCCCATTTATAGGGATGAATTTCACAATTTGTCTTTTCTACTTTGCCATATGCCCAGAACATTATTGTATTTTCAAAATGTTGCCTCATCATACTTCTTCCAAACTTTTCCCATGCTTTTCACGGCATTATAGAGTATTTTAACCTTAGCCAGATCTTTTCATATCTTTCTAAAATAATCTCTGATAAGTCATCTCTTGATGTCAGCTTCTTTATTGGTCATAATCTGTATTATTAAAGATTGAGTACCCATGTCACATTCTTGTCGCTTAGACATGGATATGACACTTAAACTGTTCTTTTTAGGCCAAAATTTGGAATTCTTTCATAAATGATTCCTAAGATGAATATGAGGATATGTCATAACCTTCTTCGGAATCTCAAACATATTTTTGGGCCAAAATGGAGATGAACTGAATTAGCATAGACATATTTGTCGAGGAATTAACAGTTTTTCTCCATTAACACTTGGGAGTCTTAATAATTCAATACCAACTTCTTTTTGTAGTACTTCAACTGAGTAAAAAGAATTCATGTGTCTCCCAATGAAAAAGTGATATCCATGACTACTAGATCATGGGGCACTACCTCATACGGTCATACTATAGTGCACAAATATGATTTCGCATAAGATCGCTCCAATGGTGACAAAATGACTTTCATAGTCAATGTGGATGGTGTTGGGGTTGTATTGGCCTATTTTTGTCGCGTAAGCTCAAAAACCTTGCACTATGGTCATGGTATGCGGGCAATATTTTGGACTATGCCTCATACGACTCCCGGTTTGATAAGTGTTTTTGAAATTGCCCTCATACATCCGTCCAAGTGCCAAATGCATTCTATAATGATCCAAGTATTTGCTACTTATTTGATACAGCTCTTTTATCTTTCCGTTCATTCTTGAACTCAAATAAAATTAATATAAATATCTTTGCATATGGGGCCAGAACTTCGTTATTGTTTTGACACTATTCCGAAAATCTTTATATCTTTATGTGGTGTTAAAATATGATTCAAACTCCCAAAGAATGGATGATATATATCAGAACATATATATGTAATTTGAGGTTCAAATCTTCAATTTCGGAAGTCTGCAATAAATTTGTCAACCAGGAGAAAATTCTTGAGTCTTCTATAATTTTAGCTTGTAAAACCATAGGAACTGAGGTTCGAGCAATTGTTTGCTACTACACTGCCTGCTAAAATGGCTACTGTTCCCTCTTATGTCCACTTTACATATTTCTTCTAGTCTTCTAATGCTTAGTGTCTTCCTTAGTCCTTAACCTTGGACGTCTTTTTACAGTTTTGATTAATTTGTTTACAGTTGTATACTTTGTTTTGAAGTCTTACTTACCATTTATCTTTTTGTCATTTTGCTTTAGAGAAATATCGAAGCTCTTCATGTGATAATGAAGAACATACTGTGCTACTCAGCATTTGATATCTTCTCATTGTTTGATGTGCTACATCGACTAGAAATGAAATTGAAAAGTCAGGTTTGTTACTGTCAACCTTTGCTTATGGAACACGGAATACTATGCGATGTATTATATGGTGTTTATGTTGTGGACCTCTGTATCCATTTTTAGATGTGTTCTGTTCGGTTGCTCATCGTAGACTCCTTTTCATCTCTCATCATTCCTCTTCTTGGAGGCAATGGTCCTTACAGTAAGATTTTCTTCAATGCTTTTTTTAGTTTTTAGTATTCCCTGCGTTCTATTATGTTTGTACTTCTATTTTTAAGATGTTGCCTTGTAAGATTTTTGCGAATTTATTTGCCAAGGTTAAAATGGTTGGTTCTAAACTAAGGCAAATAAGCTTCTTTTGTTTATTCAATTGCTTCAATTTGATTGTTGATATTGAGTTTTTGTTTTTGGTACCATCATCGACGTCAATGAACTTAACCTAGTTTTTGATGGATTAAATTTTGTCTATTTTTTATACGTCAATGAACTCAAAAGCCTAATGTGCACCTTGTATAACACAAAAAACCTTTAGTGTGATATCTGAAGCTAAATAATTCTTATTTTTCCATCATAAACCATTTATGTAGATGATCATATAACGTTTAATGTTCCATCTATATTTTGGATTTTCTTACCTATTTTACTTAAGTCCACTTAAATGTCCTATCAATTTCAATTAAAAACCTATCTCTCTCATACTCAAAAGTCGTAAGCCATTTTCTTAAAAATTATGCAAAAACAAATGGAACTTCTAAGGTGAATAGGAGGGAGTGCCATTTTTGTGGTCCTGGGCATTGTCCAAAGGCATCAATGAACTTTACCTTTTTTCAGGGGATTCAATGAACTTTTGTCGGAGTAGTATTTTATCGACTAGAGTTCATGTGTTTGGTCATCTCAAATGGTGGTAGCCTATTGTACTAGTATAGCTCAATAAACAGCGAGTGTGAAGCTAAATATTTCTTATAGTTCCATCGTAAACCCTTTGCATGGGTAATTATAGACAATAGAAATGTTGGTATTAGCATTGCCATCGAGTTTATGGTCTTCTCCAGATGTTTTTATTCAGATACTTCATATTTTTCATTAGTTAGAATCGTAGCTGAATATCCATTTATAGTAAGACGAATGTAATGTTAGATGATGTATGATTTAGGGTTATACTCCATCCATCCTTTTGAGTTAGCCTTTGTCCCTCTTGGATGAAAAAGCTCTCACAGAAACAATGAGAAAGGGGCAAACTAAATGGATCAGAATAGTAATGTCATCATATTCATGGCTACCAGGAGGTGTTTATTTTATTTTATTTTATTTTTGGTTCGAAGGAAAAAATTTTCATTGGCAAAAGGTTTTTTTTTTTGTAAAAACTACTTTTCATGTTAGTCTTCTTTTGTTTGGTTCGATGGAAAAACTATTTTGTTGGAATTGGGGTAATGGAGTGAAATTGGTTTCTTTCTAACTTTGAAAAAGATAGTTTCCACCTCTAAAGTCCGTTTTACATCTATAGTCTAACCAAACAAAAAAAACGGGGGAAATAGTTTTCTGAGAGAGCATTTCCCCCAAACCAAACACCCCCACGTCTGCTAATTTTTTATTTATTTGTTTAATCTTTCTTAGGTCACGCTTTAATGATTTCTGCGGCAAATTTGCTAAAGAAGATAGCACACGAATACCACGTCTGCGTTCTGGTGAGTGAGAAGCCTCAAGTTTTTTTCCAAACTCCGCAATTTTGACGTAGGCGCTAAAAAGATGTAAGCACTTGGCAGTTGGACCTTAACTGTTGCTTCCTGTGGTACTAAATGTAGTCATTGGCTTAGGTGACAAATCACATGGTGGCCGGAGAAGGTGGTACATCAAAACCGGCTCTTGGAGAAAGTTGGAAAAGCATCCCTCATGTGAGGCTTTTCCTTTCTCGTGATCGAGAGAGCAACACTAGTACAATTTCTGTTATCAAACACCCATCCATGGTATGCTCCTTCATTTTCCAAAATTTCACATTGTCTACATTTTTCGATCATGACCACTTTACATGCCATCTCAATGATCGTCGGTTTGCTTCGCTCCCACAGGCTGCTGGAACTCAAGTAAAGTTCAGGATTTCTAACAGTTAACCTTTGTTTTACTCGAGTGATCTTTGCCTCTTACATATAAGCACAAACAGAGATTTCCATCTTTTGAAACGCCAAGGCCACAACGTCTTCTGAAGTCGTCTACTCCAGTAGTCATACGCGGCAACTTGATCACTTTGCAGGACTTTTTTTGACGTATGATCAATAAACTTTTGGTCCCCTTAGAAATCCATTGGCATATACCATTACGATTTGCATTTTTTCAGGACAATCTGTAAACTAAAACAATGAGATCGTTGACTTCTTGTCTTTAGACTTTAGCTTGGTATTGTAAATCACAAAGGAGCACCAATTTAGTTTATCTTGACAGAGTACTATTGAAAATCATATTGTCCAGGCGACCTCAAAGCAACAACAGGCATAGCCGCACGGCACAGATAACGCATTGGTGCATAAGGGATATGAGGATGCTGAATGCAACATTCGATTACCTCGATGTTGAAACAAAGGTTAGGTTGATGGTTACGTTGAGGATGGTTCTCCCCTCTCAAAATTTGTATTACATAGTAGTTTATTGTGCTCGACTATATAATAAATGTTTTATTAAGTAACATTGCTTAATAAATGGTTAGGTTGATATTAATACCGTTGTACTGATGATTAGTGCTACTACTAGAAAGAAAAGAAATGCATACCTTATGAGTTTTAGGAGCAAATTGGTGCAAATATAACAATGAATTGAATAATTTGAGTAGATTTACAATTGATCGATCTTATTATTCACCCACGAAGGGTTTTTGTAACAAAAGTCTTTCACCGTTTATGCACTACAATTCATTATCAATTAAAAATGTATTCATAAATTACTGTTCATGTACATATTCTTTTAATGTTCATTCATATATTCGTTCATCGGTTTATAATATATCATTAAATTATAACAATTGCAACTCTTATTTCTCTTTACATAAAACTTGAAACATTGCCTCATATATATTTCCGTAAGTCTCGTTTTTATATTGGTATGTAACCGATATCAATAGTAATTCTTACCATCATATTTTTTCAGGTTCGATTCTCAATTTCTCACCGACCGGATGAATAAAACATTGAGACTGCATTAATATTCAACCTTGAATTCAATCTAAAACAAGAGCAATAAACCATGTTCAAGCTCCATTCTTTCAAAATCCCACAAAAAACCATCAAATCGCAATACAGAACCATAACATCCAATTACAAATCTCAAAAACCACCATTCAAGCGGCACAAACGCAAACTCAAACCTAAACCCATACCATTTCTCACTGATCTCAAGCAAGTCCATGACTCAAATGAAGCTCTTGATCTTTTTACCCATTACACTCAAATTGGGTTCAAACATGATTACCCTTCTTACTCATCTCTCCTTTACAAACTTGCTCGTTCTCGAAACTTTCAGCACATTGACCCTGTTCTTGATTTCATCAAAAACCGTGGAATTCGTTGTAACGAAGCATTATTTATGGGTTTAATGCAACATTATGGAAAATGTCAATTAGTTGATAAAGCTATTCAATTGTTTAATGAAATGCCTAAATTTAATTGTGAAAGAAAGTTGCAGTCTTTTAATACTTTACTTAATATCCTTATTGATAATGACCGATTTTCTGATGCTAATGATATGTTTTTGAGGTCTAAAGAATTGGGTTTTCGGCTAAATTCGGTTTCTTACAACATAATGATGAAAGGCTGGTTGGTAAAGGGTGATTTGGAGAATGCAATCAAAGTGTTTGACGAAATGCTTGAAAGAGAAGTACAACCTAGTGTTGTAAGTTATAATAGTTTGATTGGTTTTTTGTGTAAAAAAGGTGAGATTGGTAAGAGTATGAAGTTGCTTATTGATATGACTAAGAAAGGAAAGCATCCTAATGCTGTTACTTATGGGATTTTGATGGAAGGGTTTTGTTCTTTAGGGAAGTATAATGAGGCTAAGAAGATGATGTTTGATATGGAGTATCGGGGTTGCAAACCTCGGGTTTCCAATTTTGGGATTTTAATGACTCATCTCGCGCAAACAGGGAAGCTTGATGAAGCTAAATCTTTGCTCATTGAAATGAGGAAGAAAGGGTTGAAACCAGATGTTGTGACTTATAATATATTGGTGAACTTTTTGTGTAAAGAAGGGAGAGTTGAGGAGGCTTATAAAGTTCTTGTTGATATGCAAATTAAGGGGTGTGAGCCTAATGCAGCTACTTATAGGATGTTAGTTGATGGGTTTTGTCGAGTGGGTGAGTATGACAGGGGTTTAAGTATCCTACATGCTATGATTACGAGTTGCCATTTTCCTCGTGTTGAAAGTTTTGATTGTTTGGTTACGGGTTTGCTTAAGGACGGGAAGATGGATGATGCTTGCTTTGTGTTCGAGGAGATGGAGAAGAGGAATGTGAGATTGCTGCCTGGGAAATGGGAGTCTCTAGTTATGGAGTTCTGTGGTAGTAATGACACCATTGATCAACTAGTGAGTGAACTATGCTCTTTGAATTCTTAGCTTAAAGTTATAGTTGTGACATTTTGTGTGCTTTGATGCTATGACAATATAAAAAACTTGTTGACTGATATTTTCAACATGCTTAAGCTCTTGATGGTTATGATTGAGTTGCTCAGTACGCTCTTTATTGAGTGATGATGGGATGATAAAAATAACACAACTATTCTTGATGGATTTGTGAAATTGACATTTCAAGAATTTTATCATGTTAAGATAATGTCACAACTACTCCCTCGTTCTTTTATGTTTCCATCTTTTGGTAGTTTTCAATTAATGTTTGTGTATATCTCGACAAACGTAAGAGAACAATGGGTTTTATGATTAACGGGCCGAGATAGTCGTGGGTTAGTCTGGTCTAGTGATAGAGGTTTTATTCTCACCATCTATAAGGATTAAAATTATCTCCCCTTGCCTGTAGTGGTTCTCTAGCCTACCTTCGAATTAAACGAAGGGCAAAATTTGAAAATGTAATTTTCCAAAGAGGGAAGCGATTCAGGAAACTTGAAGTACTCGAGTACCGATTGTGCATTACTTTGATTCTGGATTATAGAGTTTATGGCCCAGCTGAAGGGAAAGAAGAAAACTTGGTTGGCTTGTAATTCTGTTCCATTGGAAATTGTATAAGATTAGGTAACTAATATAATAGAAGTACAATATGGGCTTTGCTCTGTTAAATCAAGTTTGATGGGCTAATAGCCAACTTTTATGATGGAAATATGGAATATTTTAATGTGAGGATGAGTTGTGCCATTAGCAGTTAGCACCTGAAATCTCCCATTTAATCTATTCCCCTATGAAGATCTTGAGGTTTAGGTTTTTTTTCTAACCAATACACCATGAGATGATTAAAATGCCTAATATAACTACTCCACCTCTATCAACTCCATCTTGTTATTCTTGTTGAGCTCGCTTTTGCCTGCATATATAAGCACGAATGGCAGTCCTTCAGATTCATCAGTTGATCAATACAAAACCAACCAACTAGCTCTTACATAAACACGCTTCGGGTCGAAAAGTTACTTATGGCTTTTTCGGTAAAGAGCAACATTTTCCAGCTTACACTAATCTTTCTCATTGCTTTTGTGACCTCAGCTCGAGTCCTTGATGAAGTAGCTGCACCAGTTGCTGATGATGCTCCACCTACTACAACAGGAGTTGGGGCTGTTGGCGGAGTTGCCGCCCCTGGAGGTGGGGCTGCTGCTGGTGTCACTGCTCCAGTTGGAGTAACTGCTCCAGGAGGTGGAGCTCCTGGAGGAGTAACTGCCCCAGGAGGTGGGGTTGCTAACGGAGTTTCTACCACAGGGGGAGCTGCTGGAGGAGCTGGAGCCGTCGCTGGTGGGGCTTCTGGTGCTGCTGGTGGTGGGCCCGGTGTTGGAGCTGTAGTAAATGGTGCACATCCTGAATTGGTCTTTTTCATGCACGACATACTGGGAGGGTCCAACCCTACAGCCAAAGCAATCACCGGTGTAGTTACCAACCCAGCTGTTAGTGGCCAGGTGCCGTTTGCTAAGCCCAACGGTGCAGTCCTTCCTACAAACAACGGTGTCCCACAAAACAACGACAACTCGGGAATCATCAACAACAACAATATGCCGTTCCTCACGGGTCTTGGTGGTGTAAACCCTAATGTGATGCAGAACAATGGCAACAACTTCGTCGGAGGGAATGGATTCCCAGTCATGAATGGTGCCCAGCTCTCATCAGGGAATACCCTGCAGCAGCTTATGTTCGGGACTATGATTGCTGTTGATGATGAGCTGACCGAAGGGCACGAACTCAATTCCGGTATGCTGGGTCGTGCTCAAGGTTTCTACGTCTACAGCTCCGTTGATGGGAAGATGCAAACTCTGGCCTTTACTGCTATGTTCCAAGAAGGTGGATATCATGACAGTCTGAACTTCTTTGGAATTCATCAGACTGCGGTTTCTGAATCTGTTATTGCTGTCATGGGTGGAACCGGGAAGTACACCAATGCTAAGGGATTCGCTGTTGTTAAAACACTTCCTCCTGTTAATCAACACGAGACTGATGGCCTTGAGACGGTGCTCGAGTTCTCTGTTTTCCTGAATTACTAGTGTGTTTAAAATGTGTAATTATTATTATTATTATTATTATGGTTTCTGATTTCTAGTGTAATGTGGAATCTGTGTAAATTAAAATTTGAGTGTTATGAAAATTATTATGTCTCAGGGAGTAAAGTAGTGTTATTACTTTGCTTGATGGAGGCTTTCATATGAATACTTCATTCAATGTGATCTAGGCCCAGTTATGAAAATTATTCTTCATTGGTCGGCTTCCCGGGAAGAATTGTTACAAAAAATACCTATCGGCCTTATATGTTATAAGTTATAACGCTATTAATCTTAATTTGTCTCATATAATTGACCAATTTTTTATCAGCTAGTCTCCTGAGAGACGTCTTTCTGGACCAATCCATCAAAGCTTATTTTCTACTCTTACTTTGCATATTTTTTATGAACCAACCAAATAAGACATGATCTCTCAAAGAGACCGTCTCTCACAAGTATTTGTGATTTTTCATTAAGATCATCTCATTGTGAACGACTTAATATGATAGACTCAATTCTAATTTATGTAAAACGAAAAATTAGAAACAGTTAGTAGTAAATTTTGGTAATTATCTGTTGCTTAAGTTTAACGAATTTTAATTTTTTATAAATACAAAGGAATTTGGGCTGTTTGTATGAGATCGTCTTACGGTGAGATATTCTCGTACAAGATTTGTTGCATATACTTTTCTTATGTTGCTAAATATGTACTCCATTCACAAATTCTCAAAGAGACGGTATTATAAAGGAGTAATCCACAATTAAGACAAATAACAAACAAATAGAAGAAATAAATAAATACATTAAAATAAAATTATAATAATTATTAAAGAAAATTGAAAATTAAGCGGGACAATCTGAGTAGAATTTGAATGCAAATGAGTATAGATTTTACTATGTAAATTTGTTATCAATTTGCGACGCATCTCATGATAATATCATCTCATAGTCATACAAGCTAAGATTTGTGAAAGTTATTAGGTTAAATTGTCATAAATAACCTTATCATATGTAAATCTAGCTTTAATTATCGGTAAAGCTAAAACTTATATATATTAAAAAAAACTAGTGTAAAAAATCAAAATCAATAACAAAATGTAACTAAATATATCCAATATTATAAAAAAAATTAATAAATTTAAAATTATCAGACAAAAAATATATAATACCAAACAAACATCAAAATCAAAAAACTGAAAAAACTAAAGCTACATAAATTATTTCACCTTTTGACTTAAAAATATTTTCCAATCTTGATCAAAATGTAACAAATAAAAAAATAGAAGAGTATAAGCTAATTAATTACTTAATAAAAATGAACATACAACTAAAATAAATAACTAAAATACAAATAAAAAAATTAAAAGCTTCAACTAACCCCATTTGGTCACTAATAATCCAAAAGACATGGTTATATTTTCATGCATTAAATCAAGTAAAAGTGGGTGAACAAAGCAAGTAAGCAACAAAACAAAGTAATCTTTTTTCGGCCAAAAGGGTTGGATTAAATCTACTTTTTTGGAACAAAATTTGCAACTATCATTTTCATGTAGTTTTTTTTACCATGATAATCGGCAGTGAAAATTCTCTTTACTCTTTCATACATCACTTTCGGCCTTTATTTGTGCATACAACTTATAAGTGTACAAATCTTATATGAATGATTTGAAATTTATTTTTTTGGCCCATTTGAATATAGACATTTGTGTGTTCACTTTGAGTGGAAGCATCATTTTCGGATGAGTAACTTCTAAATTGAATTATTAATTATTAGTCGTATGTAACACTCAACTTATTTCTATATTAGTTTGTTCCAATAAATTTTTACTATTTTATTTTTGGATATATGATCTAATTACTTTCACTCTTTATATTTTTTTCTTATTTACTTTAACTTTTTTATAAAAAATTTGGTATTCGTATCAAAAGTCGATGAGACTGAATGACTGGGATAAAAAAGATAAATATGCAATCATGCAAACAAGGACTAAGCTCATAGAAAGGGATATTTCATTAGAAAAGCATTTGGAAAATAAGGACTAAATGGGCCAATTTGTTATTTTTTTTTTTTGCATTCATGTTTGATTAAGGGCAAGCTTTGACATATTGCATGTATATACTCTTAGCTTATAAGTATACAAATCATATGTGCAAATTTAAAACATGTGAATATTTTGTATTAAGGGATGCGAACCTTTTACGAATTTTAATATTTTTTTTTGCGCTCGCAATATTTTTTCACTAATGTTGTTGCACTTAATTTTGTTTACGACGGATATGATTAACGAGATTAGAACTTGGCATTTGAATGCTATGAAAAATGAGATTGATGGTGAGTAAGGGTGTTTAATGGGTCGGGTCTTATTTTGAGCTCTTATCCGGTCTGTTTTTAGAAGGGCTTTGTAAGGATTGGGCTTAAAATAGGCCGGGTCAAAAACGGGATATGCTATAATTAAAATAAAGCGGGCTATAAAAGAGCTCAATAAGGGCTGAAACAGGTCTTTGTAAATAGTATAATTAATGTATAATTTAAATATTATAAATGACAATGTCAATGAAATTATTTATAGTTTTATTATAAATGATAATTTAATTCTTAAAAATTAATAAGTTGGAATTAAAATAACTTTTAATAGTAAATGGGACGAGTTGGACCAAATCGGTCCATTTAAAGCCCATATTAACAAAATTTACATTTACATAAATGAATCACTTAACTATGTTTTAACTATATTCTTGTACCTATTACCACAACTCCACAAGTACGGAACCTCAAACCTTTGAAGCTGCCATAAAGGATCCAGATTCCCATGAGCAATGCAAAAAGAAATACGAGCATTAAGGTTGATTGCTTGCATTCACTAGATCCGGCCCAATTTTAACAATTATACGGTATGTATTCACTAGAAATGCCCCCGTCTCCCAATACGTTCTTCTATATAATACAAACAAAATCTAAACACAGAAACCTGCGTAAGACCGCTCTATTCTAAGACCACAACTAAGCAGGCCCATTGCAGGCGCGTGTTCTACACACGCGCGCCTATTTTCTCCAGAATTCCTTTTTTTTTTTTCATTTTCTGGGTATTTTTCAATTTGAACCTTAAAGGTATCAATTTTGACCTTAAAGATATCAACTTCAACGTAAAGTAGTACTTAAACATATCAATTAAAGTAAAAATTTCAATTTGAACCTATAAGTGATCAATTGTGGCGTTAAACTGATCAATTTCTACCTAAATTGAAATTGATATTTTTAAGGTCAAAATTGATGCCTTTAAGATTAAAATTAAAAAATGTCAAGAAAATAAAAAAGAAGAGAGATAGCATGTAAGGTGCGCGATGGGCTGGAATATTGGGCGGTCTTATTCTAAGATGGTCTCTTCCAAGATCTAAATTAAAATTGATACCTCTAAGATTAAAATTGAAAAATGCCCAAAAAAACGAACAAAAAGAGAGAAAGCTTGTAAGGAGCACGATAGACCAGAATATTGGATCATCTTATTCTAAAACGATATCTCCCAAGATCTAAATTAAAGTTGATTGCTTGCATTGCCACATAACATGACCATCCATGGTGCGCCGGTCCAATGGATTTAAATTTTGCCTTCTTAATATCATATTGGTCTCGTCATTTTTATATATATATATATATATATATATATATATATATATATATATATATATATATATATATAAAGATAAATTAGTATATCTATGTGAGATATCTTTAATTTTGTTTTGATGTATACTTTTTTATTATACATTTTTTATAAATTTTTATGATGTATATTGAGAGATATCAAAGTTGCTTTGAAAACTATACAAAAATTACATGGAAAAAAAAGGAAAAGAAAGACTTGTAGGTATAATAACGTAAGGAATTCATTTTATTTAATTGAAGAACTACTGATAGTCCTCTCACAGGTCGGGATTCAGAGAGAAAGATAATGAATATACCATATCCATATGATATACCTCCTTTAAGGAAAGGGCAATGAGCACAAAGGGCAAAGAGGACTGCGTACTTAAATAATCTCCCAATAGAATGGGTTCTCTAAAGAAAAATGTCAATGATATACATCTCGCCGGAAAAGCTACCTCGGTATACTAAACCAAGTTAATTGAACTAGACGAAAACAATTTTAAATTGAAAGACGTACGAAAGTGAAAACATTTAGATTAAAACATTGATGATCGATTCTATCTCGCTTGGAGCAAATATTATTTTTTCAGATAAGATTTTTTTATTAAATTTTCAGATAAAATTTTAAATTCATTTCTTACTACCTTAAATAAAATTTTGAGCTAAATTCTATTTATCTCCTTTTCTTAATTTACTGAAGAATTCAGCGGAGCTTTATAAATGGATTTGCATAGTTGATGTTGTATGCTTTATTCTACTTTCTTCCAATATATTTCTTTCCGGCCGTCCCCAATAATGTATAGTCAAAAGAAAATACTATAAAAAAACCTACACCAAATAACTACCAAACAACATGCCAAGAAATCAAAGGAAAAAAGTAATGTGAAATATATAAAGAGGGTTAGATTAGTTTATGAGTATTTATTGTCATATGAGATTTTCAATAAATGTGAATCATTAGTCTTAATCTACAGGTGTTTTTAAGGGTGTGCCAGGTAATCGACCGCAATGGAACACCTTTTTCTTTCGTATATGAAAAAGTTAATCAAAAAAATATGTAAAGTTTATTAATAAAATAAATATATTAACTATAAATAAGGCGCAAAAAAAAAGTTTTGCATAGGGCCCTAAATTTCTCAAGACGGCTTTGTTAATTTATGTTTGAATTTGCCTAGGTAATAGCTTACGTTAATTAATTAAAAATCTAATAATAATATCAAATTCTATCATCATCATCAGCGTACCCAGTGTATCTCGCTCACAGACAAACTATGTTTAGGGTCTGGAGAGGGACGATAAACGACAGCTCATACCCATACAGGAGAGTACGGTTAAAGAGTCCCTCAGCTTAAAAAGCTCAAAAAGGGAGGCACCTGCAACTATCCGAAAGTGTGCACATTTCAAATTATTTAGTAGTTAATATCAAAATTTTTTATAGTAGCATTTTGAATTCGCTCCTATCATTCTCGTTAATATTTAAAAAAATACAAATTTCAAAAGGTGTTCAAAATGTTATATACTAGTCTTTTGGATATTATTTTGAATAGAGACATTTAAAAGCCAATCATCTTATTTTATATATTTGAAAAAGTTAGGATAGCTCCAAAAATAAATGTATTGATAAATGATAATAGTGAAGACATAAAATTCTTTTTCTTTAACCTTTGAGGAATATTTTAAGAGAATGATCATCTTAGTCCCCAAAAGCATAAGCAAAGGCTGGGAAACATCATACAATAGGATAAATTGTTAAGACCCCACTTTCAACTCATTAGTGGCTTCCATGTTAGTAGTTAGTAATTTGCTTTTGGAAAATTTTTATGGAGGGCAATTCTACACTTTTTTATTTGGAATTATATTTTTGATTGCAAATCTTGAATTTTTGGTTTGTAATTATGATCAAACCATCTACGTGTAGTTGGTTGCTTTTATTCTTCATACTTGTTTTTTAATTATTTTTTTATATATAGGTAAAATTAACTTTAGTGAAACAATTTTTATTACGGTTTTATATTTTTAGTGACTATAATGATTCAGATATTTTTTAGACATATTTTTTTAGAGATATTGAAGATCAGACTTTTTATTAGTGACTTGATAGTTGAAGACTTTTTCTTTCATCATTATGATAGGGGTTTAATTTTGACTACTTATTGAAAGATCAATTTCCTTCTCATTTTATTAGGTGATTCCCTTTCACTCAAAAACGAAATATTCATAATAAGATTTAAATTGGTTAGACATTAACAAAAAATTCTCACAGTTTTAGTCATAGTTTAACCAAAAAATTATCTGAAACGGAGGGAATATTAAAATAAACTTTATTATTAAAATAAGAAATTAAAGCAACTATTATAAAAATCTAATTATTGGTGTCCAAGAAACAAGAGGATTAAACTAGGTAGTCAAAGTGTATGATATTATGGAATTAATGGATAATATAAGGAGCCAAAAGCAATTCAAATTCAAACAAAAAGAAATTCCAAAGTAGCTGAGATTAATATTCTCTAAATGAAATAAAAAGGCAAAAAGTATATTCAAATAAAACCAGCTCCCAATGTGAAAGAAGAAAAAGTTAAAAAAAAAATATAAAATAAATAAATAATGCATAGGGAAATATGAATGATGTCTAATGTTATGTTATGACCCAACAAAATATGTTTGATAAGCAATGTGTGCTGACCACTCAATGCTAAGTTTCAATGATCTCAAAAACCGCATGCATGCGACATTCATATTGGATCATGGGCATGCTCCTACCTCTTGCTTTTCTAACCTATTTTGTGCTATGATTATCATATGACAATCAAGTATTTATGTATCATGGTTTCATAACAATTGTTGCAAATTGACTAGCTTCCTCATTCTAAAGTTACAAGTATCAAACATGGGTGGTTAATGATTATGTAACAAATATGTTGGTGTTTATTTAGTATGTGTTCGACAATAATTTTTAGATTAAAAAGGACTCACTACAACCATAATTTGTTTTTATTGAAATATATTTAGCGACATTTAAATGTCGTTATTTTAAATATCTACTAGTATATACACAAAGATGCTTTAATGACATTTATTAAAACCTTTAACAGCATAATAAAAATCACACAAAATTTTTTGCGACATAAGATCTAGTGATATTCTCACAAATGTCACAATAGACTATAGTAACAATTACATATGTCACTAAAGACCAAACAAAGTGTCGATAAATCACTTTATGGTGGAACTTAAAATAAAAATCAATAATTATTACACTATAAATATAAATCAGTGGCATTTATTTAATGCCACTAAATCTAAAAAGTAAATGTAAAGGACCTTTCCAGTATCTTGCACAAGGCAGGTTCCGAGTGAGGTGTTTTCTTTTTCTTGAAAGATGCGGACAAATCATACCCGTACCCCGAAGAGAGAGTAAAAAGAGATGCACGCAGTCAAGAAACCACTTTGATACATGCATCCAGTAAATTTAATATCGCAAAAAGTTAAATTTGTTATATTCACTCTTCGTTGTAAGTTTCTATCTAAGATGCTAGTATTTGGTTTATCATGGAATATTCAAGCTCAAATGTCTCTTTTAGTCACTCCATCATTGTTTTTCCCGCTCTTTAGTATGCAACCCTGAAGAACTTTATATATATATATATATATATATATATATATATATATATATATATATATATATATATATATATATATATATATATATATATATATATATATATATATATATATATATATATATATATATATATATATATATATATATATATATATATATATATATTATGATAGAAGATTATTGCATGTTGGTGTAAACTACTTTTTTTGCTATCGATTTAAGGAGTAACGCAAAAGTAAACACCTCATCAATATGACAATGAGGCAAACAAATACAAATATTATATATCATCCTTACGATTGTAATTTCTCTCTTGATAAAAGTAATTAAAACTTCATCTCAACAGAGGAATAAAATGATACAAGATACTCTATATGTCCCTTTTAATTAGCATCATGCGTTTTGGGGTGACAATCAATGAAACAAAAATGAAGCCGAAAGAATAAGGCAAAAACACAAGTAGACGAAAAAAATGGGTGATTAAGATACTGAAAGAATAAGTTGATAAAGGAGTTCAAAATTAGTGTACATATTAAAATGAACAATAATGTTATTGAGAGGGACAAATTGCGCAAATATAATCTAAAATTTATAGACAATTACTTCTTCGGTTCCATAATACTTGCTACTGAGTGTGACATGTTGTGTGGATAAATGTCACTATCAGTAGCAAGCATTATGGAACGAAGGAAGTATATGGACATATATTGCACTTCAGTATTTAACTTTATGGATAAGAAATGATACCATGTAAAGTAGAAGTAGCTAACAAATCCCAAATAACTAGATAGGATCGGAATTTGGAATATACAGTACATATACTAGTACTATACTATACCCCACAAACATTGGCAAAGAAACAAGTTTTGATAATGATGCATCAAAAAAAAACATAAAAAAACTTGATAATAAGCTTAATTAGTGCATCAAAATACTAGTTTAAATTTACATTCAGCTGATGATCTAATGAGTTGGAAGATAATCAATGGAATTATTTGACGTCGAAGAAGATGATGAAGAAGACGAAGATGATGGTGAAGCTGAAGATGATGATGGCCAGAATTGGGCATTCTTCACCTTTGAAATACTTGCTAACACACTTAATGGTGTCACATTTCCTTTTACCGTCACTTTTTTTGTTTCCAAATCTATGCTATATGACGTCACTCCTGCAAAAAGAACTCATTCATTATTTTTTAAACTTATGTTTTTAAGCATGATATTCTATCATATTTGTACAAAGTTTGCTATTAAAAATGATATGTGAGGTCAAAGAACAGAGGGGTAATTCTCAATTAGAATCGTTCCTGACTCTAAATTAGATAACATTTGTCGATGACCAAGAGCTAGACAAAAGTCTGATAGCTCAACTCAAACAATATTATCAAGTAGAATGTACGTAGAATATCATTTGTAAAATTTTAACTTTACTCAGCCCAATTTCTCAAATAAGCATGCATTTTTATTAGGTTAGGTCTTATAACACGTCTACGCATATAATGATAATTATAATCTGAATCAATTCTATATAAGGAGGTCTTTTTCTTTTCATTTTGGTTAGAGTTTATAAAATGTCAAAAACCACAATGTTCTCAACTTAGCTTTAATAGCAAGACATGCTAATGAAAAATAAAGAAAAACAAATGGAAAATTCTTGATGTTAGATGAATTGGATGCTTGTAGATGGAAAGATTGTTTTTATGTAATTAATATGAAATAGACGTCTATAAAATGACAATGCAATAGCAAGTAATGACATGAGTATGACACTTTAACATACATGAACGAGACGTATTTTTTATACTCTGTCCTTTCTGTTCAAATTCTACAAATTTTATCTTTCTTTTTATAAAAATTCACAACCTTAATTAATTACATAATTACATTTACTAGTTTTAATCATTTTCTTTTTTACCTTATTACAAACATTAGTGTCATATCAATTGCCATTATGTTTATCGGATTAATAAACATAACCTTAAATAATGAATGGTGCCCAAAAACAAAATATAACAAGTATTTTCTCCGTTCCATAATACTTGCTACAGAGTGTGATATGTTGTGTGGGAAAATGTCACTATCAGTAGCAAGTATTATGAAACGGAGGGAGTATTTCGGAACGGGAGAAGTTTATCATAGGAAAAACACATCTATGGAATGGGACACATGGAATATTTGTTTATGGAAAAATAAAGAAAAAGAATAATGGACTGACCTTCCATCTTGGAGAGATGTTTCTTAAGCTTGCCAGCACAACCTTTGCAGTGCAGTGATACTCTCAATATCACAACCTGCATATTAACACAATTAATAGGAACATTATTCATACTAAAAATACAATTTTAGTATGAAAAAATACAATTAATATGAACATTATTCATACTAAAAATACAATTTTAGTATGAAAAGGAATAAAAATTGCTCTTATAATTTACACAATTAATTAATGGCGATTAAAAGTTTTATATGAACATTAAATTCATACTAAAAATACAATTTTAGTATGAAAAAATATAAAAAGTCATAAATATTTATACTTATATACAATTAAATAAAATCATCAAAAAATATTACTAGTATTATTATTAAATTAATACACATTAAAATAATATAGACTAAATTACAAGATTTTTTCATTAACGGTAGCACCAGACAACAAAATCATCAAAACTTCATGTAATGAAATTTTATTTATTTTATTTTATTTTATGAAAAATTACCAACAATATGTTGTTAATTTTGACTAATTTACCAGTTTTTGTCTTATAATCATTTATATTTTGATTTTTAACACATTATGAGTTGGTATTATCATCATGGTTAATCAATAGTAAGTATTATTGTAGGAAAATCAACAAGAAATTATATTATTCACAATAATTTTTTATTTATTTAATTATATAATAAATTGAAAAAAAAAAAGACAGATAATTAAGTGAAAATCAAACTTATAAGCCTGTTTGCTTGACAGTTGACACCTAATACTATCACTAAAATTTGCCTAAACTCGAAATACCAACCATATTCATAAATAGTAGTACAACTTCTGACCATAAAACATAACCGTTACAAAAAGCATCAATATAAATCGCACAGCATCCCAATTAATCTACACTAATCAATATCAAGACAAAATTAATTACAAAATAATTAAAATTAATTACCTGGTCACGAGATCGATTATTACCAGTAGAAGACGATTTCTTCAAAACAACAGAATCATTCCTGTAATAATCCAAACTCTTATCCTTCTGATTATTCTCATAATCATACTTTGTTATTTCATTAGTAGACTTAATCACCCTTTGATCACCATAATTAACAAGCTCTAATGATGATTTATTACTCTTTATTTCCGTATCAAAACGCTTCGTTTCATGAACTTCAACAATTGGAGTACTAGGAATCAAAGCCCAAGCATCATTATTTTTAGCATTCTTTCTATTATTAGTAAGATTTTGATGATGAGTAGACTCAGAAATTGAGTCTAGAAACTTCGATTCACCCAGAAGATACCGAGAAGAATGAGTTCTAGAAGGACTAAGAGTAGGATTATAGCTACATTTTTCATGAAAGCGTCGATAATCAATGGCGTCTGCTGAGCTTTTTCTTCTGGGTGTAAGATCAGATTGTTTAAGAATAGAAGGTTTTTTTCTGGGTTTTTCACGGTAAGATGAAGAAAGTCGAGGATTAAAAGGGAGTTCAGAAATGCAAGGTGCTCTTGAAGAAAATAATGAATTATTATTATATTTATTATTATTGGTAAATGATTTAGTAGAGTTTTTAACCATGAAATGGTGGTTTGTACTTGAACAAATGGCTGTTGATGATGGTGATGAACATGAGAAATCTATGGATTTGAGGTTTTTTATTTTTAATGGCATTTTTTCTGGGTTTTTTTTATTAAAAAATAGTTATTAGGGTAGGTTTTTTTAGAGGTGAGAAAAAATGGAGGAGAGAGAGAGAGGTTTATTGAACGGGAGGTTTGAGAGGAATTGGTGGTTCTGGTTTTAAAGTGTTGAAGAACAGAGGAGGGGAAGAAGAGGGTAAATTTGTGTTGTGTGGGGTCCACTGTCTTGGTCAAATGAGATGTTGACTCGTAAATAAATGTGAATGTTTTTAAAGTAGGAAAGTAGGAATAGGTGCTATTTCTAGGAATTTACAACCTAGGAAAAAAAATTGTAATCATACTCATATCATGATTCATGATATAAATTAGACAAATTCTAAAATCTGGTTATATAGAGGACATTAGTAAATAATGTTAATTTGCGAAATTAATAAATATTTTTTATATGGTAGGATTTGATATGGTGAAAATTTTGCGATTTTAGTTTATCTTTTTAATTTGTTTATGCTACTATTATTTCCTCCCTTTCTTTTTGTCTCCCTGTTTAGTTTTTGCATTGTTTTCAAAGCAAATTTTAATTTTCAATATCTCTAGATTTCACATAAATAAATTTTATCTTCTAAATATGAGTTAAAAAAATCATAAAAGTTACCCTTTGTTCTCTAATGTTCTTCCCATTTAGAATATTTCACCTTAAGGAGAGAGACATGTTTAAAAGATAACATATATCCATGTAAGATCTCATTAGATTCGTATTAATGTATACTATTTTATTGTGTATTTTTTATAATTTTTTATTATGTGTATTTCGAGATATTAAAATTTAAAATTTGTTTTCTGTGGTATACAAATCACGTGATTGATATATTGTATTATAGTGTTGTCACTTATATCCTTAAAATAATTATTTATAGTTATAAAGTGATCATTATTATACATCAAAAAAAAAAGTGATCATTATTATAGTCTTTATTATTATGTGTATTTAGAGATATTTAGAAATTGTGCAAAATGCAAATGGGAAGAACTAAAAGAAACAGAGGGAGTACATAATAAAAAAGTACTTCCTCCGTTCTCTAATAATGTTCATCTCATTTGGAATATAATATTTTACCTTAAGAAGAAAAAAATTTAATCAATGTTTTTGACACATAATTACAAGATAAAATGTATACATGTGAGATCTCGTATACTTTTTTCTTATGTATTTTTTTTAATTTTTTATTATATATACTTAGATATATTGAGGTTTAAAATTAACATTGAAAATTGTGAAAAAAGTAAATGGGAAAAACTAAAAGAATCGAAGGGAATATTATTTATATTTTTTTGTGTGATTTACAAATCACGTGATTAATTAGAATTTTTGCCCTAATATGTATATTGTACTTTAATATGGTCACTTATATCCTTAAAATAATTATTAATAGTTATAAAGTGATCATTATAAAATTCTTTATTGCATATATGATCCATAAAATTATTATTTATAGTTGTTTTAAAAGCTTCGACAAACACTACCATATGATCCCTTTGTTGTTCTCTTAAATATCTTCTTCTATATAGAAGTATATATTATTACCATTTAAATTTACAGAGAATATATCATTGATATATTTAAGGAAATAGATTATTTGTATATATTTAGTCTTTATTGTATATCCGTAATATATGCTTTTTGTATATTTTCGGAAGATATTTCATATTTTCAATAGTTAATATATATAGTTAGTTTCCTTATTAGAAGTATTTGTATAGATTGTTGGCTAAATTGTAGCCTACCAAAACATCACATGCTATATATATTTGTATCAATGATTCGATACTAAGCAAGCAATTAACTTCCTTCAATAAATTATTATATTATATCACCAGATAATGCCCGTGCGATGCACGGTTTTATATTAAATTTTTCGACATATTAGTATCATTTAAGAAATTAAAATTTTAAGAAAAAAATTTTACATTATACTTGCATCGCATTTCATTCTAGAATAGTTGTATACATACATTGTATGATTTGTATCATACTTTGCATTGTACGCGTAGATGATTGCGAAAATTTAGTTAATGACAAATAAATCACAACAAAAGACAAAAAAATTGATTATATTTTTAATATAATTATATCTATGCTTCTACTTGTTTATTTTAAATAAAAAGCAAATAGATCGTACATGAAGTATACAATACAAAATTATGAATATTTTTTTTAAAAAAAAACATACCAATTTATGCTAACAAAAAATAATTACATTAATTTGTATAAAGTAATACAACTATTAAAAACATACATCAAAATCAAATTTAACATACTTCAAAATCAAGTTTAACATAAATATTTATATATGTAAAATTATTTTATAAAAGTTTAAACAAATTCACAAAAATATAAGCGACTTGCATAAAAATAGTCACAACTTAAATCATATTAGAATCATGCATTGCATTTAAGCAACCAAAAAATCCTTACAAGTTGAGATGAAGAAAAATAGAAAATTTAAAATTTGAGATATTAAAAAATTACGAGGAAAACAAAAAATGACATGGAGTTAAGGTGTAAGGAATAAATATAAAATATTTATACTTACAAGTTGAGATGAAGAAAAATTGAAAACATCAGTTGTTTCACGTTGTCGATCCAATATTTTAAAAATAAGATTTAGACGTTTTTGTTGTTGTATCGTTTTATTAAGTGCTTTGACAAAATGATTTAAAAAGTAAATAACTATTAAATGTAAATATTCAATAAATCCAAGCAAAGGATTTGCAAAACCTTATCATCATTTTGCGATTAAAAATGACTTTAAGAAGAAACCAATGCTGAATACTTATGATATTATTCATAGCCTCATTGCTAGCTAAAAGTTGATGAATGTAACTTTCAGCTATCAACTTGTGCCAAACCTTTTCCTTTCAATAAGAAGGTCTACCTAATTTATTATTTATTTAACAATTCTATTTTCATTAGGGTGATTTTAAAATGTAAAACATCGTTATTACTACCACTATTGTATAGAAAGTAATTTTCAACCCTAACTAATCTTATCATAATCATTATCATTAATTATATAATTAATTATTAATTATTTTATTACTCCTCATTTCCTTTGATTTTGATACAATTTCTAATTTAGGTTATCCCGTGAATTTTATCGAAAATTTCAAAAATAATAAACACAATTGATGCAAAATTAATTAGAAAATTTTATTACTACCACTATTGTATAAAATTTTTTATTTGCCAAAAAAAATTAATTAGAAAATAAATTAGGATCGATTTGTTTCTTTTTTTCAATTTTTTATTAGTTTTTTAAAAAGTGTTTTTCGCTTTTAAATTGTCAGTATTCAAATTCATCATTTTTCCTATAATTTTGACTATTTTTTAGTCATTATATTATACTCCCTCTTATTCAGCCTAACTATTCCATTTTTTTGGGCACTATTCACTTATCTATCAACATAGTCATTTGGAATCTTGTTTGATTTGTCTCGATACAAAGATTATTAATTTCAATTATTTATAATTTTTAATCAAAAAATATTTGAGATATTAAGGATTAAAATGTTGTCTCAACAAGTATGAAAAACTGAATGAGACAATTAGAGTGAATAGGAGGAAGTATTTCATTGGTTTAAAATTAATAAACAAAAAAATAAAAATAAACGGACCATCAATTAATTAATTAATTAATTAAAGCTTATAATTCGAAACTAGCATAATTTCGTATATTTGTGTTCATGCTTTTACCCTCAAAAGATGCACACAAGGTTTAAATCTCGAGTCTCGACCTTCAATGTTGTAGCGTAGTCTTTTCTACTCGGGGGACAACAAACTTGTACTTATTGCGATTTTTTTAATTGCATTTAATCTTTTTATATAATACAATGCGTTTGTTGGACTATTTTAGAATTATACATATTCAAAAATTATGAAAAATTAATTATATGAAAATATGCGACGAGACAATTAAAAATAAGATTTCAGATGACTATATTTTTTTAAAGAATAATAGCCGCAATATGTTAATTTACATATTTGAGTGCAAGTAATTTACATTGGAGAAAATAATTTGAAAATATTTCATTTTACTTTAATTTATGCCTTTTAAAATTTGTCACGACCGGTTTACACAAGAATGTTTAAGACTAATATGATGATCATTAACAAATCATTGGGGATAAAAGGTTATAAACAAAGCAATTAGAATTTAATTTTTTAAACTACATTTTTCCTTTTCTTTCCTCTAGCTTGAATTGTTTCATTTCAACCATTCTACGTTCCTTCTTCTAGAAACGACGCCAAATCTCTTTTTTAGTCACTACTCTTTTTTAAATACTTCTTCCTATTCAGCCTAAATGTATTTTGTTTTTCACACTTGCTGAGACAATATTTTAACCCTTAATATTATTGAGACGAATTATACAAGATCTCACATGACTATGTTTTAACTTATTAATTAAGAGTATGATACAAATTAAGAGTGATGAGTAAATAGTGCCAAAAAAAATCCCATTTAGGCTGAATAGGAGGTAGTATATAATAATGGAGTAATAATAATAGGAGTATAATTTTATTAAGTTATTTTGAGCTTAGGTGGGAGTCGTATATGAACTAGCCCGGCAAAAAAGAGTAATCTATTGCTATCACTTGTGTTGCAAATTGCGGTTATAGTATGTAAATATGTAATATCAATGTCTCGTTAATACTAGTAGGCATGAGTGCTTCAATATTTAAGACCCCTACTTTTTTTTTAGAAAAAATTAAGTATTAGAAGAGATCCACTTTGATTTCTTAATTTTCAAAATATTCTCATAAATAATAATCAAATAGTAAATTCAACAATAAATTACAAATATAGCTACACACCTTGTTTTGGGTGTGCATGGTTAATGACGAACAGGAAGAAATCAAAAATGTCCGAAAACAAAAGGGAGTCCAAAGATGGCCAACTCAGACACGAAAGAGGAAGGAGGAATAATAGCAGATGAAAATAAAAAGAGAAGAATGATGGTATATCGTTTTCACAAGATTAAGAAATTAAAACTAATAAGTTTTAAAAAAACCTAGGGTTGCACGTGCTACTCTTGGTGACTGTATTGATCCGCTGTGATCCATGCTGAATTATATTTTTTGACCAACTTATTGTGTTTAAAGTGATTAAAAAAATTATACAAGAATTTATCATCTTATAAAATTTGTACATATAATATAATTAATGTCAGAATTTTAATAGAAAAAAGAGGATTAAATTAAAATAAGTAAAACAAAATATATAATCTTAAAAGTCAGATCACTTAGAGTAATATAGATTAATTATAACTTTCAGCCGGTCTTGGCCGAGACCGTCTCAAGGTGAGACGGCCCAGCCCAAGCCGCGCCTATAGGGGAGAGTAAACTGCAATATGATCAGTTTCTATCTTAACACATTCATTTTCATGGTTAAAGTGTTCAGTTATCAGTTATGCTTCTAGTATGTTTCAGTTATGCTTCTAATATGATGTTCTGTTTCTACAAATTATGCTTCTAGTATGTTCAATTATGCTTCTAATATGATCAATTATGTTTCTAATATGATCAGTTATTAATGAATCAATTGTCAAATTATATCATGAATTATAATAGTATACTACATTCAAGAAACTTTAAATGACAATTGTCCATTTATATCAATCAGTTTTAAGACTAAATGGATCAATTGTCCAATAAAGTGTATCAGTTTCATTGATAATAGCCTCAATTTGATTCTTAACAGCGTCTGGTTTGATGTATATAGTGATGACAACATGCATGACGTTCCACACTTACATGGAGACAATGAAGAAGCAAGGAAGGTAGTAGAAACACTATATAAGGCAACAATTGATGAAGTTAACAAGATAACTGAAAAGAGTACTAATGAAATTGAAGATGGGGCAGAAAATCAAACATATAATTTGATTCAATACCATTATTTGTGAAATCATATACAAATTGTACATCAATTTTTTTTTAAGAGGACAATTGAGTATGTTAAGAGCACAATTGAGTATTTTAAAATAGCAATTTAGTAAGTGAAGTGTATACTATAAGAGGCAAAATGAGTACTTTGATATATAAATTGACTATCTTAAGATGACAACTGAGTACTTTAATATATAAATTGAGTATCTTAATATGAAAATGAACTGACTATCAAGAGATGAAAAATAGATTACTTTAAGATGAAAAATGAATATCTTAAGATGACAACTGAATACTTTAAGAGGACAATTGACTATCTTAAGATGAAAACTGAAATTTAGTTTTCAATTTTGGAAGTTAAAAAGATGCCAAAAATAAAACAAAAAAAAAGGAAGTTGGAGGGAACCGGGCGCGTGCAGGCCACGCGCGTTAATCTGGGCCGCAATATTGGGCCGTCTCACCTTGAGGCCGTCTCGGCCAAGTTTTGGTGTATAACTTTTTAGTTATACAACTATAAGAGACATATGGTTCGCTTACACATGTAAAATTGTTTTTGTTTGTATATTTTTTTTTTTGGGTATAAAGTACAATTGTAAAAGTCATTGGGTTAAACTATATAGTACATATTGGATAATTGGATCTAAAGGGTGCCACTCCTTTTGCATTAATCACGGATTACAAAGAATCTGCTCCTACATAAAGCTCACTAATTTTAATTTAATATGTTTTTTCTTTTTCCTTATTGTGTGTCCTTAGAGTGAATGGATTATAGGCAAAAGTAGCATCTATCATGTAATCTAATTCCACTTGTAATTAATCTTTTTACTTTATATAAAATATTAGTTTGAAAGGGTCCAAAGAATTGCTTTGGATCTTCCTTCGTATGTTTACCCTATTTTATCCTTTTGCTAATTTAATTTAAAACACTAACGTCAACAATCGATATTTAATACTCTCTCCAATTCACTTGTGTTGTCCCATTTGGATTTGGCACAAATATTAAGAGTGGATGATAGTTGGGGCATTTTGATTGATTAAATTAATTGTAAAGGTGGTAGTTGGGTATTGGAAATTGGAAAAGTAGGGTTTTAATTTGATTAAATTAATTGTAAAGGTGGTAGTGAGGTATTGGGATTTGGAAAAGTGGGGATATTTAGGTAAAAAAAGATAGACAAAAAAGGAAATGGGACAATTGAAGTGAATTATCCCAATAAGGAAATGGGACAACACAATTGAATTGGATGGAGTAGAATTTAGAAAATGAGCATGGACAACCCAAACAAGGAGGAGAAGAAGTAGTCCACTCATAAACCCGAAGAAGGTTCACTACTAAAACCAATTGGTAATAGTAGGAGTTACTCCTTGAGTATATAAAGTAATGTATATTTTTCTCTTTCTCCGATGTGGGACAACTCACATGTGGGTAACACATGGGCACTTCAACAATATTAAATACTTCTTTCGTTTCATATTACTTGTAATATTTGCTTTCTTACGTAGTCCTATGTACTAATTCAATCCTTAATAACCCTAATTATATGCAATAAAAAATTATAAAATTTTGATATTAAAAATCTTTGTTTTGAGACAAATCAAACAAGATCTCACTTGACTATGTTTTAATATAGGAAAAATTGTCAGGAATAATACAATATTTTTTGCTTATTTCCTACAATAATACCAACTTTTAATTAACAATGAATAATCCCAACTTATGGGGGTGTTTCCCTAGAATATACCTAACATGTTACAAATCAAACTATAGGTGATTAAATGACCAAAAAAATTAGTAAATTAGTTAATAAACTAAAGTTGGTATTATTCAAGGAAAAAACACCCCAAAGTTGGTATTATTCATGGTTAATCAAAAGTTCGTATTATTGTAGGGAAATTAACAAAAGATTGTATTATTTACGGTAATTTTTCCTGTAATTTATAGATTAAAAATTAATTACAAAATAATGTTGCGACTAATTTGGAACGGAGGAAGTAGTAATAATAATAATAACGAAAAGTTCGTGTAATCTTGGTAGAAATATCTCTTGAGAAGTTTAATGAAGTTTAATGACCATGCTTGTTCTTATTCAACAATCTTATTTTCTTTTACAAAATTCATTCCAATTTATTATTATCATTTTAAAATATGGCATAATACGATAATTAAAAATCACATATTTTTGGTTTTAAGAATTTAATACATATTATCAAATATACAATAATTTTTTTATTTGATGAGGGATTAATCCAACAAATTAACATTCTACGTATGTAAATACATTGAGTAGTGTCGTTCTTGGCGTTATATGGGCCCTGGGCATTCTGAAAGAAATGAGCCCTCCCTATGGAAGGTCGAATCTAAACTTAAACGGGTGTTTAGAAAAATAACAAATACAATACCTATATTATAATTAGCATTGAAAATGTAGACGTGTCATATAATTTTTAAATGATTGAAAACTACTCATATATTGCAAATTTATAAGTGTCTACTTCATTAACTAGCATTTTCTAATTTTAAAATATTTTTAATTCTAGGCCTTAGGCAAGTGTCTTTTTTACCTATGGTCAGGAACACCCTCACATTGAGGAATAGTAAATGGATAATTTTCTTTGTTTTATTATGTCAAATATTGTCATCATATTTTTTATCGATACCCACATGTTACTTGAAGTTGTAAAAATCTTTTCTTCGAACAAATATTATTGGATTAGACAAAGACAAGTAACGGTCAAAAAGTAACTTAAGACTAATTGGATATATACGAGTATTAATATAACATACATATATATATTAATCAAAAAAATATAACATATATATTGAAATTAATAAAATTTTTTAAAAAATGCGTAATATATAGCCAAATATTAATAAATAAAATAATAGTTAAATTTCTACTAAACACATATAAAAACACCTATTCAACTTATCAAATTAAATTAATATTCTGAAATCACCCTAAAAAATTACTATCTATATAAAAATGATTATATAAAGGGTAATAATATTTGCAAGTTACAATCCTTAGGGATAAAAATTAATAATTCTTTTTATTATTGATGATTTTAAAATTTTCAGAGAATTTAATTTCCAAGAAAAAATAATTAATATTTTATGTTATAATAAAAATAATGACATTAATTTTCCAACAAAAAATAATCATTAAAAAAATTAATATTGAAATTTTAAAATAATTAATATTTTATATTTGACATTAAATTTCTATGAAAAATTTAATATTAAAAAAATTAAATATAATTAAATATTTATGTTTTAATAAAAATAGTCAAACTAGTACTAGGCAATTTTTGAACTTGTTGACTCGTAAGAAGAAAAAAGGTGGATGTAGAAGAAATTAAGAAGTGCACGTGGACATAAACGGTAATGTTAAGGAAATTAAATAGCATTAATTTTTATGTTGGTCCGTCAAACATGATACGCATAATTTTTTATGTTTTCATAATGATTTATCATTTTCTTTTAATCTCATGTATATAATTTAATTCTCTTTTAATTTTATCTACATATATAATTTATTCTTTCTCTTTATCTATTACTCCGTTCTATTCTTCATACTTTTTGGTTAGTATTCATTTGTCATTTATTTACTTTTTGATTACAATTCACTAATCACTCTTAATTTTAATCTATAAGTTTAAATATAATCATGTGAAATTTTATTTTATTCGTCTCATTGCAAATATTATTAATATCAAATTTTTATAAATTTTAATTATGCACAATTAAAAATATAAAAAGTTAAATAAGACAAATAGAAAATATCACTTTTTTAAAAATACACCAATTCAGTAATAAAGTTTAAAAAGGACGACGGAGTAGTGGATGATTCATGATGGTGCAGCCGTGCAGCGAACATTAACAACGAATGCATGAAGTAACAATGAAGAACGACTAGTAGGAGGAAGTCTAGGTTGATAACAGTTATTTGTCAACTTGGCAAATCACACTCATGTGGAGAGATTTAATTGGTTGATATTTTGAAAATTGTAATTTAGCTTTTTGTGTTTTGGTTATTTTATTATTATATTTTTTGTCTTTTATGGTGATTTACAAATCACGGTGATCTGTTTCGGACATTATTTATCTGACCATTTTTAAATATACTTTCTCCGATTCATAATACTTGTTACATTTTGTTTTTGGGCATTATTGATCGTTTAAGCTTAGTTTATATATTGCGGCTAATATGTAAGTAATAATATCGTCAAGTGGGATCTAGCTTGTTTGAATCGTCTAATTGCATACTTTTATAATATAATTTTTTTATAATTTTTAAATGTGTATAATTCGACATATAAATGAACAAAATAAAACATTGAATTGCGTGAAAAAAAATTAAATGTAGCAAATATTATGCAACGGAGAAAGTACTAAACTGACAAGCTTAATTCTCATAGAAATGGTAAATTGTGTAGGAATTAGGAAATAATAGTAGAATACTTTTGATTCTAGTAATATTTTATTATTCTAATGTTTAGGGAAGTTGGTATATTTATATTATTTTGTTGCCTTAAATGTAAGCTCTATCTTTTGTATTTATATGAGGCTTTTGCCTCCCTTGATTAAGATAGTGAGAAACGAAATTAATTTAAACCTTAAATTTATTTTTTCATAGTCTGATATTAATTTATCTTTTCATATTCTGATATTAATTTCTACAAACTGTTGCACTACTGAATGATGATTCTTAACAGTAAAATATGACTTGATCTCATCAATCAACTACAAAATGGATTTTGTGCCACTGAATTGCGGTCTAGTTTCGTGTGATTTCTCTGAGGGTCAGTTGCTTATTTTATGCGACCGATCCAGTTTTTAAATTTTTGTAATAATTAAAATTAACGAAAAATTAATGAAAAATTGATTCGAAATTACTGCAAATTGTTGATTGTGAATTAGAATTCCTACGCTTTCAATCTACATGTTTTTTAGAGTTAGATAAAAATGTTATAGTGATTATATCCAAGAGCATTAATTTAAGCAATTTAATTAAAAAAGGAACGAAGCATAGGAGGGTCCTATATATTCATGCTCAAAGTTCGAACATTTTGTTTATGGAGTATATATAAGCAAAAACTAATTTGAACTGCGTAATGTAATATATTTGTTTGCAAATTACTACCATTTAACGGAAAACGTTAGTTAAATGTTAAGTTTTAGAGTTTGACCAATTTGAGAGGTTAAATTGTCTATGTGACAATATCTAATTAGTCCTCGTATTTTTAAACAATTTATAATTAAAAACACATATAAACAAAATAAAAATAAAAGTTATTTAACGTCATTTTTACTCATCATAACGATTTTTTTTCAAAAAACGGACTTCGTAATTACCCTTTAAGGGTAATTGTTTTGTAAATCCGGTCACAAGTACTTATTTGTGTATTTTTTGATACGTAAACCGAAAAAGATATTTAACGTCATTTATACCCACGTGACGACGTTTGTTTTTTTGAAAAAAATCGTAAAATCGTAGATTAAAATTGCGATTTTAACAAGAATGATTGTAACTCGTCACTTTAATGTTATAGATAACCACTATAAAACAATAAAATGTGATCACTTTTGTACTGTAATTAACACTTCAAAATTATACGTGATCATCTTAAAACAACAAATATACATCAGACTAAAATAGCCTCATTATATGAGTGTCTTATTTGAGAATTTGTATTATTAAATATTTTTTTGTCAAATTTTAATTTCATCTAATTTTATGATTTTTTTTTTATAATCATATCATACAATACTATAAAAGTCTTGGAAAATTTCAAGTGTCATCATTTAAAGAGACATCATATCATCATATCATATCATATCATATCATATATAATACTATAAAAGTCTTGGAAAATTCCAAGTGTCATCATTTAAAGAGGCATAAATATATTTATCAAATTTAGAATCTAATATTTTTGTTTAAGTTTGAAACTAAATTAGGTAAAGTATTTGTATGAGAGCAATTGTATTTTGTTAACTTAGAATTTAATATGTTCAATTGAATGAAAAAAAAGTTATGTATCAGGTAAATATCATATCATCATACAATCATATCATATCATACTACAATACTATAAAAGTCTTGAAAAATTCCAAGTGTCATCATTTAAAGAGACATGAAAATATTTAATTTAGAATCTAATATTTTTGTTCTAGTTTAAAACTAAATTAGTTAAAGTATTTGTATGATATACTATAGCAATTGTTTTTTGTTAACTTATAATTGAATGAAAAAAAAAAGTTATGTAGCAGCCTAGCAGGTAAATAATTAAAATAAACATCAGTAATTATGTTTTGATTTAAAAATCATGAATTTGGTAAAAAAATTTAAGAACGATAATATACAGTACTTACATTATTATTTAAAATTATTTTTATATATATTTCGCACTAACAAATTCGTGCATTGCACGAGTTTCTATACTAGTTTATAGAGTAATAATCATTTTGCTATAAATAGGCCTGATGTACGTACTAACGTACCTAATCCAGATTCCTACTAACTACGAAAGGGGAAAGACTTGGCCCATTTATTAAGAATTCTACATGCCAATCTTAGGCCCACTATCATTTTTGTTGCACAATAATCTGCTTGGGCCTTGGAGGAGAGCTATAAGAATTGAAGACGACACTAACTCTGTTTTACTCACTTATCTTAACTCTTATCCGGCAAAAGTTGATCCGACCTGCTAACTCGATCTGAACCTAATCCGAAATAAGTGAGTTTTATTTGAGACTTTTAACCCAATTAATTAAATGGGTCGACCCGACCTGATTTGTTTATTAAATGGGTTAGGTTCAGGTCAAAATTTCAAACCTGAAAAATACCTGTATAACTCATTTAATCAAATGTTTTAATTTCGAGTTAGATTAATAAATATAAGCTAAACTTAGTTTATTTATTATTTTCTTATTTTTCATAGTAAATACAAAATAAACAACAAAAAAACATAAAATTAAAATTAAAGCCTAAAAAAGTTAGATTTAAACAACGTTAACAACCTTATAACGAAAATAAAAAAATTATGAACGGGTTAAGTGGCAACATCAGGTCAACCTGATCTGTTCCAGATCGGGTCAAGGTTGTGATTTTCGACCCAATTAACTAAATGGGTTGGGTATGGGTCAAGGGTTTTATGACCTGTTTATATATGACCCGGACCCAAACCCGACCCAACATGATCCGTTTGACAGGCCTACTCCTATGTCATGAAGTTATTAGTACAAAAGTATATATAAATACAAAATTTTAAATAGAGAAGTCGTTACATTTTTTTTAAACGTAGAGATGTTATTACATGTTATCAGTATACTATTATAATATTTCATATAAATAGGTAGAGCATTTTCAAATATATAGTGTGTTTAAGGAAAAAAAAATTAATTATTAATATAAGTAGAGTATTAACAAAAGTTTCCATACTTTAAAGGAAAATCGGAGTAATATTCCTGTACATTATTATCTTAATGATATATTATTTTTCATTCTCCAAATAATTTTTTGATTATCATTTAATTTTTGTTTCTTTATGAAATATTTTTAAAACTAAAATTTAAATGAAATTTTTTTATTAATTAGAAAATACTTCAACATAAATAAGTAAATATATATATTCTAAGAAACTTTAATTGGAAATCTTATGTAGTTTTTTTTAAATAATATAATAATTTAAGAAAATTTAACAAAACATATAATTGAGATATACTACTGATATAAATATAAGTTAATGTTAATTTTGGTAAGAATTATTCTTTATGACAAATCACCATAAAGATGTCATATGGAACTTACAGTCTTTAATTTATTAGATTGTATGACAAATAAGGATGCCATGTGAAATTTACAGTTTTTTTATTAGATTGTATCGTATGATACTTAAAATATTCAACTATAGTATACGACAAATACTAAACTAATGGGACTAATATCATATTAATTGAATATTAATACGACTAATAAAATACTTATATGACTAATAATATACTAATATGAATACTAGTGTGCTAATCATACTTTTTCAATAGGTATGTTAATTTTATTAAACGAGAAGACATGATATAAGACAAACGATCTTCGGCAAAAAATACCCTGTGAGGAAGAGTGAAATGGAGTGCAAACATATGCCTAGAGAGTACATTAGAGTCCAAATCAATAATTTAAGAGCCATTACACCAATAAACTCAAAACAAAATTTATGATCCCTCTTTTAACACAATAAAATAAAAATAAAGCAAAATTATTAATAGTACGATCCTAAGTTTTGACACTTTATCAATGATATGCCTTTGAGTTTTTTTTATCATTAATGGTACTCTCGTATTATTGAACGTCTTACAACTGTAACTTTTAAACTTTTTCTGTCCAAAAGTGTTAACTTTTTTTTTTCCTTATATTAATCAATTTAAAACATAAAAGAAAGTTAACAATTTTAAACGATCTTGAGGAACGAAGGAGTAGTGATATATATGTAAACGACCCTTATCACCCCAGCATTGACATGAAAATTAAGCCACACGTGCATATATATATATATATTGATGAAATATAAGAATTTTACACAATAGAATTAGAATGACAGAAATAAATAAAACTTAATGAAAAGCATAATACAATATAATAGTTCCATCCCTTAGCTAGGTAAGCTAAGGTTTAATTTATGAGTGACAATGCACACAGTGAAGCATGACATGGAGTATTATATTTAAATAATTAGTCCATGCGTGCATGCATGCATGCATATTCTCCGATCCAACACGTTAGAAATTAAAAATGATAAGTGAATAGTGCATATATTAGAAATGTTGCGAGTAATTTGGAATGGAAGAAGTATAACTGTATTTGCTTTATATCCGCATTTGTGGGAGTATCATTCAGCAGCTCGACGACGGCAGGGACGACGGCAGTGTTTACATGGTCAACGGCTTGTGTAAATTTTTCAGCTTGTTCAACGTTTTCGTTATGGTTTTCAAGGGCGGCTTGGACGTTAATTGATTTAGTACTAGAAGTGTTTGATATAGGGTGCGGCTTGGCCGGAATAATTGCTTCGCAATCCCAGCTGATGAACAGAGAAACACTGAAAACAAGCACAGCTAAGGTACTCAGCTTCTGTGTATTCATCTTCATTTTTTCAATAATTATAATTATTATGTGTTTATTTGTGGAATTAAGTTTGTAATGAGTAAGTGTATTATAATTTGGCTGGGGTATATATAAGAGTAAATCAATGAAGCTAATTAAGCTTCACACAACTTGCTCAAAATTACAAGACTTGGGGTCGTTGTCCTTTTGCTGCAACTTGATTGCTCAACGTACGATATATGTAAACTATTTTACAATAATTAATTAATGAACAGTCGAGAGACAGCAATCCATTAAAGCTTATTGATTATATTAACTCTATATTTTTTCTGATGGGTCAACTTAGAAATGTCAAACTCATCAGGTTGGGTTGTGTTCAGGTTTAGGTCATATATAAACAGGTCAGAAAACCCTTGACTCAAACCCAACCCATTTAGTTAATTGGGTCGAAAATCACAACCTTGACCCAACCTGTAACAGATCAGGTTAACCTGATTTCGACCCACTTTAACCGTTTATCATTTTTTTTGTTTTCGTTTTAAGGTTTTTAACGTTGATTAATTCTAATTTTTTAGGCTTTAATTTTAATTTATGTGTTTTTGTTTTTTATTTTGTATTTACCATGAAAAATAAGAAAATATTAAATGAACTAAGTTTAGCTTATATTTATTGATTTATCTTGAAATTAACACATTTAATTAAATGGGTTAAACAAGTTTTTTTCAGGTTTAAAAGTTTGACCTGAACCTAACCCATTTAATAAACAGATTAGGTCGGGTTGACCCGTTTAATTAATTGGATCAAAAGTCTTAACCCAAACCCACTTATTTTGGGTTAGGTTTAGGTCGAGTTAGCAGGTCGGATCAACTTTTGCCAATCTTAGGTCAACCCAATTATAGATGTTCTCTTTTTAGAGACCGTCTGTGATTAATGAATTAAGACTTCGTCAAACAACATGGCCGGCCCAGCCCAGCCTGGTTATCGTCTTCATCCAAAACAAACACTTTATTCCTTCTATATTAACCATTATAAATTAATTAATACCAATTAAATATTATAAGAATTAATGTAAATGTGTTGCAAGGGGTGAAGAATTAAATATTATAACAACAAATGACATAAGTGAGAACACTATATAAAATTAAAAGGAAAAGAAATCACTCCAATTTGTTGCTTTAAATTAATACATAGCCACAGGGTATGTATTCTAGAGCAATAAGAATATCACAAATTCTTACTTGAGACCGTCTATTGTAAAGACGGCTTTTAAAAGCCGCCCACTTCAATTCTTAATATATATTGTTACGACTCTAAATATAGATTTGGCCTGAATTTTTGAGAGTCGCATTTACAAAAGGCGGCAGACTACATACTAATTAAGATAGTGTGTGAATTAAGGTGTGCCCCTTAAGTCCTTAACCTTATAATAGTAAAATTCTATTGAACCACACTTAGATCACACCATGCATGTAAAAGAAAAGGGTTTAAACCTCGAAGATGGACGTGAATCGTTACAAACTTTGAGACATAAAAAGAGGACGAGAAATACCAAAACTAATATGGAGGTTAGAAGTGGGAGTAGCTATAAAGGATTTAGACTTATAAGCTGTCATGAAGGAAAATTAAAATCATCTTTTGTTTGTAGTTATTAGTCGATCCCAATCTTTAGAAATTAAAATTTTAACGTTGTTGTTATTGTATCATTTTGTTAAGTGCAATTTAGATAAAATTAATTAAAATAGATAACTATAAAATGTAAATATTCAACAAAATCCAAGCAAAAGAATTGCAAAACATTATCCTCATTTTGTGATTACAAATGAGTTTAAGAAGAAACCAATGCTCAAAACTTACACTGATATAATACATTGCCTCACTAGATGCATGTAACTTTTAGCTGTCAACTTGAGACAAACCTTTATCTTTCAATAAGCTGTACCTAATTAATTAATTACACAAATTCTTAAGACACGGTATTTTTGAGAGATCATCTTTAATTGAGTTGGCCTATTAGGAAAAATGTAGAGTAAATATAGACAATAAATTTTAATGGATTGGCCCTGAGAGACGTGTCTCAGAAAGACAATCTCTCAGGAGACTGCCTGAATTAATTATTTGTTTAACGATTCCATTTTATTTTGGGCGATTTAATTTTAAAATGTACCATCTTTATTATTATTATTATTATTATTATTATTATTATTAGAGTAGTGAATTTTTTTTGGGTTTATTTATGAATAGATTACTTCTTTTCCTTCTTATTTAGATTACTGAGGTCCATTTTTAAAATTCTATCAATTAATAAAGCTACTTAAAACTTGCTTTGCTTTGCCTGCAGGGTAAGACTTCGTCAAACAAGATGAGCAGGTTATTGTTTTCTTTTGCTCCAACTTGATCCAAATTACGTCAAAGTGTGAAGACTTCGTCAATGTGTTGAACGTAAAAGTGTGAAGAATGCAAGGGATAGAGATGTATAGGCGTATAGCTAGGTACTTAGCTACTTAGGTACGTACATAGTAGTGCCGTACTAATAGGCAACAACCTCAAAGTAATAAGGTATCAATACATATAGTTAATTAAGGTTTTACGCTTTAATGTCATCTATTTTATATTATTTATATGATAATAATGCTATTTGTGACCTGTGAAATTAAGTGTGGCCTTAAAATTATAATGGTAAAATTTTATCGAATCAAAACAGTGCTATTAGAATGTTGGGCTTTATGCTCAAGGGTCATATTACAAATATGGGTGTAGCATATCATATATATGTGAATGGTTTGATGGATGAGAGGGCATACGTTGAGGGACAAAAATCAAAACGAATATATATATATAATATATATATATATATATATATATATATATATATATATATATATATATATATATAATATATATATATATATATATATATATATATATATATATATATATATATATATATATATAGGGTTTAAGTGTCGCGTATATTAAGGGAAAAATGGACGTGAATCGTTAGACATGTCAGTGTGCAAAGTTGTTGTGGTATTAGGCTATTAGCAAACTGATGGTAAGAAAGATGCAGAGTTGAAACTCTGAAACATAAAAAAATAACATGAAGGTTAGAAGTGGAAATACATATAAAGGATTTAAACTTACAAGTTGTGATGAAGAAAAACTGAAATCATCATTTGTTTCTTGTTGTTGACCTTATTTTGGATCCAAGGAACCAATAATTATTAGGCTTCATAATTAATCAACTTATAAAAATGATTTTCCAACGATAAAAGTTTAATGCAATCTGTTTGCAATATTTTCAGAGAAATTGATGTTGATCTATGTTATAATTTCTTATATTTCAAAAAAAAATATTATAATTTCTTAAAGTCACGCTTATAAAAGATAAGTATCCTTCCTCCTAAAGAAAAGAACGAACATGTGCTCTCTTGAGAGACCGTCTTTTGTAAAGACGACTCTCAAAAGTCTAGTCCAAATCTATCTTTAGAGTTGTAACAATATATAAGAGTCGTCTTTACAAAAGACGGTCTCAAGTAAGAATTTGTGAAGAACTAAACAATGTGTAAAAGGCCCATGTTGTTTATATCAAATATTCATTTCCATTTTTTTTTAAACCCAAGTCCACAGTGTTTCACCAGAGATAAACTTATATAATTAGTTTATTTTTTTAATTAATTATTTTAATATTATTTAAATTTAATCACTTTAAGATTATAAGTAGGGTGTACAATAGACCGGAAGCCCTTTTGGGGCCCTAATCTGGCCCTTAAAAAAGTAGGTTTTAAAAGGTCCGTCTTTAAATGGGCAGGATTGGACTTTTGTTTTGTAAATGGATTGGACTTTACATGGGCTTTACACGGGCCATTGTTATTGATTGAATATAAGCTTAATCATTCATGAATAGTTAATTTATTTTATTTAATGGAAAAGATCATCAAAAATACATTTTAGTAATTTAGAGTTAATAAATTAGATTAAATATTTTAATAAATTGTATTTTTATCAAAAGTAATTATTTTATTAAAATATATAGTATTTATATACTTTTCTTAAATAAAAGACATATTTTTCTTGCGTCATTCTTTGAAAATTTTATTCACATTTATCTCCATACTAAACTCTGTGTATTGCACGGGCTTCTAATCTAGTAGTTTATAATCTAATTCTAATTCTTAAATGAGATGGTCTCACAGTGAGACCATCTTTATTGGGCTCACCCAACATATATTTTTTGTCTTAAAGTGCTCACTTATAACGTTGAAGTGATTACTTATAATTTTAAAATAATTATTTTTTATAGTTTTAGAGTAATGGCTAATAATATGGGCCCGTCTAATAGTAAGACTATCTCATACAAGACGGACTGATAATTTAATTATAATGGGCAAATACAAATAATAAAATTATAAGACATTTAATTCAATCTAACATGTTCATTTTAATAAAAATTTATGGAGACAATTTTATAAATGGCCCTGCCCGTTTGGTGCCATTATATTGTTAATATAGGTTCAACTCTAACCTAGCTCATTGAACACCTCTAGTAAAACAGTAAGTAAGATTACACTAATCTACTAGAAATAGTCTCATTGTGAGAATATCTTTGAGAATTTATTCTATTTAAATGTTTATGTTTTTGATATTTAATTTCATCTGTGTTAATGATTTTGTATTTTGTAAAGTAATCTTTTGTTTTAAATTAACGTGATAAGGTGATGAATTGTACGGGTGTCTTCAATTTGATTCAGATTTTGCCCAGTGCCAAATGGAGAAAGACTTGGCCCATTTATCAAACAATGAAAGATAATTTTAGCAGTTGGTCTTGGACGAGACGACCTTATAATAAGACTCTTAATTTTTTTTATTTATCAACAACTGAAAGTACTTCAAATGTGTGTTCAAGTTTGGGAAGAATTCAAGCAGGTTGACCGGGTTTTGTGATTCCCATTATGGAGGTGATTTGGATGCTAAGAAGTCTAACTCAGGGGTATGTCTTTACTGGTTGGATCGGCGGTAAGTTGACAATCATCGCTCTTAGATGTGATCATCATGTCAACTACAAAAGCAGAGTACATAGTCATTGCCAAATCATTCAAAGAGGCAAAATAACTTATGGGTCTAGTCGGTGAGATGTGTCCTAAGGTAAACTTGATGCATTGTATACATTCCGATGGTGAAAGTGCCATTCATTTACCTGTCTCGAATTTTAGTGCTGCTTCGCGGGTCATCAACAAACAATCAATGAAAACAAGCAACACAACCACAGCTAAGGTAGTCAATTTGTGTGTGTTATAACACTTCTTCATTCTTCCAATTATTTATGAGTTTATAAAAGATCGTACAAGTCGTCTTATAAGAGACCGTCTCACCATGAGACGAGTACATACAATTAAGCCTATTTCTCTAAATAATCACTTTTAAATTGTAAGTGATCACTTTAAAGTTATAAGTATTACTTTAAGACTATAAAAAGTCATCACTTTAAAAATAAATGTACATTGCGCCAAGCCAATTAAAATGATATCATCATATACCGTCTCTTAGATTGTAATATGCAATGCAAGTAAATAATGAGTAAGTGCACTATGTTTATATAAGGATATAATTGAATGAAGCTTCACACAATTTAAGAGACCGTTTTTTAGAGATGTATTTCAAGCTTATCCTATTAAAGATTAATGTCTACTTACTGTACTTTTAATGTTTACTTACATTATTTTTTAATGCATACTTACCGCATTCTTAATGTCTACTTTTAATAAGCCTACTTGTTATTAAATAATAATTTGTGATTATTATATAAGCCTAGTTGTTATGTCTCTATAGTTTTCTTAGTGTACACTAGATAAATTTCCGTGTAAAACACGGAAGTTATAAATAATTATTGATCTGTATAATGATATTATATTATAAAATTAATTCATTCACAACATAAACTTAATTATTAAATCTTAATATTTGTTACGATATTATCATTATCAAAGTGAATAAATAATTTACTGTATACCAATAATAAGCATATATTCATAGTAAGTGTTGATAATTGAGACCAATAAAATTAAAAAAAGGTCTTTTTTGGTTTATGTAAGAAAATATAATATTTCAATAGTTCATCACATCTAGTATAGTTAATCAACAAATAGTACATGTTTTGATGAGTTAATTGTTTCTCTAGATATCAAGTCAAATACTATTAAAAGTTTTCCTATCAATTATAGAAAATTGGCGAGAAAATTTTTAAAAACAGTATGATACATGTCTTAAGTCATTTCTTCATTAATATATTTTATTGATTATTAATTTATTGATCACTTAATTTCGTAGATCATGACATTAATATATTTTCTTCAACTACATGTGATATTTTTTCGGGTATTTTTCATCTCTACCAAACATTTATTATATTTGATGTATTTAATTAATGCATCTCTTCTACAAATGTAGGTGTTCAACATTTAATATATGTCATATGACATTATAGAAAATAAAGTGAAAAAATGGTGAACAATTATGTGGTGGTAAGCAAAATCAATTAGGGGAGATACTTAAGCATACAGAGTGAAACACATATATCATGGCCTCACTGCTTAAATAAAACATAATTGATCATATCAAATGAAAAAATTATAAGCTCAATTTAATTTTCAATTACTTTTGAAAATTTTTTTTAAAAACCAGTCCAAGTCGCACATTTTGTGCTACTTAGCCATTTTTTATTTTAAAATATTAATTCAAAATTAAATCGATTGACATTTAGAGATTTGTGCCTATATATTGCAATTACTTTAATTAAAATAAAAATAAAATTTATTCATTTTTTGAATAAATCAAAATTAATCGATTTATTTTAGCTTTGTCAACATTTTTTTTATGTTGATTTAAGATTAATCAATCTTTTTAGATTTTTTAATCAAATCGAAAATTAATCGATCGACATTTCAGATTGGTGCCTAGTGCCTATGTAGGGTTGAACTTGATTAAAACAAAATTAATATATTTTTATTTATTTAAAAGAAATAAATCGATTGACATTTGTTGAGTTTACTTTAATTAAAAAGAAAATCCATACATTGCATTTACGTTAACCAATTTTGCATTTGTGAGATTTAGAGAGATGGCGGAGTCTAAAGAATTTTTCTAAAGAGTAATAGATAAAATTGAAATTTCATAAAAAGTGGCGAGACAATACAAAATGTGACAACAAATAAAAATGGCAATTTTTTAACTAAAAATTACAAATTTGTCTAATAAGACCCATTATTGAAATCTTATATGTCGATATTTATGAGCAAATCTTGAATGCCACTGTATCATGAGATTGGTCCAAGCAATAACCAAAATTTTAAAAATGAATGTTGTAGCAATTAAATATTATTTTTGACATAAAAAAAATTATATTAAACATTAAAAACTAAAAGGGCATGGGGTATATTAAATATGAAAGTAAATATTTTAATTAATTTAATTGAATTATTTGTTTCATAGTAAAATCATTTTAAATATGAACGAGTTACAAGTAAATTAATTTTCGCAATAGCTTTACATGACAATAAATTCGTTTCTCATATCAATGTCTTGTACTTTAATTGATTTTAACGTCAAAGTGAACAATGAGCGACAACAATGCAATGGAGAATGTTTGGGTAGGTATACTAACTACTTAAAAGCATTAAGCAATAAATGTTTCACTAATTCTTAATAATTCCTCTTGTATGAGACCTTCTCATCATGAGATGAATCCACATAATAACTTATTTTTTTAATTGATCACTTTAAGATCATAAGTAATTATTTTAGGTTATAAGTAATTATTCTATACTTATAAAAATTAATTATATTAAAATTATAAGTGATCAATTTTGCATTATAAATGATCATTTTAAGACAAAATATGTAAATTGGGTCAGCCCAATAGAGATGGTCTCACTGTGAGACCGTCACATTTAAGAATTAGTGAATTCTTAAATGAGACATCTCGCAGTGAAACCATTTCTATTGGGCTGACCCAGTATACATTTTTTTCTTAAAGTGATCACATAAAACGTTAGAGAGATTGTGATTACTTATAATTTTACAATAAATTTTTTTATAGTCTTAGAGTAATTACTTTTAACCTTAAAACAATCACTTATAATCTTAAAGTAATTTATTAAAGTAATAGACTTTTATATATTCTATTTTATAATGAGACGGTCTCATATAAGAGTCTGATAATGTT
Source organism: Amaranthus cruentus (assembly GCA_019425755.1). NCBI lineage: Eukaryota > Viridiplantae > Streptophyta > Magnoliopsida > Caryophyllales > Amaranthaceae > Amaranthus > Amaranthus cruentus. The sequence goes on along the minus strand of CM033458.1, from coordinate 16,500,788 downwards.
TTAGTTTGGTCATAATTTTATGTTCGGAAAAGTTTGTTTTTATACTTTAACGGATTCCATAACATACATTGTGGGTGTGGGCCTATGGGCCCAGAGTGATGGCGCTAACAAAGATTTCAAGAGAAGTCTTGCTGTTTCAACCACAAAATCTCAAATGACAAGATCCAGAGTAAGGTCATTTTTATTGAATTAATCCAACACAAACACTCGTGAGAGATGGTCTCTTTCAGAGATCAATACTAATTGGACCGAACTATTATATATTTTTTAAAATATTATAAGTAGGCATTATGAATAATATAAATAGACATTTAAGATGTTGAATGTGAACATTAAGGATATGGTAAGTAAGTACTCCTATTATGATAGTTTAATTATGCATTAAGAATACGATAAGTAGACATTAATCTTTAATGGGTTAGGCTTCTTTTAAAGTGACGGTCTCTCAAGACAATAACAACTGATCTACTATATACTTACTTTTTTTATAGTTTAATATTGTTCATTTAAAATCACTTATAATTTTAAAATAATTAATTAAAAAATAAATTAATTATAACTAGCTCAATATTTGCCGAAACACAACACCAACTTTTTCAATTGTGCATATATAGTGACCCACCAAAAGATCTAAACCTAAAATTTTATGTGCCTCTCGATTTGTGTAGATATGGGAACCCTACTTAAATTGGGAACCCCTGCTTTTCTTTTCTGGCTTTTATGGTGCTTATTTGTTTTGGTTTTCAATTATTATTTGTGAGAAATCTATAAATTCGCACATGTATAAAATTTAAGACTATACACTATGCAAATGGGTGATGGTAAGTTTTGAGTCTTTGAGCAGATAGAAGGATTAAATTATATAACAATTATTAACCTAATTTATATAATAGCGTTCAAATTACTATGCTTTAGACTAGATGAATATGAAATGTTCCTACTGGAAAGAACAATCAACACCCTCTACTAAGGAAGAAGAGAATGTCTTTTAAGATTCACAACAGATATGAATCACTGGGGAGGCACGAGATGCGTTCTAGCTAGTTTTCCCAACGTGATCTGCACAAGACAACAAACAAGGGCCGGAGAGGGGACTTCCGGGGGTCCTTCTCCGATGCTTATGTCAGTGATGGAAATGAGAATAAAATGTAAGAAATGTATAGTGAAATATGACTTAGAGTATCTTGGATTACGTTCCCAGCTATGGTGTATGGCATTGTATATTTATAGTGGTGGGGTTTGAGAGAAGGTTCTCAAACCCTAAGAAGCGTTTTTGCCTTTTACCTCGAATGGTATCTTTTTAGTGTCACTAAAGAGGAGACAAAGGATATCCTCTCAGCTGATGTGGCGCCCATGGATTGGTGGACATCCGTGGGTTGTCTTTGATTTATGGTGGTAGTACAGCAATATACGAGGTATGTGTGTTGCCTCGCCTTACCCAAGTTACAGTGGTACTATGCTTGTACTTTTACAGCTGTCTTTTAGCCACATCATCGTATCCGTTGTTATCGTTCTGCAGGACTGATTGTCCTGCGTGTGCTTTAGTATTCATGTCTTTCTGCTAGGTTTAAGGACCTGCAGGCATCGGTGTTTGTTATATCCTCACAGGATGAGCTATCCTGGAGCTGTATGGTTTCATCCCAGGGACAAGTGTCCTGGGGGTTCTCTTTATTCCACAGGCATGACTACCCTGTGGGTGTTTCGTCCAAGTTGTTTCTTTAATCTTCGTGATTAGTGCCTCATAATTAAGATTACGTATTTCGGCACATACAATTTGCCCCTCAGGCTTGTTGAGCCGAGGCCACTGGGGGTCAGCAGGCCTGACTTCAACTGTTGTTTCATTTGTAGCGAAGTTGGGGTGCCTCTTTTTGCAAGAAAAGATGAGAGAGGTTTTTGCTTTCCTGCTCGTCCTCTTCTTTCGATTATGGGGTTGCCCCTCTATGTGCCCCCTTTAGTCCATAAGTTTTGGCTTTATGCTAAAGGGTGTGGACTATAATCTTCCAGGGCGTTGTTGGGGTAAACTTTGGTCGAAGGTATTTGTTCAAGGTTGTGGTTCTTTGTGTTTTCAGGGTGGGAGTTACAGGGAGTTGTTTTCAGGGTGGCTTTTCGTGGGGGGTTATTTTTCTGAAGTTTCAGGGTGGCATTTTTGCCTTAGGCGTTTTTATTGAAGTGTATGGGGGCGTTTTAGTAATATCTCCCGTGATATGACTGTAATGTTGGTGCCCCCTTTTGTAATTTAACTTGTGACGTTATGATTTAACCCTTGCTCAGTTTCCTTGACATTTGATTGGCTGTTGCGCCTCCATTTACTGTCAATTTTAATCTAGTCGGACGCGTGTATCCACTTGCGCTGTACTTTTCTTGATTTTCCGCCTATTAGTCTTTTCTTTCTTCAGTAATTTTTCGAATACTTCGATCTTGGCCGTTCATCTTTTGTTCCTATCTTTTGGGGATTTGCCTATAAATACCCCTTAACTCAAAATTTTGAATTTTTACCGAACGTTTGATCTTCTCTTGATTTTCTTTCTTCTTCGAGTAACATTTGCGCAGTATTTTCGTTCTTGTCGTTCATCCTCTTTCGAGTATTTAGACTTTTCTTTCTTCCTTTTTCACGATGGTTAAATCGGCTAAGAAGAAAACAATTGCTTCTTCTACCGACTTCGCTTTTGATTTTGCCCATAATGTGACTGAGTTCCTAGTTCGTACTCCTTTCCCCTTATCCGGTAGGGTTGAAGACCCTTCTGTTCCCCCTCGTGGTTGGGTTGAGGCGAAGTGGGAACATCTTTTTTGGGAGGATGCCTTCCCTCCTTCCGCCTCTTTGAACCCTTCCACCAGCGTTGTGCACGCATTCACTCCACTAAATGTGGATGTGAGTGCGGGTAAACTGCACTTGTCCGGGCTTTCTGAGGAGGTGTTGGGCTTCATGACAGAGGGTCGTCTCCAGTTCGTGGTGGAGGACTGATTCCGCCTGTCCAACGTGAAATTTTATTGTTTATAATAAATAGTTTTTTTGTTAGTTTCACCATTTACATGGGTAAAATTATGTACATTCAATTCTATTAAATTCCATTCTAAATGAGAGCTACTTAATATTATTAAACCGATGACATAATATAGTTGTCCTAAAATTCAATGTTTTAGCCATTATTTAGCCTTTTTTTTATTGCAATTTGTAATAAAATTGAATTTTAAGCCCTATAAGTTTTTGAGCCGTGTGCTATTGCCGCCTGTTGCACAAGGAATTAGTCCCCCACTCGCCCCTTAGATTGATGGTAAATTTTTCATTTTCAAGCTCTATCTTACTCCCTCTATCATATACGTCCTCCGTTTCGAAATACTCACTACATTTTGATTTTGTGCACTATTCATCATTTAAGCTTAGTTTACATATTACGACTAATGTGTAAGTAAAATATAGTCAAGTGGGATCTTGTTTGAATCGCCTAATCGCATACTTTCATAATATTAAATTTTTATAATTTTTAGATAAGTGTAGTTTAAGATATTAATTATCAAAATTGTGCATTGAATTGCGTAAAAAAATGAAATGTAGCAATTATTCCGGAACGGAGGAAGTATAATTTATATTAAAAAGCAAATTGTTGTTTTTTAAAAAAATGTGGATAAATGAATTGCGTGGAGAACTAAAATGAAAAATATTACAAATTAAATGAGACGGAGAGAGTATATCACAAAACATATTAGTAATCTAACTTGGAGTATGTATTACTTTTTTGCCTCTTTTATAGTGCTCACTTCCCCTCAACCTACCCTCTACTAAACAAATTTTCAAATACTTTGAAACTACTTTCGTATTTTGGGTGTATTTAGTATTTTGTTTGGGTTGCGCCTAAACTTTTATAAGTCTAATATTATTTCATGGCAAAATAAATAAGTACCTACCATGGGCAGTTGAGCGAGCTTTTGAAGTGGGATGTCGACATCAACCGTGCCCTTTCGTATATCTTGGCATTAGTGGCGGATCTAGGGTTCATAGTTTCGGGGGCACCAACTAACGGACGAAATTTCAGCGGAGTTTCATTTGTAAAATTAACAACTAATTTTTTAAAATTTGAAAGAATGACAAGTAGAATCACAATAAATTTATCAAAATTGTGATCTTATTTTTAAAAAAGTATTTTGTAATTAAAAAGCGTTTTCGAATAAAAGAATGTAAGTAGAATCACAATAAATTTATCAAAAAATGTTTCTCATACAAGTAAAAATTCAATTTTCATGGTTTTTTTTATTTATTACTAATGAACTGCTTAGCTTGTATGTGCCCGTCTCACGATGAGACGGTCTCATGCAAGACTTGCTGAAATTTTAAATACGAATTACCATGAAAGAAAATGAATCAAAATAAATCAACTGACCTAATAAAAATGGGACAAAATAAATAAATAATACAAAATTATTTAAATGAGAGAATATTTATCATCAAAAGACTTCGATATTCATTTTACACTTTTACTCCGACCAGTAAAAAATTCTACTTTGAATTTAAAAAAAATGCCTAGGGGCACTTGTCCCCGTAGGCCCCATTGTACCTCCGCCACTGCTTGGCATTCCAATCGAGGTGAATATGAACCATCTTAAGGCCTTGGGACCGGTGATAGCTAAGGTTTGATCTAAGTTCCAAGGGTGGAATTCGCGATTGTTGTCTAGAGCGGGTAGACTAACTCTTATCAAAAGTATAATGAATAACCTTCAGATATACTATATGGGTATATTTCGTGTTAGAGTATATAACATATATTTGGGCTAGGGGTGTTCAAAAGTACCCGACCCGTTGACCAGCCAACCCGCCTCATAAATGGCGGGTCAAAAAATAAAAAAATTTGAAAAGCCTGGGTCGGGTCATGGGCCGATTTAATTTTGATCCGGGTATCCGTTGACCCGGTTAGCATTTAATATATATCTAATTCATCTTTAATTCTTCATCCTAACTCCTATGGTATTTTTTTCGTTTTTTTCTGCTGGGTTTTTGTTTCCATTTAAATGTTATTTTGTTTTTGTTGTTTGGATTGGTTAAGTTTTGATTTTTTTCGTTGTTTTTTTTCTTTTCGTTTTGTTCGTGATTTAGGTTGTATTGGACTATTGGTTACGTTCTTATAGGTTGTATTAGTACCGTTGTAGGCTGGTTTATGATTTCGATTTTTATCCATATCGTCCAGTGTCACTGTGTATATTCTGAATTGATCTGCTGTTTAGGTTATAATTGTGTGTTACTCTGCAGGTTTTTGGTAATTTTATCCAACTTTTATCTTAAGCATCCTACTTGCCTATTTCTTCTTTTGTTTGATCTATTCTTGATGTCATTCCAAAAGATAACATGAAAAAATACAAACATGTGCTTATTAAAATGGCAGTGCTACATAATAAACTGGTATTTGGAAACCTGTTTGTTATATAATCGACTTAATAGTTGCAAGATTCCCAAAAAATTTTATTAAACTGTCCAGAATTTTTTTATTAAAATATATAATTAAATCTGAAAAATAATCAAAAATAACAACCGGGTACCCGGTGTCCCGACCCGTCTTATTCGGGTACCCGCATTAAATGGGTCGGGTCATGGGCCGTTAAAAAAGGTACCCGGCTTTCCGGGTACCCGATTAGCCGGGTATCCAGTAATGAACACCTCTACCTTGGGTCTCAACTATCAGCTTAAGTTTTTGGTTGAGTTGGTTCCTTGACATGGTATCAGAGGTCAAAGTGACAAGAGGTCACAGGTTCGTATTTCAATCACCCCTAATTTAAAGTGGAAAATTTAACGCCATGTATGAGGAGGACATGTGTTGCATCCACCCTTCTAGTCCAAAGAGTGGATACAACACGACAACCTGGAAAATTTAGATGTAATGAATAATAAAAAATATTTACAACAGATGAGCATTAAAAGAGTTACTAAAGACAATTTTCTCTTACTATATACTCCAATGTTTTTTGAGAGGATGCATTATTATCATGAAACACAGGCGGTGGAATCGGGATTTGTCATTTTTCAATGCTCGAGCTGTAGCCTGTAAATTGACAATTGATACGATTGCCAAAGCATAAAACAAGCGTGCGATGAAACCAAAAAATTATTTACATAAGTCCGTACATTAGGAAGGACCAAGGAAAATAATCATACTTCATACCAATAATTCACATAATAATAATACTTCATACTTCATAATAACTCATATATATAATGTAAGCGTAGGTACTTTTTATTTTATTTAGAAAAAAAATTACTATTTTGTGAAATTTTTATGTAGAAAGTATGTTTTAATGTAAAGAAATTTTAAACGATTTTTGAAACGGTTACTTTTCATCTATAAAAATCAAGGAAAAAAATAGTAACATGATTTTGTCAAAAATACGAGTTGCTTAAATTCATTTAAGCATCGACTAACTACTATATATATATAACTTACTTTTTCCTCATTCCTACACAATTTTCATACTTTCGCACCAAATATTACTTTAAATACTTTTTAAAATAAATTTTCTCGCCATTTATTATTAGTTATTATCATTGAGCCAAAATTAATGGGCATTGGGAGTATTTTGTTAGAAACAAAGGACAGCTGTACATGCATGGAGTAAGAATTGTCAGTATATAAAACTCCATTCTACAAGTTTATCGAATGCATGTGCTTGGAACTAGATCCATATTATGCCACATTCATATGATCGACTTTAAAAAATTATTCTTTTTTTTATAGGTTAAACTTAAAAATCATTAATTTAATTAATGTGTAGCGTCTTTGAAAATATATGTATGTCTGTTGGGATTAATTTTATTTCTATGGTTCCCTTATTATGTTTCAAATGATATATATACGAGTATATTAGATATATATGATTAATAATAGTGAATTAAATCTTTATAATTTCAAAATAAATATATATATAATTAAGACGGTTTAGATGTCATGACTCATGGGTGAGATTATCTTTAAAATTTAATGTGTGTCACATTTTTTTAACAAATTTGTTCCTCAATATTAAATATTTACAAACATTTATAAATGGAAAAGAAATACAATTAGTTCTTAAAAGACAAAATTATAAATGTTTATATTGAAACTTAAATGAACTTTAATCAAACTTAATGAAAAAAATAGCTGCTCTTCCTAATTATCAATGTAATTCGAAATTTACCACACACCTTATTAAATGGTACTGTATCAAGACCATATGACAATAAAAAAAAGTCTTGAATCAATTTATCAATATGCGATAAATCATCTCTAATAAATTTGTTATAATATAATTATAATAAAGATAATACTCTTTCTATTTTCAAATGTTCTTCCCATTTATTTTGTTTTAAACCCCAATACAAATTTTAAAATCAATTAATTTAATTGTGAGTTTTTAAAATTCAAAAAAATTGATATTTAGAAAATATATATTGAAACAAATCTTATAAGATCTCACATGCATTATATGTTTTTCTTATAGATCAATAAATAATCGTAATCAAAGTTTGACACTAAAATTCGTAAATTTATTTGATGAAAATATACAGAGACGTTGGGATTATAATTTATTAATTTATATATATATAAAAAAAACATTTTTATTTGTTTTTATTTGGATAAAGAAAGTTGGCACTAGTTATAGATCTGATTAATGTGGATAGTTGCATACTTGCACGTTACACTAAGCAAAAAAAGGGGTGTTTGTTTCCAAGAAAAGATTAACTTTGTAAGGAAGAAACATGGAAGTTTCTTTGTTAATTGTGAATTAATTCTACTTTAAGAGATGCGAAGCTACCTAGTAATAGTAGTAGTAGGAGTACTATTACTATATTCTTAAGGTTAAGCCTTTTGTAACAAGGATTACTTTTCAGGAATATTCTATGTTATAAAAAGATACGTCGTGCTTGCCACAATACCATTCATATTTCATACTAGCTAGATGCCTCTACTTACATTACATACGTGCGCATCAATTTAAGTATTCTTCCATGGTTAAATTGGTATATATTTCATCTCTCTACTATCCCGCATAAGGCAGGGTCCGAGTGAGGGGTTTTTGTTTTTCCTGAAAGATACATATAAATAATACCTGTTCCTCTAGGGAGAGATGCGCACAATCAAATTTCTTCTGATTTTTAATAGTTACTACAAATCAACTCAGCGTAGTAATTATTGTTCATCAATTAATTTTATTTGGCTTATACTTTTCTATGTATAATGTAAAATATAATTAAGTGAAATTTTATTTGATTCGTTTTAATATATTTTTTTTAATAGTTTCAACTTGGGTCTATGAGCTTTTTCAACCTAGTTACCTTAATCTATAGTTAAAAGGATTTATTTATACTAATCATTGGTTCTACGCTCCAACGAGTACCATATATTGCTTGTTCAAGCAATAATGCATGATTAAAAACTATCAAAATTATATAAGAAGATGTGTTCATTCGAGCACCTAAAAGTTAAATTTTTTACCTTCTATCTTATGTTTGCTTGTTTGAGCAATTGATAAGCTTATTAAGACGTGCTGCTTTTTTCAACGCTTTGAACTTTTAATAAGAATTAACAACGGAGAATAAAGAATAAAGGTTACTACATTTTAATTTGCAAGTTAAGAATCAATAAGAAAGATAGCATGGATCAAGGAGTAAACTTCATACAAGAACTATTAGAATATGACTTAAAGCTAGTTTTTTATACCTTGGCTTTTAAAATTTTTCACTAAATACCTCTTTTTTTTCTTTGATTAAATGACTATTTTTTAAACAAATGTTTCAAATCCTGTTACAATCTAATTTCAAAAAAAAAATATATTTCGATCTCAAATATATTAGTCGGCAACCTCTTTGTAAATTAAAACATAGTCAAATGAGATCTTATTTCATTTTTCTCAACATAAGAAATATTAATATTTATTTTTTATAATTGTTAATTATGCACAATTAGATATATTAAAAATTAAATAAATAAATTAACAAACATACAAAAAGCAAATTGAACTTTTGAAATGAGAGGAAAGGAATATATTTTAATATAATAATAAGAATAATTTGCGAATTACAGCCACCAAAGTATCAAAGTTTGCAGGTTCAAGCCAAAACACAGAATTCCAACCATTTTGATGGTCGGGATTTTAGGTTAAGTGATCGGAGTTATGTGTCTTTGACCTGAACTTGTAAACTTTGATACTTTGATGATCATAATTCGCAAAAATAAACATTAAAACTGTAAATCGTAAAAATGTTAAACTTTAAAACTATAATTCGCAAATTAAAGCATTGCCAACTACTACTACCACCGAATTTCACTTCACTATAAACTCATTTCCTCTACCAGTCTACCACCCCAAGATCTCCATAATCCATCATAACACTCAACCAATCTCTACATTCCACGTCACATTGGACCCCACAATAGAGCCTGAACCATTCTTGTTGCCTGTCACCATCACAATACGTGGCGCAATTTTATTGGTTTCCATATGGTGGAAAAATACATCGTTGATAGGGTTATTTTCGTAATTTAAGCTTTATTTTTTAGGAGAATAAAAGCTTGATCTCAAGGAAAACTACGTAGAGGGAACAGAGAAATCGGATCTTCTTTTCCGTATTTCTATAGAGAGATAAACTATTCGACTTTTAGTGAGAGAAATTATTTACACTCAATTTTAGCTTAATCTTGAATTTTCTCCAATAATCTGGTAACTTCTTACTCCGCTTTTTTTTTTTTGTCGATTTCATTCTGTTTTTGTAATTTTGCTTGATTTTTGTTGATTGATTTTATTTTTTTGTTTAATCTATCGATTTTGAATAAATTAGGGTTTTTTCGAGTTGTTGAGTGAATGTCATAGTATCGGATCTTGTTGATGATTGATTAAATGAATTTAATTGATTTACAGGGGCTATATTAGCGATTATTGGAATCGATATCGATTTCTGTGGAAAATTTATTGATTTTTCATAGTTATCGAGTCGAATTAGATGGGTAAAGGTGGAGAAGATTATGGAAAAGTAGAGAATTGTAAGAGTAAATCTGCTAAAAATGGTGATAAATTTGCGCCATGGTCCAAAGATGTGAAGGAGTGTGAGGAGAAGTATGGAGTGACTCGTGATTTTGGATTATCGAGTGAGGAGTATGAAAAGAGGTTGAAAGATTATGGATTGAATGAATTAGAACAACATGAAGGGCCGTCTATATGGAAATTGGTTTTGGATCAGTTTAATGATACGTTAGTTAGGATTTTGTTATGTGCTGCAGTTGTTTCATTTGCTCTTGCGTGGATGGATGGGGATGAAGGTGGTGAGATGGGGATTACTGCATTTGTTGAGCCGTTGGTAATCTTTTTGATCTTGATTGTGAATGCTATTGTTGGGGTGTGGCAAGAGAATAATGCAGAGAAAGCGTTAGAGGCATTGAAGGAGATTCAATCGGAAACTGCTTCTGTTATTAGGAATGGGAAGAAGGTTCCTAGTTTGCCTGCTAAGGAACTAGTGCCGGGTGATATAGTTGAGCTAAGAGTTGGTGATAAGGTGCCTGCTGATATGAGAGTTTTGAGTTTGATTAGCTCGACATTGAGGGTGGAGCAAGGTTCGTTAACAGGGGAGAGTGAAGCGGTTAGTAAGACTGTGAAGCCTGTTGCTGAGGATTCGGATATCCAGGGGAAGAAATGTATGGTTTTTGCTGGTACTACTGTTGTTAATGGAAACTGTATCTGTTTGGTTACACATACAGGGATGAGTACTGAGATTGGGAAGGTGCATTCACAAATTCAAGAGGCTTCTGAAAATGAAGAGGATACTCCATTGAAGAAAAAGTTGAATGAATTTGGTGAATCTTTGACTTTGATAATAGGTGTCATTTGTGCTTTGGTTTGGATTATTAATGTTAAGTATTTCCTTACATGGGAATATGTTGATGGGTGGCCAACAAATTTCAAATTCTCATTCGAGAAGTGTACTTATTACTTTGAGATTGCTGTTGCATTGGCTGTTGCTGCTATTCCAGAGGGGTTGCCAGCAGTTATAACAACATGCTTAGCTCTTGGTACACGAAAGATGGCTCAAAAGAATGCTTTAGTCAGGAAATTGCCCAGTGTGGAGACTCTAGGATGTACCACTGTTATTTGTTCGGACAAAACTGGAACCTTGACCACGAATCAAATGGCTGTTGCTAAGCTTGTAGCCATGGGGCCTATAGCACAAAGTACACGAACCTTCAATGTGGAGGGGACTACCTATAATCCTGCTGATGGTGGCATTCATGATTGGCCTGCTGATAACATGGATCAAAATCTTCAAATGATTGCAAAAGTTGCAGCTCTTTGCAATGATGCTGGGATCGAACAATCAGGCCATCAATTTGTTGCTAGTGGTATGCCAACCGAGGCTGCTTTGAAGGTCAGATTTTAATCTAGTACAAACTTTTAGTGTTTCTTTTGTCTATTATTAATCATATGTTTCCTATTGACTAATAACAAGGGTGATCTTGTCTTATTTCAAATTGTTGTTGTTGAAGCAGTTGCTGGTTCTTTAGTGGGTATTATTCTGAATTTAGACTTGTTAATGTCTGTCCAATCTGAACAAACTTCCAATGAAATGTTCATTATGTACCAGTAGTAAAGTGTGATCTCGCCTTTTTTCTAATTGAAACTATTGATGACACTGAAAAGTGATTTATGCCCTAGTTTCTGGTTCTTAAGTGAGAAATATTATGAAGTTCGACTGCGTAATGTATGTACTAGTGGCACAAATGTCTTATTGGAATATTTTTCTGGCTAAAACATGACTTTAATGTAACCTTGTTTATGTTTTCCTCAGGTTATGGTTGAGAAAATGGGACTTCCAAATGGGTCAAAGAGTGTTTCTTCGAGTTCTGATGATTTGCTGTGTATGTTGTAGTGGCTGTTGTGTGAGTTGTATTTGTTTTTCTACCATCTTTTTTGAGTGTTGACATGTTTGTTGTTTTGTTTTTGGCTATTATAGGCTGTTGTAGGACATGGGCTAATTCGGAACGTCGTATTGCCACTCTCGAGTTTGATCGCGATCGGAAGTCAATGGGTGTCATTGTCTCTTCAGTATCTGGGAAGAATTCATTGCTGGTGAAGGTATTTGGAAAATTATATTGTTGTTAAGTACCTCAGAAATTTCCTTCTTTTGTTTGAATCTGGTGGGACCCTGCAAAAAAGCTCAAATAGATGATAAAAAGATGGTATATAAATGATTATGAAAGACCATAAGGAATGTCTCTGCTTTGTTTTCGTTCTAGTTTTGTTAGCATGGCTATATTGCAAGCCTCTTCTGCTTTGTGTCTGATAGTGCTGCTACTTATTTAGCCATATTCATTGAGTAATTTGGGTGCTGGAATTGTTTGCGTCGTGTTTTTCGGGCCTTTGTCCTCCTAAGAGGTTTGTTCTTAGCTTGCGAACCACTTTTCCTACTGGTAGATGTTTCATTTTCCTGTTTTGCTCAAATTGGTGTCTATTTTACTCTCATCTATTGAGCTTCATTGGTGGATAATTGAAGGTATATTATGCTTCAAAGCATGTTTGATTTTGATATTAGTTTTTTTTTTTTGACAAATAATTGGGTTGTATTTTTTGATTGCTGTGCTTTACTGTATTAAGCAAAAATTATTTTGGTGTTTTTGTGATATTCCTTTTATTTTTAGCTATATTTGCCGAAACAACTCTAAATTATCGTGAATGCTGCTTTGGCAGGGTGCTGTTGAAAACTTACTTGAAAGGAGCTCCTTTATACAGTTGCTTGATGGTTCTATTGTAGAGCTTGATCAAGTTACTAAGAACTCTATTCTGCTTAGTCTTCATGACATGTCTGCCAGTGCTTTGCGCTGTCTAGGATTTGCATACAAAGAGGACCTTGGAGATTTTGCTGATTATGATGGAGAAGAGCATCATGCTCATGAACTTCTACTTAATCCATCTAACTACTCTAACATTGAGAGTGATCTCATCTTTGTTGGCTTTGCTGGTATACGAGTAAGTAGTGCAATTCAGTTGCTTTATATTTGGAAATTGCAATGCTAGCAATGTTTTTATGTAATCCATGTGGATTGGAGATGTTGAAAATGTGTTTGCCTTTCTAGGACCCTCCTCGTAAGGAGGTGCGGCAAGCAATTGAGGACTGCCGAGCTGCTGGCATTAGAGTCATGGTTATAACAGGAGATAACAAGAATACAGCAGAAGCTATCTGTCACGAGATAGGAGTTTTTGAGACAGATGAAGACATCAGTTCAAAAAGTTTAACAGGAAGAGAGTTCATGGAGCTCATTGATAAGAAGAGCCATCTGAGGAAGACTGGAGGTCTTCTTTTCTCCAGGGCTGAACCTAGGCATAAGCAAGAAATAGTGAGGTTGCTGAAAGAGGATGGTGAAGTGGTTGCGATGACAGGTGATGGAGTCAATGATGCTCCAGCCTTGAAGTTGGCGGATATTGGCATAGCGATGGGCATTGCTGGAACTGAGGTATGCCATTTTTTATTGTTTGAGTAGTATTTGAGAATGGTCATTGAGAATTTTTCATGATTTGAGGATAATCATTTCACACATTCTCATCATTCTTGGAAGTTGGAATGAACACAGGGATGTTCTTGGGCTAGTTCATGATTTAGAAAACATAGAAAGTTCACTATTTGCAATGTCTGCTATATCTAATCTACTTGATCATAGACGACGGCTGTGTAGGATGACAATTATGTGAAGCTTAAAATATTTATGATTTTGCTCCTGATGCTCCTCATTCAGTTGGTTTTCAGCTTGGCACACAACAGCTGATTACTTGTATAAACCTGCAAATTGCAATCAGCCAAACATTCGAAAATATGTTCTGACAAGCATTCAGATTTTATTGGGAAAGTTGAATCGCCACAATTTTGCCGTTCCAGTTGATGTTAAACTTTTGATTTTAGTTTGTGAATCTCTTTACAAATATTGTCTCCATTTCACTTTATTCTTTTCTGCCATTACTCACTCACAACCACTTACCCTCTTTTCTGCTCTCACATTTTTTCCTTATATTGCCCAAATATATGCATTTTGGTTTCAAAGTTTCTGCCATCATCTGTTTCCTACTCGTCCCTAGTTATCATTTGATCATGATTGATTTTTGTTTTGTTCTTCCTGGATCAGGTAGCAAAAGAAGCCTCTGATATGGTGCTGGCAGATGATAATTTCAGCACGATAGTTGCTGCTGTCTCCGAAGGTCGATCAATCTACAACAACATGAAAGCCTTTATCAGGTCACTCACTTCTTTCTCTTTTTATCTGTTTCAATTGTTTGCTAACAGAACATGAGTTTCCCATTTACCTCTTCATTGGATTAGTCCATGAATTTGGCCATAGTAGGGGCGGAGCAAAGATAACCGCGACCTAGTTAATAGAGAAATTTTCTTAAGCTAAAATAAAACCTTTTAATTTGGGGCCTTACTTAAAAAGAGATTTTCTTAAATTAAAATAAAACGAACACATACAGTAACATTGATGTTAATAATATATCTAAAAATTAAGTTGTTTAAACTTAAATTCTCATCCCTATTGTTAAGAAGGGAGAGAAAAAAAATATTAATGGGTCGATGGCTAATTATAGTAGAAGTTTAAAGGGTTAAATATTAAGAAATAAGATTTTCATTATTTTAAGAAGTTATGTTTTATGAATAAGTGATATTAAATGATGTGAGAAAAAATGCTTGGGTGTTAAATATTGCTTTGGGAAGAGTAAAAGAAAAGAGATAAAAAGTACAATAATTAGGATTTGATCTTATGAAATTGATCATTTATTAGGCACTTTAGTTTGGGGGCCCTATGTGCTTGGGTACCCTGCACATCCCCAAAACCGTCCACGTGGATTGGATTGACTGCATTGGTGAAATTCTCGTGACTTTTTGAATTTATAAGCATCATCGCTCATCGAATTACACATACATCTGTATATATGGCTGCTTATAATGAAGTTCTGTGTTGAAGTTTTTAAAACCTTCAGTATTGAATGGGTTGATGCTCTCATACAGATACTATCCAGCTGTGCTTAGATTTTAGATGACCAAACAACTCGTTCCCGTTTGACTCACCAATGTTGATAAATTATGATTTTGAATTTATATTAGGGAAAGACTAAAGCCGCTAACTGACAATGGTTTCCTGATGTATTTTTTATCTCATTATTGTGCAATATCAAATGTTGCTATTTAAGAAACTGAAGATAAATTTCACCTATTAAATTAGAGAAAATATTTTGTAAATGGGTTGAAATCCTGTTAGAAACTAACACGTTTTGTTTTAAATCCAGGTATATGATCTCGTCAAATATTGGCGAGGTCGCATCGATTTTCCTCACTGCCGCTTTGGGTATTCCAGAAGGCCTTATTCCTGTCCAGCTTTTGTGGGTCAATCTTGTTACTGATGGTCCCCCAGCAACAGCTCTGGGCTTTAATCCACCTGACAAGGATATAATGAAGAAACCTCCCAGGAAGAGTGACGATTCTTTGATCAATGCCTGGATTCTATTCCGATACTTGGTAAGCCAACTGTTTCCGCATTGTAACAGGTGAATGTGCTGTGTCGGAAAGGAATTTAGCTTTTAAGCTTTATGACTTATTCTTAATTGAATGCAGGTGATTGGTCTTTACGTTGGCTTGGCAACTGTTGGAATTTTCATCATTTGGTATACACACGGCTCATTTTTGGGTATTGACCTTAGCCAGGATGGACATACTCTTGTGAGCTATTCCCAGCTTGCAAATTGGGGTAAGTGCCGTTCATGGGATAATTTCAGTGTTTCACCTTTTACTGCTGGAGCCCAGACATTTAACTTTGATGCCGATCCCTGTGATTACTTCCAAACTGGGAAAATAAAGGCAATGACCCTTTCTCTCTCTGTGTTGGTTGCCATCGAGATGTTCAATTCCCTTAATGCCCTTTCTGAAGATGGAAGCCTTTTGTCGATGCCACCATGGGTCAATCCCTGGTTGCTTCTGGCCATGTCCGTCTCTTTTGGCTTACACTTTGTGATTCTCTATGTGCCCTTCCTTGCCAAAATATTTGGCATTGTCCCTCTTAGCCTGAATGAATGGCTACTCGTGCTGCTAGTTGCTTTGCCAGTCATTTTAATTGATGAAGTCCTAAAGTTCATTGGACGATGCACTTCTGGAACCCGTAAATCACAACCCCGAAGAACGTTGAAAAGCAAGCCAGAGTGAGAAAGTTGTCGCAGTTATCAGCAGGTTTTGGTGGTTCTGCTTTGGATTGGAAACAAACTAGGAAGATCATATCAACTTCCTCCAAAGCGCTTGCTGTTTTGACACTTCGGTCCGCTTACAAACTCTGAACTTTTAGATGGAAGTATTACATAATGTAAAACTATCAATAGGAGATTTTGCAGATGGGAAGGAACATTTTTTTTTATCTCTGCTCAATCAAATACTATGCTGCCAATGGCTGACTTATTTTTTCTTGTTTAACCATTACAAAATGTAAGCTCTGTGTGGTTGAACAAACAATGAATTTAATACATTCTTAGCAACAGTAGTACTTCTGTTCACCAAGCATGCCGTGTTACACTATTAGTGTTTTAACGTTGTAGTTTCGTCGTAAGTCTAATGTTATAGGAGTGTTCTTGTATATAAAATGGTTTTTTAAATACTTGCATTAATAGGAGTGAACACCGGTCCAAATCCGGACCGGACCGGACTGGAATTTAAAAATTTGAGGACCGGAGATCGGACCTGTTTCATCCGGTCCGGTTCCGGTCCGACCCTGAAAAATTCCGGTCCGGTTGGACCGGCTATAGATTATTAATTTAAATTTTATGATATTTATTATAGTAAAATTCAAAATAAATCTAGTTGAATCTTCATTCATAGTACTCTAGTTGAATCAATATTAATTTTTAGTTCATAGTGCAAAGAAAGTTTATTTGATTTTGAATACTGACATTTTGAATACTCATTAACAAAGAATTAATATTTCATAATCTAATAAAAAGAAATAAAACAAGCATTGTCATTATTTCTAATAAAATTAAGAAGACTAAAACAAAATGATAAATTCTAATAAAATAAAACAAAATCAGCCATTACTCATTATTAACACAATGAAAAAATGATAAATTCACATTTCTGAAACAAAATTCTAAATACTAAAACTAAATTCTAAAATTCTAAAAGAACCAACGCTCAAAATTCTAAAAGAACCAACCCTCAAAAATGATAAATTCACATTTCTGAAACAAAATTCTAAATTCTAAAACTAAATTCTAAAATTCTAACAGAATTAAATGACTAAATTCTAAATTCTAAAATTCTAAATTCTAAAAGAACCAACCCTCAAAATCTCCATTGTTGAACAGAAAAAAAGAATGGGAAGGAATTGGGAAGCAGTACTCGTGAGCGTCGTCCGTCTGGAGAAGTGGGAAGGAATTGGACTTTGGAGAAGAAGGGATTGGAGTGCGCCGCAGCCCGCAGGTAGTAGCAAAGGGATTGAAGAAAATAAACCCTAAAAATGAAATTGGGTATTTATATATGTCAGAATTCAGAAAGTAAAAAGCTAAATTACAATTTAACCGGTCCTAACCGGGTCGACCCTGAATTTTCCGGGTTTGACCGGACCGGACCGGAAACCCGGAATTGGAAATTTTATAGGACCGGAGACGGGACCTGATGCTTCCGGTCCGGTCCGGTTCCGGTCCGGGTTCATCCGGGTCCGGTCTGGACCGCCGGTCCGGTCTAGGTTTGCACAGCCCTATTTGCATAGGCTTAGCCGATTTAACACTCAAGGATTGCGACTTTCTTAACGTTATAGTTTCATCTTAAGTCTAATGTTAAACGAGTGTTATTGTACATAAAATGGGATAGGGCTTACCCTTGTAAACTTGCCTCTAGGCTTACAATGGAAAAGCTTGTTCGCCCTAGTGACTAGTGAGTGTAATTCTTTTGTTTAAGAACATAAACACAAAATAAATGAGTGTTTATATTTTTGATTAGTTTCAATTAGTTTTAGAAAAGTTTAACTTTAAAAAAACTATATTAACTCAAAATACAATCATTTTTTCTTTCTGTATTAGAGTCAAGGATAGTTTTAATGACCTGAAAAGAAAATTTTACTAAAAACCGGAAATGAACCAAATCAATAAATATTCTCAATTAAGCATTTCATATTGCGGTTAAACTTCCCCACCAAAATCTGTCCCAGAGATGAAGATTGATACACCTTGAGCTCAATGGTAGGGGAAGACTTAATCACATCTCAACCACTAATCAACTAATCACAAACGTCAAATACCCAAATTAAGCACAAAGAGATGCCATGGTAATCAAATGGATTATGGAAAACATAAAAACTGGCTTGTTAACCAAATTCTGAATTATCCAACAACCAGTGAACTATAGATGGGCATGCCAGGCCTTTAAATTAGTGTAAGAGAGAGACTTCACATCTTTGATATGGCCATAAAACCCAATGCGCTAATTTAAGACAAACTCAAAAATAGTCATTTATCGAAAAAATGATTCATGTATGAAAAAAAATAGATTGAAGAATGCCCAACCCAATAACGTCAAGTTGGTAGCTATTGTTTGGTTAGCATCCTCAAGTGGATTGATATTTTCTCTTCTGTTGAAGATCACCCCTTGTCAGGGCACCCTATAAATTTTAGTTTTCAATTAATGTTAAAATTCAAACTTTTCTATGTATACAATAGTTTAGGGGCCCATAAATTATTTTTCGCTCATGCCCCTGAAAACCTAGGATCGGCCCTGCCCCTTGTTTATGATTAAATCTCTTAATGCCGGTTGTTATGGTATTTGGATATGAGGAATTTTGATATCCCATAAGATCACTTCCATTTAGTTTTTACACTTAGGCCTGGTTTAGGCTTTATTGGTTCTTTTTTACTATTTTTTTGGTTGTAGTTTTTGTTTTCCATTTGAACTTGCGAGAAGAGTTTATCCTAGATATCATAGTTCGTTTCCCTCCTCTTATGAGTTTGTATGATTTGGTTTGATTTTGGTAGTAATAAAATTCTCTTTTTTGTCAAAAAAAAGTGTTAGATTCATCATTTATATATCAATTTTTCAATTATATTGACTTTGTCATTCTATTTCACTATATTAATAAGTGAATAAAATAAAACTTCTAATAAAAACTTAATACTTTAAAATAATATAAGTCATATATAAATTAACAAACTAACCCATATTATATAGACAATTCTTTATTAAGATTGTCTCATTAATACTTTGGACTGCTTGTATGAACCGTCTCTTCGTAAATCGTCTCAAACAAAACTTATTGAATCGTATATTACATAGGCATGCCCTATACTAGTAAATTGTAGTTTCTTTGTATTATACCCGTTCAATTTCCATGCACAACGACAAACCGTTATCCATCACAAGATATATTCAATATCAAATTACAAAAATGAAATTCTTTACACTGCATCAAGTCATCAACATATACTTCCCACCGGTCGCAAGTCACAACATTATGTATATAAGAACATAAATTCTTACTTAACACCGTCTAAAAAAAAACGTCTTAAGTTTTGGGCTGACCCAATTTATAAATTAAATAAAAATACTGATTGGTGATTTTGTAAGTTAAAAAGAAAATATGGATTGGGCTCTTGAGAGACGTCTATACTATAGACGGTTTCTCAAGAATATAGACGTCTCTCAAGAAAGGACCTGATATAAAAATTATTGACATAAAAATAGTACTTCCCGCCGGCCACTTTATTAGTAAGTCACATAGACAAGTACTCTTGTACTACTACCGTATACTCTCATTTACAATTATGTTTAAAAATCAAAATTATAAAATTAAGTCAACGAATATGAACCTTTTTTTATTGGCTTGTTATTTTATTTAATTTAAACATCCCCTTAGACTAATTCTATTGCACGCCTTAAGCTTAGCTTAAGACATCATACAATTTTAAAACATTCCTCTAACATGGCAAATTATAGTCTTATTGTAAAAGTACATCATACAATATAAAAACATTGCTAAAAAAAGTGTGAATATTTTTATGGCAATGAGGCTCAATGATGACTCAATCCAATCCTTCATCAAAGGCCAATAAGAATCCGACCCATTATTAACCTGACTCGTTTAATGCCAGTTTAAAAGTTACTCAATCCTGACCCTTGACCCATTGGGTCAACATGCCCCGTTGAACAACTCTTACTCACAGTCGATTGTCATATGCATCGAAATTATTGGATATTAAATTTTGACGTGACATCCTTAATTCCTTAAATAATATTTGCATCCGAAAAATGATAGTTTTTTTAAAAAGAAAAATGTTACAACAATATGATATGAAAATCTTTTATTACAGTCAATTATATTCATAATTGTAATTTATGTATAGTCTAATAAATTAATTAAATCTAAATAGAATGATGCAACAAAAATCTACTCTTTTGTGTATTTATTTCAAAAAAAATTTGCAAACAATATACGTAGGTGACAATATTTTTTGTTTAAAAGAATTTTTCAAGATTATACTAACAGCAATTTATTGCAATCAATTAAAATCATAACTTTACATTTTAAAGAAACCCATGTTAAATTGTTTTCTATCTGTGTTAGAGTTATCTGTGTTAAAGTATATAACATATTCTGAGGTCTTAAACTATCAGCTTAAGTTGATGGTTGAGATGATTTCTTAACAATCTGAGTGCAAACAACCATATCCAATGCAATATTTTCCTAATTTCTACTTTATAAATGTAAAAGAAGAAATTTTTTTAAACTTATTAAAGAAAATTTATTGAAGAAAAATAATTTTCGATGTAAAAATTCAAGTAAAGCATTTTACAAACCAAAAATTAAAAATAAAATAAACTTAATTGCTAATCATACTACAAATAAAGTAAAAGAAATAGAAAAAATAGGAGTATTACTAATTTGATAAGAAACGTATATTAAGCATATCTATTCAAATAAAATAAAAATAAAAATTTGAAACTCCATGCTACTTTAGTGTAATTATTCCTCACCTCTTATATATATCTTAGAAAAATATAAATTACAAATAATTGATCAATAACATACAAAATAAAACAGATTATACATAGTATATATACATTAATTAGAAATTACAAAAGACAGGTAGTATTATATATCTATGAATGACTAAAATATGATTTACTTTATTTATCAATGAATTTTTTAGTTCCCTGTTTCATTATTCTTATTACTGATAGTGATATTTTTTATACAATATGAAACATTTAGTTATAAGTATTTCAAAATAGAGATATTACGATACGTAAATGATGTAGTCAAGGAGAGGAAAAAGCATTGAATTAATGTTGAACAGCATCAACTTTAGCAGTACAAGAAAGCATCCTACGAATCATAGACAAAATGGAAGCGCAAGAGAATTTATGAACCTTATTATTAATCAACATACCCTTAAAATTAGAGGCACGTACACTTTTTTTTGTTATAAGGTCATATTGTTGATCTCTTTTATAAACCAGAGTAACTGATCTGTCTATAACTCTGCCCAAACACTTCTTAGCCTTGTCGATACCATTATATTTATGATCGTTGTCGTCTTCCTGCCTCGTAAATGTGTAGGCCGTCCTTAAGTACATCTGTCTACACGATTTGCTATCGACCACCGTCACGCTTCTAACATCACCACCACCATCACCACCACCACCACGGAAATTAATTGGTTTTGAAAATGGTGATTTGGGTTTGGATTTGGGTTTGAGGTTGGAAGATATAAAGGGCGAAGAAGACATAGTGTTTTGGGGGTTATGCTTCTTTGATGATGGGGTTTGAGAAATGTGTTAAAATATATGCTACATATCTATTGTGTGTTTTTTGGCTTTTATAGTCACGTGTAATTGGTATGAGGTGGTCATTGAATTGTTTGTAGGTAGGTTTAAGATCGAGTCTTTCGTTTATGTTGGTTTTTAATTAATTATAAATGTATTTTAAAAGTCAGATTAAATTGAATTTGATTAAAAGATCGTCGGGTAAATATCAAATCATCTTTAAATACCTCTAATCATCAAGTTGTAAAAGTATTTGTTCAGTTATAGGTGGATCACTTTGTTTTTAATTAATTATAAATGTATTTTAAAAGTCAGATTAAATTGTGTTTTTTTAATTGATGTTCGTATATATATATATATATATATATATATATATATATATATATATATATATTAATATTAGATGGGGTATTTTTTTATTTATTTGTATTTTTAATTAAAGTCAATAGGTTATAGACTTATAGCTAAAAATTATGAGATGATTTAGTGTGGTTGAAAATTATGTGATAAGGATTTAATCTCTTACCATCTACTAGAAAAATAATTAATCTTTTCCTTTTTTTGTACGAACATCTATACACAAAACCAAAAAAATACTGAATTTAAATTTGTCAGACTTATTTCAAATCTATAACTAATACTAAAACAAAATACGACTGATGTCATCACTTTTAAAAATTGCTTACGTGTCACTCTCTTAATAAAAAATTTCCTTCCAAAACTCAATGATGATGTCATTGTTTGACTTTTTTACTTTTTAGTAATGAATATAATATTATTCATTTAATGTATTAAAAAATTATTTTTTTTTCAATTATTTATAAAATATTTATAATTTATTTACTAAATGATTATAGGATATTGTTTTTAAAAAATATAAATATAGGATATTTTTAAATCGTTAAAATATAAAACTGTAAATTTTTTATTTTTTAATTTATACAAATAATCGCACGGATATTATCTAGTAGCCTAATATAATAGAAGTATCAATTTATTGGGAATTTAGGATGGTTGAAATATTGTTTTGGAAATTAGTGACTAGTAAAGTCGTGGAACCCAAATTGTAAGGTGTATAATTGTGTACCAGTAATTTTCGTCTTTGAAGGGTTTCAATGGTGCACAATATGTCCACCTAACTTTCAATATTTTTCATGCGTTGTCTTGTTTAACAGAAAAATTGACCATTCGTCTTTATTTTAAGACAAATTCTTAAATAAAACATTCTCATAGTGATTTTACTACCTCTTATTCAGTTATTAGTCCCATTTTATTTTTTATACTTGTCGAAATAATATTTTAATGATTAATATCTGCAATTGTTCATAAATAAAATGTAACCCCCCAAATTATGTAGGCAAAGACTAATTGGAATTTAGTATTAAACAAGCGGAAGCTCACTTTTCACTACAAGAAAAAGCGTTTTGGGCGACACAATTAACAGATTATGGGCGTCATATCTCTAAATGTCGCACAAAGTGTAACATGGGCCACGCATAAGTAATAATGTCGCCCACATTCTAAAATGGGCCATGTATAAGTGATACTGTCGCCCAATGTGTAATTATGGGCCACGCATAATTATTGATGTCGCCCAAAATCATAATCCAAAACAAAAACCAAAAACTAAATTCCCGCCTATACCTAAATTCACCCCACCATTCCCAAAATAAAACTCTAAAAACTAAAAAAACCATTCCCAAAATAAAACCCTAAAAAACTTATTGAAGCTATTCTACCATTCCATCACGCCAAAACTGAAAGAAAACCCTTCATCTTCTACCATTCTTCCTTCACGCCATTCCATCTCCATTGAAGCTATTCTTCGATTCTTCACGCCATGGTTGCTGCTCTGTAATTCGATTCTTCTCAAGGTATGTTTCAATGGCTGCTGCTCTTTATTTTCGATTCTTCACGCCTATTGTAGTTCGATTCTTGAATGTTCAAGAAAGACCATTCTTGAAGCCATTCTTCGATTCTTCTGGATTTTGTGGTAGAACATGTTTTTTTTTGTGTAGATACTATTATTATAATTGATTTTGCTTCTCTTTAATGGGGTTTTGCTTCTAAAGAAAAAATTTAATGGCATTCTTCAAGTTATAATTGGTTTTGCTGCTCTGTAATCTATGTGTTGTGATAGATTATTTTTTTGAATCTTTTATTTTTTTTCTGTTGCTCTATACTTCCTAAGAAAGATTGTTATGTTTTGAATCTTTTATTTTTTTTTATCTTTAAATGGCTAAGTTTTTTAAATAATTCTAATAATTTGTTAGGGAGGATTATATAAACAAAAATACTCATTGTAATTTAAGCCACTGTAATTGATTTTGATAATCAAAGATTAAAAACTAAAATGAAGTATAAAGACCTAAATCCTATTTGGAATGAAAAAGTTCAACTAATATTAGAAATTTTTTGGGTAAAGTTAGGAAATGGTACAACTTTATTTAATAGTTTATTGAATAGTTTATTTGATAGTTTATAACCTTTATTTAATAGTTTATTTGACATTATTGTCCATTACAACAATAAAACAAGTTTTAACTACTTAAATATTAATTAATAGTATAATATTTATGATTTAATAAGCTATGATATTTAAATATTTATTCGAAGACTACATTGGTATAAGATCGGAAACTTTTTCAAATGTTTGAAAGTTGTACATTCACAATATAAACAAAAAAAGATGTGTAATTAAAGCCAAATCTTAAAGTCATTGTCCAAAGCACATACTTAGTAAGATATGAGCATTTTAGATTCAAATTCTTATACTATGTGAAATATCTAAGGTAGCAAATATTTAATTTTAACTAGCTTTTATACGTTTTGAAATATTTAGGGAGAAAGATTTATAACTATATTTCAAGAAGTAAATCTTGATTGAAAAAATGGTGCCACCTTCAACAAGCACTTTTAGGTATGTATTTTGTTCTCGTGTAATTGAAGTAACATCCTATTGAATTTCTCTATTTGTATTGAATTTTCTAAAAGTCGTTAATCAATTAAATATGTTTGTGCATTGTGTGAATATTCACGGAATTTTGTGGTTTGAAGGATGATAATGGATCGAAGTTGGATGAATCATAAGGGAATAAATGATAGAAAAGAATTGACATATGTTCGAGGGGTTAATTCATTTTTGGAGTTTGCTTTTACTAATAAAGAAGTCAACACTAAATTAAGATGTCCTTGTCTGAAATGCAACCTTCAACTATTTCATGACAAAGATACAATGAAAATTCATTTATTAGCTTGGGGCATTGTTAGGAATTATCATCCTTGGGTCCACCATGGTGAGAGTGTTGATCAATATAATATAGATGATGAAGGTAGTGAGTCTGATAACACTAATGATGTTCATATGAATGAGGATACTTCTATGATAGGTGATGATCTTACTTCTTTATTGTTTGATGCAACAAGAATGCATGGTGATCCGAGATTTGTTCCTAATGTAGAACCAGATATTGAGTTTGAGCGTGGTGACAATGAAATGCCTAAAGAATTCAATCAATTGATGCAAGATTTGGAAGCAGAGTTATACCCTGGTTGTAAGACTTATAAGAGGCTAGAGTTTATTTTAGCCTTATTCCAAACTAAAGTTAGCGGAAATTGGAGTGACCATTTATTTTCAATGTTACTTGAATTATTGCATAGGGCTTTTAATTACGATGCATCTTTCCCAAAAAGTTTTTATGAAACAAAAAAGTATACCAAAATGTTAGGGTTGGACTATACTAAGATAGATGCGTGTGTTAACCACTGTGCATTGTTTTGGAAAGAGAATGAGGGAAAAGATAATTGTCCAAAATGTGGTGTTTCTAGGTGGAGAGAAAGATCTATTGTTCAAGGTGGGGACTCTGAGGGTGATAATGAGGGAGAAAATATGATGACACGAGAACCACAATTAGTTTTACGTCATTTTCCTCTTATACCAAGGTTACAAAGAATGTTTGTTTGTTCAAAGTTAGCTCGACATTTACGTTGGCATAAGGATAGACATCAAGAGGACGATGGGATTTTAAGGCATCCATCTGATGGAAAGGCATGGAAATCTTTCAGTGAGCTATATCCGGAGTTTGATGCAGATGCACGTAATTTGAGGTTAGGGTTAGCTACTGATGGGTTTAATCCAGGAGGTTATTTGAGTAGTAGATTGTGAAATTGTGAAATAGTAATTACCAAATGGACATATGGACTTGAAATTTTTGTGAAATAGTAAAATATAAAATAATTTTGTCGGTAAATATAAAATAACCGAGTGAAATAGTAAGTTATTTATCGGTAAATTGTGAAATAGTAAAATATAAAATAATTACCAAATGAAGACATATGGACTTGAAATTTTTGTCACATACTCAAATGGACAGTAACTAATATTCGTAAATTTTCGGGAAAATTTTGTTGACGTTTAAGGACCTTAATAATTTTTACTCGGTTATTAATAATCAGTAAGTTAGAAAACAGTAAAATATAAAATAAATATTACATCACGTATTTTGGACATGAAAATTTTATGAGACACTCATATTAACAGTAGATACTTGTACAAAAGTTTTTATGAATTTTCGTAATCATATATGGACTTAAATAAATTTTATTTGGTTTATCGGTAAAATAACAATATTAATTATTAAAAATACCCCACATAATTTTTAATGGTTATTTAAAATTTTATATTCCTTAAAATAGTTTCCGGAACATCATAAAATTTATTTTATTTTATTCGGACTTAAATAATTTTAAACTAATTTTATTTTATTTATTGATAAAATGCGTGTATAAAATAATAAAGTATCATACATGATATTTATAAGTTTAAATGGGCTAATAAAAGTATTATATGACTTCTGAAACTTTAGTATAATTTTATTAAGCTAATTATTAATTATTTACCAATTTATCAAATTAATAAAAATTATTTCATTATTTAAAGGTGTAATATAATTAGTTAAATTTGGGTAAAAATAAACCTATATCAAAAATTTATAATTGTGTTAGTAACGTACTTCCGCATAGCATAAAATAATTTTTACTTAAATGGTTTATAAATTTCACGAATTTAAGATATCATTCAAATAACGGTAAATACCTAAATTGTCGAAATTAATCGTAAAATCATTATAAATTGGCATAACAGATTATAATCTGATGGGAAAACCTTAAAATCATTTAATTTAAGTTATTATAATGACTTGATTAATTTGGGCCTTGTTGGAGAATTAATATGTATTTTGTAAATCAATTATCGATTTTATTACTAGTAAAACTATATTGTATTTAAGAAAATAGTGTTTTATGAAATCTTTTGTCATAATGATTTTATAGTTTTATGAACTATATTATAGTTGTTTTGAAAGAATTTCAAAACTCTTAGATTGAAACAAAACATTTGAGTGGTTTCCTTGATAAATCACATTGAATTTGAATCACTTTTTTACGATGCATTTCCACACATGCTAGTGATGCCCCAATATAATACAAAGGTTAGGTTTGATGATATGATTATTCTAAGCATGTTTTACCATGTGGGAAAGATTATGATATAATTTTTGCTATGATGCAAATAAATTATGTTTTATTATGTTGCAAAGGAAAGTATTGATATTTACGACTTTTCAAATGCTATTGAAATTCCAAGAAATATATTATACACAAAAATGTTTTAGCCTAAATGGCGGGTACATATGCAACAACAAATGTAGTATGCATGATTAAATGGCTCACCAATGCTGAGCGCGTATTGTACACAATACTATTGTGTTACACTTGCCGGACATGTCGCGGACGGTTAGACCGACTACCAACCGAGTCACAGGATGACTCACAGAGTACCCATGCAAACTTATTATTTGAGTTTGAAGTTGATCTTATGATTTATGATGAAAAATGAGAACTTGGAATTATTATGAAACCATTGAATTGAGTTTGAATGATGATATGATTTATCAAATGAAAAACCATCTTTTAAAATGAATTTACTCAAACCAAAATGTTTTAACAACTTGTTTGACGGGCACTAGTGTGTTATACTCAGCCTTTTGCTGATACTATGCTTTGTATGTTTTCCAATGGTTTTTTGTTTTTAGAGTGAATCCCCATGGCACCTCGATGGAGAAGTGATATGCGAGTGAAGGACGAACTTGAGTTGGAGTTTGACTCCCTTTTGTTTAGATCTCTTTATTGTATCTAAGAGAGCATTAGTACAGTTGTTTAAATTTGAACCATTTAAAGATGTAATTCGAACTTCAGAGTTATTTCAATTTGGTTGTAATTTTCCTTTATTTTAGACAACTAAGACTTCCGTTATATTGCTTTGGTTTTGGTTCAAGTATTTTACTCTGACATTGGTTAAACCTTTAAGTAACCCCCTTGATTATGCTGGCAAAAGTGAGCTTCCGCTTGTTTAATACTAAATTCCAATGAGTCTTTGCCTACATAATTTGGGGCGGTTACATAAAAATTATAAAATGTTGATATTAATAATCTTTATATTAAGAAGAATTAACCAAAATCCCACATAACTATGTTTTTAACTTATGGATTAAGAGTAAAATAGAAGTACAAATTGAGAGTGAAAATTGATTAGTGACAAAATAAATAAGACTAATGACTAAAATAAAAGGGAGTATTTTATTGGGTTTATCATTATCATTATCATCATCATCATACCCAATATCTCGCCCGAAAGCAGGGTCTGGGTGAGGGAAGGTGACGGAAAATTCATACCCGTACTCCCTTCACAAGGACGATTAGAGGGAAGCGGTCAGTTTTACCCCCAAACAGTAAGAGCCCTGCAAAAGGAGGATATGAGTGGCAACGTAGTCTCAAGAGTGCAACTATTAGCAGGAAAAAACAACACAAACAGAAACTAGATCTGACCAAAAAATAAAATAAAAGAGAAAAAATAAAGTAAAACCACGATAATTATACAAAGAAACAAACTAAAGAAATAAACTAATTGCATGGGTACATTTCATAATGAGACGGTCTCATAAAAGACGAACTGATTATTTTATTTTGGAGAAGTTGATTCTATAGGTTTTATCTTTTTGTTTTTAGATGGTTATCTTTAATCATACGACTTTTCATTTATCCTTAAAAAAATTCGACGTTTGCATAACTTTTTCTTTAAAATGTTGGATCTTTCATTTATCCTTTAATTAATGATTCAACCTCTGCATCATTTTTCTTATAACATAAATTGTTGTGATCTCTCCGAGAAACGCATTGGATATATAGGCTAAATAGTCCAATTAATACAAATTAAAGAAAAAATAAGAATGTGAGATTCTTATTTTGAGGTCGTCTCTTTGAAAGACGGTCTCTCATAAGAGTAGCTCTTCTTATAAATGTGTAAATGACACAATATACGTGTTTATGACCCAATGAGTTGGGTTTGAGTTGAGTCCAACCATACCCAAATCTAAACTCACTAGTTTTTTGGACTCATATCCTTAAAATTTTAAACCCAAATCTAACACCAAGTCTGATAAATCATAGTCTATAATGGGTCATAAATTGATCTTAATTTAATCATAAATTCTTATTTGAGACTGTCTATACAATAGACGTCTCAATTTTTCGGGTTGACCCAATTGATAAATTAAAAAAAAATTAATTGGTGGTTTTGTAAGTTAAAAAGGAGATATTAGTTGGGCTCTTGAGAGACATCTATAGTATAGACGGTCTCTCAAGAGAGAGTCTGTCATTTAATTGTTCACGCTTTAAGTTTATTAGACTATTTTTATTGGTGTAGAAATTTTGTTTGAATGGAAATGTTTTTATGAGATTCTTATTCCCATTCATGATTCATCTTAAAGATCTAATCAACACTATAAAATAAGTTTATAAATCTATTATGTTCAAGGAGATTTTCATATTAATAATCAACATTTTTATTTTTCATCCATTCGCCATAAATAATTTCACATTTGAATAATTTTTAAACTTTTTGATCCAAACCCCAAAATTGAAGTCCGCTAGGGCATCAGGTCACATATATTCCTGGATTAATCTTAGCTTGATTGCTTCAACGGTCCAAAATAGGTCCCTCATTGTATACTCCCTCAATTTCTTAAAAAAGTTTTCATTTGATATTTTAAGGTATTTTATTTGTTGTTTTATAAAGAATTTTTTTATTTATATCATAAATTTTGGACTAAATAACCTTATTCATACTCATTTAAATATTTTTTTTAATGTTTATATGCTCTCTTATCCTCCACTAACTTCAATTTAATATTTTAATATCTTTTGTGGTCTCCACATATTTCCTAAGCTTTATAAAACTAATTTTTTATTAGTTGTGATTTCTATAACTTTTTCCAATAATTTTCTTTTAATATTTTTTTATACTTATCTTTCTACTTACAAATTTCTGATGAGATAGACTGGTTATCTAACAAAAAAAGGCTTCTCCTTTGTGAACAGCTGGTGTTCTCGCACATTATCCTATCTTAAATTACAAAGAAAGCAACCTCACAAGTCACAACACAACCATTATTATTTATGGGCTGTTCTTTTGTTGATGCAATTAAGTGTTGATTTAATTATGTTATGGTTTTTGTGATAGGTTATGTTTTGTCTTATGATGATAATTGATATGAAGTGATGCTTAGAAATGTTCATTCGAATTATCAGATTAATCTCAAATTATGTGTTTTGAAACAATTTGAAATCAAATTACTTTCTCCGTTTCGAAATACTCGCTACATTTCGATTTTGTGTACTATTCATCGTTCAAGCTTATTTTACATATTACAACTAATGTGTAAATAAAAATATAATCAAGTGAAATCTTATTTGAATCGTCTAATCGCATACTTTCATAATATTAAATTTTTATAATTTTTAGATAAGTGTAGTTTAAGATATTAATATTAAATTTTTATAATTTTAAGTAAGTGTAATTTAAGATAAGTATAATGGAACAGAGGAAGTATGAATTTGCATTGTTTTTTTCATAAATGCAAGTCATTTTTAAAGTCAGATCAAATCGAATTTATTATAAGGTCGGATTAATTTATGGTCAAGAAATCTCTTTTGAACACCTATGTATTGTTATTGTTTATGTTTAGTCATCGCCTATGAATCACTTATCTCACTAATTTTCCCAACACTATCCTACTAATGCTTGAATTTCACCAATCATTTTGATCTGATTGCTGACAGAACTTATGTTAATTTTCTTTGATGAGGGTTACTGTACTTGTATGCCGTCTGGATTTTTATTTATATTGCCACTTAACGTGTAAATCAATTCATCAAAACGAGTAAAAATGTTCCAGCCCACCAGTAATTTCTGCTAATTAAGATTCAAAAGCAGAATATAGTTCAAAGTTGAGCCAAATCATATCTTGATTTAGGGAGCTGCATTCATCTCTATGGCACTAGTAATGAAAGCCAAAGAGCCAAACTCCAGCCCCATTTCTATTATTTTAATTTCAAATTACAAAATGTAAACAGAGAAATAAGTAACAGAAAGCTTGTCATTCAATCCAGCAATCTGTGTCGCAAGATCTGTTGTCGATTTACGCCCTACAAACGAAGCGCCGGACTAATGTTATAAAACCAAAGTTCAGGCACTAGATACCTCGGGCAAATTACTTCAAAATTTAAAGAGTTTTTATGCAATCTCAGCCGAAAGATGGTGAATATTATACGAATTAATCATTGATATTAACTCAGTATAATGTCGGAAAGTTTACATCATTGATTGCAAAACAATAACAGAAAAATCAAAATAAATTCGATGAGAGATTTGATAGTTCAAAATATGAAACTAGCAAAGAAGAGAGATCAGATGGTAGTGCATGTTGTAAAGAATTCATCAATGGAATTCAGAAAATGTTTATGGATAAAATCATCATCATATCTCATTAAGAAAACAGGAGAAATCATTTTTTTTTTTTAAGAAATTGACAAAAAAAGTAAGGATCAGATATAAGTGTCAATCACCACAAATAAGACATCTATTGAAGATGCTTGTAAGACTGGGGCGACAATAACAATCATCATATCCCGATGTTTCCACCATTTCTTAATCTTAATTTTAGATCTGAAATAACTTGATGAACAGAGAAGGAGAGGAAATACAGATTAGGGTTTGGGATTGGAGACAATTTTCCCAGTGTTCGTAAAGTAGATTATATAGTGGATGAGGGTACATCTACCCTACCATCAGTAGCCACTTTCATATTAAGTCACAGCCCAGATTTATGTAACAGGCTATTGGGCCTTGTATATTTGGACTGATAAATATAATGCACTTTTTTTTCGCAAAAACTCGGTGAGACCGTCTCACAAGCGTCTTATTGGGCCGGCCTAATTATATATATTTTTTTTATCAATTTTAAAAATCAAAAATGTCAATTTTTAAGAGTTAAAAAACCAATTTAAAGACTTAAAAGAAAATTTTCAAGAATTTAAAATTGACCTTATAAGTCATGGAATTTAACAGTTTCAAGACTTAAATTTCAATTTCAATACTTAAAAACCAATTTTAAGATTTAAAAGACCAATTGTTAGACTTAAAATTTTCATTTCAACTTAAAAGTAGGATGACTCAAACATTTATATTGATATTAAAAACTTTAAATTAACCTTTTGAGTCTTGGAATTGTCCTTTAAAGCCTTAAGATTAATGTGTCAGAATATTCTAAAAAAATTTATTAGGTTTGGGCTGGTTGCACGGATAAGGCGGTCTCACAAGGCACTTATTGTTTTTTTGATACTCTTTTGTTAGACGTCCTTAGCTGTGCAACTAGTCCATGCTTGATATTTTCTGTAAAATATTCTGACATACTAATTTCAAGATTTATGCAAGACTTAAAAATCTAATTTTAAGACTTAAAAGGTCAATTTTTAAAGTTTATAATATCAACTTTAATGTTTGAGTTATCCTACTTTAAAGTTGAAATGAGAATTTTAAGTCTTGTAATTGGTCTTTTAAGTCTTAAATTTGGGTTTTTTAATATTAAAGCCGCCAAATTTTACATAAAATGTCAATTTCAAATCCTTGAAAATGGTTTTTTAAATCTTCAAATTGGTCTTTTAAATCTTAAAATTGACATTTTTATTTATGAAATTGGTATAAAAATATTATTCATAATAAACAATAAATCTCTATTTTGTTTGAGTGTGCTTTGGCTATTCTTCTTTTCTCAAATTGGCATTTACTAAAATAGACATTTAATTCAAAAGAGTAAGTAATTTAATTTTAAAAAGTAAGTAATAGGCTAAAGATCTTTGACCATACGTTGAAAAAATTTAATTCAGAAATTTTTAATCAAATTGGCATTTAATTTAAGAAGGTAAGTAATAGGATATTGACCATACGTTGAAAAAAAAAAATAATAGGCTAATGATCTTTGGCTATTCATTTTTAAACTAACCTCTTACCTACAGTCTCAATTTATGGTGAGATTATAGAATTAGCATTTAATTTTAAAAAGTATTAGGCTAATGATCTTGGACCATACGTTAGAATAAAAAAAGTTTCTCCAAATATCATTCAATTATTGCATTTTAATTGGGTTACAGAATTGGTCACACTTTTTTAGAGGCAATTATATTAATAATACAAATCAACTTTCCAAAATGGGAGAGTATGAGATTTGGTGAATACAAAAAATGCAATAATTGAATGTTGTTTGGAGAAATAACTGTGGAAAATTAGCAATTTAAGTGTTCATACAAATCAACTCCTCCAAAATATAAGATCTGAATTATTACAGCATAATAATTATAACAGCATAATAATAATTGTGAGAAATTTTGTCCATATTTAAATCAGAAAACATTAAACCTTCATAACCCTATATATATGCATCTTTTTAGATGAATAATTGCATTCTCATCAACTTGTCATACTGTTCAAATTAAGGCCAAAGTGCTATAAAAATGAGTTTGAATTATTTTGATGAAATAACAAGAGATAGGGGTAACTGAAAAATTAAGGCCAAAGTGCACCACATCTGAAATTTTAAGGATAATGGGGTAGCAAGTGCAATTCATCTTTATCTGATTGATGAAAAGGTTAAGCATTAGTCTTGCTTCTTAGTAGTTTTTTATGGTTTTTTTTTTTGTGTTATATCTGTCTAATTAACATAATAATTTATTATAGGGAACATTAATAATGGCTTCGATTAACAAAGCTGCTTTGTCTACACATTCCAAATCGTTTGAGTTAGGCAGCTGCTACTTCATTACCAAGTTCGGTGTTGGTTACATAGGCGGAGAATATCGACCGACTAAGCATTCGTGCAAGTTGTTTTTTTTACAAGTCCACTGTTATTGAGAAAATTCCAGATTTATCTATTAGTGGAACTATTTTCAATTTTGTATCTTTTCAAGATATTTTGGAAAATGCTTTAGATGAGAAATTTCTTGTGGGTAAGTAAACATATGCAGAGATGTTATCTTTTGGAAAATGGTTTCAATAAGTTACCTTTTTAATAATTTACATAATTAGTACTATTTTTTTGATATACAATTATTTGAAATTTTAAAGATGTTATCGGAGAAGTTATAGAATATCGAGATTATGATGAAGCAGCAATTAAAAAGACCATCAATCTAGAGATGATGGATTCAACGTAAGTTTGTGTATTAATTTTTAATAAACATTATATTCAAATAAGTTTTATTTAGAGTCCCCTAACAAAATTATTCGTAAACAGTGGGGTGAAGTTAGAAGCTCGATTATGGGAGTCTTATACGGAACAAGTTTATGAACATATTCAACAAAATATTACAAACAAGGGGGAGTTCATTTGTCAACTTTAGAATACCTTTCATTTTTTAAAATCTTATTTTTTTTTTCTAAATATATCCTCATAATTCCTCCAACTTTTCACAAATATACTCTCACTATATTAATGAGAATGATAATTTTAGTGCACGTAATTTGGATCAAGTTGTAGCAAAGGATCGGAAAACGATTAAATTACCCACCCATCTTGTTCGACGAAGTCTTACCTGGCAAAGCAAAGCAAGTACTACTTGAGCAAAAAGACAACGACCCCAAGTCTTCTTTGAATCTTTTTTTTTTTTTTTTTTTTTTTGGAAATAAGTCTTCTTTGAATCTTCATTCAATTATATCCTTATGAATTTGTGTCATTTTTTCATTTTTACATTTTCCGACTCGAAAAAAAATCATAATTTCAAACTTAGTTGAAAATTTGATCAAAATCATATTCGCAAAATAATTTATGTCAATTACACATATTTCTTTTTTCTTCTCCAAAATTCATTGACGAATAAAGATTTTTTAAAATTTTTTAATTTTTTTTTTTACATTTTCAGCCAATCTTGGTTAATATTGGCATATTTGGTTAAAATTGACATATTTGCCAATACACGTTTTCAATCTTAAATATTCCTAATTACGTTTGAGTAAAAATTAGGGAAATTATCATTGGTGCCCCTGAGTTTTTGACTTTTATCAATGGTGTATAATCTTTTTTTTTTATTCCAATAGCACCCCTAAGGTTCAGTCTAACTAACAACCGTGACACTTTTGTTATTTTTTCTGTTATATTGACGTTAAGTTTGATATTTAACTCAACCATGGTTACTTTATGATGTTGATATACCCATGTTTTTGTTCTCATTTCAGAATCGATAATCCCTCTTCTCTCTTAGCATCTTCCTTCCTTCTCCTTCCATGGCTACCTCATCCAAGAACTCTTCTTTTTGCGGCAAAGTTTACTCTGGTACTTCCAAAAGACACCAGGCAATCCCTAGGGTTGAAGCTGGTTATAGCTGGGTACGGTTGAAGAAATGCGACTGTGATCCCTCCAAGTTTTATGATGTTAGGGTTTCGGGTTCAGTGACAAATCTTGGAAGAATCTACTACAAATGCATTTCTTGTCAAGCATTCGAATGGGGAAATTCGTATGATTTGAAGGAAAATCTTCATGAAGCTACACTTGCAGATGCTCAAGGTCCTGCTGCTGATACCATGAATATGGAAGAATTAAGGGAATTGAAATCTACTGTTTTAGGGTTGTGTGATAAGGTTGATGGATTAATTAGGGTTGCTGAACTAATGAAGTATATTGTAATGTTTTTGTTGTTATTGTTGGTTGTGGCTTTTATTAAGCCCTAAATAATGTATGTTGGTATTATTAAGCTAATGAAATGGGTGTTTAGTAAACACTATTGTTAAATATTACTTCTTGCATATTCTTACATAGATTGTTTCCAATGTTTAAGTTCATACAAAAGTTAGATAATTTGCATACAAAAGTTAGTCCCAAAAGCTACAACAATTACATAACAGTAATCAACTGTGGATTTTGCCCTTTCCCTTCTGTGAGGACACCTTGGATGTTGATGCTTCATCAGGCTGTTTTTGTAGCCTTTGCTTCTTAGTTGCCCCTCCCATGCAAGTGGACTTCAATTTGAAGCTGGCCACTTGTCTTGATCAGGAATAGGCTTAATGCTTTCAACATAAGCCAGCTTGTAGTTGTCAACGGAGTAACATTCATGCACAAAGGAATGTAGATCAAGACCCTCATGTAGAATAGCACGCATTGCATGCTTACAAGGTATACCTGTGAGTTGCCACACATTGCAAAGGCATGTGTGGTTGTTCAAAGAAACTGCAAGTGAGGATTTACCCTCCATTACTTCATATTCACCTACATTTGACATGAATGCCCTACATGACCTACTATCATTACACAACTGTTGCACTCTCTTCACAATGTTTGGACACAATTTTTCTCAAGTAGCACATTTTTGTCTCCTAGTTGCC
Organism: Amaranthus cruentus; assembly: GCA_019425755.1. NCBI lineage: Eukaryota > Viridiplantae > Streptophyta > Magnoliopsida > Caryophyllales > Amaranthaceae > Amaranthus > Amaranthus cruentus. Next base: position 16,464,237 of record CM033458.1, on the reverse strand, counting down.
AACCTAACCATTGTTACCCTCCTAATCCCTTCTAACAAAGTAAGCACAGGCTTGCACCTATCAGTACCTAAGGTTGCATTAAAGCTTTCAACAAAGTTAGTTTTGTTTACATCACACTTCAACTGGGTATCAAACTTATGCTTTGTCCACCTATCTTGTGGACCTAAGTCAGCTAACCACTTCCTTGCTGCTTTATTTTCCTTATCAAGCTCCTTCATTGCCTTGCCAAAGGTGAATGTGGAGAAAGCCCCACATGCCAGCCAGAAAAGTTGCCACATCTTTGGACCAGGGAAAACCTTCTTCCAATTGGCACTAAGGTGCTTGCAACAATACCTCCTTTGCACCTTAGGCCATAGATCAGTAATTGCTTTATCAATACCCTGCATATGCAACACATTATGTTAGTCAAAACAAAGAAACACATTAATAAAATTTAATGAAACAAAATCAATACCTTCTGCCTGTCTGATATGATGCACCAGTTGTCTCCTCTTTGACTTGGTTCAAGAGCATGTTTCAGATGCCATATGAAAAACTTCCAACTCTCTTCATCCTCACTTGATACAATAGCCCATGCTACTAGAAATATTTCATTATTGCCATCTAGGGCAATTGCAGATAACAAGACTCCTCCATAATTCCCCTTTAAATGACACCCATCAACCCCTATCAAACTCCTACAGCCAACAAATAGGCCATCCAATGATGCCTTGAAAGAAATGAAGATGCTCTTAAAAACCAAAGGAATGTCAGGATGATTATTAGGATACCAAGCACAGTTGGCATGAGAACCTTCATTAGTTGATTTGATTACTTCACAATATGATGGCAGATAACTATATGATGTATCATGTCCCCCATTTATGATATTCAAAGCCATGTTCCTAACCCTGTACAACCCTGCTTGAGCCATCTCAACACCATACCTGGACCACAACAACTCATTCAAGGCTTTACCTGGGATGTCATTGTTAGCCCTGATATCCTCAAGTAATGCATTACATGCCCATTTAACAGTGACCATACTGTTTTTTGTTTCTAAACCCAAACATGTGTGCTCAGAATTATGAATTTTTTTGATAGTACCATCAGGCAGAATAGATGCATGTAACCTCCAATCACAATTAGCATCACTACATCTAGCTGTATACCTATGCTTATCAGACTTATCAATAACCAAAGAAAACCCAGATTGTATGCAATAATTCCTGATAACATCTTTCATGTGTTGCCTGTCAGTAAACAATTGCCACTCTCTAATTTGTATGTTGCCAAATGTACTATCTTCATACAATTGTCCATTCCTATACAACTTATTCAAATAACTATCAAATGTATCACAATGATCATCCCATACTGGACCATCATAAGGATCAAAGGAATCATCAACAACATCAACATCAACCTCTTCATCACTATCAATCAATGACACACTCTCACTGTCACTGGTGTGCACTGACATGGATGGAATAAAGGATTCATCCTCACTTTCAGAAGGTAAGTGTCCTGAAGTAGATGCAACACATTCTTTTTCCTTACTCAGTTCAACTAGCCTTGGAGACCTTCTAGTAACCACTTGCTTTATACCCTTCCTCCTCAAAGTACTCTTAGGAATTCTTTTAGTTATAGTAGCCTTTGGTGTTTTGGTTGGGGTTTCCCTAGGTTGGTTAGGTTTAGTTGTCACTGTTTTTTTTACTGCTTTTTTGGGTGATTTTGTTGGGGTTTTTTTGGGTGCTTTCTTGGGGGTTTTGTTGGGTGCTTTCTTGGGTGTTTTGGTTGGGGTTCTCTCATTGTTAGCCTCCTCATTCTCCTCATTAACTTCATTGATCTCATTCAAGAACTCCACGTTTTCAAGTATCACATCATTGATGTCACCAGGAGATGGTGGACTCTCCAATACAATGGTCTCCACAGGTTTCTTCCTAGGTCTTAGGACAGGCAGTTTGGGTCTCCAGTAACCCTTTGGTTTTTTTGGTGTCTTAGGATATACAATCTATAAAGGGGTTGGAATGGGATCAGGTTCAGGCTCATCAACATGCTCAGGTTGGAATGGAATGGGATCAGGTTCAGGCTCATCAACATGCTCAGGTTGGAATGGAATGGGATCAGGTTCAGGCTCATCAACAGGTGCATTTATATCATCAACAACCATATCATCAACATGCTCAACAACATGCTCAGGTTCAGTCTCAACAACCCTATCATCAACAACCATATCATCAACATGCTCACCAACATGCTCACCAACATGCTCATCAACATGCTCAATAACATGCTCCACAGGTTCAGGCTCTACTTCTTTTTCAGCTTCTACAGCAGTGAGGTTTATATCATCATCAACATTTACAAGAGGCTTCTCTTGGGGTAGACTAGGGGTTGGAATTATCATCACAACATCATCATCATCCCCAACATGCTCATCAACATGCTCAATAACATGCTCCAACTCTTTCTTCCTAGCATTTTCCTTTAGGGTTTCCCTAAGTCTCCTAGCATTATCTAACAACACACTAGGTTTTGAGTCTCCAACTTTGATGACAATACTTTCAACTCCTCTATTCCCTAAACATCTCCAGGGTGCCTTGTCATCAACAATCTGAACATTTTTCTTCTTATACACATAACTGAAACTAGGATGCTTAGGCATCAAATGACCCATGGACTCTGCTTTGTCCCAATAGTCTATGATCATGTCAAGCAAGTTCACTAAGTCTATGTCCTCAACAAAAACTTCAGTCTCAGTACCCTTATATACAAACTTCAACAACACACAGTCATCCATTTACAATCTATCAACAAAAAACACAGTCACCCAAGTTTCAAAATTCAAAAAGCCCTAATTTCTAGGGTTCTTATTCTGAGATAAACAATCAGAACATCTACAAAAACCATAATTCAACAAAAAAACCCTAAAACTACCAAATTTAACGAACAAAATTGGAAATTATTCTACCATTACATTCTACATTTAGGGCACAAAACAACAAAGAACAAGTAGTTGAATGTTCAGAAAGAAAAGTTAGGGCCATTCGAGAACTTACCAGTGACAAATCTACAAGCAAAGATGAAGAAAATCGACAACAATGGCGTCAAGCAAGGAGATGAAGATGATGATGAACAGCACAGAGAATGATCGAGGAGGGAAAAACAAGAGCCAAACTCATTCACTTAATCATATACAAACCATGGTTTCTTTTTTTAAAAAACTTAACGGTTACTTAACGGAAAAGGGTTAAAAGTGTCACGGCGTCTATTAACGTCAAACCTCAGGGGTGCTATTGGAATAAAAAAAAAAGATTATATACCATTGATAAAAGTCAAAAACTCAGGGGCACCAATGATAATTTCCCTATATCATCATCATAATCCTATTCAGTGTATCCCTGATAGAAAAACTATGGGCAGGGTTTGGAGAGAGAATGACGGCGGCAACTCATACATACTAAGAGTGATTGATGAAAAGTGTTGAAAAACGAAGACAAGTAAAGCGAATAGGAGGACCGGGAGTGTTTAATTGGTATTAATTTATCATGGTAACGATTAACGAAGATAATAAAGTGTTTGTTATGGATATGAAGACGAAAACCGGGGCGGCCATCTTGTTTGACGAAGACTTACCTGGCAAGTGGCAATGCAAAGCAAGTTGTAAGAAGCTTCATTTGTATCCTTATATTAACATGCATAGCTTAGTGCACTTAATTACTCATTATTAACTTATAATTACAATCTTAATTCCAATTCCATAAATAAACACATAATAATAATTAATTGAAAAAATGAAGATGAATATGAGTACCTTAGCTGTGCTTGTGTTGCTTGTTTTCAATGCTTCTCTCTTCATCACCTGCGAAGCAGCACTATTTAGTTTTCCCAAGGGGTTCCCTAAAACAGGAGTACTTCCAAAGGGGCAGAACCTTGAAAAACATATAGAAAAACTTGAAAAAGTTAAAGAAGCCATTGATAATGCAAGAGACATAGCACTTGATCTCTATAATAATTACCAGGAGAATCATCCCACAAAAGCCAATATAAAGCAAATACAATTATACTGTCCTGTTTTTCTACGGATAGTCAGGGACACAAACCAATCAATGAATACCAGAAAGGCCGCACATTTTTCGTATCGGAAGTATTGCACCAATTAATTAAACCATGCACGTTTACATAATATTATATATAATTCATTATTAATATTAATTAAACCTTAGCTTGCTACCTAAGGGACCACTATTATATTGTATTATGCTTTTCATTAACTTTTATTTATTTCTGTCATTCTATTGTGTAAAATAATTATATTTCATCAATAATATTATAAAATATATATATATATATATATATATATATATATATATATATATATATATATATATATATATCACTACTCCTTCATTCCTCAAAATCGTTTAAAATCATTAACTTTTTTTATGTATTAAATCGATTAATATAAGAAAAGAAAATTTAATAGTTTTGGACGGAAAAAGGTTAAAAAGGTTACAGTTGTAAAATGCTTAATATTACAAGAATATCATTGATAATAAAAAAAAACTTAGAGATATCATTGATAAAGTGTCAACCTGGGTACCATTGATAATTTTTCTTTATTTTTATTTTATTTTATTTAAAGAGGGATCATAAGTTTTGCTTAGGGTATTGATGATGGTTTCATAACCTTTTGTTTTGAGTTTATTGGTGTAATGGCTCTTGAATTATTGATTTGAAGTCTAATGTACTCTCTACGCATATGTTTGCACTCCATTCAATCTTCCTCACGGGGTTTTTTTTGCCGAAGATCGTTTGTCTTATATGATATGTCTTCTCGTTTAATAAAATTAACATACCTATTGAAAAAGTATGATTAGCACACTAATATTCATATTAGTATATTATTAGTCATATAAGTATTTTATTAGTCGTATTAATATTCAATTAATATGATATTAGTCCTATTAGTTTAGTATTTGTCGTATACTATAATTGAATATTTTTAGTATCATACAATAAAATCTAATAAAAAAACTGTAAATTTCACATGGTATCCTTACCGTGATTTATCATACAAAATAAGAGTTATAAGTGGCGTAAAATTACTGGACTACATTTAGAGGAAAATTCTTAAAACTTTATTTATGAAGACTTTTAGAATTTGGTTTTTACCAGATAATTTAGGAGAGTGGAGAATCGTAGAGCATTGATCATAGCGATTTTCAACCTACCCAAAAAAATAACTAAGTGAAAACATTTCTAGTAAATTATTAATTTATTATTGCGATAAAAATATTAATTGACTCATGATAAGTTGACCATAAATTAGAAAATGTTGTTTTTAAATAATAAATTTTGTTACACAAAAACATTGAAAATTGATTTTTGTATAAGTTAAAATAAGTATTGTCTTTTTTTCGAATAAAAATCAGTATTATTTTTTGAATGAAAATAAGTGTTGATTTTTGAACAAAAAGAAAAACAGTAGTACAAAAAGTAGGATTCGAAGGGACGACTTTATTAGAACCTTAAGAGGCTATAAGACAACATTCTAATGCACTACGCTACGCAACAGTGTACACATAAAGCAAAATTGGAGATGCGGGGTATCGATCCCCGTACCTCTCGCATGCTAAGCGAGCGCTCTACCATCTGAGCTACATCCCCTATACAACAATACATTTATTAGTGATCTTTAGAAAGTTTAACGCATGTGTTATTTAATTTATAAGGGACTATTTAAATAGCTGAGAATGATAGAGACAATTAATTATATAAAAATAGTAAATAGTAAATATAAATAGGAGTACAATACAATGCATGGGATTGGGAGGATCTGGTATAATAATAATAAAAGTTAAATTAAAATTAGTCGAAGATCTCCATTCTCCAACGTACACAAGCTTTATTTAATTTAATTTAAAACAGACAGCACAGCACAACACAACACAATGTAAATAAAACAAAGGTGCGTGGTTTAATGTTTATATAATTTAGTTGTTGCAATACTTGATAAGATTTTTTGCTGCGGCCCTTCTGGTAGGCATTGAATTGGTAGTGTCCTTGGCTATCTGTCGAAATAAAGGACAGTATACTTTCTTTATATTGCCTTTGTTTGGTGGAGGGAGTGTGTTTAAGGAACGCTCCTCGTCCGTCAAGATTTCAATTGCTATGTCTATAAGTTTTCCAAAAAACTCAATAATACCTTTTGATGTCCCGGGTTTTAGTGCTGCTTCGCAGGTGATGAACTGAGAAGCACTGAAAACAAGCAACACAAGCACAGCTAATGTACTCATATTCATCTTCATGATTTTTTCAATTATTATTATGTGTTTATTTGTGGAATTAAGATTGTAATGAGTAAGTGTATTATAATTAATTTGGCTGGGGCTGGGGTATATATAAGGATCAGATAAATGAATGAAGCTAATTAAGCTTCACACAACTTGCTCAAACAACAAGACTTGGGATGGTTGTCCTTTTGCTGCAACTAATTAATTTCATTCAAAAACATTGTGCTACGGATGGGCCGGGGATGAGCAAGTGCAGTGTATTGATCATAATAATTGCATTGCCAAGTAAACATTCAAACAAGACTTGGGTTGGGGTCGTTGTCGTTTTGCTGCAACTTGATCCAAAAACATTGTGCTATTAATTAATTATTACTCCTAAAAGATACGTCTACTTAATTAATTATTATGTCTCTGTAATTTGTATGTTTTATTTGATTAGTTTGTGATTTTTGATAATTGAATGCGTTTGATAAAATATAAATATAAATTTCTGTTTTGAACTATAAATATGAATTAATAATAACATAATCTCATTTTAAGGAGAAATTGGTTTGTGATACCCAATAGGGTCGTGGAAAGGATACTCCTAATAAGGATATTTGGAAATACAAACCCAAAAGGGTAATTTGGTCTCAGTCCACGGGACCTTAATTAATAAGGGCCACTAGGGGGCCGTTATGCATACTCTTAACCTTGACGACCCGTTAAGATATCGGACAACTTCTTGGTCGGTTGTTGCCTTCGGATTAGCTCTCCCTTGTATATTTTACCAAACTTATTACTGAAGTAAGTGGTTGGATAATTGGAGATGAGTCATAGTACTCAATGTATTAAAAGGGGAATGATAAATTAAATTAGAGCCTTCGTATGTTAGGTGGATTGTGATATGAATTCATGTTTGTTTATCATGCGTTTTGATAGTTGCCTCTGACATGTTATGTGTTTCAAACACATGCAATGATGTTGTCCTTGACGATTAGCAAATTGCTTGCAAGTTGGGACTTAAGGTTTGAGGATTCTACCTTAGCATCTGAGACCTCGCTTATTACTTTTGTAGGTTTCGAACGTTGAAAACTTTATTTTTCCTAAAGATTATATTATGCTTTAGTTTCCTTTTAGAGGCCCAAGGGGGTTCCCGAGTTGTATGAGGATTCAATTTAGAATTTTTTTTTATTTTTCGCTGCTATAATTTGTTGAATACCGTTGTCTCTCCCATCAGAACGTAACCCGTTCGGGGTGGAATGAATCCTTAGTCTTTTGTATTTAAACTTTCATCAATGGTTTGGATATTGCTTGGACTCTATGACTTTATGTAGAATTCTTAGTTGACTTTATCCGGACCATTACAACTAATTGCTCCCTCCGTTCCTTAAAGAAGTTCCCATTTTCGATTGTAGGGTGTTTCATTTGTTGTTCACATTAAGAATCTTTCCATTTATGTCACAAATTTTGGCCAAAAATAAACTTATTCATACTCACTTTAATCTTTTAATAATTTTTTTGGACCCCACATATCTTCCACTAACTCCAATTTAACATTTTAATACTTATGGTCACCACATGTTTTTCCCTAACTTTATAAAACTATTTTTTTATTTGTTGTGGTCCTCATAGCTTTTCCATTAACTTTCTTTTAATATATTTTAATGTATATGGTTCTTACTTTTCTCCAGTTAAATTTATTATTTAATTAAATAATATATCTACTAGTTTTTTTTTAAAAAATAATATATCCACTATCTAAAATATTCCATTTTTCTTAATTTTCGTGAACATTCCTTGGGGAACGGAGGGAGTAGTAATAACATACTCCCTCCAATTCAGTATTAATATCCCATTTGTTTTATACACTCTATCTAATGCACTTATTCAATCATTAATTAACTCTAATTGTGCATAATTAAAAATTATGGAAAATTGATATGAATAATTCTTGCATTGAAACGAATCAATCAAGATCTCCCTTGACTATGTTTTAACTTATAGATTATTAATAAAATACAAATTAAAAGTAAGAGATGAATAATGTCCAAAAAGAAAATGAGACGTTAGTACTGAATTGATGAGAGTATTATTTAAGGTTTTATAAGCAGGAATATAGTGAAAATCAACAGATATTTTAAAATCATATGCTAATATAGTAATATGATGCACATTTAATATTTTAGACTCATATTATTTCATACCAATCTATATCAAAATATACTTAATTGTATATTATGAATTATTTGTTATTTAATTTGAAGCCTTCTATTTTTATTTGTCCTATGACTCCTATCCATTTGGACACATTGCAGTCGTCCAGAAGTACATAATCTCCTTAAGCTATCACTACAAAAAAAAAACGCAGCTTTTCGACTAATCAAAATAGTCGCTGTTTAGTCGGTATACGGCTATACCGAATACTCTCAGTTAGTCGGCACAGAATGGTCGGTAAATAAAAATAGTTGGAAATTCGTTCGGAATTCCGACTAACTTTCGTTTGTAGGTGTTTAGTAGAAATTCCGACTACATGTTTTAGTAGGAATTTAGTCGCAAAATTCCGACCACTTTGCGACTATATTTTAGTCGGTATCTAGTCGGTAAATTTAAATAAATAAAAAAATTTTTATGTTCAATATATCTTTCAAAAACCATAATAAAACTTCTCTCTCTTTAAAATAGAAGATTCTAAATAAAAAAAACATTAGACAATAGAGGAAGTGTTAACCGTAATTAATACCATAATGATTAACATACTCCCTTCACTCTTTTAAATTCTTCCACCTTACAGTAACGGGTAGTTTCAAAAGTTCTTTCACTTTATAATACTTTTTATTTTTGGAAAGTTTTCATCCCAATTTACCCCTTAAAACACCACTTTTCTTACTTAACACTATTATTTAAAAATTTCCTCTTTCATACTTCCAATACAATCATTACTTTATTCTATTATTTAATTATTTTATCTCTCAAACTTCCAATACAATCATTAATTCACACTACTATTTAATTAAAATAATACTCACTATAACCCAAAAATTCTATCAACCTTAATATTTGTGGAAAATCCAAAGTGAAAGAAGAAATAAGATTAGAGGGAGGTTAATTATTATCTCATTTATTTGATATCTATTAAAATTAAAATTGTTATTCTTTCCTCATTATTCTCTCTCTTCTATTCCATATTTAGTTTATGACATTAAATTATTAGAGACTTTTGTAAACCTCAACTTTTATTTATTATTATTATATAATATTATTCACATATATCTAATTAACATACATTTTCCCTCTCCCCTATCTTCCTTCCTAAAATCTCTCTTACCCATTATTTTACTTAATTATAACATTATCCTTAATTTACTCAAAATAAATTTTGTTACACAAAAACATTGAAAATTGATTTTTGTATAAGTTAAAATAAGTGTTGTCTTTTTTTTAATAAAAATCAGTATTATTTTTTGAATGAAAATAAGTGTTGATTTTTGAACAAAAAGAAAAACAATAGTACAAAAAGTAGGATTCGAAGGGACGACTTTATTAGAACCTTAAAGAGGCTATAAGACAACATTCTAATGCACTACGCTACGCAACAGTGTACACATAAAGCAAAATTGGAGATGCGGGGTATCGATCCCCGTACCTCTCGCATGCTAAGCGAGCGCTCTATCATCTGAGCTACCTCCCCAATACAACAATACATTTATTAGTGATCTTTAGAAAGTTTAACACAGGAGTTATTTAATTTATAAGGGACTATTTAAATAGCTGAGAATGATAGAGACAATTAATTATATAAAAATAGTAAACAAGAGGACAATACAATGCATGGGATTGGGAGAATCTGGAATAATAATAATAAAAGTGAAATTAAAATTAGTTGAAGATCTCCAATTCTCCAACGTACACAAGCTTTATTTAATTTAATTTAAAACAGACAACACAACACAACACAATACAATACAATGTAAATAAAACAAAGGTGCGTGGTTTAATGTTTATATAATTTAGTTGTTGCAATACTTGATAAAAGTATTTGCAGCGACCTTTCTGGTATGCATTGATTGGGTAGTGTCCTTGGCTATCTGTCGAAATAAAGGACAGTATACTTTCTTTACATTGCCTTTGTTTGGTGGAGGGAGTGACTCTATGGAACGCTCCTCCTGATGGTTTCTATAGTATTCAAAAGCTATAGCGGCCTCATCTTTTGCAATTTTAAAGAACTCAGCTATACTTTTTAATAGTTGTCCGGCTTCGCAGGTACTGATCAACTGAGAAGCACTGAAAACAAGCAACACAAGCACAGCTAAGCTACTCAGCTTCTGTGTATTCATCTTCATGATTTTTGAGATTATTATTATGTGTTTATTTATGGAATTAAGATTAATGTAATGAGTAAGTTAAGTTAAGTGTATGTAGGTTTATATAAGGATAAATCAATGAAGCTAAGCTTCCCAGAACTTGCTCAAATTACAAGTATTGTATTGCAATTTGCAATGCCATTATATTGTAGCCCAGGTTGATGTCATATTATATCATAAACTTTCAAACAACAAGACTTTGGGTCGTTGTCCTTTTGCGCAACTACAATTATTTCATTCTAAAACATTGTGCTACCTTTAATAAACTACTACTACTACTACTTTAAAATTACTCCTAAAATATGAATCTCCTTCCTCCGTTCCGAAATACTCGCTACATTTCGATTTTGTGCACTATTCAACTTTCAAGCTTATTTTACATATTGCGACTAATATGTAAATTAAATAAAAATATAGTCAAGTGGGATCTTGTTTAAACCGTCTAATCGCATACTTTCATAATATTAAATTTTTATAATTTTTAGATAAGTGTAGTTTAAGATATTAATGATCAAAATTGTGCATTGGATTGCATAAAAAAATGAAATGTAGCAAATACTTCCTCCGTTCCATTTTAGTTGCACCATTGGGTTTAGCACGGTTTTTAAGGGTCGTCAAATCGGTTTGGTAAAAGTAGGGATGATGTATGATTGATGGTGATATGTAGGGTAGAAATAAAAAAAAGTATTATAAATAGATAGTGGTTGTGACTTGTGGATATATTAAATAATTAATAGGATGATGTATGATTGATGGTGATAGTTGGTTGGAATAAAGTGAGATTAAAATAAGTAGATTATTTTTGCCAAAAATAGTAATGTTGCAAGTAATATGAAACTTTTAAAAATAGTAAGTGTTGCAAGTAAAATGAAACGGAGGTAGTATCAGGGAACGGAGGAAGTACTTAATTCATTATTATGTCTCCGTACTTTCTATACCTTTAATTTGCATTATTTATTTATCAATGGCCCTTACTTTTTTACTTTTGCCATTTTCTATACCCTTAATTTGCATTATTTGTTCATCAAATTGCACGACTTGGGGTCGTTGTCCTTTTGCTGCAACTAACTTCATTGAAAAACATTGTGCTACGGATCGGATGAGCAAGTGCAGTTGTATTGATCATAATTGCATTGCGAGGTAAATATTGGGGTCGTTGTCGTTTTGATTTGCTGCAACTTGATCCAAAAACATTGTGCTATAATAAACCGGCAACTTTACAATTACTCCTCTATTTAATTAATTATTATTTCTCCTTCCTTTGTTCCTTTAGATTTGCATTATTTGTTTTTTTATTTGTCCTATTTTTTATTTTGCTTCATTTGCATATACATTTTGAAATTAACTCGTCACTTTTTTTAATACCTTTCATACATTAATACTCTTTTATATTTGTTCACAAAATTTAATCTATCTTTTTATTAATTCTACAAAATTACTTTGTACTACTTTGTTCACTTTGATTTGCATCAACAAGAGAAATTGAGTTATTTTAATCTATCTTTTTAATTTTATAAAATTACTGTGTACTACTTCAAGGTCCGTGGTATTTCTTACATGTGGTTAAACAAAAGAAAAATTAGTGTTACTTGAAAATCCTCTTGTTTTTATGAAAAGAATCATTATCACTATGTTTGTATAGCATGTTTAGAGGGAAGGGAAAGGGAGGAAAGGGAAAGAAAGGGAAGAGCATTGAATGGAAAATAGCACTTGTTTATCTAGGAGGAAATGAAAAAAAAGAAAGGGAGATCAGTGTTTTCCTTTCAAATCTTTCCACTTTATAGGGGTCGCTTGGATTGAGAGTAAGTATTTAATAGGTAATAAAAGTCAAAGTGGGAAGTTAAGGTTAGTTAGGTAGATGATTAAAGGAATTTGATTGTTGAAGAGGTGTAAGAATGAATTAAAAGGTAATGAAAAAATAGAGAACATAGCAATAAATAAATTCTCTTATTATGGGGTATAAATTTACCCTAGGGGGAGGTGGAGGAATTATTTACCACCAAATGAGTGAAATCAAAAGTTCATTTGCAATAATTGCATTTGCATATTTAATTACCTTTGTTACATTAGTTTGACTTTTTTTACTACCTTAAATATTTACTTTCAATCCAAGCGACTCCTAAAAGGGATTACAACCCTTACAAAAGTCTTTCACTTTAAAATATTGTTTGTTTTTGGAAAGTTTTCATCTTACTTTTACCCCTTAAAACCCCGCTTTTCTTACTTCACACTACTATTAAATTATTTTTTCTCTCATACTTCCAATAGAATCATTATTTCATACTACTATTTAATTATTTTCACTCTTATACTCCCAATACAATCATTACTTCACACTACTTTTTAATTAAAATAATATTCACTATAACCTACCTTAATATTTGTGGAAACCGAGAGTGGGAGAACAAATAAGATTAGAAATGAGTATTAATTATTATCTCATTTATTTGATATCTATTAAAATTGCTATTCTTTCCTCATTATTCTCTCTTCCATCCCATATTTAGTTTATGACATTAAATTATTAGAGACTTTTGTAAACCTCAACTTTTATTTATTTTATATATTATATTATTCACGTATATCTAATTAACATACATTTTCCCTCTCCCCTATCTTCCCTCCTAAAATCCCTTTTACCCATTATTTTACTTAATTATAACATTATCCTTGATTAATTCTAAATGCACTCTTTACTCTGATCCCTTCCTCCATCTCCCAAACAACAAATTCAATTAACCCACCATTTCAAACCCAATAATTATTATTTCCCAAAAAAAAAAAAAAAAAAAAAACCATAATGATGGAAGCAACCCTAGATTTATCCATGAAAGTAATCTCATCATGGGACTATGAAACCTCAGATATCTCCCCAAACACATCCTTATTCAACCACCATACACGTGAAGAAGTTCTTGAATTCATGCGAGCCGTTAAAGATCTCCATGGCCTTCTTCTTTTCTACACAAATTCCCCCAACAATTCCTCCATTAATCCATCCCATAAAAAAATAGCCTTTTGTCAAAACCTTCTTCGTATTGCCAAAAAACGCCTAAGTAGTGAATTTTACTCTCTTTTAAAAACAAATAGTAAACATAATATCCATCAATTTTCCCTTGAATCAGATCAAAAAACAAGAAATATTACTAATGGGGATAATAATTATCCCATTAATACTACTGAAGATTCATCTGTTATTCATCATCATCATCATACCCAATGTATCCCGCTCACAAAAAGCTATGGTCAGGGTTTGGGAAAGGAAGAAAGACGACAACTTATACCCATAGAGGAAAGTGCGGTCAAAGATTCATCTGCCATTGCTGACCTTAAATTGATTGCAGATTGTATGATGAGTGCTGGGTTTGGGAAGAAATGTTTAAAAATATATAAACTTACAAGAAGATCATTTGTTGATGATGCACTTCTTAAAATGGAATTTGGACGGTTAAAAAAAGCTCATGTTCAGAAACTTGATTGGGAAACTATTGATTTAAAGATGAAAAACTGGTTAAAAAATGTTGGGATTTGCATGAAAATATTTTCTCATGAGAAATTATTATGTGAGAATTTGTTCTCTTCTGGTACATTATCTTCTGTTACTGAATCTTGCTTTTCTGAGGTTTGTAAAGAGGGTGCCCTAATTTTGTTTATTATACCCGGGAAACTTGCGAAACACGCAAAGAAATCACCTGATAAAATGTTCAATTTTCTTCAACTTTATGATGGGTTATTTGAATATACATCGGAAATTGATAGAATATTTTCATCGAATTTGACATCGGTTGTAAGATTAGAGTTTACGTCTTCGTTAGGAAGGATTTCTGACTCCGTCAAGCTGATGTTGACGGAGTTTGAATCCTCCATAAATAAAGATACAAATAAAGCGGTAATCCCAGGAGGTGGGGCCCACCCGTTGACTAAATACATGATGAATTATCTAATTCATCTGGTTGATCATTCTTCGTCGTTGGAAAAAATACTGGTTGATTATCCGGTGAGTTTACAACCGCCGTTACCTGAAAGTTATTTCGAAGGAAAAACATTATCGTCCCCTTTAGCATTACAATTTGGATGGTTAATTTTAGTATTACTCGGTAAATTAGATAATAAATCAGAGCTTTACAAGGATGTTGCTCTTTCGTATTTATTTTTAGCAAATAATTTACAATATGTGGTAAAAAAAGTAAAGTGCACAAAATTGTATAACGTGCTGGGTGAAAAATGGGTAAACAAACACGGTGCAAAAGTTGTACAATACGCAGCGAACTACGAAAGAATGGGATGGGGAAGAGTAATATCAGCATTACCAAAAGATCTAACGGTGAATATGAGTCTTGATCAAGTGAAAGAAAGTTTTAAAAGATTTAACGTTGATTTTGAAGAGGAGTACCGTAAGGAGGTGGACTGGATTGTACAGGATACAAAATTAAGAGATGAAATGAAAGCGTCGATAATAAGAAAAGTTGACGCTAGGTATAGGAAAATGTATGATAAGTATAAGGTGGTTTTGGCTAAGAGTAGGGAAAGGGGGAAAATTGATTCGGTGGTTAAATTTAGTCCGGAGGATTTGGAAAATTATTTGTGTGATTTATTGGATGGTCACGATGAGGAAGGGGAGGATGATTTGTTGAGTATAATACCGCAAGGGAAAAATGAAGCGACGTCGTCGCATGAGGTTAAGGAAAATCCGGTTCTTCAAAGACGCAGTCGACGTCTTCTTTTATTGGTTCGTCAACATCATCAATAGACCTATGCAATGGGCCAGGTAAGGGTTGGTGTTTCAAAAGTCTGTTTTATACCTACTCCATGTATTCAAAGTTGAACCTTCAAAAATCCGACCCATTTAAAGCCCAACCCGTTGAAAGCCCGTCTAATAAAGGATTGGGCCCTAATCATCATGTGTAGATGGAGTTTGATTTGTTATATATGTATTTTTTTCAATTTTTTTTAGAAAATATAATTGTTTTGAGTATATAGAGTTTTTTTTTTGTAACTTATTGATGTTGAATATTCAAGGGAATTAAAAAATTATATGTTTTGAATGGTGAATATATTATTTTGTTGAATAATAAAATTAATATATAAAAATTGGAAATTATATAACCTTAAAAAAATTATAATAAAGTTATTGTAATATTGTAAAATATATTGAGAATTTGAGATTACAATTATTCAAAAATTGTCTAACAAATACTAACAACTATAACAAGGATAACAAACAATGTAAGGGACTGCACTGGCGGATCAAGACTCGGAGTCTCAGGGGCACTAATTAATGGACGAAATTTCGGCGGAATTTTATTTGTAAAATTTACAATTATTTTATTCTTGTTAAAATTTTAAATACGACATACCATAAAAGCAAAATGGAACAAATTAAAACGACAAACCTAATTATAAAAAATGAAAAATTTTTTTACACTTTTACTCTTATCAATAGAAAAGTCTACTTTAATTTTTTTTACACTACAACAAATTTAACTTTTAACGACATTAAATTTAGTGACATTAAAAAATTGCCACTGATCGTTTTAGTGTAATAATTATTAGTTTTTATTTTAAGTTCCATTATAAAGTGATTTAGGGACACTTTATTTGGTCTTTAATGGCATATGTAATTGTCACTATAGCTTACAGTGGCATTTGTGAGAAATGTCACTAGATCCTATGTTGCAAAAGACTATAGTGTGATTTTTTATTATGCTATTAAAGGGTCTAATAAATGTCACTAAATCCTCTATATATAATAAAAGAAATTTGAAATAGCGACATTTAAATTAAATGTCCCTAAATATATCTCACTAAAAGCAAATTATGTTGTAGTGTTAAAAAACGCCTAGAGGCATATGACTCCGTTGGCCCTAATATGGCATCGCCATATTAAGACACTACAAATAAGTATGAAGAAGACAACTGGAAAAGGCAAAATTTGGGTGGCGACAAACGACAGACGACAATGCCTGTCACCAAAACTGAACCTACGCGTGGCGACAGGTTGGCGATGGGATCATGGCGCGCCCATACAAAATAACAGATTACTATGGGTATTTGAGATTAACGAATATTGGAGTTCATTGCCAACTCGTCGCCCGCGCATGTGCTGAAATTATGCTTATTTCTGTATACTTGGCGACGACTGGATTTGGTCGCTAGCTCGTCTACATCCCCTGTGTATTTTTTTTTATTTTTTATTATTGGCGATGAGCACGTCCGGTCGCCAGTGTATCTCCCATAGTCCGTGTAATTTGAAATGTGAATATGAAAGTTGGCAAGGATGTGTTCGTGGTTGCATTGTCTTCGCCATATTTTGTTTGAATAATCCGCGTCTTGTTTTCACTCTTTAAGAAAACAATAGCGGGATTGAAAGAAGTTAGTAATTTTATAATTTAACACATAATTTTTTTGTGTTTTCATTATAATTAATAATTTTTTTGTATAAATTTAGTACATAATTTATTTGCTTTTTCATTGTTATTAATAATAGTTTTGTATATTTACATTGGTTACTTGATTAATTTATTATATTAATTAATTGAATAATTACATTATTATAATATATAGGTGTTAAAATCTAAAAATGAGTGTTTGTCATGAAAAAACCAGATGTATAATATTAGACGAAAAAAATGAAAAGTTTAGCTTAAGATTTATGAAAGGCTTTGAAGAGTTTTTGTATTTTGCTCGGAGAGATAACATGAGTTATGAGATTAGATGTCCTTGTAAAAAGTGTTGAAATCGTTGATATAAGGATCCAAATGAAGTAAGAAAAATCTAATGAGAAAGGGTTTGTTGAAAATTATTATGAGTAGGACAATCATCAAACAATGAGGTAGGAACAAGTTCTGATGTTGTAGAGGTAGTAGGAGAGAAACCGTTAAAACAATCCAAATCCTTACTCACAAATGGTGTATGATGAAGTTGCGCGCTAGTATATTCTCAGGCACTTACCATCAGTTTTTCCCCCAACCTCTAATATTGTACCGGTAGTTAACCACTGGTACACGTCGATGAATATCGACGGTTCTTTGAAATGTAAAATTCTGTAAACAGTCCATCATATGAAGGTTTTAAGAGTCACACCGAGATGTCTATTATTGGTCGACTGACAAACTTGAAAACAGACTATCATATTACTAAGAGGTGTTATGATGATATTGTGCAATTGTGAATGTAGTGTTATCATCAAAAAAATCCGATGATAAACAACTTCTAAAAATTCAAAAAACAAATAGTTGCCCTTAAATTATTTGTTGAGAAGATAGATTGTTGTCATATTCATGAAACTTCTAGGTGGAGTTAGGATTCTAGAACAATTCACCTCAGAAGTTAATAAGCTAAAGATTGATGGTTGTTAGACATTTTTTGGAAATAGTATGAAAATCAATTAGGGAAGGTACTTGGCCTTTAAGCTTAGTATTGTTCACTTCAATTTAGGGATTTGTAAATGATAGCATAATTGTGGTGGTGCATGAGTAACCTATATTCAACCATCCCAGATTGAGTAGAGATGAGTGTTTGACACTTGGTTGTTGAATGTTGACGGTTGATTTTTTTAGGTTTGTTTGACTAGCTGAATATGATGACCGTTTTTGTTAGTTTTTAAGCTAGCTTGCAGTTTATGGAGATGTTTGATAAATTTAAGTATTAGTTAGCTGTTTATTAGAGAAAAAGTGGGCCAACAAGCTAAAAGTCAAAAAAAAAACTAACTAGATAGAGTAACTTTTTAATTTTTGTTTAACAGCTGATTTTTCAATTGGCTTAAATGCCCTCTACCAAACACTTTTGTGACTGATTGACTAACCAACAAGCTAAAAGGTAAAAACCAACTAAAAATTCAATGTAAAAGCCATGTACCATACACCCTAGAGGCTAGTAAATCTTGGCCTCTAAGCCAAAAGCCATTGGAGTCTAGAGATGTCCTTGCCGACCATTTTTATGTGTAAAATCAAGAGTTACTAGCCACATTATATCTTACTCCCTCCTATTCAGCCTAACTGTTCTATTTGTTTTTGGCACTATTCATTTATCACTCTTAATTTGTATTTTATTCTTAATCTATAAATTAAAACATAGTTATGTGGAATCTTGTTTGATTCGTCTCAATACAAGGATTATTAATATCAAATTTTCATAACTTTTAATTAAAATAATTAATATCAAATTTTTATAACTTTTAATTAAAATAATTTGAGATTATATAAATTGACTCCTTTACCGTCCACAAATCACCTTTAACATATGCCTTAAGAATCAATGAAGGCAAGAGATTATCAGGCCCTCTCATGAGAGACCGTCTATAGTATAGATTATCAGGCCCTCTCTTGAGAGATCGTATATAGTATAGACGGTCTATAGCAAGAATTTGTGTATTCTTTATGCTTAATTACCGTATTCTTAATGCCTACTTTCAATATCTTAAATGTCTACTTACATCATTCTTATTGCTACTTATTATTTTAAAAAATATATAATTGGTCAGTCCAACTAAAGATGGTCTCTCAAAAAAACCGTCTCTCACAAGGGGTTGTGTTTATAAAGACATTTAACTTTAACTTTTGTACATTTTACCAATCGTTCTAGTAATGCTAGACATTTATATTATTATTATTATTATTATTATTATTATTATTATTATAAGACGACTTGTAAGTAATTTTCAAAAAACAGATCAAAAATAATTTTAAAAATTGAATCAAAATGTTCCAATTTGATTTTTATTCTTTTCAAAAATTAAAGTTTCGTTATGATTTAAATAGTATTGTTTAAATGATGACATGATTAGATTGTGGTAAATTATTTTGATGGTGTTTAGTATTTTTAAAAAATTTCAAATGATGACATTACGTCGTTTTTACATAATAAAATATCTACTTATTCTAGTATAGATTGTATAGTTATGAATGTTTGTTTCCATGTGCTTTTATTTCATTATCACTGATATAATAATATTTGATAGAATATTCTTTGATAGCATAATATTTGATAGAATAATCTTTGATAGCATAATATTATTAGAATATTTTATGAATATTTAAATTATAGCAAATATCTTGTAATTATATTGTTTCCTTAAAGCATTAGGATCCTCTTGTATTTATTCATATTCATCTAATGAGAATTCAAGCAAGAAATCATTTCTAATAATCAGATCATGGGATCCATGCATATCATCATTATAAGATTCATGTTACAAGACATTAGGCCGTCCGTCCATGTTTTATAGGAATAGAAGTATTATTGCTTCCTTTCTTAGATAATTATTTGTGAATTGTGAAGACTAAATGTACACCCGATTTTGTGAGCACAATAAATATGAAATATTCCTACGGATTTTACCATCAATGTCTAACACAATGTAATAAGTAGATGGATAAATTTGACCACAAAATAATTGTTTTAAATTAGCAAGTTGGAATATCTTTTGAGAAACTTAATTCTAGAAAGGTAGATAATATTGTTATTAAATGATTAGGGATGGATAAATTTGAATGATTTAAATAGGTAATTTCTTTGATTATGTATTACAAATCTATTTAAATTATGTTCTATTTTTAAGGGACATAACATATAAGAAGGGGATAAGACTACACTACAAAAAAGTACGAAATATTTAGACTGAACAATGTTGATATTTTTGACGCAAACAGTGTTAAAAAATATTTTTTAAAGGTTTAAGAAGCATCTAAAACTAAGAAACACAAATCTTCGATATCCACCAAAAATATTTTTCTTGTTCAAGTGGAACACTGAATATTTTTTAGAGTTCTTTTCAAATAAAGTTTTGCAATACTTTATTTTTCCAATCGATACAGTATTTTCACAAAATCTATAATAATTATAAAATCAATTCACCTTTAAGTATACATTGATGAGAAACATAATTTTATATATTTAATAATCCTATCAATAATACATTAGTCAAAATTATTTGTGTTATGCGTAAATTTTTCTGTAAATGGTTAATCTAGGGTAAATTAATTTCTTACGAAAATTTAGAATGTTTTTAAATTCAAACGACAGAAATATTAGAAAGACATAAAAAAAACATTTAACCACTAAAATAACCGCTAATTGTCAAAAAATCAGGTACAATTGAGAAAAAATCAGGTACAATTGAGACATACTATAATCAAGTAATAAGAGGTTTTTGATAGACAGTTGTGCAATACTGCAAGGTGTCCTTCGGATACTTAGAAAAAATTACCTAGAATAATTCAAATTATTCATGATTTTCTTACAATAATCTCACATATTGATTAACCATGAATAATCTCAATTTTGAGGGGTATTTTCCTAGAGTAAACTTGGGCAATCCGATGACCTGCTATAGTAGGTAATTCACCAAAAAAATAAATTAAATATTAATTTAAAATTAGAAAACATTTTTGAAAATTTACATAAAAAATTCTAAATAATAAAAAAAATCATAAATTTTTTGTGAATATTTATTTAATATTTTTTTCGACATTTTATTTTAATTTATCTTTTTAAAAATAAAAAATAAAACTTATTATAGCAAGTCATCCGATCACCAGGTATACTCTAGGAAAATGCCCCTCAAAATTGAGATTATTTATAGTTAATCAACAGGTAAAATTATTGTAAGAAAATTGTGAATAATTTGGATTATTCTAACTAATTTTTCCGGTAATAGTGAACATTCTTTTTAAGTAGACAACAAATAATAAGAGCATGGGACGAATACTTCAATAATTCTATGTTAGAAGGTGACTAGTCGCTAGTTTATATTCCCTCAGTTCTATATCTAGCGTATTGAGGGAGATATTTTGAACATTTTTGTCATAGTTATAGAAAAGTTAAATTATATACATGAGATTTTATTTACTAGATATATCTCGATATATAAAATTTTAATGAAGTGTTTTGCAAACAACCAATAGCTAATCGTAGGTAGTTGTTTGGGGTGACTGGAACAACTAGATTTTATCAACTGATTTACCCAGTTGATTTTGAGCCTACTAGAGCAGCTTGTTCAAATTCAGTTAATTTCCAATAATAAACTGTTTTAATCAGCTGACTTATCAAACAGTGATATTAGATAATTTAACAAATCATCATCTATTTGTGGAAAAATAGACTGAAGTTGCTTAATAAGCGAGTGTACCAAACACTTTCAATAAATAGTTTTTATTTTATTTTTTTCCATTATTTTCGGTATATATATATATATATATATATATATATATATTAAGCCTCGTATTATACTAGAAAAATACTTCCTTCGTTCCGAAATACTTGCTACATTTTGTTTTTGGGCATTATTTATCGTTTAAGGCTTTAAGCTTATTTTATATTGCGGCTAATATGTAAGTAATAATATAGTCAAGTGAAATCTTGTTTTTGGGCACTATGAATCTATATAGCTATGCATTTTATTGCCGTTCTTTTTTGTCGGCTGTTTTAGGCCTCGGATTCCTCGTATGCACATGAAGAGTGGGACGAGGAAACCCTTCCTCGAAGGTGGGCCTCGTTTCCACACTGATGCAAATAAGGGATGTGAGTATCCATGCCTTGATGTATTTTGCGGTTTTTCTGGTAAATGAAAAAGTATTTTGTTTTGCCAAAAAAAAAAAATATAGTCAAGTGAGATCTTGTTTGAATCGTCTAATCGCATACTTTCATAATATAAACTTTTTATAATTTTTAAATATGTATAATTCGATATATAAATGAACAAAATAGTAAATTGGATTACGTAAAAAAGTTAAATATAATAAGTATTATGGAACGAAGTAAGTATACAACAAAAAGTCAAATATAGTCATTATTGTGAAACAAATAAAATGAATTCTGACCGCGTGTTTTGAACCACTACTAATAAATTTAAAATAGCAACGACAAAATGGCTACGGGTTGGAAGTCATCGCAACGGACAGGCGACGGCCAACTCGTCGCCAAATGCAAATGGGACGTGGTCGTTGCCCACTACAGAAAATGTTATACCATTAGGATAAAAAGAAAAATTCACAACTAATAGACTAACTCAGAATTTCATACCACTTGATTCACAATCTCTCTCCAAAAGCTCGCACTACAAAAAAAAAATAATGATGTAATTAAAAAAGCATAAAAGTAATTCATTATTATCAAAATACGAGTTAAGCTAGAGTTCATGGGATAAAAACGTAAAGGAAAAAGACATTTTCGGTATCCCGCATAAGACAGGGTTCGAGTGGGGGTTTTCTTTTTTTTAAAAGATACGGATAAATTATATTCGTATTCCATGGAGGGAGTAAAGAGAGTTGCGCACAGTTAAGAAACCCTCAATTGATACCTGTGCCCAGTAGGAGTCGAACCCCAAATCTTCTGCTCCACATGCAAATGCTCTATCCATTGAGCCACAAGTTCATAAAATGCTTATGATAAACACTAATTAATCCTATAACTATTAATTAATAATTAAATTTCTCATCTATAAAGTTGAATATTCTCCTATATCCTCCCTTTTAATTAAATTTACGAGCTAACAAAATTGATGAAAATTTGAAATTAAGAATTCAAAGTCCCTTATTTATATTCGAAAAAAACTTAATTGATTCGGTAAATAAACTTTCCATTACAAATAGACAAATAATTAAAATATATCTTATTCAAAAAAAAATAAATAAAATATACCTGATTTATCTGATTGGGAGAAATAACTAACTAGAAGCTCTTTAGTCTTTATATTCCATGTAATCAAGAATCTAAAGTACACTAGTTTAACTTAATTTATATTGTTTCAGTTGACCAAAATGGAACACTGACATTGCAAAAGGGTTTAAAAAAATTTGGCTGTCCTCATAAATAAAAATATTCATTGCACCTACACCCTATTTATAACGTCCATATATTTATTGTCTTTTTAATGTTGTTATTGCATTTTCCCCACTTTTCATCAACTTTTTCGCCACTATTTATATTGCTTGGTAAATTCCACTAAACTAGCTTCTACAACCTTCCCACCACATTAAACTTATCATGCTAGCATAATAGAATTAGAAATGATTCCTTCTATTATTTGAAAAATATTAATTTATAACATAATAACTTTTTGTATAATATTATTACCATTAATTCTTTTTTTCCCATAATATTAACTAGGATTATACCCGTGCAATGCACGTTGTAGGTTTACTTTTAGTTTTATAAATTGTTTTGGCTAATAACATGTAGGACCTTTTATAAAATTTAACAACATCCTCATATGAAATCTTTCACCATTGTATGATAAGGCATGATAATGATAATTCTTATAAACCTAAAAACAACATTATTAATATTAGTATGAATATGAATTTGTAGAGTCTATGTCAATAAAACCACTTTAAATAAAACTCTTCATTGACAATTTAGATTGCATTAGGGAAGATGGATAGATGAGTTCCAAAAAAACAATATAACACTATTAGAGTGACATTTGGCAAAGTGATTTTAAAATAATAACACTTATCATAATTGTTTCTGAATTAGTATATTTATGATGAGGAAAGACATTAATAATTCCTTCTATTAGAAAGGACCACTTATATTAAAGAAGATAATAATTATTCTTAGAGAGGACAAAATCAAAAATATACATGAGACTAAGTACAATATGTATATTATTATTTGAAAGAATACAATATGTATCATTAGCTAAATTTAGCACTTAAATATAACTTTATTCTAAACTGTACGAAAAGTTTCATATATATTTATTACTCTATACTCCATCCGATCTTATTTGTTCTTCCACTTTGGGTTTTTCACAAATATTAAGGTAGATAGAATCTTTAGGTTATAGTGGATATTATTTTAATTAAATAGTAGTGTGAAGTAATGATTGTATTGGAGCTATGAGAGAGAAAATAATTAAATAGTAGTGTGAAGTAAGAAAAGTTGGATTTTAAAGAGTAAAAGTGGGATGAAAACTTTCCAAAAATAGAAAGTATTCTAAAGTGAAAGAACTTTTGAAACTACCAGTTATAATAAGGTGGAAGAACTTAAAAGAACGGAGGGAGTAATTTCTTTGTATAATTGTAATTTATCAATTACTAATTACTATATTTATGGAACAATAATAAAAACACCCATAATATGGCAAACGAGAATTTATTTAAGAAACAAAGTGAATATTATAGTTCTTCTTAATGAATGCTCCCGTGGCGTTCGTTAATAATTAAAAAATAAAGAATATAAATTCTTAATTATTAGTTATTCAATTTAATTGAATTAATAATTGCATATAATAGCAAAATAGAAGAGGACAATGAAGATTCGTTTAATCTGCAATTATTAAATTATTCTTTAATAAAATTACATGTCACAAAGAAATAAAAGAATAGTAATTAAAAAATGACAATAAAAATCAATGAAATAACCTATTCTATTCTTAAGTAACTGTATTTCTTCAATTTGTTGATCATCAAAGAACAATCTTGTCGAAAATAGGAACTTTGACGAATTTAATTCACCTCTCCATTCCTTTATTTTTGCAAATTGAATAATTAAAATGATATATTCCATATATAGTATCTTCTACATAGTTTGAAGCCTCTTCAGCATATTTGTCCCATAAAGTACACTTTAAAGTATTATTCTTTTATTACATAATAATAACATGTAGCTTAAAAATTAATAGAAATCAACGATACACACCTTTTCATCTAAAAAAACCATTTCGATACTACCATCTACACTTGGATCATCATACCTTGGAGGCTTCCACAATCGTATTATTCTAATTTTAATAACCATCGACTCATTGAGGGGTGTTATTTCTTCAATATAATTGTATGTTGTCATTTTTCAAGGAATAGGATAGCTTATAATATTTTTACTTACTAATTCAATTTGTTATGTGTAAATAATCAAGTGTTAATTACATGTATATATAAATATATTGGGTGGAAGCTTGAACAATTACAAATAATTATAGTTGGAAAGGCAAGAAGCTACCAATTGTCCCTTCCAATGCACAATACTATTGTAAGAAGAGATGAACAATTACAAATAATTGTAGATGGAAAGGCAAGAAGCTATCAATTGTCTCTTCCAATGCACATAGTCATTTTTGAACAATTACATTGTAAATGCTCCAATTTTCAAAGTTTTGATTATTTCCAATACAATTCATAAGGTTGATTTAAAAATTAGGATGACATCATCTTAATCAATTGGAGGGAAAATTTTTATTCACAAGGTGCCACCTCAATAGTTTTGGGGTGGATGATATAAGTGTTTTTTATTTTAGTTATAGGTATAGATTAGATATCATATTTTAATTTTTTTAAAAAAAATACAATATCTTATGCCAATATTTAATGATATACAATTACAAATTAAATAAAAGTAGATTTACACCACCTAAATGTACTCCTTTAGCCCGTTTTCACGATTTTCACCAATTTAGTTGTTTTTACCTGATCTTATCCCTAACATATATATATATATATATATATATATATATATATATATATATATATATATATATATATATATATATATATATATATATATATATATATATATATATATATATATATATATATATATGCATTTTATTTATATATATCTTCATTTTGACAATTGGGGAAATTTTTATACTAGTAAATTGATAAGCATAGATACATTACTCCAAGAGGTATGAGGTATCACTACTCCAAGAGCCCTAGTCTCCTACCAGCTTCCTTTCCCCTCTCAACATAATTACATTTCAAAGTATGTTTGGATCCTAGTCATATATACAAAGAAATGGACTATACATCAACCACCATATCTTCCCTCATAAAAAGAATATATTCTCAATTGTTTAAATTGAAAATATAGCTTTTAATTATTATATGAAGAATACAAAAGAAATTTATCCTACTATATCTATGTGTGTTATTCAAATATAACTCTTAATTTAAATAAGTTTACTTATGAAATTGTCAAATTGCTAAAGTTTTAAATTCTTGACTATCCATCCTAATCTATATTATATTATGAGTGTGTTTGGCAAACGACTGATAACTGATTATAATAGTTGATTTGACCAGCTGATTATATTAACTAGTTTGACCAATTGATTTTGAGCCCGCTGCTATGAGCAGCTTGTTCAAAAACAATTTATTCATATCAATAAGTTGTTTCAACCAATTATTTCACCAAACACTAGCATTAGCTGGTTTAACCACTCAACCCTCTATTTACATCAAAATAAGCTAAAATTGCTCAATAAACTAATTTGTCAACATCTCTTATATCATTTCTTAGTTACTCCTTTTATCCAAACCTTCTCCTTTCTTTTAAATCAATGATTTAGGGAAAAGATAATGAACCCTACAATAGAAGAGTTAACTTAATCTCCTTACACCCTAATTGATTCACATTATTAGTTGGTAGAAGTTGGTTTGTCCAATTATATTGATATAAATGCCTTCCCCTTGGCTTATATTTACTCATCATCCTCACAAAAATAA
The DNA here is from genome assembly GCA_019425755.1 of Amaranthus cruentus. Taxonomy (NCBI): domain Eukaryota; kingdom Viridiplantae; phylum Streptophyta; class Magnoliopsida; order Caryophyllales; family Amaranthaceae; genus Amaranthus; species Amaranthus cruentus. The sequence goes on along the minus strand of CM033458.1, from coordinate 16,437,168 downwards.
ATAATATTCTTTGTTTTCCCTCTTTCATCATAATTCTCAATCTTAAAATTTAAACAATGGGGTATTTCTTCATCTTTTTATTCCTCTTCCCTTCTCTTTATTTCCTATTCCATTTTCTTAAATGGGCACATATAAAAAGACACCAAGATTGTTACATTCTTGGTTATGAATGCTTTAAACCTACCGATGATCGAAAAGTTAGCACATTTTTTTCTGGAGAAATCTTAATCAGAAACAAAAATTTAGGCCTTAATGAGTATAAATTTCTCCTTAAGGCCGCGATTAGCTCTGGCATTGGGGAGCAAACCTACGCCCCTAGGAACATTCTTATGGGTCGGGAAGAAAAACCGACACTTGTCGATAGTCTTGAAGAAATGGACGAATTTTTTCGAGAAAGTGTCGAGAAAGTTCTCTCGAAATCCAATGTGTCACCGCAACATATCGACATTCTAGTTGTTAATGTGTCGATGTTTGCGTCCGTACCATCCTTGGCTTCAAGAATAGTGAACTTTTATAAGATGAAGGATGATATTAAGGTTTATAACCTTAGTGGGATGGGATGTAGTGCAAGCTTAATTTCTTTAAGTATTGTACAAAGTATTTTTAAGTATGAATATGAACGTTACGCTTTAATTGTAACATCCGAATCATTAAGCCCGAATTGGTATACGGGTAATGACCGATCCATGATATTATCTAATTGTCTTTTTAGGTCAGGTGGTAGTGCAATCCTTTTGACCAACAAGTGGGGTTTAAGGAAAAAGGCTATGTTGAAGCTCAAGTGTCTTGTACGGACACACCATGGGTCCGTGGATGATTCATACAATTGTTGCATGCAAATGGAAGATTCATTAGGGAGGCTAGGGTTTCACCTTAGCAAAACCCTACCAAAATCGGCGGCTCGATGTTTGGTGGATAACCTTAAGGTATTAGCTCCTAAGATTTTACCGGCAAGAGAAGTATTACGATTTGTTGTAGCTGTTATGATTCGAAGATTTACAAAATCTGGACTAAACAAGCAAACTAGTGTAGGTACAAGTGAAAAGAGTAACAAACCGGTTATTAATTTTAAAACAGGCGTAAATCATTTTTGTTTACATACCGGAGGAAAGGCGGTTATAGATGGTCTAGGAGAAAATCTTAAATTAGAAGAGTATGATCTCGAACCAGCAAGGATGACCCTACATAGGTTTGGAAACACGTCCGCAAGTAGCTTGTGGTATGTTTTGGGTTATATGGAGGCTAAGAAGAGGCTTAAGAGAGGGGATAGAGTGTTGATGATAAGCTTTGGTGCAGGGTTTAAGTGTAATAGTTGCATGTGGGAGGTTGTAAGGGATTTGGATGGTTGTGATAATGTTTGGAATGATTGTATTGACAATTACCCTCCTAAGAGCTTGGCTAATCCCTATATGGAGAAATTTGGTTGGGTCCAAGATGAAGATGTTACTACCTTTCAAATGCCGGAAAATTATGAGGATAGATTGAATTATTACAAAGAAAGAATGAATTCTTGAAGTATAATAAATATATACATGATTGTCAAGGTTATATACTACTCTATATGTGCCTTTCAATTTGTAATACTTTTTATTTTAGTTTGTCTTACTGATTTTACATCATTTTTTTTGGCAATAATCTCACTCTCTTTTTAATCTCTTATTTTCCTATATATATATATATATATATATATATATATATATATATATATATATATATATATATATATATATATATTATACTATACTATGTCATTGCTTAGGGGATTTTTTTTCTTTAAGTTTGTGTGTCCGTAACTTAATGTAATTGTTATTATACGTACCTATGCTTCAAAAGGTGAGGTTGTAAGGGTATTTATTTCTCAACTTTAAGTTAGGGGTATTTATTCAATGGAGTATTTGTTGTGAATTATTATTTCTGCAATTAATAAGATATACGTACCTATTCTTCAAAAGGTGAGGCTGTAGGGTATTTATGATTTAGCATTTAAGTCATTATTTCCCACAAATGTTATATATAATGGAGTAGTACGTTGGTGTTTATTAACTGATAGTCTGATACAATCAATAACATTAATTATAGTCTCTGTTCGTTTTTGTTTTTCTCATTTACTTTTCTTACAATTACTTTCGTCAAAATCATGACTCACTTTAGACCTACTCAAAATCCAAACTCGCTTTAAATCTGACTTATTATTTAGTCTATGATCATTTACCAATTACACCCTCTAAGTTTACTCAATTTCAAATAAACAGTCGCAAACTTTGTTTATTACCAACTACAGCCTCCAACTTACCAAACATGACATCGAGACAACCAAAACAGCCAAAAAAAGGTTAAAAAATGGGGTGTTTTGGCTGTCTTGATGTCATGTTTGTTAAGTTGGAGGCTGTAGTTGATAATAAACAAAGTTCGCGGCTGTTTATTTGAAATTGAGTAAACTTAAAGGCTGTAGTTGGTAAATGATCCTTTAGTCTATAATAAATTTTAAACTTATTCAAAACCTATTATATATTTATTTGGACCTATATTAAACATTTATACGATCTATAAAATATTTAAGACGTAATTAAATCTTCAAAATGTAAAAGTTAAAATCTGAATATTTTGTTTATATAACATATTTTGGGCCTCAGCCATTAAATTAAGCTTTTTTGGTTGAGTTGGTTCCTTGACATAGTATCAAAGCCATCGTGACAAGAGGTACGAATTCAGAACTCAAATACCCTTCAAATTCAAGTGGAATATTCGCACCATGTATGAGGATCGTCTGATCCACACTTTAACTCGGGGTGTTCAAAACCGGATACCGGGTCGACCTAGATCCAAAATTCGGGTATCCAATTTTTCGAAAACCTAAAAGTGTGAACCGGTTCGGACCAGATTAAACCGGATATCCGAAATAATAAAAAAATAGCTAGACTTTAGGTCTTGATTTTTCTGAAGTAGTTCTCACAATCATAAGTGACTAAGTGAGTTGTTGTGTGAAGTCTTTAAATGAAACTTAGCTTCTATTTGTAATTAATGGAAGCTCTAACAGTTACCTAAGGCTGCAGGCCGGAGTAATCTCACTTGTATTGAATATAAGTCTGATTATAGAACCTGCAAAATAAATACCTATAACAACACAAATGCACTTCAAATAGTGTAAATAGTAAACAAGTTAGTTTAGCCATCGCTAAATAATGGGAGTAGTACTTCCCCTTTTATTAGAGGCGAATCTAGCTTGAAACGAGGGATTACATATTACTTCCTCCGTTTCATAATACTCGCTACATTTTTCATTTTAAAAAATTTCATATTACTTGCTATATTTTTCTTTTTAGTAAAAAATCAATCATTTAAAGTTATACCTACTTCTATTTTTATCCTACTCTATATCTAATTACTCCTATTTTTCTTTTTCATTTCTCAACAAATAATATTAAAAAATTCTAAACAAGCAACTTTCCACCTACTACTCATCATTGCACAGTTACTTTATTTTTGTGCCCATACAATAATAGCAAGTAAATCAGAATAAATAAAGCATTAAATAAAATAAGTTTCAAGAAAATAGTATATTGCCAAAGTTTAAAATCACAACTTCATGTCCATGTGTAGACTGCGTCTCAAATTAGTTACATACTTACATACCACTAGATTGTACCACTTGATTTTGATAAATATAAATTTAATTTCATTTAGGAAAAATTATCTAGAATAATCCAAATTATTCATGATTTTCTTACAATAATCTCACCTATTGATTAACCATTAATAATCCCAACTTTGAGGGACATTTTCCAAGAGTAAACTCGGTGACTGAATGACTTGCTATAACAAGTTTTATTTTTTTTAAAATAAAATAAATTAAAATAAAATGTCGAGAAAAATGTTAAAAAAATATTCATAAAAAATTTATGATTTTTTTTATTATTTAGAATTTTTTATGTAAATTTTCAAAAATATTTTCTAATTTTAAATTAATATTTAATTTATTTTTTTGTTGAATTACCTACTATAGCAGGTCATCGGGTTACCTAAATTTACTCTAGGAAAATACCCCTTAAAATTGGAATTATTCATAGTTAATCAATAGATGGAATTATTGTAGAAAAATCATAAATAATTTGAATTATTCTATATAATTTTTCCTTTCATTTATTGATTTCTTTTGTTTTTTCCATAGTAAAACACAATAGCATTTCTATTTGGATATAACGACAGCCCCTATTATTCACTCAACTAACGTCACTGATCAGTGATCACAACCCTCAATGCCATCACAATATCTTTACAACTTTTGCACAAAAAAAAAAAAAGTTATTGAAATTAAATCATAGTTATCTAAGTTTTGTGATATTTAAATTCAAAAATTATTTTATTTAAGAATATCTTTATGCCATATTTGAGAATAATGATTTCATTTAAAAATTTAAATCGACTCAAACTTATTGTTTGACAAATCAAAAATTTTCAAATTTGGATTTATATCAAACTTCACCAATGTTTTTAAAGTAATTAAAATTGAGAATTTAAGAATGACTATCCAAATCTTGTCATTCTCAAATTCTTCATTTATGATTTCATAATTGAAATCTATAATTTGAAATGAAATAATTGTTTCCAAACATCACATTAATTGGTTTGAATTGGGATTGAACTTCTCAACTTCCATATTGATTTTGATAAAAAAATTGAGAACTAATTTTGAATATAAATCAATGAAATTGTTCTATTGTTTTCTATAATATTTAGGGATGATAGTGTTAATTGATTTTTTTTTTAATTTTTTTTGATTTGATAATTACTTCTATTACTTTAAGTTTTACTGTTTGTGTTATGTAATTGGGTACTAGATTGGCAAGGTTATAATTGACTTTATTTTTGAATTCTATAATAACTATAAATATAATACATGTTCAAATTAAGTTTTGCAAACCTATATTTGAGTCCGACAGCTTTTTATTTGATATTTTTAAAATAAATATTATTTTAGTAAATTATCACCTTAAAAATAGTATTATTGTAGCGAAACATTGTATTATTCACATTGATTTTACCTTAAATTATTGATAAAGTTATTTACAATGTTGTAATACTGTAAACACTTTTCAAACATTAATTAGTAAAAAATTTGCTAAAATTATTTGATAAACTAAAAATAATCATAATTTTTTGTGAGTTTTGACTTGTGTTTCAATTAAAAATTGGTTTGGGTTTACAATAGTTAGGTTAAAAATCGGTTCGGGTTTACAGCAGTTTGATTAAAAACGGTTAGGGTTGATCGGTTTTAATCGGATCGAGTTTGATTTCGTGCATGATTTGAATTAGATCTGACTCGGTTCAGTTAATCTCGATTAACAACTATGTGTCTGTTACAAAAAGCTAGCGCAATTCGAGTTAAGTTTTCCTATATTCAAGTGTCAATCAATTTAAGTAATATCGATTCGAAAAACCTCAAAAAAAAAAAAACCCTAACTTTCGATTCAATTAGTATTTTCGTGTCGGATCACATCCAAAGAACTCTCTATTTGGGAGTTTTTGTGGGAGTACAATGTTACAAATCACAATTGTTTTTTTCGCATTCCAACGTTATACACAAAAACATTGACGAACATAAGTAGATTTACTCAGTGAAGACGACAATGGCGGAAACTTCCAGTTCTGATGAAACCACTCGTCTTCCTTATAAGCTCATGCTCTCTTGCCCTTATGGTCTCTCTCCTTCTCAGGTACATTTGTCAGGGCAAACCCTAACCAAAATCTTTAATCTTTTTTTTGAATCATTTTTTACTTTTTAAATTTATTTTGTGTAAGCAATTGTTTAGGTATTTTGCTATATTCTATTATGTTCAATGCACTATTGTTTTGGTTAATCGAAGGTTTCAGTGATTTTTGATAAAGCATATGATAGAATCCCTCATCCTGACCAGAATCTCGAGAATTCTATTGCTGAGGTAGTATGATCTCTTAAAATTATCAATTATTTTGCTTAAGTTTTTTTATATAAAAAACATTTTCGCCTTGTTTGGTAGATTTGGGATCGAAGAGTTCAACAAAATCCATCATTGTTTAATGGGAAGAAGTTCAGAGTATGCATCTTCTTTCACTTGATTTACTTTACTTGAAATAAAATAATATTTGCTAAGGCCTCTTATGAGATTGATCATATTCCATTTGTCCCTTTGAGTTTGAGGTAGAAAAATGAATTTGTTTTGTACTTTTTGTTTGAATAATACTCCTTATAATAAGAAGAAAAAAAATGGATGAATGAAAAATATGGATCAGACCAGATGAGAGCATTAGTTTGTGGATGAGATATGGGACCATAGCTAAAAAGAATCGTGACCAAGTTGGAGAGACTGATTTACTTGGAGTGTCCGTCAAATTCAAAAGACAGTGGGAGTAATTAGTATGTTAGTTATGTATGAGTCTATGTTAATGTGACTCTTCATTTTGGTTCACGTACCCGTGTCCGATCCTTAATGCTTGGAAATTGGTATGACACATAGACACTTCATTTAAGGCGTAAAATTGAATATTTAGACGTATCCGATGCTTGGACGCCTACCAGTAACATTGTTATCCTAAGTCCAAGTAACATAGGTATGAGCATGTAAGAAGATTTTGATGAGCAATGTACAGGGAGAAATTTTACAAGATGTCCATAAATGGGACAACTTGTACGATTTCTTGTTTTATGGCCTTCCTTCAAATATTTTGTTGTTATAAGAATGAATATCTAGTAACTTTACCTAAAGAGTTTTGCAGTATGGTGGACATGCGTTCCATATTGATAATGTCTGTGATGGTGATCAAAAGCAAGGCTGTCATGTGTACTTGCACCTTGGTTTGACTGATTACAGGTTTATTGTATCTTCCTTTCGACCTTCATTTTTATATTGATTGTCTATGATAATTTGTATAGGGAAGTAGCCATCATGTACTGCCAATGTTTACAAGGAGACCATTCGTCACAGTTATTTTAGAGATGTTGCTAATACTAGTGTTCCTGTGTTAAGAATTTCTCCACTTTATTCTTTATTTGATAATGCTGATTAGAGTATTTGGTCCTAATGCTATACTCCCTCTGTAATACATTACACTGTTTTTTACTGGATGTTGCAAACTATTCAGCCAATTGCTTGCACTAGTAAGTTTTCTTGCTTACCCTCCAATTTATTTTTTGCCAAAGGTAACCGTGCATTTTACTATGTCACAAAGGGAATACTTTCTATCTAGTTGACTAGTATTTTTTAGAATGTATGTCTGCGACAGTGATTTAACTCTTGGGCAATAAGTTGAGCCTTTATGTATCATTTCAGTTGGTTGTATTATGAGGATGATGAAAGTTTTTTGAGTTTAAGTAAGTCTTGAGTATCCGCTAGGAGATAACAGATGCCACAGTTCTGTTGTTGAAGTGAGTTACTATTAGGCTATTGCACTTAAAATTTATGTCATTATTAGATTCTCCCTATTTTATATAGTGCATCAACAAGAATCAATCACCATCCCTTCTTATCTTAACTGTGAGGCTCCATGTTGTGTGCACATTGACTCTTCTTCCATGATTACTTATGCTTATTTTAATTGTTTGGAACGCTTGGGAGAGGGGGATCGGGATACTTTCTAAGAGGGGTAAAATTCTAGATTTTATGTACTAAAGATGTAGTTTTTAAAAGGGATTTCTAGGAGCAAATGTGCAAAACGTAATTCAACAATGTAATAGAGAGCAAAGCTCACTTATGGGCTTGTCTTCTTAAGGGGTTGGGCTTCAATACACACTCCTACTTGAGTCTAGGCTGAGCAGATTTTTGAGCATGATTGAAAGCTCATAGCTAAGTTAGTGTACCAAAGATTTTGTATTCTGAAAAGGGATTTCTAAGGAGCAAATGTGCAAAACCTAATATAACAATATAAGAGAGAACAAAGCTCACTTATTGGCTTGTCTTCTTAAGAGATTGAGCTTCAATACACAGTCCTGCTTGAGTCTAGGTTGAGCAGATTTTTGAGCTTGATTGAAAGCTCACAGCTAAATTAATGTTCAAGGGCATGGTTGAAAGTATACGGTTTTGGGAGTTCAAAATAGGCGAGTGTTGCTTTTGCCTCATCTTAACTGACTTTTTTTGTTGCCTGCCTGTCTTGATGCTTTTCTCGATGCTGATGGTGCTTCAATTACGATCACAACTTCAAAATCAAATGCTTACTCTATGGAGAAATACTATGCCTTTTATTCTCTAGTGCTGTTTCGAAAATTTCCCTATTCGATATTTGAAGTCAAATCACATAGAACCCTTTAGTCTGTTGTCCTATGCAGCTCTGCCACTCTGAATCTCTTGTGCTTGAGGGAGCTATTTTGTGTGTTTTGACCTTATGTTAAAATTTTCCAAGCTTAGGTTCTGTATTCTGCATCATGCTTTGCAGAATTGTTTCATATGCCCCTTTGGAGCTCTCACTATCTTCTTTAACCCTACCATGGAAAGGATATTGATTTCTATCGTGGCCTTTGTAGCTTTGTTTGTAATTAGTGTCATTTTGATTATTTCTTGTTTTTCTAATAAGATCTATTGGTTGTATACATTTAGGACTTTCGTGGGAACAAACTTAAATCCAATGTGGGAAAAGTTTCTAGTTCAATCAGAAGGTAGCTTACCAATCAATACTGTTGGATGCTTATTTGAGTTGTATGCTAACTCAATCAAACATTTTGCAAGAAGATTAGCTTTTTTCCTGCAATAGACTGTAATATTGTACTAAGAAAAAGCTTTTTAGAAGGTACTTAATCTGAACCTCATGATGTGCAATCCAAGTGTCAAATGTGCTAAACATAAATGCAAGCTAGAATCAGTCGCATCGTCATCATCATCATCATCCCCAATATATCCCGCTCATACTAAGCTAGAATCAGGCAAACCATGATGAATTACAACCCTTGGCTTGCAAGAGGCAGGGGAGTTCCTAGTCGTAGTGCTCTCCTAAGGAAAAATGAAACTGGATATTTTTGATTGATCTATCGACTGACTACCTCCCATTATTACAGGCTTACAGCTTTTCGCTCCAAACCTTTTACAACCTCACATCAGTAATCTGTATATATATTTAGTTATTTTCTATATGTCCCCTGTCTGCTGAAATACTATCTCTGACATAACAATATTTTGCCCTTTCCTTTCTTGTGTAAGTGAACACGAGATGATTTTGTTCCAACTTCCATTCTTTTCATAACACTACGAAAATTTTTCCAAATTTGACAACAAATGTTCTTGACCAAACCAAGTACATTACTCATCTTGGCAAATAATATAAACATTATGGTTGCTTAAGTTTCTGTTTGTTCTGATTTGTAGTTTAAAGTATAGTTTCTTGTACAATATACTGAATTTTCTATGATTATTTTAGAGTTTTTTACCAAAATGTCGTTTTCTAATTATATGCAGGGTTTGAACTTGTATTTTTGTTTGTTCATTTTGATATTGCTGATATACGGAGTTCATATTCTAGAAAGCAATATATGTATTTGGCATAGATACCACTAATCCATGAGTTTTTTTCCTAGATGAAACTATACGATGTCAACACACATCAAATCCTCTGGGTAACGGTGCAATTGTAGAGACTTCTGATGGAAAGATTCTTCTGCTGAAACGGAGTAATAATGTTGGGGAATTTCCCGGACATTTTGTTTTTCCTGGTGGACATCCAGAGGTAAATAAAGAAAGCGCTGTGTTTCTTCAGTTTGAATTCTTATGTGATGTCTTTTCATATGCACTTGAGCATGTGCAACAGTGCAAGTACTCGTTGATCTTCCTGAAATATCAAATGGATAATTGTTTCCCTTGTTTTCTTCGATCATGATCACAATATGCCTATTAGACACAAATATGTTTCAAGGCGTAATTATTTATTACATCTGTTCATAATTCCTACACGTAGCTAATATCGTAACTATTGATCTTAATGCTTTTATGCGCCATTGATTTACCGCAGCCAGAGGAGGCTGGAATCACGTCTCATGATAATGTGGTCCGTGAATCGCTAAGTAGAAGAGTTTCCTTGGAGATGTTTGATAGTATCATTCATGAAGTGGTAGAAGAAACTGGAATACCAGCTATTTCCTTGGTATGGTGAAATCATCAGCAGCTTAATATAATTGCTACTTTTTCCTATGATCAAGTAAAGTTTATGTACATCTAATTTTCAATTCCTGACTACTAATTGCTTTCCATAAGCACCAGCCTCACAAGAGGATTAATATAATATAGTACTAGTGTAGAAGCTCGTGCAATCTACAATTTTTTTAGCATTGACATATATAAACATATGATATTTAAAAATAAAGCCAGATGTACTATGCAGTAGAAATACTCAATTTTGACAGTTGTATGTATAAATTAACTCTGTTATTTTGGAAATATCAGCAATATATTATGTAGTATATTATATTCTATAACTTACTCAATTTAACTATAAATAAATGCTAGTCAAAGATAGTTTAACGGTAGAGATATTACTCAAGATCAAATGTCATGTCATTTTTCTTTAGCCGATAAATGAGTTTCATTTGGCAGACTACTAGTATCTAGTTGTGACACTTGGAATTTTCCAAGATTTTTTAGTATAATGTATGATATGATGTGTGATTGAGTTTTCTTATCACTTGTGCAATTTCTCTCAACCCAATATTGATGATAGATCTGATTGTGCTTTGGCAGGCCAAGCCAGTTTTTATTGGTATATCAAGAAGGGAGCTGAACGTGCGACCTACCGCTTTCTTCTTTATTAAGTGCTCGCTTGAGTCGAAAGAAGTCGAGAAGTTGTATGGCTCTGCGCAGGACGGCTTTGAGTCCACTCATCTTTATGCGATTTCAAAGGTTATACTTTGGATCCTAACTTCGGCATTTACATCCAGTCCTACTGATAACTTTCTTGCTGCTTTTATTCATATTTCCAGATTTCTATGTTGCTGGTATTTATGTACCGTGTTATCATCAAGCTGCATTGGTCGCTTTTCAACTTGAATGCTAAATAGTATATGATATTGTTAATTGTTAGGATGAACTGGAGAGCGTGGCCTGGAAGATGCCGGGATGCCACCATGGCGGGGTTTCTCTCTACCGATTGATGCTGAACACTGTGGAATAGAACTCTCTGGTGGTCATCTTCCTTATACTTACTCAAATTCTTGTTATATTGAATAGGTTAACAAAGCATATTTTATTTTTAAGATCATCAAACCCTAATTTTATACACTTTTAATAATATTAGTTCATACTTCGAATCTAAGATCAAACCCTAATTTTAGAACAAGAAATCTACTTACTAATCATGGAGAATAACATAAAATTAATGAGTAAACCCTAATTATGATACTCCTAGATATGATAGAAATAAATAAATAAGACAATTAATAATAAATAAAGAACAAGATAAAGAGAAACTTACAAATTGAATTACAACTAAACTTTTATTTGCATAAGGAATTGAAAGTAATACTCCCTCCGTTCCCTATTGATGTTCCCATAGGGAATGTTCACGGAAATTAAGAAAAGTAGAATCTTTTAGATAGTGGAGATATTATTTTATTGAATAATAAATTTGATGGAGGAAAAGTGGGAACCATAAATATTAAAAAAGTATTTAAAGAAAGTTACTGGAAAAAATATGGGGACCACAACCAATCAAAAAATGTTTTTATGAAGTTAGTGGGAAACATGTGGGGACCATAAGGAATATAAAAATGTTAAAATAGAATTAGTGGAAGATATGTAGGCCCATAATCATTATTAAACTATTAAAATGAGGATGGGTGAAGTTATTTTTGTCCAAAATTTGTGATATAAATGAAAAGATTCCTTATGGGAACAACAATTGAAACACCCAAAATGAAAAGTGGGAACTTCTTTAAGGAACGGAGGAAGTATAAGAATATATAAAAACTGAGTTTAACACTTAAAACAAACTAAAAACATAGTTTTTAAATGAAAATCCTAGTTCCTATTTATAGGAGAAAAATCCTCCCATAATAACTGAAATTACATTAAAAGCTCTTAATTAAATTAAAATAAATTGAAACAACTCAATACTACGGTTGTGGGGAAGCATGTGTTGGGGCTTCAGTGACCCGGCGGCGAGTCATGGCTTTTTAAGACGACTCATTGCGTACTCGTGGATCTAAAGGTGCCCCCAAAATGTGTAGTCTGGGCACACTTAGCCATCATCAAAGAGTTCAGACGAGTATTAATATACATGCACGAATAATAAGATACATGCACGAATAATAAGAGTCACATAGCTCATTCCATTAGTAGTTGTAGGTATCTTGGAGGGTTTATAGATTATCTTCCAAAAGGTCTATATGACCCTCCATCTGGTCAAATCGGTCAAGCATCTGTTGACGTTAGTCCTGGTCTTCGTCATATGATTTTAATTGTACTTAATATGTGTTCTATGGTACAACAACAAAACTTCCCTTACACTCTTACACACCGCCGGGCGCCGCCCACTATGCCTGCCACCCATCAAGCTGCCACCATAATTTTAAAAATTATTTATATCTATATAATGATTCTTTTGAATTTTTATTGAATGCTCCCATTAAATTTTAGTTCTAAATCCGCCACATATAATAATATGTCTGTTTATTATATGCATGATTCATGACATTAATTATATCAATAATAATAACGAAATTCAAAGACTGATGGCAACAAGGGGAGACTTTTGGTTAGTACATTTTTGTTCTTGTTATAATAGGTTTATAAATCAATTTAAAATAACTCTTATGTATTGACTTTAATCTCATTGATCAATAGGTTAATACATTATTAAGAGTGATTATGGGCTTATGGCTGTACTCAAGGATAATATACACAATTGTCATTGCTTACATCTTAATGAAATTAGGATACAGAAATTTGAATTTATTCAATTGTTATAAATTTTGAAGTATATATTGAATACATGTGAGGTTTTGTTAGATTCATCGTGATGCAAAGAATTTAGTATATAATTTTTACCATTTTTTTATGATACGTACTTAAATATAACGAGGCTAAAAAATACGTGCAAAAAATAAAGTGGACAAACAAAAAAATACGGAGGGAGTAATTAATTATATAAATTGTAATGAAATATTTTAATGTTTAGAAATATATATATGCATATCTAAAGATGCTCATGTTTTATAATTTTACCTAAATATACATAAAATATCAGGAACCATTTCTACTAATATTCATGAATCTACAATAAAACACCCGATATTATGTGCTATATCGAGGAGAAAAAAATATAATGTTAAATTTTTTATCAAGCTACGACTACACGCAAACCAAAGCTCTAAATGACGATACATTCTTTTAATGTGTGGTTCTATGTGTCTCCAACAAGCTATTTAAATTTCAGCATGATTTTACGTTTGAAACACCGACTAGATAATTTTTTAAGGTTGTTCGAGTAAATTCAAATTGCACTTACTTTGTGCTAGCTCTTCTGTTTATTTTTTTTTTATTTACTCTTGATTGTACTCTTATACGTTGTAGTTGATCTGTTGAAGTATGTTTGTGACTTTTGGAGATTGATAAAAGGAAACTTGTTAATTGCTTTTCTTTGATTTCATACTAAATTACTAACAACAACGACTAACTAATTTTTAACTAATTTTTATATGAAGTAATACCTCTTCAACCAAAATCCCTAAAAATCTAAAAAGAAAATAGAAAACCTATTCAACTTTAAAAATTTATAATATATTCTAACAAAGTATTTACAAGATTCTAGAAGATAATAGATACTTTATAAGATGAAATGTCATTATATACATCAAACATTGATTTATATGATGATGAGTTGATATAGTTGTCAAAAAACCAATAACTTTAAATTATCAATATATATTATAAATATCAGTGCCGAGTGTTTTTGAATTTTGGGTGTATCCTTCCCATTAGATAAATTAGATAAAGGGAGTGTTTGGCAAACAGCTAATAGCTAATAGCTAATAGCTGTTTGCTGATTAGAAGAGCTGATTTGACTAGATTGATTTTGTTAGCTAATTATCTAAGAGTGTTTGGTAAAATTTAGCTGATTGTTGAAAACTTATTTGCATAAAAAGACATAGATAGACATGAAAAATTTAATGATAAGTTTATAGGAGTATTTGTTTATTTATCTTTTTTTATAAAGTATTAATAAAATAATAATAATAAGCTATCCGTACACATTTTTAGTAAACTTTTTGTCATAATTTATTTATGATAATTAGTAAGAAGTATTTTATTTTTAAAAGATTAATTTTAATCTTTTTACAAAATTAAATTAGTAATTGAAAATAAATAAAGAATGCATAAATATTTAAAAATCAATACATTATCCAAACATAAAATACAAACAATTCTAAATAACAAATAATTAAGGAAAAAATATAATGAGAGGGTAATTATGAGAGCATGAAAGAATTCAGCAACCCTCTGATTGAAAACGTTGGGTTTCCTAGCGTGTAGCAAAACAGCTTATTGAAGCAAATAAGCTGCTCCAATCAGCTCAATTACCAAATACTTTTTTAGTTTATTTGACCAAACTAACAAGCTAATTCACGTAATAAGCTAAAAATCTTCAACCCACTCTTTTACCAAACACCCCCAAAGAGGGTGTTTGGCAAATGGTTGTTGGTAGCTGGTAACTGGTAGCTGATAGCTGATTATAATGGCCGATTTAACCAGCTGATTTTATTAACTGGTTTGATCAGCTGACTTTGAATCTGTTGCTATAAGCAGCTTGTTCAAACAACAACTTATTCGTATCAATAAGTTATTTCAACCTGTTAATTCACCAAACACTAGAAGTAATTGGTTTGACCACTCAACCCTATAATTACAAGTTTAACTTTTCCCTTTAATTTTGCTTTAAATTCAACGTCAAGTACTATAAAAGGACTGAAGAAATATCTTACTTCACATAGGGTCTTTCACTCTTTTGGGATTGGTTGAGAAAGGTTGAAAAAGAGATACTACCCGTCTCTCTTCCATTGTCATCTTTTTAAATTTTTAATATTATTTATCGATCATTTTAAGTTAATATTTTATGATTAAAAATATAAGTGATTAACATTTTTATAATTGGTCTCGATGTAAAGAAATTATATTTTGCTATTGCCCTATGAAATTTCCACAATTTTCAGTTTATACTGTCAAAAAATTATATTAGATGTCATATTATTTTGTCGTCTATACTTTAAAAAGTGTATCCTGTAGTGTAGGCGACATAAACAAAATCTAACGCAATGATTGTCGCCCTATGTGTGTTGCCTATGTTTCTATTTTAGAGTGTTCACCCTCCTCTCTTTCACTATTGATACTAATTACGAACTATACAATTTAGCGGGTTTTAACACTTTCTTGATACTTGTATCAGTAGTGGGTAGGGATGGTCATGGGTCCTGGACCCTAAGGGTCTAGACCCGACCCGACCCATATTTATGAGTCTGGATCCATTTTTTTTTTTACCCTAAAAAATAGGGTCAGATCTGGGTCCATAATGTTAGGGTCCGGGTCCGGGTTCGGATCTATGTTTTCTAGACCCTGACCCGACCCAGTTTCGACCCGTAGACCCTAAGATATAAATATATTCTAAAATAATATTAATATTATATATTTTATGTATATTAAAAATATTTTAAAAAACAAAAAATTAAATGTACTCCACTACACCTACTTTCTTAGGCAGAAGCATGCAGCGTGCTACTGCTCAATACCACTCATCAGTCATCAATATTCATTTCATAAGTTTTTTATGCGTATTTGGTTGTTTTGTTCGAAACTTTGTTATATTTTGGAAATGTTTAATTTAGAATAATAAGTAATTTAAGACTTTTTACTTTGTAGTTTGTATGATTGTATCGGTTTATGTAGTTTGTATGATTGTATCGGCTTATGTAGCTTGAGACTCCACCTTATTTGGTTGAAAATGCTTTAGAAATTTTATATGAATAGAAGAAAATTGCATGATATTATTTTATTTTATTTTAGTTTTTTAGAAAAAAAAAATCCTTTTAGGACCCAGATTCAGACCCTAGACCCGCCAGACCCTAAGGGTCTGGGTCAAGGTCTAAAAATTTTGGACCCTAAGGGTCTGGATCTGGATCTGGATCCTTAAAAAAAATTAGGGTCTGGATCTGGATCCGGCTGGACCCGACCCAGATCCGACCCATGACCATCCCTAGTAGTGGGTGTTGCAACCTCTTAACAATGTATAGAGAGTAGATAAAATAAAGGTCTCTTAAAAAGACCGTCTCCCACAATAATTTGTGAACAAAGAAAGACAATGATTTGTTAGTTGTCATGAAAAGTAAAATGCATTTAATTGATTAGGATTATGATAATAATTAGTCGCCATCATTATCAATTCAATATCTCGTTTGAAAATAGTGTATGGATGAGCAAAGGTGACGAACAATCCATAATTGTATTTCTTTGAAGGAGAATACTAGAGGAAAGCGGTCAATTTTACCTCTGAAAGGTGAGAATCCTGCGTCAAAAGGAATAATAATTAGTGAACTGAATAAAACATCTAACCAATAACTGTAATTGTAACACCCCGGCCCCTTGGACCACCAGTGATTACTCATGGAGACTGTAAATTGACCCTACAGACCAACACAAGTCTTTCCAGCGCACTTTGACCTCACTTGTGCGCACTCGGGAAAACTTTCCCAAAAGGTCATCCATCCTAAGAATGCTCTCCACCAAGCACACTTAACTGTGGAGTTTTTATCAAATGGGCTCTCATGAAAAAAAGATGCACCTTATTAATATGAGTAGTCTATCAAATTTTTTTAACGCCAGGGTATCACGGTTATAAATTAACAAGTACTTCCTCTGTTCCGTTTTAGTTGCACCACTGGGTTTGGGCACACAAGGGCCGTCAAATCAGTATGGTAAAAGTATAGATGATGTATGATTGATGTTGATATGTGGGGTAGAAATAAAAAAATTTATTATAAGTAGATAGTGGTTGTGACTTGTGGGTATATTAAATAATTAATGGGATGATTTACGATTGATGGTGATAGTGGGGTATGAATAAAGTGAGGATAAAATAAATAGATTATTTTTGCCAAAAATAGTAATGTTGAAAATTATATGAAACTTTCAAAAACGGTAAGTATTGCAAGTAAAATGGAACGGAAAAAGTACTTCTAGAAGACAAGTACTTTTTTCTTTTTGAGATAAAGACAAGTACTTCTAGAAGTTGCCTAATTGTTGTGTTCTCTACGTGATTGAAATTTGAAAGATATTCTGTTAACCATTAGAAATGCAGAAACTAGGAGTAGTAGCTTTCGTGTGCATGGGCCCCACTGAGATACCTAATCGCTGTGTTGACCATAAATATCAAATGATCCAAAGTAGATCAACATTTTTTTAGTCACTGAGACTGTTTAAGTTTCAAAGTCAATATTCAACAACTAACTAGATACTTGTGCGATTTCATTTTAAGTATTTCACTTGCTTTTTACCTATTTATGTTAATTTAAATTTTAATATCGCAAATCGTGAATTACTAAAAATTGTAAAATATAAATATTGATACACCTTATGTTGAGATGATTTAAACAAGTTTACATTTAAATATTTTATTATTTTAAATAATTATAAAATTAAAATAATTTATAATATACTCAAACCCACTTATTTCAAGTTAGGTTCAAGTCGGGTCAACTTTTGTCAGCCCTAATATATATATATATATATATATATATATATATATATATATATATATATATATATATATATATATATATATATATATATATATATGAAGTTCCGGTGAGAACCATCCTTATATGAGAACCGTGAGAACCAATCAGCCTTACAAAAAAGTGTTACTTTTTACTAAAAAGGTGTTACTTCTGGGCAAAAATGTGTTACTGTATTTTATGATACTATTGGGCAAAAAAGTGTTACTTTACGAAAAAAATTCTGAAAAAAACTCATAAAAAAGTGTTACTTTTTACATAAAAATGTGTTACTTTTCAAAAAAAACGTGTTACTTTTTAATATTTTAGTTTTTTGAAAAAAATATTTTTTTCTGAAAGTAACACTTTTTATGCTAAAAAGTAACAACTTTTTTTAAAAACAAAAGTAACATTTTTTTGTTCAAAAGTAACACATTTTTTATAAAAAAGTAACACATTTTTATTAAGGAGTTTGGTTCTCACGGTTCTCATATAAGCTTCATCTTGGACTGACTATATATATATATATATATATATATATATATATATATATATATATATATATATATATTATATATATATATATATATATATATATATATATATATATATATATATATATATATATATATATATATATATATATATATATATATATATATATATATATAATTTGGATGGCTAAAACTGAAAACAATGGTATATAAAAGTTCAAATGAAGTTCATATTTAGGTGGTAATTTTGTAAATAATTAGACATTTGCTATATCAATAAAATTCTATAAATCACCATGTGAAATTTGCAATTTTTTATAGTATGGTATGAAATGTTTCATCTTCATCAAAGATTATGCGACCAGTTATAAGCTTGAGCTATAACTATAATTATAAAGTATACGATAAATTGAGTTGTAGGAGTAATATAAAAACTATACTACCACTAAGAATCGGAAAAGTTTAGCTGAGTCAGATTTTTAGCTCTTTTTAAAATTATTCTTGTCTGGGAATAATAGGTAATAATGCACGTGTGAAGGAATATTAATATTTCTTTTTCTAAAAAATTGAAAGTATATTTTACAACTTTGAAATTGTAAATTCATGTGAGTCCAAATTCTATAGGAATACAAAACGCGTAAGAATAAAAATACATGGGAATTGGGATCATTTTGAATTTCTATAAGAACATGTAGTCCTTAATCATTAGACATGAACACAAAATTGAGAATAAAAGTGATAGGTATTGGGTAAAATTAAATTTGTGATAAATAAATCTATATTCCTATGAGTATTAATTTTTTTTATTTTTTTATAAAGTTTGGATTTATTATTAGAAGTGAATAATTTTCAAACTTAATTGAATATATAAAAGAAATTAGAGTTAACAAATGAGTCGTCAACTACAAAGATAAAGAGTAGAATAGAAAATAAGATGATTGATAACTCCTCAGTTCTACCAACAACTTGTCGCTTGTCGGTGGCTCCGTTCATCAAACTAAGGTGCTAACTGCTAACTTACTAAGCAAGTTTTAACGGTTCGTATTGTTGTTAATAATAAATATTGATAATAAGAATGGTTTATAGTGTAATTTTCATGAAATGTAACATGTCATTCATTATAATTAGAAGTTAATCATAAAACCCTATAAAGATGGTTTCAGAAGTGAATTTCAATAAGATTTCAACTCGATGTAACACTCCAATAAATCGTAACATTTACAGCTTGTTTGGTTAGTTGTACCAATTATCAAATGATGGTAATGAGAATAATTTTGATTAAAAATGTTTACAAACTTCATCAGAAATTTCATATTATTTTCATGGTGATAAAACTTTGATAAAAAAAATGTTTACAAATTTTCTATTACCACCTAATATCAAATCTTCTAATGATTATGCATTGGAATGAATTTTATGAAAAAATTAAATAATTAAAGTTGGACAAGTATGATCATCAAAATAACCAATAGATTTTTCAACTAAAATTACTTGAGATTTCATTTTTATTACCATCATTTAACTTCGTTAAAAATTAAATCAGCATCAACTGATCTAATTAGAAAGGAATAAGACCGTTTGATGCAAGATTATAATGTGAAAAGAGCCAACGGAATCGCGACCCAAGTCTTGCACCAAATTCTTGAAAAACTCAGAATATTGATCATAAAGGCCCACCTGGCACCTTGCCAAGAGCTTCTGCCCCACTGACTCGCATTGTAAGGTGTGCAGTTTATATGCGTGAATGAAATTACTTCCTATATTTGGAAATAAGTATTTTATGTTAAATGATAGATTTCTATTATGAAATCATAAATAAAGAATTGAAAATGATAAGGTTTGGGTAGTTATTTTTAAATTCACAATTTTAACTACTTTAAAATTATTTGTGGAATTTGATCCAAATTCAAATTTAAACTTTTAATTTGCCAAATAAAAAATTTGAGTCAATTTCAAATTTCTAAATGAAATCATCGTTCCCAAACATAACATTAATATCTTTGTCATTCACATTTTACACTAGTAAAAATTAATAAATTAAATCGAAAGTAAAGAATAGATTGAAGAATAATATTAGTGTGTACCACCTCATATACATGACTCTTGTGCTCCCCTCCACTCTTACATTCTACTTTGATCTTACACTCTTTTTCACTCTACTCTTATACTCTTATACTTCAATTCACTTCACTCCACTATACTCTTATACTTTTACACTTCACTCTATTTCGCTCTTATACTCTAACATCATTATAGTTCACTCCACTCTTAAAAATAAAAAATAAAAAAAACTAAAAAATTAAAATCTCGTAACCAAAATTTTCTTCAATTTTTTTTTTTTCAATTTTTTTTTTCAGTTACTTTGGATAACATTGTATTACAATAGGGATCGCTGTGATTATAAACTTAAAAATAAATAATCAATTTGTAACGCTACAAATTAATAAATTTCAAATTTATTATGCATGTGATAGAATTCTAAACCAAACAATACAAAAGTATAAGTTTTACTTTAGTTATACCATACAACTATACAAGAAAGACACCTTTTGGATAACATTGAATCAAGATAGAGGTCAACTTCATTACAAACTTTAAAATAAATAATAATTTTTGTAGGTTCAAAAATCAATTTCAAAATTTAATTTGTTGATAAAATGATTAAATTTTAGACCAACACAATAAATACAAGTTAATTACATTATAAGAAAACATAATATAGGGTAACTTTGTCTTACAACAAGAGTAACAATGAATTACAATATGTATCACATTGATTACTATAAAGAGTAAAGAGAGTAGGAATATGAGTGATAAAACGTGATCCACGCTATTTTGGTGTGAAACCAAGTCCACATAAAAATTTCTCAAAAAAGGAATGGATGATATAAATAAATTGTTAAGATAGAAAAAAAATATATATATATTTGTGGATAAAATTTAAATAAGAGTGATACCAAGGCCAAAAAATAAAAAGATGAATGAGATTAGTTTAAATGAAAAAGGTGAAAATAAAAAGAACGGCAGATGGATTGGTTTTCGCTCGTTAAAATCTTTCTGAAATAAATTAGACCAAATACAAAATCCATATATGGTTCACAAACTTTGAGTAAAAGTAATTGATGGGGAAATTAAAAAGGTAAAGTGGTATTTTACGGTGCAGTTATTAAGATGTTTGGATGAAATAAAAAAATAAATTAAATATACGAACAAAAAAAAAGCGATAATCAAAAATACATATATAGTAAATTTGATAGAATAGAATAAAAAATTGAAAAAAATATAATGGTAGTTAAGGAGAGCATGAGCTAAATATAGCTTATTGTTGATGATTTTGATTTTCATTATTCAATAAAGTAACTTTTATATATACTCCCTTCTATTCACCCTACTTGTTCTATTTATTTTTGACACTATTTATTATCATTTTTAGTTTGTATTTTACTCATAATCCATAAGTTAAAACATAGTCATGTGAAATTTTATTTGATTTGTTTCAATACAAGGATTATTAATATCAGTTTTTTATAGTACTTTTTTATTAAGAATAATTTGAGATATTAAGAGTTAAAATGTTATTTCAACAAGTGTGATAAACTAAATAAAACTAGTAGTATGAATAGGAGGGACTAATAAATTCACACTTTAATTAAAAAGCGATAAAACAAAGGTCATAGACTCATAGCCAACATTGAGTAAAATAAAGAAAAAATCATTTTCATCATCTATGATTTATGACTATGTCCATATGTCAATGTTGTACATGATTGAGCCTTCCAACTGTTATGTGGAAAAGGCATCATGAATAAAATAGCCTTAATAAATTACTGATGTCAATTGTTATATATAAATACATATCAAGGTATTATAATTTTCAAAGTCATACATGTTAGTTTAGTTTCATAACTAAAAAGCTGATAAAAAATTATTTTATTCAATTCATTTGACAAATTACTTGATACATCATTATCATACTCAGTATATTTCGTTTAATTTGATTTAAAGGAATTGAAAAATAATACTTTCTCCGTTCTCTATTGATGTTCCCATTGGGAATATTCACAGGAATTAAGAAAAGTGAAATTTTTTAGATAGTGGAGATATTAATTTTATTGAATAATAAATTTGATGGAGGAAAAGTGGGGCCCACAGATATTAAAAAAGTATTTAAAGAAAGTTAGTTGAAAAAATATAGGGACCACAACTAATTAAAAAATGTTTTTATGAAGTTAATGGGAAACATGTGGAGACCATAAGGAATATAAAAATGTTAAAATGGAGTTAGTGAAAAATATGTGGGGACCATAATTATTATTAAAATATTAAAATGAGAATGTATGAGGTTATTTTTGTCCAAAATTTGTGATATAAATGGAAATATCCCTTATGGGAACAACAATTGAACACCCAAAAATGAAAAGTGGGAACTTTTTTAAGGAACAGAAAGAGTATATTATATCCTTATCAAAACAGAATATGAGAATACAATCAGAGATAGTCCCTCAACTAAAAAAATTACATAACAAAACCTGCCACGTCTATTGATAGAATATAAGTCATGTTAATAATTAATAATTATTCCGCAAATTATAAAAAAAATTTAAATGTAACCAACAAACTGAATGAAAATGAATTATTTGTTTTAATCAATAATCAAGAATTAAGATAAGAGTCAATATTCAATTAAGTACCAAAATAATAAACTAACTCGATCAACATATATCTTCCATGCTATAGCACCGTAATCAAAGGAAGGCTGCTAATTATTTAATTAATAGTACACGAGCAACCCACTACTACATAATAGGACGAAAATGCTAATTACATGGTTGGAAATTAGTAATAGATAATAGAGGGAATAATCATACAATACTATAAAAATATTGAGAAATTTTAAGTATCATTCTTTAAGGAGGTATGACAAATGTAATTATTTTAGCAGATGATAGTTGATTATATGACTAATCTAAAATTTAATATATTTAATTCAATGAAAAAATGATGTATTCAATAAATAATTTTTAAAAAATTGATATTTAATTTTTTCTTTAAAAAAGTTATGTATTCGATAAATTTAATCGCGATAATATATATAATTGCATTATTCATTGAAGTTATTTTTTTTATATATTTCATACTCATAAATCCGTGCATTGCACGAGTTTCTATACTAGTTAATAATAATGTGTAATCATTTCTTTAACCATTTAATTAATGAATATATCTCTCTTAATCTTATAGTAGTACTTGTATTACATGAAATATCGTTGCATATACTTCACATACTTGCATCATAACCATAACTAATCTATTATTACAAATCACAATTGAATCATTAGATACTAGTACTAAATAGACTAAAGATAACAATATGTACATTAAAGTAATACATAATTTACCCTCAATTTAATTAAATAAGTTACATTTATTTTTCACACAATTCCAATATCTACAAATATGTTACATAAAAAGTATTGTTTTGATGAAACTTGAGTTGTATTTGTTTAGAGGTGCATAAGTTAGCGTTTTCCTTTCTTTGTTTTCGTCACATGAGTTATGTAATTAGAGTATCTTTCTCACTCGGGCCTAGCTCGCAAAACGAGCAATTAAAGTACATAGTTGATAGTTCGAATGGTATCGCCTTTCAATGCTTAAGTAAAAGATTAGAAAGGTAACATTAAATGTGTAGAGAAAAATGAAAATAAGATATTCAAAAAGAGAAAATGATCGATTTGATTGATGATGACACTTGATAGAAAGTTACTTATATCAAATTTGTATTTATGAGGGCGTTTATAGTGTACATAATAGTATGAAATGATGACATCATTGTTATGGGTTGATTGATAGTTGATTATTCTTTGTAGACTTTCTATTTTTTCGCTTTGATTACAATAAACTTTGTTTATGATGCAATTTGAGACTCAAGGATTAGAGGATGAATCTAAAAGAAAAAAAGGATACAAACAAGTTGTGTAAATATTTATAATGCAATTTTAATGGGGAAAACTATGTACGAGAATTTCAGGTGACATGGGGAGATTATATTGTCATGTATGATGGTAAGAAAGGTCGCGATACGCCTCCAACAACACATGAGAAGCATAATAGGAATAACTTGAGCAAGTTTCACCTTTCTGAGGATTTGAAAAGGTATAGTACTAGCTGGAGACTCTGAATTCGTGTCTTAAAGCATTAGTAGTTATCTTTCCTATGTTTATTGCTTGTGCGAGTTTGTTTGTTTTTATGTTTCTTTAATTAGTTTATGTTATTTGCTTTTACTTTTCTTTTGTTGTTAGTTTCTACGTTTTACTTATCTTGTGTGGCTAGTTTCTATTTCCTACTTGTCTTATCTTATGTTTTTTTTGTTTGCAAGTTTTCTCGTTTCAAAGGTCTTTTTGACTGCAATCTTTTTCAGTTAGGATAAGGTATATCGTTTTTTATCCTATTTCCACCTTGATCGTAGTTTTATAAGTGAATTACACTAGTCAATCGTGATGTTGATGACTACGATCTTAAATAGTTGATGTGACATTTTTCACCACTTAATATAATATTTCAAATAAATAGAATTTTTTTCCCGCATTATGAACTCTTTTACTTTATAATTTATACGAATAACTATATATCCCACTCTTTCAATTTTGTGTATAAACACTAAACTAGTTGTATATATGTCCAAAACTACATGTACCATATATATTATTATGAAGGAATGACCAATTTGTTTATCAAAAAGTAGAATCAATTATGACGTGGATCGGATAGAGATTACTATTATTAATTATGGTCCATACTCTCAATTCTCAATTATGTAGCATCATTCCACATGACATTATTCACTTATTCTAAGTTAAAGATTTATTATGTGGATCGGAATATATATATATATATATATATATATATATATAGAGGACGCATTTGTTTTTTAAAAAAATTAAAGTATACTTTTCTATTGGTCAGTGTAAAAATGTAAAATTAATATTGAAGTATTTTGATGATAAATACTTCTTCATTTTACTAATTTGTCTTATATTTATTTTGTCCTATTTTTTTGTTAGGTCGGTTGATTTATTTTGTTATATTTTCTTTTATGGTATTTCGTATTTAAAATTTTAGCAAGTCTTGTATGAGACCGTCTCATTGTGAGAAAGGCCCATCCAAGCAGCCCATTAGTAAAAAAAATAAAGAAATGAAAATTGAATTCCCACTTGTACGAGCTAGAAGCCTTTTTTTTTAAAAAAAAATACTTTAGACTGACCCAATTGAGGTCGTCTCACGGTGAGACGACCTTAATAAAGAACGTGCACTATAATAGATCAATTCACTATTTATTTACATTATGCATTGTTGAAGTGCCCATGCGTTACCCACATGTGAGTTGTCCCACATCGGAGAAAGAGAAAAGTATGCATTACTTTATATATACTCAAGGAGTAACTCCTACTATTACCAATTGGTTTTAGTAGTGAACCTTCTTTGGGTTTATGAGTAGACTACTTCTTCTCTTCCTTATTTGGGTTTCCCATATCCATTTTCTAAATTCTATCATGCACATTATTTATAGAGTATATTTAACTTTTTTCTCTAATCAAATTATATTGAACAAAGTGGAATGTAAATATATTCAAATTGTTATAATTCAAGTAATGCATATGATTAACATAGATGTTAATTACTAGCGTTCTTTTATTCGAAAACGATATTTAATTATGAGAAATTTTTTCAAGAATAAGATCACAATTTTGATAAATTTATTGTGATTCTACTTGTTATTTTTTCGAATTATAAAAAATTTGTTGTTAATTTTACAAATAAAACTCCACAAAAATTGCGTCCATTAGTTAGTGACCCACGAGACTCCGAACCTTCCATCAAGTATATAGTGTTGGTCATCACTCATAAGTTTAGTTTTTATAGTTTGGATTCCATCAAGTATATTCTCTGTTGATTAGATTAATTAGTGCCACGCAATATGCATGTGGGTCTTTCACAATCTGTCTCGTAATTCATACATACTTCTTTATAGGCAAATTATAAATTTAGATGAATTCATGATTCATCTATCGATCAATGTACACAAACCGCAGTGAGGGACAAAATTTTTGAGAGACCATTTTTAACCGTCTCGCCCCATTATATATTTAAAAAAATACTTAAAATGTAATGTAACTGCACGCTTATTTAGTATGATTTTAGGATACCTCACGTTGACATTTAGGATACTTACAATATTTCAAGTAGGCATTTAGCATATCTTGAGTAGGCATTAAGAATGCCTCATGTAAAGTTTTAAGATACCTCAAGTAGACATTTAATATACCTCAAGTAGACATTTAGGATATCTCAAATAGGGTTTTAGGATACCTAATGTAGACATTCAGGATACCTCAAGTAAGATTTTAGAGTTGTGTACTATGTGGTTTGTTTTCTGTGTGCTTACAAAGTTAAGATTTAAGGTTCCTTAAATAGGCATTTAGAATACATCAAATAGGTAATTAGAATACCTCAAGTTGGGATTTTACAGCATGCAAAGGGGTTTTTTTTTTTTGCATATCCAATAGGATTTTATGCCATGCTTAGTTGTGGTTTAGAGTATAACCAAGCTGGTATTTAGGGGATATCAAGTAGGGTTTTAATGTAACTCAAGTAGGGGTTTAGTGAGTGTTAATTAGATGTTGACGTATTTCAAGTAGGTGTTTATGGTAACCTAAGTAGTGATAAAATGTTTATGAAGTATGGATTAAGAGTATGTCAATTGTCAAGGTATCCAGTAAAGGTTTACACTATGCTAATTAAGTTGGGGTTTAGATTATACTAAGTTGGTGTTTAGGGAACCTCAAGTAGGGTTTAAGGTCCCATTGTGTATTTTACAACTGCATTTGCGAATTGTTAATCACTTTTTTTAGAGTCTAGTTATTTGGCATCATAAAGTCTATAAGATTAATTGGTAGAGCACTATGCAATTGCGTGAAAAATGTAGGTTTGACTCCTACAGAGACTATTATTGTTCACAAATTTATATGTCTACTTAAGATGTCATAAAACCCCACTTGAGGTATCCTAAATGTCTATTTGAGATATCTTGTAACCCGATTGAGGTATCATAAATGTGTACTTGAGTTATCCTACATATCTACCTGTGGTATCTCAATTAAACCCCATACTTAACATACTTTGAACCCCTACTTGATGTTTCCTAAATGTCTACTTGATCTGAGGTATCCTAAAACCCTACCAACTAAGCGTACAAATAAATTAGTTATTATCTATTTTTAATTAAGTTTTAATGGGTTGGGCCTCCTGAGAGACTGTCTTTCAAAGATTGGCCGATCAATGTATCATAAAAGTTATTTAAGTGAAGGGTTCATTATTGTTTAATATGTGTGTGATCTCAAGTTTTATCGTTAATTTAGCTATGGTTCACCCTATATAATTAAAGGAACTATTAATTTTGGTTTACACCTATAAAAATCATCCCTTACTTCATTATTATCCTTTATAGATGCAAATTGGAGAAGATGTCCTACTTTGTGTTACTGTATATTTTTTTTGATACAATCTTATCTCTGGTCTTCCAAAAAAAAACCATTTCATCAAAGTCTTGTATTGATGTTGAATATAGAGGTAGGTGTAACTAATGTTGTCTCTGAATTTGCTATTGAAGTACTATATATTTATCTGAAAATTAAGTTTATCATCAGCGCACTAACACACATTCAGCGTTATACTCACTTCATTCGTGAAAAAGTTAAAACATGATAAAATTTGTGTTTTTCATGTTCATTTACCGTATAAGATTGTTGATATTTTTACTAAAAGACTTTCTTGGGATCTCTTTGATAATTTTCGATACGGTCTAAATATGAGCAAACCACGTGATTCGATTGCATGAGTGTATAGTATAGATATATGTAATAATAAAATGCTTCTTTTTCCCATAGAATTAGGCTAGCCTATTTAACTTACATATTTAAAATCTAACCCTCATATCTAACTTATAAGTCTATCTCATTCATACAGTTATTTCACTTTTTCACAAAATATGATTTTTATCAGTTTTTGTTACTTCGATTGATTTTCATTTCAGTTATATTTGAGTTTAATTTTTCATAATATAAAAATATTATAATTTATTGTTGTGTTTATTTATTATATTAGGCCTCATGCATAAGCCTAAAAACTCTAATGAAGTACTTCTATTTGATAGATGACAAAATATTTCCTTCAAAAGTCAAAAAAAATATCATGAAATATATTAAAAAAAAAAAGAATAAATTTTTCATGGTTGAGTTGGGTACTTCAATACTCCCACAAAAGATCCACTTGTGAAGGAATTGATTAGTGGAGTACTTTAGGTGCCAGCCCTTTGATTTGTCAAATGGTACTCTTGAAATCAAACTTTTTAATCTTGTTCTTATGACAATTGTGCTTTTATGTACTGTGGTTTGAATGACCGACAGTAACGCTACTACTGTCACTGGATTTATATTCACTGTTATAAATAAACCTTGTATCAAAAGTCTTTGTAGTCGAATAGAAAGGGAATCTGCATGTAGAGTTGAAGGTTTGGGGTTCGACTCCTACTAATTACATGTATCAATTGGAGGGTCTTTTGGCTGCGCACATCTCCATTTATTCCCTTTTTGGGAAAACGAGTATGATTTATCAGCACTTTTCAGGAAAAAGAAAGACCCCCACCCAGATCCTGCCTTGTATAAAATACTGAAACCGATTTGTAGTTATTTTTATATGAAAAATATGCTAACTCGAAAGGAATGAAATTGACAAATCTAAATAAAGTTTCATTAGTTTATTTAATTTAAATGGAGTATAAAAAATACTCTTGCTTTGATGCTTGTTTTCTTTTCTTTTATTTTTTTCTTAAAATTACTTTCGTAATTTGGTATCTTGAGGGTCCACCTAAAATGTCTGAGATGACTATGTATATGTGGGTTGTTTATTTAATACTCCCTCTAATTCTTTTTAGTTGTCTTATTTTTTTATTTGGGCAATTCATCTTTATTGTTCCATTTTTTTTTAAGACCTATACTTATAGGTAGTTCTCTCATTTTCTTAATATTATAGATATCCAATATTACACATAGGTCTACTATATTTAGGCGGTCCTCTTTAATTCTTAATATATTAAAAATATGCAATATTACATATAAGTCTACTATTTGAAGTGGTCACCTTGTTTTCTTAATATATTAGTAACTTTTAGTCTCATGATAATTGCAACAATTTTTGAGAATCTATATCATCATATCGATGAGTCGCATAAATAGGTGTACAATAGCTTTAAAGCTTTGAAATTGACGTCTGCTAACGTTTTATGTATAAAAAGATCACAGTGAAACAATTTGGTAAACCTCAAGGTTACCGCGTGAATTTTTTAAAAATTTTGGTTACCATATAAAAAAACCAAAACTTCAGGATTACCACATAAAATTTATCATTTTTTAAAATATATAATTACAAATATTAAGAAATGAATTAATGTATTAGACCGACGTGAAAAGTAATACATTACAAATATTTTGAAAGTAGGAGTATGAAAAGTAATAAATAATCTAATTCACACAAAATTCGATTCTCCACCACTTTATTTATTAATAAATTTATAAAAGAGATGACTAAAATAAATTTATCAATAATTTAGTCCCATTACTCAAAAAGAAAAAAAAAAATTAGTCCCATGTGTTTGTGCCTTTGTGGGCAGTGAAAGGCAAAGGATTAGACACATTATTTGATGGTCGAATAGTGGAATGTCAATTATGCAATGAACAATGACGTGACGTTCACAGCGCGTGGTTGTAGTCTTGCCATTTTGCCATTCATGCATCATTTTGCAGTTTAATTATTTTTGACTTTTTACGCAATTTAATATGTTATTTTGTTGATTTATATGTTAAATTTTACATATTTAAAAATTTGAAAAAATTTAATATTATGAAAATATGAGATTAGACAATTCAAATAAGATTTCACTTGACTATATTTTTACATACACATTAGCCGCAATATATAAAACAATATTGACCGATGAATAGCGTCCATCATCGAAATGTAGCAAGTATTTCATAATGGAGGAAGTAGGTTTGATTTTGAGTCAAATGTTTTGAGACAGTATAAAATCGGATTAGTTGTAAATACTTTATTCGTTTTTATATGATCTTTTTTAATGAAATTTACAAAATTTAATGTTAATATTTAACTATAATTTATCATCAATCTATGTGGAAAAACATAATCATCATAGATATTGATAGATACGTCTCAATATATATTAAATATCAATTGTTAGAATTTTTAAAAAGTCACAATTGAAAATATTTGACTTTTAAAAACTCGAGCCGTGGAACTCTTTGATCGCACTCTCCTCTATAGGTATGAGTCTGCCGTCGTTTTTCTCTTGCCAAACCCTGATCATAGTTTTCTGATTATACAGAAAAAATAAATAGAAAAAAACAAATAAAAATAAGAGAGTGCAATTTTAAATCTGATTATCGAATTCGATTATAAGATAAAATAAATATCGAGTAAATTCTAATTTTTTTAAGTAACTCTCCACCACCATTATCTATATTCTATACCACACACCATTGATTCTTTTAGCTTTTAGCGCCTTAAATCTCTATCCATTTCTCTCTCCTCCATTTCTGAATCCAGCAAACTAACCTTTACATAAAGTTTCCATCTTTATCATTATTGGTTATTGGTTAACTTATTTTTCGTTATTTCAACATACCATTATAAACTTTTTGTTGCTTATCATGTGCCATTTTCTTTCTTATTGTCTTCTTCCTTTCTTTTAACTGTAAAAATACCCTGAATTTTTAAAGCACCCAGCAAAATCAACCCATAAAGATTTCTCCCCTAGTCCTATCATGTCTCTATACAAGTTAGGAGAAAAACCCTTCATTAAGGAATGGTTTTTGCTTTGATTAAAAATAAAGGGTTATTCTGTTTATTTACTTATATTTAGGCATTTAATGGAGGAGAGCAAAATTAGCTGTTTTCTTCATGTTCTGGTAAAGTTCTCTCTCTTTTTTCCTGCTTTTGGGCAATTTTTTTTTGATTTTATTGTTACCCATTTCTGAATTTTAAATACCCATCTTTTAATTTACTAGTTTTTTTTTTTTTTTTTTTTTTTTTCATTTTTAATGAATCCATGGTCCTGTTTTGTGGGTGCCATAAATGCTGTTGAATAATCAAAGTGTTCTATTTTTTTATCTGTTAACAGGTGATTGGTGAATAATAGAGATTTTGATTATATATTAATAAAAGAAAAAATGCTGATAATTTCTGGAGGGAATTTTTGATCTGGGCTTTTGAGGTGGAGTATGAATTTGTGAAAAAAATTGTAAATTGGAGTGAAGTGTAAGGAAATTTGATAAATATGGAATCTCAAGAAACCCAGGGACAGTCAAAAGCTCCTCAGAAAAAGATGACAAAACAACTGACTGGAAAAAGGGATGATACTAAGCTGCATTCTGCAGCTAGAGCTGGAAATTTAGATGAGGTAATGGAGATATTGAACAATACAGAAGAAGAGGAATTAAAGGAATTGTTAATAAAACAGAATCAGGCAGGTGAAACAGCCCTTTATTCAGCTGCAGAATATGGGCAAGTTGATGTTGTTAGGGAGATGATCAAGTATTATGATCCTGTTTCTGCTAGTATTAGAGCTAAAAATGGGTATGATGCTTTCCATGTTGCTGCAAAACAAGGGGATTTAGGTATGTTTTTCAATTTTCAAGATGAATGTTATTGGGTTAGGTTATGTTTTTCTAATGTATTTGGATTACCAAAAGCTTAAGCTGATGGTTGACCGATAATATGTTATAACATATACTGTAACACACCCATCACACAAGAGCTGCAGCACATGGTGCTTAGTATTCCACTTTAAGTAAGGGGTGCGGGGTGGTTGAAATTCAAACCAATGTGCTCTTATCAGCTGGTTTCTGATACCATGTCAAGGAACTAACTGAACCAAAAGCTTAAGTTGATGGTTGAGGCCCTGTCAAGTTTTATATACTCTAACACGCCCCCTCACACGAGAGCCCATTGAGTTAGAAGTGTGGATGCAACATATGGCGTTTTATATTCCAATTTAGATGAGGGGTGGATGAAATTCAAACCAATGACCTCTTGTTAGCTGGCTTTTGATATTATGTAAAGGAACCAACTCAACCAAAATCTTAAGTTGATGGTTAAAGCCTCATAATATGTTATATACTCTAACGCGATCCCATTGGGCTAGAAGTGTGAATGCAGAACATGACTTTTAATATTCCACTTTAAATGAGGAGTGATTGAAATTTGAACCAATGGCCTCTTGACAACTGACTTTTGATACCATGTCAAGGAACCAACTTAACCAAAAACTTAAGCTGATGGTTGAGGCCCATAATATGTTATACACTCTTAGCGGTTTTTGACATTTGTCTGTGAATTTGTGACAGAAACATTGAAAGTACTGATGGAGGCACATCCTGATCTTTCAATGACCTATGATACATCCAACACAACAGCTTTGCAGACTGCTGCAACACAAGGGCACACTGATGTTGTGAATTTCCTCTTGGAATCGGGATGTGGGCTAGCCACAATTGGTCGAAGTAATGGTAAGACGGCCTTACATGCTGCTTCAAGGAATGGACATGTAGCAGTAGTGAAAGCTCTCTTAGGGAAAGAGCCTAGTATTACTACAAGGACCGATAGGAAGGGACAGACGGCACTTCACATGGCAGTGAAGGGTCAGAATCTTGAAGTGGTTGAGGAGCTGTTTAAGGCTGATCCTTCTTTGATCAACATGACTGATAGTAAGGGTAATACGGCGTTGCATATAGCAACAAGAAAGGGAAGGCTTCAGGTCGGCGTTTCTCCTGTTTACCATCTCACTTTTGATCTTCACTTTGATGTATAATGTTTGTGCTTGTGCTCGTCACTAAGGTCTATGTTACTCGAACCCTTGACAAAGAAAAATTGAGACCTAGATCTTGATAGCTCTTCAAGCTCGTTGGCTTTGGAATCATTATTCAAAAGTCTCGACTATGAATGAAACAATCTGATACTAAAACTTGCATCAAACAAATCAAGTTATGTTAAATATGTGCATCTTTTGTTGGAATGACTTTATTTGTGTCTAATACTTGGATCAATGAAATATAATTCGCTAGTTAGTTCGCCTTTTGGATTCGTGATTTGCTCAATGGTTCCAAATTAGCCTAAAATCGACCATAATTCACTTTTCTGATTTGCGATTTGCAAGGCAATTAGCGAATCATGTGACACTGAGGTAGAAGTCATTAGTATAATATGATTATCACTCAGTAGAATGAAACTTACAATCAGGATTCTCTCCTTACTGAACTTTATGTTAGACATTTAGAACTAAATGTTGATAGCTTCTAGCACCTTGGCCTTGGATTCATTACTCACATACTGCCTATGAAACTTGGTTATACAGTCGGTTGCATTATATTGACCTACATTATTCAGACTCTTTATTTTGCTTCACGTACCAGTGTCCAATCCTTGATGCTCGGACATTGGTATATCACTTAGACACTTCATTTTAGGCGTAAAATTGAACATTTAGACGCATCCGACACTTTGACACGCACCAGTATCCCACATTAGTACCCGAGAATAAGTAACATAGACATTTGACTTTAGTGATCTGAGATTTCGAGCATTACAAAATAGGCCAGTGATGGACTGATGGTTGATGACCGAAAACCTATCTGCTTTCAGTACTCTTTCACTTGTGACTGAACATTTCTAGCTGTTCGGGATAGCTAGGTCGAACAAACAATATCAATTTGATTATGAAAATTCATGGGTAATTGTTTGAATGTTGAGCAATACTGGTTTTTTTTTCCTGAAAAAGCGAGGAGCTGATTTGTATTCCCGATAATGCAGATTGTAACGAGATTGTTAGCTGAACAAGGCACAGACACCACAGCCGTCAACAGGGCAGGTGAAACCGCCTTTGACACGGCTGAGAAAATGGGACATCAAAAAATTTTAGAGACACTGCGGGAGCATGGTGTTCAGAGTGCCAAAGTCATCAAGCCCCAAGCAACCAGCAATAACGCCCGTGAGCTGAAACAGACTGTAAGCGACATTAAACATGAAGTCCATTATCAACTAAAACACACCCGACAAACAAGAAAACATGTCCAAGGCATTGCAAAACGGCTCAACAAGATGCACACCGAAGGCCTCAACAACGCCATCAACTCTACCACTGTGGTTGCGGTGCTCATAGCAACCGTTGCTTTTGCTGCCATCTTTACTGTTCCAGGCCAATATGTCGACGACCCTGATCATGTTCCGCCAGGAAGTTCCCTTGGAGAAGCAAATATTGCACCAAAAGCCGCGTTTTTAATCTTCTTTGTTTTCGACTCAGTTGCCCTTTTCATATCTCTTGCTGTTGTCGTTGTTCAAACCTCCGTGGTAGTCATAGAAAGCAAGGCGAAGAAACAAATGATGGCGATCATAAACAAGCTTATGTGGTTGGCGTGTGTTCTGATCTCAGTCTCGTTTTTGGCTCTGTCATTTATAGTTGTAGGAGCTAAAGAGAGATGGCTTGCGATTGGGGTGACGATCATAGGAACGACGATCATGGTGACAACTTTAGGAACCATGTGTTATTGGGTAATACAACATCGAATAGAGGCGAGAAGTTTGAAGAGCCTTAGGAAATCCTCGCTAGAAAGCAGGTCACGGTCTTGGTCAGTCTCCGCAATGTCGGATTCAGAGCTTCTGAATGCTGAGAAGTTTAAGAAGATGTATGCAATCTAATAACTGATGCAAGTTACATAGTCCAATGTATATTACAAAATAACTTGATATATTTGATCAACATTTACATGTAAATTTTGTTACCTTTTTCTGCGTCAGATTTTCAGCTGTCTATAAATTATCATTCAAAACCACCATTGTGGTTACGAAATAGAGATAAGAAAAAAAGTTTTCCAATGAAGAATTCAAGTGTCATTACGTAATTTTGCTTCTTTTCCGCATTAGCATAGTATTTGTTTGTTGTGTAATATTTGGGTTTAACACAAATTTAAGGAGACATATGAATGATTGTAATGAGACAAACTTACTCTAACTTAACTAAAACCCTTGTGATTCCAACGTTTTAGGCTTCTAACTTAGCATTTACCCCATCCATAGTCTAATTTACTAATAAAATATCGTCAGCAATCTATATGCTCCAAGGCACGTCTCCTTACAACGTCAAGTTATCTCATTTAGAACTGTAGCAAAAAAAAGTGCTTAGGGCCGAACCTTTGTGGCAATTTGCAATATGCCTTCATTTCTGGATATATATCTTACACTATATTAATGTTTTTACATGGAATACCCATTTTTTGTCATTCTCCACCAAAGTAGTTCAACCTTATGTATGTCATTTTCGGATCTATAAAAACCACGTAAGAGTCTTTTTATTTACTCCATCTCCAGTCTGCTCCATGACATGCCTCCTTGGAACGATCAAATTATCTCATTTTTGACTACTACTAAAAGAAAAAGGACTTATAATAGTTGAACCTTAGCACATGCAATTTGTAATTTACTTTCACTTTTAGATATCTATATATCTTGCACTGTATAAATGTTTTTACATAAAATACTTTTTTGTCATTCTCCATCAAAACACGTTAATCTTATTGTATGCCTTTTTCGGATAAACAAACAATGTGAAGGTTTTTATCTTATTTTGTTGTTTTTACATGCATTGCTTTGTTTATGAAATGTTACATATATTGCATTCATAAGGATCTTTTCACATAATCCGAAATGGTTCTCTAATAGTACTTCTTACATGATTTACATCTCATAGCTTTTTAAAAAACCAACATTTATTTTGTGGAAGCAGGGAAGAAAACAGAAAACAGAAAAGAACTCCATAGTTGGCGGATTGAAGAACATAGGTCTTAGTTGTCCGCCATGGACGAAGAATTACTGGAACTACAGAGACAATTCGAGTTCGCTCAGCAAGCTAAATCTAGTATTCGATTATCTGAAAGAAATGTCGTTGAATTGGTTCAGAAACTTCACGAACTTCAAATAATCGATTTTGATCTCCTCCATACTGTTTCCGGAAAAGAATACATCACACCTGTAATACTTTTTTCTCTCAATTTTAAAGATTCTCTTTTTTCAGCGATTGCTAAGTTCGTATTTTTTTTTACTTCTTCTCAATTTTATGTGATCGAATTAGAGGTTTAGGGTTTTGATATTGACTTTTTTGTTAATTCTAGTTGTGTTTTCGATCGATAATACAAATCGTTGATTCCGAATTTTCATTGTTGTTGCCAGCATTTGTGTTATTGATTTGATTAGTTTCATGATGATGATGGTCTATAAATTGACAATTCCCATTTAAACTATGCAGTATGAATGTGTGCTGGCCTAGTCAACCGTTTAAGACCTGTTGTCCCAGACGTATTAGGGCTGAATTGAACTAAGGTATTAGAATTTATGGAATTGGACCTATTGGAACTTATAGAAGTGAAAATATGAGAGTGCAAGACTGAAACCGATAGACATAACTTATTGGAACTAAATTACTAAACTAAACTAAAATGATCGGACTTAAAATTGGTCTGAGAAATACATCCGTAATGAGTCATTTTTTTGAGCCAATAGCCCATTACTATGAAAAATAAAGAATGGTGGATTATCAATTCTATTTTACATGAGTGAAGTAAAGATTTAAAATTTAGAAGTTACGAAGTGCTGTCAATTGTCATCCACTTCAATATAGTTGCTCCTACCTTCGTGGTGTGTGTACTGTAGAAAATTTGGCTGTTGTTTAAGTTAATGGTAGTAATAAGAGGAGTAAGAAAATGTAAAGCTGCTTCTTATCTTCTATAATGCTTGTTTTATTGCATGATTGGTATTTGTTCTTAGTTCTTACATCACAAAGGATAAATCATGTAGTTTTAGTTAGTCTATGTTGGTGAATTAGCTCACCATTTTTCTGGATTCTTCATGTACATATGCCATTCTAGATCTTTCTTAACCTTCCTCTTATTCTACCTTACTAATATCGACTTACTAGATATTTCTATTATATGTTAATTATTTATTTCTTAGATTTTTCTAGATTATATTTCTAATGGTGTGATAGGAGATGTAGTGGATGCAACTTTAGCCTTGCAATAACAAAGTAATTGTTTCCGATTGTTTTGTTTTAGTTGGCATATTATATATTCTGTTTGCTGTGACTTTTATTGCTATCTTGCTTAAGTAAGAGACTTTACCATATATAGTGGGGTATTCATAGATACATTAATGTTATTTGTTTAGTTTCGCAACTTATGAGAACACTAATGAAATAGGATTTTCTTGAAGTATTTTGTTTGCTAAAATATTTTCATGATTTCTTTTTATATACAACAGGAACAGCTACGGCTTGAGATATTAGCCGAGGTAAATAGGCTAGGGCGTGCTTCATTGATTGATCTTGCGGACAATATTGGTGTTGATTTATATCATGTTGAGAGACAAGCTCAAGCTGTGGTATCTGGTGATCCTGAGCTTATTTTAGTTCAAGGGGAAATAATTTCAAATTCTTATTGGGATACTGTGGCTGAAGAAATCAATGAGAGACTTCAGGAATGCAGTCAGATTGCTGTGGCTGAGCTTGCTGCTCAGTTGCAAGTGGGTTCAGAGCTAATATCTTCAGTATTAGAGTCACGGCTTGGGAATTTGGTATGGTGATTCCTTGAAATACGACAACAGTCGACAATTCCATCTTTTCTTTCATATTCTAGTAATATAAGTTTTGACGTGGGTTTCTGTCCATCTGTATTCACTGTGTAGATAAAAGGTAGACTTGAGGGTGGACAGCTGTATACCCCTGCTTATGTTGCACGTGTAAATGCAATGGTTCGTGGTGCGGCAAGGGGCCTTACTGTTCCTATGAATTTGTCAGCGTTGTGGAGCTCTTTGCAGCAGTTACTCCAGGGAATGGAAGGGGCTACTGGTGTGGCTGTGGACAATTCATTTTTCCAGACATTGTTCAATGGATTGGTGAAGGAGATGGAAATTCTTGGTTCGCTTCGTGCTGGGGTTCATTGGACACCTGCTGTAGGATCATCTTTCCCATTTACTTATATCTGTATTATGTTTCTTTACTGAGGAAATTTTTTCCCCAAATTAACGCTCACGCCTCTTTGGTCTTGTGTGGGTTACTTTAATGATATTACTGTCTTGATTGAAGTTGTCATGTTTTTGATTCCAGGTTTTTGCTTCTGCTCAGAAAGAATTTGTGGATTCTTTTCTTTCACAGGTATGAAAGGCATGAAAGTTACCTAATATGAATTTGTCCCCCATCCACATCGACATGTTAATGTGCTTAAACAGTACCTAAATGATAATTAATGCCATGACAAGAATGTTATCACTGTTTCCTTTTTGCATGTTTATGTGACATTGTTTTTGTACTTGTACATGCAAATGTTGCATGCCTGTGTTTTGCTTATGTACCATGTTGAAAAGAATATAGTACGTTTTGAAATGAAGTGGGTATGAGATGGAATTGGTTTCTATTTTTGTTAGAGTAGTAATCAAGTGCCATTGTACTATTGGCTAACATGAGTTTGGCCAGAATATAGTACGTTTTAAAAATGTAATATGTGCAAAAATAATGACAATTGAAGGATCGGTAAATGAATGTAACTACATATGGGCTATGAGTTATGACAAGTAATGTGTCATTTTTATTACGAGATCGAGATCTTATCAGTTTATCACATGTCATTTCCGTTTAAAAAGCAGAGGATTGTAGCACTTTTTTTTAGTGAGATTCAGGAGTAGTTCCATGGTCAAAGGTAATGTAAAAGTTGGGTGTTTGTATGTATGTATGTGTATCTACACGACTGATAGCTTTTCGCACGACGCACATTGTATAGTTTCATTTTTGGTACGGTTGCCTGACCCATCCATCCTTGTTTTGGTATATCCTCTCCACAAGTCCACATTTCAGCTAATGCCGTACTTTGCGTGTGTATTGATGAGTATGAATGTACACAGAATTATAATGGGAAAGCAGGGGTTTTGCAAGGTGCAGGATATCAGAAAAAAAAAATTACTGTTTACATATGTGCTCAAAATACTTGAAAAATGTTTAACAGCCATGACCAGCTGAAAATCTTAAACACAGATTGGATTTGAACCGTCGATTGTGAGAGTGTTTGTTTTGAATTCATTAGTCATATATTGCTTCCTTTGCATCATTTTAAGGTAGGTTTACTACCTTTTGACATAGTACTGAATTAAGTTGACTTCTAATCTTGCATTAATAGGAGTGTATGGTTATGTTTGTAGTTGGTGAAATATCTTTCGGCCAAAAGGGCTTTATAAAAATACCGTTCTATTAGAATTTCGTCGTATGTTTTCCACGTTAGTAGTATAAAATCCAATGAGTATTCATTATTCCTTTATGCCTATAGTGAAAGTGCAAGAATCTGGCTATGAACGAACTTTATTTGGAGATCTCTGTGGAATTTTTCTTTCCCCAAGGTAAAAGAATAAAAGCGGCTTTGAGCTACCTCACATGGAGCTAGCTGTCAGCAATCAAGAGTTAGCATTTAATGACTTATTTGATTTTTGGATTTTACCAAGGATTAGTTTTAATCTAGAGTTTGATAGTTTATTTTCTTACATATGGCAAAGTTTAGGATGAATTATTCAGTTTCTCAAGAAGATTGTATTATGTTGATTGCTTGAATATAAAATAGAAAAGAAGAGTGGAAGATTTGGAATATTTCAACCATGGAAAATTCTTCTCAATGTGGCCAAACCTTACCTACCAGTCGTGGTCATTTATTTGGTTCATTGCCATTAATTATTTTCAAAAGTTTTGAACTGTCAAAGTGATGTATTTCATACAACATTGCATTCTGCCTGTGTCACTGAAGTAATTTATCTTTAACGATTTTTTTCAACGGCCGATGACCCAATATTGTTGGAATTAGCGCTATGTCATTGTTGTGGATGGTGCAATATTAGTTCACACTACAATCTGTAATTCTCATGTTTGTTTGTATATTCTTTGGCAGAATTCCTTCATAAGCTATGACTCCCTTCATAAATTAGGAGTACCCCAGCCTTTGCAGTACTTACAGGTAAACTGCTACCCAATCTTCAAGTTTGGAATTATGTTAAATATGTTTGCTTCTTTCATAACCTAATCCCTCTTGTGAATTACCCTCTATATAGTCTAGGTATCCAGAAGGTATTCCTTTGGTTACCATGTTTATTCATCCCTCAATGATTGAGATGTTAGATGCAGCTGTGGAGGATGCTATTGAACGAAATAGCTGGTGAGGGTCTATTTTTTTAAAGTATGCATCATTACTGTGTTTATCATTTTGTTGATTGTTTTTGGGTCAAATTGTTCTTATCTTAAATAGCTTGACCACTTGAATTGTTCTTTTAGCTGGTTGATCATTGTAATTTGTGCATTTTTTATTACTGTTTACTTGTTTGACAGTTACAGTAATATTTGAGTGAGGAGCATATCAACTTTTTGGAAAGGCATATTATGTTTTGTTCCAACTTAATGATAATTATCATGCTTCTTTTACGGATATAAGTGAGCCTATCTGAATTCTGAATTTTCA
Source organism: Amaranthus cruentus (assembly GCA_019425755.1). NCBI lineage: Eukaryota > Viridiplantae > Streptophyta > Magnoliopsida > Caryophyllales > Amaranthaceae > Amaranthus > Amaranthus cruentus. The sequence goes on along the minus strand of CM033458.1, from coordinate 16,396,300 downwards.
TTTGGTAACTTCTATTAGAATGCAGGAATTTGAAGTCATACTGTTATCGAACAGTTTGTTTGCGTAGAAGTCTTAACTGTGCTATTAAATAAGAAGTTGAGAATTCATGACAAATCACAAGCCAGTCAATGTTATCATATGTTTAGTCCATCTACTTTGGGAAAATGTTTAATGCGTAAACATAGCCCTAACTTTTGTGAGCGACTTTTTATTCCAATAATTTCCTATAGACACTGATGACTTATTGGATTTGACGAGATGGAAAGCCTTCTTTATACAGCCTGCATACCTAAGCTGGCATATGTCAAGACTCAAAAGTTATGTCTGCTCATACATTATGAGTCAGATGTTTTTTCCTTGATTAATCCATATGATAGTTTCTGCTTGAAGCACCCAGTCTTTAAGTATCATTACCATTTCTCCTTTTCCTTGGAAAGTTGCAGTGAGGACCGAGGAGTCAAGACTCAATATGAAGCTATGATACAACTAAGCCTTGGGCTTTAGTTGTGGTTGGCTGCGATAACTGTTTCCGGGAAAATTGCTTATTCCTTCACTGGTTTGTAGATTGAAAATATTCTGATAGTGAATATATATTTGTGCAAGAAAAGCATATTTTCATCCCTATTTATCAGCTTCCTTTTTGTTTTCTTACCATCCTCTCTCCCTCTGGCCTCATTTTTCTTTGCTTGCCAACTCTTGCCAGCAAAGGAAAATGGTTTAAAATCCAATTGAAAACAAAATTTTGGTCAAAATGCTCTTTTTATTGGAATTAAAGGCAGTTTTTATGGTATAGTTGTTTCCTTCACATCAGAGACCATCATGTATCGTTAGCCATTAAAAAACAGTCAGAGGAGGGTCATTACCTGAGTCCAGGAGCAGCCTTAATCCGGTTCACTCTTAGTACTTGTTATAAAACATTATTGCCTCAATATGCACTGCATATTTTTTTTTGTGATTTGGGCTAATGGGAGGGTGCTTGGCTGCTATATGCTTCTGAAATTGAGACAGCTAGCTGTTTGAGGTATACCTTTGTTTTTTAAGATTTTTGTTTATTGTAATCCATAGCTGAGATCTTTGTGGTTTCATAAACTGGTTCATTGTAGTTTTCTATAGCATGATAAGTTGGTTGGCTACCTGTTCCAAGGCCTCAGTTTAATTGTGGATTTGCAGTTCTGCTGAAGTATTGGAAGTTTGTAACATGTTACTTTAACCTGTTTACTACAGAAAATTAAGAGACCAGTACATGAATTGGTTACTTTGTGTTTACTTTTATGCCGTTGTGTTTTCCTTTTACTTAAGTCTGATAAGTGAAGTGCTACAGGATTGATTCTCTTACGGTGCTGCCCTCTTTATGTGGCTCACAAGATGCATATAAGATTTTGTCCTTGTGCCCATCTGTACAGTCAGCACTTAAGGTGATATCTCATGTTTTTACTTAAGATTCTTCCGTATACGTTTTCTTTTGATAATATTTGTGTCATTTGGTTCAGTCTAACAAAGCACTTATCGTGGGAGAGTCCTATGTCCTGAGTGATGGCTTCATCAAGGTATGGGATACGGATCCTGGAAATTGAACTATTTTCCAAAATTTTAATGTGAAATGAGTCGATGACTTGATCAGTATTAAGCTTGTCTGATGACATGGATGTCTCTCTCAATAACTGGGACATAGATAATTTCCTAAGATGCCAACTTTAAACTTGCAAACAGGTGAAACTTAATGCTTGCAAATCTTTTGTGCTATTGTATAGGATGTCTTTACTCGACTTGATAAGGAGATGCAAACATCTATTTCTTTTTCTTCTCCTGGTGGGGTAGGTGATGAGAAGCATCTGACCAAGGAAAGCAAAGGTGGAAATGCTCCAAGTAGGTTATCAGAGTTTAATGAAACCACTAATGAGAGTGGAAATAGGCCAAGCATAGAGAAAGGTTCTAGAAAAAAGAAAGGTAAATCTACAGGGAATACTAGAAGTTCTGCCATTGAAAGTGAACTCGTTAGTCAAGAGCCTGTTCCCTCAAAATCTAAGAGGAATCAGAAAAAAGGAAAAGACACTTCAACATCACATATTTCAGAATCAAAAAGACTGAAAGAGGATGGAGTTAGTGTCCCTTCAGAGGATTGGATAATTAATAATATATTAACTTTGGTTCCTGAGTTTGAAGAGCAAGGTTTGTTGAATAGTTCTTTGTTCTCTTTATACCTTGTCCTCTTTATAGTCATCTTTTATGAATCTCTTATCTTCAATTTTTATATAGTATTTTTGTGCTGCAGGTGTGGATGATCGTGAAACAATCATTAAACCCTTGGCTAACCATTTGAGACCTATGTTGGTCACTTCATGGAATGAAAGAAGAAAGGCGATGTTGGCTGAAAATTCAGATAGAATGAAATGTACCCTTGATAACTTGCAAAAGAAGCTTGATGAGGTTTGCTGTCTTATCCATTTTGCTAGAAAAATATCTTAAAGAATCTCTAATCTCTAATCTCTAATCTTCAAGTATATGAGCTAGCTAATTTCTAGTATATTTGATTCTGATTCTGCTTCTTTTGCCTTCATAAGTTTTTGTTTTTTTTCCAGCTTTACATGAACATGCAGCTTTATGAAAAAGCATTGGACCTGTTTGAAGATGATCAAACAATCTTTGTGAGTTTAATTTAGCAACATTTTACTTTGTAAGATACATATGTTTTTCATTAGTGTAGGTCATGGGAATTTTTCCTTGTTATATTTTACAGGTTGTATTACACAGACATTTGCTAAGAACTACTGGATCCATAATTGCTGACATGCTTTTGTATAACTTGGTACTCCTTTGTCCTAAAGCTGTCATTATTGTTCTTTAAACCATCTAGTTCTTTACGTTTTTTTAAATGAGAAGTTAAGTTTTTTGAATATAGGATGTGTACAACAAATTGAAGAATGGAATTGCAGTGGAAGATTCCCAAGCTGTGGATCCTGTTTCACTCAGTTCTGGTGAAAGGAATTCTCTTGTATGCGACTTTAATGATTTCAGTTTATGTTGGATTGACATTTAGGGAATATAGATTAAAATTACCTTTAACATTTGGTATATGATCAAGCTTATTGTTTTAACTTAGGCAAAGGGCTTGAATGGTTCCCTATCTGTCAAGGCTGTCGCTTTGGTGGAATCTTTGGAAGGAAAGGTTGGTATGTTATAATTTATAGTTAGTTGCTCTCATTTTTGCTTATCTTCTGAGATCCTGTGGCAAAGTCTTCCTCTTAACCCTCATTCTATTTGACTACTCTACACATGGAATGCTTTCTGTGCACATCTTGATGAGCAATTTGTATCTTTGTACAAAGTTATTTGTTCTGCTGAAGTTAACAGTGTCTAGTTTGCTTTTGTTGGTTTTATTTTTTTCTTATTTTCCAACAAAGTGAGAATAGAGAAGGATTCCTGTAGTAAGAGCTTCACAAATATCAAACAAACTTTCCTTGGGTTGCATGCTTTTATCTTGGTTACTGTTTGGTATACAATGTACAATTTTGAAGGCATGTCCTGGACTTTTCTGTTGTTACATCCTAGGTGGTTAGATTTTAGATTAGAGCAGGCAAAGTATCAACGGCATTCTGCACCCTAAACCATGCTGAATGGGACCAATACAATCCAAGTGACTTAAAGAACTGCTTAATGAGAGGCCAAAGACCCCTGGCTCACCAATAGCAAAGTTAATTGTTTTTATGTGTGTATTGTTGTGTGAAACACACATCTTATTTTGTGCATTTTTATTCTGTGAAGTATTAATTCCACAAGCTTATATGGATTAGCCATTAGGACTCTGGATTGTATTATGCCTAGTTTCAAAAAGCGCACCTCAAAGCTAGGCTCAAGATTTTTTTTCTAATCTGGACTAAGCGAGATAAAAAAAACACGAACACTTTTTTTTTGTGCCTTGTACTAAAACCGAACATGGCCATTTTGACTTGTTTTAATTTATAGATCAAGAATAAAATACAAACTAATAGTGATTGACAAATAGTGTCAAATCTCAAAAGGGACAATTAGTAGGATAAGAAGCAATATATTTTGTGTTTTTTTTTTTTGAAAAACATCAATGATAAGAATTAAAAAAAAAGAACCCCTGACCCATTGGGTCAAAATAAACTCGACAAGACCCCACTCAATACCCTCCCGACTGACCGTTTACTGGTCTAGTCTTATCGATCTTCTTTTTCTTTCCTTCTAATACTCATTCGTGTAGATTCTTCATCTTTTTCCTTTTAGATTCATTTTTTTTTCTTTACTTTGATTTTGTTGAATTTTCTGATTTCTTCAATTTCTAGCTACTACTCTTTTAATTTTTCTTTTCTCTAAGTTTTTGGCTACTTTTGTTAGCTTTCTTTCAAATATTTCTCCTTTTCTTCTTTCAATTCAATATTCTTCTATGAATTTTTGTCTTCTTTCTTCTTATTTCATCATTTCTTCTTCCCTTTTTTTGGGGTCTTTATTTTTTTTCCTCCTCTCTTTTCATTGATAAAAATATGATAACAATTAAACACAATCACAAGCCAATTAGATAGAATGCTTTAAAGTATAGGTTTATGTACCCTAGACGTGGGCCATTTTACACTATGTTAGTGGTGTAGCGCAATGATAACGAATGTTTTGAATCTTTAATTCAAATCTTATATGAATCACATTGTTTTACCTTTTTAAATAGGCTTTTGAACTGTTTTTTATAAGATTATGAGGAAAAAAGTGCACTGCACCTATGAAAAGCTCGCACTTTTGCTTGCGTCTTTTAATACTAAGTTTCTGAGAAATTATGATTAGGAGATTGGTGCGACATTGCTAATATTATGGAGGGAAGGCTATAATTGTTTTAAGGTTTCTCAAGGATCAAATTGGTGATGTACAAAACCCAAATTTTCCCTAGTAAAGATGAGCTGGAGGGTTAGAAGTAGATTCTTGTTTGTGATTGGCAAGAAATTCATAATTATTGGAGATAACATTCCTTTGGTCACGTAACGTACTCCAGAATAAGAGATTTAACCTTAGCACGACTCTGGCTGACCAGGCAAAAGGTAAGCGGCATACCCATATTGCCGTAGTCTCACACGTAGCTTCTTTGGAGTATTACTGAAAAATGTTGATGAAAATGGTAAAATTGCAGGCTTATGATTAGTCTTCTAATCTCATGACAGTTTTATATTAGCATTTTGGATTTTTACTACGACATGGGATGGATTTTAGTGTAAGTTGCAGATTTCTTTAGAAGGTTTTCATTCACACTTGAGATGTTTGCACCCTTACTAGCTATGTGGGTTATTTCAGCAGGATCTTACAAAAAGGCTTCCTTTTTTCTAACAAAATTTTTTAATCTCCTGTTGTGCACATAGTGGTCTTGGGTACCTAATACTTATGGAGGACATGCGTAGGAAATGTAAAGGCAAACATACTTAGAATGAATGTTTTGGAGCTAAGGAGAGTTCTGTCCAATTGCTTTTACACCTTCCAGTTGTGTCTTGATGGAATGACTTACGCATTTGCTGCATCTTGTGTCATGATTTCTTCACTTTTATTTTTATTATGTGTTTTTTATATTCTTTGTTTTAATTAGAAATAATTTTTCTCTGAAGAAAGAGAGCAGAAAATGAGGACAAGCTGTTTTCTCAACTGAAGAAAATTATAGATCAAACACAGGAGCTGCTTTGCAACCTTATGACATGCCACATAATTGCCATGAAAACTTTGCACCACGTCATATGAAAATGTGAATCTTCCCCCAATCCAAAACATTTAACTGACCGACCCATATTTATGCAAAGAAAGAAACCTCAGCCCCTGTTAAGTTGTTTTGTCACAATAAAGAAATACATATGACTGAGACTCACTGTTAACTTAGCAAAGCATATAGTCCTTTGTCCTCTTGGTTTTGCACCGTGGGGGGATGGCATGGAGTTTAGGGAATTGGGTTGGATGAGTTAGTTTTTTTTTTTATCCTTTTGTGAGTTAATGGGAGAACTAAGAGAGGGGAAATAGAGAGTAAAGGTGTGTTAGAGTGGTGAGATCATGTCCCAAAATAGTAATGGGTGAAATTCATTGGGACAGACGAAAATATAATGTGGGACAAATTTAGAGGGACGGAGGGACCATATATTTGGAGAAATAGCCAAACATGGGCTTTGCATTGTATTGGCTGTTCATAACAGGGATATCAGCTATTGAGATTCAAAGATGAAGATGACAGAGGATTAATATTATAATGCAGTATGTGAAGATAGTTTCCCAGCTTTGAGGAGGGTAAAGATCTCTTCCAAATCAGCTAATATAGCTCAACAAACACAACAATTTTTAGATGCCTCTCTGTACTCTTCCATTCTTTATAACCTTTCTCTTCCTTGCACCTCTTTTATCTCTTTTGCTAATGTTTTTACCAAAAAAACTCAAGCAAAATTATTTCTCATTCTTAAAGTACCCCCTTTGCCAGTTGACTGCATTCTCCTTTTAAGTCTTCATCCTCAAATGAAGTTGATTACTTGATAGGATTAGCTTAGGGACCTGATGAGGTTTTCTGTTTTCTAGTTGGTTTCACAGGTGTAACACAACTCTCCTCCTTGTTTGGGCTTGGGATGAGCAATGAATAGCAAAATAATACTCACTATCAAAAAATTAAAAATGTGATGAAGTATTACGTTACATGTCATTGATTGATCACAACCCCTTTATGGACCAAGAGTAAATCCCAGAAGAACACCTACTGATGGAGTTGCTTTTGGACCAGGTTGTCACTACTAATTTTTTTAGTGATTGTTTCTTTGGTAAAGAAAGTTAATGAAAAACTGTTGAAAGTACAGATTAGGGATGACAAATCCCAAATGATTTCATCTAAAATCTACATCACAATCTCCCAATCACTCCTACAAAGATCATTTAGAGTAGCATGGTCAAAAAGACCAAAGAATTGCTTTCTCCCATATAATTTCCAACAATAAGAACCCATCATTCAAAATTCATCTATTCCTCTCCAACCAAATTGACCAAAGAATTGCATAGCAGCAAGTCCAACACCATCTCCACAAACTTTTCAGGTCCCTCTTATTTCCAAAGCCTCAGTGATCAAAAGAATAGAAAATCCCCAATCCCTTGGACCTACCCAAAGATCTCCGCTTATCATAAAAGTTATGCCCTATATTTACTCGTGAAACTACAATACAAAAAGAGATGATCATTATCCTCTCCATCTTTCGAGCACATAACACATGATTCAACACTTTGCCAGCTCTTCTAATTTGGAAATTCTCCAAAATGTCGAGGTTCCCTAAAATCTCCAACCACACAAAAGCTCTAATCTTACAGGGAACTTTCGATTTCCAATAAAGTTTGTTTCAAAACATTGATTCAATGAGGAAGAAAGTGATACTAAGCATGAGTGAAAAAATCCTGTAGATATATCTGAACACCAGTACCTAGAATTCGAATTTTCAGATGGGTATTCTGAAGAATGGATAGTAAATCAACAACGAATTGAAGGTCTCATTCTAAAGGATGAGGATTAAAGAAAAAAAAACATGCCACTTGATTATCTCCCTCCCTACAAGAATATAAATCACAAATTGGAACATCATGTTTAGTGGATAATTGCTATAGTCATAGAAAAAGGGTCTTGAAGGGTTGTACTTATCCAAACATCTTCTCCAAATCTAATTAAATTGCCTCTCCCCACTTTAATAAACAGAAAATAATTGGAGATAGACTGAAATATAAAGAACCTGGATTTGCGCGTACATCCCATAGAGATATTGGAGATCCAAAGATGCTTCTGATGACTCGATGCCAAAGAAGATCTGGTTCATGAAGAAATCTCCAAATCCACTTACCATGTAATGCCGAATTTTTAACCCCCAAATCCCCCACTCAGACCTTCTTGATGAAACGACAGTCTCACTATCTCCTACTTCATTAGAACTCCTTTTCACCTCTCCATCTCCCTCCTAAAGAAAATTCCTCATCTTCTCTAAAAATTGAAGTAATGGATTTTGGGGTGATTAGAAAGGAAATAAAGTAAAGTGGAATATTCCTGAAGCATGAGTTAAAAATATTGATTCTACCTCCCTAGGAGAAAAGATGATTTCTACCATCCATCAATCTTTTTTGAAATCTTTTCAATGACTGGACCCTAAAAATCCATTTTTTCTACAATTAGATCCCAAGGGCAACCACTTTGCAATTAGTTGAGAACTTGAGTTAGCCAAAAGCTCTGATTCCACGTCTACCAAATTAATTGCAGCAAGACTAGACTTCTGAGAATTAATTTTCAAACCTGAAATCTTCTGAAAAAAAGAAATCATTTTAAGAGTATTCTGAAATTGTTTCCTATCTTCTGATATACATAGTATAGTATCATCTGCATATTGGAGGTGACTAACCATAATGTTCTATTTACTCACTCTTAAACCTTCCATCATTTTCATAAACACATGTATTAATTTGGGAAAAATATAAAAATAAAAACCGTAGACTAGATCAAAACGGTTTGATCCGGTCCGGTTTGGTAATTTAAACGGTCTGGTCCAGTCCGAAAAATTTTTAGGTCGAAATTTTTGGCCTTGTCACATTTTAGTGTCAGACTAGACCAGACCGGACCGTGTGCACCTTATTATATATCCTTTAGGGTTTATCTACTCATCCATATTAACATACACATCTTGGCTATCACATCTTTCGATAATGATTTATTTTATTTCTAATAGCCAACATCTTGACGTATGTGGTAGAGATAATCTAATGCAAGTCCGGTCTAATTTTCCTTTTGACCTTAGTGGCACATCTTGATTATGTGATATTGTAGTCATAACACTTTATTAGAACTACCCGCATCGAAGCATATGCTTAACATCTTGGTCAATATTTTAGTTGTGAAAAATTTACGTCAAGGTACTGTAACACCTACTTAGAAGGGTTCCTTCATATATATCTTTACAACACCTCTATTACGATCCTTCATGCCGAACAACATTTCATATACTCTTTTTGAAATTATTTTGATTCATATAGCCTCCATATCCGCCTAAGCTTTGAACCCGTCTTTTGTTTCTTCAACTAATGTGATGTCATTGACGAACAACATGCACCATGACACTTCTTTTGACAGCCTTTTTATCTCATCTAGGACTGCGACAACAAAGAGCTCAAATCAGATTCTTAGATGTCGAAAATTTGTGCCCTAAGTCGCTTCTCTACATGTCCTAGCACTGGGTTGTATATCCTCATACATATCTTGGACTATACCTATATAGTTGCATAGCATCCCTTTTTTCCATAGCCCCCAAGGCCTCCTTTTGTTCTTTGTCATAAACCTTCTTCATAATAATAAAAATCATAGCAAAATTCAAGAAATAGTGTGTATACATCTTTGTTCATTTTTTTCTTAAGATATATTCTCAATTTATCAATACTCTTAAATTTCTGTATGTGACAGAGAGTGGACATATTCATGACAGCATTGACTACATTGGTGGAAGAAAGGTAACTTTGAGCTCAACTATTGAAGGTTTTTACTTTTCTGGCATAAAATTTTGAATCAATTTGTTAGATTGTTAGTACCTCAACTATATACCTTATTTCTAACAATTTGAAGTAATGTTTCTCTAGTGGATTATATTTGAAGAAGCTTGATAAGAAACTGGAGAAGTCGCTTTTGCATTCATATCGTAAGGTATGTATTTTCTCTCATCAATACCTTCTAATTTAGTTTTCTTAAACTCTATTCTAAGCTACTTGTTATTGTTTAGGAAATATTAGCATGTACGTGGTTAATGGCTAGCAGAAGGTGATTAAATAGACCATAGCATATTCTCAACCCCTAATAATCTCATTAATTCTCAGTGTCTGCAGCTGTGGGAATATGCTTTTGCTTACAGTACATTCTATTCTTACAGAGGATAGACTATTGCAGCAGCTACTTAGGGTGCTTATATAGTGATCTGTATAGGATTCAAGTTTATTAGATATGGAAATGTTGCAGTACTTGTGGCCTGGATGAGACCTCAAGGTTTGTGAGCTATTACTGTGTGCCCCTTGGATGCGTTGTTTGAACGTGGAAATACGTAATCATCCGTGCATTGAATTCGGGAACTAGATTTTGTATTTGTAGTTGTAATTTCAATTCTTACCCGAGTCACCTGACAGATACACATCATGCAAGTGACACTTTGATAGTATGTATTGGACTTGCATTACGGCATGGTCTATACAATAGTGGCTGTAAATCTGACATCCATTAAACATTTTGAACGCCCATATTCCGTTAAATTTGGAGGCATGTCAAATTTATGACTCACAAAACACATCCCAATTGTGTAAGAAAGCTGATACTGTCATTGACCGTTGTCAGCCATACACATTTAGCACACATTGTCTGAATTTTGAGTTTTTCTGTAGCTTATGCTAATGTGGAATGCTTTGGTGTGGCCGGTAAGTCTCAGAAGACCCTTAGGGTCGTTTTACCTTAACTTGTAAATTCACTAACACCCCCAAGAGGGCTTCAATTTCTTGACTATGTTTAGCCTGATTGTACCAATACTAATTTCACAATTATCTTTGCCAGCTTGGTTGTAAATTATAAACTCCTTTCCTTTAAGGCTGTAGTTACTCTGCTCTCACTGAATCCCTAACCTTGTGATGCTGAAAATACAAAATCTATGGGTTCATGTAGAAACAACTTCTTTATATGTACAAGGTACGGTTGCATACATCTGTGGGAGCCACTTGGCATTGGGGTAGTGCTATGTTGTTGCTGTTGCTGTAATGTAGGTGTAGTTACGAAAAAGGTTGCAACAAACGCACCCTAACTAGAGTTTTTAGTTTATTATTTTAGAGAATTTATGGTGAGTAAAACAGAAGGGAAGGTTTGACAGTTCAGTTACTAAATATCTCTCGTGCAATGTGTGGAATGTGTATCCAGGATCTCACATCTCAGGTATCCATGGAAACTGATCCCGTTGTACTTCTGCCAAAAGTTGTCTCTTTGCTTTATTTGAAGGTCAGTTAATTAATTATGTACAGTTAACAAGAATTCATCATATGGAGATTCTATTTTCGATTATGTTGACACGCTACCTCGTTCCTGAATTACAGATTTATAATAAAGCACTTCAGGCTCCAGGAAGGGCCATGTCTACTGCTGTTTCTCGATTGAAGGTAATGCAAGGCTGCATTATTCATGGAAATTTATTATGGATTTTCCTGTATTTTTTGAGGAACGTACAATTGGAGATCATGGAAATTAACATCCACTAAAGTTGAGAGATAAAGTTCGGTCTAATCATTTTTTTGTTCTACATTGGAATTTTGATGCATGCTATTACAATATATTAATTCATATTTCTAATTTGTTGCAAGAGTCAAATATTTAGCTACTTGAATGACTGTTCTCTAAAATATGTTTTATTCTTAACATGCCATACCATAGTCCGTTGTTCAATGAGTTGGAATTATGACTATGGTTCTGAAGCTGACATTTGTCCCCTATCCTTCCTGTTTCTGTGTCTTGAGACGAGGTTCACTCTGTTTCATGTTACCTTACGGTTTACATTTTCTGTACTTTGAAAACTACTTAGACATGTTTTCTGTTCTTGATTTCTAGCCTTTTGCAGTTTGAGAAGATTATCTAGAACACATCTGGGGTTAATTGTTCTGCAATTTCAGTGCATCTGAACTTTAAATCTTTTCTTATTTCAGGATAAGCTAGATGAATCAGCATTCAAAACCTTGATGGACTACCATTCAGCAACTGTTACGCTTTTATCACTGATGTCTGCTTCTACTAATGTTAGTAATTTTGCTACTCAACTTTGATTTTTCCGATCTGGCAGTTTTCCTTTTGAAAACACTTTCTGAATATTGATATTCTTGCTAATCCCTCAAAAGGCTCTCATTTTATGTTCTCTGTTAAATTAAGCACAATCTAGTTTTCCTTGAGGGAATGTCACTTACATCAGTTCACTTTCTCTGTCAACCAGGAAGATGATTGTGCATCAGACAGAATCACGACGAAGAAAGAACTTTTGGAGAACCTAATTCCGACATTGAAGGGTTTGGTTCTTGGATCTACCCAACCTCAGGAGCAAGCTGACACATGAACATTTGATCCCGAATAACTGAATAGCACAAACCAGAGTAAAATTACTGCTTGAATTTCTTTCTACGGGCATACTACATTACAGTTTTCACAAAGGATTGCTGCTCTAATGAGATGTAAAAAATAACAGATGAAATATGTATCCCTGAATAATGGAAAATGACAATTTTATGACAAGCATCACTTCTCTAATCTACTCTTGTGAGTGGTTGATTTACAAACTAGGAAAGAATATTGGTTTTGTTTGTCAATATTTTATTTTAAATATAAGGATCTGCATATGAATCTACTTTACGTAGAAAATGTATCCATGTCCTGACCCGATTCATTCTGGTCGCCGATATTCGAGTATCCGGATAAATCAGGTTGAAACACGAGCCGTTAAAATAGTTAACTGACTAATCGAGTATCTGGCTTTTCGGGTGTCTGAAATGTCGGGTATTCGGTTATTAGACTCTACCTAAAATATATAAAACCGCGTAGGAATGTCCAACCTGTAAGGTAGCTCGATTGAATCTGACTCATAAGAGCAATACAAAAGGATATGATTTCGGTGAAAACTAACCTTTAGCACTTGTAATCAAATTTTATGTCTTAAGTATTATGGTTACAACTTACAAGAATAGTGCAAGGTATTGAAGTACTTCATATTACAACGGTGAATGTCATAAAATGATTGGTATTGTAGATTCTTTTTAAAATCAATTATAGAAAAGTAAGTTTCAAGTTATCAAATAATCATGTCTTATCTCAATTGGTCAAGTAAAAATGTGATTGGTATTTTTTTTTATGTGAAATTAAATTATTCATGTAACTCTAAAAATAAGAGCAAAGAAAGTTACTTTTTATTTTCAGTTTGCATCTTTTACATTCTCTTAACACAAATCTTGTGAAAGACGGTATTTTAGAGACCATATCTAATTGGGTCGGCTCATTATATATTTTTTAAAATATTATAAGTAGGCATTAAGAATAATGTAAGTAGGTATTTAAGGTATTGAGTAGGCATTAAGAATATAGTAAGTAGACATTAATAATATAATAAATAGACATTAAACTTTAATGGGTTGGGTATGAGACACGGTAAAAAATGAGTTAAACTTTGTAGTTGCTATATTTTCTTTATCAACATTACAGTCGTTTGTTTAGATTAGAATAGACATTTCCACTAAGAATAAATAAGGGTAGGCATTTTGACTTTGTCAAATATAATTGAAATGTGAAGATATAATATTTTTTAGATTAAATATAAATATTTTTAGAATAGATAGTGTTTTGACATTTTTATTAACCTCAGCTGTTTATGTATCATCTTAAATCTTGGGTAATATAAATTAAATAAATAATTAACGTAAAAATCATCCCATGAAAATTAATTTTGTTTCTAGATACTTCCTACTGTAAATTTTTTTACAATATATTTAGCATCAAGACTTCAATAGTTCAATATCATGAAAAAGGTCAAAGTTCATGGGCAATTTGATTCGCACATTTCAAGGATCGAGTATGGGAAATTTTTATAATTGACATTTTTTGGTTTGTATTTTTACTATTTTTTCAAAAAGTTTGAAATTGTTTTAAATTCTTAAAATATAATATTAAAATCATTAACAATATAATTCTCTCATTTGGTTTTTAGGTGAATTTTGTTGATGAGATGATATATTGATATCTTTTTGGCAATGAAATGACATACGCACGTTAAAAGTACCCAATTTTTATTTGTCGCAGTCCTTTTCATTTTATCGCCACCCCTAATTTAAAATAAATAATTAAAATGACGAAAATGCCCTTGGACTTAAAACGACTATAAAACACTCGAATTGAACTCCATTACACTTTTATCACTCTAAAACTCACTAAATTCTCTCAAAAAATTATCGGACCTAAGCATTGGACTTCGAATTGTTAGAGCAAAACCGAGGTAGTTCCTTACTAAATCTCGTTTCAAAAACAAAAAAAAAAAAAAAAAAGCAAAAATCGCATGAAATGTGCGTTTGAACCGTGGCAAAATCGCATGAACTGTGCGATTTAACCATGGCAGAATCGCATGAAATGTGCGATTGGACCATGGTACAATCGCACAAAACGTGTGATTGTACCATGGTCCAATCGCACATTTCATGCGATTCTGCCACGGTTAAATCGCATAGTTCATGCGATTTTCCTTTTTTTTTTTTATTTTTTTTTTAATTTTTTTTTATTATTTGTTATTGTTATTATTATTATTATTATTATTTGTTATTGTTATTATTTGTTTATAAATATTATTATTATTTGTTGTTATTAGTTGTTTATAAATATTATTATTATTTGTTGTTGTTATTATTTTTTTATTATTAGTTATTTATAAATTTATTAATTATTAATATATTATTTTTTTTGAGACTTCTATCAAAGAATTTTGAGACGACAAATCTTGGTAAAGTTACCTGTCTTAAGAATTGTGATGCCTCGTGATACTCGACCATATTTGCGCATAAGGTTAGAGAACTTAGAGGTCAATCGATATCAGTCATCATATGGGTATAAATGTAATGGGGTAAGTCATCCTAAAACTGAAATTATTCATAGTTGATAAAAGGTTTGAATTGTTGTAGAAGATTAGATTAATTCTAGGTAATTTTTTCAAAAATAAATTAGTGACATTTTTTCAATGTCACTAAATATATTCCACTAAAAGTAATTTCGTTGCAGTGACTTTAAGTAACCACTTTAAAACAATAAATGTAAATTGGGTCAGCCCAATAGAGACATGGTTTCACAATAAGAACGTCTTATTTGAGAATTTATGTTTATTTAATTATTAATTATTATCATTATAACTTAATACTACTCCGTCCTTTTTAGATTGCATCAAAGAGAAATTGATGTATTTTTAAGAAAGTGGTAATAAATGAGGAGATAGAATGAATTGTGTAGATGAAATTAAAAGAGACTTAAAATGAATGAATGAGATTAAAAGAAAGTGGTGGGCCATTGTCCAAAAATAGAGATGATGCAAATTAAGTGGAACGAACTAAAATGGAAAATGATGCAAATTCAATGGGACGGAGGGAGTATATGTACATATTCATCAGCTTCCTAAATCCTACTTCCTACAAAAAGTTGAATTATTCTTGATAAATTTTTAAAAAAGAATAGGTAAAGTTATGAATAGAAATGAAAAGATGTTAGTGGGATAGTGGGAGTAATTGTTAATTTGTGTGTAAATGATAATTATTAATTATATTATTATTATTATTATTATTATTATTATATTCCAACATTTTAAAAATATATATATATTCCAAAATCTATTAGCTTCTTACTTCCTACAAAACAACGTCATAGACTCATAGTAGTATTTTTTTAAAAATATCTTATGAGTATTTATTTTTCTTTTATAGTGTAGAAACTGGTTTGGCTTTGATAAAATGTCCTATTCAGTACCATATCAATCCAATAATTTTCTCCAATTATGCCTCATAACTAGGAATTACTGGATTATACTCCTTTTATAGAAAAAGACATACAAATTAAATAATCTCTTTCTCAGCCATACTATTAGCAATTGTCTTGTTGACTTTTTTTATTATTTTTTTATTTTTTATCTAACAAATAGGGTTAACTAAATTCATTAACTTCTCCATGACTTCATCAACAACTGAGTTATACAAGTGTGAAATAACTTAATAGTCTCCTATACCCTTCATTATCCAACACTAGACTTGTTAAAACGATAGGGTGGTTAGGTTATGTATCGTCCAATCATAAATTCTGGTTGAATTATTTTTGGGTTGGGAGTTTCGGTCGGGTCTTACTTGGTTTAGGTCGGCTTCGGGTCAACCCAACCAACGATTCAAAGATTTACAATATAAATAATATATTTAATTGTTTTTAAAAGAAAATATTTTTAATGAAAAAAGATCAAGATACCTATTTTAAGATTAAAATAAGGAAATATTGATTTAATATATAAAAGTTTACTAGAAAGACAATGTGTCCCAACTAAAAATAATAATGGAATAGAAAATGATTATGAGTAACTAAAAAAATAACGTCGTGAAGCTGAAAATGTGTTATAACGGTCGAATTTGAGTTTTGATTGAGTTTGACTCAGGTTTTTCTGGTTGGACCATTTTCGGGTTACAAGTAAAAATTTTTAGGTTATGATCTACTAATTTTTAATCAGGTTTAGGATCAAGTTTAACAAGTCTATATAACATAAAAAAATGACTCAAGTGTTAAATACTTCCCCCGGATTTTAAGAGTTGCTACAGGACCTGTAGCAACTACTGTTCATCAATTGGTCCTATTTGGTGCATATTTGTTTTTGTATAATGTAAACATAGTCAAGTGAGATCTTGTTTGATTCGTCTTAATGCAAATTTTCTTAATATAAACTTTTTAAAAATTTTTATCATATGAAATTAAAGATATTAAAAATAAAATTGTGTATTGGATGACATGAAAAAATAGAAATATAAGAACTATTAAAAACCAGAACAAGTAAATGATAAGGATAACAAGATGTGTGGATAAAAAATTAAAAGTGAGAGAAAGTAATAAAAGATGTGGCTAACAAATAGAGCAATTAGTGAGGAAAATATCCTAAATAAAAATACTACTAGGTAAAAGGGAGAAACCAAAATAAAAGCCGGCAAACTCATGAGGTAAAGAGAATCATGGATGTATACCAAAGAGAATCATGGTTTCGGTTGGGTCAAATAAATATAGGTATTATAGCCTGTTTGGAGTTGGTGTTATAAACTAGAAGTATTTGTTAATATTAATTATTATAATATAATCTATTAGAACTGTTATTATAACCTATTAAAGTTGATATTTGAAGTTGACTGCATTTTTACCTAATATAACCTATTAGAGTTGGTATCATAACTAACTTTAATAGGTTATAATAAGTTATGATACCAACTCTAATATGTTATGATACCAAATTTAGTAAGTTATAACACCAACTTCAAATAAGTTATAGCACCAACTCCAAAACCAACTTTAATGGATCATAACTCTAACTTCAAATACCAACTTTAATAGGTTACATCAACTTTAATAAGTTATATTAATACCAATTTCAATAGGTTATAACACCAACTCTAAATAGGTTACACAACGCGCATTTTTTTGGTAGTTATTTTTTTGGTAATAATGGGCCGACTAATTTGAAATGACGGTTTCAATTACGTGAGACCATAATAGCTTATAAGAAAGTCATCAATAATATATTGGCAAACTAATCAACCTACGATCGAAACGGAAATAGAGTTTCATTTAATGAATGAGATCAAAATAATAAGCCTGAGACCATAATAAAATAAAATAAAAAAATAAAACAAAATCAATCAGACAAATTAAAATGAAAAGTGATGTTATCTGATTATCCATGATCCAATTCCAATCTCTATATATATATCTTGTTTGACTTCAACCACTCTACACCTCTACTAATTTCTATCTAACAACTTCAAGTAAAAAAATTCAAGAAAGTGTTGTGAAAAGTTAAACAAATAGAAAATCTTACATTTTGACTCACCTAATTTCTCCAATATTGAGGTACCCTTCTTTTCATTCCATCAAATGCTACAATTTACCAGAATAATTATTCTCCAATTTTCCTTTTTGTTTCATATTAGCTGGATTTTCTGTAATCTTCATCAAACCAGCTAATTAGAATTTGTCCTTTTTTTCTCCAATTTTCTCCTCTTTAATAAAAATAAATACTTTGATTAATAGACTAATTTGTAACCTTTTCTTTTATTCTCCATTATTTGAATCTGCTGTACAAGTATATATAAATTTGTTTGTGGGTTTGTCAACAACTGCTGTCAGTTATCTATTTGCGCGTACTTGAGCTGATTTCTGTTCATTTTCTTTAACTTGAATTAGGTTTTATCTTGGGACTAAAATAGGGTTCTTCTTGTTTAGCTTCTTCGACTATAAATGATCTGAAAAGGTATACTTTTCTATCTTTGTTATTTTCATATTTTGATCTGGAATTTGTTGAATTTGATTGACCTAGTTATTTAGATCAGTTCTTTATTTATTTTTATTATTTTTGTGATTTTTTTAAATTTCTGTTCATGTGTTTGATTGTATTCAATTGATATTTAAATCGGAATTGGGGTTTTGAGAAAAACCCTTTTTCCTGTTTTAATTCAACTTAAGTCAAGCTGTAAGATCTTAATTTCCCAATTTCCTAATTTAGATCTAAGAACTGTATTACTGTGATTTTAGATATTCATCTTGTTTAAAGGATCATATTTTTGGTGGGTTTGCAGGAAAATTGGCATTTGAGCTCTAAATTGACCAAAAATGGGCTATAAAAATGGTGTTTTTCTGTTGTTTCTTTCACTGTCTATAGCTTGGATTTCGAATGAAGTTTATGCTGATACTTATCTGATAGATTGTGGCTCACCAACTAATACAACTGTGGGTAGTAGAGTGTTTTTGGCTGATGATTATGCCTCGAAATATCTTACGACATCATCTAAGATTTTGGCAAATACTAGTTCTGGTAATAACGTTTTGAGGTTGTATCAAACAGCGAGGATTTTCGATAAAGTAACGACTTATAAGTTCCCGATAAGCCAGAAGGGAAGATATTTTATCCGTCTTCATTTCTTCCCATTTAGTTATATGTCTTACAATTTAAACACCGCGAAGTTCACAGTTTCTGCTCAGCAGTTTGTGTTCCTTAGTGATTTTACCCCTCCAAAGTCTTCTACTATGAAAGAGTATTCCCTTAATGTGACTTCGAAAGAGCTAGAAATTATGTTGAATCCTGCGTCGAATTCTGTGGCTTTCTTGAACGCGTTAGAACTATTCTTAGTTCCCGATGCATTGATTAAAGATGATGCGTCCTTAACTTATCCGCTTGGAAGCTTCAAGGGTCTTCTAACTGTGGCTTTAGAAACTGTTTTCCGAGTGAATATGGGAGGGCCGTCTGTTGACTACAATAATGACACTCTTTGGCGAAATTGGGTTCCGGATGATAATTTCTTGGAACATAAGGATTTTGGTTTAGCTATCCGTGGCAAGCGTGTCAAGTATGTCGGTGGTCTAGCTACCGAAGATGATGCACCACCTTCAGTCTATGGCTCTTGCCGAAGACTTAACAACTCCGGGGATGATCCCAACGCAAATTTCAATGTCACATGGAACTTTGACATTAGTCCGGGTTTTCAGTACTTTATTCGGTTTCACTATTGTGATATAGTGAGTGCAGCTTTGAATGACTTGTATTTCAATGCTTTCGTAGATGCTTGGAGGGTGTCTCAAAACTTCGACCTTTCTACCGTCACTGTTGGGAACTTGGCTGCTCCAGTCTATGTTGATTTTGTTACGCCGATAACCACGAATGATAAGCTTCATATAAGTATTGGCCCGAACACACAAAATGGGAACCCTCCGGATGCTATTTTGAATGGGTTGGAGATTATGAAATTGAGCAATTCCAAGAACACTCTTGATGGAGCTGCTGTTATCCCTTCTTTGCAGGGCAGTTCCAAGAGTGGGGTAGGTGTGATAGTAGGGGCAGTTGTCGGGGGAGTCTCCCTCCTTGTTTTGGCCGCCATTTTCTTTTTCTTCTGTAGAAGGCGAAACAAGAAACTGGCTCAAGGTCATTCTAAGACTTGGATTCCACTCTCTCTCACCGGAGGGGTTTCTTACACAATGGGAAGCAAGTACTCGAATGGTACCGTCACCAGTATGGCTTCAAACTTGGGGTACCGGATTCCTTTTGCAGCCGTTCAAGAGGCAACTAACAATTTTGACGAGAATTGGGTTATTGGAATTGGTGGGTTCGGAAAGGTGTACAAGGGTACCCTAAATGATGGTACAAAAGTGGCTGTAAAACGGGGCAATCCTCGATCTCAGCAAGGGCTTGCCGAGTTTCAAACCGAAATCGAAATGCTCTCTCAATTCCGTCATCGACATCTAGTCTCGTTAATTGGATATTGTGATGAAAAGAACGAGATGATCTTAGTCTACGAGTACATGGAAAACGGAACCCTTAAAGGTCATCTATACGGCGCAGGAAATCCATGCCTCAGTTGGAAGCAAAGGCTTGAGATATGCATAGGTTCAGCTAGAGGCCTTCACTACCTTCACACTGGTTATGCAAAAGCAGTTATTCACCGAGATGTTAAGTCCGCCAACATTTTACTCGACGAGAATTTCATGGCCAAAGTTGCTGACTTCGGTCTCTCAAAAACCGGACCTGAGCTCGATCAGACCCATGTTAGTACAGCAGTAAAGGGTAGTTTCGGATACCTTGATCCCGAATATTTCAGGAGACAGCAACTTACCGAAAAGTCAGATGTGTATTCGTTTGGTGTGGTCTTATTCGAAGTTCTTTGTGCAAGACCCGTCATTGATCCCACATTACCTCGCGAGATGGTTAATTTAGCCGAATGGGCATTGAAGTGGCAGAAAAAAGGGCAGCTCGAACAAATCATAGACCCTAAACTACAAGGAAACATAAAACCGGAGTCTCTTAGGAAGGTGGGTGAAACAGCCGAGAAGTGTTTGGCTGATTATGGTGTCGACAGGCCTTCGATGGGAGACGTCTTATGGAACTTGGAGTATGCATTACAACTTCAAGAGGCTACGATCCCAGACGATCCTGAAGAACACAGCACAAATGTGATCAGCAATATATCTCCGCAAGTTAACAATTTCGCTGCAAACGATGATTCAACTGTTTCGTCTGTGCAACGCGACACAACAACAAATGTCGACGATCTTTCGGGTGTGTCTATGAGCAGGGTATTTTCTCAGCTTGTGAAATCTGAAGGAAGATGATTTGAAGCTGTAATTTTGATCACATATGTATTATAATGCTTTCTTGTATGTCAATCCGGGTTATTTATTGTTGTAACATTATGAAATTTTAGTATGCAATATTGTATTAAGTCTTGGGCGTTAAAAAGGAACTATGGAGGTTTAGTTACATTTTTTATGAGTAATAAATGAGTTTTTGGGCCAAAATAGCTTAAGTTAATAGTTGGGTTTTGATTCAGCAACTAACTATATCTTATTTAACCGTTACTTTTTGTAAAAAAACAGGAAACATATTAGATTTTTCACATTTTCTTGTGTTTGAGATGATCTCTTTAAGAGATTTCTCTGGTAAGATCGGCCCATAAAAGACTCTTTAACCGCACTTTTCTATATGAATATGAACTGCCGTCCATTTTTCTTCTCCAAACCCTGATCATAGTTTGTTTATTAACGAGATACACTGGTATGAGGATGAAAAAAACAAAATGAATAATAATAAATAAATAAAATAGAAAAAGACAAATTTAAATAATAAAACTTTTATCCTATCACGTTGAAAACAGACTTTGACGCAACAGTTCAGGTTCCATGTGTGACTGAAGTATGGAAGCAGATTTTTGCAGATATGCGGGATGCTTTGTACACCATCACTCTCGTTCCTCTCTTCAATGTTTCATCGTCGTCTCCTTGTAGTTCTTGAAAAGTCTTTTTCTTACAATGTACACGCTTAACAATGCCGGTTGAAACCTCTTCTGCTCTTCTCATGCTTCGGTGTTTAAATCCGGTAATTTTGATTCTCAAGTCTTATGATTTGGTTGCTGTTAGCCTTTTGAATATAAGTTCGTTTGATTTTGCTTGTCAATCGTCGCATGCTTTCATTTTTCTCTCTTATCGAAGAATTTGTCGTCTTTTTATGGAGTAATTTATATATACTGCGAAGAGTGAAACTTTTTCTGTGTGTAGATTGATTTATAATTTTGAAACGGCAAATAATTTCGAATGCTAAGGTGTTACAATCATTGTTCAAGTCTGATTTACTTACTTATGTTTCTCTCCATTAAAATTTATTTCTTAATTAGTGAAAAATTTACTACTCTAGAGCATTAATTAGTTGTTGGATTGTTAATCTGAGCCAGAACTTTCTATCCACTAATATGACTTTACGGTAAGAAAGAAAAGTTATATTTTTGATGTAATTTTTCTTTTTTCATGCCCTGGCAGTCGGGTGGGGTTGTGGTTTTGGGGAGCTTTCCAGTATAACATGTCGTATACTACACGATGTCCTCGCATCGGACATGTGTAATGTCCTGACATTATTAGTTCATTAGTTGTTGCCTTGTTGAAGGAGTGGACTCAAGGCAACTTGATTATATCAATCATTTAGCTAATTTAGGAGGTGTTTGGTATGACAAATGCAAATGTACTGGAAAGGAAATGCATTAATATAGATAAGGCTAATATTAAGTGTCATAATTACTAATTGTCTGGTTCAAAGAGAAAGGTAATGAGAAGAAAGAGAGGAAAGCAAAGAAAGGAATTGAAGTGAGACCTATTACCAGTTTAGTATAGGAAGTAAAAAACTTTGGATCTGAATTTCAGTGGGGCACAAACTGATCGTACAAAGCCACTTTCTGTTGTATTGAACAGGGCATATGTCAGGATTCGAACTGAGAATGCAAGCCAGGGATCAGTCAGATTTATTACTCTTTTCTGATGTCTAAGTGGATGTAAATCTGCTTGAGCTATTGACTATTGTACATACTGGAAATACGATTGACTTAGTATCCTTTATAATGTGTTAAGACCTATTGAAATCTTTTCTAAGATGTTAGTGTTGTTAAAGTAATTTAGAAAAGACGGGTGATTGTAGATTTAATAGAGATTGGAAATCATCACAATTCACAATATTCGAGTTTTTAAATTACATGAGATACTTGCAAATTGATTTATGTTTTTCTATAAGCTAAAGTCACTTTGGTAAATGTGTCTGACGCTTTCACGGAATATAATGCAGGTAACCATAAGATAAAGCGCTGGGATACTGGCCAAGTTTTTAAGTTTCCTTTTAAGTGGTAGTTACAAGTTCAATTTAAGAAGAGAGGAAAAATGTTCTACATACAAGAACAAGAAGAGGTTAGTGTAGAAAGGTGTTTTGGAGATCATTTTAGTTGTTTGATTTTATGTACATGTGATGTGAGGCAGTACATACAATTTATGAGCACTGTTATAAAACGTTATATGCCTACATGTAGCTTAAATTTGTGAAATTTGAAAGTTCTAAATTCCAAGTTACCATTTCTTGGTTTGAATTACATTACAATTGCCATTTTGTTAATGAGTAGATAGTTAGGTTTAACGGGTTTTCAGACAAAAGTTTCACTTATTTTGCCTAACAAGGTCTTTGAAGTCCTCCCCTTCGTTCCACCTGATGTTCATTATTAGTTAAAAATACAATATGGTCATGAAAGTACAATTATGGTCTGTTCATACATGTTTATGCACATAGACCTATATCACTTTTATTGCGATTTAGACTAACTACCTTCTTGGTCGAAAGTGATTTGTTTGGAAACTTGGGGCCTGTTTTAAGAGTTGGCTGAGATGACATTTGGTAGGTTTAGTAGTGCACTTTGGGATAAACTACACTAATGGATTTAAATTTTAAATTAGATCGACTTAAATGACAAGATAGTTTTATTAAACAGTGCTGGATAGATTAGCTCAAAGGAACTTTTCACTTAAATTGAGACTTTTAAGCCCTGGCCACTGAATTTCAAATTCTTTTAAGATACAGATTTGATGTTTAAATGATTAGTTATTAAGCAAGAATGATATCTTAATAATTATTTTGGTGAGCTAGCCAAAGATTGATAATTCTTGGGTTTTGCATTATGATGAACTATAGTGGAATGACTCTTCAGATTATTTGCACTTCTTATTTTTGCGAAGTTGTAGATGATGTTTGCAATGAAGCGTCAAATTAGAAACCTTTTATTATTACTAGTGCAAGATTGCATATATGTGACCCATAAACCATGCCTAAGTCATTTTGCATAGAGGAAATTGCACATTATGTCTTTTGACGGTAGATTATCACTTATGAATTCATGCATTTTTAAGCAATTATCTTGGTGTGTTGAATGCAAATGCATCATTGGTTGAGATTAGCCTAGGGGTTGAGAACTTTCCCTTTCACCTTTGTGATAAGGGTTCGATTCTCACCACTTACAGGAAAGACTAATTCCCTTCCACTTTTCTTGTAGGATTCTGTAGCCTGCTTCCGCCAAAAAAGGTTAAAGCTAATTACTCAACAAAAGGTTACAATTTTATAAAGGATGAAATGATTAGAATTGTTTATTTCTGAAGTGCCTATTTAGCGGCAAGATCTTGGAATGCGCATGCCATTTTTTGGTAGCAAGGAGTCCAAGTTATCTTAAAGCAGTTGGACGCCTGAACCCTTATCTGTATGAAACATTTAAAAATATGTTCCTTCTGTAATTGAGAATTTGCTCATTCAATTCTAGATGATTAGTGGAAGGGGCATGCATTGATCTCCTTATGTCCGGGTATTCGGCAATTTAAGGAGTAACCTACAGAGAAGAAAATGGAAGATATTCCATCTAATATAGCTTGCTTATGTGGACAACTGATATATTTGCTCATGTAGCCCACCCCAATCGTTTGAATTTTATGTTATTTGTAGGATGATCCCCATAAGTTAGGATTAAGGCTTTGGCATTGTGTTTTTTGTATGTTTTGGTAAGTTAGTTTCAGAATATACCGTGAAATGGGTTTGAATGTTTTTTCAGTTTCATTTCTCTCGACTATTTGAGGGATTCTGGAATGAGATGCTTTGGGAAGCTATACTAGTAGCAATTGGGCCTAATTTCTAAACCAGCCTCCTTTATATATGTCCTCAAAATGAGAGGATTGCTCGGGTTAGTGCATATCAGATAAAAGATGTAGAACCTTTTTTTGGGGAGCCAGGGAGTAGGATAGTATAGGTGATCAGATAAAATCTAATTTTTTAGGCTTTAATTTTAACTTTATGTTTTTTTGTTGTTTATTTTGTTTTTACTATGAAAAATAAGAAAATATAAAATGAATTAAGTTTAGCTATACTTATCGATTTAACTCGAAATTAACGCATTTGATTAAATGGGTTATACAGGTTTTTTTCAGGTTTAAAATTTTGACCTGAACCTAACCCAATTAATAAACTATCAGGTCGGATCGACCCATTTAATTAATTGGGCCAAAAGTCTCAACCCAAACCCACTTATTTCGGGTTAGGTTCAGGTCGGGTCAACTTTTGCCAGCCCGGATGAGATATCCCTTGATATAGTCTAAAACACAGTTTTTTAAACATCTTTATAGCGTGGGAAATATCGGTTCGTCTATATTGAAAACGTTTACAATGTGGCCAATGCAAGCCTTATTTTTGCACTATGTTTAGAGTGTGGCTGTCCTCCGTAGAGTACTACTGTATGTGTCTGTGACGCTGCTAGTACAAATATGATGTGTAGCCATATATTGGAGTTGTACAGATAAAATTACGTCATGCTTCAGATTTCCCCCTATATAAAAGAACCATACTGTTTAGTTTTCACTAGTTAGTTTTGGAGATGAAAAGCTCACCATTAGCTAGTCATTGTATATTGTTCATACTGGCATGAGACTTCTGAGATGGACACGTAGGGGTGAAAAGTAGGGGACTCTGCATCCAGCTTTTACTATCTGATTAAAACTTGATATTTTCTTGCCTCGCAATATCTAATAGTTGAAAAGGATGAGAGGAAGCTGCTACTGGGTGAATCTTTGCCGAAAGGTGTGCATGTGTATCCCTAGGAGACCCCATGGAAATTCTAATTTTTCCAGGATTAACTTTCTGATATTATATACTAATACATGCATGCCCACTGCAAGTTCCCTAACTGGTGCCTCTCATGTGCAAACTGCATGCTGGTTTACTTTCTAGCGGGACATAGCAACACAAGCACCTGGAAGTATAATGGCAAACAATATTAATTTAACAGCTGGTGCCTGCTGCTTTTGTGTTTATTTATTTTAATAGTTTCTGTGCTTATTCTATGATGAGAGATAGTAATGATTTTAGCTAACTGATGCCTTTTCCAATTTTATAGGGGACATGTAGGTTGCGGCCTGGTGTCTATCAAAGCAATATGCACAATGTCGGTCAGTGAAATTCTTTTGCCATCTTCTTCTCCTCTTTGCTTCACTTGTTTCTGTCATGTGCATAGCCATATTCTATTGTGAGTTGAAATTATAAATTTTGTGATTGCCTCTTTCAACTCCTCTTATTATAGAGATATGACTTATGAGTAGCTATTATATACAAGTATTATTAAAGCATTACTAGGAAGAGGCATGAAGCGTTTATTTTTTCTTAGCAAACTGCCTCGATCATGATTTTTCCCAGATAACAAAATTATTAAAAAAATTTAAAATAGTCACATTCTTCTCGCATACTCCATTATACAGTTCAGAATTTAAACTGTCTAGTAGATACCTTATACAGTTCAGGATTCAGTTTTCCTGTCATAGAGGAAGTACACAGATTTTGAGTACAGTTCCTGTTGTGTTATCCCCTTTGAACGTTTTTGGATATGTTACGACACAAAATAAACCAAAATCCCCAGCTTGATTTATGCATCATTATCTCTTTTGGATAGTACCTCTTCCGTCTCACTCAAACTGCAACACTTGAGCTTAAAATTTGTAACGCATCACATTGGGAAATGTGTGTCATTCTCATTGGGATGGAGACACTAATATTAAGATATTCTCGTTGTCTGTCAATAATAAAAATAAAACAGACTGTATTTTATTAAGAGGGATATTGTGACACTTTAATCGTACTGCAAATTGACTGATAGTTCTGTCAAGGACAGGCAGGTGTTATACTCTTATTTAAGTTCCACGAGCGGCCGACAAAGTGAAAGTTGGCCGTCAATGTAGAGATTTTTGTTATAGTATCTTCTAATTACCATTATGAGTTTCATCAATATTATATCTTGTGTAGACATAGTAAAGTAATCAAATAATTGGTGTTAGGTTTAAATTATAGTATATGGAGCTGCTACGGCTCTTTTAACAAAAAGGCAGTTAGGCTTTTATTTTATATTTTTCTGGGACCAAAAATGACATAGAATTCTAAACAATTTCTGAATTGATTGGGGCATTCAAAATGGTGTACACTGGCATCTTTACATGCATGACCTTCTCATGCAATATACTCCATTATGTAAACTGTTTTGAATGCTTAAACATTCTAGCATTGAATTACATAGGGCACTTCCACCCACTGAAACTATATACATGATTGCTGCAATTTTGAAAATAATGCTCAGACACTTAAGTCTACAAAGCATAAGGCGAGACTAATATTGCCTTTTCCCCTTTTTTTAATAATGAAATTCTAACAGCTTATAGATGCTCTTTTAAGGAACCAAATTTGATGAAAGGGAATTCAGGAAATCAATCCAATGCTCTTCGTGCTCATCATCTTCTTCGCCTGCCCCTTGATTCCATTGTAAGTCTTGACAGTTGACAGGTTGTTCGACTTCATCATTCTTTGCAAATCGACCCCTAACTCTTGGCCTGCTATCAGCTAAAGTCTTCCTACATGCATACTGATGACCAAACATTGCAACCGTAGAAAAGTTAGATGAAGACCTTTCAGTGCTTGTAAAATTTTGATAAATGACATTTCTCTTGATATACATTGAAATCTTATGCTGAATTCCATTCAGTATAAAAAAATTACAGACATGACTTGAGGATCTGGCTGTCTTAACAGTTACCACGTTGAGATTAGCGGCTTTAAAAAAGATGACTGTGACTAAACACTAAACATGATGATTTTGTTTATATTAGTGGGAGGGACTGTGATTCTCAGCTTTCGCACGTCACCAAAGCCCTTAAATTCCAAGGACCTGTGTGTGTATCATATCTTATCATGGTAAACATATTGCTTTAGTGCTAGTTATGATTTTGGTGTGAATATGACATGTTTTATTTCATTAAGGATGTAGGACCGATTTTCATACTGTACTGTTTTTTGTGGTTATGCTCCTACAGTTAAGGATAAAGCTTGAAGGATAATCTAATTACCTGAATTTTCTTGTTGAAGTTCCTCTGGCTTCTCTTGCTTCGGTACTTTTCTATTCTTTCTTTCTTTTCCTCGGGACTGTAGCGACATGCCTTTGTCATACCTTCAATGATAATGCTCGTACTTTCATTTCCCAATGGGCTTCCTAAGTGGTGGTGGTGGTGGAGTAAGGTTTTGAATCCCTGCCATTAGAATGATCAACTGTGTTGGCTACTAGCTAGACAAAAATATAATGACAAATCATTAAAAATAAACAAATTATGTGACACTTCCTGGTGATTTTTCGTGTTATAGAACTTTGTGTAACTTTCTCATTATGCTTGTTTCAGTGACTCAAAGAATTACCTGATCCAAATCACCAGTGCTAGAGACCCGTTTCCCCGGGCCAATATCAAGGCCAACAAAGCCAGCAGCAGATGACACTGGTAGATGAAATCCGTTGTTTAGGAGCGAGTGGCTTTTGAGGCTTTGCTGCATCAAAGTGGTAGGAGTATATGCTAGATGACTAGTACAGCTAAGAGGCGAAGTAGGTGATCCTGTGTAACTATTACTTGTACACCCACTCCCCGTACTTGTATTCCCATCAACATTTGCGAGCATGAAAGCTTCGTTCATCGATTCATAGTCGTCTGTAAGAGACCGAACTAACATAGGTGCTAAACTAGTCGGGTTACTTTGATCAATGAAATCTGAAGAATGATCATAGAAAGAACTATTATTTTGTCCATACATGTTGTACCTATTTTTTGCGGTGTGTTTTTTGGCAAAGAAAGGAATTAGAAAATAGAACAAGAATGAAGACACATTGTTATGTTCTTGCCAAACTTATATAAATGAGAATATTGTGAACTTTCTCTAAAGCAAAGCGTTGACTCATTACCTACAAACTTGTCCCTCTTATTAGTACCACTATCTCCTCATTTTCCCCACTCAATAAAGATTTCATATTATAATTTTTCCCAATAAATTTCAATTATATATTTGAAAACAAGAGATAACAAGGATTTTCAAACTCATGAAGTCTAATCAATCATCTTAAAACATTGATGTGTATTTAAGGTTTTGTTTTCTCTAATCAAAACCCTTAAGAGAATGTTTATGAAATCATGTTATTATTAAAAGATACTTTTGACTTCCCAACTTCATGAATTCTTTATTTGAAATCCCAATAAACTAAAACTTGGTGAGAAATTGTACATTCATTTCTAATTTTAAACATTGTAATTTCATTTAATTTGATAGCCATAATGAGATTTAGATCAAAAAACTTATTTTCTTGTTTTTTTTTTCCAATATAGAAAGTTAGGACTCATTCTTTTCAACTTATATTTAAGTTAAACAATTCATTTCTTTCACTCAAAATTTTCCTACTATTCAACCAAGTTTTGATTGAGAAGATTAGACTCTTGTAAAGACAACAACCTACACAAAATTTGATAAATTTATTTTAAATATCATTTTACGTTTTTTAACGTCTTTGTTTTACTGAGATTGCTACATTATGCATTTTCATGTAAGAGTCTTTAAGAAGAAATATAGCTATCTCAATTGGACATGGGAGTGCCGAATATGCAATAGATTTGTTTGGAAGATGGTTCTCTTTTTTAGTTGACTAGTTTTATCAGCTACAAGTGTTGGGTGTTTTGGTTGGCTTTTACACTAGCTGAATGAGTCAACTGTTTAGGGAGATGCTTGGTAAAATTAGATATTAGTTGTTAAATGTATATTAGAGAAAAAGTGAACCAATAAGTCAAACACTATTGAACAAAGCCATCAAAGTTAGCTTTTCCATTTTTCAAAAAAAAAGTTGGCCTTTTCATTTTGGTTTAAAAATCAGCTTTTAGCTGGCCTTGAAAAGTCATTTATCGAATATTTTTTTTTGGCTTTTTAACCAATAATGAAAAAAAAAATCAAAAGTTAACCAAAAAGTTCATCCCAAACCAAAAGTCATTTACCGTTTAACCCCAATAAGTTGGTTGATTCTAGGGGTAACATAAGTTTGTTAATGCATTAGCTAAAATTTTCATAGATATCAAACACTATAATTGTTTTTTACATTTAAATAATATTCTCTCTATCATTAATTACCTATTTATACAAAAATAACCGTTCCAACTTTTATAGGTGTCAAAGAATCTATTCAATAAAAAGCTCAAACTTATGATTGAAGGCCTTGTATATGTTATATACTCTTTCACACTCCCTTACACGAGAATCCTTTGGATTAAAAGGGTAGATGGAACACAACTTTTCCTAATTTGCACTAAATTATCTAGTTATAATGAGTGTTGGTTAAGATTCGAACCTATGACTCTTTTGTAACGTAGGCTTTGATATCATATTGTCAAAGCACCAATTCAATCAAAAATTTAAGCTAATATTTATAACCTCATAACTAAATTAACCAAAAACCTAATTAAGAGGATAAGTATACCCTCAAAATAAATTATATACTCTATCAATAAGTTTATCTTATATATTCCAAAAAGCAATTTTAAAGGAAATATATTGTAAAAAAAATATAAATACTACGATTTACAATTTAATTTCCCGAATTCAATTTACTAATTTACCTATTTATAGTAAGGTATATTAAGAGGCATACATAACTCAAAATAGGTATGCACAAATTTGCCATATTTTGGTGTGTAGGGGACCTCAATGGCATCTTAGGATTAAGTAGGGTCCTTGATCAATATGATCACTCACCTCCCAACAAGGGGTTCCCTTAAAAAGATACTCATCACAAACAAAAAAAGCTAAACCAAATAGTTAAATGATTTAGAATATAGACTTTGATGCACCATATACTATGTAGCATTGTAGCTAGGTACAATCTACTACTACTACTAAGTATGATATAATGATAGTGAATGATTATATAGGGTAACTAACTACAACAACAAAGTACTTCAACGTTTCATTACATGGTTGGGCAAATACCAATTCATAACCAATGGGAATTCGTTTACGTTTCTTTTTAAATAATTTATACGGCTAGTCTCTTGAGAGACCGTCTCTTTCAGAGCTGTATCTCAAGTTCAACCCTTTAAAAATTAATACCTACTTATCGTATTCTTAATGCCTACATACATTATCCTTAATGCTTATTTATTGTATCCTTAATGCCTACTTTTAATATCTTAAACGTCTACTTATATTATTCTTAATGTCCAATTAGAGATGGTCTCTCAAAGAGACTATCTCTCAGAAGAATTTGTATAATTTATATTTTATTGTTTTATTTTATGAAAAACTCAGGTCTCGTTTTGTACTCAATCATAAATGTTGGAACTATATAAATGAGTTTTAGTGTTATTTTTTGTAATGTGTTGTGTTTATCTTATTGTAATGAAAGTAGCATTTCTAAACATGTGTTTTCAGTTTCTTTATAATTGTTCTCACCAACATCCTTAAGTGGTAATGCATGATAATAATTTTTATGTAGAATAAATAATGCATAGAAGGACAAACATAATCATAATCCATGTCATGTGATTTTCCTAAATTTAACGTATTAAGCATCAATTTAAATGAGTTACACCTCCCTAGGATCTGATAACAGTAGAAGTAATTGGAGGCGTCGAATTTGTGTACTAGACTTCTTATAGTCCCCTTTCATTCATCTCTTTCTGCCTTATGTAGTTTTGCATATTTATTTAATTTTTTCCTAACGGCCCAATATTAGCCCAACTTGCATTGTTTTGTGTTTTGTGTTTTAGATCTGATTTCTCCTAGGTTATCTTGGCGCCACACATCTCTCTGTACGGTTTTCACCATTTTCTTAAAAAAAATTTAAAATTCCCCTGGGACACATGCCAGGGAGTGCCTATGAATAGATTCGCCCCTGTTCACTAGTAGTATCAGAAGTTATCACAAATAAGCCCAATAATATTATAAACCCTAATACTAAAATTTAGATTTTTTCGCTGGTAGTATCACAAGTTATTTCAATATAGATTTGTCTATAAACACAATATATATATATATATATGATTGAATTTATTTTAATGTATGTGAAAATATATCATCAAATCTAAATAATATTTTAACATTAATATGTTGTAGAAAGGGTGCATACCTAATATTAAAGGAAAAGACTTAAGTGCAAGTCAAAATGGTAGAAATTGATGGCAAAGATGTAATGATTTTTTGCTTTTGCTATAAGTCAATGCAATTTTGGTATGTATGTTCATTTGAGCTTCAAGAGTATTAATATTTTTTATTTACCTTTTTATATTGCTATAC
Organism: Amaranthus cruentus; assembly: GCA_019425755.1. Classification (NCBI taxonomy): domain Eukaryota; kingdom Viridiplantae; phylum Streptophyta; class Magnoliopsida; order Caryophyllales; family Amaranthaceae; genus Amaranthus; species Amaranthus cruentus. The sequence goes on along the minus strand of CM033458.1, from coordinate 16,364,030 downwards.
TTTTTATTCTAAAATTGTTTCTATAATTTGTTATTTTTGATATTAATTAGAATATGATTCTACGTTATTTTTTGCAATTTCATTAACATATTATCTTTTTGGGTATTTGATTCTTGTTTTATTTTTTTTGAGTATGTATTAATAAAAATAAGGAAAAATTGTCTTGAATTATTCAACATATTGCCTTTGCTAATAATCACATCGTTTGAAATTTTTTAATAATCCAACCTTTGCATACCTTTTGTTGCAAATGGACCTTTGTTGCAAAAAACTAATTACAAACAGTAAATCCTTTTTCCTTTATTTTAACTGATTTAAACAATACCTTTTATTTTCTAATTAAAAAAATCTCTTTGACCTTCATTAAAGTCTTCATCTACCTCTTCTTCTCCATTTTGGACACGAATAAAAATTCTCACCAGCCTGAAACCTTTCTTCGCCCTTTACAACTTTGTATGAAATCATATTTAAATTTCACATAAATTCTGAAAATTGAATCAATACTTTGAAAACAAGAGGTATTGGAGCTAGACCTTTTAATATTATTAAGATTTTCACTAAATTAAAGATATTAATGTTTTTTTTTTCTCTAAAATTTGGGGTTGAATATGGTGTTACTTCATGTAAACAGACTTATAAAGAAGAAGGATGATGGCCTGTTGAATGTAACGGCCAATAATAACCTGAAGTAGTCGGGTTATTTTTTGAGGGTCCATTCGCAACAAAATGAAGGCAAATGTTGAATTATTAGAAAAGTTTTAAAAGGTGAGATTATACACGGGTAATAGGCAATAATTAAATTATTCAGGACAATTTTTTCTAAAAATAAATTAATGTTATCATAGCAAAATCAAAAAACACAAATCACATAAAGTTTTCAGCAATTAAACGGTGTGAAATCAAATTCAGAGAGTAAAGTGTTATGCATTATTATGGCTTTATCACAATTCACAGTCAAAACAGTAGTTAGGATTTGCGAAATCTATTTGTCCAAAATGTCTATTGGAATTTTAGGTCTTGATTTTTGCAATTATTAATGCTCTTCTTAGATTTCTAAAAATAACATTTTGCATTTAGTTTTCTAAATTTATTGCTAATTATAATAAAATAGTTTTTCTACAAACCTTATTTATGGCTCAATGGATAGAGCATCTGCATATAGAGCAGAAGGTTTGGGGTTCGATCCCTGCTGGACGCATATATCAATTGGGGGTTACTTGACTGCGTACATCTCTCTTTACTCCCTTCTTGGGAGAACGGGTATGATTTGTCCGCATCTTTCTCGGACCCTATCTTGTGCGGGAGATTGGAAGTGACCTTTATTACAAGTCTTATTTATATGAAGTAAAATTTAATTTGCATGAAGTGCGATGATCTTTTCGACAATTGAGATGATAATTTTATGACTTTATGCATTAAATGGACGATTTAACCCATATTTAAAGCGCGTCGACGCGTCGTCTCACGGTCGGTGAAATCATCTCATACAACAATTGTGAATTAATTTATAATTGATTAGCAAGGGCGATTTTAGGTTCAATCAAAGTGTCCGACCGCCTAGAGCCCAGAAAACAAGGGTCTTATTTGTTATCAAATTGTATAGTTCAACCACAAGCATAGCTCAATGGGTAACGTGTCTTCTTGTGTTATTGTTGGTTAGGAATTCAAAACCAACCACTATTTTTGCATAAATTTAGTCCACTATTTTACCATTAATATTTGACGAAATCCTTAAATTTCTAAACATAAAATTAAATAATGGGGTATTTGCCTAGAGTAAACTTAGAATAATCCAACTTTTTTCTAGATTTTTCTACGATAATCGCACCTATTGATTAACCATGAATAATCACAATTCTCAACTTTAAGGGGTATTTGTCTAGAGTAAAAGCGTTCCAAAGTTGAGATTATTCATGGGCATCATGGATAATCAATAAGTAGAATTATTATAAGAAAATCATATAAAAAAATTGGATTATTGTGGGAAATTTTTTTTTTTTAAATTATTGAAACAAGTTTAGATCAACACAAAATATGACTATTAAAACGAAGCCCCATTGAAACTTTTATCAACTCGGCAACCATGAATATAAGCTTAAGAAATATGTCTCCGTATCAATGATTTTGCTAGATTTGCTATATCTTATTAAATTTGCAACAACTTTGTTGTTGAACATGAGTTCACTTTGAAATATATTTAGTGAAATTTTATTTAAATGTCACTATTTTAAATTTTTAATGGTATATTATAGTAGATTAAGTGATATTTATTAGATATTTTAACATCATAATAAAAAATTACTATAGCTTTTCACGATACAGGATCCAGTGACATTTCTCATAAATGTCATTATAGATAATAGTAACAATTACACATGTCACTAAAAGTCAAATAAAGTTTTACTAAATCACTTTATAGTGAAATTTTATAATGAAATTTAAAATAAAGATCAATAATTATTACACTACACTAAGAATAAAAATAGGTAACATTTTTTTATGTTACTAAATCTTATATCGCAAAAAATAATTTTGTTATAGTGTATAATAACCTTATTTTATCATTCTGCTAGTCTCTTGAGAGACGTATCTCAAACCCAGTCCATTAGAGATTAACGCTTACTTATCGCATTATATATATTAGAAATGATTTGTGCTTGATTTCTCATTAATTGAATGGGCCGGGAATAAATACAAAGTGGATCCTATGATTTAGGAAACAATATAATTATAAGATATTTGCTAAAATCTAAATATTCACAAAATATTCTAAACATATTATACTATCAAAAATTATTTTAGAAATATTATTCTATCAATATATTCTTAATACCTACTTACATTATCCTTAATTACTACTCACAATATTTTAAATTAAATATCTACTTATATTATTCTTAAAATCTACTTATAATATATTTTAAAAAAATATATATAATGAGCCGGTTCTATCAGAGACCGTCTCTCACAAGAATTTATGTTTATCATTTATCCAGACTCAACACTTATTAACTAATTATTGATTATGAGTACAATAATGATCGAATTTAGAAACGGATATATTTAGTCATTCAGTTTAACACGTTTGACAAAAATAAATAAAATATGGAGTCAAAAGATTTCTTGTAGAGATTGATGTAGTTATTGGGTAGGTTTAAGGTCACAGATTGTGATAGCATATAATCATGAAATAACGATAACTCAAAGGCTAGATAGGCATATAATCCTATTTTTCTTCTTATTTTGTCTTCAGTGTAAAAAGAGATCAAATTTAATACAAAGAAAATTTTGAAAGTGAAGGATAAAAATAAAGCGTTAAAACAAAGAAATAGTATAAATTTGAAAATACTATAAAAAAAAATTAAGACCATTATTAAAAAAAGTACAAATTCAATAAACCAAATTTAAATAAAAATAATTCAGAATAATATGTGGTAAATAAGTTCTTCGACAAGTAAAACAAACACTTTGAAGACCCTAGGCCGATGGGTTTAACTCTACCTTGTCAACGCACCATAAACAACATCTACTTTTTTAATTATTGGGTATCACCTTTTTCTTTCTCGACAAACAATCTATTCCATATATGACCTCTATTATAAAATACTTTCAACTGATTGTAATATATTGTGTATGGAAATTATATGATCACTATTAAGAGCAAGTACAATAAAACATAGGATTTAAGTAGTACATGATGTTCAAACTATCGAATTTTGAAGTTGTGTTTGAGAAATTACTTTTTATTTATTATTTATTAGTAGTTGGTTTTTGACTTTTTGCTGGTTAATTAATAAATTTAAATATAAAATCAAAAAACTATTATGAGTAATTTTTTAGTTTTTTTGCTTTGACTCATTTTTCTGTAACAAATAGCCAATAACTTTTAGTTAATATCCATAACAGATGACTTAATCAAATAAATAGCGTATCAGTCAATACTTCTAACCAATCAACAAATATAACCACCAACAACTTGCATGTCTTTAAGATTTTTTTTCAAAGATGAAATTTGATAAACTTTGACCTTTACTATCTTAGCTTTTCCATAACGTGACAACATTATAAAACTATGCATGAAAATGACCTTGGGATACTTTGACAAACATTTTCCTTTTTCAACACCTTGGTGAATTAGAGAATATTCAAGATAGCAAAATTTTGCTAGTTCAGAATCTCATCAATGCCTTACGTACCAAGTTGTCAACTCAATCAAACAAACAAGTAAAAATGAATTTTCTACAATTTTACTACATTCTCCTATCCTCACATTGATCGACTTTTAATAAACGTTGGGTTAATTAGTAAGTTTTACACTATATTCGGATAATATTTTAAAAAGAAACAAAAGAGAAGATAGGCCGGAAAGGAAAGGAAAGAGAAAGGAATGAAGCGGAAGATTAAAAAGTTTTCTTTTCAATTCTTTTAATTTTTAAAGGTTTTGTTCCTTTCATTATTCCCTCTTCTCTCCTTCTGATATTCAAATGACCGAAATATCACCTCTCAATTTCTCTCCCCTTTATTTGGACACACACAATATTCACAACACAACCAAAATGATCAATTTTTCGCTAGGATTGAGTATAAATGAGTAAAAAAAAATTAAACTAATAGAATAAGCGTAAGTAGAGATACAAATGAAGTAATTCATAAAAGTGTGAAAGAAGTAGAATTAGTGTAAACTAAAAAAGATGAATGCAAAAGGGAAGACAATTGCCTTCATCATTTGGAAGAAAAGTATTCCTCCACCCTCTAAGTTGAATTTATACCCCAAATCGAGGAATTATTTTATCTATTTTTCATTACTTTTTAACCAATTCTTCCACCACTACCTTATAACAACCAAATTCTTCTAATCTTCTGTCTAATTAACTTTATTTTTCTACTTTGACTTTTATTTACCTCTTAAATATTTATTAATCCTAGCAAGCCATGCACACACAATAATATAAATGATGTTTGGAATACCTCTCACACAAATAGATTATATTTCATTAACTTCTTAATACAATAACTTAATATCGCTCAGAAACTAAGAACTCAACCATATTGTGATCAAAGCTAGTTAACTCCTTTGATAGAGATTTTATACTAACACAAATGATTATCAGAACTATTTTTAAATATGCATATTTAATAAAAAATTAATTAATTTTGTAATTTAAAATTATCTTTAAAAAAAATTAATTTTCTCATTTTTTTACCTATAGATATTATTTAACCTACTCTCGAGTGAAAAAATTCTACTCCATTATAACTATGTGGATCCGCCACTATTGGACTTAAAATTTGGGCGCATGGGCTCAATTAGTGTTTACTTTTTCATGTGCATGCAGCTTGATGAATTGATCACTCACTTGAGCTAGGTTGACTCAAACCTATTGATTAGACTTAGATAATCACTTTTGATTCAAAGGTCATATTAGAGAAAGATAATTAGATAGAGACATATTAAAAATTAGTCAATGGTACATAATTACTACTTATACCATACATAATTGGTAGGATAGTTTGTCCTATATTGATGAACTGTACATGGCGTGCATATTTTATATGTCATTGGAGCTCTTTCTCGCGCTGTTATATAGTTGCAGGATGATATATAATCGGCTTATAAAGTGTGTGCATCTTTTATTTCCTAAATTATATACTGACTTTCATAATAAATTCATTTTTAATTTAATAATAACTTTGCAAGGGTACCTTTTAAGAAGACACTCATGCTAATATTTGCAATTTTATAAAATTACTAGTATGTTTTATTTATTTTGCATTGTATTTTAAAAAAAAATTTATATGGTTAATTTGAAAATAATTCAAAATAAATGAGATTAATGATATTGATGAATCGTCCCCCACCATACTACACACCGGTCTTTTAGATTAGACTAGTATTATTGGGCCTTTCTCATTAGAAAGTTCTAGTACTTCCTCTGTTTCGTTTTAGTTGCACCATTGGGTTTGTCACATTTTTTAAGGGCCATCAAATCAGTATGGTAAAAGTAGTGATGATATAAGATTTATGGTGATATGTGGGGTAGAAATAAAAAAAAATTATTATAAGTAGATAGTGGTTGTGACTTGTAGATATATTAAATAATTAATGGGATGATGTATGATTGATGGTGATAGTGGGGTAGAAATAAAGTAAGGATAAAATAAGTAGATTATTTTTGCCAAAAATAGTAATGTTGCAAGTAATATGAAACTTCCAAAAACGGTAAGTGTTGCAAGTAAAATGAGACGGAGAAAGTATAAATCTAATCAATATTGTCCATGGACGTACGTTGTCAATTGACCAACTTCCGCTGTCCTTAATACTTGCTACATTTTTTTTCACATAATTTAATATCTACTTTAATATTAAATATTTTTTATTTTTCACAAAACGAAAAATTATAAAATTATATATTAAAAAACTTCAGTTCAAGACGAATAAAACAAGATACCATATGAATATATTATTTCTTATGCATGAGTCGGAATTACCAAAATAAGATCGAAACTAAATAGTGCTACTATACAAATGTAGCAAGTAGTATGGAACGGGGGAAGTATTATTTGACAAGTAAGAGTAAACACTTTGATTAAATCGAGAATATATAAGTAAATAATGGTTATTTAAGAAAGTAATAAATCACGCTTATGTATCCTAATTTATGGGGGAGGTTTTGAAAATTTATTTTATTTATTTTCTTTTTTTTTGTTTATTTTAATAGTATATATTTTGTCTTTTTATGATTATCTGCTAATAACCGTTATTGTTAAGGATTTTCTAGATTAAATCATACTCCCTTCTAATGAGGTTGAACTAAAGAGGAAAAACATAATTTTAAAGGAAAGTGGAAAGTTGTGAAAATATGATTATAAATGGAAAAAGATACTAAATTGTGTGCAGCTAGTCTTCTAAAGGGTCGTCTCTTTGAGAGACGTATTTAAAGTCAGCCCATTGAAATTAATGTCTACTTATCATATTTTTAATGCCTACTAATATTATCCTTAATCAGTGGCAGATCTAGGAATCAAAACCACAGGTAGCACCAATATATAAAATATTCCAGTTCATTATAAAAAAACTTAAATAATCTATTTTACATATGCTAAATAAATTAGAAAAAAAAATCATGGACAAATTACTTCGTTTATATTGTGGCAAAAACTATTCATCAATGAGGGTTATTTCTATCGTGTTACTTATATATGAGAATAAACATAATCACATATTGTTTGATTCCTCCCAATGCATAATTTCATTATATTTGATTTTTTAATTTTTAATTATGTATTAGTAACTATATTAAGAGACAAAATTTTGTCTTAGGTACCGTAAAAATTAGAAATGTAGCCACTAATTAAAATACTTGATAATATTTAAAGTAAACTAAAAAAGAAGCAAACTTGTTCAGAAATAACTTATCTATATGTTATAATTTAACAATCAAAAATTTATCATAAAAGAAATGTCTAATATTTATTTTAAAATATCCCAAAAGAAATGAGTTCGACTATAATATTTTTTTTATACGAATATAGTAGTCTTAATACTAACTAGCCAAACTAGGTAGATTATCCAAAATTAAGACATATTCCAATAATAATAATAATAATAATAATAATAATAATAATAATAATAATAATCCAAAAATAAGAGCAATATATGAAATGAGACGCACAAAAATTTTAATAAGTTAGTATAGGCAAATTAGTGGTCATCAACTCTTCAACTATTAAAATAGCCGGTGATCTCTTGATAGACCGTCTTTTCTAAAGACGACTCTCAAAAGCTCAGCCCAAATCTATATTTAGAGTTGTAACAATATATATTTAGAATTGGACTGGGCTTTTGAGAGCCGTCTTTACAAAAGACGGTCTCAAGTAAGAATTTGTGATATATATTTAGAATTGGACTGGGCTTTTGAGAGTCGTCCTTACAAAAGACGATCTCAAGTAAGAATTTGGGTTAAAATAGTTAATTTTGTCTTAACTCACAATTTGGTATTAATATTGGGTTAAAATATAGAGGCCCAATAATAATGACCAAGCAATACTTAAGAAATGAGCTCTAAATAAATAAAACAATTCTGGTAATGCAAAGTGGGCCCAATTATAAATTAGTGGAATTAGAAACATAATCTGCAATAGCCCCCGATGCCTTCTTCTTCGACCTCAAGCAGAACACAGCAATGGCGGCTCCGCAGCAAGTTTCAAAACTTTTTTTTTTTTTTCCAAAATCCATGGGTAGCACTTGCTACCCAAGGTTACATTGTAGATCCGCCAGTGAGTGGGTCAAACCCGACCGAAATCCAAACTCGATCATTTTGACCAATTTTAGTTTCGAGTCAGTATTTTCAGTTCTACTTCATCATTACTTTTAGTCGAAAACCCACTACATTTTCAGTAAATTTTTTAATTTTTGATTTAACATTTCTTTGCTGCAAGACTTGTAACCCTAAAATTTGTATATTAAAAAAAGTATTTTTATGAAAAAATATAGAAAAATTTACCTAAAATAATCCGACTTATTCGTGATTTTCCTACAATAATCTCATCTATTGATTAATCATGAATAATCCAACTTTAAGGGGCATTTGCCTAGAGTAAACTTAGGTGATCCGATGACTTGCTATAGTAGATAATTTACCGAAAAAGTAAATTGAAAATTAATTTAAAATTAGAGAAAATTTTTAAAATTTTACATAAAAAATTCTAAATAATAAAAAAATCATAAATTTTTTTGGAACATTTTTTAATTTTTTTTTCGATATTTTTTTTAAAAAAATAATACTAGTTATAGTAAGTCATCCGGTCACCGGGTTTATTCGGGGAAAATACCCCTCAAAGTTGGGATTATTCATAGTTAATCAATAAATGAAATTGGAGTACTCTTGGTAATTTTTTCAAAAAATATAATATTAATTTGGAAAAATTGCCCAGAATAATCCAACTTTTGTTTGATTTCCCTACAATAATCTCAAGTATTGATTAACAATGAATAATCCCATCTATTTACACATGTTTTCAATAACATCCAAAATTTACCTATAACCGGTTATAAGGGTAATAATTTTTTTTATTAAATAAAATAATATTTTACTCTCTCACCTAACCCATCATCTCCCTCCTCTTCATTGTTGAGTTCTTTCACTGCCATTTAGCTGATTGCACTCCACCATCATCTCCCTCATAATCACTAAACACTCCATCATAATCAATTCACACATTTCTTTGAAATTGAAGAAGCAAAATTGGAGACTTTTTTTTGCCCGGTTCATCTACGTGGTAAGTTTTTTATTTTTCATTTTTGTGCTTATGTTTTTTATTTTTTTGATTTTAGGGTTTTGAATTATCATTTATGTTTGCCCAGTTATAATTTCGTGTTAAATTGTTGTATTCTAGGCTAGTTATTCAGATTCATTTACATTGAAGTGGTGGTATGGTGGTGTATTCCAAAGAAAAGGAATTGGGTTGGGGTATTTTGGTGGCTCATGTAAAAACATTCTAATTGACTTGGGCATTGTAAAGGAAGATTTGGAATATTTTGAAGAATATTTTGAATCATTAAGCTTTTTCATATTGGTTTGGAGCAAGATGGGTTTTTAATGGAGAAGAAGAAGGTTTATAAAAGAAGAAATGATTTTTGAAGTTGAAGAACAATAAAAATTGATTTTAATGGAGGAAAATCATATGAAGAAGATGACTTGAAGAGCAACTAAACAGCCATAAAACTGACCTACACCAACAGGTTTTGAAACCTGTTTGGATGTTATTGGAAACATGTGTAAATAGATGAGATTATTCATGGTTAATCGATATTTGAGATTATTGTAGGAAAATCAGACAAAGGTTGGATTATTCTGGGCAATTTTTCCTATTAATTTTCTAAAAAAAAGTAACATTGAAGAAAAAAGTCAACAATCATTAGGCCAAGAAATGAGCTTGCCTAAAACTTACAAGGTTGATGTAGATGAGATATTGGGCCAGTGTTTGGGCCGGGCTTCTATGAATTTGCATAACAGGTGCTCTTTAGAGAGACCGTCTTTTGTAAACACGGCTCTCAAAAGCTCAATCTAATTATAAATATAGAGTTGTAACAATATATATTCAGAATTGAATTGGGCTTTTGAGAGCCGTCTTTACAAAAGACGGTCTCAAGTAAAAATTTGTGCACCAGGCTAATCCTGCTACGAACTGAATTAAGTAGGAGTAATTAAATGGTCAAAGTCCTTAAGTCATGTGATTGTGGAATAAATGAAAGGAGAAAATAGTGAGATGGAAAAGGTAGAAGATTGGTGCAGAAATCACATGACAATATTAATATAGTACTTTATTTAGACACTGGAATTAATTGTTTAACAACTTCGGAAATATGAATTCCCAGATACATACAAAATCATTATAAATTTGGTCGTACCATTACAGAATCAGATGTCCCTTTACTCTTTGACTGAAAGAATGCCACTTAGCAAAGTTTTTGGATTATGTACTCCCTTTAATTTTTTTTAATTTGTTATTAAAATTGATGTTTTTATTTACAATATATTCTTGCTGGAAAATATTAGTTTCAACTTTCAATAGTAGATTTAAAGCAATAAAAAAAGTATATTGCAATAATAATATACTTTTTCTTAGTTGTAATATTTGTAAAAATGACACTATGCATTCATTAGTTTTAATTTGTGATTAATTTTTAATTTATTGGTTAAAATATAGTCAAGTGAGATCATGCTTGATTTGTCTCATTGCAAAAGATTATTAATATCAAATTTTTATATTTTTTATTAAATATAATTAGAGATATTAAGAATTGAATTAGTGTATTGAACTACGTGAAATAACAAATATGCAAGTAACATAGAAAGTAATTGACTTTTTTTTACCAAATTTACAGTAAAAGTGTTGTGTTTTGGGAGGATCGACTCTATATATCTTCTCGAAAAATCTTATTTTATCAAATATATTCAATAAGAGTGTTTTATGTTTACGGTGATAAAAGATAATGCTTACTTAAGAAAATATTTAAGTGTACACTTGAGTGATTAGCATATAAGACTTATATTCAAACAAGTAAGAAATATAATTCCAAAGGAAAAATTAAGATATAATAGAAAAGTTGATGAGAAGTAGCAAATGGACGATTTGAATCTAAAAATGATTTTAAAAATAAATTACAATTATGTAAAAATTAAAGTGGATGCAAAATCTAGTTTTAAACCAACCTAAAACATATAACTTGAAATTAATCCGATGATCCGCATAAATACCTCTAGCGGTGTAAAAATATGATTTTAAAAATGAATTACAATTATGTAAAACTAAAGTGAAATAATGGGCGATTTTGGAACGTGCCAGCCTGCGAAGTGCGCAACCGCACAGAGCCCCCAAATCTAAAGGGTCTCATATCTAATACATAAATTTTTAATATTCTTGTCATTGAGGTAGAGTAGTTGGTTGGAGTTTACTTATTATTTCAAGGGTCATAGGTTCAAATCCTATTGATTACATTTTTTTTTCTCCCCTTTTTAACACTTTCCAAAATAACTCTTTGACTTCCTAATATTATCTCTTACATCAAATAATTTTTATTCATTCTTTAAACATCAATTATCACCAACTTAATTTATAAAAATAATCAACATTTTATTTTTAAATTTTTTAATCCTTTTAGCTTTTAACCTTTTTATTATAAAACAATAAGCCATCAATCTATTGCTATTTTTCTCTTCCTTTTAAAATTAGAGATGAAAATTTATTTTTAACAACTTAATTTAAGTTAATTTATAAAATTAATATTAATAAAATAAAATTAAGGTTGAGTTTTTATTTCAGTTTAAGAAACTTTTTGTTTTAAAACAGGGTCTCGAAATCTTTTACTCCGCCCCTGAGTGAGATATCAAACTTTAAAAAATAAACACTAAAATGAGACCTTTAAAATTCAGAAGTTTCACTCACATAATGTAATATGTTCCTAAAAAGTATTACATGAAACAAAGTTCTCCTTCATAAATAGCAACAATAATAAAGGCACATTAACATTAGTCAATCACACAAAAGATTTGAATCCGACCTTTCTCAACTATCAAATGATTTAGTATTATATATATAGTAGTCTTAGTCACAATCCAATTAGTTCCTACAAAACACTTTTACTCAATGTATTTACTATATGTAACACCTTTGAATTTCGAAATTTTGGTATTACATATTCTCTCTGGACATTACTTCATATACCCACTAGTAAACAATTAATTATTACTCTATAGTTACTTCATCCATTTTGAAATGGTCGCTATATATTGCTTTTAACACTATTTATTATTAAAGCTTATTTTATACATTGCGGCTAATGTGTAAGAAAAAATATAGTCAAGTGAGATATTATTTGAATCATGTTATCGCATATTTTAATAATAATAATTTTTATAATTTTCAAATGTGTATAATTCAATATATAAATAATCAAAACAACATACTAAATTATGTAAAACTCAAATTTAACAAGTACAATGCAACGAAGAAAGCATATAAGAAAAAGTAGTAAAATACAATAGAAGTCACCTTGAAAGCCTCAAAGCTAATTGCATAGTTACTCCCTTCTATAATACTTGTTACATTTAACTTTTTTACGCAATTTAATATACTATTTTGTTCATTTATATGTCGAATTATACGCATTTAAAAATTATAAAAAGTTTATATTATGAAAGTATGCGATTAGACGATTCAAACAAGATCTCACTTGACTATATTATTACTTACATATTAACCGCAATATATAAAATAAGCTTAAACGATAAATAGTGCTAAAAACAAAATGTAGCAAGTATTATGGAACGGGAGAAGTACTTTCTAGTGGAAGTGTGTGCTACTTTGAGCACTCCTCCCTATCCATTCTTTTCCTGTTGCTTGCCTTTCTTTTCGGGCAAGCTCATTACTAGCATCTTCTAGTTTCTCAATTCTTGATGATTTGGGTCTTGTGATATACTAACGCAAATTATAAGGAATATATTGATATTAACTTTTAGTAGATTTTTTTTTTTTTGATATAATTATTGTGATACAAACTTCAAGTAATTTTTGATTTTAGCAATATATTCTGATATGTAAATTTGTATGCATTTGTATATCTGTGAAGATGTCATTTGTAAATTTTTTTATTTTTTTTATTAAATTATATGATTATGCAATAAGCATGAAAAGATGAATTTTCTTGCTTAATTCTAATACTTCTGAAAGTTCAAATAAATAATACTCCCTTCAACATAATTTAATTGTCCCATTTTTTTATTTGGACAATTCACTTTAATTGTCCTATTTCTTTTTTTGTCTATCTTTTTTTACCTAAATACCTTCACTTTTTCAATTCCCAATACCCAACTACCACCTTTACAATTAATTTAATCAATTAAAATACCCAACTACCACATTTTTGGTGGACCCCATCCCACTCTTAATATCTGTGCCCAACTCAAATAGGACAATTGAATTGTATTGAAGGGGTAGAAATTTTGGCTTATTCATAAAATTTTCTTGCTTATCATTTCCTTGCATTAAAGCTCAACCTTAGCTATTAAAGAGTACTTAGATAAGAAGGCAGTGGAAGTCGTTAGAGAGGGAGCTAAAGTGGGTTCTTTGAGCATTTAGCATGTGATTATCAACTTACTTTCTCATGTGCCATGTCCTACACGTACACTCAATATTTGTTCAATCACAAATTTTTAAATAAGACAGTTTAATAGTACGACAAGACAAGCCGTATTATTAATCACAAAATTTTTAATGAGTTAATCTCATTGAGCATAATCTCTATTGGATTGATCCATGTATAATTAGTGTGTTAAAGTGATCACTTATAATTTTAAAGTGATTAATTAATTAGAAAAATTGTTAGAGTATATAACATATCCTGGGGCCTGAACCATCGGCTTAAGCTTTTGGTTGAGTTGGTTCCTTGACATGGTATCAGAAGCCAACGTGACAAGAGGTCACGAGTTCGAATCTCAACCACCCCTCATTTAAAGTGGAATATTCAGCGCTTGTGCGCATCCACACTTCTAGCCCAATAGGCTCTCGTGTGAGGGGGCGTGTGTTAGAATATATAAATATCCTGGGACCTAAAACATTAGCTTAAGCTTTTGGTTGAGTTGATTCCTTGAAAAAAATTAATTAATTATATAGGTCCATCTTATAATGAGACGTCTCATATATATATATATATACAATGGGTCGAGTTCCAGTGCGAACTGTGCTTAAGTGTGAACCGTGCGTACTTTGTTATTTTTTGGCAAAATCGTGTTACTATTTTTTTTCCTTGATTTTTATGGCTGAAAAGTAATACGTTTTGGCCAAAACGAAACAGTTTTCGAAAGTGTTACTTTTACATCAAAAACTATTACTTTTCTACCAATGAAATTTCACAAAAAATAGTAATTTTTTACGTTTTGGCCAAAACGAAACAGTTTTCGAAAGTGTTATTTTTACATATATATATATATATATATATAGGCTATATATATACTAAATATATATATATATATATATATATATATATATATATATATATATATATATATATATATATATATATATATATATATATATATATATATATATTAGACGAGCTTTTTTTCTTCCGCTCATGGTCTAGCTCATCACTACAACATAATTTACTTTAAGTGGGATTTATTTAGCGACATTTAATTTAAATTTTGCTATTTCAATTTTCTTATAGTATATATTAAGAATTTAATGACATTTGTTAGACCCTTTAGCAGTATAATAAAAAGTCACACAAAAGTTTTTTATGACATAGAATCTAGTGACATTTCTCACAAATGTCACTATAGACTATAGTGACAATTACATATTCCACTACAGACCAAATAAAGTGTCGTTAAATCACTTTAGAGTGAAACTTAAAATAAAAACCAATAATTTATTACACTATCAATGGTATTTTTTTAATGTCACTAAATTTAATGTCGCAAAAAGTTAAATTTGTTGTTGTGGCTGTTTATAATCACCCTTTTTTCATTGTTTTGGCATTTTCATTTATTAATTAATACTAAATCTGTTAGTTGTAAAATATGAACTAGGGAGGAGGATTAGTGTTCGAGATCAGAAAAATAATAATATAACTAAATGTTGAAATATGTTATGAACAAACAAGAACACTACAATATAATTTGACAATATAATTTGCTTTTAGTTAGATATATTTAGCGGCATTTAATTTAAATGTCGCTACTTTAAATTTCTACTAGTATAAATAGAGGATTTAGTGATATTTATTAGATCATTTAGCAACATAATAATAAATCACACTAAAGCTTTTTGCGACATAGCATCTAGTGACATTTCTCACAAATGTCACTATAGACTATAGTAACAATAACATATGCCACTAATAAAGACCAAATAAAGTGTCACTAAATCGCTTTATAATAAAACTTAAAATAAAAACCAATAAATAATACACTAAAAATATAAATCAATGGTATTTTTTAAATATCACTAAATCCAATGTCGCAAAAAGTTAAATTTGTTATAGGGGAATAATAGCACAACCACATCGATCATTAATGAATGTTTTTTATATCTTTCCTCTACCAATAAAGATTGTATTTCTTTTAAGTTGCCGTGTTGATTAAAAATAGGCAATTTATTTTAAATTAAAAAATTGTAGTTATATAATCATGAATAAAAAATTTATATTCAAATTCTATGTTTGAAAATGCTTAATAATAGAAGATTCTCAATGGAAGAGAGAGAAAAATAAGGGAGAAATGAATTTCTTCATGGAATGTTCGGCAACATCAAATTTATTTTGTGTAATTGTGTTGACACAAATACTTCATTATGAAAATTCTTTTTAAATATTATGATATGAATCGAATACCAAATTATTAAATTTTGAAAATTCTAAGTTAATAATTTCCATTTATACTTATATGAATATTAAAATTGAATCTCTCATTGCCAAAAGAATTTAATTGTAAAACACTACCTGAAATGCACTAAATTTAGGGTCGGCCTTAAGATTTGAAGGGTTTTGAGGACAAATAATTATAGGCCGTAGTAATAATATTCCTTCTATGTTTCATTTACATGCAACTTATGATAAAAAAAAATGTCACACCGTACCAAGGAATTATAAAACATAGATTAAATGTTTTTATATTTATAATATTGGATGTATGTACCAATACATGATATATAATACTCTCTCCGTCCCATTGAATTTGTATTATTTTCCATTTTGGTTCGTCCCACTTAATTTGCATCATTTTTATTTTTGGACAATGGCCCACCACTTTCTTTGAATCTCATTCATTCATTTTAACTCTCTTTTAATATCATCCACACAATTCATTTTCTCTTCTCATTTATTACCACTTTCTTAAAAATACACCAATTTCTCTTTGATGTAATCTAAATAGAACAGAGTAGTACAATTTTTCTGAAAGAAATTCTTAATGCAAAATCACTAATAACAAAATCTAAATCAAGTGACTATCTTTAAAGTAAAGTAAAAGTTAATTTAGTAAATGAACCTACATTATATTAACAAACTTAACTAAGAACAAGAAAAATTATAGGAGTATAATTAGAAAAACAGGGTTACACAATTTAAAATTGTCCTAGTCCCCTACAACCGAAACTTATAAGTTTATTAGGAAGATTGTTAATGTTTAAAGACTTAAAGTCCACTTTTATTTTGTGCATGTGCAATTGTGCACACCATGATTTAATTGTTGCAATTATAGATTTAATAATCAATTAACAATGTGTCAATTAATTAAAAGCATTTTGACCCAGCTTGATGGCCAACTATTCTGTTTTTTACATGATAAATTTATGTTTAAATCCTTACAAAGGCAAATTGTAACTTTTTTGTGGACTTTGGGCGTAAGTCTAGCTGAACCTTGCCCATAGTCTACCTTAACTAATTTTATGTCGATTTTAATTTTTCAAATGAAATTAGAATTTCTAAACATAGCATTATACTTATAATTTAACAACTATAACTCAAATACATATATTATATTATTTGAAAATAATCAGGGACACTGAAACCCATGTGGGCAATACTACTCTACATTTTCAACAAAAAGTAGAGTTAAGTGTAATAATAATTTTGTGATTATCAATGGATATAGATGATTTTCATCTTAAAATGATCATAAAATCATAAATAGTGGAATTTTATGATCAACATGATCAAAATGGATGTTGCTTTAAGACAATATGAAAAACAAAAAACCCTAATCAATAACCGTGATTTGTAAATAACTATAAAAAAAACAATAAAATAACATTAAAATAAACAAAATCAAAAAAGATAAATTAAAATAATAAAACTTTCATCCAATCACATTGTACCACATAAAGGTGATTTATTAACCTCATAAATAACCGTTATTTATCAAGACCTTCTTTATGCAAAAACATTCGATGATAGATAAGTTTCTATTTTTGAAGGGAATTTTCAAGAGTTTTAGTTCAAGAAGTATTTGCTACTCAAGGTTGTGGAGCCCATCATTTTCATTTGACTTAACAAAACACTACAAGAAAGTATCATTGTATATACTTTATATAGGCCTTAAATCAAGGAAACCATGGGAATCTACTATCACATGAGTATAAATTTCTTTGACACAAGACTTAGAACTTACTCCGATTGTCATCTAGTTCCTCCGTTCCATAATACTCACTACATTTTCCATTTTGGAAAATATTATATTACTTGCTATATTTTCTTTTTTAGTAAAAAACTAATCATTTTAAAGTTATAATATTAAAAAATTCCAAAAAACAACTTTCCACCTACTGCTCATTATTGCACAGTACCTTCTTAATCTTTGTGCCCATTCAATGGTAGCAAGTAAATCAGAAGAGAGGAAGTACTTATATAAATTTAAGGAATATTTATAATTTTCCTATAATAATCTCAGTTATTGATTAACTATGAATAATCCCAACTTTAAAGAGTATTTTCCTAGAATAAACCTGGTGACCAGATGCTCAAAATAAATCGTGAAATGAACAAATAAATTGTAAATCAATTTATTTTGTTTGTATTTTTCGTCCAAAGTCAAGCCAACTTCAAAAAATCTAACTTTAAATTTTTGATTTTCAGTGTGATTTGAGTTTGAAAAAATTTGTTTAATTTGTTTGAAAATAATGAATTTTACAATTAACGGATAAACAATAATTAGATGATAATTATAGATTTTATTCATAATTTTGAAAATAATTTAAGCATTTAATGGTCGAAATTGTGCTTTATAATTGCAAACATATGCAAAAATTTGCCTCAATTCGACTATATTATGTGGCTTGCCCAAGGTGGCAAAGGTAGTTGTGGGGTGATTGGCCCTTGGTGGTGGCGTCTAGCCAGGCAGTCGTGGAATTTTTTGTGGTTGTATGCAAAGGAATGGGAAGGGAAAAGGGCAAAATGTAGTCGTGGAGGATTCTTGTCAGTCCATAACAGCCCGTGTCTCTTTATGTTCTAATTTATTCTCTCTGTTAATTTTTGACTTTAATGGATAATTGAATTTTAATAATAACGCTTATTAAGTTTCTGTTAATTGGTCACGGGATTCTGAACCATAGAGTTTTTGAACGCAAGTTGCCCCCGAAGCCTTTGGCCAGGGCACGTCTGCCTGGGCGTTTATAAGTGAGATACACTGGGCGTGATGATGATGAAAAGTAAAAATGCAATCATTTTTTAAGGTATAATACAATTAACCATTTTTACTCTTGATGATTAAAAATATCTATTAACACATAACAAACAAGAATAATCTATGTGGACGGCAATTGAAATTGATATATTGACTCATGTAGTTAACCATAATATTTTGGAATTAAGGCTCTAGTATTTTTATTGTTAATTTGTTATTGTAACGCACAAGGACTCTATATTAACAAATAACGACCATTATAATTTATATAAATTGACCATATAATCGACTCTAATCTTTTAAGACTAAAACTTTGGCATTCTTCTTGTTGTGACTCAAGATCACCTCCTCTAAATCTAGCCTCATTTCTGCCTCATGAACAAAAATTTAGAAATGGAAGAATTATATGATCATATTTTCCTTAGGGGTGCCTCATGAACAAAAATTTAGAAATGGAAGAATTATATGATCATATTTTCCTTAGGGGTGTTTGGCATGAAGGATTAGGGCCGAGGGAATGAGACTTTGTCTTAAAAACAAGTCCAGTCTTTGTTTGGTTAATGAGAATGAGTATAGAGAATGAGACTAAAATGGGAGAAAATCCCCAAGAAAAATGTCTTAAGGGAGGGAAGGTATTTGAGTTGAGACTTTCAATTTTATTTATTTTTTCTAAGTCCCTACCATGACAAATAAGGAATGAGACTTATTTATCTTCAAAGTCTCATCTTAAAGTCTCATAATTTCCATTTCCTTGTGCCATACACCCCCTGATAAAAAATTAAAAAATAAGTGAAATACTTTAGTTTAATTTAGCTAACACTCCATTTACGGTAAGAACTTTATCTCATTTTATTTTTAAATCTATCACTTTATTTTTGTCAAGATTAGAGTTGTGCAACTGAGTGGGGGGCTTGCATTGCAATTTGCACTCAACCCTTAAAAATAATGGCTTCAAACGGGTCAAGTCTTACAAAAATAAAACGAGCTTATCTCACTCTAATCTTTATTTAATTTATACGGGCCTTTATTAAGTTTTTTTGCTTGAATTATTTATATATTACTATAGACTATAATCGTCAATAGTCTAATTATATTTGAGAAAAGTAAGTAATTAAGTTGTAAAACATTTGAGTCAATCCAACAAGCTTACCTCAATGGAATTTTAGGAAATTATCATCATTATCAACCCAATATCCCGCTCGAAAATGAAATTTTAGGGAAGTAAAATCATAAATGGGCTATGGTGAGCCAAGGCCCCATCGCAGTTAAGCTCATTTATTTTTTATTTTTGAGTCTACCCCGACCCCACCCATTTTTATTTAAGTTCGCTTTGAGATCCTTATCCGGCTCATTGTATAGATTTAGATATTTTAGCCATGATCCACATTCTTTCTTAATTCTTACCACATATTTTAATTACATTTTTAGTTTATCCACCCATAATTTTTAATATCCCATAAATAATTACGTTTATCCATTTATCTTAGTTTAGTGGATAAAGAAAACAATATTTACCATATTATTTTAATAGAATTATTTAATTTTGTCTTTTTCACTTTTCAAAAAATTTTAAAACGACATCCACCGATCATCCTAACGGTCACAAACCAAAGATTCAAACGGATCACCTAATCTAACACCGTTATTTCCGACCTTTTCGTTTTTAACCATAACGAACAAATCTCCGTTCAACAAAAAAGTATAAATAACTAACGCCGTCAGTTATACTCTTCTTTATTTAAAATTCACTTTCTCTCTGCCAAAAATATAAAATAAAATAATAAAAAATCACCAACTCATCTTCTTTAATCTTCCTCTCTGTTTATCTAACACTCCGAAGACTCACTACATTCATCATTTTATTTTCTTTGAATATTTTTTTATTTTTTCAAACATTTTTGAAATCTTCTTCAGCAATTTTCCTTCCACTTTTTAATTTGCCGGCCATTTTCAATCAGGTTTTACTCTTTAATTTCTTGCAATCTTTTTGGATTGTGATCGAAGTTCAATTTGATATGATTTAGTCGTTTTCGATCTAGCTACAATGTCACTGTTATTTCCATTTTTTCTATCAATCAAACCTATTTTTTGAGTTAATTTTTGATTATTAATGCAATCTGTGGTAATCAATGTCACTTGAAAATAGGATTGAAAATGTGCATCGATTGTAGCTGTTAAAGATTTATTTTGTTTTACATAAATAAAGATTGATATCTGAGTAGTTTTCTGTTCGCTTTCAAAAATTAGGGTTTTGAGATATTGTTGGTCAAGTAAAATACTTGCAATGGAGAGCAGAAGAAGAGGTGGTGGCGGCGGTGGTGGAGGTGTAGCAGGAGAGATTAATACAGTTTCTCCGGCACGTACGCCAAAATCAATGGATAAATCCACGAGAGATCTACGGTCGGATAATTCAAATTCATTCAAAGGTGATAGAGAGAAAGGTGTGAACGTTCAAGTTATAGTAAGATGCAGGTAAGAATTGAGATTATTCCAGTGAATAATTACAGATACTGATTTATAAATTGACAACACATTACATTAATAGTGAAAATGCTAAAATTGTTAATGGCCTACTATTTGGAACCATCTCATTTTAAAGCTGTGTTATAGCCCAAGATATGTTACCTCTTCACACAAAGCCCTTTGGGTAAAAATATGGATGTAACATTGGGCCTCATTATACCTTGCGCTAAATACTCGAATTGAAATGAGGTGTCTTGTCCAGTATTTTGGTAGGAAATTGATTTTAAGGTTTTTGATTGTTTAGGCCTTTGAATGAAGATGAGAAGAGGTTGCAGACACCAGTGGTGATTACCTGTAATGAGATTAGAAGAGAGGTATCTGCTGCTCAAATTATAGCTAATAAGCAGATTGATAGGACATTTACTTTTGACAAGGTATTGGTCTTCTTTAATGGTTTCATGTTTTAGGTTTCCCTTGTGTTTGGGTTGAATTTGCAATTTCTGACATGGGATTATGCAGGTTTTTGGTCCGACATCGAAGCAAAAAGATTTGTTTGATCATGCTGTATCTCCAATCGTTAATGAAGTGTTGGAGGGGTATAATTGCACTATCTTTGCTTATGGTCAGACGGGTACTGGAAAGACGTATACTATGGAGGGAGGAGCTAGAAAAAAGGTTTTTACCAGTTTTGTTGTTTTATAGTTTTGTGAATTTTTGGGCTGTGAAACTCATTGTTCAGTTTGATATTGATCGTGTCCTTCAGAACGGGGAGTTCCCAAGTGATGCAGGGGTCATTCCAAGGTCAGTTCGTCGAATTTTTGATATATTGGAAGACCAACAAGCTGAGTATAGTATGAAAGTTTCCTTCTTGGAGTTGTACAATGAAGATTTAACTGATCTTTTAGCTCCTGAGGAATGCTCAAAGTTCATTGATGATAAGTCCAAGAAGCCATTGGCGCTTATGGAAGATGGTAAAGGAGGTGTGTTTGTTCGGGGCTTGGAGGAGGAAATAGTGACTACTGCAGATGAAATTTACAAAATTCTTGAAAAGGGTTCAGCAAAAAGGCGTACAGCCGAAACACTGCTTAACAAACAAAGTAGTCGCTCGCACTCTATATTTTCAATTACCATTCACATCAAAGAGTTTACCCCAGAGGGTGAGGAAATGATCAAATGTGGAAAGCTTAACCTAGTTGATCTTGCTGGTTCTGAGAATATCTCCCGTTCTGGTGCTAGGGAGGTATAACATGTTTTTTTTTTTTTTTGTTATATTTCATGCATATTGTATGCAAACACAAGAGTTGACACAATGAGGATGACTTGGACAGGGCCGAGCTAGAGAAGCTGGGGAGATTAATAAAAGCTTACTTACACTCGGTCGGTGCATCAATGCTTTAGTTGAACACTCTGGACATGTTCCATTTAGGTATGAATTTGACTGATCTGTTATTTGACACTGTTTTTTGCTATATTAATTCTCCTACTAAAAATTGTTTGTTGGAAACTTGGAATGATATCAGAGATAGCAAATTGACAAGATTATTGAGAGATTCCTTGGGAGGGAAAACAAAGACATGTATTATAGCCACTATAGCTCCATCAGTTCCTTGTCTTGAGGAGACCCTGAGCACCTTGGACTATGCTTTCCGAGCAAAGAATATCAAGAATAAACCGGAGGTCAGTAATGACTTCTGTTTTCTCATTCATACTTATCTGTTTCTGTGCTATAGCTATAGTTCTTACAAAAACCATGGATTCATCATCACTCTCAGATTAACCAAAAGATGATGAAGTCTGCATTGATGAAAGATTTGTACTATGAAATTGAACGGCTTAAGCAAGGTTTAACTCCTCTCTCATTATTGATATTCTCTATGTTGGTTGCAAATTTACGTTATACTTATGTGTGCCAAGAAAAGAGGATTAGGCATTTCATTGAACCTTGGTATGCTTATTCTTAAATCAGAGGTGTATGCGGCAAGAGAGAAGAATGGAATTTATATACCACGTGATCGTTATCTTCAAGATGAAGCAGAAAAGAAGGTTAGTTTTACCATCACCATTGATTTCTTATGTCATTTGTAGTTTAGTTTGAGCAACTTGAGTTATACTTTCTGTGGGGCTTATCATCCAGGCATTGACTGAAAAAGTAGAAAAGATGGACCTAGATATGGAAGCTAAAGACAAGGTATACATGATATTTTAATTTGAGTATTATGTTGCAATGTGCAGATCATTTGTGATTCCGAAGTACCATCTGCTTGATGATTTGTTTATGCAATGTTTTCTTTGGTTGTTTAGCAATTGGCAGAACTTCAGGAACTCTATAATGCGCAACAACAGTTGTCTGCAGAGTTGAGTAATAAACTAGGATTGACTCAGGTATTATTTGATGTGCCATATAAAGTTTACTCTCAGTGATTATATTTGACTGTCATTTCCTTTGGTTATTGCTTTGCTTCTAATAACTTAATTGATTGTTGCCTCCAGACAAAGCTCGAGGAAACTGAGCATGCCTTATCTGATCTTGAAGAGAAGCATAGGCAAGCAAATGCAACTATCAAAGAGAAGGAGTTTATAATAACTAATCTTCTCCGTTCAGGTGAGCGAAATGCGAAAATGCCCTTGAATATTGTGCCTTGTTGATGTGGTCTTATGTTCCTGTTTCCGTAGTTTCTAATAATTAGGTTTTTAATGATAATATTAGACGTTGGATTTCAAATGAAAAATATTGAGCTAAAGAGTGGTACCATTATTTCAGAGAAATCCCTTGTTGATAGGGCAATTGACCTACGGACAGAACTGGAAAATGCTGCATCAGATATCTCTAGTTTATACGCAAAGATTGGTGGGTTCTCCTAATACTAAACATGGTTCAATCATGTTTCCTTTGCATAAAACAACATAAGAAAGGTAATAATCCTCGGTTGTGTTACAGAGCGCAAGGACAAAATTGAGGATGGAAATAGGACCCTTGTGCAGAAGTTCCAGTCACAGTTGACACAACAGCTTCAAGCGCTGCATAAAACTGTTAATTCATCTGTCACCCAGCAAGAGCAGCAACTGAAAGATATGGAAGATGATATGCAATCCTTCGTATCAACAAAAGCAGAGGTAACATCAAGTTAATGCTTTGCTCGAGTCTCATAAGTCATACCTTCTGTTAAATGCTTATCACTTTCTGTGCTTGTAGGCAGCTGAAGAATTAAAGCAACGTCTAGAAAAGTTGAAAACCATGTATGGCTCTGGCATCAAAGCATTGGATGGTTTAGCAGGAGAACTTGAAGGAAACTCTGAGTTGACATTTGCAGAATTGAATTCAGAAGTATGTAAACATTCGTCAGCCATTGAGGAGGTAAGACATAGAAGTATTTAACAAATTCTGTCACTTTGCAAGTAAACTCTTATGGCCCGTTTGGTTAGTGGTACTAAATGGTGGTAATGGGAATGAAACTTTGATCACAAAAAAGTTTTTTTTATACAAATTTTCATTATCACCTAATACCACTTCTCCCAATAGTAATGCATTGGAATGAATTTTATGAACAAAATGAGATGATTGGAGTTGGAATGAATTTTATCAAGGTAGACAAGAGATTTTTTAACTAAAATTACACTAATTTTTCATTCCCATTACCATCGTTTATGACCACCTACCAAACGGGCCGTTAGGACTTTCACTGATTTGGCTTTATGACAGCATTTCAACCGATTCGCTCATGAAGCTGATGTGTTGCTGAATGGGCTTCAAAGTGGTCTGAATGATCAAGAAGAGAAGATAATGGCGTATGCTGTGAAGCAGCGTGAGGTCAGTTTTTGTCACGCATAAACCAGATGATGTGGCACATTGCCAATTTGGTTGACTCTTTCATGTAACCATTGCAGGCACATTCGAGAACGGTGGAGACCACTCGTTTGATATCTAAGGTTACATTGAACTTCTTCAACACCTTGGATGCACATGCTTCCAAATTGACTTGTATAGTGGAAGAAGCACAAACTGTAAATGAGCAAAAGTTGTCTGATTTGGAGAGAACGTTTGAGGTGATGTTTTTGTTTCTTTGAAGGGTGTTTTGCATCATTTCAAATATTGTAGACTCTAATATGTTGCATGGTTGAATATGCAGGAGTGTGCTGCTAAAGAAGAAAAACAATTATTAGAGAAAGTGGCTGAACTACTTGCAGCCTCGAATGCTAGGAAAAAGGAACTGGTATGTTCTTAGCCTCTCCATGTATCACTTTCCACACATTGTGCCTTTGCATCACTTTCCACACATGCTTTCTTGTCTTGATAAATTTAGTTCTTTGTTGTTATTTGTGATCATTAATCATTATGGGCATTGTACACTGATTGAAGAACATTCTAGTCAGCTACCTTTTCAACCTCTTACAATTCTTGTGACTTATTGCAGGTTCAAACAGCAGTCACTGGTCTTAGAGAAAGTGCAATCTCCAGGACTAGTCAACTTCAGCAAGAAATGTCAACTATGCGAAAAGATACTGAAACTGTGAAGGACAACTGGACTGTTTATGTCGAAAAAACTGAGTCCCAATATCTTGAGGACACCTCTGCTGTAGAAATTGGAAAGAAGGACCTTGAAGAAGTCCTGCATAGCTGGTATGTTGATACACTTTTTTAGTTGGTAATCTCTTGACTGGTCTTTGTCCAAACCAATCATTTATTTCTTTATTAACCCCACAGTTTGGAGAAGGCAAAGATGGGAGCACAACAATGGAAGGATGCGCAACAATCGTTGCTAAGCCTTGAAAAGAGCAATATTTCTTCGGTCGATGAAATTGTCAAGTGAGTAGCATGGTTTGAGTTCATCAGCATTCTCATTTTCATGGGTGGTATTGTAAATGCACACACTTACAACTTTATATTAATTTTGCAGAGGAGGAACAGAAGCCAATCAAATACTTCGAACTAAGTTATCTTCTTCTGCATCATCTACTTTAAAAGATGTAGATGGAACCAACAAGGATCTCCTTACTTCAGTTGATCGTGAGTGTCAAACATGTGATTTTTAATGTTGATTTGATAGTGTCCGCGTTCTTTGATTTTAACAATGACACCTCATATAATGAATTGCAGATTCTTTGCAACTGGACCATAATGCGCGTGAAAATCTCGACTCCATTATTGCTCCTTGTTGTGAAGACATAAGAGAACTAAAGAGTGGCCATTACCATAAGATAGTTGAGATCACTGATCATGCAGGAAAATGTCTTCTGACCGAATACAGGGTAAGAATTTAAAATGAACTTTACATTTATATGGTTTCATGGGTCCACTAGCTGTAGTAGCAAGATGAGATTTTTCATGGTTTCAAAATAATGCTGTGAAAAATTTACCTTTTATAACAGTCAAGTTACCTTACACTAGAGATATGACTCGATCTCATTGCCTGATATATATTCTGAAATTGGAAAGGTAAAGCGTGCCTTTGGGAATAGCCACTATGCTATGAAGATGCACAATTGCAATTATTAATATTTTTACTGTATTAGGCTATAAGGAAA
Source organism: Amaranthus cruentus (assembly GCA_019425755.1). Classification (NCBI taxonomy): domain Eukaryota; kingdom Viridiplantae; phylum Streptophyta; class Magnoliopsida; order Caryophyllales; family Amaranthaceae; genus Amaranthus; species Amaranthus cruentus. Next base: position 16,337,361 of record CM033458.1, on the reverse strand, counting down.
CCTGTTAGCGATTAGAGAGAAATCGGAGTCTGATGACCTAACTTGCCACATACGAATATATTGTCTTTTTTCTCTACGCTTTGTTTTACGGAGTCCGTAAAAGACTTCTGACGATCTGATCATGTGATAAGATCATATAAGAGTTGCATTTTTATTGGAACTAATGAACTGCCCGTATGAACAGGTGGATGAGCCAACATGCTCTACTCCAAAGAAGCGACCTATCAACCTTCCTAGTGTGGCATCAATCGAAGAACTACGAACACCTGCCTTTGAAGAGTTGTTAAGGTCCTTTTGGGACACGAAGTCTGGTAAACACGCAAATGGTGATGTGAAACATTACACGGGGCAAAATGAGGGTGCTCAATCTATAAGAGACCCAAGGCTTCCTCTTACGGCTCTAAACTAGAGCGAGTTGACAAAATATTTTGGTTATTAGATGCATATGTAGCACTATGCCGATGCCATGTACAGTATGTATATGTAACTTCTATTTGTCTTCATTCGTTTTCTTCATTCGTTCATTGTTTGTTGGGTTAATCTCATTGTGTGATTCAGAAACATGATTTTGGAAAGTAAACTTTTCAAGAAACTCTGTTGGTGGATATTTCTGTTGGAGAAGTTACCAACATGTTCTTTAGTGAGTTTATGCCAATTTAGGATAATACTCCTAAATTGGAAGGAATATTGGATGACTGAGGATTTTGACCGTTTGTCAAGTGAGAGGGGAATTATGAAATAGTTCAAATTCATGCTAACCAAATTTACCATGATTAATTAATACTTCCTTCGTTCTGAAATACTTGCTACATTACAGTTATAGACATTATTTATCATTCAAGCTTATTTTATACTTCATCCATTCCATAATACTTGCTACTAAGTGTGACATGTTGTGTAGGAGAATGTCACTATCAGTAGCAAGTATTATGAAACGGAGGAAGTATGTTGCTGCTAATGTATAAGAAAAAATATAGTGAAGTGGGATCTTGTTTGAATCATTTAATGACATGCTTTCATAATATTAAAATTTTTATAATTTTTAGATGTGTCTAGTTCAATGTACAAATGATCTAAACAACACATTAGATTGCGTAAAAAGTCAAATGTAGCAAATATAATAAAATGGAGAAAATAATATGAATAAATATTAGTGTTGATTTTGATTTGTCATTTCATTAGTAAGAAAACTTTTTCAGCCATGTTTTTTTTCTATGTGATTTTTCATTAACATTTAATGCCACTTTCTTAAATTTATAATGGATGAGAATGAATTTTTAAGAAAAAATGATAAGTAGGACAAACATGACCTACTCAAAAAATGATTAAGAAAGGATAAACCATATAAGTGGACAAGTACTCATTTTTGAACTAAACTAGGGCATCCATCTTTTTTGAATGCCAAATTAATTTTTAATTTTTAATTTTAAAATGGCCAAATGACATCGTGCAAGTGGTGTATAAATCATCATTATCTTATAATCAGTGTATTTCGGCATAGAACTATGATTAGGGTCCAGGGAGGTAAGAAAGATGACATCTAATACCATAAAAGAGGATGTGACTAAAGAGTTCCTCGACTCAAGAAAGATCCTCAGAAAGAGATTTTTGTAATGAAAAGGACTAAGTAAGCTGAGAGGGAGGGTGGAAATGACCAAAATGAACTATCTGATGCTTTTGGGAAAAGGAAATGCTGGGACATGGACATTGTTATGGAGGACAGTGAGGTTCTGATGAAGAGATCTTGTGTGGCCCTGGATATGCATGATTCTCATGAGGATACAGTAGCGGAGGTTGGGCAACCCCAACCCGCGAACAACAATGAAAATCCTCTGTTTGAACTGTCAGGGTCTTAACAATCACCTGACAGTTTAAGCTCTCAACAGCTGGTGCTGGAGAGAGAGGCCGGAGTTCGTCTTTATTATGGAATCGATGATGGATAAAGAGAAACTTGAAGGTCTAAGAAATAAGTGTGGTTTTGGTGAAGGCATGTGTATTAGTAGCGATGGTCATTCTGGAGGTATTGGCCTGTGGTGGAGAGATGCGACCATGAATTTGATTTCATTTTCGAAGCGACATGTTCTGGTAGAGATTAGGGATACTCGAGATTGTGATCGTGTTTGGTTTGCGTGTGGTATCTATGGTTGGGCAGAGAGATCTAACAAGTATAAGACTTGGGAGTTGATTAAAAAAAGTAAGAGGAGATGTGAGTGGTCCTATGCTCTTGTTTGGGGATTTTAATGAAATTCTTAGTAATGATGAGAAGGAGGGGGGTTGTGCTAGGCAGGATAGGGAGATGATGGCTTTTCGAGGATGTCTTGATGATTGTGGGTTACGTGACCTTGGATTCAGAGGTAGCACTTTTACTTGGTGTAGGGGGAACACCCCCACGACAATGATTAGGGAACGGTTGGACATGTTTGTAGCTTGCTCCGGTTGGCAAAATCTTTTCCCCTCTTTCGATGTCCGGCATTTTCCTATTTACCGCTTTGATCACGCTCCTATTCTGCTACATACTTCGAGGCCACTGGGTGAGGGTTGTAACGCCAAACTGTTTCGCTTTGAATCGCTTTGGCTTTCTAATGATGAATGCAGGAGGGTTGTGACTAATGCTTGGAGGGAGTCTTTGGGTGAAGAGATGGACTTTCGAATTGCAAATTGTGCTGAAAAATTATCTTCATGGGCTGAATGCATTTTTGGGGCTTTAAGATCGAGAATCAAATCTTCTGAAAGGAAATTGCGAGCTGCCCAATGATGCCCCCTGATGCAAATATGTTGAATACCTGTAAGGCTTTGGCTACTGAGCTCGATGAACTGCACAGATTGGAGGAATCTCATTGGCATATGCGCTCTAGAGCAAACGAGCTACGTGATGGGGATCAAAACTCAAAATACTTTCATCATAAGGCAAGTTCGAGACGTAGAAGAAACACCATAAAAGGTCTCAATGATGGTCAGGGCACGTGGAAAACAAGCAAATCTGATATTGAGCGCCTGGTCACTTCTTACTATGAGGACCTTTTTACTTCAAGCTCTCCATCGGGGTTCGATGATGCTGTTGCTGGGATAGGAACAGTGGTATCTAATGACATGAATGATGACCTTGATATTGTGCCTACTGCCGAGGAAATTCGCACAGCTCTGTTTCAAATGCACCCTACAAAAGCCCCAGGTACGGATGGTTTTCATGCTTTATTTTTTCAGAAGTTCTGGGATGTTATTGGCGGTGATGTGGTTGGTCTGGTGAAAAGATGGTGGGATGGTTTTGTTGATTTGAAGGTGTTCAATCAAACTTGTGTCTCTCTTATTCCCAAATGTAATGATCCAAAGTCCCTTAAGGACTATAGACCGATTAGTTGTTGCAATGTGATTTACAAGATCATTTCTAAAACTATTGCTAATAGGCTAAAATCGATCCTTAATCGGATAGTTTCCCTTAACCAAAGTGCCTTCATCCCGGGTCGACTGATCACCGATAATGCCTTACTCGCCTTTGAAACTTTCCACTCGATGAAAAGAACCACAAATGGTAGGAACAATGCTTTTGCCTTGAAGCTAGATATGAGTAAAGCCTACGATAGGGTTGAATGGGGGTTTCTGGAGAGGGTTATGTTGAAGATGGGCTTTCGAGATAGATGGGTGCGCAGAATTATGAATTGTATTACCAGTGTTTCTTTCTCTTTTAAGATTAATGGGGGTATTTATGGGAATGTTATTCCTTCACGAGGTCTGAGACAGGGTGATCTCATCTCCCCGTACCTGTTTATATTATGTGCTGATGCTTTTTCTACTTTAATTTCGCAAGCAATGAACAGGAAAAGCATTCATGGTGTCAAAGTATGTAGAGGGGCCCCACCGCTTACTCACCTTTTCTTTGCAGATGATAGTATCCTTTTTACGAGAGCCACTATTCAGGAATGCTCCGAGATTGCTAATATCATTAGCATATATGAGAGAGCTTCGGGTCAGAGAGTTAACCTTGACAAAACAGAGATCTCGTTCAGTAAAGGTGTTTCATTATCTCAGAGGCGCGCAATTATTGAGAAGCTGGGTGTTAGTGAAGTTGATAGGCACTCCTAGTATCTGGGATTACCTACTATCATTGGGAAATCAAAAAAATCCATCTTAGCTTGCTTGAAGGAAAGGATTTGGAAGAAGATTCAGCGGTGGAAAGAACGACTGTTATCCAGAGCTGGTAAAGAAGTCCTAATCAAGGTTGTTGTTCAAGCCATCCCGACATACATGATGAGCATTTTTCGTATTCCAGATGACATCCTTGATGACATACACTCCATGATGGCTAGGTTCTGGTGGGGTTCTACGGGTGATGTTAGGAAGACTCATTGGCACAATTGGGAGCATCTTTGCAGGCCAAAGAAGCTTGGGGGTATGGGTTTTAGGGACCTTAAATGCTTCAATCAAGCCCTCCTGGCAAAACAAATTTGGCGATTGATCGAATGTCCTTCATCGTTGCTGAGTACGGTTCTCAAAGCGCGATACTATAAAAACTCAGATGTTCTTGATGCGAGAAGGGGTTTCTACCCAAGCTTTTCATGGCGAAGCATATGGGGTGCAAAATCCCTCCTTATTGAAGGGTTAGGTTGGCGAATTGGCAATGACTCGTCTGTTTGGTGCAAAAATGATAAATGGATCCTCTAGAATGGGTGTTTCATTCCTCCGGTGTTTGTTGATACTGATACCCCCGATGCGAAGGTGAGTGACCTCATAAACCATGAAACGAGAGCATGGAGTGCCGAGAAGCTTGACATCTTTGACCACCACACCAAGGAGGCAATCCTTTCTATACCTATTTCTCCTGATGCTACGGGGGATGATGTATTTTGGGGTGCTAGCAAGGACGGTCGGTATACTGTTAAATCGGGGTATTGGCTTGGGCATCTTGGAGTTGGGAATATGAGTGACAAGACGAACGATCATCTCTGGAAGAAACTCTGGGCTATCAGTGGTCCACCTAAAATGCGCCATTTCCTCTGGAGAGCGTGTAAAGGTTCTTTGGTAGTGAACATGGTCCGTTTCCGACGACATATGCATTCCTCCCCTATGTGCTCTAGATGTGAGGAGGATGATGAGACCATTTACCATGCTTTATTTGGCTGTGCTGATTCACGTGATTGTTGGCTTATATCTCCTTATTATACTATTATCAATGGTGCTCCCCAGGAATCTTTTGAAAACCTATTCTTGTGGCTCCATTCCCATGCTACCAAAGATGATCTGTTAGGGATTTGTGCTTACATGTGGGCCTGCTGGATCGGCCGTAACATTCGGGTCATGGAGGGAAAGATTTGTGATGTAAACCAGCTTGCTACTTCTTTATGTAAGCTCGTTAATGAACACAATGGCTACTCCATGAAGCTGAACACGTCTTCCCGACCTTCGGTGCAGGTCCTCAACTCTTGGCAGCCACCTTGTGAAGGCTTCACTAAGATCAATTTTGATGTACAGGTAGGGCCGGGTCTTTCCCGTGGGCTTGGTGTCGTTCTAAGAGATGATCGTGGCAAAATATTTCTCACTGGTTCTCGAAGGGTGTGTGCTAATTGGAGTGTCGACCTTTCGGAGGCTTTTGCTACTCTCTATGGCCTTTCTGTTGCTAGAAGGATGGGGCTCAAGAAAATTCACTTGGAGGGGGACTCTCTGCATATTATCTTTGCTTTGAAGAAGAAGTCGAAAGGGAGGTCTCCTATTCACCTGGTTTTAGACTCATGCTTTAATGTAATATCTTTCTTTGATGTTGTCACCTTTTCTTTTGTTCGTAAAGCTGGAAACACCGCAGCCCATATGGTTGCTAGGTGGGATACGGATTATAAATAATTTTGTATGCCCCCGTTACCCGAGTGCCTCCGGACTCTTGAGGAACTCGATTTGAGTTAGTTCTATCTACGGATTATAAATTTTTATATTTTTATTGTTATAATTCTATTCATCATTGTGTGACCGCACTCCGCGCATCCACCTCAACATCAGCATTTCTGCAACTTCTATCTTATATTCAAAAGTCTTCTTTACAGGCCAACAATATGTCTCATAAAACAAAGAAGGCTTGATTTCAACTCGGTGAAATTTCCCTTTTAATCTACTTGGAAATTCTTATATCAACAATAAGTCTCATAAAACAAAGAAGGCCAACAAACTCGCTTGTATTCGATGAATAATTCTTATATCAACAAATTCCCGAACGTGGCTGTACATGCAGCATCTTCTTCACCAATGGTCACCGTTGGCTCACCTATCGACTTTGCCCCACTAAAGTTGCATCGTAAATATTTTGTCTTTGACTATAAGACTAATGCGCAAACTCTGCCTTCTAAAATTTCCCTCCACTCTTCCAATTTTTTTATTAGCTACCTCCTTGGCATACTAACACGATATCATCAACAAATAACATGCACCATAGTAAAGTCTCCTAATCCCAAATAGATTTAGAAATCTCATCCATAATGACGGTTAAAATGAAAGGATTTAGTTTCAATCCTTGATATACGTAGGCCCACTTTAACTGGTAAAGAATCAGTTATTCCCACCGGTGCATGAATGTTCGTCGATGCTCTGTCATATATAGGCATTACCTCTATGTACCTTTGTGAAATACCTCTAGCCTTGAGGCCATCTCAGATGACACCTCGTGGTTTGATATCATACTCTTTCTTCAAGTCGATGAACACCATATATATGCCCGTCCTTTTTTTCTCCTTGTATTTTTTCATCAGTCTCATCAAACATGAATAGCCTTTATTGTGTAGCTTAGGAATTTGATCGCATATATTCTTGCACATTTCCTTTGTTTTTTTTTACAGTGGGATAAGTGTGTCACTCGTCCATTCTTCTGACACATTAACGAGGTTAGTTAGCTAATGCACTAACTCAATACTTAATAGCGATAATTGTCAATAACTAAAAATTAAAAAAACTAGATATTAATAAACCTTATGTCGAGACGAATCAAACAAGATCTCATTTGGCTATGGCTTGATACATGGATTAAGAATACAATACAAATTTAGAGTGGTTGATGAATAGTAACTCAAAGGCAAATGTGATATTTGAAAAAAAAAAAACTAAAAAATTATTATTTAATAATTTTTCAGTATTTGTTAATCTTAAATTTCTAAGGATTGTTGTTTAAATTTTTGTTATTTTCATTTTCTAAATTATTGTAGGTAATATAAATATTTTTAAGATTTGAAACTAATTAAAAAGATATTGACAATTATCAGTAGCTAAGCGAGTGGGTGCCAAAGTGGAAAAATATGAAGCGAGTGGACATGAGACGTGTGAGTCCTAATACTTATCAACTATCCACTATCCACTATCCACATCCAGCTAGTCACTAGTATTAGCCGAGTAAGAACAAAGTGCTTCAAAAAAGACTTATGTCGATAAGAACTTATTGTGCAATAATCTTAGAATGTGTTTTCTAATGCAAAATTTCTAATATGCGCACGAGTAAAAAAAGTATATGTTGATTTTAAAATCACTATCAAATAAAAATTCTAATATTTTTTTAAAAATATACATTCCTAACATTTATAACACTCAAATTTAGCTTCTTAAAAACAAATTTTTAAAAAACTTAATTTCACCTTCAAAAAAACCACTTACAAATTAAGTAAATACTCAAACTTTCCCCTCTATTTTAATAACTTCACACTTTCAAATAAGTAAATACTCAAACTTTCCTGACTATTTTAATAACTTCATATATTTTAATGCCCGTTTACTCAAATTAAAGTTTTGTTTTTCTTTCAATCTTATCCATAAACTTATTCTCTCTTCATCTCAATAACTTAGTAAGTCATTATTCCATCTACTTGTATTGTATACTATGTTTTCAATTACAAATTGATTTTTACACTATAAATCTGAAATCCTTTTCAAAAGTGATAAAAATTAGGAAAAATTATCGTGAATAATACAACCTTTTGTTAATTTCCATACAATAATATCAACTATTGATTAACCATGAGTAATACCAACTTAGGGGTTCTTTTCCTAGAATAATACCAAACTTTAGTTTGTTAACTAATTTATCAATTTTTTGTCATATAATCTCCTATAGTTTAATTTTTAACATGTTATGTATTCTAGAAAAACACCCTAAAGTTGGTATTATTCATGGTTAATCAAAGTTGGTATTGTTATAGAAAAATAAGCAAAAGATTGTATTGTTCCTGGTAATTTTTCCATTAATTTTTCACAAATTCTTACTTGAGACGATCTATACAATAGACGTCTCAAGTTTTGGGGCTGACCCAACTTATAAACTTAAAAAAATGTAATTGGTGGTTTTGTAAGTTAAAAGGGAGATATGAGTTGGACTCTTGAGAGACCGTCTATACTATAGACGGTCTTTCAAGTGACCTGTTAATTTTACCTTATAAATCCTTTCCAAAGGTGATAAAAATTATGATAAACAACTGCATATACACCAAAAAGGAAAAAAAAAAACAAAAAAAAGTGTATATGAGTAAAAAAAAAAAAAAAAAAAAGAGTAAAGAGCCCAAAACGCAGAGTAGAGCATGGTTGAATAAGGCTCTGCAACGGTCCTGGGCTGTATGATTTTCTTCCTCTTCTTCTTCGTAAAATAAAACTTTCCTCTTTCCTTCTTCCCCTTCCTTCTCTTCAATCTTCCTCTTTACCCCTTTTCGTCGTTTTCTCTCTCTATTCCAACTCTTTCTCTCTCTCCTTTTATCCGACGCTCATTATCTCTCCACGTCTTTCATCTTCATCATCTTCTTCTACTTCCCCAATCTTCCCTACTCCCTACTATTTATACCCCATTCTTCTCCTTTTTCTCTCTCCTCCTCTCTTTTCTCTCTTTCTTTTCTAGGGTTTCTCACTTTTCGATTCTCCTACGATCTTTCGCTCGTTTCCAACTTTGATGCTGTTTCTGTGTCTCTCTCTCCACTCATTTGTCTCACTCACTTCGGCGTCATATTAGGTATTTCTTGTTTGATCCAATTTGATTGTTTGTTTCGTTTAATTTTTTTTTTTGTTTTCGTTTTTTGACTGTTGATGATTTTTTTTATTTGACGTGTTGTTTTCCCGCTAATTTGTTGTTTTTGGTGGAAGTTTTGAATTAAATTGATTGTGGTTTTGCGTTTTTGTTTTGGTTTTAGGGTTTTGGATTGGAGTTTGGATTTGAATTAGGTTTTTCGTATGGTATAGTTCAAGTAATTGAATTGAGCTGAGTTTTAGTGTGTTTATGTTAATGGTTGATATGATTAATGGCTATTGAGAAGAACAACCTGAAGATGGTGTCGAAGTTTGATTCAGAGTATTCAGTGGGTAGTAGGAGTAGGGAGAGTATGTCGACTGATGAAGATGAGTTTCATAGGAGAAATTCGGTGGATTCTGAGGATGATGATGAATTTGATGATGCGGATTCTGGGGCAGGGTCGGATGATTTTGATTTGTTGGAATTAGGGGAGACAGGGTCAGAGTTTTGTCAAGTTGGGGATCAGACTTGCTGTATTCCGTTTGAGCTTTATGATCTTCCTGATTTGCAAGGCATTTTGTCTTTGGATGTTTGGAATGATTGCTTGACTGAAGAAGAGAGATTCGGGCTTGCCAAGTATTTGCCTGATATGGATCAGGGGATGTTTATGCGTACCTTGAAGGATTTGTTTGAAGGTGCTAATTTCCATTTTGGTAGTCCTATAACTGTGCTTTATCAGATGCTGAAAGGAGGGTTGTGTGAGCCGAGAGTTGCGCTTTATCGTCAGGGGTTGAACTTTTTCCAGACACATCAGCATTATCATTTGTTGCGGAGGCATCAGGATTCCATGGTTAGTAGTTTTTTACAGATGAGGGAATCTTGGAATAACTGTAAAGGGTATAACATTGAAGAGAAACTTCGTGTTTTAAATATTGTGAGAAGTCAGAAGACGTTGATGAGGGAAAGAAACGAGGACTTGGGCTCTAATTCTTCTGAAAGGGAGTCAGGTGAGGCTTTGTTGAATATGAGGTTAAAGGGACGTGGTGCTGGGAAGAAAACAAGGCGTGATCTTAACTATGGTACTAGTCCTGCCTTTGACATCTTTTCTGGGGGAAGGGCAGATGTTACCCAATATGGCCAGCCGAATTCAAAAGGATTGCTGAAAGCGGGTGGAATGACAAATCCTTCACCAAATGTAGCATCCTCACGTATCCATTCCCGTCTCTACGCCCACCAGGGCAATGCCCACAGCTCAGAGTGGGTCACCCCTAGAGGGGGTAAGGCAGCTGTACATGATGTCATGATAGCTACCATTGACGATGAGCAAGAAATGAATCACGACATGGCTAACCAGAGATATTGGAACACTATGGATGGGGATGTGATGGTTCGAGGTAGGTCTGTTAAGACAGGAAAGAAACGAGGATCTTTTGGAGATGATGAATGTGATGGTGACAGCTATTTAAGTGTGCCTCAATCTGTGAAGACTGATTTTCCTGCTCATGGGCGGAATCTGAATATAAATAAGCTAGCTGATATTAAAGTTTTGACAGCTAAACCATCAAATGCGAGAGGTATGTATGACCCTGCCAGGAGGACCAAGTATGTGGATCCTGCATATGATGATCAAATGAGACTTGCAAGAGGTCGTGCTTTGCAGATTGCTCCAAAAGGAAATTTAACTGGCTATGCTGGCATCGTGGAACCTTTTTGGACTAAGAGAAACCAGGGGGATGCATACTTGAATGATCCATCAATTGATTATGAATACAGGGATGTTGAAACCAAGAAAATTAAATTGGGTAATGAATATGCTGATTATAGACTTAAATCCCGGCAAGTCTCCCAACACGTAGAGGATAGAATGTTTCATCCAGAGAAGCGAGACAAGCTTTTGGCAGAAAATATTCGAGGGGTTTCAGTTCGAAATGGAGAGTCCAGTATGTTTCCTTTTCAGGAGGAAAGAATGTTTTGCGGAGGTGAAGAGACACCGTCAGGCTCATCTGGTCAACTCGAGGAAGAAGAGGACAACAGTCCATTGATCATGTCCAAGCAAGCAATACGTGGTCATTTGGAAACTTCTCGATCTTCTCTGTCCAGGTCAATTCTTGATGAGAAGAAGGTGAAACGAACTAAGAAGGGTGCTAAAGAAAGTATAATGACTCTTGAAGGGATACTACCTGACTCTAGTTCAATGGGTGGTTTTGGCAGGCATTTGCAAAGGCCAGAGATGGAAACTTATTTCTCCAAAAGCAGGCAGAAGGCAAAAGCACATAATCTTGATACCTCACCGAACTTTACTACAAAAATGACTGAGGATCGTCTCTATGCTGGTCCTGGAAACACATTTATGGAAAGTGACCAAAAATCAACTTACAGACTCGGAAGGAATGGCAAAGTCCTTGCAGAGTTTGCTGAAAATTCTCCCATGTCCATGGATAAGGCTTCTTCTATGGAAAGAAGGCGAAGAGGAAATGTTAGCCATGATTTCTCCTTGCATGAGTTCAACACGAGAGACTACAATATGGAAGTGGGGGTTGTATATGACGGCAATTCGATGGGCAGAAATTCCAGGGACTTGAATAACACATTAGTTGGTTGCACTTCGTCTGTTAAGAAGAAAAGGAGAAAGGAGGTTTTTACTGAAATTGACGGATTAGATAAATCTGATCACCTGTCTTCTCATCATCCGCTCTCCGATACTCTTCCCTTGAAGAATTGGGCCAAGAAGAGACTGGAAGCAGAGTGTGGTTCCCCAGGAGCCAGCACATCTGAAATACCTATTTTAGAGGTTGGAATGCCAGAGCCGGAGCTGGAAATCAAACCTCAAAAGAAAACTCTCCCTCCAATAACCCCTACTGTTCACACCGACTTCTCATTCTCCATCATTCACCTTCTTTCTGCTGTGCGCAAGGCCTTGATAACTCCTAGTTCTGACAATGGTTTGGAGACTCAGAAGAATATTGAGAACACCGGAGGTGAGCCTAACGACCAGTGTGCAAAGCATGAAGTTTCCAATGGTTCCCTTGTGCAGTCGGATATGACTAACCTTCTGACTGAAAAATCAAAGATTTCTTTGACGGTTCAGGACATTGTCACTCGTGTGAGATCCGACCCAGGGGATCCATGCATTCTTGAGACACAAGAGCCACTTCTGGATCTTGTTCGAGGAGTCTTGAAAATATTTTCATCCAAAACAGCACCCTTGGGAGCAAAGGGCTGGAAGCCTCTGATATGTTATGAAAAGTCCTCAAAATGCTGGTCTTGGACTGGGCCAGTGCCACTAAGCACAACAGATCAAGAAACCCCTGAGGAGGTGATTTCTCCCGAGGCTTGGAGAATTTCTCGCAAAATGCTCATAAAGTTGGTTGATGCATATGCCAATTGGCTTAAAAGTGGTCAAGAGACTTTGCAGCAAATTGGTAGCCTTCCTCCACCGCCCGCAGAGTTGATGCAGCTAAACTTTGATGAAAAAGAAAGGTTCAGGGACCTGAGAGCTCAGAAGAGTTTAACTACCATTACTCGAAGCTCTGATGAAGTCAGGGATTATTTCCGCAAGGAAGAGCAACTGAGGTATTCAATTCCCGACAGAGCCTTCTCTTATACGGCAGCTGATGGTAAGAAATCAATTGTTGCTCCTTTGAGAAGATGTGGTGGTAAGCCAACTTCGAAAGCCCGAGACCATTTTATGTTGAGACGTGATCGACCTCCTCATGTTACCATTCTTTGTCTTGTCCGAGATGCTGCTTCCAGGTTACCGGGGAGCATTGGTACTAGAGCTGATGTTTGCACTTTGATAAGGGATTCCCAGTTTATTGTGGAGGACGTCACTGATGCTCAGGTTAATCAGGTTGTCAGTGGAGCCCTTGATCGTTTACATTATGAGCGTGATCCATGTGTACAGTTTGACGGTGAGAGGAAATTGTGGGTTTACTTGCACAGAGAGCGGGAAGAAGAGGATTTTGAGGATGATGGTACCTCTTCCACAAAGAAATGGAAACGACAGAAGAAAGATGCTCCTGAGCAGGATGATCAAGTTACTGTCGCTTGTCATGGTAACACAGAGCCTAATGGTTTTGATTTGAGCTCTGATCTCAATGTTGCACCCAAAGGCGAAAATGGTGGTAAAACATCAGATGTTTTGTATGATGATTCAAGACAAGGAACAGAATATGATGGAAAGGCTGGTGACATTCCTAAAGAATCTGATTTTCAGCAGATGCTAGAAAGGAGATTGCAGTGCGCAGAGAACTCCGAAAATAATGAATTTGATGATGGATCACAAGGATGTTAGGCGATGGGATTGACTGCTCCTTTGAGCATTCCTTTTCAGGTACTAATCTTATTCCTGATAAGTTTGTCATAGCTTATATACGAATATACATTGTTATACATTGTGCGGCTATTAAACATTTCTTGTTAATTTCCTTACTGTAGTTTTGGCTCAGTGTTGTGCTCTGCTGGCTGATGTTTCAAATTGATTTTTTGTTTGAACTTTGTTGAGATACACCGTGATCGTCATTTTTTGTATACTGGAATCTGGAAGTGTAGCTATTGAAGAAAAGATTTTAACACAAGGACCTTCCTTTTACGTGTAGTCACATCTTTTGATTCTTTTTACTAGTCTTTTGGGGACTGGGACTGGGCCTGGCTGATCGTCCCTTTGTCAGTTCACATTGGATTCCTTGTCTGCCTTTTATTTTTTGTGATTTTGAGAAATGTTATCTATATGGGTCAAAAGTATAATATTGTCATAAACTAAGAACTTGAACTGTGATCAATTTTTGAGCTCATTAAGAATAATTGTTAATATGTCTATGCCCCATGTTGTCAACAGTTTTGGGGGAAAGAATGAGCTCAGTTTCTGGAAGAACTAATGCTTAGATGAGCTACGATTTGAGTGCACGACCCTGTTTGATTTTTGAGCTCATTTAGAATAACTTGTCAATTTGCCTATGACCTATGTTAGCAACAGTTGTGGAGGACGAATGAGCTCAGTTCCTGGAAGACTGATGCTTATAGGAGTTATCATTAGAGTGCATGATCCGGTTTATTTTGCTCGTTTTTTCCTTGGCTTTCCAGTGAAGTCTTCCTTTGAAGCTTTTCAAATGCATCTGTTTCAGGATATTATATGTAAAATTTGATCACCTTATATTATTTAATATAATACCTTTTTTGATGTTTTGGGGGGGAAATTATTGGCTCTTAGGGAAGATGCCTTATTAAATTTTGGGAGTGAGCGCTGAATTGAATTTACTTGTTGGCATTTTAGTGGGGATATGGATATCATTTTAGTGTTACAATAAATGTGGGGAGGCCAAAACTAGGTTTTGTTGCTTACAACCTTGTATTTTTTGGAAATGGTTGCTCTAAGCCTCTGACAAATAAAGTTTATGCCTTTTAGTTTGATATTTATATGTTCGTTGAGAATTTGAAGGAATTATTTTTGAGCCAGGAGTACGAACTTGGAATAAAAACTCCCCTGTTACATATGTAACACCCGTTATTTAATCTGTTTGAGAGTTAATCGCGATGTTAAATCTCGTTATATAATGGTGGATGAATTTTAACGGTCAAAATGTTGCGTACAACTCGCGTTGGACGTGTAACGCCTATTATTTATTTCACAGACGATGTTATTTGTCTCAGCCAAAAAATTTCATAAATACCCATTTTTTAAATATTAAGATCACTGAAACTACTGTTACTCATAATTTTAGTTGAACAAATAATTAACTAATAAGTTAATTAATTGTGCACTACAAGTACCTCAAATAGTGCAATTATAATAGCTATGAGTATTTTATTGCATAAAATATAGTTCAACAACAAAAATGCAATTATAAGTTCAAAAGTCCTATTTGATGAAATTTTTATTTCATAAGTTCACACCGAATCGGCCACAATTCGCATTATTACTAGTTATTGCCGCTTTCCTTGACACCGCGATTGTTTCCGCAAACTCATCTGTGACCTCTGTTTTTTTCCAATGGTCGGAGCTCAGCATGCTATGCATTGTTTTAAAAAATGCTTTCTCCTAAAACTTGCCTACTTTAATATGGTGCCATTTTCTTTTATTGAAATCACCTTCTTTATTTTTATATATTTTTATCGAAGGTTGTATTTCAATTGTTGCTTGCTTAATAAGCAGTCAACTTTTCTTTTCCCGGAAACTTTCATTTGCTTGCACATAATTGGAGTGGGGAAATTTTTGCTAAACTACTGTGTTCTTTTTCTGCTATAAATTTTATGGTTCAGCACGTTGTAGTGAGAAAATCTTGCTAAACTACTGTTTTCTTATTGTTTTTGCAGGATGAAGCCCCCTTGCTAAACATCGAAATCTGACATGTACGTAATGTATTATCATTTTTTGTGTAGCTTATCAAGTAGAGAACATGAAGGGGATAAACACAACTAAACAAGTGAAAAATTGTTTTGTGAATACAGCTAGTACAGGTAGCTAGGCGTTTCAAGCATATATAGGTCAGTAAATAATGTAATCTGCTTTGATTACCTGCTTTTGATCTAAACTTCACTTCAAATCAAAGCCTCTCCAGATCATATTTCTACTCTGATTGTGACACTGCTGCAGCTTTATTATAGATTCCACGATATATTGCTTATATTTTGCAAACCATGTCAAATTTTTGGATTCTCTGGTACATTAGGTCCATAATTTGATCAAAAGTTCACACTGATATACATGTCCACATTGACACTTAAATGTGGTTGTCGGGTTTTCTTTCTGACTTGTTATGCAGACTGAGACGTTATGTATGTGAAACATCTTTCTTTTACATAAACAAGTAGGTCAGATTGTTCTATTCCCTATATATGGTTTGTGTTTAGAAGAATCTACCAGGCTAGAACCCCTCATGAGTCTACTCGACCAGGCTAGATATCTCTAGCAGGTTTTAGCATCTAACAAGCAAAAAAGTGGAATCTCCTCGCCCCAAAACCCACTGAGGTAACTTGAAATTTTGGATGGTTAGTTAAATGTTATTTGGCTACTTTAAGTACTTGTTTTGTGCCTAATTATAGTTTATTGTGTGCAAATTTTTATACACTTCCCTCATGCTAGCTAGATGATTTGAAATGCAGGAAAATGAGAAAATCAAGGAACTCTCATCTTTGAAACAGTTCATCGATTTATCTTCAGTTTTCCCTGCTTGCATTGAATTACCCTTCATTTGATGAGGATAGTCTTGTCTAGTGGCATGAGATGGAACTTAGTTATAGCCATATAGGTTTCATTCACTACAAGAGCTCTCTAGTGTCATTGTGTGTTTGACTGAAGTAAACGAGCAATACTCTTGTCAAGAACCTTAATTTAGTTTAGTTCGGAACTCATTAAATCATGTGCAGTTCTTACTACATGAGGTTGTTTGTAATAAAAAATTATTTGTAAACAATCTCTTTTTTGTTCAAGGTAATGTAATGTATTTTTATTATTAATTGTATGCAACTGAAGTAGCCTTTTCTAATGAGATTACGGGAAACAAAAGTGTGCCTTACCAACATAGTGTAAAAATGTGATAATGGTCGCTTTTTGTTTATTTTGAAAACCTTCATAACGGGGAAATATCAGTTCGTTTATTTTGAAAACCTTTACAACACTGTCGATGGGATGTGGCCTTGTTTTACTTTATGATTACCAATATAATTGTCGTTCTTCAAAGTAGTTAGAGTTACTGGGCGGTCTTAAGTTGTCTGTTTTATACTCCTTTATTTTTCAAGGGTGTTTTTGAATGAAAGGAAATTGAGGAAAGAAATGTAGGAATTCGAAATGATGAAGCATTTGTTATTTGGATTATAAAATGGGAGAGTAGGGATTAAAAAGGGATGAAGTATCGCTTGTTTGATGGTTGTTGATAGCCCATGAAGGGTTTATGGTTTGGATGATGATATGAGTGAGCTTGCCTAGACTTATGCGGTTAGATTGTTGGTTCCTTCATATTGTACATACTACCTCCTATTCAATCTAGTAGTTCTATTTGATTTTTCATACTTGTTGGGATAACATTTTAACCTTTAATATTTCTAATTGTTTTTAATTACAAATTGTAAAAGGTAGATATTAATAATATTTGTATTAAGACGAATTAAACAAGATTCCACATGACTATGTTTTAACTTATAGATTATAAATAAAATACAAATTAAGAGTAATAAGTGAATAGTAAAAAAAAATTAATAGGACTGATGGGTAGTATAGGAGGGATTATACTTTTACCAAATATTTCCATAAACAGTTGACTTTTTCAGCTAGCTTAAAAAGCGAACAAAAATAGCCTATACTTTTAGCTGGTCAAACAAGCCAACAACTAATTGCCAAAACACCTCAATTATCTTGATTAAATAATAGAATAAATTTAGTAATAATTTTTAAGCAAATTAAAAAGTCAACTTTTAAGAAAAAAACTAGTGTTTAAAACTCTTTATAGGGGTTAAAAATTGGTATAATTTAAATTTGGCTAGTTGAAAAGTCAACTTTTAAGCAAAAAAAACTAGTATTTGAAACTCTTAATAGGGGATAAAAATTGGTATGATTTAGACTTCACTTATTACTTATGAAGAACGATACTCCATACTTTTCATTGATTTAATTACATATACTTTTCCCATAATTTTCTAAGCATAATTTCAATCTCAATATTTGTAAATATGTTTCTCACAAAAATTATAAAAATTGTACATTCTACATATCAAGATAAATTTAGCATTTTACTTGGATAAAATGTTAACTTATATCCTCGAAAATCCATGCTTAAGATTTTTAAATGAAATGAAATATTCTAAATGTAACTAATTTGATAAAACAAATGTTGCATGATTTATACAGTTTTGATGGAAACTCTAATTTGTTGTCATCTCTGAGCAAAGTTGTCATGGTCGATATCTTACTAGAAATCATTTGAAAACGTTCAAATGGGTAGGATAGGATCGACATAAACGAATCTTATGATCATATGATCTTACAAATAACCTTATGCCCAATCATCATTATAGTTTTCATTTTAAAAGTTTAAATTTGTTAGTTAAAATTTCTGTGACTATTTTTAAGAATAAAATTAGTTTAAAATGTTATATCGATAAGAACTTTAATCCTTAAGATTATGATTATATATGGAATTATTTTAATAAATTTAAATAAAATTTGACAGATCAAATAACCGGATCATGCTATGATTTCACCTCTTTAAATTTTATTTTATCAATATATTTGTTGTGGAGTTGCATATGGGTGTATAAAAGTTGGTATATCTTGAAGGGATTATCCAATGAAGTATAAAATTATAGTGAATTACTAATTATATTGGTTTGAGTTTGCTATATTAAAACTAAAACATAGAAATATTTATCTAAAGTTAATGCTCCCAATAAAGATATTTTTACAAACTATGGTAACAAAAATTATGGCTAATGTTTAGAGTGATTGTAAGAGAAGAATTAATGCATCATATTTCAAGTTAGATGACTTAAATGAAGAGTAGTCGTTGGAGTACTATGAGATGGAAGATTGTTGGATAGCTAGATTAAGGTAGATTCTATCAAAGTCGTTATTCGATCTAACTTGTTATGTGAGGTAGAGTGTTGGTCAACAAAGAAGATTTATGAGCATAAATGAAAGTAGTAGATTTTTGAATATTAAGATGTATGGACATATAAGGATTGATAACATTATAATCAAAAATTTGAGAGAGACTAAGGGTTGCACCTAATTCTATAAAGGTGCGTGAAAATAGATTGAGGTGGTGGTATAATCATATGCGAAAGAAGACCATCGATACGAGTGAGAATGGTAGAAAAAAATAGGGTTAATGAAAAAATCTAGAAGTCATTGTAGGCATAATTAATAAACGTGGGGGAAGCAAATTAGAATTGACACGAGCCTCACCGACAACTTGACAAGGGATAAAACTTGTTGGAAACGCCAAATTCGTATCCTATACCATTGATAGTTATCTAACCTTGATTATTGTTTGTGCCGTTTATTTTTCTTTGTTTATGTTATTAGCCTTAATACTTGTCTTGCCTTGTCTTGTCTTACTATTTGTCTTGTCTTTTTATTTATTTTGATTTGCACTCTTCCTCTAGTCAAGTGTCGACAATTTCCTTATCTTCTTCGATAAGGGTAAATCTGTCGTCTAATCATAAACTCATAATATATAGTTTCTAAAAACAAAGTAAACAATAATGAAAAAAACATGCGCCAAATGTTGATTGGTCTTCTAACTCAATCAAATACATAGTTTTCTTTAGAAAAACAAAAAAAAAAATTCATGTATTCAACATCTCAAACCAAGAGGACAATATTGAATACAACAAAATCAATACAATAAAAAAAAATTACCAAAAAATAGAATTAAAAATAAAGAAGAAGAAAAGAAGAAGGAATTAGTGGAGAACCTCAAAGAAAAGAACGTGGCTACAACTCACCATTACTACCAAACATTTATTTGTTGCACATTCAAATCTGAAACTTCCCTTTATTTTCCAATTATCATTTGTTTGTTTTCCCATCAAATTTCTACAAAATCCTCAAATACTTGTATAATAATAACCAGCTTGGCACCAAACTTAGCCAACTTTTGACCTTTGTTGCAGTCGGTTCATTTTTTATTATTGTATAAATCATCAATTTGTGTTTAATTAACAACTAATCATCGTCTTAATTACATAATATATCTAGTTTTATTTTAGTTGGAACAAATAATATTTTTCTTATATAAAAGTTATGAATTTGATTCTTACATAGTTTTCCCTTTTCTGCCTGCGGTATAATCAAAAAGAAAATTATCATCTTTGATTTAAATTGTCGTATAGAGGTACGCTTGTGAGAAACCGTCTCTCGGTGAGACGACCTCATAATAAGAAGTGCAAGTGCTGATGATTTGTATAAGTTGGATTATTTAACCTCTATCTCTATATAAGATTTTTCACAGTGAGACTGTCTCATAAAAATTTTTGTATTAATTATATTATGCATATATTTTTTCACCATGAGGGCCTTGATCTTGGGTTGTTTGTAGTTGACGATATTGATCAGAATAAAATCATCATAGCTCCGTTATTTCCGTAAAATGAATGATTAGTTTTACCTTATCTCATATTCTCATCATAGTTTTTTTTTGTCTTGTACTAGTATATATTATCAAATTTAAAGATAAAATATCGTCAATTTTTTTTATTTTTTTAATTTTTTTTTTATGTATTTTGGTAGATCATTATTTTTAGTTTAATGCAAGTTAATTGGTGGAATTCTTTCAAAAAGCAAGGGTAATGCAACACGCTTGAGTTATTAAGTAATCAACTACTTTTAAATTATCATTTAAAAAAAAATAAACTACTTTTAAATTATTAGATAGGATATTAGTATACTAGAAATATCTTTTTTTTTTTTGGAAATCAATATACTAGAAATATCTTTAACTCTTCGTATAAGTTGTATACGTTTTAGTCCTTTTTATTTTGCATTAAAAAAGCCTTGTTAATTTTTAATTTTATGTAGATTGTCAATAAAGAAAAAAATAAATAAATTGATAAACAAAAATATGTAAATAAAATGAAAAAATTGAATAAATAAGAGAATATTCTCCACTACTAAAAATAAAAATATAACAAAAATAAAGAGACAACTCCGAAAAATTACAGGAAATTAAAAGAAGTGAGAAAGTATATAATTTTCAAAGTCAATAAATTTAAACTGTTTAATACCAGACACTAACACATCTTAACTTGGTGTAAAATGACATAAATTTCTATGATCATATAATTGTAATATATCCAAATTGAAATCAATGCTAGGTATAATAATAATCATTCATGAAAGGCGAAATATTACTTTTATTATTACATATTATGACTGAAAAATCACAAATGACATAATTATAGGAGGAAATCTAGATAAATATCAACATATATGAACATTTTCAACCACTAAGATCAAACAAATAACTTAGAATTTTCACCATCGACATATCTTTATATAAATTATCAACATTAAATTTTCCATAAAACACAATCAAATTCTTACAAACTTTACCGACTAAACTAATCGGCCATTAACAATAAATTAATGCAACTATGTCTTCCATGAAAGAGTAAAACATTGTTATGCCCATAGTTATATTTTAAATGTTCTATGTCACCACTTTGCATGAGCAAAGGAAAGCAAAGGAAAGAACAACAAAAAGTGGACTAAAAATTTAGAACACAAATATTTCCCTTTCTATAATTAGATGAAGTCTCTATACTAACTAAATTAACTGAACTTTGTTTGCCCTCATTTCCCTCCTAACTCATTGACCTCAATCCCTATATTCCCCCTCTTTCCTTTGCAAAATTTCATTGATTCAAAACTCAATCAATAGAATCTTCTTTACATCAAGTCGATTTTCCAAACAAACCCTAAAATCTTGTTTACATTACAATTTACAAACCCCAATTGTTCTCACAAACCCAATACTGTCATAGATTTTCCCCCTTAAAATCTTCACTTTTTTTTCAATATTTTTTTTCTGGGTGATTTGGGAATTTGTTCAATACATTTTGGTTTTCAGATGACCAACAATCAAAAAGAAGAAGGTTCTTCAAAATGGATTCTGGGTAGTGGTGAAATAGATCAAATAACAGATTTTCCTGTGAATGATAATAATAATAGTAATAGTATTAATGATCAAAAAAGCCCTAAAGGAATAAATTTTGGTAGAATTGGAAGCAATGCCAGAAAAAGGTTTGGAATACTGGGAAATGGTAATGGAAATGGAAATGCTGCTCAACCTAAGATGGGTAGATTGAAATCTACAGCTGCAAGAGGGTTGCAGAGTCTTAGATTTCTCGATGGCGCCACCGGAAAAGATGGTGATTCATGGAAACCTGTTGAGAAAAGGTTCAATCAGAATGCTGTTAAAGGAAGGCTTCAAAGAGACAAATTTAGTGCTGTCATTGGTAAATTTATTGATTTTACTCTGTTAATTTGTGTAATTGATATGTGGCTTTTTTGTTTTGAATGAGATTATGATTGATTTGGGTATTTTTTATTTGGGTTTTTTTTGGGGGAAACAAGGAATGGGAGATTCAAAAGAATTTGCAGGGGAACTGTTTGATACATTGGCTAGGAGAAGAAATGTTGATGTGACAAATGGGATTACAATTGATGAAATGAGAATGTTTTGGGAAGAAATGACTAGTCAAGATATTGATGCCCGGTTGCAGATCTTCTTTGACATGTTAGTTGATATATTTAAGTATGATCAATTTTGTTTTCATCTACAGATTCACCCAGAAGCTTAAGCTGATGGTTGAAGCCCTAAAATTGATTTTGTTTTTGTCAACAGACTCACCCTGAAGCTTAAACTGATGGTTGAAGCGCTAGATGATACTGTAGTTTTCTCTAATGTTACATGAGTTTTGTTCCTTATAGGTGTGATAAGAATGGGGATGGTAAATTATCCGAGGATGAAGTTCGAGAGGTAA
Organism: Amaranthus cruentus; assembly: GCA_019425755.1. Lineage (NCBI taxonomy): Eukaryota > Viridiplantae > Streptophyta > Magnoliopsida > Caryophyllales > Amaranthaceae > Amaranthus > Amaranthus cruentus. The sequence goes on along the minus strand of CM033458.1, from coordinate 16,314,926 downwards.
TCAAATCGAATGATTTCGTTCATTTAATATATCCTTATTAGCCTTTTGCTAAAATTTTGACTTGAAGGTACTTTTTTGCTGTAGGTTTTAGTGTTGAGTGCTTCAGCTAACAAACTAAACAAACTCAAGTCACAAGCAGGAAATTATGCAGCTTTGATCATGGAAGAACTAGACCCTGATCACCAAGGATACATAGAGGTCTTAATTTCATCCTTGTGTATGATTTACCTTCCACGAAATACTTCTATGTTGTTAGCTTTATACTGAATCGATTTTGTTTTAATACAGTTGTGGCAACTCGAAACGTTGCTAAGGGGAATGGTGACTTCTACTGATGAAGGAACTAAAATGAAGAGGAGTCAAACCTTAACAAAAACCATGATTCCCAAAAGTTTTAGGAACCCAATATCAAAATTAGTTAATAGCACAAAAGAATTTGTTTTGGATAATGGGAAAAGGATTTGGGCAGTCGGGCTTTGGTTAACAATAAACGCGGTACTTTTCTATTACAAATTCAATTCATATAAGAAGCATCCAGCATTTCCTATCATGGGTTATTGTGTTTGTGTTGCAAAGGGTGCTGCCGAGACACTTAAATTCAATATGGCCTTAATTTTGCTTCCTGTTTGTCGAAGAACTCTTACGCGTTTAAGATCAACGTTTCTTAGTAGAATATTTCCTTTTGATGATAATATTAACTTTCATAAGATGATTGCTGCTGGGATCACAGTCGGGACATTTTTACATGTTTTAATGCACATGAGTTGTGATTTTCCGAGGCTCATTTTATGTCCTAAAAACCAATTCTTGAGATGGCTCGGTCCAAATTTCAACTTCAAGCAGCCAACTTTTGCTGATTTGATTAATAGCATACCGGGAATGACTGGTATTATTATGATCCTTCTTATGGCTTTTGCCTTTACACTAGCCACACACTCTTTTAGAAGGAATGTTATCAAATTGCCTTGGCCATTCTTGCATTTAGCCGGGTTTAACGCCTTTTGGTATGCTCATCATCTCCTTGTGGTTGTGTACATTCTCTTGATCATTCATGGATACTTCTTGTTTCTCACTAGGGATTGGTACAAGAAAACGGTATGTACGTATTAGTTTTTGCGTTTGTGTATCATACTATCCATATGTATCCTTCTATACTTACCTTGATCTTTTTGTGAAATATAACGCAGACATGGATGTATATAGTTTTTCCAGTTTTGCTCTACGCTAGTGAAAGAACATTGACATCGTTCAACGATCACAATCATCATGTCAATATCCTAAAGGTCTTGAACAAACACCTTCTAGTTTTTACGCTGAAAAACCGTGCAAAGTTATGGTTTAGTCTTACCTTTACAATTTGCAGGCTGTCATCTATCAAGGAAATGTCCTGGCATTATACATGAGCAAACCACCCGGATTTAAATACAAGAGTGGAATGTACTTGTTTGTCAAGTGTCCCGATATCTCTAGCTTCGAATGGTAACTTTAAAAACTCTATTATGCATATATAAGATTCTCAAAATGTATGTAAATCTTATATTGTTTTGTACCATTTATGATAGGCATCCGTTCTCTATCACTTCAGCACCCGATGATGCCTACCTAAGTGTACATATTAGAACTTTGGGCGATTGGACTACAGCACTTCGAGAAAGCTTTGCAAAGGTAATATCGATTTGCTTGCATACATCTAAGAATTAATTTGAGTTATGGTGAAAATAGTACTAGTATCAGTAGAGGCGAATCCAAGATATTGATATAGGGTAGGTCGAACACTCATCTCTTCATGTGTGCTAAACCGACTTGCTGTCATTCTTCTATAATATGTATCATACAATATAATATTAATAGGGTTTTTAATCAAATGATCTGGGCTATGGTCTAAGTAGGCTTGAGCCTAGCTAGATTCCCAATGATTATTTCAATATGACATTATCCCGATGTCATGTACCTCCTGCTTAGGCAGGGTTTGGGACCCCAAACCATTGCTACATATGGGAATAGAAGGCTTTGATTGAAATTGTCTTACGAGTCTTTCGGTTTCTAACAACCGCATTGACATATAAGTAACGAAATGCAGGCCTGCGAGCCTCCTGCCAATCGGCCAGCAAAAGGAAGGCTAATGAGAATGGAAACCAAAGCAGTGACAGACTATGACTGTCAACCAACAAGGTGAGAAACATTCAGAATCGTAGTACGGTATCTTTCTACTTATCACTTTCCAATGGTTTTGTTTCCATACTACACCCGTTTCTTAGGGTCATATACGAGGCTTGAGTTTGACATCTAACTTTTGTGGTCTTGTTCCATTACAGTTTTCCACATATAATCATCAAAGGTCCATATGGAGCTCCGGCACAGAACTACAAAAAGTACGACATTCTATTACTTATTGGACTAGGAATCGGAGCAACACCCTTTATCAGTATCCTCAAAGACCTCCTAAATAACTTAAAGGAAAGCAGTTCACAGGTACTAAACCTTGAAAATCTCAGCCTAAACTAAGCATTGTACCTTTTGATATGATTTTTAGATCTCCTTAAACCCTGATTTTGGTTCGTGTTATGGAACGTATGCAGGATATAGAGAGCCGAAAAGGGCCTCAAAGAGCTTATTTCTATTGGGTTACTAGAGAACAAGGATCTTTTGATTGGTTTAAGGGTGTTATGGATGATATTGCAGAATATGATTCAGATGTGAGTAATTCTCACACAAATCCATTCATTTTTAGCAACTGTTTAATTACTGATGTTTTCTAATTACTGTGATGACAGCATGTGATAGAAATGCATAACTACTTGACTAGTGTGTACGAAGAAGGCGATGCTCGATCTGCACTTATTCAGATGGTGCAGTCATTGCAGCATGCCAAGAATGGACTCGACGTGGTGTCAGAAAGCCGGGTATTTTCGAAGTTCGATTATTGAATCAGATTGATCACCATACATGTTTCTGTTCCTGCATCTAACATGAGAATTTTTTACAGATAAGAACACATTTTGCAAGGCCTAACTGGAGGAAGGTGTTTATGCAATTAGCTGCCTCACATGGATCACAAAGAATAGGTAAAGAATTTGTTTAACTATCTAAAAATGACTAGTAAAATTTACTTGTACCTTGAAGTTGCTAAAATTATAACCCCTTTAGTAAGTGTCGTTCTTGACATTTCATGGACCTTAGGCGAAATGAAATAAATGGGCCCTTTCTATAAAGGGTTGAATCAAATTTGTAATGGGTACTTGGTAAAATAACAGAAGACAAACCCCTATATATATAATTATCATTATAAATGCAGACATGTCGTAGACTTCTTAATTGATAAAAGAACTAATCAAATAAAGATATATGCTAAAGTTAAGGTATGGGGTTAAATTAAAGTTATAATTTTACAAACAATATTCTACGTCCTACGTGATAATAATTCTGAGTTGAGGTATTGGGTCATTTTCTAGCCCAGTGCCCTACGAAAATGCCTACCTTGCCTACGGTCAGGAATGGCCCTGCGTGAAATTACAAATGATTTCGATATCAAGGGTGAATCAGGAATAATATCTTTGTTATTACAAGGATAACGTTGTGTATTGTATATATACATCGACCTCTCCAAACCCTATTAAAATCGGAGCCTAAGTGGAAGACACTTATTGAATGATTGATTATATTGCAGGTGTATTCTATTGTGGTAGTCCAACTTTGACAAAACCATTGAGGAAGCTTTGCCAAGAATTCAGTCTTAGCTCAACAACCAGATTCCATTTTCACAAGGAGAACTTTTAGGTTTAGCAACAAAACTTATATATAGTGGATTATTCATGTTGTTGTAGCAAAAAGATAAATTCAAAAACTAAGCCTACCTTTTTGACTCTTTTTTGGGTAGTTGTATGTAGCTTGTAGATCTTGCTTGATACTAAATGAAAGTGAGCCATTACTTGTTTCTTTTGTTCCCAATAAGTTGTTTTTATTGCTCTTCAACTTCAAGCCAAACATAAATGTAACATGAAATCAAATCTAGATAGCTTTGTCTATTTAACAAAACCTTACATAAAACAATATTAAAGCCCTTTGTAAGATATTTTGGAAAAATTGCATTTGTTTGAGTCCAACTTCTTGCCCTCAAAAATTTATCAGGTTCAACTCTAATTATTGCATATGTTGAACTTTAATTATTACGAATTATGCGATTGAGATGTGGTTCTAAAATTAAAGAAAAAGTTTTATTGGACGATTATCAGATCAGTGCTATTATATGTATTAGAATTTTGGACTTTTAAAAAAGATCATTATAATTAACGGGTCAGTGGTGCGGGGGTGGCAACTGGCAAGGTTCGGTGGTGGTGGGAAGTTGTTAGATGGGAAGAGTCAATGACGATATGGTCATGCAGTGGTGGGCTTGTTAAAGGTAAGGGTGAGCAAAAATATCTGATCCGAATTACTCAGTTAAAAAAATTGGATAATTTAACCAATTTTAAAAATCGAATGATTAAAATCGGATTTTCGGATCATTTAGATCGATCCAGATCCCGATATTGAACACCCCTAGCTACAAGGGAGGGAGTTTGTTTGTGTCTTTTAAACTTTTTAAGTGGAGTTTAAATTTGTGTCTTTTAAAATAAAAATACTACGAACTAATCAATTAAATGTGACACGTGGTAAAATATTTTTCGTTTTATGGAAATCAATGCCTAACATATTATAGGAAAACACTAAGATAAAAGAATATTATCACCCTAAGAAAAATCGGTCTTTTTTTAGCAAATATCACTTTTTTAAATAAGGTTTTAAATTCAATTCTCAACCAGCTATTCTCTTTCCTTATATTTACTAGAAGAAAAATATATATATCAAGTATTGATAATATAGGATGGTGATAAATTACAAACCAAATGTATGGCTATTACATATATTATTAGATGAAAATAAAATGTATGTTTTTGAAACTTTTTTGTTAATTTAATTATGATGTCTAAGAAGAATATTGTTAATCAGTAATCAATTGACTAATGGACATAGGATAAACAACCAAGGAAACAGGAAGGGTGAATGCCATTGTTGCTGATAGGTCATTAATAGCTTCGGTAGTATGATATCCATCTATAAATACATATTCGTTCCTTAATTCACACGCCTCACTCTCTATTTCACATTGGTAATCACTTCTCAATTTGCAACATGCTTTATCTGTAATCAAACCTGCAAAATAAATAAATACTTAATCCATATAAATAGATTTAATAATTAAGAAGGTTATTTATAATAAGAAAGTATCAACTCAATCAATAGTTTAAGCTGATGGTTAACACGCCCCTCACATGAGAGCCCATTAGGTTAGAAGTGTGGATATGCATAGGTGTTAAATATTCCACTTTAAAAGATGGGTGGTTGAGATTCGAACCAGTGATTTTTTGTCAGGTTGACTTCTGATATCATGTCAAGAAATCAACTCAATCAAAAGTTTAAGTTGATGGTTGAGGCCCCAAAATGTTATATACTCTAACACGCCCCTCACATGAGAGCTCATTGGGTTTAAAGTGTGGATACGCATATATAGGCGCTGAATATTCCACTTTAAAGGAAGGGTGGTTGAGATTGACCCTGAGATCTTTTGTCACGTTGACTTCTGATACCATGTCAAGAAATCAACTCAATCAAAAGCTTAAGCTAATAGTTGAGGTCCCAGGATATGTTATATATACTCGAACACGCCCCTCACACGAGAGCCCATTGGGCCGGGCTGGGCTAGAAGTGTGGATACACATAGGCGCTGAATATTCCACTTTAAATGAGGGATGGTTGAGATTCGAACTCATGATCTTTTGTCACGTTAGGCTTCTGATACATGTTAAAGGAATCAAATCAACCAAAAACTTAAGCTGAATTTAGCAAATATAGTTAATTTGGATGTACCTGTGAATTCAGACATGCCTTGCATGGAGAAGAGGTTAATGAGCGTAAATTTGGCGAGAGGAAGCGTTGTATTGAAAGAGTCGATGAGAGACGTAAGTTTGGAATTGAAATGATCCACTGCCTCATTGATTTTTGGTACACATTCAGTTGCATTATACATTTCTAGTTCTGCTGGAATGCATCCTATTCGACCCAATCCTGACAATGCTAATCTCCTTGCTCCTAACTCATATAAACCCTACGCACCAATTCACCATCAATTTCATTTTATTAGTTGCCTATAAATTTTTACATCGTAGGATCATAAATCGTAGATCGGTATCGAGATTCTAATAACAACGGTCGTAGAAATCGTAATCCGAGCGAGAAAGAAAGGTAGCAGACATACTATACTGTTTCCCTTTCAACAAGAGGCTTGTTATTGGGTCAACCAGCCCTAACTTAATGGGCTAAATCAAATGGCCTTAAATTCAGTCAAGGCCTCAGAAGAGCCCAACTAGAGGGCAAAATTATGAAAATGCCCTTCAAACAGTCAACCAAGAACATTTATTGCCCTATAAATTAAATACCCCCATTTATTATCAATTATGATGTCTTTCTCTCTCTACATTACTCTCAATCATTTGCATTCAATTCCCATTTTCGTTTTGCAGGTCACCAACCGAACCCGATTCAAGTATCCGGACCCTTCCATTACGAATTAAATTGACTTGATTGCTACGCAGAAACTAGGCATCTGTAGACAAAGAGAAATGCATGCAATCAAATAATCCCGAAAAGAAAGTTGAGTGATCATTACCTTGATTTGTTGAGTGTATTGAAGAATAAGTGCATCGGCAAATTGATTAGGATTGTAGATTGAGCTCCAATTATAGTCATCTGATTTAAAGTAGTTGATGAAATCGTTGCTTCCAATGCTGATACTATATAAGCACTTTTCTAAACTCTGGTTTGCTGAAACTTGACCTAATAACTTACCAATTTTTGCAATTGTATTTTTGTGATTTTCTATCTGTTTATCCATACATATATTTTCCCCCTGTATCAAATACCACAACCAACAACCACATACAAGTGTTCATATATCTCACTTTCACAACATTACATTGTTCACTTATTATAAATTGTGATGTAAAATGATTCCGCCAGACCCGGCCCGTTTATGAGATTTTAGTGGCTTAAGGTGAAGTTTTAATAAAAATACAATATTTGATTATCCTAATGACGTTTAGTGATGTATTGGTGCCTCGATAATTAATAAAAATAGATAGAAAAATTAAAATTTTTAAATACTAGCTATATATATCAATGATCAAAATAAAACATGAGAAGTCAAATATAACAAGTACTCCCTCCGTTCTCTATTGATGTTCCCATTGGGAATATTCACGAAAATTAAGAAAAGTGAAATCTTTTAGATAGTGGAGATATTATTTTATTGAATAATAAATTTAATGGAGGAAAAGTGGGGATCACAAATATTAAAAAAGTATTTAAAGAAAGTTAGTGGAAAAATTATGGGGACCATAATTAATTAAAAAATATTTTTATAAAGTTAGTGGGAAACATGTGGGGACCATAAGGAATATAAAAATGTTAAAATGAAGTTTGTGTAAGATATGTGGGTACCATAATCATTATTAAAATATTAAAATGAGGATGCGTGAGGTTATTTTTGTTCAAAATTTGTGATATAAATGAAAATATTCTTTATGGGAATAACAATTGAAACACCCAAAATAGAAAGTGGGAGTTTCTTTAAGGAACGGAGGATATTGGAACGAAGAAACATTTCAGTTGAGTCTGATATTTATTCTCCTATACTCATCGACAAATTTGTTCTCTCTATATATTCTTATATTAGTTGTTCCAACTTTTTTTTGTCTTATGTTAAGAGATCAACTCAATTAAAAGTTAGAAGGTTAAAATAATTTTGAGCATAATTCCTTTTATACACTTGGATGAAATTTTTTTTAAGCATGCACATCACTTATATCATAAAAATATTTGTATTTCTAGATTCCTAATTATTTTAAAAGCCCTTTATAGCTGCTCACCATGTGAGTTTTTAGCATGCGTAACATACAATGCTCAATAAAATAAAGCATCTAAAATAGTTTTGTTGTTACAACTTACTTGCAAGTTTAAGAATATTACACTATTTATTCATTACTCTTAATTTGTTATTAGAATTAATCTATAATTTATAAGCCTAAAATAGTCAAATTATCGGATCTTGTTTAATTCACGCAATGCAAAGATTATTAATATAGGATTTTTTTATAAATTTTTTTATTATTCATAATTATAGGTATAAATGATTGAATAAAATACGTTAGACTAGTAAAAAATTAAACGTTGCAAGTATTTTAAAACAGAGAAAGTAATACTTCCTCCGAACCAATTTAATTGTCTCATTTGCTTGGGCACGGTTATCAAGGGTTGTGCGGGGTCCATTAAAAAGGTGGTAGCTGGGGTATTTTAACTGAATAAAATAATTGTAAAGATGGAAGTTGGAGTATTATAAGTAGTAAAAATGAGGGTATTTTGGTCTTGTGTGACATGAGATATTTAGGTAAATAAGATTGACAAAAAAAAATTAGATAATTAATATGAATTTGTCAAATAAGAAAATGAGACAACTAAATTGGTTCGTATGGAGTAAAAAAACAATTATGGAAAATAACTGACCATAATCGTTCCAGTGTCTTTTAGAATTCCAGCAGACCCTGATGCATAATTCACTCCCTTTAGTATTTCTTCACCCTCGGCTGTGCTGTATGGCGGGATGTAATTTTCGAATCCCAAAAGTTCAGCTATATGAAACAAACATTTTAGTGAGGAGAAATATTAAAGAAAAAAAAAAACTATGTAGGAAACAAAAATATTAGTAGAATATTTTATTTTATATTTTATATTATTCTGAAATTTTGTTTCCTTAAGTTTAATATTTTGTAATATTTCGTTTCCTTATTTTAGTCCTTATTATTTGTATAAATAGAGGTATTAACTCTCATTGTTAATTCATACAAACCAAGTATTCAAAACTTGAATCAATCTTTATTTCCACATTATGATTTTCTACAAATTATAATCCAATGCTTAAAAGCTATGTGGGGGAGTAATTGGTGACAAAACATATATAGTTTAAAATTTATATGTGCTGATGGGGTACGATATAGCTATGAGTATTTTTCCAGAAACACATCATCATTTTCTTCCACATTTCGACTATGACGACGATGATGTATACTCATTGTTTCAAGTGAAAAAAGATCTCAACCCTCAATTGAGACAACTTTTTATCACGTTAAGTATAACCATCTTACTATTTTATCCCAATTGTAAAAATAATACTCAGATGTCTATGATAGGAAAAATGACGAGTTTAAAGACTTGTCAACCAATCAACCATCAGATACTGAAGCTTAAGCTTAGTTGATATTCATTGTCACACATATAGAATTTCTGAGGCCGACGTGAAATGTCAAGAGTGTAAAAATGGTTTCAACCCATTTGTCAGTTCTGGTCAAACTATTTACACTACAACATAATTTGCTTTTAGTGAGATATATCTAATAATATTTAATTTAAATGTCGTTATTTTAAATTGCTAATCGTATAAATAGAGAATTTAGTGACATTTATCAGACCCTTTAGCAGCATATTAAAAAATCACACAAATTTTTTGCGACATAGAATCTAATAACATAGAAATGAGCTAATTAATTATATAGGTTCATGTCATACAAGATTTGCTGATATTAAATGGGTTGTACTTACAAATTTTATCGACGAAATTGCGACCATTAGAGAATCTTCCGGTGGGTTTCCCACCGGGAAAATCAATGCCATATGGTAAATAATTAGCTTTGGCCTTAGTGTTAAGGTTGTTATTATTACCGGCATCATACAAAGAATCTCCAAAAATGAAGTAGCATGGTACTAATGTTTCTGACCTACATTTACTTACCAATACCAATACTGCTATTGTTAATGTAAATAATGTTCTCATTTTTTTTTTTGGAAAAAAATGAAGTAGCATGGTACTAATGTTTCTGATGTTTTTATACTATATATTAGTACATATATAATATATATGAAACATATACACATATATTATATATATATAGCATACTATATATATATATAATATATATATGTTATAGTATATATATATATATACTAGCTTAGTTATATATATATATGATTATATATATGCATGTCATTATATATATATATATCATATGCATATATATATATATATATATATATATATATATATATATATATATATATATATATATATATATATATTATATATATATATATATATATATATATATATATATATATATATATATATATATATATATATATATATAATAGAAGAGGTTATTTGTTTAGATTTATGATAAATATTCATTAGCTAATACTTAATTCTTCCCTTCTATTATATTTTACACTACAAAAAATTTCACTTTTCGCGACATTGGATTCAATAGCATTAAAAAAATGCCACTAGTTCATACTTTTAATGTAATAATTATTAGTTTTTATTTAAGGTTTTACCATAAAGTGATTTAGCGACACTTTATTTGGTCTTTAGTCACAAATGTTGCCTCTCAAGGGAGTACGATTATGGATTGTCCGTCACCTTATTCCCTCACTCAAACCCTGTTTTCGAGCGGGATATTGGGTTGACGATAATGATGTAATTGTTACTATAGTTTATTGTGACATTTGTGAGAAATGTCACTAGATCTTATGTCGCAAAAAGTTTTTGTATGATTTTTTTGATATGATGCTAAAGGATCTAATAAATGTAACTAACTCCTCTATATATGCTATTAGCAATTTGAAATAGCAACATTTAAATTAAATGTCGCTAATTATATCCCACTAAAAGCAAATTATATTGTAGCTAAACTATATTTAAATTTTTACGCAATCTAGCTTATGTGTTATTTTTGATCATTTATATATTGAACTATCCACATCTAAGAATTATAAAAAGTTAATATAATGAAATTATACGATTAAATTAGGAATTTCAGAATGATGAATTATGCAAAAAGTGAAAAATAATATTTCTTAACGGACAAAGAATATCACATGTTTTTAGCTTTTGAAAAGAGTAATGGAAAAAATTAGGCACAAGATTAGGAATTTTCACTACTTTGTGGGTGGAAGATATTAGGCTTTAACCTAATATAGAATACGACTTTTTCTCAATTATTAAGTCTAAGATTTTTTTACTTAGAGCAAAAAAAAGCATTTTCATTAATTATGTCGCGCAAGTGAAAAAGTCTAATAAGGTGCACTTAATCCACATCAAATTTTGGATAGATTAAGTTTTCACCCTTACTATCTAGTGACTACTCTACTTTTAATCTTTCACTCTCTTATCCTACTTCTAAATTTTTTTTAACAGAAAAAAATATAATTTAATTTAATTTTTTAAAATTTTTAATTTACATTTAAATTTTTTATTTAAATTTTTCAATTAAAATTTTTAATTTCTAAAATTTTAATTTTAATTTTAATTTTAATTTTCTAAAATTTTAAATTTTTTAAAAAAATTTAATTTTCTTAAAAAAAAATTAATTTTTTAATTTTAATTTTAATTTTTTTATTTTTAAAAAATTTAAATTTTTTTAGTTTTTTAAAATTAAAATTTTTTTTTTAAAAAAAAATTATTTTTAAATTTTTACATTTTTTAGTTTTTATTTTTTTTAAAATATTTTTAAGTATAAGAGTGAAAGTATAATAATAGAGTGAAATAGAGTGGAAGTGTGGAGTGAAGAGCGGAAAGGGAAGTAAAGTGGAGTGGAGTGTATAAATTGGAGTGTAAGACTTGGTCCACACTAATATTAGTGTGGACCAAGTCTACACAAGTCCTTCTCTGCCCAAGTTTACTACAACATAGTTTAGTGGCAGTTAATTTAAATACCGCAAACTTCAAATTTCTACTTGTATATATAAAGGATTTATATTCATGACATTTATTAGACTCTTTAACAGCATATTAAAAATCACATTAAAGCTTTTAGTTACATAGGATCTAGAGACATTTCTCACAAATGTCACTATAGACTAAAGTAACAATTAAATATGCAAGGAAAGACCAAATAAAATGTCACTAAATCACTTTATAATGGAACTAAAAATATAAAAACCAATAATTACTATACTAAAAGTATAAATCAGTGGCATTTTTTAATGCCATTAACCATTGTCGCAAAAAATTAAATTTGTTGTAGTGGTTCTAATTCACTTCAAAAGGCTGAATTGATCATTTTAAATGGCCCGGTCAATCCAAATGAGTCTTAAAACTAATTAAAATTTAATAAAAAAATATTTGTATATACTTCTTTTGTTTAGAAATATATGCTACATTATGGACTTATGGTTATTGACATTATTCATCATTCATTTATAATATTAACTTTTTATAATTGTTTAAATTGTCTAATCGTTTAATTTTATAATATTAGTTTTTTATAATTTTCAGTTATGCATAATACAATGTATAAATAACCAAAATAACGTATCATATTGCGTAAAAAGGTCAAATGTAACCGAAGAAGTATATAATTATAATGGTACAACTAATAATTCTTATTTTACTGGACAATATTAGACAATATTAATGTTCTAATATTTAATCGGCAAAAAGATTTTTTATTATTCACCAAAACTAAGATACAAACACATATCAACATTATTTTTATATTGTAAAATGGAGGAAGTATTATATGTTCACAAATTCTTACTTGAGACTGTCTTTTATAAAGACGACTCTCAAAAGCCCAGTCCAATTCTAAATATATATTGTTACAACTCTAAACATCGATTGATTGGGCTTTTAAGAGTCGTCCTTACAAAAGACGGTCTCTCAGGAGAGCATCTGATATATGTTTGATTAAGACTAAAAAAAACTAATCCATATACGTGATATATTGCACGAGAGTTAGCTATAGTAAACTAAAAATAAAGTCGAATAATATATACGTTAATTGAAACTTTGTTACAAGTTACAATATTCAACGTATTTATAAAAATATATATAATTAAGTTTTGTACAATTATAATAAGGGCGGTTACTACATCACTATTCAGTAATCACACATATCTACCACATCTGAATTTAGGCAATTAGGCCAATATATGATCATACTAGAGAAAACATCATTCTTCAATATATTTGGTGTAAGTTATAAGCTTCCTTATAAGAAGTGTTGAATGTCATTTCTTTTGATAAACTAAACTCCTAATTATTGATCACTTTTTGGTGTATCTCACAATTAGGGGTGTTTAATGGGTTGGGCTCCCATTTTGAGTCCTTATCCAACTTGTTTTTAGAAGGGCTTTGTAAGGGTCCGATCGAAAATGGGTCGGGCCTAAAACGGGCTATACTAAAAGTAAAATGAAGCAGGCTATAAAAGGGCTCAATGAGGGCCGAAACAGGTCTTTGTAAATAGTATAATTAATGTATAAATTAAATATTATATATAATTTACAATCTCAATGAAATTATTAATATTTTTTCAATCTAATTATTATAAATGATAATTTAATTGTTATGAAATGATAAATGAGGTATAAAAAAAATTTTAGTAGTAAAAATGGGTCGGTGATGTGCAAATTTTATTTTAACCGCAAGCGCACGGTGTACGTGTAGTCGCGGGTCGAACACAAGGAAGCTAGGACAAGAAACTTGGTAATTTCGATTGATTATATTGCTTAGGGAGAAAAAAGATTCATTGGTTGTGAACTAACAACTACAAGTGCGATAATTAAAATGGTTTTAAACTATATGATGATGAAATCTAGGGCGTCGGGAATCCCCTAAAGTCTTGCATGATCCAATTCTCATTAGTGTCTATGAAGTGTCGGATTAATTATGTGATTAAATATGATCTTGTTAATCTCAAACTCTCGCTCTGTTGATTAACTATTAGATTTAGACCCTATACTAATTCAATTCTCACACGTTAGTTTTATTGAACAAATTAATAAGAATTTAACTAAAATTTACCCTAAAGCAAAGTCGATCCCAATCTCACACGCTAGTTCTATTGAATGGTCCGACAAAGCATATTTAATTTAGGGTTAATTGGCACAATTTAATCACTTTAATCCATAGTTTCATAGACACATCCAAGAATCAATTCATGCTCAACTAATAGGTTCAAACCCTAACCCTAGAAAATGGATCTACTCACTAGACATGGTAGATGCAATGAATACTACTTCAAAATTAATGCTAGACATGAATAACAATGAATAGGATGATAAACTAGAATGAGCAATAATGAAATACTTAATAGCAATAACAATAAATACCAAAACAATAATGGAGAAAGACAAACTAAACCTTTTATTAGAAAAAGATTAATTAAAACAACTAAGATTCAAAGTTCACCAAGAAAAGCTTAAACTAATTAATACAATAATTCAAAAACAAAAGAAATTAAAGGACTAAATAAACTTACAAACTTGAAGGGAAATTAGATCTCAAAGGCTAGATTGGAGTTCTTGCAACTAAATTAATACTAAAAAGCAATTAAAGACTAGACTAATTGAAGAGAATGAAAAACTAAGTAAAAAGTAAGAAGGAGGAAGAAGAGAAACCCTAATCAGAATTTTAGGGAGTATTTATACTAATGAGGAGATTTAACATAAAACCCTTAAGGAAAACCGGGTGGAAAAACGCGTGTAGCTGAGCCGGGGGAACCGCCGAGTCGGGTGTCCCAAAGGGGTCTTCACCGCCGAGTCGTCGATTGCTTCTGGAAAAATGTGGAGTTTGGGCAGCTTAAACCGTCGAGTCGGCGTTCCTGACAACCGCCGAGTCGGCGTTTTTGGGCAGACAGATTCTGCTGATTTCAAACGATCGTCATTTTTTACTCGGTTATCAGAATCGAACATATAATATACCGTTGGAAATCCCTTGAAGTCTAGTTTCCAATGCTGCAAAGTTTGCATCAATGCAATACTCCTATCAAAAGTTATGGCTAAAAGAGTAGACATGTATCAAGTTTCACCTCAAAACTTTTGCATTAACAACACTTTTCTACTCTTTTCCTCTTTTACTCCTCATGGCTTGATAAAATTGATAGCTTGATACGTTCTTTGAGCCCTGTAAACATGGTTAGCACCAAAAACCAACAAAAATGGCTCAAAAGCGCATAATTCACCCTTCTTCCCATACTTTGACCATGAAACACCGAAATAGAGTGAAACCAAACGAAATGACCCTAAATCGTCTCTAAACACCTCAATGGAGCATAAAAAAGTAAGCGATTAGTGCAAATAATTGCACTTATCAGTCGGACCGAGCTTTGAAACCCCTAGGCCCATTCAAAGCCCATATTAATTTCAAAGGGCCCTTATCCGACCCGGTCCATATTTACTTAAGCCCGATCCAACCCTTATCCGACCCATTGAACACCCTACTCACAATCTCATTTTACAACAAATACCAATCCATTTTTTCTTTCTATAGAATAGAGATAACAGAATAGACACTAATACGACTAATACAATACTAATATGACTAATAATTTACTAATACGACTAATATTTTGCTAATATATGATTATTAATTACTCCCTCCGTTCCTTTTTGTTTTCCTTAAGGGCCTTTTTTTCCTTTGGAATTTTCCCTTAGTTCCTTTTTTTCCATTAAAAAGCAGTAAAATGGGCTTGATTCCTTATTCACCTCGTTTTGGCTTAGAGTCATTATTACCCTACATTTTACTCTTCCTTCTCAAGAAACATAACGTCTCTTTCTCTCTCTCTAGCAAAAACCTTCCATGGCTTTTAATTGACTACCCTGTTTATTCACCATTATTTCTCCATTTTAACTCCATTAAAATGTAGATCACGTTCTCCTTAACATTTTGAGTACGTTTTGTTTGATTTGGTTGAGTTGAAATTTTGGCCTCTGTTTGTTCGATTACGTTGTGAGCCTCCATTGTTGCTGTTCTTCCTTTATTTATTTGCCATGGAAAAAGAGGAATCACACAGTGATTCAACCATACCATCCTATCTTTATGAAGGTTTATGCCTAAATGGTAAGTGTTGTTCTTGTTCGTATAATGGTAGATCCCACTCTTATTCCGTTGAAATCTTACGTTGGACCAAAAAAGATCTTCTTTCATACCAAAAGGCAATTGAGGATGATGCTATTTCAAGATTTCGTGATATTCTTCCTTCTCCTAATCCTGAAGAAGAACTACCATCTATATCTGAAGAAAAACCAAAAACTCCTGTTAAATCTGAAGAAGACAATCAAAATTTTTTTTTTTTTTTAATTGGTTGTCCCTGATACTCCTAAGAAAATATTGATTTTGTTATTATGTCTAATTCGATGAACCCTAATTTTTGAGCCCTAATTTTGAAAATATTTGTAAAAACCTGTGATGTATGCAAGCTGTTTAATTGCTTAAACATCTCTGAAAAATAATGTATGTACAATTTGGTAGAGCGCATTTGTGTATAATGGACTCATTAAATTTAAGTTTAGTCATTGTTTTGTGATTATCTTCATTACTTGTTGATTTATGATAAACTGAGAGGTGTTATACCTCAATGATGAATCAGGGGGCAAAATAACTAAAATTTTCATTACATAATGAAGTAATTACATGAACATGAACTAGGCTTTTTTTTTGATGTTTGTTTCACATTTTGTTGCTACTAGTTGTCTTACATATGAATTTTAATGATGAAAAAGCAAAAGCGAGGTATTTTCACATTAACGTTGTGTTTCTTCCATTGCTTCATCATATGCTTCCAAAATTTGTTGATTGTTTTGAGCAGCATCTTCATTCTCTGTTTGTTGATTAATTGGAGTTGTGTTTGGGTTTAGAAATCGAACACACTCCCTAACCAATTGGCTTGGTACTCGCACTTGTAGTCTTAATCTTCCATTGTCTTCTTGCACCTTTTTCCCAAGATGAGGTTGAATATAATCATTTGACCCCTTAACCTTGAGGATTTCATTGAAATGATGTTGTAATGAAATCCAAACGTTGGTTAATGTTTTTGGATGTAACTCCTCAATGCATCTTCCACGGCCTTAATTAGCTCATTCATGTTCTTTGGCATTTTCTTGTGCATTAGTGATTGTATGCTCTAAAAACCCTAAATCTAGAATGTTACAATCGGACTATTCGTGGTTGTTGCGTTAAAATGAAAGTTAAACCCCCCTTATTGTTTTGTTGCCAAATCGGTCATCATTAGTAATGTGTACCCTTGCATTGTCTTGTTGGATGAAAATTGTTGTATCACCCTCACTGGCCACTTCCTAAGTATTGATGGAATTAATTGTTCAATTAAGCGTGGTCCTATAAACCTCTTGAGTCACGAGCTCGGTTGGTTTAATTTCTATAGACCCCTTGGGCGATTGATTGAGTTTCTTTGTCCGCAACTCTATTTATGAAAGGGAAAATACCAATTTTCCCATCGAAAATCATTGGCCATGTTGATTCCATTTTGGCCTCGAACGCCCTAAAAACATTGCTTTTGGTATGAATTTGGATGATTTTCCGCTCTATATGGTATTTTTTCCTTGTTTGATAAGTAAACTCGTTGTGTTTTTTTGGTTAAGTAAAACCACTTTTCATCAATATGTATAAAGTCATACATGGCTTTATACATTGGATGATGATGAATGGTGTCTTCTTGAATTAGACTTAAAATCCACTCAACCCTTCTAGCCTTGTTTGCATCGGTCAATGAAGGGTGGAGTGGATTTGAATGTGCCTTTATTTCCCCCCTTTGAATAAGTCGCCAAACCGTAGTTGGTGCCAAGTCAAGACATGTTGCAACGTCTCTTATGCAAGTACGTTCACCCATTGGCTTTGATTCAAGTACATTGGGTTGAACTTCAACTCTTTTTCTTCCACAATTTCTAAACTTGGCATCGACAACATATGGCTTGTTTTCTTCTTTACTTTCAATTGCTCGCTTCCATAAGTTGCGTATTGTTCTTGGTGTGTATCCATACTTGTTTGCCATTTTCACAAATGTTCCATGAGGGAGTGTGTCACTAACTTTGAGTGACAACATTTCTTGTAGTATGAGATGCCTCAACTCGTTTGTAAGCCTTGGCTTACGTTGAGGCAACTGTTGTGGTAAGGCTGCATCGTTTTCTTGTGGTTCCTCCTCCGACTCAGAGCTGGATTGTGGATCGTATTGGTTAGAACCGAAATACCAAGCCCCCTGTATTTCTTCCTCGTTGTCTAAAGCCATTGGCTAATGATGCTACTGTTATTGCTGATTTTGTTTGGTTTGGGACTACTGTTCTGGTTTTGTTGCTACTGTTCTGATCGTAATGGGTTTAAAGCTACTGTTCTGGTTTGGGACTACTGTTCTGATTTTTTTGGTTTGAGGATAATATTAAAGCTTGAAGATGGTACTGCAATGAGTCTTTGTGTTGCTACTGTTCTGATTTTTGGGTTTGTTTCTACTGTTCTGATTTTCCTCCTTTAATAGGCTAATTAGGAATTTGTATAGTCAATTTATGTTGATTAAACTTGTAATGATTGAAAGAGGTAATCCATGTAATGTTAATTTGGCCAATGCAACGCCAAATTTTTTTTTTTGGATTGCTGTATTGATGAAGATGATCAAAACAGGGGTATTTTTTCCCTCCAGTTTTTTCGGTTCTAAATATGGAAACTTTCCCAATTTGGAAAGTTGTTAACTTTCCCTCCAATGTACTTCTCTCTCCTTAATAAAATCAGATTTTTTTTTGATTATTTTATTATATCTTCAATTATTTTCTCTCTCATAATTCCAATAACATCATTACTTTCCACTACTTTTTAATTAAAATAATACCCACTCACCCCCAAGATTCTCTTTTTCTTAATATGTGTGATTTTTCCAAATAGGAAAATCATTTAGAAACGGAGGGAGTAGCATACAATTTAACAAAAATAGTGAAAAATTTCACGTGTCAACTTCATGTATTAAATGGAAAATTTTATTTGCTGATATTGACTTGAGTGACAAATAAATATCAACTTCGTCTCTTTGTAACAAAATAATACAAATATATGTGAATTTTCGAGTCAAATAAAGCTAATTCAAAAGAACAAATACTTTATACAATTAAAGAAATAATGTATTAATAAATGTTTAAAATCAAATGGAACATTATGAATAGGAGAGCTTTCCAAGAATTATTTTGAGGTAAACCCAAAGGGGTCTAAGCTGACTTTCCAATTGATAAGTCACTTCTGGATTGCTTCCTGTGTAGTTACAGTGTTTTACTGCAACAATGACACTAACATCAATTCGTTACAATTAGTAACCATTATTTTTTATATAAATTTCTTGGGTTTTGTGTTTTGTATAAAAAAATTGATTTTGTTAGAATTGCGTAAATATTTAAGGGATAAAAAAATTAAATTAGTAAAATAAAAGTAAGTAAAAGTGCTAATGGACAAATTGAAATAATTGTGAAATGCGTAGACTAAGAGTAAACTTAATAAGATAAATGAAAAAGGGGTATGATCTCTTATTTGCAGGAAAGTATTCCACCACCTTCGCTAAGGTAAATTTATACATGGCGGCCCCAACATGAGGGAACTACTTGCTATTTTATCAATTTTTCATTAATTTCTAATCAATTCTTTCACCTCTCTAACAATTAAACTACTTGCGACGTAAGCTTTCTATCGTTTCATATTTTTTTCTTTTTAAGTCGGTTCTATTTATTTTTTTTCTTTGTTTGGAGACTGTGAGTAAATATTCAAATAGATAAAACAAAGTTGATTAAATACTCCCATGGTAATGAAACTTTGATCACAAAAAAAGTTTTTTTGTTCACAAATTTTCATTACCACCTAATATCTCCTCTGTCATTGGTAATGCATTGGAATTGATTTTATGAACAAAATGAAATGATTGAAGGATGTCAAGCATAGACATCAAGGTAGCAAAGAGATTTTTCAACACAAATTACACTAGTTTTTCATTTTAATTGCGGCGGTTTATTACCATTTACCAAACGGGCCGTTTGAGCAGAGAGGGAGAATAGGAGTAAATGGTTACGCTGAACGGTAAGCTATATTATGGATTGCTGTTTTGTCCCTTGCATGAATTCCAGCGTTATTTCATTGTCATTTGTCTTACCAAAAGCCTGTTCTTTTAAACAAAATTTCCCCTTGTCTTCTGATTTCTGACCACTTTATCAATGTTTCTATTATTGTCAGTCTTAACGTAATTAACACAGACAAAACTTGGAAGAAACAACAGTGAATTTAAAAAACAGAGAAAAAAACCCTAAATATCTACCTTCATTTTCTAGAATTTTTAGAATTTGACATATAAATTACAATTCATATACTTTTACGTTTTTTTTTTAGTTTGTAATCATCTCTAACAATTATAAAGTTAGTCTCATAACAAATATATATATACAAAAATTAAGAAAAATAAATCTGCCATCAATAAAAAAAATCTTTTAAATGGTGAATATATTATTTATTAAATAATAAATTTAATTGAGAAAAAGTCGTCATCATCATCAACCCAATATCCCGCTCGAAAACAAGGTCTGGGTGAGGAAATGTGACGGACAATCTATACCCGTATTCTCTTGGGAGGGAATACTAGAGGAAAGCGGTCAATTTTACCCCCAGAAAGAGAGAGCCCTGCATAGAGAGGAAAGCGGTCAAGTGAGAAAAAGTAGGGAACATAAATATTAAAAATTAAGCTTAAATTAGTGGAAAAAATATTAAGACTATAATTATTAAAAGAAACTTCAAAATAAAGTTAATAGGAAATATGTGAGGACTATAAGTAAAGAGTATAAAATTAATACTCCAATGTTAGACTAATACCTAATATTTTTTTCGTATTCATGTTCATTAATAATTCTGACCCATTTTTTATATATAATCCCTCATATTCAATTTGACTTTTGATATTATTTTTTAATCACTTTTAACTTGTATTTTATACTTAATCTAGCTCTATGCTATAACATAATCAAGTATAGGATCTTGTTTGATTCGTTTTAATGCAATGACGATCATTAATATCAATCTTTTACAATTTAAATACGCACAATTAAAGATATTAAAGATAAAATTATCACATTGAATATGCTCATTCAAATAGGATTATTAGGGTGAATAGGAGAGATTATATTTTTTTTTAAAGAAGAAATGTTAATGATTGAAAAAAATATGAATGTCTATGTCTTATTGTCAAACTCAAAAGCTAATTCTAAAACTAGAAATGAACTATTCAATAAAAAGTACCTCTATTGATATTAATAGTAATAATTTGACAAATGCATGCATGTGTATACACATGCATTGTACATACTTCCTCCGTTCCGAAATACTTGCTACATTTTAGTTTTGGGCACTATTTATCGTTTAAACTTATTTTATATATTGCGGCTAATATGCAAGTAATAATATAGTCAAGTGAGATCTTATTTGAATCGTCTAATCGCATACTTTCACAATATAAACTTTTAATAATTTTTAAATGTGTATAAATGAACAAAATAGTATATTGGATTGTGTAAAAAAGTTAAATGTAGCAAATATTATGGAACGAATGAAGTACAAACTAAGTACATTAATAAATAGAGCTAGTACTCTTAATTTTTAATATGATTTCTAATATATATATATTAAAATTTACTATTTTTGTAAGCATTTTTATATGCTTTATTTATTATCAATTTCAAAACTCCAAAAATTGATTTTGATATTTTTCTCTATCACAAAATCATTTTTTGGAGTAGAGAAATTAATTTCCTTACATAGTGAAAAAAAGAAAAATAATTCATAGGAGACAATTTTTTAAAAGACAAAAGACCAACACTTGTAAGGGAGAGAAATCTTAATGATCACAGAAATAAAAGATCTTCCTTCAGAGAAGTCTTGTCTTTGTTAGGGAAAAGCTCCAAGGTTTTGAGGGGTCTTCTAGTTGTATACTCATCATCATCATCATGGTCATGGTCATGATGATTATTATCATTGCCATGATGATGATGATCATCTTCTAATCTTATTGTCATCATCATATCATCATTTGTGTTCATCCTAATCATTGATTGCTTTGTGTTTTCCATTTCATACTTTCTTTCTAATGTGTTATCCATCTTCCAAGTGTATGAATTTGTCACCTGTACCACTAAATCTTCAGGTCTTCCCTAAACCTTTACATCCATAATTAAAAATAAACATACAAACAAACAATATATACAGAGTATTAATTTAGATGTTGGCTTTTACATTGACTTTTTTGTTCAACTTACGGAGCATTTTAATAAATAGCTAATTTTTTCAGCTTGATTGAAAGTCAACAAAAACGACTAATACTTTTCAATTGGTCATATAGGCCAACTAAAAAGTCAACAATCACATGCCAACAGTCAATTGTAAAACATCCCATATACTTGCTCTTTTAATTATGAAATTTGCAACATTTCTTTTTAGTAAGTTTTTTAAGTATCAATTTGTTTTAGTAAGAATTTGGTCAATTTTATATTTTGGAATTTGGATAAAAAAAGATGAATATATTTTTTCAAAATAAAGAATTGAAAGAATAAAGAAAAAAAGGTTGAACACTGTTATTGCAGCTCTAATTAGTAGCTAGATCTGCGCCCTAAAAGGTGAATGCTAGATTGCTAGTTATCAATCATGTCTAAACCCCCTAAAAGATTGGATGCTTTTTATGTTTCAAAAAAGCAAAGAATCTTGTTAGTTAAAAAAGTCACTGATATTATCCATAAAAATAGTCAAGAATATTCCTTTCTAAACATTTTTTTTTTTGGGTAATTTCTTTCTAAACATTTTGTTCATCCTTAGTTGTATATGCAAATGTTAATGGAAAATATAGCCATACCGCCATAAAGAAAATTTAATTTTAAACAATGAATTTTTCTATATAAATACATTTTAATAATGAGAAAAAGAATTAGGAAAAAAATAAACCTAAGACTTTATTGTCTAAGAAAAGTCTATTTGCTCTTGTAGTAAACGGCTCTCCTCTTGATCACTTTATAATTTTCGATTAAATTAAGATACCAATCATTTTTTATGGATTTTTGAGAGACCATGCATGATTTTTGGTAAAATTCTGAGATATTCAGATTTATACAGACTTATATTATAAAGAGACAGTAAGATACAAACTTTTGACAAATTAATTAATTATAATATTTTTTTTTTTATAAAATATATATATATATATATATATATATATATATATATATATATATATATATATATATATATATATATATATATATATTCGAATAATAAGGATTTAAAAATTAGAAGGATTTGAAATATTTTTGTTTGATTTTGTTTTGTGACTGTATATATATAAAAAAGATACTATGTTATATACGACCATTCTAAAAATTTATGTCATAGTTGCTTTTCCGTATAACATAGTTACTTTAACAATTATGGGTTTTTAGCTTAATTGTAACCATATATGATATATGAAATTAATTAGTAACAGTGAACAAAGAAAATATATATAATATAACTTACATGATGGGCAGCAAAGCAAGGGGATGAAGTGAGAGGAGGAAGCTGATGGAACACGCCAAGTGAAGCCGTGGTGGGACGGCAACAAGACGAAGGTGGTGGTAGTGGTGGTGGAGGAAGAAAAGTGGGATCAAAATGATGATAATTAGGAAGATATTGAAAATGTTGATTAAAGACATGATGATGATTACAATTAGGAAGTGAATCATGAGAAAAAGTGAATTGAAGATGTTGTTTAGCAACAAGTTTTTTCCTAAGCTTTTGTCTTTCCCTAGCCTTATGATTTTGGAACCAATAGAAAACATTTTTACCTTCAATTTTGCCATAAAGAGAAAGATGGGAAGTAATGTGTTGAATTTGAGAAGCATTTGGGGTTCTTAATCCTCCTCTATACAATTCCTCTAAAATCATTACTTGTTCTGGTGTTGGACACCATCTTGTTGATGCTGCTGGTGACATTATTAATCATTAATGTAGCCTATAGCTAGCTTTCAATGGTGATGAGGATAGTTTAAGAGTTTAGGCCAAATGTGGGTATAAATAGACGGTGAAAAGGGTAAGAGTACTCTAGGGAGCTCGCTAAAGGAGAAGTATAATGAAGTTAATAGTTCATATAGTGACCATTAAATTAGGTTGGACTTATTGTGAATGGCAGCAATTATCGGGGAAAATACGAGGTGCACACATTTCACAAGCCAAGGAGATATATGTCATTTCAAAATCATATGGCTATGGGAAGAAGGTCTCCAGTAGCTTATAAAGTGTGCACACAATTTTAAATTTGTCGATGTGAGATAACTAATCCCAACATTGACAAATGGATGCAACTCTTTAAGAAAATAAATGTTGGTGAAAAGGAGCTAGCTAGGTTGGGGGCCTGGTTTCATATTTATGTCATGTTTGATGTTCACTTGGGGGTTATGCTTGTGCTAACACAAATTTTTTAAAGAGAAGGTTTATAGTGTAAACTGTTATAATATACTTACATATACTTTTATTGGTGAAGCAACTATTATGACTCATTGAAATACATAATTTCACTGATAAAAATATTTATTTTGTTTCCGATGTATAAAATAGGGATTTTCAGCATGTGTAGTATGTATATAATATTTCAAGTAGAGGTTTTTAGTATTTAAAGTAATTATTTTTGCTATATGTAGACTGGAATTTTTGATATTTGAAGTAGGAGTTTTGAATATATAAATTAGGTGTTCATAATATGAGAAGTAGGTGTTTATAATATGTGAAGGAAGAATTTTTTAATATGTGAAGTGGGAGTTTAAAATATTTGAAGTAGGCATCTATGATATGAGAAGTAGGTATTTATGGATTACTAAGTAGGTGTTTAGAATAATGGAAATTGGTGTTTGTTATATGTGTAGTAGGGAATTTGTTTGAAAATTTACCAAATAGACCTATGTACTAAGCATAATCGCTAGAGCAAATACATGTAGCCTCACGCAATGACTGGCGAAGAGTCGTCGCTCGTGTTCGTGTAGCCAGCCTAGGCCACAAATCATCATGGACCTTCTGCCTCTAAAAGCTGAATTTTGCTTAATTTCTCCAAGGGCTCCTTTTGGCGCTTCCAAGACTCAGCCTTACACATAGGTTCATCACTCATTTTGTAAGTTGCAGATTTCTCTCTCTTGGAAGGCTCATCTCAAGTTGAGGACTCTTTGATCGCACTCTCCTTTATGGATATGAGATGTTGTTGTTCTTCTATTCCCAGACCCTGATCATTGTTTTCTATAAGCGGAATACATTGGGTACAATAATGATGACGGCTCCACCTATACAACTACAACTACACCAACACCTATACATATCAAGTTTACTTAAGGAAATTAAATTTCTTTTTCAAACCCAAAAAATGTGTAATATCCACAAAATAAGAGTCACCTTGCATGTTTCATTGTTTCTCATGGTGACACTTCCTCAATCCACATTTTTGTAGGTAGCATAGTTCTAGACTTGTTGGAGAGCTAGGTAGCCTAAAAACTTTTATTATTTATTTTTTATTTTATTAATTTACATGCAAATCACTATTTCAGATACCAGTTTTCTCTTTTATACAAACCCATTGTCTGAGTTGGCAGTTTGCCATTAAAAAGTAATTAAAAAATATTATTCTACCTGAAAGGTATGTAGAAAAATATGTTTTCATAAAAAATATGGGAATTATTTTGTAAAAAAGACAATATTGCGGAAATATACTCTATTTTTCTTTTATCATGAACTGATTTTCTATTTTTTTTTTTATTTTCCATATACTTCTACTCATTGTCAAAGGTGTACTCTAGCAATTTAAAGGGAAGGAGGGAGTAATAATAAAGAAAGAAAAAAAAGGACATAAACAGTATAAGGAAAAAGATGCAGGTTGTCATATTGATGTTTCCCATCAAGGATGCAATGTCTTCAGGAAGAAGGCAGAGAGAAAGAGGGAGATAGAATGAATGATGAGAAGGGACAGAATGAGGAATTGCTATTACTATCATATTCATATGAATGCATGTGTGGTTGACAAATTTATGATTTCATAATTATACTTGTTGCGTTCGTAATACTTGGTACTGATTGTGATATGTTTCCACACAATATTGTCACGCTCGGTAGCAACTATTGTGGAACGGAGGAAGTATATTTTATCCCCTACATAGTAAGTAATGTGATATTGATCCGCACAATGTGTTACTATAACTTATTTGATCCTTTCTGAAATACTCGTTATATTTCAATTATGTGCATTATTTATCGTTCAAGCTTATTTTATATATTGCGGCCAATACGTAAGTAAAAATATAGTCAATTGGGATCTTGTTTGAATCGTCTAATCGCATACTTTCATGATACTACTATTAACCTTTTATAATTTTTAGATTTGTATAATTAGACATAAATAAACAAAATTACGCGTAAAAAATGAAATGTAGCAATTATAATAAAACGGATAAATTATAAGTATTTCATAATGGAGTTATATAATTGTTTATTATTTTACTTTATTGTTCCACTATATTGCTTACACTTTCTTACTTCACATATATATACTTCACATATATAGGATAATTTTATATTTTTTTTAAAAAATTGTCCAGAATCATCGATTGCCCATTTGCGTTGAGTAATTTACTAATCTCTGCTATTAATTATTTCTCGATTATCCAATATTTGTATATTATTTGCTAGCAGGCTAGTAGCACCCTTTTCATATTTTAACCGACTATTATAATTAATTGGGAATAAAAAACGAGAATAACGGCTTAGTATTTACCTACAATAATCGGTTTAAATGTGGAAAGGGATGTTGTCAACAAATAATATATAAAAGTTAGATTATTTAGAAATAACTAATAACATGGATTATTCACAACAGATGGGCAATAAGTGAGATTATTCTAAACTTTTTTTTCACTAGTACTTATATACTCCCTCCGAACCAAATTAATTGTCCCATTTGCTTGGGCACTGTTGTTAAGGGTGGTGTGGGGTCCATTAAAAGGTGGTAGTTGGGGTATTTTAATTGATTACATTAATTATAAAGGTGGTAGTTGGAGTATTGTAAGTAGTAACAGTGGGGGTATTTTGGTCTTTACTTGTGTGAACATATGGTATTTAGGTAAAAAATAAAATTAAAAAAAAAATAAAATGTGACAATTAATATGAATTTGCCAAAGAAAATGTGACACTAAATTTGGTTCAGAGGGAGTACTATTTAAATGTGCCCAATGATTCGCAACAACAAACTATTGTATAATTATTAAGAATATTATGGAAACAATTAAATAGTCTGAATATAATTAAAAGTCAGAGAAAATATAAAATATATGTGTAATAGAATTAATGATATTAATGAGGACATTACCCAAAAAGATTTGTTAAGTAAATAATCGCGATTTATAAATTTGGTAAATTACTTATAGGTGGTAAGTATTGCTTGGGTTGTCAATTGTCATATAGCAAAACAGAATGATTGTTCATCAGTTTTCTGATAGACAAAACGCTATGCAGACTCACATCTCTTTCTCAAACACCAATTACTACTGTAAAATGGCCTGGATAGTAGAACTAACGCTAGCATGACATCTATAATTTTGAGTTATGTAATGGAGTTTACTGTACAACTAATTCCTCCGTTTCTTAAAGAAATTTTCATTTGTCATTTTAAAACGTTTTATTTGTTGTTTTCATAGAAAATCTTTTCATTTATGTCATAAATTTTGGACAAAAATAACCTTATTCTTACTCATTTTAATATTTTTATAATGCTTATGTACCGCACATATCCTCCACTAACTTTAGTTTAACATTTTAGTATTCCTTATGGTCCCCACATATTTTCCACTAACTTTATAAAACTAATTTTTTATTAGTTGTGGTCTCCATATTTTTTCCACTAACTTTCTTTTAATATTTTTTTAATTCTTGTGGTTCCTACTTTTCTCCGATCAAATTTATTATTTTATAATAATATATCCTACTTTTGGGAACTTCATTAGGGAACGGAGGGAGTGTTATTTTTTGGGACATCTTTTAGTGTTTCTATTTTTAGGAGTATTTTATAATTATCCTTTATTTACAATCATTTTTTTGATCGTTGACCCTTGTTATTTTCTAACGACCATTTGATCTTTCGTTGCTAATAACGTTAAAGGTTTTTAGATGGTTAAGTTTTACCATATAAGAGCTCACTCACCATTGAGTTTAACCATATAAAAATAGGAAATAAGACATCAATTATTATTATATAATGACTAAATAATTTATTAATAATTTTTTTAAAAATCAAATTAATAATAGCAAATATTCTTTTCTAATAATTAAAATTGTTATTTTTATTAATAAACTAAAAAAGACAGAAAAGTATAAATTTTATTAATATGTATTAAATCTCAATAACAACAATTTCTCAAACAGACCTATAATTTGTAATTTCTTATATTTTCGGATTATAACGTTATTATGAGTTGTCACTTGTATTGTCAAAAATAATTAAAAGAAGCACATGTGAGGAAGGGTAGGGGATAATAACAGCCCAATTCTTATTTTCCGCCACCCTTTTCGTTTTATCGGCACCCCTATTTTAAATTAATTATATAAAAGGACGAAAATGCCCTTGGACTTAAAACGACTATAAAACACTTCGAACTCACTGTATAACACTTTTATCACTCAATAACTCACTAAATCCACACCAAAAATTTAACTTGCTAAAGGATCGGAATTCGAATCGTTACCATAAACCGAGGTATTTAATTAATAATAACAATAATTAGTAATAATAATAACAAATTATAAATACTTTAATTAATTTAATTAATAATAACAATAATTAGTAATAATAAAATAATAATAACAATTATTAATATTAATAAAATTCAAAAAAAAAAGGAAAAATGGGTCATATGGTCCACTCGCACGTTTTGTGCGAGGCTGCCACGGTGCCCAGACCCATTTTGTGCGAGTGAGCCACGGTTCCCAGACCCATTTTGTGCGAGTGACCCATCTTTCCTTTTTTTTTTTGAATTTTATTAATATTAATAATTGTTATTATTATTTTATTATTACTAATTATTGTTATTATTAATTAAATTATTTAATTAAATTGTAGTTATTTTATTTAAATGTAGTTATGTTATTTTAGTTCTTAATGTTTAATTATTTATGAAAATTTTAGTAAATGGCTGAGTAATCTATGTAATTCATCTACCGAATCAAATTCCCTATCCGTAACAAATCTATCTGAGTAATCTACGTTATCTCCTAAGTTTTCAAAGTCCTGCAAATAACAATTACAAATAAAACAACAACAAAAAGTAAAAAAATAAATAACTTAAGTAAATATAAATAAAATAAATAAATAAATACATAATTTAAATAAATAAATTATTTAAGCACATACAAGTTAAACATAATTTCATAAATAAATAAATAATATAAACACATACTAGTTAAACATAATTACATAAATAATATAAATAAATTAAGCAAATTAAAATAAATAAATAAATAAATACAAAAATAAAACATAAACATAAATAAATACAAAAATAAAACATAAACATATACAAATAATTATATTACAAAGTATGAAAGAAATAAATAAATAAAACATAAACATAAACATAATTATATTAAACATAAACATAAATAAATAATAAATAAATACTCCCTCCGTTTTCATTTGTTCTTCCCATTTGGAATCTGGGAAGAAACCAGTATGAGAGTTGAGTAAAATAATATAAAAAATAAAGGTTCTATTGATTAAAGTGTAAGTGTAATAATATCATTAAATTTCATTGGGTGTATGTAAAGTAAATACATTGGGAATTAACATGTAAATTAATTTTTATTGATTAGAGTGTAAGTGTAATAATTTCCTTGAATTCTATTGGTTACTAAAATAGAAAGATTCTAAATGGAAAGAACTTTTAAAAATTTCCAAATGGGAAAAGTGAGAAGAACATATGAAAACAGAGGGAGTAATATAAATAAATTCAGAAAATTAAAACTAAAACATGAAAATAAATAAATTAAAAAGTATTAAAATTAAGTTAAAATAAAAAAAAAATTAAACGGGTTCACTCGCACAAAATGTGCAAGTTGACCATGGTTACCTAGCACAATTTGTGCGAGTGACCCATGGCCACCTCGCATGTTTTGTGCGAGTGAACCATGGTCACCTAGCACATTTTGTGTGAGTGAGCAATGTTCGTGGGTTTTTTTATTTATTTATTTATTTTTATTTGTAAAACGATTAATTATTTACCAAATCGTATTCATGCTCGTTTTGGTTCGCCATTGCTCTTCGATTCTTAGTTAAACACTTCTTGTATTTTATAGATTTTTTTATTGATTTTTAGAGAAATGTTACAGTTTTTGAGTTCGAGATTATACAAGGTCGATTATGGAACCTCAATATAAAAGTTTAAAGTTTAGGGGCATTTTTGTAATTTTAATTAAATAATTTAAAATAGAGGTGGCGATAATATGAAAAGGGTGGCGGAAAATAATAATGCCCTTATCTCGATGGTTAATTAATTGTTAGTACACGAATAAGACAAAAAATGTGAAAGAAAGAAATAAGATGAAAGGATGAAAGTTAGTAAAAAATTAAATTAAAAATGAGATCATGGTTGAATTAAAAAATATATAAGATTTATTAGATCAACCCAAAGAGATTAATATTATAGTAAATTTATTGGGACTAATTCAACAACGAAAATTTACCTATAATAATCCAATTTATTTGTGATTTTCCTACAATAATCACATTTATTGATTAACTATGAATAATCCCAAATTTAAGGGGTATTTTCCTAGATCTAGAGTAACCCCGGTGACCGGATGACTTGCTATAACAAGATTTATTTTTTTAAAAAAAAGAAAATTTTTAAAAAATGTTGAAAAAAATATTTTAAAAAATGTTCAAAAAAATATATGATTTTTTTATTATTTTTACTTTTTTATGTAAAATTTCAAAATTTTTCTCTAATATAAAATTAATTCTCAATTACTTTTTTGGTGAATTACCTATTATAACAGGTCATCGGATCACCTAAGTTTACTCTAAGCAAATACCCTTTAAAGTTGAAATTATTCATATTTAATCAATAAGTGGAATTATTGTAGGAAAATCACGAATTATGTTAGATTATTCTAGGCAAATTTTCTATTGAGCAAATTGTAACGATGCATGCTTTTTTTAATTTTTAATTTGAATCAAATAAAGTTGCATATAAATTAAGATAGCGAAGAAAATGATAAAAGTTTCTAATGTTATATATCATAATAAAAGTAAATTATTTACATGCGTATCATTAGTTTTGTTCGATACAGCAACAAATTTTTCAATATTGTTCCTACTTGCATGTCATAAGAGACAAACTAAATAATAGACACACAAATGAATAAATAATATAAATATGAGAATTTTACTTAAAAAATGTACCATATAGAATTATCAAATGAGAATAATGGTATAAGTAAAACGAAAGAAATGTACTATTCACTAATACTCCTACGTAGATATGGAAAAATTGATCCGACTCAAAAATTAATTAGAAACTCGTCTGAAAAAAATTGGGTAAAAACCCAAAAATTTTGACCCGAAAAAATATCGTTTAAAAATTGTGTTGATTATTTTATCGTGATTAATTGGTTACGGCCTATAGTAATTAATTATTTTGAAAAAGTGATTATCTTTTTCAAATTCGATGATTAAATAAGAAATTCCTAAAAATAATTTCAAATTACCCGAAAAAATTAAAATGATAATCCGTTGGCTCAATCTAAACCCACCCCAAATCCAGAGTGATCCAACCTGAAATTGACCCAATCTGAAACTGTCCTAGCCCAACAATAACTCGACAATCTAACCCGAAACCCGAGTCTACTGCTATAAACAATAGCTGCCCAAATTAAATTGAACAAATTATATAATAAATTTTAAACTCAACATTAACTATTTTTGGGTTGATATTTTGGTTGACTTTTGAGTTTTGGTATTTAATTATTGACGAATAAGTCAAAATGCATTTAATAAATAGTATTTTAGTCAGCTAATTAAATGGTTGACTTTTTAACCAATTTGAAAAAGCCTACTATTTTAGCTTTTTTTTCAATGGCTTATTTGCTTTTTTATATATCCAGGGCCGCTCGTAATCATAGGAAAGATATGCATTTGCCTAGGGCCCAGAGTTAAAAAGGACCCTAAAATTAAAAATGACAGTTAATGAAAGTACACACATAAAAATTTGTAGTTTATGAGTGGTTTTTTTTCTCATTTAAGAATTACATAATACGTCTACATTTTTAATACTAATGATAATATATAGAGTTCATCTTTGTTATTTTTCCAAATACCCGTTTAAGTTCAGAATTGACCTTCCATAGACCATAGAGAGGGCCCACATCTCTCAGTTTGCCCAGGGTCTATACGATGTCAGGAACAACACTGTATATACCCAACAACTAATAATAAATTTTACCAAACATCAATGGCTTATTTGCTTTTTTATATATGCAACAACTAGCTTAAAAGTCTAATTAAAAAATAGAAAAAAATCAAACAGTCATTAGTCAACAAGAAAAGAGTCTATACTAACAAACATTTTATTGGGTGTAGAATGATTGCCAGCATATAACAAACTTTTACATATTCTATTACAGTCTTTAGAAAACGACTTCTCCTACTGCATTATTCTAAATGATACATAAATGAAGCTTACAGTATAATTATCATTATATATTTTTTTCTGTTATCTAAAATTAATTTCTAAACTTTATCCTTTGTTATTCACCACAATAATAAACAAGCCTGCAAATCCATCAAAAAAAACAAGCCTGCAAATATAAATATGTCTTGTCATTTTTCATGTGTGTAAATTGGTGTCCCCTAGCTCCATAGTACAACAAGGACACGACAATATACTCCCTCCAACTCACTATAAACATCCACTTTTTCTAGGCATGCATTTTAAGATCGTGATATTTAGGGTATTTTAAGTGATTATAATAATTATAAAGGTGGTAGTTTGAGTATTTTAAATGATTATAATAATTGTAAAGATTGTAGTTGGGATATTTTAAGTAATGTAAGTGAGTTAATTATGATCTTTACTTGTGTGAACATAGACTATATAGGTAAAAAAATCTATACCAAAAAAAGAAAGTGAACAAATAAGGTGAATTGACCCGAAAAGAAAAGTGAACAATTATAGTAAAACTTTTTTTTTGAAAACAATATATTAATAATATGTTTGAGTTTCTTTTCTTATCTCAAGATTTGAATTTTTTTTTCTTATCTACCATAATATATCTTATGTACATATCTAATACATCAAAAATATGTATTAGTTAATTTTGAATATGTTTAGATAATTTCTAAGCATATAATATTATACTTTCTCCGTTCTGATTTACTTGCTACCATTGCATGGGTACAAAAATTAAGAAGTTACTGTGCAATGATGAGCAGTAGGTGGAAAGTTGCTTTTTTGGAATTTTTTAATATTATTTGTTGAAAAATGAAAAAAATATGAGTAATTAGATATAGAGTAGGATAAAAATAGGAGTATGTATAACTTTAAATGATTGGTTTTTTACTAAAAAGAGAAATGTAACAAGTAATATTAAATTTTCCAAAATGAAAAATGTAGCGAATATTATGGAACGGAGGAAGTAAGTAGCCTTTCTCAAAGTTTGGCCCTAGAGTCCTAGACCTATTTGTACGTCGTGTCTTGGTGCATTTTGTATGATATAATTTTGGTGATGCTAAGTCACTATGATAAAAATTAACTTTTTTTTTTGCAAGGTATCTAGTCACATTTAAACTGTGTCATTAATTTTAATTTAGTGTGCGATAAATGTTGTTTTATACCTATAATTTCACGATAAAGTGATTTAGTGATATTTTATTTGACCTTAGTGACATATGTAATTATTATTATAGTCTATAGTGGCATTTATAAGAAATATCACTAGATCCTATATCGTAAAAAACTTAATATAATTTATTATTATGCTGCTAATCCAATATATATACCATAAAAATTTTTAAAGTATAAATTAAATGTCACTAAATATATCCCACTAAAAATATATTTTGCAAATTAAGTCAAAATAAAATGAAATACGTAAAGTGCAAATTTAGCAGACACTAAATGACAAGAGACGTTACAAAGCTAGAAGGGATGGATTTCGATCCATGTAGTCATGTAGATGCTATAAAATAATAAAACCTTGGGTCAGGCATTATTTGGAAGCAAAAAAAATAATGTGACCCATACAATTAAGTTTAGATGAAAAAATAAAGAGCAACTATTTGGATATTAGGTGATCAATGTGTCCTTAAAGTTAAAATGATAAGTTTTATCAAATGACCATTTAACCAGTGTTGTTTTATGAATCTGAGTGTTGAGTTTTTAGGAATAATGGTCATAGTCTGGAGATGGGAGTAGCAGAAATGTGAATGCTTTAAAGAATGAATTTACATATCTAAAGATATAGAATTCGAATCAAGATAGAAATTTGGTTCTTAACTCAACAAAATATTGCTTTAATTTGTTCATTTAAATTTGCAAAAAGCAAACCAAAGGACAAAGATAGCACTTGATAAAAATTGTTATCAAATAGCAAAAGAACTGAGTCAATGGAATTATTATTTACCGAGTAATTGGTTGTAACATTTCCACTTGTAAAATAATGATTAATTAGTATTATTGTTAATCGTGATTTTTGGATGATCAAGAAAGTTTAAAGTGACTACTAAAGTAACTTGACTATAATTTTTGTGTGACATCTATGATCTATGGTATAAAATTCAATAGTAATAAGTTTTTAATAAGGTCATGATTTAGGCTAATCTAATTAAACAAACTCGGACCGAGATTCTTCCCTATTGATGAATATTATTAATATTGTTATATTTAGTGTATCTCGTTCAAACAAAAACTATGATTAAGGTTTGGTGAGAAAAGAAAGATAGCAATTCATACCCATAAAGAAGAGTGCAGTTAAAAAGTTCCTCGGCTCGAGAAGTTCCCTATTAATGAATAAAAGACATTTCCAATATCCCACACAAAGCAGGGTTCAAGTGGATTTTTTTTTAAAAAAATGCGAACAACCCATAATTATTCCCAAAAGGATGCGCACAGTTAAGAAACCTTGCGCGAGTATCCCTATTGATGAATCATTTCTCTAAATTCTTTTCACCTTATATACTTTCATTTTTTAAGCTTAATAAATATTAATTGTATTTGCAGGTTGACGTCATGAATGGTAGAAAACATAGAGCTGTGATGAATTTTGATTGGACTTCTCAGATTAATTGATCTGTGTTTCTCCATTGCTGTCCCGCTGGTCTGAATAGGAAAAATCATTCATTTATTTATTTATTTATTTGCGAACTTATGTTTTCTCACGCTATATTAATTTCTTGTATCCTTTTGTAAACATTGGGACTATTTGGAAGGCCGACCATAAGTATATTTGGGATCCTGGGCGAAATAGCACATTAAAGCCTTTTTTCTTTACAATTTATAACCTGCGTAAACCTTCTACAACCATTAATTTCGTTTTTTTGACATGGGGCCCTAGACGACGACCCCTCCTGGTCACCCTTATGAACGACCCATCTTAATGTACACACTTGGTATACACACTTGGTACACACACTTACTTCACATAATGGTACACTCAAATCAAAATAACTTTATTTAACACTAAATTCTAGCAAAATTCACAAAATTAAATCTAATTACCGAACTTGATCTAAATTTATGTACTATACTTTTATCACTTTAATATTTGCTTATTTAATTGTCAGTCGTTAGTCAAATTAAGAGCAGTTGTATTAATAATTAGATTATATTAATTAAAAAAATAAAATAATAAAATCAAATATAGCATATGAAGACAAAAAGTAAAAAAAGTAAAAATAAAATAATAAAATCAAATATAGATTATAGATAGATGTGTACAATTATGAGCATCAGAATTGTAGTTACATACGGTGTACTTTGTACTGGTACTCATCAATTTCTTGATTAATTATACAATACTTCTTAATCAGTGTATGAAGTAATTCTTAGGTTTATTATAATCATTAAAACCTGATAATTAATCTTATCAAATCCTATCACATCAAATCGCCGTTATTTATTAAGAGCTCATATTAATTATAATACTAATTTCTTTTAGTTAAATATGATGGTATATGTACTCCTATTCCGATGGTACAAAAATTTGGAAACTATGTTGAAGACAAATACTTGAGTTACTTCACATCTACCAATAATTGATTAATTATAATTAATGCTGATTGCTTGATTTAGGTTCTTTTGATTTGTGAGTGAAAAAGATTAAAAATGGAGATGAAAAGGTGAAGGAAAAGGTTAAATATTGTTAATTTGTATTTTATTCCTTTTTAAATAAAATACAAATTAAAATACAATACATTCAATGGAGTAGATATTAATAATTGTATTGAGACGAATCAAACAAGATTCCACTTGACTATATTTTAACTTATAAATTAAGAATAAAATACAAATTAAAAGTGAATAGTGAATAGTGAAAAATAATCAATGAGACTAATAGATTGAATAGGAGGGAGTGCTATTCTTCTATAATTTTTTGAAATCATTTCATTTTACTCCCTCCGTTTCATTTAATTTTCAGCATTTTTCATTTTGATCCGTCTCACTTAATTTGCATCATTTCTAATTTTGGGTGATGGTCCACCACTTTCTTTTAATCTCATTCATACATTTTAACTTTCTTTTAATTCCATCCATACAATTCATTCTCTATTTTCATTTATTACCACAATCTTAAAATTACATTTTTTCTTTTTGATGCAAATTAAAAAGGGAAGTATACGAAAGCCAACTAATTTAATTGACCTAAATAAATCATAGCTAATGTCTACAGTAAGGCCAATTATTGTGTTTTGAGTATGTTATTGTCAAATTTAGTTGACTCATAAAAATAAATACAGAGAAATAAATGGAAAAAAAAGGAAAAGGCGTATAAATTGTCAGTTGAAATGTATTGTCACAACCGAAATACATAATTTAATACAAAAATAGCTGTCCATTTTGCCTTATGCGGAACATCCAATCATGTGCCGAAGAAAAAATGATGAGACACGGAAAATAAATCAAAAATTCTATGGGATAAAAAAAGGGGAGACACTAAACTAAAATTCAAGACATCATCCGTCAAAAAAATTAAATACATTAACTGCCTGTTTGATTAGTAGTACTAAATAGCAATAATGGTAATCATTTATAATGTAAAATTTCATTAAAAGTTCTATATAATTTCAATGGTAACGAAACTTTGATAAAAAAAAAGTTTTTTGTTAATAAATTTCTATTACCATCTAATAGCACATCTCCCAATTGTAATGCATTGGAATAAATTTTATGAAAAAAATGAAATGATTGAAGTTGGACAAGCGTGACCATCGAGGTAATCTAGAGATTTTTCAACCAAAATTACACTTTTTATCATTCTCATTACCACCGTTTATTACCACCTACCAAACGGGCCATGAAGTTAACCAAGAGATTTTTCAACAAAAATTACCTTTTGTTTTTTTTGTTTGTCCACTTTAAATTTGTCCCTTTAAGAGAGAAGTTTAAATTAGATTTTTGATTTTTATATTGAAGATAAAATATATCCAAGTGAAATCTTGTTAATTTGTCATGATGTAAAGTTTTTTAATATATAAATTTTATAAATTTTTATGACGCATATTAGAGATATTAAGACTTAAAATTTGCTAGAAAATGCGTGCAAAAGGTAAAGTGGATAAACAAAAAATAACGATAGCAGTATTTATTTATTGTTTTCATTTAAGATCATGGATTCAATTTTTATTTATTTATCCCTTTTCTCAATCAATTTTATAATAAAAATTTTAAATTATAATTAATATTATTTTTATATATAAAATAAATTTTTTGCTAACGATATCCATATGTTTTTGATTAATGTATAATTGGTACACACTTATTGACATTAATAGTAGAATTATCATATATCTACCAAAAAAGTATATAAAAATAAGTACTCATTTTTTACTAAGTACCATAAATATGAAATGTTTACTAACTTATTACTAGTATTCATCTATTAGTTAATATATTCGTTTGCAATTTTTTACAATATTAAGCTAAAACGACATTGGAAATTAAATGTTATGTTAGTTTGAGCATATATGCATTTTTCCTCCGTAGGCTGTGAGTTTGGCATCAAGCCCAATATTTCTAGCAAATAATATAATCTTTTATACTTCCTCCGTTCTGTAATATTTGCTACATTTTGTTTTTGGCACTATTCATCGTGTAAGTTTATTTTATATATTGCGGCTAATATGTAAGTAATAATATAGTCAAGTTGGATCTTGTTTGAATCGTCTAATCGCATACTTTCATAATATAAACTTTTCATAATTTTTAAATGTGTATAATTCAACATA
Organism: Amaranthus cruentus; assembly: GCA_019425755.1. Taxonomy (NCBI): domain Eukaryota; kingdom Viridiplantae; phylum Streptophyta; class Magnoliopsida; order Caryophyllales; family Amaranthaceae; genus Amaranthus; species Amaranthus cruentus. The sequence goes on along the minus strand of CM033458.1, from coordinate 16,276,494 downwards.
TAAATGAACAAAATAGTATATTGAATTGCGTAAAAAAGTTAAATGTTGCAAGTATTATGGAACAGAGTACGTATACCACAATGTACAAAGTAAAAAATAATGGATGTTCATTATACAAAAAACTCTAAAGTTTAGTTCAAATTTCAACTTTCTAGTATGCTTCAAATAATTTGAGCTCCCTTAATAAATTACAATTACAATATTTCAAATTAGAGAAAAATTTAATTGAAATATATGTATCCACATGATAATAAATTAACTCCTTGATATGAGCTTAATAATTTGACAAAAAAAAAAGGCTTTAGTTTGCAATTTACACATTTAATTGCAAATAACCTATGAGTAAAGAATATAAATTTCCTAAAAAAGGCATTTAAAAAAACCTCAAAAAAATTGAAAATTAAAATATAAAAAATTAAAAATCACAAATCTTCAGTTATAATCTCCAAATGAGGGTGCCAAATACCACTTTTACCCCTGCTGCTTCTTCTCCTTTGATGCTTTCCATATTTAGATTTAGACTTAGATTTTGTTTCACAAACTACATTATTTTCATGATCATTCTCTAACGTACACAAATCCAACCTCAATAACTTACTATTTTTAGAAATATCATTATCACTCTTACTTTGCCGGACCATATTTTCGAGCGGGATATTGAGTTGATGCTGATCACTATTACTTTGATCATCAACATTATTATTATTATCATCATCACTAACCTTACACTTGTTAAAACCATGATCATGATCAACAAGATCATGATGATCATGATGGTTAAATTTTTGACCCTTGATCTTATTTTGACCACAAGATTTTTTAGACTTGGAATGATCGGACGGTAGAGAAGAATCAGGGATCAAAAAATAGATACTACCACGTTTAAGCTCAGAATCAGAGGATAAAATCATGATTTTTCTAACCATATAATTACCTTGAGAACAAGGTTTACTTAAAACATGGTTTGGATATGATTGGAGAATTTCTCCAGCTGTTACTGATCTTGTGATTTCTTCTACATAACCATTTAGATGAACTATTCGGATCAAGTCTAAGGCCCCACAAGGAAGTACACAAGCCAAACAACATCTTAAGCTATTTCCCATCAAGAAATTTTTATTTTTTTTTGATGAACAAAAATGGAGTATTTTGGGGGGGAATTTTTTTTTTTTGTTTTTTTTTTTGTGTGTGGTGTTTTGATGAAATAAGGTTTGAAATATGGTGATGAGGGAGATTTAAAGATGGGGTTGAGTGGTTATTATATAAGAAGACCACCCTTAATTATTTAAAATAATTAATGTTATTTATAATATTTTTTTAGTTAACTTTGAGGTTATGACTTAAAGTCTTAAATTATGAGGTTAACTTGTTTTTTAAGCTTGTTAACTACCTATGGTTTGATTAACAAGGTTAGTTAGAGAGTTTACTTTAGGACTAAGAGGGTAATAGTATTTGACTTCATGCTTCAATATTAATTACTTAATTAACTATTGACCTAGTAGTAAAGCAATAGTTATTTGTACTATGTTTGAAGTATAATAGGAGTTACATATGAGTTTGCAATTTTTTAATCTTTTAAGGTAAGAGAATAAGACCTTTTTATTTTGTATTTTTACCATTTAATTATGAGTATCAAAATCACTTTTAGCTCAATGGATAGAGTATTTGTATGTGGAGCAAAAATATTGAAGCTAAGTTCGAATAATACTGGGCGCAAGTATCAATTGGGGGATTTTTAATTGTGCGCATCCCTCTTTACTCCCTCTTTGGAGGAACGCGTATGAATTGTCTGTATTTTTCAGGAAAAAGAAAAACCCTTTACCCGGATGCCTTGTACAGGATACTGGGATTGTCCATTATCATTTAATTATGAGAACAAATAAGATTAACAATATTTAAAGAACCAAATTGATCAAAAACTACATTAAAACAATAATAATCAATACCTTAAAGTTTTATAAGCAAAAATTATTAAGCAATATATGGTAGCTTTAAAGAAAACAATTGGACATCCATAAAAATAAGTTAAGCAAAATAAGTTTTACTTAAAAAATTAAGTGTAATTCCAAAAAAAAAATTTTGCTAAAACATAAGTACGATCAAATTAAAATAATGTAATATTAAAAAAAGACTTATCTAATTGATTTTTAGCTCTCTCGAGTTAGTACTAGTGTACACCCTTTGTATCCATGGGAAAATACTATCGATTTTATTTTGATTTGTAATTTTTACTTTGTCACAATCAGGACCTATTTTAACCATAGACAAAGTAGGCACTTGTCTAGAGCCTATAACTACAATATAATTAATTAAGTTCAATACCTCATCAACGTAGCAATGTTCTTTCCATTTAGAATATTCTATTAATGTATACTTTTTTTATAATTTTTAATAATGTGTATTTTGAAGAGAGAAATTTAATAAAGATTTTTGAGACATATGTAGATGATAAAATATATATATCTCATTAGACTCGTCTTAATATATACTTTTTTATTATATATTTTTTATAATTTTTTATGATGTGTATTTAGAGATATTAAAGCTCAAAATTTACTTTGAAAATTGTGCAAAAAGTAAATCGAAAGAACATTTGAAAACGAAAGGAATATCATTTTACGAAACACATATATATTAAAGATCATAATCAATTTTTTATAGAAAAGATCAATTTCTTTCTTTTATTTATTTAATTTCTGTAAAATTTGAAAAACGACTTTAAAAATAAATATTAATTTAATTAAATATCATCCGCACGATCTATTGTCTATTTTTCTTTGTGTCAATTTATGCAAAGAATACAATAAGGTGAGTATTTTATAATAGCAGTCTTACCCAAAATATGGCAACTCCTTTTCTTAAGCTAAGTTCACGAATCAAATCTTAGTAATTTGTAAACAAGGCTGCTCAAGTAAAGTAAAATTAAAAACAGCTAAATTTTAATGTTCAACACATGAGGTTGACTAGATAAGACAAACCTTGAAACTCACACCATATTATTAAGCTAAACCAATCTTTAATCTCATGCTTTTATCATTATGGGGAACACATGATCATATCAATACTTTATTTCTATCTCTTTTTTTTTTTTAATACATTTTTAGTTCTTCAAGGTTTATACATAAAGCTATAAAGATTATTACATAAATTACTAATATAGAGTATTTAATGATAAGTTTATAATTACATATTGTTGAAGTGTTCATGTGTTACCCACATGTAAGTTTATGAGTGAACTACTTCTTCTCCTCCTTCTTTGGGTTTATAAGTGGACTACTTCTTCTCCTTTTTGTTTGGGTTTCCCAGATCTATTTTCTAAATTCTATCACATATACATATTATAACAAAACATATATTAGCGATAATTTATTGAAATGTCACTAATTAAAATATCTAGTGACATATATAGGTATTTGTTATATAAACGTCTTTATTTATGGAGATATTTATATGAGAAATGTCATTAAATCCAATATCATTAAAATTTTTGTGACTTTTTCTATTAGGTTGATAGAGGATGCATTAAAAACTTTTAGTTATATTGAATCCAGTCATCCAGTGACATTTCCTAAAATGTAATATCACGATAGACTAAAGTGATTTACTATACATACATAAACTACTAAAGACCAAATATGTTACAACTAAATTCTTTGTAGTGACATTTATAATATATCCAATTACTGACATTTATAATATATCCAATTACCCACCATATTTATCGCTAGAAATTTCAATTCGTGACATTCATTGATATTAAATGTCACAAAATATATGTCACTAAATATTGATAAATTTTGTGCGGCAACTAACTTATATAAAAGCACTCGATGTAAAACAAATTTAAAAGGGTTTAAATAAAATTTTATCATTAATATTTTTGAAGATTCGACCAACCAATTAGAAAATCAATAATTAATCTTAGAACTACCTTATACTTCCTCAGTTTCATTATACTTGTTCCAAATGATTTTTTACGCAATCTAATGTGCTATTTTGTTCATTTATATGTTGAATATTATACACATCTAAAAACCATAAAAAGCTACATCATAATAGTATGTTATTAAACGATTCAAACAAGATCCCACTTGACTATATTTTGCTTACACATTAGCTGTAATATATAAATAAACTTGAACGATTACCAATATCCATAATCAAAATGTAGCTAGTATTTCAGATGAAAGTATTATATCATGAACCCTACAAAAAAGGGTGTTGAATTTAATTAATTGATTAATTCCATGATTAAGTTAGCTAAACATGTTCGGTGGGCCACACAACATGACCCATTACGAATGATCGCGAATATTGGCACAGTTGCGCCGATGGGACCGAGTTTTTTTTAAGACACCTCGCTTGCTTAAGACTTCAATTATTCATGATAAAATGAAATAAAAATAAATTGTTGAAAAACAAAAGATTAGGTAAGGAATGAAAAATAAGTGAGTACAGCCTTGTTCATGATTAATTAACTTGAACAAGAAATTAAGATAATACTTAGGCTTATGATTACATTATGCAACCACATAAAATAATCAAGGCATAACAATTATTATTAATTCAATGGTAAAACTATTAGAAGTAGTTGAGGAAAAGTTTTTTATAAGATCATTTTACTATAAAATAAATTGTTTTAATAATAGTTTTTAAATTTTTTTTATTTAAAAAATAAAACGATTTTTTAAAATAATTTTTACAAAGTTGTACGTACTTTATATTTTTTTACTTAATACTCCCTCTATCCCATTGAAATTACAATATTTTTCATTTTGGTCCGTCCCATATAATTTGCAACATTTCTATTTTTGGATAATGGCCCATCACTTTCTTTTAATCTCATCCATACATTTTAACTCTATTTTAATTTCATCCACACAATTTATTCTCTCTCTTCATTTATTATCACTTTCTTAATATTCATCTAATTTCTCTTTGCTGCTAACTCATAGGACGGAAGGAGTAGTTAGTTGTAAAACTTTCTTAATTAGTTCACGTGATATACTTCATACTATATGACTTGATTAAATACTAAATATGATTATATTATTTTGTACTTTTTAATAAAGGACAATGAGCTCACTTGTATTATTTTGTACTTTTTAATAAAGGACAATGAACTCGACACTGGATATATCTATGGGGCACCCGTGGATTCGAGTCCACAAACCTACGAGTCATGAGCATATATCATACAACACTCGATAAGATTCATTTTTTAATTTCCCGAAATCATAAGATATTAGAAGGATTACCCATCAAACATTATATAGAAGTATACCACCTATTATTTTAACAATATAAAATTCTCCTCACATATCAAGTATTTCCTACAATTCAAACAAAGCTAATAATATTACAATAAGGGATGACATAATTACTTATTTATAAGTTTTATTACTGATGATGTTCGCTTTAGTAATATACATATAAATAGATAGCTTGATAAATAATGTCAACGTGGAATACCAATATGCAGTTTGATTGGCAACAGAGGTGTTCAAAAACAGATCTGAAAACCCTATATTTACCCGACCTTGTAATCGAACCCGATCTCATCCGACATCAAAATGAATTTAAAAGTATATAAAAATCAATGTGGGCACAAGACACGATTTTAAATCGACCCGAAACACTTAACCCGAAATTAACCTGATAACCCGAATGAACACCTCTATTTGGCAAGTAACGGTTGTACTTTCTTGACTAAATATTACATTTTACATACTGTCTTTAACGCGGTTACCTCATATAATTATGTAATAACGTATTGAATTTTTTGCAGGTATAATTATTAACTATTGTAATTTGCAGTGATAATATCTAATTAATTATTACTAATTACATTATACTTATTATGGAAGCTAGTTAATAGTAGCCAATTTGTGTTTTGGAATCACAGTGCGTGGTGGATTCTCCGGTTGAATATAAATATGTCCATCATTTTTGGACCACTTCATTGCTGCGCTGGTGTTACCGCGTTAGCAAGTACAATACTGTGTACTTTACTGCCTTCCTCTGCTCCATATATTTCAACCAATTTCTTAATTTCCATTGGATTACTCCATGAATCGTTAATGGATTGATTAATACATAATTAATACAAGCGATAATTACTTTTTGAACACTATTTAAAATTCTAAATAATGTGATTGCATGTTAATTAGAAGTATTGATTTTTGCATCTTCGTTTTTATGATCTAAATATTGTAGGAGTATTGTTTTTGGGAGAAAAAAATATTTCCGTTACACTAAAAAACCAAGACACCAACCACCCCAACTTTACATAAGTATGAAGAAGAGACCCAATTTCTAGAAAGGGTTGCCCCAACTTACTCTTTATGTGGAAATTAGTTAAATATTTGTTAGTTAATGTTCTCATATTCTCAACCTTATCATATTTTATGGTCAAAATAGCATGTACATATTTTATTTGTTCTTTCTGTTTAGAATACTCTATTTTAAAGAAAGAAATTTGATTAAGATTTTAAAAACATATATAAATAATAAAATATATTCATATGAGATCTTGTTAAATTCGTCTTAATGTATACTTTTTTTATTATATATATTTTGTAATTTTTTTATGACGAATAACTTTGAAAATTGAGGAAGGGAGTATTTTGTAGTGAACTTCGATTATATGACATTTGTGCACTCAAAATAAAAGTAATTAAGCAAGAAATAAAGTATAAAGACTAACCACATTTTCCATTTTTACAATAAAATATAGTAGTTAATTAGCACTATTAATTAATAATAACTCGTAATTATTCTGGTTAAAATCGAATACGTGATATTGATTATATATTGAATATATTTGTATGATCCTGCTAGATAGATACGAAGCTTCGTCGTAGCATGCAGGTCTTTATAATAATGCTTAGATTTAAGTCCTAAATTTTTACACGGGCCATATGCACGAGAGTATCGTTTCTTAATTGTAATCAAAGATTCCTAATAATGGTAATTAGTTTGGTACCTAGCTGAATTAAAGTAAACAATGAGAACGTAGGGCCGTATTGATGAGATGGAATTACTGTTAATGTCAACATATGATCAGAAAAATACAAGATGCACATATTTTACATTATAAATCGTTCTTATATTACCACAATTTTATATTACTAACCAAATGGGTCGTAAATTATTTTTATTCTTATACATATCATAATATCTTATACATATCATAATATCAGAAAACGAACCATTACACGGGGAAGCAAAAAAGGCAATACCTATGCATGATTGAACAATGTGATTAAGTGATCATGGCCGGCGCTTGACACCAAAGCTAAGGTGCCTCCACCTTTATTACATTAACATTATTATTATCCCCCCTTTATTAGACATGAACTTATAACAACTAAATGATTCAATTTATCAATAATCGATTTTTAATTCTTGGTTTCTATTAGTTTAATACAATAATACATATAAACAGTGACAAACCTATAAACGAGTATATATAATGGGGTGCTATGGCTCCACCAAAATTTCAAATAATGCTCATGAAATTCTCAAGTGGAAAGAAATAAAATCAAAAAAGTATAATAGGAGGCCTAGCAAAGAAGATATAAATTTTATTTCAATTAGAACATGTAACACATTCTTCAAGTAATTTGTTAAGTTTAATTCTTATTGAAAATTTTTTTTCTCAGTCTAATTATTTTATACTAATATAAAAAAGCCCTACCAAATAAAAACAACTAGCTAGTAGAACATAATAATGCAACGTAAATACTTATCTCTACGATCATCATCATATCCCGCCCATAGAAAATTGTGGCCAAGATCTAGAAAGAGAAGGACGGCGGCAACTCGTACCTATAAAGAAGAGCGCGACCAAAGAATTTCCGACTCGAGAAAAAATAAGATAAGATTTTGCAACTGATCGATGGGATTAAAACAACTTATCTTGTTTCGAGGAAGGAGTTGTTAATGGTCAAATATCCGTACATTTTACCGGAAATAGAGCATAGATCGGCGTAATAGCGGGTTTGTTCAGGGTAAGACATAATATAATGCCCAACTTCAGCTAATACAGCTACCACCATTTGCTTTCAATTTCATTGTAAGAGGTCGTATTGAATTTGAATCATAACTTTATATAAAATGTAAATAAGTAGTTGTTGCTAGCTCCCTCTTTAATACTTACTTCCTCCGTTCCACTATAATTATTATATTTGACCTTTTACGCAATACAATGTATTATTTTGATCATTTATACACACATCTAAAATTTACAAAAGTTTAATATCATTAAAGTACGCGACTATACAATTCAACTAAGATTTATTTCAATTGACTGTATTTTTCCTCGTACATTAGTCACAATATGTAAAATAAATTTGAACGATAAATAATCTCAAAAATTAAAATATAGCGAGTATTTCAAAACGGAAAAAATATAACTCATTAATCAAGTTATAGCATTGATTGTGGTTTTTTTTTTTTCTATACTTGTACGTACAGAAGTGGCACTTTAACGTACAAATCTCGAAGATGCATGATAAAAAATAGGAGCATAATAGGCGTACCGTACGATTATTTGGGACCACAATAGAATCATATGCTTAGTTTCTTTTAGCAACTTATCTGATCGATCTACAATTTTAATTAAGTTTAAGGTCCATTTATAAGTGAACATTATATTTTTTAATTATTATTAATGTTATTGTCAGTGTTTAATCAGCATAACAATTAGCAAATTAGTTGTCATGTACTTCTACATTTAGCGAATTAATTTTTCGTTTTGATTTTTGATACCGAATAGTCGTAAATTTTTATGAAATGTATTATTTTATTTTCATTGTCATAAAATTTTAGTTATAAAAAGCTTTTATTGCATACAATTTTCCAATATCACCTATTACAAAGTTGGAATGAATTTTGTAGGAAAAGAAAAAATGATTGAACTAGCTAGAGAAGGCATAATCATTAAAGGTGTCAAGATATATTCTATCAAAATTGCACTAGTTATAATCAATCATCATTACTATTATTTGAGATCCAACGGGAGATTCTGAAGATTCTGAGCATGTTTGATTGTATAGGGCTTCAAAAAATTAAGAGTCTCAATATTAAATTATGTATTATATATAAGTGTTATTTAAAGATATAAACTTGTTAGAAAAATTTCATAATTTTTGTACTTGCATAGTGGCTTCAAAGAATTTGTCTATTTTTGCTCCGCCACTTCTCATACCGACAACAAAACAAGCTGTAGATGTTATTATGTATTGTCAAGAGAGACCTACTTGATAAAAAACTTAAGTTGATGTAAGACTGAAGTTTAGTGCAATTGAGGCTAAAAGTGTGAATGAAGTTTAGTGCAATTGAGGCTAAAAGTGTGAATGCAATAATAGAGACCTTTCTTGTAGTTGTAACCGATGCTTATAATAATACATTTGAAAGCAAAGTTTAATAAGATTCAAAATAAATTTTGGTATCTTACTTTCGTATTAAAAGACAAATTCAATCAATTCATAGTTATAACTGATGATTAATGGCTTAATGGCTTAAGATCATATGAATTATATTATGTTTTCTATTATATATTTTTTTGAATAAGACTTAATGGATGGAAGCATCGAGGGAGCAGATGGTCTTAATAGTAGCTGGTGAGGCCGGCACGATATGCATTATGGCTAAGAATTACACGCCCCTCTACACTTGCGTGAGTTGTGCATTACGCATCACTCTAAATAAAGCAACTACGTAGTGTGATAATGAAATATAATGCAAATAATTTAATTATATGAACAAATTAAGGAACGCAAGTAATAGAAGTATTGCATTAGCTATGTTTCAGAATGTATGTGATTACGTGTATGATAATTTTGAACTTGGCCCATTGCATGGTACTCATAATCAATATATTGTCAGTATCAAATAAGATAAAGGACACTCCTAATATTCCGCTCAAGGTAGGGTTCGAAAGGGGTTTTTTTTCCTGGAAGATGCAGACAAACCATATATGTTCCCTTCAAGGAGGAAGTAAAGAAGATGCGTGCAGCTAAGAACCCACTAACCGATACATGCGCCCAATAGGGGTCGAACCCCAAAAAACGTTTTGTTCAACACGCATATACTCTATCCATTAAACCACAAGCGCTTTTGGTATTGTCACTATCAAATGACTTCTCTAATTGGTGCTAGCAAAGGTTTGCTTGTAACAAGTAAGATCAATAACAGAATATACTCTTTTATGTAGAAAAATCATACAAGAGTCATTACTTTGATTAAGGGTCATGTTAATGCAAGTCTAACACTAATTATATGTTTAAGCTGTTTTGTGTTAAACATGTTTGAAGATTCTGTTAAGCATGTTTATTTATCTGAGATTAATTTCATTAATACACCTTCAACACACAATTTAAAGATCTTCGGCCTTGCTGTTAAAATCTGCATGTATATTATCCCAAAGATTATGTTTTCATAAACTAAAAGTGAAAATAAAAATATTTTCAATTTGAAAAGCCTTAATAATTATGCAAGTTTAAGAAATGTATTTGAAGAAATAATTGGAGTTGATGGATTAAGATATGAAACATGCATACAAATTGCAGGCCATTGAATTGGGACAGATACGTGAACACGCGCGCCTACCAAATCCTTAGACATTTCATGCCACTTGCCAGTTCGTACTTCACATAGATCCTTCAAACTGTTGTCTTTGGCATATTATTGGCCATCATATATTTTTTTAAGTTAATATTACTGTTGTTTATGTCATTTTATGGACATGGGTGAAATGAGATAGCCATATTTATAGAGGTCGATTTCAGTTTTTGTTGGGTGTTGAATAGAAGTAAAATTTTAATTTTACAAGCATTATTCAACATTTTACATGACAACATTGCTGAATTGAGATATTAACTTTAAACCCTAGATAAATATCTACATTGCCTAACGTCAGAAACCAGCCTGATTAATATCATAAATCTAATTGAATTAAGTTCTGAATTCAACAAGTTAATTCTTCTATTCTAGGTGACGTTCACATAATATTAGTGCGTTAATAAAAACATAAAATCTTGTATACAACGATTATATGGGTGTTGTCACCGATAAATGTGCCAAATGAGGTGGCCCAATTTTTTTCCAAATTTTTTTAATACTTTTATACTAAATTTAAGACTTAAAAGATCAAATTCAAGACCTAATATGTCAAATCTAAAACTTAAAAGACCAATTAAATCTATTTAATTTTAATTTTTAAAGATGGTATTGTAACTTTATTAAAAAACTTCAATTCAAAGACTTAAAAGAAGGATTTTAACGCTATGAATCTAATAGGTTGTTTGGCTGAGTTTATCCTCACCCTTGAATTTAATTTTAATTTAAGGTTACTGAAATATGTAATTCATTTCAAATTTAACATTTCAATAATGAAATTATAAAGGAAGAATTATAGATGCCATGGTTTGGAAAATCATTTTCAAATCAGATGCAATTAGCTCAAACCCAAAATTAGATTTCATTGAATTGTCAAATATTGAATTTGAATCAATTTTAGATTTCCAAATTATCGTTTTTATATATAGAATTACTATTACTAGTAATTTTTTTAGAGAAAATTACTAATGAATTTTAATTTGTCTAATATTAACCATTTTACTTTCCCCTCAAATGATCTTGCACTTGCTCCTACCAACTGTGGATCCTACCCATATTCACCAATATCGAAAGATGTAGCTGGCAGTACCACACACTTCTTAATTCTATTTGCCTGATTCATTGTATCTTTGTTATTAAATCTTCCAAATCCTTCTCTAGCAGATCTTATTTAAGTTAGAGAGATTTTTTTTTTTTTTTTTTGAAGATAGTTAGAGAGAGTTTTAAAATTACTCATCGATTTTAAAATTTAAATTTATATTTCATTTTCCCATTTATATTAAAGTCAATTTTAGATTATATTCAAAAAAAAAAAAAGTCAATTTTAGATTTTTTTTAGTATATTTCAAAATCAATGTTATTTACTTTTAAATACTTATTGATTTTAATATTAATTTTATATTACTAATTTATTTTAATTAATATTAATTTTTAAAATTAGATTGTTAGCTTTATTTTTTGCATACTTTTTTCTTTTATTATTTATATTATGAAATTAGAATTTAAAAAACTTTTAATGTTAGTTTAATGTTATAATTTGAAAAATTCAGAGTCCTAGGACAACCTAATATACTTGTCAGCTACAGGGTGATAAACTGATAATATACTCTTCAGTCTCAGCTATTATTTCTAGTGAATTTTTAAACGGAAGCTAAAAACTAAATATTGTGTATTAAACTAGTAAAATATTTAAAATTAAGATTAGAGATTATAAAGTGTCTTTTGCAAATTACAGCCTTACAGGGTAGGCTTTAAAAATGAAAAGATTGTGTAATTACAGGATAGGTTGAGAGGAGAAAAAAAATGGATCAAGTTATTACTTATTGTCCAAATCCTACAATCTCTTTTCGGTGATTACAATGTAGGTGCAATAAAGGGAGAGTTAAGTGAGAATCAAACACAAAACCTTATTTAGAGGATGTACCAGTGATAATATACAAATTGGAGAAAGGGAAAGAGAAGTTATTACTTAATGATATAGATCTTAGAATTGTGCATCGATATGTTTAAATGAACTGTTTAAAGGTTGGACTATTTCTGAATCACTTCATTAGCGCACACTGTCAATAATGCCATTCAAACACCACATGAACAACTTGACGCTGATTAATTTGTCATTGGCCTTGTACACCGTTTTATACCCGCACAAGAGAAGATTTAATTGCACAATAGTCCAATAAGGTTTTATCCTAAAACTAATTGGTTATAAAAAGAGTAGACCAGCAAGTTTATATGTTAATTGATATTTCTCTATTTTTCCGATATGGGATAACATGTGAGTTATTTTTCAAAACAGATATATAATCGATGTAGAATTTTCCAAACAGGTGTTTGAAGTATTGTGCAGAGCTACACATTTGTTACGTCAACCGGTATAAGCTTCATAGTAATTCACACAGCTCACGCAATGTCTCGGACAGAAGCGGAGTATGTGCCTTTTTTAGTTGTTAAAGCTTCAAACTACTAATTCCTACGTTAGTATTATGATCAAGGTTATTAGGATCAGGATTCTACCTATAATCGTTAAAGGGGTAGGATCGAAATCGGTAGAATCGAATCGTAGGATCGTGTGATCCTACAAATATGCGTTAATGTGCTTTGGATTACTGATTATCAATTATACTTGTTCTCTTTTTAAGTTTTAAGGTGTTAATTAGAACTTATTTGACTCGTTTATTATGTTTTGAAAACAAAAGACTTTTAATAATCATTTTTAAACGACAAATTAAGAAAAACATGAATTTTATGAAGGTATTGATATAATTATTTTGAATATATATTCATACATAAGTGAAATATGTATTATATAAAAATATATTACGATTAAAACTACTCATGTAGGATCATATCGTTGGATCGTAGGATCATAAAATCGTATTATGATTTTACCACCTAAATTCTCGACTTTAGTAGGATCGCACGATTCTACTATATTAAGATCCTACCTACGATCCGGATCGGTGGTCTATTTTTGGATCGTAAGATCGTAGAATCGTAGATCATAATCGAGATTCTGATAACTATGATTATGATATTATCTATGTTAACAAATAAAATTATAATGACGTATAAATTATTTGTGTGATTATGATCATAATTAATTTCAAAGTTAGAATATGAATATTTTGTAGTATTCGTTCACTATTCCGCTATTATTTAAGATCATTAATAATTCAAAACTTGTAATTTTTTAATATCAATATTCAAGTTCACATATGAGATCGATTTGCTAATTCAATAATTCGCTAATTTCCAAGTGAAATCGCAAATTCTGAATTAAATAAGCGTTATTAGATCGATTTGCGTTATTTATGGCCTATGGGTCATTTTGAGCAAAATCCAAATGCAGATCTTCTAGCTAATTATGAATTTTTTTTTTTTTTTCGAGCTAATTATGTTACAATGGTATATATTCATCTTTGCTCCTGCATACTTGTATGCGTCTAACTCCAACATGTCATATGTGGGCTAAGCCCAAAACATCCTAAGCAGATTGATAGCGTGTATCATGGATCATTTGTGTGGGCTTGGACCGTATACAATATTCTTATGAATCTCATCAGCTATCTTGTGTTCCAAGGTAGGTTATACAAGGATCAAACTTCCCCACTAACAGTAAACCTAATAACGACCAATTAAGTGAGTAGTGGAAAAACCTAAAAAGTTCAATAACAAAATAACGGTAAGTAGAAACGAGGAAAAAGGATACTCTAATATCTAACCTAATTCCTTACTATAAATACTTTTATGTTCATCAATGTCAGGTACACATGATTATTTTCTTTCAGAGCTCCCAAAAGGTGTGCTAAGGTTCATAAAGGATTCCCACTCAAAAAAAAAATTTCATTGAGGGTTTACTATGTACTCACACATTAAAGATATCCTAATATATATCCTCCAAGCTAACGGCTACAGTGCACTTGGAATCGAGCTATTTAGGTACTCCAACTTATAAAAATATTGACTTTTCCTCAGAGACACCATCCGGGCACCTTGACGTATGTTACTTGAGTAGTCATAATCTTAGATGATATTCTGCGAAGAACGAGCTGAGAATTAATTAACAAAGTTCTCACTAACATTACATCCAATTCCCTTCAGATCCGATCAATATCGATCATAATTATGTCCAATTATCATACGGGAAAATACTAATAGAGATAGTGTAAGAGTGAGATGGTAGCTCAAGAAATGGGCATTCCTCCTAAATTTGAACCCTCAATTTGGAATCTCATTCCCTATCCTAGCATTAGTATTGACCTTTGATCCTAAACTAAGAGGCCAATAAGTCGAACCAAATGCAGCCAAGAATTGTACGTTGCAAAATTTCCACATCAGGCTATGTATAACTTTGTTACTTCCTTACTCCTCCAAAGACTTGACACATAAACTAAGATTTCTAAATATGCTAATAAAAGATGAAGGTTGAAGGATCTCTTTAAAGCTACAAAAATGATTCATCGTTTGCCACAAAAATGATTCATCGTTTGCCATTTGCTACTGACAATTATCACAAGTCTTTAACTATAAATACCCATCCCACTTACTACAATCAACAGCAAATAGTACTATCCCCAACAGAATGGCACAAAAATTTCTCTTTATTTTCATAACAATAACATTAAGTGCTATATCTACTTTAAATGTGAATGCTCAACCATTATTTCCTGCCATTCTCATATTTGGTGATTCAACAGTAGATACTGGCAACAACAATTACATCGTCTCAATTTTATCGCCAAATAGAGCTGACCATCGTCCTTATGGTAAAGATTTTCCTAGCCATAAGGCAACCGGTCGATTCTCGAATGGGAAACTCGTCCCAGATTTTTTGGCCGAGACGCTAGGGTTGAAGGAGAGTGTACCCCCGTTTTTGGATCCAGGTCTTTCGGATAAGGATCTGATCACAGGTGTAAGTTTTGGGTCTGCAGGGTCTGGATTTGATGATCTAACTAGTGTGTCAACTAGAGGAATCTCAATGACAAAACAGGTTGAGTACTTCAAAAAGTACATAGAGAAGATTGGAATGATTGTAGGGGAAAAGAAAGCTAAAGAGATAATAAAGAAGGCTTTAGTTGTAATCAATGCTGGGACTAATGACTTTGTGATTAATTACTATGATCTGCCTACTAGAAGGCTTCAGTACAATATAACTGGGTACCAAGAATTTGTTCTCAGTAGAGTTCAGAGCTTTATTGAGGTCATTTCTCTTTCTTTATTTCTGACTCCATATCCTAATGATAAACTAAACAAAAACATCGACACCCTTTTCTCTTCGCCTAATTCTTATTCAATTGAACAAATTTTTGTCAGTCGGAGAGAACAAGACAACCACTGTTTTAAGACACACTACAAAGAGTTGCTCACTCCGTCTCAAAGATATGTTCCACTTTGATATATTCATGAATATAACGATGGAGTATATCTTAAGGGCTGAGGGAGTATTTTTATTTTACCAGAGATAGGATGTTAATATCTAAGATTTGAACCTGCAGGAGTTGCATGAACTCGGATGTCGTACCATGATAGTGTCTGGGCTTCCTCCTATTGGTTGTCTTCCAGTTCAGATGACTGCAAGATTCGAACTCCCAAAAGCAAGGAAGTGTTTAGATGACCAGAATTCAGATGCCAAGTCATATAATCAGAAGCTGAAGAAACTCTTACCTCATACACAAGCATCATTTCCAGGAACTCGGATATTATATGCAGACATATACACACCGTTTATGGACCTAGTTACCAATTCAGAAGATAACGGTAAGAGCAATGTTCAGTGTTCACGTTATATGAAAATTAAGCATATATATGGAAGTACAACATTTATGCTGAAGTTTTTCATCACATTAACAGGATTCAAAGTGATAGATAGAGGGTGTTGCGGAACAGGATATATTGAGACAGGGAGCCTTTGTAATGTACTAACACCGACATGTAAAAACGCTTCAGAGTTTATATTTTGGGACAGTGCTCATCCCACAGAAGCAGTCTACCAGTATGTTCATGATTATTTGGTCGAAGAGCTTGGTCCTCAGTTAATTGATGGTCCCAAGGTTTCTGTTTCTAAATAATACGCGTATTCTTTAGATTGTATTGTAATGTATGTATAATATGTATCACCATTCAATCATGTCAGCAAGCCAAGAGTTATAGCAGTTGATACATGAATCCCAACAAACAAGACCACAGAATGATTTATAAATACCTCAAATTTCATCGACTTTTCTGATCAGAAAAGAAATAAAAAACTGTGATTTATAATCTCCCAAATCACTCACAAGATTACTCCTTAAATTAATTAATGCTTTTGCGATTGAGAGGACTACCTCATTAAGATTGTTAGACTAAACAAAATACCAAATAGCAGTATGCAACTTCTTACAAATTCCGATCTTAGATATTAGATTTCCTGTTAATAACCATATAACATATCAATAAGAGATGCCACGTAAAAAATCAGGTTCAGGTAATACTAAATGGCTAACAAGTGAAGGCAACCAAGAGGCAATACATGTCCACTTCTAAGTTACATATCCAAATTATGGAACGGTATTCTTAGGAATTTAAATAAACTTATATATACTCCGCTAACAACAAACGGAAAGAAAATCTTCATCATATTTACAGGATGGTATATTCCCAAATAAGTCAATTAAAAAACTATCTTCTGAAACCTTAAATTTCTTATCCAATGCAAATTTAATAATGTGAGTTTCATTTTTAACCCTGTCATCTTGAAAGTGAACTGAAATTTCTCAGAGCGAGAGTCCAAAATCCAAAAATTATCACTCTCTATTACATAAAAATGCCAATCCAAACTGAAAGAAGGTATTGTAAAAAGAGGTTTAGCTTTCAAGGGCCTGTATGTCCATATCAAAGCAATGAAGCATGAAGCTCTGAAACAGAAAAACTTCATTTTCCCAGCAGGTAGATTACCCACGAGATAAAAGATTCAAAAATCCTGAAGTTGATGAGTTGCATCCCACATTCCCACTCGTTATTTACTTTATCTCTTAGTGGGTAATCTACCCAGTAGCTATCTTCCTTAATAATTGATGGGTTTGGTTCATAAAGAAGTTAGATCGAGTAACTTGGTTATGTTGTTATGAATTTCCTTAAAGTCTCAACTGCCAAGTTCCAACATGAGATCTTATTTCAGTTCTAGTGATTACGGTTACCCTGTTTCCAACCTCCGGAAGATTCTCCTCGGCAAATGTTATCCAAAAAGGAAATAAAAGAAAAGGTGTAAGAAAGATATGATGTCTGCAAACTCCTTTGTCAATCTCCGAAGGCCTAGAGATTACTGATACAGTGACAGTGAAGGGAGAACTCTGCAATAAAATAGATGGGGTTTTTCCTGATGGCTGATCTCCGATCTCAACTTACAGCACAGACTCGAGTTCAGGAACCAATTTTATACCATTAAGTATTGAGAGCCATAGCTCAAATTATTGTTCCTTCAAACTTACAAAAGCATTTCCTAAATGCAAACACTGTTTCAGAGACCTGATTCAGTCAGTCCACTTAAATATCTTCCATATTGAACCAACTACTTACCAAGCCTGATTATTAATCTTTACAAAGACACACCTGATCATACATGATTTTCAAGACAGCTATTGGTGGGTGTTGCATGTTTGATCAGCCAGTTGAATATAAAATTAAGAGCTCTTGTAAGGTGATTTTAAAATATGGTCTTCTCAATAATCTCTACTATAATCCTCTAACAGCACATCATGAGGATCGAGTCGATTGACTTTTGGGAAAAAGGGAATACAAATTCACATTCAGGAAGAGACATCGTTTGCAAGATGACAATTATTCTAAAGATACTGGACAAAGATATTGAAGTTGACAAAACCAAATCATAGACAACATCAAGTGAGTTATGCATTATTCAAAAAAAAAATAAAGTTAGTTATGCAACAGCTGGCTCACACATGCTTTCTACTCTAATATATGTGTACAATACAAGCAGGATTGGTGCAAACTAACCTCAAAGCGGGATGTTAAGAACAAAACACTTCAAACTTGCTTCTACATTCCCCTATTCGATCCCAAATTTGCATAAACGTGTCATGTTTGTACCTCGACTGCTTACGTCTTTGTATTCTACATGATCAGTGCACATAGATCAGGATAAACTAGCTAAACTCTAGTTCAGACAAAGAAGCATGAGGTAATTCAATTTAAAATTCATCATTGTACAACAAAAAGGAATTTCTTACCTGTTCAGCAACCCCAATTTACACTTTTTTCCTACCAGTATGGTAAAATAAGTAACAACTTAACGGCATGCTTCGAACATCTCCATGGCATTACAAAATCAATCATTCTAGAAAAACGAACAAAACATGCTGAAAAAGTTCTATCCGTATGCATGAAATTCTGAACAGAAATTACTTGGAAACATTACATAATCAAATAAATCATTTATACACAGATGTAAAGACAATTGAAAGCTGTCTTTCCTTTGTCAAAATCGTAAAATGGAAGAACAAAGAATTAAAAGTCACATTAGTAAGATGAAATTACACATTTACGCACACCAGAGGAGAAATACCAGCAATGCAGCAAATCTCCAATTGGTCATCGATACACCACCGCTTTCAAACAAATATTCTACACTCCTCAGTGGGAAAACTACCCGTTTGCCAAAACTTTTGAAGAGACCTACCATTTCAATCCATATGCCGCACTGATACATTTCATACATTGTCACAGAAGAATACAAACATTGTTACAATGTTCTACAACACAAACAACATCAATTGGTCATCAATCCACCACCGGTTTCACCTCCTGCCACCATTACTATTACCTCGAAATAGTTCATTGTTAATCCGTGCCTCAACATCCTCAACACTATACTTGATATGCTTCTCAGGGTTCCTTCCTGCTTCTGTAGACATCTGGAACCTTCCAATGAAATTCTGATAAGCGGGTAGCAGATTTTGAGTGACAGACGTCTTCAATTCCTCTCTCAATTGATTATCAAACACAATCCAAGAAGATTGTATATTTAAGATCTCTTCGAAGTAATCATTGAACAATTTAAACCGCTCTTTCAATGGCCTCGAATTCATTCCCCCATTAATATTACTCCCACCACCATTCTCCACCTTCAAAACAGCAATTACCTTATTCCATGTACTCCTTTGATAATTTACACGAAACTGCCTCACTTTCACACTGTATTTCCTGATCCAATCCTCCCCAAGTAACAACCCAAGCTCACTATCTTTCACCTTCTGAACAATGTACCTCCCATTATTCATCATAAATACAGAGCTCAATGCAGGATCTTTATAAACCTTTGACTTTGCCAGCAAATTGCTCTCTAACAACTCCATAATCCACACCATTTGCATGGACAATGAGCTCGTTCCCGACAATGCGCGTTCCTTTTCCTCCTCAAACACCTGGTCAAGTGTCTGCTGCGATTTACAGGCAGCACGGAGATAATTCATCACATAACGAGTAATCGGATGAAGTCCACCACCAGGGATTGGAACTTTTGCCGGATCACGCTGAATTGAATTCTCCAACTCCATAAAAATCCCTCGGATTGCTTCCCCAACCCTCTTCCAAATCGCTAGGGCTTCATTTCTTAAGAAAATACAAAACTGATCAGAAAACAAAATCTCAAACTCCGGAAGCAAATCTCTCAAAGTCTCATATAGATCAAGCACTTTAAACAATCTCTCAGGCGAACGACTCGAAATTGCAACCGCATCAGCAAAATTCAACAACTGAATCACCGAACCACGACAAACCTCCATGAATGCGAAATCTGAAGTTGAAGGAAATCCATAGAAAATACGATCACACAATCGTCTCTCCGATGGAAATAAAATTCTTAATGAAAAAACCACCGATTTACACCATCTTTCAATTTCATCCTCAAGTTCCGGCCATGGAAGCTTCTGAACTTCATCAATACTCAATTTCTGTAACCCTAACCTCGACAAACTCTCCTCAAGAAACTCTCTCCGACACGCACTATAAACATGTGAACACTCCCTTCCATACTCAACAAACACCATTCTCTTCGCAATTTCATGAAGCTCATTAATCGTCGCCGACGGTAAAGCGTCAATAATAATATTAAAATCTGTAACAGGATGAGCAACCGGAATTTCACCATCATCAAACTTACCTTCCGAGTCAGAATCGGATAAGTCACGACTCAAATCAAAAGACTCAACACCGCGATGAATCAAACCACGAAACTCTTCCTCCAACTTAAAAATCACCGACTGAAGCAGGTCATCAGCGCGATCCAAAACAACACCAAGCGATTTATTATCTCGACCTAGAGGAGCAAAATCTCTAATAGTAACTATCAATTCATCAACAACTTCAAGAAATGCAGTAGCATCAGAAGCGTTTGACCAAAACGGCCGTTCAAAGGAGAGATAATGAGAGATTTGACGGTCTATCGAAGTAAGAGCTTCTTCCAAAGTAGCAACTGCCGATGACGGTGGTCGAGATTCCGGTAGCATAGTGTCGGAAAATGGAGATAGTTTATCGCGAGAGAATCGGCCGTCGAAAGTTGAAAAAATGTCGATAATATCGTCAGTCATAGAATTAGAATGACCTAAAGATTTAGCAATTTGTCTTGCTACAGCTATCAATTTTTCTTCACCATTGATGTTGTTTTCAGCCATTATTAAAAATAATTACTTGAATAAATATTAGAGATTTGTTCGTCACATCAATGGAAATTGATGACAAATTAAATTGAAATTTGACGGATTCAAAGTAGAAATGATAAAGACAACAAATTTGGAGTGAATTTTGAAAATAGGACCAGAAGAATCGGCAATTGACGGATTCAGAGTAGAAGTAGTGGTAAGACCGTAAGACGATATAATTGAGTGTGAATTGACAATCGATATTGTCTTACATGTAGAGCAAATATGAGTATTTTTTTAAGAAAGGATAATGTGAAAAGGGATGGGATTATTGGGTGCTTGTAGAAATAGAAAGTGTTTTGGTGTCCTACTGTTTTTGGACGTGCAGAGTTTTTAGTCTTTGCTTTCCTACTAATTTTGGTGCTTCTCTTGCTAAATAAGGTACTCTGTGAGAGTTTTAATGTTTTCATTCATGTGTTTAATGGAGCATTTGGTAATTGCATGGAAAAAATATGATATGGATGAAATACGGATAAGTTAGGACTTATGTTGCGCGGAAAATACTGAAATTAATGGCTGAAATGAAGAGTCGCATAAATAGACATACAATAGCCTTAAAGCTTCGAAATTAACGTTTGCTAACGTTTTATGTACAAAAAGGTCACAGTGGAACAATTTGGTAACCTCGGGGTTATCGCGTTGATTTTTTAAAAATTTTGATTATCACGTGTAAAACTCAAAATCTCAGAGTTACCAAGTGAAATTTCCCAAAAAAATTACTTTGTTAACTATCAATAACAACAAACCAAAGGGCCAAGGTCACAACGTTTGTAGAGACAAAAAAACTTACAAATAATTTGTTCGTCATTAGTCATAGTGAACAAATTTTGTTTTTTTTGTTCTTTTAAATGTTATTTCCTCTTTATTTGTTGTTACTAATAGAAGACAGTAATTTTGTGATCTTGTTTGCTTTTAGTAAAATTGAACAACCTGACCTTAGTTTCAGACACAAATACGCTTATTTTGAGAATAAAAATTTCCCAAATCTTATTTTTGGAATTTTTTTTTATAAAAAAGCTTAATATATTGAATCTTTCTTAAAAAATGTGTGTTCTTAAAATTGATCAAGCTTGGTGGTGTTGGAAATTGGCTCGAAAGGCCTAAATTCTATCTCTTGGCCAGCTCCACTTTTTTAGTTTTGAAGCGAAGTGTACCAATTAATTTTGACGGTCAACCTTTTAGACCCATGCATGCCTTTCTGCATATGTTCTCATAGTCGAGTAGTAACTGATGCCACAAGCAAAGGGAGTTACATTTCCATTTCTTTAATCAACCAATCCCACTTTTTTCTTCTCATTATATTTTCCCATTCGCACATCAACTAATTTGCATCTGCCCTTATACTTAATAATAGCTTCAGCAAATCTAAACACAAACAAACCATTTTCAACAAGTCATTTGTCCCTTGTAACATCAGATTAGCATAGCAATGCCCACTCCTCTGTTAGTCCAGATCACAAGGAGTGTTTCTCTATCTCCTTCATTCCGCACCTTCATTTCACGCATTGGCACCTCGATCCACCGTGCATGCTCTCGACATCGACCGTGGCTGGAACTCTTTGAATACGCTGCGTATTCTCGGCCTCAATCACTGTCCGATGCCACAACAAGGATCCGTAAAAATGTTTCCTATTTCTGGACTAACTACCTTACATTGATTGGTGGCGTGCTTGCTTTCTCTCTTTTATCTCATCCATTGTCCCTCCTCTTTCTCCTTCTACTCCTTGCCGCTTGGATCTTTCTTTACTTCTTTAAACCATCTGAGCAGCCATTGATCCTCCTCGGCCACACACTATCGAACAATGAAATTCTGGCCGTCTTGGTTGGTGCCACACTCACAGTTATGTTCTTTACGAGTGTTGCTTCTTTGATCATTTCTGCAACTCTAATTGGTGTAGCCATTGTGTGTGTCCACGGTGCCTTCAGAGATCCGACAGAGCTTTTCCTCGATGAACAAGATCGGGTTTCCTCATCCAGTTTATTTTCTATTGCAAATAGTGCTTCAATGACCTCGATTCCTGCTTCCGTGCGTGAAGTTGTTTCCATAGTCTGACCTGAAACTTCAAATCTCAATGGTGCACAATAATGTCGATTGTATTAGACTTAGAGCATGTTATACTGTCTACTCCTTGGATCGGTAGTCCATTTAGTACTTCTCTTTGAAAGCTATCTACGAAAAAAATACATCTTTTTTCCTAAAACAGCAAGGATGATAATATACATAATTGTTATAAAAACATATTATTTGTGCTTGTGAAATCATGTTGTTTCTTAAGCAATCGAATTATTCCTAGTCACGGTAATTGGCCAAGAATGGCTCAGTCAAAGTATATAACAATGACCAAGAATGGCTCAATTAAAGTCTTAATCCCAATATGTGAGGCCGTACATGAACCAAACCATTTCAGTGTATTGTCTAGAGTTACCAATTACTCCACCGAACCGACATTCCAACAATAAAAAAGCAACTCTAACGGGGCAAGCAATTCACTAAGCAAGAATTACTTCTCTGTCGTGACAATAGCAACTGAAACAAGTTGCATAATTTCCTTCACTTCGTCGCAGGCAAAAATTCAGAGCACCCAACAAAAATACCAGCCACCAACAAATAACAATCGAGTTCTATGTCATTCATCTCACAATTGAAAATAAAATGGTTATAAAATGAATTGAAATGCCCTTGTTGAAAATCAGGCATTCCATGTACCATCTTATTAGTAAATCAGATGTTTAAATTTAATCAGACTTCCATAAACATTTGACGTGAGAGGAAAAAAATTTACATGGTTTACAGGACCAGATTCCAGAAACAAACACATCAACTGAGTACCTCGAAGTTATGTATGCTTCTCTTTCGGTTTGGGGTATGTATTTTCCATGTTCAATCAAAAATAGTGTGAAATATTCTGAAAGACACGACGAACATACTCCTTTCGGCTTAAAGCTATGTACTTTCTTTCACAAATCCTTTGGTATCTTCTGCAACCTTTGACCACAAATTAGCCATTTTCTCAGCAGAACTTACCTGTCAAGAGACAAAGTAACAAACATCCTCTCAGAACATCACTTGATAATTGTAGTAAAACTTATATATTAAAATCATTATTAATAAATACTACATCATAGTCATCTATTCAAGTCAATGAACAATGAGCAACAGTGACACAAAATGCATTGATTTATTTGATTTTCATGAATATGCTTCTCTGAGTGTATGTAGTAATCTATATGCACTTGTGTGTGTGTGTGTATGAGTGAGAGAGAGAGAGAGAGAGAGAGAGAGAGAGAGAGAGCCTAATAAAGCTATCCTAATGTATCAACAGCAGATGCGATACTAAATTACTCTGATGCCCACATAGAGAGCACAAAGGTGTACGGTAGGTATCCTACGGTGTCCTCCCACCTCCACAAAACTAATTGTGCAAACACAAGTCCTACAGTCCAAGCCAAACACCAATCCCAACCAAAATGAAAAAGTCTAAAATCTAATGCGCTTTAAAGAAAATAGAACCAAATTCCAAAGCAGAGAAAAACAAATATTTGAGGTAAAGAGGTCTTCCGGTAACTGTAAAGAGCAAAATCCAGTCAGATTGACACGTTCAACAATTCCCATCATTGCAGAACTGAAACAAAGCCAATAACGAAATGGAAGTCTACAGGTATACAATCTATTGATGAAGGGAAGATAATATTGTTCCGTCTTCAAATCATAAAGCCACCAGACCGAGACCAAGAGCAGTAGTCAGCAATAGCCAACTCAACACATAGAATTACCTTAACATGAGCACCCAATTACCCTAGCTAATCCTAGTGATAGAGAGAGAGAAAGAGAAAGAGAGACAGAAAGAGATTAAAAGAGAGGAAATGAAGGGCCATATATTGAATCCTTTGAAAAACAATTCTGCTTTTACAGTTTTACAACTACATCGAGTATCTCTATGAAACTTCCAAGTTCCAGAAGGTATTATAAACAAGGCAATGATCAGGTTCCTAATCTTCCGGTCTAAACTGGTAGGCATAAGGGTATGATCGTCTACAATGATGAACCTCAAAATACAAATCCAAAACCCTTTTTATCTCTATTGCTAAGACCCCATAACATTTTCACTCTTAAGATTCATTTTGAACATAAATCCTGAGATAATGTTCTATCCATTTGATATTAATAAAAAAATAGTCGAGCCAAGCTTTTGGCAGCCTATCCTCCATGTGTTTCATTGCTCAAAAAGAGATTTATGAAATCACGAAGTCTTCTTTCTTGTTAGAATATGCAGCTATATGCCAATTACATGCACTAAGTGATCAATTCTAAACCTGCTCTATCTTGTTCAAAGCAAGAAAATATTGTGTACTAAAACACAGCATAATTACTAGTAAGAAGGAAGAAAGAAGGGAGAGCTACCTGATCATTTACAAACCCCTTCAACATTTTCAGAAAATCATAATGCTTTTGCCTTTCCAGTCTTTCAAGTTCGGACCTGTTATTTTCCTGTACATGTATCGGCTGTGAGTGAGTTTCAATATTAAATAAGGTACAAGAGCAATAACTTCAGGCATTAACCCGACAAACTTGATTCAAAAATATCCAATTGAAAACATGCATAGTTTACACGTACGTGTATAATTAAGAACTTGAATAATGAACCAACTAAGCAGGAAAAAGTTTGACATTATCATATGCACACAGCCACACACAACTTTGTAATTACAGCATATTACCCCACTATTTTCTTTTGTCAGACCAACCAAATGCGTGACTCACTGCTCTGTGATCCGTAATATTATAAAAGATTCCATAATTCTTTA
Organism: Amaranthus cruentus; assembly: GCA_019425755.1. Classification (NCBI taxonomy): domain Eukaryota; kingdom Viridiplantae; phylum Streptophyta; class Magnoliopsida; order Caryophyllales; family Amaranthaceae; genus Amaranthus; species Amaranthus cruentus. The sequence continues at coordinate 16,250,371 of CM033458.1, read as the reverse complement.
AACAATCTTCAAATCCAAAGAAACAACCAACTGTGTGGTTCACATTGGATATAGTTCAATATATTCATCTCTTTAGCTAACAAGCCTTTTAAGCATACATTTTTTGGACAAATAAATATGAGGGCATCACATAATAAGATCAAACTGCAAAATGTTAATGTGTTTTATTTGAAAATATTAGTCAATAGCTGTTTAACATGGCATTGATTCTTTGTTACATAAATGGAAAGCTTTCACTAAGCTTCTATGTGACATGAAATGACACTGCAGAAATCAGATGTCATCCAAAAATATCAACAACTAAATAATAATTCTTATCAAGAGTGTGGGCTTTATTCTTTTCACCCAAAAAGTCCAATTTAAGAAAAGTTCAAATATGCCCAAACAAAGGTTTCTGATAACTTTCATGTCAGACCAATTAGCACAGACCTAAAATAGAAGAAAGTATTGCACAGAATAGCTCAAATCGCAATGGCCAGCAGGCACTAGGTTCAGGTCAGCTATACAGGAATTGGAGAAAAGATATGTACTATTATTTCAAATTGGACAACAGATGCTTAACATTTTCTCAAAATGAATTCTAAAGCGTTATGCTTGAGCTAAATTGAGATAACGGCTAATGATTTCAAATGAGGTTATGCATATATGTAGAAACCAAAACTTAAACCCAAAATTGCCTACATAGACCATTAAAAACACCAGCCATGTCCTGCATATATCCTGTTTCTTAGCAGTTTATCAAGATTATAGACAGATAACAACATGATCATAATTTGATTCACCAAAGCAAGACCACACAGCAAATTGTTAACGCACTAACTAGATCTGCTACTCCAGAACAAGACCAAAAATCGAATTGAAATACTGTTGATCAACCATAAACACGCATTTTACAACTAGCAGTACTGCAGTAACATAGCCAATAGCAAAAATGACACCATTAACCTGCTCAGTGGTCACTGCAAGTGAATTCCACTTTCATTATTTCCCTATGTCTATGAGCAACAAATTGACACAGCCAAACATATAACAATATTTTATCCTCAAAATAACCATAAGGCGTAATCAGATATAATTGCTTCTCTCATGAATAACTGGTTCCAAGTTACAAAACTAGGTTCAGTACCCTTACAAGTTAGAAGTCCATGTCCAAATCCAAAACTGCAACACACCAATAACAGCAAGTCTAGAGCAATTAGAAGTTCGCTACTATTTGGTCAGTACAATTTACCCAGAATATAGAGGCAGCATTTCCACAAATTCAACGTCAGGCTGCAGCAACACAGCCAAATAGTAGATTTACGAGTAACATACGACATGACTTTGAAAGTAAAGGGGAAAACAGTTGGTTTTTATGAAGATCTGTAACAGTTGAACACACAAAGTCTAGTGTAAAAGGGCACTACAGCACTGCACAGTTGACAAGTACAGGAACAAGCTACATTTTCATCATACACTGCAATACTAGTTCAGAATTCTGGTGCAAATTTTTAACTTAACTTCAACCTGGACCAAATTTTTAGGGTGTTGACATACCTTGATTCGCTCATACTCTCTGACTGCACAGTTTTTCGAGTGTTCAGTGATTTTCAAGGTTTCCTTCAACTCTTCGACCTTGTGATTTGTGGTCTTATCAGCACCAAAAGCTCTGGACGATGCATTTTCAAGCTTTTCAGTCCTTGATTGCAAGGAGGAAACTTCTGATAGAAGTGTCTGAACTGTTAACAACGCATTTGCACGATCTGAATATGCATTGTGAGCAGCTAACATAACTCCTAGATATTCATGAAGGGTATCCTATCAAAGATAACAAGCAAGTTGTCAGAAAAAGCTCCATGCCTTATAAATAGGATTCAGAAGACAACCTATAAATCTAAAATAGTAGAGCACACATACCAGATTTTTCACTGTTTTGGCATTCAACTCCCTGTACATTCTGCTGCCTCTGACAGTAGCTGTTGCTATGTTTTTCAGTTCAGCAGCACGTGTTTTTTGACTGTCGAGAACTGCTGCCTCGTTTTCAAATTTTGTCAATTTTATAAATGAAAGCCCCAACTCTCCCATTGTATCTCCCATATCTTGCTGAGCTTTGACAAGAGTTTCAGCCTAAACACAATTGAATAACCAAGCATTAAAGTATTAACATTCCCGTTTATCATCATAAACCACAACATGGGAAACCAGTGAAAAATAAAAGGAATTGTAGAATGACCTGTTTAGACACATCCGTAAGACGATGCTCAATATCAAAAAGCTTCTCTTTCTTCTCCAAAAACTCCTTATCTTCCTCAATGACGGCCGGTTTAGAATTTCCCCAATCATTCGTAACAGACTGCTTCAACTCTCTAAACAGCCTCAGAAAATCCCTTCCACTTTTAGCAGAGTGAACTGCTTCATGAGACGCCACAACACTCCTCGAATCACCAAACAATTTCTTTGGTAGCTTAGCAGCACCATTTAGCATCATTGACGTTACATCTGTGCTTGTAGGCAAAGGAAGCTTTCCTGACACTTGCAAAAATACTCTCAACTCATCACTAGTCCTAATCACCGGATGATCAGCCAATTTCCTCAAATACTTCTCCAATGCTACTCTCCTCTGCTCAACAAATTCCTGCTTATGCATCACTTGACTCTCCACCACACTCTTATCTGGCCTAGGTGGTATGAAAAACCCTCTATACGACTCTGATAACCTATCCGCTAACGTCACCACATCCCTAAACCTCCTCCTAACACTAAACTCCGATCCCCCAAAAGATAGCATATTCGTCTTCGTACTAATCAAATAAGTCACATAAGTGTTCCCTCCGGGGACAATGGAATTTGATGACAAAGCATGCTCTTTCTGTGGGTTCAAAACCGTAATAATCAAATACTCTGAACCCAATTCAGACCTCAAATTCACCTTGGGACTCCCAATCCCATTGGAACCCTCGCCATTATTGATCCCCCCAATAACTGGACTAATATTCACATCATCGTAATCAGAATCATCAAAATGCGAACTAAAATCGACGTCTTTTGACCTAATTTGATCCTCCTCTTGTAAAGGAAACAACAACGGATCTGAATTAGTAGGTTCAGTAACAATTGATGGTGACAACAAAGGATGAGGATGATGATTTGAATCAGATAAAGTCGTCATTACACTTTTATAATCAGAAATCGAATTAGAAGATGATAATAAAGGATCGTCAAGAATTAGGTTTTCCATATCTTCGCTTGGCGAAACTGGATGAGTATCCCCTCCATTCTCAGAGCCCATCATATTTCTTTATTAATTTAAAATTATTCTCTTCAATCCCAAAAAAATCAACAAAAACAACAAAAAATCAAATTAGTTAAAACCTAATTTATGTCGCGCAATTTCAAATAATTATCATACACTAGCGAAATCGACTGATATGAAGTACTGAAATAGAGATCAGTGAGCAGCGAATCACGAACCAGGAGAGGGAATTCGCGCAGTTGTTGAAAGAGAGATAGAACTGAAAATTGCGATGGAAGAGTGAAAGGCTAAGAAAAGGTGATAAATGAATTAAATTTCAGTTATGGAGATTAAAGTGTGGATTTTTTTTTTCAGAAGAGAGAGAAAACAGCAAACGTAGAAAGACGACGACCCATGAACACGTTTAAAAGGATTTTTATGAGAGACATTTTTAACATATTTTTTCGTTGGTATTTAGTAATTTAATTTTTTACCCACTAATTAATTTTAATTTTTAATTATTCTATTTTTGTTTTTAGTTGATTTTTGTCCTTAGTTTGTTACCAGTAAAATATTTTTATTTTATAATAATTTAATCTTTGCTTTTAGTTTGTTGTCAGCAAACCATATTAGTATGCTAACAACAAATTAGGAGCAAAGGTTAGTTTATTCAAAATCAATCTAAAGTTAAAATTAATATAACGGATGTAGGCATTTTGAGGACATGTATTGAAGCCATTTGAGACATGTATGAGACAGTCATGACTAGCATTTATACGACTATACAAGACATATATAAGAGAGTTATGATTAGCATCCAATCCATACACTAATTGTAGTAATAGAATCTTTCCTGGTAAAAATGGGCTTACATTAAGAATCGACACTTAGCCCTTTCATTTTTTACATCATCTTAGATGAGCTCTCAAAATCTATCAGGGAAACTATGTCGTGATGCATCTTATTTGTGTTGATGACATTGTGCTTGTTAGAGAAACTATTGAAGAGATAACATGAAATGAGAGGAGTGGAGGGGCAGTTCTATAAGGTAAAGGCTTGTGTATGAAAACATAATTTTTTGAGTTGCAAGTTTAATGGGAGCAGCAAATGATCTAGAAGTGGGTATTAGGCAAGACGTAGTTGTAACCAAGTTTAAGTATTTGGGGGTAGATTATCCAGAGTAATGGGAAGCTTGATGGAGACGTAAATCTATCGAATACAAGCGGGTTGGCTAAAAAATGGAGAGCGGTCACTAAGGTGCTATGCGATAAAGTAGTTCCCCGCTAGACAAAAAGAAAATTCTATCGAATGGCCATTATGCCTCCTCTGTTGTATGGGATAAAATGTTGGTCTGTAAAGATAATCTACGAATAAAAAATGGAAGTAGTGGAGATGAGAATGGTGAGGTAAATGTGTGGACAATGGGCACACAAGGATGGATATAATTAGGAACTAGAAGGTGAAAGAGAGGTTAACCGTCGCCCTTTTGTCGACAATGTTGTGTGAGAATTGGTTGAAGTGATTTTGACATGTGAAGAGGAAGACCGAAGATGCAACAATGAGAATGGTGGAAAGCCTTATAGTAGAGGGTATAAGAAGCCAAACTATATAGAGCCAAGAGAACGTGGGATGAGCTAGCAAATAGAAATTGACTTACGGGAGTTTCACCTCTCGGAGGACATGCTCGGAGATAAGAGTAGTTGGAGACGTCGTATTTGTGTTTTAGACTATTAATAACTCTTGTCTCTTTATTCTTTCAACCCTAACTATTATTGTGGTGTATTTACGGTTCTAATGTGGTTTGTTTAGTTGCAGATGCCTATTCATGTGAGTTGTATACTTCTATGTCACTCACCTCTCTTCTTTGTAGGGCCCAATTATTTGGGGGAATATCTTAGTGTGCACATTCTTATTTGCCCTTCTTTAGAAGGAGTACGAGTATAATTTATTCATTACCTTTCTCTCTCCTCGAACCCTGACTTATAAGAGATATTGAGTTGATGACTACGACTTTAGCTTTTGACTATCCTAATCCTTAGACTTATTGTTTTATTTCATATGATGAGTTTTTAAAAATTCAAATAGATAATGAGAATTGAACTCTTATTATAAATCGAAAGTTAAAGCTTTTTATTTTGTTAGCAATGAAACTTCCAAACTAAATTTGATTCAAAAACTTTTGACAAATAGGCCAGCTTACGATTCTTAAAAAATGTCCTCTTAATAATAGGATAAGTGTAAAAATTATGCTAATTAATTTGTTAAGTTTGTTAATTAAGTCAGTTAACATTGTTTCAATTAGATACATAATGCATTACACGTAACTTGTTTTTCTAAATAAGCAAGTACATGCAAATATTCTCACTACCAAAAATTAAAGTTAATAAAAAGAAAAATCTTTCTTACTTCTTAAACAAAAATTATTATCAATTAACGAAATCATTAGAAGTATTATTCTTTAACTAAAAACTAAGATTAATTAATTTCAATTAGTTAGTTAACTAAAAACTAAAACTTGATGCATGTTCACTCTTTTGGCAATAACTTATATAAGAAAATCACATTAATGCAAGGTTTGTGGCATTAGAAATTAGATTTCAAGATCTTTCCAACAATATATGGTATGCCTATTTCCGACAACCGAGCGAGAAAAGACGATTGTTTAAAGTTTGCTTTTAAAAACTTAATTTTGATACATGTTCACTCCTTTTGCAATAATTTTAAAATAAAACTTACATTAGTTCAAGATTTTTGGCATTATAAATTAGACTTCAAGGGCTTTCTAACGATATATTATATGCTTGATCTTGACAATCGAGCAAGAAATGACAACTGTTTAAAGTTTGCTTTGATCTTTAGTATACGAGTAAATGGGCCCAGTCGCACAAAATGCGCGAAAGTTGCACAAAACACACTTTTAATTTTGACAACCGAACGAGAAATGACAATCGTTGTAATTTCTTTTTTTTTTTTACGAATTGAAACTGATTTTTACTGATTGCAGCTGATTTTTACGGATTGCAATTGATTTTTTACTTATTGTAACTTAATTTTAGTTATAAATTATAACTCATTTGTACCCGTTAAACTAATTTATAGTCATCAAAACTAATTTTTGCTAATTATTTTTTTTAAGTTACAATAAACCAAACAACACATGACTTGAGTATTCAAGTTAGACTACCATTTTGCCAAATTGTCCCATATAAAAGCTAAGGAAGAATTTTTGAGACCGCCCAAAAACCAAGACCTAAAAAAGGAAATAGCAGAGCATCCAAATTTAGGTTTAAGCATCTCCTTTTACACTCCATCTCAGTCTCTAAATAAAAATCCTGACATTATTCTCATAATCTTTTGTCTCTGAGCTTATCTCATCTTGCTTAATTTATGTCGAATCCACTCGCCGGAAAATTCGGTTATGCCGGCGGCATCCCGGAGCGAAAAGTCCGACCCATTTGGGATGCGATTGATTCACGGCAATATAAGAATGCGCTCAAACTCGCTTCTTCGCTGCTAGCGAAGTATCCTCATGTTCCTTATGCTCTGGTTAGCATCTTTCTTTCTACGGTATTATGGTTTTTGATGACGTTTTTGAATGCGATTTATTTTTTTTAATTTTCTTTTTGGTTTATCGGAGTTGAATTTGTTCATCTTATGTATTCATTTGAGTTTGATTTTGAAAATGAATTTGGAAATCGGAATGACTAAGTATTTTTGGTTAATATGTAATTGCTGGTATAATCGGATTGATTATATGTAGAAGTATTTTCGGAATTTTGAGCAATCATATATTTTTTCTTTAGCTCTTTGATGAATTTAAGAAGTAAAAGTAGAAAAGTATAGTGTCAATTAAATGTTAATTTACTGATTGACGTGTGGCTGTGCTATGATATTGTAGGAAACGATTATATGTTCAGATATTTTTGATTATGATTAATTTTGATTAATGAAAAGGAAGGATCTTATACACTCTAATGGTGAGAAAGAGGTGTAGAAGGATGAAAAAAACAAAGCATGGACACAAACAAAAAAAGATCAATGCTTTGATATAAAATGCACACACAAAAACATAAATGATGTCTTGCATACTTCTTTCTGAAATGGAACTGTATTTCATTAATCCTTGAACAATACATTATTGAAATACTACTCACAATGCTTGAAGCTTGATCATACATTATCAAGCTCAAAGTTCCCACCTTTGATGGAAACACTCACATTAATACATGAAGACACTCAGTTAAAAACTCTCAAACTCTATTTTCTTCCTATGTATTTGCCTCCCTCATCAGTCTAATACTAATTTCAGGCTCTATATATCTCGCAATATCAGCAAAAGAATCCTAGCTGACAATATGACATGTCACAAACTCCCAATCAAAAAAACACATTAGTATTCAAGCACTATGGTGCCTTTTTTGAGTACTCTAGCCACTTCTAATTGCTACTGTACGCGGCCTTATTCAAGGAGGCCCAATTGCAGCGTGTAACCAGCTTCATGCCACTCCTTCCCCCTTGCACTCCCATCGGCCATCATCCTCATCAATGATGTATGCCATGAAATTATCATCCTGTATAATAATCGCAACCCGTTCTGCGATAACTGATTTTTTTTGTTCCCGCGACCCGCGATCGCGACCGCATTTTTGCACCATGCTACATGGTATTAAGAGGCAATATGATCCAAGCTTGTGAGATAAAGAAAAAGAATGGAAGAGACATTGGGTATAATTAGTGTGTTGAGTGAAAAAGAAGTCGCAAGGATTTTTAAAAAATTAACATATCTTTGTTAAAGAAATCCAACAAGCATTGACATGACATCAAAGAAAATAACTTAGCAAATTAGTAAGAAGTGTAAATTCCATTTATAGGATGATGAGATGTGTACCATTTATGATAGAGAAAAGTGTCCCATAAATAGGTAGCTTGTGAGAAATGCATCAACAAGAGTGAAGGTTGGTGAGAAGTCCATCAACAAGGGTGAAGGTTGGTGAGAAATGCGTCAACAAGGGTGAAGATTGATGAGAAGTGTAGCAAAGAAAGAGGAAAATTCAGTGGTGAGATGTGCATCACAAAAACAAGTTTCATGTCACAATGGGAACAAAATGTTAAATATCAAGAGGAAACTTTGAAAAAAGAGAGTATGTTGGATATAGTGTTTCAAAGTTAATAAGTTGGTTACTTCATTTTTTTGGTTATTAATAATAAGTGGTCTACTTAGTGAGTAAAAATAATAGGATTTTGCTCTCATAATTTTAGGTGATTGTAGTTACTTCCAAGTACTATAAATTAGATTGTAATCACAAATTAATTGAAAATCACAAAATTAACAATGTAATCATTTAGTTTTATTTATTTATTTGTTCATTTTTTGTTCATTTTAGTTTTATTTTTGAAGTTCTCTCTCCTCTATCTCATTATAATTAAAACATGATATTAAGAGCCAATATGATCTAATGTTGTGAGATAAAAGAAAAAGAACGGTAGAGAGATTTAGTATAATTACTAATTAGTGTGTGGAGTGAAAAAAAATCCGTGAGGGATATAAAAAGTAATTCTCACAATTTTGTTAAGGAAACTAACAAGCATTGGGTTTAATGAAAAAACTTGGGAATTAGTAAAGAGTGTAAATTCTAATTATGGGATGGTGGTGAAAAGTGCATCATATATGATGGAGTGAAGTGCTCTATAAATAAGTAGTTGGTGAGAAGTGCGTCCCCAAGGGTGAAGGTTGGTGAGAAGTGCATCAACAAGGGTGAAGGTTGGTGAGAAGTGCAATAACAAAGGTGAAGATGGATGACAAGTGCAACAAGGAAAATGAAAAATTTGATAGTAAGAAGTGCATCACAAAAACAAGTTTCATGGCATAATGGATGAACAAGATGTTAAATATCAAGAAGATACTTTGAAACTAAGGAGTGCGTTGGATATAGTGTTTCAAAGTTGATAAGTTAGTGAGGTTATTTAGTGGTTACCAAAAAATAAGTGGTCTACTCACTAATAAGTGGAGTAGTGGGTAAAAATAGTGGGATTATGATCCCATGATTTTAGTTAGTTTTAGTTATTTTCTAGTACTACAAATTAGATTGTAATCAATAAATGATTGAAAAAAACATACTTGGCACTATATTCATTTAATATTATCTTTGAATTTCCCTCTTTTCTATCTCTTCTCTATCTCATTATAATTTCAAAATAGATTCTAATGCCAATTTTAGGCCCTATATATAGCCTAGAATATTAGCAAAAGAATCATAGCTTAGGACGTGACGTATCCCTATCAAATGACCGATCGGAAAAAGGCATCAATGTGTCTTTGGTTGTGCTCGTGCACGTTCGAGCATTGTGGTGCCTTTTTTGAGCACCTTGTGTGTGTATGTTAGGACATTACTTATTGCTACTGCACACTTCCTTGTTCAAGGCACTCAAGGCCTTGCTCAAGGCAACTTTGTTGCAACCCCCTCCTCTTTGCTTCCTTAAAGCACTAACTTCATGCCACTCCTTCCCTCTTGCATTCCCACCATCCTCATCAATGATGTACGCCATAGAATGAGCTACTATATGATCAAACTCTCCTCCAACATTGGGAAATTTGACACTTGCACTAATTATTCATGATTAAGTTCATACAACTGTTTGAATTCTATTGCACTTCACTTATGTGCTGGTAATTGTTAGTTTTAAATTCATATTAGCTAAATGACAAGTTTAGGAAAACCAACCATGGTATGAACTTTATTTTCAAGAGTAAAGACATGTATGCGTTTGTATTTTCATCCTTTTGCATAAGGATCTAATGTTGAACATTTATTTGCTCATTTGCGTCGGCATTTGATGTTTGCTTATGTATTGTGTGGGAGACACCTGAATACTTAAATTGCATATTTTCATGGTCGACTAATCAATTGGAAAAACATTTTAAACTTTTTATAGGCTTTAAAGGCTTTAGTATTGGAAAGAATGGGGAAACATGAAGAAGCACTATCTGTTTGTCTTGAAGCAAAAGAATTGTTGCATAAGAATATATCGTTGTTAATGGATGATCTCACCCTCAGCACATTGCAGATAGTCTTTCAAAGACTTGATCGCTGTAAGTATGGGAAAATTAGAGCTTATTACCTCATGATATTGTTGTGCTGTCTCACCTGTTTTCTTTTTCTGCAAACAGTGGATCTTGCAACTAGCTTGTATGACTATGCTTGTAATAAAATTCCTAATAATATGGAGTTGATGATGGGATTGTTTAACTGTTATGTTCGGGAATATGCATATGTGAAGCAACAACAGGTTGACGGTTTTTTCAGACCTGCATCAAGTTTAATTTGGTTTTTAAAATTTCTTTTGGGATCTTTTGGCTAACACGTTCCTCATTTTTCTGCCAGACAGCTATTAAAATGTACAAGCTTGTGGGTGAAGAAAGGTTCTTGCTATGGGCTGTTTGTAGCATACAATTGCAGGTACACTTTCTTAACAATTTCTTCTATATTTTCTTATTGTCACAACTTCTGTACTGTTGTGTTACTCTGATTAATTTTTAGAGCTCAGGATCTCAATAGAAAGGATGAAATGCTTGTCGCTCATTTTTCTTTTGACTGAACTTTTTTGCACGCTTATTTAGAAATGTTATTTTAGTTTTTGATAAGTGTGTAATCAGAATTACATGTGTGCCTTTTTAATGTAATTTAGAGTCATAGTTTTTGCTATTGAAACTAGAAACTCTGTAATTGAGATCTATAATTGTTAAGAGTTCGGAATGTGCCTTGATTTTTGATGACCTATTTGCTTTAGGTTAGCTTCTTAACTTCTTTTTCTTGGCTGGAATAAATTATGTACATGGTAGGGTTGTAGGAAGAGGAGTCATTTCTGCCTACGAGAGAATTTGAAACGTACCAAGCATTGTTTTCTTTTCTTCTAATGTTTTCGCCTAATACCTTGCCTAAAACCTTTACTATGCATTGAGATATGATGAGTAACCTTCTATTTATTAATGCCTTTGTTTCATAGAGTTCTTTGCACTTTTGTTCTAGGCATTTTATTATGTTTTTTAGAGTTGCACTTTTTCTTATTTTGTCATATCCCCACCTGTACTCATAACATTTTTCTCTCTACTCCACTTTCCCTACTCCTTGTTCTCACAATAAATTATGTCAAGAATATTATGGGTTGTAGTGAGTACTTTGCATACTTGTTCCTCTGTCGAGTACTATGTATGTACTATTTCTTTGTTATAACTATCTTGCTTGAATTCAACTAGGCAAATGGAGAACTTGTTTTGTTCCTATTATTCTCATTCACGAAGGAGGAGTCTTTGAAGATAACCATACACCCCTTTTAGAGTGAATTCTCCTCTACTTTGTAGCTTGAGTATTTACTATTATGATCCTAAAAGCGTTTTCAGAATTCTGAGAAAAATGGGTAGCTCTCGAACTCCTATATATTTCTTCCACTATGTTTTGACAACAGGGATTCAAACTCTAGAATCGTGACAAGGATTGTTGGAAGGTCCAAACTTTTACTGAATTTTGAAGTCAAATCCACGTAGCTTGCTAACCCAATTTGATAGTTTGCTCCAATTTTCCGGTATTCCAATTTCCAGGACACATTTTAAACTTTGCCGATTCGTTGAAACCACAAATCATCATCCTAGGTAGTGTCTCCATTTCAAAACGGAAGATCGATGGTCATTAACTTCAAGATCCTAAAATGTCACTAAAATATGCATTAGATGGGTGTTTTGCATAAGAGCTATGCATAGCCCTTTTCTGATGCATTACTCTTGATCACAAATTTGATGGAGAAGTCTGGCATATGTAAAACAAAATAAGAGAAAAGGCTGTAGAAACTTTTAGAATGTTTCAGTGAACCCTAGGTAGACTTAGGCGACTTCAAACTACGAGGCTATGACCATTTACTTATGTCCCATATCTTTTCTTGATACAATATGATGTGCCGTAAATTGGATACCTCTCTCTTCCCTATAATACATTTCTTAGCATTGGCATATTATTAATGGTGTGTTAATAGCTCCACAACTATGGTCAAATGTCGCGTATGCTCCTCCTCGCTTGCACTATGTATCATAATATTATCAAAGAAGTCCATTACTACCTTCTTTAAGTACAACCTAAATACATCATTTGATAGCGACTAAAAAGTTGCTGAGGTATTTGTGTAAATGCCAACCGACAAAAGACTCATAGTCATCCTCATGTGGACGAAATGTGTTTTTCCAATACTCTTCCCTTACTCTTACTTGAGGTTAAGTTTGGAAAGCATAATTACCCCATTGTTACTCTCTATGAGGTTCATCAGTAATATGAATAGGTACTTATGTGCACTATCTCCCTATATGAAGCTCCGTAGTACACACAAACCTGCCAAGAACAATCTTTCTTTTGACTTAAAAAACAAGACTAGAGGAAAAAGGTCTGTATGGATAGGTTCTGGAGTTGGGCCTTTCGTTGGATGTGGATATGCTTTCTATTTTGCCCCAGTTTTTCCCTATAGTGTGGATTCAATCTTTCCTGCCCCATCTATTGTTTGTTTAAGTGTGCGATGCCCTTATCTCATTTTCACCCTTTTTTCTCCATGAAAGATGTCAAGGACATCTTTAGATATTCCTTCAAGGGATGAACAAATTCGCGTCTAACCCCCATACTTACATGAACATCTTGCCCAATGCTCATTGTTTATGTCCTCGGTTTGTGGGTCGTGGGCTTGTGCTTGCTCTCCTTGCTTCTGGCTTGGACCATCCTCCGCTGTATCTTCCTGAATCCTGGTGCATTACAATTTACAAATGATTGATTTAGTTTATTATATATGCTACATTTGGATACACACCTACGTTTTATAAGGTGATGGTTATAAATTTAGTGTTATCTGCTAACCTTTTTGAATTTGCGGGTCATTTTCAGGTTAGTTGTGGCCAAGGGGGAGAAAAGCTTTTAGGTTTAGCTGAAGGCTTACTCAAAAAGCACATTGCTTCTCATAGCTTGCATGAACCAGAAGGTCTATTTATTGGTTGTAGTTCCTTATTTATTGATAAATATGCTGTACTTTAGCAGTTTTTTTTGCTGAAAATTTACTTGATGTGCAGCTCTTATTGTGTACATTTCTGTACTGGAACAGCAAGCCAAGTATGGGGATGCTTTAGAGGTCCTTTCTGGTAAATTAGGATCGCTGATCCTGATTGAGGTTGATCGTCTACGATTGCAGGTATTTTCTGAAGCTTTTGTTCTTTTGTGTGTGAGCCTGTGAGGACCAAAGAGCTTGACTGAAAGATACTCCTTTTGTTAACTTAACCTGTGGGAACTGTCTTTTGCTTTTAGATTGACAATGCTCTAACTTTCAGCTGTTAATAATTGAGTTATTTCCTGAAAACTTCATTTATCTGAAAGATATCCTTTTGTTAACTTAACCTATGTGAACTGTCTTTTGCTGTTAGAATACAGTGCTCTAACTTTAAACTGTTAATAATTGAGCTATTTCCTGAAGACTTCATTTATCTCTTTTGTGGAATCATTGTTGGGATAAAACTAGCGACTCATTCTTTTCTGAGCTATCCTGCTATTGATTTCTTATTAACTTGTACTCTTTCACTTAAGCTGGCAGGGTAGACTTCTTGCGCTATCAGGTGATAATGCTACTGCTGCTAGTACGTTCCAGAAAATTCTTGAAACATGGTAAGCATAGATGCTAACTTGTTGCCAAAGTGGAGGCTTGGCATTTTTTTTAATGTATGCCTTAGCTTCATTTTGTGGTTTTTTAATTGTCTTTTCTGTTTCGACATTCTATCTGGTGGAGGAAGTTCATCTAGCCTTGCTAGGATTTCTTAATATCTACTTTGCCTCTTGATCTATTTCTCATCACTGTATAATGGTGGTGCTCATATCAATTTTGGCAGTCCCGATGACTGGGAGTGTTTCCTACATTATCTAGGCTGTTTGTTTGAGGATGATCAAAGTTGGTTCAATGCGTCAAGTAGTGAAACAAGGTGTCCACCGGGATCTGTGGAGAAGCTTCCACATATTACAGATGATGTGGTGTGTTTTCTTCTCTAGAATGTTAAATTTGTAATTGCCTCATATTTTTGAGTATTTTTTTTATGTAAAAAGTACACTTTTACTTTTGACAAGTAAAGTCAATTTGCATTAGACCATCTAGGTTCATGCACAGATGTATTTGGTCACTTTCTTGACATTTCTGCTCGAAATTAATTAGTTTGTACATATCTGATGGCTGATATGTGACATTGTGCAGCTCAATTCTCGTATCCAAGATGCATTAGATTTTGTAAGAAAGTTGGAATCAGAAGATAGTGGTGATCCTAAGAGGGGTCTGCCTCTTGCATACCTTGAAATCGAGCGGAGGAAGCTCTTGCATGAGATTGGTGATAAAGAGAACTTTTTTGATGCATTAGCGCTGTATTTTTCAAGGTGTGTGTGACTATATAGAAGTATCTATATGTATGTATGATGTGTATACTCATGATGAATTTCTGAGTGCTTGTGGTTTAACTGGGGCATTAGTGTAGGGAGTAAGTCAATTTTTGCTCCTGATGACAGAATATCAACTTTGAGACTATTAACTCAAGCCTTATGATTACTGTCAAGTCTTAAGCTGGTTTCATTGCATTGAAAAGAGGATACTCAAGATTAAAAAAGGGAGATATGCTTGGGAAACTCCCTCAGATTTTGTAGGAGTGCAATGGGGACAACTGTTCTTTCAGTAGTTCTGTTATTGATTTTTTGTTCTTTTAGATTCAACCTGTGGCTGAAAAATGAAAATGAAAATGAAAAGTGGAATGAATACATTTGGGGATAAATGTAATGATTTTAATTTTGATTTTTGGGAACTTCAAATTTTAAAACATTATTAAAACAAAAAATCAACGTAACAATACACGAGAATGCCAAAACTTTATCCCAATAGAAAATAAAACACAAATTCTTGTGAGAGACGGTCTCTTTGAGAGACCATCTCTAATAGGGCAGGCTCATTATATATTTTCTCAAATATTATTAGTAGGCATTAAGAATTATGTAAGTAGACGTTTAAGATATTGAAAGTAGGCATTAAGGATACGGTACGTAAGCATTAAGAATAATGTAAGTAGGCATACAGAATACGATAAGCAGGTATTATTATTAATCTCTAATGGGTTGGACTTGAGATGTCTCTCAAAGAGACGGTCTCTCAAGAGATTAGCTGAAAATAAAATTGTGTCATAGTTACTAGATCAAAGTGCAATAAGTAGACCAGAGTTTTTTTTGTTTATTTTAATCTAACAGACATTAGCTGAGAGAAAATTTGATTTAATGTAGTGGAACAAACATAAAAGTTTAGGCAGCAATCATAGGAATAGGTTTTATAGAAGTTTTCTTGTGTCATATGCATTAATTACTAATCGCCATTCTATTCTCCTTAAAAGTTTTTAAGAAAAAAATACATTTTTCACTATTTTAAATTTTTTTGAGGGGCTTTCTGCAGAAATCCAGTTTTGTCTAGATTTCCGTGGTGAATATGTCAGGTCCCCTCATGTGGTTGTGTTGTGGATTTGTGTGTAGAAATGTTTCTTCTACACTGCACTTTGATAATTTGACGTGGCAAATCACAGTTATCCATACTTTGTTCCTTGTTAGTGCTATTACCTTTTGGAAAGATAACTTAATGGATGTCTGTGTTTTTCATGGTCATTATGATGCAGATTTGGCTACTTGGCATGCTTCTGTTCTGATGTTGAAGTTTTACTGGACATCTTAACTCCTGACGAGAAATTAAGTTTGCTAGAAAAGCTAGAGGAGAGTTTTGAATCTATGTCCATGGCACCTATAAAATCGTTAGGTCAGGCGATTAATCTTCAAAAGATGCAATTGCAAATTCGCATCAACATTCCTGTTGCTGGTATGTTTATTTGTTTTGGCCATGTTTGAACCTTTGCTTTGCATTTTTACATCACCATCACCCGTGGTTGGAAAGGCTTAAGGTGCAGTGGGGAAATAGCGGTCCTAAAGGAAAGGTGTCATTCATAGTTGTAAGGTGCACACCTAATAGAAGTGCGGTATTCCTCTTAATATTGGAGATGCAGTAAGAAAACAGGTTGCAGACATGAATTAATGCAGCCATGTGACCCCACTGCACCTTTTTTGTGTATTAAGCTTTTTTAAACACCGCAAAACAATTGCAGCTCGAACTTACTGAATTTGACCAATTTACATTTTTCCAGAACTTGAGAGTTTAGCAGTCAAGATGGTTAATATGTATTGCGAAAATCTTCCTCTTTCAAAGGATTTGGATTCACAAGAGAGTATGCATGGTGAAGAGCTTCTGACAATGGCATCCAATATATTGGTCCAAGTAAGTTTGTAAACTGCTTATGTATGTTTTCTGGTCTGCTTGCCCATACCTTAGCACGAGCATCTGATAATCTTTTTGCTGATTATGTTTGCATACTAAATCTTAATGTTCTATTTGTTAGTACATAATATACATTACTAATTGTTTTTGGTTTGTGTAATGAATGTGTAACCTATAGTCTCACACTCACTATCCAAAATTTTGATGAACATACAATTTCTTGTGTACAATGAGCTTGAAGTTCAATAAATATTTCGTGATATCTGTCAAACAATAGGAGGATGCAATATGTGGTTAATGATATGGAACTCTTGAGCTCCTCCATTATTGCCGGATTTTATCTGCATTACTGTTTTGTATTACTGTGATATGACTGTATCCCCTAGAGAAGGACAGAGTCTCTTAACTCTGGTCAAATGATGAAAGATAATTGGCTGCTCATTGTAACAATTCTGCATAAAAGGAAGATAAAAGGAAATAAGAGCAGAGGAGTGGAAGCATATAATGGAATTTTATTACAATTGAAAAGCAATATAACAAGAAGTTTTCGAGTTACTCCCAAACTCCTAAACAATGAATGTTTACTCAATTCTCTAGCCAAGACTCAACAATCTCCCTGCCCCACTCTATATGCACCGAGAGGATCCCACAAAAACAGAAACCCAAAACTAATCTAAGTATCTAACCCTAACCAAAAGACCAAAATACTCTTTACTGACCACTTGAGTCATATCTTAGTGTTGTTATTGTGCTATCAATCAAGAAGCTGTCAACTTATTGGTGTTTTTGCTTGTGCTCACTAGCCTCTTTAAACATCTTACTATCTTAGTGATTATGTTGTGCTTGTAACCTACATTTTTGCTTTCTTCTTTCACCTCCTTCATTCGCCAAAAATCTTTCTCATGACTCACTTGAACTCTCTTCATCCTCAAATGTTGTTGCCTTTTCTTTCACTAGTAACAGTTGCTTGACGGTTGGAAATTTAGGGAGGAAAAACAGTTTGGTGAGAGGAAGTGAGGTGAAAGCTAGACTAGTGGCTTTGTGAGTTGCCACTTTTGTCTGGTGGTTGCCTCATATTGGATTGTGGTGGAGCGGTGGAGGTTGTTTGGGGATGGGCTACCGTCTACATTAAGTTGATGTTTTGAAATTGAAGATTCATTAATACTACCTCCGTATATTTCACTTGCAGCATGTTGAATTTTTATATTACTCAAGAAATTGAACCTCAGTTGGTTACTAATGCATAAGAATAAATGCAGTCAAGTGAGATTTTACAGATTCGTCTCGATGACTAGTTTCTTACTATCAGCTTTTGTTAATTTATGTCCTTAGTTGATTGAAGATATTTATGGCGGAAGTTGAGAATCAAAAAATGCAAAAAGCCAAATGTTTCAAACACTAATATACCGAGGAATTATGATATAGGCTAGCTAGGAAAGCTAGACTATGATGCCCAAAGATCTTTTTTTATAAGTTTAGAAATAAAATTTCTAATAAAATCACCTCAAATATCAATTAAAGGTTCTTTTGTGACTAAGGAAATGTTTTTAGGCTAAGGGCTGTGGTGAAAGTTAAGAATTAATAGATGTAAATCAAGAGAAGTTCTCACTCAAATACATCTGATACACACCTATGATGATGTTTTTATGAAGAATACTTTATGAAGATAAAAAGATAGAAATGGCTAACTTTGTTTAAGTATTGATTAGAACCACCACGTTACTCTCACAAAGGTTCCTAAGACCACAAGTAATCTTGCAAAAGACTACTAAGCTTAGAAACTTCAATCAAGTGATTTTTAATCCTAGAAATAACTTAAAATTAAAAACAAGCGTTAAGCTCAAAACTCAGTTCCATTCAAATCTGATTTTTAAGCACATAAATAAAGACTATTTATAGAAAGAATTACGTGAAATTACTACTCTTCATGGGTTCTTGAAGTGGGGTAGTAGTGTGATGATATGGAAGTTGTTGAGACAAAACTTCTTGATGGTTGATGGTGTGAGGCATGTGATGGGAGTAGTGGGGGAGGTAATTTTTGCTATTTTTATTCAAGAAAATTCCTCCAATAAAGTTTGAATTTCATGTTTCAACTCCTCTTGTATTTTTCCTTGCTTGATGGATATTTAACTTGTAACTTATGTTCTTTTGGTCAATTTTCTCCATTAATAAATCATTTAGTACTTGCATAATTACATGATTTGTGTGAGCTTAAAAGTTTTTCTATGAAAATAAAAATTACAACTCAATCTATGTATACATGAGAATAGTATAATTTAATCCTAAGTCCTGACTTATATTACTCTAAACTTGACTCAGATTGACATAAGAATCAAGGAAAATATTATTAAACATGTCCGAATGACTTAGGGTATAAAATAGCAAAAGTAGAACATTAAAAAGACTCAAAACAAGTGCTTTTTAACAAAATGTGGATAGTCTAGTACTGTACTGGAGCTCTCTAGAGTTTCAGTAAATTCAATACGTACCCTAAAAATGGACTGAACTCATCTTTTTGTTTAGGTAATAGAAAAACAAACTAATACTAGACTCTAAACAACATAAAAAGACATTACATAAAGCAATAAAAGCATGTACCAAAGAGCAATTACTTACTATATGAAATAGTTTAACAATATGATCAAATGAACTATAATGAATAAATGATCTTGAACCAATGAATGAATGAAGTGAATGGAAGGAATATGAACTCCATTTAAAATTTAAGTTATTATCTACAATCACCATGATGGCATGATCACTATAGCTGACTTCGCAACATTGATAAAACCTCTTCCTCCATGAGCTATATGAATTATGAAGAATTGTATATCAGCAGGTTACTATTTATAATCCTTGGAACTTTAATGCATCTTAATCATTAGTCCAACATTCTCCACAGTCCCTTTTGGACATGTGTATTTAGAAAATAAAAAACTTTTGACCATAGTTTGTTTTTTTTTGGAGGTAATTCTTTTTTGACATAACAAAAAAAAATCAAAGTCAAAGGAATAGTTTTCCTCTTTGTTTTTGATTTTTCTTCTTCAAAATATCCCTTCTCTTATCTAAAATAAAGTTTAGCCGTTGAAGTACATCTAACAGCATGCAATATTTTGGCATTCACTGATCACTATAGCTACACAATTTTGGATTTTGGAGTGTTTCTTCATTTTTATGGGTTATGTTTTGCATGTGGGCTTTACTTTTGATTATGTTTAGCATTTTAACCTTTTTTTTTGTATGACTCTGAAATGATGATATCATACCAAATCTTTGTTATTTATGAAGCTCTCCTTTGTTGTACAAAATGTGCTATTACTCTTCCATTTGTATTGATGTATTTGTTCAAAATCCTTGTACTGCTTTCAGTTATATTGGAAAACAAGCACCATTGGGTATTTGTTCGAGGCTATTATGATGCTGGAACTAGGATTAAATATCAGGAGGTAAGCTTTATACTCCTTTTTGCTTCTATCGAAATGCATTCTCTCTAATTCTTTGATGAGTAAATACTTGTGATCATTTTTGTGGATTTTCAAGTGTTGTAGCCAAGGTTGTTAGAATCAGAATCTTACTTAGGATTGGATATGATCAAAATCGGTAGAATCGAATCGTAGGATTGTAATATCCAACAAATATGTTTTGATATGCTATAGGATAATTGATTATTAGTCATATATGACTTCATATTTTAATTGATTAAAAAGAATACTTTTAATAATCAAATTATGAACTGCTAATCAATAAGTACATGCATTTTTCATTATCGTAATGACAATATATTTTATTTTTAATCTATTTTATCTGTAAGTAAAAACTAGAATATAAGAATTTTTGTTATGACTACCCTTGTAGGATCGAATCGTTGGATCTTAGGATCTTAAAATCGTGTTATGATTATTCCTGATTTTGGTAGGATCATATGATTAGAATCTACTTAAGATTCAGATCGTTTGCCTATTTTTGGATCGTAGAGTCGTAGATTCTTAAATCAGAATCGGGATTATAATAACTATGATTGCAACCACTAGTTTATTTTTTTTAGTATGCATGCTTGTTTGTAATTTTGTCTAGCTTTTAAGATTTCTTCGTGAAGTTAGAGGAATATCTTTGAAAGCTTCATAAATTTTAATTTGCTCATCATATTTTCAGAATGGTGATTTCCTTTTACTTTTAATGTATATATAACATAAGTAGTCATATATAATATATTGATGAAATTGTGATGAACTAACTATGATTTTGATTTTCTGTTTTACAGATTTGTATCACAGTACAAGATAACATTACTGCACTTATATTCTCACTTAGGCGCTCTTCCAGTAGCCTATGAATGGTTAGTAATCTTTGTAGTTCAATTTTCAGTTCCTATTTTACCTTCTTTATGGGGAGTAGGTCCAGGGAGTCCTGAAGTTCGTAAAGTTATGTCAATAAAGATTTTATACTATATTGACAACAGGGAATTGTGGTATAATTGTAGGTATCGTACACTAGATGTGAAAAATATCCTATTTGAGACATTTTCACACCAAATTCTGCCACAGATGTTGTTATCTCCCCTTTGGGAAGATTTAGATGATCTTTTGAAGGACTATTTGAAATTCATGGATGACTATCTTAGGGAATCAGCAGACTTAACATTTCTTGCTTATCGGCATCGTAATTATTCAAAAGTAAGTTTATTTTTAGCTTGTGTTATTGTAATTCGAAGTGTTATTTTGGTTGCTTCCTATGTTACTTTCTGTTGCCCTTGTAGAGGAAATAGGGATGTTGTTTGTTACGTTTGTGCTGTTTGAAGTGCACAGTACTACTATAGCATTCATGTTTTGGAATATGCCTTGGTGCAAGCTCTTGATTTCTTGATGGTCCTTCCTGTAGTATGAAGACAAGCACTATTCACGTTTTCTTTTAATAGTTTGGGTGCATGTTCTGAATTATTTTCTTTTCATGATCATTATCATCATTGGTGTCTTTCCCTATATTTCTATTCCTAGTTGCTTGTTTGTTTTCTACGTTGTGTGTGCTTGCCCAAGTGTATGCTACCCGCCTTCATTCTGCATTATGAGGTTCAAGAAACTGTGGATGCTCTTGGTTTTGGAAAATTTGATAGATTAGAATTTCAATATTATGGGCTAATGCATGTGTTTCTTGTGTTTCAGGTTATTGAGTTTGTGCAATTCAAAGAGCGGTTGCAACAATCTAACCAGTATTTGATTGCACGGCTTGAATCATCTATTCTTAGACTGAAGGAGAAAGCTGATAACATCGAGGAGGAGGAGGTTATATAAGCTTCATGCTATACTTGACTTTTGTTACACAACTGATGTTTGGTTTTTAAAAATTACTGATGTGTATTTTCCTCAGGGTGTTTTTGAATCCCTGAAATGTGGAACACAAGCTCTTGAGCTTGCAAGTGATATTTCATGTAAATCGTTGACATTCAATGAAGAGCTGCAATTAAGGCCATGGTGGACGCCAACACCATATAAGAATCATCTTTTAGGTAAGTTCAGTATGCTTTCTGATTTTTTACTAATTATCTTCTAGTTGAAGAATAATTTTTCACGCAATTTACAAAACAAATATTTGTAACCTTTTATTTCAACTCAAAACTAACTAGAGGGGCTTAATGTATTCTGCTCCACATTCTAGCACTAAGATCTAGTTTTTTGACTTTTCTTTTCCGAGGTTACTATTGACTAGGCTCTCTTTTGTTTTCTGAAATCTATTTCTCTTCATCCTTCATTGATATTGTAGGGTTTTGTATGAGCATTCCTTGACATGAAGTGCTATGTTTGTTTACTTGATTAATTTGTTTCTTTGGTCACAGGACCCTTTAAAGATCTCAATCATCACAGACAAAACATGGTATACAAACCTTTTTCTCTGCTTTTCCTGGATGTTGTGCATGATCTTGATGCTAATTTTTACTGTCTCCCGTGAATTGTTTTGCAGGTTTATAGGAAAGAGTGGGAAACCAAAGTGCATGAAGTTGTAAAGAAGAGATCACTTATTCCTCGGATGATCTATTTGTCTGTGCAGTGTGTCTCAGCTTCCAGCAAAGAGAGCATAGAAGCTAATGGATCTGTGCCCAACTCTGGCTTCTCTTTGGAGATGAAATCATTGTTAGAGCGGTATGTGAATGTCCTTGGATGTTCCATGAACGAGGCTGTAAAAGTCGTACTCCATGTTTCAGAAGGTCAAAGATCACTGGAGGTGTGTGCTGGAATTTTCTTTTCTTGTTTATTTGCTGATGTTTCTTATAGCTAGCCCACCATCTGCTTCTACAGGATTTACGATCAGTGTATTCCTGTTTAATTGAAATGCATAATAATAATATATTCATTTTTTCTATTTAAATCGTTTTACTTTACAATTTGTTTTTTATGCTGATAGCCCTGTCCTTGTCATCAGTTAGTAGCCTTTTAACTTACGTTTTCATTTTTATCTGCAGGCCTTTGGTTCAGATTTGATTGAATGGGTAAACTTTTCTGTATTTTTTAATGCATGGAGCTTTAGTTCTCATAAATCCGTGCTTCCGAAGAGGGAAGAGACTACATCGTTTTGGAACGTTGTACCATCTTTGCTCGAGAAGTGTATAGTACACCAACTCGGATTAACAGGTCCAATGGTCTGTGGAGGACGCGATCTACAAGTTTTGGTGCAATTGATTGCCGAACCGTTGGCTTGGCATGGTTTAGTACTCCAGTCCTACATTCGTTCATTACTTCCTTGTGGCAAGAAGAAAAAGAAAAGTGGCGTAACTGCAGATAATTCAACTGCCTTATTATCTGAGACAATTCGAGCTTCAGTTTCTTCCCTTTATAGTATGGTAGAAACGCTTGCCAAAAGGATAAGAGAAGAGGTTGATAAAATAGGCAATGAAGGTGGAAGCGAGTTGCTTTCCTCCCTTGTGAGGGGACCCAATGAAGGCCCTGGACAAGTATTTCAAGCTCTCAAAGATTTTATTTCTACTGCCGATGAAAGTGAACTGGGTGATCGAATCTTCCAAGCAATTAAGTGCTGGAGTCCTGAAGATATATCTAGGAAGACGGTAAAGAGCCAGCAAAAGATGATGTTAGATTTTCTGCAAATATGCGAATCCAAGCTTAAGTTGTTGAAAAGTTTGAAGCAACAACTATAAGGATCATTCGCGAATTCAAAAAGCGAAGTAACTGGCGAATTTGATCTATCGCCTCGGCAGATTATTCCTCCAGGGTCATTCTTCCATTGCTTACAAAATGAACTTCATGATCCAGGCGGTACGCTTGCTTTATTTATTTCTTCTCATTCTTATTCTTCCGATACGGGTTCTCCACTCTAATTAGAATGCTTTTCTGAATTTAGAATTTTTGAGTTTTGATCATGTACATTAAATAACCTTAGCCCCCATAATCCTTAGGTACCATTTCCATTTTTAGTATGTGATACACAAACCAAAAAGAAAAATTAGGCGTGTAACTCTTTTGAGATGAGTTTTATAAACCAACTTAAAATAGAATTTGAGTATTTACCTTTAACAAAGCTTATGATTTGCTTATTTTCGCAAAGATCATAATTATCTCACAAAGATTTGCTGGGCATTACTGGTGTTACGTATTGCTATTATTTTCATGTCAGCTAAATGTTGCTGATGAAAATGTTCTCTGCTGGCCCATGCTCGGGCGGCACAGTTAAGACATGGATGAAGTGATGGATCAACACAATGAACAGGAGGAAGAGTAACTTAGTAGATAATTAGAACATTTTAAACATAATTATTCTATTGGATTAACTAAATTGTAAAGGTTTGAATAAGTAAATGTTGGCTTCGCATTAGCTTGGATTTTCAACGTGGCCTTTTACTGACTATGTTGAATCAACTTTACCTTTCAAGAATCTGACTACCTTAATAACACAGTTTTGAAATATTAGTAATTGATATATTGTGTGTTAAAATGTCACTGTCATTCTGAAATATTTGTTTCCTATACATGAATTGACCTATGTTGAGTATAGTTTACTAGCTTTCCTAGGTAATGAATGAGGGATTTTGACTTGATGGTTTTAGGAATTTGATTATTAAATTGGTGATTATTTTGATGATTTTGACTTGATTGACTCATGCAACTAATAACTATTTTTTTTCTTTTCAGTTATAAATAAGTTCGATTTAGTTTTGCCTATTTATTTTACTAGCATTTTTATTGTTTGACAAGTTTAATTTGGTTTTAATAAGTTTCATTCCCATTAGTTAGAAACAATTACAATTTACAAGCCTTAAAGTCAGTGACAATTGACTTAAGAAGAAGCTTTTGTCTTATGGAACTTTTGCTCATTGTCATGTTAATTTGAACCAAAAATCTCACAAGCTGTCTATGTAGTCTCCAAAAAATTGGGATAAAAGATAGAGTCAACAAAACTACTGAATAGCGTAAAGTATCTTTGTCTCCACCGTAAAGCGAGGAGCTAATTAATATCTAATTCATTAATAAAAACATAATATAGATAAATAACATCATCAATTTCAAACCCCTAATCATGATAATTAAGGCTTTGACGGGTTTGAAGATCCACAACTCAAAACTACACATTCATTCCAGCCTACTTAATTTTGCTAATGTTTTCTGCGAAATATTTATATTCTCTTCCATCTTAAAGCTGATCATTAAGTGAAAGTATCGCGTCAAAACTTTTACTAGCATTCATTGTATGTCGAAGCATATTTCAAGTTCATTTCCAAGGCAATAAAGTGGGAAAAAACATTGCTCAAGAATAAGAGAATTCCCTCCTTGAATACCATACACATTTCTACAGTAATATCATTTCTTTTTTTTGACTGAATATCATTTCTTTGCTCTAGCAATTTCATTGTAGTTAACGTTGTTGCTGTCAATAATATCCATTGTATACTAAATTCTTACGCGATAATCATATGGCCATAATGAGAGACATGTCTCAAAATTTTACAAAGCATGAAAAAATTTAAAGGGGTAGATTTAAAAAGAAAATTGGTGTTTATGCTTATAACACTCACGATCGATAAGAGGGCATTTTGTTCCTAAAAATTAGAAATACCAATAAGTTGGCAAATATAACTTCATCCAATTATATAGTGGGACATAAACTATGTCCTCTTCATCACTTATAGAAGTTATAATCAGAGTTTGTAGACAAATAATTTAGGAAAGAATGGAAAACAAAAGATGAATAATGACAAATCGTACCCTTTTCAAAGGAGATAAGAAAGTTGCGACCATTAAGAACACCAAGCTATAACAAGACTAGCAAATCTTGTACAAGTAATAAAATGGAAATAAAATCTTTCGCGTTAGAAGCGTAGGTGGTGGTGAGTAATCCAAATGATAATAAACCAACGTAAAATTGATCCGATATTAAATATGATGTCTAGGTAATACAAAATATTAACTATGTAGTAGATCAGAGTATGACCTAACCTAAAATTTTTGACTATTTTTCTGACTCGATGATCCAAATTAACACTTCTATTGATAGCAATTTCACCTTGCAACTTCAAAATCACAAGTTTGATTCCTATTACCTCAGTTCCAAGGGATCAGATAGCCCCATCAAAGGTGACTAAACTGTTCACCTTACGACAACAATGGTAAAGCCTAATATCAAAATCATTCACCTTACGAATAACAAAGATGGTAAAATATTTGGTTCACCTTGTTTAGAAAAGGACAAAAAATGATGTGTTTTTTAAAACCATAAAAACAATATGCAAGTATTTTGACTCATGAGTCATGACATTAATCAGTACATAGAAACACAGAATTTCGTTTTAGTATTGTACGAATGCAAAGTTTGAGAATAAAAGGTTAATGATATATTACCACAAATTCTTGTATGAGACAGTCTTCACCGTAAGATACATATAATGCATTAGTTAAATAGTCCAACTAATACAAATCTTCAGCATATGAGTATCTTCAGCATATGAATTTCTTATTAAGACATCTCACCAAAAGACGGACTCCCACGAGAGTAGCTCAATGTAGTACAGATCTTTCACTCTTAAAAGGTTCACTCTTAAAAGGTTAGTGCACCAAATTTTTTCCATCGTTCGGCATATTAGTTTTTCATTAGACAAGTAACCCAGAAATACCACATAGGAGTAGTACATACCAAGTTAGTCACATAAGTTATAGCCATAAGATAAGGTCATTAATCCATGTTTCCATTTACTTAAGACCTCAGCCTTACTCCTAACACACACAACCCTCCCAAAGCTTCTTTTTAACAAAAGGCAGAGCAAAGAAGCTAAGTATAATGGAGTTACACAGCAAGAAATACACTAGACTTTGTCGAACCCACCAAGTTATGATAGTAAATGGTCAGTTTCCAGGACAGAAATAAGAGGTACGCAATGGAGACACAATAGTCATCAAAGTCGCTAACGCTGGCAAATACGAGATCTCAATTCATTGGAAAGTACCAAGTAGTTCGTTACACAAGCAGAAACAGTCTATGTATTACTCCAAGTAATACCAGGTTAACTGTTAGTATGAACATATTCAGTGGGCTAATCAAATGTCAAGGCCTTCTCGAGCTGGGGGACACTTTGGCCACTTCCTCTTTTATGGGTATGGGTTGCCGCAATCTTTCCCTCCCTAGACCCTAACCATAGATCTTATGGGCGGAAAACACTGGGTATGATGATGATAAATCAATTGTCAAGGCCCCAATAATACCAGGTTAACTACTAGTATGAACAATGTATCTTTTGTACGGCCAAGAAAGAATTCCATACTGCAGGCCCTGTACCAATATAAATACACGAGGTGTGTTCATCACAGACTTTGCTCTTGGTACCACCAGCGCAGTGTAGCGGTTTTCACTGGCAAGGTTAGCCGAGGGCTGTGGACACATTCAAATGGGACTATACCCTAAATTGAAGTTTGGATCTCACATACAAATTGTTTTACTGAACGTTAACATCTCCTCAATCGAAGATCATCCGGTGCATCTCCTATCCTCCATGGCAACCAGCTCTTTGTCGTTGGCAACGGCAGAGGTAGCTTCGATACACAAAGATTCTGCTAACTTTAATCTGGTTGACCCACCAGTACGAAACGCAATTGTAGCAACACCAGGAGGTTGGGCTGTCATTAGATTTGTGGCTGATAACCCAGATATAATATAAGCAAGTTAAATTTTATACATTCTCTACATCACTGCTTCATAAACATTCTTTAAGTGGTTTAAAATTTACTCTATTTGTTACAGGAATTTGGTTTATGCACAGTCATCTTGATGTTTGTATTGGTTGGGGTTTAGCTATGACATTTTTGGTTGAGAACAGCTTTGATGAACTATATTCCAATCAGGCTCCTGCACCTGAGCTTCCTCAGTGTTAAGATCGATAAACAGAACTCACATCAAATCCGCCGTACTTGGAACAAATATAGGGTTTTCCAAATCACAAGCCTAAGAGAAACGCATCATCTAATTCTATCTTTTACTCTAGTCATTTCTTTTAGGTAAAGAAGGCTGCATTAACCAGATGATCTTGTCAGCTTACTACATGACTTCTATTTTAATGTAAAGTGCTCAAAAGTCCCATCTTGTATCTTTTTAAATTACATCTCTTGCGTCATAATCTTTATACTCACATTTGAGCTACAAAGATGAAATTCAAAACAAAGCAAAAAGAATCCCGAGCATAAACTAAGAAGAGTAACATAATACAATCAAACATATCAATAAGATCAACTATTCCTACAAGATTGCTGCAAATATCCTCAAGACTCACAAAATTCTGTACAGAAAAGCCTCTAAGTTTATCAAGCAACAAACTTCAAACAACGGGTATCATTGTGTATGTTCTGACACCGGATACAGCAAAATCGCACACCACACCTCACACATGTGTAATTAGCAGTATACCCGCAAACGGTGCAGAAATTACGCCGAGACACTATACTTGGAGGTCCTACAGCTGCCCTCACATAGTTTGGTACATGAGGAGGCATTGCCTCTAGATTTGCCTGTTTCCACCATTAAAGAACAACAATTTTCGCTAAGAACAACAGGTAGCAGTAATAGCATAAGTAAAATCGTCCTCTCAGGTCTCAGCAATGTTCCATATACTCATGGCAATAAACTAGATTTTTGAAACCCTAGAAAATAGAGTAACTTTTTGTTCTTATTCCCAGAATTTTCAGGTCAATAAGCATTTTTACTTGTAGTAGAGAGTCAAGACATTTTAGAGTAAAGATATTTAGCAATTCAGTATCATTTTCTCACCTCATGAACTAGCTCAAGAAATGTTCTAGGAGCTTTCCTCGCATTTTCTCGTGCTTTTCCTTGACGAGTTTTTCGCTTCATACTCATAGACTGCTTCTTCTGTATATAAGCTGCCACAGCCAACATCCAGAGATTCTAAAAATATCTAATAACGCATAACTAATAATCAATCACATTACAAATCGATAACTGATCTCTTAATTAGCAGTGTATAACATAAATCCCGAGGATTTTCTCCAATCTCCCCAACTTAATTTAGGTCTAATAATTTCGATTTCAAGATATAAACCTAATATGGCAATAACAAACAAACCTTCATCTTCGTCATCAAGAGAAGCTTCATCATCGTCGTTGATTTCGACCGTTTCTACTCCGCCATTATCATTTTCCAGAGCTTCAAGCCTTGCTAAAGCAGCCTACAAAAACAACAAGATCAATTCTTTCAGAAATTTATTCTCTGAAAAAGGTACTTTATTCGAAAACAAATATTTTCAGTGAGAGAATAGTGTAATTAACATGAGTTCGATTATCGGAGCTAGCAAGAGCAGCCGCCATTTTAGTGGCGACTTTACGAGTTCTTGACGACATTCGTCGTTCGTCATCCATCGCCACAAACTGTGTTTAAAATGAAAATCCCAACGAATTGATCGGAAAAGTTGAAATAAATCGAAGAAGTCTGTTAAGTTAGCGATATAAAACCCCAAAAGAAGTGTCTTCAATGTTGATGATTTTTATTAGAATAATGGGTTATTAATTTAGCACTAAGCACTAAGCACTAGGCAGGTTAAAAATCGAATACCAGATCGATTTGAATTCTGATATAATCGGATATCTGTTTTTTCAAATGGTGAAAATCATGATTTGATTCCGATCCGATAAACTAGATATTCAGATCAAGGTTGGGAAAGGGGTAGAGAAAGGTTTGGGAAGAACGGTTTAATTGGGGGTCATTTGGTAATTATGTTAGATTAATAAATTTAACACAAATTCTTATTTGAGACTGTCTTTTGTAAAGACGGCTCTCAAAAACCCAGTCCAATTCTAAATATATATTGTTACAACTCTAAAAATAGATTTGGGCTGGACTTTTGAGAATCGTCTTTACAAAAGATGGTCTCTCAAGAGAGCACCTGTTAATTTAATTGAAAGTCAAAGGTCATTTAGCATGAACAACTTTCATTTAGCAGGTCATCCGGTAAAATGCTTGTATCGATGTCGTGTTTGGTAATTTGAAGGCTTTTGTTCGTAAAAAAAAACTTAAAAGACTAGTGTTTATTCTAAAATGACTAAACTTCAACACTGTAGTTGGTAAATGATCCTTTTAAATATGGTAAATTACTTTGTTTATAATTGTCTAGTAAATTAACTAGAATCAACCACTAATATTCATCCATTTGGAGAGGCTATGTGTGGATCAAATTAATTTTTTTTAAGTATTATATTATTGGATTGTACTCTCTCTGTTCTTCATTGTTTTTCTCGTTTACCTTTTTGTTTTTCTCGTTTCCTTTTCGCACAATTTTCAAAGCAAATTTTAATTCTCAATATGTCTAAATGTGCATCATAAAAATCATGAAAAATATATAATAAAAAAGTATACATTAAGACGATTCTAACGAGATCTCACTTGAATATATATTATTTTTTACGTATGTAGGCCCGTATTTGACCTAGGGCGGGCGGGGCGAAGGCCCATGGCCTTATATTTTAAAAATTATGTAGCTTTAAGTCTTTAAATTTAAAATATTAAAAAAAATAATAAAAATAAAAATGAGAAATGTACTATAGTGCCATAGTGAGAATAGATATTAATGGCAAGACAATAAATGTTTCATACATGCAATAATTTAGGAATATTTACTTGACTATTTCTTCCAAACCTAAATGAAATTTTTTACATATCCTTATTACTATGGTGATTTCAAGAAAAAATGACAAAACTTTTGAATTCTCTTTACAATTTCAAAAGAAAAGGGAAAACTTCCATATTTGAGTGTTCTATTTGAGTGATTAAAACATTATCTTTATAATTTTTCTTTACAATGTCAAATGCTCATAGAATGTGTTTTATTTGAATAATTAAAAATTATCTAACTTTTCATTTATATTTGGCTCTTTGCATTTGACATTACTATCAGTAGCAATTTTTTCAATTTTGTAGAAACTAAAAATTTGATTTACTTTATAAAATTTGAAAGACGATAAGGGCCACTATTTCTAATCTTGCCCAAGGCCATCGAAAGTTCAAAAACGACCATATACATATATCTCTATAAACCTTAATTAATTTCTCTTTCCATAAGAGTAAAATATTTTAATTAACTAAAAGAACATTACAGAACTGAGGGGATATTGTTTATTTGGCATAATTGTTTAATTAGGAAGTTAAACCATCATACACTATTAACAAGAGTATTGATGGTGTAACTTCAAAAAAAATGAACTACCTAACGATGGACTTGGTGGTAATAAATTAAATCATGGAATTAGCATTTCATTTTTATGCAATTTTATAATTATATTTTTGGTTAATATATTTTAGTTAAATTAAGTTCTCTAATTCCAACTTGATGGGGTAAGGGAAGATTTCACAATAAAATTATATACGATAATCATCCATAATTAATTATCATTTAACATAATAAATAAAGATTGTGAACATCACGCTATGTATTCATACACATAATAATAAGAAAACACACTTTCACTTTTAAGGATTAAAAAAAAACATGATTATGATTTATGTCAAAAAAAAAAATAATAATAATAATAATAGTGTGCACATTTTAACAATGAATTTATCTCCTTCATTGTATTTTAGGTACTGTTCATCTTATGTTATCTTGTTCACTATTTTATTATTATCTATTAAATAAATACGAAAATTAACATAAATAACAATAATCATATCTCATTCATTTCATTTTATTTGATCCTTAACAAAGTCAAATTCAAATTATTATCATCTAATAATATCTAGAGTAAATGCGTGGTAACATTAGCATAAGCAATGACAATAATGGTTTGGAGGGAGGTGTTCCAAAACTTTGCATATTCCACCTTTAGAGTAGTTGCTTGATGTACACATTTCATTACACTTTTATTCACTCTTATCACCGGCAACACATTCCCCAATATGATTGTCATGGCAATATGTCAGTTTAATTTCACCGGGACAAAGTTTCTTAGTTGCTCATGTACTCGACCTGCAAATATTATAGTGAAATTCAATAAGTAAGAATATAGAGCATCTAGAAATGTATTATAATGTAAAATATTTCTTAAGAAAATCAAATATATACAAACCTGAGCATAATAAAATATTGACAAGGAGTATAACGATGATAATGCTCGCTTTAGACATGTTTTCTCTACAATCAAAAACATAATTAATCATAATCATATTCTTTTAAAAAATTAGAACCTGTTTGTATCAGTATCAATATTAATAATATGTGACTTGATGCAATGTATAAAATAAAGCTTTCACCAATCTTTAAAATTTACATTATGCTTGTTTTTATAATATTATTTCTTTTATTTATTCAATATTTATTTAAAAAATTGTAATTTAGCATATAACATGGTGCTCAAAATGTTCAATGTTGTATATATTGACGTTAATTGTGGTTAAAAAGAATCAAAAATACAAAAATTGAATTGAGTGAATACCTTTTCAATTCTTCTACCAAATATTATGCTTCTATATTTTCTTAGAGAAAGAAACAAGTAGTTTTCTATTTCCTTAGAGAAAGTCTTCCTATACAAATTCTCCTAAAGACCTTTTTATTTATAGATGAATCAATATCTCAAATAATTATTGTGATTTATATTATTAACTTACTAATTATCACAAATATTACATCATATATATATGTTTACCATTTTCATATCATGTAATTCATAATTAGGATAGGTAATATTAAGGAAATATTATGAATATTATATATTTCCTTAATTATGGATCAATTAGCATATTACCGTTGTAATTTTGTTAACATATTATATGCTTCCCATTATTAGCTCTCCATGGTTAGGCAATCATCTCCCTTTAGTGTTTATAAATAGCTACGGTAAGTACATTGGATACAATAAAAGCTTAAAATAAAAAATAAAATAAAAAGATATTGGGAACTTTTATGTATATATTTGAACCAATAATTAAAAGAAACAAATATTATATTTGTGAGATTATACGAAATATTTTTAATTAATTAATAAAGATTTAAGTTATATTGAGTAATGAATGATCAATAATATTTTCCTTATTTATAGTATTAATTAATCTTAAATATCAGAAATATTACATCGCATCCATATATAAAAGTAAATATTTAAGACTTTCATATATAGAACTATTACATGATTTATCATGCAATTCATGATTAGAATAGGTAATGATTCACTCCTTTGTTATCTTTTGTTAAGCTTCTCATATTGGGTAATTATATTGAATACAAGAAAATTTTAAAATAAAAAAATAAAACTATAAACATATTGAGAATTTTTTTTATACATTTAAACCAATAAAAGAAAACAAAGAAGTTTATGATAAAAATTTGAGATATATCGAGTATCGAATAATCAATTAATATTTTTCATATTTGTAGTATTAATTAATTCATCTCAAATCAAATAATAATATGCATTTTAACGATTTGATTGCAGCCAAGGAATTGATTCAAAATTATATATAAAAAATTATTTCTTGTTTTGGGCAATAGCAATCAACGATCATTGAGGGAATAAAAAAGGTAGAAAATAAATAAAGATTTTTGGGAGGGAAGTATAGTTAAAGAAAGAAAGGGATAAAGGATTATTATAATTAAAGAAAGAGAGGGAAGGAATTAATTAGTAAAAATAATAGTTAAAAATAATATAAAATTTTAGGCAATTTTTAATGTGAATGATAAATAGACAATAAAATAATAAAATAACGATTTAAAATTATTACACCATAAAGTTTTTAAATATAATGGGTCGAGTCAATTGCAAGTTCACTTTATATTATGTCATGTCAATTGCGGATCGGGTTAATTATGTTTGTAACATGTTGGGTGCAAATCGATTTTGTAACAATATGGTTATAACTTGAAACAAAAAACATGACCCGAACTATAGTTTAACCAAACTTAATTTTATCCGAAACATAACCACATTGGAAAAGAATCATATTAACCTAACCTAATATATAAATCAAATCAAATTTGACTCGGTTTCGCATTGGAAAAGAAAAACTAGCTTGACGGTTAAACTCTGAGGAAAAGGATTAAATGTTTTATTAGGGAAACACACAATTAAAAGTTAAAAGAAAAGGTATTTCCAAAAAAAAAATTAAAAGAAAAGGTAAATCATTTAACAATCTTTAAATACCGTAAGTACTACTAAGTACAGGTATAGAAGGAGAGACTAGTGAGTCACGTTAAATTTTCCATAATCGGAGAGCCAATACAACAATAATAACAATATTTTATCACTTTAATGTCATTAAGTGGCTTCTATCAAGAGTCGAGTTTTAAAAAGTCGATATTAAGGAGCTTTGCAAAATAAAAGAATTTTTAGTACAGGTTAAAATGTGATTCTAGGACATTCAAATCATGTTCACCATAATATGCAATCACATCTTTCTTTAGAATTTATATTTATAAATATTTTCATACTAACAAACTTCGTGCATTACACCCGTTTGTATATTAGTATAAAATAAATTCAAATCTGTAAAATATATATGATATATCTCTATCTAAAATAAATTTCATTTTTTTCATTTTTAAATATGGTAAATACTTTCTTTAAAATTGTCAAAGTAAGGCAGAATCAACCAGTAATATTCATCCATTTGGAGAGGCTATGTGAGGACGATATTTGAATTTATTAATATTGTGTTAGATTTTATGATCATATATATGATACTCTATCAATGACCAAATTAAATGAGCATTCGTGTTTGTTTGTCCTAATATGTTTAGGGTGTTGAAAATGCATAAATTGTAATAATAGAGTAATGACGGTATTAGGCCGTGGATTAGTAAGGGCAAAGCGGGCTACTACCCAGGGCCTCGAATTTCTTAGGGTTAAAAAACTTATTTTTATGTATGTAAGTGATATTAATTTTAATTAAATTTAGATATAACTTATATTTTTTGATAAGTAACATGAGTTCTTTGTGCTTTTTTACACAGTAGTTTAAACATCAATAATAAAAAACAAAAGGTGTATAATATTATTCGTTATGCTTAAAGTTCTTTAGGGTTCCTTTTTATCTTTTGCTCTGGGACTGACGACCCTGGATGGTATAACTTCGAAAAAAAAAATGAACTACCCAAGGGGTTTGCTGATAATAAATCATAGAATTAACAATTAATTTTAAGCCATTTTATAATTATATTTTTGGTCAATACAAGTTGAATTAAGTTCTCTAATCCCACCTTGATGTGGTTAGGGAAAATGTTACAGAAAAAATATCGACCTAATCATCCATAATTAATTAATATAATAAATAAAGATTGTGAAAATCATGTTGAATAATTAATACACATAATAATGAAAAAACATAGTACTTTCACTTACAAGGATTATAAAAAAATAATTATGTCAAAGAAAATAGTGTGCACAATTGCACAATAAATTCATCACCTTCAATGTATTTTCAATGTATTTTATGTGTTTATCTTGTGATATCCTTAACAAAGATACTTTTAAAAAATTTTATCAAAAAAATAAATGCTAAATTTAACCTAAATAATAACAATAATGACAATAATAATAATTATATATATCTTTCATCTGATTTTATTTGATGTATAACAAACTAAATTTCAAATTATTATCATCGAATAATCTATGAGAGAAAACTGTGGTAACATTAACATAAACAATGACAATAATGGTTGGGAGGAGGTTGTGTCAAAACTTTGCATATTCCTCCTTTGGAACAGCTGTTTGATTTACACATTTCATTACAGTTTTCTTCACTCTTTTCACCTGGAATACATTCTCCAATATCATTGTCATGACAACATGTCAGTTTAACTTCACCGGGAACAAAGTTTCTTAGTTGCTCATATTCTCGACTTGCCAATATTATTCAAATTCAGTAAGTATATATAGAATTGTATTATAAAGTAAAATATTTTTAAAAAAAAAATTAAGTTCACTAACCTGAGCATAAAAGAATATTGAAAAGGAGCATAATGATCATAATACTTACTTTCGACATGTTTTCTCTACAATCAAAAACATAATAACGTATTTGAAAACAAGTAGAGCATGTTGCATTGATATCAAGAATGATAATATGTGACTTGATGCAATGTATAAAAATATATAACACATGTAAAATTTGTTAATTCTAAAGCCTTTACCAATCTAGTAAGTTTGTATTATGCTTTTATCATTATATAATTTTTCTTAGGAAAAATTGACATTAATAATACAACCTTTCACTCATCTGCTATGAATAATTTCACTTTTTGATTATTTTCTAATAATCCTACCTTTGTGATAAATTTGCCTACAACATACCTTGTTACTAATAATAGGTAATAACAGGGTATGTTGCTAGCAAACTAAAATAAATGTTAAATTATTCACAACAAACTAAGCGCAAACGTTGGATTTTTAGAAAATAATTAAAAGGTTGGATTATTCACAGCGGATGAACAAAAGGTTGGATTATTAATATCAATTTTTCCTTTGTTTTATTTATCCAACATTTATTTTTAAAAATTGTAACTTAACATATTATATAATAAAGATATCAATACAAAAGAATAAAAAAAAAATGAGTCAATACCTTGTCAATTCTTCTGCAAAGGCTTGCAATTTCTCTTAACAATTAAATCTTATGCTTTTATTTTCTTAGAGAAACAAAGAAAAAGAAGTATTTAATTTCCTTAGAGTAAGTATTCCTAATACGAATTCTCTTATAGACATTTTTATTTATACATGTCCAATGTGAAATTATTGAGTATCTTAAAATATTAATGTGATATATATATTATTAAGTTACCAAATATAAAAAATATTACATTGTAAATATAGAAGTAAATGTTTAAGATTTTTTCATATCATGTAATTTATGATTAAAATTAAAATAGGTAATAATTCTTAGAGAAACAAAGAAATTCATATCATGTAATTTATGATTAAAATTAAAATAGGTAATAATTCTTAGAGAAACAAAGAAACAACTAG
Organism: Amaranthus cruentus; assembly: GCA_019425755.1. Classification (NCBI taxonomy): domain Eukaryota; kingdom Viridiplantae; phylum Streptophyta; class Magnoliopsida; order Caryophyllales; family Amaranthaceae; genus Amaranthus; species Amaranthus cruentus. Next base: position 16,213,356 of record CM033458.1, on the reverse strand, counting down.
TATTACATTTTCTTAGAGAAAGTATTAAATACTCTTAAAGACATATTTATTAAAGATGTCCAAAGTAAAATAATTGAATATCTTAAAATGTTATTGTGATACATATTATTAACTTACCAAATATCACAAATATTATACTATTGTATATATAAAATTAATTATGTTTAGGATTTTCATATAATGTAATTCATGATTAGGATATGTAATGATTCAATTCTAATTTGTTGTCATTTGTTAAGCTTTTTATGTTGCGGTAGTTACATTGAATACAAGAATATTTAAAAAGTATGAATAAAACATAAAGGTAATGGAAATTTTTTTGTGTATATTTAAACCATTAAAAGAAAACAAATATTTTATTTGTGAGATTATACGTAAAAGCTTAATTTTAATAAAGATTTGTAGTACCAATTCATCTCCGATCCAATAATACTAAAATCTCTTAGTAATATAATGCTTTTTTTTTTTATTTAGCTGTGGCCGGTGAAGATAATTTCATAAATAAATATGTTTTTAAATTGAACATTTATAAATAAATACGTTTAGGGTGGCTATGTGAAGATAAATACCGTATTTAATAATAAATTTATTATCATCTAATCTACTAGAGTAAATGCGTGCTAACATTAACATAAACAATGACAATAATGATTTGGATGAGGTTTTGGCAAAACTTTACATATTCCTCCGTTTGAGCAGCTCCTAGATGTGCCCATTTCGTTATCATAACACGTATTATGTTTATTATGTTTCGTAAATTATTTTTAATACTTTAAGGTCAAGCTATTTTTATATTACATATACATAGTAATTTTATTTTTCCAATTACAATCTCATTAAGGTCAAGTTTCTGTTTATTTTATTTGTAAATTACTACTTTTTTAATCATTTATATAATCATAATATATAAACTAATAAAAATACTGAGAAATGACAAATGTCATTCTCAAAGAGCCTTGACAAATGGATTTATATTTTAGTAATGATAGTTGATTATATGACAATATTTACGTAATTTAAAATTTAATTTTTTAAAATCATACATACTAATAAAAATGCTGAAAAATGACAAATCTCATTCTCAAAGAGCCTTGACAAATAAATTTATTTTGGTAATGATAATTGATTACATGACAATATTTTCTATTTAGAATTTAATTTTTAAAATTGGAGATAAATTAGGTAAAATATTTATATAATTTGTTCCAATTCTATATATCAAACCTAGAGTTTGATAATTAATTGAATAAAAAAGTGACATATTTGATAAATAATTTTTAAAAAAATCAGTATTTAATTTTTGCTTAAAAAAGTCATGCATTCAATTAATTTAATCACGATAATATATACTTCCATTATTATTTGAAGTTATATTTTTATATAATTCTTACACATAAATTTGTGCACCGCACGAGTTTCTATACTAGTTTGTTTTATCTATCGTGTAACAGAAAAATTGTACAAAAGTTAAATATTATATTTTACGTTTAAAAAATAGATTCTTTATATTTTGACATTTAGATGTTTTAATTACATTTATATATAAGTCATTAACAAACTTCTCCAATTTAATTCTTTGCTCATTTAGTAACTCCTAATAAAACATAAATTTATCAAACCCAAACTCTTTTAAAAACAATTTGGTATCGACATAAATACAACTAAGAACCTTTTGTTCATAATGAATCAAAATGCGACTATAACTTTACAAGTTAATAACGCGAATCAAAATGCGGCTATTACTTTACAAGTCAATAGCGAAACAATACGGCAAATGAAACATATAATTTCATTGCGAAACAAACCAAACTTTTTATACCAAATGTATTTATTGAAAACTTATATTAAAACAAGAAAAATTATAAAAAACTACATAATCAATAGGTTTATTTGCAAAAAACTACCTAATGTAATTTTTTTTGCAAAAAACTACCTAATCTAATATATTTCTCTACAAATGACTACCACTTAACGGAAAACGTTAGATGACCGTTAAGTTTGAGGGTTTGACCAATTTGAGAGGTTAAGTTGTTTATGTTTCAGTATATTATTAGTTCTCGTATTTTTAAATAATTTAAAATTAAAACACTAACAAGAAAAAAATAAAAAGATATTTGACGTCATTTTTACTTATCATAACAATTTTTTTTCAAAAAACGGACGCCGTTATTATCCTTATGGGGTAACTCTTTCGAAAATTCAGTCGAAACAAGTACTTATTCGCCTATTTTTCGATACGTCAACCGAAAAAGATATTTGACGTCATTTTTACGCATCATAACGAATTTTTTCAAAAAACCGACGTCGTGACATGGGTAAAAATGACGTTAAATATCTTTTTCAGTTGATGTATCGATCGAAAAAGAGACCAATAAGTACTTGTTTCGACCGGATTTACAAATGAGTTACCCCATAAGGGTAATCACGACGTTTGTTTTTTTGAAAAATTGTTATGATGGGCAAAAATGACGTTAAATATCTTTTATTTTTATTTTGTTAATTTATGTGTTTTAATTATAAATTATTTAAAAATACAAGGCTAATAAGATACTGCCACATAGACAACTTAATCTCTCAAATTGGTCAAACCCTCAAACTTAACGGTCAACTAACGTTTTCCGTTAAGTGGTAGTCATTTGCAGAGAAATATATTAGATTAGGTAGTTTTTTGCAAAAAAAATTACATTAGGTAGTTTTTTGCAAATAGACCTATAGATTATGTAGTTTCTTATAATTTTTCCTTAAAACAATAATACAAAAGCACTTAAAAACGTGGGAATATATGGACCGTCAGGAAGTAGGCTTGATCTAAATCCTAAGAACACGGGTGATCGTCATCACCGAAAATACGATTTTTGCAAGAACGAAACGGAATTGGAGGCTCGAGACCGATCCGAAAAGCATTACCTATTATCAAGCTATAGGATTTCACAATAATTCGAATATAAATATCCGTTACCAATTCACAAAAACGGAAATTTTTCAATGTTGAATATTTCAATATAAAACGAAACAATAATTCAATTGATTTTCTTTGAAATCAACAATCACACTTTAATTTATTTTCATAATACGATATTTCAAGACTCGTATTTTATGAGTCAGTAACATACAAAACTAATCTCTTTAAATAAATAGTACAATATTAAATATACTTTTTAAGTAAATATAACTTTTATAACAAGATTTTTATTTAAATCATTTTACAATACTAATAATATTATTAAATAGACAAAGCAATCAAACCAATATTAACATAAAAATATTTAAATTAGCTTTAAAATATATTAGATGTTTATAGGTTACAGTAAATTCTTCAACCAAAAATCATATTAGAAAACCAAAGAACTTCATTGATACATTTGAACCAACCTCTTGTGTGCATCAACTTCTAACTCCAAAAGATAACAATCCAAGCTCCCTTTTTGCATCGTCATCAATAGTATTAAACAAATCCATACCATCCATAATTACCCAATGAATAACTATAAAATAATCCTTAATACTTGATTAGAGGAATACCCAATTGAAATCCCAATTTGAACCATTAATCTCATAAAAACTATTCTCGATTTTTTTGGGGCGATTTAAGTGCCCACGCGACCATGACTCGGAGCAAGACTCCAGAACCCAGAAAAGACTCCAGAACCCAGAAATGGCTAGAGGATGCTCGAAATCAGGCGAGAACATAGGGGACAAAATCTGGATTTTTAGGACATATAAATAAACTTTGTTTTTAAACTTTGAAGATGAATTAAAACACCAAATTGTAACCACTAATGAAAAAAATAAATCCACTCCATTTAAAACTCAAAGAGAACTCAAATACTCCATAAAAAGAACCCTTAAATTGAATGAAATAAAGAGCACCAAATACTCTTAAATGATACTAATAATCAAATATCCACTCAATTATTCAATAATACTCCATCAAATTTTTTGTAACATTAAGAAAGAATGAACAATAATACCTTTCTTATAAAATAGGGTTGGAAAATTAGAGCTGAAATTCAACATACTAATTTTTATGATATTTAGAACTCATTTGCTGAACAAGTTTCAAAAATTAGTAGTAAATAAAGTTTAGAGGAAGAAATCCATTATTTATCACTTGAAAGCATGAAAAAGAATAAAGATGATGAAGAGTTATAGTAGATATTGAAGAATGGGTTTTTGCTTTGATAAGTAATGCTTCAACATAGAGAATGAAAAGATGATTCTGTAAAATGACATTCCCATATGTGTCAAATGAAGGAATATCATTAGTGTCATTTTCCGGTGTTTAAAATAGACCCGATGACCCGATAGACACCCAACCGAACCCGATTTGACCCGACTTAAAAATGTATCTACAATTATGTAAAAATTAATATGAACACAAAATTCGATATTAAACCGACCCGAAACATCTGACCCGAAATCAACCCCATGACCTGAATGAACACTTCTACTCACACGTGTTACACCAAATTATTTCACCATATTTTACATATTAACCCAAATTGCGAAACACTTTTAACTAAAATATATATCGTAGGTAAAATAAAATAGTCTCAAAATTTTACTTTATTAAAACTGTCGCTTTAAATAAAATGAAGAAAATTTTATATAAGAGTCAAAATAATTAATACAACAAATTATCATCTCTAAAATAATATTATATCCAATTTTTATCGTATGACTTACTTTATTCCCAAATCAAATACAATTGAACCCAAAGATAATAGAAAAATTTACTCAGTCCAAATAAAATATCGTATTTAAGATTCAATAATCAAAATCATACTTAATTAATTACGATTAGCGGCTAATTAAAAGGCTATTTCAACTTCTCTAGTTGTGCTAATTGACCCCTCAGATGTTTCATATTTATAAATTTGTTTTGCATTAAATTAACAAAAGAAGTAACTGTCAATGAACAATCTCAACCAAAAGCTTAAGCTTATATGATTGAGGCCCAAAGATATGTTATATACTCTGACAGTAACAATTGTAAATTGGTGATGCACGCCGTGGATGAAGTTGATTTAGCTTATTGTGATTAATTTAGTTTGTCTTTCTACCATTGAAGATGAATGAATGTTTTGTACATGCGCATGTAATTCATTGGATGTCATATATGGTTAAATTAACTCTTCTTATCAGTTTGTGATTCCAAATAAAATCAATAAAAGGGTAAACTCTTATAAATTCGTGATACACGCCATGGATGGTGCCAAAATCAAATCAGTTAGAATTTTAGAATTTTTTACATCCTCTCATCCAAGTATATATCCGATTTGTTTTTTATACTTATCAATGCGTTAATTCAATTCTTAATATATACATAATCATAATTTTTAATGTTGAAAATTATAGGTTAGCTTAGTGGTTGATGCCTTTTACTTTTACCTTTGTTACAAGGGTTTGATTCTCACCACGTTCAAAAATGATATTTGCCAGTTTCTCTTGTCTGTAGGAATTCTATAGCATACTCTATAATCGACTAATAATAAATAATAGACAATAATATTATTCATCTAGCAAGCAAATATGCTCATCCGTAATCCGGTTTCATCTCTGTCTCCAAAAATTATTGACATCAATCTAAAAATTCTACTCCCTCCTATTCAGCCTAAATGTCTCATTTAGTTTTTTCACACTTGCCGAGGCAACATTTTAACCCTTAATATCTCAAATTATCCTTTATTAAAAATTATAAAAATTTGATATTAATAATCTTTGTATTGAGACGAATCAAACAAGAACCCACATGACTATATTTAAACTTATAGATTTTTTGTAAAATATAAATTACGAGTGATGAGTGAATAGTGCCAAAAAACTAAATGAGACATTTAGGCTGAATAGGAGGTAGTATATATAAACACCTATAGATTATAATTTTTTATTCAACAAAATAAGCATCCATGTCTCCAATAATTAATATTTAGTATTTCACAAGATGCAACATAACAACACCCTTATAATACATTTTAGAAGATACAAGATATTACAACGTAACTTAACAGTCTGCTTATATAGTAAATAGTAATATCAGATAAATAAGCAGATTTATTGGACAATGATACAGTGCAATGCAAATTTAGTAGGAACATAAAACGAAACAACCATAAAATTATTATACTCCACATAACTAGCTAGCTATAGTAGTAGCTTAGCTAGTGTACATACGTACGTAGTGCAATTTTAAATGGCAGGAAAAAAAAGTGGACGACCATAAGCATTAAAAACCCATGTCGGAATATGTTCATTGTTTTTATTTTTCTTAACAAAGCCGAGAATATCGGTTTCGTCACAGGTAGGTGGTTTATTGGGAAAAGCTTCAAAGGGAAACACTGCACTTGAACCATTATCAGCTAGGAACTCAATCGTTTTTAAAAAGACAAATAATTGGGAAACTTTAACTTCAGTTATTTCCATAACTTCCCCAATTTGTTGGTTATTTATATAGAGTTTCACCTGAACTCCTTCTACATTAGTCATTTTATTTTTGGATATGATCGCTGATATGTGTGATTTACATTCTAGCACGTTTTTCACGCCGAATAATGACCGAGTCACCGTACATTCACGGGTTAATTCAATGGATAGTTTGATTGAGTTTTCATCGTGTGTTTCGCATTTAAAGTGGTTTACATTAGCTGGGAAAAGTCCGGTGGGTAACCCATAATGACTTAACACGTCGGAAACTGAATCATATCCCGGGCAATCGGTGGTGGCGGCGGTGGAGGATAATGATAAAGTAAGGAGGAGGAGAGTGAGGGTGGCCGAGATTGCGGTTGTGGGTTTTGGAGACATATTATCAATTGATGGAATAAGTTGTTATAGCTTGGGTTTATTACTTGGGTTTTGTTTTAGTGGAAATGGTTAGTTGTTGTGTTGGACCCTCGTATTTATAGACAAAATTTCCATGCCCTTCTTTTAGAGGAGTAAGGAAATCAACTAACATGTTCTCATGCTGACTTCTGATACAATATTAAAAAATCAGCTCAACCAAAAGCTTAATCTTAGAACAGTTCAAAAGCGATCCAACCCGAAAATGTGTGCGAACAGAAGTTGTTCCCGAACCGCTTGATAACAAAAAGGGTAAAATCAAACCCATTTTGATATATAATTGATATATAACTGTTAACCAAAAATACCTCAACCTAATAATGATCAAACTGATGAGTCACATATCTAACACGAATTATGCACAAAAACCGAATACGATTCGATAATAATACAAAAATAATAAAACATAACCTTGTTTTTCATATATATATATATATATATATATATATATATATATATATATATATATATATATATATATATATATATATATATATATATATATATATATATATATATATATATATATATATATATATATATATATATATATATATTATAGGTTTAGGATCAAATAAGAAGGGTGTGAAAATAGGAAGGATAGGAAGGAATTTCATCCATTAGATCTTAGATCAATGGTCCATCTTCAGCGTTTGAGAACGAAAAAACTTGTGATGCTTTCTTAATTATTATGTGATACTTTCGTATAAACATGTTCACTTTTAAAGTGTGATGTTTTCTAAATTAATGTGTGATGCTTCTTCATAAATATGTGTTACTAGACTCTGCTATGACAATGTTTTTCGAGTTAGATCTTAATCAATCAACGTAGTTACTCCTTCCTATCCTTCCTATTTTCCACCCATTCTCATTGGATCCTCCTCTATATATATATATATATATATATATATATATATATATATATATATATATATATATATATATATATATATATATATATATATATATATATATATATATATATATATAATTTCATTTTCTAACTTTTATAAATACTTAAGTTCACATATTTAAAGTTTACATTTAATGATCAATGTATCAATATTAAATGATTTTTAATTAAATTTAATGAACATGAATACATGATAGAATTTATAATAACACAATGCAAGTAAAAGTTTCAAACTATAATATATTAATATGTGTATCAAAAGTAACAACATAAGTATAGAAAATCCAAGTTACATCAAATAACATTTTGACGATCATCTTATTAATGCGATATTTAATCAACATATAATCGTAACGACTCCTACTCGAAAATAAGACTTGAATTTGACCTGCCCTCGAAAAAACCAAAACAATTATATTGACCGATGATAACTCGAGACTGATTGTCACTCGAACAGAACGTAAATCGACACAGCTCTGATACAAACCCGATAACTCAAATAATCATTATTCATAAACCGATTCTTAACTAATCAAGTTGCCTCGATCATGGTCCGTTGACACATCTATTCGAAATATTTTCGATCTGAACTCTATATGAACCGAATATCATCCGTTCAAAATTAAATCGATGAACCGAATGAACACGTCTATTAAGCGTATGGTTAAGGCCGGCCCTATAAAATGTTAAAGGCTCTATCCTTTTTCTTATTTATCAATTATCAATTAAAACATATAAATAAATATATAAATAAATACTATCTCCTATTCATCTAAATGTCCTATTTACTTTTGGGATACTATTCATCTATTTTACTCTTAAATTGCATTTTATTATTAATCTATAAGTTAAAATATAGTCATGTGGAATCTTATTAATTTGATTTATTTTAACGTAAAGATTATTAATATTAATTTTTTATAATTTTTTGTTATACATAACTCGATATATTAAAGATCTAATAAGTGCATTGGATAAAGTGCATAAAATAAATGAGACATTTTAGATGAAGAAGAGTGAGTAATAATTTAAATCAAACTCATCATTTTGGCACCATTATCTAGGGCTTTCTCACGAATATTTACAAATGCTAAAATTTATGATTTATTGATTATTATTTTGGGACCATCCATGATCCATGGCGTGCGTGTATCACGAATTTATTGATTTAAATTTATATCATGTATAGAGGTGTTTAACGGGGCGGGTCGGGTCAAAATTTAAATGGGCCGGGTCGGGGCGGGTCATGTCAAATGTTAAACGGGGCGGGGCGGGTTAAGCTCGTTTAAATCCGACCCACTTTAACCCATTTTTTAAAAGTTAATAAAAATAATTTTTTATTATATTTTATGACCCGTTGGGTCGATCCACTTATGTTTATAATAATATCATTTAAAAATTTAAAAAAAAAGTGGCAAATTTTTTTTCGGCAATTAATTCTTATAATTATTTGACCCGACCCGGCCCGACCCTTTACACCAAGGCCCACTAATGACCCACCCCGTTATTGACCCGACCCGCTAATGACCCGTTGGGTCGACCCGCCCCGTTGAACACCTCTAATCATGTATCATCACTAACTGATAAGAAGAGCTAGTTTAAGCACATATGGCAGGCATCCAATGAATTATCTGCGCACCATTCATCTTTATTTCAATGGTAAAAATTAGAAAAGACGAACTTTATCACAAGAAGCTAAATCAACTTCATCCACGGCGTGTAACACGATTCACGAATTAACTACCACAAAAAAAAAATAATAAATTAAAAAAATTTAAAAAAAAATTAGCATATGAAGACAAATTTTGTTTGTCTCCAAAAGCTTTGTCACCATATTCAAGGGCAGATGAATGGGACATCAACTTAGTTGGTAGAAATGTATTTGGTGATCCTGTGATGAAAAGGAATTGCAAAGATTACGTACTCAAAAACACGAGTACCCGAATTTCAAAGAGATAGGCCATAAATTGCAGGTACATACTTCAGTCAGATTTAGCTTTGTTTATGGTGTTGCAATTTTAATTTATTGGGAAGAAGATTAATGGGGACTTTGGAGAAAAATTTAGGGTTTGGATTTTGGATAGAAATTGGGTTTTAAAGAATAATTTAGACTTTAAAGATTAATGGAGTCTTTGAAAGGTTTATTAGAGAAGAAGAAGAAGAAGAAGAAGAAGAGGAGAGAGAAAGGTGATCGGGGAAGAAAAAAGTAAATGAAAAAAGAAAAGAAAAAAAATCACAAAAAAAAGTATAAAAAAATAGAAAAGTCAAAGGTAAATAACTGGTCAACTGGTCATTTTGTACGAATCCGGTCACCTGGCTTGAATACTGGTCAAAATTGAAACATGGTGGCTGTAATTCGCAAAACGACTAAACATTAAGGCTGTAATTCACAATTAATTCTTCTTAAATATATAAACTTCTGAAAATTTTAATTCTCAAAATAAGCGTATTCGTGGTTGAGCTTAAGGTCAACATTTGTTCGCTGAACAGCAAACAAAAGAAACAAAATTTACCTTGTTCACTAGCTATTACTAACATCGAATAAAGAAAGACAATGTCATAACATTTAAAAGGGCAAAAAAAATTACGCCTTGTTTGCTATTATGAACAATAAACTAACATAAAGAAAATTGAAAACTAAGCCCAAAACTTAATAATCCAAATGGCTCAAAGTTAATGCATATGCATTACAAGGATTTTCATTAATCCATTGTTTTCTGATTAGTCATAAAGAATTTGGGATACGCCTGAGAGACTGTCTATAGCAATAACGGCTCTTCCAATAGTCCAACTCAATGATTTTAAATTTAAAAATAAGATTGATGACTAATCAGTTACTTATTTTGCAAAATGGATTAGTCCATATTTACCCGTCTATACTATAAATGGGTCTATAACAAGAATTTGTGCCGGGCCGCCATAACAACAGAAACCAATTTCGACACAAAGCCCATAACCGCAATAGCACATATCGGAAGCACACAAGACCAACACGGCAACACGTACTCATACCAAACACATCAGTTTTAAGCGCAATAGTAGCATAAGAAAACGGAACAAGAATCTCATTCATAAAAGTCTCAGTCTTCTGTACAATTGTTGACCCAATTGGAGGCTCATCGGGTATAGAAAGCCCAAACCAAAGCCGCCCATTACCAATTGCAACCCCAATAAAATCAGTAACAAAACCAATCACAAAAACCCTAAAATCCCAGTAATATATTTTCACAAATTTTTACTTGAGACCGTCTTTTGTAAAGACGGCTCTCAAAAGCCCGGTCCAATTCTAAATAGATACTTCCTCCGTTCCATTTTACTTGCAAAACTTCCCGTTTTTAGAAGTTTCATATTATTTGCAACATTACTATTTTTGGTAAAAATAATCTACTTATTTTATCCTTACTTTATTCCTACCCCACTAGCACCATCAATCATACATCATCCCATTAATTATTTAATATACCCACAAGTCACAAGCACTATCTACTTATAATATTTTTTTTTATTTCTACCCCACATATCACCATCAATCATACATCATCTCTACTTTTACCATACTGCTTTGACGGCCCTTAAAAATGTGTCAAACCCAATAGTGCAACTAAAACGGAACAGAGGAAGTATTATTGCAACTATAAATATAGATTTTGGCTAGACTTTAAGAGTCTTCTTTACAAAAGACGGTCTCTCAAAAGAGCATCTCATATATTTTTGTTCCATAACTTTCCCTTCTGGCGTATGCTTCTTAATCCATAACATAACTTGAGGAACACCCTCCAATAACAATCGCACTAACGACGATTACTGTAACGATATAATACGACGCTTTACTTTTTTGTGTTTCGCTTTGTTTAATCGCTTCGAAAACAATGATCACATTAATACCAATTACATTGCTTATAATCACAGTCTTTAGTGCGAAACGACCGATTTCGGAGCTTATAAGATGCATTCTTTAAGCACAGGAAATGTCTTATCGTAGCGACTGAAATAACACCTCCTATGGATGACATTTTTTGGAGTTCGGAATCCATGTACGGACGGATTATAATTGATAATATTCCTGCGGTAGTGTAAGGGATCTGGACAGGGGAAACCCGTGGGCTTGGGCCCACAAACCCATGGGTCAAGAGCGTTGACTTGCACATACACTTGGTGAGTTTCATTGCTTCCCAAAACCATATGGTAGTAGGAAGAGTATCTCATCAATCATATATGCAAGTCAACAACCCACTATTTTCTCGATGTGGGATCTTGTCTCACATGTGAAGTATTTCCAACACTCCCCCTCACATGTGAGCCACATCATACCAGGAACCACCTTCGGCTCTGATACCATGAAAATATTGCGGAATTAAGACAAAGTATTTAGGTTTTGAATACGGTTTGTGTCCTAGCACTGATGGGCCCAAGAGTATTCCTGCCTACAATCATGCATGTAAAACAGTATAGGTGAACACGATCCGGTTTGGTCTGGTCTGACACTAAAATCAGATCAAATCAGAAATTCCAGTCTGAAAATTTTCCAAACCGGAATGAAATACATTTTGAGCAGCTACTTGATGTACACATTTCATTACATTTTTCTTCACTCTTTGCACCAGGAATACATTCTCCAATATGATTGTCATGACAGCATGTCAGTTTAACTTCACCCAGCACAAAGTTTCTTAGTTGCTCATATTCTCGACCTGCCAATATTATACTCAAATTCAACAAGTAAGAATATTGAGTATATAGAAATGTATTATTATGTAAAAATCTAACTCACGCACCTGAGCATAATAAAATATTGACAAGAAGCATAACAATCATAATGCTTTCGACATATTTTCTCTGCAATTAATAACATATATAATTAATCAAATAATGTTTTTAGAAAAAGTAGAGCATGTTTGAATTAGTATCAATATCAATAATATGTTACTTAATGCAATGCATAAAATAATGTAGCTAGCAGATATAAAATTTATTTATTATCAAGCCTTCACAAAAAAATTTTTTAATTATATATATATATATATATATATATATATATATATATATATATATATAGTATATGGTGCTCAAAATATAGTGTTTATAGATGTCAATACAAAGAATCAAAGTAACAAAACCGAATTGATCGAGTGAATACCTTATTTAATTCTTCTACAAAAGCTTTGCTTCTAATTGCTTAGAGAGAAAAAAAAAACAAATTGTATAGACTTGATTATCTAAATGATTAGGCTCGTATCAATCCACTGTACACAGAAGTGAAAATAATTCCATAAAAATGATGATCATACACTATGACATAAATTTATTCAAAATATATGAAGAATTTTTTCATTTCTTATTTTCCGCAATAACAATCAACTCACAATAAGGCTATTTATTGAGGATAAAAGGGTAGAAAATAAATAAAGATTTTAGGGAGAGAAGGACTATAATTAATTAGTGAAATAAAGGTAAATGACACTTCTATGGTATCCTGCACAAGGCAGGGTTCGAGTGGAGGATTTTTTTCCTAAAATTGATGCGGTCAATAAACCTCCCAACTGATAATTGCGCTTAGTAAGGCTCGAACCACAAACCTTTTGCTTCACATGCATATGCTCTATCCATTGAGCCACAAACGCTTTTAGTTAATTAGTGAAATAACCTAATCTTTTAGGCAATTTAATTTAGATGAAAAATTGAAAATAAAAATTAACAATCAAAATTATTTTTAGAAGACAAAATTTATAAATATTATGATTTGAGTCGAATGACATTCAAGTCGAGTCAATTAATTACATGTTTGTTTGATATCATATTAAGTTTGCAAGCCCACTTTACATCTTATTGTGCCAATTGCGAATCAGGTTAATTATGGGTTTTGGTTTACTTCGGGTGGGATTATGTTAAGATAACTATTGGGTCAAAGATAGGTTCTTTTTCGTAATTTGTTGGGTGCAAATCGATATGTAATAGTGTGGTAAAAACTTCAAACCAACCTATAGTTTTACCGAGCTTGATTTTACTCGGAACATAACTGCGTCCAACAAGAATCATATTGGCCAAACCCAATATAAACTCAAACCAAATATAACTCATTGTGGTATTATTGACTTGACATATAAAAGTTATACCCAAAAAAACTTTAACCCGATAAAATCTGACCTAAAATCCATTTCAATAACCGAATTTACATCTCTACTGGTGAACTCATTTTCTATATATATTAAACTTCACTCATTCAACTCACTCTAAATCCTCATTAATAACTTTAAATCTTTTCCTAATTCTTATTTCTATATTAATTTATTGTCATTATATTCCAAATACGCAAAACCAAAATGGGCCTAAGTAGGGCCGTAGAAAAATTGCTACCTTGTTCAATACATTTTATTATGAAAGGGTAAAATTATAAAATCGATCTTATTTAACATGACAATTTCACATATGTCTTGGTACATGGTACGTTCAGGTGTAGCCCTGGTAAAAAAATTAATACTAATTGTATCAGTCCGTACCTCTTGATAGAAGTTGATGGCATTATGAATACGCTCTCCGTTGTAGTCCCAATACTCGTCGTTCTGCTTGGTATGATCAGGGGCAGCCCGACCCACGAGCTCGACTAGGTAAAGAGCAAATACTTTAAACGGGTTGGTCGAAGTCGGTTCATGTAATCCAAGAGGCTAAATAGGCTTACTACACTTTCTTGGTCGTAAATGCATGCAAGAATACGAAGTTCGGATTCTTGCATTGTATGTTGTATGGTTTTCTTGTTCACCATGTATGGTTTTGTTGGATCGTATAAGAGGCTGATTATTGGGTTTGATATGGCTGTCATTACCATTGTTATAATCACGATTATTGAGAATGATGGTGTCTTTATAAGCTGCATAATATACAAACATATGAGAGTTAAAATTAATGGAAAGTTAATATTATTATAGGAAAACATTCTTCTTAAGTTGACGTTATTCATTGTTAATCAAAATTAGTTGATGTTATAGTAGTGATTAGTGAACTGCACCTCTCCGAGTATCTGACTAGGGATAGGAATAGTTGGAGACACCAGACTTACATTCTAGACTAGTAAAAGCCTCTTTAGTTGTCTTTCTTGTCCTGATGCTTAGCTGGTTACTTACCTACCTCTTTTCTTTTTTTTTACCTATCGGGTCTTTTATGTTATCACAATCTTTGTTTTAGCTATTGTAGTTCTTTTGCAGGTAGTTTTTGATATCCAAGCAACGGTGCTAATCTACTCCTCTCTGTGCAGGGCTCTCACCTTCTGGGGTAAAATTAATCGATTTCCTCTAGTATTTCCTCTCAAGGGAGTACGAATATAGATTGTCGGTCATCTTTCCTCACCCAGACCCTGTTTTCGAACTGAATATTGAGTTGATGGTGATGATGATTATTTTCTCCTATTTAAAAAAGTGTTCTATTACAATCCGAAAATTCTAGTGCTTCCAGCAACTCATATGTACATTACCAAAAAACTATTTAAAAATTCATTATTGTAGGAAAACAATCTTTTAAATTGGAATTTCTAGTGTAAGAGGAAATTATTTAAAAACTTTCCAAAAAACAATCGCAAAAACTTCAAGACACGGTATCATTATGAGGTGGGTATTAATAGACTAGCCCAAAATCAACAATTAAAAAAACAATTATGACTTTAAGAATATAAATTCTGACATCAAAGTAATCAATTTCACTTAAATTAAACATCAAATTGATCAATTAAATTAAAAAAAAATAAATTTTGACTTAAAAGTGACTAATTCTGGTATTAAAATGACCAATTTCTACTTACAAGTTTACAACCTCAAATGGATGAATTATAATCTTTTCAAAGTCTTTAATTTTCAAAGTTAAAGTGATCAATTCGAACCTTAAATTGATCAATTAAATGATAAGTTATACCTTTAAAAAAATTATTTTTAACCTTAAAAATATTAGTTATGAACTTACATTGAACAATTACTAATCACGTACTATAAAAAATTATAGTTAGACTAATTAGGCTATTCGTCTCACATAAAAAATATCATGTAAAAAAAGAAGTCACAAAGAGCATACCTTTAAGTCAACTCAATGTAGATACAAAAGAAACTCCGTTTGACCTCTAAGACTAAGCATGAGGCCCAAAATAATAGAATTCCTATACGAAAAATTGAAAAAAGTGAGACCTTTAGAAAACTTAAGTCAAAATATAAGATTGGATGAACCTTTAGTCCACAAATAAGCGTCTTTGGCTCCAAAGCTAGGCTCGGTATAAAAATGCTATTACTAACAGCGAATTGTGAAAAGGATTGAAACTGGTCAAGCATAACACGCTGTTACTAACAGCGTATAATAGTCAAACCTGGTCAAACCAGGTCAGCTCATATGTCGCTGTTATCAACAGCGATTTTCAATTATCAGGTTTTAAATAAAGTCGCTGTTAGTAACAGCGACATATCCTTTGACTTTTTTGACTTTTTCCTATACTTTAAACTAGCCGTTGTAATTTGTAAAAATAGTCGTTATGGAGTTGAAAATAGATGTTGTTAGTATGCTCTACAAATAATTCCACTCCATCATTTCCATACTCTATTTTTACAAACTCTAAAATTATTGTTCAAGCTAATTGGTGTTGAAGGTAATTTGAATTATTATGTTATTATGAATTATTATTTTCAATTTCTAACTATTAATATTATTTTTTAATATATAACTATATTACTGTAAAATGTGTTCTGTAGATGTCGCAAGATCATTCTATTGAAGAACTTTGTGATTGTGGTTATGAAGTTGAGATGAATAAAGATTGGAGCGACATCTATCCTGGTCGTGAATATGTTGCTTGTCCATTATACTTGGATGAAGGATTCGGCTGCACGTACTTTAGATGGATTGTTCCGGAGGGTACCAAATGGCAAAGAGACGTAATAATACGACTTCAAAAGGAAAAACAAGAGCTTAAAGATGAGATACTCAATCTCAAGAGACAAATAGATGATATGACACGTAGGAAAGAAGAGACTGAAAGAATTATGAGAAATTTCAAGAAGCAATCTTAGTTAGTGGTGGTTTAACTTAACGAACAACCTATGTAATTTGATATGGCTTTGTTGACCATGGATGTAATTGTGTTAAAGTTTCGGCATCATTTTTCGGCATCATTTCATTCATAATAAACACTAAACTAATCTACGATAAACATATATACATCTATATATATTTTACAAACTACACATAAAGGTTCTAATGTGACAAATGTTTAACATATTCAAATATTCAATACATATAAACACTATACTAATACTAATCCTCCTTCTGGACGCTATCTAACTGTGACGGTCTACGTCGCCGCCTACGATAATAAGACGCAGTCGCATGACGCTCTGGTAGTGGAGGTGACTGGTACTGGGATGATCCAGCACCATGTGAAGTCCCAGCACCCTGTGAGGTCCCAGCACCATAGTCGGGGCACGTCAAGTCCACCTCCTCTAGATGAACGTCGGCATGAGGAGGAGATGACCACTGAGCGTCCACAGAGGTGTCATGCATATCGACTTCAAGAATGAAGTGCTGAAACTGCGTCCCTAACTGTATTCCTTGGGCAAGCTCCCGTACAGGCTCCTCCTAGCTGGAGCCAATGACAGCTGCAACGCCTTGTGCCTGCATTCAATTTCAAGTTAGTTAAATATGTAAAAAGTAAGATCTATATTACTTAAAAACATAAAAGAATACGTACAAACTGTGTCAGCGTAGGTGCTGTGGGAGCGTACTGGGCAGCTGCAATGATACCTCGTGGTGTCATCCATCGACGAGTGATGGAGAGGAACCACGTCATGTATTCCGATGAAGTGGGTGCGACAGCGTCATCGATAGGCACACCTTGGGCCAGCAGCTCTAGCCTATGATCCCACTGAGCGATATGGCGCCCATTGATCTGCAACCAGTTCTTGGGTTCCCGACCCTTGCGTGAGCTTTGATGGAGCTCGACCTCTGTGTCACAAGGGGGAGGGATGCCCTGTACCATCCCAAATTGGCGCAGTACGCACTCTGGGAGATGCACTTCGACTATGTCGAAGCATATCAAAGGTACAGAGGCTCGCCACGCCTCTGACAATATCCCTGAATGCTCGAGCAACGCAGCGTATACATCGGTGGGGTAAGGATCTCATCGAAACTACAATTGAAGATATAATTAATGATCTACGCAATATGATAATTATAATATGACTGAGTTATGCCATTACCTGGTCAGGTCGAAGTAGATCTAAATGATCGCGATAGAAGCCCACGCTAGATCCTGTGTGAGTCTTCGTACGTCTATGAAAAGACCACCGCGACCCATACAACACATCTGGAGGTGGAAGAATTGGAGGGGCAAATGCACCACGTCCCACACTCCTCATTGGTTGCCCAATGAGTATGTGCTCCCACGGCCAAAGCTATGAAATACTAAAATAAGTTAGTAAACCATACACTACAACAAATCAGTGACATTTAAAGTTAGTATTACCTGGAGAATAATCAACGGCCCAACAATCTCCTTGACGTTCTTCTGCGAGGCACCACAGAGTCTCCTGTATCCAGCAATGACCTCCCATGGCGCATAAAGCAACGTTAAGTACAAAAGTTGTACTTTGTTGCCCTCTTATCCGTGAACAACACTGCACCAATCAGATACAATAGATACGCCTTGGCGTATCTCTCGATGGTAACGTCGTCAGCATCATCAGGGAGGTGCGCAAAGTTCTGCACAAGCCATGTAATGCGCAACCCACTCCCCCGGGCTATCTCTGCGGGAGGACGGACTCCCAAGACCCTATCAACGATATCCCGCTAACTATCGAGTTGGCGTCCAACGGTACAAACGGCATGTCCCTCGATGGGAAGCCGTGTGAGTACTACTACATCAAGTAGCGTGATAGTAGCCTCACCTAGAGGTAAGTGGAAGGTATGTGTCTCTTGGCGCCATCTCTCGACTAACGCTGTGACTAAAGCCCGATCCACTCTTCCATATGCAATGAGATGGAAATCGTACAACCTCGCTTGCTGAATGTAGGGAATTATCCGTTCGTCTATTTCCCACGGAGGTGAGTCGGGATGCCTGGTGTATATGGTCTCTGTGTCGGACACCTAAACGCATAAAATGTTAGAATAAAAGCAAATGAGTATAAACGCATATTCATTAAAAAAACGTAGTTCATTAACCTGTACATCCCATAGTACACTGCTCCAGTGATCGGGCTGCATCGTGAGCACACTAGGGTCGTGAGGGCCTGGAGCTGCTGGATCCATCGCCACTGTTAACCAATAATAAAGTAGTTGTAATGTGTGATTATATGCCAAAGAATATGTTAGACAGTACTTGTTTAACAATACTTGTTTTTTATACGTTCGTAAAGTTTAACAATATTATTTTACCTTGATGTGCAAGTTCTAGTGTTATGACCTTCATTACCACACCGTCGACAAGCGTTGCGTCTCCTTGTACCTTCATCCATCTCATTGGTGATCCTCCTTAACTTGGGTCTTCCTAGTCCACGAACGTGATCTGGATCGTGTCGCACCTCAACACCGGTGTATTGAGGCCATGACCTCTTATCAATCAACGGCATGAATATGGATTCATAAGTATTAACATAGCTCTGGGTAGTGTAGTAGGAATCCGCAAAACGCTCATAGGATAAGTGTCTTTTAATACAGACGGCAAGCACATGAGAACAAGGTAAGTGATATATGGAGGGTTTGTTGCATGTGCATTTCCTCTCTCTCAAATCCACACTTTGTATATTACCACCCTTGGATGATCCTCTATTACCACGACCAGTCTTCACTTGAAATAGGCCTCGTCTGTAGTCAAAGGCGATGATCTCATGGTGGTTTGCCTTCTCAGTGTTACGGGTGATAATTCTTGTGGCGTGCGAAGTGTACTTATTTCCCCCTATTAGCCATGCATTTGCACTCTCACGTCTTCTAACAAAATAATCATTAACGCGGTAGATGGTGAACTCCACAAGTGTAGTTATAGGCAAGAATCTTACACCCTTCAGCACGTTATTGAAGACTTCGGCTAAGTTCGTATTAGTTACACCATACCTATGACCCCCATCATGGCATAGTGATCACTTACACATATCACCAACCTGATCAATCCAAAAGATAGCTTCTCGCTTCGCAACACTAATAGCTTTCAATCCCTCGATGACCTTATTTGGTTGTCTTTGCTCTGCAGTTCTACCAAACATCTTCTTCAACTTCACATTACCCATCTGACGGTTAAAGTTACTTAACAAATGACGTAAGCAAAACCTGTGATGGGCATTAGGAGGTTTCCATTTAGGCTCCTCCATGGTTGCTAGAATGCCCGCATGTCTATCAGAAATAACACATAAACCTGGACTATGCATCACATGTTTGCGAATACACGCCATAAACTAAGACCAAGCAGCTATGCATTCCTTCTCTACCAAAGCAAAGGCAAGCGGAAAGATTCCCTTGTTCCCATCCTGGGCAATCGCAGTCAATAGTGTATGACGATACTTACCATACAAGTGTGTTCCATCAATAGCGATAAGGGGTTTGCAATGCCTAAATCCGTCAATACTAGGTTTAAATGCCCAAAATACACGTTGGAAAGTTCTACTACTAGGACGAACGTACAAACCAACATCATTATCTTCCTTGTAGAACCACTCAACTACAGTCCCAGGGTTAGAAACTTGCATTGCTTTCAAGAAGCGTGGAAGGAGGGGATAAGAGTCTTCCCATGTCCCATAGATGGAGAGAAGGGCTTGCTGTTTAGCCTACCATGCCCGCTTATAGGTCACTTCGACACCAAATTGGTCTTTCACCATTTGTCGGACCACAGAGACCTTAATTGATGGATCTTGAGCAACACAATTTCTAATAACATTGTTAATCACGGATGATGTCAAATGTATGTGTCCAGCTGACACATTGTCAGTACTTAATACACAACCCCCATGTTTCCTTTTGTATGTCACAATTTCCCATATAGATGAATAGGAGCTCTTCCTAGCCCTTAGCCTCCAAGTACACCCCCTCTTACACTTCAACGTAAGCACAGTTTGATTAGAAGTCTCAGTTCGGTACTCAACGTTCCTACGAATATGATACAATCTAATAGCGTCCAATAAAGAATCCTTATTATCAAACATTATACCCTTTTGAAACTCTCCTTCATCGGTGTAGGTTGTATCACATGCCCAATACCTCCAAGAGTTATCCTCAACGTGTTCATCTAGAGGGGGAACTTGTGCATAAGGTGTAGGAGCAATGATTTTTGGAATATTGCCTAATGTCATGTCATTAGCTAGAGCCTCCTCATCAACACCCACATCGTCCTCAGAGGGAGCTTCAACAATTTCATTACTCTCACTTATAACGTCTTCCCAAGGGTCATTTGTCTCTTCTACGTTAATCGTAACATCATTTGAAGATTGAAGTTGAAGTTGATTACGTTCATTAGAAGGAGAAGAGGACGATGTCAAAATGGGATTTTGAATTTCTTGGGTAGGGAAAGGCGTAGGAGAAGGGGCAGAAGAAGTTACATTCACGACTACATTTGGTTCTACAACGTTAACTTCTTGATTCCCTAGGTGTACCTCTTCTACGTATAACTCCAAAGAAGGAACAGGGGTTGAGCTAGAAAACTCCCACATACAATCTAAAGTCTCATCATCCTCAATCGGAAAAGCTAACCATTGTCCATTCATAGCGTATTTAAAACTTATATTAATAATACTTCTTGTAGTGTCAATCCCAATCTTAGAACTTATAAAGAGTTTAAATTCAGACAAATCCATGTGTGACTTGCATCCAAACATTTTACGTCTTCCCCCAACATACTTAACATTGCTACTACTTGATCGAATCGAACCATTCCAACAACATACTACATTCACACGAAATGAAGCCATTTCTACAAGAATAAGAAAGCAACTACATTTTAAAACAAAGCACATTCATTCATTTTCTACATTGATACAATACATAGGGTTTTCAAGAAACATTCACTATAATAAATTCATGAATAAACAACCACATTATTATTATCATTGCAAATAAGAACTACATTTTGACATATTTTTCCAATTTAAGTATAAATGACACTATATTTTACAATCAAAAAAATTACTTTCAAAAACCACAAAATAACTAACAAATTTAGAATAATAAGTACCTTAATAAATTGTAGATCACAAAGGAGTAGTAATTTGCAAGTTTAGTAACCTGCATTTATGAAAATGTGAGTTTGAATGCCAAACCCTAAAATTAGAAAAAAAATATATATATAAATCAAAAAATAGTACATGAACTGAATAGAAAGAAGACAAACCTAATTAGTAGAAGGATCTTGGAGTTTGATGAGGTTAATTGCAAGATTGAAGTTGATTTTAATGGTGAAAACAAGAGGGAAATGTCGTGGGTTTAGGGCAACAATTTGAAATGCGGGCCGAAATGAGGAAGAAAGGGAGGAAACTGATGTATTTAGGGCCGCATCAGGTCAGGTCGCTGTTACTAACAGCGATTACACAATTGACCAGTCAACACTAAGGTCGCTGTTAGTAACAGCGATTATAAACCTGTCTTAAAAATGTCCACAACCTCATATCTCGCTGTTACTAAGAGTGACTCTATACCAAACCTAGCTTTGGAGTAAAGGACGCTAATTTGTGGATTAAAGTTTCTTCCAATCTTATATTTTGACTTAAGTTTCCTAAAGATCTCACTTTTTTCAATTTTTCATCCCTATACGACATATCAGTAAACGGGGCCACCATAACAACAGAAACCAATTTCGACACAAAGCCATTACCGGATACCACATGAAAATTTGAAATAGATAATATTCTTAATAAGAAAAAAAACATGCAATAAGATCTAAATCAAACTTATTCTAAATATAAGTGTCTGATACCCCAGAGCACAGGTTCGGGTCTATTCGCACTTACTAAGTGCGAACAGTAATAAACTGGTCAAAAAAAATCCACAAAATCTCACAAAAGACGGTCTATTGCATAGACCACAAAATTGGGCCAGTCCATTTTCCCTTAACTGATTTTTTAAATTTAAAAAAAAA
The DNA here is from genome assembly GCA_019425755.1 of Amaranthus cruentus. Taxonomy (NCBI): domain Eukaryota; kingdom Viridiplantae; phylum Streptophyta; class Magnoliopsida; order Caryophyllales; family Amaranthaceae; genus Amaranthus; species Amaranthus cruentus. The sequence continues at coordinate 16,190,527 of CM033458.1, read as the reverse complement.
AACAAAATAAAAAAAAAGAAAAAAAAACTGATTTCCATGTTTTGAATATCGCGCGTAGACTTGTCCTTTCAACTTCCCCTTTACTCATCATTTCTCCTTCAATTTTCAAAGAATTCTCCTTGCTCCTCAGTCTCACGCCATCTTCATCTTTTTCTTCAATTTTCAGAGATGAATTGGGTCAGTACTTAAAAACTGGAGAACCCTAGATCTTCTTCCAAAAGGGTCATTAGCTTTAAGAGCTTTGGGTTTTCTTTTTTCTTTACTTTCTTTCATTATCATGGCTTGTAATAATCATGGTGGGTGGAAAATTTTTGGTAATTATGAAGAATATAGGTAAGTTTTTTTTATTATTTTTTTTTAAAATTGGGTTTTATTTGTTTTTGTGATATGGGTGAAAATGGTTTTTTTTTTTTGACTTTCATAGAAATGGGTTTTTTTTGTGATTTTCGTTATAATTTCAAGATCTACTTTCATTTTGAATAGGCAGACTCGTTCATCCCCTTCTTCTCTTTTATTTTTTGAAGCTTTAAGATCTACATTTTTAGGTATTATTTTCTTTGAATTTGAGACTCAATTTGTACCATTTTTTGTTTTATTTTCAATTTGTACCATTTTTTGTCTTTGAATTTCGACAGGGACTTTGAAGATCTACAACTAAGACCGTCAAAGGCTCAAACCATATGGCGCAGAAGCCTGCTCCATCGCAAGTTGCTTCCAAGAGACCAACGGACTATGTACCAAAGAGGAAAGCAAAGTGATTGAAGATTAAAATATTATATTTTTAAATTTGGGGATTTGTTGTGGGGATTTTTTTTCTCTGGATATTGTTTGTTGTGGGGATTTGTTGAAAACTTCTAAAGTAGTATACTCTTACAAATTTGGTATCTTAATCATTCAGAAATGGTATCATAATAATTCAAATTTGGAATCATAGTCATTTTGATTTGGCATTATATTAATCATAGTTATTAGACTATTTACATTAATCACATTATAGTTCCAAATATAGTACATTACAGTTCCAAATATAGTATAATATAGTTCCAAATATAACAGATTATAGTTCCAAATTCAATATATTATAGTTTCAAATTCAATAGATTATAGATACAAATATAATACATTATAGTTTCAAATATATTACAATATACACATTATAGTTCCAAATATAATAGATTATAGTTCCCAATATAGTACAATATAGTTACAAATATAACAGATTATAGTTCCAAATTTAATATATTATAGTGTATATAGAGGATTTAGTGACATTTATCAGACCCTTTGGTAGCATATTAAAAAGTCACACTAAAGCTTTTAGCGACATAAGATTTAGTGACATTTCTCACAAATGCCATTAATCAATAAGTACCAAATTAAGTGTCGCTAAATCACTTTATGGTGAAACTAAAAATAAAATATAGTGACAATTATATATATATATATATATATATATATATATATATATATATTCTCGTATATGCTACTTTATAACCTTATATGTTTCAACAAATTTGCGTTTCTCTTCATCATACCCAATGGAAAGTGTTGGAACTATTTCAAACTCATCAAAATCCTACACATTAGGTGAAGAGTTGTTCTCATCAAGTATATTATACATACGACAAAACATAAAATTTTAAATAGCGGAGATAAAGTTCTTATTAATACTTGATAACCATTAAGGCCTCTAAACAAAACCAACAAATGTTCTAAAATTCTATTAAATTTATAAATTCTAAGCAATTTTTTTTTCCAGTTCTTGAATCCTTACACAATTCCTCAAACCTTCAACTTAACCTGTAAGTCATCAAAACAACATCATCGCAGGCTAAAAAAATGATAGGACAAATAATATACACATAAGAGTCATATATTTAGTCACACATAACATATGTAGATAAACAAAGGTCCAACAATCGTACATAAGCTCTAAGTTTATGTTCATTTATCAAGTTCTCATCCACCTTTGAACTTTCTACTTTCAAGAATTTTAGAGGAATCCACTTGGAACAGCTTATACTAAGGAATATCATATGTAAATTTCCTTGTCCTATACGAATCGTCATAAGTCAAACATATATACACATATGGTGTACAAAAACGAATATATTAAAAAAAAACTCATTTGAGTGTTCCATAATAACTCATCAACATGTTCAACGACGATCTTTAATTAATAATGTTTTAACAACCCTTTGGAATAGGAAGACTCCTTTGGGGTTTGTGTTCATTTTGGGTGGACTGACGTTAAATTGACAATCATTGCTCTAAGATGTCACCACTATGTGAACAATTGAGGCGGAATTCATGGACAAATTGAATCCCTTAACGAAGTAAATTTTCTAAAGGTACTTATTTGGTGAGCTATGTTCTAGTACGAGTTTGGTGAATCTTCATTACAATAGACAAAGTTCATTAGCACTTGGCTAAGAATCAAAATACCTTTTATAGAAGAATCAAGTATATTGACATTAAGTATCATTTCACTTGAATGAGATTGATAAGAAAAGGCTAAGCTTACTGAAGATAGGAAGTAAGGTTCTAACGGCAATATCTGTGAACTTATGTACATGTTCGTGTGTGATTGTATATTATGTGGGTATATGGTAATTAATGAAGATTAGCTATAGTGTGACATGTCTTAGGACATGGTTAAAATATAAATTAATTCAAGTCAGGGTGGAGATTTTTAAAATGAGTGTCAGTCCTTGAGTGTACCATGATGAAACGACACTTTGCTTAAACTCGTTTGGCTATATAAGCAAATGGGTTTTTGGTTGTGTTGCTTAAGAAAAAAGAGACTAACATGACTACATGAGTTAGATTAAGTTTTCATATCGACGCAAGTCTTTGAGAAAAGAAATTGCATGGACTAATATGCATAAGTATAATAAAATGGTCAAGATCATCGGTCAAAAAGAATTGTTCGAGCGATCCATGTGCTTAAACTAGTTAATCTAGTAAACCTTGTAAATTTTATGTCTTGTTCATTAGTTACATTGGTTTTACTAGTTAATTTCTCATTAGTTAGTTATTGCTTCCTAAGTTGTTATTGTTTGGAAAAACCAAGATTCACTTCAAATCAGAATTATATATACTAATATGAATTAGAGGTGTTTAAAACAGACTCGATGACCCGATAGACACCCGATTTTATAACCGAACCCGATTTGACCCGACTTAAATATGGATCTACAATTATGTAAAAACCAATATGAACACAGAACCCGATTTTGAATCGACCGAAACACCTGACCTGAAATCAATCCGATGACCCGAATGAACACCGCTACGAATCATCTACAATCAGTGAACCGATCAGATCAGATTAAACATTAAAAATAAAAGAAGAATATAGTATATATAGTTGGCCTAGTAGAAGAAGAGGGTGTTGCCAAGTGTGAAAGAATTAAAAGAAAGGAGGACGAAACTTGACATTGACAATTTGACATAATATAGGTAAGGTAAAGGACAATTTTAGTATCCCGCACAAGACAGAGTTTGGGTGGGGATTTGTCTTTTTCTTGAAAGATACGGACAAATCATACCCATTCCCCCAAGAAGGGAGTAAAGAGAGATGCGCACAGTGAAGAAACCCCCAACTAATATCTGAGTCCAATAGGGATCGAACTTCAAACCTTTTGCTCCACATACAGATGCCTTTTGGTTAATAATTTGACATAATATATCAGCAAAAAAAAAAGTTAAAGACAATGGCATAACGCCATACCCAGAGGTTTAAAACCAGTAGTTTCACTGACTCACGCATGAATAATGAGTAATGAATGAATAAACGTAGCAGTGAGCAGTAAATTAGTGACTTTATTAAGATGCAGCGATTTTGCAGCGCAGCCACACAGCCTTTAGCCTTTGTTTCCCCCCACGCTTATTTATTGTCATCTTTCTTTCTTAATCCATTAATGCCTCACCTTCTTTGCCTTCCTCCCTTAATTAAAATTCTTATGTTATATTATATCTCTTATATTTGATTTTTTACCCTATTTAATATGTTATTTTGATTATTTATAAATTACACGTTACATAACTAAAAATTATAAATAGTTAATATCATGAAAATATGATATTACACTATTCAAAAAAAATGCTACTCCATGACTAAATTCTTCTTACACATTAGTTGCAACATACTCCTTTCGTTCTTTAAAGAAGTTTTCATTTGTCATTTTAGAGTGTTTATTTGTTGATTCATAAAGAATTTTTACTTTTATGTCACAAATTCAATACAAAGATAACTTTATTCATACTCATCACTTTAACATTATTATAATGCTTATGGATCTCACATATCTTCTACTAACTTTATTTTAACATTCTTATATTTCTTGTGGTTTTCCACATGTTTCCCTCTAACTTTATAAAACTATTTTTTATTAGTTGTGGTCTTTATATTTTTATCACTAACTTTCTTTTAATATTTTTTTAATGATTATGATCCCTACTTTTCGCCTAGCTATTAAATTTACTATTCAATTAAATATTATATCTACTATTTGAAATATTTTATTTTTCATAATTCTCGTAAACATTCCTTATGGGAACTTCATTAGAAGACGAAAAGAGTATAAACTAAACTTATATGATAAATAGTGTCAATAACCGTAATATAACAAGTATTTCAGAACGAAGATATATAATACTATTTTGTCCTATTCATTTTACTATGTTGATATAATCGAATGGGAAGTTTTTACGTCCATAACATAGCAAAGTTAATAAAACAGATAATAAAATTTGTTAATACAATTTTTTTATTTTGGTTCTCATTTTTTTTGACATATGAGATCTGTTCCCTCTCGAACAAAATAAAAAGGTGAACTTAACAATGATATATTGATTTTATTTCTATCCCTAGCAAAAAAACTATAACTCAATGTTCTCATATATTTATGTGATTTGTTAGTTTCTTTTATGGGTAAACAGAGTAATTCTTTCTTCAGGTCCTTCCCAATTATTGTGTGAGTCGTTGATATTATTTTGACATTATTAATTACTATGTTTGGTCTAGAGGTGTTCAACAGGACGGATCGATCCAAAGGGTCTAAGGGTCGAGTCACTTTTTAATGGATCATTAGCGGGTCAGGTCATTAACGGTTCTTTGTGTAAAGTGTCGGATCGGACCGGGTCGGATAATTATATAAATTAGCTGTAAAAAATTCACTACAACATAATTTGCTTTTAGTGGGATATATTTAGTGATATTTAATTTAAATATCACTATTTCAAATTTCTTATAATGTATATAGAGGATTTAGACCATTTAGTAGCATATTAAAAAATCACGCTAAAGTTTTTAGCGACATAGGATCTAGTGACATTTCTCACAAATGTCACTATAGACTATAGTGACAATTACATATGCCACTAAAGACTTAATTAAGTGTCGCTAAATCACTTTATGGTGGAACTTAAAATAAAAACCAATAATTATTACACTAAAAATATGAATCAGTGGCATTATTTTAATGCCACTAAATCCAATGTCGCAAAAGGCTAAATTTGTTGTAGTGATTTTTACCATTATTTTATATTTTATATTATATTGTTATATTCATAGTTGAATTGACCTAATGGCTAAGGGGCCATAAAATATAATTAAAAAAATATTTTATGAACTTTAAAAAGTGGGTCGTATTTAAACGGGCTTGACCCGCCCCGACCCATTTAACATTTGACATGACCCAACCTGACCCGACGACCCATTCAAATTTTGACACGACCCGCCCCGACCCAACCCAATAAACACCTCACTACAACATAATTTGTTTTTAGTGGGATATATTTAGCGACATTTAATTTAAATGTCGCTATTTCAAATTTTTTATAGTGTATATAGAGGATTTAGTGACATATATTAGACCCTTTAGCAGCATATTAAAAAGTCGCACTAAAACTTTTAGCGACATAGGATTTAGTGACATTTCTTACAAATGCCACTATAAACTATAGTGAGAATTACATATGCTACTAAAGACCAAATTAAGTGTCATTAAATCACTTTATGGTGGAACTTAAAATAAAAACCAATAATTATTATATTAAAAATATGAATCAGTGGCATTTTTTTAATGTCACTAAATTCAATGTCGCAAAAAGCTAACCTCTAGTTTGGTCATCATTTTTACTAACACAAATTCTTGTGAGAGACGGTCTCTTTGAGAGACCAACTCCAATAGAGTGACCCATAAAGAAAAATATAGAATAAGTGTAAGAATTAAACTCTAATGGACTCGGCCTGAGAGGCGTCTCTCAAAAAGACGGTCTCTAAGGAGACTTGTTGTTTTACTAATATTTGCAATTTATTATTAGTGTATTTGGCAAATAATTTTTTATTGGGTTTTCTATTAGTTTTTAAATAATCTTAATGAGAGTAAAAAGCTGATTTTATGCTAAAACTAAAAGCTTTTTATAATAGCTTTTCATTCCATTTGGCTCTGATATTGACCTACTTTTTAAAATTTTCAAATAAGTCAATAGCTTTAAATAATAGTTATTTGTTAAACAGACTCTATATATATTAATAGATAGGTCAATATCTTTAAGTCTTCTAAAAGTTATACCATTGCATACTTTTAAAAAAACAAGTATAGAAAGGCAATACTCTTTTTTGTATCAATAAATATCTACAAAGAGTACTAAAAAGAGACCAATGTAATTCAATGATTAAGTTTTTTTTGAATAATACATGAGTCAAAGTTTAAGTTAATGCCATCAATAAAAATATTTATTTTCAATATTATATAGAATTTTATTTTTAAAATTAAATATATCTAAATTTCTTATTACATTTATACATTTATAAATTGAAGTTGATTTAATTAGTATTATACTAATAACAAATTACTTCAAAAATCATTAATCAATAAATATTAATATAAAAATTAAATAGAAAATAATTGCGACGGATTAGCGAAGGAATTGCGAAGAAAAATCATGCCAATTGCCAATGAAACAACCTATTGCCAACAACTTTTCTAACCAATAAATTTGGGACGGAAATGTCCATTGCTACACCTTCGTGTCATCATCATATTCAATATAATCCCCTCATAAAAACTATGATCAAGGTCTGGGGAGGGAAGAAAGACGAAAGCTCATATCCATAAAGGGAAGTGCGGTGAAAGAGTCATTCGATTCGAGAAGAGTTTTCAAAGAGAGAGAAACTTACAACTAAGAAGCCTGCAACTTACAACCCATGCACGTTGACCATAAATAATCAAATAACTAAAAATAAAAAATAAATAGAATACATACAAATAACTAAAAATAAATATAAAAGTAAAAAAAGATTAAAAAAAACAATAAGTAAAGGCAATGAATCAACAATAACAAATAATATAGTAATTACCAATTACCAAACAAGCCCTAAATTTTTTTCATAGATTTATATTTTCCTATGAAATAAAGATTACTTATTTGTTCCTTATATACCACCACTTATTGGGGATGTTGTTCAAATTGGATGCATCATAAAGTATAATACTTGAATTGAAATATGACTTGATCCATTTCTCCAAATGAAACAGAGTTGACATTTTTACTTATTTATGCACCCTAAGATATAAAACACCCCAATATCTAATTTTAGTATACCTAAAACTTGATGGAAAACCTTATCAGCTAAAGCTTCTATGAGATCGTCTGACCGTAAAATAAATCTATATAATTTTCTTATTTTTCTAATTGATCACTTTACAATTATAAATGATCATTCGAAGACTATATAAAAGTAATTACTTTTAAACGGTAAATGATCACTTTAAAACAGTAAATGTATCAGCCCAATAAAAATAATTTTACCGTGAGACCTTATAAATATCACAAATTCTCAAATTAGACCGTCTCATATTGAGACTATCTTTATTATGCTGCACAATGTTACTGACTTTTAGAAAGAAATCACTAAAAGTTTTAAATTGATTATTATAGTCTTTAGACTGTCTTGTGGTAATGAAAATAGTTTGTAAAAATTTTCAGGATATGTATTATGTTATTTTCAGCGCGCTGATGAAGGTTTGATTACAAACAAGTGTTTTTGTTTACAATTTTCTTTTACCACCTAATATCAGAAGTTCAAATGGTAGATGAATTTTGTAACAAAAAATAAAGATTGTTGAAAGAGAATAAGCATGGCCATTAAATTGATCAAGGATATTACTTCCAAAATTACACTAACACTCCATTACAATTTCCACCATTAACTATGATTACCAAACGAACAGTTAAAAAAGTATGCTAATTATATAAATTCATCTACCAAAAGCGCTTGTGGCTCAATAGATAGAGCATCTGCATGTGAAGTAGAAGGTTTGAGGCCGTTCAATCTCTACTGGTGCAGATAACAATTGGGGGTTTCTTAACTACGCGCATCTCTCTTTACTCCCTCATTGGGGGAATGAGTATGATTTGTCCGCATCTTTCAGGAAAGAAAAAACCCCACCCAGACTCTGCCTTGTGCGAAATACTTGGAGTGTCCTTTACCTTTACCTATATAAATTCATCTCAGTATGAGACTAAATACTGATCTCTCTAGTCTCTATTTATTAACATAAATAAAAGAGTTAGCAAAGTGAATGGAGTGATATAAACAAAAATCTGATCCCAAATCTTTTATCAAGGGTCCAACACCAACATTTACAAAGTTAATGGTTGCATCTGTTGAAGCATAGTTGCCACCATGTTGGATGAAGAGGGAAACAAAATCATGATCAAAATCTTTACAAAATTCATACTTAAATATTACATTATTTTTTATTCAACTTTTGTAGTACACTGATAATTGGTATGCGTAGTACTCCATAGTCCATATATAGCAGCCTAAGTGGGAAGAATTTTGTAAAGCTGTATTTAACTCCTGTTACGTTTGTCCCCATACAACATTTACACTCTATGTACCCTAAAGTAGTTACCCCATAATTTTTGCAATTGATTTTTAAATAGACCTCTCTAAATTTTATTTTTTCTGACATAGAAATTCCATGGGGTAATTGATTCGTCATAATTTGGAAATTTTAACACACAATTTTTAAAAAATCAGTTTAAAAAATTTCGTAAAAAAAACTAGGTCAAAGTCAACTAAAATATAATAATAATAAGGATTTTTAACCGTCACTATATATATAGAAAAAAAATACTATGTCATAAATTAATAACATTATTTAGATTTATTACATGGTATATTTTCTTATCTTGATCGTAATTTTAGATTTTTTTTATTTTATTGAAATCAATGGTGTAAAATGCTTCTTATCCTTCTTATTTTAAACATTTTTTTTATTGGATCCCACATATATATATATATATATATATATATATATATATAGATATATTATGTGAGCTCAAAATGCGTATGATAACATAATAAAATAATGATTGGTTCAACAAAAATGATTATATTAATTTCCTCAATTGTATGTCCATCAGCTATTGTCAACTATTAGTAGAACTGTAATAATTTGTGCTCGAAATGCTTGCATTGGAGTTTGACAGTAAAAAAGACAATTATTATTATCTCATGTAAGCAACAAAAAAAAAAGTCCAATGGTTGGCTAGATGTTCCCCCTAATGTGTCCAAATGGTCACATTTATAATTCTTTTATAGTAAAACAACATCATAATTTATTATAAGAGATTCTTCTTCGTAATCTTTTCCAATTTATTAGTTCGTTTAAAAATCATTCTATATCATATAGTTTTAGTTAAGTTATTTGGTTTAAAAAATAAGTTCAACAACATTAAGAAAGAGTTCGTATATGAAGTGGAAATAAATGGAAAGAAAATGTGTAAAGAAGGACTATTAGATATTACTATTACTATACTCCCTCCTATTCACTCAAGTTGTCCCATTTGAGTTGGACACGGATATTAAGAGTGGGATGGGGTCCACCAAAAAGGTGGTAGTGGGGTATTTTAATTGATTAAATTAATTGTAAATATGGTAGTTGGATATTGGAAATTAGAAAAGTAGGGGTATTTAGGTAAAAAAAAAAGACAAAAAAGGAAATGAGACATTGAGTGAATTGCCTATAAAAGGAAATGGGATAACTTGAGTGAATAGGAGGGAGTATTAATTATTTAGTATATAGAGCAATGGTTGGAATGTGTGAATAGATTGGAAATGCATATATTTCAATGAATGAGTGGTAAGAATTTTAAGGTCGGACCTAGATATTTTGGGGCTCTGGGCAAAATAGTACATTATATTGGGCCTTTTTTCTTTGTAATTTATAACCTATATGAACCGTCTACAACCATTAATTTTGTTTTTTTGATATAGGGTCCGGGGCGACAGCCCCTCTTGCACACCCTTAGGACCGGTCCTGAAGAATTTGAGCAATGGAATTTGAAAGGAAGATAGAAAAAATGATTTAGGAGTTGCAAATATATGTAGGAAAAGATCGAAGAAATTATTTAAGATAATTCGGTCATGTGCAAAGACGGATCGAAATAAGAGCAACTCGGTACGGAAGATATAAAGTGGAGATTAGGGGACTTAAAAAAGAGAGCGTGGACGACCGAAAATGACTCGTAGGATATGAGTAAAAAAAAGTATAAGGATCTGGACACGATTGTACGTCCTTTCTCATTCACTTGGAAAGAAATGGAAGCAATGCAAATTTTACAGTATCCTACCGTGTTTTATCTATAAATACTTCCTTGATTTTAGTATATGACACTATTAATTAATTAATATTTATTATATTTTTCTCTTCTTGGTACAAGTCAATATTCAGAACATATTGAGGTGATGAGAATTTAATTAATTCATTTTGATTTATTAAAATTAATTTTTTATAATTTTAAATCATGTACAATTAGATTTATTAATTATTAAAAGGTTCATTAGCAATAGTGAGAAGGTAAATGAAAAGTTAATAATGAATGGTTGTTTGTAATAGAATAATAAAATAGAATATTTTGTATATCTTGTAAAATCTTTTATATTTTGGTAAATATTATGTAGATATTATTTAATTACCCAAAAACATTAGTTTACTTGGGGCCTCAACCTGTTAAAGTGCCCATGTGTTAGCCACATGTGAGTTGTCCCACATCGGAGAAAGAGAAAAATATGCATCACTTTATAAACTCAAGGAGTAACTCCTACTATCAACAATTGGTTTTAGTAGTGAACCTTCTTTGGGTTTATGAATTGACTACTTCTCCTCTTTATTTGGATTGTCCAGACTCATTTTTTAAATTCTATCACAACCATTAGCTTGAGCTTTTGACAATCTCAAAAGAAGAGAGGTTTAATTTACTTGGTGTATTTATTCTATTAGTTTGTATTGATTAATACACCTATATCATTTATCTAGCAATTATAAAGCGTGAAAAAGACAAGTAACAAACGAATTAGAATACCAGCAACTATAATTATATACTCCATATCATATAATGGTAAGGAGAAGGATAGTGGTAGGTCCCAGCCACCAGAGAAATAAATAAGACTAATTGCATTTGCGTAAGAAACAGCTTGAGCAGTTAAAACCCTAGCTTTAAATCGACTCTAAACTCTAAACTCTAAAATCTAAAAGACAAAAGATTATGCAACATAAGTATCCCTTCACACATGCATGATTATTGTTTGGGCTACAACTACAACCCTACAAAAAGGTATTAAGTTTATCTTATACTACATGCTATTCGTCTAAAATCTCTCATTTATTTTTGGATACTATTCATCAATTACTCTTAAATTGCATTTTATTATTAATCTATAAGTTAAAATATAGTCATGTGGGATCTTATTTGATTTGTTTTGATGTAAAGATTATTAATATTAACTTTTTATAATTTTTAATTATACATAACTCGATATATTAATGATCGAATAAGTACATTATATAGACTGCATAAAGTAATTAGAACATTTAGATGAATAGGAGGGAGTATGAAAAGGTTCATGAGACTTAAATAAGTGATATCTATCACTATCTTTTAATTTAATATCAAAAAATCAACCAAATCAAAAACATAATTTAATTGAAATTATGATTAGGATTTAGAGTTTGGAGATGAATGAAAGATGATAAATCACAATCAAAAAAGGTTAATGCGACCAAAAAGTATCTTAACTCGAGAAATATCTGCCAAAAAAATAAGACAACAGAAAACAAATAACACAAGGTAAGGAAAGATTAATATTAAGACTAATGACATAAACAAACAAATATAAAATAATCACAAGGCTCTAGGACATGAATTCGACTTCTCCAGCTGGTTTTATCACTAACCAAGCTAAGTCATTAGTGATGCGCAACTGATTTAAATCGTTTCTAATTTGCACCTCTCATGTACGTATTCTTTGGCCCACCTCAACTTCTCTTATCATCAATCTTGATGTTTTCACCCTTCTTACAGTCGCATTAGTGGTATTTTTTTTCCACTTGTCTTAACCATTTTAATCTACTTTTACAAATCCTTACAGAGAAAGGTGCAACTCGTAAACTTTTTCTCAAAATTTCGTATCTGGTCTTAATATCTATCTTTGTGCGTCCAAATATCCACTTTGAATTTGCATTTCAAATTTCATCTTGTGGTCCTATATCTTCTACTAGCCAATATCTTATACAATCCATAAATTAAAGCAAGACCGTTCTATAAAAAACTTATGAAAAAATATATTAAATTTTTATACATCGAAACGATTTAGCAAAATTATATACGAATATATTTTAACTCATATATAAGAGTTAAAACAATGGTGATTTTTTAGCACCAAAAGCAATAACTTACACTTAGGTTAAAAAAACCATCCAATGGCTAAAAAATCGTTCAATAGTTTTTTCAATTAACTAACCATGCATGGACGGCCTTAAGCATGTACTAAATTCTAGGTGTAATTATGAATTATTTAATTGCGCTACTACTTATAATAAACCACACTAATATTCATAATTTTTCCCTCTAATAGACATCTATATAACATATTGCAACATTTATCACATAAAAAAGAAAACAAAAAAGTAAATGAGCTGAAATAAATGAATAATGACTAAAAGAAAGTAAAAAAAAAAAGGATTTTGTTTATTTGACCATGAGTTTGATGACTATAAAACGAAACGAAAAAAGAAAATCATGAAAAATGAGGTTTTCAAACACGACACTCTTAAGCTCAAAGGTTAACACAATAAACAAAGAGTTAATATATATACTTTTCCGTCTAAAATACTTGCAATGTATGACTACTTTATATGTAGTCAAATTTACTAATACTTTATATGTAGTCAAATTTTTTTTTTTGGAAATCATACGTAGTCAAATTTACTAAGTCAATTATTAATATTTTTAATTGTGTATAATAAAAAATTATAAAAAATTATTACTGATAATCTTTGCATTTAGACATAAAAATAAGATCTCACTTGACTATGTTTTAACTTATAGATTAATTAAAAATTAATCACATATTAAGAATAACAATGAATGAAAAAGTTAATATGACGGAGATGTATATATAATGTACTTCCTCCGTTCCATTATACTTGCTACATTTTATTTTTTACGAATTCTAATGCGTTATTATGTTTATATATATATTGAATTAATTATACAAATTTTAAAAATATAAAAAGTTAATATTATGATTATGAAAGTATGCGATTAGATATCCCACTTGACTATATTCGTATTTACACATTAGCCGTAATATACATGAAATAAGCTTGAACGATAAATAGTACACATAATCAAAATGTAGCGAGTATTTCAAAACGGAGTAAGTATATATTTGCCTTCGAGAATGATATTCTACCACGTCTTGTTTATTTCAGAAGCTAGACACCAGCCTCATGAAGGCCTGTGAAACCTTCACATACAGTGGTAGTAGGCTAGTAGCAGAGCTATAGATAATAGGCAAAATACTGATTTTATTATAGACGGTGAGAATTAAATCCATGCTACGAGGATAAAAAACATACTTTTTCACCTTGAGAATCTTGTTGATTTATGTAAAGTTACTAATGTATTTGTAATTAATTAGTATTAGTCAACAAATTAAAATTTCTTTTAATTAATCCAACTAACTATCCAACTCTCAATTTTTTTTTGGTGTACTCTCATATTTTAATGCCTGAAACCATTTGATATTAAAGTACAAATAAATGTAATATGTTGTTAATTTTCAGGGGTCTTTAAGATATCTGAGATGATCGACCGCAGATGGCCGGCTTTCTATTTCTTCGATCCCGCATATAAAAAAGTTAATAAAAAAATAAATTTATTAAATTTATTATAAATAAAGCGTAAAATAAAAATTTAATACAAGACTCTCAAAATTTTCAAGATAGCTCTGTTAATCTTATATTTGAAAACCTGTTTTGTGCGATCAATATTTTGCTTTCCTTCGCTAGTTATTTCAATGTGAAGTCAACCTCCGTTCCTAGAAGTTCACTTTGTTTTCTCACAAATTTTTAATAACATATTTATTTAAGCTTATATATTGTGAAATATTTTCTATAGAAATATCATAAAAATTGAATATTAAATTCTATATATACTAAAACTAATTTAACAAAATTACACACATATATATTTTTTAACTCATAAATCTATGAAAAAAATTAATGTTTAGATTTCACTATTCATAAGTTGAATATACAAATATGACAAACTTTAAGATCAGATCGAAATGTTGAAAATACATAACTAGATTAACAATAATAGCATATCAAAAGTCTAATTCCAAATAAATTTTGGATGAGAAAATGAACAAGCGGGTGTCCTATGCCCTCCCATATTCATATCCGTATCCATCTAAAATTTTCATGCCCACCGTACCACCCATGAGGAAAAATTCAATATCTAATTTAATGTAAACCTTTTTAACTAAGATGATTATTAATATCCTCAATTTTTCGTTATATAGTTTATAAAAATATAATCAGAAGGTCTCCTAAGAGACCGTCTATGACAAAGACGGCTCTCCCAACAGCCCAACTCAATGATTTTAAATTTAAAAAATAAGGCTGATGACTAATCAGTTACTTATTTCGTAAAATAAACTGACTCATATTTAGCCGTCTATGCTATAGACATCTATGTTATAGACGGTCTATAGCACGAATTTGTGAAATATAATATACAAAACTAATGCAAAATAGTAGTACATTTTATATATGGTGAGGGCGGATATGGGGCGGTAGCCGGTAGGGGTGGATATAAGGTTGGGTAGTAAGACTTTTCATATCTATATAATTCTTTCGTTTCTAAATACTTGCAACATTTGCTTTTTACAGAGTTTAATATTTGTTATAAAATTTGATAATAATTTTTGTTACAAGACGAATCAAAGAAGAACTCAGTTGAATATGTTTTAACTTCTAGATTAAAAATTAATCTTAAATAAAAAATAATGAATGAATAATGTCACATTTTTAAATGTTGTAACTAATGTGAAAGGGAGGATTACAATCCTACCCACCTAATTTATTCCTAAATTTGCGTCCAAACTGGGCGAATAACCTTTATAATTTTACGCGTATCTCATTTCTAAAATAAAGCTTAGCATTACTGCAACCCAAAAATTTAACCGTAAGAAAATCATTATAATAAGACAAAAAAAATAATAATAAAATAAATAAAATTAATAGAGATAAATTAAAATAACAAAATTCTCGTCCTATCAAATCCTATCACATCTTATCACATAAGGGTGATTTGTTTACCTCACAAATAACAGTTATTTACTAACACCTTATCCAAAAATTCCTAATCAATAACCGTAATTTGTAAATCACCACGATAAGACAAAAAGAATAATATACTAAAATAAACATCATAAGAAAAAATAAATTAAAAGAACAAAACTCTCAACTTATCAAATCCTACTACATAAGAATGAGTTAAGACCCTCACAAATAACCGTTATTTACTAAGATTTTCTCCCCCTTTTTCACCGCAAGCTATGCCAAAAAGTACATCTTAGGTTATTAATATTCAGAAAAAATACAGCAACTACATAAATTCAAACTTCCCAACTTATTATGAGATCACAAATTCTTCATCTTAGCTTCTCAAAATTTTTAAGGAAGGTAATTAAATGTAAAATTTTTTTAATCATCATATCATCATATACCCAGTATATCTCGTCCATAGAAAATTATGTTCAAGATCTAAAGAGGGAAAAACGGCAGCAACTCATATCCATAAAAGAGAGCGCGACCAAAAAGTCCCCGACTCGAGAAAGAATACGATCTTATCTATGATTAAAAAAGGAAAGTACTTGGTAATAAGAGTTGTAAGTAAGCATGCCTACCCTTTCCGATTCTGCTCAAATAAGAAACGTCATCTGTGAGTAAGAAGAACCCATGAAACTCAGGATAGATAGCGCCACTAATTTCTATGATTAATATTTGATAAATTTCTTTCATAATCAAGTTATTATTTTTCTAATTAATTTAATTTATTTTATATTAGCACAAAAAAATTAATGGCGCTATCCCTCCTGAGCTTTACAGATTCATCTATACTTATTTGAATGATGGATAGATGAGAGAAAAAGAAGGATTTTCTCTTTTTTTTTTTTAATAAAAAAATTCGTTGTAGAGAGAGAAGGATGAGAATGAGAGATGACTTTTTGTGGGGAATGTTGGGGAAGAGGTGGGGAAAGGGAGTGCTTATTTATAAGCCATAAACCAAGAGGCTATCAATGTAAATTTGCTATATAAGTTAATTTATATCCTATTTCCTTTGTCATTTTAAATTACTTTGGTCTATCATTTTGCATTATTTATTTCTTTGAAAATAGACGCACCTTATATTTTTTTTTATTTATATATTAATTCTTTTTAAATATTATTTGCACAATTTAATCTATTTTTATATTTATTACCAAAAATCTATTATTTTCTTAAAAACAACTTATTTTGTCTTAAATGTCATTTGAAAGGGATAGATGAACTACTTCCTAAGCCTCTCAAACAAATCAGGTTGACTTAGGTTTAGGTTCGAGTTATATATTAACAGGTCAAAAAACCCGAACCCAACCTATTTAGTTAATTGGGTAAAAAATCACAACACTAGCCTTACCTGCAACATATCAATCCACGTGATTAAAAAATCACAACGCGTCACAAATGGGCCGGCCTATTATTAACAAAAAAAGGGAAATTCTACATGGTAGCATCTAGTTTTCATAAAATGTCAGCGGTAGAACTTTTTAAAGAAAATTCTACATGGTAGCATCCAGTTTATGCACTATCTAATTGTCGTAGCATTTTTCGTTACGTCATTGTTAAATTTCGTTTAATTCATCATATTGTAAGTTTTAAACATATGGTAGCATTCAGTTTTTGTTGTCAAATGTTTAATTCACCGTTTTAAAGTTTAATTCACCGTTTAATTCATTAACACCCATAAATGTTGTAATAATTTTATTTTCATTCAAGTTATTAGCATTATAAAGTTCAAAAGGTGCATCTCTAGTAGCGGTGTTCATAACCAGGTATCCGGCATATCGGGTACCCACAAAGCCAGGTACCCAATTAGTTGGATACTTATTTGGACGGCCTATGTCCCGACCCGATTTATCCGGGTACCCGGATTGATCGGGTAGTGAAATGGGGTACCCAGTTTTATGAAGTGTTCGTTTGTAGAATTCAATGCTGCATAAATTAGATTATCAAAATGCATATGCCATCAAATACTGAAAAAAATATTGTTTAACTATAAATATACCATTATTGCATTAGTAATTCCAACATAACCTTAACATATAATAATTCTATTTTTAATTAATTAAAAGTCATTTTTCTTAGAAAGTCTGCAAAAGCAAATAACAATAGGATAAACAGAAAAAATTAATACTTCTAAAAAGTAAGCAAGTCCACTCAATTTTCGACCTCCCCTAACCAAATTAAAATTAAGAAAAAAAAACTAATAAAAAAATAAAATTAGCAACATCAAAATAGAAACTGAGTGATTTGCTGCACAAGATCAAAAGGATATTTTTTTATAGATTTTAT
Source organism: Amaranthus cruentus (assembly GCA_019425755.1). Classification (NCBI taxonomy): domain Eukaryota; kingdom Viridiplantae; phylum Streptophyta; class Magnoliopsida; order Caryophyllales; family Amaranthaceae; genus Amaranthus; species Amaranthus cruentus. The sequence continues at coordinate 16,172,540 of CM033458.1, read as the reverse complement.
TTTACTTGATATTAACAAGTCAACGGGTATCCGCCTAAATTCATTAAGTGGCCCATGATCCAACCCTTGGGTACCCGATCCGTAACATATTAATTTTTTTTTATAAAATGACCCGTTATTTAAATTGCGAGTCACCGGGTCTGGTATTTTTGAACACCCCTAATCTCAAGCACTAATAAAATTGTTGGCATAATAAAGTTCAAAAACTGGATGCTACTATATGGAAAAAAAACATACAAAATGATTAATTAAACGGAATTTAATAAGAACTTAACGGAAAATGCTACGACAATTAGATAATGCTTAAACTGGATGTTACCATGTGAAATTTTCTTAAAAGTGCTACCACTGACATTTCATGAAAACTGGATGCTACCATATGAAATTTTAACTACCAGAAAAATGTGCGCTGTGTAATTATATTTGAAGTTGATGTTATAACCTATTGAAGTTGGCATCTCCAAATAGGTTCTAATACAAACTTTAATAGGTTATAACACCAACTCTAAATACCAATTTTAATAGGTTATAATATCAATTTTAATAGGTTATAACACCAATTTTAATACTCCCTCCAACTCAACCAAGTTGTCCCATTTAGGTTGGGCACGCAAATTCGGGAATGGGAGGGACCACATGCATAGTACACCCATGTGAGGGAATTGGTATTGTTAATTAAGTAGATTAAAGTGTTAATGATTCCCTCCAATTTGGACCATTTTAAAGTTGGAGGGAAAATGTCACACTTTTTGAATTACATAATTAAATTTAAAAAGTCTTCAATTACATAAATAAAAATACAAAGTCTTAATTACCACTAATTAATTTAAATTACATAAATTAAAATTACATTTCATATTAGGGGTTTGTACATATACTTCCACTTCCTTCTCGATCTTTCCAAGACTTTATTAACGGCTTCGAATAACGAACACTTTTCTCGATTCTTGTGAATACGGATATCATTTCGCTCGTTGACTTCAAGGAGTAGACCAACAAACCGAATATGCATTTATTGTATACGTTAGTCACTTTTAAAAAATACGCCAAAAATTGAAATGTCATCTATTCTTTAAAACATTTTCCAAAAAAATTAAAGTCAAACAGCTTACAACCCAAACAATGAAATGTCAACCACACAAATCCAAAATTACAGGCGGCAAATGAAAATAATGAACTCCAAAAAATACAGGCGCCAAATCAAACATAATCAAGTCCAAATATTACAGGCGCCAAATGAAAACAATGAAATTTCAGCTACACCAACCAAAGTATTTAATGCAAAGACTTAATCAACTCCACTACATTTATTGCTAACACAGAAAAATGGTGAAAAACAAAGAATTAGATAAGTTCACAAGAAACGAAATTATGCATCAGTTATTGATTGGTCTTAACGAAAAGGGGAAGCCAACACATGGAATTATCAGGGAAATCGCCAAAAAGTACGATGTTCATTGGAAGACGGTTAGTAGAATTTGGGCTAGAGTCAAAAAGCAGCTAAAGGAGGGAGCCACATTGGATGCAAGCAACCTAAAATATGGAAAAATTGCTCCAAGACTCGTACAATTTGATGCAGCCAGATTTAATCAATTGGAAAAGACAAAGAAGACAAGTCAACTTGCTGTAGCAAATGCTATGGGTGTTAGCCAATCAACTGTATGGAGATGGAAAAAAAAGAAACAGATTCGCAAACATACAAATGCAATAAAGCCACTTCTAACTGACACTAACAAGAAAGACAGGTTGTTCTTTTGCATTTCTGGTTGCATGTTTGATCCAAATACAGATGCTTTCACATTTAGTGACATGTCTAACATAATTCATATAGATGAAAAGTTATTCTACCTAATGATCGGGACTTTACGTCCTTCAAATGTAATACCGCAAGTGCACGGCGTAGCTTAGTACGACGGCAAGTACGGGTCGAATCCACAGGGAGTGGGGGTTATGTCAATGGCTTCTCAATCGATTAGTGAGCTCAAAAACGTATAAAATGGTGTTTGGACGTAGAACTAAATAAAGCAAGTAATTAAAAAGAACGGAATGAAAAGCGAAACATAAAAGTAATTAAGAACACAATGAACTAAGGCAAAGACAAAGCAGTCAATTAGCTAAATAGGCATATGCTAAGCTTTCTCACCATGGTAGTCTTTACTAACTTCAACCTAAGGTCATGGTTATGGGTTGTTATGAGGAAGAACGTATCTTAAATACTAATGTTCTCTCTCGAGCAACATTAGCTTCCTAAAACATACTTAACCACCTATTTTCATGGAGCTAAGCATAGATTAAGACATGGAGCACACATTCATTATTTCCAATCAAAACATCTACCTATTCTCATGGAGATGATTCAACTTTTAAGCATAGATTATCGTTAAAAATCGACTCTCGCCCTCAATTCAACGACACTAAACAAGATAGCAAAACCTATGTTAAACCATAAACAACACAACCATAGCCAAAGGTAAAGATAACAAGTCAAACTACATATATGGTGATCATACCTAGCCTAAACCAAAACAAACTACTCACACATATTCATATTGAAATTATAGATTGCAATTAAGCCAAGAATCATTAAGCAATGAATTGAACTAGAGTATCTTAACAAGATGCAATTTGAAGAGCAATCAAACATAAATATATGAAAGTAAAGGCAAACAATAACTAAGTAACATGAATTGAATCCAATGTAAATAAAGATAGAAATTACTCTTTGATGAACAAGATGAATGGATGATTCAAAGTAATTCCTCCCAAAAGCTTCAATACAATACACCAATGGTTGAAGAAATCCAAATTGCAAAGTGTTACAATAGGGAATGAAACTAAGATTGAAAATGAAATTGCAAGTGTTTGATTTGAAAGTGAAATTATACTAAACACTAACTCTCTATTGAAATAAAAGCTAAGCAAATGAAGAATACATAAAAATTACTCTAAGTGAAGGGTCAAAACTCAGATACAAATTGAGATGAAAAACTCAGATGCTCCACTCCTTCTTCCTCTTCTCTATTTATAAGCTTCAAGGCATGTGGGGGTGGTGGTTTCATGATTGCTCCACCACCCCTAAGGTGTAGGAGGGAGGTGCCACCCCTAAAGATAGGGTAGGGTGGCTAACAAAAGTCTTTCAGCAGCAAAAAGAAGAAAACAAATCTAATTGGACCAAAATGCTTTTTATAAGGATTGCGAAAAGCTGCTGCCGCCCATTTTGCTCGACCCGAGCAAGCCCGCTCGACCTGGTCGAGCGACCATCAGGTACTTTAACAGAAACATCAGAATGTGGACAAAAGGTGAAATTTGCTCCGCTCGACCCGAGCCAACTCGCTCGACCTGGTCGAGCGGATGCCTGGTCTTGGGTTCTGCAACTGATCAGAAGCTACTGGAAGTCAAAAACCACTTCGCTTGACCGAGCCATATTGCTCGACCTGGTCGAGCGGTCTTCAGGATGGCTTTAATCAGCTTCTGATCTCAAGTGTGGGTTCAAGGATGCTCGAGCCACCTTGGCTCGACCTAGATTTGGTCGAGTGGCTTTCAAATGGCCTATTTTGGCTCTCGTTCGACTCATCTTCTTGACGAGGCCTTGCTTCCTTAAGTTTTTGGAGCTGAATGAGCAACGTATGCATCAAAAGTGCTTGAGTTTTACCTGAAATTCAACAAAACACCAAAACACCAAACCAAGCGTAAAATCTTATATAAAACAAGCATCGTTGCATCAAATCTCAACATAATTCAATTAAACAATGGGGATAAAGTATGAATAAAATGTAGCTAACACCTAACTCGAACGCAACAAACGTACTACCTTACTCCAGATGAACCTGAGCCACATAGGGAAATACAGTCAAAAAGATTCATTCCCAAATTAATGTTCATGTGTACAGTTGCTAAACCAATCTATTCTAATGAGGGTGAAGTAGTTTTTGATGGAAAGATTGGCATCTTTCCTTTTGTAGCTCAAGTGCTAGCCAAAAGAAGTTCAAAAAACAGGAAGAAAGGGGAACCAGAAACTAAACCCATTGAATCCATAACAAAGGATCACATAAGATCAATGCTCATTGATAAAATCTTACCAGCAATTAGACAGAAATGGCCAGAGGGTGCAAGCAAAACAATCTATATTCAACAGGATAATGCAAAACCTCACATTTTAGACAGTGATCCACTTTTCAGAGAAGCTGCAAGTCAAGATGGGTTCAATATCCATTTAGTTCAGCAACCTCCCAATTCCCCTGATATAAATGTGTTAGATTTAGGTTTTTTTAGGTCTATTCAATCCTTACAACACTAGAAAGCAGCATACAACTACACACAATTGATTAGGGCAGTGACCTGTGCTTTTGAAGCGTTACAACCCCAAACATTAAGGTTTGTTTGGATAGCCTTACAAGCATGTATGGTTGAGGTCATGAAACAACTTGGTGGTTTTGACTACCACATACCACACATGAACAAAACCAAGCTTGCTAGGGAAGGGAGACTACCACATTATTTAACAATTAGGAAAGAAATCATGTATGAGGCACTACGTCATTTGGATGCAGATCATTTAGAGGTTGCTTTAATGTATTTGGGAGTTGAAGACCAAGACATTTTTCATCCACCAACAGTAACAATTGTGACAGAACAGCACAACAGAGAAGAAACATCAACAGAACAACATCAACAACAAGATAACCAAGAACATGACAAATCCAGCAGTAACAACAACATGACAAATCCAGCAGTAACAACAACAACAAGATCACAAATCCAACAGTAACAACAAAAACATAAAATCACAAATCGAGCAGTAACAACAACATAAAGTCACACTTTTGGGGTTTTTGTAGTGATTGACAATGTTTAGGGTTAAACACGATGTTTAGGATTTTTGTAGTGATTGAAGCTGTTTATGACTAAACATTTCATGGAAAGTTTTTGGGTTTTAAATGACAACAAAATCTTCATTTTAGGCGCATCTCTCAGAAAACAAATTGTTTTCATCATTGAGAACCATACACACACTCTTTGCCTCCTAAAATCACAAAGATTGGTGGCACTGTGAGAAAGTATATGTTTTTGTTAGTGACTAATAAGCCCTCTTTTTAAAAATCATTGAGCTTTTCATTGGCCTCATTAAAAAAATTAATCATCACAGACCAAGAACAACATGCATACACTCGAAATACCCAAAAAAAAATTATCATCATTAGTCAAAGGAAAAGAATAACTGTATCACATACGCGAGAAAGGCCCCTTAACATCATAAACAGTATCATTATCTTCAATATCAAAATCTTCTGAGTCAGATGAAGGAAATAGGTCATCATCAGGTAGATCAAGCCCCAAATCAAACATAGCCGAAAAATCTTCATCCTCACTATCCATGGTTCTCCCCCAATTTAGAGAAGTTTCAACATAAGAATGTGGTGAGGAAATATACGAATCCTCACCTTCAGATTCAGCAAACAACAAATTCAAGTGATAATGCGAGAGAGAAGAAGTAGGCGAATCCATAACCAAATGCTCTTAAAAAACAAGATCTAGGGTTTCTGAAGAAGATAAGAAGAAGAAAATAAGAAGATAAAGATCTAGGGTTTCAGAAGGGGTGGGTTTGATCATATACTGTAGCGCCGTCGAAGAACAAGAGACCAAGAAGATGAAGATCTAGGGTTTCTGAAATGAGAGGGATTCTTTAAAGATGAAGATATGGGTTGGGGTGGGTAATCAGGTAATGGATGGGTTAATAAAGGGAGAGAATCATTAGAAATGTTAATTAGGTTGGGGGGTTTTAATTAGAGTGTTTTAGGTTTAATATAAGGGCGTTTTGGTAAATATAAGAATGTTCTAAGGACATTTTGGTCCAATAAAGATGTACCAAAACAGAAATGGGACAACTTGAGTGAATTGCCCATAAAAGAAAATGGGACAACTTGGTTAAGTTGGAGGGAGTAGATTATAACACCAATACTAAATAGGATCAAATGCACACGTCAGTTTTTTAAATTTTCTTATTTTTATTTATTGGCATTGGCCTCAAGAGCCGTCTCTTATGAACAACTGATTAAGTTATTACAATATTTAGAGAAGAGCATGAAACCAAATTTTCATAAGTTATTTTTAGATACCCATCACATCACATGTATATACCAAGTGTCAAAAAGAACTCAATCAAGAAACAAAATTTTATACATGCAACAAGCATGAAGCATAATAATAATAATAATAATAATAATAATAATAATAATAATAATAATAATAATGAAATTTGTATAAAAATTGCAGATTTTGGGGAATAGAAAAGGGTTAATTAAGAGATTCTTTTTTGGAAAAGAAAATAGAAAATGAGTTGGTGGAAGTAGAAGAATTGGCCTGCCGACTACGGTACGTAAAGTATGATAATAAATCTTGGAATACGAATAATTTTTTGTACAAAAATATTAAACTTTATTACCAAAATATATTGCATGGCCCCTGCCCTGCCTTTTGGTTCACTGTTTTTGCTAAATCAACCATCTCATGAACCCTAATTTTACTCATCTTGTCGGATCAACCAGTACTACTACTCCTACTTCTGTATTCATATATCTTATTTGGACCAGTATTAAGATAAGATATTATCATGCACTATACACTCTCATCTACTAATTCTAAATATGATTTTTCTGATCAATAATTAAAATGTTATTTTATATGAGAAATTATTAAAAATAAATTAATTTTTCGCACATCAACTATAATAAATCTTATATCTTGATTTTTTAATAGTCTCATCTTTATTATGTATTTATTCTCAGTATATATATGTAGTTGCTGCCGCCAACATATTCAGTCACTCATTAGCAATGTTATTGGTTCTTAAATTCTTCCATGCTAAACATATACTTTCTCCGTTCCATAATACTTGCACCAAACAAACTTTTGCACAATCCAATGCGTTTGTTGAATCGTTTATATCTAGACTTATACTGTTTTACATAATTAAAAATTATAAAAATTTAATTTCATGAAAATATGCGATGAGACGAATAAAAGAAGATCTCACATGACTATGTTTTTTTCTCATATAATAGCCGAAATATGTAAATTACCATCGAATGATGAATAGTGTAAAATTTGATTTGGTGCAAGTAATATGAAACGAAGGAAGTATTTGGTATGTGATCATTCTGCAAATTAGAAAATCTAAAATTAAAAAAATTACAATATTTTTCTTAATAAAATCTTAATATAATAATGTACTTTATTATAGTCTTACATTGTAGCAATTAATGGACAAATTGAGATGTGATAAGATTTATCATTTATGTAGCTAACTAGCTAAAGGGAAATCTAATGTAATTTATTAAAAAAAGGCTTAGACTAGAGTGTTCGACATATATAGTCTCATGACTCATTTGAATTGGAAATTTTGGATCTATAAAACTCAAAACTTAAATATGATTTTTAGGATAAATAATAATATACAAGTTGATATAAAAATAATTATTAAATTTGAATTAATTTCTTTGATAGAAAATAATATATACAACATCTCTTATAAAAAATAAACAACAATCAAATACATTGAATTTAAGATAAAAACAATCTAAATTAAAATTAATTTGTGAATAAAGTAGAGAGAAAAACAGAGGCAATAAAAGAATTCACACATTATATTCATTTTCCTGAAATAATCTCACTTATTGATTAACCATGAATAATCTCAACTTTGAGGGGCATTTTCCTAGAGTAAACCCGGGGACAAAAAAAGATAAATTAAAATAAAATGTCGAAAAAAATGTTCATAAAAAATTTATGATTTTTTTATTATTTAGAATTTTTTATGTAAATTTTCAAAAATATTTTCTAATTTTAAATAAATATTTAATTTATTTTTTTTGGTGAATTACCTATCGGGTTAGCCAAGTTTACTCTTGGAAAATACTCCTCAAAGTTGAGATTATTCATGGTTAATCAATACATGAGATTATTGTAGGAAAATCATAAATAGTTTGGATTATTCTAGGTAATTTTTTCATTAAAATTTAATTGAGAAAAAATCAACAACATATCGAATTTCAAATTAGAATAATATGCCATGCAATTATCTGGCGTTTAATTGACAAAAATTATTGGAATTTTGATTTTGGCAAGAAAAAAATAACAAGAGAGGTTGATGAGATCGAGATTGAAAAAGAATGAGAAGAGTTCTTGTCATCGTTATATTGTTGGAAACAATGGAGATGAGAACATGATTGGAAGAAGATGAATCAACTTGGATTGAGTGAGTTGAGTTACTTGTGCTGTCCAAAGTAAATAAAGAGAGTCAGAAATTAAAAAATCAATTTAGCAAATTATTATAAACACCAATGACCGAAATTCAGTGATATTGTTACAAATGTTGCAATTTTAATATATGGTTGCTAAATTGAAAATATTAAATTTTACCGTTATAAGTAACAAATGATCTAAATTTTACGAATGTACATTCAAACCTTAAAATAAGTAAATTTTATATATACATTTAACCCTAATATTGATTGACTCGAATTACCTATATTTGTTACTTAGCAATCTCCATCTTCCAAGAGCTTGTCACGTGAATTAATCACTCTTTGTAAATGTTTATTTTTTGTCTTTAATGAATGAGACAAGAAATATGATTAATAGTATTAATTAAAAATAGAAAATAGGATGAGAGGTAGTTTTCAAATAATCAAATTCATATGTAAAAGTTATGGTACTTAGTAAAAATGGCATTTTGCATAATGATAAGCAAAAATCTCACTAGTACTTTACAATTGGTAAGTGTGGCAATTTAAAGCAAATGGTTGTACACAATGTAAAATGATTTTTTTGTAGAGCAACTATTTAAGTTAGATTCTTAGTATGAGCATTCTTTCTCAAGCTCCATTCCAAAATTGGTTGTTTTTGGAAAACTATAATCAATTATACTATAGTACAATGTCCTTAATGAAATTGGGGGGAGAGTTAGGGGGCTTGACTTAGCATGAGAAGAAACTTTTAAAAATAAATTAATTAAAACAAAAATGGTCAATGAAATTATGGGTTAAAACTCTAGAAAGAGGGTTTTATAGAATATGACTTTTATCAAATTGTTTGTCACGAATCTGAATAAATATGTTCGGCAAGGGTTCTAAGTTAGACAATTCGGAATTAAAGTAGACAAAATGATTAAGTTTGTTTACGAAGTTCATCACTAATGGTTAATCTCAGTCTAGATTTATCCAACTCTTAAGATTTCAACATCACACCTCTTTATTATTTCATTTCACTTAGGAGCTTATTACGGAATCTAAGAAAAGTTCCACTTATCACTCAAAGTAACTTAATTAATAAGAAGTTATGCTTGATTAAGAATCGAATTTTTATGAGGTCTAACTTTAGCCCATCTCTGATTTGGGCTCAAAGTATATATAATCGAATGAAAGTCAGATGCTATTTTTCTCGATCTCAAATCGGATTAAATTTCTCAAATCAGACTAGATCAATGGCAGATTCGGACTGAATTGTGATCCCTAATTATCATTAACTAAGTTGTCCTTCAGTTATAGTGTTGCCTTCTTGCTCTATTTCTCTGAAGTAGATGTGTTGGATGAAAACCTCCCCATTTAACTCTACATTTGGCCTTTTATACTCCCCTCAATATATTAGTATTTTTGGTAAAGTCCTCTTCTAATTGCTACTGAAGTAGGCTGGTGTTGTTATTGTTGTTGCTTTTGTTATTGGATTTTGTAATAAACTCTAAGTGTCATCTTAACACACCCTCAAATCTAGGGGTTATTTAAACTGAGTTGATGGTAAAATTTTCATGAATATGTCTGATAGTTGATATTTGAATTATAGTCGAAGACCTTCCATTACCTTTTTCCAGGTAAAATAACAATCCATTTCTCTGTATTTTGTCCTATTATGATAGTCATGATTCTTTTTTTTTTGAAAGATAGACTGGATTCTTAGCAATATAAATAGCGGATAAATTGTGACAATGTAAAGTAACTAGTTTTAAGTACTTTAATAGTTTACACCAAACTCTTGCATTGTTGTAATCTAACTACTAAAGTTACCTCTGATACAACGTTACATTAGTCATTGTACAATATTCTGCTTCAAAACTAGATTTATCTTGTTATTTACTAAAAATTAAGTATAATTTAAATTTGTAAAAAATACTTTCAATTTTATTATATCAATATATTATTTACATAAAATTATAAAAAAATATTAACCAATTTAGTTTTATTTTTTTTGTAAATTAGTAAGTATATTTTAACACTTTGTAACATAAAATTATAAAATACACATTACTTGCAATAAAGATAAAAGTATTTGTTCTCAAAAAAAAAAAAAAGTATTTGTATAACTATTGCATTGCTAATTAATGACCACAAAATTAGACTTCAGCATGAATTACGACCACCAAATTTGCTGCCACTCTCATCACTTGGACTACTGCAGCCTCAAAAAGTACCACGAGCATTGTTACAAAACTAATGTAACACCCCGAGATTTTCAGACATCATTAACGAATAATTTAATAACTTTTGGGGATTTTATAATTATATTAAATTTATTTTGAAGTAGTTTTAATAAATTCCTTTTATATACGAATTTGAATATTAACATATATTTACATTGAAAAAATACAATTACGATTTCTAAAATAAAGAGTTTCGAATCGAAACCATTCTATTCATTAGAACTTGTGAGCACACATAAGTGAGCTTCTTTTAGTGGGCATTTCAAGAGGGTCAAATAAATAAATAAAAATGGGTAAATAAATAAATAAGGAGAATAAATAGAGGACTTAGGGTTTAGGTGGGAGACACTTACTCATTTTCAAAAGAAAAACAAATAGCTACTCCTTTCTCCCTCACTCATGGCTGCCCTACTCCTTCCTCCCTCTCTCACGGCTGACCACGAACGCCACCACCATCAGCGGCAGCCGTAGCCGCCTCCAGCAACACCGGTTCCCCAACCCGCAGCTAGGCTGCGTCGTACAGCCACTGGACAGCAGCTAGGCTGCGTTTGGCGCCCTTGGTTGAGGTGTTGCCATGTGGGTCTTGCAAACCCTATGGTGGCCTCTAGTCACATACGTTTTAGGTATGCTGGCTCCACTGGTTAGGGTACCCCAGTGGGTTAGTTCCCGGAGACATGAATCATCAGTATATGATCACTGTACGGGGGTATGTTCATACTTTACCATTGGGCGCCGGTATGACCCGTCACCACCCTTTGGTCGAGGAGTGGCCATGTGGGTCTTGCAAACCCCAATATGGTGGCCTCTAGTCACATATATATAAATATTTGAAAGTGGTTAAGCTTTTGGTTCAAGTGATACCGAGCAGTTATGAAGTCGAAAAGAAGTTATGAATCGAAAAGAAGCGAAGAAAATGGAATTGACAGTGAGAAGTAGGAACTGATGTTCAGTGATTATGATCGGCACTTGTAGTGTTGTGAAATCACCCTCATATTATGACGTACTTTATTGATGCTAATTATGCCTTATTATGATATGATGTTAAATGCTGACGTGTATTGTTTGTTTTCTTTGTTGATGGCTCGTCTTTGATGGCCCTGCTATGACGCGTTGGTCTATGATCTTACGTTGAGCAGCGGGGACATCTTTGATTGACATTACAGGTGATGGAGCTTCCATGCATTGCATACGGGGGGATGAGTGAGAATGTTGAAGCGTGCGATGTTACATTTATTTTGACGCTAGATGTAGTTTCTTTGTATTTAAATTTGTTTATGTTTTTGGTTTGAGGCACATGTCCTCCTTTTTTTTTGTATGTTATCTCCGCTGCGAAGTTTATAAATTGTACGGTTTTAAAGAGTCTAGTTAGTTCGAAACGCAAGCGCTGACACCGAAACCACAATTCATGCTTGGCATATTGATTTCAGAAGCCGGCGATGAATCATTTCGCCGTGATATAGTTTTGATAGGCCGTGATGCCTTTACTTTATTAGATTTTAAATAACTTTTGTTTTTCTATAAAAGACGCACAGTTTTAAGGTAGATGCTGCCAAAATTTCCACTCATAACATTAAAGTTAATCTTTAACAATTATAAAATTCTTCTCCCTTTTCTTTTATGTAACACCCGAATTTCCTCCCGTCCTTTACGATTTTGGTTTCGTACAAGGGGTCAGAAATTCAGGGGTGTTACAGAATTGTTTATAAAATGTCGTGTAAACTTTTTAATGTAAACTTTCATTATATTTTTAGGTAAATTCGTTACAAATTTTTTTTAAATTTTGTTTAAAATAATTCAAAATTTTAAATTTTTTAATTGTAATGTGATAAGGAAGCATTACAACAAAATTAACTTTTTGTGATATAAGATTTAGTGACATTAATTAAATGTCACTAATTCATATTTTTTAGTGTATTAACTTTTTGGTTTTTATTTTAAATTCAACAATAAATTAATTTAGTGGCATTTTATTTGACCTTTAGTGACATACTTCATGTAATTCTTATTATAGTCTATAGTGACATTTATTTATGAAAAATGCCACTAGATTCCATGTTGCAAAAAATTTTTATCCTTTTCTATTATGCTAATAAATGGTTTAATAAATGTCACTAAATCTACTACACACACCATTAGAAATTCAAAATAATAGCATTTAAATTAAATATCACTAAATATATCCTACTAAAAGTAATTTATGTTATAATGAATAAAAAAAAGAAACATTAATTCCCTCATGTTGGGTTATTATTTACCTAGTGGGGTGGAGGGAAATTCTTTCTCATTAAACACCCTTTCAAATTTATCTATATTTGTATACTTTGACTTTTATTTTCTCATTAAATATTTACCTTCAATATAAGAATGATGGTAAATTCTTTCTAACCTACTTGCTCTACTATACTCTAGGAGGTCTTGTTAGGAATTTTATTTACCCGAGTTAAATGATCAGTTTGTAAATAAATCGATATAAGGTTTATTACTCAACGGAAAATAATTTCGATCATTTTGAGAGGCTTATTACTCTTACCTAGATTAAAATGATTGCACATATTCCTTTTGTCTTCTCTGTCGACATGGTATGGGTATGGTACGTTCGCCACCTCTTCCCCTAGATTCTGACTATACGAGAAATTAAGTTGATGATCAAAACCATGACCATGATCCTATTACTCTTATTGAATCGGTCATCGCTAATGTTTTTGTCCACGTACTGTTAGCTAATAGGTATATAGCACGTGAAGGTTACAAATTGAATGACAATTGACAATGCAAGAGCAAAGTTCTAAAAGTCATGAAACAAAAATAAGATTCACAAAAAAAAAGAAACAAATAAATTCTTGAAATAAAAAGGAAAGTATTGGTGTTTGTCCTTGAAGCTTGATAAAAGTATAGTGAAACTGAAATGGTAAGCATTTAAACTATTTGGCATGCCAAAATGTGATGTGACTTGCTATATAAAACTACTAATGTCAATCAGTTGATGCAATTGATTTAGAAAGAAGACAGGTTTATGGGCTGGAATGATTGGATGGTGTCAACCTAAACCCAAGACATGTTTTATCACAAAAAAGTTTGCGTAAGGGCCCATTACAAAATAACATGTAATTTTGGATCTATGCATTTTGTCCTCTTTTTAGTGCAAACATCTCTCTTAAATACTCTCTCTTCCATTCAAATTTGTTGACATTTCTCATATATGTAAATAATTAAATATACTCTTTTTATTTCATTTAATTTGCATTTAATTTACATTGGTTTTCATTTTGAGTTGTAGGTAGTCTTTTGAGAGATGATCTCTTATATAGACAACTATCTAAGCCCGCTCACAAATATTTTAGAACTTGAAAAATAAATGCGTGATTTTTTAACATGTTTTAACCATTGAAATTGATGTTTTAACTTAAAGTTAACATTTTAACTATTCAAGTTGGTATTTTTAACATGTTAATTTAATTAAATATATTAAGTTGTAAAACTATTGAAGTTGATATTTTAACCTATTGAAGTTTTTAACCTAAAGGAGTTGGTATATTAACCTATTAAAGTTGGTGTTTTAACTTGTTGTAGTCGGTTAAAACATCAACTTTAAAATACCAACTTTAACAGGTTAAAACAGTAAAACCCCAACTTTAAAGGTCACGGCTAACATGTTAAGTTGCTAACGTTTTTATGTGCAAAAAGATCACGGTAGAACAATTACGTAAACCTCACGGTTACCGTGTGGATTTTTTAAAAGTTTTGGTTACCACGTGAAAAACCCAAAACCTCTGGGTTACCACGTGAAATTTCCCAAAAAGTTTAATGAAACCTATCAATTTTCGGTTTAAGATTTTCAATTTACTTTCATCTTGACGAGTAGAAATTAGTCTTATTTAAGATTGATTCATACAATCCTTCACATAAATAATGTCTTTCATCATAGTTTTCACACAACATAATTAGTTGAATCTAAATAAATCATACCGTATAAATTAGTTTTTTCATCCATCATAAACCAAAACAAGAAACACACTCAAGTGGTATAAACCTGATTCTGATACCACTACTTTGAAAAAAGTAAAACTTAACACTCTTCACTTTCTCGTTAAATAAGCAACATAAATCCATCTAATCAAGCAACAAAAATAACACACCCACAAATCAACATGAAAAAAAGTAAAGAATGATGAAAAATATAGCTCACACAACTTTTACTTGGAAACCCAATGATGAAAAAATCTACAAGATTGTAGGTGGTATCAAGCTCTTCCACGAATCACCAATAAAATTAATCGGTACATCAGTCTTCTCTAAACAATACTAAGGTAACACAAACACCAAAACGCCCGTAATCCTTCACTTAAAAGTGATATGAAAGAAGGGTGAAAGTCTTCCTTGAGTTCTCCATGGAAGCTGAGTATATATACGAGTTAGTTGCCAATCTAATCCCATGATTACAAGAATATAATCTCATAATTACAGGAATATAATTACAAGAAATATGCATTAACAAAAGGTACCAAAACACTCGTCAGTCACAATCCTCATCAAAAAGCTATTATCGATAGCCCTTCCTTTCCCTCCCTTAGCCTACCCTGAACCTGCAATAAAAAAACTGTTCCTTCAGATATTGAGGAACATTTTGATGATACCTAACCTGGGATGGAAAATTCATACCAGGCTGATATATACAAAAAACTGTTTCTTTAATTTTTAAATAATATTTCTTTACTGTTCTGATCAATCTTATTCCTATTCCAAATCATCTAGCATATCACACAAAAGGTATAAGACTGCAAAATTAAGTCATTCTCAAAAATGTATTACCTGTAACTGCATTCAAACATAACCTTCTCTCAATTCAAAAGCTACTTGTGGATATTCAATGCAAAATCACGTTTCAAACAATGTTTAAAAAAACAAGTGGTAGATCAAAAGAGAAATGGAAAAGATTGTTAATGAATTGTACTATTTGTTGATGATCAAAAGATTGATTTGGGTATGCTTGCTCAATCATATAACATATGATCACTCAAGACACAATTAGATATGATAATGCATTAGAATTACAAGATTAACATTATATTGTAAAAAAAAAATCAATCAACATGAAATCATTCACCAAACTGTTGTGATGATGCACCCCAATAATATGTAAGGGTTAAAAGAGATGAGGAATATGTGCTTAAGATGGCAAGGTCACTAAGTTTGTAGTTACTAGTTATTTCTAATAGTCATCATTCATCAAGGATACATCAAGAGAATTTTTAAGGGGTTTTTGGTATGAAAAATGACAATGTAATGATAGCGAATGCATAAAAAGAGGATAAGGGGGTGTTTGACAAGTGGAAATGAGAGTTGAAGAGACTACAATTTAGACTTGAATAAGACTTTGGAATGTGACTTTGAAAATAAATGTCTCATGTCCTTGTTTTAAAAATGATAAATATAGATCAAAAATTAGATAAAAATTGATTATATTTACAAATTTGTCCCCCATCTCTTTATTTTCTTTACTTTCATTAGTGGCAAAAATGTCTATTTAATTTACAAAGTCTCCACAAACAAAAAAGTAAATATCCATAGTCCTACCTAACAATCTCAATCCCAAACCTCAATTCCCTCTGGCCAAACAACACACAAGGGAAATTTAAGTGTATTTATTATCAGAGATTGAATTTTGTCTTAGTTAAAGAAAATACCACTTTTCCTAAGAAGAAGAAGAAGGAGAAGGAGAAGGAAGGAGGAAGGAGGAAGGAGGAAGGAGGAAGGAGGAAGGCGGAAGGCGGAAGGCGGAAGGCGGAAGGCGGAAGGAAGAAGAAGAAGAAGAAGAAGAAGAAGAAGAAGAAGAAGAAGGTCTTGACCTTATAACGAAAAAGCTTGTCCAAAGAAGGAATGAAGATTCAGAGATAATGATCACTTCCTGGAGTGACTTAGACTCATTTGATAATTTGAATCTAACCTGAAATGGATGAGAAAGCAAACGTATGTCTAATGGCCAACAAGAACACTCAAGAATCCAGAGTTTCAATCGAGGTAAAAAAAACCTAGTCTCAGGACCTTTTGATGCTCTTACCAAACTATGGTGTAATATATATTTAAACGAACAGATCAATTTGAGATTGATAAAACAACAAAAAATCTCAAAAGATTTGAGTCAGTAACTTAATCTAAAGGAAAATCAATTAACTTTCGTAACTCAAGCTAATGAGTTTAAGAAATAGTTCTGAAATGAGATTCAAGACCCTACCAGTCATCATGTGACAGAGAGTTCAAGACTCAGATGGACAAAACTATACTTTATAATAAAAGTTCATGTCTTCAAATCATCACATAAATAATTTAGAGACAGAGAAACAAGAATTGATTTATAAATATATGACTCAGCATGACTCTCTTGTAAGATTTAATCAATCAAAATCTAATCTTAACAAGATGTCGTCAATCATCTCTAAACAAAAGTGGTTTGGGTTTTAACAAATCTTTTCCGTTTAAAAGTAAGACTACCTTTGTAAAGGCTTAAGATCATTGGAGAGAATCTAGTAGCTTTTACTGTTGTAATCAGGGTCATACTATGTTTACTTGCCCTTATCGTAGAACTGATCCTCAGTTTATTAAAAATTTTATCCTGTAATGATGCACCGACAAATTAAAAATAATTGGGGTTCCAAAAGGCACTAGACCACAAAACATGGTTAACCCTGAGTAAAAAACTAATGTTCTCAATGGTCTAGCGGAAAGGTGTGACGAAAGGTTATTGCAGGACAAAGTTAAACTTTTTGAATATATTGTTTGATTTGAGTGGAGAGGAGAATGAGAATGTGAATGGTGTTTTTTATGAGGAAGCTTTAACTAAGTTGGGTATTGTTGAAGAACAAAATGTATTAATTTGCTAAAATTTGCATGGAGGTTTGTAGGGTTGTGATGAAGAAGTTGTTGTTGGGCAGGACGCAAAGCTGAAAGTAAAAACAGCCAGTATCAAGGAAGATATCCTTGATATTAAGAAGGACTTCGCGGCTGTTTCAAGAAGTCGGCGCAGAAAATCCTAGAAGCTTCAAAGGAGGGGATGTGGAAAGATGTGTCCACTGCAGAAGCTAAAGATCAAACCTTGGCCCTTAGAGTTCGAAGTCTAAAGTTGAAGTTTCTCTACAAACAATTTTGTTTATTGTGTTTGAAATTTTGTCTTTAAAATTGCTTTGTAAAACTAAACCAGTACTCACATTTTTTTGGGGAATCCTCCACATAATAATCTTGAGGGGGATGTCCTTAAAAAACCTCTATGATATGTGAATATCATGGTGTTGTTAATACAAGGTATGCAGCTTTGGCCTTTAGTAGAAGGATGTTGTATGCCTTATCTAATAATAGATCCTAATCCTTAATGTTGTCAACAGGATGCTTCATAATGTGACTCAGATTACATTCTCAGAGTTCTCTTGTCAAGGTTTAAAGTCTGTATAATGCTTCAAATGAAAAAAGTTACAGAAGTGAGAAGATGAAAGAGTTCATATAGCATATTTTTCTTTGCCTTGTAAGAGTTGTGGTGATTAGGGTGATTTAAAGTCCTTAATCATGTGTATAATTGATGGGTTTAATGATAAGGGCAAAATGGTAATTCTGACAGGTCATAAAAGGAACAATTGAAAAAAAACATAAAACGGGACAGAAGCTAAAGCCGACTCGGCTGTCCCTTTAGTGCCTTGGACAGCCGACTCGGCTGTATGGGCTGGATGATTTTTTGGTTCTTTTCTTCGGTTTTCTTGATTTGCCTTAGGTTATATTTGTAAGTGTTAGTTCCTATAATCTATAAATAGGACTACTCACATAGAGAATTTATTGCTTTTATTTTCCTATATCTCTCTCTACAAGATTAAATCACTCTCTACATATTTTCTCTCTTCCTCAATTGTAATCATCACTCTCTACATATTTTCTCTCTTCCTCAATTGTAATCATCACCCTTGTACATTGCTCCATTGGAGAATATTGAAGATATCAATAAAGACATCTAAGCTAGATAGTGGACGTAACCCAATTAGGGGTGAACCACTTAAAATCGTGGTGTGCTTTTATTTGTGTTCTTAGTATTCTCAATTGTTGTTTCTTTGTTGCGTTTTTCCAATTCTGTTTTGATCGCTTGTGTGAGACGTGTTCTTGAGATCGTCCTTGGGTCTTTGGGACATTAGTGGGTCATTCAGTTCAAGAGTCTTTAAAACCCATGTTTTGTGCAGATCTGATTGATTTCCCCGAATGAATTTTTACCAAAATTTCTGTTAGTAACGCCGGGAAACAGAGGTGTAAAACAAATTGAGGTGTTAGAAGGTAAGGAAAAATATTTTAAGGCTCGGATGACTGATGTAAGAACACGCCACATCCATTCATGCGAGCTGTTGCTTAGGTGAAAGTAGCAGTTACTGTTGTAAGAACATGCTGTTTCATTATCGGAATCTGCACTATCTTAATAGAGATCAGTTCACTTAGAATTCCTGTAATATAATGATGCACAGCCACAACTCACAAGCATATCCTGATAATTTTTGAGGATATTGCATGACAGATAACATCTATGGAAGCCAAAATAGCAAAACTGACTATTTGACTATACTCCCTACGACAGGTAAGATATGTGAGTTCTCCCGTTCAATAGAAGACGGTGCCAAAAAAACCAAAAACCCTCTCGAACAAAGGGCTGCAAAGGAGTTAAAACTTAGGATCTGTGAAAACGTTGTCTTTGTTATTTTGGTTACTCAAGTGTACTCATCCTCTCAATGAGCCTTATTATGATGGACAAAAGATTTATACTTATGTGAAGTTGCACATGACATATGTTACCAAGAGTTAGTCGGAAACAATCACTTTGTTAGCCTTATCATTAACAGCTTGCGTACAACCAACCCTTCCAAACCTCACCCTATGTGGGAGTTAATGCAACTTTATTGTCCTTATAGTTATCATTAAGAGAATCAACAGTGCTTTTTCGTGACAAAAATCATCAATGTCTAACCTAGATGAAGCAAAATATAAATTACTTTCAAGCAGTCTCAATTCACTTAATTCAGACCCAATCAACACAAGTCAGTTTATACCAACTTAACATTGTAGCTTCAAACATAAACCTCAGGGTAAAATGCAATTCATTGAGCTCTAATTGTATCAAGGAATTGCGGATTCTTTTTCATATTCTACACAATAAAAACAAACTCCATTTAATGTCAACAATAAAACCGAATTTTATTATAAGTTCATTCCATATACTTTTACCTGACAATTCAGACATGAAACTTCAGTCGATTATAAGAAGAAAAAATGTCTAAAAAAAATAAATGACTTCAAGCTACTCAAACCCAACATAAACTGAAAACTTTAACACTATCAAGTATCAATATTGGTTGCGCAAAGTTACACAATAATTTTGAAGAATTGTATAATTTCCATTTTAAAAGAATTTTTGGCGTCAAAAATTAAGTAACTGAATCAAAAGAGAAGTATTGAACCAAATTTTGAGAGTAACGATACCTTCTTCAGCTAGCGCATTTATAGAGGAGAATGTCGCGGCCGGCGTAGGCGTTGGAGTTGAATAATCCAATTATCCTCTGGCACATGGCGAACCCAATCCGGAGCCGATCCAGCAAAGGACACCCCACGCATGGCTTCCATCACTCTCGTTGCATTATCTGACGACAACGGAGCATTTCTGCGGTTCTCATCTTCCTCAAACGCTCTTCTCATCGCACGATCCATTTCAGCTCTTCTCATCATCTCATCCTCTTCATGTTTTCTCTCATCCTCATCATCACTTAAATCTAACGATCTCACGCCGGTTTCAACACTAGCAGAGTAAGCAATACCGTTTGTTAAATTACTTTCTTGATTTATTGCATCATATTGATGATGATGAAATCCGTTCACAATATTTGGATTACTTTCATCTGTTTCTCCGTTTTCCTCAGTTGAAGTAATTGGCTGGTAATAATCTGGGATTTCATCGGAGTTTGTGTCGGAATCACTGTTTTCAGAGACATCTGCAAAGCGAGCCGTTGTTAATTACATCTATGCTAGATTAATCAAGAAAAATTGAATGCAAATCGAAAATTAAGCGAACACTGACCTGAAATCAAATCGATTGGGGAATTTGATGCAGCATTCATCATTGATTTTTAGCAATAATAGGGTTAAGTTTTATGGGTAAGAGAGAAAACGTTCAAAAACGAAGTGGAAAAATGGACAACAAAAAGCATTAATAATCTGAAAAAACGTAAAAAAAAAACAGTGAGGTAAAAGTTAACTGCACCAGCCGGGAATCGAACCCGGGTCTGTACCGTGGCAGGGTACTATTCTACCACTAGACCACTGGTGCTAGTTTACCCTTTTCATATTTCACTAAATTACTAAGTGCTAAGTATTGACCATAAGATGGAGACTAGGTTATGCACCATTGAATTAGTTTTAGTTTTTTTAATAATAATAAAATTGAATAAGAATACAATTTTGATATGTATACAAGAACTTAATCTACTATATGTAATCTTCAAAAAAATCTACTATATGTATAAATAAATAAATAAATAAGAAGTTTTATATTCAAATTATCAATAGTTGATGTATATTATTGGTCAATTATTTTATAAAACTAGTGATTCTTATGATATTTTTTGCAATTAGTTATTAATTGTTTGTCAAATACTGTAAAATTATATTGGTGAATGATAAAGGCTTGCATTTTTATAGGGAAAATTAGTTGTATTAATTACTAAAAGTAACACATCGAATATCTGACAAAAACACGAAGATAAAGTTGCCCTGTAAGAGTAACAACTTGCTCCTTTTTGTGGTAGAGGAAGAAATGGATCGGAGGAAAATAGGGGAGGTAAATGAATTGAAGAGAATAGGAGAGGAAAACTCATCATCTATTTCTTCTCCTCCCCTTTGACTAATAAAAAAATATAGTTAAGAATGTACAATATACTTTAATTAACAACACATTTTTAGATTATAAATGGATTAATCATCAAATAAACTTGGTCAAATAATTAATTAAGAATATATTGAAAGAAGTGTAATTTGAGTCTTGTATTAATAAGTCATATGTTAGATGAAAATTAAAGTGTAGACGAATTTGGTCTTAAAGGTTAAAGTAATAAGCTATGATTACTAGACCTTAATAATGTATTATTATAAATGGTAATGGAAACTTTAAATCATAAAGTAATACACACTCTCATTGTATGCATAAAACAAGTGCATGGAGTGTTTCACATGGATTTACCATTGATAAATAAGGAAATGTAGTACACACAAGCTATGAGAGTATAGGGGAGACCATACGAGACCTTGAGGACTATGCAACAAAGCTGAAAAAGGGCGTCAGAAAGCAGTTGGCAGTCGCTCGACCAAGCTGCTCGATCGAGCTTAGGTCGAGCAAGGTGCAGAGCCACTTTTTACGCATGTTGTTACTTATTGCTGTTTTTTGTCCATTACCTCCTAAGTCCTCCTTTGCCTATATATGTATATATGTGTGTATGTGTGTATGTTGTATGTATTGGTGTAGAGCCAAGCCAAAAAGGCTTGAGCCTCCCATCTATTCTTACCACTCTTTCTTCTCCTTCCTTTCAACATTGTAATGAGCTTTCAAGCTCATATTATCCTTTAAAGTTTAAACACACATTAGCCTAGGATAATAAATGTAGCCTCATTAATGGTGAACCACCTTAAATCTTAATGTTAATGTTTGCTTTACTTTTATTGCTTAAATCACCTTAATACATGCATATATTTATGGTTTATTAGTATACCTTCAAGCCATGATCATTAACTTTTCATGCCACCTTTAGGCCTACGCTTCCACATTGTTAGCTTACTCTAACAATACTTAAAGTGTTGAAGACACTATATTTGAGTTCTTATCAAAGTTATACGATACCAACTAATAAGTTGAACAATTTTCTTTTAATTGTATCGATATTCTAGCCTATTAAGTTATAGAGTATAAAATTACAATTGTACTCCTTCATTCCCTAATAAAATTCTCAAAAAAAATATTCACGAAAATTAAGAAAAATATAATATTTTAAATAATAGATATATTAAAAAAAATTAATAATTAGTTTAGATATACGTACAGAACTTTGTTGAGTTTACGTTCTATTAAATTTATATAGTCCTTCATCGATTAATTAATATAAAAAGCAGAAAATGCCCAACAAATTAAGATTAATCATTATTTTAAGACAATGAGTAGCATTCATTATATTATTCATTCACTCATAACCAATTTACATGGAAAAACAAGTAACAAGTAACAAGTGTCCTTAATCATCTTGAGATCTAAATTCTAAAAACAACGTCACTTGCCAGGAACAAAGTTAGTAGCGTAAGCCCAAGCATTGTTGTTAACCGGGTCAGCAAGATGGTCAGCAAGGTTCTCAAGTGGGCCCTTTCCAGTAACAATAGCTTGAACAAAGAATCCAAACATTGAGAACATAGCTAATCTACCATTTTTAATCTCTTTTACCTTCAACTCTGCAAATGCATCCGGGTCATCAGCCAAGCCCAACGGGTCAAAGCTACCACCCGGGTAAAGTGGGTCCACCACCTCACCAAGAGGCCCACCAGCAATACGGTAACCCTCAACAGCACCCATTAATATAACTTGGCAAGCCCAAATAGCAAGGATACTTTGGGCATGGATCAAGCTTGGGTTACCCAAGTAATCAAGCCCACCTTCACTGAAGATTTGTGAGCCCGCCTTGAACCAAACAGCTTCACCAAACTTAACACCATTACGGGCCAAGAGCTCGGGAAAAACACAGCCCAAAGCACCCAACATGGCCCATCGGCAGTGAATGACCTCAAGCTCACGGTTCTTAGCGAAGGTTTCCGGGTCAGCTGAAAGCCCAGCAGTGTCCCAACCGTAGTCACCAGGGAACTCACCGGTAAGGTAGCTTGGTGGCTCACCGGAGAATGGGCCCAAGTACTTAACACGGTCTGGGCCGTACCATGGGCTGCCTGATGAAACTTGTTTGGGCTTTGCAGCAGTCTTCCTCATGGTGATCCTTCCTTCACCAAGGATTTCGGATGGGGTCGGGCCGAGTTTGACGGGCTTTCCGGCAAGAGAGGGGGAAGAAAGAGCCATGGTGGAGGAAGCCATTGTTGAAGGGGGAAGAAATAAAAGGTATTCTATGATGGTTATGGGTGATGAAGTGAAGTATATAAGTTTATTGGTTAGTTTTATAATGATTAAAATGGGGATGTTGTTAATTCTTATCTATGAAGATATCTTCATCTGATTTCTTATTTGCTTGAGAGGATTGTGGTCCTATTCTACTTGGCTATCTATTAGCCATTAGTTTGTTAGATTTTTTTTTTAAAAAAGTTTATTATGGTTGTTGACCAATTAGAGGAATACATGTGGAGGTTTTGGATTGCAAATTTGCAATAAGCTAGATATATAGATAGATTATAGATATATACACTGTGTCCCGTCCCTTTGACAAATTGTATTACATTGTATAGATTGTGTTATAAATTTTTTTTCGAAATTAAGAAATTAATATTTTTATGTTGTAAAGGTGTAAAAGCCTGTGTTTTAAGCCGTATTAAAAGTATTTTATGGTTTGAATTTTGAACAAATATTTAGACATTACGATAACTGCATCACTATTAATGTTACGATTAAAACTATATTTTTACGCTATAATCGGGAGTATAGAGATATCATACATTCTACTAAAACAATAAATAAATATGACACATGTCACTTTTATACATCATGTTTTCCCTCCTAAATTTTAAGTAATTAAATATGAAAACTTTGAGTTTTAATTAGTAATATATAGTTATGATCAATATAATGGTTAGTTTTGAAAAATAAACAATTATATTTAATAAAATTTTTTTACATAACTTCATAAACTAACATATTCGTGCATTGCACGGGACATATACTAGTATTCATTTAGTTGAGATTCTTTATGACTTAACGTTGGGCAAGAAACTGGTCGGGCACATCGGACTGATGGAGCTGAAAGAAACTGGTCGGGCACATCGGACTGATGGAGCTGAAGAGGAGATATGTAGAGGAAAACAAAGAGAATTTTATCAAAATAAGAAAAAACAAAAGGAAAAATAAAAACTTTGCACCAGCCGGGAATCGAACCCGGGTCTGTACCGTGGCAGGGTACTATTCTACCACTAGACCACTGGTGCTTTTTAATGAATTAACTTGGTTTGCATTTATGTACTGAAAAAACAGCATAAGGATTGATGAAATCAATTATTCCGAGGATTCAAAATTAGTACCATTTCTGGTTTTGCTGTATCTTCGTCTCAATAACTAATTTCATCAAGCTAAAACCAATATTTAAAGAAGTTAGATGTCGTAAGTGTAATTACTATATTAATATGATGAATGATGGATAAAATATGTATTTAATAATTTTTAGGTGATTAGCGTTTTAATAAAAACTAACTTAGATCAGCATACTAGATAATTCGATTAATATACAAGTAATTATAATTGGGTTTTGATGATCGGATAAATACCAAATAATATAGGAGGGCTGATGGTATGATCGGAGATTATTATATTTATATCATTTATGCAATTCATTTTGTGTTTTATTTGGAGAAATAAAGTTATACGCAACATAAGAAAAGAATACGAAGACTTTATATAAGAAACTTGTGTACAAATGATGCACTTGTTCACCATTTCAAGATCTAGCATATTTCATAGAATGTGCATATTCTCTACAAATCATAGAAAGAGTTTGCTTGTTCCTACTTGTATAGGAGTTGATGCAGTCTATACATTGGATCCATA
The DNA here is from genome assembly GCA_019425755.1 of Amaranthus cruentus. Taxonomy (NCBI): domain Eukaryota; kingdom Viridiplantae; phylum Streptophyta; class Magnoliopsida; order Caryophyllales; family Amaranthaceae; genus Amaranthus; species Amaranthus cruentus. The sequence goes on along the minus strand of CM033458.1, from coordinate 16,147,266 downwards.
ATTAAAGGAAGTTGTTTAATGTTCAAATAATGCAATAGTATGTAATAAAGTACTTGTCAACTCTTGTAATTAAGAAAATCATCAAATTGTTCGGCAATTGTACTTATTAAACAATAAAACAGAAAATTAGGCAATGTGTTTAATAAAAGCATCTAAATCAGAAGTAGCTGAACCTCCATCTTGAATGGCCTTTCTAAAAATATGTTTTAAACTTGTTGCTCTTTCAACCACCTCTTTCCTCTCAAGACTTTGAGGGTCCATAAAAGTTGTCACAAGCTTGGCTATTTCAACCCTAGAAACCAACTTTTCCTTATTATAACCACTATTAATTGCCCTAAATCCCACCTTCAAATCATTCACTATTAGCTTACTATTGGGCATTTGATCCCAAAATATAGGACAAGTAAGCATAGGAACACCAGCGTAAATACTCTCTGAAGTCGAATTCCAACCACAATGAGTCCAAAATCCTCCGACTGAAGGATGACATAACACTTTTAATTGATCACACCATGGTACTAAACATCCCTTCTCCCCAACTCCTTTAAATCTTGAAGTGTCACCTCGCGTCACCCATAGGAAACGAACACCACTTTCTTTTATCCCCGCGATGATTTCCTCCATTTGAGCATTCGAGATTGAAAGGAAACTACCTTGTGAAATATACAACACCGAGTCCTTTGGTTGACAATCCAACCATTGTAAGTACGGTTCATTAGCAACACATTTTTTATTGGTTTCGAGGTTAAAGTATGGTATCATAGGCCCAATGTGATAGACCGAAATGGGAAATTTTTCTTTGACACACTTGATCACTTCCTCTTCAATTTCATAGATGGATGTAAATAATAGGCATGTTGCATTTTTTAGGAATGATAAAGTGTTAATGACTTGTAGAAATGCCTTGTTACCATGTCCTTCAAAAATTGTTGTTAGGTCACCAATTGTTGTTGAAGGAAGTCCTGGTATGTAGTCCACAATCTCATGTCCTCTTTCTACATAAAATCAATGAGTTTTGAATTATTTTATAATTAATAATTTAATGCAAGAAAAATCATATTTTACATAAAATGAATGTAAGTAACAACTCTATAGTACAACCCTGAATCGACTATCAACTGATCTCATTCCTAATTAAAATCAATTGAAATTGACAACATGTGCTCTCTTGAGAGACCGTCTTTTGTAAAGACGACTTTTAAAAGTTCAGCCCAAATTTATATTTAAAGTTGTAACAATATATATTTAGAATTGAATTGTGCTTTTGAGAGCTGTCTTTACACAAGACGGTCTCATGTAAGAATTTGTGAATTGAGAATCATTCCGTTATACAATAAGTGTAAGCCCAAAAATTAAATCTTACCTGACTTTATTATCAATAGAATTGAATTTGAATTCTATAATGTTATGTTTGGGAACGATGATTTCATTTGAAAATCTAGATTTGCTCAAATTTGTTGCTTGTTAAATCAAAAATTTTCAAATTTGAATTTAGTTCAAATTCCACCATTGTTTTTAAAGTAGTTAAAATTAAGAATTTGAGAATGACTACCCAAAATTTGTTATTCTCAAATTCTTCATTTATGATTTCATAATTGAAATTCATAATTTGAAATAAAATATTTTTTTCCAAACACTACATAAACAGATTCAAGAATTATCTAATTGTAACTGAATTTGACTTTAAATTACTCCAAAAGGCTCTAAAGTTAAACTAAACCAAATAAATCTAATCTAAACATGAAAAATGAAATTGATTACACAACTCTAGCTATAATATAGCTGTTAGATATTAGTTTGTCTAATTAGTAGTGTATAACTGTAAACTATTAATGTTCAATAAAAGTAGTATGTTAATTAGTTTTTTGAATATACTTTGTTGGAAAAAATATGAAGAAATATTTAAAAGGTTGATTCTAATTTTGAAACACTAATCATTATAACATTCTAAAAACAGCTATCATTCGGTCGTAATGTATTATTAAATCTTTAAATGGTGAATTTCTAAATCAGTTAGTCTTGTGAGAGACTGTCACTCAAACAGGCGACCTCAAAACAAGAAGCTCACATTTATATTTTCAAAATTTGTATTAATTGGGCTATTTAGCCCATATATCTAATACGTCTTTTGAAGAGACCGTTTCTCACAACATTTTGTGTTCTAAATAAGGTTTACAAACCATTAACAACGGATGGAAAAAAAAAATTCCATAAACAAAGGCAATAAGTTTTATTTATACAATAGGTAATACCCGTACGATGCACGGATTTAAAATAATTTTATAATATTCAAAAAAAATAAAATGTTGCAAATATATCTTTAAAACTATCATCCACCAGAAGTAATACTTAGGAGTCGCTTGGATTGAGAGTAAATATTTAAGAGGTAATAAAAGTCAAAGTAGGAATTTAAGGTTAGTTAAGTAGATGATTAAAGGAATTTGATTGTTGGAGAGGTTGAAGAATGAATTAGAAGGTAATGAAAAAATAGAGAAAATAGTAATAAGATCCCTTATTTTGGGGTATAAATTTACCCTAGGGGAAGGTGAAGGAATTCTTTACCTCCAAATGAGTGAAATCAAACTCTTTTTCTATTCATCATTTTTAATCTACTCCTATTCTACCTCTATCACAATTATTTCAATAACTTCATTTGCTTATCTAATTACCTTTGTTACATTAGTTTGACTTTTTTTTACTACCTTAAATATTTACTCTCAATCCAAGCGACCCCTTAGAAAGATAATTTTATTGGATGGTATCTGTTAGCTTTACTTGTTGAAGGTTCAACTTACTTATTATAATAATGAATTACCATCGGATCAAACTACATATATAATTTTTTCCATTATTTTTCTTTTATTATTAATTATAATGATAATAATAAATTGCCCTTTTTTAAAAAAAAATATAACATATGTATCATACCAGCATATTCAATTAGCCGATTTTATTTTTAAAATAAAACATAGAGTCAAACTACATGAACCGGAATGTTCGACCTTCTTAAACAAATTTCATAGATGGTGTGAACAACTTATTTATTATTGATTAAATAAATCAATTCCAATGTATTTAGGTATTATTGAGGAAATTAAACAATTTCAATGTATTGATTATGATAACATTCATTAGGATTAATTAATTCCAATGGAAATTCCAGTTCCATTATTTAAAATAGGATGACATCACTATCATGTTTTAGAGGGAAAACTTTCTTCTACAAAGTGACACCTCATAAATTTAAAGGTATGATGATGTAAGCGCTTTTTGTTTTATTAATAGTTATAGATGATATTCAAAAAAAGAATGTAGTATCATCATTAAAATTTAAATGTAATAAGTCTCCTGAGAGACCGTTTTTTTAAGAGACGTTTCTCAGGCCCAATCCATTAAAGTTTATTGCCTACATTTAGTCTACATTTTCTCTAATGGGTCAATCCAATTAGAGATGGTCTTTCAAAGAAACCGTTTCTCACAAAAATTTGTGTAAAACATTAGGTAAGTTAAATTCTAAGTACGAAAAGATGACCAAGAAAATTTTTAAATCACTTTTTTCCTTTAATTTTAGATTAATATGCTTTGAATTAATTAGGAAATATGGTCAATTTAATCACGCTGAGACTTTGAATGCAACAAAAATACACACTTCTGAAAGTAAGGAGCCAAGCATAGAGAAGGCAAAAGTCAGCCCACACTTAAAAGCCCAAAAATTACGTATTTTCTCTACTTTTTGCTTAGCATTATTTGAAATTTGAATATTTACGATGTTTTATTTATCATAAATTCTTTAATAAGATGGTTTTATAATAAGATTATATGTATTAAATTGATTAGTATATATTTGGTCTATTAAAATAATTACTTATAATTTTAAAGTCTAGTCTCCTGAGAGACCGTCTTTATGAAAGACGTCTTTCAGGCCCCGCGCATTAAAATTTAATATCTACTTCTACTCTACATTTCCTTTATGGGTCAGTTCAATTAGAGGTGGTCTCTCATAAAGACCGTCTCTCACAAGAATTTGTGATTAGTCTTAGATTGAAAAGGTCTCATGAAAGACGAGTTGTTTTCACATTTGTACAATAAAAAAAAGTCTAATAATTTATCATTTACTTCACTATTTTAATTTGTGTATATTTTTTTTTGAAGATAATTTGTGTACATTTGTATATTAACGAAGTAAAGTATTTAACTATATATATTCGTTGAATTGCTTTGAACAACGTCACAAATCGAGGCTCGAGCGGACAAGTACAAAGAAAATTAATTATTTAACATACAGTACAAATAATTTTAATTTACAATGTGTAAATAAATTCAAACAATATTGGCATCAAGAATTTTAATGCTAGTTTATTTATATAAATCATAGTTGAATATTACTAATTTCGCCCTTATTGCAGCTCTTGTGATTTTAATTTTCTAACTTATGTGGTAAAGTGGTTGTGGGCTATTCCCTTCTTCAAAGAGAAAATTAGTGTTATTTAAGAAATAAAAAGTAGATATTGATAATAAATAAAAGATCGGATAATAAATTTTGTGAATGAAAGTAAAGAGAGTTAAAATTTAATATATGGATTAGATTAAAATAAAGGGATAAGTCATTGTCTAAAAATAAAAATGACGTAAAATAATTGAGACGTACGTACCAAAATGACAATTCTTGCAAAATAAATGGGACAAAACGAGTATATTTTTTAAATTTCAAATACAAAATTATATCAATAACAATATTTTAGTTTTTAGTCCAAAGACGGAGCTAAAATCATCAAATTCTTTGAAGAACCCGCTCAATTTTACAAAAATGATACTCGCTCTTATTTACCAGTGTCTCATTTTCTTGTTGGGTTAAGTCACCCTAAATGTCTCATTCTGTTTTGAGTATGTTAACTTTATTAATTTACCCTTACTAAAGACAACTTTTTCACACATTTACACTTACTAACCTCACTTCCCCCTATTAAATGTAAAAATACTACCATTTATCTCTTTCACACGTGGTCTCATTTGACCACCTACAAAAGGGTGAAAAGTTAAATAGGACACTTAAGTTGAACAGGAGGGAGTATTTTTCTAAGAAATTTGTATCTTTAAACTCTTAACATGTTCTAATTTTTATGCTATTTATTATTTAATACTCAAGCTATTTTTAACATTAAATATTTTAAAATATGAATACATATTTAAAAATAATACTCCCCCAATTCATACCAATTGTCCCATTTAGTTTTTTTGACACTATTTATTAATCACTCTTAATTTGTATTTTATTCTTAATCTAGAAGTCAAATATAGTCAAGTGAGATCTTGTTTGATTTGTCTTAATGTAAATTTTATTAATATCAAATTTTTATAATTTTTAATTATACATAATTAGATATATTTAGTATTGAATTAGTGTATTGGATGGTGTGCCAAAACAAAATGGGACAATTAATATGAATTAGAGGGAGTAAAAAAATAATTAATCAAATCAAATATTACTTAATTATGTTATTCTTGCATAATAAGAAAAAGTGTAAAATAAATTAATCGATAAATCAATACAAAACAATGAGTTTAAAAAAATAAATTAAATATAATAATGAATAATTGATTGAAATTTGCTGAAATAATACTACCTCCTATTCATCTAAAATGTCCTATTTACTTTAGAATATTATTTATTTATCACTCTCAAATTACATTTTATTATTAATATATAAGTTAAAACATAGTCATGTGGGATCTTATTTGATTTGTTTTGCTATAAAGATTATTAGTATCGAACCTTTTATAAATTTTTTAATTATACATAACTCGATATATTAAGGATCGAATAAGTGCATTGTGTTAGAGTATATAATATATCTTGGGGCCTCAACCATGTTAGAGTATATAATATATCTTGGGGCCTCAACCAAAAGCTTAAGCTGATGGTTGAGGCCTCAAGATATATTATATACTCTAACACATTGGATAAAGTGGATAAAGTAAATGGGACATTTTAGATAAATAGGAGTTACTATAAAGATAATTACCTGCAATATCAAGGGGGAAATGGCCATGTTGCACCAGCAAGTCAAAGTGATAAAAGAAAGTGAACACCGAAGCGGACATCGGAAAAAGAGAAGCCACCGGAATATTCCTTTTGTTTCCGACCTCAACAATCCAACTACTTAACCACGTATCATATATAATAGCTGTTGGCGGTGGCTCAAGCTGATCAAGGAGCCGCTCAAAGGGTTCTTGAAGCTTTGTAAGAACAGCTTTAATGAAGCCATTCATGTCATCGGCTCGGCCAACTTCGGAAGGAATCACCTGTGGAAGAGCAGCGTAACGAATATTAGCCGGCGGCTTGGGCTCCGAGCTGAGGAAGCCGAGCCACTCTTCGGTGACTACAAAGGTAAAGAGAAAATCATTAGATTTTGTAAGGATGAGTTTGCAAAGGTTGAGTAAAGGGTTTATGTGGCCTCTGCCTGGGTATGGCATCACCACTACATGGGGTTGTCGTTTCATGGCTGAGACGTCGCCGTTTTGGTGCATTTTGTGGTAGATGAAGAAAGTTCTTTGGTATTTGATGGTGGCTTGACTAGTATATCTATATATATGTTGGAATGATTTAGAAACTAGGTTATCTTTTTATAATAATTTATGACGTATTTTCATGTATTTTGTACTGAAGTAATTAATACTCTCTTTGTTTTTTAAAAAAAGTTTTTATTTGTTACTCCCTTCTATTCACTTGAGTTGTCCCATTTGTTTTTAGGCACTATTCACTTATCACTCTTAATTTGTATTTTACCGCTTAATCTATAAGTTAAAACATAGTCATATATGTAGGATCTTGTTTGATTCGTCTCAATACAAAGATTATTAATATCAACTTTTCGTCTCAATACAAAGATTATTAATATCAACTTTTTATAATTTTTAATTAACAATAATTTGAGATATTATGGGCTAAAATATTATCTCGGCAAGTGTGAAAAACTAAATGGGACAACTCAAATGAATAGGAGGAAGTATTTTTTAGTGTTTTTTTTGTTGTTTCTATGAAAAAAAGTTCTTTGATATTTACACTTATAATTTGTGTATTTGGTGGTAGAAGAAGAAAGTTCTTTGGTATTTTTTGGTGGCTTGATTAGTATATGTTTGGAATGAGAAAACTTCTTCCGTTTCATAATAGTTGCTAGTGAGTGTAACATGTTGTGTGGAATATGTCACTATTAGTAGCAAGTATTATAGAACGGATCGGAGGAAATATTTATAATAATTTATGGAGTATTTATAAATATTTTGTGCAGAAGTGATTAATACCTCTCTTTGTTCCTTAAAAAGTTTTCATTTGTTATTTTCAATTGTTTTTTATTTGTTGTTCCTTTAAAAACGAAAGTTTTGATATTTGCCTTTTTGGTGCATTTGGTCGTTGAAGAAGAAAGTTATGTGATATTTGTTGGTGGCTTGATTAGTATATGTTTGGAATAAGAATCTAGGTTATCGATCGATTTATGCTAATTTTTGGAATATTCATAAGTATTTTGCAGTGAAATATATAATACTTTTTTCGTTTCTTAAAGAAGTTTCTATTTGTTATTTTAGAGTGTTTTATTTATTGTTGTTCAAAATCTTTCTATATATATCACCAATTTTTGACAAAATAAACTTTGTTCATCCTCATTTTAATTTTTAATAATGTTTATCGTGTCTACACATCTTCTACTAATTTTATACTCTCTCCGAATCAGTTTAGATGTCTCATTTTCTTATTTGGCAAAACCATACCAATTGTCTTATTTCCTTTTTTGTCTATCCTTTTTTTACCTAAATACCCCCACTTTTCCAATTTCCAATACTCAACTACCACCTTTACAATTAATTTAATCAATTAAAATACCCAATTACCACCTTTTTAATGGACACCACTGAACCCTTAAAATCCGTGAAATCCCAAAATGGGACATCTAAACTGATTCGAATGGAGTATTAAAAATTTATATTTCTTATGGTCCCTACAGATTTTCTACTAACTTTATAAAAATATTTTTTATTAGTTATGATCCCCATATTTTTTTCCACTAACCTTCTTTTAAGTATTTTTTAATGTTTATCATATTTACTTTTTCACCATCAAATTAATTTATTATTCAATATAATAAATATTCAATATCTAAAATATTCTATTTTTTAATTCCGGTGAATATTTATTGTGGGAACTTTATTAAAAAAAGGATGGATTTATTTGTTTATAATGATTATGTGTAGTAGATCTAAATCTTTTGAGATTAATGGTTTGATAATGTTTTTGATTTGTTATATATATAGTCTTAGATTCTTATATAGTTACTAGTAATGAAAAAAAAAATTAAATTTATTGAAAACATGATAATTTTGAAAACTACAACTAAAAGAAAGATAAAAAATATTTTAAATATTTTTTTTGATTTTCTATTTTTATTTATAATTCTAAAAATAATGAAAATTGAAAAACAAAAAGATAGAAGCAGATCATTTCATAAAAGTTTTTGTAGAAGCCTAGAATAGATCTAAGGGATTTTCAAGAAAGTTGAAAATATCTTTTCAATTAGGTGCATGCGATTATGATTATGAGTTTGCTTTAAAGATCTTTTGAAAAATCAATCATAATTCATGATTCAGCCCCTTTTAGAGAAACCGTCTATAATATTGACGCCTCTTAAAAGAGTCAGCCCACATGTCTAATTATTAGATTTGGCATTATATCCTATTAAATTTGGTATTTAGAGTTGGTGTTATAACCAATTAAAGTTAATATTATACCTATTTAGAGATATCAACTTTAATAGGTTATACTACCAACTCTAACAAGTTATAATACCAACTTCAATAGATTATAACACCAACTCTAAATAAGATTACACAACGCGCATTTTATTTAAAGTTTTTTCTAAATAATAGTGGTCGGCCCATTCAAAATGCATCTCTTGTAAAGAATGTTTCAAGTAAGAATTTGTATTTACGATTCTAATTCAATATTTTGTACTACGTACTCCAATAGTACAATTACAGATTCTCTACGAGCAATCTCAATAGATTTTGGACCTATACTAATACCACTAAGAGATTATCAAAAATAGTTGGGCTTACAAGCTCAATCTGAACCTCGGTAATAATAAGTAGGCCCAAATAAATTCTTATAGGGTAAATTGTATACAAAAACTTGGGTGATACCGTCTCATTTGAGAGACGCGTTGTATTCGGCCAGCCCAATTGTATATACTTTTTTACTAATTTTACAAATTAAAATGTTAATTTTAAGAGTTAAAAAACCAATTTGAAAACTATGAACAATTTCAAGGATTTAAAATTGATATTTTAGATCATGAAATTTGACAATTTTAAGACTTAAAAGTTCAATTTCAATACTTAAAAAACCAATTTAAGACTTAAAAGAATTGCTAGAATTAAAATTCTCATTTCAACTTCAAAATAGGATAACTCAAACTTTAATCAACTTTAAAGTAGGGTGACTCAAACATTTCAACTTTGAAATTGACCTTTTAAGTTTTGAAATTGGATTTTTAAGTCTTGAAATTGTCAATTTAAGTCTTAAAATTGGTGTGTCATAATATTTTTAAAAACTTATTGGGTCTGGGCTGGTTATACGAGTAAGGCGGTTTCACAAGAGAGTTTGTATTTTTCTTTTCAACATGATTTGGTATTAAGAATTCTTACTCCAAGTTATACAACTATTTATGCTACACTTTGTATATTTTAAGTTTACTTTAAACATGTTTTGAAATATATATTTAATTAAGTTGTGTAACTTTATTTCTCAAATTGTGGAAAGACATATGTCCCATGTCTATGGGATTATTTACAAGTACGTAAATGATATTTAAGGAAATTAAATTAAGGGGTAAAAGTAGAAGTCTAAAATGTGAATGATTTAAAACACAAGTTTTTTTTTTTTTTTTGAAAACATAAGTTAGATAAATGAATGAAAATTAAAAGAGCATACGTCATTGCCAACAAAGAAATATTGTAATTTCTAGAAGATAAATTTAAATGAAAAATATAGTAATTTTTGTATAACAGAGTAAATTATTATTTCTTCCATGGTTCGAAATTCAAAATTAGAAAACTATTGAGGTTGTTCCATGTAAATGGCTTATTAATGTACTATTTTGTTTATTTATATGTCGAATTATACATATTTAAAAATTATAAAAAGTTTATATTATGAAAGTATGTGATTAGACAATTCAAACAAAATCCCACTTGACTATATTATTACTTACATATTAACCGCAATATATAAAATAAGTTTAAACGATGAATAATGCACAAAAATAAAATGTAGCAAGTATTTCGGAACGGAGGAAGTATTAGTTTTTTGGTTGGTCTTTGGCTTTTAGCTTGTAACTAATAATTTGTTAATTGGTCAAAAAGTCAAAAAAAAAAAAATTGATAAGTAACTTTTTAAACTAAAATTTAAAAGAAAGTCTGGTTAGATTTTTCATTAGTTTTTGGCTTATTTGCTCATATTTATTCCAATAAAGAGCCAACGACCCTAACAAACGAAACTAAAAAATTGACATTTGATTCATCTAGCTATCTTATAAAATCATCATCTAGCTATCTTAAAGCCAATAAAAACTATTAACAAGTTTAATTAGTCAAATAAACAAACTAAAAGATTCAATAACCAACAACTAATAGTCATTTGCTAAACACCCTATCAGACGAAAATGAGTAGTATAAATTAGGGTGTTTTTGGTAAATGGTTTTTGAGTTAATTTTTTGGTTAGTTTTTGTCTTTTGACATTTAATTGGTCTAATTTAGTTGGCTTTTTTTATATAAGATTTTAGCTTTTTTTTTTTTGAAATGAAATGATTTTAGCTTGTCAACCTATTTTTTTCTAATAAACAACCAACAATAATCATATAATTTTACTTATCTATAACTATTACTAAAACAAAACACTACTGACATCATCACCTTTTAAAATCGCTTACGTGTCATTCTCTCATTTAAAGTTTTCCCTCCAAAATGCAATGATAATGTCATTGCTATTATGATTATCTTTGGCTTTACTATTTTCAAATTTTGAGTATAATAATTCATATTGATTGTATTTTTACTTTTTAGGTTCAATCATTTAATGTATTAGAAAAATATATTATATTCAATTATAAAATCTTTCAATTTTATTATTAAAGGAGTATTATTTAGTGTATTGGATATTTTGAGATGATTAAAGCCTAATTTACTCTTATTAGGATTTGTTTTTTTTATATATACCCAATTGGTTACTTAAATGCGATGTTTAATTTTAATATCATTTATGTTGTGACTATCTTCATATAAGTCACTCATATTTTTTATGAAAAAATATCTTTTTCGTTTGAACTATTATAAAATAATTTTACATATTTCTTTGTTATAATATTTGAGTTTAAAATGTCTTATTAATAGTACTAATATTTAATATAAATTAATGTAATTATTTTTGTTAGCAAAGATTAGTATGTTAATTTTTATTAAAAAACTTACTCTATGTACAAACCATTTGCTCTTTAATTCAAAATAAAAATAGAAAACTATAAATATAATTATATAAAATGTATAATTAATTTTTTTGTCTTTTGTTGTGATTTTTTTTGTCGTGAATTAGATTTTCACAACCACCTGGACGCATTTTGCAAAATATGATACAATACACGTAACGTATACAATTGTTAGAGTAAAATGGAGGAGTATAAGTATAATGTAAAATTTATTTCTTAAAATTTTAATTTCTTAATTTATAAAAAATATATTAGAAAATTTAATAAAGCCATGCATCGCACGGGGATTATCTAGTTATCTTCTGAAACAATTATCTTCTAAAACTAACATAAAAAACTAATACTTTGGTTTGGTTAAACAAGCGAACAACTATTTTCCAAACATCCCATAACTCTTTGTTCATCATATAGTTAAATAAAACAATGTTGCACTATTAAAATTCAACTTAAAAAATATGGCAAATTCAAAATTCTCCAATATAAATAAGGAACCAATTTGGTAAGAAAATGACGTATGTATGCTTAAGGGTGGCCCACAGTCCAAAGCCATAAAATATCTAATGCGAAAAAAGTGAGATATTTCTAGAAAGTGAGAATTGTACAAAAGCAAATACGTGTTAGCAAAAAGGTTCAATATTACAAATATCTTCTTTGCCCAAGATATTTCTCTCCTTTAGACTTCTTCTGAAGACCTCTTTACAAACCGACCCTGCAAACCAATTAAATACAAATTACAATGTTCTTTTTTTTTCCGAATAATATTAAAAAAAATCTAATATTATTATTTTTTATTCATATGATGGGAATAAAATTAAAGTTAAATTTAACTTTATATTTTAAATGAAAAAAACAAATTAAATAAGAGATTATGTTTTTTATCCTCCCTCTTATTCACCACAAGTGTCACATACTTTTTGAACACTATTTATCTTTTATTCTTTAATTTGTATTTTATTATTAATCTATAAGTTAAAACATTGTCAAATGAGATCTTGTTTGATTCGTCTTGATGCAAGGATTATTCATATCAACTTTTCATAATTTTTAATTATACTCAATTAAAGATATTAAGGATTGAATAAATGCATCGGATAAAGTGCAAAAAGCAAATGAGACACTTATGGTGAATAGGAGGGAGTATAACTTTATCAGATATTTTACAATGAAGTAAATAATATCTAAGAAATTAAAATAAAAATATATTGTTTGTTTAAAATCTTGATTTGCCAACAAAAAATATTTTCACTTGAAATAATTTCACAAATTTTTGTGAGAGACGGTTTCTTTGAGAGACTAACTTTAATTGGGTGGCCCATAAAAGAAAATATAAGATAAGAGTAAGAATTAAATTCTAATGGAATGGGCCTGAGATACGTCTCTCAAAAAGACGGTCTCTCAGAAGACTTGCTGAAATAATTTTATATGAAAATAAAATTTTAATGTTGAGCAAGAGTCTATTTTTCCAGTAAAACGATCTCAAAATAAAAAATTCATATTCTAATAAATTTATACTTATGGATTATTTAACTCATATGTAATATACATTTTAAAGTTCAACTGTCTCATGTAATAATTTATGAAAAATCTCAGTATTAGATAAAATAAAAGCAGTTCTTAATACCTTAAGACGAGGACGTTTATCTGCATTAAGTTTACGAACTTCATATCTTATCTTCTTCGAAAAAAGTCTGCTTTGACGTTTTTCCTTGTAACGTAGAACACTACTTTCTCTTCTCGTTCTTTCATCTTCTAAACTTGGCACTTCTCCCATCTGTATAATTATTCAAATTAATATTACTCACATGTAGGTAATATATGGGCACTTTAACTATAAATAAAGACGTGAAATCTATATTAAATAATTAATTTTTAAAAATTTTAAAATGTCATGAGTTTAATCTCATCCAGACACCCACTCCTCATTTTAATTCAATATTTTGCTCAATCATGAGAAACTATTGCACGTTATTCATTCTTTTATCCTAAAACCACTTATATAAGCAAGCGTGATATATATAGGCTCTAACCTATAATTCAACTATTAATTTATATTTTTGATTGAGATAATCCATAAACGAGTAATGAATGTGGCAATTAATTAGTTCACATGGAAAATAATGAGTTCTAATCTCACCCTTCATTTCAATTCACTCTTTTGCACTTTATCCGCACTTTTATCTTAAAAAAACTCATATGTGAAAAAGCGTGATATAATATATAACATATAATTCAACCATCAGTTTATACATTTGATTGAGATAATCCATAAACAAGTAATAAACATGACAATTAATTAGTTGACATGTAAAATAATAAGACAAATTAATGAGATATAACAAATAAAATGGGTTAAGGTAAAGCATTTTGAAGAAATAAGAATTATACTAACATAGTGATTATTTGACATGGAATAAGAATGATGATTGTGAGCCCAAAGTGAACCTCTGTTAGACCAAGCTTCAAGCACTTCTTCATAATTCAAGTTTAGATTCAAACATGTTTTTGTCTCCTCCGTCACATTTTCATTTTCAAACCCAATATCATTCTCGAATTCTTCATTTTTCACGAGATTATCAGTAACACTAGATTTTAGCTCGTGCGATGCAGAATCATCCCCATTTTCGTGATTAATTGGGAAAAATTCTCGAGTTTCCCAATTCGATGAATTCATAAAATCCCACCCAAAAAATTCATGCTCCACAAAATTATTATTCACCAAAATATTTTCTTCTTTTTCAAATTTGCAATATTTATTTGCATTTTCATCTTTTTCTTCATAATTATTGAGACCCAAAAAACCTTTAATTTCTTCTAAACTCTCAATTCCTTGATAATAATTTTGTGGTACTAATTGTGTCTCTTCTTTTATGGGACTCTTTAACATAGAATTTTGCTTCATCTCAATGTGAATTTCTATGTCTCTCTTCACTAAGGAAAGTGCCCTTAAAATTATACTATCAACTATGAAATGTGTCTTTTAAAATTTGGGGTGGTTACGTGGCAGCTTATCTTCTATTGATTGGTTATTTTATGGGCTTGCTGTGTCCTGATTGGTTGATATTGACACAAAAGGAAGGAGCTGTCAGTGGGCCTTCCAAAAAGGACTTGTTGTGGGCCTCCATTGAAATTTTAAATATTAGGATCTTTTCAATATTGTAAAATCTGAAAATTTGAACGAAACAACATTATTTGGAAAAAAAATTCCAAAATAATTTTGGAAAAAAAAGATTTTTCAAAATAAGCGCGGAATTGGTTGTGTTTGTTTTCAAATTACGAGCTATTACTTAAGCTGAGTCAACAAAGGACAGACAGAGAATTATCCATTGTTAGTATTAGTAACATCTAATGTCAATGAATAAAAGAAGTCAACAAAAGTCAACCAATTGCCCCTTGTTAGTAAGAGTGGTCAATTACTTGACTGACTTTTTTTTACTTAGTTTAAGTAATTGTCCGCTATTAGTAAAAACGAACACAACTAAACCTTAGTATTGGATCAAAAAGTGCTTATTTTGTGAAATATAAGTTTTACTGAAGCTTAGTTGGCGTATTTTTTCCCCAAATAAACTTGTTTTCTTCAAATTTTCGCAAAAATCTGATGGTAAATAAGTGCTTAAAATTAACGTTGCAAGTACATATAATATGAAGCCCAAGCCCATGAATTGACAACCGTCACCGGGCTAGCTGTCATGGGTCATGAAACGATCCAACTGCACTGGAATATTTTATGAGAGTTGTCCCATTTTTTATTTTTCAAAGGGTAGTGAAGATGTCCAAATCAACCATTAGTATGAAATCGTCTTATTATAAAACAAATTCATAGAATTAGTCAATTTTTCTAATTAAACACATTAAGAATTTAAGATTGTAAGTGATTATTTTTCACAAATTCTTGTGAGAGACGGTCTCTTTAAGAGACCAACTCTAATTGGGTCGGCCCATAAAAGAAAATATAAAATATGAGTAAAAATTAAGCTCTAATGGATTGAGCCTGAGAGACGTCTATCAAAAAGACGGTCTCTCAGGAGACTTGCTGATTATTTTAAGGCTATAAGTCAAATTTTAAGATTACAAAAAGTGATTACTTTATGATTGTAAATAATCACTTTACATTTTAAGTGATCACTTTAAAATTGTAAGTGTACACTAGATTATCACTATAGAAATTATCATACTGTGAGACCGTCTCATTTGAGAATTTATGAAAAAAATGAACGGATGTTTCTCAACATTTTCAGCAAGAAAATTTTATCGAAGATAACTATCTCGGATATGTGTCCATTTTTATCAAAAAACGTTTAACCCTTTTAAGTAATTAAATATCTTATGATTGAAATTGATGATACTCTGGTAATTATTGTTAAGATTAAGATAATGACATTATTAATATTATTTCGATAAATTTGCAATAACATTTAAAGATCTACTAATATTTTTCTCGATTTGATTTTAATTGCAATTTTTTTTAAAAAAAAGCCTATAAATATGTAAAAAAATGTGTATGTAATTTGAATCGACAAAATATATAGTTTAACATACTGATATCTAATTCAAATGTTAGATACCTAAGTTATGAAAATTCGACCTTATCTGATTTTAATAAAATTTTAGAGGAGGTGGGTGAGCATTTTTGGTGCCCCTATGGGTGGAGCTTGAATATTTCAAATTGAAACAAACAAAAAAAAAATATAACAAATACACTTCAAAAAAAAAAGTATAACAAATAGATTGAGACAGTGCTAAGGAACCAACTCAATAAAAACATAAGTTGATGGCTGAGGCCCCAAAATATTTTATATACTCTAACACACCTCTTCACAAGAGAACTTTTTTAGCTAAAAGTATGGGTTCAACACAGACCCTTCTCAAACCTAGCGTTAAATATTTCACTTTAAATGAGAGGTAATTGAAGTTCAAACCCGTGATATTTTGTCATGCTGGTTTATGATACCATGTCAAGGAACCAACTCAACCACAAACTTAAACTTATAGTTGAGACCCCAGAATATATTATATACTCTAATACATCACCTCACACATATAGTCTAGTAGGCAGACATACTAAATATACAATTAAACCTTAAAGTAATTACCACTTAGAATCTTAAAGTGGTCACTTCTAACCCCTAAGTAATCACTTTATTAAGAATCATTACAATTAAAGTGACCAATTATAATCTATAAGTAATCACATATAGCCTTAAAGAGTTAATGTAGTTACTTATCAAATTATAGTATTACACTCATCAATTATAATTTAAAATCAAATATAACCTTAAAATAATCAATAATAAACTAACTAATTGTATGAATTCATTTCAAAGTGATACAAATTCGAAAAACAAAAAACATTCTTTGATCCGAACCCGACTCTAACACTAAAGACATATCTAACATAATCTTATCAAGTTATAGGTCTATTTTCTGATTTATCAATACCTCTTATTACTATTTAGTTAGAAAATCTTAGAAGCATATTAGTTTGATCGTTAAGGAAAAAAATTGTTTTTTAAATTGGAGTAAGAATTTCGCCGAGGTCCCTCGAACAGAAAGAATTTTAATTTTGTTTTGAAACTTTTTTAGATATTTTATTTTGAATGAAAAATAAAATTTGTTTTACTATACGGGACAAAATGTTGGCCCGTAAAAAAGATTTTTTTAACATAAGATGAAAGTTACAGAAATGCATATGCTGAGGTGGATGTGTGGGCACATGTTGATGGATTGAATCAGGAATCAAGAGTTTAGAAACAAACAAGGGTTGCCCCTATTTCTGCAAAAATGCGTGAAAATAGATTGAGGTGATTTGGACATGTACAGAGAAAAACTTTCGACGCGAGGATAGAGAGCATCATAGTAGAGGGTAAGAGGAGTCGAGGAAGACCCAAGAGAACTTGGGATAAGCAAATAAGAGTTGACATGCACGTATCAAACCTCTCTGAGGACCTGATCAGAGATAGGGGTAGGTGGAGGCGCCTTATACATGTTTTAGACTACTAAGTGTCCCTTCGCTTTCTTGTCGGTGTTCTTGTCCTCTGGTTTTTATTCGTTGCTTTTACTACTGTTAATATTTTTTTTTCATTTTTAATTGTTTTTTTTACCATATTTTATTATATCCGTATGCATTTTAGTTATATTTATCCTATGTATAAGGATAACGCTTGTGTGTGATAAGTTGCAGATTTACGGAGATTATTTCAGCCGCACTCGGTTTCATCAGTTACAAAATCAGAATCTTATCTCATTCTTCCTCGAGCCGGGGACTCTTTGGCCGTGCTCTCCTTTATAGGTATGAGTTGCCGCCGTCCTTCACTTTCCAGACCCTGACCATAATTTTATATAGGCGGGATATACCGGGTATGATGATAATGATATATTTTAAATGAAAAATCTTAATATATTATTTCACAGATATTTTTCTTTTGAAATGAAATATATTTTTTTAGATAGAACCCAACCCAAATTAACCCAAACCCAAACTTAATTTGACGAACTGAAATTGATATTAAATCGATATGATTTTAATTTAACCCGTTCATATCCCGTATACCGCACTCGATTTAATCCACAACTTAACCGAGCCAAGTCAAATCGTTGAAATATCCAACAATGTTCCAATCCAAAATTAATCTAACGAGTAATTGAATTTAGAGCCATAAATATTAGGAAAATTTACCTATAATAATTCAATCTTTTATAAATTTTTCTACAATAATTTCAACTTTTGATTAGCATGAATAATCCAAATTTTACGGTCACTTACCCAAAAACATTATTGCCCAAACAGTAACCGATTTTTGTTGGTTAATAGCCACACAATAAAAGAAAAATTAACTTAAAAATCAAAAATATTAAAGATTAAAAGTTCAAATCAAAAACTTAACGTACTCTTATCAAAAAAAAACTTAACTTACTCGATTCCTTTTTAATTTTTAAAATTTTTCGGTTAATTTATAATTTACTTTTGCATTTGTTTTTTTTATTTTTTTTATGCAAAATGACTTGTTGTATAAGTAAGACTTAAAAGCTTATCATGGTGCATTCTTAACAAGCGCTTTTTATAGTTGAAAATATTCCTGAAATCATAGTTAGTCAAAAATTGACAATATGTTATGTAAAAATCAGTAAAAAAATTGAATTTTTCTTATTACTTTGTGTTGCATGTAAGATTGTACTCATATTACTTGTATGATCTTAACTGATAAGAAAAGGAGAGGAAGTATTCTTACTAGTTTGTGTTGCATATAAGTCCCATCAAATTAAAAGTATTTCCGTTATTAGCTAAAAATCTATTTATTTATTTATTTTTGAAAAAAAGAGAGCTTTACAAATTTTAAAAAGTGTCATATGCTAACGTTAACGTCCAATATAATATGTCCCCATCTCCTAAATCTTTTATCAATTGGATGGGACCCTTAACTTGCAGTATACTCCATCCGTTCCATTTAATTTGCAGTATTTTTCATTTTGGTTCGTCTCACTTAATTTGCATTATTTCTATTTTTGGATGATGGCCCACCACTTTCTTTTAATCTCATTCATATATTTTTACTCTCTTTTATTTTTCTCCACGCAATTCATTCTTTCTCTTTATTTATTACCACATTGTTTAAAACTACCCTCTTTCTCATTGATGCAAATCAAAGGGACGGAGAGAATAGAAAATAAATTCCCATATGATCCAAGTTTAAAACTTAAACATCAAATTACTTACACATGCACTTGAATTGACCACTCTATTATTATATTTATTGAGATAGAGTTTTTCTCAATAGGTAGATCAAATTTAAAAATAGTGATCAAATATATAAAATGAGAATTAAATCCGTTTAATATTTATTTATTTTTTTTATAGGTTAGGTAGATTGGGGGAATACAAAGACTTGATGAAAATTGAATGCAAGACCTTTATCTTGAAAATAATATAAGAAAATTAATTTTACACGACAAATTTTTAAGAGTTTGACAAGGCGATACAGTTAAAATCATCATCACCATCATCATTCCATTTGAAAGGTAAGCTCTGGGAAGGGTAGGAAAGAAGGCACAACAATATCTCATCATGAGGAAGTCGAGATCAAAAAGAGCCCCTAAACTCAAGTACCTTCTAGCATATGAGGTCCTGCAAAAAAACTTACATATGATAAAAGAAAACACAATAAGTTACGAACACAACACTACCCAAGAAGCGAAAACAATCGGACCAAGCAGTCAAAAACAACTAAGACAACACATTAAAAAAAGACCATATTTACCCCCATACCAAATTCTAATAGACAAAAACAATCGGTTCGGGTATTGCCGATTCGCTAAACCTAAAAAAGAACACATTTTCAAGTTGGTTTACTTTCGGTTTCGGATCGAGTTTTCGGGTCGGGTCACTTTTGAACGGCTCTAACTTGAGTTGAACAAATCGTCTGGATCTACTTTCATTATCTTACCAAAATCTCCAACATAACTAAATTTGACTTCCTTGAATTTACCCCCATACCAAATTCTAATAGACACATTTTCATTTATTGTGCTCACAATTACAATCAAATCCTAATTTCTAATGTGTTTAACCAAATTCCACCATAAAGAGTGACACCTAGGCCTTGTTGGATTGAGGGAAATGGAGGGAAAAGAAAAAAAAAGGATTTGGAGGAATGAAGAATCTCTTGTTTGGATAGCAAAAAGGGAGGGAGAGGATTTTGAGGAAAGGGATTTGGAGGGATTAAGTCCCTTCATTTTGTTAACATCCAAATCTCTCCATAAGAGGAAAGATTTGGAACGAAAATGAAATTTCTTTCTTTCTTCTTTCCTTCCTTCTTATACAAACAATGGAGTATTTCCCTTCCTTTCCTTTCTATTCTCTCCTAATTTGCTATCCAAACATAGTGCTAATTTCTAAGAAAAATTCAACAACTATCAATTGCGAAAATTTAGAGTTAAAAACTTACTTGTGTTCAAATGTTTTTCTGGAAATGAAATTTGCCCTAAAATTCTTCTTGAACCGCCATTAAAGAATGAGTAAGGTCAGAAAATATTGGGCTACAGAAGTTAATTAAAAGCGTGTTTTTGAAAGTTTGTGGAAGTCGAAAAAACATGGTAACATTAATTTATTTCGTAATAACAACTATGACTTGGTTGATGTAGGAAATAAATGGCTATATTGGTTACTACTTACTAGTAACCTTTTTTGCAAAAATGAATAAAAGGTTGTATTTTTATTGAATAATTAAAACGTTGACTCTATATTTGCAGATGGCCAAAAGATTGGCTGGCTGGCTTTTAGAAACAATTTTTTTGAACTTTTAGTATAAAATGTCTAATGCTTAGACCTTTATTGATAATCAACTTACATACTTTGTTAAATTGTGTCAAATGTCTTACATGTCATGAACTCAAACAATCTGTAAGAAACAAAATTAAACCTCAATTGGCATAGCACGGGTATAATCCTAGTAAGTATATATTCCCTCCTATTCATCTAAAATGATCCATCATATATCAAGTTATGTATAATTAAAAATTACAAAAAGATGATATTAATAATCTTTACATCAAAACGAATCAAATAAGATCCCACATGACTATGTTTTAACTTATAGATTAATAATCAAATGCAATTTAAGAATGATAGATAAATAGTGTCCTAAAAATATATAGGACATTTTAGATGAATAGGAGGGAGTACTACATAATACAATTATACAAGTGATGCAATCTTAGACTCTTAGAGGATCTAATTGAAACGACAACGAAGTAACCAAATTTGTAACCTCGTAGTTGTAGTATACATTGTTATCTTAGACCAGAGCTGCTGGAATTTTAGACCCATAATTTTTCACGCTCTTAATAGTACTTTACTTGATCCAATACAAAAGGAGGAAGTATGATAAAGAAAAGAGTATACCAAATGTGAAAAAACATTTGAGAAATAGAAACCTTATGAATACAGAATCAAATAAGAAAGTAGAAAAGTCGATAAAAACTGTACTTGATACATACTATATTTTAATTAGTGTATGGTAATTTCAAATTTATTAAAATAGTAAATATTTTTGAATTTTACTTGATAAATACTCCCTAGTCCCTTTAAGTCTTTTTTATTGTCACGGTTATTAAGGGTGATATGGAAACTACCTAAAAGTGAGTAATTAAGATATTTTAAATGATTATATTAATTGTAAAGGTAGTAATTGGGGTATTGAAAGTAGTAAAAATTGAGGTATTTAGAACATTACTTGTGTGAACATGGGGTATTTAGGTTAAAAAAAAAAGATTAACAAAAAAAATGTGACAATTAATATAAATTTGCCAACAAAA
Organism: Amaranthus cruentus; assembly: GCA_019425755.1. Classification (NCBI taxonomy): domain Eukaryota; kingdom Viridiplantae; phylum Streptophyta; class Magnoliopsida; order Caryophyllales; family Amaranthaceae; genus Amaranthus; species Amaranthus cruentus. Next base: position 16,125,426 of record CM033458.1, on the reverse strand, counting down.
AATGTGACAATAAAAAAAATTTAAAGGGAATATAATTAAATACAATTATTTAGAAATACTTACTAACGTATTTAACCAAATCTATACAAAAATTTTATAAATTGAAACATAACATATTCGGGGAAAAATTCCCAGTAAAATCCCATGTTACTCGGCAATCAATCCACATGCAATTGCTTAGTATTGACTCTTTTAATTAAAACCGTATTATTTGTTTTAATAATCTTGTTAACCGACGTCATAATCTCACCAGGAACCACATCCGATTCTAATATCATATTAAACCTGACTATTCGTCACATAATTTTAGCCTGAACACGGGACACTCGTGTGCTGGGGCTCATAGACCCAAGGTTCAAAAGCGTTGACTTACATATACACTTGGTAAAGTTCATTGTTTTCCAAAATCATATGGTAGTAGGATAATTAGCTCACCTGATATATGTACAAGTTCATTATCCATTATTTTATCGACATGAGATCTTGTCTCACATGTGAAGTATTTCCAACATTTAAAGTGTTCATTAATACGGGTAAAATCAATTTTAAATACCCTTTTGTTTTTTTATTCATTTTAAGTTTATTCACTTTTGGAGAAAGAAATTGAAGTTAGATTTTTAAAGTATATATTGAAAATAAATATATTCATGTAGGATCTTGTTAGATTCGTTTTGATAGAATTTTTTTTAATGTATAATTTTATAATATTTGATGATGCTTACTTTGAGATATTAAGACTCAAAATTTGCTTTAAAATGCATGAAAAAAGCAAAGTTAGGATAAAATTTAAAAATTAATAATTAATTTACACATTAAAATATAATTCTACCATATTAATTTTTTTTCTTTTATTTTATTTTTAAATTTTATCTCTCAGATATATTAGTATTCTAGTTGTCAAATATCTTGTGCTGTGATTAACACTTTCCTTTCTAACCGACTTCAACGAGAACACTGATTTATTATAACATATTCTTATCTTAATTATTTTAATTTCATTTAATTCTTTGATTATACGTTGTATGCACGTTTGCTTGTCTTTGGGAAGATGTAAAGGCATCATAAAAAGTCAAACTACCTCCCTAATAATGAACTTTAATAAACTAATTCCTCCGCATTTTATTAGTTGTTATAATTTCTGCTGGTCACCGATTGATCTTATTTGATATATAGTTTTCTATATATAATGTAAAACATAGTTAAGTGAGATCTTATTTAATTCGTCTTATATCATATGAAATTAAAAATACTAAAAATTAAAATTTATGCGTTGAATAACATGAAAAACAGAAATATAACGACTATTAAAAACTAAAGGAAGTATTTCATATATTCTTCCATCCTCCGATAAGAAAACCACAATATGGAAAAAAGAAGTACGTATGTGAATATTGATTACCGCCATTGGAAATTAAGGATGTATTATAATTTATTAGTATGTACAAGCCTATAAAATATACTACCAGCTTTTAGAATAAAGTGTAATTATTAATAAATAACGAAGTTAATATATTTTTAATGTGATAATTTATAGATGTCTAAATTATACTCCCTCCGTTCCTTTTTGTTTTTCCAATTACTAAAACGAGTGATTCCATAAGTTTTTTCACTTTAGAATACTTTCCATTTTTGGAAAGTTTTCATCCCACTTTTACCCCTTAAAACCCCACTTTCCTTACTTCACACTACTATTTAATTACTTTCTCTCTCATACTTCCAATACAATCATTACATTACACTATTATTTGATTATTTTTTCTCTCATACTTCCAATACAATCATTACATTACACTATTATTTAATAATTTTTTCTCTCATACTTCCAATACAATCATTACTTCCCACTACTATATAATTCAAATAATACCCACTATCACCAAAGATTCCGTTTTTCTTAATCTTGGTGAAAAACTCAAATAGGAACATCAAAAAGAAACGGAGGGAGTATATTAGATGTCTAAATTATATATTCTTATATGTTAGTTTAGCGTGACAACTCAAACGAAATAAAGAGCTTATAGCGTGATCTACCAAGAAAAGAATTAAAGATGATGTTGTTTCCAATTGAAAAGATTGTTAGTTAGTAGAATGTACAACTTTATGTAAAAAAGAAATACATGATTTAGTTAGTTTTTTAATTAAGTTTGTTATAATTTGAATCATATTAGAAAAAAATAAATATATAGCAGATTTGAAGATTTGAGAGGTTCAGAGCAAAACATTAACTAGGGCCATAATTACTAAATATATCGATATGTTGAAGCATTATTTTTATAATAATTTGAATGGGTCTGAGGCATTGGCTAAATATTAGATGAAATCATATCATATATTATCATCAAAAAACAATAATATTTCATTAATCCAATGAATGCTAACCAAGAAATTGTTTTGGATTGATGTTTGGTAGCAAAACTCTTGTGAAACTTCACTTAAGAATGCACACATTTTAAATGAACTCATATTTCATAAATTATAAATTAACATGAGTCTGTTCATGTGTTTCATTGTATTGGTGACGTTTATTGTTTTTTTCATAATTTTTCAAGTATAATTTGAATGTTAATATCTATAAATGTTAGAGTATATAACATTATCTTAGGGTCTCAACCACTAGTTTAAGCTTTTGGTTGAGTTGGTTCTTTGTCATGGTATCAGAAGCTAGAGTGACAAGATGTCACTAGTTCGAATCTCGACCACCCCTCATTTAAAGTGGAATATATAGCGCCATGTATGAGGAGGCCATATGTTGCATCCACACTTCTAGCCCAAAGGGTTCTCGTGTGAGGGACGACGTGTCAGAGTATATAACATTATCTTAGGGCATGAACCATTAGCTTAAGTTTTTAGTTGAGTTGGTAAAATTTGACAATAGATCCGTTTCATGAAAAATTATAAAATATATAAAAAAAAAATTTATACATTAACACGAATCTAATAAGATAACGCAGGCTAAACGGATGAAGTATTAATGCCTAAAATTGACCATCTTATATAGGTAAAGTTGCCTATAACATTTTTCCAAGAAAAACCAAGGAAACTATAATTAATTTATTTGATTACAATAAAAAAAAAAAAAATCTATGTCCAAAAAGACTCTGTTTTGAGAGGGTCTTGAATTACATTGGCATTAGAAGTAGCAAAATCATTAAGATAATGTTGAAGATTATTAAAGTTATTAGCAGTAGCTAAAATAATAGATTTATCATCAGCAAATTCAGCGATCTGATTATGAATAAAATTAGGTGTAGTTTGTTGATTTTGCATTTGGATGCTCATAATTTCAGCTTGAGCCATTGCTAATTGCATTTGTAACTCTGAAACTTGGTTTTGCAACATTGAAATTGCACCAACACATCCGTAAACCGGGTCTCTTATTCTTGCGTTTGCTTCGTACACTAAACTGCTCACTGCATCTGCTCTTTGTTGAACCGGAAGCTCCTAGAACAATCCCAAAAAACAATTAATTAAATATTACTCTCTCCGAATTAATTTAGTTGTCACATTTTCTTATTTGGCAAATTTATACCAATTGTCGCATTTTCTTTTTTGTCAATTTTTTTTACCTATATACCCCATGTTCACACAAGTAAAAACTAAAATAACATCACTTTTACTACTTACAATATTTCAACTACCACATTTACAATTAATTTAATCAATTAAAATAGCACAACTTCCACCTTTTTTATGGACCTCAGACCATTCTTAATAATCGTGCCCAAGCGAATGGGGCCAACTAAATTGGTTCGGAGAAAGTGTTATAATTATAAATTACTTTTTCTGATCCATAATATTTGCTACTGATAGTGACATTTTCCCACACAATATGTCACACCCAATAACAAGTATGTTGGAACGGAGAAAGTATCTTGTTTTTCGAGATTTCGTAATTACTGCCATTAATATATGTAGTATATATCAATTTGTTTTGTTATATTTATTATATTTAATTTTTTATCTTTTTCTAATAATTTGCAAAATAAAAGTACCTAAAAGTCTCGTTTTTTGCAACTTTTTTCATACTTCACAAACTTTTCGAGCGAAGGGTTACGTAGCATCCTTTCGAAAACAGGAAAATATAAAGGCATTTTTGTGTTGAAAATAAATATTAAAGAAGAAATTAAAGTTAAATCATATATAAATAAAGGTGAATTTGAAAGGGAGTGCACTATAAAGAATATAAAGATATGAGGAAGATGAAGGAAAAAAATAAACTTTTTTTGAGTGGAGAAAGACAAAAATATTTCTCCTATACCCGTTGCCCCTTTGAGATAAATATTTACCTCAAAAATGAAGGAATACATTCCTAAGGTTTTTATTTCTTCTTTGTTATCACTTAACAACTATTTGTTTGGATAGCAAATTAGGAAATAAAAGAAAGGAAAGGAAGGGAAGGAAAGAGAGGAAAAAGACGGTATTGTTTGTATAGGAAGGAAAGAGAGGGAAAACAAAAGAAATTTCATTTTCCTTCCTAATTTTTCTTTTTTAGAGAAATTTGGATATTAACAAAATCAAAAGACGTAATTCCTCCAAATTCTTTCTCTCTGAATCCTCTTTTTTCATTTTTGCTATACAAACAAGGGGGTTTCCATCCCTCCAAATCATTTCTTTTTTTTTTTCCCATTTTCTTGCATCCAAACAAGACTTTAATTTTCTAATGAATAACCTTATTTTTTTAGCACAACTTTTATTTCCCCTATAAATATCTACACCCAATATAAACTTGAGATAAGTACTACTACCTAAATAAAAAGGTAACAAACTACTCCAAATTCATATTGATGTACAAGATTTTATCTTATTTAGTTTCTAATAGAAGAATGAATTAGTATTCCTAACAACTTAAAAATGTATTTTTAATGACTTTGAAAATTGAAAAAAGGTGAAGATTTAGGAGAGAAGAAGAAACCTGCAACATTTTACTGACATTACTAGCACCAAAGACCTTATGAACAAGTGCAAATCTTTGAGGATCATCAGAAGGGAAATATGGTGCAAATATGCAATCCTTGGCGCACCTCCTTCTTAACAACTTGCATGATGCACATGGTGAACTTCCACTACCCATATATATACTTATACTTCTATTAATTGTGTGCTTTACTTATTACCAATATATCCTATATATTGATCCAATCAATCAAAAAACAAGGGAGATTATCAGGGGATAAATTAAAGGAAATGTATTGTATGTATTAAGATGAGAATGAAGGTTAGTATTAATTAGTTGATGAGGAATAAAGAAAATGATTAGTGTAAAACCAAAATGAGGTTGCCCAGGCGAGGATTTATAATTAGTAAGAGTGGAATGGATCCCACATGAAGTATATAAAATAAGGTCTAAAGTTTAAAGCACGGAAACAGACTTCATTTAAGACAAATCACAAAATCAAGAGACAGCTTCACTAGGCGTACGACCACACGTTCAATTACATGATCATAGTGCTGAGGTTGAGCCTCTTGGAATTAACGGTCCGTTTCGATTGGTGGTATTAAATAGTGGTAATGAGAATGATTATAGTGTAAAATTTCATAAAAAGTTCCATGTCATTTCCATTGTAATGGAATTTTAGATTTTTTGTTTAAAAATCTTCATTACCACCTGATAGAATTTAGAAAATGGGTCTGCACAACCCAAACAAGGAGGAGAAGAAGTAGTCCACTTATAAACCCAAAGAAGGTGCACTACTAAAACCAATTGGTAATAGTAGGAGTTACTCCTTGAGTATATAAAGTGATGCGTACTCTTTTCTTTTTCCGATGTGGGACAACTTACATGTGGGTAACACTTGGGCACTTCAACACCACGTAATACCACCTCTCCCAATGGTAATGCATTGCAATGAATTTTATGAAGAAAATGAGATGATTGAAGTTGGATAAGCATGGTCATCAAAGTAGCCAAGAGATTTTTCAACCAAAATCACACTAGTTTTTCATTCCCATTACTGTCGTTTATTACCACTTACAAAACAGGCCGTAAGGGTTTTACAATAATTAATATTAATAATCCACTTCCTTTTTTTTTCAAAAATAAATTGTGATAAATTCATCTCTCTCTCTCTCTCTCTCTCTATATATATATATATATATATATATATATATATATATATATATATATATATATATATATATATATATATATATATATATATATATATACTTTTAATATAAACATTCTAAAATTTTTTAAAATTAACAATTAAAATTATTTGACTTTTTATAATTTGTATTAGAATCCACTCCCTTCGTGTTTTCGTTGTGATTGTTTGCAAATTCAAGGCTCTATAAATTGAATGAAGGTGTTCTTCATTATATATATATATATATATATATATATATATATATATATATATATATATATATATATATATATATAAAGTTAAATTTAAATTTAAATTAATTAATTAATTAAGTAGATATTCTATCATGGTTAATGTTATTTTACTTTCCCTGCCATTATCTAACCTACTACCCTAAATTGAATTAACTTGTAATAAATTTTGATCCAACCAAGATCGACTATTTCTTAGCATTCACACAAATATACACTACACTTTTTCTTAATGGTATTATTAAAACGAATTTCACCAAAATCTATGGTTAGCCATGCACTTAATACAAGGGCTTCCAACATAAAATCAATTATTAATTAATGTCAATGTATTAAGTATTATTTTTAAAATATTAACATAGTAATATTTTAATCAACTTAATCGATACACTTATTTATTATATTTAAAAATATAATATTTTAACTAACTTAATCACTACCCTTATAATTGTTGCTTAAATTTTATGAACAAGATATGAAGCATTGAGTTGACCACCGCTTGGGCGCGTGATAGGTTGGCATACATGCATTTGTTTCAAATCCACGTTAATTCCCATTTGACTATTTATTTTCCCTACTGTTGAAGTGGCCACATGTGAGTTGTCCCACATCGGAGAAAGAGAAGAGTATGCATTATTTTATATATTCAAGGAGTAACTCCTACTATTACCAATTGGTTTTAGTAGTGAACCTTCTTTGGGTTTATGAGTGGACTACTCCTTCTCCCCCTTGTTTGGATTGCTCAGGCCCATTTTCTAAATTCTATCGTCTACTTTACTTGGTAGAACTGTACAAGTACTTCCCACATGTGAAGTTGAAATAAAAAGTATATCTTAAAATCCTAAATAGATTGATAATTAATGAAAAATGCTAATGAAACAGAGCAATTAATTAAGGTTAAAAATATAATCAAGCAAAAGGAATTTTAAATATTTTTAAAAAAATCCTAGATTAAGAGACCTTAATTAAGAGTTAAAATTGGTGTCAAATGTGAATGTTTGTTGGCAGACATTCACTTAAACTAAATCAAAAATCTTCTTCTCTACACACACGTCAAATTTCCTTGTGAGTTGTGACAAATGATCAATGGTATGCATAGTGAAATATTGTCAAACATTGTGTGTTTGTTAGGGATATGGTCTTAAAGTTTAATCAAAACGAGGTAATAGTAAACAGTGATAACTACTCCCTTCCTCCCATATAATTTGTAGCAAAGAGAAAATTGTGTTTTTTAAGAAAAAAGTAGATAATGATAATAAATAAAAAGAGAGAAAAAATTATGTGGTTGAAATTAAAGGAGAGTTAAAATGTATGGATGACATGATTAGATTAAAAAGAAGTGGTGGACCATAGTCCAAAAATAGAAATGATGCAAATTAAGTAGGACGGACCAAAATATAAAATGTTGCAACTTCAATGGAACAGAGGGAATATATTTTAATATAGATTTACAAGTTAATTACAATTGTCGTTTGTTATTGCAAGGTGTACTCCCTTTGTCTCATATAATTTGAAGCAAAGAGAAAGTTATTGATTTTTAAGAAAAAGGTAGATAATGATAATAAATGAAAAAAGATAATATATTTTAATGTATGGATGAGATTAAAAGAAAATGATGGACTATAGCCTAAAAATAAAAATGATGGATTATAGCCTAAAAATAAAAATGATGGACTATAGCCTAAAAATAAAAATGATGCAAATTAAGTGCAACAAAAAAATAGAAAATATGCAAATTAAATGCGACCATGGGAGTATATTAAAAATTATACCTTAGAAATCTCAATGGAGTCGCACAAATTTAAAACTGTGAGAACGATCTGTTTTGCGTCAGTTGGATCTGACTCAACGAATCATACATTTATCAAAATTATATTGTTAGCTCTACAAAATAACTATAAATTATATTTTGGAATTTTTTTTTTGAAATAAAAGATAACTTTTCTTATTGTATTGGGTTAAAAATAACTTTTTTAAGTCATACTTTTGCAACATTAATTCATGTAATAAAAAAATTAATGACATAATAATAGGTAATATCTCGAAAATCTATACCTATAACTAACATAAAACACACTTACATCATCATGCCCCAAACTAATGAAGCATCTTGTGGATAAAAACTTTCCCTCCAATGAAGGATAATGATGTCATCCTAATATGTTGATTAAACCTTATGAATATATTATCATAATAATCAATACATTGAAAATTGGTTTATATAATCAATATATGTAAATGCATTAATGGAATTGGTTATGTAATCTACCTTACAATAAAATTTTAAATATTAAATTTATTTTAAACATACATTGTTATGCTTACTTAGTAAATATAAATATAATATCAAAATAACTTATTTAACATCGTACAAAACTTATAAAATACTCCTAGTATTTGTAAAATTAAAATTGAATCAAATATAAGCTATTATATGCAATTATTAATTCATTAAAAATGAATAATTATTCATTTTTATAATATTTTAAAAATAAAGAAAATGAATTATAAATTATTAATTATTCATTTTTTTTTGAAAATTTGGATTATATTATCTATATATTCCAAATTTTCAAAAAAAAAATGAATAATTAATAATTTATAATTCATTTTCTTTATTTTTAAAATATTATAAAAATACAATAAAAAGAAAAAAATCGTGCATCGCACGGGGATTATCTAGTATTAATCTAAAACTAAAAAATTTACTAAATTTTAGAAACACGTATAGGTTTCTAAATAATAATTATCTGTATTTTGAAACCCAACAATACAAGTAAATCTGATTAATTCTGCATAAGTACAGCTCCCTAGCTCTAGAAGAATTTGCATCACCATGCTGTTAACAATTATCAAGAAAATGATCAGAAAAATCAAATTTTATAAATCTGATTAAAAGTGAAAGAAAATGAGTGAAGATTTATGCATTAGAATTAAAGGACGTAGTGAAAATAATATTAACGGAAAGCGTACTAAATCACATGTTTTATAACCACTCTATTGTTTTAAATATATTTTTATTTTATATATTGCGGTTATTATGTGAAAAAAATATAGACAAAGTAATTTTTTAAACTGTCTAATCGTATACTTTGATAATATATTAACTTTTCATACTTTTTAATTATCCATAATTCGTTTTATAAATGATTAAAATAACACATTAAATTGCGTAAATAGTCAAATGTAGTAAATATAATAGAAAGAAAGAAATATTTATCTTGAAAAACCATTAAGCTACAATTAAAATGGTATTCAGTTAGTCTCTTAAGAGACCGTCTCTTTGAGAGACGTATTTTAAATCCAGTCCATTAAAGATTAATAAATACTTACCGTATTCTTAATGTCTACTTATATTATACTTAATGCTTACTTATTATATCCTTAATGCCTACTTTCAACGTCTTAACTGTCTACTTACATCATTCATAATAACTATATACTCCCTCCTATATATTCACTCAAGTTGTTCCATTTAGTTTTTCACACTTGCCGAGACAACATTTTAACCCTTAATATCTCAAATTATTGTTAATTAAAAATTATAAAAAGTTGATATTAATAATCTTTGTATTGAGACGAATCAAACAAGATCCCACATGAATATGTTTTAACTTATAGAATAAGAGTAAAATACAAATTAAGAGTGATAAGTAAATAGTGCCCAAAAACAAATAGGACAACTTGAGTGAATTAATAGAAGGGAGTATATAATAGGCCGACCTAATTAAAAATGTTGAATGGTATTTTGGCAAAAATGAATTTCAGAAGTTGAAATTAAGTTTGATAAAAAAATCATAAGCACCGATGCTATGACCCATGATGGAGTATATATTTGTCAAGCGTGATCATTACATTGTTTGAAAGAACTCTAAATGGGTCAACAATTAGTAGCAAACTTGGAAGCAGATGAAGAATTCTAAGTCTATAAATGTGGCTTATGAGCGAAATACTAGTAATCAGTTGTCAAGTGCTAGCTTCTTCTATTATGCATGTTTCTAGTGTTTCATTCCTACATAAAGAAGATAAGCCTTAAAAGGAACGATGCACATGGATTAAACTGACTTCTATTAACCTTTGTCAAATCTTCATATTACTAAAAAAAATTGGCAATAATATATATATATGATCCCTTTTACTACGTGTTTGGTATTGAAACTAATTGATGGGAATGATAGTGAAAATTACTGTAATTTTTGTAGAAATATCTCCTGACAAGTACAATAGTCATATTTATTCTCCTTTAATAATCTCTTTTTCTTCATAAAATTTATTCTAATGCATTATCATTTGAACATTTAGTATAAGTGGTAATGGAAAGTTATTAAAAAAAAAACTTTTTTATGACAAAATTTTCATTACTATGGGAATGACATGATACATATAATGAAAATTTACACTACAAACGATTCTTATTATCAACCACTATTTAGTATCGATTAACAAATAGATCGTTAGGGCTATATATAAACCGTTAAAATTAGCAATGTTTAATAAAAAAAGTATTAATTACATCGATATTTATGTTAGTTATAATGAAGTTATAATATTTTGTGATAAATAAGTATTAATTACATTAATACCGTAATTTAAATTTCATTCAAAAGATATTTTAATTTTTAAAAAAATATTTCCAAAAATAATTTTGAAAAAATATATTTAATACTATTTACAGTCCTAAAGTTATGTGTATATTATTTTTTAAAAATAAATTTTATCTATTTGATTTTGCAAACATTATTAATATTTTAAAAGAATTTTCTTTACAATATGGTTACATACTCAAGATATATGGAAGAAAAGTTGTTAAAATCGGGATTCTACATAGAATCGTTTACAGAGGTAGAATCGAATCGGTAGAATCGAATCGTAGAATCGTGCGATTCTACGAATAAAATTATAGATATATTAAAATATATAGTATATCTTATCATTATTATCCATTTTAAAAGTCTAAATTTATGAATTAAAGTTTTTATAACTTTATTTTTAAGAATGTAAAGAGAACTTTTTAATAATTGATTTAAATCTTCAAACCGATTAAGATATTTATTATTAAAAAATTTTCAATGATGATATATTTGAAATATATTTATATAAGTGAAAATATTAGTGAAAAATGGGGAGTACATAAGAAAAATTAATAATAATTAGGAAAATAATTTACCTAGAATAATCCAACATATTCGTTATTTTCCTACAATAATCTCATCGAATGATTAACCATGAATAATCACAACATTAAGGGGTATTTACCTAGAGTAAACTTGGGTAACCGATGACCTACTATATAGTAGGTAATTCACCAAAAAAGTAAACTGAGAATTATTTAAAATTAGAGAAAATATTTTAAATTTTACGTAAAAAATTTTAAATAATAAAAAAATTATAATTTTTTATTTTAAAATTTTTAATATTTTTTTCGACATTTTATTTTAATTAAATTTTTTTTTTTTAAAAAATCTTGTTATAGTAAGTCATCTAGTCACCGGGTTTACTTTAGGAATATACCCCTCAAAGTTGGAATTATTCATGGTTAATCAATAGAGGGATTATTGTGGAAAAATCACGAATAGTTTGAATTATTCAAAGTAATTTTTCCTACTAATTAATACTAAATTAGTATAATCAGATCGTTAAATCGTAAGATCGTAGAATCGTGTTATGATTCTACATCCAAAAATTTTATTCCAACTAGAATCGTAAGATTCTACGACTTTAAGATTCTACCTACGATTTTTAATCGCTCACTTGTTTTTGAATCATAAAATCGTAGAATCGTAGATTAAATGAAAAGAAATAAAAAAAATATTTCTTGAAGTTTGAACGAGTTATTTAAATATTTACATAAGGAAAAGCTTATAGCCTCACTAATCATCAACTAGACAAAAATTTCCTCTGAATATACTCGTACTTTAACTGTCTCTAGAAATTGCAACGTCTACTTTACTTTGATTTTTAAATGTTGTTCGGTAGAGCATAGTGAAAAAAATTAAAAGATAAAAAATAAATGTAATAGCACATAAATGATATTTAAAAATTTATAAACGATAGTATAACAGTTTCAATATTCCACACAAGACAAGGTTCGGGTGCGGGATTTTCTTTTTCCTCAAAGATGCGAACAAATCATACTCGTTCCCCCAAGGAGGGAGTAAAGAGAGATGCGCGCAGTCAAGAAACCCCCAATAAACATGATAAGTGCAATTATTTGCGCTTATCCGTGCTATTTTTATGCTCCTTATATGTAGTTTTAGTGGGTTTTAGGTAGTGTTTTTAGTAATTTGTGATAATTTTGTCTTATGAGCTTTACATTGTGTTTTATGTGATATATGAGACAAAATTGGAGTTTTTGTTACGTCCCGGAATGATAAGAGGGTGAAGGCTTGGAGAAATACCCTAAGACCCCTAAAATATCTAAAGAGATCGTTGCTCATTCGAAGATGTATGATAATGAAGATAGGCAAAAGAGAAAAGAAGGGAAAAGTGCTTAAAAGACAAAAGTTTGAAAGTGATATTTGATATATGCTCACTCTTTTGCCCCATAACTTTTGATAGAGAGATCACATTGATGAAAGGTTTGCGGCATTGGAAAGTAGACTTCAAGAGCTTTCCAACGGTATATTATATGTCAATATCCGATAACCGTGCAAGAAATGACGGTCATTCAAAGATCGCCAATCAGACAGTGAGCGACGACTCGTCGCCTGAAAAGTGACGCTCGTCACTTTTCCGTCAGAATGCATTTTTGACGGTTTTTCTTCTGAATTTTTGGAGCCATTATATATAATGGCGGTTACTATTATTATTTCCTGTCTTAGACCAACTTTATTTCAGTTTTTCTTTGAGTTTTCTTTCAATTTTCTTGCACTTTCATTATTGTAATTTCAATTTCGGCACCGTACTTTTGGATTTTTTGAAGCTTTCCTTGAAGAATTTTATTGCATTTGGATTTCTTGTATCTAGTTTATGTTATCTTTCGGATTTGTAAGTTTTCTTGCGTTATCTTTTTGTTCTTCGTTTTTGTTCATCAATTGTTATATGTTTTCCATTAATATGCATAGTGAGTAGTTTTCTTATCTAGGATTAGGGTAAAATCCCTAATTCGAAGCATGGATTGATATTTTATTGATTGATTGTGTGCGATTTAAGCCTATGACTGAACCTATGCTTAATGAATCTTAATTTAAATATCTTTATTAACCTTTTCAATAAAACGGAAGTTTGAGATTAGGATTAATTTAGGATTGAGATATATTTAAGTTAAATTCCTTCTAGTATTAACCAATATAACGGAAGTTTGAGGATTAATACTAGTTGGCCTTAAATTGATATTAGTCAATAAAGCGGAAGCTTGAGATTAATTAGATCACGTTCGATTATGTTAATGGCTTAATTCCATACAATCATGAGAGTAATTGAATTCCATGTTAGAATTAGGTGATGCCCGACGCCCTAGTGTTTGTCATATCTTGTTTTATCACCATTTTCATACTTGCTTTAATTTCTTGCACCCTAGGATTAGATACAAAACCCATTTTAACTGTTTTTCCCTTGTCTTGGTTATCATAAAACATACAACTTAGAATTATATAGCTTCCTTGTGTTCGACCCGCACTACGCGTACACCGTGCGCTTGCGGTTAATTAAAATTTGCACATCAAAACACCTGCGCCCAGTAAGAATTGAACCCCAAACCTTCTACTCCACATGCAGATGCTCTATCCTTTCAATCTCTGAAGGATAATAATAGTATCAGTTTGTTTTGTATGAGATTGTATCACCATTAGACAAGTCTATATAATAAGCTAGCTCATTTCTCAAATTATTCACTTTAAAATTATAAGTCGTCATCATCATCATAGCTAGTGTATCCCGCTCATAGACTTTAAAATTATAAGTGATCACTTAATTAATACACTAAATATACAACAATCATTCCAATAAAAATCATCTAAGACTGTGTGATTTAAGAATACGTGTATTAATATATGTGAATCCTATTTTAACATGAAACATGGTCAACAAAATTGTGTATTAAAAAAAGCGCAATAAGTTTATAACATTCACTTTGTTTTTTGTTTTATAGTTTGTAAGTTAACGAGAGACATTACTCACTTGACCATTCAACGAGATTGAACATCAAAAAAAGATCTAATGATTATTAAATTAGAAAAAAGGCACTATTAATTAAGAAGGTTATAAATTTATAATTATCTTGAACAAAACCTCATACAATGAATAACAAATTGTAGAACCCTAAGACTTAAATGTAGTGTACCATTTAATGCATTTCACATGATTCCAAACTGTTGTTCCAACAAAAACATCACTCATTCCACAATTGTAATTATAAATTGAAATGACTTCCTTTAATTATGTTCCGTTTTATAAAATATTGATTGTATTTGACTTTTTTTTACATTTGTCAAATAAAATACGTGTTTTGTTAGTGATAAATATATCTTATAAAAATTATAAAAAATATATTCAAATTCTATATATTAAGTTAAATCTAACAAGCTAGATTCTATATAAATAATTTAACATATTTATATTCTAGAAAAATCATGTTTAAAATTTTTTTTTTATGTATGAAATATTATATGCATAACCAACAATATGAAACAAAATGATCTCTCTGATAATTTTGTATCATATGTTTGCTATTTTTATAATTTTTATTGCATTTAATTTGGTTTTTTATTACTACAAAAAATTTAACTTTTTGCGACATTGCATTTAATGGTATTAAACAAATGCCACTAATTTATATTTTTAGTGTAATAGTTATTAGTTTTTATTTTAAGTTTCACTATAAAGTTAGCGACACTTTATTTGGTCTTTAGTGGCATATGTAATTGTTACTATAGTCTATAGTGACATTTGTTAGAAATATCACTAAATCCTATGTCGCAAAAACTTTTAGTGTGATTTTTTATTATGCTGCTAAAATGTCTAATAAATGCCACAAAATCCTCTATATATACTATTAAAAATATAAAATAGCGACATTTAAATTAAATGTCACTAAATATATCTCACTAAAAGCAAATTATGTTATAGTGTAATAATTGGAAAAAATAAATTGATGAGATTTTATAATATAATAATTAGTAATGAGATTGTATAATTGTGATGATTGACTCTAAGCAAACCAATCAACATTAATTACCAAATTACCCATAAATTTGATACACAAAAATATGAAAATTTAAATTTGAGAGAAAAGAGTACCTACATTATCTATAAAATGGCCTTGCTAAATGCTAAATAGAGTGGTCATGGACTCATGGTGATGTCGACATATAAAATCCTAAGAAATGATTTACTTGAAAGTCGCTAAAAAAACGTTTTACTTTCTTTAAATAAGTCATTTTCCCATTTGATCTTCCACGAAATAACGAAAATTCAGACGTTGAGCTTTAGAAATATACTTCCTCCGTTCCACTATACTTGTTACATTTCACTTTTTATGCAATCTAATGTGTTATTTTAATCGTTTATGTATTAAATTATACAAGTCTAAAAAATATAAAAAAAAATTAATATTATAAAAGTATGTGATAAGATGATTCAAACAAGATCCCACTTGACTATATTTTTTCTTATACATTAGTCGCAATATATAAAATAAACTTGAACCATGAATAGAGTCCAAAACGAAAATGTAGCGAGTATTTCGAAACGAATGAAGTAATATAAGTAGTTTTTTTTAAGATGATACGGATTTAGAGTATGTACTTAAGATTTCAAAAGGTTTATGCTTTTAGAGTATACGTAGTTTATGTTTATCCCTTACTTTAAAAAAATGTTTTTACACATAAGTAACTACATGTTTTTTTAAGCTTATTTTACAGAGGCTATGGAATTCCCAACATGTATTATATAGATTTTATTACAAACCTTCACACAAAAGTTGTCTTTTAAATTTAAAATATGAATACAACATAAATATCCCTATACTTAATGCTAATAATTTTACTCAAGAAAGAAAAGGTAAATGAGCATATATATATATAATATATATATATTAATCTTGGGACATTTGATTTTAATATCATGTCAAGTGGGCAACTTAATGAAAAATTTTGAAGCCCCTAAGATTATAAATTTTGACATTAAATACAACGAAATTCGCACAAGAGGAGAGTTATGCTAGTCAACATATCTCTAGTTCTTCGATGTGGTTACATGTGAATTGTTTCTGTAACACTCCCGCTCATATGTAAGTGCATTTTCTTAAATTTGGCAGCAACGTCAATGTTTTCGAACACACATGTTTTTTATGAGAGAGATTTTTTTTCCAATTTATTATTGGAAACTGTCAGCTCTGATAGCATTGGGCTTGCACTTATATATTATTCAATATCTCTCTAATTCTTTGATGTCAATATCTCTCTAATTCTTTGATGTGAAATCATATATGACATATGGGTTTTTTTTATAAAATAAAATATGTTATATACTCTATCAATTGTAACATTATAGATTCGAATTTGATAACGATTAACAATAGGGGAAAACATGTTTTATATTAGTATTCCAATACTATGAAATTTGTGTTATGTCAAAGAAAAAATGAGTAGCAGTTTGAGGTCTAAGTTTCCAACCCCCAAAGCTCTAGGAAGAAGAGAAAAAAACGGAAAAACAGGTTTAGAACCTTGTAAAGTTAGCTTGTCTTAAGTGTTATCTTTATTTATTGAACAATGTCAAAGAAAAAAACAGACATCTCTCACTACTTAAGTGAAGAAGAATCCATGATTTCTCCAATGCAAGCATTAAATGAGCTTTGCTGATATGGAAGATTCCATTCTTGAAAATTGTATATTCACTTATTCTAATCCATGCAATTTAGACTTCAAGCAATGTTATAATAAAAAATTTCATTGTTTTTTCAATTACAAGTAAGCCAATACTAAATTCTAATAATAACAGCTAAATTTGTTTTTTTTTTAAATTTACTTTTTACACAGTTTTTAAAATACTTTTCGATCTTTAATATATCTAAATACGCATTATAATTTGTTTTTTAGTCTCATCCTAATAGATGTATGTAGTTAACACATTATTAATGAATCACGTTAAATTTTTGTATGATTTCTATTATTAATCTGTTTATTTTTTTCTTGTAATTTTTTTTTGTTATAACAAACCCCAAATTATTAGATGGATTACTATCTCATTCGCTATACAACATTAATCAATGTGATAACTTTTTTAGACTAGTGTTCAAATCACGTTTTATCCAAACGGGTAATTCGGGAATGCTTGTATAGCTTATGACTCAATGGATAGAGTATTTGCATGTGATAACCCAAATGCGCTTATGGCTCAATAGATAGAGTATTTACATGAGGAGCAGAAGGTTTGGGGTTCGACCCCTACTGGGCGCAGGTATCAATTTGAGGGTTTCTTGACTGCGCGCATCTCTCTTTACTCTCTTCTTGGGGGAACGAGTATGATATGTCCGTATCTTTCAGGAAAAAAAAAACTTCATTCGAACCCTATTTTGTGCGGAAAACTGGGAGTGACCTTTGCCTTTGTATATAGATTATACAAGTATTTATAATCCACCCGTTTAGGTAAAAGTTGATTTGAACACATCAATAAGTAACAATTTTACGAGTATAATAAATTAAAGTGAATGTAGTGTGCAAATGACTCGAATCTGAACCAAGCAGCTGGCCGGTATAAAAAAAACACAGAAAGTTTGACCAAAGTTTGTGAATAGGTACGTTCCCAGTGAAACATAGCTTACACATACAGATAATGCATCAATAACAATATAACATGATAAATAAATAGATTTATGTATGAAGCAAAAACAACTGTTCACATGGTTACTGAATATAAAAGAATCTCTTTTTAATTTATCAGATTACATTTTTCAACATATTATATATGTTAGTAGTCAATGCTCATTTTCATAAATATTTCATTTGACCGGTGTGAATATACATCTCAAATAGTAAATGGCTAAATGTAGGGTCACAAAAGCTGACATGACCTGCTAATCTCATTTTATTTTAACTCAAAATAAGCGAACTTGAATTGTTGATATTTTTAACTCAATTAATTAAATGAGTTGTCCGGTATGATACGTTTATTTAATAAGCTATGTTTAGTTTAAAATATTAACCTCAAAACCTATGTTACTTGGACTCAAGTACTGGTATGTATCTAAGTACTGTCAGATATGTCTAAATATTTAATTTTACGCCTAAAATGAAGTGTCTAAGTGTCATACAAATATCTGAGCATCTAGAATTAGACACGGTACATGAAACAAAAGAAAAAGTGCAAGTAACATAGCCTGAAACAAACTTAACCCAATTAATTAAACGAGTTGATTCTGAGTTAAATCATTAAGTGTAAAATGAACTTAATTCGTTTACTATTTTCATAATTTATAAAAAGTCAAAAGCGAAAAATTTAAAATTGAGGCCCAAAAAATCAGAAGTTGTCAATATTATAAACCTTAAAATAAAATCAAAAAGTTCTAAATGAGTTAAGTGTGTCAAAGTTAAGTCTACCTGATTTGTTGTAAATTAGGTCAGAATTGTAATTTTTACCCAATCAATCTAAATGGTTAGGTTTTGGTCAAAAATTTCTAACCAGTTAATATATAACCCAAATTCGAACCTAGCTAAACTCCAGTTGAGTAAAGACATTTATTTTATGAAACTACACCAATATGTTATCCTGGTGCTTCTAAAGCTCCTATCCTACGCAAGGTAGGGGTCAAATGTATGGATCACAACAAGTGGAACTCGAATCATGTATCACACGCATACGATTTTGCTCGGAAAAAAGTTGATGTTTTTGAACGGTGACTAATTGAATTTTATGTAATTTGATGTTGCTCCGACTCAACCTTTCGAACTTTGGTGAAGCCGGATTATGAGGATTTTTTCAAAGAATCAACTCAATCAAAAACTTAAATTGATGGTTGAGGCGTTAAGATTTGTTATGTACTGTAACACGCTCTCTCATATAAGAACCCATTAGGCTAAAAGTGTGGATACGCACATGCTCTAAATATCCACTTTAATCGATGGGTGGTTGAGATTCAAATCCATGCACTCTTATCACGTAGTCTCAGATACTATGTTAAGGAACCAACTCAACTAAAAGCTTAAGTTGTTAGTTAATGACTCAAAATATATTATTTACGCTAACAATTTTTTTTTAGAATGAAATCCGTTTAACTATATGAAAACTCACAAATACACGGTTCGATCAATCCTGCATTTCTCCTGCTCTCTCCATTGTGAAGCCCTTAATTAAGGAGGTACGAGTATGATATGTCTGCTACCATACTTCTCTTGAACCTTAACTTTATGCGAGACACTATACGGATGACCAAGACCAATACCAATCGAGCACAATTACTAGAATTGGCTATGATTTGTCAAAAGTTTACTCAATAACAATAACAATACGCAAATAGGCATTAGGTACACCATAAGTTTTATCTGTCAATGTCTCGGTGCAAGGCCTCTATAATGGGTCCAAAGGCCTCTATATATGCTACATTTTTTTGTCATAGTCATAATTATTCAATTAAAGAGTTTAGAATATAGATATATAAAATTTCATTAACCTAGCTTTTAACGGATGGAATACTAAAATAAACATTAATTAGTTTAAAATTTAGTAATAAATTTTGAGATGGTTTCACAGTAACGAACCTCGTACATGAATCAAATAGTCTAATAGTACAAGTTATTAGCATATAAACTTTTTATTTTCAGATTGACTCATCAAATGACAGTGTTTTACAAGCTCAATTAAATATATATGGCATCTAGATTTTGTTCTTGAAGGTAATTGATAACACAAAGTTTTCAATGAGACGGTCTATGAGTTTATATGATAGATAAATATTGATTCAGCACATCTTATATGAGACTGTCTGACCATAAGACGAGTCCATACAAGTAATCTATTTTTCTAAATGATCACTTTAAGTTTAAGTGATTACTTTAAAACTATAAAAAATCACCATTTTAAAAATAAATGTATAGTGGACCGACCCAATTAAAATGGCCCATCGTAAGAGCGTCTCATATAAAAATTTGTGATATTGATTTTAGAGTTATCTGGCTGGATTTAAACTTTTATGGGCTTTGCCCACTTGTACATTTTGTCCTTTTAGGAAGAGTATTCTAGTATGCGTTGATAGAATTTAGAAAATGGGTCTGGACAACCCAAACAAGGAGGAGAAGAAGTAGTTCACTCATAAATCCAAAGAAGGTTCACTACTAAAACCAATTGGTAATAGTAGGAGTTACTCCTTGAGTATATAAAGTGATGCATACTCTTCTCTTTCTCCGATGTGGGACAACTCACATGTGGGTAACACATGGGCACTTCAACACTCCCCCTCACATGTGAGTGTCCTTAGAATTTTAGCCCACCAGAAGGGTTACAAACCTATTGGGAATGAACATCCAATTAAGGCCCCTTAACCAGTGGTAAGATTAAATGCCCAGTATAAAGACCCAACAACAAACCGGGCTCTGATACCATGATAGAATTAGAAAATTGGCCTGGACAACCCAAACAAGGAGGAGAAGAAGTAGTCCACTCATAAACCCAAAGAAAGTTTACTACTAAAACTAATTGGTAATAGTAGGAGTTACTCCTTGAGTATATAAAGTGATGCATACTCTTCTCTTTCTCCGATGTGAGACAACTCATATGTGAGTAACACATGGGCACTTGAACATGCGTCAACTGCAAAAAGGAAAGTAAATCGGAGGCCCAATATTATTGTCATTTAGATATACAAAAGAACGTTTGGAGACTCTACTTTGCTTGGCTCATCTTTTCACCACTGTGCAAAATATTGACCACGTCATCGTGCAGCAACCGTAACGGCCATTAGAGATGCTTATTCAGGTCATCGGGTTGATTTTGGGTTAAATGTCTCGAATCGATTTAAAATGAAAATTTGAATTTATATTGTTTTTACATAATTATAACTCATTTTTAAAGTCGAATCAAATTAAATTCGATTATAAGATCGAGTAAAGTTTGAATCATTAGATTTTGTTTTGAACACTGACCGCAATCTATTTATAATACGAGATACTCAGGAAGCCATTTGCATTGACCACAAAAGGCATTTATCATGACATACTCAAACAATAATTTGTTTCCCAACACGAGCATAAAGATATACTTCCTCTGTCTATTTTGATTTACATTAAAGAGAAAGAGGGTAGTTTTTAAGAATGTGGTAATAAATGAAGAGAGGGATTGAATTGTGTGGATGAAATTAAAAGAGGGTTAGAATGTATGGATAAAATTAAAACAAAGTGATGAACTACTACCCAAAAATAAAAATGATGCAAATTAAGTAGGCCGAACCAAAATGAAAAATGTTGCAAATTCAATGGGACGAAGGGAGTAGATGTTTATTTTCAAATTGATTGTATTCTATTTTTAAATCTAAGCACGATTTAGATGGTTATATGACTATATCTAACTAATGGTCAATCATTTTATTCCACACATGTAACATACTAACATGAATTCATTTATAGTACTATATATTAAATACTGACCCATTAATAATTTTTTATTTTTTTAAAAATATTTATAAAATTTAAGAAAAATAAAATTTGCAAGAAGTAAATAATTAGTGTTTAGATTAGATAGTATTTAAGATAGCAAAAATATTACCCTAATATTAATTTTAGTTTTTTATGAAAAAATATATATTATTGTTTATATTACATAAAAAGAGAATTTAATGATGACAATATCATAGAAATATTAATTTTGAGGCAAAAATTTAATGACAATGTGACACATATGCTTAGATCTCTATATCGGACTTTTAGCCGGGTTTTAAATATAATATTTTAAGTCCAATTAATTTTAATTTTTGAGTAAAACTAATTAGTAAAGAGTTTATATGAAAATTAATTTTGAAATATTTTAAATAGGATCAACTTTTGGACAACTTTAATTAGCTAAGCTGTTTTGGAAGTGGATGATGTGACTGAGACTTAATTGAAGTGTTCGTTATAGATGAAAAGCATATCATAGAAAAAATCTTGCCCGATTTTTTTTTGTCGCCACCCTTTTAATATAATCGTCACCCCTTCTTTAATAAAATTATTAAAATGCTCTTAAATTCAATTTTAATTAAAAAATCAAAAAATCAAAAAAATAATTTAAAAAAAATAAATTTGATCACACGTTTTGTATTGAAATTTGATACATAATCACTCCTTTGGTCGAAACTTTTGATACAAAAATTACATTACAACAATATTTATCACACGTTTTGTATAAATATATATGGCCATAACTTTTTATAGAAAAATCGTATTAGTAAGGTTTGCGGCATTGAAACTAGAGCTTAGAGCTTTCGACGACATATTATGCCCAATTTTGACAATCGGCAAATGACGACCGTTCAAAGTTTGCAGTAATTTCTAACGACCAGGCCATGGTCCAATCGCACATATTGTGCGATTGGACCATGGTGGAATCGCACATTTTGTGCGATTTAGCCATGGTGGAATCGCACGTTTTGTGCGATTGGACCATAGTCTGATCGTTAGAAATTATTGCAAACTTTGAACGTCGCATTCTCGATTCAAAATTGGCATATAATAGTCGTGAAAGCTCTTGAAGTCTAGTTTCTAATGCCGCAAACCTTGCACTAATACGATTTTTCTATAAAAGTTATGACCAAAGAATGAACATGATCAAATTCAGACAAATAAACTCAAACAATCGTATTCGCTCGATTCGAATTGGCATATAATATATCATTGGAAAGATCTTGAAGTCTAGGTTATAATGCCCCAAATATTATAATTATACAATTTTTCTATTTAAAGTTATAGCAATTAGAGTGAATATGTCTCAAATTTTAACACAATCATATCGATTCCGCAATCATATTGATGCTGATTTTCGTTGGCCATTGTAATTCAATTTTTAGTTTTAGCTTGTTTTAGTTCAATGAGTGTTCGGAGAAAGTTTTTAAAGAAATGTTAGAGATTAAAAGTTTGAAAAGTAATCAAGGGCAATTTTGAAATTTCAATATATAAGAGGTGGCGATAAAATGAAAAGGATGGCGACATTTAATAATACCTTTAGTGAGAAACATATTGCGTAAATGTGGAATTCAGCATAAATACAATTTCAAAAAAGTGTAGTACGAAAAAGTATACTTTCAGAATATGACCTGCCAAATATCTTCTTTTAAGCTACTTTAAATTTTCATTTATAGTTTCATTTAAAAAAATAATCGAAGAGCCTTACTAAAACAGATCAGACGACTTGATTCATACCTGATTTTAACTCGACTTTAAAATGAATTTAAAATTATGTAAAAATCAATGTGGACACAAGACTCGATTTTGAACCAACTCGAAACACCTATACAGAAATCAGCCCGATTTCCCGAATAAACATTTGTACTAATAAAGTGGACTAATGTTGTCTACTATCACTATTTAAGTTCTATATAAAAATACATAGATACTAATATGTGTTATAATTAAGGTAAAAGTTTTTCTATGTCACAACATTAATTTTGATTGAAACCTTAGTATGCACATGTTTTTCAAGTGTTTTAAAACAATTGACCTTTGTTGGAATATTATTCGCTTCACACAAAAGACTAGTCTGATTGGTGAGTCAGTCTATTTGCCTATAAACCCCGCACCAATTACATATATAATCGATATGGGACAAGTCTCATACCTTGCAATGAACCAATCAATCTACCCTATAAGGCCAACGTCCTTGTTGGATCACGGCTAAATTGGTTTACGGTTACGTTGGGTCACGGCTAGCTTTTCTAAGCCACATACTCCGAGTCCTGCTCTGATTCTAACATTATAGGACAAATAGAAGAACTCATCCAAAAGGCTAATTTTATGGATGAAAAATCTCATTTGCCTATTACGCACTAATTACATACACAATCAATATGAAAAAAATCCCATAACTTATATAGATCAGTATATTATATAAAGTTAAAATATCTCCAAGTATTTCATAATTCAATCCCACATCTTTATGTCCTAAAAAGCTAAAAGAATACTAGTACAAAAACACAAATTATGTCTAGCTCCAATAAATTGGAAGATCAAACGGTTCCCTTTTTGCAGAGTAAAGATCAATCAGATGATGATCATGCTCTTCAATCACATAATTATTATCAAGAAAATATTAATAATGTTGATGAACATAATACAATATGTTTAGAGTCCAAGAAGTTGTGGCACATCGTAGGCCCAGCAATTATCAGCCGTGTTACAAACTACGGTATGCTGATTGTTACCCAAGCTTTTGCCGGCCACCTTGGTGATCTTGAGCTTGCTGCCTTTGCCATCGGTGTTAATGTCATCGTCGGCTTCGATCACGGTCTTTTGGTACTACTTTTTATTACAATTTGATATTGATTTTGGATTCATATTTTTTTTTTTGGAAAATATTGTGATTATTATTTTTTTTCGGTCTGTATGATTGAGTTAGAGGGTATAATATATCTTGAGGTCTTAACCATCAGCAAAATTACCTGGTGCTACCTCTCATACCTGGTGGCCCCTCACACGAGAGCCCTTTGGGCTAGAAGTGTGGATGCAACACAGGCCCTTCTCATACCTGGTGCTAAATATTCCACTTTTAAATGAGGGGTGGTTGAGATTCGAACCTGTGACCTCTTGTCACACTGGCTCTGATACCATGTCAAGGAACCAACTAATCTAGGACTTGGATAAGGCGCCGCCAACTGACTCTATCCCTGGTCAGGTCCTTGGAGAGGTGAAATTCATGCATATCACTTTTGATTTGTTCCTCCCACGTTCTCTTAGGTCGTCCTCGACTTCTCTTACCCTCCACTATGATGCATTCGATCCTTCTTACTGGGGCGTCATGTGTCTTTCTCTGCACATGCCCAAACCATCTCAACCTGTTCTTCCGCATCTTTGCGGAGATAGGTGCAACCCTTAACATTTCCCTGAACTCCTGGTTTCTTATCCTATCCAACATAGTCTTACCACACATCCACCTCAACATACGCATCTCCGTTACTTTCATCCACAAATCATATGTCAAAAATTATATACATAATTTATTTAAGTAAGTTGCTTTCATTATTTTCTTCTTCCATTGTTATATTAATTATTTGAAGTTTTTTTCGCATTATTCATCTTTTTTTTTTGTGTGAACTATCCTTCTAATTCATGCAATTACTTTTAAATACAAAATGTATGAATTAATAATAATGAATGTTAATTGAGAAAAATTAAGAGAAAAAGCCGTAGTAATTTTGAGTAAAAGAGGAGAGAGAAAAGAAGGAAATAAGATGGCATGTAGACATGTAGTAATGGCAAATCAGTGTACTTTGTTGATGAGGAGGGTAATGGCTTTTGTTACAGGATGTTTATGCGAGGTAACAAATAAGAGGAAACCATTACCCTTGAGAAATGGATTGGGTTATCTTGGATGTCCAACCAAACGCTTAGTAACGGTAATGCTTTATTCATTCCGTTTCTTGCATATAAATTTTACATACCAAACACCCCTAAATAGTAACACCCCCTAAATAGTAATGAAATATAGTAGATTTCATCAAAATAAAAACTAAAAGGCATTTCTAGTACCATTTACCAATACCAATACCAATATTTAATATATGTTCAACCAAACGAGGCCTAGTTTTCATTGAGCGTTAGATTGGTAGGGAATGAGTTGGTTACCATGGTCCATGACTCATGAAGGTGACCTGACTATTGATGTTGGAGGTAGGATACACACGGTCCGGTTTGGTCTGATTTGACACTAAAATCAGACCAAATCAAAAATTTCGGTCTGGAAATTTTCAGACCGAACCGGACCAAACCGTTCTACAACGGTTTGGTCTGGTCTGGTTAACGGTTTTTTATTTTTATATTTATTTCCAAATTAATATATGTTCTACGAAAATATTTCGCACTTATACGGTCTGGTCTGGTCTGAAAAATTTAAAAATCGGGATCAGACCGTAAACCGTTTTTTTTTTGAAAAAAATCAGACCATTTAGACCGTAGACCAGACCAAATATTCAAATTACGGTTTGGTCCGATTTGGTTTACAGTTTAGACCAAACTTTGTTCTGCCCTAGTTGGAGGTATCAGCAAGATTTGGACTTTTATGGGCTTCGCCCAATTTTATAACTGGTATACTCGAGGCCCAATTCAATTGTCATTTAGATGTACAAAATGATGTTTAAAGATGAAAAATTGGAAAGAATAAGCTTATTATAAAAAGATCTTAAAATAAAATATGCTAAATTTAATTTTAAAATAAGTGTCTTCTTATCTTAGCTTAAGGTCAGGTATGTTCGGTGTTATTAACAGCGATAACAGCAAACAAAGAATGATGAACAAAGAAAGTAGTCAAAAAAGTCAAAAATTTTGTTCGCTGTTATTAACAACGAACAAAAGATAGACGATGTCATAGTGTTGGAGGGGAGATAAAATAAACCAAGTTTGTTTCTTGTTGGTAAAAGCGAACAAACTTGTGTTTTTTGTCCCTTCCAATTAGAGGTGTTTAAAACAGACCTGATAACCTAAAATTTACCCGACCTTAGAATCAAATCTGATTTGGCCTGATTTCAAAAATGATTTACATTTATGAAAAAAAAAAATTAGACACAAAATTCGATTTCTAACCGAACTGAAGCATTTAACCCGAAATCAATCCGATTACCCGAATGAACACCTCTACTTCTGAAGCTATAACATTGTATCCCTTTTGTTAGTTGTTTCCTATTAGTGTGAATGAACAAAGAATATGATCTTTATACTAGTTTCTTTGTTTGTTGTTAACAGAAAACATACATGACTTAAGCTTTGACATAGAGACATTTATTTTAGGAATTAAAATTTTAAAAAGCTTATTTTGGAAATCTTTTTTGATAATAAGCTTATTTTTTTCCATCTTTCCTGTAAAGTCTATGTGAAAAATATTGACCCTATCATCTTATAGCAACAGTAATACTTCCTTTGATTTTAAATAGTTATTACAATTTTATTTTTCACATTGTCTAATTTATATAAAATTTCAATCTTTAATACCTTTAACTTCGTATAATAAAAAAGTTAATATTATGAAAATATGTATTATTTTGAATAAAATGAGATCTTACTATGTTTTTATCATACATAAAGAAATATATGTCAAATAAGATTAGTTGATGAACAGTTTTTACTATAGAAACTGTAACAACTAATAATAAAATCTAGAGGAAGTATTCGATATGTAAATCGAGGTAACCGCAAAGCCATCTGTATCGACTACAAAAGTCATTTAGCGATCTTACCGCAACCTTATGATGACGTAGTGAAACTACAATTTGTTGCCCAACATGAGCATAATGGTAATGATATAATATAGATGTTTTGATTTTATTTAATTGTTAAATCTAAGCACGATTCAGATGGTTGTGAATTGTATAAGTTTCTAAAAATATAATAATAGTCAATTATTTCATTGTGTCATCCTCGTTCCACACCAGTAACATGCATTCATTAATTAAACTGTCCCTGTCTTTCTTACATCCAGAAGCCGAACCTTAGTTAGGGCGGAATGAGTAATTATGATTTAGTGATTAAGAGTATAATTTTTAAATTAGAAATTAGGGGTGAGCATGAATTTTGGACCTTAAAGGTCTAGACACAACTCTACCCTAATTTAAGGGTGTTGATTCACCTATTTATGAACACTAAGAGTTCGGATCGGATCTAGATTCATGATCTTAGGGTCTGAATCCACACTTGTGAGACCCAAAATATTACTATTATTTTTATAAAAATCGAAGGCTTGATTAATATTTCATTTTAATAACTTAAAGGTTGGAAAATTTTATATATTTAATCACTTAATTAGGATACATTATTAGAAAATCTTTGTTAGTTGAATATATTTAAATAATTTTATATAAATGAACAAAAATTAAATACTATTTTTAATAGTTTTTTAAGAAAAATATTTTTGAATCCAAGTGTTAGACCCAATCTAAATCCGACTCACGCTCATCCCAATGAATCTGGATTTAGCTAGACCGATTGAGATCTAATCCATGCTCATGTCTAATTAAGGGTTCAAATCTTAGCAACTATTTTTTTTTATTTAAATGATACGTTGACCCCATTTATAGAATACTCTAAAATGGGCTCCTGGAACTTCAAATTATTAGGACGAAAGGAAAAAAAATGTCAAAACAGCAAAGAGGAATGAGGATCAAAATTGGTAGTTGGTACATCTTTAAGAAATTTGATAGAAACTTATATTGAGACTGCAAAACGTTTGAATACTTTATTTGCAGAATGTGACTTTGCATTACAAATTAAGAGATGAGACAGACGATAATCAGAATCAGAAGATATAAAAAAAAAAAAAAAAAAAATTCCACATGGTAGCATCCAGTTTTATTAAAATGTCAGTGGTAGCACTTTTTTAAGAAAATTCTACATGGTAGCATTCAGTTTATACACTATCTAATTGTCATAGCATTTTCCATTAAGTTCTTGTTAAATTTCGTTAAATTCATCATTTTGTAAGTTTTTTTCCACATGGTAGCATCCAATTTTTGTTAATGTACCATTTTAACTTTTAATTCACCATTTTAATGTTTAATTCACCGTTTAATTCATTAACACTCATAAATGTTTGATAATTTTATTGAAAAATTATAAGAAACTATCTAATCGGGTCGAAACAAGCTAGTACTTATTCGCCTATTTTTCGATACGTAAACCGAAAAAGATATTTGACGTCATTTTTACCTATCATAACAATTTTTTTTCAAAAAACGGATGTTGCAATTACCCTTATGGGATAACTCTTTCGAAAATCCGGTCGAAACAAGTACTTATTCGCCTATTTTCCGATACCTTAAACAAAAATGATATTTGACGTCATTTTTACCCATCATAACGATTTTTTTTGAAAAAACGGACGTCGCTACTATTCTTATGGGATACTCTTTCGAAAATTCGATAGAAACAAGTACTTATTCAAAAGAGTACTTGTTTTGACCAATGAATTAACATTAAAATGGTGAATTAAATGTTAAAATTATTTATTGGCTGCTGATTGTTTAGCAGAATTAAAGTAGGTTAAAAAGCCAAAAACTAATAAAAAAGTTTACATGACTAACCAATGAGCTAAAAGCCAAAAATTAAAAAAAAAAAAAAAAAAAAAAAAAGCTCATAACACCAATAGAATATAGAATATTGTTGAAAATCGTCACTTTATAATAAAGAATTCTGATATTAGAGAATTGTATAGACCAGAAGGCCAAGTCATACCTATTAGGTGAAGCAAGTTTATATAATGTGACCCATGAACACTTTCAACATTCTCCATCTCAAAACTTAAACTACAATTTGTATGTCCTTAAAGAATAGAAACTTAGGACATTAGTATTAGCAAAAGTCATGGCTAGCTCCAAGAATTTGGAAGAACAGAAGGTTCCCTTTTTGCTACACTCAGACGATCTTCAATCATCAAATCAAGTATTGCAATATACGGATACTACTAATAATACTAATCATGGAGATGATTATGATGGCGAACTTAACACCCTTGTCGAAAGGGTACGTTTAGAATCCAGCAAGTTGTGGCACATCGTTGGCCCGGCTATCATCAGTCGTATTGCAGGCTACGGTATGTTGATAGCTACCCAAGCTTTTGCCGGACACCTTGGTGATCTTGAGCTTGCTGCTTTTGCTATTGGTATTAATGTCGTCTGTGGCTTGGATTATGGTTTTTTGGTACTATTTCTATCACAAATTCATATCTTATAAAGTGTTTTTTTGGGAAATATAGATAGTGTTTCTACCTTTTAACAACAAATTACAGTATGCTGATTGAGTTGGTGAGTTAAGAATGCTGATTTGCATCATGAGCTACGCTTGGCTAAAACATTTCCTTGATTGACTTTTACCTAATATAATAATAAGTGTTAGTTTGATATGGTAAGGGAACATTATTTTATCATTCACAGATCAGCATGATTGGAATGACGTGTTTTTGTCATTTTTATGAGTTATTAATCATAAATTCTTGTATGAAACGGTCTCACCGTGAGACATGTCTTATATTTGGGTTAAATAACTCAATAATAGAAACTTTTAGCTTATGGGGTTTTTATTTTGAAATCGTCTCACCATGAGACAGTCTCATACAAGAAGGGTTCTTTATTAATAGCATGTCAAACACTATTTTATAATTTACCGTCTAATCTAAGTTGCTCGGTATAAATGTGGGATATTCATCTTTATGACGTTAAGGTCGTAGATTTGGATTGTCACATACTAGTTGGTTATGTTTAGATAGCAAATTAGAGGAGGTTAGAAAAAAATGGAAGGGGAAGGGAAGGAAGGGAAAGGAAAGGGGAAGGGGAACAGTAAGAAGTGAGAGTACACTTTATTTGTTTAGAAAAAAGACACTTTATTTGTTTAGAAAAAAGAAAGGAAAGGGAAAAAAAAGAAAAATAAGTGTTTTATCTCTAAATCTTTTTACTTTAAAAAGAGCTTGTATTTTTAATAAAATTTTCATATTTTCCCTTCAAATCCTTCCCCTCCAAATTTCTCCTCCCTTTTTGTTAACCAGACAAGGGATCGAGTCCCTTCCCTTCCTTTTTTTCCATTTCTTTCTATCCAAACACCGTGTTAATTTTCAGTGAAGAAAATACCCCAAAAGGCATGCTATAAAGAATAAAATACATCAACTATTTAACTAAAGAACAAAACTAGTAGTCATTCATACCTAATTTGAAGAAAAACACACTATCAATCATATTTCATGTCTGAAATTTTAAGACTATATAATATAACTTGTTTATTGTTTTCGTTCTTTGTATTTTTGCCTATTCATAAAGTTGGGAATGGCAAGTGCTTTGGAGACGTTATGTGGGCAGGCATTTGGAGCAAAAAGACCCTACATGTTGGGAGTCTACTTACAAAGGTCATGGGTTGTGTTATTCATATGCTGCATTCTACTATTACCCTTATACATATTTGCAACCCCTATGTTGAAACTATTAGGCCAACCAGACGATGTCGCTGAGTTAGCGGGTGTGGTGGCCCAGTGGATGTTACCATTTCACTTCAGTCTTGCCTTTCAGTTTCCTCTACAAAGGTTCCTGCAATGCCAGCTTAAAACCAGAGTCGTTGCGTGTGTCTCTGTGATTGCATTGCTGGTGCATTTATTTGTGTCCTGGTTGTTTGTGTCGGTGCTCAAGTTCGGAATTATTGGTGTAGCCATCACCCTAAACTGTGGCTGGTGGGTCATGGTTATCGGGTTGTTTAGCTACACTGCTTTAGGAGGGTGTCCCCAAACTTGGACTGGGTTTTCTATGGAGGCCTTTTCTGGTCTCTGGGACTTTTTCAAGCTCTCCGTTTCTTCTGGAGTCATGCTTTGGTAATTTTCTCCCTCTTTGATTATTATTGCATTGTTTAGGGATGTTGATGACACAGCCTAGTTCACGAGCTTGTGATATTAGTTACATTATTGATTATACATATTGCTGATAGTTAATTAGAATACTGTTAATTATAAACAGCTTAGAGAATTGGTATTACAAAATATTGATATTGATGACTGGAAATCTGAAGAATGCAAAGATCGCGCTAGATGCATTGTCCATATGGTATGGTGTCTCTTTCAATTGCCCTCATATTATGTTTTGATTCTGGCTTGATTTTTTAGTGCCACTTTTAGTGTTAGGACTGTTTAATAGATGGAAATGGAAGGAAAGGAAGTTGAGAATTTGGATAGATAAAGGATTTCTTGTTTGGATAACAAAAAAAGGAAAGGGATTCAAAGGGAAGGATTTTGAGGGAGTACAATGTTGATTTTTGTTAAGGTTAAATCTCTCTATAAAAGTCGAAAGATTATTTAGATTACAATTCTGGAGAGAAAAAAAGGAGGAAAAGGGAAAGGGGAGAAAGGAAGGTAGCTGAAATTTTTTCCTCTAATTTTTTCCAACTTGGAGAAATTAAGATCTTAACAAAATTTATTTATCTAATTCCTTCTCTCACATTTTACTATCCAAACAAGAGATCTTCAAATCCCTCTTCTTTCTTTATGCTCATTCTTCCGTTCTCTTCTCTTTCCTCCTATACAAATAGAGAAAACTTACCTTCTATTTCTCTCCCTCTTCTTTGCCTCCCCTCCTTTTCTTTTCTGTTCTTTCCATAATTATTACCTAATTAAACACACCTTTTTTTGGTTCCTTAGTATGAACATCAGTTCATGGGAGATGATGATTCCTTTAGCATTCTTTGTTGGTGCTGGGTAAGTTAATTCCTCCACTTAGCAAAATTTATTTGTATCAAATTATCTTATGATTATTTAAATTTAAATTATGTTCCAAAATTATTTCACAAATCATAATCCTTGCAAAATATTATTACACCTAGTACTTATTATAAAACCAACGTTGTCTATGTGTTTGCATTTAATTTTTTACGTCTCGTTTATTTATCAATATTAAATTTTAGAAATGATAATGAAAAGTTAACCGTAATTTTAACAAATTGAGTAGTTATACTTGTTTTTACTTCAAGTATTTTATTTTCTTCACAAAATTTTTTCAATACATTACTATTTAGAGATTTGGTATAAGATGATGTTGAATAGGTTAATTACTGTA
Organism: Amaranthus cruentus; assembly: GCA_019425755.1. NCBI lineage: Eukaryota > Viridiplantae > Streptophyta > Magnoliopsida > Caryophyllales > Amaranthaceae > Amaranthus > Amaranthus cruentus. The sequence goes on along the minus strand of CM033458.1, from coordinate 16,092,406 downwards.
CTATGACATCATCAAAGAAATGACATGGTATGAAAATTCACTATTATAAATCAATTTCAATATCACAATTTAGTATCAACGACGAAATACATCATGAGTACTTTATTTTATACTTTTATGTTCCTTAAAGAATAACCCATCCCATGCTCATGTACGTACAAATTTGAAAGTTGTAATTTATATCATAATTTGTGACCAAAAAACAGTGGCAGTATGCAGACATGCAGGCTGCAGCTAGCAATTCTTAATTTGTGAGCACTATTTGAAGAATTTTAAGTTGCAATTATAGAAATTATGGTTGAGATGTTAATATGATATACTGGTATCAACTTGAAATACCAAAAATTTATAAACAATTAGGAGTATTTGAAATAATCTCTTCTTTCTTATTATTTGTTATTCTCATTTTCCTTAAATGAAAGTTTCAAAGTTTTCTTGATATCAATTATCTTTCTATTTTTGAACATGTTTTTAGTTGAAATAATCTTATTTGTCAAATAAATTTAACTATAATAGCATTACATATTTACAACTTTACCTTAAAATGTAACATGATTCTCTTTTTAATGTGTTGATAATATATGTTAAGAGATTTTTTGCTTTTTTTTTCTCTCATATAATAGCAATTTATAATTACAATTCATTCTCCCAACAATCAAAAATTACATAACATTAAAAACTCTTAATATTTTTTTTAATTATTAAAAAAATTATTACAAAAGGTAGAAGCATGAAAATTTTTCTTAACTTCAACTGACCCTCTCCTACCGAGTAATTCAACCTGAACATCATGCTACTCTAAAGAAGTAATCGGCCAATGAGTTTGAATGGTGTTAACTTCACCCGACAACAAGGGTAAGGTTGCGTATACTCAACCCCTCAAAACTCTGCTTAAGAGGAAGTCCCTTAATAGTATTATTAAACCCCTTAAACCCCGTCTAGAAGGAACACTTAATGACATTTAGTTAATAAAATAATGTATTTTATAAGCCTAATAGCATGTTCTATATTTAATTGATTCATTATTTTTCGTGGATTGGATCGATTAAATATTTGATTGAGAAATTCTTTTTTTCAATGATGGTATGGCAAATGAAAAATGAAGAGTAAGGGTTGCAAACGAGCTAGGAGCAGGAAATGGAAAAGGTGCAAAATTTGCAACCAAAGTAGCAGTGATGACTTCAGTTGCAATTGGACTTTTCTTCTGGATTTTGGTCTTGTTTTTCCACGAAAATATTGCTTATATTTTCTCGACCAGCCCACCTGTAATTGAGGAGGTCAAGAAACTCTCTATCCTCTTGGCCTTTACCATTCTCCTTAACAGTGTCCAGCCAGTTCTCTCAGGTAATTTCTCTATCCTAGATGGTTATTGTCTTATACTTGCAAAATATGAGCATTTGGTAGATGGTTTAGATATAACAATGCAAAATAAAAACTAAGAAATTATGCAAGTCACGTAAGTTGGAAGGTTGGAAAAGTACCCCTTGGAAACTATATAATCCCATCAAAAACAATTGGGATAGGTTGTATTAATAATTGTTTAGTATTGTGAGCTTGTTAGGTTGTCACTAACTAGCAAAAGAACTTAAAATCCCTATAAAAGGATCAAAATATAGTGTTTGGTTAACAAAAACAATCAATGACATAAGGATTTAATATTTTAAGGGAAGTTATTCCCACAACTTATATAAATTTAATTATAATGACAATGTTAGTTATTAATAATTTATGTGTTTGTTGCAATTTCCAAGATACTAACCAAACACAAAATTTTGCTTCCTAAAAATTTAAAGTTAAAGGATTTTCAAGGAAAAATTGTGGTGATTAAATTCTAATGTCAACCAAGCGAATCCTATCTGACAAGAATCTTTCACTGATCTTACACCAAAGCACAAGGAATGTCTCTCTATAATTTTGTGGTTCTCATTCAATATTAACGTATCTCTTTATTATTTCCTAAATAAGGCTATGAGTATTAAAATCCCACCAAACAAATCCAATTTATTTCTTTATTATCCTGAAAAGCTTAAGCACTCATTCAATCACTAGTGATCAAGGAAACATCCCTTGACAACTTGCTTGCCCAAACACACTTAAGAAACTTCATCAAGCTCTAGCTCGTTTATCACACACATCCTAAGCTAATTGGGCAATCAAGCCTACCTCTATTCACCAAAAGTGCATCCATGATCCTCCAAAACAACTAACCTTGATAAAATAAAAGATGACTGTTTACTATAAGACACCAACTCAACGAATCTCCACCTTGACGTAAGTAACAAAGAATAATCTTCCTAGGACTTGGGAGATCGGAAGGATGTCAATAGTCAATAGGAAAGAACAGGACTTGGCATCTATATCCAATATATGAGAACTTCTTTTTGTATCAAAAACCTTCTACGTCGAGCCCAACATGTAGCAATGATACACCAAAGAGTCAATGTTCACTAATTCAATAGACATATAAGTACTATCAAATCGTTCTTGGAGAATCCATCATCAAGCATGCATGACTCAATTTATTACCATTCTAAAGTAGGTCACTTCAAACCATACAATGAAATCCATAACAAGCACACATAGTCACTCTTTTCTTAATAGCAAACACATCTTTAAAGTTTAAATTAAATTACGTTATACTTATAACCATCTTTAATGCAAAAATGTTATTTAGATCTTGCCGTCTATTTTCTTAATTGTATCTCAAGTATATCTTGGTATACTAAAGCTAGTAGCTAGTTGTGACTTCAATTTTCGATCAGCGTCCTGCCTTCCTTTTTCCTTTTTAGTAAATAAATCAATTCCTTATTTCTAGGACAAAGACGTTTTGTCTTTAAAACTAATACACTCACTTATATGGCCTTTCTAATTGTAGGTGTTGCAGTCGGATCAGGTTGGCAAAGCACAGTGGCTTATATAAATCTCGGATGCTACTATTTGCTTGGAGTGCCTCTTGGGATTTTGTTGGGGTGGAAATATAATCAAGGAGTTATGGTAAATACTTCACTAGTTATCTCATTTTTCCTAGTAGCTAACTTCTAAACTTTTTTCTCAAAGAGCCAACAAATTTATTGGTCCTTTTCCCCTAATATAAAAGTTCCATTTGTTTCGTTAGAAATCTTTAATTCTCTAAAAAATGAATTGTTGAAAGTTTTTTAAAAAAATATAGGGCATGTGGGCTGGAATGATTTTTGGAGGAACTGCAGTCCAAACAGTAATATTAGCAATCATCACCATGCGTTGCGATTGGGAAAAAGAGGTATTACTAATAAAATGTGGCTAACAGAAACTTAATATAAAATGTTACACGAAGATAGTGACTAACTGGATGCTTTACATTCTGAATTGTTGCAGGCTCAAAGGGCAACCATGAATGTAAAGAATTGGGCAGAAAGAATTTAAAATACAGGAAAAAAGAATAGAAAAGATGAAGATTTATAACTAGTGATTGAGCGGAGAAGGAACTGAACTTCATGTCAGAATAGTTACATTCACTTAAATCTCTCTTTATCTCTCTGTTTGGTCGATTTCTCCCTCCTTCACGTCAAGCCTTTATATGTATGTTTTTAGTAGCCTACATGACTGCTTGTATGGTGTTACTTTGACTGCTATTAGACTTTTATCTCTCGTCTTTTCTAGGAACAATTGGCATCAAATCCTTGTATTCTTTCTCTGTGATTAAAAATCTCAGGATTATTGATAATGCCCCCCTAAAGAGAGAAGGGGAAAACTTTTTGGTTTGCCTTGGATATATTATGATTATCTCTAAGTAAATTCAATGATGGGAACACTCAGTAAAGGGCTTCATCTATTAAATTGTCGATGGACTTAACCTAATACATGCTTGATAGGACTAGATTCCATATAAAATATTTGGATAAGATATCCTGAATCAACTAAAATTCATACTGATATCTGGCTCTTATTTTTCTTTGATGTGAAATGCGAAACAAGCTCGTACATTTGTTTCTTATCAATATTTACCTAGCATAAAACGTCATCCACATTCTTTTCTTGCAGCCTTAACAGATTATAACTACCTTGCTGAATGCCAACTTCCCTTTCAAGCTTCAATATGAGTTCAAAAAACCTCCCTCCTAAGGCTTTCATGTTTAAAAATCAGTCTCAACAAGCTAATCTCCTTCGCAAGCTATGATTTCATTCAGATTAATCCTAGCTGTGGGGTGGGGGGAGTGTTGAAAAAAAAGGAAAACTTAACATTAATTTGTTGTACGTTTTATTGTATTTACTGTCTTTACATTTATCTCTCCTAAGACTATTCTTATTGAATCCTGTGATGCTGGATTGCTGGCTACCAACATCATTGCCCTTCACCTAACTGTTCTTGTGTTTTGTATATATCTATAGCTTTACACCTTTTAACACACACATTCAACATATTCAATGAAACAATAAAGCTAGAAAAATCCTGAAAACCAATTGGTGTTCTTCAATAATTGAGATATATTTATTGAAATCGTCATGTTGTCAAAAGCAAGATTGAGAGAACAATTCATCGGTAATCAAAGCTTTTATTCGTTGTTCAAAATTGACTCTCCCCTAACTCCATAACATGACCTTGGAAGTTGAAAAAAGACATTCTTGAATCACTTTCCTCATCTTTCCGTGTATTTGTTTTAAAGCATATCAATTTACACTAATGACTAATCAATTTAACAAAACGCTCGGTATTTCATCAAGAGCAAAAATGATAAGAATTCTCAAGTCTCAATTTTTCACCTCCTAAGCTCTAGAAAGATATGAAAATGACAAACCAGGTTTAGAAGTTAGAACCTTGTAAAACATCAAGTTATTCTTTATTCACAGAAAAGGCTATAAGGGAAATCAAACAATTCTCACTACATAAGAGAAGAACAATCCATGAGATGCCCAATGCACACATCAAATTCATTGAGGTGAAGTGCAAAATCTAGAAAATGGCATTATCATATCATAAATTCTAAATAATGTAACTTGAATACAAGTAACAAGAAATGTTTACAACCTGAAACCAATGGAAAGCTTGAATGTTGAAGGCAACTCATCTGAACAGTCCAACTGCTTAACCAAAGTTCGTCAATAAGTTCCCAATGAAAGATATCCTACACAAACAGAAACTGTGACAAAGGCATAATAAATAAATTCTGTAAAAGCAATGTCTATTACATGGTTGCTGAACATGAAAGAAATTTTATGAACCTTTGACTCCTTTGGAAATGAAAAGTGGTTAAATGAGAATGTTTATCAGCAAGACATAATCAAGTGCGCATTCCATTTTCAAACCAGAATAGGATAATTAGGCTTCGTACACCGGATCATATAAACAAAATTTAAAGCATCTGAAGTCTATACCAGTCTTCAGATCCACAACCATACATGAAGTGTCTGTACAAGAGAAGAAGTTGGTAGGACCTAACAAGCATCAACTGAAGCTTGGAGTCTCAGAAGATTTGCTACTGATATTTGAGACGTGACAAGTTGCGTATGTTCTTCTGTTTGATTCCATCTCTGAAGCACATGCTTGCTGTACTCTCTGCTTCTTCAGAAAATGAAGATTGTTTAAGTTTCAAAGTCTTCTTTCTCATGTACTCTGCAGCTTGACCTTGAACTGATAACCAACAATAGAAGCTCGGCAATGTTAAAAAGGTACAGGTTAACAAACAACAAACCATATTTCTAAGGGTTACAGTGAAAAAATCATTCAACCAGATAACAGAATTCAGATGAGAGATTACCGTTTAGGGAATAAAACTATTACATGTGTATTTGTTGTAAAGAAAACATACAGAAATGGAGTATACAAGAGCAATTTAGCTCATTCAAAGTCTCATACCCTATAGATCATTCTTTATCACTTTATATATTGCATCTGACACATCTATAAATGCTGACACCCACAAAAAGCAATTTGGTCCCAGGCCAGTTTGATCTGTTAACTATTACAATGTTTTTTCTATAGGGCACAGCTGAGGCCTGAGGCATTTGAGTAGTTGGCAGTAAGCTTTGCATGTTAATTTAGAATCAAATCTTAAAGACCTTACAGAAGCATGTGGTTAGTTTGTAGCACATGTAACTTTGAGCTACAGTTATTAGTCATATGTAAGGATTATTAGGTCCAAATGACAAAGAAAAACTATAAAATGGATGGTGTGACTAGGTGCCCACTCTAGCAAGTAGCACCTGATTGATTCATGGATATGCTGGTTTTCGCAATTTTCCTGCCATTGTTCTAGAAGATCCTGCCTACTCCGCCCGAATCATGAAAAACGATCTTCAACCATAATTTAGTTATTGAGATGAAGTTATCATACGAGTCAAGGAGTAGACAATAGTCATCAACATATATAGGTCTGACCATCACAAATTGTGCCATATGAAGCCTCTTACCTACTTCAATTTCTAACTTGCACAAGCTACAGGGTTAGGAGCCTATAAATTGTCCTACCAACATCGCAAATTGACATGCCATGAAGCAAACAGTGATACTAAATGAAAAAGTGATTTGCATCGGACATACGTTGTTTGATCAAAGGTTTATTTAGTTGAATCCCCATGTCTTAGAACTGGGAATAAGAAGTAATCAAGGTGAACACTTTCATTAGATGGAATTCAAGAACTAGCAAAGAATGACTCAGGATTTCATCAGGGCAAACGCATGACTAGACTGGAAAGTGCACCAGATCTAAATTTGCAGAGATGGTCTGGGGCTTTCATTAGTAATTTGTTAAGAATTTGATCCTCAGTTTTCAGGAGAGGCCTTAGCCACCAAAGTAGTAAGGGATATGGCCCTCAGTGACTGGCCATAAATGAGGTGGCTTCCAGGCTGCTCATTTAAGGGTTACAATATGACATATTTGTTCTGTAAATCCGGTAGAGTTCAAGACATCAAGAGCCAGAGAGCTTCAACAATCACAATTAGTGCCCTTGTGATGAAGCAAAAAGCAACATTAGGAAAGTGAGAAAGTAACCAGGGAGAAAGATCTTAATGCAAAGGACCACAATCAAGGACAATAATCAAACTGAGTACATTGTAAGTTGTTTTACTAAGATGAGGTAAGAGTGGAACTAGCCTATTTTGTGGCATTAAGCAGCACAGGACCAGACCCAATAGCTTTCGACCAGAATTGCGGGAAGACCGCAAGTCCACTACTCAGCCAACTAAGCTCTTAACCTCCCAAATTTTCAAGTTAGTGTTAAAAGCTAAGAGTAACAATTCATCCATCTACAAACTAGGCATAAGCTCACTCACAATCAAGAGCTCTAGTGAAAAATAAACTTTTAAGGATGAACCATGGGCAATGAAAAGAATCAAGGAGGCATAATTGCAAATATCAAGACAAGTGACAAACAAGAGTATATGAGAGCATGAAGCATACCAGAATGGGATGTAGATAATCTGATAGCCATATCCTTAAGGCTCTGTAACTTCCTCATGGTTTTTGCATTTCCAGCAAGTTTGTCACAACTGAAGTCGCCATTTACATTAAGACACAAAAGAGCATTTTCGCATGCCTGACTAGATGCATGCGCCAAAAATGATCAGATATTACAAATCAAAGAGAAAATCAGGTTGTTTCTGATTTTCTGCAAGAGTACTTAAAGAAAAATATCTGATTCTACTAAATAACCAACATTTTAAAATTATGTTCTTTCAATAAGATAGAATGTACGATATTCAGTACATGCCACTAAACTTATCTACTCAAACAAAGATAATAGAATTCCTTGTCAATGCCATAACTCAATGGACGCAGAATGAAAGCATCATTAGAAATCAGTCAGAAAAAATAACAACACATATACAAAACCACAAATTTATGCCCATCAATATCAAGGACAGTAAGAATACAAAGCCAGTACCGTCACCCAAGTGCCACTAGCAAGATTCCAAGACGTTTCTTTGATGTTGATGGAAAAAGGAGGATCAAAATAATGAGCATTAACCTTTCAAACAAAGAACAGTCAATGCTTCACCAAGTTGTGAAAAGAGTTTAAGATTAAGAATCTCAATTTAGTTTATCATCTGAAAACGTAGACTCTTCTAAGTTCTAACTTTTAGTTATACTGGTATAGAGAAGAAATACACAAACTGACTAATTTGTGGTGGACAAAGGCCCAAAAATTAAGGATGCACTAGATTTTACTTGCATAATAATCTAAAACATTTTTTCATGGGTGCTTACTTTTAAATGTCCACTTATTGATGAAACACATCATGAATGTGTTTGTATTTATTAAAAAAACATCTCACATCAAAAGGCTACAACTAGCTAACAAAGTCCACTACCATTTGTATTTTGTCAATGCAAGAGGCCAAACTACTCATATTGGGAGATGACTTTAATCACATCTTAAACAACTCACTAGCTTGCCTTTATGAAGGAAGACAGGAGCATGCCAGAGAGGAGGTGTAGATTCATTGAGGAGTTTCGAAGTGCCATGGTGATGGAGCAACGAAGGGCAAGGAAGGGGTTGCAAGGGGCTGCACCGAGACAGCAACAGCAGCAACACATTAAGCCAGACAATCTGCTCAAAACTGTCAGGATTGGGATTCTACTTGTAATCCTTCAGAGAAATAGGATCAAATCGTAGAATTGTACGATCCTACAAATAAACTTAAATTTACTGTTAAAATTACCTAGTCATTTTTTCATTTCTTAAATTTGTGCATTAAAGTATCGTTGACTTCATTATTTTGAAAGAACGGAAAATTTTCAATAATTAGTTGAAAACTTCATATCAATAAAAAAAAAACCTCATTTTTATAAATTGTGAATATGGAATATTTAAAACGTGTGTGTACGGAAAGAAATTAGTGAAAGATCGTACATAAGAATTAATTATAATTGAGACTAAATATGTTGGATCGGATAGTTGGATCGTAGGATCAAGTTATGATCCTATCTCAAAATTTTATTCCAATTGGAATCCTAAGAATCAACCGACATTACGATTTTATCCACGATCTGAATGGTCACCTGTTGGATCATAAAATCGTAGAATTAAAGAAGAAAATCGTGATTTTAATAACAAGGGGTATTATCCTTGTGGGGAATCTTCCTACGTTGATATTGTGGGTTATTTAAAAGCTCGAAATTAGTATAAGGTCATGTGTAGATGCTATTACAGAGAGAAATAGGATTTGGAGAGCCTAGGGTGTCTTCTTTGTATTAGTATGTAAACTACATTAAAAGAGTGAACTTTGAGCTCTAGTGAGAGAGTTTATTGATTGTGAATGGTATTTCATTAATGTATTATTGAATCTTAATGAAATATAATCTCTTTTGAGGGGGTGTGTATTTGGAAGGATTGTTGAAGTCATTGAGGTTTGTTGAAACCTTTTAGAGGAGAAAGATAGTAGGTATACAAGAGAGGAGTTTGATAATAGATTTCTAAAGAGAGTAGGAGAGCTTGTTAACAAATGTGGAAAAATAAAGACTAGTGATAATATATGTTATTGAGTTGGAAAACTAGAAGAAGCTACTAGGTGTAGTAGTGATCATAGTGCAAAAACAAGGTCGTACTATATCGTAACAGTCATATCGTAAAGGTTTTCAAATTTACCGGTATTTTCAGAATCGTAAAGGTGTAAAAACAACATGTGTTTGGGTTGTTATTTGGCGATACCACAACCACAATATCCTTGTTACTGCGTCACTGTGTTCGCTACCGCTACCGCTACCGCATTTCTGCACTATGGTAGTACTGGTAATCAGATACTATCTACGGAAGATGGTAAGATTATTGATGATTTTCCATCTATAAATGAAGGAAAAGTAATCGAGGAAATTCCATCTAAGGAGGGTATTGGTGAGAAAATCGGAGTCAAGAGGACAAGAATAGGATATTGGGATAAAGTGTGTTTTTTTTGACATTAGAGAGGCCATATCAATATGCATGGAGCAAGTTGAAGAAAGACCTTCGAAAGTTGAAGCTTTTAAGGAGTAACTATGGAGGGTGGCGATGGAGAAAAGCTCAAAGGGAAGAAAAGTGAAGTTCCAGTGAGAAATTGAAGGGCAACAACTATAAAGAAAGAAGTTGCAAAGGAGAGTAAGCTCCCAAACAATAGTGATGAGGGGCAAGTATGAAAGCCAAATATAATCTAGATGATGATCATATGTTAATAGCCAAGTGTGACGATAATGGTGATACGTGGTATTGGACACATATTGTCCTTGTGGGAAATCTTCCTATGTAGATATTGAGAGCTATTTAAAGGACCAAAATTAGTATTAGGTAATGTATGGAGGCTATTACAAAGAGAGAAATAGGGTTTGGAGAGCCCAGTGAGCCTACTTTGCATTAGTATGTAAAATCTATTAAAGGACCGAACTTTGAGCACTAATAAGTGAGCACATTGATTAAGAGGGGTATTGCATGAAAATATTGTTGAATCTTTGATGAAATATAATCCCATTTGAGCAGAAGGTGTCCAAGATACTATTTATATTGTTGTGTGTGCTTTGTTCATCAAAGCTTTCATCTTTTTTTGCTTGTATGTATATTCAGTTTTTCTTCATCATTCTACACCTTTTTCTCACCATAAGAGGGCCCAAAAACTTTTCCTTTAAGAACTCATAGCTATTCAACCAAAAGTTGTTTTCAAACATCGCAATCATATATAGACAAAACACGGTCAATAATATAAAAGTTGCAATATGACAGTTGAATATGAAATCTATCTAAAACCAGAACATGCATTATATAAGCAGTAAGAATCACAATATACCTTTGCAGTGACAGAGTAAAAACTGTTGTTAAAAGCATCTTCAGCAAAGCTCATCCATTCACCATACGAAACATGAAGCTCCGGATGATTCATAGTCCATGATTCACGGAAATTCAAACCTTCATATCTCAAAGCCAAACAACTCTACATTTAAAAAAAACACATATTTACAAAAATTATAAATTATGGTATTATCATATAACATTATCAAAATTTTTGAATTAAATATTATTATCCATTGTTAAATGTTAGGATAAAATACTTTTGTAATTTGAAGCTTTGAAATTCTATTTCAGTTGTGTATCCCTTTTTGTTAGCTAAATACTTGAGAGTTTATAGGATCTTGTATAACTATCTTAGTTTTGTTAGCTTTCTAATTCATATTTTTCTTACTCTTATATGGTATCAAATTTTTTCAATCTCTAAACGCTTCCAATGGCAACATCTGCCACCTAAAATATTCCCAACCCAGAAGATCCAACAACACTTTTTGTGACAATCTCCATTAGGAATTAACATTTCCATAAAACTCACCTCCAAAACTATTTAGATTGGAAGCTTCAAATCACTGCCATTCTTAATGGCCATGACTTGATAAGCTTTGTTAATGGAACTTGTTCCCACCACCTAATGACCTTTCCTCCTCCAACTCCTTTGCCAAACACAAATGACCTTTCCTCGAGTCCTACAGCTTCTCAAAACTCTACCAAAAAACATGGTCCATCTTGTCTCCCTTCCCCATGACCTTACCTAAAAAAACTTCAAAGCATATGATCACTAGACTTTAAAACAACATTCGAAAACCAGTAAAGCGACTGAATTTTATGGCCCAATTAACATCTCAGGAAGTTGAACCAAAATCCATTATTCAGGTTCTTGAGATTCTAAATTGAAAATTGCTAGGCATTGTGAGTTTAATGCCTAACTGAAAACTAAAACTTGGGACTTAGTTCCTCCATGTTCTACTCAAAATGTTGTTAGCACAAAATGGGTTTATCGAATCAAGCGTAATGCTACTAGTGTTATTGTCGAGTACAAAGCTCAACTTGTTACTTAAGGGTTTCATCAACATGAAGGTGTAGACTATAATGAAACACTTAGTCTAGTTATAATTTTATAAAGCTATTTACCATTTGAGTTATTATTATTATTATTGCTCTTGTCAATGTCTAGAAATTGAGATAATTATACATTAATAATGATTTTCTCCAAGGTTAGTTACATGATATTGTGTTTGTTAGTCAACCTCATGGATAAAACTGATACTACTTATCTGCATAATGTCTGCAAGTTGAACATAGCACTATATAGGCTTAAAAAACCTCCACGAGCTTGGTTTGAGTAATTGTGCTCTTTTTTGCTGTACATGGGTTTCCATAACTCTATCTTCGACTCCTTGTTATTCATTTACATATAACATGGTCTTCCCATGTATCTTCTACTTTATGTAGATAATATAATAGTGACTGCTGGTGATGATATTTTACTTGGAAATTTCTTTGCCAAAGTAGCAGCTTTGTTTTCTTTAAAGGATCTTGGTGATGTAACCTACTTCATGTGAGTTGAGATTCGGCGTACTAATCAAAGGTTGGTTCTCAATCAAAGACAGTTATCCTAGCATCCTTCACAAGAGTAAAATGTTGATGGACAATTGGCCTAGCCCACAATACCTTGGCTAAACACGTCCAAATACAGCTTTTGCATCTGATGATCACAGGAAAGCATTCAAGAAGATAATTAGTTGGCACAATTAATTATGGCTTAGTTCTTCGTAAAGATACACCTATGTCTCTTCATGTTTACTCTGATGCGGATTGGGCTAGAGATAAGAGGACTACATTTCCACCTATGCATATATGGTATATCTGGGCTCAAATCCTACCTCATGGACCTCCCAAAAGCAAAGAACTAGAGCACGGTCCTCAACTGAGGCTGAATATCGAGTTGTAAACTCTACCATAGTTGAAATACTTTGGCTACAAAATATGTTCTTAGAGTTAAATCTACACCTCAACTCTAAACATGTGATCTATTGTGATAATTTAGGCGCTACCTATGTCAGTGCTAATCCTTTTTTTCATTCTAAAATACATTTGGGCTTAGATTATCAATTTGTGCAAGAGAATGTGCAATGTGGTAATTTATGTGTCTCCTACATCTCCACATATGACCAGATTGCTGATATGTTATAAAGCCACTGCCACCCCATACATTTCGGAAATTTGTCAGCAAAATTGGTCTTTCGAACTACAAGTCATTTTGGAGGAAATGTTTTGCCCTAGGATTAATACTTTTGAAATTTGACTTTTTGAAATTCTATTTCTGTTGTATATCCAAGTTTGGCTAGATAATTTAGCGTTTTTAGGATCTTGTAGAACTAACTCTTATCTTAAATTTAGTTTTTGTATTTAAACGTATTTTCAATTCATATTTGTCTTACTCTTATATACATAAGAGGTCAAATTACAAGCAACGCAAAATTACCAGCAATTGAGTTCCAGAATTTCATCCGGAGCATAATCAAAAAAAATCATTTCAAAATTCAGCTAATAAAACCGAACAATGTGATCTAGCAAGGCAATCGAGAAGAAAAAACACCTCTACATCATCGACAATCGCAAAAGCACGAACGAAAAAATCGAGAATCAGTAATTTATGTTCAACTGATTTGTCTGCAACTTCGCGAATGGCAATGAGAGATTGTGACCTTAATACTTCCTTCAGATTATGCCTGAGTTCTAGCGATAAGTTCACGTTTTTCGCAGAAAGAATTAACTCCAAAATTCGCAGCGTTGAATCGTCAAATCTGATGCAAAAAACTAGAAATTTAGACGAGAGTTGCATTTCAATGGCTACGAAAATTTTAATCTGGAATTTGTAAAAAACTTAAAAGTTGAAGAGAAATAACCTTCTGAGTTTGATTTGGGAGCAGAATAAAGAGACTTGTTGATGATGGAGAATATCGGCCGCCATAGTTGAACTTCAAAGAAAGACAACGGTGCAATTTGAAATGCTTCAGTCTGAAATTTTGAGTTATTTGTGGTTAAATATGTTCCGGTTTTGGTGTATTTTTCGCAGCGCCCGCAAATAATGTGGGTCCGGACTCGAGAGTTAAGACCACTTTCCGCGAGAACAACGTTATTCTCTCGGGTTCTTCCACCTAATTATAAATTAAAACACATTTAAATGAGATTTTATTTGATTTGTCTCTGTTTAAATTTATTAAGGAAAAATAACTCAGAATAATCCAACCTTTACTGATACACATTCTTACTAAATTTCTGAATCATTAAAATCCCTACCTGGGTTCTCTCTCTAATCTAATCTAAATACTTCTCCGCCAAATACAAGGTGGTGACTTTGTTGTTTTCCTATTGATGTCTGTAAGTACGCTCGGATCTATAAGTTTTAATTTGAAAAGTCTCCTTTTCCCTTAATTTCACAACATAAATCTTAATGTACATTTATTCTTTTGGGTACAAGATCACTTTTTAATCCTTCCTTTCACTTTGTAGTTTGTACAACCAAACTTATTAATAACACTCTCTCTTTACTATTAGTATACAACTAATAGTATTTGTATCCACTTTCAATGGAAATATTAAGTTTAAAGAAAGATTTGCCTTATCCTTAAAGTCATCATCTGGGTTGAATACTGGATAATATTTTTCCCACTCATCATCAGATCCATCCAAGCTATTTAATTCAACATCGATTTCACCCAATTCATCATCATTGTTTTGGTTATTGGTCCTACCTTTCTCATCAGCAAGCTCTACATTTAAAAAATTTTGAACATCAAACTCAATCCTTGAAGCTCCTTCAAACCAAACATTAATGTTCTTAGCAAAAAGATCAGCAACAATGTCATCTTCATATCGCCATCACTTAGCTCGACATCGTTATGTCGCAGCTTCACTATCATTTTCTAAGTTCCCTTAAACTTTCTTAGATGAGGACGAATAAAGGTCTTTTTTCAGTTGAATTCTTTTTATTTTTGAAGATATCAGCTTTAGTTTAGGTCTTGGAGAGTTTGTTGGGGTGATTTTACATTCTTAGCCTTCTTATGTGCTCCATACTCCTACAAACTTTACTTTCTAAGATAACATTAACATTGACCAAGTCTTTCTCCCCTAAATTAGTCTTTCCATGTACTATATAAAGATGATACCATAAACAATCTCAAAGTAAGCAACTTCTTCAATGTTGGTCAATAATTTTATCCCACCCCCTTCATAGTTTTTACTTTACTTTTTAGTAACAAAAAAACCCCGTAAAATATTCGAATATTAATAGCCTTCATCATCCAATTTTAGTGAAATGAATCAAATATTAAAGCAAAGAAAAACAAACCTGACAAAGAAATCACAAAATTTCAATGGTGCTTGAAGTTTTTAAATCCCTAAGTCAACTTTAATGGAAGGTTAAAAGATTTAGGGATAGAGGAATAGTTGGTACAAATATGATGTTGCAAAATTCAAACCAGAATGCACGTGAGTTTCACGTGAATAAATTAACAGGTATTTAACCGGAAAAGTTAATACTACCTCTGTTCTGTTTTAGTTGCACCACTGAGTATGGGCACAAGATTTTAGGAATGTCAAATCAAACTTCCACCCACTCATCTTTAAGGATTTTACATGATTTTAATATTAAAAAAATAAATAATCATAAATAATGGAAGGTAGGTATATTGGTTGTAGGTATATTAAATAATTAATGGGATGATATATGATTGATGGTGATATGTCAGGTAGGAATAAAGTGATGATAAAATAAGTATTGTTTTTGCCAAAAATAGTAATGGTGCAAGTAATTTAAAACTTCCTAAAATGGTAAGTGTTGCAAGTATTGTGGAACGGAGGAAGTATGTAGTATTTGACAAAATAATACTACTCCGTCCTCTTTAGATTGCATCAAAGAGAAATTGGTGTATTTTTAAGAAAGTGGTAATAGATGAGGAAAGAGAATGAATTGTGTGGATGAAATTAAAAGAGAGTTAAATTGAATGGATGAAATTAAAAGAGTTAAAATGAATGGATGAGATTAAAACAAAGTGGTGGGTCATTGTCCAAAAATAGAAATGATGTAAATTAAATGGGATAAACCAAAATGGAAAATAATGCAAATTCAATGGGACGGAGGAGTAAATATTATAAGTAATTTTTTAACAAAAAAAAATCTATGTAGTTCTTGACAAAACTTAAATTTTTTATACATGTGTGGGAATGATGATTCCATTTGAAAATTTAAAATTGACACAAATTAATTGTTCGGCAAATCAAACATTTTCAATTGAATTTGAATCAAATTTCACCATTATTTTAAAAGTAATTAAAATTGAAAAATTGTTAATGACTACCTAAACCTTGTATCTCAAATTCTTCATATATAATTTCATAATCTATAATTAAAATAAAATACTTGTTTCCAAACACTACATAAAGTTGTTTCGAATAATTTTCACAATAAATAAATACTCCATTTTTAGCCCCCAAATACTCCCTCCTATTCAGCTCAAATGTCCCATTTGCTTTTTCGACACTATTCATCTTTTACTCTTAATTTGTGTTTTATTATTAATTTATAAGTTAAAATATAGTCAAGTGAGATCTTGTTTGATTCGTCTCAATGCAAGGATTATTTATATTAACTTTTCATAATTTTTTATTATACACGATTAGATATATTAACGATCGAATAAGTGCATTGGATAGAGTGCAAAAAGCAAATGGGACATTTGAGCTGATAGGAGGGAGTATCATTTTAAGTCTTACGCTTTCCAAATCATCTGCCAAACATCAGATAAATCCATTTTTAGGGTCGAATTTGGTCTTGGCAGACAATCAGACTCGGCTTACACCAAAAAAACAGAGAAGGAAAGAAAAAGTGATGGCCGGAAGACACTCAGGCGGAATCCGACCACAACGGCAAAGAAATCATCCGCCATCAGTACTCGGCTCACACAATCTAGATAGGCAAGCCCTTCTTCTGGACCAAAAAGAAATGGCTGCAGATTACGGTATTCTAAAACACGAAATTGCTGCCGCCCATCAAGAGCTCCGGAAACTCGATGCAACTGTCCATCAAGTTAAGGAAGAGAAAGAATCTCGTGTTAAACAACTTTTTGAAAAATCCCTTGATTTAGAGCGTGAAATTCGTGCTATTGATGCTCTAAAATCTGAACATGCTCAAGTTGTTTCTGATATTCAGAATTTGACTGAGAGTAAAATTCAACTTGCTGCTCAATTTAAAGCTCTTGATGCTGAATTGTGTCGGGTTAAAGAAGATGCTTCGCAGCTTCCTCTAATTCAGTCTGATGTTGAGAATTTTAAGCAAGAAATTAAGAAAGGAAGGTACTTTTTGATTAGAATTGTTTTATCTTTTATTTTTCTTGATTGGGTTTTCCTTTTTTCTTGATGGAGTTGTATTCTGGAGGCTTTGCTATGTATGAAATGAAATGGGTTTTAGTTGTTTTGTGAAATTGAGTTTTATTTGGTTTTGTATAATCACTAAGTTTTGCTCGGTGGCACTGAGATTTCTGTGTCAATTGAGATGTTATGAATTGTGTATTCAATAATTCATAAGTGATAAAATGTGGAATGTGAAATAATGTGTTCATAGGATGTTATTATTTGGGTTTTCTATGGTTTACAAGATTTTGATTGGAAATGTAAGATGTCGAAGATTTGGGTTTTCGATAGTTCATAAGATATACAATGTGGAATATGAAATGTTGTGTAAATGGGATTTGGAAATAAGAAATGGTGTATCAAATGGTTTGTTATGAATTGGGTTTTCTTAGGATGTTACTACCATGATTATTCAGTTGTTTTCATCAGGAAAGTTAATTTTATGAAATTGGGTTTTAATTCTTTACTGTATTATTGTATTTAAAGGAATAGCATTGTATCAGGCCTTTTATATTTTGTGCTTCATTGGAAAAGGTTTCGTTGAAGTTCTCTTGTTTTGGGTTTATTTGACTTGCTTCTTACATGTTTCAGACTTTCAGTATAGTAGGTTACAGTTTACACTACCTCAAAAAAAAAAAAAGGTTACAGTTTACACTATATATAAATTACATGTATGAGATTTTGTTTACTTTATGTATTGTGAAATTTGTTTCGCATATGATACTTAATGATGGAGGGCCTGTAATGGGTTGTTTGCTGCTATTGATGGACTGACAGAGCTGCAGTAAAATTTGAAAGGAAAACTCGGTTAGATAACCTTGAATTAAGTTGTGTTTTGGAGGGTAAAATTAATTCAATGCAACAAGAAATTGAGATGCTACGTGCTGAGCTTTCTAATGCGGAGAAACGAGCAAGGGCAGCAGCGGCTGCTGCTTCAAATCCAAGTATGAAATTTACAGCCTTCCATTTCATGTGTTTGCTAATGCAATTTATGATCTTCATCCTTGAGTAGTATCTGCGTTTTCCGATTGATATGTGCACATTTGTTATGTTCAGATCCTGGTCAAATTGAAAACTATGGAAGTTATAGTATGACGTATGGAGGTCCATATTCGATGCAATATTCTCTGAATCAGGTATGATATGCCTATTCTTGATAGACATGCTATAATATACTCTCTTCTTATTTGTTGTTGGTTTCCCAAACATGTTTAAAAGATAGTTGAAGCTTAAATGATGTCATGATAATCCTACTCTTAGGAAGTTGAAGATAATAGCTGTCATAGAATTACTTGGAAAACAATTATTGGAGTATACAAATTGTTCGTTCATATTCCATAGAAGTTAAATCGGTTTGAATCAAGTCTTTTTGGTCAAATCGAAACTTTGACAATGCTTTCAAGGCTCTAAAGACACGCAGAGCAAATATTTCTTTCAAGTGATGTACGTTTATTGGGTAGTGACCTTATTGAACGGAGGTTAAAGTACCACAATATCCTGAAGGCCCTTTCGTCTAAGGAGTCTAATTTTACTTGAACCTTACTTCTAGTATGTATGTTGTGATAACATATGGACAAAGGTATGGTGTAAGAACAATTGACCTCACTTTTGTATCAAAATACAATTAAAATGGTGATAACACCTAGATGGAAGCAATGCTTGCCTCACATTTGTTTAAAGGACTAGGAGTACAAGTAGCATAGTTTGAGCACCACAACATTATAAAACCCAAATGACGTTTTTATAAGTTATTCTAACATATTAGCCATTATTATCTTTAATGAAGGTGTATTGGGTTCTAAAAGTTCTATTAGAAGTTTTATTTATATACATGCTCTAGAAAACTTGTATTACTATGATAAATTGATTTTTTCTCCAAGCTAACAATTCACATTGTGATGTCCGCAAAACAAGTCGTAACGCCATGAGGTCCCACTCCGGTGACATCACGATCATTTCCGCATTTGCGATATCATCCACGATTTTTTAATGGGTTAGCGTTAGCCTAGTGCTTGAAGGCTTTGACAAAGGTTTGATTCTCACCACTTTCAGAATCAATCAATCCTCTTTCTCCACTGCCTGTTGCAATTCTCTAGCTTGCTCCCGAAAAACAAAAAACAATCTAAGGCTCATTTAACTAAACTGGTTGGCTTAGATGTATATACATAAGAATAAGGGCGTGTGACAGGGAAGGGTGATGATACTTTTTGACAATCTTCCAATTGGAATCTGGAAATTGAGGTTCTGTCGAGAATAAAGAAACCTTAAATGTTGGTTGTGAAGAGGTGGCATCAACATTGTGGATGTAAATGGGTTTGTTTGGAAATTTTAAATGGGATCTTTGCCATTCCATTGGAGAGGGAACTCAACTTAAATTTCTATGGATAAATCTTTCCTAAAAAGATTTGTTTTGTTAAGATTATGAAGGAGTTCCTCCTATTTACTTCCCTTCCCCTATTGGTATACAAACGAAGAAAATGAAATCCTTTAATCTCTCTCCCCTTTATTTCCCTCCATTTCCCCTTATCCAAACATAGTGTTTTATTAGAGAATCAGGGATCATGAACTAATTAAGAGGATTCTGCTATTTCTACATTGGAGTAGCTTACTTCAAGAAGGCTTGAGAGTAAGCAGACCGGTAAAAAGAATGTGGTTCCCATCTAGTCTTATGCAGACTGTATTGTGGTAAAGTATTTGAAACCAAAGCATGTTTTGGAAAAGATTCTACATTTATGGCCCGTTTGGTAGGTGGTAATAAACAGTGACAATGAGAATGAAAAACTAGTGTAATTTTGGTTGAAAGATCTCTTGATTACCTTGATGGTCATGCTTGTCCAATTTCAATCATCTCATTTTCTTCATAAAATTCATTTCAATGCATTACAATTAGGAGATGTGGTATTAGATATTAATGGAAATTTGTAAATAAAAGAACTTTTTTGTGATTAAAGTTTCATTACCATAGGAATGATAAAGAACTTTTGATGAATTTTTACACTATAAATCATTCCCATTACCACCATTTAATACCACTAACCAAACGGGCCGTTAGTACAATTGTTGTATGTCTTTTATGGTTTCTTGTGACAAA
Organism: Amaranthus cruentus; assembly: GCA_019425755.1. NCBI lineage: Eukaryota > Viridiplantae > Streptophyta > Magnoliopsida > Caryophyllales > Amaranthaceae > Amaranthus > Amaranthus cruentus. The sequence goes on along the minus strand of CM033458.1, from coordinate 16,072,173 downwards.
TCCTCTTATCAGATAGGAACACCCTCATAACCCTTAGTTTTAAAAAGCATGATTTGTGGCATCCCTAAGGCATTTAGGGTTCCTCGAGCCTAGGTGAAGTTGCTAGCCTTTGGGTGTGAGGCTCTCCAAAATCCATAAAATAATCAATAACTCTTATGGGCTTCTTTGGTGTACGCATCTAATGGGCTTCTTCCGAGCCTCGCCAAAAGGTGCTTTAAAGTGCTTTGAGGCACCCGCCTCGAGAATTTTCCTTGTGCAGCCCTATTAACCCAGCCCATCACCCACTCAACCTCACGCCTTAGACACACCTAGACGTGCTTTCTAAAACTAATTCAAAAGCACGACACATGTTTTCTATTCTATAGCAGTTGGATGATGAAGTTCGTTTATTTTGTAGTACCCTTTTTAAATTCAATAATACATGTTTTGTGAATTAGAAGTAACTTAATAATTAACATAAGTATAAAGCGTTAGTTAAAATGTCGAATGGTGCGTTATAAAACTTTTTAAGATCACTTCTATTAAGAAAGCTGAAAGTTACAAACTCACGATGGTGCAGTTGCAACACCTCTTCAGTGAAATCCTTTTTATTCATATTCACGAATAAGTACTGTCAACAATGTGAGGGCTAAGCAATCATTTAAAATCCGTCTGTCGGTTGTATTTCAGGGACAACTTCCTGAGGGTCCTTCCTCAGCTGTTTATGGACGTCCACCAGGTAGTCATGGTTCTCATGACGTACAACATCCTCATCAGCCATAATCATGAAATGCTATCCTTCATTTTGAAGGTTAAATTCAAGTTCAGACTGTACAAATCCTCTCGAATACAGATTTTAGGTTTAAGTAGAAACAGGTCTTGGGTATTGGCATAAAGCAAATGAATAGCTAGTTAGCTTCAAATGCGGAACTTTGGACAAGAACAATTTTTTTTGCTTCCGTGAACGAAGCGATGCCACATTTTGGTTTACTTTGAGAGACAAGCTGCGATTAGAGCTTAGACGATGGTAATATTCTGTTGGTGTGCATCTTATTCTGCGAATTCCAGTTGATATCAAAGCAAATCTAATGTATTTATGTAATTGTTTGTTGCTTATGGAAGCACATATGACATCTGAGGTTATGACTGACTAAAAGTCTAAAATTATTGATACATCATACATTACATGGGGCTAGAAGACATGGCTTGTTCCCTAAGTACTTCAAAATGCCGGCTGGCTTTGTAGACATTGACATTTGGCTGTTGTAATTTGAAAAAAAAATTTTGATTATGATTTGTAAAATGCCTTAATAATTATTTTGATATTGAACATAAGCTAGAACGATAATACAGATGATATTTAATTTACACTAGATCTGAACAACTCTACTGTGTAGTTATTAGTTAGTTGTTACCTAAGATTTATCATCCCTTAACAACTCACATTTAGATTTCTTCTATCAAAAAGGTTTTAGAAAATTAGTAAACTCAAATACGGATTATCATGCACTCAAATTCAAGTTAGCCTCAACAACCTTGAAATATAAAGTTGGAAAGAATAATGTGGGTGATTTATATAACTTGGGTTAATTTGTGTACATATATTTTCACCATCTAAACTTGTCAATTCATAACTTATACTTATACATAATGTTTGACTTAAAATGGTTACAAATGGATGGAAAATTTGGGGTGAATCAAATAAATATCTATAATGTCATGTGCATTATTTGATGTTAAGGTATTCTATTGTTTCATGTCAATACTTAATACAACCTTCTCTATTTTAAATATGTAGCTATTATATTATTATTGTTAGAACCTCTATTTTTCGAAATTCTATATAGTCCAAAATGTCTTCAAATGATATATGAAAAAGCATAAAGATTATATGCAATAGGAAAGAAGTCCTACGTGTTTTTCTTCTTTTTTTTTTTGAAATCGTCCTACCTGTTTTCCATTTTCATAATGAGTATTATATGGAGTATTTGGTCGGCCTAAAAAACTACTTGCTCTGATATTTAATACTCCCTCCAACACAATTGTGTTGTCCCATTTTCTTATTGAGACAATTCACTTCAATTGTCCAATTTTCTTTTTTGTCTATCTTTTTTACCTAAATACCCTCACTTTTCCAATTCTCAATACCCCACTACCACCTTTACAATTAATTTAATCAAATTAAAACCCCACTTTTCTAATTCTCAATACCCAACTAAATACCTAACTACCACCCACTCTTAATATTGTGCCAAACCCAAATGGAACAACACAATTGAGTTGGAGGGAGTATTTATTAGTTGCTATAGATATTGACATCTTGTGAATCACTATCTATAACTAATAAAAACCGGAAGAAGCATTTCTTTCTCTGTGCCTCTTCTTTTAATATCACTCGTTTATACTACCCACTAGTGTTTATATTGTTCTCTAAGTCGTTCCCATGTTGCTAATTTTCACCTAAAAAGCAATGGGTGCTGAATGAGGAATAAAGAAAGAACAACGTTATAAGCACCAAATTTGAATATTATATAAGGAAAAAACTAACAGTTTGCTTTGAAAATAACAGTTTAAAAGTGCCAAGTTACCCCGAAGTCTAATTATACATTTTAGTTTAAAAAGGAAGTTCAGAGACAATTAACAGGATACAATGTCCGTAAAAACAAGGTTATAACAGTGACTCTAAAATAAGGCCTGCATTCATAAACCATCCTATTCTCGCCTCTGAAGCTATTGCTCTGCAAGACAAGAGTCTTCAAGTCCACTCAACCCTCCATTTTTAAACCTTCACACTTTGCACCAAATCAATGTCGCATAGAATGCATCATACGTCAAACGACTCAACTAATAATGACTGGGAACCAAAGACAAGGATCATCATTAACAATTATCAGTACAGAACGTCAAACGATTGGATCTCTTTTTGACTCTAGAATGCATCATACCCAACAAAGACCCACTTCAACTTTTGTATTTCCGGGATCTTGATGCTAAAAATCAGATCTCAAACAAGAAAAAGTACCAGCAAACTCTTAAATGCATCATCATACCCGACAAAAACCCGTTACAATTGAATATTTCCGGGAACTTGATGCTAAAATTCAGCTCTCAAAAAGAAAAAGAACCAGCAAACACCAACAAAAGACTACTAGAATTGATTGCACTGACAAAATATGGGGCAAACTAGTAAATGTAATCTAAATCCTGACCATATGTCCATAAGCTGAAGTGCCAGGACAAGCCGCTACCAAATCTCCTAAACAAAAAGATGCAAACTTAAAAAGAGCAGCACTCACCTGACATGTTCAACCTACCTTAGCAGCAATTTTGAGATTTATCCACTTGCCTCTATAAAAGACAGTAACACAGTTCAAATCAATCTCAACCCTAGATGAAAAAATCCTCTCAAAGTTAACAACTACAAATTACTAAAGGAGTAAAGGGGCAGGGGCATTGCTCAAAGCAAGTGAACAACCTACCTCTTTAGCTCCTTTTGTGAACAAACCCGCAGCGGGACTACAATAACATTCCTCAAGACTATTTTTTTCTTAGTACATAATATATGCGGGAAAATTCTCAGTATGGACGCGATCGATTCCCGCCATGGGAATGCCTGTCAGGGCCACCTCCATCTCTATAATCTCTTCGGCGATCTCCACCTCCATAACCACCTCTACCACCGCCTCTATTGTACACAAGAAAAAGATATCATTAGCAAAGAAATTGTGATATGAATAATAATATCAAGAGTACATACATCACAAGAGGATGAACAATTACTCGTTAGAAAAGTCACTACATATTACATAATTGCAACAGAGAAATCTGAAGCAACTTGACACAGCAAAAAGAACAAAAAAAAGGCCCAACATCAAAAGCAATCTTCTTTTAAAGGCAAAAACTTGTGTATAATTATAACTCGTTTTCCAACACACTAAAAACACGATCCATATCCATATCTTTCATTAGTGAAGCATTATAAGTACTTCTATAATATAATGAGGCCATTGAACAGTAGGAAAGCCAACTAAGAGATACGAAAAATATAATCAAATGCTCATTCCCAAATGACGCTCATCCAGAATTGTGCACCATCTATCAAGTTCATGTAGAAGAGCTTAAACAAGCACACAATGAAACTCTTTCTAATCACTAGACCCCAGCACAAAAGAGGTAAGTCAGCTTTAGCTTTAAATTTAGACAACTGCACAAGAAAATTAAATTAAAAGTAAAAGAGTAATACCCATGGCCAAAAGACTGAGGAGCCCTTGGAGCAGACTTCTCTGCCATTGCAACACTAATTTTATATCCTCTTATATCATGACCTATAACAAAAGTAATCATATTATATGAACAATGGACAAATTCGAGTGTCTCAAAAGAAAAATTCACTTCAAACCTACCGTTAAAAAAACCACCAGCGGAATGAGCAGCTGATGGGTCTTCATATGACAAAACACCATCACCCTTGTTCTTTCCACTATCATCAGTGTATAACTTTATGCTCCAAGGCCATTGATCTTTGTAGCCTCTCTTTTGCTTGATTCTTGCAACCTGAATTGCGAAACAATGTTATTGACACCAACAAATCTCACTTTTTTGGGTTACTTATGTGCATCCTGTCTCTACAGCTTTGACACGGTCTTATAAGTACATAGAAAAATGAAATACCCAAAAGGTATGTTATAGAGTGAAGGATAGTAATAGGACCTCAACTTTCCTAAACCTTAGGGTTGAGGACCCAAAATTCTCTGTTTAGGTTACATACTCAAGATTAATGGTAGTTATACCCTTACTTATGCGGCTATGCATAAACAGTATTAACCCAAAAGAATGATTAGAAGACCAAATATTCTTCGGCTTAGCTTTTCTATTTACACTTTAAGTGGAAACTAACATTAAAAAATGTAATCATCTAACAAGAGCATCAACTTGGCAACTGGAAGTTATAATCCAAAGAAAACACTTGAATACATCAAAGTGAACAAAGGAGAACAAAACAAAACAAAACATTCCGGAGGGAAAAATAGATTTAAACTACGTAATTATCATATTATGTTAACACAGTGACCAAGAACCAAACCCCTCAACTACCCAAAAAACATCATCATCATCATAATCATCATAATCCCGCTCATGGAAAACTATGATCAGCCAGATCAGAGTCTAGGGAGGGAAGAACGACGACAACTCATACCCATAGAAAAGAGTGCGGTCAAAGAGTCCCTCAACTACCCAAAAAAACCAAACCAACTAATTTTGAGTATCAAATATCAGCCACAATTCAGTGGATGTGCCACAGATTTTTTCATTATGTCGAATATCAAACCCAAAATTTGAGAAATTTTTTCACTTGCTTTGAATAAGATGTTTAACACCCCAATTCAGGTTATTTTAATTTCAATATATAAACAATAATAATAGAGGCTAAAGTGTATTTCAAAATCAAAGAGGTTGAAGCCTTTACCCTGAAACAAAAGGAAAAATTCCAATTTGCATGTAGAAAGAAATCCTTCCTATGCGGAGAAAAAATTGTGTTTTCTTTTTTCCCTTTTCTATCTTTTAACAGAGAATAGTAAGGGTCCACTGTCTAGACGACAACACAAAAACTGAGAGAACTATCTAATATCCTCCCACTATTGGGGGAAAATATTAAATGTCCTGTTGTTTGTTTTTGTTTTTTATGAGGTCTAATTTTCATTTCAGTTACCAGCTGAGGTCCTTCAACCTAAACAGAAAAAGGCTTGACCCTTAATTTTAGAAAAGTTAAGGTCCTAACAATATCATTCGTTTGAGGTGAGGAGCATATACTTGGTTCACCATTCGCAGCACGAAAAACAAGCCATTTTTTGCAACCATCAATAAATATTAAGATGCACTTTCCAATCTATCTCCACAAGATTTTCTCAATTAATATTTTTAAAAAGGTGATGGATGCTTTTTGTAGGGACATGATAGGGCATTAAAGTTGACTTCCATAGCCAAGTTAACATGAAACGTTAATCTTCAAAGTGGAATAATAAACTTTTATCACATTTTAGTAAGTTTCTACGTGAGATTACTCATGGTGTACGCATTACTGAATTCAATATGGCTACAAAAGTCCTACTATTATATATATGTGTGTGTGTGTGTGATAGAACGATAAAAGCTAAAAGTTTCATGGCCACAGTAACCTGAACAAATAAATCCTAAAAAACAGCATAAAAGCTATATCAATGTGAGAGTGCTCATGGTGCACATAATTGACACACAACAGGAAGAAAGAAACATTGAAGAAAACCACTACCAAGTCCGATTCAACACCGAAATGGGAATAAGAATCGAAAGCAAGAGCCTACCCCTTCAATTTTTCAAAGCAAGGAACACTCATCTAAAAATAACCTTTTTTATTTAACACACATTATTCAGCAAGAAAATGATCTCAAATATCAAATAAAAGATTAAAGTAACACCTTTAAGCAAAACCATCATCAAAGAATCTGTTTAAATCTAGCAGGAAAATTGTGGAGCCAGAAGTGTGGAAATTTCAATTTCTAGTATGTATCAAGAACTGGCAACGCAGGGAGGGCCTAATTAAACATTTAAAACACCATTACTTGAGTATTAAAGAGAAGGAAACATCTTACTGTCCCAATGCTGCCAAAAAGTTCTCTAAGTTCATCTATAGTAACATCCGGTGGCAAATTTGAGATGTAAATCCTTGCGTTATCACATGAATCCCCGCAATTTTCATCACATTGCTTCACTTTTACAGGTGCATCAGCAAATGCTGGAGCTTCTCCACCATAACCACCACCTGAATGTCTCTGACCACCACCATAGCCACCACTAGGTGGACCACCTCGACCACCACCCCTATAATCTCCAGAAGCATCAGCACCATACCCACCTGGTTGTGCACCATATGATGGATATGATCCAGGGCCACCAGTATAGCTTGCCGGGGGAGGGACAGCAGAATCATTGCCATATGCAGGGTTCGCTCCATACGGGTTCTGTGTAGGAGGGTAAGCGCCGCCAGCGCCGCCATAAGAAGGTGCAGGTAGGGGAGCTTGGCCATGTCCCCCGTCATTTCTACTCTGTCCATATCCACCGTCATTTCTTCCTTGGCCGTACCCACCATCACTTCTACCTTGACCATACCCACCATCAGACCCACCCCTGCTACCACCACCTCTCCCACCTTCATAATTGTTATCCCTACTACCCCTATCTCCTCTATCACCTCCATAACCTCCACTTCCTCCTCTATTGTAACCACCGCCTCCACCTCTATAGTCTCCACCACCTCCACCGCCGCTGCCAGCGCCAGCAGGAGCAGGAGCCCCACACTTGTTACAAGCAGTTCTTCTAGCAAAGTTCAGGTTCCCACAACTACAAAAAATATATAGTTTTCAGGTGTCATACTCTAAAATGAAGTCCAGAAAACTTTAGTAACCAAGATCAAAACTTGTTTAGAACCAATAAGTAACAAACTAAACCAAAATGATTAATCTTAGACAAAATTTACACCTAGCTTAAACATTCAACTGTAAATAGCTTTACCGTGTATCAATATAAAATAGAGGATAAGTGAATAAAGCAGATAGTTACAAAACTTACAACTAAACTTCAATGAGAACAAAGCTTAGCAAGACAAATATAACCAGTTTTATCGTCTAGTATATTCAGAATACAAAACCACAGAGCAAGAGGATCGTTAGAAAATAACTTGGAAGAAAATCATGGAGTCAAAGATATACCCTGGATTGGGGCAGGACCAGTCTCCATCTCTGCCACTTCCTCCATGACCACCACCGCCACCTCTGCCTCCTCTTCCTCCACCACGACCTCCTCGATCTCCTTGATATCCACCACCTTCATACATCATCAAAACACAATTTCCAACCGGAAATCAACTATCGTATTAAATTCAATCCATTTCAATCAACTTGAAACTTAAATAACCAAAATTCACAATATTCAAAGAAAGAAAAGGAGGGAAAACTAATTATCAAATACTACAAATTTCAAGCATCAAATTACACTATCACAACCACGGTAACAAACCTGCCCGTGGTGTTTTAAGGGTGATTAAGGGTGTGACTTGGTCCTTAACCCATAGTAAATGTATTGTGGTGCAAAGAGGTGAAAAGGGGTGAAAATGATACACGGATCAAAAGGCTTTCCGTGAATAATTGTCACTTGGAGACAGAATTGAAGTTCTTTTACTTTGTTTCTTGTTTTAACTTAGTATTAAATGTTAAGTTTTTAATCCCTATGTATTAAATAGGGCTGAAGGTGAACCACTTAAATCTTTGTGTTGGTTTGATAGTGTACTTGATTGCTTAAATTGGGTTCTTGGTGGGTTGCACATGCCAATTCTATTTTGGGTGTTTGTGTGAGGCTTGTTACTAAGACTTAACCTTTGATCCTTGGGTGTGAGTGTTAATTAGTTCACTGCCGTTGCATTAATTCAAATTATTTCAATCGAATTATATAAATCCCATCCTTAAAAAACTAAATCAAAACTCTCAAAAAAAAAAATATTAGTAAGGATCAAATATACCTCGATTATCAGGATTACCGCCATAACCACCACCACCTCCACCGCCATAGCCTCCTCCAGAACCACCACGACCTCCAAATCCTCCACCTCTACCCCCTCCACGACCACCTCCATATCCACCGCCTCCGTCACCTCCATAGCCGCCTCCATCACCTCCACGACCACCACCATAACCACCTCCATCTCCGCCATATCCGCCTCCACCATAACCTCCACTGGAAGGAGGTTGATTGGATTCGCCGCCACCGCCGTACATCGTGAGTCGAGATCTAGGGTTTATTGAACAGAGTTTCTTGAGAGAGAGAGAGAAGGGGATGAAGAGGTAAACAGAGTATATATTGAGGTGGAAGCGATTTTTATTTTTAGGGCAAGAGATAAATAAACAAAGCCACCTAGATATTTTGGCCTTTTACTGCTACTACCTCGATTACTTACCGCTTTCAAAACGTCTTCCGGTCTGTCACTTCTTGCTCAGTATCGATCAAAAAAATAAATAAAAATAAAAATCCGCTTTTTTTGGAAGTCATTGCTCGTACCTTCTAAAATATCCTTCGATTTAAAGAAAATAAATAAGTAGATAAAAATAAGGAAAATTTACCTAGAATAATTCAACTTATTTGTAATTTTCCTACAATAATCTCATCTATTGATTAACCATTAATAATCTAAACTTTAAGGGGTATTTGCTTAGAGTAAACTTGGGTAACCCGATTACCTGTTATAGTAGGTAATTCCCAAAAAAATAAACTGAAACTTAATTTAAAATTAGAAAAAAATTTAGAAACTTTACATAAAAATTCTAAATAATATAAAAATCATATATTATTTTGAACATTTTTAGAATTTTTTTTCGACATTTAGTTTTAATTTATCTGTTTTTAAAAAAAAATAAAAAATAAAACTTGCTATAACAAGTCATCCGGTCACCGGATTTACTCTAGGAAAATACCCCTCAAAGTTGAGATTATTCATGGTTAATCAATAGATGAGATTATTGTAGGAAAATCACGAATATGTTAGATTATTCTAGGTAAATTTTCCTAAAAATAAATTCCTATATTAATTCAAGTTGTTTACATATTTCTTAAAAAAATCTTACTTAGTGACTAATCATAAATAATATAAAAATTTTAAGGTATTTAGTTAGGGTAAACTGATAACCAGATGACAAGCTATAATAAATTTTATTTTTAAAGAAAAAAAATCAAAATAAAAAATTGAAAATAATGTAAAAAAAAATGTCAAAATTTTCCTTTTTTTATTATTCAGAAATTTTTTATGTAAATTTTTAAAAATTTTCTCTAATTTTATATTAATTTTCAATTTACTTCTTTGGTAAATTACATACTATAGTAGGTTAGATGGTGACCCAATACCCTAAAAATTGAGATTAGTTATTGTTAATCAAATAAGACGATTATTGACGGAAAATATGAAAAAATTGAATTGTTTTAGATAATTTTTCCAAAAAAATAGTAATAAAATATTAGAATTATTTGATAAGCGATTTTTTTGTTGGTTTTATATTATTGGTTGGTCTATTAGAACGTGACAATTTGTCACATAATCTCACTGTGGCCCACTCGTGTGGACACGAGACACCCGTGGGCTTGGGCCCACAAACCCACGGGTCAGGAGCTTTGACTTGCACATACACTCGGTGAGGTTCATTGTATTCCAAAACCATATGGTAGTAGGAAGATTAGCTCATTCACTGTATATGCAAGTCAACAACCCACTATTTTATCGATAAGCTCTCACACGTGAGTATTTCCAACATGGTACAAAACAAAAATTATATATTTGGTAAATGAAATTTAGTCAACTGAAAATATAAGCTTTTATCCAAGATGAAAATGCAAGTTTTATTAGCTTGTTTAATTGGCGATTTATTGGCTCATTTTTTTAAGATAGATAGCCAATAACCAAGAGTTAAGCCTTTTTTTACTTGAGTTGATGATAATGTGAACAATGCTTATATAATTATTGTAACACCCCGGCCCAATGGACCACCAGTGAGTACTCATGGAGACTGTAGACTAGCCCCACAGATCAACACAAGTCTTTCCAGCGCATTTTGGCCTCACTCGTGCGCACCCAGGAAAACTTCTCAGGAGGTCACCCATCCTAAGATTGCTCCCCACCAAGCAAGTTTAACCGTGGAGTTCTTAGCAAATTGGCTCCCTAGAAAAGAAGATGCACCTTGTTGATATGAGTAGTCTAGCAATCCCTTTCAAGCTAAATCTGGGATATCACAATTATAATCAATATATTAAAATGATACGTATCCTTATTTTCAATGCCTGTTGACGTTTATTAGGAAAATCCTTATTAAACTTGTCGTTTTAACTTTTGATATATTTTTTAAATTCGGCCATTTGCATTTTCGTTTTCAAAATCATTTACTCTTTATTCATCACAATATTTCTTCTATTTATTTATTCTTTTTATCATTTCATCAAATTATTTTGTACCAGTTATTTTTAAATGAAAGCATAGAATGATAACTAACAATTATAAGGATATATGGAGTATAATATGTTGAAAGCTCAAAGCTATGAGGTATCTTAGATACCTCCCTCGAACAATGTTTATTTTAATTAATAAAACTCACGCACTTGAAATTAACTCTCATGACAAAGATCACACTGTACAATGGAGATCACTCTCGATACTAATGCAAAGAAGAAGAAAAGGTCTCTTGATATTCACCTTAGCCCCCTCTCTATGTATTAGCCTTTTCACCTTACTTATATAGATGCTCTAAGCCTATATATAATTCTTGCAACCTTCTAGAATCAACCCTAGCAAATTGACCTTTCGCTGCCCAAGGAATACTCGAAACAGAAAACGACATTTGGCTTTTTGAACCCAGCCTTAAGCTCATAACCGAAAATCGTTTTGACAAACGATTTCTCTAGATGCTTAATTTGAAAAATACCTTTTTTTTCAAATTTTCTTTAATTTACATTGACCTATCCCATTTATTTATAAGATTTATAATCATAACATTGCTGAATTAGTACATACATTTAGTTTGTTCCTAGACATACTTGTTATAAGAAAAGGAGAAAGACTTATCATCCATTTAAAACTAACAATTCTCATAGTAAGGAGAGTAATATTCAAAAGAATTTCAATGAGGATTAATATAAAATCTTATATTATCACAAATATTATGATCCCTCCAATTCAGAGCAGATTTCCATATGTATAAACTAAGGAGAAAACAACCGCAAAAAAAAGGTTCACATATACAAATTAAAGAGGTAATCACAACAAAAAGTGTCTATGCGTGTCAAAAATTATTATTCAAAATAGAAATTGGACAATTTAGGTGAATTTGCCTAAAAAAAGAAATTATATTTGCTCAAAATCAGAGGGAATAAGCCGTACCAGTAAGATATAAATAATACAATAAAATGAGTCATATGTAACTTTGATTGTGCAATGTGTGAATTGCATAGCTTTAAGCACAAGGAAAAAAATGGGTTGGCCGGTCGGGCCAGCAATGGCGGATCTAGGGACATAAAATCGAGCGAACAAAAGTTGCACAAGCCTTCAAATCAAGCAAACAAAAATGAAGATTACATACTGATGCACCAAATTAGTGCATTACTTGAACATTTATCCTGAATTGTCTACCAAAAATGCAAGATTACATACTGATGCACCAAATTAGTGCATTACTTGATGCACAAAAAATTGTTGCTTACTGAAAATCACAGCTTACCTGATCATACTAGAAATACAGCCGCGGTCAAATGAATCAAGTACATAAACAAAGGAACTCGAAGAAATCGCCCATAGGAAGTCCGGAGTTGAACAAAGAATCTGCAGTTATCTACAGACGGGTCAACAGTAGTAACTAAGCCTAACCCACCAAAATCGCAGCTATCAGGGCTTTGATCGTGCTGCTGATAATAGCTATTAAACGCATACGATATGTTTCCTGGCCATGTTAGGTTGTAGCATGAACCGCCAGGAGACAGAGCACTGCAATCTGATGATGAGCACACATCTAATGTACTAGCTGAGGCGTTTCTCAAGTCCTTGTTGTCGTTCACAACGCACCATTTGGCAGAGAGATAGTCTACATTTTGGGCATTCACGAGGTTTCGTGTGCCTTGCCCGAGATCAATATGATATTTGGCTTGCCCATCGAAAGTGAAAATTCCCCAGTGTCTTTCGAAACCACCATCAGCAATGCTTCTTTCATCCTCGTCTAGGAGGCTGAGAATGTATGCTTGTTTTGGCGGGTTGTGGGGTCGCAATGGCGTCCCTGGCTTATCACGAAGATGAGTCAATAAGCCTTTCATGAATGTTTCTGCTGTCGAGAAATTGGCGTTAACAGCTCCATCTGTCGGCCATCCAATTTGGTCGATGATAATATCCATTTGGGGATAGCTAGCACCCGATAATGCGGTCACCAGTGTATCATAACACAAACAAAAGCTGTTATCGTAAAGCTTGTGATTGTCTTTACGAGGGTGGGAAGTTTCTCGGAAAAGAGAGAAATGAAGGGAAATGTTCTTGTTCTGTTGGAGAAGGTGAAACGGGGATATACTCGACAGAAATGGTGAGTTGTGTTTTGAGAGAAATGTAAGGAGCTGAGCCATGGTCTTGTTTAGATCGGCTCTAAAACGCCCTTTTGAAGGCAAGCCCGATTCTGATATAAAGGCATCGTAGCTACATGGAACAACGACCTTTACCTCGTTCCCTACATTTGCCCGTGTTAGGGCTGCGTGAATGTTGATAGCAGCTCCAACAACAAAGGGAATATACCTTCCTCTGTACGATTGCAGAAAAGGATTGTCTCCAACGGCAATATACCTGTCATTATTAGTCAGCAATGAGAGGGTAATATCTATGGTAACATTAGCAATATATTTGCAACAAATTTGAATTATACATGAACAATAAACCATTTCAAGAATGTGTTTGTTTATTTATGAAAAGTAGGATGGAGCCATGGAGCATGTAGTTAGGGTGGGGGTTCGGGCACAAGAAAATTATTGAGGCGCTTCTAGACAAGCATTAACACACATCCTGATAGCAGCAAGAACTGTGTATGTGTGTACATCATCATTTGCTATTCCATCCTAATATGTGATAATCACATAATTCCCATTTATAGCTTGTTATTAAGTTCATCTTCTACTCAAACGAAATTTCTATCAAAGATACATTATATCACAATTTGTAAAGTAAATAACATATGATGGCTTTTGGTTGAGTTGGTTGAGTTGGTTCATTGACACAATATCAAAAGTCGGCGTAACAAGAGGTGATGAGTTCAAATCTCAACCACTGAGGAGGGGTTTCTGTCGATCTGTGTTGCATTCCACACTTCTCCCAATCCAAAAAGGCTCTCACGGGAGTGTGTTAGCGTGTATAATATATCTTGGAGTCTCAACCACCAACTTAAGCTTTTGGTTGAATTGGTTCCTTTATACAATTAGTCAAATTAAGTAAGCCCAAAATTCCAAGTTAAGATCTTTCGGTAACACATACATGATACACCTAAACCAGTGTGCCAAGGCTCCCTCTAAAATTAACAAAATCACTTTACAGAACTAGTAGCTTTCTCTAATGGTGGAAAAGATCTTCCTTTTAGAAAGTATGGCATTTTCTCTATACCTTTCACTTTCTCTTCCTCCTCTTTATTCAAAATAAACCCAAACAAGCCTGAAAACTCACAGACAACCCTCAAATTTACATCAAATAATCAATTTTTCTGGAAGAAATCATCAAATTAGCAACATCCGAAAAATGAACTTTCCAACTAAACACCATATTATATTAAAAACAAGAGTAAAAGATAGAAAAACGTACTGAATACGAACTTTAGGAGAAGAATCAGATAGATAACGAGTAAGATTATCATGAACCCAACTCTGAGCAGCCTTAAACGAAGAGTTTAACTTGGGCAACATTGAATTAGGAATACCCAAAATAACCTCAATTTTGGAGCCTTGAAGAGCTTGAAGAACAAAAGGGTCAGCTTCAAACAGTCTAACTTTAGCAACATTGTTGAGCTTAAGAAGTTGCACAACTTGAGAAGGAGGAAGTGGGTGTGAAGCATTTCTTCCCCAATTAACTCCAATGGAGGTTGATGTACTTTCCACTTTTAGAACATTACTATTAATAGAAATGATAAGTATCATCAACAAAAGCTTTGGGTCGAAAATCAGGTTGTAGTGAAGTAAAGACATTGTAATAGAAGTAATCAATGAGATAGTCCTTCAAAGTTGTGTTAGGTTTTTTTTGTCAAAAAGTGAGAAGAATTGGCAAATATGGGTGGACTGGTTTTGAAATTTGGCTCATTTTGAGTAAAATGGTGCAGAGAGTCAGCATTTAGTAACGTCTCTGTTGGGATAGACTGTTATCAATGCTTTGTGCTTGTGCTGTCAGCTCAGCTGCGTGCAACTAGACTAATGGTACTGTTTGTTACTCTTTCATGATTATTTCATATATTACGGTCACAATGTAAAAATAAATATAGTTAAGTGGATGTTGTTTTAATAGTCTAATTATATAATTTTATAATATCAAATTTTTATTGTTTTTAGATAAGCATAATTTAAGATACTTTTGTTTCATATTACTTGCACCAAACTAGCTTTTGCACTATTCATCATCTTGTGGTAATATACATATTTCGGCTATTATACAAAAAAAAAAATAGTCATATGGGATCTTATTTCATTCGTATCGTCGCATATTTTCATAATATCAAATTTTTATAATTTGTAGTTACGTATAACTCTAAATATGAACGATCCGGCAAAGCATTGAATTGCGCATAAATGTGTTTAGTGCTAGTAGTTTGGAAGGGAGAAAGTATGAATGTTCAAAGTTTCGCATTGAATTGCGTAAAAAGTAAAATGTTACAAGTATAATAAAATGAAGGAAGTATTTAATAGCATTGTCATAGAATTAAATTTTGTCTCCATTGAAATAACTAATATTGTCTTCCCCAAACAAAGTCTTAACCATAATTCTTACCTAATCCATTTCTTTCCCTCGCTTACTTTATAATACTACTTCCTATTCATCTAAAATGTCTCATTTTTGGGAGACTATTCATCTATCACTCTTAAATTGCATTTTATTATTAATTTATAAATTAAAATATAGCCATATGGGATCTTGTTCGATTTGTTTTGATGTAAAGATTATTAATATCAACTTTTTCATAATTTTTAATTATACATAACTCGATATATTAAAAATCGAATAAGTGCATTGGATAGAGTGCATAAAGTAAATGGAATATTTTAGATGGATAGGAGAGAGTAAAAAAATAGCAGTTCATAGTGTGTGGTTTGTCTTCAAATGACAGAATTTAATTTGTTGTGGTCTTTTGCAAGATGGCGGATGTGATGGGCTCATCCTCATTTCACATTGCCTTTCAATGGAGAGAAATTGTGCAAATTCAGCGGCACAATACCAAACAAAAAAAATAAGGGACATAACAATTTAAAAAATATACTCTTAATAATCACATCCTTCTTTTCTATTCTCTATATATATTGGACAATATTTATACTGAACTCCATCAAAACCACCAAACGATTCAAATACTATAAATTCTAACAATTTTCAATCACTCCACTTGAAAAACATTATGTGGTGCACATGAAAATCCTAACCTAAAATTTTGAATCTGCCTCTATCGCAATTCTCAAAGTTTTGAATCCACCTCTAACTCAAAATGCTACAGTTGGAATAAATGCTGGAAATGTTTTGTCAAAGAACATTAGTAGAAGACAATAATGGACTGCAGTCAATTAGCATCACTTAAATCTAAAATGATAATGTTGACATTCCCCTAGATCGCTTACCCAGGTCACTTGGTATGCGTCATGTCTTCCCCGTTAAATGTAAATTTTTTAATTTAATACATAATTATCACTTGTTTGTGTTTTTTTTTCGAATCCGCCATTGAATCTAACCTAATAAGGTACAACTTCAACATCATCCAACTCAACCAACAAGGGATACTTGACAACATCCGTGATCTGTAGCAGCAGGCATTATAGAAGTATATTTCTATGAACATATGATAAGCAGGCTTCAAAAGATTTTTTAACTAATTCAAGATGCAAATAACTTACCAGAAAAAAAGACATTATGCATAAACAAAAAGGTTCAACAAGCAGCAAGAAATACCATGGTTCCATGTGAAAACCTTGAAATCTCTGGTTCAGAAGCAACTCTATTCTATGATTGCTTAATAAACTATAAAATTTGAAACAGTTCAAACTACAAAACCTCTATCGCGCCAATTGTCCCAACAAACAAAAATGGACCATGTCAATATCAAGATTAATTTAAGCAGCTGCCTTCTCGGCTCTCTTGCGTGCCTCCTCAATGATGGAAAGCTTGATACCCTTGCCCTTGGGGAGAGACACCCAAGGCTTTGTACCTTTACCAATGATGAACACATTTCCCATACGGGTAGCAAACTCATGACCTTGAGAATCTTGAACGTGAATGGTCTCAAAGCTACCCTTATGCTTCTCCCTATTCTTGATAACTCCTACACGCCCTCTGTTCCTTCCACCAGTGACCATAACGACATTTCCGACATCAAACTTGATGAAGTCAACAATCTTGTTCTCCTCCAAGTCAAGCTTGATGGTGTCATTGGCCTTGATGAGGGGGTCTGGGTAACGAATGGTCCTTCCATCATATGTGTTAAGGTATGGAATACCTTTGTTACCGAACTGGACATTGCGAACCTTGCAGAGCTTGAACTGCAAGTAAGATTCCATATTAGTACTACCCTAAAAAGAACTAATTATACCGATAGAAACAACATGTGTAACAAAACCAACCTTCGCCTCCTCATCCCTGACTGAATGAAGCCTAAAACGACCCTTGACGTCATAGAGAAGTCGGAAGTTTTCATTGGTTTTGGGGATGGAAATGACATCTGGAACAAAAAGCAAGTAATAAGTTAGAATCATTTAGAGACAACAATGTCACAATAAAACCAAACAGCTGCAAACAATTTCCCAAACAAACAATGATATGGTTGCTTTCATCGACAGGGGGATCAGTTGAAAGTATTTAACCAGCAAAAACACCCACAAAGGCACACAAATATCTCTTCTCAAAACAGAAAAATGGCTCTAAAAAGCATTCAACAAGTATAGATGCATACCCATAAAACCAGCTGGATAGGTCTTGTCAGTCCTGACCTTTCCATCAACCAAAACTTGACGTTGCATCAGAATAGCAATGACTTCACGGTAGACCAAAGCATACTTCAACCTGTTACGCAGGATAAGAATAAGCGGCAAACACTCCCTAGACTTGTGAGGTCCAGAGGATGGTTTGGGTGCCTGCACGAAAGCAAACACAATGCATCAGGCAAACAAATATGGCGAATTGATCTCAGAAATCACGATAAGTCAAATGCCTCAGCAATAATGAAAACTTTACATACAAATGCTCCTCCCAATTTGTCAAGCATCCAATGCTTGGGGGCATTGAGCCTCTTCATATGTTTCTTCAAACCTCTCGCCTGCAAAAAACAGATCATTAATTAGTAAAATGTTCTCTCAGATATCAAAAGCACACATTCCAAACTACACAATTAAAACAACAAATGGTTTGCTGACAAACGATACACATCTCCTAATTTACAGTTTAGTCACTTCGAAAATCACTCTCCCTTGTCTATTCCATAAGACATTGATCCAGCTCAAGTAATTTTCACTCAATAGAAATAAATTACAAGAAAAACAACCCAATTTATCCATGAATGACTTCTGAAAAAATATATACAAAAATTAAATTAATATACCATTGTTTTTAAGTCAAAAAACTACCAAATAACATCAAAAAGTTGGGGTTAAGAGGCAGAAAAACTGAAAATTGACATATAGCTCTTATATCTACTGCAACAAAATTAATTAGCAAATTAGCAAAAAAAAAAACGAATGCTTAATCAACAACTCCAATCACCAAACATTACAAAATTGGAGTTCTGAAAATCTAAAAATCAGAAACAAAGAGGTAAACTAAACCAATGAATCAGACAAACATCATAGACTTCGAGAAGTGGTGTAAATCTGATGTCAAATAAGCCGAAAATACAATCTCAAAATATCAACTTAAACAATAATATCATCAAGATATAAATATGAAACAAATTGGATTGGGAAAATCATCTTTGAATAAGCGATAACAATAAACCCTAAGAATAAGAATAGAGAGAAACCATTTTCGAGTGTTGATCTGCTTTGCCGCCGGTACTCCGCTGGATGCTCCTGGTTTGGAGTTTTGAAGGGGTAGAAATGCTGCGCAAAAACCCTAACCCTTTATTTATACCAGCACTCTCAGGACCTTCAGAGTTTAGATGTTTATCAGGCCCAGCGGATACATAAGTGTAAA
The DNA here is from genome assembly GCA_019425755.1 of Amaranthus cruentus. Classification (NCBI taxonomy): domain Eukaryota; kingdom Viridiplantae; phylum Streptophyta; class Magnoliopsida; order Caryophyllales; family Amaranthaceae; genus Amaranthus; species Amaranthus cruentus. Next base: position 16,053,236 of record CM033458.1, on the reverse strand, counting down.
ACTATAAAAAATTACATATACTTATTTTTGAAGACAAATTATTTATTAAGATGTTTGTTCGTGAGACGACTTAATATGAGCTGACTTAATTTTTATTTTCTTAAAAGGTAATGAAAAAAATTTATTTATTTATTTATTCGATGCGTTAGTTTAACTCAAATATTTTTATTTTAAGTATAACTGATTTGACTGTTTGTATGTATCTGTCTTATGGTGAGACAATCTCAGACAAGACTTATTGTAATTTTAAATGAGACAGTTTATAATCTGTATTCAGGGTCGGCCCTAGATATTTGGGGGCTCTGGGCAAAATAGCACATTGTGGTCCTTTTTCTTTGTAATTTATAACTTATATGGATCTTTTACAACCATTAATTTTGCTTTTTGACATGGGCCCTGGGCGACGACCCCTCTTGCCCACCCTTAGGGCTGGCCCTGTCTGTATTGGGCTGACCCAATGTGCATTTATTGTTTTGAAGTGATTAGTTTTAACAAGACCGTCTTATTCTAAGACAGCCCAATATTCCAGCACATCGCACTTTCTCTCTTCTTTTACATTTTCTGGGCATATTTCAATTTTACTCTTAAATGTATTAATTTTAACCTTAAAGATAACAATTTCAATTTAGGTAGAAATTGATGAGTTTAACGCCACAATTGATCACTTAAAGGTTCAAATTGAAATTTACTTTAATTGATATGTTTAAGTACTACTTTACGTTGAAATTGATACCTTTAAGGTCAAAATTGATATCTTTAAGATCCAAATTGAAAAATGCCCATAAAATGAAAAAAAAAACAAAAAATGAAAACTGGAGGGCGTGTGTGCTACATGCGCCTGCAATGGGCCGACCAGTTGTGGTCTTAGAATAGGACGGTCTTACGCAAGTTTTTGTGTAGTTTTAATCTTAAAATAATAACTTAATGGTGTTATAACTTTATAACTATAGATTAATAATCTCTAACAATCTTAAAATGATAAATGAGTAAATGATTAATGGGGCGGCCCAATAGTTTAAAATATATTTAAAAAAAAAAAAAAATTGATACTTAATGGGAAAAATTATTGTGATAATATAACTTTTTGTTAATTTCTCTACAATAATACGTACTTTTGATTAACCATGAATAATACCAACTTTAGGGGTTTTTTTCCTAGAATAATATTAATTTATTAAATTTTTTTTGTCATATAATCACCTATAGCTTAATTTTTAACATATTAGGTTCTAGGGAAACACCCCCATAAATTAATATTATTCAATATTAATCAAAAGTTGGTATTATTATAGGAAAATAAACAAAAAATTGTATTATTCCTGATAAATCTTGCTACTTAATATTGTAATTTGCACGTCTTTAACACTCTTCTTCCTCTGTCAATTCTTTTTTATTCACCTCATTGCAGTACTTCCATTCAACTTCTTATATTCTTCATTCCCAGGCACTTTCGTGTACTCACCCTTTAATTTGTTATTGATCTTGGCCATATCCTTATAGCTTAATCAGATGTAGTCTCTATACTTTTCAAATCCATGTTTTGTTTTTTCTTTTACAAGTTTATTGGTATATTTTGGCACTTTTGTTGCTTAATTTCAATATATTAGGGTTTATTCTGACTCGGTTTTTTGTTTCTTCTATACGTTTTTTAGTTATGAATTTTTTGAACAACAATACTAGTTTATTAGAAAATGATGAACAACAATACTAGTTTATTAGTGTATATGTATTGTGTATATGTATTGGGACATATCAGGTGTTTTCCTCAAAAAAAAACTAGTTTATTAGTGTATATGTATTGTGTATGTGTTTTGTGTGTTGTGTCATGTGTGTTTGTGAAGTAGAGGCTTAGAGTATATCAAGTAAGGGTTTATGATATGTCAAGTAAGGGTTTAGATTATATCAAGTAGGGGTTTAGACTATGTCAAGTAGGGATTGAAATCTCTCAAGTAGGGATTTAGTGTTGATAAACTAGGGGATTAGGATATGTTGAGTAAGGATTTAGGGTATGCAAGCAGGGTTTAAGATATGTAAAGTAGAGGTTTAGGGTATCTCAAGTAAGATTTTAGGTATCTCAAGTAGGGATTTTGTATATCCCTACTTAACATATACTAAACCCTTACTCTAGCATACCCTAAAACCCTGCTTGATATGCCCCAATTCCTATTTGTCATACTTTTAAAGCCTACATGACCTACTATAAAATTCTACTCGGCATGTCCTAAACTCGTATTTTGTATATTCTAAACCCATACTTAGCATATCTAAACCCTACTTTATGTACACAAACTCCTACATTATGTATCATAAAACCCTAATTGACATATACTAAACCCATACTAGACATACCCTAAACCCTACTCGACATGCTCTTAACCCCTAATTGTCATACCTAAACACATACTACTTTGCATAAACTAAACCCCTACTTGACTTTTAATAATCAATCAAAATATACCTATTATTCCATTAGTATTTTGATCATATCAAGTTTGAGATGTAAAATGTATAAAAACTAGGGTGCAATTTGAATATGGAATGAAAATTGTGTAGCTATTGAAAACCATGCGCGTTTTATAAGGCAGATTTAAGAATCAATTAGTTTTTTTAATTGATTTATTTATATTGGTACTAAGAGGCATCTAAGGAGACAATCTTTCATGAGAGCATATGTTAATAATTATGACAAATATCGATGATCTAAGTCAGAACATCATTATACTATACCTTAAGACAAAAACTATGAGGCGCCCATAAGGCGAGCCTATGTGCAACCAAATCAATTTCCCTAAAATAGAAAAAAAATAGAGCTTAAGAATTTGAGCTACTAGAGAACATTAACATATTACTCCTTCCTATTCATCATAAGTGTTTCATTTTCATATCGGGTCAAATCACTTTAAATGTCTGATATCTATTTTGAATATTTTAATTTTACCAATTTACCTTTACTAAACTTAACCTTTAAACAATACACTCATTAACCCCATTTTTACCCCTATTAAAATTTAAAAACACTGTTTTTTCTTTTATAGGTGGTCCCATTTGACTAGCTATAAAAACTTATAAAACGTCAAATGGGACACATTGAGTAAATAAGAGGAAATATATATGATCACTTGCACATGGAGCTCATGACTCCTTGTATGCCCAAGTGCACTAATAAGTATAATCATTTGCAAGTCACCTTCAAGAATACATCTCTTTAAACTTTTTTTGCGAAAGAACACATCCAATATACAACCAACGCTTCGACCACGGTCGATGTTTGCTACGTCCAAAATAGTTTTTCCCCTGACAACATCACCTAACCATTACAATCTTTGTTTATGAAGCCCAATCCAACTTTGTCGCTTCATTTCTTCAAAGAAACATCAAAGTTTACTATTCTGACCCATGTCACCTTATCCTTAGCAACTCTAGCATTCAACTCGGAATTCACAACTTGATACTCTTTTAGTCAGTCTAGAGTCTAGTAGCAGGCTACTTATTCTTATTGCAACATTTCGATATAAGAGCTTTTTAATTCAAATGTTGCATAGTGAGTAAGACATAATAGTAAACCCTTTTCTTTGATAGAGCTTTTAATTATTCTTTGCAAAAATTGCATGGTATAAGTTTAGTTTTGGCCCAACAATTTATTATGTGGAGCTCCATCAATTACATTTGCTAGAACGAACTTTATAGTGTAGTTTCATCCAACATAATTTTTTTAGATTAATCAAATTTTGTTAATTTCTTGTTTATTTTAAATATAAAAGGCTTTTAGAATAAATTTACTCTAAAATCCTTTTCCCCTCCCTATAGCTCCAACCACGATCCCTAACATAACCCTAAGCACTAACCCTTAACCTAGCCCTTAAAGCCCTAACCCAGCCTATTCCGAACTCCTAAAGTCTCATTCCCCCTCCATTCATGTCTACCTTCAGAACTCAGCTATCCTCATTCACTGGTGTTTTTTATTCCTCCTCTTAGTTTGAGGTTAGGGAAAGATATAAGGGAAAGGGTAGATAGTGATGATCAAAAAGGGAAAGAAAAGATGTTGATGGACTTGTGGTTAGAAAAAGAAGGTTGGGAGGTGTTTTCTGTGTTGGTTGATGGTGGTCAGTGCTCTTTAGGAAAAAAGGGTTGCGATGATGGCATAAGGGGAAGGGAACTAAGATTTAATATTTGAAATTATGTATCTGAGCAAATTTAACACTCATTTCATTTGTCAATACCCTTAAAATCTTTCTCTCTCATAATCTCCCATTCTCTCATTGATTTCCATTAGTTGCTTAAGTTTTTCATTCTTCAAAATTGAAATCAAGGATCCAAATCTATTGTGACATCAACAATGCTAAAAGAAATTTCTTCATCTAATGTTCATTTGTTTTAATGTTTTGTTGATTATATGTTGAAGAATTAGAGTTTTATCTTTATTTTAGAAATTTCGTATAGAGGGAAAAAATATGTATTTTGTTAAAAAAATCATACATGGTTTGCTCATAAAAAATCATGGAATGTTTTGTGTTAAAAAAATCACCACATGATTTTGATCAACATCGGGATGCTTGGTTTTAAAATTTGCTACCTAAAATTTATCTTGTTAAAATACTCTCTCCGTTCTTTTTTATTTTTTCCATTCACTTTTTTCCCAATTTTCAAAGTAAATTTCGAGTCATAATATCTATAAATACACAATATAAAAAATTATATAATAAAAAAGTATATATCAAGACAATTCTAAAAATATATTTTATAATTTATATATATCTTAAAAATCTCAATCAAATTTATCTCTCAAAACTAAATATTTCTAAATGGGAAGAATTTTTTAGTTTATATCATCATCATCGCTTGATGGGGCAAATTAGCATTATAGCGGGTTCAATTTCAAAAACTCCCCTTCTAATCTTCCCCAAATTCATTTACTCACCCGTCACCCCGATCTTCAGTGAGCTCATCACATTATCACTTGAAAATCCCGGCATCCAACTCCGAGGAACCTTGTTAACGTCACACGGATAAAATCGATTACCGGCTTGCCTTCGTTCCGCAATCACCAAAGCATTCTGTATTTGGTGTCTATTCTGCATTTCACAGGTTAGGGTTTAAATTTCCTTAAATTTTCAGTGGTATTTTGGTTTCTATAGTTCGATTGAAGTTGAGAGCTCAGAACTAGGTTTTTATTTCGAAAATGTGATTCATCACAATTATTGTTTTGTAAGATTTGCTTGTCAGCTTGAACTGGAAATACGAAATTGCTATATGTAAAGTATGATTAATGAATTGGAAATGTTTGAATGATTTTAAGTGAATAGGATTGTAATAATGGTAGTCAAATTGATTAAGATGATAACGTAGGAGCAATTGTATTAAGAGGCTCAACTGATTAATTATCTCTGATTATCAGTCGACAGATAGTGAGATTTTTGTACAAAATGCTGCTATATGCCTGTTAATTTAGCTTTTAATTTCTTTCTCAAAACATTACTTCACCATATCATCAAAGATTTCACACGACATTGCTGGTTCGAGCAAAAAGAGTGATGGTTTGAGCATTCTTCATCTCGTTCAAGCAGATCCTGCTCTCATGTTGTTCCTTTGGCTCGTTCAACCATGCCACAAGACTTATCATCAAATTTGTTTCGAAGTTTTAATATTGCAAAACAAGTAGTTTGCTCCATTTATATGAATTTTAGATCAAAGAGGCAAAACATGTAGATCCATTAGGAGTGGGGATAAGACAAGATTTAGAAAGGCAAGCATTGAAAGTAAATAAAGGAAACAGGAAGAAAAGATATAGAACTTTTTTTCCGATGTGTCCTAAATCTTTTGGGACTAAGGCTCCGACATTGTTGTTGTGTGTGTGTGTGTGCGCGCCCTTGAAGAGGCTATATTGGACTTGATATTCAAACTTATATTTGCAACAAACTATAAGCTATGCTCTTTGAGGACTTGATTAAGTTCTAGTTTATGTGATTTATGTGATGAGTTTTATATGGATTATAGATATGCTTTGCTGAACCTTGGAAATCTTACAGGTTATTTTTGCTGTGAATTCTGATTGAATATCTGAAAAATGGAGTTCACAGATGCTTATAAGCAAACTGGTCCTTGCTGCTTTTCTCCCAATGCTCGCTACCTCGCTGCTGCAGCTGATTATCGTTTGGTGATTCGCGATACTTTGTCATTTAAGGTGCCATAGTTGTGTCAAATTTTATATCTTTTTCCATTTTAATATATAAATTTTCTAGACTTATAGACCTTTGTTCCTTGCCCTAATTTATTGGTTTGTTTGCATATATTCTTGGTATGCATTTTCTACTGAATGGTAAGTTATATGAATTACATGGATCCTTCAAATTTGTTTCACTTATTTATCATTATTGCTTTAGTCAACACCTAAAATTGTTTGAGCATTTACTTTTTTCCCCCTTTTATCTTTTTTTTTAGTTATTTGTACGTATTCTATTTGTAAGTTGCATGTTTCTCTCTCTTTGAAGACATATCTCGAGCCGAGGGACTCTTTATCCGCACTCTCTTCTATGGGTATGAGCTGCCGTCTTTCTTTCCTCTCCAGACCCCGACCATAGTTTTCTATGAGCGGGATACACTGAGTATGATAATAATGATGATACGAAGCGTGCTTTCATTAGATATGTTCACGAATTACGAAAACTGAAAGTATCTGTAAGAAAACTGAAAGTATTTCTTGAGCTATATTAATACATTATTTCATCTTGAATTTGTTCCGTAGAGTACATGCTTTCATCAGCCATTGTTTTTTCTCTATAGAGTTCACGAATTACGAATCTAAAATTCGGCATTCTGAAGCTTCTGTAACTTTCTTGTATAAATTTAAATTCTATAGCCATAGATATTGATTTGCATAAACTAATATGAGAAATTGAGACACAAATTTAATTTTTAAATTCTATGTTACTTGAACATGGCACATGTGGCCACTGAACCGTGTCAATACGGACATGAGAAACGTGTCAAAAACTTCACAAGATCTTACAATTTAATTTTTAAATTCTTTAATTCATAAATGTATAATATAAGTAATTCATACTATTCTATGTTTTACATAAAGAGATATATAACACACACATATATACATACACATTTACACACACATATTATACACACACACATATATATAGACACACACACACATATATATAGGGTTAAGTTCTAGTGAGAACCAAGTTTAAATGAGAACCGTGAGAACCCATCTCTCCGATAAAAATGTGTTACTTTTGGACAACAAAATGTTACTTTTGTTTTTAAAAAAACCTGGTACTTTTTAGCAAAAAAGTTTTACTTTTAGAAAAATATATAAATACAAAGTAACACATTTTTTTCGAAAAGTAACACATTTTATGTTAAAAGTAACACCTTATTGTGAGTTTTTTTTTTCAGAATTTTTTTTCTTAAAGTAACACTTTTTTTATATATATATATATATATATATATATATATATATATATATATATATATATAGTTGTGTTTGTGTTTGCACTCAAATTCCGAACGTCTTGTCCCAATACTTCAGGCATTGATGAGTATGACTCTTGAATTAACGTTTGACACCGACACTTGGATCTGTGTTCCAAGTAACATGAAAATCTAAAGCTATGTTCCAGGTTTCCTTTTTTGTGAACATCAAGAAACATTGAACTTTACCTTCTATCAGGAAATTACTTTCCTCCATTTTTGACTTCAAGGCACCCACATCTGTGGAGTCAAATTCTAACCGCCATACATATCAATGAAAATTTAATAACCTGCATTATTGATGTATTATGTTCAAATTTCATTTTCTTTTTGATGATAAATGCAACATTTCTGTCATGTTCTTGAAGACACTTGCTTAAACCCTTGATATTTTTCCTTTTACAATAGAGCAAGTAATAGTTAATTTAATATTATCAGTTATAACCAAGTCTTTGGCTCAAACATAAAAAAAAAATGTTCCATGTCTTAATATTGAAATTTGGAAGAATATATAATAAAGGCCTTTATCATAATATTTAAGGATCTTCTCTGTTAAGGTATTACATTGTGTATATAAAAGTACATATATAGACTATTATATTAGTTTAAGATGGCTTCTTAAGTTCTTTGATTGGTGGTGTCACCTCGTGGATTCTAGCTACTGAAAGTTGAATACAGTAATGATTACATTTCCTTTGTTTTTACACCGTTTTCTCTGTGCGCTATTCTATTATAAAAAGATATCTGATGTTATATGGAAAATATGATCAATCTACAGTTACAGGGTGGGCATAAGGCTTTTATTAGTATTCCAATCTGTTTTTCATGCTCAGCCATCCACTTAATATGGAATGTTTTTATACTTTCTGTACAGGTGGTACAGTTATTTTCATGCTTAGATAAGATAAGCTACATTCAGTGGGCTCATGATTCTGAATACATACTTTGTGGTCTCTATAAGAGACCAATTATACAAGTATGGTCTATAGCTCAACCAGAGTGGACATGTAAAATAGATGAAGGTCCTGCTGGTATCGCTTATGCTAGATGGAGCCCTGATAGTCGTCACATACTTACTACTTCAGACTTTCAGTTAAGGCTGACAGTTTGGTCGCTGCTCAACACTGCTTGTGTACATGTAAAATGGCCAAAGCATCCAGTTAAGGGGGTTTCATTTACCCGAGATGGAAAGTTTGCTGCAGTATGCACAAGACGCGATTGTAAGGACTACATTAATTTGCTGTCGAGTGATTCATGGGAGATAATGGGTGCTTTTGCTGTTGACACTTTGGATTTGGCTGATATAGAGTGGTCACCTGATGATAGTGCTATTGTTGTCTGGGATTCAATGCTAGAGTACAAGGTACCTGGATCCTGCATTGCATACTCTAGGTTTTCAAGCTATGCCGATTAGTCATCCAACTTTGTTTTTTCTTTTCTCTCCATATTCATTCCACAAGTCTTTCATCATTAATTTTCTTATCTAGCTTTATCAGTGCATTTTTTTTGAGTTTATTTAAAAATTATCATACGTGTCTCCTAGTTCTTGCCTTTTCTTTCATTATTTTTATTGTTTGTGTTAAATTTTAAAATACTTTCTTGAAAAGAAGCTGAGGAGGTTTCACACATAAACAAATTAAAGGAATAAATATAAAACAATGTGATTTTGAGAAAGCTCTGTATATGATTTGTAAGAATAAATATAAAACAATGTGATTTTGAGAAAGCTCTGTATATGATTTGTAAGATTGTCATGCTAAGGTCCATAATTAATTCTTGAATGAGGAAAGCTGAATGTCTAAGCTATAGTTTTATATGTTAGATAAGTTATCTAAATGAACACAACAACAAGTCTTGGCCACAGTGTAATATTGTTTAGACTCTTTGAACATAACTCTGCTAGAAATTAGGCTCTACAGCTGTAAAGTGTAAACGATGCACATTGCCGGTAGATGTGATATTGTTACCATTATCTAGCCCTGCTAGCATTCTGTAATTACGAGTGTTCTGTATAGTTAACAACTATTACTAGGTCGATCCCTGTTTTTGGTTAACAAAAGAATTTGCTACCAAAAGTTCAAGAACCAGAATATACAACCAAAACTGAGGATGAAGCTGAACTATAATACTTACCAAAACATAAGAAAACAGAAAGCTAAGCCAAACCACTTTACAAAAGTGTAAACACTAATTACAAACTAGCAAGCCAACAACGATCATGATCAGAGACTTCCCTTGAAAAGAGCTCCAATCTACCTCAAATTCAATGCTGAATTTGTTTAATAATCCAGGGAATAGCAAAAACATGATCATACCACAACACATTTCATCTAGCTTCCCAAATTCAGTAGAGCAAGCTACAAAAAGATGCAAAACTGACCTTCCATTTTAATTTTGAAACTTTTGGCTCTTCTTAACCGAGTAGCACAAATTCAGGAAGTTGGAATCCTTGCATCTGAGACTAAGCCATTTAAAGAGCTGTACAAAACTCCTCTGACTCAATAGGCATTTGAAAAACAGGTGCTCTAAAGACTCAGCAACATTACAAAGAAAGCTAGACTTGTCATCAATAAAACCCATGTAGATCAGCCTATCCCTGGTCTTTAACCTCTCAAGAAAACAAAGCCAAGCAATGAATCTATGTTTAGGAAGAGGGGGCCTCTCCCAAACAATAAAACCCATGGAACAGTAAGCCTTACATCAATGATGCTTACATCAAATAGCTTGTATCACTCATTCGACATACCAGAAATTTCAATAAAGGAATGCGTCTTCATCTGGAGGGAGCTTAAGTCGTATTTTGTTTGGATTTTCTGCAAGGGATAACTATATGTGGTGATTTGAAGTGATAGAATTGTCAATATTCTGATGTGCCTTCTGAGGTATCTTATTAGCAAATAGAAGCACCTTCTAATTTTTTGAGTGCAACATTTCCCACATTGGTATCTTAAGTTTGACATTGCTACATTTGGTAAGTATTTGCCAAATGCCCTTTCTCCGACCTCTCATCTCGACTACCAACATGTTGTGATCACTTCATCTTTAATTTTTCTTTCTAAAGCTAGGTGGAAACTGAAAAGTCTACACTCACTTTCTTACTTCTCTTATTTTGTGTGGTTCAAAAAATGTTGCACCAAAAATAAAAAAAGGAAGTATATCATAACAATGTACTGAACATGTCTAATCTAAGTTCCAAAGATAAAAAGTATTGAACATGTCATTATTAATGTACTTGAAGTTAATTGCCTGAATGAGTTTTTCACAATTGTATCACTGTAAAGGTCTTGATATACACTCCTGATGGACGGTGTCTATTGAAGTATCAAGCATATGAAAGTGGCTTGGGTGTAAAGAGTGTTTCTTGGTCTCCTTGTGGTCAATTTCTTGCTATTGGAAGTTATGATCAGATGTTGCGCGTTATAAATCGTCTAACTTGGAAAGCTTTTGCTGAATTTATGCACTTACCCAATGTTCGTGGTTCCTCTTATGCAGTTGTCTTTAAGGTGGTTTCTTTCACTGTCTCTTTCCATCCATAATCTGTTGGTTTTGGGATGATAAAGCCATTGGATGTTCTTTTTACTGTGTTCCTGCATGTCTCAGGAGGAAGATGAGCAGCCTCAGCTTGATATTGCAGGGTTGTGTTTGAGTGATGATCCTTATGACAACAATTTCGGTAAGCTCCTATTACTCGATACATGTAATCAAGAAATCAATCAACCCATTGAATAAATTAAGATCTAGTTAAAATGGCAACAATAACTAAAATTGAGGAACTTTCTAATTTAACCAGGATTTACATGTAAAATTCCTACATAATCAGAAAACCCAATTGCTACTTAATGGAAAGTATAAAACTCATTGACGCTAATAAATCCAATCTCGATCATCTGGATTTAGAATTAATTCTTTTTTATGTGAATTCTTGCTTACAATTAACTAGTAAGATGCAATTGCCAATTCATATAAAGGAGAAGCAAGATTATGAAACATGCTAAGTGTTGCTATGCATATTGTTGTTTTAATGGATTGTGCGTAAAATAGTCCTATTTGAGAGAAATGAAGGCGTGCCCAGATGGTTGAAAGGGAAAGATAAAACTTTTTGACCTTTATAGTTTGAATTAGAGAGGTAAGAGAGTCAAGAGAGAATTTTTTTTTTATAACAATAGACTAAGTTATGCCTAGACATAGCCATTATAGTTAAGGTGAATTAGTGACTTTACATTAATTTATTATACTATCATATAAAACCAAAATTAAAAACAATCACGATGTTAGAACTTAGAAACCAAGAACAAAAATACAATGCCACTGATAGTCAAAATATTTTACATGTCTATTCCAGTTAGCTAGTAGTCTAGTACACTTCATTTTATTTTTATGTTATGTCCTAAGATATACCTATTGTAAATAGTTGTTACTCATATATCTTTTTGAATTTGCAACATAATAAAAATCGAAATAAGACCCTTTTAGATGTTTTGGACGAAGGGAGTATAACCTAAGCTAAAATATTATTATTACTCCCTCCGTTCTTGTTTGTTCTTCCCAATTGCTTTTTGCACAATTTTCAAAGTAACTTTCAAGCCTCAATATCTCTAAATATGCATTATAAAAAATTATAAAAAATATATGATAAAAAAGTATACATTAAGACGAGTCTAACGAGATCTCACATGGATATATTTTATCATCTATACATGTCTTAAAAATCTTAAGTAAATTTCTCTCTCCAAAATAGAATATTCTAAACGGGAAGAACATTTGGAAACGGAGGGAGTATTTTTCTTAAGCTATGTTGAATTATATTAATGTTAAGTATAAACTTATAGATGCCTATTATGAATTTGGACTTATTGATTATCTAGATAGTATTTCTTTTGTTGATTTCACAACCTTTAAAATTTTGCCCAAGTTTCGCCAATGAACATAATAACACTAAGTAGTAACACTAAGTATGATTAATTAACCATTAACAAAGATTAACACTTATTGAACAAAATTAAATATTAATCCCCTAACTAACTAAACTAAGCATAAATATCAACTCAAATATAGAATCCTATAAGTAGGGGTGTAACTTCGGTTTTTGATTTGGTTTTGATACAAAATTAAATCAAACTAAATTAAGTTTAGTTTTTCATTTTGAATTCAAATCTGAACACAAGTATTACTAAACCAAACCCAACCAAACCAAGCCGCATTACACTCTGAATGCCATTAAACCATCCTTATCATCATTCCGTTATCTCAATGCCATTAGATGGCTTCTACATGGGGTGGGATTGGGGATATCAGATGTATGCAACCTTAATTTTGTTAGTGATAACAAAGCGGTTGCTTTTGATTGACCCTTAGTAGCAAACATCATTCGTATATTCATAAAAACAAAACTTTGTATGAATTGATGAGCCATTTTAATATAGTCTGTAATAATTCGAAACCAAAGAACTATAAGTGTTAAAGCAAGTGACAATATTTGTGAATTTCACATTAACTTTAATCACTTAATCGAACATGCTTTGTCTTGTACTTTGGAGAATTACAATGAAGATGGGTCGAGTGTAAGTGAATTGAGGTTTGGGACAATACACGAGGTGTTTAACATGGAGCGTGTGAGGTCCCAATAAAGTGAGGAACCATGCCTTGAACGAGTCAAGGCATGGGAAGTCAAGTGCTCGATCGAGGCAGCATACGAATTCAAGTCAGTGGGTGCAGCAAAGGGCTGCTCGTTCGAGCACCAAGGTGGCTCGTTCGAGCAGCATGGTCAGAGTGCATACAGTAGGTGCAGGTAAGCCTGCTCGTTCGAGCAGGGGCAGTCGAGCAGCCATCTCCTCGGATTCCTTTGCTGTTTCTGTTCCTTTATGACATTGAAGTGTAGTTTATTCTTGTTTAATTATCATAGTTAATAGGGAGTTACATTGTGGTTTATGGTGATTAATGTGAGACTCTAAGAATCATGCTCTCCTTCATCTATAAAAGGTAGTATAATTCTTAGAGTAAGAATCACCACAAAACACACTTTGTTGAGAGGGCTATTGGTTTGCTAAGAAACTAGAGGAGTATTCTTATTTTGCATTAGTATTGCGATTTTGAGAGATTGTTCTCAAGATAGGGAGTTTATTATACATTGTATTGTTGAGTCCAATTATAATAAACAACATTTGAGGGGGAGGTATCCAAGATACCTCATAAAAACTTGTGTTCATCTTTTGCTTTATTTTTCTTTGTGTTTTTCATTGTTGAACCTTTCTTGTGCCGTTCGTTTCAATAAGTTTTTGGCCCCATCGAAATCCAAATCAAATCATAAAACTAAATCAGCTCTACGAAGTATTGAAAATATGTACCAATTAAGTAAATCTCCTATAATGGTCAGATATTTAAAACAACAACAATAATGCTAGAGCCTTAATTCCAAAAGATTATGGACTCTAATGGTCGTTCACATGGATTCTTCTTCTCCATTCAATTTGATTTTCTACCATCTCAAAGTTGTAAGTCTAGATCTTTCATATATTTTTGCACTCTTGTCCTCCAAGTCTTCTTTGGTCTTCTATGCCCTTTTTTTAATTCTCTAGAGCTCCAACTTTCTATTTTCATTACTGGTTGGCTAACATTCCGCCTTTGCACATGCTTAAACTACTTCAAACAATTTTCTTTCATCTAACTCATAAAATCTCTCAAGTTACTCACTCATTCATCGAAACATTCACATTTCCGCTATTTTCATCTTTTGACTATGATCCTTTTTAAAACCCAGCATTCTGATCCATAAAGTAACATCGCTCCAATGGATGTTTGATAAAAATTTCCCTTTAAATTTAAAGGCACACCTTAATCACATAATATTTCAATAGTCGCTCTCTATTTTGCCACCCACACTTTATTCTATGGGTCGTATCTTGCCGGATGTCCCCACGGTTCTGAAATATGAACTCAAGGTATTTCAAAAGCATCCACTTAGAATGGTTTATTTCCGTTTTAGCTTTATAGTGCCTCTCGTTATTGCCTTTTTGCTAAAATTATAATTAATGTACTCTATCTTGCTTCGATTTAAGTTAAAATCTTGTGACTCCAACTATGGTCTTGATCGTTCTAACTTAGCATTAACCCCCTCCCTGGTCTCATATACCAAAGCAATGTCATCAACGAACAACATGCACCAAGACACGTCTCCTCTGTTGCCCCTCCACATGTCCTTAGTCCTAACATTTGTCTTTACTTCATGATACATATGTTGCACTATATTAATGTATTTCTTGGGAATGCTCTTCTTTGTCATTGCCCACCAAAGTACTTTTCTTGGTACCTTGTCGTATGTTTTTTCTAAGTAAATAAAAACCATGTCTAAGTCTTTTTTTAAGCCTATAGTACTCGATCATTTGTCTCATAAGATGAATTGCTTCTATTGTAGGTCTCCCTGACATAAATCCAAATTAGTTCTCTGATATGGAGATACATGTCCATATACGTATCTTTATCACTCTTTCCCGTAAATGATAAAAAATTCGATACACCAAATAGTTCAAATTTCAACATGTCCAAACTAAACCATATGTAAAAGTTAGAAAATTTGTTAATAATACTCTCAAGTCTCAACTATTGCTCATTGACTCAAAACACCTCTAACTATTATTTAACTCTGTATACCCTAAGTATTGGGATACTTAACCTTGAACACGATGCACATTATTTTCAACCGGTTGTTTTGGGGTATTTTGAGTCAATGAGCAATAGTTGAGGGTATACAAGGTTAAGTATCCCAATACTTGGGGGTATTGTATACAGGGTTAAATAATAGTTTGGGGTATTTGAATCAATGAGCAATAGTTGAGAGTATTATTTACAAATTTTCTTAAAAGTTTTGGGGAATTAATTATTAATTTAAGCTAAGCCTTAGATATTTTCTTTCCTTTTGACAAATGCTTTGAGCTATAAGCAGTTTAAAAAATGTAAATTTAGAGCTAGCAAGTCTAAATTTAAATTGGTTCCCTCAAAAAAAATCTTAAGGAGTTATGATCTCAAATTTGCTGTTGAGAAGTTCCCATGTCAGTCCCTTTGAGACGACTTCTTTGTTATATCTTTTTGCTATTTGGATCTCACCTTTGTACTTTTACTAAGCTCTTGGTTCCTTCTTTGTGGTGTTTTCCGAACAACATATCATCCAACACTAACTTCATTTAGGTTTCCTTCCCACATCCAACAAACAATACCGTTTGCTCTATGCTATTTTCTTCACTTTAGTAGATGTAGGTTTCTTTAATTTAGTGCTAAGTTTATATTCCTTCAGTATGGCTAATTTCTTATTAGAATACCTGTGTTTCCTTTATTCATCTCTACTTTTCAAACTTCCAATTGCAATCTATTTCCTTGATTGTTTGCTATTTTTTTTCCTTGATGGGTTAAGAAAGTTCCTTGAGTCCCACAACTCATAATCTTATTTTTTTTGAAGCATTGTTAAATATTAAAGCTACGCGACAAGTTTAGAATATCTGTGTTTCCTCATCTCAACTACCAATTCAATTACACAATTTTCTTGCTATCCGCCAATAGGAAGTGGAAACTAAAGTAGTCTAGTGAGTATCATTATCTTCTCTCATAACAAGAGAGCCTTCTCCATCTTTAGGAGCTTTATTTTGTAGAAGCTAAAACGAGGAAGAACAACCAAGAAACAAATAAGCATGAATGGGTTTGAGTAGAAGATGCAGGAATAATAGTTGCAGTGTCATATCTTCCTCAATCTTCTTCAAAATCAACCATTCGATGGCATCTAAACTGATAGGCTTATAGTTGAATCAATACAGAAATTGTCCTTCATCTTGATGCACTTTTTGAAAATGAGATTTTCTATGCATCTTTTTGTGAGTATGTGTTTGCAATCACATTTATAGGGTTCAACTGGAGTCTATTTTATACTTAGCAAGAGTTAGTACTTTCATTCAGTTCATGTGTCCTTTTCTTGAAACAGATATTTCAGAAAGACAAGTAGGAGTTAGGTATGAAGTGGCCGAATTACCAATTACTTTGCCATTCCAGAAGCCTGCCATGGACAAACCCAACCCCAAGCAAGGCATTGGTAAGTTAATTGTTCTTGTTTTGTCCTAGATTACTGAACTAAATATGCATATGCTGAAAAGAGCCTTTAACAAGAACTATATATGTAATGCTTCAGGGTTTTGGATAGCAGACAAAATATATGTATATTCACTGTGTAACATTTTTTGTTGATTCAGAGTTTTAACATGAGTTTCCTTGTTCACTTGCCTTTCGTGATAAGTCCTTTATTTCGATGGGGTCAAAGTTTTAATATTCTTTAGTTTCTGATTATAATGGACTAAAGTGATATGACTAATTGAATCATGTGCACTTTTTATTTATGTGAAGCCACCCATGATGTTTGCTACCAAAGGTAATCGGATAAAATCTCTTTGTTAGTTTTCCGGCCCTTCCAAACCCCACCCTAGGTGGGAGCCACTTGACGGCATTAGGGTTATGAAATGGACTTGCCTTTTCCTGTTAAGTATTTTGAAGTATTGCTCGGTTGCCAGTTGTTGAATTTTTGTTCTTGTTTCTTATTTACTTAAAATAGAAACCCATAGTCTGCCAACCAACATCCATGTTTATAGTATCACAAAAAAAAGTTAAAAACAGTATTGATATCTATCTCGAATCCTCCACCACCAGATTTATCTTTGCGTCTTATTCAATCAAATTGTAATGTTTGTATTTCCAGTCAATCAATCAAGCGTTCAACATATCGAATTGTTCATTCAGCAACACCAAGTGCATTGTATGTGAATTGTGAACTGAGTGGCATTGTTTACGTGATTTTTGAATTTTGGCTTTTGGGACAGAGCATACTAGAAGTTGATATTGAGAGTAATTTTCTTAGGAAAAATGCGGCTGAAGGGCTTTTTATATGAGGCTAAAAATGAAAATATTGAACACTAAATGTAGATTTGTGTATTGCAAAGGTAGTTCTTGTGGTTAACAAAGAGGAGGGCGATTGGGGGTTGAGATGGATGTTTGTGAGGGATGGGCGTAGCTATTAGCTCTACAACACAAACATTGCACAAAATATGGATAATGTAGTAGTTAGGCAGGAATGTATACTAATATATATATATATATATATATATATATATATATATATATATATATATATATATATATATATATATATATATATATATATATATATATATATAAGGGTAAGGGCAAATAAAAGTCATACTATACAAATGAAGGTAAGTAAAGGTTAATATGAAAGGGGAAATGAAATATACAAAATATAATGGTATGAGGAAGATGAAGGAAAATGAAGATGATCAACCTTATTTTGAGGGAAGAGGAAAAAATTTCCCCATCCTACTAGGGTAAATATTTACCCAAAGTGAAGGGACTAATTTTTCTATTTCTTCTTCATCACTTTGTAACTATTTCTTACCTTTGGCAACAATAATATTCTCTTACTTTTCTACTCCAATAATCTTGTTTTCTTAGTTTGACTACTTTTATTTCCTCTTTAATGTACCCCCAATACAAGCATGACCCAGAAGCTTATTGCATTAGTTTGACTATGCTGCCCGTTGCCCTTTGCTTTGCTTGAGCCTGAGGCTTGCTTCATGCATAACAATTTGTTATACTGATTTATGCATGATCTTGTCATAAAATCCTAAACTATGTAATAGCTTTTAAGTAGTATATTTAATTATATGCAATCATAAGACCTAAATTGTTACGTGCTGTATATATGGAGAGTGGCATCTATCACATAGATAGATTGAAAGGAATATTGGAGACTGTTAATGTTAAAGGACCATTCATTTTCCCACGAATACTCGTTTTCTCAACTGGAAAAAAGAAATAAAACCATCATACAGTGTAGTTGCAATTCTTAGTATCATACTTGTTTCAGGTCTTATGGCTTGGAGCAGCGATAGCCAGTATATTTATTCACGCGATGATACCATGCCAACTACTCTATGGATATGGGATATGCAGCGCCTTCAACTAGCTGCTATATTGCTGCAAAAGGATTCTATCAAAGCTGCATCTTGGAATCCAACATCTTGTCGCCTTGCTTTTTGCACAGGAAGCTCTCATTTATACATCTGGACCCCCTCTGGTGCGTATTGCGTAATCATTCCCCTGCCACATTTCACTATAGTTGATTTGAAGTGGAATTCAGACGGGACCTGTTTGCTTCTCAAAGATAAAGAATCGTTTTGTTGTGCCGCTGTGCCCACTTTGGAGGAATCTAGTGATTATAGCTCAGATGACTGATTCATTATCTTGATGATTGGTTAATGACTAAAAGATGTTGGAAAAGTAGGATTCTGTAATTACAGTGACAGTGGCTGGGAATGTCTAAAAGCTCTCAAGATTCTCTCAGCTTTAGGGTTGAGTTCAAGGTTTAAATGTAAACTATATTGTGATCATGCAGTGCATGTCCATGTGCATGCAAGATTAGTTAACGGCGCAATTGTCTTGTACTCTCGCCTTCGGTGAAGTGTTACGGAGCTTAGATGCTCAAGCAAATGCTGGTGGTGTTTTCCATGACGAGGAGTTTGGCGGGGTTTTAGTGATAAATTGACATTTCTCGTTTGTAGTGACGAAGATGGCATTCTGTAAAAATCTTGTTGCTACTTGCTAGTCTAATTACAATTTAGGATGTGATGTATCTTTCGAAATTTGTATAAGAAACAAATGTTGAAGAACCTAACTTTGCTCAGTTTGTTTCTCAACAATGATATTCAGTTAATAGGAAACAACTATCTCTTCTGTTTCAAATTGTGTAAGCTTTGTCTATTATGTTGATTTGCTATGTTCCAAAATGTGTAGGCTTTGTCTAAGATATTGATCTCCAAGGTTTTACGATGGATTTTTATGTTGTTGTTTTCAAAATGCTCTTGCATATTTGGGTCATTGGGTGTTTATTTGTTTGCATTTGTATTTTGTATAGTCTTTGTGAATTTCAACAATTGAATCGTATTTTTGGAACTCTATGTTTGGATAAAAGAAATGGAAGAAAATAAAAGCATAACATTTTCTTCATTTGTATTCCAATAGGGAACGAGAGGGAAATGAAGAGAAGGGAACGGGAACTCATTCACAATTTAGAGTAAAAAAAAAAAACTTCTAATGTTGAAAATATTTGAAAGGAAAATATATCAACCTTTTCTCCTCTCCCTTGACCTTTCCTCCCCTTTTCTTTTTTTAATCCTTTTAAAAATTTTAAAATTTGGTAGATATTGGATTACCAAGGAAGAAAGCTGAGAGTCTTTAAATTTAAGAGGGTTAATGTAGTTGCATAAATGAGAGAAAATCATTAACTTGAAGATCCAAATTTTTTTATTCAAATGGTAGAAAAAGCATAATCTTTGTTATAGGAGATATTGTGGGTGAATAATGAATACTTAAGTTTTATCTCATCTTTCACACAAAAAAAAAAGGTTTTATCTCATAGGGTTTTTTTTATTTTTTTTTATTTTTTATTTTTTATTTATTTTTAGTATTCACAAATTTTTAAAAGAATTTTTGGTGCATGACTTAAAATCTAAAATTACTATTGTATAGGTGAAAATTTGAACTAAATAAGTAAAATAATATAAAAAAGTCAAACAATAAGCAATGTGTTAAAAATAGAAAATATTACTTAGAATAATTCAACTTATATGTGATTTTCTTACAATAATTCCACCTATTGATTAACCATGAATAATTCCAATTTTGAGGGGTATATTCCTAGAGTAAATTCGGTGACCGGATGACTTGCTATAGCAAGTTTTATTTTTTTTTAAAAAAAGATAAATTAAAATAAAATGTCAAAAAAAAATGTTAAAAAATGTTTTAAAAAAAGGAAAAAGTGTCAAAAAGTACCTAATAAAAAAAAATTTCAAAAAAGTACCTAATAAAAAAAATTTCCAAAAAATACCTAACAAAAAATTTTCTTTTCTAAAGAATACCAACTAATGGCTGGGGTTAAGTTTTCCGTTATCTTTTTTTGCCCATCTTTAAAAAGTACCTAATAAAAAATTTTCAAAAAAGTACCAAGAACACAACATAATCATCTAATACAAAAACAACATTATAAATAACTCTAAGAACATAATCTATAAAAAAGTTCACACATCATCCAATACAAACACAAT
Source organism: Amaranthus cruentus (assembly GCA_019425755.1). Taxonomy (NCBI): domain Eukaryota; kingdom Viridiplantae; phylum Streptophyta; class Magnoliopsida; order Caryophyllales; family Amaranthaceae; genus Amaranthus; species Amaranthus cruentus. The sequence continues at coordinate 16,032,600 of CM033458.1, read as the reverse complement.
AATAATAATAATAATAATAATAATGAAAAGGTGTTAAAAAGTATCTAATAAATTTTTTTTAATAAACGGTCAACTTAACACCAATCGTTACTTGCTCTAGGTTTGTGTTGGATGATGTTCTTATGTTGTATTTGTATTGGATGATGTGTGAACTTTTTTATGGATGATGTTTTTAGAGTTATATATTATGTTGTGTTTGTATTGGATAATTATGTTGTGTTCTTGATACTTTTTTGAAAAGAAAATTTTTATTAGGTACTTTTTTGAAAAGAAAATTTTTATTAGGTACTTTTTAAAAATGGGCAAAAAAAAGATAACGGAAAAGTTAACCCCAGCCGTTAGTTGGTACTCTTTTGAAAAAATAAATTTTTGTTAGGTATTTTTTGGAAAATTTTTTTTATTAGGTATTTTTTGACACTTTTTCCTTAAAAAAATTATGATTTTTTTTATTATTTAGAATTTTTTATGTAAAATTTTAAATTTTTTTATCTAATTTTAAATTAATTTTCAGTTTACTTCTTTGATGAATTACCTACTATTGCAAGTAATCGGATTAGCCAAGATTACTCTAGGCAAATAGCCAAATACCCCTCAAAATTAGGATTAAATTGGGATTATTCATGGTAAATCAATGTGTGGGATTATTGTAGGAAAATCATGAATATGTTGGATTATTCTAAGTAATTTTCCTTAAAAATATTTCCCAAAGAAAACACCTTTTACGCAGAACTGAGATTTAGGTTGTTCGCTGATACTAAACATGAACAAACAAGGTGGGTAAAAAAAAGTGAAGTATTTTGACCAAAAATGTTTGGAAAACTAGTCATCATTAGAGGTGTTCAATGGGGCGGGTCGACCCAACGGGTCAAGGGTCGGGTCAATAATAGGGCGGGTCGACCCAACGGGTCAAGGGTCGGGTCAATAATGGGGCGGGTCATTAACGGGCCTTGGTGTAAAGGGTCGGGTCGGATAATTATAAGTATTAGTTGCCGAAAAAAAATTACCACTTTTTTTTATATTTTTAAATGATATTATTATAGACAAAAGTGAGTCGATCCATCGGGCCATAAAGTATAATAACAAAAATTATTTTATGAACTTTTCAAAAAAGGGTCAAATTGGATCGGATGTAAATGGGCTTAACTAGCCCCGGCCCGTTTAACATTTGACATGACCCGCCCCGCCCTACCCCGCCTCGGCCCGTTGAACACCTCTAGTCATCATGTTATAACCCGGTATTAACCCATTTAATTTTCGGTCGGGTAAGAAATCCACGGTCAAAACTCCATGCAATACAAAAACAAATGACAAGTGATAACTGACTGACAACCGAATAGAATCCATCCGTTCTCAGGCAATAATGTCGACGGAAAATAATAACAAAGTGGTTTGTGTGACGGGAGGAAGCGGCTACATTGGGTCTTACTTAGTCTCTCTCCTCCTTTCTCGCGGTTACACCGTTAACGCCACCGTCAAAGACCTCAGTTCCGTCTTCTCTCCTCCATAGCTAGATTCTTCATCTCTTTCTTCTCCATATTTCCTGATTTTATTACTTTATTTCATTCGTACAGATAATGAGAGCGAAACGAAGCATCTAGAAGCCTTAGAAGGTGCTAAAACTCATCTCCGGTTGTTCCAGCTTGATCTTCTCGATTACGATTCCATTCTTGCTGCGGTTTCTGGAACTTCTGGAGTTTTTCACATTGCTTCTCCTTGCATTGTTGATCAAGTTCACGATCCTCAGGTTATTTCTTCTTTTTCAGTTATTTATCATTTTTTTTGTTAATGTTGTTAATCCAAGTGAATTGAAGATTGCATTTTCATGATTTCTTTTTTATTTATGATAGAAAGAATTGCTTGATCCAGCAATAAAAGGTACGACAAATGTACTGAAGGCTGCGAAAGAAGCAGGTGTAAAGCGTGTGGTTGTGACATCTTCCGTGTCTGCAATTTCACCTAATCCTAATTGGCCTGCTGATGTTGTTAGAGACGAAAATTGTTGGACTGATGTCGAATTCTGCAAACAAAAAGAGGTAACCTACTTTAATTTGTAAGTTTTTGTTCAATTTGAATACTTTGTTGATTTAATGACGTATGAAAAAGTTGAATTGAACGTATTAGAGCAAAACTGTACTTGATAGAACTCAATTGAAATTATGAGAACTTGTTAACTAGTGAAAATTTAAGAGTGAAAGTGATGACCAAAACTCGCTACAACTGACTGAAGTTATTGAATTTAGTAGATTGAACCAGACTCTTTATGTGTCACAATGACAGGGATCTATAAATTTTGGGTTTAGGGGGAATTCGTGAAATGAATAAATTTTAAAAACTTTGAAACATTGAGCTACAACAGAAAGCGTTTGATGCTAGGGCTTCAGATTTGAGTTCTATGAGCAGAATACATTTTGCAATCGAGACAGTTAAGGTGAAATTTTCCACTTGGTTCAGCTGGTCATTCTGTTATAGTTGCAAATTTCTTGGATTTTGATGTCTGTAATATTGATTCCGCAAAAATTTTTGTGGCTGATTTTTTGGTGCTAAAACATGATCATCTTGTAGTTGTGGTATCCACTTTCCAAGACCTTGGCCGAGAAAGCAGCTTGGGAATTTGCAAAAGAAAATGGCTTGGACGTGGTTGTGGTAAACCCTGGCACTGTTATGGGGCCAATTCTCCCTCCTACTCTAAATGCAAGCATGTTAATGTTGCTCCGGCTTCTTCAAGGTAAGGATTTAGCGCATGAATGGTTTATATTAGTGAATGGGTCCAGTTAGGAATAAGATTGACTTGATACATCAGTTGCATATTGTTGAGAATCTTCTACTGATTTCCTTGCTATATCTTGAAGGCTGTGCACTCATTTTCTCCTGGATAAACCCCAAGTAGTCAAGTAATGAGATATACTATACGACCCTAAGTAGCAAGGAAATGGCCCCGACATCCAACTTCGAGTTTGTTACTTCCCTAGCTCAATATTGCATCTTGTCATCTAATTACTTAGCTAAAACAATTGAAATGGAAGGGCCTTGGACCCAACAATAGTAAGAGGAGATGCAGAAGAAAGTAGAAAAATTGATTATGAACAAGAACAAGCACAAAGATTGAAGCTTTGATGAACAACACACACACAAAGATAAATGGTGTCTTTGACACCTCCCTCTCAGATGTGATTATATTTTATTAATTGATTCAACATTACATTGATGAAATACCAGTCATAATGCTTAATGAGACACTATCAAGCTTAAAGCTTCCACCTTTAACGGAGCTCACTCATGCTAATACAAGAGAACTCTCTTGATTTCACCAACCCCATTTTCCCTATGTATTAGCTACCTATCAATGCTTCTCAATCTGATTTAGGGTCTATGTATAGCCCCCAAACATCTAGAATAACCCTAACCCAAAGCACTAAACGTGCCCAACAAGATTGAGTCAAAACAGAATCAACAAATGGGTCACTGACCTAAACTGAGCAGGTGCAGTCTGCCACCAACTGCCTTGTCTTGTTGCTGCTGCTGCCTCGAACGTGTGGTGTTGCCTTGTTCAAGGCACCCCTTGCACCCCTATTGTTCTTTGTTGTTCCATTACCATGGCACTGCGAAGACCCTCATTCATTGCTTTTGTGAAGCCCCAACTTCAATGCACTCAACCCCTTTGTATCCCCATCATTTCTAACAATTAAGTGTGTCTTGACTTAAGCCATTTGGTGATTAACATCACCTCCAACTATATGTGATTTGACACTTGCACTAACAAAGCTGTAATTGCATTTCAAGAGAAACCACCCAAGTATGTTGTTGTAGCTTTAAGTCACACCTCAAGCATGATAAGTAATATTTATTTGTTTTGAAGCGGTCTTGGTAGGGGTGCTTCTTACCAAATTTTCTTTATATATATTTTGTCCTTGTTTATTTGTTTCCTTGTGATCTAAACCCACTATTTGCCACCATAATTCATCTTTACCTTCCTACTTTATCTTGAAAAGCTTAATTTTGAGAGCTGTCATGAGGCACACTGCTCTTAAGGCCTTTTGGAATCCAATCTTTGTCTTTAAAAGGGGTTATAATACTTATAAAGGTGGTGGGTTGGTCCAATGGAATAAGGGTTGGGTCATGTTTATTGAGTTATTAGCGTGATGGATCATTAGTGGGGATGGGTCATTATAAAGTTTTATTAAATATAAAGGTCAATAATGGATCATAAAGGGTCAATAACAGGTAATAAGCAGCTCAATAATGGGCCACAAATAAAGGGTCTTTCACTGTTGTCAAACTTCATTTTGAGTATATTCTCATAGCAGTCTTCCATTTTCCCTAAACCTGGATACTTTATTGCAGCCCATCTTATGTGCAATTGCTTTGGTTTTCGCTGCGTACAGATCATAAGATCAGCAACTTTTTGGTGTGACATGATTTTAGTATGTTAGTATTTGGTTTGTAGTGAATTGGAGTAAAATTATGAAATCGTTTTACAACTAAATTGTTTCTGTTTTTTAAAATTTACAGAGTTATTGATTCATTCAGTATTCTCCTGGTGCTGGCCGCTGGGTTTAGATTTTGGTCAAATGTTTGATTTCCAATAGATTGATTTTGTATTTGACCCACTTACGACCCTCTTTAAAAAGTTTGACACATGACCCTCCTGGTGACCCATAAAACTGCCCAGCAGGCCTCATCTGTCCCGCACTCCCGTCCCACATCGCCCTGCCCTGCCCTGCTCCAACCCACCAATTTACCAGGTTTACTCTTGAAGAATAAAGTTTGTCCACCTATTTTACCACGACTCAACTCTGCTTTGGTAAGAATAGGTGATTCATCTGCTATTTTCTTCCAGATATTAAAACCTGCCTATATGCTATTTGATCATGTACCAAAACTGACAAAAAATAACATTGAAATTTTGTTAGTTCCTCTCTGCATATTTAGTCTTCTCTGATAAATTCAAGAATTAATCAGAAGCAAAGATTCAAATTTATAATTCAATGCAATCACATCTTCTTCATGTACACTGGGATATGCCCTATTGATAGTTTTTCCAAATTGCAGGCTGCACTGAAACTTATGAAAATTTCTTTATGGGATCTGTCCATGTGAAGGATGTAGCCCTGGCACACATTTTAGTATATGAAAACAAGTCTGCTACTGGAAGACACTTGTGCCTGGAGGCCATATCACATTACGGTGACTTCGCTGCCAAAGTTTCAGAATTGTTACCAGAGTATAACTTACCAAGGTAATTTCAATATTCAGGGTCTTAGTTATTTACTGTATCATTTCAAAGTGGTCCAAGTCTGACTAACTGTTGGTCTGTGTAAAGTTAGCAAACTAGTTCTAGTGAAATCATTAAACAATGTATCATGAATAAGTAGTTACATATGGAAAATCCGGTCTTGTCTCAGTTGGAACAAGTACCGTCTTTCCCAAGCAAGGTCTTGGGATTGAATCTCACCTAACCCCTCCCTTCTATCAGCCTACCTTGTAATCTAAAACAAAAAAAATAATAAAAGAAAAAGAAAAAAAGTAGTTACATAAGTGTAGTTTAGTCATGTTGGGTGAAGTCACCCTTCATGATATAGTAATCATAAAAAAAAAAAAAAGATTTCCCAACATGCCACTACTTGTAAGCTGTGAGGAAACGGTAGAATAATTCAGCTTGTGCAAAGGACGATGATTAAAGCATTCTACAATGATTTTCATTTCAAAGAAAAGCTCCTTTGTCCCCAAGAGTTTTCATCATTGATCATTCGCCCAAATTACGTGAGAGTTTTTGGGATCAAATGGAGATAAGAGACAGGAGTTATTTAATTGCATCCATTTATGTGAGATACTATGTGAGCCATGTTTATTTCTCCTGAGATCTAGTACAATTGTCCTAAATCAAGGGTCAGGGCTTATTTTTTGGAAAATCATTGCAGAACCTCTTAAATAAATTGTCTTTCTGTATATTCATGCTATGCTCTTAAATTTGAGGAATTGGCACTGGCACAATATGATAAATTTGGTATCCTGGTTTTGTAATATAAGTTTTCGTTGTAGACCTATGTGTTCACTCAATTATCTTGAGGTTTACCTGTTAGTTCAGCCTCTAAGAGCGTCTTTGGATGTAAATCTAAATGATAGTCTGAAAGGACGGGAAGGGTAGCTGGGTAGGAGTGAGTTTGAATTGTCCTTCTAAATCATTTCCTGTTAAGTGTATTGTAAGGATTTGTAAAACTAAAAGGGGAAGGAATATCAATCTTTCCAATTTCTTTCCCTCCTATTTGTTATACTTTTATATCTTAAGTCCAAACAATAGGAAATGGATCCATCTCTTTCCTTTTCCTTTTCCTCTTCCTTTTCTCTTTCCCTCAGATACCTCTTTTTTTTGGCAAGACTTGTACAGTTCCATTTGTGTGTCAAACTAAATTTGGCCTTTTACACTCGTTCAATCTGTACAGGTTGCCAAGAGAAACTCAGCCAGGGCTGTTGCGGGCCAAGAATGCAGCAAAGAAGTTGATGGATTTAGGCCTACAATTCATTCCAATGGAGCAAATAATTAAGGACTCAGTTGAGAGCTTAAAGAGCAAAGGATTCTTATCTTGAGTACTATTACTAGAGAACTTATTTTAGCCATAAGATGAGAAGCTAAAGCTAATGTAAACCTTAATTGATACTGTGGTTACTAGTTACGTGAGGTATTATTTGATGTAAGTTTTTAATCATAGTCACCTCAACTTGAACCCAAACATGTACTTCAACACTCCTAAGCTATGAGAGTTTAACTCAAAGCATTATATGAGTGCTTTAATAATACAGCTTCATCAAATAATTTTCCTGTCAAAGTAATGCCTTATGCTCTACTTTTGCATATTTGCTAATGGCTAAAATGATGGTGTAAAATATTCTAAATGTTTTCTTTTGTGCTTTGATGCAAACAGAGAGTTAATATAAGATATATCGTGCACTCGAGTGTACTAGTAATGTATACAGTGCTCATGTAGTCATGTTGACTCTTGAACAAAGCATGTCCTAGTGCCAAAAATATGTTTTAATAGCGGTCACATAGACTTTCGTGTTCAATGTGGATGGTTTCTTGGGCTGTCTCGTCTTATATTTAAGTCACAATAAGCATAAAAACCTTCATAATACGGTCATGATAAAGTGATTTAGGCAAAATCTTGCACGATGTCATGTCACATCGTGCACCAACTTCTGCGTATGCTGCGTTGTGCTCCATATGAATTTTACATACCATGCTACCAAAGTGTTCTAAACATATTATATGCATTGCTATTTGCTCATCATCTTTCATTCACATATACTGATATACTCCCAGTTATAACTACAGTCTACATGTAGATTACTATACATATACTAGTATTATGGAGCACTAGTCTAGTGTGCTACATAAGTAGCAGTAAAAGAGAGTACCACATTTTGTTATCTTCCATTTTTGTTATTTGCCAGTCACCATCCCTCCACTCACTCAGTAAATACATTGGCAGTTGAAGATTTATGCTATACATAACCTAGAAAATGTGTTTTATGAGTTATTTCTAGCTCTACACATTCACCAACTAAGGAATTCCTCTAGATAATTGAATGGTGGTCCAAAAACTTCAGAAAATTTCACACTACTACCGCCTCTGCATCCTCAGAATTCGATATAAATACCATTCCCTCGAAATCCTCTCATCAATCATCTTTTTTGAGCACAATGGCTTCAATTCTTCGACTTTGTTTTTCTCTCATTGCTTACCTTATGATCATTCAATTCTGCGTAGGAAGTTCTAATTCACCCAAAAAAGTATCACTCGATTTGTACTACGAGAGCTTATGCCCCGGAAGTTCCAAATTCATAGCCAATGATCTGCACACCATCTACAAGAATGGGCTGATTGAAGTCGTTGATCTACGCTTCTTCCCTTGGGGGAATGCTATAATCAATTCTGATGGCTCCTTTACTTGTCAGGTTTGTTATATACTTATATATAAACATTTTTCACTCGTAATCGATGTACTTTCGATTTATTGTATGTATTTTCTGATTTCAGCATGGTCCTACTGAATGCTTACTGAACACTGTTGAAGCTTGCGCCATTGATATATATCCTATGGTAAGCTCTCTCGATTCTTAACTTTCTTCTCAGTGTGTATGGCTTGAATTGTCGAAGTACATAGCAGTACGCGGTGTTTGCTGTTTTGAGTCGTTTTGTTTCGATATTTGAAGTTGTGAGTTAATGAATTCTTTGACAGGATGACCGTGTCATGTTTATTCAATGTATTGAGAATTTGGTTTATGAGGGTAACTCTACCAATTGGAAAACTTGCTTCAAGCTGTACGATTTGGATCCAGAACTTATCACTGATTGTTACGAGACTCTATATGGAAAAAGGGTAAGCCTTGTTTGTTGTTAAACTATGTTCTTGTGTACATCCGATGCTATGAACCGATAAGTTGAACAAAAACAGTAAATCAAGAATAAAATGTATAAAATGCCAAAAGAGAAATATACTATTGATTGGATGATAAAAGAAAGATTACAACCCTAAAAGCATAACAAGAAACGATAAATCAAGCTATTCGAGACGCTTGAGATCTCCTAATGAGTATAAAAGCCACCCACAATGTGTTTACTAATTTCTTGATACCAATGAGACTCTCCTCCCTCTTATTTATAAGAAAACTAACACTTAAGACTAGCTTATTCTCCAAGTTACTCCTAATATTGTAATTACCTAATTACCCCTTCGTAAATCATAATCCCCACAATACCAAGTCATAGCATCCGATCCCATCCACCTATGCATAGTCAATTTAGCGGAATTGAAGCAATGTAATGTTGTCGTTTTTTCATAATTGTATATGATGCTTTTCAATTTAGGTCGTTTCATTTATTTTTGGGCTCTAGTGTAAAAAATAAAATGGACTCTTGAAAACTGAAGACATAATATTATTATAATACCTTTTGTTTTGTATTGTTATATTTTAACTTTTTTTATAAAAAAAAAACTCTAATTACTCATATTGCATAACAAAGAATGAAATTATATCTAAATTTTATTCAAGTTAATATCAACCTTGTATATGAAAATACATTTTTTGGGTCCTTAAAAAATTTAGTACCTTGAATGATAGACCGTTTTGCCCTTGCTAATTGACGGCCATGCTTTCCATGCAGCTTGAGGTGATGTATGCAAAACTAACCAATGCACTTATACCTCCTCATCAATATGTGCCTTGGGTCGTTGTGGATGGAAAACCCCTACAAACCGTAAGCAATTTAATTTTATTGTCTTTTTATCATTGATCTCTGTTATTTATCAAAAGCTATACTTCATTCAAAAAGCTTTTACATAAAAGGATGAGCTTTAGCTATTAATAAATAACAGAGATAGTATTATTGATAATGGCTAATACTATATACTTCATGTTACAATGTTGTAGGATTATGAAAATTTCGTAAGTTACATCTGCGAAGCTTACAAAGGACCGCAACCAAGCGCTTGTAACAAAGCATCCCTTGCAAGTGTCCCAAGAAAGATGACTAAGGATGGTGTTGTTGTTTCGCGTAGGCTTCAAGACTAGTGAAAGTTTGCTCCTTAATAACATACTATATGCGAATTGGATGACATAAAACTTGCTATTTTGAGAGAGAAATCCCATTTGTTCTTGTGTTAAGAAGCCATAAATGGCAAATAGCTAAATTGTTTTAAATAAAATTCTAAAAAATCACTATTAGTTACCCTATTGTCTCCATTTTTTCCAAGTGAGTATCAAATCTCATAAAAAAGTTTTGGCTACATGAAATTCGATCCGAGGATCTCCTTTGAAAAAAACGGTAATAGACTGTAGGTATTTGATTTCCTTGCTATTGGATGGAGCTAGTGTGTAATTCTATGATTGGTTTACAAATACGTGGATAGGGATTAGGTTTGGTTCGAAAGAAGGTCAAGTCGGATAAGATTCGATTATAAGTTTACATTTTAATTATTTAATCCGGGTTATATATCATGCTAAATTCAAGAATAATATCAATTGGCAGTCAATATTATGTAGTATTTATTTAAACTCAAAAGCAGGCCTGAGTTATGGCAATTGTGTTACTAGTGAGATTCACTTGTAAATATGAATGGTAGCACACATTTTCATAAATAAGAATGAACAAAAATTGATTTAGGTAATTAAATTTATAACAAACAAGTTCATCAATACTCAACCTCGTGTATGAAGCGGATCTTTAATCAAAGTCATCAACACTCAAAGCTACTTGTTTCGAACTTACCTAATATGTCATTTTTCATTTTTGTAATTTAAGCAGAAAATAAGAAAGAAAATAAAAATACTTATTAATAATGTATAGATACTTATTCTATCCCTCTGGTAAAAATTTTGGTTTTTGTTGGTTTTTAATTTTGATTGGTAGTTAGTGAAAAAATGAGATAAAAACATTTATTTTATGAAATGAAGAGATAGATTGAGTTTAACGATAAGATTGAAATTGTGCATCGATATCAATAAATAGATTTTTAGCATGATCGGTAAAACAAGTACTCTTTACCAATGCACTAATTCAACCTTCAGTAATTTTAATTGTGCAGATTAAAATTATAAAAATAGTTATTAATACATTAAGATGAATCAAACAATAACTCATTTGACTATGTTTTAACTAACAGATTAAATATAGATTAAAAATTAAGAGTGAATGATGAATAATACCGAAAAAGAAAATAAGACATTTGAAAAGAAATAGAGAAAGTATATAAATTGAAAAGTACATTATGTGCCCTTTTCAAGTTGCAAAAAGGAGAGTTGGTACAAAGATTAAAGATTGAAGAGGACATTAAAATTGTGTAGATGATATTAAAACAAGAAAGAATTGTGTAAATAAGAATTAATGAAAAATTTGAAGATATTTCTATAAATAAATTATGACAAAGTAAGGGGACGTGCTAAAAAGTAAATTGTGACAAATTCAAATAGAACATCACTATCCCCTTAAGACTCTTCCTCATAGGGTTTGCACACAAACAAACTAAGTAAAAAGAAAAAGTGAGCATGACCTATTTTAAACGAATATGTAGGTGAAGTCATGTGCTTTAGTGGTAAAACATAAATTTTAATATATATAACAGATAAATAAAATTGTAAGTTTTAGTGGCGTACTTTGGATGAGATTGTGTATTAAAAGGAAAATTAAATAATCCCTGTAACACAAACCAAAACAGCATATGGAGCAAAATGACAGGAAAGAAGAGAGTAATATATTTCTAATTTGTAACTATGAGTTTGACCAATGACTATTTTTGTCCTAGATCAATTAGGTACTTCAAATTACTTTCAATTTTCTCGTGAATTTTAATTCTTTTGTTCGCATGAAATTATTTTTTTATCACTTAAATATTATTTTGTAGTTAAAAAATAAGATAAAATATAAATTACATGTAGTGGCAATATTTGGATCAAAAGTTGAGGGTGGCAACTAGCAAAGATTTAGATTATCAACTCTAAAAATGAAAAGGACAAAGGTTTGAACTTGTAACCAGAACTTAGTTATAAAAATATAAATCAGAGAGAGATATAAAGGGGTAAATAGGTGGAGTGATTATTTGTTAGTTGAATATTTATTGAGATGAACTATTGGTGTTTACAGAGAATAATTAAATAAGTTAATGTTATAATTTAATGGTAGTTGAGTTACAAAGTATTCAATAGTGAGATCATATCTCAAAACAAAAATGATGCAAGGTCATTGAGAATACCTAAATAGAAATTGTGGCAAAATGGAAGAGATACAGGAGTATTATTAAAGATCAAACAAAAGTTGATATTATTATAAAGATCAAACAAAAGTTGATATTATTATAAGAACATTAATATATGTACAATTAATGGTAATTTTTCCAATAGTCTTTCACAAATTCTTGTGAGAGACGGTCTCTTTGAGCGACCTCTCTAATTGAACATTAATATATGCACCAAAATGACAACTTCACATATTTAAGCCCAAATTCATGATATATCCGAATTATACCCATTTGTTTGACCAGATTCATCCTGATGATATCCAAATCTGCTGCCTACATACCAAAAGGGAAAATCTGAAACAAATAAAAAAATATAAAAATTCATACAATAGCAAACGTTGCAAAATGATTTTCAAGATAAACAGCTGTGGTTTGGGGCTGTTCACTGTTAGTAACAGTGAACAAAGATTGGAGGTCAAAAAAGTCAAAGAGTTTGTTCTCTGTTACTAACAGCGAACAAAAACTTTGACTAATTTTGACCTATAGTCTTTGTTCGTTGTTAGTAATAGCGAACAGATGCGAGCTAAAAACAACATATCCCCTGATTGACCAGGTTTTAGCTTTGTTCGCTGTTAGTAACAGCAAACAGATTTGCTGTTAGTAACAACAAACAGACTCTTTGCTTTTTTTTTTAACCCTCTACCTTTGTTCGCTGTTACTAAATACCCACAACCCCAAACCTCAGGTCTGTGAAAAAACTGCTTATATTTAAAAATAATTTCAAAAGTTAGCTATAATTTTACTATATATTTTTGCTTATTTGTTTTAAATTTTCCTACCAAAAGGTTCGAGGTCACATCATCCTCTTTCATCCACATTTAGTATTCGTAATTTATGTCCCTCCGATCATGACAATTGGAAACCATACATACGTCATGCACCTCTTACTGGTTGCACTAAAAGAGTCCAACACGTCTTGCCCTCTCTTCCATCACTTACCACAAAAATCATTATCATCAGTGTATCCCGTCTATAAAAAAATTATGATCAGGGTCTGGGAAGGGAAGGACATCGACAACTCATACCCATATAGGAGAGCGCAACCAAAGAGTCCCTCAACTCGCGAAAGAATAAGAGAAGTTTCTTCAACAGCTAGGACCGAGTGAGCGCTGAAGCTAAACATAAAATAAAAATAAATAAAATGCGCATAAATAAAATGAAATGAAGTAAAAATAACAATTAAAATAATAATAATAATAATAATAATAAAAATAAAACAAGTAAAAGCTAGAGAACAAGAACACCGAGAGGAAAGTGAAGAGGAAATCAGTAGTCTAAAGCAAGGATAAGACGCCTCGAACTACCTTTATCCTGGATCAGGTCCTCTGAGAGGTGTAACCATGCAAGTCAACTTTTGATTGCTCATCCCAAGTTAACCTAACTTTTCTTCGGCTCCTCTTACCCTCTACTATGATGCTTTCTATCCTTCTCACTGGGCGTCGAAAGTCTTTCTCAGCACATGCCCAAACTATCACTTACGACTACCAATTACGTAAAATCTTACTTTGAGGATTTAATATAGGTTAATACGGTTATCTAAAAATCTAGTAAATTAACTTTATGTGTCCTTACTTTATAGGAGGGCTTTTTGAGATTTTATTTTGAGGGTGTTTGGCAAATGGCTGAATGCTGATTATAGTGGCTGATTTGAACAGCTGATTTTATTAACTGGTTTGACCAGCTGATTTTGAACCCGCTGCTATAAGCAGCTTGTTCAAAAACACAGCTTATTCGTATCAATAAGTTGTTTCAACCAGCTAATTCACCGAACACTATTTTTAGCTAGTTTGACCATCCAACCCTCTATTTATATCCAAATAAGCTAAAATTGCTCAATAAACTAATTTGCCAAACACCCCCTTTATCTTTTGCTAATTTTGTTTATTTTAATATCACGTATTTTGTCTTTTTATGATTATTTGCAAATAATTGTTATTGTTTAGGATTTTCTATACATGCATGATTAGCTTCATATTACTTGTAATTGATAATGACGGTTTTCCATACAACATTGTAACAGTCAGTTACAAGTAGTTCAAAACCAAGGTATTATATAGACTTGATTCACGCTATATTAATGCATATCAATCTAATAATAACAAATATGTCTTAATAATCGTATTTGATTGTATTTGTCAAGTAAAAACACTTATTTTTTTTTTATAATTTAAGGGAGAAAAAATACTTACTATTTTTATATACCTTTATAATTGATGGACATTAAACAACAAAAATTATTGATTACGATTAAGATAATTGCGTGTTCTTACTGATTTCTGCTCTTTAAGTCAGCTTACTTGATGTTACCTTACCCAACATATTACAATCATCACTTAATCAATTACTAGTGCAATTTACTCTATTGTCCCAAAGGAAATTATCATAATTGTACTTCATATTAGATATTACACAAAAAAAAGAAATAATGACACCAATTTAATTATGTGAATAATAATAAGGGAAAGTTAAAAAGTATAGATGAAAACAAAAGAATACGATCTAATAATTCTAGAAATGAAAATTATAGCAAAATAAAAAGATAGATTAAAGCAAGACATTTTTCTTTAGAACAGAGGGAGAATTCTATAAGAATAAAAATCAAAAATTCAAAATTATAGTAGTAAAATAAAAGAAAAATTACCATGAATAACACAATCTTTTGTTAACTTTCCAACAATAATATCAACTTTAATTGACCATAAATAACACCAACGTAAGGGTTTTTTTTCCTAGAATTACCAACTTTAGTTTATTAACTAATTTATAAAAAATTTTATTATATAATCTCCTATAATTTGATTTTTAACATGTTAGAGTTATCCAAAATCGATACTATTGTAAAAAATAAGTAAAAAATTATATTATTCCTGATAAAGTTTACTAAAATAAATTGTTGAACATATAGCACATTGAAACTAAAATAAAACAATTATTCTGTGTGTTAAGTCAGATTGAGTGTGGTAAAAATTATCTTAAGTTGGATCAATGGTCCAATAATCTATTTGACTCAAACCGAACCAATTTACTAATTTTAATTTTAAAAATATACAGGCTTTATGATTATATATAATCTACAACGCGATATATAGCCTTGTAAATTTTTATTATTATGATATGATTATGATATGATTATGTAAGAATCAACCCTATTTACTATTTTTCTATAATTAAGTCGATACTTTACAAATACGTTTCATTTCTAAAACAAAAATTTAAGGTCATTCATATCGAGTTAAAATCAAAAGAATTTTGATTGACTTTACCTTAATAATCACATTTATCCAATTTTTTAATTCGTGACATAGTGACATTAATGCAATAAAAATATTTTTATACTTTTTATTTTCATTAGACTTGTTACTAAAAGTAATATTTTCTTATATAATATATCATAATTAAATACGAGTATTTGACAACAGATGAAGCTTAAAATCTTCCTAATCAATACACAGTAAGATTCCATAAAGTAAGAAGATAAACAAAAACAAATGGTAGGCCAATCTTTTCCAAGATTCTTGTCATATTCCAAACTCCTTCCTTCACTCTTCTGGTTGCTATAATTAAATACCAATATCTAATTAAAAGCCATTTGAAAATGACCCCAACTAAAAATAATCAACTCCATAATAATCCGATAAGAAAATCCAATCCAATTATACCAATTGGACATATCAATTTGATTGATTTAATTGTTTGTAATGATATTTTTATTTTCCATCTCTTTTAATTAACTAAATTTTTCACTCCGACTTCTAATGAAAATGCTACAGAAGTTTTTATACAAATGAATTTATATTCACTTTTTATTTTTATGTCTTATTTATTACTTTGTCCTATATAATTTGAAACAAAGACTGTAGTTGTTTTTTAAGAAAAAGGTAGATCATGGTTATAAATAAGGATGGAGAATTAATTCTGTGATTGAAATTAAAAGATAGTTAAAATTGTATGAATGAGATTAAAAGAAAGTGGTGGGTCATAGTCCAAATTAAATAGAAATGATGCAAATTAAGTGGGACAGACAAAAATGGAAAATGCCGACATTTCTTTATCTATTTACTTTTCATGTCCCTATAAGAATGCACCCAAATTATTTTATGTAGTGTTTGGGAACAAGTATTTCATTTCAAATCATAGATTTCAATTATGAAATCGAGAATGATAAGGTTGTGGTAGTCATTCTCAAATTCTCAACTTTAACTACTTAAAAAACAATGGTTAAATTTGATCAAAATACAAATTTGAAATTTTTTGATTTGTCAAACAATAAATTTGAGTCAATTCCAAATTTGCAAAGGAAATCATTATTCCCAAACAAGGCATTAGGTTAATTTAGTGAAAAGTGAAATTGAGCTGAAAAATATGACAAAAATAAGTAAATGATACAAATAAGTGGTTAAGATGGAGAGAAAAAATAAGTATGTTGATGAGATTTAAAGAAAAAAAGATAGTTATTGCCAAAAAATGAAATGATACAAAATGAATGAGACAAATTAAAATAAAAAAGAAATGCAAATTAAGAAATATAAAGGGAGTATATATAGTATGTGTATGTCATTCATATATTAACACAACCAACCAAAATTATCTTAAAATTACAGATTAGTTTAGTTATTGACAATTTTTCTTTTCATCCTTTTTACATAAATTTGAATTTGATTCTTACTATCAAAGAACAAAAATTCCTAATTAATAACCGTGATTTGTAAATCACCATAAAAAGACAAAAACAATAATATTAAAATAAATAAAATCAAAAAAAATAAATTAAAATAACAAAACACTCACCCCTACCACATAAGGGTGATTTATTAACCTCACAAATAACGGTATGGTAATTTAGAATAATTACATGAGTTTTTTCACACTCTAACTTTAGTGTTGATTCCTTTTTTGCTATAAATATGAATAACATACCATCAGTACCAAGTAAAACTCCATCATAATTTGTTATTTGTAAACCCAACACACTATAATTATTTTGTTCATATTCATCAATAATGGCATCAATTAGTGGTCGGATTTTGAGTGTCATCATTTCATGCTTAATGATGAATCAAGTGTGTGGAGGAATTGAAGCACCAAAAGTGAAGCTAGATTTGTATTATGAAAGCTTGTGTCCATTTTGTGCCAACTTTATCATCAATCCTAATGGTGGACTTCCTGTCTTGTTTCAAACTGCCTTGATTCATATTGTTGATCTTCGCCTTTTCCCATGGGGAAATGCTTGGTTTACTTCCAATAACTCCTTTGTTTGTCAGGTATTTTTAATATCCGTCACAAGTAGAGATGTTCAATGGGCTGGGTCAACCCAATGGATTATGGGTTAAGGGTCGGCTCACATTTTAACGGATTATTAGTGGGGCAGTTTAATAATGGGGCGGGTTATTAACTGGCTTTGGTGATAAGGGTCGGGCCAGGCTGGTTGGATACTATTGAAATTGCTTGGGAAAAAAATTTTACCACTTCTTTTTAATTAACATTTATATATATATTATTATATGCATAGATGGGTCGAACCAACGGCCATAAAGTAAAATTTTTAAAAAAAAACTATTTTATGAACTGTTTAAAAACAGGCCAAAGTTGGTCGGATTTAAATGGGCTTTGACCTGCTTTGGCCTGTTCAACATTTGACCTGACCCGATCCGTCCCGACCCGCCATGTTGAACATCTATAGTTACAATAACCAACTCAACCAAAAGCTTAAGCTAATGGTTGAGGCCCCAAAATATGTTATATATTCTAACACATTTTTTCATATGCGAGCCCTTTTAGATTTGATGTGTGGATGCAATATAAACCTTCCTCATGTTTAGTGCAAAATATTCCACTTGAATTTGAGGGGTGATTGAGATTCAAATCTGTGACCTCTTATATCATGTTGAATTCTAATACCATGTCAAAAAACCAACTAAACCAAAAGTTTAAATTCATAACTAATTTAATGCCCAAGATATATTTTATCTCTAACATTTTTTTTATTGTTTTTTCTTTACATGCATTATATCTAAACTTATAATTTGTTTGGTTTTTAAATGGTGATTTTCAGCATGGTCCTGATGAATGTTTGTTTAACACTATTGAAGCTTGTGCTATTGAAGCTTGGCCTACTCTGGTATAACTCTTTTCTTTAATCCTATCCTTTTCTTCATTTAACAACTAATTAATTAGTATAGATTAGGTAATTAGTATAGATTTGTATAGATTAGCATGTAGAAAGCTCATAGTCGCGAACTCATGATAATTGATTAAAGTTTTTTTTTAAAAAAATTGAACTCAATAATCTGAGTTATTGCCCATCTATTCTGAATAATCCCAACTATTGATTATTTCTAAATAATCTAACTTTTGTATATTTTTTTGCTGATAACACCCGTGCCACATTTTAACCGACTATTGTAGGTACCTACTAGCCGTTACACTCACTTCTTCTTCCTCCTTACGGTTCTTTGTTGGTCTACCCCAGCTCCTCTTTGTTGGTCGGTAGCTATAGTAGTCGGTTAAAATGTAAAAAGGAGTGTTGAGGGAAAAAAAAATCAAATGTCGGATTATTTAAAAATAATCAATAGTAGCGATTATTCACAGCAAATTGACAATAGATCGGATTATTAAGGATAATTTTTTAAATTAAACATTAAAAAGTATTTCTATAATTCAAATATATGTGATTGGCAGGACGGTCATTTTCCTTTTATTACTTGCGTTGAGAGCCTTCTTTACGAGGGAAAGTACTCAGAATGGGAGACTTGCTTCGACCACTTGGGCTTGGACCCTACACCTGTTACTACTTGCTACAAGGGTGAAACCGGTAAAAAGGTAAACCGCAAGTTCCATAAGAATCACTCTCTTCGTTCTCATATATTTTTTCAAAAGGTCTTTTGAGAGACCGTCTATAGCAAAGACGGCTCTCCCAACAGCCCAACCCAATAATTTTAAATTTAAAAATAAGATTGATGACTAATCAGTTACTTATTTTATAAAATGGGTTGGCCATATTTACCTGTCTATGCTATAGACGAATTTTTGATATTCTTTTTAAATAGTAAAATTTATGAATTTTAATGTTAAACTCTGATTATATGATTTTTTATCAATTGATATGAAAATACATATTTGTGTGAAAATTTGTTAGTTTCATCTCAAGCTGTGCTTTCCAAATATCAAGTTTTTATATTTTATAAAAACTTACAAGGAGAATTATTTAATTTTTAAGGTTATATTGAAATCTTAAAAAAAAAGTAAATAAGAAAAACATATGAGAATTGAGAGAATAATATTTAGTTAGTCATTAAGACATCTAAGCATATTACAGCAAGTCTACTGAGAAACTGTCTTTTTGATAGACGCCTCTCAGGCCCAATCCATTAGAGTTTAATTCTTACTCTTATTCTATATTTTTCTTTATGGACCGACCTGATTAGAGTTGGTCTCTCAAAGAGACCGTCTCTCACAAGAATTTGTGATAATATTACTCCACTTGTTAGTGTTTTGATAGCAACATTGTATTTCTAAAATTTTAAATTTCTTATTTAGACATTTTTTTATACTTTGGCTCATCCTCTTAATTTTTGCTGTTAAAAGTATATTTAGTTTTTTTAAAAATTTTGCTCTAATCCAAACTAGTTATAGAATGTTTTCCCTTGCATGAAAAGAGTCGATGAGAATGTTAATATGAATTTGAGTGTTGAAAATAATATAGAAGAATAGCTTTTTGGGTTAGTTTTCGAACAATTATTATTAGAGCATATAACATATTATGTCGTCTTAACCGTACCATCAACTTAAGTTTTTGTTTGAATCGGTTTCTTGACATGGTATCAAAAGCCAACGTGATAAAATATCATGCGATTAAATAATTTCAACTATCAATTTAAATTCTTAATTCAAGACTCATAATATGTTATATACTCATAATATGTTATATACTCCAACGATTATCAACAAATTAAACATGGTACAAAACAAGTATCACATAAACAATATACTCCATTTAAAGTTGGTTGATGTCTATTTGTGCTCATGCAGCTAAATCTAAAGTATGCATCTTTAACTGCTGCACTTGACCCACCCCATGAATACGTGCCTTGGGTGGTTGTCGACGGAGAACCCCTTCTTGAGGTAAGAAGTATTTTTTAACTACTAAAACAAAACACCGTTTATGTCACTACTGTATAAAATTGCTATATGTCACTCTCTTGATAAAAAATTTCCTAACTTAATAATGATGTCATTATTATAATGACTATTATTAACATCTTTAACTTTACTACTTTCTAAATACTTCCTCCGTTTCATTATACTTGTTACATTTCACATTTTAATGTGTTAGTTTGTTTATTTATATCTTGAATTATAAAAATCTAAAAATTATAAAAATTTAATATTATTAAAGTATGCGATAAGACGATTCAAACAAGATCCCACTTGACTATATTATTACTTACACATTAGTCGCAATATATAAAATATGCTTGAACGATAAATAGTGCACATAATTGAAATATAGCGAGTATTTCAGAACGGAGGAAGTATGACTATCATATTATCTATATTGATTGTTTTTTTACTTTTTAGGTCACATCATTAATGTATTAGAAAGTCATAAAAATATATTTTACTTTATTTTTTCAAGTTTTTTTTTATAAAATCGTTGTAATGTTTTTCATTAAATGAGTATATGATAGTTTGAGATGCTTTAAAACATTAAGCCATAAATTTTTTTATTTTTTGTTTATATAAATATGTCAAAAATTTTAATAAAGTCGTGCATCGCACAGACATTAATAGACATTAATAGTATCATGATTAATTCATTATTCATATCATTGTTCTTGTTACTATACTTCTTTTGTTCCTTAGAGGTTGCAAAATTAACCGGAAAAAACATACTAAATTTTTTAGTTAATGTGAAAATATCTATAAAAAATAGATTAGTCACGAGCAAGATAAAGAAAAATCCCCACTCGGACCCTGCCTTGTGCGGGATATCGGGAAGGTCCTTTACCTTTACCTTTAGTCATGAGCAAGATTTATCTTCTTTGGTGTGATTAGTGGACTATTCCTATCTAATTTTTTGTTATTCAAGGATTATGGGAACTTTATAAGTTACATATGCAAAGCTTACAAAGGATCACCACCTAGTGCTTGCAACAAAGAGACCTTTAAAAGACTTTCAAGAAAGAAGATTAATCATGTATATGATGTCTGCCATGCTGAACAAATTTTGAAGATGTCATCTTGGATGCAACTTCGATCAATTTTAAGTTCATGGGTGGATAAGTTTATGATGATATAAAACTTATGAACTATATGTAGAGATTCTAGTTGTAAGTTTCAAAGATAACGCTTTAATATCAAGACTTTTTATTTTAAGGTCTTCTATAATTACATATTTTACCTCTACCTAAAATCACCTCTCCAGAGATTATTTATTTTTTACTATGTCAAAGAAACTATAAATGGCAAATGCATACTTCACTAGGTATTGATTTTATGGCTTCTTCCTATTAGTACTAGTGTTTGCCTAAGGAATGTAAATATTCTATACTTTTATGCATGAGTTTAAGTATGTAAGTCACTTTGTAAGTGGATTTAAGGTATGATGCTAATTTCTCTAAAAATATTATTTATTGATATAAATTGTATTATGGATTCCCTATATAGTTTTTTTTTTTAATATATGAATTCCATGTATAGTTTGTACCTATATATATTTGGTTTTCGCTATTAATATTGACAAACTTCCATTGTGCAATGGTGATAATATTTGACTTTGGATCTTTGGTGATCAATACATATAAATCCTCACTTTAAGTGGAGAGAGTATTGATTTTTTTTTTATTTTAAAATTATCTTTTTTAATAAAAATTTTGTCAATTAATAAACAGCTAATAAAAAAATTTCTTTTTCAAAGACTACCAATTAACGTTTCTTGTCAGTTGATGTAGAAGTGCCCATGTGTTACCCACATGTGAGTTGTCCCACATCGGAGAAAGAGAAGAGTATGCATCACTTTATATACTCAAGGAGTAACTCCTACTATTACCAATTGGTTTTAGTAGTGAACCTTCTTTGGGTTTATGAGTGAACTACTTCTTCTCCTCCTTGTTTGGGTTACCCAGGCCTATTTTCTAAATTCTATCGGTTGGCTATCAACTAGATGGTTGGTTGGGCACTTGGTTTGCTTGTGACTCATTAAGAAGGTGCTTTCCCACCCATTTTCCCTCACTTTTGCTAGTTCCCTTCATTTTCCTAAAAATACTCCATCCTATAATACCTAAATTGATTTTTTGAAAAAATTACCTAGAATAATTCCATCTATTCATGATTTCCTACAATAATCCCACTTATTGATTAATCATATCCATGTGGTTATTCTATTGCATTTGAAAGTGAATTTCATCACTTTTGGTGAATTGAGTTTTGGCCGTGAGAAGAATTGAGATATGGCAAAAAAAAGGAAAAATTACCTAGAATCATCTCACCTTTTAATGATTTTCCTACAATAATTTCACCTATTGATTAACCATGAATAATCCGAACTTTAATGGGTATTTGCCTAGATTAAAATTAGGTAACCCGATGACTTGCTATAGTAAGTAATTCACAAAAATAGTGAATTGAAAATTAATTTATAATTAGATTAAACTTTTGAAAAGTTACAAAAAATTTTGAATAATAAAAAAAATTATAAATTTTTTAAACATTTATTTCGATATTTTATTTTAATTTTTTTTAAATAATAAAATTGTTGTAACAAGTCATCCAATTACCGAATATACTCTAAGATAAATTACCCTTGAAACACTTTAAATTAGAGAAAAAGTCTAAGGTAGACTTGGTCCACATCAACTTTTGGGTGGACCAAGTTTTCACTCTCACTCTCCTACTCTACTTCCAATCTCTCACTCCCTTACTCTACTTTCAAATTGTTTTTCAAAAAGAAAAAAAATTAATTTAATTTTTTTAAAAATTTTTTATTCTAATTTAAATTTTTTATTTATAATTTTAAAATTTTCATATTTAAAATTTTATATTTTTTAATTTATAATTTTTTAAATTTTAATTATTAATTTTTAAATTTATAATTTTTTAAAATTTTTAAAATTTTCCAAGAGTGGAATGAAGCGGAGTGTAAATTAAAATTTAAAAGTTAAAAATTAAAAACTAAAAAATTAAAAATTAAAAATTAAAAATTAAAATTAAATTTAAATGTAAAATTTAAAAAATTTAAAATTACAAATTTAAATAATTTAAATAAAAAAATTAAAATTAAAATTAAAAAAATAAAATAAAATAAATTAAAATAGTGAAGTAAGAATTGGGGTGAAATCTTGGTTCATATAGAATTTTTTAGGTGAACCAAGTCCACACAAATCCTTCTCTAAATTAAAAGCATGCATATAAAAGCGTGCATATAAATTAAATGAGAATGCTAATTTACTTACTCGAAAATTCAATTGATTTGATTTCCAATCAAATGCTTTGTTTTATGTAGTTGAGGTTTGAATATTTTTGGATCTTTTTAACAGTAGAAGAAGGAAAAAAGTTCCATTTAAGGCAATTACAAGAAAAGAGTTACTAGTAAGGGAGGCTCTTTTCAAGTAGAAGATTAGTATTGATTGAAGAAAAAGTCTAAGGTAGACTTTGTCCACATTAACTTTTGGGTGGACTAAGTTTTCACTCTTACTTTCTACTCTACTTCCAATCTCTCACTCCTTTACTCTATTCCCAATTTTTTAAAAAAAAAGAAAAAAATAATTTAATTCAATGTTTTTAATTTTTAATTTGAATTAAATTTTTTAAAAAAAATTTTTTTTAAGATTTTATTTAAATTTTTTAAATTCTATAAGTTTTAATTTTAATTTTTTTTTATTTTTAAAAAAATTAATTTTTTTTAGTTTTTTAAAATTCTAAATTTTTTATTTTATTTTTACTATTTTATTTTATAAATTTAAAATTTTAATTTTAAATTTTTTAATTTTTATTTATTTTTTAAAATTTTTTTAAGTATTAAAGTGAAATAGACGAAGTGTGAAAGTGTAAGAGTGGAATGAAATAGAGTGAAAGTGTGGAGTGAAGTGAAGTGGAGTGGAGTGGAGAGTAGTAAAGCGGGGTGTAAAACTTGGTCCACACTAATATTAGTATGGACCAAGTCCACACAAGTCCTTCTCTTGATTGAATTGTATCCGAAGCTATATTACAATTATGATAAGGCAATGTTAGCTTTTGAAATATATTCATTAAAATTGCTATTTTTATTAGGTGATCACCTTTTAAGTTCAAATCAGGACCTCAAAAATTTGTAGTTGGAACTTGTTAATTTGAACAAACTATTAATCAAAATTTTTTTATATATATTAACCATTAATGAACATTAATGAAAATCTTCACAACAATCGAACATATTATACCTGTATTTATATTTTTATTGTATTTTAAATAATTTTGAGATTTTATATAATTTTCTTTTAGTGATATTTGAAGAAGTTTTATGACTTTTTAGAAAGCTGTAGCAGCAAGTTTGCTTTTTGTTTTTTTTAACCGTTAAAATGGTTTAGACTTAGCTTCTTTTGAGAGACCTCTCTCAAAAGTAGACCGTCTCACAATAATTGGTGTTCTTCAAATTACGATCAACTCGTCTTTATAAGACTGTCTCAAAATAAAACGAGTTCATATAATTAGTTTATTTTTCTAATTCATTAATTTAAAATCATTAATAATCACTTTAACACGCTAAATGTACTTGGATTTGCCCAAATAATATAGTCTTACCATAAATTTGTCTCTTTAAGAATTTGTGAATTACATTTAAGACCCTTTTGGTTCGTGATACTAAATGGTCTTAATGGAAATGATTTTTTGTGTAAAATTCTATCAAAAATTTCATATCATTCCCATGGTAATGAAACTTTGATCACAAAAAAGTTTTTTTTATAAATTTTCATTATCACCTAATACCACTTCTCTCAATGGTAATGCATTGGAATGAATTTTATGAAGAAAATGAGAAATTAAAGTTAGACAAGCATGTCCATCAAAGTAGCCAAGAGATTTTTCAATCAAAATTACACTAGTTTTTCATTCTCATTACTACCATTTATTACCACCTACCAAACGGGCAGTTAGGGGTGTTTGGTATGTGGGAATGAGAAATTTTAGGGATTAAAAAGGTGGAATTGGAAATTTGGGGATTAAGAGGTGGGATTAGGGATTAAAAGTTCACAAATTCTTACATGAGACCGTCTTTTGTAAAAATGGCTCTCAAAAGC
This sequence comes from Amaranthus cruentus, assembly GCA_019425755.1. Taxonomy (NCBI): domain Eukaryota; kingdom Viridiplantae; phylum Streptophyta; class Magnoliopsida; order Caryophyllales; family Amaranthaceae; genus Amaranthus; species Amaranthus cruentus. The sequence goes on along the minus strand of CM033458.1, from coordinate 16,007,533 downwards.
CCTCCTCCAATTCTAAATATATATTGTTATAACTCTAAATATAGATTTAAACTGAATTTTTAAAAATCGTCTTTAAAAAAGACTATCTTTCAAGAAAGCACCGGTTAAAAGTTATCATTTTTGGGATAAAGATTCCCACTCCCAAATTTTGTTCTACATACCAAACATGAAACACCTCTGCCCTGGTCCTCAAATTACAATTTACAATTACAGATGGCCCAAAAAATCTGAAAGATTCCGACACTGCCACCTCTCCTCCTCTATATTCACAAACACCAGATTTATTTAAGAGTACATTAATTTCAGCGATACTTGATATTAGAAAGATTCTTCCTCATTTCTTAACAATGGCATCCATTTTGCGGCGAATCTTCACTCTCCTCGCGATCACAACGATTCTTCAATGGAGACTAGCAACTTCAAATTCGGCACAAAAAGTATCACTAGATTTGTACTACGAAAGTTTGTGTCCGTATTGTTCCAATTTTATTGTTAATGACCTCTCTACCATCTTCGAGAATGGATTGATTGACATCGTTGACCTTCGACTTTTTCCTTGGGGAAATGCTAAGCTTACTTCCAATACTACATTCATTTGCCAGGTTTTTTATATCGCATTTTTCTGTATTGATTTTTGATAATTGATGAAGATTATGGTTGATTACATTTAAGATTGAAGTAATTTAAGATCGGTTGATTGGTTGTGATTGTTGATTTTATTTCAGCATGGTCCTGCTGAATGTATGCTTAATACTGTTGAAGCTTGTGCCATTGATGCTTGGCCTAAACTGGTAAAGCTCTACTTCTCCTCTATATTCGTTTTAATTTTATGCTTGAAGTGAAATACTCCTGTTTTATCCTGTGAATTTGGATTTAAATGTGACGGTTCCGGTTGTAGCTTTTAATGAAGTCAATCTGACAATCATACTAAATTGAATTTTTGATCCTTAAGGTAATAGAAGCAGGTTGGTCAAAAATTCTCATTTTTGTCTTCTCATACTATAATTCGCTTTGATTATTTGTAATTTTGTACAAATTTGTCTAGCATTTGATGATTTGAAATACATTTCATTGCCCTATTACTCCGGAGTGACTCCCAGAGTCCACATATAGAGTGGGAGTCAGATATCGGATGAATATGCCTAATTCTTGTAATGACAAAGAAGTCTATTTTAGTTGATTGAATTCTATTTGGTGCTTCACATTAGAAAGCGCTATATCATCTTACTTAGTTGATTAGTTCGATATGTTACTATTAGTCTATACTACTATGGACATGTTCGGCATAGTGATTTAGGTAGCTTTTAGTTGTTTAACTAGGATAAAACACTACAAAAGAAAAGTGTGTTCGGCAAACTAGCTATTCAAATAGCTTTTTGTGGTTTGGAAGCTGTTAATCAAGGCAGCGTTATGAATCTCATATTAGCATTCTTAGAAAAAAGCAAAATGTTCTCAATAATTGTTTACATATTCATCTATTTTCATGTATTTTGTTTTGCTATCAACATTTACCTATTTTCATGGCATACAAAACTCATGCAAACCCATACTTCATCTCATAGAAGCGTAAAACGCGGATTCGAGCATTAATCTCCAGTTGAAAACGTCTGTACCGGAGTCCGGAATCACTACTTGAACCGCCGATGGCAAGAAGAGAAAACGAAAGTATAGGAAGAAGATAAAGTAGACTTTTTTTTATTATATATCATTTTCCCATTAATTTTGTAAACGTATATTCCCAACTAAACGAATAATATATGTATGGGTAGTTTGGAAAATTGCTCACAATGAGTATCCCAACCCCTTACAATGTAGACTTCTAACTTATAGCCGACCCTCCAAGTCAAAACACATATCCCAAAGTTGATTTCCTCTCATCAAGATCTCCACTATAGCCAGAATTAGCATGACCATACAAGCCATTGTTGTTCCTACCATACTCTATACATGTGCTAGATGTAACCCTCAAATACCTAAGGATCCATTGGTTCGCAAGCCAATGAGTCTTACTTGGATTTGACGTATATTTACTTACAATGCTAACCACTTGAGCAATGTCGGGTTGAGTACAAACCATAGCATACATGATCCCCATCGCATTAATATATGGAAACGAATGAAATGTAATTATTGTCCTCCTTAGATCTACAACAATCCCTTTAAGATAACTTAATTTGTATTGCCTAAGAAGTTGAGACAGGGTTTTGCATTAGTCATTTGAAATCGCTCCAAAACTCTCAATGTACTGTTCTTTTGATCGATCCCTAATGACTCCCATACGGTGAATCCTCTTGCCGCCCCCAAGTCTTTCATTTCAAACTCTCCCTTCAACATATTTAGATATCCTTCACCATTTTCAGCTCAAACATACAGCAAAAGATATAACAAAGAACCACTACACACTTCTTTCAAGTAAACACAACAATCATTACACTTCTTGCAAAACCATGTTCAGTCATACATTTATCAACATTCAAACTGTTTGTACCAGTGTCGAGGTTATTTCTTAAGATCATATAATGACTTTTTCAACAAACAAACATGATCCTTTTTATCCTCAACAATATAGCCATTGACTTGCCTCATGTAAATTTCCTCTTCTAACTCACCATGCAAAAATGAAGTATTAACATCTAATTGTTCCAACTCGTAATCATTCAATGCAACAATAGTTAAAAGAGTACAAATAGAAGTGTCCCTTGTCCAATCTAGATCATCATCATCAAAATCCAAACGAATTGGAGCCTTAACTTGTCTTTTAGGTCTCTTTTATGCAATGCTTGTGTCTTGTATTTTTCCTTCCTAGTGGTAGTGGACTTCCGAGAGAAGTAAGAGGAAGGAACGTCTCCACCTACTTGAGGTGTCACACTATCATCTCTATCAAGATCATCATCTACAACTTTCCCATAAGTATCATCCCTGCTATCCCTTTACATGTCAATTTGTGTCGACTTCCTTAATCGCCCTTAATCAAGCTCTCATCATGAAGAATTATGGACTCATTGAAAGTAACATCTTGGCTAGTGATAATTCTTGATGCACTAGGATCCCACAATCTATATCCCTTGATCTTATTCGTGTAATCCAAGAACAAACACTTCTTAACACGAGGCTCCAATTTTCCATCGTTCACATAAAAATAAATATGACAACCAAAGATTATGATTTTGGAATAGTCAACTGGAGAACCCAACTACATCTCTTCCACCATTCTCAACCCACAAGAGGTGTTAGATGATCTATTTACCAAATAAGTTGTTGTCTCCACTTTGTCCAAAATCCCTTTTACAACTTAGCATGGAAACACCGAGCCTAATCTACTATAGTTCTATTCATCCTTTCCACCACTCCATTCTGTTGAGATTTCCCTGAGTCCCTGTATAAGTCATGTTTTAAAAAATACCAAGCTTTTTGCAAAAAATGGTGAACTTATTCTTTTACAAATCCAAGGGTGTTATCCATTCACAACCTCTTTAATTGCTTTACGATTTTCTTTTCTATTATTGTTTTCTAATCTTTAAATTCCCCAAAGACCGCATCCTTATTTTTCAAAAAGAATACCGATAAGTTCCTACAATAATCATCAATGATCATAAATAAATACTTAGAACCACCTATGGATGACAACCTTGAAGGAGCCCTCAAATCTGAATGGATGTAATCAAGTGTTTCTTTTATCCTATGTATGGCCTATTTGAAGCTAACCCTTCTTTGTTTACCGAATAACAATCCTCACAAAATTCATAGAACCAACCGCTTGATTACTTAGAAGACCACTCTTGGAAACCTCGGATAAACCCCTTTCACTCATGTATCCTAATCTCAAATGCCTCAATTTTGTATGTCGACTTGTTTCATTGAAAAACTAACTCTAGATGCGGAACCTTCAATTGTAGAATTGATAGCTCATATAGTGAACCTAAATTTTGAAGATTTTACAGTGTCATACTGATATTATAAACTCTTTAATGGAGTTAATTGTCAATTTCGTACAAAAATATTTCAAAATCTAAAATATTTTCAAGGAAATATTTATGGAATATAAAAATTTTAGTCGGTCAATTGACCCTGCAATCATGTATGTGGCTCCGCCCCTGAGTCTGAGAGTTGTATGTTTATTAATGCATTTTCCCCTTATTTTTTTAAATGGATGAATGCATTTAGATGCTTACATTTCTGATAGTTTCGTTTGAATTTCGGTATGCACTTTTCTAATTGTTGTAAATTGTTTCTTTGTGAAAATTATTGAATCTGTTTTGTGACTTTCTTAATCATTTTGTAAAAGATTGTGACTGTTTGAGTGTGTAGTTATGTGGATAATGGATGTGCCTTATTTAACTGACGACTAAAGTTTGACACAAACCCAACTCGCTCACAGGATGACCATTTTCCTTTTATACTCTGTGTTGAGACGCTGGTTTATGAGGGGAAGTACCTTCAATGGGAAAGTTGTTTCCGGGAGTTGGGTATGGATCCAGAACCTGTTCTTGGTTGCTACCAGAGTGAGTATGGCAACAAGGTCAGCCTTCTTTTGTACTTAAATATTAACATTGTGTGAACATTAAATATGCCCCCCTTTTTAGTTTTTGCAAGTTCTCAGTTTTCATATGCCAAGCATATTACATTTTGCTTCCTTCAACTTGGACTGATTTATTGTGGAGAAACACCTATTCTCTGATCTAAAATACTCGTGCATTATGTTAAATGTAGTTAATTTTCTTTTCATGAATTATGAACTACTATGGAGGTGTCTGTTCTTATTGTCTCAAAATAAGGTGCTTGTCATCTATTGATTGTTAACCTAGTTGATAATAAGAAAAAATGCAAACAAGTTTCCTGTGTTACTGTACAGCTTTGTAAGCTGTACCTCCGCCTTAATCATTTCCATAAATAATATATTCTCACGAAATGGCGGAAATTTTTAGATTTCACGTCTAGTTGGCTGATCTTGACACACTACACTAAATAATTAATGTTTTAAGAATTAGAAAAACGGCTGTATTAGTCATTATGTTGGGAAGAGAAGTATATTGCTTCCACTTTGGTCTCAAGTGTTAGGACAGGTTATACATGTATACTATTACATTATGTTGTTGAGTCGAGGCTTTCCTTTCATCTTAAAATGTGTTATACTAAATAGACTGCTATTATAGCTGTTAGATACTTAAATGGTATGTGAAAAAGACAAATTTCTAACTTTGGCTAGGAGGATGAATAACACTAGGCAAATGCACCATATGTTAGGATGTCCTAGAAAAATTCACATTTTAAAGCTTGATTTGAAGTTAGATTCAGGTAGTGATAGCAATGCCTTGTGATTGATAATTCAACTGTACTAATGCCAAGTACTTGGAGGGTGAGAGTGGTGCAACTCTTAGCGAAAGGATTGCAAGGGAAACTGTCAGGCAGATACACATAGTTAGGGGAATTGGGATGACTTATATCATGATGGAGGTGTAAAACATTGGTAAGCAATCCTAGTCTGCTGCTGTTGCACTGGCCAATGGCCACTCTAGTAATTGATATATTCCTCAAATTCTGGGCTGGCCTACATATTTGGTCACTGAAACATGATGCACAAATGCCAGAATCCATTGGCTTGCGAAGTACAACCTCTCTGCAGACTGTTCTCCCCTCTTCTTCCAGTTGGGCAAAAATGTTTAGATGTCCCGATTACCAGTTTCTGTACCCATTGATATTTAAGATTTCTTTTCTCAGTCTAATAATTCATTTATATATCTTCTGGTTTATGCTATTTTGACTGATTTTAACTAAATTAAGTTCATGCAGCTTGATCTAAAGTATGGCGCTCTAACTGCTGCACTTGAACCTCCCCATGAATACGTACCCTGGGTGGTAGTGAATGGAGAACCCCTTCTGGAGGTGAGAATCATCAATTATACTGTCATCATCTGATCTAGTGTTCCAGAACTATTAATGACTAATTGTATCTAAATCTAGGAATATGAAGACTTTATAAGTTATGTCTGCAAAGCTTACAAGGGACCTCTGCCTAGTCCTTGCAAGACAGCATCCTTTACAAATGCTTTGAGAGAGAAGACTGATCGTCACCCTGTCTGTTATCCAGAACAGACTGCCAAGACACCATTCGTAGAGAAAGTTTGGTCCTCCTAATGAGGGACTTTGAGGTTGCGTACATCTAACCCCATAAACTTTACTTAGGTGGGAGTCAGTTAATGGCATTAGAGTTATGTAATGCTGTATATGTAATGACTTTGTGTTGTCTGTTATAAGCTCTTCCTCAACTCCTGTCTACACTCTTAGTATTTCCGATACGTACCAATATTTCTATACTGAATGTTGTATATATAATGACTTCATGTTGTTGTCTGTTATAAGCTCTCTCTCAACTCTTTTCTACACCCTTTAGTATTTCGAATACGTACTGATATTTGTCTAGTGAATGTTGTGTGGGTTTATTTTATGCTAGGGCAAGGCTTTTGTATAAATCTTGGTGTATGCATTTCATTCTCACCAGGAGATTTTGCTTGCTATTTGATTGTTTACAGTGGATCTCCAGTGGTGGTTCTAAGTTTCAATCCGAAATTCCATAGGATTTCAATAGGATGTATTTGTCATCACCTATAAAGGGACAAGTCAAATAAAGGAAAATAAAACTAATATTCTAATACATCAATATGAAATGTTCAAGATGAAGCAAAACAATATATCAATAAAATGTTCACACATTCCTTTTGGTGTACTTCTCTTCTTTTAGTGTAGAACAACCTTTTTATTTGAGGACACTTGTATGGGAACGATGCTTCATTGCTCTATGTTTGATGCTTGGAGGCTTTAAAGGTCTACCCGTAATAGGATGCTCACGACACATGAGTGGCAAACCTATTTATTGTAAACATAAACATGAGTCGACTTGTAATGCTTGCATAATAGATTAACATGTAAGAAGCTACTTTAAACCGAAAAAGGTTATAGATTTATGTGGTCCAGTTCGTATCTAAGGCATGAGAGGTAAATCATATATCCTCATCATTCTTCAATAAATCTGAAAAAGAATACATTTTCAATCGGATAACTTTCGATTCCTGTTTGGATATTTGACTTGAGTGACATTCAACGGCTATACTTTGTCTCAATAAATTTGTACAGGAAAATATGGTGTTTTTATGAAAAAATATGGATATTTGATAATAATAAAGAGTGAAATACTTTAAAGAGTGAAATACTCTCTGATTAGGGTTTTCAATTCAGTTTATTATAATTGCTTTAATTCATATTTACATAGAAGACAGACATATATATGGCTACATGTTACCATATTTACATAAACAGAATTCTCTATTATCTCCTAAATTATCTCCTAATAATGAAAGAATATTGTATAATATCACGGAGGATATTTCGCCTATAATTCTGTTCTTCACTCCCCCTCAAGTTGGGTCGTGGGATCTCGAACACCCAACTTGCATAAAGTGTCTTGAAACTGTTCAGCTCCAACAGCCTTTGTTAGAATATCTGCCAACTGTTCCTTTGAACGGACAAAAGGAATGCGAATAATTTCTCCCTCGAGTTTCTCCTTTATGAAGTGTCGATCAACTTCAACATGTTTGGTTCTGTCATGCTGAACCGGGTTCTCTGAGATGCTTATTGCTGCTTTGTTATCACAATTCAGTTCACTGCTCTGTCCTTGTGGAAACCCAATCTCTTCTAACAATTTTCGGATCCAAAGAATCTCTGTGACTCCTTTTGCTATACCTCGAAACTCTGCTTCAGCACTGGATAATGCAACCACCTTTTGTTTCTTGCTCTTCCATGTTACCAGATTTCCTCCCACTAGGGTAAAGTACCCCGATGTTGATTTTCTACTATCTCTGTCTCCAGCCCAATCGGCATCTGTGTAAGCATGAATGTCAAGGTGACCATGTCGTCCGAACATTATTCCCTTACCTGGTGTTCCTTTCAAATATCTCAGAATCCTCAAGGCTGCTTCCATGTGTTGTGCTTGAGGTTGGTGCATGAATCGACTCATTACACCTACTGCATAAGCAATGTCAGGCCGAGTATGTGACAAATAGATCAGCTTCCCCACTAATTTCTGATATTGTTCTCGATCAGCTGCTTCTCCTCCTTCAACAGTCTGTAGACCATGATTAACTACCATCGGTGTATCTGCTGGTTTACACCCTAGCATTCCAGTTTCTGCTAAGAGGTCAAGGATGTACTTTTTCTGACAAATGAATATTCCTCTTCTCGATCGTAACACTTCAATCCCAAGAAAGTACTTTAACTGCCCAAGGTCCTTCATCTCAAATTCCCCAAATAATTTCTTCTTTAGGCTCTGAATCTCTTCCTTATCACTTCCTGTAATAATCATGTCATCTACATAAATAAGTAGACAAGTTATCAATGTTCCTCTTCTCTTGAGGAATAAAGTATGATCGGAGTTACTTTGATGATATCCAAATCTTCTCATTGCGAGAGTGAATCTGCCAAACCAAGCCCTGGGTGACTGCTTTAGGCCATATAGAGCCTTTCGTAACCTGCATCCCTCGTTCTTCTTGAAGTTCCCTTTGAACCCTGGTGGTGCTTCCATGTATACTTCCTCTCTTATTTCTCCATGTAGGAAAGCATTCTTGACATCGAATTGGTATAAGGGCCAGTCCTTATTTGCAGCTATGGAGAATAAAACTCTGATAGTATCGATCTTTGCTACCGGAGAAAAAGTTTCTGAGTAGTCGATTCCGTATGTTTGTGTATATCCCTTCGCAACCAGCCTTGCTTTATACCTCTCAATGCTGCCATCACTTCGGTACTTGATGGTGAACACCCATTTACATCCTACTACCTTCTTCCCTTTAGGAATCGTGCATTTTTCCCATGTGTCATCTTTAAGCAAGGCATCGATCTCTGTTTGCATAGCTGCTCTCCATTCTTTGCTTCTGAGGCCTTCATCTGCTGATCTAGGAATTTTATTTGAGTAGAGGGCCGTGTTAAAAGCAACAGCTGATTTTGACATAGCTTCTGAATTCTCAGCACTGACCGGATATCTCGATCTTTGATCCTCATACTCAGGGTCATATCTCTTTGGTGGAATCCCTCTAGTTCTCCTAGGGGGCAGTACATGTTCGGCGGGCTCTTCTCTTATCTCAGAACTTCCCTTATCTTCTTCCTGCGATATCTCAGTAACAGGACTAGTGGAACAATCAACAAATTGTCTAGTAGGAGTAGTTACCTCATTAGTAGGATCAGAAGACAGAGATGGTTGTGGATGAGGAGTTGATTGCACGATTGCTTCGGACGCAGTCTCATCGGAATAGCCAGCTTGCTCATTTTGACTCGTAGACGATATAGAAGATATAAGCCAGCTTAGATCGTCCTTAACAATGGTGTTCTCCCCCTGACATCGAAGCTGGTGATAGTAATAAGAGTCCTCATGAAAGTCACAGTCCATAGTTACGTACATGTGTTTGGTAAGAGGGTCATAACATCGGTATCCCTTCTGGTGAGTCCCATATCCCAAGAAAACACATTTAACAGCACGGGGTTCAAGTTTGGTACGGTTTTGTGAGGGTAGATGGACAAAGACTACGCATCCAAAGATTTTAGGTAGGAGGGAATGAAGGGATATGTTGTGGGTGTGTAAGGAGAGGGTGTCTAAAGGGGTTTTGTGTTTGAGGCTTTTTGTGGGTAATCGGTTGATAACATAATTAGCAGTAGCAACAGCTTCAGGCCAGAATTTAAGGGGAACAGAGGATTCAATCATGATAGATCTAGCCATGTTTAGAAGGGTTCTATTTTTCCGTTCAGCAACCCCATTCTGTTGGGGAGTATGAGCACAGGAGGTCTGATGGATGATGCCATTATTAGAACAGAATAAATTCATTTTAGTGTTGATATATTCCCCCCCATTGTCGGATCTAAGGATGCGAATTTGTTTTTGAAATTGGGTGAGGATTAATTTATGGAATTGCACAAACACATTATACACCTCAGATTTATGTTTAAGAAAATACACCCAACTCATTCTTGTGCAATCATCGATAAACAAAACATAGTAAGAAAAAACAGAAGTTCCATTATCAGGAGCAGGACCCCAAACATCAGAATGTATGAGCAAAAAAGGTTCACTGGACTGACTCAAGCTAGGATAGTACGAATGTTTATGACTCTTAGCCAAAATACAAGACTCACAATTAAATCTAAGCTTAGACCCACGAAGGGAAGGAAATAAAAGTTCTAAATACTCTAGTGATGGATGTCCAAGTCGACGGTGCCATCGCCAAAGTTGTTGTTCTACGGAGTCACGAGCAAGCGCTGCACAGCCTTTTTGAGACACCTCCTCCACATAGTACAGTCCATCCTCCTCAGTACCACGCCCAATATTGGTCCCTGTCTGCAGATCCTGTATAACACAACCACGAGACTCCATTAGAATAGTACAGCTTAACTGCTCAGTCAGCTGACTAACAGAAAGTAACTTATGAGATAACTTAGGTACAAAAAGACAATTTTGTAATTGAACGTTCGGAAGAATATTAATTGTTCCTGCACCCTCGACCCTTATAAATTCCCCACTAGCCGTTTGAATAAATTTTTAGTGTTGTGCCAAACGAGATAAAATCACCACGCTCATATGTCATAGTATCGGTAGCCCCACAGTCGAGGACCCATCTTGATTTATTTAAACAAATTGTATCACGGTTTTTAATGCAAGAAAGACCAAAATTAAAATGATGAGGGATGAGTGGCGTGTCATCATGACCACGCCTATTTATATGGGATTTGATAAATCCCTTGCTGCACGCCACAAGAAGTGAACCATCACTTCTCACTTGCTTTTCTCCATTCCTTTCATTACCTTCCATGGCTTCTTCTTCCCTGTTTTGTGGTATGGGGTCCATACTCATACAAGCATGAGACCCAGATGTCCTCTTTCGATCATCAAACCGGCGGTGTTCAGCTTTTCCGTCTCTTTTCCGGCGAGCTTGATGTTCTTCCCACCAATCTGGGAAACCGACCAGCTTGAAACAATTCTCTTTAGTGTGTTTGTTGCCTCCACAGTGTGAGCAATGGAGGTTAGATATGTCCTCTTCATCTCTTCTAAACGGCCCCCTGTGTGGTTTGAATTTTCCGATGAATCCACCCCCAAAACCAGAGGGGTTTTTGAACTCCGGTGACGGTTGGGTTTTATGCTCCATTGATGGTTTCTCCTCTTCTGATTTTTTGTGATTAGTAACAAGACCACTTCCAATCCCTGAGGGCTCCAAGCCCGATGATGTTCTTCCAGTGAGAATCTCCCTCCTTGAGATTTCCCTTCTGATCTGAGCATACCCCTCCTCTACGGATGGTAAAGGTACTTTGTTTAGAATGTCTCGCCGGTCTTTGTCGTATGTCTCATTAACTCCGGCAAGAAACTGGTAAAGTTTGGTTCTTTGTGTGATTTCATTATAGACTGTTATGTCTTCGGCGTGTTTCATGGGATTTGGGACCCGACGATCGATCTCTTTCCAGATCGTTATCATTTTCCCATAAAAGGTCTCAATCGAGTCCTCATTCTGCTTCATAGTGTTTGCCTTGACCGTTAGGTCGAATATTTGCAATCCATCCTGTCCGCAACTATAGATGGATTCGATTCCTTGCCATAGCTCTCTCGCAGTTGGATAATCGAGAAATTGATTGACTAGTCCGATCTCAATATTTTCGATAATCCACGAAATCACAGTAGCATCTTGTTGGGTCCATTTGACGTATTCTGGTTCGCTTGGTGTAGGTGGACAAGCGATGATATGATTGAGCTTGTTTCGCCCACTGAGAGCCAAATACATCATCTTGGACCACATGGTGTAATTGTTGTGGTTGAGTTTTTCTGTGAGGTGGAGGGGATGGTGGTTCGATCCTCCATCTTGTATTGTCGGTTGTGGTTTGGGTTGGTTCATCTGTTGAAGTATGGCAAGTAATTGGTTAAGTGTTACTGGTTGTTCAGCAACGTCAGTTAGGGATTTATTTTCGCCGGTTTCCGACATGTTTTCAGGTAAGATGTGGGTAAATGATGAAGCCAAAGACGGTTTCTGCCCTTAGATAGTCGTCGGCTCTGATACCATAAAGAGTGAAATACTTTAAAGAGTGAAATACTCTCTGATTAGGGTTTTCAATTCAGTTTATTATAATTGCTTTAATTCATATTTACATAGAAGACAGACATATATATGGCTACATGTTACCATATTTACATAAACAGAATTCTCTATTATCTCCTAAATTATCTCCTAATAATGAAAGAATATTGTATAATATCACGGAGGATATTTCGCCTATAATTCTGTTCTTCAAATAAAATGTAGGGAAAGAGAGTGAATTATATAGATGAATAGATAAAATATATGGATGAGATGAAAAGAAAGCTATGAGTCATTGTCCAAAAATATAATTGATGTAAACGGAAAAGGACGAATTACATATGAGTGAAATGAAGGAGTAAAATTTTCCGAAGTCTAATAATTTCACTAATAAACGAATGTTAACTTTTTGTCAAAGAAGTTGATAAATCCTATGATTTATTTCAAAAGAAAGTTTATAGATTCCTTGCACATGAAGAGTGACGGTTTGAAATCCTTCTATAAGGTGGGCATTGTGTTCAAAATGATGCAATTTTAGGGAGGTAAGTCGGAAGTTCTTAGGTCCCTTGTATCCCGTTGTTTTACTTGGGTAATACAAAAAATCTTTTTCCAAAGAAAAAAAGTTTATAGATTCAAGAATATTTCACTGCTTAACATTTGGTAATGTTGTAAAAAACGTATATATCAAATTGGTTGATTTATAAAAGGTACAATAATCTAATCCTTCCTCCATTGTTATAAGAAACATAATTCGTTCCAACCAAACGAATTATAAGTTATTGTTGTTCTGATAATGCTTGACACAACCCGTCGATATGTCCGAGTGGTTAAGGAGACAGACTCGAAATCTGTTGGGCTTTGCCTGCGCAGGTTCGAATCCTGCTGTCGACGTCTTTTTGCATTATTCTTTCCCTCTTTTTCTTTTTGCGTTCTTTTTTCCATCTTTTTCCTTGAAATAATCCATTATGGGTGCCTAATGCCAATACCATTTGAATCAATTCATCAAGGAGGGATTAAAATGGATGAATTGATTCTTAAATTTGATATTGTAAATAGGAGTGTTAGGTAGATAATTAAAAACATCTATTTTTTATGTAAAAACACCTATTATAGCTATTAAAAACAACTTCTCATAATATTGTAAAGAAGAAAACTGAAAATATTTACTTCATTAACTAAAGCACCTATTGCGCGAACAAAACACATCTACTATATTTACTTTAAATAACCATTACAACTGAGCAATGTTTTCTATTAGCGAGAAGGCTTTTCTCGAGCCGGGGACTTTTTGATCGCACTCTCTTTTATTGGTATGAATTGTTGTCATCCTTCCTTCTACAGACCCTGAGCATAGTTTTCTAAGATCGGGATACATTGGGTTATTTGGATATGATGATGATAATGAACCATTACAATTTACAACTATTTTAAGTGCCTACTTTATTAGTTAAAAACACCTACTATAGTAATTAGTAACCAAAAACACAAGCTTAGTTCAAATGCCTAATATAACTAATTTAAGTATATATTATAATTTTTTAAATTAATCGTGAATTACAGCCTTAATATTTATGAGTTTTGGGAATTAAGAATCCCATGTTTATTATTGGCCAGAAATTGACTCTTTCCCCTCTCTGCCATCACAAAGCTATTCCTGTCCAACAATCCTCTCCATAGGTTTAGCACTAGATGTAATTACACGTCTTGAAAGCCAAACTTTTCATAAAATAAAGTTTGAGTAAGTTTGACTTTCATCAATTAAAGAATTATATGAGAGAAAGAGGAAGAAAGAATTAAATGGGGAAATAAAATAAAATTCATTAAAAAAAAATTGTGGACTTTCAAAAAAAATATGGATGAAGAATAAGGAGACTTTGAAGGTAATTGGGAAAGAGAAAGGAGAAAAAATGGGGAAGAAAAATTAAATGAAAAAGAAAAAAGAAAACTCAAAAAAAAGCAAAATCGGAAAAAATGAAAGTCAAAGGTAAATTTTGTAGTCAACAGTAATTTCTGTACGAAACCGGTCAATTGACTTAAACACTAGTCAATTTTAAAACATAGTGATTGTAATTCGCAAAAAAATATTGTAATTCACAAAACCTAATTCACAATTATTCTAATTTTTTAATGTCAACTTCAACAAAGTACTTTAGAATCCAAAAACAATTAGTTTAGTTTGCAAAAATTGTTACTTCTAGATGTAAAAACACCTATTATAACCATTTTAAATGTCTATTTTAACTATTAAAAACACCTACTTTTTATAATAGGCAAACATAACTACATAAGGATCACCAATCGGCTACATTACATGTCCATACGATCCAATTGAGTTTCATCAATTAAAACATTTTTATGCAAAATTCATCTATTTACGAGATGATAACAGGACAAATATAATTAATTACTAAATAACAATCAATTATCAAAACATATCATAAAATCCCACTTTTCATTTCAGATCATACTCATTGCAAGAACAAGATCAAAACACTTTTGCCTAATACTAATATAAACAACAATCTAAAAACATCCAATCATCCAAACAAACCATTAACCAAATATTCAATTCAAACTGATTTCTGCTTCAATCTGGGAGAACTCCTTGACCCATTTGGAGAAACTGACGTATTTTTCTCTTTGGTTTTCTCAGCTTCACCATTTTCAGCACCATTTTTCTTACCCTTTGAGTTTGACTTCTTTCCGCCATTAACAACACCATCATCTTCATCCAATCGCACGATTGAGGTGCGGCTACGAGTCCGTAACGCAACACCAATGGAGGGTTCTCCATTGCTAAGATCCTTCAATGGGCTCCTCTGATTTGAATCAGCCACCAACTCAAAGTCATCTCCAAGCTTCCTAACTAGCCTTCTTCTCTTCTTTAACTCATTTTTCTTTACCTCTTGATTAATCTTCTCGATTTCAATCTCCTCATCCAGAAGTTCTTCCTCGTCTTCATCTATATCCGCCATTTTAGTCCTCTTTCGTCTCTTCTTTGAGATCGGAGCAGGCGGGGGAGAATCAGCCCGATACCCAGACTTTTTGTTCAGTTTATTGACGGGAGGCGAGTTCTTTAACTTTTTCTTCAAGGAAGTTTCTCTTTCCTTCTTTAACTTGTTTACATTACCCTCAATCTTCCCTTGAAGACGAAGGCGATTGAAGCTTAGACCACCCATAGACCAATGAGCCTCACCAGCCCAAGACATTAACGGATCGAGAACCGGGGTTGGTGGGTCGACCCGCTCATCGCTGTACATGACATTGGTGTAAAACCTAGGGCGAGGAAGGCTGCTGCCGTAGAATTTGCCAGGTTTAAGAGGGACTACCATGGCAAATTGGTTGGCTTTTTTTCTGAGCGGAATTTTGTCGAACAGATGGTATGCAAGGGGGGATGTGTGATGGTAAGTTTGGGAAATTAGGGATGTTAGAAATTATGGTATTTGGATGGTGTTTATAAGACGTTGTTACAGGGTTAAGGGGGGCGTTTGGCGGGAAATAATGGGCGGGTAAAAGTCCCGCGCGATTATATGGCGCGTCTTTAAAAATTTTGCAATACTCCTTTTCGGATCCAAAACAGGAATTTTTGCAGGTTTATAATATAGCACACAACTTTGTAAGAGAGTGTTTCATATTCTATGGATGAAGTATATTATCAAGGCCAGAACAAAAAATAAAAAAATTCTTAAAAACTCCAGGCTAACAATTAATATAATACATTTTTTGTTTTTTATTTTTAATGTTTAAACTATGAAAACAATGATGTATTAGAGATCGAACGTTGTGTTTCAATCTCTAATACCACCAAGATCGAAAGTATGTGAAGTCTTGTGAAACAAATTACGCAAACAATATGACTTGATGTTTGTAGGGATTGAAATGCAATAATAAAATGACACAAATGTTTAAGGAGGTTCACCCAAAATTGGCTACGTCCCCCGTGGTGTAGTAACTCTTATATTATCAAAAGGAGCTCAAAGAACTCTCAAGTATAGAGTATTACAATTAGAGAAGAGATGAGGCTAGTGTTTTGCTTGGGGTATGTGTTTGATTTTTGTAGATCTGTTTTGATGATTACACAAGTGCTCTATTTATAGTGCTAGAAGCTATAGGAGTTACATAAGATTAATACTATGATTAAATAACACAATTAACACCATTTATCAGCTGTGTTGAATGAGTAGTAACTCCCTCCAAGCAATTGATCCGTCAAAAACAGCATCATATGCTGTCAGAAGAACCGCTCGACCGGTCGAGCGGACCAGGGGGGTCGAGCGGTCTGGTCGAGCGGAGAAACAAAAGCTACTGGATGCATCCTAACTTGTAGCTCGACCAAACAGAACATTTTTGCTCGGGTCGAGCGGAGGTCGAGCGACCTACAGATCCCTCCTGGACAGTTTCTGCTCGACTTGAATAGTAGAGCATCTTTTCATTTCTGCATAACTCATCATAAAACCCTTTATATCTCATCATAAAAACCTCAATTAGGTGTCTAATCAATTCACCAATTAATAACACTTAATCACCCATCTTTAATCCTTCTAGGATTCCAATTCATGCATTTGCACTCAAGTCACACTTAATCACAACAAACTAGTTTATATAGAAAGTATTAAGAAATTATATTACTTTGCAAAAAAGATAAGTTATATATAAATTTAATTCAAATTATTATCACTTATATACATAAAAATAAGTTTTTTGGGCCCTAAAAAATTTGGGGCCTTGACCAATAGAACGTTTTGGCTTTGCTAATCAACGGCCCTATATATCATATGGGTTGGCTTAAAAGCTAAAAATCAAAAAATAAAAATGATAGGTTTTTCAGAAATTAAAGAATAAAAATTAAATTTTTACCTTATTTAAAGTAACCAATAAATCAATTAAAATAACAAAAATAATAATTTTGACATAAAAGTAATCAATTTTGACGTTAAACTGATCAAATCTTACCTAAAATGGTTCTTTTTTACACAATTTCAGAATGAGATAATAAATTAATATTTTTCTATTGATAAATTTCAAACAAGTACTCTTATTCGATATATGTAACATGATGGTTCTAATGAAACATAAGAGTACTTGCACTCTTTAATCATTGATCAATAATAATGGTATTGCTCTTTCCCAAATAGTTCTTGTTCAGAATGGACTTGGAAATAAAGTTGTAGGTGTTGGAAATACTTCACATGTGAGACAAGATTTTACATTGATAAAATAGTTACTAGGTGAGCTAATCCTCCTACTACACACACATTCAATGATCTTGGTACACATGCCTTAGCAAGAATGCTAATATCGGTTTATAAAGGGATTAAAAGTATGGAATACCTATGTATTTAAGAGAAAATGACGATTTGACCGTGAGGGATCAACTGTTTGCGACAACAAAGAAAGACTAGTATAGGGGCTTATTTCTCAAAAAGCCTTTCCGATATTTAAATTAGACCGGAAAGGTGATAAGGAAAGATATAAATGTAATGGCTAAAAAAAAGTGGATTATATGTTGCGGTTCTCAAAAAACCAACTGCAGCATATAGCATTTTGTCATTTGCTGTTATCACAAGTGCTGCGAGTTAAAACCGCAGCATATAACGGCCAAAAAACCGCAGCAATTGAGGTTTTTTCCACTAGTGTTTTAAGTTCTTCCACCTTACTATAACGGGTAGTTTCAAAAGTTCTTCCATTTTAGAATACTTTCTATTTTTGGAAAGTTTTCATCCCACTTTTACCCCTTAAAACCCCACTTTTCATACTTCACACTAATATTTAATTATTTTCTCTCTCATACTTCTAATATAATTATCACTTCACACTACTATTTAATTATTTTTTCCTCATACTTCCAATACAATCATTATTTTACACTACTATTTAATTAAAATAATACCCACTACAACCCAAAGATTCTATCTACCTTAATATTTGTGAAAAACTCAAAGTGGAAGAACAAATAAGAACGGACGGAGTATTTCATAGAAAGAAAGTGGGTCAACAAGCCAATAGCAAATATGAATAGTTTTTTATTTTCTCTTAAAATCCAGCTTTTCAACCGGCTTAAAAGTCATTTAACAAATACTTTTTGGGCTATCTGACCAATCAACAAAGGAAGGCCAAAGGGGGCGTTTAACAATTGGTTGTTAGCTTTTTTAGTTTGCTTGTTTGAATTGTTGGATCACTACAAAAAAACATGGAGCATTTCAACGCTTATACATATAGCTTTTAGACGCTTTAATGTGTTGAAAATTTTTTTTTCAACGGTTCAAAAATTGTCTAAAAACCAAGGGTCACAAAACGTTTTTCATCGCTTTTTTTTCAACGCTTCAATGCGTTGAAAACTAGTTGTATTATCCACGTTTAGTTTTTGAGTTTTTTGACGCTTATTAGTGTAAAAAAGATTAGGCTTTTCCCACTATTAAAGCCACTGCTTTCAACGCTTTTAAGTGTTCAAAATGCTACAAGTTTTCGACGCTTTTAAGTGTTGAAAATGCTACAAGTTTTCAACACTTTCAATAATCAAAAAAATATGATTTGTATGCGAATGATAGCATTATATAGATGGTCCGTCAAACTCATACCTATTAGTTTGCAACACTTAAAAGAAACAAATGAAAATGTCTTACTTTTTAAATTGTCTTGAGCAAAATTAAAGAGTTTATTACATTATCAAATGATATCCATATATCCATTTTACAAAATACCAAAACTATAAAAGCTTGAATCTCTCAAATGTAGCTTCCATAGCTATTTCAAAGATCATTAGCCTTGTCAAGAAGGATGTTTTTCTGAGTCTCAAAACAATAATCTTACAAAAATTGGTGAATCTTAAATTTATTTGTGTTGAGCCGCAGTCTTTTCCTGTTTTGGAGGGGATGTACATTCATGATTGTCAAAAACTACAAGAGCTTCCTTTTGCTGATATCCCAATTAAGAGCAGCTTAAAATTCATTATAGGAGACAAAGGCCGGTGGGAATCACTAAGATGGAGCCATCTGGACCTCAAGCTGCATTTTGATCAGTATTTGGACTTTTTTGATATAGAACTTAATTTGGTTGAGTTGCAGTCTTTTTATACCTGCATACATTTTGATCAGAATTGCCATTGTGCAAATGAATAGCAGAATTACACATGCTCTTATAATTGATTAAAGTAGCACAGTAACACACTCTTTCTCCCATTGTGTTAGATGAGCAACATAAACCAACCCAATCAAAAAAACAATGAAAGTCCCACAATCAAACTCAAATAAACTTAAAAAATGCGGAAAAGTAAAGCTCACACGATATTTTTACATGGAAACCCTATGAAGGAAAAAACCACGAGACTTTAAGTGATACCAAACTTTTTCACTAATCACTAATAAATAATAGGTACAACCAAAATCCTCTCTTGCCAATACCATAGACACCACAAACACAAAACGGTAAATTAGAGCTATATATAAATTACCCACTTACAGTGCACAAAATGACATTACAACTGTTAGATATGTAAGTTGGGTAGATAGGACCAAAGACCTTCGTTGCTCCTTCACTGTTTCTCTGCCCCTCTCTTTTTTCCTGTTTTTCTTTGTTTATGCATTGTGAGTGGTTTGCTAAGTCCCCAAAGTACTCATTCTTATTTTTATTTTATTTTTTTATTACATAGCCCAATTTTAAGAGTAAGGTTGTGTACATCAAACGATTGACCCTATTAAAGCTCACTTTGGTAGGATCCGCTTGGCATTAGAGGAATGACATCTAATATGATTTCATGTTTCTGGTTTGAAGAGATTTGTTTACTTGTTAACTGCAGAAAACTACACTGTTCGCCAAAAGGAAGTTGGTGCGGTTGAGTTCACTCTTTTAAAGAGGAATGAAGGAGCTGAGCAAACAGAAATTGAGCCTGCTACTGTTGGTTTCTATGACAGCCAAGAAACTTCTATTCGCCGAAACGCACCTTAATCTAAACTTCTATTCCTTTTTATTATAATCAAACTTTACCTACTAAACTCTTAATCTAAACTCAAACCCAATTCATAAACGCACTCATAATACAACAATCACAATCTAGTCCTTACTTTCCAATTAATAACCAATTCATAACATTGAAATCACAATCAAAGTCGTAATGCCACATTCAAAACTAAACTTATTATTCCAATTTTATATTTAATTCATCATATTCCAAAATCATTATCATCTTCTTAAAATAGAGTTGTGAACTTGTGATTATTAACATATTTTGTTTACAGCAATCAACAGTAAATCCAATCTATTGTTAGAAGATTAATCCCATAAAACAAATGAAATCACTGGAATTTGAAGACATAAAACAAAAAAAAATCCAATTAGATTAATCCCTATTCTGTAAAAAATTATAGGCATCATGTTGACTTAAAACTAGAACCAACACCAACACCAACACTAATAAACAAATGAACAAAAATAGAAAAAGTAGGATATTCTTACCTCAAATTTGCTCAAATTTTGCAAGAAATGAAGACAAACTATTACGTTGAGTAAGAATTAGATCGTTTTGAGCTTTAAGTTCTGCATTTTGAGTGAGAAGAGTTGTGTTTGCCTTTTCAAGATCTTCACTCCTTTTTTGAAGTTGCGAAATATTTTGGAGCAAGATTCCTACAAAAATTGAGCTCATGAATACCACTTATGAACAAGATTCCTACAAAAACGCAGTAAATAAACGCAGTAATTTGTCCTAATTCATGAATACCACTTATGAACAAGATTCCTACCAAAATTGAGCTCACGCTTACCTACAAATTCTCCGGTGATAGAAAAATTGAAGTAATTAAAATTTGTGAACTAATTAAAAAGAAAAAATGTAATCACTGAAGTAATCGAACTAAACTTGAAGTAATGGAAGAGTTGAGAAGAAATCATTTACCTAAATTGAAGCAATCGCTGAAGAAATCATTGATCGGTGTTGACGGCACTTGACTGAGAAGAAATGAAATTGAAGAGAAAACTTGCTATCGCTTGAGAAGAACAAAGAATCAGTGTATTTCTAGATGGATTGGATGTTTGTTAGAGGATGAAGAAGCAAAGAGTCGGGCTAGGGTTTGTTAGAGAAATTAAAAGTTCTTACCGGTTGATTTCCTTCTCAACTGTTTGTAATTTATGCTTTAATCGAATTGGTGTTAGAGGATGAAGAAGCTTTTGCAGATTTTCTCGACCTTGGCAAATGACTCTTTATCACACTTTTACACCTTTTTTCAGACTAAAATAAGGGGTGTAGAAGAAGAACCAAGCGAGATTTTTTTCAGCTTTTTACAACTTTTTTTCCTTTTTTTTAAAAGGTTTTATGACGCTTTAACCAATTAATTTCCACGTATTTAAGCGTCGAAAATTTCTGTTTTATTTTTTCAACAGTTGCTCAAGTGTCTAAAATAAACTGTCTAGAAACTCTATATTTTGTAGTAGTGGATGTTTTTGGTGGATTTGTGACTTTTAAGTTAGTTGAAAAATTCATCTGTTTATGGAGATGTTTGGTAATTTAGGTATTGACTATTGGTTGTTTATTAGAGGAAAAGTGGGTCAATAAGTCAAAAGCTAACAAAAAAAGTAACTGAAGTAGCTTTTTTTATTATTATTTTGGCTTAAAAGCCAAGTTTTCAGCTGGCTTAAAAGTCATTTACCAAATACTCCCTCTTATTCATAAAGAATGAGAAATTTTGGTTTTGCACCAAAAGCAAGGAGGGGTGGGGGACCACTTAAAAGTGAGTGAAAAACTATCTTTTTCCATAAAGGGTATTGATATCTATACGTTGTTGTGTTGTTGTAGTAAGGGCAAATGGGCAAAAAAGAATGACAAAAATAAAAATTGGACATTTTCAATGAATTGACACAATAAGAATATGTCTCATTCACTATGAAGTATGAATAGAAGGAAGTACTTTTTAATTGTTTGATCAACAAATAATCACAAAAAGGCAAAAGCCAACAAAAAAAAATTAAGCAATACGCCATTAACCAAAGACCCCAAAAGCCATGGTAAAAGCCAACATAAAAACATCCCCTAAAAATAGTAAACACAGTCATAATTATAATCAAATCTTATTGATAATAATTATTGTTGATAAGTTATTAATGATACTCACAAATTCACTAGTATATTTCATTCATTATTATTATTATAGTTGATAAACAAAAAAAATCAAAATTTTATAAAGTTATTAGTCACTTAGGTATTTTGAATTTCATAAACTTTTTGGCAAAAATAACATTGTTCATTCTCATTTTATTATTTTAGTACTTCATACTTATAGTCTCCACATATCTTCTACTAACTTCAATTTAATATTTTTTTATTCCTTATGATTTTCTACATGTTACTCACTAACTTTATAAAAATAATTTTTTATTAATTAGTTTTGGTCTCTATACTTTTGCCACTAACTTTCTTTTAATTTTTTAATATTTATGGTCTCTATTTTTTCTCCATCAAATTTATTGTTCAATAAAGTATATATTCATTATCTAAAAAGTTTTAGTTTTCTTAATTCCAGTAAACATTCCTAGTGAAAACTTCATTAAGAAACAAAAGGGATAAATCTTATGCCCTCTGTCTCATTTAATTTATTACATTTTTCATTTTGGTTTGTTTCACTTAATTTGCATAATTTTTATTTTTGGACTATGATCCACCACTTCCTTTTAATCTCATCCATACATTTTTACTCTATTTCAATTTCATCCACAAAATTTATTTTTTCTCTTCATTTATCACCATTATCCACCTTTGTTAAAAAATAATTATTTTCTATTTAATGCAAATTATTCAGAATATAGAGAGTACGTGAGTTGTGACTTGTGAGTGGTGCCCTACCCTTTATTCTTTTAGCAAATTGGTCGTTAATATGAATATGAATATGGTAGGGAAGATGGAAAACATTGTAAAACTAAGATTTCTAGGCCCTTTTCAATATTATCATTCCTACAAAACTTGTGACTTTTGTTTCTTTTGCCGAAACTTGATGCAAAATCTAAGTTAGAGACGCATTTTTTTATATCGTTATAAATCAACTCCGATCTCCGAATATCTCACAAGATTTTAAGGGTCCCACCACAGATGCTTAGCTACTTCCATCGTTGTTCAAAACTTTTTACATGGACAACCGACACAATTTTAAAGGCCTTTAATATTTATCCTTTATTTTTTATTGATTATTTTTTATAAATTAAACTTTTAAAAAATATCTTTAACACATTTTATTTTTCTATTTCTTTAACTTATCTCCAAAAAATGATGTAATTATTCAACGTCAAACAATCGTATCATACAAGTTTATAATTTTGCTGCTAAATGACAAATGACAGTCTCAAGGACATCTGTCAAATGCAGCATGATAAAGCAGATACAGATAGCCATGTAAAAAGAAGTAGGTTGTCGCCTTGTCGGCTAATATTCAATAACATATAATAGTGTTTAGTGTGACTGATATGCAATCTCCTAGTATAACGACATCGATCAAGCATAATTATCCTGGGGTTTATGCTAGTATAAATCAAATAAAATTTACTTCGACACCAATTAAATAAGATCCAACGTAACAATGTATTAACTTAAAAACTAAGTATATAAAATACAAATTTAAAGTATTCAATAGACAATAGATATAGTATCAAAAAAGAAAATACGACGACAGTTGCACTTAATTGGAGAGAGTATATGTAAAGATATATATCATGTCCTTGATGCGTGACTTTCACGTTATATAATCAAGTATGAAATATACCAAAATCGAGATAATAGAATGCTAAATGTCATTTCTCTAATGTTGGTCCACAAGCATCGAACGGATCACCACGAATGCTAGTGCGGAATAAGAAAACTCATTTTCTCATTACTTTTTAGGTGAAAAATATGTAGAGAATACTAGCTAGAATGTTGATGTTGTGTTGTAGAAATGAAATGAACAAGGGCAATATATATTTATACACTTTTCATCATCCTTTCAACTCCACAAATGAAAGTTACAAACACTAATGATAATTTAAATGTGTGGTTTTCTCAATTAAACACCCTATCAATACATGCAATAAACTTCTCATACTTAAGTGTTTCATGAGCATATCCGATTGATTACTTATATGTGTAACCTCATAAAACCCGATTTTAATAGATATTAGATACAAATCATGGTTGGTTCTAGCAAATTACTATAATCACGTTAAAAGATCTCTATAATTTATCCCATTTATATATAGTAATTACACTTAATCAAAGGACACTAATTTCCTTCATTTGGTACAAACAATTCTATAAAAAATATATGAACATGAATACATGATAATATACCTCTACAAATAACCAAAATGATAATATACCTCTACAAATAACCAAAATAAAGAATAGTGATGCATGCATGATTTCAATTGGAGGCGACAATTAATTATAGGAAAAATTACCTAAAATAATCTAACTTATTTATGATTTTCCTACAATAATCTCATTTATTAACCATGAATAATTCCAATTTTGAGAGGGATTTTCTTAGAGTAAACTTGGCTAACCCGATGACCTGCTATAGTAGGTAATTCATCAAAAAAATAAACTAAAAATTAAATTACAAATAGAATCATAAATTTTTTTGAAATTTTTTTAACATATTTTTCGACATTTTATTTTAGGTTATTTTTTAAAAATATAACTTGCTATAGCAAGTCATCCGATCACTGGGATTACTCTAGAAAAATACCCCACAAAATTTAAATTATTTATTATAAGAAAATCATCAATTCTAAGTAATTTCTCCTCAATTATATAGAAAATTAGCTATACAAAGAGGGGATCTTTGGTGGGTCTTACCACTAATCATTTTACGATAAAACAATCACAATATGAAATCTCTATGATTATTATATAAACATATGGAAAAGTTAATTATTTATATATTCCTTTTCACTTAGTTGATGGTTTTCTTTCTTTCTTATTAACTTTTATCAATAAAATAAAATAAAAATAATAATATTTTGATCCTATTCTCTCTTTTTGTAAGTGCCTGCTCCTCTATTGTTGTCTTTCTGGGTTTTATCTTTCTTGTGTGGTGTTGTTGGCATAGAAAAGATAGGGGTAGGGATCATAAAGTAATCAACCAATTTGTTATGGTATAGGTAGCCTATGCGGTATACCCTCTTGCAAAAGCCAAATATGAGCAAAAAATGTTGTCTTATTATTAGACAAACTTATATAATTAAATTGACAAACTTATATAATTAAATTATTTTTTAATTGATTAATTTAAAATTATAAATGATCATTTAAGTATAATTAATACATATGGATCAACTCAATAAAAATAGTTTCACCATAAAATTGACTCGTATGAAGTGATAAGAAAAAAAAACCATTCGCCACACCAAAAAAACATCAGAAACACAAATAACCATTGCTTTTGTTTGTATTGGAATTGATTTTGACCAACAATAATTGAAAAATAAATAGAACCATTAATTGAAATTTTGAATCTTATATAACTTGCCTTAAAATATTCCGCTACAGATTAAAATTGGTTTCCGTTTTTTATTTTATGACTTTAAAAACCTTATCCTGTTTAATTCAAAATCTAATTCAAAAATTTTAAAGTAAAAAAAAATGGAGAATATGAATAAAGTACGCTATTATATTATATTATAATATAATTATCATTTCATGACTTTACAAGAATAACGTTTGTGTGTGCATACTTGCGGAGTTCGCTTCAGCCGCTCTCAATCCCATCAGCTGTAGACTCAAAATCTTACTTTATTCTTTCTCGAGCCGAGGGACTAGCTCTTTGATCGTGTTCTCCTTTATGGGTATGAGTTGCCGCCGTCCTTCCCTTTAAATAAAATACTATTTAATTTTCAACTAAAGTATTAGTCCAACCATTCATCCTTATTCTTTTGGAATACACATTCAAAGAAACAAAAAACAATGAATTGAAAATCATTACACTAATGGACAAATAACTAATTATCCGAAAACCTTAAAATACCTAAAAATGAAGACAACTGCAAAGTTATTCAATGAAAAAAATTATAATCATTATAAAATCATGAAAAATAAAACATCTAATCGAATATATATACTTTTTCGGTTTTTCCCAATCAATCACATTAATTTGCCTATCGTGTATCCATCACATTAGTGATCACATAGCTAACAAAAAATTACTTTCTCCGTTTCATTTTACTTGCAACTTTATTCCTAACCCACTATCACCATCAATCATACATCATCCCATTAATTATTTAATATATCACAACCACTATCTACTTATAATAACTTTTTTTTATTTCTACCCCACAAATCACCATCAATCATACATCATTCCTACTTTTACCATACTGATTTGACAACCCTTAAGAAATGTGTCAAACCCAATGGTGCAACTAAAATGGAACGGAGGAAGTATAAACTTTGGTTTTGATTACTTCATTTTCGAAACAGGTGCTCTCTTGAGAGACCGTCTTTTGTAAAGACGACTTTCAAAAGTTCAACCCAAATCTATATTTAGAGTTGTAGCAATATATATTTAGAATTGGATTAGACTTTTGAGAGCCGTCTTTATAAAAGACGGTCTCAGGTAAGAATTTGTGTTTTCGAAACTCTAGATTAACATTTTTAAAAGTATATATTTCCCGTATATGGTTTTTAAAAGCCCAAAACATTATTATATATTTATATTATTACAAAACCCTTATTCGTTTTGGTCTTTTTATTCTCTTTTTTTTTGTCATTTTCTTATCTAACCTTCTTTTACTCATTTACTTTTTTAATGTAAAATAAAATTATAATACCTACACTTTCTGTGTTTCTAAAATTTTAAAATTAAATGTTTTTCATTCATTCGTATTAAATCAAATTTCATTTAAAGTGTCCATCCAATTATTAAAACGATATTGAAAGAGATAGAAAAGGCATAAAAAGTGCAAATTTAAATATAGAATGATAACACTCTTATGAGGTTAGAAAAGTGTTTTTTAGTTGAAGCGTTAAGAATCGATACCAAAACCTTATTTAATGAGAGTTATACGGCATTTGCACCAATTGAAACAAAATGGTAAAAATAAAAGCAAAAGATAATAATGGGAAATATAATAGGAAAATTTAATTTTAAAAATTCCATCTTTTGCTCGTTGTCTTTTAAAATTCCACCTGTGGATTGTTTTTTAAAAATCCGATCTTTAAATTGCGTTTCCTTTTAAAGTACCGACCCCATTAAATTATTTGCAAAATTTAACGGTAAACAAAGTAAGAACTAAAAAATCGAATTTTTTTTATTTTTTTTTAAAAATGCAGTATAAAGGGGGTGGGATTTTTAAAATTAATTTTTCCAATATAATAAGAAAAATAGAACACCTGTAACTGAAGTATAGAAGTAAAGAGAAAAGAACAGAGTAATACACAAATCCACACGTGTATGTAATTTTCTAAACAGAATTTTTTCAAGATTTTGAATGATAAAGAAAGTATTTCATTGGATGATCATTTTTTTAATTTCTTTTTTTTTTATAGTAAATTTCATGTATTTATTTGTTGATGTAGGAATCGAAAAGGGGACCATTGAAGAAAGATGATGAATAAAGATGGTGAAAGGGGGACATGTTAAGATACACTAAAGCAGCAAGACAAGATTTCATACTCCCCTTTTCTAATAATCTTTGCTTATTATTAACTGTTTCATCAACTTTATTTCTTTGCCTAACTGTTTTGGAAATTTAATTTTAAAAAATGAAAAATTACCCATCCTTTATTTTTTTTTTTCCTCTCTCTTCATAAGTTGATGGATCCAACTGCAAATATAGTTGTATTTTGATGAAATATAGAGGCAAGAAATCACCTGCTGATATTGACATTTCCTAAAATTGGCAGCCTTCAGGTTTTTCAAGTGTTCTACTCTTTTATGAGTAAGTACTCACATACTCACATTACCTAAAATTAAAGTCTACCGCGTTCAGGCCAAATCACAAAATTTCGACTACTTAACCTAAAATTACGACCACAAAAATAGTTGAAATTCTGTGATTTGGCATGAATGAATTACATTAAGGTTGTAATTCGTAAAAGTTTTAAACTTTAAAGCTGTAATTCGCAAATTATTCGTATGTTAAATATATAACATATTAGTGAGACATCACCTTATATTTTTGGTTGAGTTTGTTCCATGATATGGTATCAAAAGCCAACTCGATAAAGGTTACGGGTTCGTATCTCAATCACCCCTCATTCAAAGCTGTACGGTTGATAAAGATTTATCTTCCATTTACACTTTTAATCCTAAAGCTCTCGTGGTATGTGGTGCTTTAGAGTATATATATATATATATATATATATATATATATATATATATATATATATATATATATATATATAATATATATATATATATATATATATATATATATATATATATAATATATATATACTAAAATTTTATATAATATATATATACATATACATATAATATATAATATATAATATTATACATATATGATATATATATATTATATATAATATATATATATAAATATATATATATATATATATATATTATATATATATATATATAATATATATAACATATATTATATATATATATTATATAATAATATAATATATATATAATAATAATATATATATATATATATATATATAATATACAATATATATATAGTATAAGTATATATATAACTATATATAATATATTATATATATATATATATATATATATATATATATATATATAATATATATATAGTTGGGACTTGGTGCTAAATATTTCACTTTAAATGAGGGGTGGTTGAGATTCGAACTCATGACCTCTTATCACTATGGCTTCTGATACCATGTCAAGAAACCATCTCAACCAAAAGTTTAAGCTGATGGTTGAGACTCCAAGATATGTTATATATTCTAACCGCGTGAAGTTGAGTAAAATTGGAAAATATTCTCAATAAATAAACAAATACATATAATGTACCTTAAATAAATAAACAATGCATAATGTAAAGCATTATGAATGGAGTACAATTTAGTCAAGCAAGATACTTTTATTGTTAGAAAGAGGAAAATTATAAAAGAAAAAATATGGGTTTTATTAATAATAATACAAAAAAACAGGTGAAAGAAATAAGTGGAGTACTCGTATATACTTTGAGAGAGTAGTACACATTTCATTGATTGACATATCAAACAAAAAAAACAAATTATTAGGAAAAATATGTATACTTATCAGATTTATTTATGGTAAATTGATAAGACTTACCAAGGCACTCACGACAAAAAGTTGTAAATTTAAAATAAAAATTGTCTAATGATGAATAAGAGCTTAATGACTCAGTTATATCAGTTAATAGCATATTAATACCAGTAATGGTTATTTAATGGAATTACTTAGGTTTCTTCACGCCACTAAATTACTCTTTATTTTACAATTACTTGCCTTAAAACACTGCCTAAAACAATATACTACTCAAATTTAGTAAACTTCGATAATTTTATTATCTGGATTGGTTTGTACATAATAATTAACACTCGTTTAAGAGAAGGGTTAGCTGAACAGAAACCCGATAATTAATAATAAAAGTAGCTTATCAATTATGTATATATAATAGTCAACCTTTTTCTAATTTTTCGATCACGGGTAATTTTCTAATAAACTTTTAGAGTAGTTAAAAAGCTTAATACAAGAATTAATCAGTGATTAAAACCCATAAATAGTTAAAATAATTAAATTATTTCAATAAAGAAACCCAGAATACAAGTTAATTAACTAAACATGATTTCTTACCTGGAGAACAATCACAGTAGTGAACGGTGATATCACAAGTTTGAATTTGATAGCACTTGATCATGTTCTACAACAATATAATGATTGATCAATGATCATCATCAGAGTATATACCAAGATTAATTAGATTGGATTAAAAAATAAATATATATGCTTGTGACATTATTATCACATTTAATTAAAATCCTCTAGCCTTGAATAATAATTAATTAATCCTTCATGATGATAATTAATAGTCAAATTATGAATAATCATCAACAATAAAAATAAAAATTAGGTAGTAGTTGTAGGAGGACCTACACCAGCATTACCATCATCACCGCCATCTCCATGATGATCCCCACTTCCGCTGCCGCCTTCCCCGGCCCCACCGGTGGGGTCCACGGGAGTGGTGGTAGTTTCGGTGGTGACAGCGGAAGTGGAGGCAGAAGAAGAGGAAGAAGGGCGTTTCCTCTTCTTCTTTTCGTACGGGATACCACGGGCTTTAGCCTGGCTTTCCCTTACCTCCCGGAGGTAAATCCGGACGGCCCGTGCACCAAACGGGTTGGATTCGGGCCGTCCACCATTCTCTTCATACGCAGCACGAAGACGACCGATGAGAGCGTCGAGGCTGCCCCAAGCTTGCTTAAGCGGGCAGGCGCACGGGGCGGGTGGGTTGGGGTGACCGAAATACGGGCAACCCATGTTGTGAACCTTAGTTTTTCCGAACTGGTCTAAATATTTGAGGAATTCTATAACATGAGCTCCATTACACCTGGATAGAGAAAGAGGGGGTTTGTGATTTCTTAGGTATTGTAAGAATGTATTCCAATCTCGTCTTTTTTGCGACTCATATCGGCTTAATGGAGCTGCGGCAGCTGGTGT
This sequence comes from Amaranthus cruentus, assembly GCA_019425755.1. Taxonomy (NCBI): domain Eukaryota; kingdom Viridiplantae; phylum Streptophyta; class Magnoliopsida; order Caryophyllales; family Amaranthaceae; genus Amaranthus; species Amaranthus cruentus. The sequence goes on along the minus strand of CM033458.1, from coordinate 15,976,794 downwards.
AGCTGCCGCAGCTCCTGTCGTTTGAGACGCTAAATCACCACCAGTTGACGAGCCGGGAGCTTGATCGCCACCTCGCCCACCACTTGATGATCGTTCTCCACCTCCGGATTCAGCCGGTGCACTATCCATATTCTTTTATTTCAATATATATTGAATATAATGATATATCCAAATTTATGATTTTTTTTTTTTTATAATTTGTGAATTTTTTATGAATAATAAAATTTGAGTTGTTGCTTGCAAGGGTTAAATATATATTGAGTTTTTTTTTTTTAATTTTAATTTTTGGTTTTTAATGTAGAGAGATAGAGGAGGATTTTTAGTGATGGGACGTGAAAAGGGAGGAAAGGATGAATGAATAAGACCAAGTAGTAGTAGTAGTAGTAGTAGAAGTGTAGAACTGTTTAGAGTGTATACTTATTAGGTCTCGGTTGTTCGTTTTTCTATTGGAAGAAATATAGAGAGAAAATGACAAGGGAAGAGAAATTTAATAAAAGAGCACCCAAAAGAAGGATAGTTGAGAGAAATGAGTATTGACCACTATCAAGACTCTTGTGAGGAGCAAAAAGAGAACAAAAAGATTGAGCTATCAAATTGTTTGAATTTGATATAGGGTGAAATTTAATTTGAGCATTTTTTTAGTTAAAAATAAAATAGGTAAAGGATACTCTCAGTATCCCGCACAAAGGCAGGGTGCGAATGGGGTTTTCTTTTTATTGAAAGATGCGGACAGTTCATGCCCGTTCCCTCAAAGAGAGTTACGCGTAGTCAAGAAACCCCCCAATTAATACCTGTCCCAGTAAGGGTCGAACACAAAACTTTCTGCTCCACATGCAGATGCTTTATCCATTGAGTCACAAGCGCTTTTGGTAGTTAAAAATAAAATATAGTAATCAAACTAAAAGAAAGAAGTGTATAAATGAGAAGAAAAGATAAAATACATTTGAAAATAATATTAAAAGCGTATTTATAAAATAATATTGAAATAAGAAAATATAACAAAATTAAAGGAGTGTAGAATAAAAGGAGGAGGCAGGTGCATATTGATCAATCAGGTCGGTTTTGGCCAATTAGATTTGACTCAACATGTCATATATAATAAGTACATTTGTTGTTAGTTATTTTATTCTGATTTATATAATAGCCAAAAATACTATTTCTGTAACTGTTTTTTTGATTTTTAATTTTACTAAAAACATTTTTCAATTCATAATTTAGAAATTTTAACTGATGAAAAATGACAAAATAATATTTAATTACAACACAAAAAATATTGGCAAAACTTAAAAATGGAACAATAAATCAAGTTGGAATCAAATTGGGTTAGGTTTGGTTAGTTATCCGGATTGGATAAAAAAGTGTCGTATAGAGTCTTGCTTATATGAATCATCACGTGGCTATGGCCCCCTCAATAAGGGACATTGCTAATTTGCACCTCTATTATTATTCTATATATCTTTTTTCATATTTTACCTCATTTTTGTGTCGTCCATTAGAGTCTTGTGATTCATTTTTTTAGTCTTTCTTTTTATTATTTAAGGTAGTGTTTGGCAACAAGGAATTTATTTAAAAATAGAAAATTTAAATTTGGTATTCAAATGTAAGAATTGTAAATAACACCTAAACACTTGAAATTTGCAAATTTTAATACTTCACCAATTTTACATTACTATTGAACTTCTATGTAGAATTGATTCAATTTCATATTTCCAAATTTAAAATTTGCCAAATATAATATTTGAGCCAATTCAATATTTGAAAATAAATTTCAAATTGCCAAACATACAATAAAGGAATATCTTTCATTGATTTGGTAATGGCCTATGGCAAAAAGGAGTGTATTATTTGTCTTGAGTTAATAGGAGCTAGTTTTAAATTAAAGAAGTACTCACCATTATCCGTATATCTAATCAATAAACTTTATATTTAATTTATAGTGATAAGAATTTTTAAAATTATTTTCTATGCACTAAAATATTTATGTCCTTTTGATTTTTTCTTAAAAATGTATTGTTCTTATATATGATAATTATTTGTAAATGATATTACTATTAAAGCACAAATAGAAAAACTTGACATACGGATATTTTAATAACTGCGAATAAAAGGAGATAAAGGAGGGACAAAAAAAATTAAAACATGTTTATTCAAAGTTACTAACTGCAAACAAACATAATTTTCATTTTTTGTCTTTTCTAACGATATGACATTCTCCCTTTTTTCGTAGTTAATAACTGCGAACATACAATTTTGACCAATTTTTTGTTCGCAATTAGTAACCGCAAACTAATCTAACCTTAGGCTCGGACATTGAAACGCTTACTTTTAGAATTAAGTATACCCAAAGCTCATTATTTTATTTTTTTTGTTAATATTTTTACTTATTTGTTTCACATTTTCTACTCTACCTAGGGTTAACTTTTTTTGAGAAATTCCACATGATAGTATCTAGTTTTAATGAAATGTCAGTGGTAGCACTTTTTAAAGAAAATTCCACATGGTAGCATCCAATTTATGCACAATCTAATTGCCGAAGCATTTTTCGTTATTCTTGTTAAATTCCGTTTAATTCATCATTTTGTAAGTTTTTAACATGTGGTAGCATCAAATTTTTGTTTAATTCACCATTTTAATGTGTAATTGACCGTTTAATTCATTAACGCCCATAAATATTTAATAATTTTATGGACTAATTATAATTTTTAAATAATTTTAACGTTTAATTCACCATTTTAATGTTTACTTCACCAGTCGAAACAAGTACTCTTTCAAAAAAATACTTTATTTCGATCGTATTTTTGAAAGAGTTTTCCTATAAGAATAATCTCGACGTCCGTTTTTTCAAAAAAAAAAAAGGTTTTGATGGGTAAAAATGATGTCAAATATCTTTTTCGGTTTACGTATCGGAAAATAGGCAGATAAGTACGTGTTAGAAAATAGGCAAATAATTTTTCCATAAAATTATTAAATATTTATGGGCGTTAATGAATTAAATGGCGAATTAAAAAAAAACTGGATGCTAGCACATGAAAAAAACTTACAAAATGATGAATTAAACAGAATTTAACAACAACTTAACGGAAAATGCTACGGCAATCAGATTGTGCATAAACTGGATGCTTCCATGTGGAATTTTCTTTAAAAAAAATGCTACCACTCGCATTTTATTAAAATCGAATGCTACCATGTGGAATTTTCATTTTTTATCAACGGAGCTACTGTACGTCATAAATGGACTTGGAACCATTACGAATTGACCACTACATGGTCCGAAATCTGACGGGCCCGAAAAGAATAGGCCAAATTGGCCCATGAATCCTTTGGACCGCTCTAATACGATTCCACCCAATTATAATTTCACAAATTGTTGTGAGACGGTCTCTTCAAGAGACGCATTAGAAATATGGGCTAAATAGCCCAATTTACACAAATTTAAGAGAAAATAAGAATATGAGCTTCTTGTTTTGAGGTCGTCTCTTTAAGAGATGGTCTCTCACAAGTGTAGCTGTTAAAAAATTAATAAATTTAAAAATCCATACATTGAACGGGTATTTTTATTATAGTTAATTATAGAAGCCATGTATTGTTTATGGCCCATACAAAACCTTTTTTTTGCCTGACCCGTTATAAAAATAGAGTGCGTATCGGCTCATCTAAATTTTGACTTATTTAAAGCCCAATTCGTTCTAAACCTGCATAATTGAGAAAAATTGAATAAAATAAATGAAAAATTACGTAGAATAATCGAATCTATTTGTGATTTTTCTACAATAATTCCACCTATTAATTAACCATGAATAATCCCAACTTTGAGGGGTATTTTCCAAGAGCAAACCCGGTGACCGGATGACTTGCTAGAGCAAACTTTATTTTTTAAAAAAAGATAAATAAAAATAAAATGTTGAAAAAAAATATTCAAAAAATATTTAAAAAAAATTTATGATTTTTTTATTATTTAGAATTTTTTTATGTAAAATTTCAAAATTTTCTCTATTTTAAATTAATTTTTAGTTTACGCTTTTGGTGAATTACTTACTATAACAAGTCATCAGGTTACCTAAGTTTACTTTAGGCAAATACTTCTTAGAGTTGGAATTATTCATGGTTAATTAACAAGTAAAATTATTGTAGGAAAATCACAAATAGATTGAATTATTTTAGGTTAATCATGGTCGATCAATTAGGAAAAGTCCTAGATTTACGGTGATAGAAATAGATGCACATGTCCTATTAATCATGACATGGATTCACCAATGAATCCTATTGTTAAACACATACACACACCCATTAAGAGGAAAAAAAGATTTGAACAAGAGGAATTAAACCACTTGATAACACTAATGATGCACCATTGTTATAAAAGTGATTAAGATGAGAATTTGAGAATGACTTCTCCCAAACTTTGTTATTCTCAAATTCTGTATTAATGATTTCATAAAATCTATAATTTTAAAAATTAAATGCTTGCATACTTTCCAAATGCATCCTTAACAACTTCATTAAAGTCTTTTAAAGCTTTCACCAAAAACATGCCAACAACCACTGTAAGTAAGAAGGGTATTATGATAAAAAAACAGTCTCATAACCTTCTGTTAGTGTGGATACAAAGCATAGTAAAAGGAGGATTCGATAGACTTAACAAGTGCAAAGCATAATAGGAATGAAGGTACTAACAATCGTGGATTTCAATCGTGAAATTCAATTGAGGAAGACCTAAGAAAACGTAGGTAGAGCAAATTAAGAACGACTTAAGTGATATGCATCTCTCCGCGGACCTGACTAAGGATAGGAGTAGTTGGAGACGTCAAATCCATGTTATGAACCGCTAATAGGCTCTTTTTTCACTCCTCATCTTTTTTAGTTTATCTTTTCATTTATTCGTTATATAGTTTTGTATCCAATAACCTTTGGTTTTCTCTCTTTAGATAACATCGTCAGACGTCACTCAAGTCATTCCTTTATTACAGGGCTCTTTTCCTCTTAAGGTAATTATAGACCACTTTTCTCTAGTCCTCCTTTAAAAGGAGTACAAGTATGAATTGTTTGTCACCTTACCTCACCCAGACCCTGCCTTTGAGCGGGATATTGAGTATGATGATGATGGTGACACACTATCATAACATTGTAAGGCTGTTTTGATCAATAAAACTCAGTTAAATAGTAAAAATCAGATGAACTAAACACGGCCTATAAGAGAGAATGGGTATAATTTAGGATGTTTATGTGGTGATTTAGGAGTAGTTGGGTAAATAGTAAGTACCCCATTAACACCTTACATGAACAATTTCTAACCAAAAGTCACAATCCTACACTCCCTAATGATGTTCAACACAACCAAGACAAATCACATAACAAAAGACCCCATCACCCCCTTCATAATTTTATTATATCCTTAATCCTCATCAATAAATCCACCACTGCTTCACATTATTCACCATTTTTTCTCTTTTTTTATTAATTATTCTTTTCTCCTACCAAAAAAAAGAAAAAGAAAAAGAAAAAGAAAAACCCAACACTCATCAAACTCGCACTCTTCTCAACTCTGAATCTCCAATACTGGAATCTCAACGGTAACTCAATTCTCTCTCCTCAACAATTCCGACCACTTTAGAGAGAGAAAATGGCGGCGGCATTAGAATGCTGGTCCAGCAAAACCACCATTGAAGAAGATACTGTTGAGCAAGTCTTAATGCGGTCCAATGACAGATCGGAAGGTGGTCTTTTAGAACCTTCTACAGCTGCTAAAGACCCATCTTCTTCTGCGATGCAAAAACGATTCCAACGATTGAGTCGGAACGTTTCCGAGGCTATTAACTCGTTGAAGAACTCACTTAATCTTGACTCGCCGCGTGATCCTCCTGCTTCTAAAATCGACGGTCATCGTAAGATTGTTTGGGGCAGTGTTGTTCGTAGTCTTACTCAGCTTTATCCGGGCAGCCAACTGCCCGAAAAGCTTGTTTCTAATATTCGTAAACATTATGATTCAATGCCTTTAAGGTAAATTTTTCTAAGGTTTGATTTGATATTTTTCATGTTTTTTTGGAAGTAATTTAGTTAGTGATTGAATTTTGAATTTGTGAAATTAACAGTTATGCTCAAGCTGGATTTGATATGAAAGATGTATTTGTGCATATAAGATTAATAGAACAATCATGTAGTGAAGATCAACCAGCTGTTATAATACAAGAAATTTCTGAGGATGACGTTCATGGGGTAGTTTATAAGATTACATTTGCTTGTAATTCATCGATTTCGTGGCCTGCGGTTTCGGGTGCATTAGAGAATGGATCAATGTGCTGTAAGAAAATACAGATCTTTGAGAGGAAAAATTGTACATTAGGAATTCTTCAAGTTTTAGTGCAAAATGGGCAAGAGAAGAATTTTAAAAGTAGGATGGAGAATGTGTTGAAATCGGCGTCTAAAAAGCCAAAGATTAGTAATAGGAAGCTTCCATTTGGGCTTTGTGGGTGTCAAGAGGAGAATGGGAGGAGGGATTTTGGTGAGATTGAGGAGGATTTTGGGGATCAGAGTTATAGGAATAGTGTTGAGCGTTCAACCGAGAGGATTGAGCTGTCGATGCCTTTGTCGTGTTCTTCGATAGTGGTATCGGTTGATGAATGGCAGACTGTCACCGGAGGGGTTAATGAGATTGGGAAATGGCTGTTGAATTCTGAGAGTGTTGAGTTTGGTGATCAAATTGGAGTTAGCTCTTTTAAGGGGGTTTATAAGGGTAAGAAAGTTTCAATTGAAAAATTGAAAGGGTGCGATAAAGGGAATGCATACGAGTTTCAGCTTCGAAAAGATTTGTTAGAGCTTATGACTTGTGGGCATAAGAATTTAGTTCCGTTTTATGGCGTATGTGTGGATGAAATTCATGGGCTTTGTGTTGTTACTAGATTCATGGAAGGGGGATCAGTTCATGATTTGATGTTAAAGCACAAGAAACTTCAAATTAAGGACGTAATGAGGATTGCTGTAGATGTTGCTGAGGCTATAAAGTTTGTAAATGATCATGGTGTTTCATACCGAGATTTGAATACTCAGAGAATCCTGTTGGACCGCCAGGGGAATGCTTATTTAGGGGACATGGGAATAGTCACTGCGTGCAAGAGCATTGGCGAGGCTATGGAATACGAGACTGATGGTTACCGATGGCTTGCTCCTGAGGTATCGTTTCCTTTCTCAGTTGATACAACGGTATCTTATCTTTTGTGTATTTGCAAATTATGTGTGTAATTTAAACTTGTTGCGGATTAAAAAGCTTTAAATTTATGCTTAATTTTGCTACTTATCGAAGTTCATTGATAGAATGTGGTGTCATGGCTTTACTACAAGATGCCATTAACCTTGTAAATGATAGTTTGTGGTGACCAATACTATTAGTTCCAGTAAAGATTATGTGAGTGAAACTTTGTTCAACAGCTTTACTAGGAAGCATAATAAGTCACTTTGTATTTAGTGACTTTACCTGATTTTTTGTGTATTTTGGTAGATTATCATCACTCAATGCTTTTTCACATGGTAGATGATTGAATAATTGAAAGTTCCATGTGATAGCCTTTTTCCATAGTTCCTTTATCCTTTATAAACTTGGCAAGTTAGTTGTGTTGATGATAACTTTGGATGTTGCGTACTGATCATAATAATTGATTTGTTGGAGGATTGGACCCTTTCGACAATTATACTTTCGAATACAGTTTTCAATCCTACTATGCCACCTCGATTTCTAGGACTAGTTGAAAAACTAACATCTTACTTAAAACCTTGCAAATGGCCTTCAGTAGTCAAAAACAAGGTTGCATCACATTGCATCAGCCGCATTGTAAAGGTTTTCAAAACAAACGAAATGAAATTTCCCACGTTGTGTAAAGGGGAAAAACCACATTTTTGGTCATATCAAGGGATATCTTATGATTCAACCGATATTTAGGCGTTATGACAAACATATCACTTCCGTGGCCGCATCACCGTTTCGTTACTATGATTGCAACCGTTTCCGTATTTTTATACTAGGGTAGTTATGCATTCCAATAGTAGCTAAATTTTACTCATCCACCTCAACCACTAGTAATGACTGAGAATTTGACTGTTCCTTAATAATAGAGTATATACTAAAAGATCAACTGATGTTCAAGCTCTTATCTTAGTCTTGTTTTGGAATTATTGTATGTGCTGTATATTACTAAGATTTTGAGCGGATGAATGACTGGTCGGTTTGATTCATTGTACATAAGTTGCATCCGGGTTCATTTTGTCAAATGAAGGCTTTATGTCACTTCAAACATCATTATTAGTTAAGCATGCATATAATGTCTCCTTTATCATTCTATATTATAGTGCTTATTTGCTTAAGTGCTTAATTACCTTATCCTATCATTTTAAACACAATTTTCTTTGTGTAATTGTGCAGTGGCTATCACTTTTTGTCTAGTTTGTTGGTATTATTCGAAAAAAGTTTGTTCTTTTAGGAAAAAAAGAGAATACTTTATGAATGGGATTCTTTGTTTCTGGTATTTTTGTTTTGGTTCCAAACATTATCGGAGGATTATGTGTGACTACGGTCTGTTGGTGGTCCTTGAAATTGGTTATAATAATTAGACAAAATAAAATAAAAAAAAATTAGTGGGGCCATGACATTTTTACTTGGATATTCACCATTTTCGGCAATCTTTCTCAAGAAATTCTATAAAATTTATGATTTATGATGGAGCCTGGCCGCCTGGGCACTTGTCACCCGTTCATGCATTCGCAACTGCTATGTGTCTTGCTGTTCGTTGTGGACTTGAAAGTTTAATTGTTCATACTTATTTGAGCATAAATGTTTTATGTTCAACTACATAATGCTGATTTATCGACTCAGAATCTGTTGTTTTGGTTATGTTTAGATCATTGCTGCTGATCCTGAAAGTGTGAGTGAGACATGGATGAGTAACGTATACAGTTTCGGGATGATAATTTGGGAAATGGTAACTGGTGAAGCTGCTTACTCTGCATACTCACCAGTCCAGGCAGCGGTTGGCATAGCCGCTTGTGGTCTTAGACCCGAAATCCCTAAAGACTGCCCCCAAGTATTGAGATCTCTCATGATTAAGTGCTGGAACAATTCCCCTTCAAAACGCCCTCAATTTTCTGAAATTCTCTCTGTATTACTACGGCCTAACATCAATAGTGTCATAAACACCAGGTGAACACACTCGAATCTTCTGTCATATATATATTTAACTCGTAAAGTTATTAGTCGGGAGATTTCATGTAAAAAAAAGCGCGTGCTTTGTCTAGTTACATCTCCTCATGGATGTAATGCAACTTTGTATTTCTCAATGATGAATGAAAATTATAATTTTGCTCTACGACCGTTACACTTCAGTCTGTCAAAACCGAGCTCATTGTTTGCTTGTAGACGGCATCACCATTGTCATTCCGAACCTTTGTTACCGCCGGTCGATTTTGATGGCTGATGATTTAAACGGAAAATGTAATGTAACTGCACGCTTATTTGGTAGGGTTTAGAATACATCAAGTAGACATTTAAGATAGTTTGTCAAGTAGGTGTTTTTAACTGAAGTTATGAAGTTGGTGTTTTAAATCGTCTGATTCTTAAGATAAGTACTAGTTGATGAGGTCATGACCTTGATACCTTTGGATGTTTTGAATGGGTACCGTGACTTTTGGGTATGATTCCCTTTTATGTATGTTTTATGGCAAACTTTAGGGTCCCAAAAGAGCCATCTTGTTTATTGTAGATTTGTAGTTTGTAGTAGTATTTTTTTTGGTTGTCACTACTTGATGAGGACATTTTGGGACTGTTTTTGGATGTGAAATAAGGAAGGAAAGTTGGTGGAGTTCTCCTATCTTTGCGCCAATTATGAGTCCCATTACGAGGACATACTTGATAAGAACTTGGGTAGAATGTTCTTTACTTCTTTATTGCCTTTTGTTTAGATAACCTTTTTTAACCTTATTTATTTTATCCATATGTGTTTTATTTATCTCCCCACGTTGCAGGAACTTCTCCTAACCTTTTTTGAGCCGGGGGACTCTTTTGACCGCGCTCTCCTTTATGAGTATGAGCTATTACTGTCCTTTCTTCCCCAAACTTGTCCTTAGTTTGCTATGAGCGGAATACACTGGGTGGGATGATGATGATGTTTAGATGACCTTTTCTATACTACTCAGACTTGGCGGTTGGCACTCACTTCAAATTAAAACTTAAAAGAATTATGTGGAAACTTAAATCATTGAGTTCAACTCATTACAAAAATATATTTTACAATAAAACTGACAATTCGATATTTGATAGTATTACTATTTGCAATAATGGTAGATTTAAAAATTTGGAAGAGGGTAGCTTATAATATCATTAGATCTAAAGATTTGATGTTTTCTACCTTGTAAATGAATTCGATTTGATTCGATTTCAAAATTAATTCAAAAATGTATAAAAATTAATGTGAAAACAAAATTTGATTTGAATTCAAAGCATCTGATTCAAAATTGACCCAATCACTCGAAAGAATATATCTAATTGCAATTGTGAAGTCTCTCATACCCACACTAATATTATTTATAAGAACATATAAAAACGTGATGGTTATAAATTAACTTTTTAAAATGAAAAAAATTAATAAAGACGAAGAAAAAGTGTGATTCATAGGCGCCAAAGATGAAAATAAATTTAAATTAAATATTGACAATACTAAACTGAATTTTCAGTTTATAATTCTAGGGTTTAAAATCCAAACCTGTTATAACTTATAATAACATGCATTTTTGCAAAGACAAAAGTAGTGTTTGCAATTATTCAAAAAAAAAAAAAAAAGTAGTGTTTGCAACAATTAACATTCGCCAACGATTCTCAAAAAATCTAGGATGACCAATTATTGATAATTCTTCTATCCCAATTTGAAAATAATTAAGTATTAATTTTTTACCATGAGCGGATCCACGTGTCCTCACGTGGTACGTGAGGGCACTAAATTTTTTTTAAAAAAAGCTACGATAGGATTTGAACTTGCGACTTGTCGGTTGTGAGGCAAGGCTTAAATCAACTATACTATTCAATTTTCTTTACTAAAAAGGATTTTAATTACACTTTGAAAACATTATTTTTTTATATTTATGATTTTTTAAATTTGTTAATGAATTTTTTTATCAATTATGCTCCCGTGTAAGTTTTACCTCTAGATCTACCACTAGACTCAAATTTCCACCAGAAAAACAAACATAATTTTTTTTTAGAAGGAATAAGAAAATAGTTCAAAATAGTTGTATGTAGTAATCATACAATACTATAAAAGTCTTGAAAAATTTCAAGTGTCATCTCCTAAAGAGGCATGACAAATGGAAAAATATCATTGGGTGTCAATTGATTACATGTCATATTGATTAATTTTAATTTAGTAATAGTATGACTAAAAATGGTAAATGAATAAATTGAAACACACAAAAATAATTAAGAATTAAGAATATAAAATAGTAAGATTTTTACTTAATGCATATTTTATCTTAGGATGAGAAATAAGATCAAAAGATTATGTAAAGTAGATAATAGTTGATTACATGACAATATTTATATCTAATTTTAGAAAACTAATAATTTTTTTGTTAAGTTTGAAGCTAAATCAGGTAAAATATTTGTATGATTTACTATAGTAATTCTATTTAGTTAACTTAGAATTAATATGTTCAATCGAATGAAAAAAGTTATACATTGGGTAAATAATTTTAAAAAAAGCGAAATGTAAGTAATTAGGTTTTGATTTAAAAAAGTCATGTATTTGGTAAATTTAATAACAATAATATATACTAGCATTGTTTTTTAAAACTGTTTTTTGTATATATATTTTCTACTAACAAATTTGTGTATTGCATAAGTTTTTATGGTAGTAGAAAATAAAAGGAAATAATACTGTATAGTCAATCTATGCATATAGAACAACTAGAATAACTTATTTATAGTTAGAATTCTTGAGTTTGGTTTATCTAATAATTAATATAACTTCTCTTTTAAAAAGAGTTTCAACGTTGATCACATTTTTTTTATAATAAATAAATAAACACTACTTAATTAATTTATGCGTATATTACATACTTATGGCCTATGGGTGTTTGAGTAATGATAAGTGTTATTAAAATTGAATAGAAAGGAAATGTATAACTAGAGGTAAGGGTAATGATAAGTATTATTGTATTATTTTGTTTGTCATGAAGAGAGCAAAAGAGATGAGAAAAATAATGGGTAAATCCGTAAATAGCTCATATGAGCAGAAGACTATAGTGCAATATCATTTTGTTACTTTCATTCTATCCACATAGATAAAATCTTTCACTACAATTGTAACTGCCCTGAATTATGAAGGCAAACACTAATTGGAATTTAGTATTAATCAAGCGGAAGCTTACTTTTGCCAGCACAATTAAGGGGTTACTTAGAGGTTAAACCAATATCCAAGTAAAATACTTGAACCAAACCAAAGCAATATGACGGAAGTCTTAACTGTCCAAAATATAGGAAAATTACAACCAAATCGAAAAGGTTTTTAATAATTTGTTTGACGGACACTAGTGTGTTTATACTCAGCCTTTTTGCTGATACTATGCTTTGTATGTTTTTCAATGGTTTTGTTTTTAGAGTAAACCCCTATGGCACCTCGACGAAGAATGGATATGCGAGCGGAAGATGAACCCGAGTTGGAGTATGACTCCCCTTTTGTTTAGATCTCTTTATTGTATTTGAGAGACTATTAGTTGGGTTGTTAAGGTTTGGACTAGTTTAAGGATGTATTTGAACTTTGGACTTATTTCGATTTGATTGTAATTTTCCTATATTTTGGACAGTTAAGACTTCCGTCATATTGCTTTGGATTGGTTCAAGTATTTTACTTGGATATTGGTTTAACCTCAAAGTAACCCCTTAATTGTGCTGGCAAAAGTAAGCTTCCGCTTGATTAATACTAAATTCCAATTAGTGTTTGCCTTCATAATTCAGGGTGGTTACAATTGGTATCAGAGCCAAGGCTTTGGAAGCTTGTCTAAAATATTTGGAAAATTAGATAACTAGTTTAGCTTAGAGAAGTTGAAGTTTGGAGTAACTAATGAAAGTAATTAGGAAATAAACTTAAATTAACGATTATTGGTAAAGAAATGATTTAAGTTGTAAGTCTAACTTAAATCAAATAATTCACTAAGTACCATTAGTAAACTAGAAGTCTTAAAGGTTCTTAGTATGCAAGTGATGATCTAATTATGTGGCTAAGTTGCCTAAGCATGACAGTACATTAAGTTGAGGGTAAAGTCGTCATTAAAAGTGTTGAAATATCGAATGGGATGGAAATTGACAAGTTAGTAAGTTACTAAGACAATAAGAGTTAAGAAAGAGTGTTATGCATGTGCATACCTATTTGTCTTAAAGGCAGAATTATTAATTAGTTATTACCTCATGGCAGGAACCAAGAGGAAATCGGGGAAGGAATGGATCCCCAAACCCAGCTGAATATCTTAACAGAGCAACTTAGAGTCATACAAGAGACCAATGCTCAATTAGTTCAGCTTATAGCTAACCAACATGTTAGTGTAGATGACGAGACTAAGTTCTACAAAAGGCTTGCTACACACAGGCCTAAGACCTACAATGGTGCTACAGATCCAGTTGTCCTTGAAGATTGGATCAATGAAACTGAGAAAATTCTTGAGGTGGTGAACTGCCCAGAAAATCTAAAGGTTAAACTTGCAGCATTCTATTTAGTGGGACCTGCAGAGCTTTGGTGGAGAGCCCTAAAGGGTGTCTCGTCTGCCTCCACATCTGCTGGTGGAGCAGCACAACCCACAAGTTGGAGATGGGAAGATTTCTTGAAGAAACTAAGAGAGAGGTTCTACCCAGCAGCTCTACAGAGACAAAAAGAATCGGAATTTCTCTACCTAAGGCAGCATTCTCTTAGCGTTACTGAATACGCTAACAAATTCTTGGAGTTGGCTCGATTTGCTCCAGATTATGTGCTTGATGAGAAGAAAAAGATGGATCGCTTCTACAATGGTCTAACCTTCAGCTACCAAAAGTTGATGGGCCAATATGAGTCTTTTCAAGCTATGTATGAACATGCTGTGGAGAAAGAAATGGTCTGCAAGAGAGAGGAATATATGAGGAAAAAGAGATCTGGTGGAGACCAGGGAGGTCAGAGCAAGAAGCCCAGAGCTGAGGAAAACTTCAAGGGGAATCAGAACCAAAACCCCAGAAACTTCCAGAACCAAAACCGCTTCGGCAGCAACAAAAACCCACAAAACTCCAATCTGTTAAAAAGTCAATTGTGCGACAGATGCAAGAAATGGCACTCAAAGGGAATCAACTGTGAGGGTAAAGCTGTGTGTCTGAATTGTGGGAAACCAGGTCATTTAGCTCGAGATTGTTGGGGCAAGAATCGGGGAAACTCCGGGAATGGTGGAGCACGTTACTCAGGAAATCAGGGGAACCGGCGTAACAACTCTCAGCTCCGCCTTGAATATAAAGGCGGCAATAGAGACTCATTTTCTGGAGACCAAGGGAACCAGCGCTCGGGAGGAGGAAAATTCTTTGCCATTACTGCAACTGGGGAGCCTAACACCTTGGTTCCTAAAACAAAAGGTAAAGTCATTTCCGGATTACTGTTATTGCTTGGTAAGTCTGCCCGAGTCTTATTTGATTCCGGGGCCGACAAGTCTTATGTTTCTAAGTCATTCGTGAGATCCTTGAACTGTTCTGTTAATGTATGCCCTATAATGCATAGAGTTGATTTACCCGATGGATCAACGGTATCATGTAATACAAACTTGATTGCTTGCCCATTAGTGATCCAGGGTAAAGAGTTCCATGTGGACCTGATTGTATTTGACTTAGGAGGGTTTGATGTTATTTTGGGAATGGACTGGCTAGGTAAACACAGGGTAGTGATTGAGTGCTATGAGAGAAATGTAAAGATTGGCAACAATCCAGGGGATCGAGTAGCTTTTAGTGATGGGACCATACCTAATATTGAGCCAGAGATGATCGAGAGGCTTACCACCTTTCCAAAGAGAGGTGGGGAAGCCTATGTCTACCACATGAGCAAAGCAACATACAAGGAGGTCGACTTAAGCCAGATCTTGATAGTGCGAGAATTTTCTGACGTATTCCCCGATGATCTACCTGGGTTACCTCCAAAGAGAGAGATTGATTTTCATATTGACTTAGTTCCAGGGGAGCTCGAGGAGTTACAAGACAAAGGGTTTATCAGACCAAGTGTATCACCATGGGGAGCTCCAGTGTTGTTTGTGAAGAAGAAATATGGGTCTTTGAGGCTATGTATTGACTACCGGGAGCTGAATAAAATCACAATCAAGAACAAGTACCCACTTCCTAGAATTGATGATTTATTTGACCAGTTGAAAGGAGCAGGAGTTTTCTCTAAAATTGACCTGAGATCTGGTTACCATCAGTTGAGGATGGCGGAAGAAGACATACCTAAAACTGCTTTTCGCACTAGGTATGGGCACTATGAGTTTAGAGTGATGCCATTTGGGTTAACGAATGCCCCTGCAGCATTTATGGACTTGATGAATCGAACATTCCACGACTATCTTGATAAGTTTGTAGTGGTTTTCATTGATGATATCTTGGTGTACTCTAAGAACGAGAAAGATCATGAGGAGCACTTAAGATTGGTATTGACATGATTGAGGGAAAGAAGCTTTTATGGGAAGTTGAGCAAGTGTGAATTCTGGTTGGATCGAGTTGTCTTTTTAGGTCATGTATTCTCAAAAGATGGCATAACGGTGGACCCCGAGAAGATAAAGACTATCATTGATTGGCCAGCACCGACTAGTGTAACTGAGGTAAGAAGCTTTATGGGTTTGGCAGGTTACTCCTGAAGATATGTTGATGGGTTTTCTAAGATCGCACTACCGATCACCAGTTTGGTCCGAAAGAATACCAAGTTTGTGTGGTCACAAAAGTGTGAAGATGCTTTCCTAAAATTGAAGAAGAGGTTGACAACGGCTTCAGTGCTAGTATTGCCTGAGGATGGGAAAGAGTTCACGGTATACAGTGATGCATCTTTAGAAGGCTTGGGTTGTGTACTCATGCAAGAGGGGAAGGTAATTGCCTACACATCGAGACAATTGAGATCAATTGAAAAGAACTACCCGGTGCAAGATTTGGAATTAGCAGGAGTTATATTTGCCTTAAAAATTTGGAGGCATTATCTCTACGGCACTACTTGCAAGATCTACACCGATCACAAGAGTTTGACTTATCTGTTTACACAGAAGGAGCTTAACATGAGGCAAAGAAGGTGGCTAGAATTGATGAAAGATTATGACCTCACTTTGGAGTATCATCCCGGAAAAGCAAACCGTGTAGCAGATGCCTTAAGCCGAAAACCGAGGATGGTCATAAATGGACTAATTTCTGTACCCTACGGGATTATAAGGAGATGAAGGAGCTAGAATTGATTGTGGTTAAGAAGGGATCATATGACAGTGTTTTCAATGCTATGAGTACAACGCCGAGTCTACATGAGGAGATACGTGAGCTACAACAGTATGATGACTTCTTGTCCGAGTTGAAGATTGGTATTGAAAAGGGTGAGGTTAAAGACTTCAGCATTGCTAAAGATGGGAGCATTCATCTAGAGGGAAGGTTATGCGTGCCCCGAGATCCTGAATTGATAGAGAAAATACTTAAGGAGGCACATTCGACTATGTATTCTGTCCATCCAGGACGTGATAAGATGCTAGCAGATCTGAAACAATACTTTTGGTGGATGAACATGAAGAAGGATGTCGAGGATTTCATAATTCGATGTCTAGTATGTCAGCAAGTCAAGATTGATCATCAGCGCACTCCAGGAGAATTGCAACCACTTCCTGTGCCTGAGTGGAAGTGGGAATCAGTGAGTATGGACTTTGTTGTGGGATTGCCACGTTCGAGAAGGGGAAATGATTCTATTTGGGTGATTGTTGATCGACTCACTAAGACTACCAGATTTATTCCTGCTAAAGTAACTTGGAAAGCAAAACAATTAGCCGATGCTTATGTGAAAGAAGTACTTAGACTACATGGTGTACCGAAGACAATAGTTTCAGATCGGGATACAAAATTTGTGGCTCATTTTTGGAATGAGCTACAAAGGGCATTCGGCACAACCCTTAATTACAGCACCGCTTTTCATCCAGCTACAGATGGGCAGACAGAGAGGACCATCTAGACTCTAGAGGATATGCTTCGGGCATGTGCCCTTGATTTCCAGTGTTCGTGGGAGGACATCTTACCATTGGTAGAATTCTCTTACAATAATAGTTACCAGAGTAGTATTGGTATGGCTCCGTATGAGGCCTTGTATGGCCAAAGGTGTAGGACACCGCTTTGTTGGGATACCGGGAGGCCCGGCGTGATCGTTGGACCAGAGATGATAAGAGAGACCGCAGAACAAGTCAGAATCATTAGAGATCGGATGAAGGCTGCCCAAGATCGGCAAAAATCCTACGCAGATCGTAGGAGGAGGAAACTTGAGTTCCAAGTTGGTGAGAAGGTGTTCCTTAAAGTCTCGCCAACGAAGGGAGTCAAGAGGTTCGGAATGCAAGGGAAGCTTGATCCTCGGTACATTGGACCCTATGAGATTTTGCGTAGAGTTGGGGAAGTAGCTTATGAGTTAGCACTACCACCACAGTTAGCTAAGGTTCACAATGTGTTCCATGTATCACAATTGCGCCGGTATGTCTTTGATCCATCACACATTCTTCAACATGAGCCGATTCAACTTGTTGAGAGCTTGCAGTATGAGGAGAAGCCTGTAAGGATCCTAGGTCAAGAGATTAGAAAACTCCGTAGCCGCACGATTCCACTTGTGAAAGTGTTATGGAGTGGACAGGATGACGACAGTGCTACTTGGGAAAAAGAGGACGACATGTTAATTAGATACCCTTACTTATTTGAGTGATGTATTTATAGCCATTAGTTGAGTTAGTTTCGAGGACGAAACTCTTGTAAGAAGGGAAGACTGAAACAGTCGCATTATTAATGAGATTTCATTAGTCATTTTTAGCGCCTAATTTTTCTTTTAATATTTGTCATTCACTAATTAAAATTTAATTAGTGATGGTAGAGATTTGAAAAATTTCTACGATGATTAGAAACTTGTTAAATCGTAACGTGGTTATGAATCGTAACAAGAAACGTAAACTTTGGAGGTAAAACTTAAAGTTGAGCAACTACCGATAATAGTTCGAGAAAATTTTAATTATTACCCGAGCATATTATTTAACCATGATGGGAGTAAATTAAATATTTCATACACATATACAAGTGATTTTTAAACATGAAGTACAAGTTACATAACTTGTTACATGTACAACAATTTTTACCCAAACCTTAAATTATCTTAGATAAACCTTTCCTACACTATAATAAACCAAAATGAGACAAAAATCCCCTCAAAAACAGCCCCAAACAGCAGCCCTAATTGCTGTCCCAAACCCCCTTTTTAGCCCTTTATACACTTACATACTCAAGCAAAACACTCTAACCAAAATACTCTTTTGTTCTAACCTAGATTGTGCATCATTACAAGCATGCAAGAGACTAATATTTGAAGCAAAGATACTCTATTTTCTGAATAAGAATTCAGCCATAAACCCCTAACACATTGCTCCCAAGTTCATCCATGAACAAATGTGTAGGAAAAATGATGCCGGCAAGTGCTTTCCATTGATCTGCAGTGAACACATGAGAAGGGGACTCAGCAATGGTGAGACCGGGATGTGTCCCGGGAGTAGTGTGCGATGCTAAGGTGACGTTTGCACGAGCCTGCCCACGCCCTTTGTTGGTAGAAAATTTTAATTTGCCTCTACTGCCACCTAAAACCTTGGATTGATTTGGCCACCACTCGGGATAGCCGATAACTTCAAAACAGGATTCCACCAAGTGACCATTTTTCTTGCAGTGAGTACAAAACAAATGAGACTTGGCTTGCTTTGTATTTTTATCACCAGTAACCATTGTATTGGTGTTGGAACGAAGGGCAAAACCCACTGCATCAGGAAGTCTCTCATCAGGTACAGATTTTGCAAGACGAACGCGTTCTTCTTGAATGACCAATTGATACGCTCTATCAAGAGTGGGCAATGGATCGTGAGATAAAATTTGCGTTCGAGTTTGAGAATAATATTCACTAAATAAACACATTAGAAACTCGTGGAGTCGTGTATTGTCACGACGCTTTTCATGTTCGACACCAGCAGTACAAGAATTACAACAGGAACATGCTAACAAGGTTCATGGGTATTTAATTCCTCCCACAAGGATGTTAATTTACCAAAATAAGTGCTTACTGACATAGTCTTTATTTGCACACATTCGGCAATGGACAACTTGAGCTGTTGAATTTTTGGACCATTGATAATAGCAAAGCGAGTTTTAAGAGTGTCCCATAAACGCTTAGCATCCCTATATTTTGACAGAGTACTTTTAACCTCATGATCGATTGTCTTCGTAAGCCAAGAGATGAGCATGGCATGAATGGTGTTCCAATCAGACTGAGTGCAAGGAGAAGCATAAGTTGTTAGGGTGCCATCAAGGAATACGAATTTGCGTCGAGCCTCTAATGCCGTTTGAATATCGTTTGCCCATTCATCGTAGTTATCACCTCGTAACCGGGTCGGAGTAATGAAATCCCCTGGTCTATCATGGGGTCCAAGATAATAAGGAGAAGTAAATTCAATTTTAGGAGGTGGGGGTGGTGTACTGTCTTCTCCAGGCATGATTGTTTTCCTGGGCGAATGGTACCATGTAAAAGAAGGTAAAGCCTCCCGACCCCTGTTTCCATTTCATGCCTTAGTATATAGGATACAAGATATCCTATAATAGGATAGAATATTCAAGATATTTCCTACTATCAATTATATCCTTTAAACAAGGAAACAAATATCTAGAATATACTTAAGATAATCCTAACAACAAACACTAGAATCCTTTAAATATTCAACTACTAAAACACCTTCTTTTCTCATCAAATCTTCTTCAAAAACCCATCTAAAACTTCTGAAATTTTATGTTTATAAACTCAAATATTCCATAAAAATAATCTTCATTTCAAGAGCTTTCCATAGACACCAAACTTGAAGAAATCCACCAAGCATAGAGTAAGTTATGATTATTTCTTTATTCCACTAGTTTTTGTTAAAACTTGTTCATGAAGAACACTTTTACATGAATCTTTCTATAAACTAAGATCATTTTAATATGGATATTTTTGTATCTAAAACTAAGAAAATTATCACTTATAAAACCTCTATATAAACAAAAATCGATTATAATAGAAAGTAAAAGAAAAGAAAAATGTTATTTTCACAACCTTATAAATTTTGTTACTTTAAGAATTTAAGCAAAATTATGAGACTTGATTAAGTATGTTGCTCAACATAATAAGTATACTCCAAATATGTTAAAATCATCACAAGTATTAGTTTAACAACTCCAACTAAGGAAAGTTAAGTGCATGTTAGAAATTCAAAAATTTTTATTGATTTTTTTGGATGAATACAATATGTTTAGTTGAAGAGTTGGAGTTGAGACTTGAAGGGCAAGGACCCGAAGTTGGAACCACTTCTAAGAACGCATCGAAGCTTACGTAGGAGCTTACGAAATGCTTATATAGGCTTGGAGTCGAGGTATGTCATATGGGGTGATTTTTAAAGGATTTAAGAACAAGTTGGGAAAATTTTGTATAAACTTGTTTTTAAAAATAAAATTCCCAATGAGAAGTTCTTAAATCTTGAAAAATGATATCAAAATGATAATTTTGAGTAAGAAATGATTTATTACATGTATTATTATTGTGGGCATCATGCATGTGTAATTTTATGAATTGTTGTATGTTTAAAAACATGATTTACACCACTTTGTGAAAGTAATTGTGATGGAAATGGTTTTATTGACTTAGAAAATATTTGAAATGTATTTTAAAAGTAATTTTCAGTACCCATATGTTAAAAAAAAATCTCTTGAATAATTTTGTTGAAATTTATTCGTTAAATTGATATTTTAATGGATTTTAAGGTGTTAAATACTCTTATTATGAAACATGGTATTGGATAAACTCTTGATCATCAAAAATAATTAATAAAATCATATTATAATGTCTCCAACAAGATTTGGCTAGAATATATATAAATTGGAATTTTTCATGATTTTTGAGTAATCGTTAAATTATTTATCGGTAAATTGTTAAACAGTAAAATATAAAATAATTACTAAATGAAGGCATATGGACTTGAAATTTTTATCACATACTCATATGGACAGTAACTAAATTTAGTAAAATTTTGAGAAGATTTTGTTGACTTTTAAGGACCTTAATAATTTTTACTCAGTTATTAATAATCGGTAAGTTAGAAAACGGTAAAATACAAAATAAATACTAAATGACGTCTTTTGAGCATGAAAAATTTATGAGACACTTATATAAACATTATATATATGTTGAAAAATTTATATGGATTTTCGTGACCATGTATGGACTTAAATAAATTTTATTCGGTTTATCGGTAAAATAACAATATTAATTATTAAAAATACCCCACACGGTTTTTAATGGTTATTTAAAATTTTATATTCCTTAAAATAGTTTCTGGAACATCATAAAAGTTTTTATATAAATTTATTTGGACTTAAATAATTTTAAACCGATTTTATTGATTTATCGATAAAATGTCTATATAAAAACATATAAAATATTATACATGACATTTATTAGTTAAAATGAGCTAATAAAAGTATTATAAGACTTCTAGAACTTTAGTAAAATTTTATTAAGCTAATTATCAATTATTTACTAATTTATCAAATTAATAAATATTGTTTAATTATTTAAAAGTGTAATATTGTTAATTAAATTTGAGTAAAAATAGACCTATATTAAAAACTTATAATTTTGTTAGTAACCTACTGCCTCATAGTGTAAAATAAATTTTACTTAGATGGTTTATAATATTTATGGATTTAAAACATCATTTAAATAACGGTAAAAACCTAGATTGTCGAAAATACTTGTAAAATCATTATAAGTGGCATAACCAATCATAATATGATGGGACAACCTAAAAACCATTTTATTAAGGTATTATAATGACTTGATTAACTTGGGTCTTGTTGGAGAATTAATATGTATTTTGTAAATCAATTATCGATTTTATTACCGGCAAAACTATATTATCTCGTAATTAAGAAAATAATGTTTTATGAAATCTTTTGTCATAATGATTTTATAGACTTATGAACTATACATACTTGTTTTGAATGAATTTCAAAACTCTTTGATTGAAACAAAACATTTTAGTGGTTTCGTTGAAAAATCGTATTGAATTTTTTTAATCACTTTTTGTTGCGATGCATTTCCACACATGCTAGTGATGCCCCAATATAATACAAAGGTTATGTTTGATGATATGATTATGCTAAGCATGTTTTACCCATGTGGGAAATATTATGATTTGATTTTTGCTATATTGTAAAGAAAGTATGTTTTGCTATGTTGCAAATAAAAGATGTTTATCATAAGGAAAAAGTTAATATTTTTGACTTTTCAAATGCTATTGAAATTTCAAGGTATATATTATATACAAAAAAATGTTTTAGCCTAAATGGCGGGTACATATGCCACAGCAAATGTTGTGTGCATGATTAAACGGCTCACCAATGCTGAGCGCTTATTGTTCACAATACCATTGTGTTACACTTGCCGGACATGTCGCGGACGGTAGACCGACTACCAAACGAGTCACAGGATGACTCACAGAGTACCCATGCAAACTTATGATATGAGTTTGAAATTGATTGGATCCATTGAGATCTTAAGATTTATGATGAAAATTGAGAATTTGAAATTACTATAGAACCATTGAACTGGGTTTGAATGATAATATGATTTATCAAATGAAAAACATCTTTCAAAATGAATTTACTCAAATCGAAAAGGTTTTTAATAATTTGTTTGACGGACACTAGTGTGTTTATACTCAGCCTTTTTGCTGATACTATGCTTTGTATGTTTTTCAATGGTTTTGTTTTTAGAGTAAATCCCTATGGCACCTCGACGAAGAATGGATATGCGAGCGGAAGATGAACCCGAGTTGGAGTATGACTCCCCTTTTGTTTAGATCTCTTTATTGTATTTGAGAGACTATTAGTTGGGTTGTTAAGGTTTGGACTAGTTTAAGGATGTATTTGAACTTTGGACTTATTTCGATTTGGTTGTAATTTTCCTATATTTTGGACAGTTAAGACTTCCGTCATCTTGCTTTGGTTTGGTTCAAGTATTTTACTTGGATATTGGTTTAACCTCAAAGTAACCCCTTAATTGTGCTGGCAAAAGTAAGCTTCCGCTTGATTAATACTAAATTCAAATTAGTGTTTGCCTTCATAATTCAGGGCGGTTACAATTACAGCACTATTGCCAAGATTCATTCTATCTGAATTCTGAACTGAACATTATTTTAGAAAATAAGAAGTTTGGAGGTAAGGGAATTATTACAGTATTATTACGAATGATAACAAAATAGAGATTTTCATTTCCTGAAAGTAACGTAAATGGATTGAGTCATTGAGTCATGCATTTTCATCAGTGACCTTCAAAAATCGGATACCAAACATGCCCGTAGTGTGATTTTAAGCATTGATAGTTGTAATATGTGTCATGAATAATGAATTAACAGGAGACTCATGTGTAGGAATTTGTGTATATAGGGCTATGTATATGAATACTAGTTTTGGAAAATTAATGGATGCTAGTGAGCAAAGAGGATATTTTTTAAGGCTTTTGGTCCTAAAGTTAAAGTCAAGTTAACTTTAGTTTGGGAGGACTAAAGGATGACTCAACTTCTCATGAGTTTTTAAACATGGAGTTCGAAACTTAAAAGTCAAATTAGTTATTCTGGTGACTAACATAAAGCCTACTCAACTTATTATGTCGGAGTGTTTTTTTGTGTTATTTTGTTGGTTTGTTTATTTTGTAAGTGTTGAGGAAATGTGTGTTATCAATACTCCCTAACAAATAGATTTGATAACACAATCCTTTTAACTTAAGTACACTATCTGACTATCTCGCATTGCAATCACCTCTAGCTCCCATCTTTTTTCTCCAACTTTAGAATTTTATTAGGAAAAATTACTTGAATACAATATTTTGTTACTTTTTTTTACAACAATATCAACTATTGATTAACCATGAATAACATCTACTTAAAGGTATTTTTTTAGAAAACCTTTAACATGTTAAAAAATCAAACTATAGGTGATTATAAGACAAAAAAAGTTGGTACATTAGTAATTAATAAACTAAAGTTGGTATTATTCTAGAAAAATACTACTCTAAGTTGGTACTATTTATGATTAATCAATAACTAGTATTATTATAGGAAAATCAACAAAAGATTATATTAGTCACAGTAGAACCGCCTAAATCATCAATTATTAAAACACATTCGAATAGAGGGGACGTGGTCACGTAGTCTACATTAAATGCAACACGACAATTTCTTGGTTTTTTTTTATTTGATTATATTATTGCAATAGTTTAATCTTTTTTGAATTTGCAAAAACAAATGTGACGTTTTATATTGAAATTGGAATTGCAAGATTAGGTATTTTGATCATCAATTCAACATTTTAATTTACACAAATTCTTACTTGAGACCGTCTATACAATAGACGTCTCAAGTTTGAGCTGGTCCAATTTATAAATTTTAAAAAAAACTGATTGATGGTTTTGTAAGTTAAAAAGGAGATATAGGCTGGGCTCTTGAGAGACGTCTATACTATAGACGGTCTCTCAAGAGAGTGTCTGATTTAATTTATCAATAGTTGAATTGAACATTTTGGAGACCAACTTTATTGATTAATAGCTCAAGTAATTGGGCCTGACCCAACAAATGAGACAAACAGGTTGTCTGAGATATATCATGGGCTTTTTTAAAACAGATAATTCACACAAATCTTATACCAAGTCCAGAGAATTACTCTTCCCTCACCCAATACGAATTTCACAAATTCTTGTATTGGTGCTCTCTTGAGAGAACGTTCTTTCTAAAGACGGTTTTCAAAAGTCAGTCCAAATCTAGTTTATGTTAAATGTTAAAAAAATGATGGGGGAGTGTGAAGTGGAATGTGAAAAGTCACCTAGTATATTTAGGGTTATAACATAATATAATTAGTGTTATACCGGCATATATTTGAGGTTATAACATAATATATTTGGTGTTATACCAACATATATTTGGGTTTATAACATAATTTATTTAGGGTTATAACATAATATATTTGGTGTTATACCAACATATATTTGGGGTTATAACATAATTTATTTAGGGTTATAACATACTCCCTCCTATTCAACCTATTAGTCCCATTTACTTTTAGCACATTTGCCGAGACAACATTTTAACCCTTGATATCTTTAATTATGCTTAATTAAAAATTATGTAAATTTGATATTAATAATCCTTACATTGAGACGAATCAAACAAGATCCCACTCGACCATGTTTGAACTTATAGATTAAGAATAAAATATATATTAAGAGTGATAAGTGAATAGTAACCCAAAAGTAAATGGGACTAATAGGAAGAATAGGAGGGAGTAATATATTTAAAGTTATAACAATATATATTTGAGTTTATAACGTAATATCTATGGGGTTATAGCAATATATATTTGTAGTTATAACATAATTTATTTGGGATTTTTAACATAATATATTTAGTTGGGTATATAACGGTATGTGTTTGAAGGTATAATATATTTATTATATATAATTACAGATATTAAAAATTGAATTAGTAAATTAGACTGCGTGAAAAAAATAAATGTTAGAAGTAAATTAAAATGGAGGAAGTATATGTAACAATATATGGGATTCCTTTGTCTATGAGAGGGAAGGGTCAAGGGCTTATAAAAAATGGAGGGACCAAAAGAAGGTATGCATGCATTTAGAAAAGGGTGGATGTGAAAACAGTACAATTTGTTTAGTCACTAATCTTCTGCCAACTTTATTATCATATAATTCACTTTTTCAGAACCCACCAATGCCCTCTTTACCCTAAGTTTTCCATTTACATCACATGTCTTGCCTATCTTTACATGTCTTGTGTGTCACTTCCTACTTTTGTTTTATGAAACATTAAAATATAAAGATCACAAGTCAAGGTGACAAGAGGTGATGAGTTCGATTTCAATCACTCCTGATTAAAGTGGAATATTCAGCGTATATGCGCATCTACACTTCTAGTACAACGAATTCTCGTGTGAAAAGGCGTGTTAGAGTATATAACATATCGTAGGGCCTCAACCAACAGCTTAAACTTTTTGTTGCGTTAGTTCCTTGACAACTTCTTTTTATCAATGTTTAAAGTACTACTTCTATTTGATTATACAATTACAATTAGTGACTTTTGATAAGATGGAATGTAGCCTTCGACAAACTTAATTGTGAATTAAAAGATCATTTATTTTTCTTCTATTCATCCATTAAGCTAGGGAACAAAAAATAATAAAATCAAAATACTTCTAGAAAATAGATGTCCTAAACTGATAATGCTATGATTGAAACCTTAATAACACTTTATTTGCAAAATTCAATACATCTTTCTAATAATTTTCCTGTATAACCATGGTGAAACTCAATATCTACAATAAAAAAAGCAACATATCATGATAAATTTCATCCCACATCCTTTATCCTTTAATCTTTTATCAATCAACTATAAAAAGCTTCTAAAGGAAGAATACTATTCATATTTTGCTGATGAATAGTAAAATAACTGTTCATTGCTTTTCCTTTTTCCATTCGTCCTTTGGGTCAGTCTCTGTTTCATTTTCATCTCCCATTCAACCCCTTTCTTCTTTACGTCTCTCTTCCTTCCCACTTTCCTCTTTCCCTATTTCTCATCTTCCTCCCCTCTTTTCCTATTTGAGTATCATTCACCAAGCTGTCAAGCTGGATTTTAACCATCGAAAGGGGCTTCAAGGATTAAGGTATTCGATTAAATTGTTCGGCCTAACAGGTATGTTGTTTTACGCTTTTTTTATGATTTCTATCCAACCCTAATTTAACATTCAACCCTAATTTTCTTTGCTCTGATGATTTTCTGTAATTTATCAAATCCAAACCAATTGGGTGTTAAACCCTAATTTTTGCTTCGAAATTGAAGTACCAAAAAAATCGTGATGCCGCAATGATAGAAATCGATGTACTTGAGGAGCTTGGGAGACACAACAGACATGGAAATGGGTAAATTCTTTATTATTCTTGGTTTTGTTTTGTATTTTATTTTTATATACTGTCAGATTAGTTTGTATGTGGCAATTCTTTTGACAGTGGGGTGATTGAATTCTCCTATGCAATTGTGTTCATATCTTTCACATATTTTTTAAATGTTCATGATATGATGTTCTTATTTGAGTTCCCAGTTTATGTATAGCATTATTTTTTATAAGCATAAATTTCCAACTATTTTAGAATGTTAAATTGATTTTGTTTTTGTTCTTTTATTGTCCATCACTTTTATTGGGGTTGTGATTCAATTTTACATTTATAGGGCTTGGATGGTGTGGGTTGAAGATGGATTCCCAAATTCCTCGGTTGCTGTATACTTTCCGTGGGTTAAAACCGCATAATTTCTTCGGTTGTTTCTACTTTCCGTGGGAAAATTATTCTCTAATTTTTTTTTTCATTTGGTTTTTGGCATCATTTATTCTGTAAGTTTTTTTTTTCATTTGGTTTTTGGCATCATTTATTCCGTAAGTTTTTTTTTTCATTTGGTTTTTGGCATGAAAAAATCAGGGTTTTTATTTTAATTTGCAGTCATACAAAGTCTGAACCGTTGATTGTCTTGTTCATAATCACGTCCGAATGCTTTAAATTACACAATCGATCATGCTGAGAACGATTATGTTTTTGTTCATCCCGACAAAGTTGAAGCAGTATGTGCATAATCTCCCTAGCACTATCTTCCTACACTGTTACGTTGATTGTTTCAGCTTGATATATAGCTTTCTGATTTCTTATGTCACTGATTTGGTGTCATTTTTTTGTGTGGAATTTTACAGCTACTGAATTCTGATTGCACCTCTGCTCAACCGTTAAAAGGTGAATCCAATCATGCTTCTTTACCCGTTAAATTTGTGTTTCGAGTTTAGACAAAATTCAACGTATCTTAACAAGCTGACATCATGACATTATGACATCATAGTTGTTTGTTTCACTTTTTTCACTGAGGAACACAAACAGCCGGCTTGTGATTCAGAGATAAAGGCATATTCATGGAATCAATTCGCTCATTTGGTCGGGTAATGTTCCATTAAGCTCGTTATTTTAAGCTTTTTTGATAATATGCTTCTCAACATGTTCTTCTTCATATAATAGGGCAATAAAATTCCATCCGAATTAGAGCCTCCACAACCAGTTAACATTTGTAAGATTATGTACACAAGTGGCACCAGTGGAGATTCTAAAGGTGTTATCCTAACACATGTATCGCCATGTTTATTAGTGGAATGGATATTTTCATGGAACAATTTAAAGACAAGGTAGAGTAGTTAGCGTTTGAATTATACTAGAAACTACACATAGTTGCTCTAAGCTTCTAAGTCGCACCATTTTAAAACAATATATATCATGATAGAGTGATTAATTCTGTACTTAATTCCTTGACTGGTGACAGTGGATGATGAGTATCTATCGTTCCTTCCTCTGGCCCATGTATTAGATCGTGTGATGGAGGAATATTTCTCTTCTAAATGCGCCTCTTTTGGCTACTTTCATGGGGTATTCTTTCATTGCTTTCTTATATCGTGCAATATGATTGTCATTTAACTAAGATAATGATTACATTTGACCTTCTTGACTGTTGCGGACTTGTACTATGAAGAATGTAAAAGAAATTGTGACGATCTCAGTTTCTTCCTCTCTGATTTCCTTTCTCATTTCCCCATTTTCTTCAGGTTCATCTCCTTTTTTTCCTCTCTCATTTTCTTGTAATTCTTCTAATTTGTCCTCTTTAGAAAATAAATTTAGGGGTTTTCTCTTTTTCAATTGGCATCACAAATTTGATTTCTCAAATTCCTCTGATTACACTGCATTGCTAAGTTTATCAGGTTCTACGCTTCTCTCCTCTTTCTCGCTCAATATGTTTAACAAAATTTCTGAGAATTGCGTTGATCGGTTTGGAAGAATGATTCATCTTTATCTTTCTTCTTTTGGCTAATTTTTGTTTTTGTTTTTCAATATGATACTAAGTACTCTTGATTTAAAGTAGTTTATACTAAGATCTAATTTCACTAAGTGTTCTTGGTGAAATAGCAGATTATACTTTTGTTTCTTGGATTACTATGCTTTCAGCATATGGGTTTTATGGGAAAGGAAAGAAGCTATTTCAAGACTGCAAATTATGTCCCTAGATTAAAGGTATGCTAAATTTTGTTTCTGCAAATAGTTGACCTTTTTATTTGTACTTTGTAAAGCCACGCACTGTAATTCTAATTCATTACTCTAATTCCATAGATAGTTAATCCATTTTAATTTAGAAGTCGAAAGGTTTGCAAATAGCTGACCATTTTATTAGTTATGTTCAGAACAAACACCTCCCAAAGTAGATATTATTAATTGTTAATCAAAAGTAGAGATTATTGTAGGTAAATTAAGAATATATTGTTCTTGTTATTTCAAAAGTTATAATGCTACTTAGCACATCATTTGTGCATTTGGTAAAAATTGCCAAGCTAGAATGGTGAATACATTGTAGGTTTTGGGAATGCAACTACTTGAGTTCTCATGATATTGGCATTGTGCTTGATATCTGCTAGCAGTGCTCAAACTAGGCTTTATATATTTGGTTATTGAAATATTCAACTCTTTTGTTGCTTTGTGGTTCTGTCTGTACTTTGCTTCAAGCCTAGAGGTGTAGACTCTTTCTGATGCTGGTGTTCTGCACTGTTCATTTTTAGAAGCTAAACTTTTCGGTTCTTTATCAGAATGTGGAAGGAAACATGAAATAAATTGATAGTGTTTGATTAAGATGTGGTCTTTACCTGCTATACCTTTATTTTCCTTTTGGGTCTTCAAATATATCTCTTTATGGTGTGTGTATGTAGGCACTGCCTGATGTTCGGATGTAGTCAGTTTTTTTTATCGAGGTTATTGTGTGCTCCTTGATTGTTAAGCTTTATGTTCCACATAGTTAGAAGTCTGATTAGAAAATGAAAAGTGATGATATGTTATGTCATTAACTTGACATGACCCTAGCAGGCCTGAAATGTGCATAAATCCATAGACTAAGTTTAAGTGCAGGTATGTTGAGTGCATAGCAATATAACATGATAATGTTATGATAGTTATTCCAAATTTGATTTATTTAATTTCCTTCAAGGATTGGTGATCCTTATTTACTTATTATTTTCAGCACCAGTGTTGTCTATCATGTTAAACATTTGGATCTTAAAAACTTGTTTGCTGCTCTTTAGGTGGTACACACTCAAGCAAAGGTGATGGCTAACCGAGATGTGATGTATAAGTATATATCCAAAAATCAATTATTTGTTGCCACTGTTGCACCAAAAGCGGCTGGTGAAATTGGATCGATAACCCCTCATGAGGCATGGTTGGTAACCTTGTAGTTACTGTGACTGGGAGGATATTCCTCTTTGATCCTGGCTGTGGTCTGTTACTAATGTATTTTCTTCACATGAATTATATTTATCCAAGGAAAATGCAAAAGTATTCAAATTGAAAGGCCCATGCTCAATTTTCTTGGTATTGATTGAAACTGCAAATGATGCTTTTATAACAAGTTAATAGTTGGAGTTTCAAAGAACAAGAGAATCTTTAAGGGTTATGTTTATTTATAAGTATAATGTGTGTAGTAATTGTCAAGCCTTTTGATACCAGCAAGAGCTGTTTTCTTGATCAAGGTGGCTTAGTTGCTTCTCACCTACAGTCAGCATCATTTGTGACAACTTACTATTACTCACAGAGCCATGAATCATTATTTATCAAATATGATGGAAGTTTGTTGTAGAAAGATAATGGTTGAAGGGTTGCTTTTCAGTTTGTGTAGCCAATTTTGTGAGAGTAGATGTTATATAGAGGACTAAATAAAGATTATGATGAGCTTTTAGTGTTTTTTTTTTTTTGGGTGTAGGTTTGCAAATGATAACTTGTGATTGTAGTTTATAACTATTGACCTTGCATAATTCCTTATCACATTATATTTATATAATACTCACCATTATAATTTATTTCTTTATGACATTACATATTTTCTTTTTGTTAAGTTTATGACATTATCTGCATTCCAAGTGATAGCGGAGTAGAATATGGTGATTATTAAAGTAAATGCAAAAATCTAAGATCTTTTCTAATTTGTATCCTTTTTCATTATCTATTTCTTCTATTACCTATAAAAAGAGAGGAAAAATTTTAACTATTCATTTTTTGATCTAATGAACAGTTCTCTCTTATTTGCTGCCACGTGTAATTGGAACGGCTAAGATTGTTGTGTAATTGGAACGGCTAAGATTGTTCCATGAAGCTGCTTTCAACTATTCACTTCATCATCTTTTCAGTTTCAATTCTACCCCATTACTTACCCCCATTTCCTTAAACCTCCTCATTGTATTCCTTCATAATCTTGTAAATTGCGCTTTGAATCCAACCATTCTTGAACATCCATAAGGTTAGTTCATTTGCTTCTTGTGATTTTTGCCTCTTTTTCGGTTTCTCTCTCCATCAATTGCGCTTTGTGTCTTGATTGTTTAGATTTTAGGGTTAGTGATTTTTCATTTTTAAGGTTTTTTAAGAATCGATTTACTTGATTTTATTTTAGAATCTCAATTTCGTCTGATTTTATTTTATCATTGCTTTCCATTGTTTAACTGTCCGAAAAATTGATTTTGAACCACATGAAGCAAACCTAGGCAAACTACTTGCAATTTACTGCTCTGAATTTGTTGGTCTTAATCTCCAAAATTGAGTTGTAATTACTTGAATGGGTCTTGTTTCAGTATTTGGCAATGTTCTGATGTAATTCTAAATGGAATTAGTAGGATCGCCCGTCAATTCTTCATGGTCTTTCTGAATTTGTTGGTCTTAATCTCCGAAATTCGTTTATTCTGTAAACTTTTGGATTTGATTGTTTTCTTACAATTTTCTTTTTTTCATTTTGAGTTGAAGATCTATAAAAAACATGATGTGTGCTTTTCAATTATGATTGGACCATTTCTACCCCATTTTGATTGTTTTCTTACAATTTCCTTTCATTACTTGAGATATAGTTTTGTTAAAATTATTACTTTGTGCTCCGGCCTGTTGTTTTTGATGATTAGTACTATTGTGTTTAATGCTGGTGAATCCATGATTAGCTTGAGATGGTGACATACATTTGCTTTTTATCACCTTGGAAGATAGACTGCTATATAGCATTTTAATTTTACATTCAACATTTTTTTTCTTTGGCCCATCTAATTATTGGTAGTTCATTATAAGCAAATGCAGCTGCTCGTATGCAGGCCAAGTTGGAGGCGAAGAAAGGCTTGGGTAAGGGGAAAGGAAAAGCTAAAGGAAAATAGGTACTGTATTTCTAGCTTTGTAAGATACCATAACAGAGTTCTTTTGAACCATTGTTTCTCTATGTAGCCCATAATGAGCTAAAAATATACATATGCAGTAGGAGATGATGTAATAGACATCTTTCTCAATTGAATTATGATATTAATGTCGTATATGAGCTTCAATGTGTAATGCGCTTGTGACTTGACTTAGTTGGTTGTTCTTCGTTAGTACAAGAGTAGCAAGTGCCTAGCTCTATTCTTTACTGGCCAGTGGCTACTCGCTCATACTTTCTCCCATTTGTATATATATTTTTCTCTTTAACCAGGAAGCCAAAATTAAAAATATTTTGCTTTTAGTTAGGACTTGGGAGTGTTTTCTATTTACCCACTTTTCCTCTTTTTCCTCCATATGTTACTTGAAATTAAATTTTACAATGTGATTTAGATCTTGAATTTTTTATATTGCTGCTTTTTAAATATTGTTTTGAATTTATTTTTTGAGATTTCTTTTGTTGTTTTATAAATATTGTTATGAATTTTTTTTTGATATCAATGAATTTTCCATTTATCCACTTTTTTAACACTAAATTGAGCTTTGATCATTTTTTAGTTGATATGAATCAATTTTCTATTGATCCACTTTTTTTTGCATTGATTGGTTTTTTCCTGCATTTTGTTACTTAGAATTGGTTTTTGTTATTATTGATTTTTGGGCTTAGAAGTGAGGTTTAATTTCATTGTATTCTATTTATTGGATTGTTGTTTCAGTTGGTTTGAGTGAGTTTAGTTGTGAGCTTTTAACTTTATTTTTTGCTACATTGTGTTCAACTTATTGCATTGATTTTTGTTGATTTTGTGGGCTAAGAAGTAAGCTTTTTATTGTATTTTTTGCTCTTTTCCCACGCCATTTCCCTACACCTTCCTTTTCCCACACCATTTCCCTACTTCCCCCTTTACCATTGTATTTTTTTCCAGTTTTGCTTGCTTTTTATCTACTTTAGGTGCCTATGTCACTCCCTGATCTTGAATTAAGCCATATCCTCTGGGCCTATACCAGCCCGACCCAACAAAGTCTGCATTCTGAAGCATCCGATTATTAACTCTTAGAGCAATAACACGTGTTTATTGTGATAGTTGATGCGTCGTAAATGGTGCCGGGTCAAACGGGTGAAGCTGAAACAAGATCACAACTTGCACAAAAAATATCAATGCAAAGTGCAAACCATGTTTAATGTGGAAAAGAATGAACGAATAAAGACTAAAATTTAATCTTTTTACCATCATATTTCCCGAACACATATAAAGATGAGTGTTTGATTTATCGTATAATAATAGTTCCATAGATTCCCCGGCCCTGATCAATTAGAAATTAAATTAGAAACAGAAAATTGGATAGTGTTCAATAGATAATGCTGGAAATTGGTGAATGGAGAAGAATTGGAAACAATCAGATTCAAGGTTAATGGAGATTAATAAATGGATGAGCCACCAACCAACAATAATAAGAATTGATTAAAAAAGGTGGTTGAACTTTGACATACAAGTGTACAACTGCACAAATCTTGAATATAGTAGGTTGGCTATTTTTATGAAATTTTAAAAATTAAATATTACATAATATGTGTGTTAGGCAAATGGATATTGAATGTTGTTTGTTGTTTTGTTTGAGCACTTAAAAGTATTGATAATTTGTTTTAAGTTATTTGGATTTGGATAAGTCAATAGACTATAGAGTTATTTGGTAAATTAATTATATACTAGCCCAAATTCTTATATGAGAATATCTCATCGTGAGAAGCGTCTCAATACATGGGCTAAATAGCCTAATTATACAAATTATTAGTATATGAGCTTCTTATTTTGAAGTTGTCTCATAGAGAGATGGTCTCTCACAAAAGTATCTCATTTGTTAATTCGTGTTTATCAGTATTTTCATTTTGGCTTAAAGTTCCAATTTATATGCTACCCATCTAACCAAATCCCTAATTGTCATATTTTTCCCTCATGTTGAGTAGTTTTCTTACCATTTTTGTGGGTTTATTGGAGTTATAAATTTTGTTACTGCTAATTAGAGTTGTTTGTTTTGCTATTTTATTTTGATTTTTTTAATTTCTAATCCAGTTTGATGAATTAATGTTTGTGGAAAGTTGAGGTGGGACAATCCATCATTGTTAATGATCCAGATGGGTGTTTTTCTGTAACTGCTTTTGATGCTAATCATTGCCTTGGTATTTGATTTTATCCTTTTCCCCAATTTATTCAATTGAGGTTTTGTTTACAAATTTGATGATAATTTGGGGAGAAAATGGTGGAATGTTATTATGAGTTTATTTTATTTTATTTTATTTATTATTTATTTATACATATATATTTATTAATTTGAGAAAATATAAAAAAATTGATATTTAAAACATACTTCCTAGAATGTATTGAATGTTTTAAAAATAGAAAGCATTAGGGAAAGAGTCAAGAGAAGTAAGATGATCTTGATTAGTTTTTGGTGTTTGTGGCATTGGATTCATTTGGATCAAATATTTTGTGGTTGTGGTTTTCTTATGCTCAAATTTGTGTTTGTTTTTGATGTGTTAACATGTTTTGTTATCGACGAACTTCAACTTAAAAAACATGAGAATGCTGTAGAGAATCTGATTTATGTGGTTGAGTTTGTATTTAGACATTTTTGATTGATAATTGTTTAGGAATTATTGGTAGGTGATTACGATAGTTACGTGGTTTATGAACCTTTGAGATTACGTCTTTTTCTCCACATCAAGTTGTGTAGTATGTGTTTTAGGATAACTGGATGACAAAGCTTAAATTGTTAAAATGAGATATTTATCTTTCACACCAAATTTTAGTTGTTGCTAACAAGATTAACTGTTATAGAGATTAGATATGTGTTGTTGGAACATATGCTCTCTCAGTTTGATTTATCAATACGAATTTGGATGGCAACACCTCAAAAGTTTTAAACAGATGTGCCTACATTTGATTAAAAGACCCAAGGTTGTAGAATTTTAAATTGATTTTGTGTTGACACGAGGAAAAGGACATCAGATGTGCTTATTGATTATGATGTATTCAATTGTCTCCTAGACGGTCTCAGTGATGGCACCATAGAGAAGCTTGCCTCTTTGACTTGTAAAGTCTTTTGTTACTTGAAGGTTGCAGAAGAGCAAATTGCTTTAAACTCAAGGTCGACAAATATAAAAATGCTGAAACATGGTTCACGAAAGGAACTTTTTAGAGGTTAGGATAATTTTTTGATTATTCTTCTAAAGATAAGTGTTTCTTGAGCTGAGGCACTCACTAGCTACAACCTCCTCAATTTTTTTATGTAAGGTTATAGTCGACATCATCCACCCTCCCCAAATCGTTATCATAGCTTATATTCGTTATCATAGCGTCTATAAATAGGATATACTAGGTATATAGGTATGATGATAAGCACTTCACGGAAACAGAATAGTGCCTCATCTCAGCCACACACATCAGAATGGTGCTTCCTAACATCCCATTAGCCACAATTTATGGCTCTTTGTTCACATCTTTTTTCCTGACTCTTCCAAATTTTGGTTTTTTCAACTTATTGTTGATTTGTTTAAATGAAAAAATATTCCAGGCGCCATTTGTTTCCGACGCCATCACCGCAAGCTTGAATGAAGGGGATCGGTAAGTTTTTTCAATTTCTGTTTTCCGTTAGGTTTCTTATTATTTTGAATTTACTGCATCATTTGTGTTATAAGTTCGTTAATTTAAATAATCAGTTGATTGAAGGTGGGGATGAATGAGATAGGAGTTTTCAATAAATAATAGGCTTAGTGATCTTTTATCATTAATGAAGATGATTATTTAGTTGTTTTGACTGCTAATAGAACATTAATATTTAGATTAGTTGTAGAATCATCCCCATTTAAGTATGATATGAAATTATTGATTGTCTATGGACTATGATCATGAAAGTGAAGCAATTGAACCCCATTTCCCCACACTCCTTTTTTCTCTTCAAGCTGGGTTTTATTTGTTTTGTAATTGAGGAAATGAATTTCGATTAGGGTTTTCAATTACTCCTTTCTAATGAGTATGTAAAATATATCAACCTTTAGAATATTGAAGATTTGATGACTATCCATCATTAATTTGGGTTCATTTATCTGAGTTTTGATTAGATTAGCTTTTTGTGGGTTCATCATCTTTTAGAAATGGATGCAAAATCATACACATTATCTTTTATTCCTTGTAACATGAAAATTTACTCATTATCTTCTATGGAATGTGCTTCTTATGCTTATCCCTTGTAATCTAATATATAAATGAAGTAAATTTATCCCTTCATTTCCTCTAAATTTGGGGTGGGTGATCCTTGAATAAGAGGAATTTTCGCATTTGAACGGTCATTGCGAAATCCTTGTGTTTGACCTTAGCTCTCACGTTGATTCATGTTTTTCCTGAACTGCAAGAGGTCGAACCATTTAAGTTTGTGGGTAATTCTTTTGTTTCATCCTTTTTTCATCTAATTGTTTTATTCATTTTATGATTTACGATTGTTTCAATTTTCATCAATTTTTTGTTTAGATATTTCATCTAAATTAAATTTCAATTTGTGTAGTTGAAATTTGGGCATATCTTTTAGGAATTGTTTAATTTGGTTTCTTTAACCAAAAGTTTAGACATGGTATACATTTGATTACTTTACTCAGCTTTTTTTTTTAAGTTAGTTTGTTGAATGTGCAAGTATTAGTACCATCAGATAATGTAAGTGCTGCTAGAAGTAGAAGCATCTTAGAATTTTCAAATAGAGGAAGTTGCATAATATAAGCATCTTAGAATTTTAGAGTTTACATCATTGAATAAGCATCTGATTTATGTTAGTCTTATAACATTTACAATTACATTTGAATTGTTTTTTTTTTGAACAATCTAGCTACGCTCTATGACTAAACCTATAAAGTCTTTAATATATTTTAATATCTTACTTTGATGTTGTTGCATACTTCTATCTTGCATGTTCTTTTCATTACTCCTAAATATAATTAGGGTATTCATTTCAGCTCTTGCTAAGCATTGATATACTCCCGACATCAGGCATCGATAGATCACTATAAAAGTGTACGCAACATAGATTGTTCAATTCAACATCACTATAAAAGTGTACGCAACATAGACTGTTCAACCACTATCCCTCCAAACAACAAAGCAACCCATTAACAACGATTGTCCACATGCTCACGTTATATAACACACTAGCTATCATCAACTAATCACAATCATTCTAATCCATCGGATATGGTCCATGCACCAATGACACAACAACTGCACATCAACACCCCTACGTACACTTGCAGCCCTTGCTTCCTTCATACATATGCGACACATTAACATTTCAATATCTCTATTAGTATTATTGTCAATAAAAGTGCGTAAAATTGCATTAGGGAATTCGATAGGATAACTTGGGTCTACTTTGATTTACAGATCTTATAATGTGAGTTCTAGAGTTCTATGCACGACGTCATGAAGTGTTGCTTCTTAGGAGGCTTTTTGCTCCATAGGTACTTGTTTATTCCTATTATGTTTTTGAGAGACATGGAAATTCAGCTTGAACATGAAAGTTTATGAATGTTTTTTTGTAATTCTTCACGTGACGAGTGATTTCTAGATTGAGCAGTATGTCTATTGTAGTTATTCTTAATTTGCATATGTATAATTCTTTTTGACTGAGACAAAAATGAGCCAATTGATTGAATCTTTACTCTCTTTAGTGATGTAACTTCTAAAGTTATTGACTACTTGCTCTTATCTTTCATATGTCATTTAATGAAGTTTTTTTATTGAAGATTTGGATAGTTTAAATTTGTTTTTTTATTGAAGTCATTGAATTTATTTGTTGGTTTCTATTCTTTAAGAGTACAGAATATACAAATCATGTTAGAGGTTGTATGCATTACGCCTTTTGAGCATGCATATATGTGTAATATTGGTTATATTTTTGATTTTGACAACATAACAAGGAGAAGAGTTGTAACTATAATTTTGAGGCTTTAGGTAAAGAAATTGACATTATGCTTTTATCGACAATGTCTGTACTAAAACACCGAAGTATAATCATTGTTATCAACAAGCTCTCAAGTTATTTTTTTTAAATTCGTATAACTGATTCTATTTGTTGATATTAAGGCTTTGGTATTTTTATTGTTGTGCTTTTAGAGTTTACATCATTGAATAAGCATCTGATTTATGTTAATCTTATAACATTTACAATTACATTTGAATTGTTTTTTTTTTTTGAACAACCTAGTTAGGCTCTATGACTAAACCTATAAAGTCTTTAATATATTTTAATATCTTACTTTGATGTTGTTGCATGCTTCTATCTTGCATGTTCTTTTCATTACTCCTAAATATAATTAGGGTATTCATTTCAGCTCATTGATACACTCTCGACATCAGGCATCGATACATCACTATAGAAGTGTACGCAACATAGACTGTTCAATACAACATCACTATAAAAGTGTACGCAACATAGACTGTTCAACCACTATCCCTCCAAACAACAAAGCAACCCAATAACAACGATTGTCCACATGCTCACGTTAAATAACACACTAGCTATCATCAACTAATCACAATCATTCTAATCCATCGGATATGGTCCATGCACCAATGACACAACAACTACACATCAACACCCCTACGTACACTTGCAGCCTTTGCTTCCTTCATACATATGCGACACATTAACATTTCAATATCTCTATTGGTATTATTGTCAATAAAAGTGCATAAAATTGCATTAGGGAATTCGATAGGATAACTTGGGGGGCCGCGTGCTATCAACTAGTTTATGTAAAAAGGGGACTAAAATAAATATATTTAAGAACTATTGAACCTTGGAGCATGTTCTATTAGTTGGTCGTGGCTTGCATGCTAAATTAAAGAACTACAGTATACACTAACTTTTATATTTGCGTTTGATTTTGAATGGTGACTTGATCAAAACTAAGTAAATTTTATATGTGTAACTATGTTATACAATAGCATAAGATTAGTTCGAATTGAGGAACACAATTTCTCTAAGTTTACTTTTACAAACCAATCATATTATTATGTTCTAAACTAAAATTTGAAAGAAATAGGACAAAGTTTATTTTTATTAAAAAAAACACATTTATAATACCTACTCTACATTGAGTTGTTAGTTTTACTTTACTAACTTCACTTTTTAGGTTCTAGAAACTTCAATTCAGTTATTTTAGCTAATAAAGATAAATTATTTCGTATTAAATATTTTTTTTCAGAAAAAATAGGATTTCTTGGGGAGTTATATATATTTATTATCTTTTATTTATAAAATGTGGCTAAAGGTTTGACATTATTCACATTTTGCAAATGAATAGTGTTTTAACCACTAAGTTGCCATGTCAATTGCCGGGTCATTGTAATATTCTCCACATCATCACATATCTTTGCTCAAAAACTCATTTTCTCTCCTCTACTTCATCTGAATCCTTCCCTTCTCCATTTCGTTACCCACTACATTTCCTTTTTTTTCATCCTTTATCTTTCATCTAAATTCTTCATCTTTGTTCATTAGTTTTCTTTTCATAATTTACATCAAATTTATGCGTGGATTTATCATCTCGCTGGTATGTCTCATTAACAAGCTAAAATAGCCATAAAATAATTTAGTTTTTTTCCAAAAGACCATGCACAACTTTGAGACTTTGATCTGCCAAATTATTCAATTCATGTATTAGTTTAATCAATTAAAATGGTGAATAACAGATCTATTGTATCAATTTCTACTGTCTGTTGTATTTTAGCGTGTTGAATAGTTATCGGTACTATTAGGAAGTCTTTCAGCAATTTTTTTCTATTTCACTCATCTAATGCACTAAAAATATTTACTTATTTTATACACTTTTAATACTTGCATTCGCCACACCTTTACAACACATTAAAATATTTTCATTTGTATTGTAGACAATAAAAGTGTATAAAATATCATTATCAAATTTGATAGTGTAACTTGAGGGATCGCGTGCGTAGCATGCGGCCCCCTAACTAGTTGTTTGGAAAACAAAACAAAAGCTAAGTGATCCCTTAAAAAAGAAAGGAAGAAAAACTAACTAAATAAATTTGGTTCCACATTGCTTGAGGAACAAAGTGGCCTAATCAAAGTACTAAAACAAAAAGTAGCCTGAATCGAAAATAAGACATTTTAATGGATCAGAATAGTATAATATAGTAACGATAATATTATATATCTATTACTCTGTGCAGTCAAAGCAGATTATAATCATCAAAGTCCTAAAATAAGATTTAAGAAAGCCCTTTAGTAAAAATGTCTGCAATTTATTGTCAAAAGGTACAACAAAAACTCAAACATAGCCACGTTACGATGGAACAATATAATAAACATCAGGGTTACCGCGTGAATTTTTTGTCAAAATTTTATTTACTACAATAAAACCCCAAAACCTCTGGATTATCAGGTGGAATTTCCCAATTAAAAAACAACCCACCTTCCAAAATTTTCTTATTTACTTCTTCAACCCTCAACCCTTCCTAGTTCCTTCCCTTTTTATTCCATCATACTATCAATTTACACCAATACACACCCCATTTCTAATCTCCTAATCCATTTACCCAAAAAAGTGAAACCAAAAATCCAAAAAAAGTCCTTTCAAATCCAACCAACTTAACCACCTGCAAACCTAAGTACCCTTTTTCTCTTTTTACATCCCCTCTTCTTCCCTTCATCAGCAGATGCGCTAATTCCCCTATATTTTCCGGCGTCAATGTGGCGGCCGTGGGCAATTTCATCATCGCCGACAATTTCCGACGCCTCTTCCTTTACTTCTCGACCCAAAAATCAACCCGCCATTTTCCGATGTTCATCTTTCAAAGACGTTGAAAATCTCTGCAACAATCAAGATTACAACCATTTTGACCTCGATTTATCTTCTTCCCCATCTAACTATAATACCCTTAAACGTCACCCATCTGTCCCTACACCCATCCGCCGCTCCATTTTCCACCGGGTCCGAACCGTTAACACTCTTCTCCGTCAATGGCATACCAGATCCGACCCACCAAAACTCGACCCTATTCCCGACCAAACCCCTACCCCCAAACCTCACCAGGCTCGAGTCGTGGTATACCTCACCAGTCTCCGCGTGATTAGACCCACATTCGAAGCTTGCCGAGCTGTGATGTCGATACTCCATGGGTTTCAAATTGTGATAGATGAGAGAGATTTAATGATGGATTTGGGATTCATGTCGGAGCTCCGAGAACTACTCGGGTTGAAACTTAACGAACAGCTAACATTACCAAGAGTTTTCATCAATGGAAGATATGTAGGTGGGTCGGAAGAGATAATACACCTCCATGAAATCGGTGAATTGAAAAAACTAGTTTCTGGGTTACCTCCAAAGAAGAACAACACGTGCGACACGTGTGGTGGTTACAGATTTATCCTCTGCTCAGATTGTAGCGGCAGCCATAAAAAATTCTCGGAAAAAATTGGGTTTCGATCTTGTTCGATGTGTAATGAAAACGGTTTGGTTAGATGTCCTGATTGTTCTGCGTTATCGCCTACTCTCTGCCGTCCGATTTCAGCTCCCATCAACGGCTGCTAATTAACCAGGTTAAATTTTTTGGGGAGGGATTTTAGGTTTAATTATGTTTTAGGGGAAAAATTAGGTGACATTTCGTTTTGTTAATTTCAAATATTGAAATGATTTTTGGTTGGATTGTGTTGTTTTTGTTGTGTAATGTAAAGATGATGATGATGACATAAATAGGGGAATTAAGACTTTTAGTAGAGTAATTAAATTTTTTTAGACAAATATTTTTGTTTGATGGTATTTTATTCTTAAGTACATTTGGTTTTATAGTGCATTACATGATAATTGTTGATAATTGATAGAATTTAGAAAATGCGCAACCCAAACAAGGAGGAGAAGAAGTAGTCCATCTCATAAATCCAAAGAAGGTTCACTACTAAAAACAATTGGTAATAGTAGGAGTTACTCCTTGAATATATAACTTTGGGAAATGTTTTCATTTTCAACTTGTTATGTTGAGTAAGAACAAACACTTGTCCATTTCACGTCCGATAATTAGAGCAAATATAACTTTCTACATGTAACGTTTTAAGATTAAATATTTTCTAGTTATTTCCTTTGTTCAGTCTGCTCTATAATTCGAAAAAAAATACAATTATCCGCCCACTGTAGATTTGAATTTGTAATTAATAGTTGTATTTGTACATGATTGTGAATTATTGGAAGTTAAATTAGGTGGTTATGTGATTTGTCAAAGGAAACATGTTGGAAGGTTCAATTTAATATGGTTGATTTATTTTAGGACTAGATATGTCAATGATGTGTCTTTTTGAGAAACCTAAGCAAGGTTTTAATATGTTCTGTATTAAGTACTACTAGGATTACTTATAAGTAAGTAATCACTAATGCATAAAAATGATGTTAGTTTGAAATTGGGCCTTCAAAATTCTTGATCATTTAGATGCTTGTTCTTTTCCGCCCATTGTTTTGTTAGATGTTGGTTTTTTTGGTGTGAATAGTTACAATTGTTCTAACACAAATTCTTGTGACGGAGATGGTCTCTTTGAAAGACCATCTCTTATTGAATTGACCCATAAAAAAGATATGAAGTAAAAGTAGAAAATAAGCTTTGATGGATTGGGCCTGAGAGACGTCTCTCAGAAAGATGATCTCTCAGGAGACTAACTGTTTTTCTAATCATATTGGGGTGTTTTGGCAACATAGCTTATTGGGTTAATTTACCTTATTTAGATACAAATATTTGGTTAACGAGCCGGTTAAAACAACTTATTGTTACGAATAAGTTGTTTTTGAACAAGCTTTATAAGCAGGGGTTTAAAATTAGCTGTTTAAATCTGTTAATAAAATCAGCTATCTGTTACGAGCTATTAGCTGTTTGCCAATCACCGCCATTGACTATTAGTTAGCTTTGGCCAATGAGAGGCTTCATTTTCTTTGCTATTTCATCATTCTTGCGGTAAGACCAATCTAAAGGATCAAGTCAACACAAGTAACCAACATTATAGATCCCGAGAGACGTTCATTCAGGTTACGTGTTTCGTGCGGTTTAAATTCATGTTGAATTCGAATTCGATTAAATGGTTGGGTAAATATCATGTCGTCAGTCCCGTTTTGAACAACTATAGAGAGCATGGAGTTGGGCTCCGGGGACCACCGGACCCTCAAGTCAGATCCTTGAGCTGTTGGGCATGTTTATAAGCTTTTACATAGTGTTTTGGTTTTGTATCTTAATAAAAGGTCCACCATCAATAACTTTTCCTACTTCCCTTGTTGAAAAATTTTATTTAAATTTACTTCTTCCCCTTTATTCAAATGGGAGTTGTTTATAGTTTTTACTGAAACCGTATTATGGGTTGCAGCGTAGTGATTACACTGAATTGAATGCTTGCAGTTGGCTTGAAAAATCATTGAAATTGAATACCAGCCCCATTCATTATTCTTCCATAGTTGGCATAAATCTAATAACCTTGCATACAACATACTCTTAAAAACCTTCTCAGCACTTGGCTATATAGATAGATAGCAATTTGAATTTTAAATTTTGAATAATTCGTCCAGATCTTTTATTTGTGTAGTTTTCTATTTTAAGCCGTTTCACTCATTCTATTTTATCTTATCTAAAAATGAAATGAAAGCGATATGAGGTTAAACAAATAAAAAATAAGATGATGAACAACAATCAAAAGCAATGGGAAAGTGACTAATTAGTGGGTTGACTCATGTACATTGCGTGTGTAAAAATGATC
The DNA here is from genome assembly GCA_019425755.1 of Amaranthus cruentus. NCBI lineage: Eukaryota > Viridiplantae > Streptophyta > Magnoliopsida > Caryophyllales > Amaranthaceae > Amaranthus > Amaranthus cruentus. Next base: position 15,932,347 of record CM033458.1, on the reverse strand, counting down.
ACTTATAATTTTAAAGTGGTTAATTAGAGAAATTAGCTAATTATATATACTCGTCTTATAAGTGACACGGTCTCATAAGACGAGCTGTAATTGTGGTTAAACCAAGTTACTATAAGGTATATTTTAATGGAAAAATTAGCCTGAATAATTCAATGTTTTACTGATTTCCTTATAATAATTCAAACTTTGAATTAACCATGAATAATCTAAACTATTAGGTCACTGATCCAAGAATGTTATTGTGTACTTAATGACCTATTTTTTAGGTAAATTAACAAAATAAAAAGAATAAATAAATAAATAAATAAAAGAAGTAAAAAAATCAGAACACCCTTGCTCCATGCTCATCTTCAATTCAGCCAAATGAGCGAAGTTGGATTTAGATTTACAGTTAGGGTTGGACACGACGGTCTCATAATGAGACCATTAATGTAACACCCGAATTTCTTCCCGTCTTTTGCGGTTTTGGTTAATCTGGGCTGGCTCAATTTGCGCGCGTAATAATTTTGGCATTTTTTTCATTTTTTGGGCATTTTAAAATTTTGATCTTAAAAGGCATTAATTTTGACCTTAAGTTATCAATTTTCAAAATTGATATCTTTAAAGTCAAAAGTTGATTGAAATATTGTTACACGTGCTTGAAATGGGCAGGCCCACGCTTCGTATTAACTTGCGACCATCTTAATTGTTGATTTTAAATCCAGTATTTTATCCCCTGCTCCAAGCTCATCTTCAATTCGGATCTTGCTAATAATTCTTCTTCATCTACTCCTCCCTTAACCACCATTGGTAAGTTGAGCTAAACAAATTTTCAGTTATTAGTTAATATGGTAATCCACTAGTGAAGTTATGGGATTTGCCAATTAACATGGTGTCAAGAAACCAACTCAACCAAAAGTTTAAGCTGATGGTTGAAGTCCAAGATATATTATATACTCTAGCACGCCCCCTCACACGAGAATCCTTTGCGTAGATGCAGCACAAACTCACCTCATACATGGCGTTAAATATTCTACTTTAAACAAGGAGTGATTGAGATGCGAACCCGTGACCTCTTGTCACGTTGGCTTCTAATACCACGTCAAGGAACCAATTCAATTAAAAGGTTAAGCTGATAGTTAAGGTCCTAGAATATATTATATACTCTAACACTTGGCACTAATTTTATTTGCCCCAAAAAAAAATTTAAAAAAAGATTTTGAAAAAGTAAAAAATAAATAAATAAAATATTTTGCTTTTCAACTGAGACAAACTCAATTGTGTCAGGGTTGTGCACGTTGAGTGAGGGTTGGACTTGGTACCACTCACTACGTATGGACGTTATGTAAATCAGATACTCTCTTGAGAGACCGTCTATATTATAGATGTCTCTTAAGAGCCTAGTCTATATCTTTCTTTTAACTTACAAAATCAATAATCAGTTTTTATTATTTATAAATTGGGCCAAACCCCAAAACTTGATACGTCTATTCTATTGACGTTCTTAAGCAAGAATTTGTGTATGTAAATTAATATGGTTTGATGACTGGGCTGAACTCAGAAGCCCGGAAACCAGAGCCCACAACTTAATATTCTTGAATTTTGATTCTCACAAGTGTTTTAGAGATGCTTTGTAAATGAAATTACGGGGAATATCAATATTGTATTCTTCGAAAGTCTATATTTAGACTAATTTATGTTTATCAAAAGGTAAAAATTATGTATAGACTTGGATTCATCGTGTGGATTAAGTTTATACTTAATTTTTTGTAACAAAATATTTAAAATTAATAGTTTTTGGTTCCAATGAAAAAAAAAAAAAAAAAGAAATAAAGTGCTTTTTGAGATAATATTGCAAGTAGGAAAAATATAAAAAGTATTAAATAATTGTATGAATGATATCAAACGTGAATTTAAATGTGTAGATAAAATTTAAAGAAGGCGGTGAGATCAATTTCCAAATAAAAACTTATGTAAAATAAGTCATATAATTTTTAAAAAAATTAATGTAATTAAGTGAAACGGAGAAAATATATAGTTAATTAAAATTTCTCAAGTGTAACTTTTTACATTCTATAAGACATCGTATACTATACTCAACCCTTAAATTAATTAGAATTCTTATGACATTGAAAATTTTTGTGTTATTCAAAAATTTTAGTCACAAAAATTTTAGTCCCTTAAATAGATTACTTCTTATGTTATAAAATCATTTATAATAATGCCTCAGGGAATAAAAAGACAAGGTGAAATAAGTTGAATTTAGAATTGTTCTAAAAGTTGAATTTGGAATAGTTCTAACTTCTAATTAGTGTTGAAATTTATCATCTTACAAGTTCAAAGTTTTTCAGGAGTTATAATTAGGAGTCAACACGGTCCGGTTTGGTCTGGTTTGATATTAAAATCAGACAATACTAAAAATTTCAGTCTGAAAATTTTTCGGACCGGACCGGACCAAACCGTTTTAGAACGTTCCAGTCTGGTCTGGTCTACGGTTTTTATTTTTTTATTTTACTCCAAATTAATACATGTATTTATGCAAATATTTCACACCTACAATTAATAAATATAATAATTTATAATTAGTTGATAACATCAACATCATTCAAGTATATATTGCTATATAAAAATAACTACATCTTAAAATATCTTGGTAGCAACTTAATTTTTTAAATACAAAATTATGATTTTCGACCATATTACGGTTTACGGTCCGGTCTGGGTCTAAAAAATAAAAAACCGAGACCAGACCGTAAACCGTAATTTAATTTGAAAAAAAATCAGACCAGACCATTTAAACCGTAGACTAGACCAAATACTACAATTCTGGTTTGGTTTACGGTTTAGACCAAACTTTGTTCAGCCCTAGTTGTAATGAGTATAGCAAATTTTCAAAGCAAAAATAATATTAAATTATAGTGTTATTGTATTATGGAAAATGATATATACAACCCTAAGGATTGTATATAAGAAAGACTTTTGTATTTATAATTTAATATTATTTTTACTTTGAAAATATAAATATTTTTAGTTATATTTAATTGTTTTAACATTTATTCTTTCTTGAAAAGTTAAAATTATTATATAAAACATTAATAACTAAATAGAGTTAAATGATTATTAGATAAGAGTAATAGATAAAAGCATGGAGTAGTTTTGACTTATCTTGCAGGTTTGCTATATAATTGCTCCAACCTTGTTCATCCACTTAGAAGCTAACACCATCATATGCTTCTCCCTTACATTCCTTTCATTGGAAAACGACTTACACTTTATGAGAATTTTTTCTTTTGATTTATAAGATATTTTTTATAAGAGAAAAAATATATGACTATATAGCTTTTGTCTTATACTGTTAAATTAGGCTGGACTTATTGTCAATGCCAGTACATTGACGAGGAGACCCGAGGTGCACACACTTCATAAGCCAATGAGATATATAACATCCCAAAACCATATGACAATGGGAAGAAGGTCACCAATAGCTTATAAAGTGTGCACACCATTTTCAATTTGTCGATGTGGGATAACTCATCCCAACACCCCCTCACATGCAAACCCCGTCAAGTTCGCATGTGGGAGTAATCAATTAGGGTAGGAATGTCATTCTTTTCGAACTTACTATTTTTAAATTTTTGATCGAACCATCGACTCTGATACCATGTAGAAAATCATAATGCGGAATTCGGTTTGGGTTTAATCTGGTGAATACTGAATTTGCTATGTCATATACTCTTTGAGCCCTTGAATTTGCTTTAATTTTTATTTTTTTCATTCTACTTAATTTGCTATGTCATTCTTGAATCTTTTATACTCCTAACTTTTTATGTTCATCCCAACCTTGATAGCAAACTCAAGAGGATATCAATATCGTTTGATTTAAAAAATGATGGCCGGTAAGACAAGATCTTACTATATAGATTCTTCATTTAAGTATTAGCTAGCTAAATCAGCTTTGCATTAAGCAATAAGATAATAAATGATAAAAGACAATAATAAGTTAACCTAGTCATTTTACTTCTATGATTTTTCTTCTATGAGTTATACTTGCATGACAACGATTTAATTCTCACATATATAGATCAGTAAAAATCTCAACACTTTGGCCTCAAGTAACACAGTTTAGGAGAATGGTGCCAATTGAAGAACCAACTCAACTAAAAGTTTAAGATGATGGTGTCAATCCCTCAAATGAGCGCTAGAAGTGTGGATGCAGCATATACTCTCCTCATACCTGACGCTAAATATTTCACTTTATATGAAGGCTGGCTTTTGATTCTAACTCGTAACCTCTTATCATGCTTGCTCTGATACCATGTCAAGCAACCAACCCAACCAAAAGTTTAAACTGATAATTGAGGCTTGAAAATATGTTATATATTCTAACAAAAGGAACCTATATCAATATACGTTCACAAGGTGGATCCTCCACAGTGGCGGAGCCACATTGGAGCACCCGGGGTCACGTGCCCCTAGGCGTTTTTTTTTCAAATATTTAACGTAGATTTTTCTATTGGTAAGAGTAAAAGTGTAAAATTAATATTAAAGTCTTTTGATGATAAATATTCCCTCATTTTAGTAATTTTGTCTTATTTATTTATTTTATCTCATTTCTTTAATAAGGTCAGTTGATTTAACTTGTTCCATTTCTTTTTGTGGTATGTCGTATTTAAAATTTTAGCAAATAAGAGTAAAATAGTTATTAATTTTACAAATAAAACTCTGTCGAAATCTGGTCTATTAGTTGGTGCCCCCTAGGACTCCGGACCCTGGATCCGCCACTGATCCTCCATCAATTACACCATCTAAAATTGGCCTCAATTAGTTGAATTAGAGAAAAGAGGATAGCTTCTAGGAAATTGCTGATTTAAGAACTCTTATATCATTATATATTTATATGGTCCGACTAGTCGTTGATGACTTGACGTTGAGGCTGCCCAACTGACTTAGGTATGGTCTATAGCCATTGGTCAGTAACTTTTGCCGTACTGACCAGTTCGTAGATTCCGTGATTAGGGTAATTTAAACTTCAACTGGATTAGGTCAATTTTATGGGGTAATTGACTAGAGTAAACTTATTGGATGATCTGCTATAGTAGGTAATTTACCAAAAAGTGTAAACTAAAAATTAATATAGAGTTAGAGAAAAAATTTGAAAATTTACATAAAAATTCTAAAAAGAATATTAACATTTTTATAATATTTTGGGCATTTATTTTAATTTATCTTTTTTTAAAAAAATATAAAACTTGCTATAGCAGGGCATCCGGTTACCCGCGTTTTCTATAGGCAAGTATATCATAAAGTTGGAATTATTCATGATTAATCAATAAATGAGATTAGTTTAGGAAAATCATAAAAATCTTGACCTAAGTGATTTTTCCAAAATTATATATGAATTTATTATTTATTTAATATTATCTATTAAAAGCATATTTAAATATTTATCAATTAATTAACAATTATCACCACACGCTAGGTAAACTATGATGTGAAGAAATAGCTAAACGTCGTTAAGACTTTATTTTGAATCTAAAAGTTGATTGAATTTCGTCGTCTTTAAGATATTTAAAGAAAATTCACAGTGCACTATTTTTGATTTGTGAAATTTGGAGGGAAAAAATGTTATTCAACAATAAATTTTCTAGTTTGAGTTCCAATTTTGAAAGAAAGAGATTTGAAAGAATAATACTCCATTTTTTAATTTAGGGAAAAATTATTTTGGTTAGGCTTAGGTGTGCTCCTTCCCACATTAATAGACTAAAATTTGCAAATTGCATTTACGTGTTGAACTTTGAGGGTTACTTTTTTTTAATTGGGTAGTGTCGTAGTGAATTGTTACTTGTTTTAAAGCTAATTTTAAATTTAAATTTTAATAAATAAAATTAGGATAAAAAAATTATAACTAAATAAACTAAATTTTAAATTATCCATATTAATTTATTTTTAAAATAGTTAAAAATAACAGGTTTATGAAAAAGCTTTCCATCTTGTGGAGCTCTATGAGGATGACACATGAAATTTTTCAGTCTTTTTAATATATTATATTTCAAAATGATAATTATATAATTTATTTAATTTTTAGAATAGCTAAAAAAACATGTTGATAAATTTTATTTGCCACATAAACCCACATCGACCAATAAAATCTTTTCCTTTTGTGGAACTCCATGGGAATATAACATGAAACTTTCCAGACTTTCTAATATATTGTATGATTCACATTATTTAGTTTATAAAGATAAATTTACGGCATATAATAAATTCAAACCATAAATTTATCTAATATAACTCAATATAAATCATAGTCATTCAATTTATTCTACTTAAAACAATTAAAAAAATTAAAATAGTAAATTAATCAATTTGATGAATTTTTGAAATAGCTAAAAATGACATGTTGATTAATTTATTTTTCACATAAGCCAACATCAAACAATAAATGCCTTCCATCTTGTGGAGCTTCATGATGATGACACGTGAAATTTTTCAGTTCTTTTAATACATTGTACGATTATTATTGTATTTTTGAATCCATTAATGAAATATAATCTACTAATGTAGAAACTCGTGCACAAAATTATTAGTATTAAAATATAAAAATATTCTGATTTTAAATAATAATATAGTTATATATAATCGTTATCAAGCTGTTAAAATTCTATAACCAATATGATTGTATTACAATAATTTAATAATAGACATATTTTTTTCACTTCCAAAGTATACTAATACTCTATCTATTTGACTTAGCGGCATATAGGAATCGGGTGAATAATTAAAAAAGTCGATATTTAACAATTTAATTTTGACTTTTTTAGTTTTATTTACACTGTTCTAGTTTTCTGTTAAATATTTTTTAGCATATATTGGGGAGCTGGCGAGCTGCTGTTTATTTTTCTCTTTACTTAGTCAAATAAAATTTTCTTGTTTTATTTCAATCAATCAATATAGTAGAACTATGATAAAATATAATATTATGTAATGGAATAAAATCAATTTAACCTTATTTACTTCAATAAATATAGCAATTAATCAATTTGATTATTCCACATGACAAATCATTATAACGCTGTCACATGGAATTTTCCTATCCTTTTAAATTGCGTTTGGAAACAAATATTTCATTTTAAATTGTAGATTTCAATTATGAATTCATTTATGTCATGTTTGGAACCATAATTTAATTTGGAAATCTAAAATTGGCTCAAATTTTGTTGTTTGACAAATCAAAAATTACAAATTTGGATTTGAATCAAATTCCACTATTTTTTTAGAGTAGTTAAAGTTGAGAATTTGAGAATGACTATCCAAACCTTATCATTCTCAAATTCTTCATTTATGATTTCATAATTGAAATCAATAATTTGAAATGAAATACTTATTTTCAAGCACTACATAAAGAAGAATTTGAGAATGATAAGAGAATGACAAGCTTAGGGAGGTAATTCTCAAATCCTTATCTTTAAACACTTTCAAAACATTGTTGGATTTGACTCAAATCCAAACTTGAAAATTTATTATTTGTCAAATACTAAATTTGAGTCAAATTCACATTTTCAAATGAAATCAACATAGGATTAGTTAATTGTATGATTTTGATACTTCATTGTTGTGTTCTTGCCTTTTCAGTCTTGTACTTAATTAGTTTGTTCTGTTACTCCATTGTTGTGCTATTCATTTCTTGCTTTGTTTCACCACATTCACCATTGCTTCCAAATAGAGGTGTTTAATGGGGCAGGTCGATCCAACGGGTCAAGGGTCGGGTCACATTTTAACAGGTCATTAGCTGGTCGGGTCATTAACGGGCCTTGGTGTAAAGGGTCGGATCGGATAATTATAAGTATTAATTGCGGGAAAAAAATAAACCCTTTTTTTTAAATATTTTTAAGTGATATTATTATATACATAAGTGGGTCGACCCAACGGGACATAAAGTATAATAAAAAAAAATTATTTTATGAAATTTTTAAAAAAGGGTCAAATAGGGTCGGATTTAAATGGGCTTGACCCGCCCCGACCCATTTAACATTTGAAATGACCCGACCCGCCCCGCCCCATTTAAATTTTAACCCGACCCGACCCATTGAACGCCTCTACTTCTAAATATGATTTTAACTTTGATGAACTCAGAGTATTTTAAGCTTGACGTTCAATCCGAATATGAAAGATTCAAAGCTACAATTGCTTCTAAATATAAAAAAGATGAAATTCCAAGAGAATTCAAAAATTGTATTCAAATGGCGAAATCAAATTGAGCAATCCAGTTGAAGTGCTCACGTGTTACCTACATGTGAGTTGCCCCACATCGGAGAAAGAGAAGAGTATGCACCACCTTATAAACTCAAGGAGTAACTCCTACTATCACCAATTGGTTTTAGTAGTGAACCTTCTTCGGGTTTATAAGTGGACTACTTCTCCTCCTCCGATCCTTATTTGGATTGTCGAGGCCCATTTTTTAAATTATATCAAATTCTAATTTGATTGAACTAGGACTTTAAGTCCAAATCCTCTTGGCCTTAATTTTCGGCCAAGCACACAACTATCTTAACTTATAGGTTAGTTATCGTTTCTTTTCACTGAATCCAGTTGATTATCAGACGAACTTATAAGTTATGATAAATTCAAAATAGTTATAACTTTGAATTTCCTCTGACCTCTTCCCTGTAATCACTTATAAATTAATTTAAATTTCATTACTGTTCACCTTAAATTTTGTATTTAAAAAATTAATTCATTGAATAATATTTTATACTTCACTTTATTGTCAATTTGTCATCATATCACAAACACTATACACATATTATGTGATATTGTATTGGCTAGTGATCATGCACATACCCAAGTATGAAGTACCCAACTAAAACATGTATATGGTCGAAAAAGTAATAATTTTGTCTTACATAGTTTAAGGAACATGCTCATTATGATGTGGTCATTATAATACATAAGCGGGGCTGCAAGTTTCGGTAGCCAACCTTTCAATTCACTCTTTGGTTCCAACTTTTAAAGCTTTCTTTTGAAGTGCAACACAATTAAAGTGGAAAATATTGTGTCACCTTCTTGTCATCTTCAACATTAAGAAATATAGCCAACATTTCATATCATATTAATTATATTTATCTAAATGTGTTCATTTCCAGATTTATTTAGGGTTAGATGTTTCGTGTTGAATTTATATTATTAAATCTTGTGTCCATATTGGATTGATACATCATTGTACATTTTATTTTTAAAGTCGGGTTAAAATCGGAATCGAAAATTTAAAATCGGTAAATAATGGATCGAGTCTGTTTTAAACATCTCTGTATCTACCTGAATTGAATAAATTGGTGAAACTGAACTCAATTTGATTTAATTTAACTCAAACATTTATGGCCCGTTTGGTTACTGGTACTAATTAATGTTAATGGAAGTTATTTATGGTATAAAATTTTATCAAAAGTTTCATGTTACTCTCATGGTGATGAAACTTTGATTACAAAAAAGTTTTTTTGTTTACAAATTTTCATTTACTCCTACACCACATCTCTCAATGGTAATGTATTGTAATGAATTTTATGAAGCAAATAAGATGATTGAAGTTGGACAAACATGGCCATCAAGGTGGCTAAGAGATTTTTCAACCAAAATTATACTAGTTTTCATTCATATATCACCGTTTATTACTACCTACCGAACATGTCTTTAGATGACAACAAAATGACTTTATACACAAAAAGTTTCGCGATCTAAAATATCATTGTATAGCAAGGGAGTCTTTGAGTGTTCGAGGTAATTGATCGCACAAGGCCTTTTTTTTCTCCCGTATATAAAAAAGTTAAAATCAAAAAAAAATATGTCAGATTCATTAATAAATAAATATATCACTATAATAAAAGGTAAAATAAAAATTTTGTACAAAGCTCCAAATTTTTCAAAACGACTCTGTATATATAGTTGCTGAGTTATTAGTGGGGCAAAGGTTGAATACCACCCATCCTAAAAAAGTGATTGTAGTATAAATGGAATATTTGCTTACAATTTATTTTAACCTAATGTTTAAGATACCATACTCCCTAGTCTCGCTAGCTGTCACCTGTCAACATAAAAAATTTGCTCAAATATCTCAAAATCATGGTCAATTTTTTGATCATGTTAATATAAAAAAAGGTTCATTTTTCTTGATGACTTAAAATCCTAGCTATGTCTCCGATTGTTCGAACCCTAAGTGTCTCAAATAGTCATTTAAATAAGTTGGTATAAATTTTTAGTTCTCTGAAATCTCACTAGCATCTATGACTAGGGGTGTTTAAAATCGGATATCAGATTAATACAAAATCCGACAATTCGAATATTCGATTTTTTCGATGCTTAAAAATCATGATTAGGTTCCTGTTTGAAAAAAAAACGGTTATCCAAATATTCTATATCGGGTAATTCGAATTGGAATATCCAGTTTGAAAACCGACTACCTGGTCCGAATTATCCATTTTACTAACCAGATCAAAACCCAATTTTAATAATTGGATATTGAATAATCTGAGTTCGGAATTTTTTAAACTGAATATTTTTAAACACCCCTACTTGTGACTCTATAGTACCAAAGCGTAACTAAATGTATTAATTGAAAAGGCTAAGGAAACCTGGATTTCAAGGAACTTTCACATGCAATAGGCCACAAAGTGGGACGCAAACGTAAATATACGTACATATAAATTGGATCTATAAACATTAACACACATGTGCATGTTATGGAATATGGAGTATAATGTGAGTAGGTCCAAGTACACAATAATGTCAAGGCACTAGATCCCTAAACAATTAGGAAACATTATTACAAGTTTACAACTATCAAAAGCAAACAAAAATTTGCGGTATCTTTTAGTTTTAGAAAATACTTCTTTACTGTTTTTTTCGTTTATTTTGTGTATAATTTTTAAAGCAAATTTTAAATGTAAATATATCTAAATATATGTCATAAATAATTATAAAAAATATATAGTAAAAAAGTATACATTAAAACAAACCTAACGACATCTAACATAGTGATATTCTAGTTTGGAGAGAGAAATTTGATTAGTATTTTTAAGACATATATAGATGGTAAAATAATTTTACCATATATATATGTCTTAAAAATCCTTAATCAAATTTCTCTCTCCAAAATAGAATATTCTAAATGAGAAGAACATTAGTTTTATAAAATTAAGGGAAATTCCACATGGTAACCCTAAGTTTTTGTGTTTTCGTAACCAAAACTGTTAAAAAATCCACGCGGTAATCCTGAGGTTTACGTAATTGTTCCACAGTGACCTTTTTGCACATAAAAACGTTACCAAACGTTCATTTCGAAGCTTTAAGGCCAGTGTCGTTCCTGGCATGTATGGGCCTTAGGCAAAATGTAAGAAGAAGGCCCTCTGATGGAAGGTCGATTCTAAATTTAAACGGATGTTTAGAACAATAACAAAGATGAACCCTATATATTATAATTAGCATTAAAATTATAGACGTATCATATAATTCTTAGATGATAAAAGAACTACTCGTAAATTGCAAGTTTTTAAATATGTACTTTTATTAACTAGCCTTTTTCTAATTTTAGGCCCTTTTTGACTCTGGGCCCTAGGCAAATGCCTATCTTGCCTATGGTCAGAAAGACAGGAACGATCCTGTTTAAGGCTGTTGTACGCCTATTTTTGCGACTCACCATTTCAAATGACATCAGCTTCAACCTAATTTCACAATCTGATTAATTTTAGGTCACAATCTGAGTAAATCATATAGGAAATCCAAATGTAATTAAGGATTCAGTATTATTATTGTTAGAATTAATTGTAAATTACAGCCTTAATGTTTATGCCTTTTGCGAATTACAGTCATGATGTTTTTTTTTTGCGAATTATAGCCACCAAGTTTTGAAAGTGACCACCATTACGGCCAAATGACTGGTTATGACCGTTGACCAGCACAATTACCTTTGACTTTTCTTTATTTTATTTTATTTTATTTTTTTGAGTTTTTTTTTTTTTTTTTTTTTAATTTAATTCCTTTATCCTCTTCATCATCTTCATCCTCTCCCTCCTTCTTCTCCATCATCTTCATCCTCTTCCTCCTAAAAACCTGAAAATTACCGTTGACCACCATGAGTTTTTTTTTCCTTTTTTCATTTAATTCTTTCTTCCCCATTACCTTTTTCTCTCCTCCTCCTCCTTCTTCTTCATCTTCATCTTTATCTTTATCCTAAATAAACTTCAAAAACTCCATTAATTTCAAAGTCCTCATTACTTCAAAGACTCAATTTCTTTTCAAAGTCCAAATTTTAAATTTCTCTTCAAAGTTCCCATTAATCTTCTTCCCTTAATATTTAACTCAATCCACCATTGAAACTCCATTAAAACTCCATTCAATATTTTCAACCACATTCAGATTTAAAAAAAAATTAACTAGTATTTCTCTTCAATGGTTTGAATTGGAGGGTCAAATTATCCCATTTATCATTTCTGCATTTTTAACTAATCAAAGATTCCATCTTGAAAACCCAGATCTTACCACACAAGACTGAATTTTGAAAGCCCCTTTCCATTTTTACCACACACGATTAATCTTTGAACCTAGATCTTGAAAACCCCTTTACGTTACTACTACTACTACTACTGTGATGTGAGCGGTTCAAATTAAAATTGCTTTGATCTTTCCCAATCATTCTGACCGGAACTTGTACGCATCACTTGTTTATTAGGGAAGAATCACCATTAGAGTTTCCCCAAAATTGAAATTTAGGGTTAAATCTCAAATTAAATCTCAAATTGACTAAGATGGGTTAAATTTTAAGGGATGAAATTGGGTCTTTAAAGATTAATGGAGACTTTAAAGATTAATGGAGTTGAAGTTTATTAGGGATGATGAAGAAGAAGATGGAGGAGGAAGAGGAGAGAGAAAGGTGATGGGGAAGAATGAATTAAATGAAAAAAGAAAAGAAAAACTCAAAAAATAAAAATATAAAGAAAAAGAAAAGTCAAAGGTAAAATACCTGGTCAACCGGTCATTTTGTACGGGTCCGGTCACTTGGCCTGAATACTAGTCTAAATTGAAACATGGTGGCTGTAATTCGCAAAAAAAAACATCATGGCTGTTAGGCTGTAATTCGCAAAACCACTAAATATCAAGACCGTAATTCACAATTAATTCTTATTGTTATTATTAATTAAAAGGGATCAAGCTAGGTTGGAGATTATAGATATGAAAGTGACTCTACACCATTTTATTCATGTATATAATTATATAATTATTATATATGGTTCACACAAATCATTATGGACTTAGGGTCAAATATATTGGTAATAAGGCCAAATCACTCTACCAAATTTTCTAATTAGTGTCGATAATGACAGCTCTATTAACAAAACATTAACCTAAACAACATTTTAATTTCTTTTCTAGTATTAATTACTAGTAAATAGTAATTAGCGATTGAAGGTGACATGACTACTGCATGCTATTTTATATGGTCTTAATTATGTTTACTTTTACAAGTGTCATTAGAAGGTAAAGACTCCACATAATATACATGATTATTAATTATTATATAATCATTAAATTTGATGATATATATAAATGTTATTATAAATTCTTAACTTAGAGGGGAAATTTCAAAAGGATAAAATAATAGGGGTGTTTAAAAATATCTAATTCGAAATATGTGGATTGGAATATTGGCAAAAGCAGATATCGGGAATAGTTGGTTTTCAAATCATTTTATATAAATTTTTATTTTTTATTTTAAAAAATATAACGGTTGAATTTACTCATATGTACAATTCTCAACTATAATTAAGTTGTATAACTAATTCACTGTTAAGTAATTTAGGCTTTTGGAAATCTAACCATATTTCTAAAAAATATAAGAATTAAAAATCCGTAAAATCAATATCCGATTCAGATTAACCCAGATATAACCAATTTTTTGGATTGAAATCGAATCATAATTTTCACTATCAGAAGAATAAAATAGTTAAATTTCTAAAATCGGATCAACCTATTATTCGATTTTGAATACCCATATACTCTAAGAAAGTTTATCTTTAACCCTAGTAGTCCTAGTCCATATCGACGATAATTTTTGCGTTTGACAACGATGTTTGTGGAACTCTAGAAATTTAATCCCCAAAACGCCACGGCACTAGAGATCTAAGACAAAAGCATAGGGACATATATGCGATAACCTAGAGAAAGACTTAATAAATAACGGTTATTTATGTGATTGATAAATTACTCTTATGTGGTAGAATGTGATAGGCTGAGAGATTTATTGTTTTTATTTATCTTTTTTTATTTTGTTTATTTTAATATTATTTTTTTTGTGTTTTTGTGGTGATTTACAAATCATGGTTATTGATTAGGAATTTTTGGATAACCTAATACGTGCGATGTTACTAAAGTCTTGGTGCTTATGAATATGATGGTTTATTGTCTAACATATAATCATGAACAATAATATATTATTACATTTATTTTTAACTTAGTTCAAAATCTTAAAATAAAATATATAATTAGTAAAAATAAATTTTAGTCGTGGGTAAAAATTATATTTGATTAGCAAAAATACAATACAATCAATAAAAATTAATTACCATGCATTAATAAAAATGTTACAATTAACTTTTAAATTTTGTGATATGAGAAATTGCATTCAGAACTAATATGGGTGCCAAATGCCAATAATATGTACTTGCCCCGTTTTCTTTGATTTGCATTAAAGAGAAAAAGGATAGTTTTTAAGGATGTGGTAAAAAATGAAGAGAGAAAATTAATTGTATGGATGAAATTAAAAGAGAGGAGAAAAAGGATAGTTTTTAAGGATGTGGTAAAAAATGAAGAGAGAAAATTAATTGTATGGATGAAATTAAAAGAGAGAAAAATAGTGTATGGATGAAATTAAAAGAGAGTTAAAACATAGGCAATTTAAAATGAAAATCTTTAAATTGATAGGAGTCATGTATAGAACCAATCAAACTTTAAAATGTGTCTAGTAATTAAGGCTTGAATGCAATGTACTAATTGTGCCTTTGATTTTTGGTATTAAATTAGTTATGATAATGAAAATAAGTAAATTTTAATGTTTTACAAAATGTGATATGACATTCTCATGGTTAGGAAATTCTCATTCGAACAAGTGTTTTTATTAATAAAGTTTTCACTACTAGGCTACTAATACCAAATGGCTGTGGGTGGAAATCAATTTTGACAAAAACTTATATCATAAAACTCCTCAAAAGAATTTCTAATAAATTTTTCACTATATACACACACAAAAAGCATATTATGTTATAAATTAAAAATATTTTTCAGACTTAAAATATAGTATGATTGAAATTTTATTTTTAATAACTTTTATTTTTTTCAAAAATTAATTTAATTTTTTTGATAAAGAACCTTTTTGAATAATGAAATTAAAATTGTATGATTGAAATTTAAATTGTGTGATTGAATTTGAGTTCTTCACTTGAAATTGTCCTCTAACTAGATATCCTAAAGAAGACTTCATATGAAGATTTCCACACAATGATTAAATTTATTTTAATTAGGATTCGTTTAGGACCCTAGATTCATCTCGTCCAATGAGTTTGGTTCGGGATCAAGCCCTAAAATTCAATTCAAATATAGTTCCCCCAAAAATATTTGAGTTTTGGTCCAAATTTGATTGAACCCAACTCAAATTCTGACTCAATCCATGACTATCAGTTGTCAAGACATTCATTTTTAAGATGGAGGGGTTGATTAGTCTTGAACTGCACCCTGAGTTGGACAAAGAGGACACTGAAATTTTATAAAAAAATTTATAGTCAGTAGGTGTCGAACCTGAGACCTATAGTTGGAATCATGTGATCCCCAATATCAACATCCCTAGGCTAAAACTCCAGTAAAACTCCGTGTTAAAATACCAAAATGTCACAGATTACTTACCAGGCTCTTTTGAGAAACCGTCTATAGTATAGACGTCTCTTAAGCGTCCAACCCATATCTCCCTTTTAACTTACAAAATCACCAATTAATTTTTTTTAATTTATAAGAATTTGTGATTACTTAATTCCTCCGTTTTGAATTTACCCAATTATTACCATACTTATTTCTCATTTTGACACTAATTCTTCATCCTCTCTCCTTTCTCATTTCATTCATATGCTTTTAATTATAATTAAGTTATGTCCAAAAACAAGTAATAATTTTAAAATATAGATTTTAATCATAAAATTATAAATAAGAAATTTTTTTAAAATTCTAAAATTTAACTACTTCTAAATAATTATGAAATTGGTTAAATCTAAATTTAAATTTTACTCCCCCTATTCTTGAACAATGAAACATTTATTTTTTGACACTATTCACTTATTACTCTTAATTTGTATTTTATTCTTAATCAATAAATTAGAACATAGTCAAGTAAGATTTTGTTTGATTCGTCTCAATGCAAAGATTATTAATATTTACTTTTTATAATATTTCGTTATGTATAATAAGAGATATTAAGTATTAAATAAGTGCATTAGATACTGTCAAAAAACAAATGTCTCGTTCTCTATGAATAGAACAGGAGGGAGTATTAATTTGTCAAACATTACAATTAGGTCAACACAAATTCATAGCAAGTTCTTTGTTACCAACAAGATCTTATACACCAATCACAATAGAGTACAATATAAGGCAACGAGAAGAATGGGGTTAACTTTCCTATAAGTTTCTTCCCTTTTTAAAATTATTAAACGGTTTCATTATTTTTTCTTTATAATTACCGCTTGACCCACCAACTCAAAAATCCAATTTATACCGTCTAAAGAATAAATCAAAATTTATATACTCTTAGTCCCATTTTTCTCAAATCGGTATTTAAAATAGACTCGATGTAGCAATATTCACCGATTTTATAATCAACTTTAAATTTCAATTCAAACTTCAAAATAAATTTAAAATTATATAAAAATTAATATAAATTCAAAATCTAATTTTAAATCAATTTGAAATATTTAAGTCGAATTCAACTTAATAACCCGAATGAACGATTTAAATAGAGTACCAAATAAAATGAAATTACTAACAAATACAATACGACTAATATAACTAGTCAAATTATTGCTTCCCTCTTTTCTTGTTGATTGTTGAACGCGTTTCTTCTTCTGAGTCTATCTCTTCCCCCATAACCCCCATTTTACTCCTAAAATCCTCTTTTTGCATGTTCATTTTTTCTGTGTAATCTCTACTTCAACTTTCAAGTAATTTGGTGTACAGCTCCAAGATCTGTTCTCTACATTTCTACTGGTTTAACACTGAAGTTTGGTACATCTTTGGACTGCTGTAGCTTATTGGAATTATAACAAATTCAAATTTAAACAGAGTTTTTGATGTTCAAGTGATTAATGATGAGAAATAAGTTGTGGGTATTAGATGGAAGGAAGATTAAATTGCCCATCTTACTCTCCTTTCAGTTGTTCCTGTTTTTTGTTATACACCTACTTCTACCTTGTTCATCCCTAAATTCTGAAGGTAAAACAAATTAATTTGATTATGTAAAGCTTTAATGTTTTTGGGTAATTATGGAAAATTAATGGGTAAGAATAATAATTCTGATACAATTTTAACAGGGATGGCTTTATTGAAGTTCAAAGAAATGGTGGTACAAGATCCCTTCAATGCCCTATCAAATTGGAATGCTGAAGATGGCATTTTAGATCATTGTTTATGGTTTGGAGTTCATTGCTCTGATGGGAATGTTGTTGTTCTGTATGTTCCTCATTTTATTCCTTTTATGCTCTTAATTAAATTTAATATACTGGCAAACAGTAATGTTCTCTGAGTGTTCTGGAATTGTTTTCCTGATGCTGAATATATGTTTTTAAATAATATTCATGTTTGTTACTCAATTTCTCATGTATTTTTAATTGATTTTTTTTTTTGATGGGTATTGTCTGCAGTTTCATAAATGCTTTGCTCATTTCTGAATTCTGATTAGTGCAATTAATCTAATTTTTATATATACTGATTTCAAATGGAATTTTGTCTTAGTTGATTCTCAAAATATTTACCTAAGATATTGCTTCTATTTTTAGTGATTTTGATTTTTTGTGGAGTTATATTATTGAATTTATTAGTAGTTTTGTGGAGTGATATTGTAGAATTTATTTGTATTTTTGTTGAGTGATATTATATAATTTATTTGTATTTTGGTGGAGTGATATTATAGAATTTATTTGTATTTTTGTGGAGTGATATCATAGAATTTATTTGTATTTTTGTGTGTCGTAAGTATTTATGAGTGATCTTTGCAAATAATACTAAACTACTTACTATCAGTTTCTTCCTCAACTTTGATGAATCTGATTCCTAAGTAATTTTGGACTTGCAGGAACTTGAAAGATTTGTGTCTTGGAGGGGTTCTAGCACCTGAACTTGGGGAACTATCTCATTTAAAATCAATGTAAAGACTTTTGCTTCTTTGTTTAATTATTTAGATTTTAATATAGCTTGGCTAATTTTCTTACAGCCCGTTTAATTGTTGGTACTAGATGGTAATAGTGAGAATGATTTGTAATAGAAATTTCAAGTATTGTATCATGTCATTCACATAGCAATGACACTTTGATCATAACAAAGTTTTTTGTTCTTAAATTTCCATTACCACCATATTTCCAAATCGTAATACACTGGAAAGAATTTTGTGAACAAAATGAGATGATTGAAGTATAACACGCATGACCATTTTCCTCATCAAGAGATTTTTCTACTACAATTGCACAAACATTTGATTACCATTTCCACAATTTGTTACTGACAACCAAACGAGTGATTAGTGATTGTTTTGTTAGCTTTACTGAATTGCTTATTCTTTTTCCAATTCTTATTATCAGCATATTGCGAAACAATTCCTTTTCCGGAAATATTCCAAGGGACATAGCTGACCTCAAAGAATTGGAAGTGCTAGACTTGGGTTACAATAATTTTAGCGGAGCACTCCCGTCTAACCTTGGGAATAACTTCTCACTGTCGATTCTGTGAGTAGATCCTCGTACAGTACATATGATAATTAACTGTTTCTCTTTAGGAACTTCATATTGATCAGTTTTTTTTCATCTCTTATGCTGCAGTCTATTGGATAATAATGAGCACCTTGATAGCTTGTCTCCGGAGCTTAATCAACTTCAGATGCTATCTGAACATCAAGTGGATGAGAATGAGCTACGTGGTGTTGATGCTGAGGCTAGATGTAACAGCGAATCTCTTCCTCGGTGAGAATCAATAAAACGGACTTTGTCCTTAAGCTACCTAGATTACTTTCTAAATGACCTTGTTAACTCCACTTAAGCTTATAGTTGTTTCTTAATGTGTTCTTTTGCGATGTTTTCCTTTATTGTGTTAACAAAATAGGGCATAACAGAACATGCTTTCTTTTCTAACCTATACTTACTTCTCTATCAGGTACGCTAGCCAACCCGATAAGTTCATTGGTAGGAGTTTGCTGCAGAGTTTCCCAAATCCATTTAGATTCCTCCAAAGTAGGAGAGGAAACAGAAAGAAGGGATCTAATCAAGCAAAGGCTAGTTCGCCGGCACATGCACCAGCGCCATCTCCATCTCATTTTCGCATCCATGCATCTCCATCACCTTCTCCTTTCTCATTACCGTCACCATCTCCATCATCATCATTTTTTGCACCCGCTCCTTCTGTGACTCCAGATCCCCCTTTTCCCTTAACAAAACCGCCTGTCGTTTCCGAGTCTCCAGCAGCTCAGGCTGCTCGGATTCCATCAGCACCATCTCCTTTAACTAGAAGCTCGAGCCGAAACCATCATAAGGCTATTATTGGGGCCGTAGTTGGTGGAGCGTCTGCTTTTATTATTTCAGTTGTCGCTTTTATCTTCTTCAGATGCAGTAAGGTGGGTACTGTGAAACCTTGGGCCACCGGGCTGAGTGGACAGCTTCAAAGAGCATTTGTCTCAGGTACAACTTTAGTTGCTCATCACTTATGAATCAAATGCTTGCCTTAACAATTTTGGTAATGTTTTATTCGATATAATTGCACTTCAGGTGTACCAAAGCTTAAGAGAGCAGAACTTGAATCAGCTTGTGAAGATTTCAGTAACATAATTGGCTCGTTAAACGATGGCACCGTTTATAAAGGTACTCTTTCTAGTGGAATTGAGATAGCTGTTGTTGAAAGTTCAGTGACGTCTTCCAAGGAATGGTCGAGAAAGCTGGAATCACAATTTAGGAAAAAGGTATTTGTAATGTTCACTAATCGCTTATTGCTGTCTATAGTCGTTTCAGCGAATCTTGTTAGATTTGTCACACAATCACCCCATGGGCCCACTCGTGTGGATACACCCACAAGGCACCCGTAGGCTTGGGCTCACAAACCCGTCATACTCATTTGATGAGGTTTACTCTTTCCTGAAAACCATGTGGTATGAGGAGGATTACACACTAAGCATTATATAGAAGTCTACAACCTACTATTTAAGTGACGTGGGATGTTCCTCACATGTGAAGTATTTCCAACAAATCTAATATCTGTGCTGTCAACAGATTGAAACTTTGTCGAAAGTGAACCACAAGAATTTTGTGAATCTTATCGGATATTGTGAAGAGAATAAGCCGTTTACTAGAATGATGGTTTTTGAATATGCACCAAACGGAACTCTCTTTGAACATCTTCACAGTGAGTATACCTTTCGAAAATCTGTTAAATAATCATTGCATTTATGTACATCTACTTGTTTTTCTCAACACGAGCGACTAAACTCTGCAGTAAAAGAAGCTGAACGCTTGGACTGGAGAATGCGCTTACGTGTAATCATGGGTATGGCATACTGCCTCGAACATATGCACCAGCTGAAACCTTCCATACCTCACCGAGACTTGCAGTCTTCATCCATATATCTTGCTGAAGATTATGCAGCCAAAATTTCGGATTTCAGTTTCTGGACTCAAGGAACTGGCTCTAAAGATCGATCAAAGATGAGATCGCCTTCCAAGCATCTATTGGAGGCGACACTAACCGATATAGAGAGCAATGTGTACAATTTCGGGCTTGTTTTGTTAGAGATAATTACCGGCAGGATGCCGCACACGGAGGATAATTGTATAGCTGACTGGGTCAATGAGTGCCTAGACAACGATTTCTTACCACAAGATATGATAGATCCAACATTGAGTTCATACGGAATTGACGAGCTTCAAAGAATCTTTGACATCGTAAAAGATTGTGCTCATCCTGATCCACAAGTAAGACCGACTTTGAAAAACATCGCTGCCCGTTTAAGAGAGATAACAGGGATGGGGCCGGATGGGGCAATCCCAAAGATATCTCCTCTTTGGTGGGCGGAACTCGAAGTCATGTCCATGGATGGAAACTAATATATAAGTATATAAGGTTAGAGTGAAGTTACTTGTGCATGGTTATGGCTTTCATCTCAAGGCCATTTCAAAGTGTAGATGAGATTATACAGTTGAGAACAGGAATTACTGTTGAGTAAAATTTTAGAGGTGTGATAAAAGGTGTGAGATTTTGTATATAAGTGAGAAAAAGAAATGTTTTTTTGTTGGCTATTTGGCCATATCTCGTAGCTTGTTGCGGGAAAATGTGTTCTTGTATCCAATAAAAGCATATTGTTTGATTCTTTTGTTCTTTCTACTATTATCACCATCTTGTTATGGATTACGGCCCAGCAAAGCCCAAGATTACTCATGTATATTCTAGAAGAGGAAAGGAAGCATGATTGATGAGGTGGCGAAGTAGTTACATGGGAATATTTTCTGTTTTGCTGAGTTGGATAAGAGCATTCCAGAAGAGTACAAACTCTATATATACTGTAAATAACGAATAGATATGGATGCTTGTAATACAATATAGTGTAATAGTACACAATGGGAGTTACTGAGTCACTCTAAGAACTCAGGGGGGTACACTGCCCTTATTACGAAATACAAGCATTCTATTCTACTACTTCTTCTTTCTCTTACATTTTTCTGCACTTTCTCATTCTTCTTTTGTTATTCTGTACTTGTGAAATTGTTGCTGTTTTGATATCAATCCATTACAGTGGTATCAGAGCAAGATCTTATGGCACCCACTCAAGGCTCGCGAATTGATAGCCTCGAGGAAATGGTTCAGGATTTACAGTCGGTGATACCAGAAATGCAAACTAACCTGGATGTCCGTTTCTCTGAGCTCGCACAGCAGGTAGAAGAGTCCCAGTCCCGTTTAGTGGTGGAACAAAGCAAAGACAACGAAGAAATGAGGGAGTCAATAGCCATGGTCATGGCGGAACTTAGAAAAATCAGTAGCAAAGTGGGTACTGGAGAGGGCTCAGTTCCAAGAGACAACCAAATTTTTGTGGAAGGAGGCGGGTTTGAAATTCCACGGTCCATTCCCAGAAGAAACACTCAACAACCTCCCCCAGGCGAACTGACGAACTGGAAGTGTCGGCGTATGGAGTTTCCGGTCTTTTCAGGAGTAGATCCGGATGGATGGGTAGCGAAGACCGAACGTTGTCACGAGTTTTATGACTTACCGGAGAAAGAAAAGTTGGAGATGGCGGTGGTAGGGCTGGAAGGAGACGCTCTGCACTGGTTCCAATGGGAAAATAAAAGAAAACCCATCACAAACTGGAGGAATTTGAAGAGGAGTATGCTCCGACGTTTTCGGGGAAGAAACGGTGGCTCGCTCATTGAGCAATGGTTGACGGTATCGCAAGATGGAACGGTAGAGGAATATGAGAAGAAATTTATAACGTTGGCTTCCAACGTTGAAGAAGAGATGAGTGAAGAATATCTCATCACGCATTTTATTCGAGGCTTAGAGAGAAGAGTGGGTAGTGAAGTGAAGGTTTTAGATCCGGTCACCATGGATGAAGCTTTAGACATGGCGTTGAGGGTGGAGGAGAACTTGATGATAGTTTATGAAACTGAGAAAGGAGGACCCAAATCTTATAACCCCACAAATTACCAAAATAACCCCAGAAACCCAAATACCCAAAATACCCTTGCATCTAGCCGTACATATACCTTCCACAAAAATAACCCATATCCCAAACCAAACACCAACCCAGCCTTAACTTACAGTAAAAGAACCCAAAACCCAGAACCCACTCGAAAATTAACTGATCGTGAATTTCAGGACCGGAAGGATCGAGGGCTTTGTTTCCGATGCGACGAGAAATGGCGGATTGGGCATATTTGCAAACGCAAGGAGTTGAGCGTTTTAATTGTTGGTGACATCGAGGAGGCAGAATATGTTGAGCAAGAGGAATTGGAGGAAAACGAGCCACAAATCGAACCACCGGTGAGTATTTCACTCAATTCTGTAGTTGGTATAAATAGCCCTAAAACAATGAAGCTACTGGGAAAAATCAGGGGAGTTGACGTAGTGGTTATGGTTGACCCGGGGGCTACCAATAACTTCATATCCCTCAAGACTGTGACCGACCTAAATTTAACCACCGAATTAACCGGGGAGTTCAGTGTTACTTTGGGGACAGGAGAAATTCGAAAAGGATGTGGGGTTTGTGTAGATGTGGAACTAGACTTGGGGGCAGTAAAGATCACTGAGAATTTTCTACCGCTTGAGTTGGGGCATTCCGACGTTATTTTGGGACTTGAGTGGCTCGCGAAATTGGGGACGATTACTACCAACTGGAAAATTCCATTGATGCAGTTCATGTGGAATGGGGCGAAGGTAATAGTACGTGGTGACCCGGCCTTAGAACGTTCACAAATTACGTTAAAGGCCATGATGAAGAGCATCAGGAAAGAAAAAGGAGGGCTGTTAGTCGAATTGGCAGCCATCTCCACTGATTCCAACGAGTCAGTGAAGGAGCAAGCTCATAATGCTGAGTTACAAGGGGTATTGGATCAATTTCAGACAGTGTTTCATATGCCCACTGGGCTACCTCCATTACGTAGCCGCCAACATCAGATTGTGCTTAAGGAAGGGAGCAACCCCATTAGTGTTCGACCGTACCGGTATCCCCAAATTCAGAAGCAGGAGATAGAAAATTTGATCACAGAGATGTTACAAGCTGGCATTATACAACCCTCCCAAAGCCCGTTTTCGAGTCCCGTGCTGCTAGTAAAGAAGAAAGATGGGTCGTGGCGCTTTTGCGTCGACTACCGGGCATTAAACAAGGAAACGGTAGCCGACAAATACCCCATTCCCATAATCGAGGAATTACTGGATGAGCTTCATGGAGCTACTTTCTTTTCCAAACTGGACCTTAAATCTGGGTACCATCAGATTCGGGTCAAGACGGAGGATGTGCATAAAACAGCGTTTCGTACCCACGATGGGCATTACGAGTTTTTGGTGATGCCCTTCGGGCTAACCAACGCCCCGGCAACCTTCCAAGCACTCATGAACGAGGTATTCAAACCGTACCTTCGTCGCTTTGTCTTAGTTTTTTTTGATGATATATTGGTTTATAGCACATCCTGGGAGGCACACCTACAACATTTGGCTACTGTTCTTAGTGTCTTGAAAGAAAATGAGCTCTATGCGAACGAAAAGAAATGCTGTTTCGGTCAAAGGGAAGTGGCCTACTTAGGCCATATAGTTTCGGCACAAGGGGTGGCGGTGGACCCGGAGAAAATTCAAGCAATGGTGAATTGGACCTCGCCTAAAAACATCAAGGAGTTACGGGGATTTTTGGGCCTTACGGGGTATTACCGGCGGTTCATTCATCGTTATGCTCATATCGCCGCTCCTCTCACCTTGCAACTACGTAAGGATAATTTTTTATGGAACGCAGAAGCCGAAGCTGCGTTTGTCACTCTCAAAGAAGCTATGTTGGCAGCACCTGTCCTTGGTATCCCGAATTTTAGTGTTCCTTTTGTAGTTGAAGCCGATGCCTCGGGTAAGGGTATTGGAGCAGTATTGTCACAGGAACGACACCCAATCGCTTATTTCAGCAAAGCCTTGGGCGTGCGTGGTCAAGCTAAGTCCATTTACGAGAAGGAACTTATGGCAATCGTTTTAGCCGTTCAAAAATGGCGCCATTACTTGATTGGCCGACATTTTCTCATTTGGACTGATCAAAAAAGTCTAAAGTATATCATGGAGCAGCGTGAGATTGGGAATGATTATCAAAAGTGGGCAAGTAAGCTCTTGGGTTTCGATTTTGAGATCAAGTACCGTCCCGGTAGCACAAACTGTGCAGCTGATGCTTTTTCCCGACATCCTAGCTTGGCGGCACTATTGTTGACCGCATTGGTATCTTCTTGGAACATTGATTGGCAAGCCGTGTATAAAGAAATCGAAGCAGATCCTGAGCTGTCCAAATTGCGCTCTGATTTGAAGCTCAAAGGTGGTCCGATTGCTGGTTTTTATTTGCACCAGGATCAGCTGCTCTATAAAGGGCGTCGGGTAATTCCGTCTAATTCTACTCTCATTCCCAAACTGTTATTCGAATTTCATGATTCTGTGATTGGCGGCCACAACGGCGATTTCAAAACATACCTTCGTATTGCGGAGGATTGGTATTGGGTTGGCATGCGGCGTCGAGTATCCCTGTATGTGCAAGCTTGCACTATTTGCCAAACTCAGAAGGCTTCACACCAACACCCTCAGGGCTTACTTCAACCTTTGCCCATTCCAGCTCAAGTTTGGGAGGAAATTTCCATGGATTTCATTGAGTCGTTACCTAAATCAGGGGGTTTTGATACTGTTTTGGTCGTCGTAGATCGTCTCTCCAAGTATGCTCATTTTGTGGGGTTGAAGCATCCATTCACGGCTAAGACGGTAGCTGCTGTTTTTGTTAAGGAGATCATCCGTTTGCATGGATTTCCCAAGACCATTGTGTCCGATCGTGATAAGGTGTTTATGAGCATTTTTTGGAAAGAGCTCTTTCGCTTACATCAAACAACCTTACTCCATAGTTCGGCATACCACCCACAGACCGATGGCCAAACGGAGATAGTCAATCGCGCTCTAGAAACATACTTGCGGTGCTTCATTAACGGGCGACCTAAGGAGTGGGGCAAGTGGCTTCCTTGGGCCGAGTATAGCTACAATACCTCACCACACGTTTCAATTAATATGTCCCCCTTCCGAGCTCTTTATGGTCGTCATCCTCCTTCCTTGTGTAGAATGGGGACCAATGCAACGTCAGTGGATAGTGTGGATTCAATGTTGAGAGAACGTGATGCTATACTCGGTGATCTGCGTTTTTACCTTCTCAAGGCGCAACATCGCATGAAGAAGTGGGCGGATACTAAACGCCAAGAGGCGTCCTTTGAGGAAGGCGACTTGGTTTATTTGAAGCTTCAACCATACCGCCAACAATCCGTGGCTCGACGGCCTTGTGATAAGCTCGCGGCTCGCTTTTATGGCCCCTTTCTGGTTGTTCAACAGATTGGTCCTGCTGCCTACAAATTGCAACTCCCGGAGCATAGTAAAATCCACCCGGTTTTTCATGTATCTCAGCTAAAGCGTGCAAAAGGAGCTGCCTTCAATCCAATTTTACTTCCTGATCAGTTATCTCCTTCTCTGGAATTGGAAGCTGACCCAGAGCAGTTAGTAGGCATACGAGCTGACCCTCACGATCCCTCCAAAGTTCTTGAAGTTCTCATTAAATGGCATGGTTTACCACTGCAAGATGCCACTTGGGAACCTTATGCCACCATTGCACACATGTTTCCTGATTTCCACCTTGAGGACAAGGTGCGTGTGATTGGGGCGGGTACTGTTATGGATTACGGCCCAGCAAAGCCCAAGATTACTCATGTATATTCTAGAAGAGGAAAGGAAGCATGATTGATGAGGTGGCGAAGTAGTTACATGGGAATATTTTCTGTTTTGCTGAGTTGGATAAGAGCATTCCAGAAGAGTACAAACTCTATATATACTGTAAATAACGAATAGATATGGATGCTTGTAATACAATATAGTGTAATAGTACACAATGGGAGTTACTGAGTCACTCTAAGAACTCAGGGGGGTACACTGCCCTTATTACGAAATACAAGCATTCTATTCTACTACTTCTTCTTTCTCTTACATTTTTCTGCACTTTCTCATTCTTCTTTTGTTATTCTGTACTTGTGAAATTGTTGCTGTTTTGATATCAATCCATTACACATCTTTGGTTGGTAAATGATGCCTAATTGACAGCCTTTACTTGTAATAGTTGAAGAAACCACTAGCTTTTGTGGGTAAATGATAACGAATTGACCAAATTAGGAATGGCCGTTTCTCAAAAGAATTTGTGACTTGTCTTACATTACAGAGAGAAGAGTATACATTACTTTTTAAAATACGACAGTAACTTCTGATACGACCAGTCAATTGGTTTAGTGAGCTTTCTTTCGGTTTGTACGTGTGTTACCACCTCTACAGCTCTACTCTTAGTTTGGTTGCCTAGGCCTTTAATTCTATCAACTCTTTCATCCCTTTTTTCTTTTGTCTTCTTCCCCCTATATTCTAATGTATGCCATTGTTAATTTACTTTTCTTTCTTAGTTGATTAGACGTATTTAGTTTTAATACGGATACTAAGAAAGTAGGTATAGAAGTGGGTTAAAGTAATGGGACTTTTAAAAATAAGAGAGATGATACACCGAGTTAAAGAGGTGGAGGTATATCTAAAATAAAGATGTAAATTGATTGGGATGATTCAAAATAAAAAATGAGGTAAATTTAGTGGAACAGATAAAATATTGATGAATTATGATTTGCTTGTGTAATATCGTTGGCGTAACTTGGTCTAGAAAAGATGTTGAAATCCAGAATAGGATGTATGATAATTTCTTTGCCTTCATCCCTAAACTGGGAGTAGTCAAATATAGAAATTAGATGTTGAAAAGTTGATAACTTCTAAAAAGATCAAGTTTACATTTTACAACAAGTATTTGTCAAAATTTAGTTGTTAAAATAGTAAATTGTCTAAGATTTTAGTTTTAACCAGAGAGACACTAGACTAGACCATCCCTCTTGGATCATCTAGCTTACAAGTTGCACTTAAAGATTGCATGTTAGTGAGTTGAGTCTTGTTTTAATTAATATAATAATGATTTTCTCGAGCAAGGTTATTTAGTACTTGTCTTTCTTTAGTCTACTCTATAATTATAAATCATAAATAGACTTGTTCAAGAGTTATATTAGATATATTTTACATGTGAAACAAGATCTCACATCGATAAAATAGTGGGTTGCAGACTTGCATATATATTGGGTGAGCTAATCCTTCTACTACCATATGGTTTTGGGAAACAAATAAACCTCACCAAGTGTATGTGTAAGTCAACACTCTTGACCGGTGGGTTTGTGAGCCTGAGTCCACGAGTGTCCCGTGTCTACACAAGTAGACCACGATGAAAATGACAAATTGTCAAAGCCTAATAAATTAACGAATATTTATCTATAAAGGTGGATGAAGTATAATAAATAGAAAAATCAGAAACAGGGAGAATAAATCTTGGTGCTGCCTTTAAGAGTTGCAAGACAAAGAAAAGATTATTAAAATTAAGACGTCTTAAGCTAATTATATTAATTAAATTAACATAGTAATTAAAAATAAAATCCAACCCAGAAGGTTGTCAGTTTGACCTTTTCTTCATTATTCACATCTGACAATTGATAATATTTTGCAGTGCTTAATTCTAAATGAGATGTTTGTTTGCAACTTTAATAAATAAAATCTGCAAATTGTAATAATAATATAATAGTAATAAAATGTGTAAAAATGACTAAGGCTGCTGATAAAATAATGTACTATTCAACCAACTTATATAAGAATAATCACCGTCAAATCTATACAATTCAAGGCATCATGTTGTTTCCCACGGACCAATTCTGTCTTGTGCGTAGAACTGATCATGGGCCGCAGCCCGAAATCGAAGGAAGGAAGGAAGGCAACACTTTCACGAACATTTCGTCACTAGGATACGATTTATAAACTGCGAGATCGTCTCTTTGAGAGACGTATTTCAATTCCAGCCCATTAAAGATTAATGCTTATTTACCTTATTCTTAATGTCTACTTACACTATCATAATATTATTAATGCTTGATTGTCGTATCCTTAATGTCTACCTACATCATTCTTAATACTTACTTATAATATTTTTAAAAATATAATAAGTCGGCCTAATTAAAGATGATCTCTCAAAGATGTCGTTTTCTTGTGTTATAACTAACACAAACTGAACATTTACCTTGAGATTGCAAATTTGTCACTTTCTTGTAAAAAAACATTCAAGATATTTGTCACTTGTATAACCGTGCTAAATCTCAATAAAAAAAACATAAAAATGTGATCAATTTAACCAACCAATAAACATGGCTAAACCCAACTTAAAAAATTTAGAAAAATAATCAATTCACAGGCACCAATAAATTTTCAAAAAACAATGATATACACAAACATACTTCTATACAACATATAACTGATATATACACAAATACAACAGTATACTCTTGAGTAAGTCCTATCAATAACTAAATCATCTTAGTAATCCAAAGCCTATACTTCTTTATATACATATATATAAGACAAGGTCCTATCAAGTCAGCATCCGAGAGGCGCTTGCATAGTCCAAGGTAAATCTCCATGTTTCCAGGTTGTCGTATCGTTCTTCTAAGTCCCTGAACAACGGCAATGCGGTCCAAGTGATTGGGATGCAATCCTGAATCAAGCATTTTGGTTATTGTTTCTGCAGCATCTTCAAAATTCCTGGCTTTGATATAGCCTCGGAGCAACCATGATAAAGTTTTCTTCTTAGATGACGGGCTCGAAGATTCCAATGTAACAAGCAGTCTAGAAACAGCTAATTTTTGGCCTTGAGAGGCACATATGGCTAAGACTATGTCGTACAAGTATCGCTCAACGTTTTTACCTAAAAGTTTCATCTCCCACAGCTGTCTTTCGGCTTCAAGTCCGTTACCAACACATATGTACATAGCAAGGAGTTTCTCGCGTACTAAACTAAGCACAGAAGAGTTTCCCTCTTCGATCACCCAGCGAGATAGTTGGATCCCGTCTTCCACGAGATCAGACTGATACTTCTCTACAAGCCTAATGTTTTCTTCGTCTAGCTCGGCGACAAAACCTGATTTTGCAAAACCCTTCAACTTACGCAATGCTTTTGCGATTTCGTTTAACTCTTTGACCACAGCTGTCACTGCAACGAGATAGCTGTAAGTTTCAGGATTCAACCCACTTTCCCTCAAACGAATCACTAGCTTCACGGCATCTCTATATTCTCCTTTCTCCTAAAAGTTCAAATCGCAAATAGGTCAATGTATG
Organism: Amaranthus cruentus; assembly: GCA_019425755.1. NCBI lineage: Eukaryota > Viridiplantae > Streptophyta > Magnoliopsida > Caryophyllales > Amaranthaceae > Amaranthus > Amaranthus cruentus. The sequence goes on along the minus strand of CM033458.1, from coordinate 15,902,101 downwards.
AAAAAAAAACATAAGATTGACACTCTTTGCATACATGATTAGAGAAGACTAAAGAGGACAAGAGATTCTTAAAAAGATATAATATGCAAATTGTATTATTCAAGCGACTAAGGGTATTCTAAGCGAAGCCAATGATGATATGGTAATGAAAATTGACACAACGTGATGAAACGAGAGTAAAGGTCGCAATAAACCAAAATTGTTATGTAGCTTAAGGTTAACGTAAGAGTGACGAGAACAATGCAAAATACAAGAAAGTCAAACAAGATAAATAAGTGGTACGTGAAGCAAATGTAAAAAGTGTACAAAAGGGTATAAAACAAGTTGAATTTGAGAGGAGAAAAAGATCTATATAGGATAGCTAAAAGGAGACAAGCATTTAGAAAGAATCTTAGTATAGGGTAGATAAAAGGAATATTTTGATGAGTTATTTAGTATAGGGTAATAGCAAGACTGTTTTACCTACATAATTCTCAAAGTTAGAAGCCACATTATGGAGTTATGGGTGTGAGTAATTGAATATCGCATGAAAAGATATACTTCAATACAATTGAATTCCAAGATGAACTACCAAGCAAGGTAAAAAAAAAGGACTTGCATATGATTTACATTGATCAAGAGAGGGCATACGACAAAGTAAATATACTTTGCTGTTATAAAAAAAATCACCTGAATAATCCAACCTATTGTCCATCTATTGTGAATAATCTTTATTATTGATTGTTTCTAAATATTTTCACCTATGTATATTTTTTGCCGACAACTAGTGATGGCCACGGTCCGGGTTGGCCCGGTCCCGAACCGCTTGAAACCGGAACGTTCGTAAAAGGTTCCGAACCGGAACCGAACCGCGGAACCGTGAACCCGCCGGAAAAAGTTGCCGGAACCGTGGAACCGCCAGAAAAAACCGAAAAAACCGGACCAAAGAACCGCGGACCGGTTCACCCGCCCCACCGGTTCAGTGGAACCGCCGAACGTGAACCGGGCGGACCGGTTCACCGACTCAGTTCTATGGGCTGGAGCCGAGCTGAAAAGCTGCATCAACTTCAAAGCGCTTGCCATTTCTTGCTCGGTTATCGGAATCGGACATATAATATACCGTTAGAAAGCCCTTGAAGTCTAGTTTCTAATGCGCAAACTTTGTATTATACGATATTCCTATCAAAGTTATAGCCAAAGAGTAGACATGTATCAAATTTCACCTTAATACTTTTGCATTCACAACACTTTTCTACTCTTTTGCTTTTTTACTCTTCATGGCTTGACAAAATTGATACATTGATACGTTCTTTGAGCCTTGTAAACATGATTAGCACCAAAAACCCACAAAAATGACTCAAAGTACCATAATTCACCCATTTGGCTACAAATTGGACATGGAATACGAAATGGAGTGAAACCACATAAAACAACCCTAAAGCGCCTCTAAACATGAAAATGGCAAATATGTTAATGATGAGTGCAAATAATTGCACTTATCATATGTCCACTGAAAACTAAGATTTTTCATATGTTTATGAACCAAGCGTTCACTTAGTAATAAGTGAATGTATTATTTTATCATCTTCTTAAACATTCTCATGATGATAGTAGCGTTTTTAAAGCGATTCTTGCGGATATGATGGATAAGTGGAAAGCGTATTTTACTAATTTTCCTTATATTTATGGAATTCGACAATTTTAGATCCGTGTTTTAGGACGGAAAACCTAAGTAAAATAATAGGAATTTAGTACCAAAGCATTAGATCGCCTAGTGATGTACATAATTGTGTAGGAAATTGTAAAAAACTTTTAGCGGACCTTTATGACCATTATTCTAGTATATATAACCCGAGTCGCGATACATCTAGGCGTGCTAGCGTCTCGGCACGTCCCGATTATTATAATCCCGTAATCGCTAACATAATAAGTCGAGATGATAATTTTCTAGTCATCTTCTTCCTCCTCCTCCGCTTCATATTTAGAATTAGATAATTATCTTAAACATCACTTTGAAATCGACCAAAGTAATTATAATATTTTAGAATGGTGGAAAGAAATATCAATAAAATACCATGAATTTCGCCTTTTTTTATTTATGATCTTTATCGTTGATTCGTTTCTTATTAATTTATTTATTCCTTCTTTTTAGTAAATATTTTAATAACGATGACAACCAATGAATTTCGCTAATAATCAAGTAATCGACGAAGGTACGTCCGCATTATTATAGTATTTTTTTTATTAAAATTAAAGGAAAAATAAGAACGGAACCGATGGTCCGACCCACCCGACCCGGAAATTGGAACCGCCGGAACCGTCTCATGAACCGCCAAGGAACCGGTTGGAACCGGCCGGAACCGGAACCGGAACCGGAAACGTCCGGGTCAGGTTCCAAATGGAACCAGAACCGGGTGGAACCGGAACGGAACCGGCCCAACCCGGACCGTGGCCATTACTACCGACAACACCCATCTCAGAATTTTACTGGCTACTGTGTAGCTGTTACACTTACTTCTTCATCCTGCTAATACTTCTTTGTTTTTCTTCTTTCTTTAACATCATTTCACCATTTCAAACCCTAAAAACCAGGAGAATGGAAATATTTCTTCCCATCTTTTTATTCTTATCACTCACGTGAATCTTTACATTCTTTTCTTGAATATGGACATGCTTTATTATTACATCTTGGTCATTGTTTGAGTTCTCACCTTATCATCATACTTTGACATACTCTGACAACAGTGACAAGGGGTCTTTACCTTCTCCTTCATTAGTTCTAACAACATTTAGAACTACATGACCCTCACCATCATTTTCCTCTTCAAAAAACAACAAAAGATTCATCCTCACTGTCATCATCCTCCTCACTAGTAACATATGACTCATTCTCACTCTCATCCCCGCTGTTTTTACCCTCATTGTTATCCCCTTCACAGTTATCACCCTCACTATGTTCCCCACTGTTAGCACCCTTACAATATCTTCATTCCTTACACTAGCATCAGAGCTACAACCCTCCTTAGAAAGAAAAATGACATCTAAGGCCCATTTCCCAAACAATTTTCCTTCTAGAAAAGGATTCCGCAATCACCTGATATTTGGATTTACGTGGGGTAATTGTGGTAATTGTCATGGAGGGAAGACTTGTGGAATAAGTAAGGATTCAGAGGTAGCTAATTATAAATCAGGGGAATTAGAGAACCATAATATTACAAAAATTTGTAAACATTTGGTGGGTTGATTTTACTCATTTTAGGAGATCTCAAAGCTTCTGGAGTGCTTGATTTATATTTTCTTACTTTATAATTAGGGCTATAATCATCCTTTGACTATCCATTTTATAGTATAATTTCACTTTTGTTCTTTTATTATTTTGTTCTACTTAACTGTTTTAGTTCAACTAATCAGTTCATAGCAGATTCTACATAAGAAAGTCTGTGTCAGTATAGTCCTAAGGTATGTACTATGTATGAAGAATGATCAACATAAATGATACTTAGCTAGTAATATGCTATTTTACTCGGACTCTTCATTTTGCTTCACATGACCGTGTCCAATCCTTGATACTTGGACATTAATGTGGCACTTATACATTTCATTTTAGGCGTAAAATTACATATTTAGACATATCCGACACTTGGACACGTACCAGCATCCGAGTCCAAGTAACATAGGTAATATGACATGACAAATGATATTAAAAATGAACAGAATCAGAAAATGAAAAGGTTACCATCATTTTCCAAGCAAGGTAACCAGCAGGGCCACCTCTGTGCACATCATCAATACCATCCTCTAAGGACATGATTTCCCTTCTCAAAATCTCATCAACAAAAGTGATAGCTTCATCCTTTTTCCCCAAATCCCAGTAAACCGAAATCGCCTTTTCCATCATGCTAAAACTGGGTTTTAGACCAACACAATCCATGTCCACCAAAAGATCAACCACTTCCACAACTTCCTTTTCAGCTTTAATCATACTCTTGATCCATCCACACATGATTGAAACCATTAGCTCCATGATTTCCTTATCGACGCGATTTTCCTTCTTCAACCACTCAAACACCTCTAATGCACACCAAGAATCCCTCCCCTCTTGTGAAAAATACACTAACACTAACTGTAATTCGCGAGCTGATAACCGGTCGTTCATTTCTTCAAGAACATCAGAAGGTTCTCGAGTCATCCGCTCTAATTCCTCTATTGCTTCAAAGAATCCTACACTCATTTCATTCTCATCCACAGTTGTTAAAACCCTCTCTAATTCCCTAGCTTTACTTCTAACTGGAAGTATAAATTTCAATTTCTTTTCTCTTGTTTGATTAACAAAAACCCTAGAACATGATTCAATCCTAAAATTTTTATAAGCAACTGGGTATTGACTCCAAAGATAAGATGACTTAATACAAAAGTTCAATGGAGCAAACCCAATTGCCTTAACCATTTTATCACCTTAGTTGAAACCCTAGAATGCAACTTAAACAATGACAACCCAGAATATTATACAACAGAAACCAAATTAGAGGGATTTGAGGAAGAAATTGGGATTCAATTGAAAAACCCAAGTGAAGATTGATGAATATAGTTATATAAACAACTTGAATTAGGTAAAGAATAAATATTATATAAGAATTAGGCAAACATTATTAGAAAAAATTACTTTTGAAAAGTGAACCTCTACCAACTATGCGTGGGAAATGTATTCTGATTAAGAAATTCATACTATCATGATTCATGAAGTATTTAATTCATGGAGGCATATTTAAAACAAGACAGAAATGAAAAAACATACCTACCATAAGCTAAAAGGTGATGAAGATGAAGGGCAATTTCAGTCTCATGTTTTGCAGTTCCCAAGAACATCCCAACATTTAGTTGATTATAAAACTTAAAAAGAGTGAAATTTTGAGTGAAGAGTATTAATGTTCCGGAATCTGATAGAATTTAGAAAATGGATCTGGGCAATCCAAACAAGGAGAAGAAGAAGTAGTTCACTCAAAAACCCAAAGAAGTTTCACTGCTAAAACCAATTGGTAATAGTAGGAGTTACTCCTTGAGTATATAAAGTGATGCATACTCTTCTCTTTCTCCGATGTGGGACAACTCACATGTGGGTAACACATGGACACTTCAACAGAATCCGGAGTTGGTACTCTACTTAATTATCTTGTTTTGTGAAGGGTAATATGGTAAATTAAACACATCTCGGCATATAGTCTCTTACCGCTTGTTTGGTAGGTGGTAATGAGAATGAAAGACTAGTGTAATTTTGGTTGAAAAATTTCTTAGCTACCTAGATGGTCATGCTTGTGACCAAAGTTTGTAAACAAATTAAAAAACTTTTTTGTGACCAAAGTTTTATTACCATGGGAATGATATGGAACATATGATGAAATTTTACACTATAAATCATTCTCATTACCACTATTTAGTGCCACTAATCAAACGGCTCGTTTATGCTTTAAAGAAATTCTCATTTGCTATTTTTGAATGTTTGCTTTCATAAAGTAAATTTCTATTTATATCATAAATTTTGGACATATATAACCTTGTTCATTCTTATTTTAATATTTTAAGAATACTTATGATCTCGACATATCTTTAACTAACTTTATTTTCACATTTTTATTTTTCTTATGGTCACCACATGTATGCTACTAACTTTATAAATATATTGTTTTACTAGTCATAAACTTGTGGTCCTCATATTATTCTAGTAATATTCTTTAAATATATTTTTTTCAATGTTTATGGTTCTGACTTATCTTACATTAAATTTATTATTTAATAAAATAATATATTTACTATTTAAAAGAATCTATTTTTTTTTATTTTGTGAACATCCCTCGTAAGAACTTCATTAAGGTGCGGAGAGTATATATGCGAGGGAATCGGGTGGGAAGGCAATGCACAACCCAGCTCAGGTCATGACACCCAACAAGGGACTAGAACTGTACAAGCACAGGTGGGATTTGAGCTTACCACGGACAATCGATTAATGAAATATTTTTGTGAGAGACCGTCGTAGAAACGACCTCAAAGTAAGGAGTTCATATGCTAATAATTGCATTACTTAAATTATTTGCTGCTCCTGTGTAAAGACCGTCTCACGAAGAGATCGTCTTAGACAAGATTTTGTGATACAAAGGCACGACACAATTCTTGTTGAAACAACTTTATATTGATTCTTCTGGTAATTTTAAGAAAACCGCAAATGGATTCTCCCAAATTGTACAAACATTTACTTATACGGTTACCGCACGCGACACAATATATACAAATGATGGCTCGTATATGTTGCTCGCATATGAGCCTCATTTTTGAATGGCCAAGAACAACACAATAAAATATAATATTGTGCACCACATAACTTGGTACGACACGATTTGACATGAAGCATAACAAATACAATGCATAAGCAGGACAACACAACATGAATTCCATGATACGAAAGATAAAACATAAAAGTAACTTTACGAGGATTGTTCGTTTCAAGTGAGTTGTGCAAACTAGTGAGCTCACTTTGGTTATTATGGAATCCTCAAAATATTAATAATTTATAGTTGGGCATTTTTTGTTGGGAGATAAAGTTTAAGATTACCTTTGACATGTTTTACTTGTTATTTTTCTGTGATTTAGAAATCACAATAAATTTTTAGTTATCTTTTTACTTTGTCCTATTTTTCATAAAACTATCTACACTATTTTTTTTTTAATTTTCACTCACACTATTTTTCTTTTTGATACTGTCTATATAATTTATTAAATATCAGTATCATGTCCTATTTTACAATTGAAATCGAAGAAGAGAGAAATGTATATTTTATATTTATCATGATTTGATCTCTACATGTTAATATTACACACCTAGATGATGATTACAAAATTAAATTAGGAGGTCAAAACTTAGGGTTTAAAACACTACTCGTAATTTTTTCCTAACTAATCTAACCGTTAAACAAATCCATAAGTTACAAGTTGGTGAATAATTTTTGAGTGATTATTAATAAATTAATTAATTAATCATTAATTAAGATGAATGATTAATCATTATACTTATTTGGCAGTTTTTGAAGGACATCAAATAATAATTTCCTTTTTTTCTTAACAATAACCATTATGAAAAAAATAGAACTTCTATCTCCAACAAAAATATGGATTGGTCCAAACTTGCTTCTTATTGATTGGAGCATCTTAGATACTCACACAAAAGTATTTTATCTATCCTACTGAAATTGCCATATTTTCTCTAAAAAAACTCTTAAAATTTGCATAATATTATTTTTGGAATTCAAGAATATTATTTAATTATGATAAAATAATTAATTTTTTTGTCGCAATGATCTTTAATTTGAAGTTGAAGTTAGATTGAAAATCAAACTTAAATCCATAAGATTTAAATATACCATTGGCTAACCGTATTTAAAAATGACTGGTGTATTAATCTATACGGGTTTTACAACGTATTCAACATAATTAAGATATGTATGAGTATGAATTTGGTGACTAGTGGGTGAGAATATGAGTATATTCAACATAGTTAAATCATAGGAAGTAGGTGGTAGGATTAAAGTGTTATCCACCCCATATTCAACCGCCCAGCCACGTACCCACCCGTCTCATCTAATACTTACCGCCTCATATTCGTCCACCATATATTTACAATGTACTATTTTATATCAATTTTGTATATTTTTATTAACTATTTACAACAAATTAAGTATATTAATGTTATTTTGATACATTGTATAATTTAAACTGAATTGGTAAAGATTTATGCAGTATATGTTAGGCGGATATAAGGTGGGTATATCCAGTTCGCCATAGTGGGGATAATGAATTTAAATGTATACTTAGGTGGGCAGACGTGAGTATGAAAAATTTACATGCTATAAGTGATAGATAATAGGTATAAAAATTTTAGGTGGATATGTCACACGACATTAATTTGCCCATGTTTTCCATCCCATTATAGCCACCCCATTAAACAAGTCTCACAATCCTCCTCTAAATCGCCTTGTGAAGCAAGTAGGTAACTAAGAAAATCTTCTCGTAGGTGACATTCCAATGATACTAATTAGTAATTACTCCCTCCGTTATCTAATGTTCTTTCCATTTGAAATATTCCATCTTAAGGAAAGAGAAATATAATTAATGTTTTTGACACATATTTAGAAGATATAATATATTCATGTGAGATCTTGTTAGATTCGTCTTCATGTTTACCTTTTTATTTTGTACACCCTCCTATTCATAGATGATGAGACATTTGCTTTTTCACACTATCCAATGCACTTATTCGATGCTTAATATCTCTTATTATACATAACAAAACATTATAAAAATTGCATATTAATAAATCTTTGCATTGAAACGAATCAAATAAGATCTCACTTGACTATATTTTAATTTATAGATTAAGAATAAAATACAAATTAATTTATAGATTAAGAATAAAATACAAATTAAAAGTGAGTGTCTCATTATCCATAAATAGAATGGAGTATTTTTTATAATTTTTTATCATGTGTATAGAGATATTAAAATTTAGAATTTGTATTGAAAATTATGCAAAAAGTAACACTAACTAATTACTAATTAGGTGTATTACACAAAATGAATTAACATAGTAAGGGAGAACAGCTACAGCTTAAGCTTAAGAGACTGAGAAAGAAGCATCAATTTATTTTACACAGCAAAACAAAAAAAGAGATGTGGAAAACAGCTTCTTCATTTATAGTATATTAGTATTAGTATTAGTATATGCTGGTCCATTTTCAACGACCTATCAGTCACTATATGAGCGCGTAAATCAGGAAATTAAGAAAAACTCATTTTTGTACTTGATCCACACGATTTAGCATGGATTGGACCACCGCTTTTCTCTGTTTTAAAATATTTGTTAGTTTGTTACCTTTTAATAGTAATACTATTTATCTTTAATTCTGTTCTGATAATTTTGATTCATGTATAAAAAATTTAATTATACGGGATATTTTTTATTCTTAAAATCTAGTTTTTAATATGTAATTTTTATAATTTTTCGTTTAGTAAAAATAAAGATATTTAATATTAAAATATATATTTATATAAAGAGAAGGGAAATTCCACGTGGTGAGTTTTCGTGAAATGCCAGTGGTAGCATTTTGTTTAAAAAATTCCATATGGTAGCATCCAATTTACGCACAAACTAATGGTCGTAGCATTTTTCGTTGAGTTCTTGTTAAATGTCGTTAAATTCATCATTTTGTGAGTTTTTTTTCCACATGGTAGCATCCAATTTGATGGAATTTAAAAAGAACTTAATGGAAAATGCTCCGGGCATCTGGATGTTACCATGTGAAATTTTCTTTAAAAAGTGCTACCATTTGCATTATATGAAAACTCAATACTAGCATATGAAATTTCCCTAAAAAGAAATATAGCATGTATTAGATAATGGAGGAAATAAATATTTTTACATTAGTACAATAAACTACTTTATAATTATTAAGAAATATACTTAAATAATGTGGACTAAATATAATTATATGTGGAGCTGATTTAGGAGTTTTTCTTTATCTATATTAATTAAAAAATAAGTCTATTTAATTAACACAAGAATTTGTACTAGCACTTACTTCTTACGGGACTAAATTGTCTAAAATGACCTTCCCTGTTTTCTGTACGTGGCATTCCATGAACGGCTGTACTAAGCTCAACCGTGTCGCTTGTGTAGGACAGCTAACTCAATGCGTAAAAATATTCACATTTCTTTAATTTTTTTATAGGAAAAATTCACATTAATAATCCAACCTTTTATTTATCTGCTATGAATAATCCTATCTTTTGATTATTTTCTAATAATTCGACCTTTATGATAAATTTGCCTTCAACATACCTTATTACTAATAATGGGTAATAATAGGGTATGTTGCTAGCAAAATAAAATAAAGGTTAGATTATATTCACAGCGAACTAAGGACAAACATTGGATTATTAGAAAATAATCAAAAGGTTAGATTATTCACAGTGAATAGATAAAAGTTTGAATTATTAATATCATTTTTTCCTTTTTTATATTCATACCACTAACAAAATATACTCTCCTATTTTAATTTAATGTTTAATTTGATTTTTGTACATTAATTGTTATATCATTTTAATTTTGAATATTTTCTATTGTACTTAGTTAAATTTATAAAAACTTAATATTGCTCCCTTTGTTTTCAAATGTTCTTCCCAATATTTACTTTTTGCACAGTTTAAAGTAAATTTTGAGTCTTAATATCTCTAAATACACATCATAAAAAATTATAAAAAATATATATAAAACAATATATATTAAGACAAATCTAACGAGATCTCACGTGGATATCTTTTATCATCGACATATGTCTTGAAAATCTTAATTATCTCTATAATAGAATATTCTAAACGGAAAGAACATTAGAGAACGGAGGGAGTTAAAAAAAATTTGCATTTAGATGAATCAATCTAACTTTATTTTAATTTGTAGATTAATTAGAAATTAGAATAAATATACAAATGAACAATAATTGGTAAATAATGCAAAAATCAAATAAAATAGAAGTATTTGATTAGAATAAGAAATATTATGCTGAATTATTTTTTTTAAGTCATAATAATTTTTTTTCTGTATCTTCTTCAAATCACCATATACATACAATTGCATACTTTATGTTGTAACGTGGAGGGGATAAAAAGATAATTTGTTTATAAACTAAATAATGACCGTGGGATGTACGATTTTGTTAAATTTTTTGATATATTTATTTAAATAAAAAATTTAAAATTGATGGCTTTATGTTTTAACCATCTCAAAATATCCTATACTCATTTAATAAATAACATTATAAAAATTTTATAAATAATTGAAAGAAAATAAAATAAACTATATGATTTTCTCCTATATTAAATGATATGACCTAAAAAGTAAAAAATCAATCAATATTGATAATATTAGTCATAATTAGAAAATAAAAAGTCAAATCTATAAACATTAATAATAAATACAATGACATCATTATTGTGTTTTAGAGGAAAATTTTTATTAAAAAAGTGACATGTAAGCAATTTTGAAAAATGATTACATTAACAATGTTTTGTTTTAGCAATAATAATTATAGATGAGATTAATCTAAAACGCTTCTGTTAGTCCATAGCCAAACAAAAATAATATAGCATTTTATTTTTCAAAAAAAAAAAAATCTCTCAATAAAAAGTGTGTAAAAAATTTAAACAACAAAGTTTTAATAAAAAATTATATTTGTATTAATATCTCTTCGGAGACATCTATATTTGTATTTTAAATGAGATTTTTAATGCTAACTTGTAAAAATATTTTCTTGTAACAATCTAATTAATAAGAGGATATGAGTTTACCTAGTTTCTTTCTTTTCCAGTTTATCTTGTAATATATTTTTGGGTAAATAGTCAATAATAAATTAACTAACCTTTGTTTTGCTGAAAATAAATTCATACATTATTTATTTTTAAATAAACTCATTTGTGAGATATATTTGCTAAAATTAAATTGTCTTGTTTAAAATTATTTTAAAGCTTCTTTGTGATTCAAGAATTAAAAATAAAGAATAATTGAATTTATATTCAACCATTATATCAAATAAGTGACCTTGTTTAAAAATCACTAATTCTTGTATATAAATTGGTCTCACTCTGAGACATGCCTCATACTTGGGTCAGGGGCGGATCCAGTTGGATCTCGTGTCCGCACGTGAGGGCACTGAAATTTCCAAAAAAATTTGTAATTAGAAGGGGTCAAACATGAGACCTATTGTTAGAAAGCTAACACTTATGACCAACTAAGCTACTCACTTTTTATGTATCTTTAGTCTCTAAAAATATTTATTAATTAACCTTTCATAGAGCAAAGGTATATATACAATGAATTCAACCAATTTCGAAAATAAATCTCATAATCTTCTCCCCCTTCCCAAGTCCCAACTGTTGTTCGACAGTTTCTCTTTGAAGAATTTAGACCTGTAATTTGCGGCCGCCTACCAACCACCCCGACAACCGCCGGCTGCCAACCCACCGGATTCCACTGGCCATTTTCTCCTCCTCGTTGCCGAAGTCTCACGCATTATTCTGTGGACTATGTATTGGTTTCCAGTTGTGAGCAATTGTCATTTACTTGATTTCAAGGTATGAGCTTTATACATAAATAAATTGCAATTAAAATTAATTATCATTGATTATATATTATTTGGGTACTGCAGTACTGCTATGTTTAGATTTTAACAATTTCTTGATTTTCTTTTTAGTTTTTTGAATATTATTATTTAGATGATAATCAATTAAAAAATTGTGTGATTTTTAATCAATTGCAATTTAATATGTAAAGATAGTTTAATTAATTAGTGTTGGTGATATTTTAATTACCTAATTTGTAGATATCAAACTTCAAGTGTCATGAAAAAATAGTTCAAAAAAAACCATTATTTGATATGTATTGTTTGGGTAATTAGAAACACAAATTGAGAAGGATGTATTTTGTAGTATTATAGGTCGGTTTCAAAATATGAAAACTCGTCGAAATAGATTATAGAATATTGTTTTTAGGGTTGGATTGAAAACATTAATTTTTAACATATATATTTATAATTTTTTATATTTTTTTATTGAGTTGTGTTTGTTATGATCGTGCTTCCACTGAATTTGATTCCTGAATCCGCCACTGACTTGGGTTATATAACAAAATAGTAGAAACTTTTAACTTACGGACTTCTTATTTTAAGGTTGTCTCACTGTGAGATGATCTTATACAAGACAGATTATTTAAAATAAATAGAAATTGAGTTTAACTTCATCCGATCAAGTAAATATTGATTTATTTTTTGCAATTTCCCCAAGGATTTTGATTAAATTTAATATATATTAGTGCTAAATGTTTGATGGATTGATTTTGAGTTTACGGAAACATCAACTAGTGCTCCACCCTAATAATAAGCTCACTTATTGGTTATTTATTTTTAAAAATAAATTCACCTATTTTTTATTTATAACACCCTTGAAACTTGCTTTCTAAATCAAACAATTAGAAATAAACAATAGTGAACTTATTTCCAATAATTATACTCGATACTTAATAGATAAGTTCATTTTTATAAATATACTAGATAATCCCCGTGCGATGCACAACTTTATTAAATTTTCTAATATATTTTTTATAAATTAAGAAATTATCAAATTTTCTAAAATATTTTTTTTAAATTAAGAAATTAAATTTTTAAGAAATAAATTTTACATTATACTTATACTCCTATCTCATTTTACTCTAAACAATTGTATACGTTACGTACATTGTATCATATTTTGCATAATGCGCCCAGGTGGTTTTGAAAATTTAATTCACGACAAAAAAAATCACAACAAAAGATAAAAAAATTAATTATACATTTAATATAATTATATTTATACTTTTTTATTTTTATTTTGAATTAAAGAGCAAATGGTTGTACATGGAGTATAAAATACGAAATTATAAATCTTTTAATAAAAAATAACATACTAATTTTTGCTAACAAAAATAATTACATTACTTTATATTAAATATTACTACTATTAATAAGACATTTTAAACTCAAATATTATAACAAAGAAACATGTAAAATTATAACAAAGAAACATAGATTTATTTTTAGTGAATCAAATAAAAAAATTAATTTATTGCTTTTCTAATCCACTGATTTAGCATAATTTGTAATTTTCTAGTTGGTCTCACTTATTTTTCATTATATCTCTTTTTTTAAAAAAAATAATTGATCACAATTTTCTAATTTAATCTATGATTTTAATTTATTTTTTTTTTAATTTCAACCATACAATTACTTTCTGTTCATTTATTATCTAATATCCAACTTTTTTTCTTTTTAATACTATATTCTCTTGTTATCAACTCAAAAACAGCTAGTCTCTTGAGAGACCGTCTTTTTGAGAGACGTCTCTCAGGCCCAATCCATTAAAGCTTATTGTCTACATTTATTCTACATTTTCTCTAATGGACCAATCCAATTAGAGATGATCTCTCAAAGAGACCACCTCTCACAAGAATTTGTGATTTACAAATATTATTCAAAAATTTAAAATAAATCAAAGTTGGGATTATATTTCTTGTTTATTGTACACCAAGCTCCAACAATCTCTACATCATCATCATATCCAGTATATACCGCTTGTAGAAAAGTACTTCCTCCGTTCTGAAATACTCGCTACATTTTCGTTATTGATACTATTCATCGTTTAAGCTTATTTTACATATTGCGGCTAATGTATAAGAAAAAATACAGTCAAGTGGGATCTTGTTTGAATTGTTTAATCGCATACTTTCATAATATCAATTTTTTATATTTCTTAGACTTATATAATCATACAACACTATAAAATGTTGGAAAATTCCATGTGTCATCCTCTAATGAGTCTTGACAAATGTTATTATTTTAGTAGATGATAATTGATTACACGATAATATTTACCTAATTTGGAATTTGATTATTTTTAAAATTAGAGCTAAATTAAGTATAGTATGGAGTATAATTTATTATAACAATTCTATATAACTAACCTAAAATCATACTCCCTCCAATTCAACATAAATGTCCACTTTCCTTATTTGGTAAAGTCACTCTAATTGTCCACTTTCCGTTTTTGGCAAAAAATTAATTTTTTAATTACATTCACCCCCATGGTAAATTACATATATACCCTCACTTAAGCCTAATTACCCACTAATTGTTCCCTCCATTTTCAATAAAAACTCACCCCAACCTTCTATCTCTCCTGTAACCCTAACCCTAGATCTCATTCAACCTTCTTCTTCGTGGGTCTTCATCTCCCTCCCTGCTGGTTCATACTCCTTCTTCATCTCATTCAACCTTCATCTTCTACTTCTTCATCTGTGTCCTCTGCGTTTTTTACCCTCTCTCTCTCTCCTCTAACCCTAACCCTAAATCTGCGTTTTGTTTAATCTATGGCATCTCCAAAATCGTGTCTTTCATGGGAAGAATCCCCTGAGGATGACGCTTTATATGGTCCTCCTAACCCATGGTTTGACTACTATCAGTATGTTCCTGATTCTCCTACCATCACAGTAGAAACGAATCCAAATTAGGGGAGAGAGTTGAATTCGGATGATGAAGAAATTGAGGCTATGTTTGATTTGAAAATAGATCTACAAGATGAGATTATTGACAACCTTTTTCCCTCTTCTGATGAAGAATCACTTGATGATGCTGATTTGAAGCCTGATTTTGATGATGTTCATGGTCCCTTCTCTCGTATGTTGAAACTCGCATCTCTCTGACTGATGATGATTTCGTTTTTCGTTTTTGTGTTGTTTGTTTGATCTGTGATGATTTTGAGACCTAAAGAACATGTGTTTGCCCTATGATTTTTTTTGTTTTTTTTTAGGGTATGTTTATGATTTTTGGCTTTCAAAAAACCCTAATACCTTAAAGATGCCACCAATCTTTGATTTTTAGGAAATAAGCCACCAAACATGTGTTGGAGGCTAATCCTTATCAAGATTATGGAGGCCTTTTGTGGGATTAGGGTTCTCTGTGATGAGAACATTTTATTCTCTGAGAGAAACCAAAAAAAATTGATTAAATTATGAGGCCATACAAAATCCATTCTTGATTTTCATTAAAATGTTTAGTTTTAAACAACTTCTTGACATGTACTAGATGTTTACATTCTAAACATTTTTTTGAACAAGCAATTCCCAAAAGTGAGTATTTACAAAAAACCCCAAAAGTATACTCTGTTGTTTGTTGTTCATGTTGACTGCCCTAGATGTGTTCCCAAAAAACTTTGATATGTCCATATGTAAGTTCATGTTTCCCCTGTTAACTTTCTTTACATGGTTGATGTCTCCTCTGTTGGACTTTCTGCTGGTTTTTCAAGTGCTTCTGTGAGTTGGCTTAGTGTGACTTGATTTGCTGGTTCTTCATTTGCTACTGGTTCTTGATTTGCTGTTGTGTCTGTGCTAATTTCTTCGAATACATGAAAATGTCTCTGATCTTCTATTCCTAAGTAGAACAGTAGTACGTCAAATGTTTCTTTGGTTACTTTTTGGTCTAAGTAACGTAGTGAATTGTAAATGATGTCCCTACTTATGCTCAAATACTCTGGGAGTCTTCCCTCCCTTGCTAATTTTGTTTTGTTCATGTGAGGAATATGATAGTTTATCCCCCCCATCTTCTGAAGTACCTCAACTTTACAGGCTTGTAAAGTAATCCATACAAATTTCATTGTATTTGGTTGTAGTGCTTCAAATGCATTGGTGACTGCCTTCACAAGTTCTGTGTAATTGTATGCTGATTTTTGATGTTGAAGTGCTTGGATTGACCTAAAAAACCCTAAATCCAAGACATTCATGTCTGGAGAATTAGGGGGCTGTTGTATTAATTTGATGTCAAACCCCTCTATGTTTGCTGCCTCTCTGAATTGCATATCATCATTCAAAATATGTGGTTTGGCATTGTCTTGTTGGATGTAGATTGTTTTGCTTGCTCCTTCTGGCCATTTAGCTCGTATTGCAGGCAATATTTTGTTCACTATCATGTCCCTCATGTGATCTTTGGTTATTGATTGGATTGACTTTGTCTCCATGTCCCCCCTTCTTCTGTTTTTTGAGCTTCTTTGTGCTGGAACCTCTATTGTGAATGGAAATATGCCTATCTTTCCATCAAATATGAGTTCACCTTCAGTAGAGTACAAAGGTTTTGCCACTGCACACATAAACATTATCTTGGGCACGAAACGTTTGGATTGAATCTCTCTATGTGGTTCCTCCTCTCCGGGGGTGAGGTAGTATGTTTGTTGTGTTCGTGTAAGATAAAATAGCTTTTTATCAATGTGTACCATATTAGACATGTCATTGAATGTAAAATGTCTCCCATCATCTATTGAACAACTACTAAGGCAAAATATTAACCTATCAATCTTGTTTTGTTCGTTCAATAGTGGTTTAATTGCGTTAGTGTGCTTTCTTATGATGTTCCTTTTCTTCCATCTATAAACTGTGCTTTGGCTAACATTCATGGCCTTCGCAACAGCAAGTTGACTTGTTTTTTTAGCCTTCTTAATACCTTTGAACTTAGTTTCATCATAGGTGATTGGAGTTTTGGATTTCTTACCTTTCCTTCTTGAGTTTACAGTAATTGGAGTTTGATTGTTGGCTTTTTTCTCTTTAATTCTGCCCCATATCCTTGATATGGTTCTTTTGCTGACTTTATGCTTTGCTGCCATGGCCCTTATTAATCCATGTTTGGGCTTCCCTTTACTTGTGAGTGATTCTAACATTTCTTGCATTATTTCATTCCTAGTTGGGTGGTCTAATTCCTTTTGCTTCAGCATATTAATTGCTGTTTGGATGCAATAAATGAGGTTTGTTTAATGCTTTGATCAATTGCTGTTTGGGAATTTATATTGCTGTTTGGGAATTTGATCAATTGGCGCCTATAACTGTGCTTTTCTGATTTTCATTTGGCGCCTGTGTAATTGGGTGATTTTGAGTGATCAGTTTGGATGATTTTGAATTGGCGTGTTTGATGTTCTGTTTTGGGTTTATTTCAACAGCTGCTGTGTTATTTTGGGAAAAAAAAATTGGATTTAAATGGCTTCATTTTAAAATCGATTTTTTTGGTTTTTTTAGCTAAGTAATCTAATTTAAACACTAAATGCAAATTGTTATTATTTTTATAATCTGAAGTCAATGAGAGATTCAATATTCGTATGCGGATGTGGCGAGAATGTTGTTCGTTATCGGTTGCCGTACAAATGACGTTGAAGAAATCAAGGAAAAAGTGAAGACTTAAATTATTTTCCATCTTTTATTATGTACATTAATTATGTAATTTAGTTTGGATTTACGGAAGATTAGCTATGTAATTTTTTGAATTTAATTTATGTAATTTGCAATTTTAATTTTTGGCTCCAAATTTGAATTGTATTAACTTTACGAGTGAGAAATGGTAAGAATCATTAACATTAATCCAAACACTTAATACACATCAAATACCTTCTTTATGGTGGACCCTATCATTTTCTTAAAATGCGGTCCAAAGGGAAAGTGGACACTTATTATGAATTGGAGGGAGTATCATACAACACTATAAAAATGTTGGAAAATTTCATGTGTATCTTCTGAGGAGTCTTGACAAATTTTATTATGTTAGTAGATGATAATTGATTCCATGATACTCCCTTCGTTTTCAAATGTTTTTCCCATTTACTTTT
Source organism: Amaranthus cruentus (assembly GCA_019425755.1). Lineage (NCBI taxonomy): Eukaryota > Viridiplantae > Streptophyta > Magnoliopsida > Caryophyllales > Amaranthaceae > Amaranthus > Amaranthus cruentus. The sequence continues at coordinate 15,883,855 of CM033458.1, read as the reverse complement.
TGCACAGTTTTCAAAGTAAATTTTGAGCCTTAATAACTCTAAATACGCATTATAAAAAATTATGAAAAATATATAATAAAAAAGTATACATTAAGACGAATCCAACGAGATCTCACATGGATATATTTTATCATTGATATATGTCTTAACAATCTTAATCAAATTTCTCTCTCCAAAATAGAATATTCTAAACGGGAAGAACATTCGGAAACGGAGGGAGTAATATTTACCTAATTTAGAATTTGATTATTTATTTTATCAATTCCATATAACTAACCTTAAATTTGATATATTTAATAGAATAAAAAAGTAATGTATTTAATAAATAATTAAAAAGATCATTATTTAATTTTTGCTTTGAAGATTTCATCTATTTGATAAATTTAATCACGATAATAAATATTTAAATCATTCTTTAAAGTTATATTTTATATATTTTATACTCATAAGTTCATGCATCGCACAAGAATCTATACTAGTTTAATATATAAACAATCAAAATAACGTATTGGATTGGAATGAGTATAAAAATAAAATGTAACAAGTTACTGGGAGGGGCAAATATCATCATACCCCAACACTCTCTGCCGTCTCTAAAAAAACAACAAAAAGGAGAGAAAAACTTATAGAAAGAGAAACAATCAAACAATAGAAGAAAGACAGAGAGAGATTGTCATTTATTTGATTTTTGAAGTAGAAAACAGGGGTTTTTTAAGGGTTTTTTCTTTTACTTTTACTTATTATTATAAGAAGAGATTGTCATTCATTCTTCAATTTTGTTTTGGTTTAAGATTTCTGTCTCTTCTCTATTTGATTATTTTCAAGATTACACACATTCAAGAATTAACAATATGAGTTGTTTTTTAGAGTGTCTGGGAAAATCTAGCAAGAAGAAGATAAAAGAAAACCCTAATCATAATTCTAAACAAAATCCCAATTCTAATTATTCAAATAAACCTGACGATCCTACTTCTTCTACTTCAGGTATTCATCTTTATACATTCAAATGTTTTCTTTCAATTTTCTTTTTCTGGGTTTTTTTTTTTCTGGCTGTTACATTGGTTTTTTATGAACGTTTTTTAAAATTTCTTTTAATTTTATTACTGTTTTAATGAGTTTTTAATCCTGATGATGATCCAATGTGAACCCATTTTTCTTTTCTTTTCAATTGATGTTATTTTAATATAAAGTTTTCGTTTTGAGAAAAAGAATGTCACTTTTCAATTACTGGGCATGTTACATGTGAATTGTGATGTGTTGTATGTTCTTGGAATGATCTTTTACATTTTGGGTATTTCTTGAAAGTTAATTTTGTGAATTATTGAGAATTTTGTTATTATTTTCCAATTCATAATAATTTGATGTTAACCATAGAGTATAAAACAGACTTCATGTTTTTAAAATTCACAAATTCGAAATATATTTAGTTAATTTATTTTTTTGCCATTTGATATGATAATAGAATGATTTATTTTGGCTTTTAATAGTTAAAATATCACCAAAAACAATACAAAATAAAAGATATTATATGTCTTGTTCAGTCTTTTTCATTTTTGGCTTTGGGCCTTTGGGCTAATAAGACGGCACTGCTGAAGCTTCTTGTCGTAGCGACGTAGCCCCACCATAAGTTATATACTTTTATTAGTTGATCTGTACTTCACCATGCATGCTACACTTGTTCATCAATGATTGTATTTTCAATACGTAGTCTTATATGCCTATTTTTGCTCATGTCTTTTGGCTTTTTCTTGTCATTCCATGTTCTTTTAATGGTTTTTGTAGACTTGAAAATATGATGTTTTATGCTTATTATACAATGATACTATGATTTATATGATTGCATAATATTTAGTGGTTTTACTCTTATAGATGAATCTGCTGCTATGCAACAATTGGCTTTTAGAAGAGATGTAAATGTGAGGCAGGAAGAGGCCGGGGAAGTGGCCTCATCTTCGGGCGTTAGAAATTCATCGGTTTTTATGGGTATTAGTGGGACAGGTATTTCGGGTAGCACCAAAGCGCGGACATTTACATATTTTGAACTTGTCGAGGCAACGAATAATTTCCGATCAGGCTTTCTAGGCGAGGGTGGCTTTGGCAAAGTGTATAAAGGCAAATTGATAGATACTAGTGAGGTCTCTTTGCTAATCTTGATCATAGAAGACTAGAATTATGTTTTTGTGTTAAGTTTCGATTCTTAGGAGAAAATTTATCGATTTGGATGCAGGTGGTTGCTATCAAGCAGCTTGATCGTAATGGAGTGCAGGGCATCCGGGAGTTTGTTGTTGAAGTACTAACACTTAGTAAGGTAGATCACCCGAATCTTGTGAAGTTGATTGGATACTGTGCGGAGGGTTTTCAGAGGCTTTTGGTGTACGAGTACATGCCACTCGGATCCTTGGAATCCCATCTTCATGGTACATTAACATCTCGATTTGTGCAACGAGTAGTATCGTTTTCTTGCATTTGTTATTTGGATATTGTAATTGATTGTTTGTATTGACTGTGATGCACATTTTAAAGACCTACGACTTAATCAGATGCCTCTCGACTGGAATACGAGGATGGAAATTGCCGCTGGGGCAGCGAGGGGCTTAGAGTACTTGCACGACAAGATGACGCCACCTATAATATACCGTGATTTGAAATGCTCCAACATCTTGCTTGGTGAGGGCTATCACCCGAAACTGTCAGATTTTGGGTTAGCCAAAGTGGGTCCCGTTGGGGATAAGACCCATGTCTCCACTCGGGTGATGGGCACTTATGGTTATTGTGCACCCGATTATGCAATGACTGGTCAGCTGACCTTCAGGTCAGATATATACAGTTTTGGTGTCGTTCTGTTGGAGCTTATTACAGGACGAAAAGCAATTCAGATGATAGGTGGCCGAGAACAGAATCTGGTTGCCTGGGTAAGATTGCTGTTTAATTTTTCTGATCGATCTATATCTACTTAGGCCATCGACACAGACGACACTATCTATGTGATGTTGTGTTCTTCGATATCCTTTGAATATATGTATCACCGTTCACCTCACTTTTCCATCTCAGGCTCGTATGGTTGCTAATTGCTACTGTTTTATTACATACTCGGTTAAATTTTCGTATCAAATGCTTTATAACTTGTCTTAAATTTGACATGATATTTTGGGATCCATTTTCATGTTCATTCGTTTGTCGATTTCTGTAACATCGAGAGGTGACCCTTGTGAAGAAAACAATTGATGGAAGGATCGGTAAGCACTAACCAAATAAGGAAAATCGAGTTTGACTAAAAAGGAAAGTATGGAAATCATCGAAAACCAGGAAACGTGGAAACTCGTTGTGTCCTTTTCAATATTAGCAGTGATCGGAGAAAATAGGCAAAAGTATCGACAATTAGAATTTGACTTACATGTTACTTACGGGTCCTATTTTTGTTTGCAGGCAAGACCGATGTTCAGTGATCGGAGAAAATTTTCACTAATGGCAGACCCAGCACTTGAAGGTCAATATCCCACAAGAGGATTATATCAAGCTCTTGCAATTGCAGCAATGTGTGTTCAGGAGCAGCCTAATATGAGGCCTCTTGTAGGCGATGTGGTAACCGCTCTAAATTACATTGTATCTCAAAATTACGATCCTAACGCACAATCTTGTCATCATCGTAGAACCCCATCTTCCCCCGGTGTTAAAAAGGATTTCGGTAGCAACAGTAAGGGGCCTGTTTCCGGAGACAACCAAAGTAGTGATTCGGAAGACTAAAAGATGGAAAATCAATACAGCCCGATATAATTCTTACATATGAAACGCTAATTCTTTGATATTGTTGATACTTGACACAATCGAATGCGTTTTGTTATCGAATTTTGTAATGAGCCGGTAGCAAAATGCGCGATTCATACATATTGATATGGAAGGAAATGAATCTCTCTTCGTCTCTGTTGTGTACATTTGAGCTGTGGATTTATCTGTATGTAAGGTGGTACCTAGGTCTGTGCAATGAGCCGGATAAGGGCCGGGTCGAGCTTTAGTAGAAATGATATATAAACTGCTATATAGCATATTAGCGGTGCATTTATTACATAAAATGAAAAATGCAACTTATAAAAAAACAACAAAAAAAAAATCTAAAACTGCTAATTGGTTTTGCAGTTTATAAATCACTATTTATCGTTCAAGCTTATTTTATATATTGCAATTAATGTGTAACTAAAAATATAGTCAAGTGGGATCTTGTTTGAAACGTCTAATCGCATACTTTCATAATATTAATTTTCTATAAGTTTAAGATTTGTATTATTCATCATATAAATAAATAAAATAACGCATTGGTATCCATGAAAAAGTGAAATGCAAAAAGTATAAAGGAAATAACTTTTTTTTAATTAAAAATTAGAAATAAGTTTTTTGTGGTATCATTTGGGCCAAAGATTTAGTTCTTTTGTACTTTTTAATGTCATTATTTAGGCACATAGAATAATCAAATTGGTTAATTGTTATATTTACTAAATTAAATAAAGTAATGTTAATTTTATTGTATTACATGGCATAAATCATACAATTAACTAAAATAATTGAAAATTTTCATGTGTCAGTACAAAGATTTGTCATATAAAATAATCAAATTGTTCATTGTTATTTTTATTCAACTAAATATCTTACATCTAACTAAAAGATTTATTTACAATGATTTACCACATGGAATAATCCAAATGGTTAATTGTAATATTTATTAAACTAAATTAGGTAAAGTTGATTTCATTCTCCTAGATGCATAAATTATTATATTTCTACGAGAAAATTCAAAACACTTAAAAACACTCAAATTTTTTTAATTTTTTACAATAATTCAAAAATTAGTATAATATAATTATATTTTAAAAAATAAAAATAAAAAATAAAAAAAATAATAATAATAATAATAATAATTCATCAACAAAAACAATAATAAAAAATTATAATACTTTTATATCTTAATACTATCAATTTTGTTCATTGCACGGGAAATCATGGCTGAAATTTCATCACCAACAACACCAACGACTCAGAGAGAAGAACAACTCCATTATCACACCATCGTCAATATCGAACATTTATCGAATGAGATAGAGATTCAAAAATTCAAAAAGAAAGATAAAGAAATTAACGATGAAGGACAACAGAATAAGCAATTAACCATTGTTGGAATTCCATCATCAACAACATCAACATCAACACCAAGATCGACAGAAGGAGGAGAAATTTGTGATCATACGATAATCAATATCGGGCAAGATAAAGATGATGAAAAAGAAATTGAAGGTGGAATCCTGATTCTTAGAAATCCAGAGGCAGAGTTTCAGCATATGATGATCATACGATCTCCACCAAGAAGAAGAAATCATCCTCACACTTATACAGAAGATTCCCCTCTTTCCAATGAAAATGATGATCTCAGTCACTACAAACGTCAAATTCGTGATCAAATTCATCGTCTTGATGGGAATCCTAATGACGGATGCAGATTTGTGTGTTGTGTTTACGCTGTTATTATCTTCTGTATTGTGCTACTATGGTTGCTTGCTTTACGAGGTTTGGGTTTTTCTCCTTTCTTTTCATGATTTTTGTGCTTTTTCTTATGCTAATCCGAATGATCTTTGAAATTTGAGTTATTCCATTAAATTTTTCATTTTGATCAGCATTTTGTTTCTATTTTTTTACCAAATTATTTTAGGTTTTTTAATTGAGCGTTGTCAAATAGAAAATTATATTTTAGGGATTTGTTTATGTTGTGAAATCTGATATGTTATGATGGGGAATTGAGGGAAAAGGCATGAACAAGCAAAAAACAAAAAACAGAGAAAAATACTAATAAATTGACTAATAAAACTCATGTTTCTATAATCAATTGACTAATAAAACACTAATAAATGCATGTGAGATGCAAAATATGATGCTCAAACATAGGATTTTCAAACAAGGGCAGTACTGTTCATTTTCAGGCCTAAAACAAATGAAAAGACTCTTAAAACTTAAGGCATATTTATTAATATAATGAACCTTTTGTTTTGTATTGTTGATATTTGAACTACTTTTTAAAAAACTAAAACAAAAGCTTATTTGAGATTTACAAATGAAAAACAAGATGAGAAATACAAACAAGAACAATAAAAGAAAAGACAATGATTTATGAAGTATATTGGATTCCTCCCCTCAACAATGATTTATTTAAAATGGATTAGACAATACAATATAAATAATCCTTCCTTTCTTGAGAACAGCATCTCAAGATCACAAGTACTAATCACAAAGTAAGAAACTCTTTTGATAAATACCATAGCCTTCACTTGGAATTAGCCCTCTACCCCTCTCAACAAAGTTTGAGTGTTGTGGTGATTGATTCTATGAATGATATGTTTTCTATATAGATCCTTATATATCATTCGAGAATCCTCACTTAACTCATCATCAATACACATTAACACCATACAGAAAACATAACATTAAACAAGGAGTAATTCAACCTTTCAATGCCTTAACCGTACAAGAAACTGACAGAAAAGAATCTGAGTATAGCTGCTCAAATGAGCCCTTAACATGCTCGAACGAGCAGCTGAGTTTCACACCTTCTGTATGTTGGTTTTTTATCTGATCGAACAAGACATGCCATGCTCGAACGAGTAGCATCTGTTTACTATTTTGCATTTCTTCGTCATCTTGTTCGAGCAACCTTCTTTCCATGTCTTACCTCATTCAAGGCATGGTTCCACACCCTGTAGTGTAGCCTCAAGCGTCCCACATCAATCACCTTATTAATCGTTCCAGACCTTAACACATCACAATTCGACAAATCCTCACCGTCCTTCTCTAATGTACTAGATAAAGCATGTTCGATTATACGTTCAAAGTCATCATAATTATTAAGAGTTTTAACACTTGCATTAACAAAAATACTACTTACTCTCATTACTAAGCACAAAATGGAAATTACACTAAAATTTAATATATATTAATATCAACCTAAATGTAAATAAATTTTTTTATCTTGCCCTTGCTATTCGACGACCATGTATCAAACATTGTGTTGTCCGATCACACATGCTTCATGTTTGAGCAAGTTCGTGTTGTCCTCCAAAGAAGGCTTCTCACCGTGCTTGTTCCACGAGCAATAACTCATGCAAAACAAAGTTGTGATTGTTCACTTTTTGCCAAAATAAACATTTTATGACTCCTGTTGCTTTCTGTTGGTTCTAGTAGCCCTAATTTGTTAAGCAAAATCAGAAAAGCATCTTATATTAGGTTGTTCAATGCAGTGTATCTCAATATGAAATCGAGGATGACAGGGTGAGTTATATACCATCTATCGAAAGGGATGTTTTTCTGAATGACACTGAAGGCACTCTAACCCGAATGCCTATCCTGGCGGTCGCAAATTCACCTAACCCCAACATTCACTTCATGCTTTCATTGATGGGGTTTGCAGGTGATGCTTCTCTGGTGTGCAGCAGTAAGTGACGCGCTCTTCTAATCTGTGTATCGAGCATTTATCTTCAAACCAGTTTCATTATTAGCTGGACAATATTCTAATAGCTTAGCTACACATCAAATCATATTATTTTTGTATTTTGGTTCCAATGATAATACTTATTAGGCAATGTCATATAATTGTGTACTAGTATTTTTATGTCCTCCCCTATCTTTGTGTAATAAATGAGTAGCTTATGCTCATTGACACATCAAAAATTTACAGGTTTGAAATGTTTGTACATCATATACCATTGAATGCTACAATAACAAATGTACCGATATTTCCAAAGTTGTAACCCAAAAGATTGAGGTCTGCCAAACAAATCAATTCTACGTCGACATAACAAATTCATTTTCAAAAGGTTAACCACCTATGTCCTAACGAATTTTTTATTTTTTTAAAATTATGTTTGTATGATAGATAAAGAAAATGCGTCTTTGGAACGAATAAAAGGAATGAATTCGTGAAAGACATTATAATAAATCCATATCAAACTATAGAAATACTTCCTACGTTCCAATTTACTTGCAACGTTTGCTTTTTCACGCGGTTCAATGTACTAATTTAATCCTTAATATCTCTAATTATATATAATAAAAAATTATAAAGATTTGATATTAATAATCTTTGCGATGAGAGGAATCAAACAAGTTCTCACTTAACTACGTTTTAACTTATAGATTAAAAACTAGGATCTTTTGTGAATTACAGCCTCAAAGTTTAGTCGTTTTGTGAATTACAGCCGCAAAGTTTTTTTTTTATGAATTACAGCCACCAAGTTTCGAAAGTGACCACCATTACGGCCAGATGACCGGTTATGACCGTTGACCAGCCATTTTACCTTTGACTTTCCTTTTTTCTTATTTTAACTTTTTTTTTTTGAGTTTTTTTTTTCTTTTCCTTTTTTTTTAATTTAATTTCTCCATCCTCTTCCATCTTCATCCTCTTCCTCCTTCTCCACCATGTTCATCCTCTTCCTTTTCTTTTTTTTTTTTTTTTTTCTGATTTTGATTTTTTTTTTGAGTTTTTTTTTTTGTTTTTCATTTAATTTTTTTCCCCATTTTCTCACCTTCTCCCCCAATTACTCATTCATCCTCTTCATCCCATTTCTCCAAAAACTTTCTGGGTTGATTTTTTAAATTGACCCAAATCTTCCATTCAATTAATTTGGTGATTAAGAATTGTTTTTTTCCCCAGAAAAAAGTACCTCTATCACAATTTACAACAACAATTGCTCTTTACAACGATTATGATTTAGCATCTATCATAATCGTCTAAATGATAATCCTCAAAATGGAATTTTTGAAACAGCCCAGATGCTAATTCAACTTCTTTAACAATCTAACACCAAAAAAGCAACCCCAAATGATGCAAAATTGGGATAATGAAATTATTTTAAAAAAACCCAGAAAATAATTCAACTTATCTATCAATCTAACACCAGAAAATGAACCCCAAATTATGCAAAATTAGGATTACGGATATTCCAAACGATGAAACCCCGGATGTTAATTCAGCTTCTCTATCAATCTAACACCAGAGAAGCAACCCTAATTCTGCAAAATTGGGATAATTGAAATTCCGATCGATTCTGACACACCCAACTCCAGTTTTGTGAGAATTTTAGGGAATTTGAGAGGAAAATTAAGATAAATTAAAAAGGTTAACTGAAATTTGGTTGATTATGAGAAGTAAGTTGAAACCCTAGTTTATGAAACCCCAGGATCTTCTACACCAGTGTCTACAATTGTTAATCACCAAATTAATTGAATGGAAGATTTGGGTCAATTTAAAAAATTAACCCAGAAAGTTTATGGAGAAATGGGATGAAGAGGATGAATGAGTAATTGGGGGAGAAGGAGAGAAAATAGGGAAAAAAATTAAATGAAAAACTCAAAAAAAAAAACTCAAAAAAAAAAATTAAAATCAGAAAAAAAAAAGGAAGAGGATGAACATGGTGGAGAAGGAGGAGAAAGAAGATGAAGATTAATGGTGACTTTGAAGATTAATGGTGGAAAGAAATTTAGAGTTTGGACTTTGGAGAGAAATTGGGTTGAAGATTAATAGTGACTTTGAAGATTAATGGAGGATGAATGGGATGAAGAGGATGAAGATGATGGAGAAGAAGGAGAAAGAGAGAGAAAGATGATTGGGGATGAAGAATTAAATTAAAAAAAAAAAGAAAAACAAAAAAAAAAGAAAAAAAAGGAAAAAGAAAAAAAAACTCAAAAAGAAAAGGAAAAAGAAAAAAAAGGAAAGTCAACGGTAAAAAGGCTGGTCAACGGTCTCATCCGGTAACTTGGCCGTAATGGTAGTCAATTTAAAAAGTTCGTGGCTGTAATTCATAAAAAAAAAACTTTGCGGCTGTAATTCATAAAACGAGAAAACTTTGAGGCTGTTATTCACAAAAGATCCTAAAAACTAATCACAAATTAAGAGTAATAATGAATAGTGTCATTTTGTCAAATGTTGCAGCTTATATGAAACGGAGAAAGCATAATAAATTTATTAGGCTAAACATAGTTTATTGAGACAAGAAAATACACATGATTTCAAACCATGTTTGTTGTTTTACATTGTAGTACAAGATTCGTGTCAACATTTCATAAAATGTCGATCTGGATCTAGTGTGATGTCAGTATGTCACTGAGATCAGTTAACATCACTTAAATTCAAAACAAAATTAAATATTACATGTAAATATACCTTATATAGTTGATTAGTACATTGTTTTCCACATATACGATCAGGAATCAAAACCTATTTTTAGATCCGTCACTGCCTACTAGTATTTCAAAATCTATTTGTACCAAAAAAAAATAGCTAACTAAGGTATCAAAAAATGCAAAACCTTTACTTAGCAACAAAATTCATGCGTGATCTACCACTATTGCTTTTAGGAGAGTCAATACTAACAGCAAAATCATCATCCCTGCTTTGTTTGGAAGAATTATGTTTCCAATCAACTCTAGGCTGTTGTTGCACAACCAAGATCGAAACCTGAGAATCCGAAGAGACTAATGTATCAGCCAACGAGCCTATTTCGGGATTGTCACTCCAAACACTAAGGCCTTGTATGGCTGTACAATCTGGCTCATGATATCTTCCTACTACGAATAAATCTGCTGAATGTTCCATCGACAAAAGGGCTTTCGTAGTATCAATACCGTCTTGGACTATCTTTTCGCGCACTATGATTCTGTCGGAGCCTTTGGATTTCATATGGAATTCTCTCATAACTCGCACATCTTCTTGGAGTTGCGGAGAATCGTATGTACATACGCCTTTTAACCAAAAGACTGTGAGCCTAACACTAGGATGTTCAGCCATGCGCCTAGTTAATGCTAAGGCCTCATGATCGTCTGTTCCACCTACGAAAAGTGTTATTATTTGGTATGTATTATGTCCTGTTTTCGATAGGCCTGTTATTCCAGCACCTTGTTCTGGTGTTCCTTTGTCGATTAGGATTGCGACAGAGCAAGGAGATTTACGAAGCACGCTACGATTTATATTCCTAAGTTGTTGGTTAGATGAATCGACTGTGCCATTGATCCCCCATTTCTTATGGAATGGGACGATGATAAGACTTGTCCTCTTGTCGTGTGCTAGTGCACAAATGTCATTGTGCATACTCTTTGAAGGTGTGACAGATACGAATTGTTGAACTCGAGCATATCCTTGGCTTTCTTTCTCGAACTGATCAAAGGCCTTAACGACATGGTCAAAGAGACCGAAGTTGTCAGCTCTTTTCTTGTACTCGTGGAGTGGCGCTAGGATGGGAATTGCGCTTCCTGCTAGATCTATCAGTTGAAGGACAAACACAGAAATGGATCCGCCTATTTTGTTGAATTTCGAAACTTCTAAGACTTGGAACAAGGCAGGGACGCTCTCTTCGTTGTGGATGCATACTAGAATTTGGAGATCTCCGTTCTCACCTAACCCCATAATCTTTCGTTTCCTTATGGTGTTGTATTTCGAGGAAGGATCGTACAGCCATTGTGTTAGCGGAAATGCCACTCCGGTGAAGATCACAATGTTCAACATCGCCAAAGTAAACAATCGATCATCAAAAACCTATCAAAGTCACCAAACTAATCAAATATCCTTAATTATTCATCAGAAATAATCTATTAAACGACTCTCATCTAGCTAGTATGCTAGAGATTGGATATACACAACCTTGTCATTGTAATAACAAGTAGGTTGTTTCCGATATACATGATTAAATCAAATAAAAGACTAAGGAGAAAAAATTATGGGTTGTTTGGCAAATAGCTTATTGGGCAATTCTAGCTTATTTTGATACAATTACAAGGTTGGATGGTCAAACCAGTCAATTCTAATGTTTGTAAATTAGCTGGTTGAAATTAGCTACTCATAGTAGTGAGTTCAAAATCAACTAGTCAAACTAGTTAATTAAAGCAGCCGGATAACTCAACTACTTTAATCAACTATAAGCTACCAGCTATCAGTCATTTGCCAAACACCCCAATGTGTTACGTACCCTTTGATCCCTCCAAACAGCAAAAGTAGCAATCTCCATGACACCTTTGAAAGTCATCATAAAACCCAAAGGCACAGCATCTTCAACAGATACACCAACAGCAATAGAGGAAACAACAGTCCCCAAGAACTTACCAAATTGACCAAGCACAAGAATAACTTCTACACCCATCATTGAAAAAGGGTTTTTACTCAAAGAAGATATATTCATCCTCAATCCATTCATAGCACAAAACAATGGAAGAAGTATCCCAGAAGTGAAAAGCTCCAGCTTTTGGACTAATGCAGAGCCCAATGGAGGCCCATGAGGCAAGGATAGTCCAAACAAAAAGGGTGAGAATCTTTGGCCAACTCTTTCACCCCAATGCCAAGAAAACATAACAATTGCTAAAATCCACAAAAAATGAGTATGTGACATGGGCATACCTTCAGGAGTTTTCCTAACAATAGAAAGTATTAAAGGCCTAAACCCACAAAATAACACTATATAGTAGAAACTAATACTAATTGAGGAAATCCATTTTGGGGGTGCCTCAGAACTTGTAGAAGGACTAAACCAAATGAGCCCAAAAGTAGTGATTAGTAGCCCTAAAAAGTCGATAACCAAAGACGATGATGAGGCCAAACGACCCATTTCAGAGTTGATGATCTTGAGGTCATGTAGGTAGTTGCTAGTCACCATGAAGAAGGTTAATGAATTGAATACAACCATGATCCGAATGCCTGTAAATAGGGTTTGATCAAGGCTGAATGATTGTCGAACGAAGAAAAATGCTAAGGCTCCTAAAGCTAGGGAAAACAGGACACCTGATAAGGCTATAAGAATTGATTTTGGCCCACTTTTTCTTATAGCACTCATGTCAATCATAACTCCTGATATGAACATATGCAGCATAAATCCAAAGCTAGCTATGGTTTTCAGCACATATCTACCCGGTGGTGGGAAAAGTAAGCTCATCCAGTATGGACTGTATGTTAATGCTGATGGACCAATTATAATTCCTGCCTGCACCAATATAACAGACAAGGATTAGATTTATTTTGTAATTATTTTACCATAAACTTCTCTTGATCTTTCTCGAGTTCATGGGCTCTTTGGCCGTGCTCTTCTTTATGGATATTGGGCGGGATACACTTAGGTATGTTGATGATGATGTATTTTACCATAAGTTTTGCAAACAATAGCATTTTAAAAAGTACAATCAGCTTAAGTTTGGTTATTGTCTCATGATGTGTTATATACTCTATTACAACCCAGATAATGTATAATCCATTTGAAATGCTTGCGATTCGAACTCGTGATCATCCCTCAGATTAGACTTTAATCATCATGTTAAGGAATCAACTCAACAAATAACTTTTAAGTTAATGGATCTAGCGTTATACCCTCTATCATAGTCATATTGGGTGCCCATGTTGTTAAAGTGATATTTGGGTCATAAAATCGTTTTAAGAATTTTTGGCATAATCAAATATTTTTATTTGATTTAATTTTAAATATTGGTGTCATTTTGCGTTGGGTTAAGTACATTAGCTAATAGTGTGTAAGAAATTATCTCAAATAAAATTAAATACAATGGGTAATACACTATAACATTGGTAAATACATGATTTTGCAATCTGTACATAAACATCTATGAGCTAAAAGTGTGTGAGATTCAAACTAATAACGTATAGTAAGAGTCCAAAATTGAAATTGATTTTATACTCTATCATTGCGCACGTCTAATCGGTCTATGTGCATGCATGATTTAATAGAAAACATAAAATGATGAACACGCTCATATGCTCAAACTCAAGGGAGGATAGAAGACGACAACCCATACCCATAAAAGAGAATGCGGTCAAGAGTCTCCAACTCAAGACAGACGCCCAAATAGCGAGATTCCTAAAAAAAAAAAAAAACCAAGGCTTACAATGATTTGGGCGACAGTCATACTTTGGCGCAACGGTTGAAGAAGGAAATAAACTCCTCTAGATGTGAAAAAAATAAGGGTAATTTGAATCATAATAAGGGGTGTTGGATAACTCAAAGGATTATCTCCATACCAAATACCACTTGAACTTATTCCTCTCATGTTTTGGCATACCAATGTATCCTTGAATACTTTTCCCACTACCCACCATTGTTTTGGTGTTATTTCTTTAGGCAATGACATTTTTTTTTTCCTTTTTCTTTCAATCTTCAAATTTATATTAACAATTTATTTATATGATTATTCCAATAATAAAAATTTTGTAACCTTGAACATAATAAGCAATCATGCATATTTAACAAGATAAGTGAAAAAGGATTATATTATATGTAGAAGATGATGGATAATAGTCTAAGATGAAAAGGGAGGCAAAAGAAGAAAAGGAAGTCAAAAAATGGAGCAAAAGAACAAAAGTAGATATTTGAGATTATGAGAAACATAAAATAAGGGATTAAGCTAGATTTACTCCTTAAAATAGTATATTTTTAAATTTATGGTAAGAAAATCAAAACATTAATGGTAGTTTATTATTATTGTTAAAGTGTAATAGAGAAATCCCTTCATCTTCGGTGTTTCTTTTGTTAATGACCTCAAAACTAATACCACCAATCATATCATATCATAACAAATTAGGATTGTAGACAATAGATGCCCACTAAACATGTTGCATTTTGTTTAAAATTGGCCAAAAGCTGACCAAAAATTAGTAGTTCAGTTTGAAAATGGAAAAATTACCCGAAATAATATAAGTATTTTAGGATTTTCGTACAATAATATCACTTATTGATTAATCATGAATTATCCCAATTTTATAGGGTATTTGCCTAAAGCAAACTTGGAAAATAGCAAATGGCAAACTCTTAAAACATTGCTAAATAGATTAATTTAATAGGTTAAAATTCATTACTTGGCACTTTATTTTCCAAAATTAACATGAAGTTAAATTTGGTTATATATTTTAAAGATTTTATAACACCAGTTCTTTAAACCTAAATAAGAATTAAGAAGATTGATAAATATTTATACACTTTTCTTAAATAAATAATTTTTTTTAAGTCAAAAAGTGCATTAGACACGGTGATCCTATGTCTCCCCTAATTTTTGTCATTGACATGGAGTATTTATCTCGTATATTGAAAAGGGCTTGCAAGGATAGGAGCTTTAGCTTCCATCCTTGATGTATTACCGTTATGATAAGGAGTATTACCATCACCATACTCGTTTGACGTAGTGGATAAACAATTTGTACTTCAAGGTTGAATCACATATAGATTATGTAAGTCATCTTCGATGGACTTAGACTCTTCCATGAACACTTTAGGACCCTTAAAAACCTTCAAAGCTCCGCCTTTTTCAATGCACTTAAAACCTCCTTTATCCAAAGTACCAAAGGAAATTAAGGGTCTAATTCAATCTTGGAACATGAAGAACTCCGAACAATGTTGTAACAACACCATTAAATATTATCATTTTAAAGCCACCAACACTAACCACTGGACACCTAGCCTCATTGCCCATAGTCACATTTCTTCCTTTAACCTTTATTAGGTCATGACAATTCGTCACATAATCTCACCGTGGCCCACTCGTGTGGACACAGGAAACCCGTGGGTTCGAGCCCACAAACCGACGGATCAAGAGCGTTGACTTGCACATACACTTGGTGAGTTTCATTATTTCCCAAAACCATACGTTAGTAGGAAGAGTAGCTCACCAATTATGTATGCAAGTCAACAACCTACTATTTTATCGATGTGAGATCTTGTCTCACATGTGAAGTATTTCCAACAACCTTTTCATATATTAAAGAAGAAAATAGAGTTAGAACTCATATGACATGAACACCCCTAATTCAAAATCTAAGATACACCTCCCTTGTAGTCACTAGTAATAACATGAGCACCGATTTCATCTTCTTCAAAATTGTGGGGCCTATATTAGATTTTATCCTCTTACTATAGAATATTTGCAAGCAAAGAATACTATTCATCCAACTACAATGAACAGTACTTTTGCTTAGTGTGCATGCCACTTCACCTCACCTTTTGCCACCTCCTCCACTTCACCATAACAATTGCCACCTGCCATCATCCATGACAAAATCTGCCTCCCATCTTTGCCTACACCAATAGCATTTATTGAGAACGATGACGTATTAGAGATCGAACGTTGTGTTACAACCTCTAATATTACCAAGATCGAAAGTGTGAAGTCTTGTGTGAAACAAATTACGCAAACTATAAACTCGATGTTTGTAAGAGATAAAAATGCAATAATAAACGACACAAAATATTTACAAGGTTCACAAAATTTTGGCTACGTTCTTCGGTGTAGTATCTCTTATATTATAATAATTTGAGAATTACAATTAGAGAAGAGATGAGGCTAAGTGTTTAGGCTCAGTGGCGGACCCAGGAATTTCAAACTGGGGGTACAAAACACGAACGTCATATCATTCATGTAATCGGATAAATTTAAAAAAAATTACAACACATAATAGAATCAATAGTTAAAGTCTTACAATCCAAAATAACAATAAAAGTCTTACGATACTTAAAGTTTTACACTAATACACTCCAAAATTACAAATTCATCCTTCGAGTCTTCATACTTTTAAAACGATCAATAATCATGTCGTCGGAAAGTATGTTTTCTTATTTCGTCAACCTTCCCCCCTAACCACTTCAAAAGCTCAAGAAAGTTACCCCTACTATATGATTCCTCACTTTCATCATGTCCCCGGAATGCCAAACCTTGACCCAAAAGAAATCTCAAACAAGTTAAGGATGCATTCAAACGAATATGATATGAATCCATTTGAGACTGACTCGCATTATCAAACAAAACTTCAATTGATTTCTTTTTTGCATCTCTTAGATTCACATATTTCTCATAAGCAACATTGTGAGCACTTTTAATTCCACCAACATGCTTTTGAAACCTATCCGGTTTATTCCACCCTCTAAACCCTCCATTAACAAATGCATCTCCCCCATTGTTTATTTCAACATCCCTCTTGAACAAATAACAAACAAAGCAAAATGCAGCATCTTTTTCAACACTATATTCAAGCCAATCCCATTTTTTGAACCAATTGACACTAAAACGGCGCAAACCACCTACTTGTCTTTGAGGGAAATCATGTGTTTTTGGTTGGCAAGGGCCTCTAAGAATATAAGCTCTCCTAACAGGATTTCTTTCATTTTGGGGATAATCCATTATGTTTATTCTCAATCCCGGGTCATGAGGAAGAAGTTCAACATCATACACCCAATCATCATCCAATGGTTCATCACAAGCACTTGAACCACCTACTTTCATATTAACATCTTCACTTTGAGGGGAACTTAAAGGAGGTGATGGAGAGTCAATGCTTTCATTAAATGTTCCTTGAGATTTCATTTCTTTAAACATAAATTCACGAAGATTGGGTTGTTTATCCCCCGCAATTGACTTCTTTGAACTTGAATTACTTGACATTTCCTAATTAAATTAAATACATGAATTAATTGTCATTTCCTAATTACTTGACATTTCCTAATTACCAATTTCAATTTTCAATCAACACAATTATACAAACAGTAACAAGTAACAACTCATAGTCCCATGGCATGAATTTCAAATTTGAAAACCTAATTGAGTAATTGGCAATTACACATCTACACAAACACTAATTTGATAAATAAAATAACATAAATTAAGCAACAAGCCAACAACAACAACTTATTTAAGCAGTTTCAATCATAGAGAATAAAATTGAAACTTTAAAATTCAAATGGAGAATACCAATTTAGTGAATTAGTGAATTTACCTCAAATGGAGAATTGGAGAAAGTGGAGGCAGTCAGGCAGGAGGCGGTGGCGGTGGCGGACTGGCGCCTGGCGGTGGTCGACTGGTCGGGTGGTGGGCTGGGCTGGTGGCGTCGTGGCGAGAGAGTGTGAGAGTGAGAGAGTTAGAGAGAATTGCAGGAAGCCAGGAAGCACGAAGCAGGAAGCAGGAAACACTAATTTATTTATTTTTTTAATTTTTTTTTTTTTTTTAATTTTTTTTTTCAAACTGGGGGTACAACTGTACCCCCTTGTCACTTAATTGGGTCCGCCCCTGTTTAGGCTTGGGGTATTTTGTGGATCTTGTGGATGTGCATCTTAGCTTACTATTTATAATACTAAGTATACTCAATGTTAATTGTATACTTTAATACATCTTAATGCTAAGATAAATGAATATATATAACAGCAACAAGTACTTGAAAGGTCAACAGATCGTCTTCAATCTTCCTGACTGCTGCTGCTCGTTCGAGGTAGTGTGGGGCTCGTTCGAGCAGCTCTTCTGCTGACCCACTGACTTCTGAATTTTGTTGTGCTCGTTCGAGCTGCATGGGGCTTGTTCGAGCATGGTTGGCCAGGTCCTGCTGTCACGTGAGTTTGATCAAAGCGAGGGTCTCTTGGATACCTTGTTCAAAGTACCTTGTTCAAAGTATCTACAACCTCTTGCATTTCCTCATCAATCATCATTTATCATGCCACTTAATTATTGTGTTTAAGTTTTGATTCAATACCTTCATAACTTATTGTATTTAATCACTTTTAAACACCATATTCATCACACATTTAACTTACCCATCAACTTATTCTCATAGAATTTCATCCTAAGAATCACACTAAATCACAAGATTAATTTGGTGCACTTAAGTCACACCATTTAATCATAACAACTGGTTAATACCCAGCAAAATCCAAATGGTGTTACTTCTTCTGCCATCTCTCACACTTACTGCTGTTCCTCCTTCTCTCCCATTTCCATTTCCCATTTCTTGCTTTCCCATTTCATCCTTCTTGCTCTCGGACTTCTTGCGACAAAGGTTAGTTGTTTACTTGTTTTGCTAATGGGTTTCTTAGTTTTTCTTTGAATCCCATTTCTGTTTCCCGTTTCCTGCCTTTTCATTTCATCCTTCTTGCTCCCGGACCTTTTGCGACAAAAAATAGTTGTTTTGCTAACGGTTTCTTAGGTTTTACTTTAAAGGAGTTTGGGGTTTGATTGTGGTTGTTGTAGATGAAAAAATAGGGCTTTGATTTTCTAGGGTTTAGATTCTGATTGTTGATATATTTACGTTTCTTAGTTTTTCTTTATTTTTTCTGATCTAGTTTTTTTTTGGGTTTGATTGTGGTTGTTTTAGGTGAATACTTAGGGTTTTGATTTTGCTGGGTTTAGATTCTAATTGTTGATATATTTGTGTTTCTTAGTTTTTCTTGATTTTTTCTGATTTAGTTTTTCTAGGGTGTTTCTTAGTTCCCTCGTTGCATATTATGTTTCAGTGTCTGGCCTGAATGTCAAGTACTTCAACGAGATGATTGATGATGAGTATCGAGTTGCCATGTAAGTTTTGATTACCAGATGGCCTGCTTTTTGATCTGTAATTGAGTAGCATATATTTCTTATCAATTTCAACTAGGTAGATGAATGTGGTTAGTTATGGCTTGATTATTTTCTAATTACGATTATACTTTGTTGTAATCGCTTTCTGGACAACATGTGAGCTGTTGTAATTAACCAAAGGAGACATGCACAAGCTAAGGTCTATGAACATGTTCAAAAGTAAGTTATTTCATAGATTTGTATGTACATAGTAACAATTTTTATGAATTTTGCAGCTTAATTGTTATTTTGATGTTTAAATTGAGATTTTCAATTAGGGACTAAAGTGTGCAGAATCTTGCCGAAGATGCGATGGATAGTTTCAGTCAGAGAAAAAGGAATGCACTATTATTAGATTTTAAAGCTGTTGCACATAATTTGAAACTTTAGAAAGCGTCAACATTCGATATTGGGTATGAAAGTGGTCTTCGCTATTTGGATTTTGATGTTTATGACTGCAAATGTTGATCTTTCGGTTCGTTGTAAAGCTGTTGTTAATATTATGGATGTTCATCGAACATGTGTGTTAATATTGAACATGTGTGTAAATAGTTCTAAGAACGAATAAATCTCATGAGTTTTTTGACATTGCTTTTCAAACCAATATGACTCCAATTGTTGAGGTTTATAGAGGATGAGATTTCCGCATGGAGATGGTGCCAATTGAATCGGTGTATCCTGGATTGTGAACATTGTGGTTAGTATGATCATTGCTTCTGGTTAAAGTTGCCTCTTATATTTATCTCTCATGCTTGTGTGAAGTTGATATGCTTTTCGTATGAATTGGAAATCAGATTAAGATTAATATAATCTTATAGCACAAATTGGAACAAACTTGTTTAATGTTTACTTTCTTTGTGTTAATTGCTTGTTCAGTGGTTCTTTGTTATTTATCTCTTGTTTAACCAGAAAAAGTGTGGTTATTTACTTTGTCATTGCACTAATGGTAAGAGTTGCTTAAGCTCTTAGTAGTTTTTGATTGTTAATTAGTTCAAATAAATTAGGTCTATAATATAAATTTTTCGTATACATGCTTTTTGTATACAATTTATTTTTGTGGTTGATTTCAATATTTCCTAACTTGTCGCGGATTGTAGTGCATGCCGAAACAAATAGCTGAGGTACTCAAGTCTTAAGTTATATGCTTAGCATTCTAATTGATAATTGGGAAATTTTTGACGTATTTGTTATGCATGCTCAAAGCCTCAAACCATGGGCTTTACACCAAGCTAAAGAAAAAAGCAAAGGAAATTAAAGATTTAATTTTGTACGAGCATCTTTAAATTAGGCGAGGGAAAGGTGTATCATCTGGTCAACATGTTGATTATGATTAGAAGCCTGACTTGTTTAGGTTTGTCAAGTGCATTGTTGTTGCTTGAAAGTTCGTAGTTTTTTTCACATATTCCATTTCATGTTTATAGGTTTATGTAACTTATGTATACATCGTTTCACACGGTAATGCTTTGTGCTTCTATGATTAACCAACAACTCAGCTTGGTGGTTCGAACTTCGAAGGACTCATCTGTGTTTCTTAAGGCCTCAATGACTAAACTATACAGGCTTGAAAATGGTACACCTTGTCCCTTCCCAAACAATTTCTTACATTTTATTTCTTGATCTTCGAAAGTGCAGAATGCAAATTGCTAATGTTTTGTTTGGAAATTTGGATGATGCACTTTTGTAACATATGTATATTTTTCATTTGTTGGAAAATTTGGATGATGCACTTTTATAGCAACACTTGTTTGGTGCTAATGCCATTATAGAAGCACCTGTTTGGAAGACTATGGCTACTAATGCCATTATCCATTTCCTACCCGCCATCCCTTCTTGAAGATAGCACTGCAATTTTTCTGTACTTGAAGTTGCATTATTCTAAGTCTTGTTAAGCATGTTAAGATCGTCACTCTAAGAAAATTTTGAGTCAGGCTATTACAATACTCGATTTTCTGCATACCTGATTGACTTTTTGCATGGAGTTCATTGTGAGTTCTATGCATATGGTCTGCTTCAATAGGAAAAGCATGGGATATAATTAACAATAATGTGGTCATGGGGTAGATAATTATTGTATTGAATGAATCTAATGCTAAGGTTATTCTATCTTATAAAACTACAAGAAAGATATAGAAGTAGTTAGGGAAAGATATTCCTTAATCTTAAAAAGTTTGGATGAAGCTATTACTATTCAGCATTGTTTATATCTCAAAAGTCAGTAATGAACAACAATTTTATTGGATGAAGCTACTACTATTCGACCTTCTCTATTCATCATTTTCTTTCATCTTATTTAGGGGTTGTTTTGGAGGATAGATTATCCTTATGGATTTTTCGGGGTATATTTTTCGGGATATATTTACTCTGGCCAGTGCCCTGTTTCAGTTGGGTAAAGCATTTTTGACATTCTTGTTAGTATCATTCGTCACAACCAAAATAGTTATGCTGCTTTCCTACATTTTCTTGACATCACATTCTTGGATTCTATCCTTGATAATGACCTACTTTCTTTACCTATCATTTAAGAATCTCCAGACACAACCTAATGTGAGTGTAAGTATCAAGCATGAAAATTTTGTGTTTGTATTTTATCATTTCTTTTATCTATTTTGAAATATCCCCAATCTTTTGGGATTAAGGCTCCTATTGTTGTTTCTTTCGCATTTCTATGAGGATTGTTTCTTCATTTTTTAACAGTGCTGGTTAATTGATGATAAATTTAATGGTGGGTCTTGGCTCTTGCAATGAAAATTTTGGAAATCATGACTGACTTTGTGAATGTGCACATTTTTCTGGCGTACATAAGATATATGAGTGCTGCGTTCAATAGGTTAGATAGGGTTAAACTGGAGGAGAATGAGAAATATCAATACAAAAAATACCTATTTATGAATCTACTGTTGTAATGCATCAACTAGGAATACTTGTTGTTTGTTATCTACTGTTTAAACCACTTCATTTACTGCCTCTGTGATTATCCCATCAACAAATGTTGATGGCTGCTTGGGGAGAGGTGAGCTCTGCATCTTATCTATTTCTATGACTTTTAATTGAGTTTAATAAATTAAGGTTCAATTATTAATTGAGCTCAATTCAATAGTTATTTACTCAAGTTCTTCCTGTATGTGTTTTTGTTTGTTGTACTTATTTGCGGTTTTGGTGGGAGGATTTAAGCTTTAAATTAGTTGCCAGTTAATTTCATGGTGTGGAAATGTATTCAGGTTCCTATACTACGATAACAGTTAATAGGAGCCGATTTTTATTAATAATCTGTTGATTAATTTGCTGCAATTGGATTGTAGAAACTTAATTCCAAAATTTATTGGTTTCAATTGGCTATGCTCGTGAAAATATAAGAAATATGAAAAATTGAAGATCATTAGTATTGTCTTTTCCTTGTCTAGATTGTGGGTTTGATGCTAAATTTGATGATCTCCTAAATGGTGGGAGTGGTCGACCAGTCCCTGCTTTTGCCATAATTTGACAATTATCATATCTCTTCCTAAATTGGCCATCTTTTATTGTAATATTAAAATGTTATTGGGTCTATTTTGTTTTGCTCATTACCAAATTTGATGTTTTGAAATTTCTGAACTAAATGTTTGATGTCGATGTGCTGCAAGCAAGTTTAATTGTACTTCATATATTGAATTTTTCTTTTATTAATGTAGGTGAAATTTGGTGAATTTGGGTTGGTAGTAAAAGTAGTCAAGAGCAAGTTACGTCAAAGTATATGGTGCCACAATTGTACGTGGAAGACTCTGATGGGATCAAAAGTGCTTATTTAATTTGTCGGAGCAACAGATGGATATTGTTGAGAGCATTAAGCATGATAATATTGTAAAAAGAATTCTCAAAAACTTGCAGATGGATATTGGGTTGGTAGTAAACTTAGGTTTTGATTGTTTATCTATAAATAAACTTGCAGATGCTTGAAACTTAAACAAGTCTCTCTTCTACAAGTGAGTGTAGTGTTCAAATTCATAAAACGAAGCATCTAAGTGTTTTATATTTGTCAATTCATTAAGTATCTAACACGTCTATGAGTTAAAATAAAACACAAATTCTTTTGAGAAACTATCTTCGATTGGGTCGGCTCATAAAGAAAATATTAAGTAAGAATAGGAATTAAGTTCTAATGGATTGGTCTAAGAGGCGTCTCTCAAAAAGCAATACATTATTTTGTTCAAATACAATTCTTGTATATAATCATCCACTTCAACTATGTACAAACTGTGTTCTTCCTAAAAAAAGTTACATTATTTTTTCTAACAAAACTCTATACTTAACAAGTGAACATACTAAAGTAAACCTACAAATCAGTTTTTGGTATATTTAAAGACTCTTCAGGATCTTTAAGACCCCAAACTCTTTTTTGTTGTTGTACTACCAAAATTGAAGCCTTGATATTGTAATTCAAAGCCAACATTTCACCAACTGGCCCCAAATCTCCTGGACAATCACCCCATTGCACAAGTTCATTTAAGAATTGTGACGACAAATGAGATCGCCCTACCATAATCAAGTCATAATTCGAATTCTCCATGGATTTTAGCAGAGTCACCAAGCACATTGTATTCGTTAATAACATCTCTTCGTAAAACACTCGATCTTCCTTGTGTAAGGTGTTGAGCCTAAACTCGCTGATGATGTCTCCGTCATGTAATAGGCTTTTCTCATTGTCACCTATAATATCTTCTGAATAAGCACCTGAAAATTTTACTAGGGTCAAGTTTACTCTACTATTTTCTGACATTCTCATTCCATATGCTAGTGCCTCTCGATCATCAGAACCTCCGAAAAATAAAACTGCCACACGGTATGTTAAGGTATGTTCAGAAGTTGAGAATCGGAGTTTTGTGTTTTTGCGTGATCCTCCATGGTCAACTAGGACCCCAACAGAACAAGGTGCTTTGTCAAGAACCTTTTTGTTGAGGTTTCTGTAAATGAAAGAAGGTTCGAACTTCTCTTTCTCGCGAATTTGTTTCTGAAAGGGGATTATGATAAAGGTTGTTCTTCTTTCTAATGCAATGGAGCATACATCATTGTGCATAGATGCATAGGGAGAGATACCCTTGAAGCAATTCACGATGAAAAGTCCTTCGTAATGTTGCTCTAATTTTTGGAACGCGTTGAAAATCCTCTCGGATTGACTAGGGTAAGGAGACGATGTCTCCCTAGGTTGATGGGCAATGAGTAGAGAAGAGGAACGACCTATGAGCCTTGTTAGATGCATGATTGTTAAGTTTATTGGACTCGTTTTTGTCGTACTAGACACCTGTAGAACATCTAAGATTGTCTTGACATTGTCTGCACCATGGACACAGGCTAATATGCGGAGCTCCTCATTGCGCTTATGATGCCTTATGGTTCTCCTCTTATAAGCTATGTACCTTCTCGAAGGATCGTATAGGGCCTTCACAACAGGCGATAGAACTCCTGTGACTAGCACCACTGATATGATCATAATTGCAAAGCATTCATCTGTCATGCCCTGCAAAAATAACATAATCACGCATATAACACATTTAGATTCCATATTTTATCATAGCATTATGCAGGTACGACCAACAACAATGCCAAATCTTTAACCCAGAAGTTTGGGGTCGACAACATAACCAATATATCACTCTAGTAATAGTCCCTGTGAATAAAACATTATGCAAGTAACAAGCGAAAAAGAACGTACATTATCAGACATTCTGTGTGTCAAAATTGCTAGTTCAATAACGCCTTTTGCATTCATAATGAGACCGAGTGAAAGAGCATCACGAAATGGCATCCTGAAGAAGAGTGGGGGTGCAATTGTGCCTAAAGTTTTCCCAATGAAGGTAACTAGCACCACTAATTGAATCACACCTACATTCTTCAGCTTCTGAATAGCAAAAACATCCATTCGTAGGCCACATATAGCAAAGAAGATGGGCATCAAGAGTACTGACACAAAAGAATCGAGCTTTTCAGATAGAGCGGCACCTAAAGGTGGTCCATCTGGTATAACAAGTCCAACAATGAATGTAGCCACAATCGCACTAAGACCAATAACTTCACCTATAAACCCACATCCTAAAAGAGCAACCATAACCCCAACAATATACCTTTCTTTTACAGGCTGCCCTTCAGGGGTTTTCCTGATTGCCCATAAAACCGCAGGGCGGATTCCATACAAGGTTAAAACAATGAAAAGGGAAACTGATAGAAATGATCCTACTGATGACGAGATTGATTTTGCTTTAGCAAGCTTTACTGCAAACTTAATTGTTAGTAAAGACCACTGAAATACATCTGATACTAATGAAGAAGATGATGCTAACCGGCCTATTTCTGAATTTAGGATCTTAAGATCAGCTAAAAAACAAGCGATCACTGGAAATGCCGACATAGAATGAAGCTCGACTACAAAGGGAAGTATTCGCAAAATATCATGGTCTAAAGTAACATATTGTTGCAGGAGAAATGCAACTAGATTTGCTAATGCATAAGGGATAATAAACCCTAATATTCCTATGGCTATTGGCTTCTTATCTGATCTTAATGCCAAAGATAGATCCATTTTTACACCAAGTAGAAATATAAATAGCATTAGACTGAATATTGATAGATTGTCCAAAAGAATTCTGCTTTTAGCTGGAAATACTTCAGCTAGAAACTCTCTGTTGTGTCCTAAGATTGAAGGGCCAAGAACCACACCTCCCTGCAGTTAAATGTAATAGACAAGTAGTTCATTATTAGCCAAGAAAGGTTATACCATCCACAATAGGGATTCCATTTAAGAGTAAACGAAACACATTTATCGATGTTACTCCCTCTCTCCCATTTAATTTGCAGCATTTTCTATTTTAGTTCATTTCACTTAATTTGCATCATTTCTATTTTTGAACTATGGGTCTCTACTTCTATCTTTTTCTTAAAAAACACCAACTTTCTTTATGTTTCAAATTATATGGGAAGGAGGGAGTATACACTAAAACATAGCAAAATGTGCGAGTGAAAGTGCATTTATTTCATGCTTAAACATAAATGAAAAATATAATGTACTCTCCTTGTCCTTCTAAATTTACTAATAATGATGACATTTTTTCTTACAACATGTCATTATATTACTAAAATGAATATGCCAATAATAATCATACATTCTAATAAAATTCTTGGAAATGACAAATGTCAATGTAAGAGAAGGTGTGCCATTTGTAATTTTTCTATTGGTTAAAAGCTAACAGATTTTTTTCTTCAATTTGTTTCAATCTACATTAATGCTTGCTTAATTTAAGGAATACTTTATTAGAATACCATAAATAATTTATGTACTTATGGTGTTTTAATTATTTTTATATCAAATGTCACAATTTAAAATTTGTCTAAATGAACTAATTACAGTCAAAGCTAACAGATTATTTCTCACATGGAATAATCAAATTCATTAATTGCTGTATTTATTAAATTAAATTGAGTAAATTAATAAATTGCATTTATTCTTGACCAATATCTCTACCATTAAATTATCTTTGACTACTATTTATTTATGGTTAAATCATACATTCTAATAAAATTCTTGGGAAATGACAAATCATACATTCTAATAAAATTCTTGGGAAATGACAAATGTCAATGTAAGAGAAGGTGTGACATTTGTAATTTTTCTATTGGTTAAAAGCTAACAGATTTCTTTCTTGAATTAATACTGTCTTTTCTGCATTGCTGTTTCGATCTACATTAATGCTTGCTTAATTTAAGGAATAATTTATTAGAATACCATAAATAATTTAAGGAATAATATATTAGACCATAAATAATTTATGTACTTATGGTGTTTTAATTACTTTTATATCAAATGTCACAATTTAAAATTTGTCTAAATGAACTAATTACAGTCAAAGCTAATTAATAAATTGCATTTATTCTTGACCAATATCTCTACCATTAAATTATCTTTGACTATTATTTATTTATGGTTAAATTGAGTAAATTAGAAAATATATATACCACATCATATATTCTAGACAATTTCTAAAATTACAAATTTAATTTATACATATTTAGTAAAAATTGAGTAATCTACTACATAATATCTCAGACTTTATTTTTTTAATTAATATATATATTTATATATGTCGATGCTAAAAAAACCGTGCATTGCACGAGATTCTATACTAATTATCAATATTGGATGTGATTTGATTAAAACGGTCCTCCTATGAAGCAAGATCCTATTTGGTGTGTTGAAAGTTAAAGTGAAAAAAAGTTTTTCCTTCTAATTATTCCATTGAGAAAAATGTCTCCAACTAACGCAAAATTTCTTTTGCATTCAATTTTTTAAGGGTATGTTTGATTCCGGATACTTTTTTTTGAAAATATCCTTTTTAATTTTGCTTATTTGGATTAACAAGGGAATTAAAATGGAAGCTTGGATGCAAAACGTTTGGTTAGTGGTTCAAATCGGTAGTAGTGATTTACAGTGTAAATTTTTGTGATATGTATCATATCATTCCCACGGTAATGAAATTTGTTCATATAAAAGTTTTTTGTTCACAATTTTCCATTATTGCCTAATACCACATGTTCAAATGCTAATGCATTAGAAATGAATTTTGTGAATAAAATGAGATTGTTGGAGAAGAATAAATTTAATAATTAGATTTATCAAGAAATATTTCTATCAAAATTACACTAATTTTCCATTACCATTCTCATCATTTAGTACCCATTATTTACCAAGGTTGAATTTTCCATAATACCAAACAAAAGAAAATCAATTACCATGTCTATTTTCCAATGATTTTTAATGGGAAATGTGTTTGGCCAAATCAAACACCCTTGAATCTCTTATCAAACTACACAATAAAAACACGAAAAATAATTTTTAAAAGAACTTTATTTTCATCTCAAGTCAAGGGCTAGGGGATTGGTGCATACAAAAATAAAAATATTTGGCCTTATTTGGCCTTAGACGAGATGGCCTCATAATGAGATCGTCAATTTGGATCGGCCCAATTTGTGCGTTTAACAACTTAGGCATTTTTTTTCATTTTCGGGGCATTTTTAAAATTTTTAAATTTAAGGTATTAATTTTAACCTTAAAAGTATCTATTTTCAATATTATTACATTTAAGGTCAAAATTGATAAATGCCCAGTAAATTAAAATTGACAGTCTCATCCAAATTTTTGTGAAATAAAAAACCTTTAATTACCTACCCAAACACACCTAAAAACCAAATCAAGCATAGAGAGCGAAAAAACAAAAACAAAAAAAGGGGAGAGTACTAACCAAAATTTGGGAAACAATGGAAGGCTGGCCAAAAGGCTTAAGAAGGAAATGAGTGGCACGGGTAAAAACAGAGATGAGGGAAATTTGTAGCAGCAACCCAGGTAAAGTAAAACGGAGCGGATCATCCCCATAAAATAGGCCTCGAGACCCGGATCCGTCCAATGTATGGCAAATATACCCATTATCAAGGTGAAATGCATCAGCCTCAACTTTCTTATGTGCTTCTAATACCATTCTTCTTATTAATGTTGTTGTAAGGGTACTTAATCCATTGTGAAAAATAAGGCTGCATCACCGTATTACATGTGTATTGTATTTTTTTAAAAGATTTTTGAGTTTACCATCAAACTATCAAATATAGTTCGCATTGACCGTGAAATTATCTGTATTGGCTGTAAGATCTGATTCGCTACCGTTACCGCTGCGAAACATATTTTTGCTCTATGAGCAATGCAATTTTATCCCCATGGAAATTAAAAATTTCCTACTATGATCATCAATCATCATACTTCAAAATGTTGCTCATAATGTGAAGCTTTCTATTGATTCCCCAACACAAATTTTGATTGTAAAAATTAAATATAATTCATCATCTTGCTTGAATTTTTTTAGAATTTCTTTACGCATAGATTTAAAAGAGGAAGATGTTTAGGTATTTGAGAAATAAAGATGGATGGAGAATCAATTGGGATAATTAAAGGATATAAATGAGAGGGAAACAAAGGAAGTACAATCAAAGATTAAACATTATTGGCTATATATTTGATCCATATTAAGCATTTGCATATAATAACTTAATGCCTTTGTGTTACATAATTAGATCTATTTTCCTTTGTAGTCAATTTTATTCGATTCATATTATTTAAATTTTTATTATGACTCGTTTTATTTTTAATTATAATTTACTAATTTAAAATATCTTTTCATTTAATTTACATACTTTTCATAAAATGTATAATTATACTTGTTTTTCTTAATTTTCACTCTAATTATACTTGAACAATTTCTTTTACACTTGTGGTGTATTAAATTATACTCCCTCCAATTCATTTTAGTTGTCTCATTTGATTTTTGACATTATTCATTCTTTTAATATGTATTTTATTCTTAATCTATAAGTTAAAATATAGTCATATGAGATCTTGTTTGATTCGTTTCAATGCAAAGATTATTCATATTAACTTTTTATAATTTTTATTTAAGTATAATTAGAGATATTAAGAATCAAAATTTTACCTCGACAAGTGTGAAAAAGCAAATACAACTACTAAAATAAATTGGAGGGAGTATAAAGCAGTGAAATACTATGTTAGAATTGAAACCAATCCGAAAAATATTGGATTTTGAGTGAAGTTTTTTTGAACCTTGTGCCAATTTTAACATAACTCCAATGGTATATGCCTATATGATGTATGTACGATGAACTTTATACTATGCACGCAAAGGATCTTTCTATTTTGTTATGATATAATTCACCTATGTTTAAGGTTAATTGAAAAAAATGTGAATTTATTTTAACTGCTCAATAATTTTTTTTGTATCTGTAATTAATATGTTATGTCGGTGTAATATGAAGTAAATTTTATTTCCTTTCGATATAAAATAAATTTTAATTTGATGTTATATTAGGAATTTTTATTTAAATTTGTGGTATTTAATAAATAAAATAGCCTAATTTCAATGAGGTGGCTTGAAAATTGATAAAATGTATTCTATGTGCTTAGTTATTGATAGTTGATACTACTATCAAGTAATTCTATGTATGACTCCTTATAATCTTATGAAACTGCACCTATTTTTATTTTTTTTGTTTATCTCATATTTACTTTTTCATTTTTTTGGCAATTGTCTAACACCATATCTTTTACGATTAATTTGGTAGTAGGTATTAAATAGTGACTTTGATAATCAAAAATTAATGCAATTTTGGTATAAAATTCTCTTAACAAGTTTAATGTTCATATTTATTTTCCTTCAATCATTATTTTTTGCACAAGACTCATTCAAATACATTGCCATTTAAAAATATGGTATTAGATAGTAATGTAAAATTATGGACAAAAATACTTTCAAATGATCAACTTTTCATGATCATGGGAATAAAATGATATATTTTACGAAAATTTACACTATAAATTATTTTCACTACCATCATCTAGTATCATTAGCCAAACAAACCGCTAAACTTATCCAAATATTTATCCATTCTCTTCACCTTGATCACTCATTATTTTCATCCACTAATATTTTTCATAATTTTGAATTACAAATAGTAGCCTTGAGCCCTTGACTATGGTGTTGAATGTAGTATTGCTTATGTACATGACATTTTCTCGGCATAAACTTTATACCAAAAAGATCACCTGAAAATCAAAATTCCAAAAATAAAGTCTTCTCACCATTACATTTTTCTAATGATTACTCACATCTAATCTAAAACCTATACATTCATCATTCAAGTCCATAACTATGCACAACCATATAGCAAAAATAAAGTTGTATCACCATATAACCATATTGTAAAGACTTTTGACTTTACCTCAACCGAAACACAGGTCACGTTTTACCGCAATGTAAAACCCGTTTTCCGACAGTTACCGTGACGTGACCAAAACCGTAATTTTTACACTTTTGTCTACCACCATTGATGAACAAGCACACCTCTATTCCTCAAAGAACTAAACAATTGAAAGCATTCAACATAACTCTTTTCATACTTTGGACTTCTTACACCAGGACAACACCTCTGCCATCTATTATAATGACATTCCAAAAACATCTCATCAATCAAACAAATTGCACCTGTTTCAATCAACTTAGGAATCAAATTAAACTCAGTACCTTCAATATCCATTTTCATCACAACAAAATCCATTTCCTCAAATTCATTCTTCAACCATTCTGCCAAATCAAATCCCATTATCTTCCCCACATTTCTTACAAATCTTTCTGATGATTGAACTGGATCAATCCTTCCCATTCCCCTGTTTTTCCCCTTTTTCTTTCTGGGTTCTCTGTTTATCTCAAAGAACAATGTCTCATTCATTAACCAAGCTGCAAATGGTAAAAGGGTTACATCTTTTTTTGACTTGTATTCGCCATGGAATTCTTTATCAGCTTCAATGGCGTAAATCTCAAAACTTTTGTTCTGTTTTGGATATACCCTTTTGAACCAGCTTCCTATACTAGATCCATAGTTTCGAGATCCGACATCGATATAAACGTATCTGGGTTTGAAGCTTATATCTACCATTGATGTTAAATACTTTACATTCTTCATGTTTCTTTTCAATGTAATCCATGGTTTTAATGGTTCTTTTTCGATTAAGGGTTCTAAATCATTGATTAATTGGAATTTATACTCGGGAATCGAGCATTGATCGAGTTTTTGATCATGTTTATGAAGTGGGTTTACTGATTTTTGCAGAATGATTTCACGAATTGAAGGTATTGATGGGGTAGAACCTTGGATATCACGAACTCTAATTAAATTGCAGAAAGTAAAAAGTTCGAGAATTGATTGAAATGCATAAAAATCTTTGTTTTTTGTGTGAATTACAAGAAACCCAGATGGATTTAGTGTTCTTTTGATCTGAAAAACAATACCCATAAGAGTTATTGAAGGAAAATCAAAATCATGAAAGAACATAAAATCCAAAGAATGATCAGAGATTTCAAAAGTGGAGAATGTCTGATTTATACCGAGGTCTTGAAGGGCAATTATATGGGGTTTTGAGACCAAGAAAGAAGAAGAATTAGGATATAAGAAGCCATTAAAGATTAAATCTTGGAAAATGGAGGAGTAAAATTCGTACTCATTAAAGGTTTGAAAGTTGTTTTGAAGAAGATTGCCATGAGAAGAATCTGCATGTTGATGAGATTTTGAGGTCGAAAAGAAGCAGAAATTGGAGGAGGAATGATTGCAGAAAGATTCATTGAAAGAAATGATGGAGATGAAGCGTAAAAGGAAGAAAAAAATGCAACATGAAAGAAGACGAAGAAAGGTCTTGTTCAAGAAATAAGGGTTCATGGTCGTTAATGGTGTTTTTTTGGGGAGTTTGTTTGGCGCGAAAATGCGCACTAAATCAACAAATTGAAAAAGTTTAATACTCCCTCCTTCTCTATGACGATGCACCCATCTTGTTTTTGGTAAAAATTTAGTGAAAAGTGAAATTTGATTTGTGATTGTGAATAAGACGAAAAACAAAGTAATGATAGGAAAATAAATAGTTATAGTAAGGGAGAAAATAAGTTTATTAATTAGATTTAAAGAAATAGAGTGGGGTCATTGCCATAAAAGAAAAGGTTGCAAAATAAGTTAGACAATCTAAAATGAAAAAAGCTGCAAGTTGAGAAGACAAAAAACATGTATTATATCAATTGTAAGAATTTCTAATAGTATTTTATTAAAAATTTTAAAAAATTAATATCAATAAAATTTACATTAATCAAACAAGTTCTTATTCAATCTTAATTTAACTTATAAATTGATAATAAAATATAAACTAAGAATAATTATTAAATAATTATAAAATAAATATGACATTTGATTAGTTTAGGAATATTTTCTTATTTAATTAAAAAAATTCCCTTCTAGCATTTGTTTTTTTAAAGAAGAATGAAGTCATTTGCTCTCAATTTGGGAAGGAAATTATACAAAATCTTACAACTTCTTTACAAGAGACGCGTCTCAAATGGGCCGACCAATTATTACTTAGAAACATTGTATAATCCTATTTGGAGTTGGTGTTATATCCTATTGAAGTTGGTATTATAACCTGTTAGAGTTGGTAGTATAACCTATTAAAGTTGGTATCTTCAAATAGGTATAATACCAACTTTAATTGGTTATAACACCAACTCCAAATACCAACTTTAATAGGTTATAACACCAACTTTAATAGGTTATAACACCAACTCCAAATAAACTCAATCGCGCGCATTAATTTTTAAATTTTTTTTTTTAATTATTGAGAGTGTGGGCTGGGCTCTTTTGAAAGACGTTTATACTATATATGGTCTCTCAAGAAGGGGTATGGGAAATTAAGTTTGGAGTGAATAAATGAGGAGGGGGATGCACTTCTAACTTCTAAGTTCTATGTGATATGATGTCCTGTTTATCTTTTGTTGGAAGTTCTGCATTGGAAGAACACAATTTTGATATCCAATGTATTCCTAGTTTCCCAATCAACTAGATAATGCTGGTGCGATGCACGATTTTATTAAAATATTTGACATATTTGTATAAACAAAAAAATAATAAATTTACGGCTTTATGTTTTTACCATCTCAAAATATCCTATACTCATTTAATAAAAATAAATTAAAAAATTTAATAAAAACTTGAAAAAAATAAAATAAAATATACTTCTATGACATTCTAATACATTAAATGATGTGACATAAAAAGTAAAAAATCAATCAATTTGAATTAGCTAGTCATACTTAAAAATTAGCAAAGTCAAAGATATCAATAGTACTCATTATAACAATGATATCATCATTAAGTTTTGGAGGGGAAATTTTTATTGAGAGAACGACACTAGGCAATTTTGATAAATAATTGACATCAGCAAGTGTTTTGTTTTAGACTTTTAGTTATAGTTATAGATCTCCAATCATTATGGCTACAAAAAGAAAACAAAAAACTAAAAGCCAAAATACACATAAAATCAAAATTTTCCCTTTTAAAAGCAGGTCATACTATCATAGGATACCTGCTAAGATTCATTTTCGGCCTATGATGCGATCCATAGTTTATAATTTTTTATCAATTTGACCCACTATTCATAAAGCAGGTCGACAAGTCAAGTAATCAACAAATCGAATCAAGCAGATCAGGTTCTTTTTTTAATTAGCCTTACCTTGGGAGATGTGATTTGCAAGCGGCGGTGATCAATGCTTATTTGGCGGTTGGTGGGTGTGGTGACGCTGGAGTGGGAGAATGGTGGGGACGGTGGGATTGGGGTGGTGCACTATGGTTGTAGAGGGAGGGTGGGGTGGTGCAAGGTGGGAGAAGGAGGAGACAATGGAATTTTTTTATTGAAATTAATTTTAAACTTTTTATTTTTTTGATGGAAATAATTGTTTTATTAGGGTAATAGGTAAAAACTAGAGCTATTTATAAGCGTGCTATCTGTCGGGCTCGACCTATTCAGCTCGAAAAAACGAGTGGACTTTTGAACAACCATTTAAAAAAAATTACAATATGGACGGATAATACTCACCCGCCTAGTTAAATGGACGGGTAACGACACAAAAAAAAAAGTACATCGAAATCACCCGCTTATTTTTTATAATTTTTTATTTGCACTTTAAATTTTAAATATTTAGGGTTTTAATTTTGTTCTGCATTCTACATCTTAATTTAGTAGACTGAAAGTCTAAAAGTGTAGTCGCATGATTTTATTTTTCTGCATCTTCTACAAACTTCAATGATAATATTTGTATTTGAAGTATTTTGAGAATATTTATGTACTCAGAATATTTGGTAACAAAGTGTGTACATTAACACTTCTCCTCACATGTGAGTATATTTAGAATTTTAGTCCATTAGAAAGTTTACAAACCTATTGGAAATGAACATCCAACTAAAAATTCAATATGGTAAAATTAAATGTCCAATTGTGAAGGCCCAACTAATTTATAAAATATTTCCCGAATAAACTAAATGATTAGAGACCTAAAAATTTTCATATAAATAAGGAAAAATATATTCTTAACCTAAAAAATATCTTGTAAAATTTTTAAAATAATTACTTAACTCTAATGATTTTATTACTATCTTATCTTATTTTCTAACACTCCCCTCAAGTTGAGTCGTGGGTTCTGTAACGACTCTACAACTCGACTTGTATAAAGCATCTTTAAATATTTCAACACCCCTCCTCAAATTGGGTCGGGAAAACTTCAACACCCAAGACCCAACTTGCGTAGAGTATTATCGAATACTAGCTCCAATTGCTTTAGTTGTATCCTATATGAAAAAAAAATTGACCTTGTAAAAAAATTACTTTTATCAAGAGAACGTCATTCTTTTCAAACTCACAAACCTTATTTGTTTATAATCTGAACGAATAAGAACTTAAATTGAAGGAAAAAAAAGATTTGTACTTCTTTTATTTCCTTTTTTGATTACATTGATATTTACACAATTTACAAAGATAATTAGAGTCTCAATATTTATAAATACATTTATAAAAAGTTATAATCCTTGATACGATTTTGGATAGGATAAACCTTAACTTAATAATGTAGGAGTAGCTTGCATAAATTGTTTTAATTGTTAATTTCAAAGATCTTCTCAATTTGTCTTTGTATATTGTATAGACGTTCCAAACTAGCAAGTATATCAAGGACCAATTATTACAACCTTCCATCTTAAATATATATGCTTAAAAGTCACTCCCTTTGATAGCTAGGAAATTGCTTGTGTAATGTGTTTACTTAAAAGATCGAGAAACATAGTAAGTATCTAATATTATTTTAATTAAGAAGTAAAGATTTTGAGTTTTATTCTTATTTATACCGCATCATTCCTTAGCCTACTATATTATAATAAAAAAAGGACATCCTACATTGTAGTATCGAACGTAACATTCATTGAAAGTTAGTGGTATAACATTTTTGTAAGATTTTCCACGTGGTAGTATCAAATTTATGCCTTATCTAACTGTTGTAGTATTTTTCGATAAATTCATGTCAATTTCTGTTTAATTCACCATTTTGACATTTCTACCCTTCATAAGTTTTGGTTCTTGTCTTTATAATTTACCCCAAATATTTGAGAGCATTGATAAATAAACGGTGAATAAACGTCAAAATGGTGAATTAAATATTTAAGAGCATAAAAATGGTTTTGGGCAAATTATAAAGACAACAATCAACACTTAATAAAGGTATAAATGTCAAAATGGTAAAATAAACGGAAATTAACAAGAATTTAACGGAAAATACTACGATAGCTAAATAAGGCATAAACCGAATGTTATTGAAAAAATCCTTACTAAATTGCTACATTAAAGTTTGATGGTAATGTGCTAAGCTCAAAGTTGCTATCCAAGTTACGTAAACCCAATTTATCATCAGCAACATTAATAGCGCAGCCTTTGTTGAGTGATTAAAAATTATGTCTATTAATATGAAGTATAATTTTGTTAATGTTCTTAACATAACAAAGGTAAAAGTGCCCATGTGTTACCTATATGTGAGTTCTCTTATATTGGAGAAAAAAAATAGTATGCATCACTTTATAAATTTAAGAGTAACTCCTATCATCACTAATTGGTTTTAATACTGATGAATCTTTTTTAAATTTATGAGTGGACTACTTATTCTCCTTCTTATTTGGATTGCCCCGACTTATTTTCTAAATTCTATCAAGAAAACGTGCAAATTATTGGAACTTTGAAGACATTCATATAGGCATATTACATTACGATAACATTACCTTCTGTAAGGTCCGATCCGAAGCTCCTGCTGTTACAAATTTACAAAGTATTGTAGAAAATGTAAATCATTAGCTATAATAATTCATAGCACAAGTACGAATAAGTATTACTCCATTGGTCACTAGAACTAGCATTCAGGTAAAATTATATGAGTTTTACACCGCATTCATTTTATTTAAGGATAGTGGATGAATGTGGGTATTAAAAGTCTTGCCCAATGAGTAATGGATAGGTGGTCGGTTTGATACTTTACCCAACCCATATCCACCGACCCCTCCCCATACTCACCCGATCTGCCTCAAACTCATTCATCATAATCTACAATATACTTTTTCATATCAATTTGTATATTTTTATTTTAATGTTTAATTCACCGTTAATTCGTTAACGCCATAAATGTTTAATAATTTTATGGAAAAATTATAAATGTTAAATAATTTTAACGTTCGATTCACCATTTTAATGTTTAATTCACCGGTCTAAATAAGTACTCTTTCGAATAAGTACTTGTTTCGATCGGATTTTCGAAATAGTTATCCCACAATGTAAATCGCGAAGTCTGTTTTTTCAAAAAAAAGTCGTTATGATGGGTAAAAATGACGTCAAATATTTATTTTGGTTTACGTATTGAAAAATAGGCGAAAAAGTACTTGTTTCCATCGTAAGGGTAATTGCGACGTCTGTTTTTTGAAAAGAAAAATTCGTTACAATAGGTAAAAATGACGTGAAACATATTTTATTTTTATTTTGTTAATTTATGTGTTTTAATCTTAAATTATTTAAAAATACGAAGACTAATGAGATACTGCCACATCGACAACTTAACCTCTCAAATTGGTCAAAACCTCAAACTTAACGGTCAACTAACGTTATCCGTAAAGTGGTAATCATTTGCAGAGAAATATATCATATTAAGTAGTTTTTGCAAAAAAAAAAATACATAAGGTAGTTTTTTGCAAATAGACCTATAGATTAGGTAGTTTCTTATAATTTTTCCATAAAGGCGTAAATGAATTAAACGGTGACTGAAACATTAAAATGGTGAATTAAATGTTAAAATGATAAATTAAACAAAACTGGATGCTACCATGTGGGAAAAATTTACAAAATGATGAATTAAACGGAATAACAAGAACTTAACGGAAAATGCTACATCAATTAGATAGTGTATAAACTGAATGCTACCATGTGGAATTTTCTTAAAAAAATATTATCACTAACTTTTTATTAAAACTTGATGCTACCACGTGAAATTTTACTAATATAGTGTTTATTAGTAGTGGATGATTTAATAACCGTTAGAGATGTGCTTAAGCTCTATCCGAAGAGGATTTGTGCATGAGTCGTGACCGCTAAGATACCATGTTAGGAGTATTTGCTTAGCCTCCTTAACATTTTTTTTCTTTTTCTTTTGTTTTTCTTTTTGTGTCAAAGGGGGATGAACTTGGGGATCAAGCTGCGGGCTTATAATAATTAATTGGAAATCATAAATTGATTAGTAAAAGTCATGTATTGTTGTCATTGATTATGTCACTGATGATGACCGTAGAGCTTGTGTCATCACTGATGTAGATTATTGATTATAATAATAATAATAATAAGAATTAATTGTGAATTACAGTCTTAATGTTTATTCGTTTTGCGAATTAAAGCCATAATGTTTTTTTTGGGAATTACAGCCACCATGTTTTAAAAGTGAACACCATTTCGACCAAATGACCGGTTATGACCGTTAACCACCTAAATTACCTTTGACTTTCCATTTTTCTGATTTTACTTTTTTTTTTTGAGTTTTTTTTTTCTTTTTTCAATTAATTTTTTCTTTTTCGTTCTCTCTCGTTTTTCTTCTCCAATTACCTCTTTTTCTTCTTCATTTTTTTCATCTTCTTCATCCCTATTTTTCTTTAAAGTCTCCATAATTTTTTTATGAATACTTCAAAGTCTCCATTTAATTTGTTTTTCTATTTTTTTATTCTTCTTTCCCCAATTATTTTTCTCTCTCCTCTTTCTTCTTTTCCAATTACCTCCATTCTTTTCTCCTCCTCCATTATTACACATCAAAGCTTTAAATTGAGTAATAGGTAGTCTTTTGCAAAGAATTGTACTCCCTCCTATTCAATTAGATTGTCCACTTTGGGTTTGGATCGGATTTTAAGAAAAAATTATAGTGGGGTATTTTAAGTGATTATAATAATCGAAGTGCCAGAATGTGATTTTAAGTGATTATAATAATCAAAGTGCCAGATGGTATTTTAAATGAATATAATAAGTGAAAAGGTGGTAGGTGGGGTATTATTAAATAATATAAGTTGGGATAGTTGGGGGTATTTAGGTAAAAAGTTTTGCCAAAAATAGAAAGTGGACAAGTAAAGAGACTTTACCAAATAAGGAAAGTGGACAATGTAATTGAATAGGAGGGAGTATTATATAAGGTAGTTTTTTAAAAAAAGAGCGTATAGATTAGGTGTTTTTTTAAGAATTTTTCCTTCTTTTTATGAATTTATATAATGTTTTAAGTCGGATTTTAGTAAAAAAAACCCGACTTTTATTCAAAATAGAGTCGAAAATCGAAATGTACATAATCTGATTCAAGACTACCTATTGTCAATTCCTAAATTAATACTCCTTCCTATTCAATTTATTAGTTTCATGTACTTTTTTGCACATTTATCGAGACAACAATTTAACCCATAATATCTTTAATTATAGTTAATTAAAACTTATGAAAATTTAATATAAATAATCTTTGTATTGAAACGCATTAAACAAATTCCCACTTAACTATGTTTGAACTTATACATTAAAAATAAAATATATATAAAAAATAATAAATGAATAATAGCACAAAAGTAAATGAGATTAATATAGAAAGAATAAAAACGAGTATCATACTGGAGTATATAAGAACCCAAATGCGGAGCTGATAATGGTGGTATGACGTTCGATTCGCACCGGACAAGAAACAAATTGGCGTGGAAATTTTACACTACCGACATGGAGCACTCTAGTCTTTTTACCCAATAGTATATAAAAGTACGTTTACCAAGTATGGCAACCCACTCACCAAGTCATACTTATTTTATCTAATTTTTAGTTTTATCAATATCAATATATAACAATGTATCAAAATTAAAATAAATAAAAAAACTTTATCAAATCTGCTCATATTCACCAAATTTATCCCATTTGAATTTTCACTATTTTTAGGTGGTCAAATGGGACCACATGTAAAAGAAAAAAATATTGTGTTTTTAATATTAAGTAAGTGTAAAGTGAGGTTAATAGGTGTAAAAATGTGAAATTTTTTTGTTTAATAAGGGTAAATTGGTAAAATGAGCATACCCAAAATAATTGAGACATTTAGAATGACTTAACTAAATAAGAAAATGAAACACTTAAGATAGGGAGTATATGTTTTTTAGATTTGACTTATGTATTTTCAATACCAAAAACGATTGTGGCTCAATGAATAGAGCATCTTCATGTGGAGTAGAAGGTTAGAGGTTTGACTCTTATTGGGCGTAGGTATCAATTGGGAGTTTCTTGACTGCGTGCATCTCTCTTTACTCCCTCCTTGGGGGTACAAGTATAATTTGTCCGCATCTTTCAAGAAAAAGAAAACCCCCACTTGGACTTTGTCTTGTGCGGGATACCGGAAAGGTCCTTTACCTTTACCTTTATGTGTTTTCAATATATAATAAAATTTGAACATAATATATATATATACATATATCTATGTAATATGTTATTTTCTTTTACGGATTTTTCCTTTGCAGGGACAACCTTTTTATGCTAGACCATACCCGAGTAAAATGTCTTCCATTGATCACGACTTTCTCGTAATGAGAATATTAGTTTGCCTTTTTTTCAAGTCTTTCCAAACCCTGTTTTAAATGGAAATTATTAGAATGTCGATAATGATAGTGATGATGCTTTAAACATACCTTATATACCTCTATTATGTAATGCTTCATATCATATCATAATATTCATAATATATAAAAAAAAATTTGCAATATATAATCTACAAGTCAACGAGTTGGCTTTTGATGGGAACTATTGGTCTAGTCAAAGATTGTTTAACAATTCCAAAAGTCATCTTTTAAAGCAGTAAACACTTTAATTTTGTAGGACTAAGACCATGGAGCAAGCATAAGTGCACACAACTAATCAACAAATTTAATTAAGTTCCATTGCACCGCGTGACTTGAACCTCCTCTACGAGGATTTTCGCCTTTTTAAATTTGCTACAATTCTAAAATTAATTTTAAGCTTTATATAATTTTTAACTCAAATTTAAAAAGATTGAAGAAATGTATAATTTGTTCGCATCACAGACATAATAAGTAAACAATTAATTATGCTTATTTTTTATCAGTCTATTCAAATTAAACGTCATATTTTAGATTGGTTTTCTTACAATTTTGAAGAATAAAACTTTATTTCAATTTAATAATACGTCAAATTAATTTCTATTGATCAATGAAGTTCTATAAACCCTGCTTGAGATTCCCCTCTACAAAAAATGTGGTTTAGTTCGATCTTTTTCACCGTATGTGGAAGGTTACCACCCGACTAACTAACTCAAGTAAGATTTTTTTCTTTTATTGCAGTTTTTAACATCTTATAAATATTATCATTTATCTATCTGAATTACCCATTAGGTTCGCTTTTGTGTATTAGTAACCGAGCACATAATAGCGTACCAAATAGTTCAGCCTTTTTCATATCCATCTATCCTTAAATCAAACACATACTCCTTCGTCTCACTCATTTGGCATCAATTGTCAATTTAGTTCATCCATCATTTTGCATCATTTCTATTTTTAGATAATGACCCACTACGTTAAATTACATATACACATTTTAAATCTCTACTAAATTAATTACATCCACACAATTCATTCTTTCTTAATTTATTACAATTATTTATTTTTAAAAATCACAATTTTTTTCTTCTAATTAACCAAGATAAAAGGAGTACTCTGTTTGGAGTTTCCAACTCTCTAAAACTATGTAGAGCACCAATGATATATAATTTTTAATACTTTATTATTCGAATTAATTAAAGAAAAACATGATCAAATTGTCTACAAGAAACCGCGTGAATAGATATACAAAAGAATTCTAGAATGATGATGACCAACTTTTTTTTTTTCAAAATATCTGTGCATACATAATTAATAAACAAGTCCAAGTGTACAATAACGTAATGTATGGGCCACACAATTGGTTGAAACATCTGATATGTCAAATTGTCAATGCTGTGTATGAACAAATAAACAAACCAACCCACCAAGTATGTGAACTTACAAATAAACAAATAAATGTAAAATAAAACTTTTTTTTGTCAGTATGAAAACTAATACTACTATCAACTTCCTCCTGGTGAAAATTCCTTTTAACCCCAAAAAGGATTAAGAGAAAAAAAAAATAACTGGCTCTTTTCCGAAGATATGATCCAGTTCGATCAAAATGAAACCCATGTGAATAAAAAAGGCGGAACGTAAGTTTGGGATGAAGAAAATGAAAGCGTATAACATATTTTGAGTGTCAACCATTAGTTTAAACTTTTATTGAGTCAGTTTCTTGACATTAGTTGGCTTGACTTCTAATAGTTTAGCTCTGATACCATATCAAGGAAATAACTCAACCAAAAGGTTAAATTGATTGTTAAGGTTTTAGGATATGTTATAACTTTCAGCAAAGCAATGACTCATAAGGTAAGTCTTCCTTTGGTTCATCTTTGGGTCTAGTAGTGGTAGTTGTAGTACTAGTATTAGAAAATATGCTGTTATTATCTGAGTATTGAGGCTGATTTAAGTACCCTGAAAATCCTAAATTTGCATGGTTTTGGAATAGTTGTATTGTAAAGGGAGATAATGGTGTTGTCCCAGCAGATGATGAG
The DNA here is from genome assembly GCA_019425755.1 of Amaranthus cruentus. Lineage (NCBI taxonomy): Eukaryota > Viridiplantae > Streptophyta > Magnoliopsida > Caryophyllales > Amaranthaceae > Amaranthus > Amaranthus cruentus. The sequence goes on along the minus strand of CM033458.1, from coordinate 15,840,851 downwards.
GCCATTTCATGATTGTTGACAGGAGTTGAATTCATGTAATTTACAGCTGATGGCCTTACTGCCATTGAGTGTAGGGCACCATTGTTTTGTGCGACAGTGGCTAAGGCTGCTCGGCTCATTCCACTGCCTCGCGCTGCAGGAACGTCGTGGTTGTGTTTACCTTCATAGGTTGTGATCACCGACTTTAAATCATGAGCTGCCCTTTCAACATGTTTCCTCACCGGGCAACTTGGGTGAGTGCACTTGTAGTAACTCCTGTGATATAAGAGAAATCAGGTCAGTCAAAACTAACTGATAGAGTATATAATATATTTTACAGCGTCAACCGTAAACTGTAAACTTAAGCGTTTGGTTGAATTAGTTTTTTGATCAGGTATCGAAAACCCACATCGCAGTTTCAAGTATCTTTAGCATCAGACATGAGGACGATATGTGTTGCATCCACCCTTACAGCCCAAAAGACTCCAATGTGAAAGGCGTGATAGAGTATATAACATATTATAGAACTGCAACTACCAATTTATTTTTTTTATTGAATTAACTTCTTTACAATATGTTCGTTGTTTAAAACATCCGACCTCACAAACCCCACAAAGCAGAAGGGCAATGTTGTCCATATTTATTAATAGTAAACATGAAGTATGAACTAATCGGATGATCTTAGACCTAACTATGATGGAATCCATTACACTTTAGTAGTGGTCACCGACCAAACTTTGGTCATCCTACTAGAAAGATCCCGGATTTTCGCCAATAATTATATTCTTAATATGGTCATATATTACTGCCTAGACCCAAAATGCATCAAAAAGACAGACAAAACTTAATAAAAAGATAACCATTTTATACTAATAATATTTATCAAAAAAAAAAATTACAACTTTATGATCAAAAGAAAGTTGATAAAGAATTGTACCTTGGATTTGGATTACCCTTCACCACTTTCTGACCATATTTTCTCCATCTATATCCATCATCTAAGATATCAATATCACTTGTTGTCTGAACTACTACTCTTGGCTCCCTTACTGCTCTGCTCCCTGGTGCTGCTGACATTATCTCATTCTCAACCTCTCCTCTCCTATTTACATATAACAAATAAAACAATCAGCACGAGAATTTAGGTTCAGCCCTGTCTAGGTCATCACAGGATAAATTTTTTGAAAATCTTATTAATATTGAATCGACAATCAACTATACAATATAGTATAACACATTTTGAGGCCTCGACCGTCAGCTTAAGCTTTTGGTTGAATTAGTTCCTTAACATGGTATTAGAAGTCAGCATGATAAAAGATCACAGGTTCCGATCTCGAACCATCCTTCATTTTGAGGAGGGTTTGTTTTGCATCAACACTTCTAGCACAAAGAACTCTCCTCTAAGAGGGCGTGTTAGAATATGTATATAACATATCTTAAGGCCTCAACCATCAGCTTAATTCCTTAATAGTAAACGAAAAATGTAGAAAGTAATATACCATCTTTTAGTTTGAGGTTCATCATCATCAAAATCATTCCCAACTGATCTACTCCTTTGACTCTGAGAACCCATATCAACCTCATCATCTGCCATAGAAATAGATGAAATCTCCGGTGTGGCGACCGAGTCCATTTGCCCAGATGATGATCTTTGTTGTACTGATGAATGATCATTATAATCATTGGTTGGAGCAACACAATTCTGATAAGTTGTAGAAGATGATCTTCTTGTATTTACAGGCTTAGGATGATTATGACTACCCTTATAAACAATCTCAGTAATCTGTCCTTCTAATGATTTCTCAATCTTTTTCTTCATGGGACAATTAGGAAATGTACACTTGTAATAACTCCTTGGATTTTCACTCCCTTTTACTTGTTTTTGCCCATATTTTCTCCAATTATACCCATCATCTGATTTTCTATGATCCTTAATGTATTGAGCTGGTTGGAAACTAGAATTCTGATCTTGTTCATACTTAACAATGTTTCCTTGATTGAAATTCTCAGATTGTGAAGTGGGAAATTCTGATTTCACCATTGATTTGATTGTGTTTGATGATTGATCATCTTGTTTGTTTTGATTTGCAAAACCCCATGATTTTTGTTGGTTTTGATCTCCTCTCAAACCCTGTTCCTGAAAATTTGTAACACCCCAAAAGACTATTAACAAACATGAATTTTTGTTAGAGCTCTGATACCATGTCAACCAAAAGCTTAAATTGATCGTTGATGGTTGAGGATTCATGATATGTTACAGAGCACAATTCATGTGAGAGGCCGTCGACCTCAAAACAACAACTTCATTGGCTAGAAGATTCTATTATTAAATTATTTTATTTTAGTATGAGGCATATTTTACGATAAGACTGTCTCATACAAGAATTTGCGTATATTATATACTCTAACAAATTCTGACCTAAAAATTTAGAAAATTAGACATAAGAAAAGAACATACACTAGGGAATGAAGATTGAAACATAGTAGATGAATCATTATTAGGCCTAAATTGGGTTTGAAAGGTAAACTCTGAATATTTGCTTATATCTTCTTGTTTGTTGTTGAAATTGTTGTTGGTATAATTCCAAGCTTGAGCAACAAAAGCCCCTGTTGTTGGGGATGGTAGAACCTACAAAACCCAAAACAATAACAATATTAGTTGATCATTTCCAAATCCTTCTAATTTAATTTTTTTTAAATATTAAAAATAAAAATTTAAAAAATTCAAAATATTATTGTTGAGGAGTATGTTCAATTCAACCCACCATTTTTATTGGTTTAATTCTTGCAATGAAAAATTAAATTAGGAGATACCTTTGATTTTCTTTTTAAATATTGAAAATTATAAAAAATAAAAAAAAAAACCCATAATATTATTGTTGATGAGTAACCCACCATTTTTATTGGTTTAATTCTTTCAATGAAAAAATAAATTTAGGAGGTAGCTTATTTTCTTCAATTTGAACAAAAAACAAAACCCTTTAATTTTCTTTTTAAATATTGAAAATTAAAGTGAAAAAACCCTTAATATCATTGTTGAGGAGTATATTCAATTCAACCCACCATTATTTTTATTGGTTTAATTCTAGCAATAAATTAATAAATTTAGGAGGTAGCTTATTTTCCTCAGTTTGAAATAAAAATTAATTTTTTTTTGAAATTATCTATTTCCAAAAATAAAAAACAAAAATTGATCAAAGCTTGCAGCTAAAGCAACAAGAATAACAGAATCAACAAAAATAAACATAAAAAAAGTAAAATTTATGAAAATTTTATAGATTGAATTGAAAAACAGTCAACTGTAGAAATAAAAGAACAAATAAGAGAAAATTAAAAAAAAAAATAAAAAAAAAAAAAAACTCACATTAGAAGAGGAAAGAAGAACAGGGGAGTCTAAAAGATCAGTAGGACTTAACCCAGGAGGAATAGCAAAATAAGAAGAAGGTGAAACTGGTGGTGAAGAAATAGGAATTGAAGGGGGTGGTAAGGATTTAAATTTTGGAATACCGGAGCCCGTTCGATCGGCGATACGATCGGAGAGGCTCCGGTTTTGTAAACCGTTGCCGAACTTATCGTCGGCACCGGAGTTAAGAAGATCGGTGAAAGAAGAAGATGACATGAAATTGTAACTATCTAAGGTTCCATTTGAAAACCCCATACATATAATATAAGAAATGAAGGATTGAAGGAAAATGATTTGGATGAGTTAGAGAGAGGAAAGAGAAAATTATGGCAGGATAAATAGGGAGGGAGTTTTATAGAAGTATGAGACGATGATGTTGATGCAATGTTGTAATCTTTGGTCCCTCCCCATTTTGCTTGAGGGTGTTATAAGCTAGTAATTACTTTTTGGTCAACTTTTTATTGGTTTTTGTTGTTTTTAGAAGGTATAGTAAAAGTTTATCCGACCTATTAATTCAATTTGAATCTAATTCGAAATAAATGGGTTTGGGTTGATATTTTTGACCCAATTAATTATATTGGTCGACCCGACCTAATCTATTTATTAAATGGGTTAGGTTCAGGTCAAAATTTTGAATTTGAAAAAAACTTGTTAACCCATTTAATTAAATGCGGTAATTTTGAGTTAAATAAATAAGTATACGATAAACTTAGTTTAGTTAAAATTTTCTTATTTTTCAAAGTAAATATAAAATAAACAACAAAAGGGGATAAAGTTAAAATTAAAAACTAAAAAATTAGATTTAATCAACGTTAAATACCTTAAAACGAAAATATAAAAATTATAAACGGGTAAGTGGGTCGCAGTCAGATATTGAATTATAAATCATCAAAAATTATAAAAAGCTCAAGTCATAAAATATGCAATTAGACGATTGAAATAAGATTTTACTTGATTATTTATTTTACGCACTAGCACAATATATAAAATAAACTTGAACATTTAATAGCGTCAATAATTATAGGTATAGCAAGTATTTTAAAACAGAAGAAGTATACAACTACTAATAGGTAAATAGCTTTTTGGTTGTGGGTATTGGGTATAATCAGACTCAAATCTCAGTTTTCAAGCTTTACCTTACTGCTCTTATTCGTCCTATTTCATCTTAAATGTCATTTTTCTATTTTGCGTTAGATTATTTTACTTATTTACCATTAAATATCTCATTTTCTCTTAGTTAGATAAGAGTATTTTTCTAAATCACACTAAATGTCTCATTTTTCTCCTACTTGGCTACTTCAATGATTTCAAGCCCTTTTTATATATCTATGAAGATTAAAATGAAACTAATAGGATAAATTAGAAGTGAGTATGAATTAGACTAATTTTTATTCACTTTTTATTATTTAAATTTAGACTCATACATTTATACAAGTATCTGATCTTTAGCTATATATAGTAGTACACTTAATTCTCAATTTCACTTCAAACTTAGTTTTATTCTTTTATTTTAATCTCATATTTAATTATATTCTTGCATAAGTTGACATGTTATCATGGGACAATGGAAAAAAATTCATAATAATCATCATCATCCTACTCTTAATTTACACCCTTCAAACACGCAAAATGTGGATTTCAAGACAAATTTAAAAAAAAAACAAAAAAAAACAAACTATTTCAGTTAGTTTTTCTTTAATTTGTCTATTTTGTTAATTAGTCATAATTTTTCTCTCATAATATTCATGTTTACAAAACATTCTCTTAACATGTGACATAAATCTGTGATATCAATTGGTTAAACATGTTAATTAATTCAATCATTAATCAACAATCAATTGTTTAACATCCATTGTAAAATAATGATATTGTTTGGAAATTATTGATAGAAGTTATAAAAAAAATATTTAAAAGTATAAGTGAATGGAGAAAAACATAATTGATTTATGTAAAAGGAGAATGTCTTTTCTAGATAAAATTAATAATAGAAAGTAATCTCATTACCAAAGTCAGAACTGTATTCAAATCATATCATATATTATAATAAAAAAATACTAAAAAAGTTCAAATGACAAATAAAGCTTTGTGGAATAGAGTATTTTTACTAGTTAAAATATAATTGTTTAATATTTATGGAGACATTAATGATAATTGTAAGTGTTAAAAGTAATTTTAAGAAAGATTTATTACATCAATCATCAAACAATATAATAAAAGAACTAAATTCAAATGGCAACTTTAACTTTTGCCATATAGAGCCTTTTTACAAGTTAAATATTTACTTATAAAAAATACCAATATATCTATTTTAATAAATAAAATTTAATTCAAAATATAAAAATTGACTAGAAGTAATGTAAATTCCGATTAAAAATAATGATGTGAAACTAAAATGATGATGTTGATCTAAAAATAGGTTAAAACTATTGGGTTTGAAAATTCTGTCAGAATTAACTCATTTTTTCTAGTTCTTTTGTCTTGGGACATTTTTTGAATTACATATCATTGATTTTGGATCAGTTTCAGGTGGAATATAACTTTAAAAGGTCTTTTTGTAAGGTAGCTAGGGTGGTAAAAACAAAGAGAAATTAAAATAGAAAAAATTACTGTGAATAATACGAATTTTCACTGATTTCTCTACAATAATACGAACATTCAATTAATCCTGAATAATACCAACTTTGATGTCAATTTTCCTATAGCATCCTTAACTTGTTGGTAACCTGCAATTGTAGGTCAACTTGGCAAAAAAAAGGAAAATATAAATTAAAAAATTAAAAATGAAATAAAAAAATTAAGCAAAATAAAAATGCATTAAAAAAATAGGGGAGGATGGAGAATTAATTTTCTTACTTTTTTTTCTTTTTTTTATTGCATTCTATTTTATTTTTTTGTATTTTTCGTTTTTTGGCAAGTTGACCTACAATTGTAGGTTACCATCAAGTTAAAGATGCTAGAGGGAAATAAACATCAAAATTGGTATTATCCAGGGTTAATCGAAAGTTCTTATTATTATAGGAAAATTAATAAAAGTTCGTATTATTCACGGTAATTATTCCATTAAAATATTGGTGTGATTGAATTATTTTATCATTTTATATTAAGTTTGGTCACGTAACGCGGGAGGAAAAAGGAAACTTAGCCAAGCATCTGACCATAAGGCGAAGCTTGAGAGTTGAGAGGGCATTTGACTGTAGAAATCCCACGGCATTAACACATCGTCTTATCAAGCAAATGAAAACGACTATTTTAAAATTCATAACTTTAATAGTTTTATATATTATATTATATATTTCCCACTAAAAAGGTAGTAATTAGGGTATTTTAATTGATTAAATTAATTTTAAAGGTGGTAATTGGGGTATTGTAAGTAGTAAAAATGAAAGTATTTTGCTCATTACTTGTGTGAACATGAGATATTTAAGTAAAAAAATTGAAAAAAAAATGTGACAATTGATATAAATTTGCCAAATAAGGAAATATGACAATAAAAAAGATTTGGAGAGAGTATTTATATACTATAAAATATTTGTTATGTTGAAAGAACTTATTTTAAAATATTTGTTATACATGTTGAATATTTATATACTATAAAATATTTGTTATGTTGAAAGAACTTATTTTAAAATGTATATTTGTTATATATGTTGAATAAAAAATAATTTAATCATGAATTATATTTTAATATGTTTAGATAATATCCATATTTAATGCTTATATATATTTAGAAGGCAAAACTAATTAGGGGATGATCTATTTAATGAAAACCATAAAAGTGGAGAAAATCCTCAATATATTATTAAGGGTGCAAAAATCTTTTAGGGGTACATAGTTTATGTTAGAAGTAGGTATGTTTTTTACGTTTCAACTTTAAAGATATGTACGAAAATGTCACTCACATTTCAAAGTTTTAGATAATTGACACTATGCCACTTAAATATTTACCCTAAAAGACTAAATATATACACAAAAATTTTAATTTCACCAATTCAAATGGTTTTCACATGATAATTTTTCTACTAGTAATATAATAATTACTTTCTCTGTTCCTAGAAAAATTTTCCACAAATAAGTACAATGAATGCCATAAACAGTCTCTCAAGAGACCTTTCGTAAATCATTCATTCAATATTAAATTAGTAAAATTAATACTTCTACTTTTTTGAGCTATACTTTTACCACTTAATTTTTAAATTTATGATTTGTTAATATTACTACTATCATACGTGTAAATTTATGATTTGCTTTTCGATTTGTTCCTATTTTTATAATGCATCAAACATTTTTTAATATTTTCTTTTTGATTTTGGATAATAGATGAAGTCGTTTTATAGACTTTTTGTGATCATTTGGAGCTAAAATAGTTGAATAAAAATATTTAAATTGACTGTGGGTGAATTTTAAAATATATCATGATTTTATGTGCTTTTTTAAAGTTTTTGCTGTGATTGCATTGGTTAATTAATTAATATAAGCCATAGTTTACTTGAGTTAGGTGCTATTATAGTGATTTTGCTTTGAAATTGCTCATAAAAAATCTTCTTTTTTTGATTTTATACTCCCTTTATTATACATGTATTGCTCCATTTAGTTTTGGCACATTATTCAATGTACTAATTTAATCCTAAATATATCTTGTGAATAATAAAAAATTATATAAAGTTGATCGAATCAAACAAAATATCACTTGACTATATTTTAACGTTTAGATTAAGAATAAAATACAAGTATGTTGTTAGGGCTTATAATTTATTTTTCGTTGTATAAGTATTGAATTTTTAATCTATATTTTATACTTACGCTAAAGTTATTATTGATTTCCCTATAAATTATATATAATTAAATATAAAACATAAGAAGTATGTTATTAGGGCTTATAATTTATTTTTCGTCTCCAATTTCCAGTTGCTTTGATATCCCTTAATTAACTTTAGCCAAAAAAAATTGTGAGTGATATGCTTATTTGAGTTTCAAATTTAATTAATATAATTTAATATAGGAAAATTACCTAGAATAATCCAATTTTTTTTTATTTCCCTATAATAATTTCACCTATCGATTAACCATGAATAATCCCAACTTTAGGGGTATTTGCCTAGAGTAAATTTGGGTAACCGGATGACTTTCTATAGTAGAAAATTTACCAAAAAAGTAAATTGAATATTAATGTAAAATTAGAGAAAAATCTGAAAAATTTACACAAAAATTTCAAATAATAAAAAATTAGGATTATTTAACATTTTTTACATTTTTTTCAACATTTTATTTTTATTTGTATTTTTTAATAAAAATAAAATTTGCTATGACAAGTCATCTGATTACCGGGTTTGTTCTAGGCAAATATTTCTTAAAGTCTGGATTATTCATGGTTAATTAATAGTTTTGGATTATTTTAGAAAAATCTTGAAAAAGTTAAATTATTCTAGATAATTTTTCCTTTAATATATAAACTAGATTGTACCCATGCGATTCACGGCTTTAGTAAATTTTTTGACATATTTATATAACTAAGAAATTAAAATTTTAAGAAATTAATTTTGCATTATAGTTATATTTTATTTCACTCTGAATACTTGTATATATTACATACATTGTCTGATTTGTATCATACTTTGTATTATTGTGCACGCAAATAATTGTGAAAATTTAGTGAATGACAAATAAATCACAATAAAAGAAAAAAAATTAATTATATATTTGATATAATTTTATTTATATACAATACAAAAGTATTAAGAGTTTCTCTAATAAAATAACATACCAATTTATTATAACAAAAATAAATATTATATTAATTTATATAAAGTATTACAACTATTAATACCACATTTCAACATTAAATTTAACATAAAAATATGTAAAACTATTTTATAAAAGTTTAAACAAAAAATAATTTTTGTTATAAAAAATGTAAGTGACTTACATAAAGATTTTTTTTGAATAAGACTTATATTAAAATAGTCACAACTTAAATCATATTAGAATTTAATGTTGCATTCAAGTAACTAATTGTACAAATAAAAAATCCTAATAAAAGTATATTATGTTTTTAACCATCTCAAAGTATCTAATACACTAAATAATGCATATTTAATAAATAATAAAACTAGAAAGATTTATAAATAATTAAAAAAAAGAAATAATATATATAATTAATTGATTCATTAAATGATGATTTATCAATATGAATAATATTATAGTCATAGATAGAAAACAATAAAGTCAAAGATATAAATAATAGTCACAATAGCAATGACATCATCATTGAGTATTCGAGAGAAAATTTTTATTGAGTTTATGACATGTAAGTAAAATAGTAATGACGTGTGCAGTGTTTTATTTTAGTAATAATTATAAATATGTTATAAAAAAAATTTAAAAAAAAAAAAAAAAAAAAACTTAATCCAAAAAGTTTCACATGAAAAAAACAAATACAACTCCACTATAAATAAAAATAAAAATGAGTGGATGGAAATATCAACTTTTGATGTTATGAAAGAGAAAGTTGTGTTCAAAACATGTGGGTTTGACCACAACAACACAAGGGGGTGAGAGGCGGCTGAGATACGAGAGAGATGTGAGGTTTTCACATTTTAGTGGGGCCCACTTCATATGGATGGCTTATTCCTATTGGCTGATCCCTTTCTTCCATCTCTTTTTTAATGACCTATTTTTTCCAATTCAAAAACCCCTATTTGCTTTTCACATTCACACTAGAACATTTAGATATAGTGAGTTATAATAAAAAAGAAGAAGAAAATTAAATTAAAATAAAATTCATATTGTTATATTTAAAAATAATTAAAATAAGTAAATTTATTAAGACATATAAAATAAAAATAAGAAAAATTAAATAGAATAGAGTGATAGAATAAAAATTCCTATCCAATTGTATAAGAATTGTTTTATCCCATTATATTATATTTTTTTAAAATATGATAAGTAGACATTAATAATGTAAGTAGACATTTAAAATAGCAAATGCTCTCTTGTGAGACTGTCTTTTGTAAAGACGACTCTCAAAAGTTCAGCCCAAAATCTATATTTAGAGTTATAACAATATATACTTAGAATTGGATTGGGCTTTTGAGAACAGAACTGTCTTTACAAAAGAGTTACTCCCTCCGTCCCTATGAAGTTGCAGCATTTTCTATTTTCGTCCGTCCCACTTAAATTGCAACATTTCTATTTTTGGACTATGGCCCACCACTTTCTTTTAATCTCATCCATATATTTTAACTCTCTTTTAATTTCATCCACACAATTCATTCTCTCTCTTCATTTATTACCACTTTCTTAATTCTCACCATTTTTCTCTTTGCTACTATCTCATAGGGATGGAGGGAGTATAACAATATATACAACTTCTATTTGTTTATTATTCATCTATTTATTCAATCTATATATTTGAATTCTTTTTTCATCAAGTATTCTTATTTAGCTCCGTATTTGGAAGGTGTTAGAAATAGTGTATTTGAACAAAGATTGTTGGAAAGAGTTAGAGCTTTGGAAAGAAAAAGCAAAATATGGTCTTAATTGTAGAAAATAATAATAATAATAATAATAATAATAATAATAATAATAATAATAATTCATACATTAAAGTTAAAGATGAGAAGCTTAAATTAAAATATAAAACATTATTTACATGATTTTAAATAACGTAATAATGCAATTGATCGTCTATATATATCAATATATATCATAACTCTTATCATATTTGCGTATTAATCTTGATATATTAAATCGTAATTTCGTATGTAATTTTATAAATTAATTTTAAGAAGTAATGTATTAAGAAAAGTTGTGGTTTCTATGTCTCTTATCCTTGTAACAATACTTCAATTCTTTTCTCAATGGGAACATCAGATATTGTAAAGCTATGTTAATTGCTATTTTCTTACTCTTTAAGATATTTCAGCAATTATAAAAAAAAATAGATATCATTAAAAATTTTATGAACATTTTTTTTTTTTGAAGAATATAATTAATATGATGAGTGCAAAGTTTACAAAACTAAATTGATATACGAATAAACAAAATCTCATATGACTATTTTTTATTCATACAATAGTCATGATATATTTAAGGAAAAATTATAAGAAACTACATAATCTATATAAGGTCTATTTGCAAAAAACTACCTAATATAATTTTTTTTGCAAAAAACTACCTAATCTAATATATTTCTTTGCAAATGACTACCACTTAACGGAAAACGTTAGTTGACCGTTAGGTCTGATGGTTTGACCAATTTGAGAGGTTAAGTTGTCTATGTGGCATGATTTTATTAGTCCTCGTATTTTTAAATAATTTATAATTAAAACATAAATTAACAAAATAAAAATAAATGATAGTGGACGTGATTTTTACCCATCAAAACGATTTTTTTCAAAAAAACGAACGTCGTGATTATCCTTATGGGGTAACTCTTTTGTAAATCCGGTTGAAACAAGTACTTATTTGTTTATTTTTCGATACGTAAACCGAAAGAGATTTAACGTCATTTTTTATTTTAATTTATGTGTTTTAATTTTAAAGCATTTAAAAATACGAGGACTAATAAAATACTGCCACATAGACAACTTAACCTCTCAAATTGGTCAAACCCTCAGACCTAACGGTCAACTAACGTTTTCCGTTAAGTAGTAGTCATTTGCAAAGAAATATATTAGATTAGATAGCTTTTTACAAAAAAATTACATTAAGTAGTTTTTTGAAAATAGACCTATAAATTAGGTTGTTTTTTATAATTTTTCCTAAATTTAATTATTTTATAAAACTAGATTTTAAGCAGTCAATCATTTTAAGTGTTTATATATATCCAGGTATTTTAAGTGTATAATACCGAAATAAACATAAACACAATGCTTATGAATTTTCGTGATTGTTCTAAATACAAATTTATATTGGTTAAATCATAAGCAATTAATTTCATAATTATACAAAAAAATATGGACAAAGTCGCATAAGTATGACAGGCCCAGATAAGGTGACACAAATATTAATTTATTCATTTGCTGATTGATGTTATTATTTATTTCTGGGTACAATGAGGTCGAATGTAAGATGCTACAATTGATTGACAACGTAGATATACTTCCTCTGTTCTGATTTACTTGCTATCATTGCATGGGCACAAAGATTAAAAAGTTACTGTGCAATGATGAGCAATAGGTGACAAGTTGCTTTTTTGAAATTTTTTAATATTATTTGTTGAAAAATGAAAAAGAAAAATAAGAGTAACTAGATATAGAGTAGGATAAAAATAGGAGTAGGTATAACTTACTGATTAGTTTTTTACTAAAAAAGGAAATGTAGCAAGTAATATGAAATTTTCCAAAATGAAAATGTAACGAGTATTATGTAACAGATGAAGTAGTTGATAAGAAAGAAGTAAAGAAGATTGACTAAATTATTGTATTAGATAAAAATCATTATAGTCCAATGTAAATAAAATCTATATTTTGACAGTTAGATTAAGAATAAAATACAAATTAAAAGTGATTGATAAATATTATCAAAAAATCAAATAAAATAATTGCTTGGAAATAGAAAAAAATATTAAATTAAATTTTTTTTTTTTTTTTTAAAAAAAAGAAGTCACCTCTTTTCTTGAAGTAGAAGGAAGCTAAACATAGCGTACTTCTTAAGTCCAAAATCAAAGAGCAAAGAAGTTAACAAGTCCAAAACATGAAATTATAAGGCATATTCTTAGAACTTATCACATTCAAATGGCCATTTATTTATGAAATCTTGTCAACCTCATTCATCTCTATTATTATAACCCATCTTACTTCAACATTCAAATAGATGACAATATCATAATTTTGACTAGGTAAGCAATACTCCCTCAATTTTCTATATTAGTCCGTTCCACCAAATTTATTGCATTTTTTTAGACATGACGCCACAGACTCCCGTCTATTTTCACTAACACATTCAAATATTTTACTTACCATCCTCAAAACCAAACCACAAACTAAAAAAACACAAATTTACAGCAAATTAAACGGGACAGAGTAGTACATATTATAAATACAGGGACAGAGTAGTACATATTATAAATACAAGTATATTACTAATCCAAAATTTACAATTTGTTGCATTATTTAAAACATGACCCCCCACACACTCTATTGACACAATTATCAATTATGAGGACAATGCCCAAACTCCAAAACTAAAAGTTAGGGGAGAACAAGAAAAAAAAGGTAGAAATCCTTAAAAATTTAGTTGATGTTTTCTTCTTGCTGGTCCAAAGGAGTGTCAAATGGGTCAGGAGTGTCTACCAGTCTGTGTCAATCTGCCTCAAAGTCATAAAGGAACTTTCTCAGTTATCAGTCAACAACATATATTTAATGCATCTAGAAGACAAGGTTTCAATGACCATTTTTATGTGCCTTTGAATTTGCTACATTACGCAAGTACACAGAGACGGGAAGTTTTAACAAGATTGGATTAGATTAGATGTGTATAGAGAACGAAATTTTATTTAAGGCAAAAGCGAGAAGAAGGATCACCTGAGGCTGAAAGGCTTTGTCTCTCCAGTGAAGAACACAGCCACGGCTTTCCATGTGAGCGAGAAGCGACTTAGGAAGAAGAGCTTTAAACGACGCGTGGAGTTTGACCTTCTTTAGCCCTCTACACGTTAGCAAGGCCGCTGCTAACCCATTTGGGCTTAGCCCGGACAGATGTAATATCGTCATGTTCTGTAATGGGCTTCGGCTAGCTAACGCCAACAGTCCTACATCGGTAACTGAGCAATATGACAAGTTTATCTGTTCAAGAAATGAAAATGTAAGGGCTATCAGAGTCGCGTAATTAGTATCATTAATCAATGGGTAACAAATCATAGTTCGACATATACCTGTTTGAGGTTTACTGAATATCGAGCAAGAGGAATCATTCCAGAGTTGTCGATTTTGTAACACTTCTTTATGTCTAGGACAGCAAGTTGCCGGCATCCAGCAGCAATGGCCGCTAGACCATCTGATGTGATACGAGGGCACCCTCTGGCTTCCAATGCTTTTAATCTCGTACATTTTGATAATGATAAAAGAGAGGAATCTGTGATTTGATCACAATATGCAATGTTGATCATCTCAAGACCAGAGCAGCCTTCAGCGATTGATGCAATGCCTTGATCAGATATTTTTATGGCCCTGCCAGTGAATTGAACATCGCCGAAGATTTAATACTCGAGCATCTCGATTCAGACAAGTGAAAAGCTATTCAGCCCCTTCCCAAGTGTTTTAATTACACTGTCAAACAATCGTTACAACTTACAAGGAACGTGGAACGTAGCCAGTAAGCCAGGTTCCGCGATCCAGGAACGTCCATCCCCAATCACAACGAAACGACTCAAGCATCTCGATTCAAACAAGTGAAAAGCTATTCAGCCCCTTCCCAAGTGTTCTAATTACACTGTCAAACAATCGTTACAACTTACAAGGAACGTGGAACGTAGCCAGGTTCTGCGATCCAGGAACGCCCATCCCCAATCACAACGAAACGCGACTCAAATCGCTCAAAGTGACAGTTTAAAAGACCTTTTTTAAAAGGTATTTTGGTCTTCATATAAAGAAAGAAGGTAGAAAAAATCGAGATGAAACCTAGAAATCTAAAAGAATTCCAATTGAAAATAATTTCTTAAAGCAAAATAATCATTTTAATTTAATTTTGTTTTCAAATATATATTTATACATAATGTCTTGTACCCAATCGTTACCGAGTCAATCTAGGTTGCGTTCAGCATTTCCGTTCCCCGTTCCAAACCGAATGTCGTTCCAGGTAACAATGTGTCAAACTAATATACTGCTATAACTCTTGTAATACACATTGATTACCTGTATAAATCGATCTCTTTTATTTTAGTGCAATGCATCCCAACTTGCATCAAACCATCATCCGTGATTTTAAGGCAGATCCCTAATTTCAAACATGAAAGCCTAGAACATCTGGCAATGGATTTCAGGCCTACAATGGGGAGATCACGAGTTCATAACATTGCTGCAGAGAATGAAACGCAAGAAACAAATGGGATTATAAGATGGTGTGTAGAAGTGAACCTTCATCATCTATCTCATTATCCGTGGCATCTAATTCCTCCAAAATTTGACAACGCTGTCCAATCAATACAAAAGCATCAGCGGAGATTTGAGAGCAAGCCTCCATCTTAAGGGACAAGAGGGCAGTACATGAACTAGTAATACAGTCGATAGACGCAGAAGTGATCTTGCGGCAGCACGTAATGTCTAGTTTCTTTAACTGAGTATGCTTCCTCACAATATAAATGATGCCTTCGTCTGTCACGCCTGTGCATTTACTCAAGCTCAGCTCTCTAAGAGAACCAGACCAGTTTCCTATCATCCTCAATGCAGAAGAACTGACAGAGGAACCATCTAGTCTAAGACACTGCAACATCGAGAACTTCTCGAAACATTTTGCCACATCAAGAGTAACCTGGACTCAGAAGAAAAGTTAACAGTACAGAGACCGTTTTAGATAGCGGATAAAATTGTAGGGTGAAAGGTAAAGATATCTTGGTACTTACAGCAGAGCCATATGCCAATATGACCTCTTTCAGACATCTAGCACCTTTTGTTAGATTCGCTACACCGGCGTGACCTATGTTCTGACATTTAGATATATCGAGTCTCTAGTGGGACATTACAATGAATACACGCAAAACGAAGTTAGAAAGTGCAAGAATGTGTCATTATTAAATGTTGTCGTACAGATCATAAGAATGAAAAGTAATTTGAAGAAACTTGCACACCTTCAACGTGGAACAACCTTCATTTAGAAGAGCAAGGCCGTCATCATCAATGCCAAGACATCCCACCAAGACTAGTTCTTCGAGATGAGCGAGTTGCAAGATAGGCTCAAGGCTTTTCTCGGTTATCTGGGATACATGGGACATAAGCAATTTTCAGGCTAAAACTAGCAAGTATGCTAATAGATATTGCCTAAAAGACAATGCATGAGTCACAAGCCACAAGAAAGTCACACCTATAAAGATGATCGGCTGTTAATTCTTTCAACACAGGGTAGCTATCGACCTATCCCAGATTCTCGGTCATTTTAGAAAACTAGTCAGATTAGTTGGTTGATCAACTAATTTTTTGCAAAAAAAAAATGGTGTTGATTCAAAAGTTTGAACCCAAAGCATTTCAAAAGGGTCCAATTCAAACCAATCCGTTTTCGAGAAGTACACAAGACAACATCCAGTCAGCTACACAATGGAACTGGCAGCATCCTAGCTTGACTAAGGAAGCTTGCAACTCTTAAATCTTAAGCAATAGTGCAATTCACACAATAAACACATACGCCGATGTAAACATTTAAATGAAAGTAAATATACACAGAACAACAGAAGTCCTCTAACACATTCAAAGGACTCTAATTTCTCCCTTCACATGAAATTCCCGTTTGCATTAACACCAATGGAACACAAATCTCTAACTCCATTAGTAACAATCACTTTGAAACCAAAAGTATCCAATTAAAACAACTATCTCCCATCCCACCCCGTATAATTAGGGCCTTGTCATTGTTCAGCTAAGTTTTTGCACTATGAACTTAAAAACCCTGAACCAAACACACTTACGAGCAGGAGCATGTATCAATGTTAATTTTGACCTGAACAGAGCTTAATCTTTTGGGCAGTGTATGCACAAATAAGTTGAAATGGACATAGCCAATTTGATTCAAAGTCATTTTACATTTCCAATGCATATCTCATCATCATACTCAGTATATCCCGCTTATAGAAACACGATCAGATCAGGGTCTGGGAAGAAAGACGGCAACTCAAAGAGTCATTTTACATTTCCAATGCATATCTCTTGTCAATTTAAACAATAAATTGAATGTTATAGTCAATTAGACCAATTTTCCAATGCACATAGTACTAAATAGTTTTATCACTAACAAGGATAAATATGCATATATCCATCCTCAAACCCGCCTAGACGGAAGCACTTAAGACTGATTTGATTATCGATACGGTGGTCGTTGTTGTTAAAATTTTTATTCTGATCTATGATTCTACGATTTTACAATCCAAAAACAAGCGAGCGATTTGAATCGCAGGTAGAATCTTAAAGTTGTATAATCTTACGTACCATGTTTTACTAATCTCGGACACCCAACCAATGTTTTACAAATCTCTTTTACGTATACACATAAATGTCAAATTTTCCATCATGAAAACTTTTAAAAAACAAATTTCTCAATCGGTATGAAGATTTAAACTAATTATTAAAAAAATTTCGTTATATTTTTAAAAAATTTTAAAAATAAAGTAAAAGAAATTTTAATTCATAAATTCAAAAGTAATAATGATAAGAAACTAGATATTTTAAATATATACTCCTCCTATTCACCCAAGTTGTCCCATTTGAGTTGGGCACGGATATTAAGAGTGGGATGGGGTCCACCAAAAAGGTGGTAGTGGGGTATTTTAATTGATTAAAGGTAAAAAAAAAAGATAGACAAAAAAGAAAATGGGATAACTCGAGTGAATTGCCCATTCAAGGAAATGGGAAAACTTGGGTGAATAGGAGGGAGTATAAGTTTATTTGTAGAATCGTACGATTTACGATTCGATTCTAATGATTCGATTCTACCTCTAGAATCGCGATTTTAACAACTTTTATGGTGGTTATGAGTGGTTAATGATTTGAAGTAATTGTATTATTGCGGTGATGGAATGTTGTTGATAATGATGCAACAATGCATTCAAGTAAGCTACTGCTTAATGGGTAAAGATGTAGGCAAAAAGGTTATACCGAGACATAAGAAAGATCCAAGCTTTGAAGTTCTTGACATTTGATAGCAAGAAGACGAACCCCTAAATCAGTAACTCTTAAACACCATTTCAAACTAACCCACTTCAATCTCGGACACCCAACAGCAATGCAACCAATACCCATATCCGAAACCAGTTTACATCTCACCATTGTCAATTTTTCCAACTTTTTAGCCCCAGAAATGGCAGCAGCAGCAGAATCAGTGAGCTCGGTAGCATTACTAAGATCCAACTCCACCAAATTCGGGCATTTTGATACCAAATCCGAAACCCCAGACCCGGTTACAAACCTACATAACGTAAGCTTAATAGATAACAAAGAAGAACCCAAAATGGAGGCCATGCTAAGATGAGAATCAGTAACACGAGGGCAAAGAGAAAGATCAAGATGAGAGAGAAATGGGTAACGACGGGTTATTGTAGGGAGAAAATCGGGTCGAATTAATTTGGCGGATCTTCGGTGTTTGGATTCAGTTAAGTAAAAATTTTTGCAAGTCTGTGAAAAGGATTTAATGGAAAATGGGTCTTGGAGCTGATTAAGGATCAAAAGAACAATTTCTTCGCTCAACATGTTGAAAAAGTTTTCTGATTTAATGAATTTCGCCATTGAAGATCAAAATTGAAGCAATAATAGGGTTTGTTAAAAGTGGGCAGTGATGAAGAAGAGTGATTGGGATTTGGGATGATTGAGGAATGAAGTGAAGAGAAAATGACGGAAGTTAGGAAATGGGGAAAAGAATGATATCATCTGGGGCAGACAACATTTGAGGTAGTTGCAATTGGAAAGTACAATCAAGAAGTGCATATTCCCTAGTAAGGGTTTCTAAAAAAGTGTTGAATATGGTGAAAAGAAATGGAAATTTTTTTAATATTTCTATTTAGGTAAATTAGGATAGGATTGCTGGATCTCAAAAGGTAGGATAGGATTGCTTCATGACTCATGTATGACTCCTTTCACCTCATTTGACATGATAAGTTAATATTAATAATTTGATCGACTTTTTAATCGGATCCTTCTCGTGATGAAAGTATTAGTTTTCCTTCTTTTCTATCCTCTATGGACCTTAAGGCTGTTGATGATGATGAATTATATATCAATCAATATTATAATATAAGTTTACCTTGTCTATACATATTTATTCAAATTATGGAATGATTTTAGAGTGTAACATTTTAATCTTGTGTAGGTTTAATTTATATATGGTTTCAATTTGATTTAATAATAAAGATAATGATATTTATAGCCCTTAGGATTGTACATAAAAATTAACAAATTCTCTTTATTATAGATACTTTTAACTTTCTAATCCAAAAATCAAAATAATAAATATTTTATATAAATATTTCAACTTCCCAAGAAAAAAAAAATAATAAACTAATTAAGTATAAATAAATTTTTATATTTTCAAATAAAAATAATACTCTACTAAATTATATAAATAAAATACGAGACTTTTTCTTATATACAGTCTAATAAAAAATATACTACATTTAAGTTCGAAGTCAATTATGAGGCTGAAATCAACTACTACTCTATTACGTGATTAATCCATCCAATTGCTGATTTCAGAGCTTGACATACTACTCGACTAACCCACATGAAACCGAACTTTTAAGAGTAGTATTATTCATAGGTATTGGGTATCGTGTGTTCCTATGCTTTGCGTGAAAAGAGCCAACAATCATTTAGATTGATTTACTCTACATTTACACGACATTGCTCCCATTGACTAAAAAACATATCTCACATTGTACAAGTCAATTGGACAATTTAATATAAGTCGCATAATCACTTCACTTCTCATGCCTTTATTTCTCGCATTCTTCAAGTTCAACAATGCCTAGTTTTTAATTACAGAATAGGATAAGGAAAAAGAGGGGTTATGTAAAAATCAAACTCAAAATCTTACCTAGAGAATAGTACTTAGTCCAACCGAGACAAGACCTGATTCTGTGCAACACGGCTCTTACCCATGCATAAAAACGGGAAAAGTGAGCTTTTTAGGCAGAGTGTGATGTCGTCTTTAAGACTAGAGTATTTTGGTAGGGATGCAAGAATTTAGCAAGGCAAAAGCACTTCAATCATTTTACTACACTTGACTTGAAAACAAACAAGATCTAATTTACTAATGACCACAAAACTCTCAATTGATTTGTGTTAAGACAATTCCGAACTAAGTCAAAATATCTTTCACCAACGTTACCTAGTTTGTACTACATCTGCCTTTGAAATCACATTGTTTCATCAAAGCACAAATTATATCAGATGTACAGAAAACTCCATGTAGAATACCTCTGAACAACGTACTACTTTTTTCTCCAGGCTATCTCCAACAGTAAAACTACAGTCGCCTTTGAAGATTGGACATTCATTCTCACAGATAGTTAGCACGATAACAATCATTTCTTAGCATAACTGATTTCCATGGGATTCTGCGGTGTAATTTTGAAGCCCTGAAGGGCCTGCATTGCTATTGTAGATGCATCCTCATCATCAAACTCCACAAAAGCAATACCTGGCTTTGCTTCAATCATCCGCACTTCCCTGAAACCCGGATATTGCTGGAAGAGCATTTGCAGCATGATACTTGTGGTTTCATGAGGCAAGTTGCATACAAACAATATACTGTTTGGAGCTGCTGCTTCCTGTGCACCAGTTTTACGGTGTCCACCCTGTGATAGAAACAAAACATTATACCATTAGCTTCAAACAGAACAAAGTAAGGCTGTTACCCATACATTTGTGATAATTTACAGAAGCTAAAGCTATCTTCCAAGGCTTCTTAGAATTGATACCAGTAAAATTGGCTAATTCACAAAGTATTAATATTGAGAACTCCAATCCAAAAAAAATTGAGAACTCATCTTTCACTTCATAGTCTTCTTTATAAACAATACAAAACAAATCAAAATCTTGATTGACAAAAAGCACAAACCTGCTAATTACAAAGCTTTAGCTTAGATAGTTTGTTAATGACTGATTTACTTATTTTCCTTTTTGTATGTCATAAAGATCATTAACTGAACAAATCTCATGGGTAGCATCCTCTTATACAAAACTCACTTACCTATTCCCTGAGTGTATACAGATCTAATTGGAAGCACTAATCACTTTCAAAAAATTACCTGGAAAATTAAATGCCCCCCGTTCACCCCCACTCTCCCTAAAAAGTTTCCTGCTAATCCCCATCCACAGCAACCCACACAACAACAAAAAGGGCAACACATGAAGACAAACAGGTGCAAGAATGTGAAGCATATGAACCAAAGGTTGCGGTTTAGATCAGTAAAATATCAAAACAAAAGCTCAGCAACAGTACAGAAACAACTACCTTAAAGTCAACAAAAAGTCAAAAACAAATATCTACAAAGATTATTCTGTCATATTTCTTTGACTATTATCACCACTACAGTTTAGCCAAAGTCTTAAAAAAAGCAATTCGGTAATAGATTAGAACTAGAAAAAAAGCGGCAAATGAAAGATAAAGACAGAAAATTTAGGTTTGGATGACATAAACGTGGTAGATATTCAGTAAGCAGCAATGTGCACTTTGGAAAGAATGTTGCAAGACTCACAACATGAATGAATTAGAATAGAGGGTTAAAAGGCTAAGAGTGATAGGCCTTCTATTTTTTATTAAGCTATAGTGGCAATGTGATCTCTTAATATTTCAAGTGATGTTGAATGGTGAACTAGAAAATGTTCACAGGATTAGATTAGAAAAAACGGGCAAGCCAGAGATTAGCAAGTGGTGCTTGTGAAAGCATATCAAGGACGTAGCTTTCCATATTATCATCAAACCTTTAAAAATCAGCAGCCTGAGACCCTGAAAAAGCTTTTAAAGGATACTATATCCAGTACACTAGCACATAATCAGATAATCATACACAAATCTGAGACTTAGGCACTTCATTGAAAACTTGAGGAATCGACATATTAAAATATTTTATGAACAAAATATCCTATTTGATATAGCAAAACACCAACTTTAACAGTTTCTCTTAATAGGGAAGTATGACACAGACTTAATCCATACAATAAGCAGTCCAGAAAAATAAATTTCCTCCTGTCTTCACTGAACTAAGAACTAATTGAACATATCCAACAGTCACAGAGAAGACTCACAAAAGAGCATAGTGTGTACTTACAGATGGGCCACCATTGGTTTGAGAAGCAGTACCATTAGGTGCAGTACCAGCTTGTTGAGCTTCTTCTGTACGCCGCTTCTTTTCAGCTGATCAGGGAATAAATTATTATTATTGTTATTATATCAAATCAGATTGAAACTTGCAAGAGCTTCATAAATTGTAACACATAAGTATTCAAATGAATAACACGTACTTAGTCCGATTGAACTTGCCGATAAGAGTAGTAAGAATACAGATAAAACAAAAACAGCAATATTGATAAAGTTAACCTCAAATTTATTAGACACTGAAAGATATTTCAGAGTCCAGAGCACCACACCCAAAAGCCAGATAGTCACATGTTGATTAAGCAAGGTTTGTTACTGAGTTTTTTACCAATATATTGTTCATTAATTACAAAATTCCCAAAATAATGTTATGTAAGTTTAAATTCCCAAATTAATGTCCACCTAAGATATCTTGTTTTCCACCAAAATAACTCATCATTACCACTAGGGGTGTTCATTAGTGGGTACCCGATTAGTCGGGTACCTATTTTAATTTGGCGTTCCGGTATCCGGATAAATTGGGTCCCGATTTTATTTATGGTATTTTTGGGCAGAATTTATTAGGCACTTCAAGCATAATATATTCAAAAATCTATAATCTATCTATCTATAATCTATAATTATTACTACAACAAAACACGTTGATATCATCACTATTTAATATTGCTTACATGTCACAACCTCAACAAAAATTTTCCCTCCAAAACTCAATAATGACGTTATTGTTATTATGACTAATATTTATATCTTTGACTTTCATACTTTTCTAAATATGACTATAATATTATCCATGTTGATTGATTTTATATTTTTTAGTTCACATCTATTTTATTTCTTTTTTTTCAATTATTTATAAAATCTTATCAGTTTTATTTATATAATGAGTATTATTTAAGTGTATTGGATATATTAATATGGTTAAAAGATAATATACTTTTTATTAGGATTTTACTTATACTATTGGTTACTTAAATGCAATGCTTAATTCGATATGAATTAGGTTATGACTATCTTTATGCAAGTCACTTATAGTTTTTATGACAAACAAATTATTTTTTTGTTTAAACTTTCATAAAATAATTTTACATAAATATTTATGTTAAATTTGATTTTGACGTGAGTTATTAATAGTGGTCATACTTTATATAAATTAATGTAATCTTTTTTTTCTGTTAGCATAAATTTGGTATGTTATTTTTATATTAATAATACTCATAAGTTTGTATTGTATACTTCATGTACTACGAACCATTTGCGCTTTTATTCAAAATAAACAAGTAGAATTATATCTTTACATAATATAATTATATTAAATATATAATTAAATGTTTTGTCTTTTATTGAGATTTATTTGTCATGAACTAAGTTTTACAGTCATCTATGCGTACAATGCAAAGTATAATACAAATCAAACAATGTGAAATATGTTGTAATCGTGTATTATATCATGATCATCCTCTGCTTGCATTTTACTAATATTTCTTGTTTTTTTTAATATATTGTGCTTGTAGTGCCCAATAAATTATGCCCAAAAATACCATAAATAAAATCAGAAACTTGGTATCCCGACCTGATTCCGAGTACCCGCATAAATTGGGTCAGGACGCGAACTGTTAATGCAGGTACCCGAGTAATTAGGTATCCAATTCTTTTCGGGTACCCGAAATGTCGGATGCCCGCTAATGAACACCCCTAGTGATAATAATAAGTTGATGGAAAACAACATTTCTTAGGTGGACATTAATTTGGGAATTTAAACTTATAAAACATTATTTTGGGAATTTTGTAATAAATGAACAACATTTTGGTAAAAAAAACTTTGTTAATACTAGTTTTTCAGCCATTCACAACCAAAAAGCCTGATTTTTACATCTTTTACATGTACATACAGCTCAGAAGGGCATATATCACATGTTAAATTATTTTTTTGAAAAAGGCTCACAAACAGATCATAACCAAAGGTCTTGCTCGCAACCCAATTTTAGAGGAAGTGTTATTTACTGCTCATGTCATCAGGGGAAAAAACGACAAGTCTTCCCTTCAGATTCTATCAAAATATTTGAACATCTCTTCGGATTTGTAATTGGTTGTGACTATGAGGGACTAAGTAGGAGCATTTTCTATATTGTATACGGAAAGAGACTTTTAGACCACTAGAATATTTTAACAACCATTGCGCATCAAGAGGTTTTCCAGTTTTGGATATATCCTTGGTTTCAAGAAGGTTTTCTAAGCCCAAACTAATAACCTATTACTTTCATATGGAAAGAATAATTTCTTACTTAATAAAACTAAAAGATTGCAGGGACTACAAGTATAATGGTGACAGAAATTTGGGAGTGTGACGTCTCATCAACCAGATTGTGATAAATGAACTGCACGATAGACGTTACCATAATCCAATCACTAATCCATAGCAAATTCCTCCGTTCCTATTGATAACCCATTTTCTTGGACATGAGAAAGTTTGTTCCAGGTGGCGCGCAATCAAACAGAGGGTGTACATAAATACGAGTAATAGTAGAATATGCACCCAAGCATAACTCAAAGCCTCTAACAGGAGAAAGTAAGATGTACAATATAATTTAACTAAACCCTCATAAAAGCAATATTTGGCAGACCATTGTCATATATGTCAATCAGATGCTCAAAGACCTCAAGGACCCCAGGTAGATGTCGTATATGATCTTCACAAACACCTAGAAAGATGTTGATCGGGATCTATAAGGATTTCTCTTTACTGTTCATGTAAATTCTCCGTGAAAATCAGTATATAGTCTTATAGACATAGCTTCAATAGTAACACTAAAAGTAGATTCCCATCAAATTATACCTTTCCAATAAATTGACTTCAATTTATCTTATTTAACCTTCAAGAAGAGGAAGTGGATTCATAAGCTGAAGCCTTCAAAAAGGGCGGGGAGTCCTAAACAATTGATACATGTACCAAATGAATAGTGGCCAGTGGGACACTTGAGAATCATATACACACTCAGTCCAAATGTCCCAGTAGCACCCACTAGCCACAATAAGCAGCTTAATACTACAAAAAAAGCAAGTGCCCCTTAATTTTTGTTTAAGACAGTAGTTTGAATTGAGCTGCTCAGTCTTTAATGTGGTACTATAATACAACATAGGAGGTAACCCTAAAATATCATAAATTCTTGTCTAACTTCGGCATACCAACTAAAATATTAGATAAATTTTCAAAAATTCACACTTGGCCAAATATTAAGCAAAACTATTTCTTAAAATGACTACAATCTTATGACCTCAAGTCTCATGATACTCCTTTTTTACTCCTTTTGTAAATTTTAGTCATTTAGCTAATGGGGTGTTTAGCAATTAGTTGATTTAGTTGGTTTATCAAACCCACAGATTAAATTGTCATTTTTGTCAATTGTACAGTTAGCTATGGAAATTTTTGGTAAAATTAGTTGTGATCATTTGTGTTTTAAAAAGCGGCTTGCATGAGGCGCAACAAGGCATCAACAAAAATGCCTCCATGACTTAAGGCGCAGCGCAATCCTTAAGGTGCTCCAAAAGCACACTTTTTTGGCGCCTCTGAGGCCTCTCGCTTTCCTTGCGTGTTACATTATATTCTTGATTTCATTGTCCCTTTGACTTAAAATGAGAAAAGGAATCAATATTAGCTTGAAAAAATGGTACTGAGATTTAAAGAAAGATCGAGTTTTTCTTTCCTTACAGCCACGATTTACCAGGTATGTGATTGTTTTCTTCTTTCTTCTTTCTTCTTCCAGTTTTTATTCTTTTTTCTACCCCAATTTTCTTCCTTCTTTATGATTATGGTGGTGGAGGACCGGTGGGGCAGTGGTTCTTCCTATTTTCTGTTTCTTTTCGATTATTCTTGATTTAGGGATGATGGTGTTCTTTTAAGGCGTTTGTTGACTAATCTTTTCGATTTAAAAAATCACAATCTATGATGTTACAATAGCTGATAGGACGAGGGTAATTGATGTGCCAACATTTTGATATTTCACCTTTTTGAAGTCATTTGTGCTATGGTCAACGTGTTATGTTTACCAATCTTTCATTTTTATTTTAATGAAGTTGGTGTCCTTGGTGGGTGTGACAGATTTATTTAATATTTTGCTCTACAATATTAAATTATCACATTCTACTGAGCAAACTTTATATAAAATCATAACTACAGTGATAATAGTACTTATAGTACACTACTTGTACTTGTAATATAAGTTGATGTAATCTAACAATAATAATAATACTAATACTAATACTAATAATAATAATAATAATAATAATAATAATAATAATAATAATAATAATAATAATAATAATAATAATAATCATAATCATAATAATAGCAACAATAAGAACAATAACAATAATAATAATTATAAATTCATTATGGTAATAAAACAAATAAATAGTAACATTATATCGAGTAGATTTCAAGTAAAAACATAAGTAAGTGATAAAATTATTATTTTCAAGTTTGTATGCTATTATAAAATGAATGTCATGTTTTAACTATAAACTATGTTTTAAAATTGATTTAAGGGTTTTTAGAGTAATTGTGCGCCTAACATACAAAAAGCTTGTGTCTTCGCCTTTCATCTCAGAGCACCTCGCACCTATTATAACTAAGGTGACTATCGTGCATTTATTAGACAAAACATGGCCCAAAGCCCAACTTCTTTGTTTTAGCTTAAAAGATAATAGAAATGTATAGTCATGTACAAAACATAACAATTTGTTGTTTATCCAACCAATAAGCCAAAACTCAATCAAAATGTAAGCTATAAGCCTATAAAGTTGTTTTCCTATCACAATCTTATAAATAACTAATAAAGGTGGAGTGAATACCAATTTTATTGATTACTTTTTGACTAGGATAAATCATAGAGGAAGATTGCAAAACTATAAAGTCATACTGAGTACATGTGTAGTTACCCAAAAAAAAAATTAGTCCTTGATTATCATATGCAATCAAGCTCACACAAGAATAACTTAAGGGAAAAATTGAATTGTATAATGAAACCTAAAAGGATGGAATGCTAAACAATTTTCTCATAGAGTTGTTAAAGAAGAATATGATTGACCAAGTGAGAAAAATGCGAATTGAGCTTGAATGAAAATGAAAAATGGTATCACTTGTGCCGCTAAGGAATTCTAAGAGAAGCAAAGGGTAGTGAAAATGACAAACAAATTGAGAAAGTAAAAAAAGTTGCGAAGAAAGAAAAAAATATTATTCGGATTACAGATGGTAAGAGTGAGGAGAAAATTGCAAAAATACAAAGAAATCAAAATGGAGACAAAACACATTGAGGCAAAGTTAAAAGTGTACAAAATATTATAGAGCAACTTTAATTCGAGCGAAGGGTAGAAAGATCTTAATAAGATGACTAAAAAGCGATAAAAGGTTAGAAACGATTATAGAGGTTGAAGAAAGTAAAGGATAAACAACAAAACATCCTTTTCAAAGATATTGACGAGTTTACCGATGAAAGTTAAGGAACACAAACAACAAAATCTTGATAAAACAAGTGAACGAGAACAAATAATTCATGAGACCAATAAAAACTAGATGTGGAAGAACATTGGACATGTCGAATGGGATACGAAAACGATAAATAAGCAGCCTTGACCAGAAGTTGAGAAAACAAAAGTCTTAAAAGACGGAGGAGCATCATAGTGCGTACTGCAAATCATAGGGGCTGCACAATATTAATGTAACTAAAGGGGAACAAAGTATATGAGCCACATTATGAAGTTTTGGGAGGTGATAGATTAACACCTCAAAAGATGCATAAGAAATTATGAAAATTGGTTTCATTTATGACAAAACAATTAACCATTATAGCAATTTATCGCTGTAAATGGACATCTACATGATAAAAGAAAGTACCATGTGATTTTAATTGATTGAAGAAGTGCATGACAAAGTGCAAAAAGAAGTATTTTGGTGCGTTCTAGCAACAAAGGAATGTTCTATAAGTAAATTCATATAGACCAAGATAAGATACAAACCAATGTTAGATATGTAAACACGACAATTAATATTTTCTAATCACAAGTGAATGAATAATCCACAAGTTTTGAAGAAAAAATAAAGTAAACCAAAAATAAAGTTGGACTTCCAAAATTGATCATTGAAAGAAGATAGGGGTAGCTAAAACGTGAAGCATATTTTAAAAAGTAAAATGAATAGGTGCACATATCATAAAGAATAGAATTTGTAATGAGCACATAAAGACAGAATGAAAGATAGGTGTTACATTAATTTGGTAATGTGCAAAGAAGACTAAGAATACGCTAGTTAAAATGTGAAAGTTTGGCGCTTTGAGGAGCTTAGAAGAAGAAAACGTACGTCAAATATGACGAATGATTAATGACATGAAGAATTCGAATTGCAAGAGCATAAGAAAGTAATATAAGAATGGATGAAAGAGAATAATATATGTAGATAATCATTGAAATTAATTTTTTATTTGTAGATTATTATTATTACTCCATTAAATAAAGTTGAATAAAGTATAATCTTTGTTATCAATAATTTCCAAATTAAAAGTTATGTTTTGTTTATGCAGGCGACCCTCTCCAAGCATATTGCACGGATCAAGCTATAAGAATACTAGTGTTATCAATTGGGGTCGAGAAAAAATGTAACATTGAAATTGATAGGTACAATTTTCTAAACTGTTGTTTTCTTGTCCTCCAAACCACATATGAGACTACAAAAGAATAAAACAAAAAACTAAGAGTATTACCTTTTTCATCTTGTTTTTTCTTCTTTTCATAAGTCCCTTCAGCTTTAGCAATACAATCTGACTTGGTTTTCGCATATTGTATCCGCTGAAAGAAATCATTGAGCATAAAAAGCAACATCAAACAAGATAGCATGCATAAAATTCGCACATGTACAGAACATCAAATCTAGATTGAGTCTCAGGTAAGGTAAAGCACGTGACTAGGATAGGGATTGTCATGCAAACTATAAATTGGGAAGAAAAGTAAGATTTTTGGTTACATGTCTAAGCACTAAAATATGATGCAATGCTAACATCTCAATATGATTAAGAGTTAAGGTTCCATCCATTCTCTGGCAATAGTCCTAGATGTCTTCTTTCATAAGCATATGAACAAATCAAAAGCCATCAAATCACTCATAAATGCCTATAGTATGGTGATGTCCAGTAACAAGTTTGTGTGGTAAATTTTTTTCCTCTCTTCTCTTCCCAAAAATTCAAAACGAGAAGAAGGAGAAAGATGCCCCATGCAAACCAAGAAGAAATAGGTTGTTCTTAATCTGATTTTAAACCACCAATACGAAATATTATTGGATTAGAATTTAGAAGACTTTCTAAGCCATAAACTAGACTCATATTGTTTAGTGAGAATGTTTGATTTCCGTGTAAAACTATCACCTTGTTATTGCCAATGCCAATAGATTGTGGATATAACTTGGGCATATATTTTTTCTACCGGACGCAAAAGGCTTGCCCTCTAAATTAGAGGCTTATTGAATAAAATATTGAGTCTTGAAAGTTGCAATATCCAAATTTAATGTTTGTTATCCCACAAATTCCAATGTAGTTCCGATGATGTATAATAGCAATGAAATAAAGTGCAAAGTAATTAACACAACAGACATCTACACAAAATACATGTCACCATAATGTTCGGTTAAATGCACATGTTGTTTGCCATGATAGTCTACAATACAACACCAAAATCCTACTTCATGGCAAGCAAAAACTTAAAGCAGCCAAACGTGAAAATCAGACAAAAAAAGATTCTTTTTAGAAAAAGCTAGGCTAATGAGGAAGGGATATGCATGTAAACACCCTTCTTTTCTCAAATAGAAGATCATGTACTACACTACTACTAGAATAAATTAAAATACCAAATAACAGTAAAAGAGTTCATTATTTATTTAGGGAGGAGAAAGGGAAGTGATATAGTCAATATTATAAGATATGTGTAGTACTTCAGTCTTCAATATCACCTATGATAATTTTAAAATCTAGATAATCCCAAATAGTCAAAAACAGAACAATATAAACAGGAAAATCAAAATACCTAGCATATGACGTGCGAAGCAGCGCAAAATAAATTTACTTACAATGGGTTTATCGTAGAAAGGAAAGTTCTGCATTTGCCGAACAGCATTACTTGCAGCTGTGATTTCACTAAAACATATCCAAGCTTGACCTCGAAGTTTAGGCGTCTTCAAAGCTACAACATCAAGAATCCTCCCAAATTGAGAGAACAAGCAGTATAATGACCGCTTCAATTCTGCTAACATCATAAGAAAAAAACCCACATGCTCAAACGCTAGGAATACCAACTGAATAAAGAAAAAAAAAACAGAAAACACATAAAACAATCCAATGTAGTAAGGGAAATTAGTAGTCCACTACTTTCTTTTGGTACTCCCATTGATTTCTTTTGTGAGAGTAAATGGGAGTGCCAAAATTACTAGTAAGAGCGCCTAAATCAATTTCAATAAAAAAATGTGATCACAACCCTTGCACTTCTCACTTATAATCCAAAATTAATACAATTTTCAGATTGAACTCACTACAAAACAGCACATAAAATGAAATAAACAGGATTGCATAATGTTTTGCGACATAAATTATTCAGAAATAAAAAATTTGCACAATAGAGTAGATTAAAATGTAAAATCGACCAACAAGATTTAAATGGTGAACATAAGCATAAATTTTGCGACATTGAAGCTTAAATTAAGTTATGTTAAAATTAGGGTTTACCTTCTTTCTTGACCTTTTCATTAAGATTTTTAATGTAGATGGATTGATTAGGAGGTACATCGCCCGATATTATCATTTTCGTCGATTGCAGCAGTTGAAGGAAAGAGAGACAGGTGCAAATGCGAAGAGAAAAAACGGGAAAATCCCCAATTCTGCAGGAAGGTAGTAAAACTAAACGCTCTCAAACTGGGGTTTTGTTACTGGGTTTTGTTGGGGCGGACGGGCGGTCTCGTATCCCATTCAAATAGTGTATTTTATTTTGGATCAGTCCAGTGGTCCAAGGTTCTTATTGTGACAGAGTCTCCTGAGAGACCGTCTTTTTGAGATTAAAGTTTATTACCTATATTCACTTTATATTTTTTTTAATGAGTCAACCCAATTAGAGATGGTCTTTTAAATAGACCGTCTTTCATAAGAATTTGTGTTTTATTTTTAATAGGAAAAATTGATATTAATAATCTAACCTTTCACTCATTCGCTATGAATAATCCTACCTTTGGATTATTTTTAAATAATCCCACCTTTGGATTATTTTTAAATAATCCAACCTTTGTGATAAATTTACCCACAACATACCCTATTGCTAATAATAGGTAATAATAGGGTATGCTGTTAGCAAACTAAAATAAATGTTGGATTATTCACAGCGAACTAAGGGCAAACATTAGATTATTAGAAAATAATCAAAAGGTTGGATTATTCACAGCTGATGAGTAAAAGGTTGGATTATTAATGTCAATTTTTCCTTTATAATATTATAAATAATAATTGGAGTTTAATTGTCATCACATGCATGTTTTTGCGGGTAGGAATTATGTAGCCTAACTCTGAATTTAAAAAAAATTGACTCGCTAAATTCAAAAAAACTATAAAATTCAGATTAAATTTACCGTCAACGCAATTAACAATCTACTCTCAAGACAAATGAAATTGTGATCCTGTTGATTGAACGTATCTACGAAAGCTTATTTTGTCAGTAGAATTCTTGATGGACCTTTACCAACACATAGCTCCACGTTATTCGTTGAATCTTTATCATAATACATATATACGTATAATTTTTAAGGATACGGTAAGTAAAAATTAACGATAATGTAAGTAGGTATTAAAAATACGGTAAATAGACATTAGTTTTTTAATGGATTGGACTTGAGATGATCTCTCAAAAGACTAGCTGAAGGTCCAAAGCCAAGCTCAAAAGAAAATTTGGAGAAGCCTAACAAGAAACTCATGCACATGGATCCACATAAAATGATCACCATTATAATGGCAATCATCATATACATATTATAATCCAGGATTCCTATGCCACGTGTCATGCTATGAATAATTTGTAATTTATGACTACTCCTATAGTAAGATTTTTCAACTTCTTCAGTTATTACATCCTATGAATAATTTGTAATTTATGACTACTCCTTAAGTAAGATTTTTCAACTTCTTCAGTTATTGCACCTCAATAATAATAATAATAATAATAATAATAATAATAACAATAATTATTATGACCAGGCCCGGTTATTGACCTGTGCAACCAGGTCCTCAGCACAGGGCCCAAAAGTTTCTGAAAATATTGGGGGCCCAAAAATATATAAACATAAAGCCCAAACATCAAATGATTCGTTTCTTGTAATTTGCAAATGACACGTTTGAGTAAACTTTCCCAATTAATGCAATAACACATTCCATTAAAAAAAGCATCTTTGACTCTTACACTTCTCAAGTAAACAAATTAAAAAAAAGCCTATAAAATTGCGTCATTTACGTGGATAAATCCGTAAATGGGGTATAAATTATACATACCTTCTTCAACAAATGAACAAGAGATCTCTTCAAGTAAGTCAAATTTTGTCTTAATTATTCTACATGAATTTGCTATTATTTCTTAGGTGATACAATAATCTTGCATTTTTTACATTTTATTTTGTAAACTAAATATTGTACCACAAATTTTCGTGTGAGACGGTCTCATTGTGAGACATATCTTATACTTGGGTTAAATTGCCTAATAAGAGAAGATTTCAGCTAATGGGCTTCATACTTTGAGATCGTCTCACCGTGAGGCGATCTCATACAAGACAAGTTGTTGTTATATATGGTTTTTTTATCTAAAGCTTAGTATTATCTTAAAATACTATAAAATTATTATAAAGTAATATAGGTTTTTGAAATAATTTTTTTTTATTATTTTTGTTGGGCCCAATTTTTAGATTAGACCAGGGCCTCCAAAATATTTAAGACGGCCCTGATTATGACTGTAGACTTACCTAATTCATAAAGTATAGTAAACCAATTTGTCGATTGTGACGGTAGACTTACCTAATTAAAGTAAGTTAAACTCCAAATACAAAGCCATTCATAATAAACATTTTCATTCATTCGATTATGTATTCTTTTAAAATTGTAAATCTATTAATTACAAAAATATCATGTTATTATAGTTTAAGTAATTTTTAACATGTGAATAATTTGTAATTTATGATTACTCCTTAAGTAAGATTTTTCAACTTCTTCAGTTATTACATCCTATGAATAATTTGTAATTTATGACTACTCCTTAAGTAAGATTTTTCAACTTCTTCAGTTATTACACCTTAATAATAGTAATAATAATAATAATAATAATAATAATGATGACTGTAGACCTACCTAATTCATAAAGTATAGTAAACCAATTTGCCGATTGTGACGGTAGACTTACCTAATTAAAGTAAGTTAAACTTTTAATACAAAGTCATTCATAAAACTTTTTCATTCATTCAATTATATTCTTTTAAAATTGTAAATCTATTAATCACAAAAATATCATGTTATAATAGTTTAAGTAATTTTTTAACGTGAAATATATTATTATAACTTCTTCAGTTATTACACTTCAATACTTACATTATTAATTAATATAAGACTTTCTTTATCCTTGCAGTATGCAACGTAATAGTGTAAAAACATGATCTCCATAATTCAACAAAATATTTGAATGCTTTGATACTATTTTGAACCTTTGATATGTTTTCAACAATTATTAGAGTTTTTTATTTCATAACCAAGCCTAACATCGTTAAAATAAATAAAAAATTTAACATTCATCAACAAATTTAAATTACTAACAAACAATAAAAAAATTACACAACCTGTACATAGCACGGGTAAATACCTAGTATATTAATGGTTGCAGATCGAAGTTGGGTTTCTTGGCGTCGATTCGTCTGTTCATGTGTCCAAAATCGATAAGTTACGAAAAAATTAAAGCATTTTCTCAATACACTGTTTAGGTGTTATGCGTCTGACCTTTCAAACTCATCATCCTCTTGAATCTTCTTTAATCTATTGCACATCATTTGAATGTATCTTTTCATATTACACGGTAACCTTCTTTACAATGGTTCTCTTTTTTCTTTTAAATTTATCCACTTATTTTATTAACCTACTTGTTATATAACGAGAAATTAATATTTACACCTTTTATTAAGAGGTGAAAATTAAATAGAAAGAGGAAAGTAGCATATATTTGTAAAGGAAAAGGACACACATTGTAAGGATTAAGGTATACATAATCATTATTTTTCAATATATTATTATACTCGGTAAATCTCGCTCATAAAAACAATTTCCAAAAAGGTAGATCGTAGATAAGATACACACCATGAAACCATACATGTACCCTCTTGTAAGAGAGGACAGGAGAAATGTGGTCAATTAAATCCCAAATAATTAGCTAGATAATATTTTACAATAATCACAAAAAATTTTAAAAATATTTTTGACATCTACCTAAAATATCAACTATTATTATTAGTTAGAAGCACCTCAAAGTATTGTTAAAACTCATCTGAATATTAAACATCTAATCATATTAGATTAGAGTTTTTTAAAAAGAATTATCTTCTTACAGAGTAATTCAAACGAAATATTATAATTGATAGAAAGCTTTGATTTTTGACTAAAATTTGTGTGAGACGGCCGTTGTTGTACGACTGTTTTAGTATGGGCTTGGTAGCCCATTATCATAAAATAAAAAATTAAAAAAGGTTTCTTCCTCACTAATATCACTTAAGCTTTCTACACCAAATCAATGGCTTCCTTCACCAAAAAAATTTGCAACCACCCTGAGTCTATGATGTCCTCTTCTCCATGACCCACTCATGCCACCAATTCTAGCACTACCATCTGATAATATATCCTCTACGACGCAGCATACCAATACTCCAGGCTAGCATATTCTACCTGACTCTAGAAGATAGTTTGTTATCCACCTCATCATAATTTGTTAGAGAATTTGTTATTTTCTCTATCTTGTGTATAGCTTATTTTTTGCTT
Source organism: Amaranthus cruentus (assembly GCA_019425755.1). NCBI lineage: Eukaryota > Viridiplantae > Streptophyta > Magnoliopsida > Caryophyllales > Amaranthaceae > Amaranthus > Amaranthus cruentus. The sequence goes on along the minus strand of CM033458.1, from coordinate 15,805,382 downwards.
TCTTCTTTCCCAAGTTTAGCCATTCTTTCTTGTATATATATACTGTATACTGTTAGTGCTTTTTCAATCAAGTGAATTAATTCTTTCCCATACAAAATATCCTCTCCCTTAATCTGTTATGGTATCAGAGCAAGGACCGTTCCCTTGCCTCTGCTAATTTACCTTCTTTTTCTGAAGCTTTTTTTTTCTTCACACCAAAAATGGCGGAAATATGCTCCGACAATTCGTCTCCCTCACAAAACAGTATACCAAACACTACTCCTGATCCCACACAAAATCCCGCAAGCATTTATTATTTACACCCCTCAGACCACACAAGTACCAAGTTAGTATCCAACCCATTCGACGGCACCGGTTATGGGGATTGGAAGCGTTCAGTCATTATTGGTCTCACGGCCAAGAACAAAATGGATTTCATCACAGATACCTTACCCAAACCGACATACGATGATATTTTGGAACGAGCCTGGGAGCGCTGTAACAATATGGTGATCGGGTGGTTGATCGCTTCTTTGGACCGTACTCTTGCTAAAAGCATTATGTACTTCTCTACTGCAAGTGAGATTTGGAAAGATCTCGAAGATCGTTTTGGTCAGTCCTCATACTCTCAACTTTATGCATTACAAGAAGAGCTTGCTAGTTTAACTCAAACAAATGGCTTAACGGTGGCCGAGTATTTCACTAAGGTTAAGTCTCTTTGGGACGAATTGGATAATCTCAGCCCAATACCCACTTGTTCATGTAACCATTGTTCATGTAATCTTATTAAAGCTGTGCTTAAACTACAACAAGAAGGGCGCATTATGCATTTCTTAATGAAACTTGATCCTAAGTATAATCAAGTACGTACCAACATTTTAATGATGAATGAGCTTCCCTCTGCTTCTCTCATTTATCGTCTCTTACAACAAGAAGAACGACACAAAGAGGTTAGCAAACTCAATCTCACACCTACTGAGTCATTGGCTTTTGCTATAGATTGAAAGAAATATTATCACAAACCTTCTGATTATTCTCCTCAAGAACGATCTATGGCTGGTACTAAACGAACTGCACCATATTTCTGTGATCATTGCAAAATTCCCGGTCATTCGGTTGAGCGTTGCTTCAAATTACATGGCTATCCCCCTAATACTAGGCGATCTTCCCACAAAAGAGTTGCTGCAGTCACACAAAGCACTCCTACTGATCCTCTTATTTCTGTTAAAGAAACGGGTCTTACCACTGAGCAATTCAATCACTTGTTGACTCTTCTTGGCAAGAAGGATGTCGAAACCAATACTGATGCTGATAACTCTACTAATACCGCGGGCAACATTGCAGGTACTTCTTATTCTACCTCCTATTCTTCACATTCCCGTTGGATTATTGACACGGGAGCCACGGATCACATGTGTAATGACATTTCTTCTTTTATTAATGTCACTAATATTTCACATTTACAACACACCATTACTATTCCTGATGGTAGTGTTCTTCATGTTTCTAAGGAAGGTGATATACCACTTTTTCATGAATTTTGCTTGAAAGGAGTACTTTATGTACCGCAGCTTCAGTTTAATTTACTATCTGCCTCCAAGCTATGCCATGATTATAATTGCTCTCTTACTTTTAACTCTACTACTTGTTTTATTCAGGTCCCTACAATGAAGAGGGTCCTACCTCTTGGTGAATTATCTAAAGGCCTATATTATCTTTTGGACAAAAGCACTCTATCAAGTACTTGTGCCGTCAACATCAACTCTACTAATAAAACAAATGTAGCTTGTACTACTACTTCAATGATGAATCATGCTAAGTTGCTACACCTACGTCTAGGGCATGTACCTTTTGAGAAATTAAAGTTGATGTATCCCAATCTTGATATTAATGCAATTAAACAGACGTTTTTTTGTTCTATATGCCCATATGCTCGCCAAACCAAATTGGCATTCACGCCTAGTCCTTTTGTTGCACAACATGCTTTTGAATTAATTCACATCGACATTTGGGGTCCCTACTCGACTCCCACACTTAATGGTTGTCATTCGTTTTTGACTATTGTGGATGATTTTACTAGGGCTACATGGACCTATTTTTTAAAATCTAAAGATGCTTGTGTTAGTATGTTATCTCAATTTATTAATCTCGTTGGTACTCAATTCAATGCTAAAATTAAAATCATTCGATCGGACAATGCAAAAGAATTTTGTGAAGGCTCTATTCTTCATCTTTACCATACTCATGGTATTTTTCATCAAACTAGTTGCGTCGAGACTCCCCAACAAAACGGTCGCGTCGAACGGAAACATAAGCATCTTCTTGAAGTCGCCCGTGCCCTTCGTTTTCAAGCTAATCTCCCTCTTAATTTTTGGGGGGAATCTATTCAATGCGCTACTTATCTCATTAACCGATTGCCTTTATCCTCAATTGGCAATTTATCTCCCTTCGAACGTCTCTACGGTGTTCCTCCTTCTCACACTCACTTACGTTCTTTCGGATGTTTGTGTTTTGCTAGTACTCTTAAACAAGGGCGTAGTAAATTTCACCCTCGTGCTCAATCTTGTGTTTTCATTGGCTATCCATATGGCCAAAAAGGTTATAAACTTTATAATCTTATCACCAAGAAAGTCTTTGTTTCTCGTCATGTCGTTTTTCATGAGCACCATTTCCCATTTCATATTTCATCCACTAACACTTCACCCACTCAATTTTACCTCCCTACTACTACTTCCCCACCTCCTATATATGATTCTTATCCTCAAACTTCACTCCCTACACCTATCTCCACTACTTCCCCACCTTCTGCTCCCAACCCGCCTCCTGTTGCTGACCTTCCTTCTCATGAATCTCCTCAGCCCCGTCGCTCTACCCGCGCTTCTAAACAGCCCACCTATCTCACTGATTATGTTTGCCATGTTTCTTCTTCTACTCACTCTTCTCTCTCCTTTCCTTCTGAGCCTACATCTTATACACAGGCCATTAAAGACCCTCTTTGGGCCCAAGCTATAAACAAAGAGCTTGAAGCTCTTACTCAAAACCAAACATGGGACTTAGTTCCTTTACCCATTGGCAAAAGACTTATTGATTGCAAATGGGTTTTTAAACTCAAACTTCGTGCTGACGGTTCATTGGAACGTCACAAAGCCCGCCTCGTGGCGAAAGGCTATACTCAAGAACACGACATTGATTATCATGAAACTTTTTCTCCTGTCGTTAAGATGACGACAATCCGTTGCATCATCGCTTTGGCCGCTTCTCACAAATGGCCCATCCATCAACTTGATGTCAACAACGCTTTTCTTCATGGCGATCTCCACGAGGATGTCTATATGCGACCTCCTTCCGGTCTCTCTCATGCTACACATCTTGTATGCAAACTCAAAAAATCCCTATATGGTCTTAAACAAGCTAGTCGACAATGGTTCGGTAAGCTTACTATTGAACTCCTTGATCAAGGATTTACTCAATCTAAACATGATTACTCGTTGTTTACTCGTCGCAGTTCTACGTCTTTCACCATTGTTGCTATTTACGTCGACGATATTATTTTGACTGGCAATGATTCTTCTGTCATTCATCGCCTTAAGCATCACCTTTATACAATATTTAGCATCAAAGACTTAGGCCGACTTCATTATTTTCTCGGCTTGGAAATTTCTTATCTCGATCAAGGAATTGCTATTACTCAAAAGAAGTTTGCTACTGACTTACTTCATCATTCAGGGCTTACTACATTCAAAAAGGCAGTAACGCCTTTGCCCCTTAACCTCAAGCTTCATGCTTGTGATGCCCCTTTATATTCTAATCCAACCCATTACCGTAGTCTCGTGGGTAAGCTTAATTTTTTAACTAATACACGGCCTGATTTGGCTTTCACTGTACAAACTCTTAGTCAGTTTATGCAACGTCCTACTGAGGCTCATTACCAAGCCCTCACTCATACTCTTCATTATCTTTCCTCCACTGTTGGACACGGTATTTTACTTAATGGTTCCAATCGTCTTCATCTTCAAGCTTATTCCGACTCCGATTGGGGTGCGTGTCTTGACACTCGTCGGTCCGTCAGTGGCTACCTTCTCCTTTTAGGTAACTCCCCGGTTAGTTGGAAATCCAAGAAACAGTCTACGGTGTCCAAATCATCGTCTGAAGCCGAATACCGAGCTATGTCTTCCGCAGCCTCTGAAGTTACTTGGGTGGTTAATTTGCTTACTGATCTTGGTGTTCAGGATCTCAAGCCCATCACTCTTTACTGTGACAATATCTCAGCTATGCACATCGCTCACAATCCCGTTCTTCATGAACGAACAAAGCACATTTCCATTGACTGCCACTTTACTCGTGAAAAGATTTTGGACGGCCTCCTTCAGTTACGTTACTTACCTACTTCTCAACAAATTGCTGACCTACTCACAAAAATCCTGCCTTCCACGACATTGCAGCCATTACTGTCCAAGCTTGGCATGTATTTCCCCACGCCAAGCTTGCGGGGGATGATAATATATCCTCTACGACGCAGCAAACCAATACTCCAGGCTAGCATATTCTACCTGACTCTAGAAGATAGTTTGTTATCCACCTCATCATAAATTGTTAGAGAATTTGTTATTTTCTCTATCTTGTGTATAGCTTACTTTTTGCTTTCTTCTTTCCCAAGTTTAGCCATTCTTTCTTGTATATATATACTGTATACTGTTAGTGCTTTTTCAATCAAGTGAATTAATTCTTTCCCATACAAAATATCCTCTCCCTTAATCTGTTACCATCACAGTAGTCTCCATCGCAATTGTCATTGTCATCTCCAATGAAATTTTAATCTCAATATTTAAAATCAAAAAATTAGTGAAAATATAGTGTTGATTATATTTAAAATTTTGTACTCAATATTTTCAGGTATTATAAGTTAGCAAATTAAAGATTTGATGCAAAAATTGCACAACTACAAAAATGAATACAATTGTAAAAGTTATTCATACACTTCAAACCTTAAAATGTCAATTTTCAAACCTTAAATGATTAATTTCAAGCCTTAAAATCACAATTTAAAAGCTTAAAAGATCAATTATAAAATTTAAAAAGCCTATTCTAAAGCATGCATGTAATATCTACTACAAACCATAAAATGCCAAATCCAAGCCTTAAATGGCCAATTCCAAGCCTTAACAAGACAATCAAGCTCTAATACTAACTCTAATACAAGGTCTATTCCAAGTCTCAAAATGATAATTCCGAAACTTAAAAGGCATATTCTAAGACGTATAATGCTTAATCAAAGAGAAAAAAGCAACATTAGTATAAAGCACTCTAATACTAAACTTGCTTACTAAAATAATATATGACATTTTTCAAGCCTTAAAGTAGGGACTAAAAGTCATAAATTAGGGATTTTAAGCTTTAAAATTAACATTAACTGTTAGAGTAAGCTTAAAATGCCCATTTTAAGGCTTAAAAATATAGTGAAGCCTATGGAGAAGGAATGTTAAGGCTTGGAGTAGGGGTTTTAAGGCTTAAAATAGGCATTTTAAGTCTTCGGACAGGTGTTTTAAAGCATAGAATTGATATATTTTTAAAAAATTAAAAATTAGTAAAAATAGAAATGGACTGGGCTGGTCATATGTGTGAGGCTGTTGCATGCAAGATTTGCTGTTGATTTTTTAGTAGATCCTATAGCAATTATATTAAATCAAGCTCCACCATAGTCAGGAGGCTAGGGGAAAAGGGTCCATATAAATCTTTTCTTGGGCGGAATCGTATCCCATCTAGCAATCACGTGAGCTACGGTATTCCCCCTCTACAAACTAGGCTATAGATAAAATCATTGAAACGGAAACACATATCAAAAGCATAGTCATATAGAGTATGAAAAGGTGTTATTCCTTCTTACGTTTTGCTAGGGCATTCGTCATTGACAGAGAATCACCTTCCAAATGCACCTTGTCCACCTCGAATCTTCTAGCTAATTCTAAGCCAACACACACCGCGGCTAGCCCACATTGAATACGTTAGGTAGTCTTATATGAGGATCTAAGTTTATTTTTATCCAACCTTCATTAAGAACAAAATAAAATTTTTCTAAATTATGCAATTTAATAAATAAACTGAAAAAAATAAGAGCTCTACCAAATTATACAATTTATTTATAGTTAATTGAGTAAATTAGAAAATATAATATCATATGTTTAGATAGGTCAACACTCAACACTAAAAAGAATCGTGCAATACTTTTAAATTAACACAAATTCTCGTGAGAGACGATCTCTTTGAGAAACCATCTCTCATTAGGTCGGCCCATAAAAGAAAATATAAAGTAAAAGTATAAATTAAGCTATAATGGGCTGGGCTTGAGAGGTGTGTCTCAACGAGACGATCACGAGACGATCTATCAGGAGACTGCGTGTTAAATTAAATTAAACTTTAAACATAACAATTAACCAAGTATGCCACCTATCAAAGTCAAATCCGCCCCCTGCCCCCTTTCCCCATCTCCTTATGCTTCTCAAAATTAAACCCTAAACCTAAAATCTCTTTCTCCTTCTCAATTTCTCTTCTCCTTTTCAAATCCCCTTGCTTCTACTTCTCAATTCTTGCCGTGCCGCCAGTTCGCTAAGTATTCTTTGACGATTTGTTCAACTGCTCTTCACTTTTTCTGTGGTATGACTGATGAGTTTTCATAGCTTTTTCTTATTCATTCATGTTGATTAATTTCTATGTGTTATGTGATTCATGAGTCATGATGTTCTATAGTGGTATTGTTTGTTTGGTTCAACTATAGCTGATCATCTTTTCATTCATATAAATTTTTAGATTTGCAAACAAGCCCTTTTTGATTTTTCATTGTTAATGGGGCTGGCCGTTGTTGGCTTGATGGTGGTGGTGGGGTTGATTTTTCATTGTTAAAAGGTCTATAAAATAACTTACAAAAATCTTAAAATTCACAAGTTAAAAGACCCATTACGGACCTTAGACCTATCTGATCCAGCGGGTAATATTGTGACGCGGTTTTTTACAACTTTACGATATGGGTAATATCGGTTTGGTGATTTTGAAAATCTCTATGATACGGTCAATACAATACGTTTTTGCACCATGGTAGATATTCTTTTTTAGGTGGGGGAGGGTTGTTGTGAATTGGAGCTATGGCGTGTAATTGAAAGGTTTTAGGTGTTTTGTCCTCCTAGTCACGTAATGTTTCAAAGGAAATGGCTAATTGAAGATTAGTTATGTTGTAAAAGGCATGTGCAATGATGGAACATTTTGAAGGTTATGTTATTGGTAGAATTTTTAAGTTTTCGTTATGATACCCTTTTTTTGTGGTTGGGTAGGTGAGAAAGCTAGAGTTAATTATCTTCATATGAGGAGCTTATGAATTTCTAGCTTCTGTTGGTATACATCTCTAGGATATTTGTTCCAATGCTAAATATTTGGTTTGAAACCAGTTTCACCTCTGGGATGAAAGATAGGAATGCATTCGCAAACTTGTTGGCATGTTGCTATTACGTATAAAAGGGGTAACAAATGTGTCCAGCATTATCGTAACCTGCCAAATCGTGCGGCGTTAGCAAGGTTTAAATAGTGTTCATTATAGTGTTCTAAAGATTTTGAGGCTGTGAATAATTGAATATCAGTTATGCTTCAAAGGGAATTGCAATGAGGGAAACATCTTGAAGGGTTTTGTAATAAGCAGAAGTATAAATATACATATATATATATATATTTTTTATAATTTTACCCTTTTTCTGGTGGGCAGGTGAGGATGTGTTCAAGAGCTAGTTATGGTGCTTTTATACTAGATTCTAGTAGTTTTCTATATATTTTCTAAGCCAATGAGAAATTCATTTTATGATGGGGAATGAAGAAGGGATTGAAATCAGGGTACATCTTCCAGGTTTGTTTTGTAATAAGTGAAATTTTAAAATTTTCATCAGGACACTTTTTGGGCCATTGGGTGAGTGATTAGGGGCTAGAATACTAGTTTTGTTGCTTAAAGATACTTCATTTTTTTGAGGATATGAAGAAAGTTTGAAAGATTAGAAGCAGCCTAGAAAATTCACGTTTTGGATGATATTGCTCTCAAGAGTAAGGTTTAAAGCGTTTTTGATGAGTGAACACTTTCTTTCTCCTGTTAATATAGTTTTGTTTTCTTTGTTCTTGAAAGCTAACGTAGATGATAGTGTCAGAAACATTTTGTTGTTCATACCATCTTTGTTCTTGCATGCTAACTCAGATGATGGTGGTAGATGGTTTGGTTGTTCATATAATCCTGTGGGATGTCATGTGCTTTCATGGGCAGTGTGCTATATAATGTCATGCAAGTTCGATTAGCCTATGTTCTTCTATCAATGCATTTAGAGTTTCTGATGTCTTTTTGATTTTTGTGTATTCAGTTTGATCGCACCTTATCTACATGTTTCCTCTGTCTTTTATCCTTCAGAAGGGTATTTGAATTTCGAAATTTTTATCACCATATTGTTGGTGTAAGATCCATTTGGTTGTTCATCGATTAGCCTATGTTCTTCTATCATATGGTTTGTGTGTTGTATCATATTTGATAGTTCAATAACTTTTTGTTTTATAACTTTTTTTTATATGGTTGAGTATGTTCTTTGGGTATTTTGTCCAATCCAATCCCACTCTTTATCCCCATGTGTACCTGCCCACAATCTGTAAGATAGCTGTTTTGAATTTTAATTTGAAACCATTATCATTGTACATTTTTATCCAATAATTCGATTTTCTGATTAGGTCTCTTAAAACTTCTACGTGAGTTGACCTATCTTAATTATGAATCTTTTTGTAATTTAAGGTTTACTTGACTTGTTGTCTGAGCATAGGGTTTTGTCAAGAGATTATTTATCTCAGCTAGCCAGAGACATGCCTTTTATGTCTTTATATGGGGACTTCATGAATTTCCTGCTGTCAGTGTGCAGCTCTTAAGATATTTGTTCCAATGTCGAATATTTGGTTTTAAACCAATACCAACAAGCACCAAAAGGATGAGTTAAGGATACAAAGCATAGACTTGATGCGAATAAGTATAGAAGCAGCAACAAATCTGTTCAGTTTTGTATTATAGCCTGCCAATACTTGGGGCGGTAGCAAGGGTCTACATACTTTTCTTCTTCTAGTGTTCTAATGATTCAAAGGCATTGGATAAATGATGGAATGTTAGCTATGCCGTGAAGGGAATCGCTATCATGAGGAAATCTTGTAGAGTTTTGTAATGAGCAGAACGTTATCTTTTTTTCATTATGATGCACCATTTATTAGTTCGTGGGCAAGTGAAATGTGTTGAAGAGCTAGTTATGGTACTTAAAAGATACTTGGCTACCTTTTTTTGGGTTTAGAGAGGTTTTCAACAGTGAGTTATGGCATCAAATTGATAGATTTTAGTAATTTTAATGATTCTAAGGCATTTTCATCATGAAACCCTTTCTTTTTGCGTGCACAGGTCACAAAGTATTGAAGAGCTAGTTATGGTACTTAAATGATACTCTTTCAGGGTAGGGTTTTTGTAATATGAGTTATGGCGTCTAAATCATAAATTTTTCTAGTTTTTTGAAGATATTAAGGCTGCGTGTAATTAGTTTAGTTATGGGTAGGTTTTGTAATGAGTAAAGTTTTAAACTTTTCGTCAGGACACATTTTTTATTTTTGTTGGTTGGTCGGTAAATATACACCTTTCTGGGTGTTTCAAAAATTTGAAAGAGGACAGATAGGTTATTTTTTTGAGGGATTGTACTACTTTTTCTTGTTTCTTTGTTATGCTGCTGCTTTTAATGGACCCTTATGAGTACTAATGTTTACGATGAGCTTGGTTATTGCAGAATTACCTTAGGTCTTTTAGAAGCCATGGCAAAGCATCACCCGGATCTTATTATGTGCCGGAAGCAACCAGGGATTGCTATTGGACGGCTGTGTGAGAAATGTGATGGTAAATGCGTAATCTGTGATTCATATGTCCGTCCTTGCACACTTGTTCGAGTATGTGATGAATGCAACTATGGATCCTTCCAGGGTAGATGTGTTATCTGTGGAGGTGTCGGTATTTCAGACGCGTATTACTGTAAGGAGTGCACTCAACAGGAGAAGGATAGAGATGGGTGTCCAAAAATCGTTAATCTAGGAAGTGCTAAAACAGATCTCTTCTATGAACGGAAGAAATACGGCTTCAAGAAAAGATGATCTAGGGCTCACTTCTTTAAGACGGTAGAAGGGAATACTTTCTTAGATGATTATGTTTTAACTTATAGATTTAGTGATCGGAAAATAATGTAAAATTTGAGATGGGACATTTGGGGGTGTTTGGTAGAAGGGAATGAGAATTGTGAGACTTAGAGGTGAGACTTATGTTAGAGACTTTTAAGTGAAACTTAAGATAAAATGTCTCATGTCTTTGTTTGGTAAAGGATGAGACTTGATTAAAAATTATGTCTTTTTATTCAAGTGTCATGTCCCAACCTCAAATACCACCTTCCTCAAGGACATTTTTCTTGGGGACTTTACCATCAAAAAGTCTCATTTCCTAACCCCTAAATTTCCATTCCCTCCAAACAAACAATGACATTTAAAATCTCATTTAAAAATTCTCATTTCCTCCCCCAAATTCCTTCTACCAAACACCCCCTAGAGATTGTAGAAGGGACTACTCATTATTTGCTAGCTTAAAGGCTTGGATAATTTTTTCGCAATTAAAAGATGAAAAACATTTGGTATAAAAACTAATTTATTGTTAAAATTATAGTAATAAACGTGGTTTGGTTGAGTCAAATTTCTGTGATTTAAAACGAGCTGATCATTTGTTTTGAAGTTTGCATAAACTCGATCCAAACGTTTGAGTTTTTGTTAGTTATAGATCAAAACTTCCAACTTCCATTTAATTTTATGAAAAATTACTTAATTCCAACTTTAAATAATTTAGTTCTAAATATCTCAATTTTTGATTGACAGTTAAAAATTTGAAATTTAGGGATTGTCTAATTTAAAGCGGTGGACTCCTTGGTAAGTAGGGGGAGTTAAACATAATACGCGGTGGTAGTATCTTATTGGTCTACAGCAACTCTCGTGACAGATTATTTTTATAAGAGACAACTTTTTAGGTATAGCCTAACAATTTAAGAAAGAGAAAAACCTAAATACTGATGCGCGCGTTTGAATCTATTTGGAGTTGTATTTTAACCTATTGAAGTTGGTATTATAACTTATTAAAGTTGGTATTATAACCTATTGCATAAAGTCAATCTAAAGTTTTAAGTTTTTGTTTTAACTTAAGTTGTTAACATATTGAAGTTGGTATTATAACCTATTATAGTGAGTATTTTAACCTATTAAAATTGGTATTTTAACCTGCTATAATTACTTAAAATGTCAACTTTAAAAATCAACTTCAACAGGTTAACATACCAACTTCGTTAACACATCAAATATTAGTTTTCATAACAAAAATCACATATATCCTCAAAGATAGTTTTCATGACAAAAATATATTTTCTTATAACTTTATAACTTATATACTAATTTAAAAACTTTATTCAAACTAAGCATCATAGAAAAATACACATTCACTTGTGATTGGGGACGGCATATAGAATATAGACAGTCAAATACAACATTGGACTATGTTGCAAACAAGTGAAATTCCAATTGGTAGCGGCCAGCACAATCTCACAAAAATTCCTAATCAATAAAGAGATTTGTAAATCATCACAAAAAGACAAAAAAATAATAATAAAATAAACAAAACTAAAAAAGATAAATTAAAATAATAAAACTTTTACCTATTAATCCTACCACATAAAGATGACTTATTAATTTCACAAATAACCGTTATTTACTAAGACTTTCTCCACGGTAATAACATCCGAAATCTAAAAACTAGTAGTTGGTACAAGTACAACCCCCATTCAACAGACGGGTCTATTAAAAATGACCACAGATCCCTGTAAAGTGGGAGTGTTTACACATAATGTACGTACTATTCCACATGGAAGTTTCCTCATCTAGCCAGCTTGTATGAATTTGACCTTTATATTTCCTCAATGCTCACCAATGTCTCATTATAAATATCACTTATTTTCTCATTTCCTCTTCTTTGTAAATCACTATTAAATTCCTCTTTTTTTCCTCCTTTATATAGTCTAGTCTAGTCTAATCCGCTCGTACGTGATCGCGAGTATGCCTGCTACTGCTGTTCTATCGGAAAAATCCCTTCAAGGAGTTCATCTTATGGGTAAAGATACAATCAATTCTATTCCTTCTTTGAAAAGGTATGCACATGTCTGTTACATTGAATTTGCAATATTCGTATTAATAAGTAACAAAATTAAGTAACAAAATTAATGAAATTTAATAACACTTAAGTATTACATATGGTTCGTGTCTGAGTGTCAATGATTTCATGTTCAATCAATCTACATCAAATTACTAGCAATTATGCATGAATTTCTATTCCACCTTTGATATTCCCAAAAGAATCCCTGGATTTTATTAGTTTTAATTATATGTCATTAATATTAAAAAGATGCTTCTTAATTAAAGTAGTAGTTATTTGAACTTTGATATAGAACAACGTAAGACAGTACATTAATTGCTCATATGTATGAATATGCATGTACCAGTTCCATTTCTTGCATTTGGCTAGATTATTACTATAATTTGGAAATTTTTTTTAATAATTTATTTTTTGTCTATCCGCCGTAAATAATTTTACCTTTTGGATTATATTCTAATAATCTAACCTTTGTCATACATTTGCTCACAACATACCATATTATTAATAATTGGTAATAATAGGATATGTTATTAGCAAATTGAGATAAATGTTGGATTATTCATAGCGAACTAAGAACAAATGTTAGATCATTAGAAAATAATCTAAAGGTGAATTTATTTACAACGTGGAGTATTAATAACAATTTTTCATTATTATTATTATTATTATTATTATTATTATTATTATTATTAAACACTTATTAATTAATTAATTAACATATTCTTTTCATTTGGAATAGATTGGAGGGAAAAGTTGCAATAATAACGGGAGGAGCAAGAGGAATAGGAGAAGCAACGGTAAAATTGTTTGTAAAGCACGGGGCAAGGGTTGTAATAGCGGACGTGGAAGACACATTAGGCTATGCATTGGCTGAATCTCTTTCACCATTGGCTACCTTTGTCCATTGCGACGTTAGCCTTGAAGACGACGTCATTAAAGTGGTCGACACGGCCATCGCCTTGCACGGCCGTCTAGACATACTATTTAACAATGCCGGTGTATTAGGGTCACAAAAAAAGTCAAACAAGAGCATCCTTAATTTTGACCCAAATGAGTTTGACCATATTATGTCGGTCAACGTTAAGGGTGTAGCCCTAGGGATAAAGCATGCAGCCCGTGCAATGATTGCTCGAGCTGGTGCTGGTGTTGGTGGTTCAATCATCTCAACCTCGAGTGTGGCGGGATTTATGGGTGGACTAGGTCCACACGCCTACACGGCCTCGAAACATGCTATCATAGGGCTAACTAAGAACACCGCGTGTGAGTTGGGTCAGTTTGGGATACGAGTTAATTGTATATCACCATTTGGGGTGGCTACCTCAATGCTAATTAATGCTTGGAGAAATGAGGAAGATGTGATGGATTTAGGGTTACCTTGTGAAGAAGAAGTGGAGAAAATGGAGGAATTTGTAAGGGGTATGGCTACTTTAAGAAATGCTACTTTGAAACCAAAAGACATTGCTGAGGCTGCCCTTTACTTGGCTAGTGAAGAGTCTAGGTATATTAGTGGTCATAACCTTGTTGTTGACGGTGGTTTTACTACCTCTAAAAATTGTGTTGGCTTATGACATTTGCTACCTAAATTTATGTTATTTATAACTTAAAAGTGTATGTGTTACCCTAATTCTTTTTTTTCTCTTTATTAATCACTAATTGTATAACACAAATGAATTAAGATTTGTGAATAACTTTATAATATATTATACCGAATTTTATTTTATTTTGACTTGTTAGTTACATAGTATATAGTCGTTATTGTTTCTTTCAAAAATTGCTAGCCAAATTTCTATGGTGATATGATGATGTTGGCATAAAGAAAACTATACAAATATTTGATTCATACAATTTCGAAAGAAGTTTTTGTACTTTTTAAAGGTGAACCTGTCAAAACCATTGATCGGATGAGTTTCGAGTTGTGCCATATTCGATTAGATCAATTTTGTGTCTAAATAGCTCTGGTTCGAGATCAGATCATGATTGTTTAAAACTAATTTACTGATTTTAGAGCCAACAAAAAAGTAATGTGGAATCAAATTCTAAAAATGACCAAAAATGCTAACATAAAACTAAAAACAAGTCAAAATGACCGGATTTGATTTTCAGTCAAATTTGACTCAATTTTTTCGGTGTTTCATTAGGTTGAGTCATTTTTGGATCAATGGTAAAAAAATTTGAGTTATGACCTACTAATTTTCAATCAAATTTCGAATCAGCTTTGATTTGAGTTAAATTCGACTAGTCTATTAAGGGGCACACAATCTATGAAATATTGAAGTATTCTTATTTTAATTTCTTGATATAACGTGAAACAATGATAAAAAAATATGCTAATAATATATATAACCATCCTAAAATTTACTCTTTCATTTCCTTGAATTTGTTACATTACGATTAAAAAGTTTTCATATTGATAAATAATCGTCATGTAACAAATTCAAAGGAATAGATATGTATAAGCTCAAGTCATCTAAAAAGTTTATTTGCTTAGGTTGAACGTTCTTTGTAATTTTTATTTTGCAAAGGTTTTCATTTTGAGTCTACTATTTGATCATTCTATTAGATATTCTTGGCCGTATTACACATTTACACATTTAATCTAATTCACAGACTTATTTCTAACCTTTACATTCTCCACATATTTATTTCACTCACGGTGCGTTTGGTAGATGGTAATAAACGGTGGTATGGTAATGGGAATGAAAAAGCTAATGTAATTTTGGTTGAAAAATCTCTTGCGTCTTGCCTACCTTGATGACCATGTTTGTCCAACTTCAATCATCTCATTTTCTTCATAAAATTTATTCCAATGCATTACCATTGAGAGAGGTGGTATTAGATGATAATGGAAATGTAAATATTTTTTTTTGATCAAAGTTTCATTAAATGATATGAAACTTTTGATGAAATTTTACACTATAAATGATTGTCATTACCACCATTTAATACCACTAACCAAACAGACCGTCAATATTTTTGATCTTATTTTTTCACAAATTATTATTGATAGTTTTTCCTTATGATAGCAAATTAAAAAAATAGGAAAAGTGATGTAAAATTACACAAATGTTTCATGAGCATTGGTCAACTTTAGAGATTTGAGTCACCTACTCATTGAAAGCACTAGGTTTGAATATTAGCAAATCTTTCTACGATTAGAACGTCCTTTCACAAAGTGTTAATTAAAGTTCTAAGTATATAGTATGACTTTTCCACTATTTAGACATTTGAATGGATATTCATGTGTGAAACAAAATTTCCATGACTGCCTTTACTCGTTTTGAACAACGAATTCAATAAAATATTCAACTATCTCCATATCTCAAAATTGTTTGAGGTTTGAGTTTTGATTTTAAATTTTATAATGTGTTCAAATCAATCAAAATGTATCAATGAAATTACAAATGTTTTTTATGGATCTATAAAAAAATATGACTACACAATTAATGTTATGAGTCGGATGATCCTACAAATTATTAAGCAACTGTCGCCTATGTATCAAGTATATTTTGGATGGTGTTTGAATCAAAATTATTAAAAATTAATTACGAAGAATTTTTGAAGATAGTTATAAATAATATGTGAATTTATTTTTGACAAATATATATAAATATGTTGGTTTTGTTAAAACTAAACTATATTTGAATTTATTTTCAGGGGACCAAGTAAAAATTGCTTTATTATTGACAATTTTTCCATTATTTTATTATATTAAGCTTTAGAATATTTATTAATTATATTCTTTATTAGATTTGATATTAAATCTTAAATAATCCATATAATAAAGCTTATAAGTTAATAGGGCATAAATGATACCTACAATTAGAATCTTACTTCCTCTGTTCTGAAATACTCGCTACATTACTGTTTTCTGACACTATTGATCGTTCAAACTTATTTTATATATTGCAGTTAATGTGTAAAAAAATGTCGTTCGAGCTTATTTTATATATTGCGGTAAGCTTATTTACATATCGTTCAAGCTTGTTTGAATCTTATAATCACATACTTTCATAATATTAACTTTTTATAATTTTTAGACATGTATAGTTCAATATATAAGCAATCAAAATAACGTATTAAATTACGTAGAAAGTCAAATATCGCAAATGTAGGAAACCACCCAAATAATTGCTATTAATGTATACGATCCTGGCGAAGCCCTACCCTGTAAAAGCCTAGTACCACTTGCTCACTCCTAGCTAGTTAGTGCTGTATACAACTGTATAATGTATAGGAGTAATGTGTAGCCAGTATTAGTATAGTAGTCTACTTATTAATCACTAATCATAATTCATAAACCAATTTGGCTGTCCATTGCAATTTGCATGGACGTTGACTTTTTATTCTAACTGATCTACGAGTTTCTTTGACACTTTGACCTGACTATCTCTATTACTCCAAATGTCGTCATGATATAATCCCAATTATTATGGAGTATTACATCTAAATTCTAATTAAACTTGATTATTAAATTAAACATCATGATTCATGACATCTTTTATTTTAAGAGTTATAATAGTTTACAGTTATGCTCCCATCTACGTACGTTCACTCCACTAAATAATAATTCAACTATATGTTTGACTTAACTCACTCTACACATGATGGTAAAAGAAAATTTAAATGTGGTTATACTGAGTTTTTCACTTTTTCACTTCATAGACAATGGATTTATGTGCTAATTTTAAAATTTTAACTTTTCGGGCTTGTGGTAAATAAAATGTTATATACTTTTGGTTAAATTAAGTATTTATTTTGACTCGATACGAAAAATGTGGTTAATAAGGGAAATCGCGAAGTCAATATTTTGAAAAAAAAGTCATTGCATTTGGTAAAAAAAAAGCGTAAATTTATTACAAAAACAGTTCCCTTTGTCTACCATGGAGAAAAAGTTGGAAGCTTAAGGTCACGTGAATTAAAAAAATGTTTGTCTACCATGTGGAAGAGCCGATAATTGAGGGTTACCACGTGAAATTTTCTTAAAAAAAATCACGTACTTCCTCCATTTCACTAAACTTGCTACATTTCACTTTTTTACGCAATCCAATGTGTTATTTTGATCGTTTATATATTAAATTATACGCGATTAGACGATTCAAACAAGATCTCACTTGACTATATTTTTTCTTATACATTAGCCACAATATATAAAATAAGCTTGAACGATGAATAGTGTCGATAACGAAAATGTAGCGAGTATTTCAGAACGGAGGAACTATACATTTGGTCCATACTATTTTTGCACAAATGTAATAATAGTAAGTATTTCATAATAATTGTATTTTATTATATTGTCAAGTAAAAATAACTTTTAAGGTTGGTACACATTAAAATAGTATGAATTAATTTCATGCAAAACTTTCTCATAGATGATCAGTGTTTTTTTTTTTTTTTTTTTTTTGTTTTTATTGTTTGTGATTCTATTTTAATTTTCCATTTTTGGGTGACTTACCTACAATTATATATTGTTAACAAGTTTAAGGATGCTAGTGGAAAAACATATCTTAAAATTTTAGTATTTATGTTTAATTAATACTAGTTAGTATTATTATAAGAAAAAAGTTAAAAAGATTGAATTATTCAAAAACATTTCCATAATTTTTTTTTACACTCGTTATAGATTAGCATGTCACTTTGGTTAATTTCACGGGTAAGTGCACGAAATATCGGTAGTGCATCATTATTCGCTTCTTTTTGGAAGCAAATTTTTGTAGATCATTCAATTAAATATATTAATTATATTCTATGTAAGGTAAATAAAATAACATAATAAATTAAATAAATACTTTTTTTAATTTAGCTCCAATTTTTTTTTTATTTTAAAAACAACAATTCTTCTATGCCACCGTCGCTTACATGCAACTTGATTACAAAGCCTAGCCACTTATGATTTTTGTTTAAGAGTTTATAAATCTTTAGTATCACTAGGACTTTTTTAGCCTTCTGCAATGCATAAAATCCCTATTTCAAGTAAAATTGCAATTCTAAATGTATATACATTACTTTATAGATGTTTAGTATGATTATTCCAAATACTCACATTATTACTTTTTATTACTTTTTTACCTTTGAGAAAACTTTTTATGTTCTGAAGTAGTGATATTAAACATTAAACATTAAACTTAAAAAGTTTTCTCAAAGGTAAAAAAAAAAAAATTTATTCCGAGTATTAAACTTCCAATTCCAAAACGTATATACATGGCTTAATAGATATTTAGTATGACTATGGAGTATTTTCTTATAAAAAATTATAATACCAAATTTAAGAATTAAAACCAAATTGACTAAAGTCTTAATTAAAATAGGTTTTTTAAGTCTTGAATTTGCCTTTTAGGTCTTCAATTTGATCTTTTCACTCTTAAATTTGGTATAAAGGCATTAAAAAATCTTTAAAAATTAGACCATGAACTATTTGGCCCATTTATAGGTGGTTGCATGCATGCGACTGTTGCATACAAGTTTTTGTCTTTTAAAAATGAACTCTCATGTAATTAGTTACTGTAACCCAAGCCCAACAAACCACCCGTTACTACTCATGGAGACTGTAAATTGGCTCCACATATTAATACAAGTCTTTTCAACGCACTTAGGAAAACTTACCAGGAGGTCAACCATCCTAAGATTGCTCTCCACTTAGCACGCTTAACTGTGGAGTTCTTAGTAAATGAGCTCCCTGGAAAAAAAGATGCACCTTGTTAATATGAGTAGTCTATCAATTTTATTTAAAGCTAAATATAGGGTATTAGAGTTATTATTATCTACTAAAATAGTAACTCTTTTTGTCAAGACTCTTAAAAGATAATATTTGTTATGTTTCAATATTTTTGTTAGTAATAAGTTAGTAAGATAGATAGATTTAAAATAATGTTCAACTAGTATTAGAATCGCACATATAAACTTTTTGTGTGAAATGAATTAATATATTGTTATTATTATTTTCTTAGCAAAGTAAATTTTATAATATGTGAGAATAAACCAAAGCTTTACATGTACTACTACTATTATTTTTATATTATTATTATTTTTATATTATTATTATTATTATTATTATTATTATTATTATTAGTAATAATAATAATAAATCAATATTTTTTTTTTGGAAAATATAATAAATCAATATTGAAACTTCTTTAATTTGTTGAAATATTTCTTGTGAAAATGATCAAATCTTATTCAACGACCTAAATATACTATGGACCACTTGAGCTCTTAATTAATTAGTACCCTTTGAGAGTATTTAAGGTCAGATCTATTTATAAGGTCTATGCTGATTACAAATTGCAAGTATAAAAAAACACAACATTATTATTATTTTTGTTCATGGAAGATTGTATGAATCTTCTTTTATCAACAAGAAGATAACCTTCAAATCTGATTAGATGCTACATACTGTCAAGTATATATACTACCCAATAATCCAATATACTCCATTTATTTTCTAATTTTCTTTCTGTTTAGAATATTCTATTTTAGATAGAGAAATTTGATTAACATTTTTAAGACATATATAAATGATAAAATATATCCATGTCATGTGATATTTTGTTAGATTCGTCTTAATGTATACTTTTTTATCATATATTTATTATTATTTTTTATCATACGCATTTAGAGATATTAAGGCTTCAAAGTTACTTTGAAAACTGTGAAAAATTAAATGAAAAAAAAGAACACAGAAAATATATACATACATTTATAAAATCTTTTTATATATAATGTTGTGTATTCCATTGAAGATTCTGTGCTATTATATTTGTTATAGTAGATAGCTAATTAAAGTGTAGATCCTTATTAATCTAATAAGAGATTGTTTTCCTCTTTTAAAGCTGATGAAACTTTTTATTTTACGGAAAAAGACATGCAACCTCCTTTGATTTTATTCTACCTAAACAAATAAATTATTATTATTATAATTTGTTATTTCTTGGACCATCAAAGTAGTTTGAACAATTAATTCAGTCTAATTAATAAAATATAATATTGTCAAATGAGGTGGATAAGAGACAACAATGATGATAAGTCTATTAGAAAACAGTTCCATTACTTTCCTCTTGGCCTGATGATACAACGATTGTATGTTTTGCGACTAATATTACTCACATGAATGTCAAGGAACCAACTCAACCAAAAACATAAACTGATGGTTGAGGCCTTAGAATATGTTATATACTCTAACACGCCCCTTCCCACGAGAGCTCTTTGGGCTAGAAGTGTGGATGCAGCACATGCCCTCCTCATACATGGCGCTAAATATTCCACTTTAAATGAGGGGTGGTTGAGATTCGAACCTGTGAGCTCTTGTCACCCTGGCTTCTGATACCATGTTAAGGAACCAACTCAACCAAAAGCTTAAGCTGATGGTTGAGGCCCCAGGATATGTTATATACTCTAACAATGAAGTGGTACACTAAGCACCATTTAGAAGATGGAGAGATATGTCATCCATCAGACGTTGAAGCCTAGTTAACATTCGACGCAAAATATCAGGTCTTTGTGAGGGAGACAAGAAATGTGGGACTGAGGGTTGTGTACAGATGGTTTCAACCCATTTGCCAGTTCGGGTCAACAATATTCATCGTGTAACACTTCTGAATTTCCGACCCTCTATACGGAATCAAAATCGCAAGGGAACGGAGGAAATTCGGGTGTTACATTAAATATAAAATATAAAATGGATAAAGAAAAGGAAGAAATGCACTACAAAAAAATGCATACTTCCGACTAAAATTACCGACTACCTAGTTTTAGTCGGAAAATTCCGACTAATTTACCGACTAAACACTATCATTCGAAGTTTTCGACTAAATTCCTACTAACAATCCATGGTAGAAATTTTTCGAGTTTTCAACGACAAAATGGATATTGGGAATTTTTCCGACAGGACGTTTAGTCGGTATTTAGTCGCTATTGTAGGAGAAAAAAGGTTTGTCGGTGAGTAGTCGATAATTAGCCAGAAAGTATCCTAATCTTTCTATAAATACCCTCCACCAACGTAATTTTTTTTTTACATTTCACGTCTTAGTCTTTCTCCTTAATAATTTAATTTCTTTCATATCAAATTTTAAATTTAGATTATCTCTCCAAATTAATCACGATTGAAAATGAGAAGGGTAAGAAGGACCGTGCACCCTTGATTTCATTGTAATAAAAAAATCTATGATTACGATTGAGCAAAAACCCCATAATTGTAAAAGTAACTATATTACATTAAAAAGTAATACACCCACTACTGATTTTTAAACTACTTATAAAACTTTGTATATTTTTTTATGTTTATATATGTAATGTTATTTATACTGTATAACTTTAGGGTTCGAGAATAATTGCATATATTTGTTTATGTAATGTTATTTGAATTGTTATATGTTGGGTATTGCAATGAATAAATTGATTAAAATTGGTATTTAAATTTGATTTTACCGCATGTATGTATTTATAAGGCGTTGTAGAGAAGAAAAAAAAAATAATAACATAAGCAAGAAAAACGCTGTCTTTGTTAAAGGTATAATCAAGATATAAGAATTAAGCTGGAGAAAAAAAAAATCAAAATAAAACACTGACAAGGGCAGCGTTTTTAGGTCAAACCCTGACATCCAAGTCAGCAACCCAATGGGGCCGAAAAACGCTATCTAAGATGGTGTTTTTGCTACACGCTTAATTTGGGAAATAAGTTTTCCAAGGCTTAGTTTGGAATTTTTTTTAAAGAAAGCTTATTTTGTTCAAATTTTCTACATCAATAGAACTCTTATCCAGCCTAATCCTTTTAAAACCTTCATAATTACGCAACACAAAAACTTGGACGAGATCGTCGCAAGTTTAGACGAAGTGTGGCCGACCCATTTCACGTGCGTGTAACAGCATTTTAATTTTCAGGGCATTTATCAAAATTGAAAAATGCCCAAAAAATGAAAAAAATGCCCAGGTTATTACACGCGCGCAAAGTTGTTAAAATTGCGATTCTACTTAGAATCGTTTAGAGAGGTAAAATCGAATCGGTAGAATCGAATCGTAGAATCGTACGATTCTACAAATAAACTTAAATATATTAAAAATATCTAGTTTCTTATCATAATTATCTAATTTATAAGTTTAAATTTATGAATTGAAGTTTCTTTGACTTTATTTTTAAGAATATAACGAAATTTTTTTAATAATTAGTTCAAATCTTCTTACCGATCAATAAATTTGTTTTTAAAAGTTTTGATGATGAAAAATTTGAAATTTATGTGTATATGTGAAAGAAATTAGTAAAAGATGATACATCAGAAAAATTAAAAATTATTCATACTAAATTAGTAGAATCAGATCGCTAAATCGTAGAATCGTATTATAATTCTACCTCTAAATATTTTATTCAAACTATAATCGTAAGATTCTACCTGCGATTCAAATCGCTTGGTTTTGGATCATAAAATCGTAGATCAAAATCGCGATTTTAACGACAATGCATGCGCGAATTGGACCAGCCCAAATACACGGTCTCAGTTTGAGGTCGTCTCGTCCAAGACCAGCTAATTACACCAAGGGCAGGATTAGGCTCACTAACGGGCCCCCGGCCCGATGCATAGGCCTAATAAGATCCGCTGTAGCAACAAGGCCCAGTTCAGCTATTAACCCAAAAAACCAAACCTCAATCACTGCAATTTGCAGTCTCCACTGCTCCCTCCTCGTTCAGCGACACCATTTCCCCGACGCTTTTCAGCAAACACATCCGACATCCAAATGTGGCGGCGCTTCCTCACCACCGCGTCAACAACCACGCGCCACCATCAGCTGTCCAATCTCATTCCGATCGTCGCTTCAGTATCAGACCACGCTTCATCCTTCTCACGGTTCTACTCTGGGAAACACTTGAAATCATCTCTCACAAAATCGAAGAAAAAACCCTTTGATGTAGTCGATGACGTCACTGCAGGTTCATCAGCTGATTTGGATGCTCATGCGGTAGGAGAACAGCTTCGATTGAAGTTATTAGCTGAAGATGAAAAGGATAAATCTCTTGATATTGGTTTAAATGGCAAACCCATATTTACCTCAACTACTAAACTCTCCAATATCTCTCATAAAGATACTTGTTCTTATATGAAATTCAGGTTTTATTTTTTTTGAAACTTTTTTGATTCTGAATTTTTATGAATTTGTTGAATTTCGGAATTAGAATTTATTTTGATTGTAATTGTATAGAAGTATTTCTTAGCATTGTTATTGAAATTTGCAAGTGAATTTAATTTTAGTAAGGAGGAGTTGAATGCGGTGTTGCCGGAGGGATTACCGAGTGGAATGTTGAAGGAGTTTGAGGATACGAAACGATGTGCTTTGCTGATTCGACAGAGTTTTTTGGATCTTCGTGATAATTTTCGGCGAATTATCGATCCTCCAACTTGGTCTTCTTCTGGTAAATGTAATCTTCTTTTCTAAAACTATAAACCCTAAACCCTATATATATAATTTTTTTGTAATCTATTTGTTTTCTTAGTGAAATGTGAAATGTGCATATAATGGGACGAATGAAGTTTACTGAACTTGCCTTACATATGTTTTGTAAATCCTTTCCTTCAGAAGGAGTAGGAAGTATGGAACAGTGTTATCTAGTTTGGTACCTAATTCATTGTATGGATTTAAACTCGACTAAACCTTCCTCAAAGTTTGCCTACAGTGGCCTAAATTTTGCTTATTTCAATGCGCCATTCATAGGGGAGTTAATAATATCTATGAATTAGGTAACACCAAGCGTGTATTTGCTATGTGATATGAGTAAGAGACGGAATGGAAATGTTTAAGAAAAGGACAGGGTAATGATAAGCCTTAAAGTTATTACTTGTTTTGCATAATCATTATAAGGTAAACACTGAACTTTGAGACAAAACAGCAAAAAAAAAAAAAAAAAAAAAACTTATGTCCTAATATCTTTTAAATAGCATTCGTTGACTGTTGAGAATCAATTAGCAGGAAGGAGCTTTAATAGAGTTTCACACAAATTTAGAAGATATAAAACAAACTATATTTGTTAATGCCAAGCTGTAACAATAAGGGGTAATGATTGATTGCAAGTAATGGTAACAGATCTTAATTTCGGCATACCAATTATTAAGTAACGGATTCGCTTGCTTTAATCTGTTTCTAGCTGCCATTTTCCTCAAGCCAAACGGGCGCTAATATGAAAGACTTTTTGTTTATTTAGCACACTATGATTTTCAAATTGTTGCTCATTTTATTAGAATGAGATGTTGAAGGTTGTTGATGCATTTTGCTTCATGAAGCTTAAAGATGCATTTTACAGTTGTTTTCAGAAGCACAAGAGGAATTTAAAGTAGTTATATGAATAAACATGTGTCGCTACAAAGTTCATATTGTGCCGATGACTTCATATTGTATCATGGTCCTGGCAAGAATAATGGATTTTTCCAGGCCAACTTTCTATATACTCCTGGTGGCTTTTCAATGAACCACTTCTCATGAAGATGTGGTGCTATTTGGTAGAAATGATGGGAAAATACAACAAGTAATTCATTAACAAATTAGTTGGTTTGCATATAGTAACTTAGCTAACTTGAACTTTCATAGGAAATGAGCACTTTTGTATAAAAAGCTTTATATCTAGAAAGTAGAAACTCTAATCAATGAGGAGTGGAAGCTAATTTTATTGTTTCAACCAAAATTAATTTGTTGTCATATTTCTCCATACATATGACTGTACTGAATGGAAATGATTTGTGATATGTGTGTTGAATTCCAAACTTTAGCTCTATGTTGCATGGCTCCAACTAAAGACTATTGGCATAAGTGGCTTGTTAGGGACCATCGGTTCTACATCCTTTGACACACTATACAGAACTCAATGGAGGTTTTTTTCTTGTTTTGATTTTTCAGCACCAAAAATTAGAAAATAAATTTTCTTGGATTGTCGTGTAGCTATGGATTTTTTGACATTAAAAGGTCTTGTTGATTCTGTCTATTAAATGTTCCTTGAAGCTCGAAGAGTCGACGATAGTTATTAGCCATTTAATTACACATGTATCTGATAGAAAAAATTGGTTATAGCTGTGAAATGCAATAGATAATTTTTAATTATTTTTAAAAATCCACCTTTAGTTTTATTGTTTTGTTGGAAAATAATATGAAGTGATATCTTTCTTCCCAGTTTTAGCTATTTTACTTGGAACATATACTATGTGTCATCAACTCAGGTTCGATGATGTAAACTTGCCCTCAACTGTGAGGTTGTCTTAGTTTTGTAGAGACCGTGGGAAAGATGATTTAAGTAGCAGTTATTGTGAGGTAGTGATCTGATTCCTGGAGGTGTTATGAGTTGTTTCGACGGATGGGTGACAACTACAAATACATGTTAACCAACTAGGGGGCGTTATTCGAGAGTTTGATGCCTAAATCAATGTATCTGTATTGGGAACTATTAATCAATCAAATCTAATTTATACTTTATTCTTACTCTACATGTTAAAATACAGTCAAATGGGATTTGGTTGATTTGTCGATGTAAATTTTGTCAATATGAACTTTTTATAACTTTCTATTACGCTTGATTAGAGATGTTAAAGGCCGGCATGGTGCATTGAATAGAGTGTAAAAAATAAAATGAGAACTTAGTGCCAGAAGAGACGGAGTATATTATATACATATACCTAAGGCCAAGCTTCTTGTTAATCATGGGCTTGGTCTTGGTCTTCGGTTTATAATCATGGGCATTTGGTTAGTCGACCCAAAAGCTATAGTGGTGCCATTAAGTCTCTTATTGGGGTTGGAACTTGGAATGAGCACCTCCTCTACCATAGAAAAAATTCGCAGATGTCATCGCAATGTCGCAGATGAGGCACCTCGCGGTGTTACAACTCGTTTCTTAGACATCGCCATGTGAACCGTTAGTTTGAAGTGTATCCATTTAATCACAATAAAATAGGTTTTCTAGAACATATATTTAAATGAAAGCTTATATTACCTTTTAGAACCTAATACCCTATTAAAGAAACATAAGGAAGGCTAATATGTAGAATGACAACTTATAATGGTTTGTTTGGTTTTTAGCTTTTTGGTTGGTTTTTAGCTTGTTGGTTGGTCAAACAACCAAAAAAAGTGTTTGGTAAATGGTTTTTTAAAGCAACTAAATTGCTGGCTTTTAACCCAAAATAAAAAGCTGCTCCAGCTAACTTTTTTGGTTACTTTTGGCTTGTTGGCCCACTTTTTCTCTAATAAATAGCTAACAACCACTACTCAAATTTACCAAACATCTCCACCCTAGCTTTTTTAGCTAACCTAAAAGCCAACAAAAACAACCAATATTTCCAGCTAGTCAAACAAGCCAACGAAAAAAAGCTAACAACCAACTGCCAATTGCCAAACACCCCATAATGATTATTACTCTATCTGGTTACATAACGGGGTTTTGTGGTTCGATAAGCTCAAAATCTATTATAAAACGATCTCATTTTCTTTCATGTCCTGAACAAAAACATTAGGATGCAAAGGATCTTTCTTGTAATGTTAGTAGTGACATTAAAGTTGATCAAAATCCGTACCCATGCACTATGATATACTAATATGTGTGCGAGTACTATGTTGGAGCAAACGAATTTTAGCCTGTTAATACAGTTGGCTTGTTTTTTCTAATGGCTTGAGATTTACTGTTTCTGTTGATATTTTCAGCACCAAAAGTTAGAAAGCAGATTGTCTTGGATGGTCCTCGTAGTTGTGGCAAGAGTATTGCGCTTGCAATGCTTGCTCACTGGGCTCGTGATGAAGGTTGGCTGGTATTTTATGCCCCTAAAGGTCGTGATTGGACTCATGGAGGATTTTTTTATAAAAACCCACAAACTGGTCTTTGGGATACCCCTGTTCAGGCTGAAAATATTCTGAAGGCAAGTTCCGATGATCTAATAAGTTTTATAACGGAGCTCTTCATAAAATAAAAGAAATTCTATAAAGGAATTGCAGTGGGTATATATGATTAAGATGCTTCTATGTTGGAGAAATTGATTTTTTTAGTAAGATTAACATTTACTAGGTTTCATTCCTCTGCCTTTCTCACAGGACTTCCTCAAGTTTAATGAAAGCTGCTTGCAACAACTCCCATGTCAAATATCTGATCCTATTCCCTTGGGAGAAGGTGCTGGTGTGGGATTTATGAAAGGAGCAGATTCCATAGCAATGCCGGAGGGTTCAACTTTATTTGATCTTATCCAGACAGGAGCTAAGCAGACCCATGCTGCTGTTGGAGTACTAGTCCGTTTGCGGCAGGAGTTATCGCTGGTGAAAGATGTTCCTGTGCTTCTTGCAATTGACCAAGTAAGATATTTGTGCATTAGCGAGCTATTTCTGTATTCTATGCGAAGTTTTGATTAATTTGCAATTTGCTTACATATTGGAAGTTCATCTAAGCTAATTAATTTAGCTTCTTTTTCTGGCTTTTGCAGTACAACAACTGGTTTACATTTAGTGCATTCGAGGAGGTTGTTACACCCCGCTCGTCCAAACCAATTCATGCCAAAGACATTGCCACAGTAAGAACTGTTTCAATTTTCCTTATATGTCGGTTTGGGTACACGTGCAACCTAGGTGGGTGCATGAAGTTGCTAACTGATATTCTCACGACTTTCACCCTAAATCATGTAAAATTGCATTATGAGAAGTTTGTCTTCGTGTTAATGTTTGTCAATGAAAATCTCTCTTGTGCAGGTAAAGGCATTCAGGCTTATGACACATGATGACATGATGGTTGGGGCTTTCTCTCACTCGACCGCGGTCGGGAAGCTGCGTAAAGACTTGCCTGGAGTACCAGATGATGCTCGTATTGATTTTCCTCGATACACCTTGGATGAATCTGCTGCTGTTTGCCATTATTACCTTAGGTATGTCTTCATCTTAATGCTATACTCTGAACTTCGATGATCGTTTTGTAATCAATCATCTAGCTAATCTAGAGATTATGGTTATTATATATGGCGTTATTCTTCTTAAATTCTGCATCTTCTCTTTGTTAACCATAGTTCGATCCCTTTCTACGAATGTACATACGGGAAGTGATGTGTAGAAACAGGCGAAAGAAAAATTGTGGTATAATTGCTTTGGATTGACGTTTTTTTGGCCATGGACTTGATTGCTTGATTTTGGCGTTTAGGTCAAGCACTATTGATTCATGGATATATTAGGTCATTATGGTTCACGTATAGGTTCTGCCATTTGCAGCTAAATTTTAATGTGTCAAGCAATATTGATTCATGGATATATACATTACCTAGTAGTCTAATCTGTATTTCCAATGTATTTGTTTTTTCTGGGGGCAATGTGTGTGCTGGTTGGTATTATTTTGGTCCACAAGTTTTGTTCATACTTGATTGTGGATACCATATTGGCTGATTGGCTCACAATTCCAAATTTAACATATGTGCAAATACAGGCAAAGGCTTATCCGCAGAGAAGTATTCACAGAGGAGAAGTGGAAGAAAATATATTATCTTTCAAATGGAAATGGAACTGAGATGAGATGTTTAGCGCCCAAAATGTGGTGAATAATGTATATTTTCGTTCTCGGTTCAGCCATTTCAAAAGATCCAAGTTGACAGTGCTGTACCTTGCAAATTTTGTATTGCGAGTTCCAGGTATAATGTCCTGTTCGTTTCTCATAAGCACCATGGAGTTGCAACAGTTTAGTCATTCTTTTTATTTTAAGCTGTTTTCCTTTATAGTAACTTCAATATGTCTCCTTTCTTTCGGAGTGGAGGGCTTAAGAAAGAGGAGACTTCACTGGCCTCAATTTTGTAGGCGCTTAAGTGTATGTTTAGCGATTCATGATAGATAGATATGCTTTTTAGTCAATCAGTTTGAGTCCCATGAATCTCTATAATTCCGCTGTTGTTTGTTCACTTTACTGTCGCTAGTTTCGTCGAGTCACAAGATCTATCGAGAGAATCAGAAAGTACAGAGAACCAAACGATCATTTGTCCAAGATATATTGTAATGTTTTTCAAATAAATGGAAATTTTTTGCTTGTTACAATCAGTAATGAATGGAATGTTCTGCACCTTACAATCACGGGCAAAAATTTAGACGAAAATTTCCGGTGCATAAAAAATTATTATTCATCATCTTAAGAGTTATGTGCATGATCCAAAAAATGTCGATGTTTTCGTCCTTCCATGAACACTAGAATCAATGACGCAATAAGCGCATAGTCGGAATAACCAGGAAAAATGGTTAATCTAAATTTGCTTCTTCCCACGAAATGCTTCCTAAAACCAAGCTTGTACATGAGATTTGTCTACAAGCAATGAAAACTTGTCATACTCATACTCTAAGAACATATGTTCAAGCAAGAAAAACAAGTGACTTATTTAGCTAGCGCAAGTAGTACAGGTCCATACCTGAGCTACAATGTAGTTATCCTGATAAATGGTACAAGTTCTCCAGAAACAACAGCCTCTCAATGCAAAAGTGAGGTCTGCCCCATTCTCTCCGGTAACGAAAATGTTAAACTCGATTTTATTGAACGTATTCAATGTCTGCTCTATCTTGAAAACCAGTTCGCCACAACCATCTCCTTTGAAGCCTTTCCAAGTTCCATCCTTCGTACAAAAAGGCCATTGACTACTTAGTAACACTTCTGCTTAATAATAAGCATGGTTGGCACCATGAGGTGACTAAAAGGCTAATTAGTAGTGTTTAAAGGAGTTGCAAGCCTAGCAAACTAAAAAGTTAGTCATATTTTTCTTTTTATAGAATGTCCCTTTGTCCAAATTTACTTTTGATTATGATCTGCGCTTTTTTAGTTTTCATTTCTATAATTCTTTGATTTTGAATTACAAATTTACAATCAATTGTAGCAAAATACCTCATTAAGATTTTTTAATTTGTTGATGATGCTTGCTATTAAAGTTTAGTCAATAAAATCTTTTTATTATTGTTATATACCC
The DNA here is from genome assembly GCA_019425755.1 of Amaranthus cruentus. Classification (NCBI taxonomy): domain Eukaryota; kingdom Viridiplantae; phylum Streptophyta; class Magnoliopsida; order Caryophyllales; family Amaranthaceae; genus Amaranthus; species Amaranthus cruentus. The sequence continues at coordinate 15,775,214 of CM033458.1, read as the reverse complement.
CCTCCAAACCCAATTTTGTTGAAAGCAATTAGTTTTATTGTATCTTTAAATTTTTTACGACACAAAAATCAAAGTGAATGCTTTTTATATGTATCATAGCAAATTAAAGAGATTGTAGGAAAAAAATATTATTGAGACAACAAAATATTGTAGTTACTCCCTCCGTTTTATTTCTCAGAGCCTAATCATAGTTTATCAATGAGCGGAATACACTGGGTATGATGATGATTCCCTCCGTTTTTTATGAGATTCACTAAATATTCCATTTTAGTAAGTTTCATCATATTTTGCTGCATTTTTTATATCGGCTATAATCCCACACTTTATTCTTTATACATCATTTTGATCCATACATTTAAATCATCTTTAAACATAGGAAGTAAAAACCAATAAAAATTGCTAATTTTCTAAGAATCTATTTCCTTTATAAAATACCAATAAGTAGGAATTTATACTTGTTATAATAATATCTCTAGGAGATAAGAAGAATTTTGTGAAATTCAAAAAACCTTCAGATTCATTATCATTTATCATACCCAATAAATTTCATTCATAGAAATTATGCTCCGGCTCTGAAGAGAGATAAAAAAGAATAACTCATACCCGAAATGCAGTTAAAGTTATAAACTTCCATTTTCAGACCTGGAAAGTTAGTAAAAAGTAAAACCTTGGGAATTGAACAATGATCACCATACTTACTGGTATATAGGAGTATCAAGAACGCGTCAATAAATAAGCGAGTGAGATCAAAAGAGGAGAAAGAAAAAAACCCTAGTATTGAAAAGCAATCGAACCAATTATAATATATCATACAAATTTCACAATGAAAATCAAGCACATCGATTTAATCAAGAAACTCAGTGGACCAACAATTTCGACCTCCATTACAGTAACAGAACAGAACCCATTACTAATTGAAGGAGCAGAAAGAGAAACTAACTTGAGAACGAAAAATGGAGATCAGCGGATTTCCAGAAGCATCCAACAGTATACGCCCATGTGAAATCGAAGAAGCGTCGGCTACTTTGTAGATAAGATTGTGAAAAGCGTCGGAAAATTGGACACTTTTTCGATTCTTGTTCACAAAGAGATCGATGGGTATTTGTGGAATTCCCTGTTTGATTTCAATTGCTTCGGTTTTTCTCTCCTCTGGACTCAATTTGGATTGGGTCATCCCCTGAATTTTATTTATTTATTTGTTGTTATAATATAATTATGATTATTGTTTTCGCAAGTTTTGACAATCTTGTTAGGTTTTTGATCAATAAGTTTTCCAAGATGGGAAAAGGAATCTGGCTTTTTCACAATATATACCCAATCACCAATTCCAAACTTGCGTCTTTTTAATGTTTTTTTTTTTTCCACAAATTTCTACTTAAGACCGTCTTTTGTAAAGACGGTTCTCAAAAGTCCGGTCCAATTATAAATATATATTGTTACAAACTTACTACTCTAAATATAGATTTGGAATAGACTTTTAAGAGTCATTTTTACAAAAGATGGTCTTTCAAGAGAGCACCTATTTTTCTTTTAAGTTTAAAAGAAAGCTGTAAAATTCCAATGTAAAAGGTTTAATTAACACAGATTGGTCCAAAAAAACATGTAGTAGCCTGTAAAATGTAGACCAATCAGTTCTCATTTTAGCAACGTGAGCAAAGCTTTTACTAAATTGAATATACCTTTTACTTGTTTACTATGATTATTGATTAGATAAATACTAGTAGTAGCAAGTATTTCCTCCGTTCATAATACTTGCTACATTAAACTACGTAATCCAATGTACTATTTTGTTCATTTATATGTCGAATTATATATATTTAAGAATTATAAAAAGCTTATATTATGAAAGTATGCTATTAGACAATTTAAACAAGATCCCAGTTGACTATATTATTACTTACATATTAGCCGCAATATATAAAATAAGCTTTTAAACGATAAATAGTGCCCAAAAACAAAATGTAGCAAGTATTATGGAACGGAGCAAGTATAATGTAACAGCGGAAGTACTTAATACAAAACATGCAATCATTACTCTGATAGCTTTCTTTTGTGTAGGCAAATCCTCCATAGTCTATATACCATTATGCTTGAGAGCATTTATGAGTTTTTTACCAAAATGTTGTTCAATAATTACAAAATTTCCAAAATAATGTTATATAAATTTAAATTCCCATATTAATGTCCATCTAAGAAATATTATTTTTTACCAAACAATTTACCATTATCACTAGGGATGTTCATTAGCGGACGCTGGGCATTCCGGGTATCCGGAAAGTTGGATACCTAATTAGTCGGATACCTGTTTTGACGGTCTGTGTTCCGACCCAATTTATGCGGGTACCCGGAATTGGGTCGGAACACCGAGTTCTCGGTTTTATTTATGGTATTTTTGGGCAGAATTTATTGGGTACTACAAGCACAATACTCCCTCTATTCCTTTTTGTTTATCCACTTTACCTTTTGCACGTATTTTTTTTAGCAAATTTTAAGCTTTAATATCTCTAAATACGAATCATAAAAAATTATAAAAATTATATATTAAGAAACTTTACATCAAGACAAATCCAACAAGATCTCACAAGAATATATTTTATCTTCAATATATATATTTCAAAAATTTAATTTAAATTTCTCTCTCTTAAAGTGGACAAACTTAAGGTGAAAAAACAAAAAAGGGACGGAGGGAGTATATAGTAGAATGCAAGTAGAGGATATATAATACACGATTACAACATATTCCATATTCCTAAATTTAACAAGCTAGCAAGGAATGAAACATTTAAATAAATACATAACACAAAGCAATATAAATCGCAGGTCATTTTTTCAAAAAAAATTATCAGTTACGGACTGGGTACCCGACCTGAATTAACCAGGTCGGGTCATGGACCGCAAAATGTTTTTTTAGCGTTGACTCGTTATTAAAGGGAGAAATTTTTATTTTACGATATCAAATGGACCCTACTAGCATATTCGGTAAGAAAATGGCATTTACAACTTAATAAAACGCGACTATAAGCAGCAAGATATATTAATAATGGGTTTGATTACCTCAAGTCTTGTAATGTAATAGCTTAATCCTATCAATAATGCTTTGTATTATGTATTTATTTTAAAAATGTTTCATTCTTTACTAGCTTGTTAAATTTAGAAATATGAAATATATTGTAATCGTGTATTATATCAATCATCCTCTACTTGCATTCCTCTATTGTTTCTTATTTTGAAAATATATTTTGCTTGATGTGCCTAATAAATTATGCCCAATGATAAGTGCAATTATTTGCACTTATCCGTGTTATTTCTACGCTCCTTGAATGAAGTTATAGTGGTATTTAGGGATTATAGTAGTGAATTGTTGCAATTTTTGTCTCTTGTGCTTATTTTGTAGTTTTATGATATACGAGGCGGAATTGAAGCTTTTTACTAGTATACGGAGTTATAAGAGGGTGAAGGCTTGGAGAAATAGCCTAAGACCCCTTAAATAAGTGAAGAGATCGTTGCTCGCTTGAAGATGTTTAACAATGAAGATGGGCAAAAGAGAAAAGAGTAGAAAAGTACTTAAAAGACAAAAGTTTTGAGAAGAAATTTGATACATGGTCACTCTTTTGGCCATAACTTTTGATAGGAAGATCACATTGATGCAAGGTTTGCGGCGTTGGAAATTAGACTTCAAGAGCTTTCCAACGGTATATTATATGTCCATATCCGACAACCGAGCAGGAAATGGCGGCCATTCAAAGTTCGCCAGTCAGACCAGAAGCGACGACTCGTCGCTCCAAAGTGGCGACTCTCTGCTTTGCGTCTGACGAGAATTTAAACAGTTTTTTTCTCTTAATTTTTGGAACCACTATTTAAGTGGAGGTTACCCTAATTTAGAGATTCAATTTTCATTCTTCAAACACTCTAGAGTTCCTTTGTATTCCTTAGTATTATCTTTAAGCTTTCCTTTAAGAATTTCAAGATTGTAATTTTAGACTTCATCATTTGCAATTTACATTTCCTTCTTCAATCCTCCATTGTCAAGGTATTTTCTTTTATATTCAAGTTTTTAAATTATGTCTTATATCTTGTTTCATGATAATTTAGTATACATAGAATTCTCTACAACCATGATTAGTGAGTAGTTTTGTATGCTAGGGCATAGGATTTGAACCCTAATATGTATGTGATTGTTAGATGAGGATTGATGATTGTGATGTTGAATTGGTTTGATTAAATTGTTATGTATGATCATTCAAGTTAAAGTCTTTTAATTTCTCTTAAAACCAAAATCACGAAAGTTGAGGGATGGGAATATTATTAGTCTTGGATGATAATCAAGTTAATATGTCTTCTTAATTAAAATTACGAAAGTTGAGATTGAGTAATATGTTTTCTTGTGATGTTAATCGATCAAAATACGAAAGTTGAGATTGAGAGAACCCATTTAATTTGTCCTAATTTGATTACCATCCCGAAAAGGAGTGATTAAGTTAGATCACTAAATCAATTCAACGGAACCAATTGCAATCCTTATCGAAATTATCACATGCTATTAGTGGGGAAATTCCTATGTCCTAGTCCTTTTATTATCTTGAATTCATCATATTTCTTAAAGTGTTATCACATAGTCTTAGAAATAACAACCAAATCTTTTGTTTCTCAAGTGATTAACTAATCGACTCTTGTATTAATCCTGTCTCCCCGTGATCCGACCCGTAATTATGCTACGACACCCGTGCGCTTGCGGTATTAAAATAAAACCCTAACACCCAAAAATACCATAAATAAAATTAGGTACCTGGTGTTTCGACCCGATTTATCCGGATACTTGAAAGTCGGGTTCTCGGATAAATTGGGCCGGACACGGGCCGTTAAAATAGGTACTCGACTAATCGGGTGCCCACTAAGAAACACCCCTAGTTATAATAATAAGTTATTTTGGTGAAAAATAACATATCTTAAGTGGACATTAGTTTAGGAATTTAAACTTACAATAACATTATTTTGGGAATTTTATAATTAATGAACAACAGTAAAAAAACTCGCATTTATCTTTTCTTTCATAGCTTCACATCATTGTGGTCTGTGGATCTTTAATTTAATAGAACTGCCACATTGTCTACTGACAAGTGATAGACGGAAAGAATTGTGTCATAAGGTATTTTTGGACAGTTACTGTTGAGTTACTCTTGAGAGACCGTCTATAGTATAGACGTCTCTCTAAGAGCCAAACTTATATTCTCTTTTAACTTACAAAACCACCAATTAGTTTTTTTTTATTTATAAATTGGGTCAGCCCCAAAACTTGAGACGTCTATTGTATAGACGGTCTCAAGTAAGAATTTGTGCTAAATATATACTTAAAGAAAATATTTTGGAAATGATAATTGTGGTACATTAGTAATGAATTTTATTTTTATAGAGGATTAATCTTATGATTGGGCCTATAAATTTGAAATATAACTAAAGTTTCCAATTCCTAAGAGGTGACTTAAATTGGACTTAAATTATTATTGGACTAAGTTATAGTTAGGACTTTCTTATTCCTAACCTTATATCTCTTTTATATAGAGGCCTAGAGGGTTTAGAATTTTTAGAGAGTAGAAAATCCTAATCTATTACACTATACCTAGTCTCCCATGAAAGTGATAAACATACTAGAAATTTCATTTGTGGACTCTGTATAGGGAGTAAAATTAAATTCTTGATCTGTGAAATGAAGACACTGTTAGATTAGATAATATTGCTTTACACAAATTCTTACCTCAGCTTATCTATACAATAGACGTCTCAAGTTTTGAGGCTGACTCAATTTATAAATTAAAAAAACTAATTGATGGTTTTGTAAGTTAAAGGGAGATATGAGCTGAGCTCTTGAGAGACGTCTATACTATATTGTAATTTTGCTTTTTTTGTCTTGAATTTTATTATTTATCACTTAAATATTTACCACTATTAACAAGTGTGACCTTTACACCTAATATCAGATGACGACTCCACTTTGACTTCTTATGTCTTAGTTAATTATTTCTTTTTTGTGTAAGCCATATACTCATTTGTCTAAAAAAGATTTAATTAACCTAAAAAGTTCTCAGGTTAAATGTAACTCTTTTAGTAGGATGAAGGATTATGTTATTATAAACTTTGACATTATCTCATAAAGGACAATGTATTCCCTAGGGACTCGGAGTACTAGAATTTCTTCAAAAAATAACACCAAAACATATAAGATTAAAATTAATCCAAACTCAGCCACCTATGAACTAATCCACAATCAATGTTAGATTCATTTTTAACCTATCTTATATTATTTAATTTAAACTCATTTGAAATTTATATATACAATCTAAATAACTATTTGTAGACCTATCTAAAACTCTTAAAACATAATAAAATACAAATAATGAGTTAGATTAAGATCCATATAGACCCATTTAGTTTCATAAAAGATAAACGGGTCAGAGTCTAGCTAGACCTGACCTAGACCCGATATTGGCCACGATCATCATCCCTAATCTACACTTTTTCAAGGTTAACGCACTTTGCATCACAATAATATATACTCACTAAGTGAGATTGTGACTTAACACCCACTTAGGATGGAAAATATGAAACTATAATGCTCAAATGTTTTGTGTAAATTAGATGTATAATTTCTAAACTTTAATCACTCTTTTATAGGTCATTCCTAACAACTAGAAGCTCATTTTAACGCTCCAATCAAATAGAAAATTGGAGTTGATCACCAATTATGTCAGCCCCTCCTTTAAATCATACTTAAAAAATATAAATTTCATCAATCAAGTTGAGTTTAGATTAATTGGTGATACCAATCCTCTTATAGGTCATAGCCTCCTAGGTGAGATGACTTGCGTTTGACTAATGAATGACTCGCTTGATGTATTTATATGAAAACATAATTGGATTCTTTAAATTAAATGATGTCGATAATAATTAATAATATAAATAAATAAATTACTATCAACAATATAAGAGCAAAACCGGTTAGTCGACTGTCAAGTGTCCCAGAAATAAGGAACCTTATATGAAATGGTGCTATTCAGAACCGATTCTGAACAACACTTTTAAATTTAAGTGATTTGTTTGTAAATTTATTTATTTATTTATTTTTTGAAGGAAGCAGCAGTTTTGCATGTGTTGGATAATGACCATATTTTATGGCTATGTATTATTATTCATTCATTCAACTAATTAACCACTAACCCTGATATCTGCTCATAAACCTCACTTCATGACCAAAAATTAGGAAGTCACAAGATTGTGTCATCTGTGTTTAACTTATACAAGTATAGGGCTAATTATCATGTTAGGCAATCTCAAATATTACTAATAATCTTCTTAGACCTATAATTTTACAAAAATAACTTGAAATATAAATTAGCTATGTGTTGGCCTATAGTAGAAGGAGCTTATTTTTTAATTTGTTATAAGTGCTATTGATTATGTTATGGGAAAATGACTATATAAAATATTAATTGTTTTTTAATTTTTAAATTACATAAGAATTTATATTTATATTATAAAAAATTTTGTATTTTATTTATGTATTTTAATATTATTTTTGCATTGGAACATAAGTATAGTATAGTATTTTAATTATATTTTATTAGTATAGTATTTATTCTTTCTTGGGAGAAGTTAAAATAATTACATAAAATATAATTGTTTTCAAATTTCTAAATTACGTTTTCTTGAAAATTTAAAATTATTGATTATAAAAAAAACTTGTTAATGTTTATGTACAATCCCGAGGACAGTAAATATCATTAACCTTATATTAAATACTTTGCTTATCATTATATAATCCAATGACATAGATTTGTTTATTTCAAATTTGACTAATGTGAATTGATTTTATCAAAACTGAACATAAAATTAAAATTACATAACCTAACTTATTTATATTTTAATGTTGTCTTTTTACCTATAAATTTTATCAAATTGAACTAAATTTTACTAAAATGAACTTGTTTTAACCGGATTTTGTCAATTTTTGGCTAATCTAAGTATCTAACAGGAATGTGATAAAAATTAAACAAGCCTTCTTTTGAATTAAATCCTTATACCAATGACCTGTGTGTAAATAAAATAATACATCAACAACAATCCTATAAGAAAATTACCTATAATTCAAAACTAATACTCCATCCGTTCTTTTAAGCTAAGTTTGTCCACATTATTATAACGGGTAGTTTTAAAAGTTTGTCCTATTTAGAATACTTTCCTATTTTAGAAAGTTTTTATCTTTCATATACTCTCTTTATCCCTCATTTAACCCCCATTTCTCTCTCATAATACCAATACAATCATTAATTCACACCACTATTCTAATAAAATAATACCCACTATCTACAAAGATTCCACCTTTCTTAATTTGTGTGAAATCTTCAAATACAATCATTAATTTACACCACTATTCTAATAAAATAATACCCACTATCTACAAAGATTCCACATTTCTTAATTTGTGTGAAATCTTCAAATAGGACAATAAAAAAAGAACGGAGGGAGTACGAAATATTTGATATTCGATATAAAGTTAAAAAGCAAATTTTTTATATAAAAATATTTGTACGTTAAATCTCTGTTACTAAAATCGTGATTTTACTCTACAATTCTACGATCTTACGATTCAATAATAGGCTAATGATCCGAATCATAGGTAAAAAACGCACCATCACTAGAATCTTACAAATTCAATTTGGGATAAAACTTTGAGAGATAAAATATATAATTACACGATTCTTCCTACGGTACTACAATCCTATCCAACATATTTAGTCTCATTTATTATGAATTTTTTCTATGTACTACTCACTAATTTTACTCCATGTACACATTTCAAATATTCCATTCTTACAAATTTTGAAAATAAAGTTTTTAATTATGGTTTACCCCATATGAATTCTTAATTTAACTTTTTTTTCATTGATTAATTTGCTTTTGGTTGTTGAAGTTTGTGGTAGAGTTTGGAGCTTAGTGTTATTGGTAGTGTTTGACTTAAGTAATTTTATGGTCTATATATAGTGACTTTATAAAAATTAGCGGTGTAAATCCTTTAAAAACCAAATGCAGCAAAATTAGGTAACAAATGAGCAATATCAAAGGCTTTATACACCCTAAAATTTGTTTTTATATACGTTATCTTGGCATGATTTTATTAGTTGTAAGACTTATGCTAGCATAGAAATATTGAATAAAATAAGCTTTCATAAAAAATTTTCTAAAATACGCTTCGTAAAATTTTAATTTCCAAAATATGCGTTTTCATGTCTGAGCCTAATGCGATGTTTGTTCATTGTCACCAATAGCGAACAAGAGAAAAAAAAAACTTTAATTATTCGCTTTTAGAAACTGAATAAATGGGGACAATGTCATTACATTTAAAGAGAAAAAAATTACAAAATACTCTCTCTGTTCTTTTAAGTTCTTTCACCTTAGTATAACGGGTAGTTTCAAAAGTTCCACTTTAGAATACTTTCTATTTTTGGAAAGTTTTCATCTCACTTTTACCCCTTAAAACCCCACTTTCCTTACTTCACACTACTATTTAATTATTTTCTCTCTCATACTTCCAAAACAATCATTACTTAACACTACTATTTAATTATTTTCTTTCTCAAACTTCCAATACAATCATTACTTCACACTTTTATTTAAAATAATACCCACTACAACCCAAAGATTCTATCTACCTTAATATTTGTGAAAAACCCAAAGTAGAAGAACAAATAAAATCGAAGGGAGTAGTTTATTCGCTGTTATCAACAACGAACAAACAGATAACAGCGAACAAACATTGCTTTTAATTTTTTTTGTCCCTTCAAACGCTATAACATTCTCCCTCTTTGTTCGCTGTAACTAATAGCAAACAACATAATTTCGTCTTCTTATTTGCGTTAGTAAAAGTTAACAAACCTAACCTTAAGCTCAGACATAAAGACACTTATTTGAGAATTAAAATAAAAGCTCATTCTACAGTTTAATTCTGCTAGCATGAGCAAACCCAATACAATGAATAGGTATGTCAAGCTGTAATCTGTACTGGTACTTTGATAATAAATGCGCATCTAATAACAGTAGAAAAATGTTGATTAAGCAGGTAAAGATTAACAATGTAATTTGGATCATTGTTGGCCACAGAATTAATGCAGCGTGAACACCTGATATAGTCCTAACTCGACGGTTATAAAAAATGATGTTCACATTGTAACATCAGAATAATTAATACCATTGACAAATCCGAGAAACCAGAATTATCTATGTTGATTTGATATTTATTACAATTGTTTTGTGATTTTGTTTGTTGCTTTAATCAGCAAAGTTAAGCCAAGAATTAAATCTTCTCCATTAATTGTGGGTCCTCTCTACATTGTGTGCATAGTTTTAAGTAATCTTGTGCCGTCTAAGCATCCTGCTGAAAGGGACAAATTATGATAAGCATTCACATTAACCGTAAAAACTTATGTGCAACCAATCACATTTATATATGAACACATCGGAAACAGCTAACCTCTTTCTTATTAGTGAAAATGTCGCGTACGTTCGACAACAACCAAGCCTTGTTTAGGCTTAAAAGCATTTTGTTAACAGAATGTTGTGCTGAAAAACAAATTATTAAAACTTGAAATTCTGTTGTAAAAAAAAGGCTAATATTGATAAGATTTTCATCGTGTCGTATCGAGTAATCTCTTTGTAAGTTTGCATTTACAACGAGACAATACCAGACTGTTGTTGTCGGACCGGACGTGCTCAAGAACTAAGCAGGGATACCAACAATTAAGAGGCCTTTAGTCGTGTAGTGACCATGACAAAAAAGATATATACTATCTATAGTTAAATTACCCAAATATAAGAGCATCCCAGCCCCAAGCAAGAAAGGAATTAAATTAGTTGGACAAACAATATATAACGAATGCATGCACATATCTACACTCACATCAAATATAAATGCGTATATATGATGATCACATATGTATTTTCATTAAACAATCCGTACAAACAACATTAAAACTAAAGGGGGTGGTAGATACAAATCCACATTTTACTTGTTGTAGCCACAATATATAGTTTACTGCCAACATTCTTCCTATACCTCTCTTTCACATCCTTTCCCTCTCATAGAGGTCTGATTTGAATTCTTATTCTATAAATACAAGAAGAATTAGATTGAATATCCGAAAGAGCGGAAAAGAAAAAGAGAGCAGACAGAAATTGATTATTGTCCACAGGAATTAAGAACCCGAACAGCCCTGTAGTAAGCCATGCCTAGAGACACAACTCTTCAGTGGCTTAGCTTGGTAGGTGTGATATGGCTTCAATCAATAAATGGAACCAATTCTAATTTCCCTGCTTATTCTTCACAGCTTAAGCAACTCCTCTCTTTATCTCAACTTCAACTCAACAACCTTGCACTTGCATCCGATGCAGGCAAGCTTTTTGGTTGGTTAGCAGGCATTGCTGCAGTCTACCTACCTTTGTGGTTGGTCCTTTTGATCGGTTCTACCCTTGGCTTCATTGGGTATGGTTTGCAGTATCTCTTCCTCACCCATTACATTACTTCCCTAACATATTGGCATATTTTCTTTCTCACAGTTTTAGCAGGAAACGGTATTTGTTGGATAAATACAGTTTGTTATCTTGTTGCCATTCAGAATTTTCCCTTTCACCGACAGGCTGCTGTTGGTCTCGCAACAAGCTACTTAGGGTTAAGTGCTGTGGTTTATACTGCTGCTGTTGGTGCCTTTTCTTCTAAACTTTCTGAGAGAGCTGAACAATATATGCTCTTCAATTCTCTCCTTCCATTTACAACAAGTGTCATAACTGCCCCTTTTGTACGACATGTCGACACTAAAAAGCCAAAGAAGGTTAAATTTGGGTTTTTTGTTGTTTTAATGATAACAATAGCCACCGGGTTCTATGCTGTTGCGAGTAGCTTGGGGGCAATGTCAAGGTCTGCACCATGGCTAAAAGTGGTTGGCATAGGAGTCTGTTTAACATCACTGTTGATAGTTCCAACGGTAGAATTTTTGGTTGGAATACTAGAAGAAAAATGTTGTATCAACAGGGAAGTAAGAGTATGTAATCTTACAACTGATGTTGATGAAGCGGTAGAGCATGAGAATGTTCAAACTTGGACAAAAGATCAAAATAATGACACTGTTGAAGGTAACAAGGAGGAGATATGCGCCATGGAGGATCTTGAAGCTAAATCGATGCTGCAGAGACTGAATTTTTGGCTGTATTTCTTCATATACATATCTGGTGCTACCCTAGGACTGGTTTACCTCAATAACTTAGGACAGATAGCAGAGTCTAGAGGGTATACTAGAACATCTTCTTTGATCTCTTTTGCTTCTGCATTCGTGTTTTTTGGTCGTCTCATGCCATCTATCCTTGACTATGTCTACTCAAGGTATGCTCCTACTAGAAAATAACTACTTTATTCTATAATATAGAAGTATTGAAAAACACAACGTATGTCCCATAATATTCTTCACACTTCCAATTGAGGGTATTCCTAGAGAACTTTATTTCCTTCTATCACTCAGAATTCCCTCTTTTTTCTCTCATCACCTATTCCTTCACTCCTCCAAAATTTTCTCTTTTCTTTTCTTTCCTTCCTAGCTAAACAATCTTTCAATTTTTCTTCCTATTTTATAGCAACTAATCTAACTAATGACTAAAATCGGCCACATGTGAAAATCATTTTGAGATGCAGGATTTACCAATAAGAAAACTAAGCTTGCCCTTAAAATCCTCAAAAATAACTCTCTGACTTATTTTCTCGCTCTCTAATGGTCATTTTTAAACATTATTACCTTTATGTGTGTAATTGTAAAGAGTATTTGGGGGGAGGGGGTGTGGAATTGATACATACTTACAGGGGAATTTATGTTCAGCAGGAGTAAGTGTATGGTCCCGGGACCAGCTTCCATAGTTGTAGCAATGGTGCCAATGGCTGCAGCATTCTTCTTGCTTATTAACGGAAGCAACCTCTTTCTTCATGCAAGTACAGCAATCATTGGCTTCTCCACAGGTGTTATCTCCGCAATTTCTGTCTCCACAACAACCGAGTTATTCGGGCCTAACCATTTTGGAGTAAACCATAATGTTGTGGTAGCAAATATCCCTCTAGGATCCTTCATGTTTGGAAGTTTAGCAGCGGTTATGTATCACAGAGAAGGAGATGGACAAGGCAGCTGCTTAGGTCTGCAGTGTTACAGTAAGACCTTCATAATTTGGGGATCTCTTTGTTCACTGGGTGCAGTCCTGGCTTTAGTACTTCATTCCCGAACTCGAAAATTCTATTTGCAGAGATTGTAAACAGAGAAATATATATATAAAAAAGACAGCGTGGTACAGAAAGCTCCCCTGTAAAGTGAGGATCCGGGGAAGGGTCCCATCACAAAGATGTGATGTGGGTAAACCCCTGCATTTTTGCAACAGGTTGCTTTCAGAACTCGAAATCACACAGCAACACCTGAAGCTGTGCGCCATGGCTCCTCTTAGGGTCAGTAGTAGATAGCACAATGTCTATTAATAGTGAGGAACATAAAACTAGACATCATTAGGGTCAGTTGTCTTTTCGACTGCCCAAGACTAATAACCAGGCGCCTTAATTTTCCTCTTGGCATTTCTGGGCAGTGCATATTGTAGTAAGCTTAAATTTTGAAGGATCTAAAATTTTAATATTTGTATCTTAAATTTACTTTAATTGTGATAAGTTGGGAGAAAGGAAGGCTGTTAAAAATGCTGGTGAATATCTAGTAACTTCTTCTGCTATCATGATGGATCCATAACTTGGAATTTGAAAATCAATAGCAATTTTCAACAAGAAAATGCATAAAGTTGAAGTCAAAAGCATAATAATCTATCCATGGACCATTAGTTTAATAAAATCTAGAAAATTTATGTACTTAGTTTGCTGAATTCTTGTTGTTATTGTTGTGTGGGTTGTTGGCTTTGGCTTTTCTTCTGGTGAGGTCCTCAGGCTGTTTGTTTAGGGGTAATCGGTTATCTTGCTGGATGGGCACATTCCTCTTGGGTTCTTGCTTTTCTTCCCTGGGATCTTGTCTTTGGTTTTTTTTCTATAAGCTTGGCTTCTTTTGAATATTTCCTTTTTTGGTGGTTCTTGTCTGGGGTTTTTTTGCGACTAGTGAGGGTTCCCCTTGTACATTATTGCTCTTTTTGGTAATATAATTACTTTTGCGAAAAACATACAATTCTATATATAAGAGGGAAAAGTGTCAAAAATGCCAAATAAATTTTTTTCCAAAAAGTACCTGATAAAAAAAGTTTGTCAAAAAATACCTAACAAAACCTTTTCTTTTCCAAAGAATACCATTTAACGTTTTTCTTCAGTTGACCGTCAAATATAACGGTTGACTAGTCAAAATCGAAAATTTTTCTTCCTCATCTTCAATTACTTTTCCAATTCAATTTCCTCATTGTCTTCTTCCTCTACTTTTTATTCAAATTGGAATTAAATTGGAAAAGAAATTGAGAATGAAGAAGAAAAGTTTTCGATTTTGACTAGTCAACCGATATTTTTGACGGTCAAGTGTCAACTGAAGAAAAATGTTACTTGGTACTCTTTGGACGCAATAAAATTTTCCATAAAATGAAAACATATCAATGTTTATATCATCATCAAAATGCTATTATAAGTATATGTTGATATGAGTATATGACTCACATGACTCCTGCATGGTTATTAAGGGTAATTTGGTGATCTGAAGGCTGTTAGTTTAGTTCCTTAATAGGGTCTATGTATATGTATATATAGGTAATAGGTGGATCATCAGTGGGCGGAGAATTATGGTAATGAGTTTTTAACTACAAGGAGAGAACAAGCATCTCGAAAGCTTGTAATACATTTTTCATCTTGCCATTAATCTCAGTTTTCTTTTTAGTTTGTGTTTTTTTTTTATAGTTCAAAAGTTTGAGCTTGATCTCACACATTGCGCGCATAAAGCATATTCAAATTAATATATAGTCGAGTGAGACCCACTGGAACATACAAGGTTAAAACAAGATTAAAAGGGTTGATAAGGGTCGGTTTGTGTTTCGGAAGTGTTTGTGGACGTATGAAGCTATGGTTTTAAGCGAGTTTTGAGTAGGGTGATGAGATTTCAAAGTAGATTATGAGATAGAGAGATCAATGTCGTGTAGATAGAAGAGAATAGGAAAGGAATGTGTTTGCGTGTAAATGGACTGTGTTGACGAAGACAACATCACAACAAAAAACAAATAGAAGAGGTGTGCGTATGATGTAGAAGAGGGATACTTGGCTAACTCTAGAATCAATATTGATATAGATACACAACAATAAGAACCTAAAGACTTTTAAGGACGTAATCACACAAGTGTACCGCCAATCACACTAAGCATAGAAACATTCCTAGCTTGTATTCTACTCCAAGAACATGAGGAAAGAAAAGGATAAAGCAAAGTTATTATTTTATTAAAACTTCAACTGAAGAACTCAAATACATTTGTCCCCTATTTAAAATAAAACCTTAAAATTCAAAATGAAAAAAGGAAATTTGAAACAAATCCTAGTTACAAATGATACTCTTGCAACTACTTCATAACAAGGTTATGCAACTTCCTTCTTCATCCAAAAGTCTGGAAGGAAAACGTCTTCTTTAAATTCTTCTATAAAGTGCATGTCTTAGACTCTTGACTCTCCTTTAAGTTCAATTTCTTTTAGAAGGAATTTAAAAGATGGAAGTTAGATAATCTATGGGGGGAAATTTGTAATGGAAGCTATGCAACTTCCTTTGAATACTTTCAAATGTTGGTTGACAGAAAGGACTTTCAGATTGGCTTTGCTTTCTACACATCCAACCTTTTTTTAACTACTCCATGGACACGTTTTCTCGATTTCTTGTAACATCCTTAACTCCCTTATATTCAAATAGCTTTAAGAGGGAAAGAAAACAATCTCCCTCCTTGCTTGTACATCCAAGTAAGAACTTGTGACTCTTTTATGTAAACTCCATTGTTTTAACGTCCTTTTTGTAACCTCTATGCAACTTTCATAGGTGTGTTCCTTAATAATTAACTTGACTTTTCCTAAATTACTTTTGTTGTACTTCATGTGCAACCAAATTAATTACAAATTTTTGCTCCTTTTACAGCATTAAACATCCTATGCAAACTTTAGTAATATACATATTTAATTAAAGACTTTAACTATTACAACATTGCAAAATAATTTGAAAAATATTAAAGAACAAAAATTAACTTTAAACAAATTGAGAAAAACCTTTCACTAAGTTATTCTCTCATTAGATGTCATGGGCGGAACATTGATGGTTGAGGGTGGGATGACTTTGCTAACGGAAAAAAAATGAGTTTATTGAATATTCATGCATTCATTGAAGTTTAGAGATTCTATGTTATCAGGACTCTAACTATTGTGACAAAATTTTTAAAAGAAAACTATTTCAAAATTAAGAGTTTTTTTATAGGATTTAGACACTTGAATTTAAGTAAAAAAATTTCAACCAGCTTTGAATTTTAGCAAGAGTTTTTCAATTAGTTTTTTAATCCACAAAAATTTCAAACCAACAAACTACAATCCACCCTCTCGTATAGCATTCATCTATTAACAACTCCAAACATCCCTGCTATTGCTTTTGTAGAAGAGTGGTTCAAAAAGAAGGTTTGTGGTTCTAGCTTCAGTCACCAAAATTACTATCGCGGTCCACAATTGCCACTTGCTTTAAATAAAAAAATTTCCAAGGATTCTTCAAATGTTCCACTACACTGATGATTAAATTGGAGGAAACCTAGTATGGTCAACAAATAAAATATTCTTAAATGCATCAACTAAATAATTTTGCATTCTTTATAATTTTTGTTTTAATTAGTTCTTTAAAACTTTTTACATTTTCATCCATTCCTCTTTTAGTAAAGTGTTTCTTATACATTCTCTCTAATTTTAAAAATGCCTTTCTCCGTCTTCTCCACTTTTTCTTCGTCCTTGCACTTTTTCAACTAAAACTACTCTTCCAAGTTCCAACAAAATTTTAATATAATAAGTTCCATTCAGCACACATCACTTGTATTGCCATATTTTCAATACTTAACAAACAATTACAACGCCAAAGTTTTGATTCCTGGCACTAGCTACTCAATAGGTTAGAATTAAGTTCAATTACAAAGTTCGAATCAATTCAATTTAGCCTTAATACATCCAATACAAATTATTGGAGTTAGTGACTTGAGTCAACCCTTTTAGTGTCTCAATTTTACTTAAGTTTAGCTTGTCATGTTTGGTGTACGCTGATCACGAAGAACAGAGTCCAAGGTGCATAATAGATAGTAGTGTCTTGCATGGGAAGATTTGCTTGGAAGAGCACGCTACCCAAGAGTTAAGTACGGTCTTACCTTTGCTTATCTTAGATGAAAAATGCATTTGGCCGCAAAGGATGTGAGACAAAGTCAGTACACCACTATAGCTAATTAGGTGAGCAACAAAGTCGCTAAGGTGCGGAGGACACATTAGCACATCTTCAAAGGCTGGCTAGGAGGATTTTTAGACATGCTCAAATGAGCACGACTCCAACCCAACTTTTGTTTTTGGCCAAGGCTTTTGTATATATAAATAGGCACTCATATATTGAAACTTAAAGGGCGAGCAACCACTAGAGTGTTGTGTGATAGGAGTTTTCCGACTATATTAAATTGTAAAATTTATCGAGTTGTAGTTCGACCTTATGAGATAGAGCGTTGGCCAATCAAGAAGATATATAGCATAAGATGGAAGTAATAAAGCTGCGAATGTTAAAGTGGATGTGTAAAGAGGATTAAAAATCAGGTTTTAAAAGAGAGTCTAGAGGTTGCTCCTTCCTATACAAAGGTGCATGAAAGTAGATTAAGATGGTTTAATATGTGCAAAGGAAGACAAATGATGTGCAGTGAAAAGTGTGGAAACATCATGGTTTATGGAAAAACACCGTGGTAGGCCAAAAAAGTGGGAGAAGCAAATTAGTAATGACATGAGTGAGAAGAATCTCTTTGAGGACCTGACAAGGGATAAATCAAGTTCGAGATGACAAATTCATGTCTAGGACCATAGGTACTTATCTTTTCCATGTTTATTGCTCGTGCATGTTGCTTGTTATTTATTTTCTTTGATTTAAGCTATTAGCCTTAGTAGTTGTCTTAACGTGTCTTGTCCTACTGCCTACTACTTATCATGTCTTACCTTTGCTTCAATTTTTCTCGAGCCAAGGATCTCTTTGGTCCTCGATAAGGATATGGTTTCTCGTCTTCCACCCCTCCCCATACCTTGATCATAGCTTTTATGAGCGAGATATATTGAGTATGATGATGATTATGTATGGTAACTTAAGCCAATACTTTAATTTATCATTTTGAATCTTGTTTTGCTTGTACACACACTATCTCTCTTTTCTTCTACACAGGTAAATTCCACTGCAATAGCTTCACCAGTGAGGTCTAAAATATTTGTTTGTACTCTCTCTCTATCTTTTCTCTTCTACACTCTTGTAAACTACAATATACCTTCATTAGTGAGCTAATGCTCTATCCTTTAACAACACTAAAACAAAACACAGGCACTAATGGAGGAGTAGCCAAGTTGACGAATCTCGTTACATTTTGTGATATGACTTCTTGCTTTGGTTTATTGCATTGTCTTTCATCTTTTTACTTTGTAGTTCATTAGTTACAACTTTAAGCCACAGCATTCCATTCGATTTTTACTTTCATAGACTTTGCTTACCAGCACAAATTATAACAGAAATGCAATCAATCAGGCATTGAAACTGATAAATAGTTGAATAAAATTGACACAAAAATCAATCATCAACGTACACGAGCAACATTTACATCATAGTACTGGAAAATCGATGTAAACAAGAGCAAAATTAACGCAAAAAACTGCAAACTTACCGTAAATGTTATCCTCCCGTAGTTTCTGCAACCCTAATTATCCACACACAACAGCGAAACACTGAAAAAAAATCAGAAAATTGATTAATCGTGAAATTTTTTTTAAGAGAGTCAAGAAAGAAGATTAAAATTTGGAAAAACCTCTTTAGTTGGAACCGACATAGCCAAAGCGGATGACGAGCCTCTTCTACCGAAAACCGTTCAAATTCTATGAAGTGATTAATTCTTGAATTTGTGAAACTTGTTGGCGATAGTGAAGCAGTAGAAATGGAAAACCGTTCAAATTGTTTAGCATAATGTATGACTACCCCTCCCAAGTCCCAATGATATCATTTGAGATTTTGAGTTTGTTTTATTATTAGAAAAATTATACATAATAATTTGATTTTCTTTGAATTTTATATCATAATCTTATCCTTTGATTAATTATATGATTCATGAATATTTTTAAGTTTTAAAGATTGGGTGATCTATGGTAACTCAAAATTCACAATATAAACTATTTTTCAATAAAAGTAAAAATTAAATTCAAATCAAAAACTAAAAAAAAAAAAGATAAAGAAAAAAATTATGTCTGCCCCTCCGGCCCTCCCTAACCCTAACTCCTTCCCTACCCAACAACCCCTAGCAAGGCAATGACCAGCAGAGTCAGTGAGTCACATATAGAGGTGTTCAACGGGGCGGGTCAACCCAATGGATCAAAGGTCGGGTCATATTTTAACGGGTCATTAGCGGGTTGGGTCACATTTTAACGGGTCATTGGGCAAAGGATTGGGCCATATCGGATAATTATAGAAATTGGTTGTAAAATATTTACCACTTTTTTATATTTTTATATGATATTGTCATATTTATAGTTGAATTGACCTAACGGGCTATAAAGTATAATAAAAAACTATTTTATGAACTTTTAAAAAACGGGTCAAAGTGGGTCGTATTTAAACGGACTTGACCCATCCCGGCTGTTTAACATTTGACTTGACCCGCCCCAACCCGACCCATTGAACACCTCTAGTCACATACTCATCACATTGACTATTGCCATCTCCTTCTCCACTTGAAAGTCTCATCCCATCTAATAACCATCAGCCCTCATCCAGTGATTTATAAAAATTTGTTCTTAAAATTTGTAGTGTATGTTTATTTGTAGTGTATGTACACCAGTGATTTATAAAAATTTATTCTTGAAATTTTTCAGTCTCTAAAATCTTTTTTTGACAAGTAATTTTGAGTATTAAATGTGAATGTACTGGGTATTAAACCTTCCATTAGGATTTAGGACTAAAATAAACTAGAGTCCTAAAAATGTTTAGTACAGATGAGGAATATAGGCTAAATAAGAGTCAAGAGCGTTATAATGCATGACAAAAAAGACGTAACAAGTTTAAGTTGGATGCAAAAGGAAAGAAGTGTAATGATATTGCAACGCCACAAGTGGCCAATGACAACAAACTGCAAAATAATCAACAAAAAGAGCATCATGTATGAACCGGTCAGGTTGTCGACTCGGACAAAGCCGGTCGAATGATACTAGTCTGGTTGATTGGTTCGTATTTTGGGTGCAATTTCTTTTCGGATATTTCTACGTATTTTAGCTATAATTTTTGGCAAATGGTGCGGTCGAGCCTCAATGACTGAGTTCGACTCCTACTCATTTTTGGCACTTTTTTTCACTTTTTTGTCACGTGGGGCCAACTCTTGGTTCATTTGGTCCTTTTTATACCTCGAAATTGTTTTGTTGCAACATAATATCTGAAAATGCTTGGAAAAATACAAAAACTACTCCCTAAGCGTAAATCATAGAATATTAAATTATATAACCCGAACCAAACGAATAATAGCATAGGTAAGAGAACATCTCTAAAGATCTAATTTCTTGATATTTTTAAAGATCGCACTTTTATGATCATTTTTAATTTGTGGCATAAAAGAAATTGTTGTGATTCAAAAATGACGGAGGAGAAAAATATTAGGAATTCATTATTAATTACTATTATATTTTTAGTAATTTAAAACTATCACTGTGACATAAGATTTTCTCTACCAAATTTTTTCTCATTTTTGCCTTACGGAAAAAATTAACAAACGGAGGGAGTATATAATATATAGTTCTGTAACTTTGAAAATAAAAACGGTTCTTCTAGATCCATGGATTCGTGTACGAGTATTTTTTTGAGACGTAGAACTGAACTTGTCAATTCAATATGATTCGAAATTTGAGTCTGGTGGTTCCAAAAAATAGGATTCAGACCCCCAAAATGGATCACAACCCATGGCTATGGGCTGGATCCAAGATTCATTGCCATCCAAGGATGTAATCAACAAAATTAAGTGAGGGGAAAAAAATTAAGTGTACGATATTTGCTAACTAAGACGTGTCCAACGCTAAAGGACGACATGTTTTATCGAATGATCATTAGTCCATTGTTTCTATATGAATAAAATAATGGACTCTTAGAAAGAATCATATTAGGAAGATTTGAGTTGCGGGAATAAGAATGTTTTGAATTTTTATGAATGAGTCATGAGTGACCATACTTCAAGGGATCGAATACGAAAATAAAATATAAGAAAGGATTTAAGATCGACAAATATCAAGGAAATGTTGAAAAAAGAATTGTTTAAAATGAAGTGTGCCTGTGGACGGGGTATTAGTGAACCGGTATCGAAAATGACTTGAAGGGCATGAGTGGAAAGACATACTTGTATAAATGATTTAGACTTACAGATGCTGGAAATTCAAAATAAATAAAAAAGAAAGATTAATGTGGACAATCACTAAAAATAATCTATTAATTCACGTGGCCGATCCTAATCTTTTGAGATTAAGAGTTTCACATTATGGCGATTTTATAAATGAGTATGATTTCCAATTTCCAAAACTCGAAATTCTAAACATTAAATCTTGATCCATGGAAAAGTACTATTGTAGACTTGTAGTACAACATAATACTTAATTACTCACAATATAATACTTATATGTGATAATATTTAAGTGTTAAAATAAGTCAATGAAAGAATTGCTTGCATGAACAAGAAAGTATTGAAAAGTCATTTTAAAATGATGGGTTAACAATTAATAAAAATTAAATCTTAATTTCCTAGCAATAACAGTATGAACTCACCTGGGTAGATCCTACCCACATGAGCCATGATCTGCTGTTTCCCAAGTCTTATACTATAATTAAACACAAATTTTTACTTGAGACGGTCTATACAATAGATGTCTCACATTTTGGGACTGACCCAATTTATAAATTAAAAAAAAACTAATTGGTAATTTTGTAAATTAAAAGGGAGATATAGGCTGAGCTCTTGAGAGACATATTTACTATAGATGGTCTCTCAAGACAGTACGTGACAATTAAAACTCCCAAACCAGTAGCTGTGTATATATTCTAGCTAGGCTGTTTAATTTAATGACTAACAAGATTTAATGGTGAATAGTAGAAGTAGAAGTAGTGTTATTAATGGAGCATTGAAATTTGCTAATCACCCCATGTGATCACCTCCTCCCCCCCTTTTTGTGCTTTCTTGAAACATCTATTGCAAGAGTGTAGTCTTGCTTTTATATTATTATTATACATAAAAACATAATTGTTAATTACTCAATAATTTGAATTTCCAATACAATATGTAAGACCAAGTGAGAGATTTTTTTTTTATATAATTTACTTTTTTTATTTTATTTGAAATTTTGGTTTTTATATTGGTTCTATTTGAAATATTCTATCAATAAAGAATAGAGAAATTCAAACATGGTTTTTCATGGATATATAAAAGTTATAATATATTTACATTGAATATCATTAGATTCGTCTTAGAGTATAGTATTCAATTATATACTTTTTATATTTTTAATAAAGTGTTTTTTATATAAATAATAAATTTTGAATTATTCTTAAAAAAGTGCAAAAAGTCAAATGCAATCAATATTGTGAAACAAAGAGAATTATGAACTTAAAGGAACAGAGTAAGTCGGTGAAATGAAAGTCGATAGTTTCCAAATTAGTGTATTTTGTGATGTTTTGAAGGTTAAAGGTTTGATCCATATAAATTTATTGTCTCTTTCATTATCATATAGAATATATTTTGAAATAGGTTGAATATAAAAAAATATATTTACTTCATTAATTTGTTTGAACATGTATTTGTGTGTGACTAAAAGACTGTAATATTATTACTTAGGTAATAAACCGAAGGATTAAGAGACTTCTCATAATAAGATTCCTATGTATATTAATTTGACCCCCTCAACTATATATACACAATTATTTACCTAATTTGTAATTCAAGTTATAGATAATGATATACATACAACTCAAATTTTATAGTACGTATTTGGTTAAATTCTCACATTGTATGTGGGATGATGTGATTATAAGATTTTTTTTTTAACATTTTTAACAATAAATATTCCCTCCGTTAAATAAATACATATTTTAAAAATAAATACATTGTTAAATATTTGCTCCCTTCTCCGTTTTCATATGCTTCTCAAATAAAATGTACGAATTTTAACGTCAAATTTCACTATGATTTTTCATCGATCTATATTAAAGAACACATTCATGTGTGATATTGATAGATTCGTCTTAATATATATTTTTTAAATATAATAATTTCTTAGAATTTTTAAAAACTTACCATTAAAATTATTAACAAATGAAAACAGAGAAAAAATGACCTAAAAAGTCATCATCCAAAAAGTCATGGAATGACCTAATTGGACAACCGATCATCGTTCTAAAAAAATTAATTTAACTGGTTCATGAAAATATAGTTATTTAGAAAATAATTATAAATGGTACATAAATAAATAAAAAATAAAAAGAGATTATTAGCTAACTTTTAAAATGAGATCATTATTAAAATTAAAGATAGGTTGAAAATAAACCTTTAACTTGAAGAGAGAAAAATCACAAATAGTGGATCATGACCTTAAAGACAAAAGCTTTCTTAGGAATTTCATTGGATTACTATAATGGCTATTGCAGCATTAACGACGTAATTATGAAGTAATAGTAAAATTAGTCAGGTTAATTAGTGAACGATTGTATAGTTATTTGGATCGGGATAGGTTAGACAATTTTTATAAGAAACAGAAGAAATAAAATTAAATAAATTTTATATAGGTATAATATACATCAAATCTCGGTCACAAGGTTGAAAATGAATATCCTTAATTAATATCTTAGACTATCCTACGATTTTCAAAATGTTGTTTGTATGTATATGACTTCTACATTATTTATATTTATTATTGAAAAAGAATAAAAAAATACTAAATTAAATAATTAAATTAATTAAAAAGTGATACACAGTCTATCTAATATTTGATCTTTAAGAAAAATTTCACGCTACTAAATTTGCGAATTTACGTTAGGACCCTTTTATTATTTTATAAAAATTAATATTTTATATAGTAGTTTTGTTAATAAAAATTATTATAGTGGATCTATTTAATTTATTATTAGGCCTTAAAAAAATTTCAGGGTTTGCCTTTGCAGACAACCCCGTTTACCAAAATTTGCTTTCTCATTGTATAGGTACTAAAAAAGCAAAACATGCAGATAAAAAAGGACTTGAATACAAGAAATGTTGAAGAAGATGGTATATCAGAAAGTTTTGTCAACATTTGTTAGCTCAGAAGATAAAATATAGCTAGATTTTGTTAACTAAAATCATGTAGTATTAGCTATTAGGTGCATCCTATTGCATATTGCAAAAATATTCAAAGATTACTGCTCAATACTCATCCATACGTACGTTACACCAAAAGATTTATTTTATCACAAAAACTTGATCGAGACGGTCTCATTATGAGATCGTCAATTAGGATTGGTTCAATTCATACTGTAACAACCTCAATTTCAACAGATCATTTAAAGTAGAAAATTTTTAATTTTGACCTATATATAAGTGATCAATTTTGATGTATAAAGTGATCAATTTTGACGTTAAACTGATCAATTTCTACCTGAATATGATTTTATTTTCACAAATTTCAAAACTTTGTTAGTAAAATAGTACTCCCTCCGATTCTTTTTTATTGTCCACTTTCTTTATTTAGTCAATTCACTCTAATCGTCCACTTTCTATTTTTGGCAAAGATTTTTTACCTAAATACCCCCAACTACCCCAACTTATATTATTTAAAATACCCCACCTACCACCTTTTCAATTATTATAATCACTTAAATACCCCAACTACCACCTTTACAATTATTATAATCACTTAAAATACCCCACTACCATTTTTCTTAAGTTGCATGCCCATTATTCTATTATTCTATGGATGAATTTCAAACAATAAATGAATATTCAATAACACTATCAATAATAGTATTAAAACATTAATTGCACAAAACAAGTACTCTTATTCAATGCAACATGATGGTTCTAATGGAACATAAGAGTACTTGTACTTTTTAATTAACGATCAACAATAGTGATATTGCTCTTTCCTCAACAGTTTCCGTTCATAATAAACTTGCAAATAAAGTTGTAAGTGTAGTGTTTGCTTACACTTCAAGAAGTGTATATCTCGAGTTATGTTTTGCCAAATAAACCTTAACCTTAAAATGATTTTTGGAAATAATCAATTTTCCGATACCATGATCGCTCTTGAAAATGATTATGAGCACATATTGACAAAAACTATTTTTGGGCTAATTGGACGTCTCATATTGAACGATTTTTTCAATTTTAAATAATTATTGGTAAAAATCAATTTTACATATATTACATATATATATATATATATATATATATATATATATATATATATATATATATATATATATATATATATATATATATATATATATATATATATATATATATATATATATATATATATATATATATATATATATATATATATATATATATATATATATATATATATCGCTTTTTTTATAATTCACATATTTCAATTTTTAATTGATATAGATTTTTTTATAAAAACGTTTTTAAATTCTAGAATTAAACATGAAACACATTCACACTATTCAAATCTCAGTGCAATTTATAAAACCCACCCTAAACTTTGAAGCAAGTTAAAATTTGATCTATATAAACAAATGTCACATGAAATCTTAATAAACAATCCATCTCACTTTATATTATATTTATCAAAATTCAACAACTAAAATAATTAAAATAAATTGAAAAAACAAAAGAGAACTAGGAATTAAAGGAGAATCAAAGAATGTGATAATTCTAAAAGACAATGTTCAAACTAGTGTTCTGGCTATAAGTAACAATACATACTGTTCATTTACGTTATTAATTAGATTTAATCCAAACAAATACAATGTCAATTAAAATTTAAAATATAATATAAACTAAAATAGAAAAAGAAAATAATAAAATTAAATGTATCTTAACTTTATTTTTTAAATTAGCTTATTGGAAGGGAAAAAATCAATCCAAAAATGGAACACTATGCTCATTAGAAATAGAAGCAAACCCAGCATTAGTGAGCGTATTAGAAAGAGCAGGTGGCGATGGCGGCGTATAAAAAGAAGCTGCACCCGATAGCGGCGGTGTCGAAACCACGGAAACAGAAGGCGCAGGTGGCGGCGGTGTAGCCTGTGGCGGTGGCGGCGGGGGTTGCTGATGTGGTGGAGATCTTACTTGTGGTGGCATACTAGCAGCTATAACAGTGGCAGCAAGGGAGTTCACTAAGGAATTATTATTAGGATGATGATGATTAATGGTTGGATTATTACTATTATTAGTAGGATGATGATGATTAATGGTTGGATTATTACTATTATTAGTAGCAGAAATGAGATGATTAGCAGCTTGTCTGTATTTAAACTTGATAATTTCAGCCCTTAAAAGATTGAGTTCAGCTTGTAATGCTTGGATTTGTTGTTGTAAAGCTGAGATTGCACCCATGCAACCATAAACTGGATCTCTTAGCCTTATGTTGGCTTCGTATACTAGACTGTTGGCTGCATCTGCCCTTTGGTTTTCCGGCACTTCCTACAAATTTGGCATTTTAATTTGTATTCTCCTTTAGATCAACCCATTATAAATCACATTAATGCAAGATCATCATCATACCCAGGGTATTCCGTTAATAGATCAAAATTATGGTCAGGGTCTGGGAAGGGAAGAAAGACGACAACTCATACCCATAGAGGAGAGTGCGGTCAAAGAGTCTCTCGACTCGAGAAAGATCTTAAGAGAAAGAAACCTGCAACTTACAAATAGAATAAATAGAATATGTTCAAATAACTAAAAATAAAGATAAAAGTAAAGAAAGAGATAAAGAGCGATAATTAAAGGCAATAAAAAATAACAAACAATGGATATAAGGGACGGATTAAGTAATCTAAGATCCTTGACACTATTATTATATCGCCATAGTCATGAACTCTTGATCAAGATCAGCTTGTAATTACTTATATAATATACTAGTGTAATTTAGTTGTATCCTAATTTTTTAGATCTTGTGCCGTCTAATATGTTAAAGATAATCAACAAAATACAACCACCAAATTTAATTTTATTGAAAATTTTATAGCTATTTACTTTTAGAACCAACTATTACAACTATATAATCTAAAATATTTGACTTTCTATAGAAATTTAATCATTAATTAGTTTTTATTACTAAATAAATTTTAAATTAACAAATTGCCTTTAAAAGTTTTTATAGAAATCAACAATCGAATTAATCTCCAGTAACATTGACATTAATGGATCTTTTAATAAAAACATGTAGTATTATTATACTCCCTCCTATTCAACCTATTAGTCCCTTTTGCTTTTTTCACATTTGCCGAGGCAACATTTTAACCCTTAATATCTCTAATTATGCTTCATTAAAAATTATGAAAATTTGATATTAATAATACTTGCATTGAGACGAATCAAATAAGATCCAACTTGATTATGTTTTAACTTATAGATTAAGAATAACATACACATTAAGAGTGATAAATGAATAGTCTCTCAAAAGTAAATGGGACTAATAGGAAGAATAGGAGGTAGTATTATACTCCTATTTAATTGTTTTAGTGATGAACCTATAAAGTATAGAATGAAAAATTCTTTGCAATTCCTCTCCTAATATGTTTGTCCTTATCTAGATTAGAAATAAATGTTCTTTAGAAGTTATCAATCATTTGCATAAGCGGATACATTTTTCCGTTTATTGTTTTAATTTAATAGTTAGGTTTTTTCTGCTTCCTATATCTCTTGAGATTATTATTGTATATTTTACGGGTCAATGCTGAAGTTTTGCGGGTTGTTGATTTTATAAATCAAATTCTATCAGGATGCGTTTGAGAACAAACATTTCATTTCAAATTGTGGATTTCTATTATAAAATTATAATGAAGAATTTGAGAATGACAAGGATTGGGGTGTCAATGTGTCATTCTCAAATCCTCATTTCAATTAACTACTTTTATATCATTGGTGAATTTGAGTCAAATCCAAAATTAAATTTTTGATATTTGTCAAACACTAAATTTAAGTCAAATCCATATTTGCAAATGAAATCATCATTCCCAAACATACTATAAATTTTATTATTACGATTCACTTTAATTATTTTAGATCCTCAATCAGCATGATCGTTGACTTAAATTAATGTTAATATGTTGTATACTAACAACTTCTAGTATTCCCTCCCCCAAGAGAGTACGGGTATTGATTGTCCGTCACATTTCCCTACCCAAACCCTGTTTTCGAGCGGCATATTGGGGTGATGATGATGTTGTCGTATACTAAGAGCAAAATTTATAAAATAATTTCTAGTAAATAGAGATGAGACATACCATGAGCAATTTGGAGACATTACTAGCACCAAACACTTTATGAACGGCGGCGAACTTTTGAGGTTCATGAGGGGAGAAATAAGGAGAGAAAGGGCATTCCTCGGCGCATCGTCGCCGGAGAAGCTTGCAGGCGGCGCAAGGAGTGATGGTGTTTAACGTCGTACCAGGAGGAGGTGTAGGACCCACACCCATCAGATGTCTTCTTCCTGTTGATGCTATTTGTAGATGATTATCATAGCAACTACTAGCCACCATTGATTTATTTTCATTTGCACCATCAATCTTTCTCTTTACCCTTTTCCTTATTTCATCTTCCTACATATAATATATACAAATCATTCAATAATTATAATCAAAAATTAATAAATATTAGAGAATAATATAATTATGATGATATGATTAAGTTGACTTTAGAGGAAAAAATTGGTGGGTGAAGAAAAAAATTGTACCTTTGTGTGGACATGCATAAAGATGAGTGTAATATGGTGGTTAATTAAGAAAAAGGGTTAGTAACTTAATTAGTACCTTGGAGTAGGTGACGCTAGAGACGTGGGAGAAGATGGGCAAGGCGTAAGAGGAAGAGGGAGGCAAGTTATTATTAAGAGAAGAGAGAAGATTTTTGTGCTTAATCAAATGCTAATTAATTATTAAATTAATTAAATAGATGTACGTAAGTTGAAAATGTTTAGGTCAAAATTCCATAAAAGGAAAAGTTTAAGGAAAAATATGGTTTATAATTATAATTTTTCATATATACTTAGTTTTGTGTATTTTAGACTTTTAGTTGTATATATCATTTGCGTATATACAAAAATTAAAACTAAAAAAATCCTAACTACATTTTCTATTTGATTATTATTTAAATATTTCAACTTTAAAACCTTAAATTTTATTTGGTTATTATTTGAATATTTCAATTGTTTTTCTACTAAAATGAAATACCTACTATATTTATTTCGACTGTTTAATTAAAATTAATTGATATAGGTGCCTATACCAACTGATTTCCGATTGTTTTGTACATCATTTGAGAAACAAAGAAGTTGAATAAGTTTTTGGTATCATCTATAATCGATTTGGGTTTCTTAGGCATTGGAATGATTCTTGGCAAGTTGTCAATATGAAGGTTACACGAAGGAAAGATGGTAACGTACAAGCTAAAATACTTAGTCGTACTAATAATAAAATGATCTATTTCTATTAAACGAATTTGGCTTGACCCATTTAAAACCTAAATTCGTTAAACCCCTCAAATTTGGTTTTAACCTAATTTATTATACAACATAATTTTATATTCGCTTTAAACATATTTTTATTTTTTTTTTAAATTTAAGCTAGTATTATATATAACCGATAGACTCATTTTGGTTGTCATAAATCTTTAAAATGGTTTTGAATTCAAGTGATATAGTTAGAACTGACTCAACTCCAACCCATAATGATCATTTCAAGATGGAGTAGTATATTATTACTTACATCATATTGACTTTTATTCACAATCAAGTTTGACCTTAAGTATTAATAACTAACACATAAAGAAAAACTTTTGTCACAATTATAATCTTATTATATTCATCTTGATGACTTGTTAGTTTCGTAATATCAGTTATTTATATCTTAAATCATGTACATGCGGTTAAAATTGAGCCTGCGGTTAAAATTGAGCCTTGAAAAAAACCAAAAATTAAAATGTAGAATAATTTACCATAATAAAATTATTTAGTAAGCAAAGAGAAATTGTAATAATTTACACGTAATGCCAAAATAATTATTTTGAAAATGGGTGTTTTGTTTGCACGTGATGGCCGGTGACTAGTGAACTTAGATTGAGTGCAATACCAATTTTGTATGTTTTCTTCATGAACGAGAGAATAAATAATAAATTAGTAAGTTAAGAGAAATATATCGTTAATTAATTAATTTAATTAATTGGACTATCATGTGAAGTAGTTAATATGATGTAAATAGCTAAAAATGAATTGAATATATTTGCGGCTTCTTAGCCTAACTTTTCGGGTCAAACAAGAACTCATGGCTTTCAATTTTAATCTAACCTATTTTAGATAAATCTATTAGTCTTTGTCAGATGTTAATTGTTATCGTATAAATAGTTTAGCTTTTCAACATATATTTTATGCAAAACAAAGGGTGTATTTGCATGTGGAGGGGAGGGTTTGTGTTTCGATCTCTGCTGAGCGTCAGTATCAGTTGGATGGTTTTTGACTGTGTGCATCTATCTTTACTCCCTCCTTGGGGAAACGGGTATGATTTGTCCGCATCTAACTATTTTTAAACAAAATTTGTCAAAGTTTTGTCAAAAATTGCTTTTAAAAGTCAATTTCACCCTTTACATAACACTTTTTACACTACAATATAATTTGCTTTTAGTGGGATATATTTAGCGACATTTAATTTAAATGTCACTATTTCAAATTTCTTATAGTGTATGTAGAGGTTTTTGTGATATTTATTGGACTCTTTAGCAGCATATTGAAAAGTCACACTAAAGCTTTTAGCGACATAGGATCTAGTGACATTTCTCACAAATGCCACTATAGACTATAGTGACAATTACAAATGCCACTAAAGACCAAATTAAGTGTCACTAAATCACTTTATGGTAGAACTTAAAATAAAAACCAATAATTATTACACTACAAATATGAATTAGTGACATTTTTTTAATGCCACTAAATCCAATGTCGCAATAAGCTAAATTTGTTGTAGTGTTATTTCACATCAGAAAGTCAAAAAGTTAATTAATTACTAGGCTCAAATATTTTTGAATTAAGAGTCTTACATTGTTGTTGTTATATTTGATTTTACTGCATATTTAATTGTGATCTTATATTATCGTTTTAAATCTCATACTACATCAATTTATATATAAACCCAAGTTGCATCAGACATCATGTCCTCACAAGTCTTTGGGGGTGCCTAAAATTTTGATCACAAATTTTGCACCTAAGATAATAGATAGTAATATGAACTATAATATACATAACATACGTTAACAACCATTTTATGTCAACCTAATTGTTTTTTATGATTCTCTTAATTTCAGGAAACCCGCAATTTTATGTAAATAACTTTAATTTTTTGAGCAGATTACATAAATTTGATGGTGCTTGATGTATAGAGGTGTGCACCGCGGACCTTAGGCGTGATCCTAGGGGCGGAGTAAAAATTGAAAAACTCTATAAAAGCCCTATGTAATTTTAAAAATTATAATATTTTTCTAACAATTTTGTATTTTTGAACACTTAACATATACAATATAATTTAATATTAAGACCTCTAATTTTCCGGAGATTTCAATTGGTTGGGCCTCTAATGGGCCGGGCCAGACTTTTGAAGGGACTACTTTTAATATATATGGGGTGGACGAACAATGGGCTTTTAGGTGTGTCAAACTTACTCGTATACTTCTTAAACTTCTTAAAGACTAATACACGAATGGCGTGTGCAGCAGCGAAAACTTGAAATAGATAAGATTATTTATCAAAAAAAGCATAGGATAAGATCAAATTCAAATTTATTCCAATATATAAGTGCCTGCTCCATTTTAAATGAAAACGCTGTTAAGAGGAACGATTTTGGGTCCAGATGGGCTGAAGGGAAATCGTTGTTAGGAACAGCGATTTTCATGTTGGTTGATCTTGTCCAGTTGGCTTATTCAGAAATCGCTGATGGGAGCAGCGATTTCTCTTGTAACTTTTTTAATTTTTTTTTAGCTTTTTCTCTACAATCTGTATATACGTACCTGCACTAAAATAAGTTACAGGGGAAATCGCCGCCCCCATTAGCGATTTCCTATAAGTCAACTGGACAAGATCAGCCAATATGGAAATCGCTGTTCCCAACAGCGATTTTCCTTCAGCCTATCTGGGCCCAAAATCGCTCCTCTTAACAGCGTTTTCACTTAAAATGGGGCAGACGCTTATATTTGGAATAAGTTTGATTTTGATCTTATCCTATGCTTTTTTTTGATAAATAATCTTACAGCTAGTCTCCTGAGAGACCGTCTTTTTGAGAGACGTCTCTCAGGCCCAATTCATTAAAGCTTATTGCCTATATTTACTATATATTTTTCCTAATGGGCTAACCCAATAGAGATGGTCTCTCAAAGAGACCGTCTCTCACGAGAATTTGTGATAATCTTATCTATTTTAAATTTTCTGCAGCAGCAATATGCATTGAGAAAAATTTTGGACTCCTAAGAAATCAATCCAAGAAATAAGACAGTTGGGTTGGGCTTGATGGATCCATAAGCATGCATGCCTTCTGACTAATTTTTAACTATTTTACAGCGAAATCATTCGGACAAAAATATTAGTTTTTAATCGATAAATATTACAAAAGGTCTGAAATTTAGGTTTTCAATTCTGATCATTTTCATACAAAATCTTAGTCAAAAACCCCAACTGGATTTTAGTAGGAAAATCGGTCGAAATTCCGACCAAATTTCTACCAGCTAATTTAATTGGAGTTTCAACTAATATTTGTATCGACGATTAAAATTATTCAGTCTAACTAAAACAGTCAGTTTTTAGTCGATACATAGAGATAACAACTGATTTTCCTGCTATTTCCGTTGGTGGGAAATTAGTCCCTTTTGGTAGTGTAATTCATAGGAATCAGGAAGGAACAAAATAAAACTTAAGAATTTAACCTCTCTTAACCATTTAAGTGTGATTATTATTATAAGGAACTAAAACACTCCATAAATGCTCTGGAATATAAATAAACATTCCTGTTTAAAACAATGAGGCACAAATTAATAATATTGCATACATCCCTTCCTTCTTTTCTTCTATTTCTCTTCTCTTTTAACTTTATACCCACGCAAATACTTTACAAATAAATCTTAATTTTTTTAAAAAAAGTTGAAAGTACAATTGATACATGTCTTACACCGTCGTCCTGAGGAAGTCTTTGTAAATAACAGTAAATCACCTTCATGTGGTAGGATGTGATAGGGTGAGAGTTTTGTTATTTTATTTTATCTTTTCTGATTTTGATAATTTTAATATTATTCTTTTTGTCTTTTAATAGCGATTTACAAATCACGATTATTAATTTGAAATTTTTGCATACTATCATAACAAGTCAATGAATTAAGAAGCATAATAAACATAACAAAAATAATTAATCATTTAGATGGTTGAAATGGCCTTATACCACAAAACTAACAACAAATTAAAAAAAAAATTACCGTGAATAATATAACTTTTTTGTTAATTTCCCTACAATAATACGAATTTTTGATTATCCATGAATAATACCAACTTTGGGGTGTTTTTTCCTAGAATAATACCAACTTTAGTTTATTAACTAATTTACTTATTTTTTTGGTCATATAATCACCTATTGTTTGATTTTTAACATGTTAGGTATAATCTAGGAAAACACCCCCATGAGTTGATATTAATCATGGTTAATTAAAAATTGGTATTATTATAGGAGAATAAGCAAAAGATTGTATTATTCCGATAATTTTTCCAATTAAAAATACAAGATTCTATAAGTTTCTTGGGCGGTGAAACCTGTCATTTTAAGGTGTATGGTGTTTGAAATGAGAGCATTATTAAGAACTTTTGTGGAAAAAATTCCTAGTGCTATGATGTGATTTTATTTGAAAATTGATAATTCGCTCAAATTTATTATTTGATAAATTACAAATTTTTAAATTTGTATTTGAATCAATTCCCTCAACTGTTTTTAAAGTACTTAAAGTTGAGAATTTGAAAATGTGAGTTTTCAAACCTTGTTATTCTCAAATTCTTCATTTATGATTTCATAATTTGAAATGATATATTTGTTCCCAAACACAACATAGGATAATTTAACTTTTCTATGATTTTCATACAATAATTTCACCTATTGATTAATCATGAATAATTTCAATTTTAGGGGATATTTGCCTAGAGTAAACCCGGGTAACCAGATGACTTGCTATAATAGGTAATTCATTAATAAAAACTAATCTGAAAATTAATTTAAAATTAGAAAAAATTTTAAAAATTTAAATAAAAGATTTTGAATAATAAAAACGTCAGATTAAATATTTAACATATTTTTACATTTTTTTTCTACATTTTATTTTAATTTATTTGTTTTAGAAAAACATGTTATAACAAGTCATTAGGTTATCAGGTTAAGCAAATACATTCTAAAGTTTAGATTATTTAGGGTTAATTAATAGGTGAAATTATTATAGGAAAACCATAAAAAAGTTTGATAATTCTAAGTATATTTCAATTGTTTTATTGAATTGTACTCCAAAATGAATTTTTCCTATTCTTAAGTTTTGAAAAATTAGTTGTTTATTAGGATTGTGGTGTATTAAAATTAAAATGCTCATTATTATCAATGGGTTAGGTTGCCATTTTATAAACTTGATGATTAATTCCAATGAACTATTAATTGATTTTTTAGTAGTGAACATTCTTTGGGTTTATATGTGGGTTAACCAACTCTTTTCCTATTTGTTTAGATCGTCTAGATTTAGCTTCTCAATTCTAACATGGTATCAGAGTGTTGTTAGGTTTTATGATTGGCATTTAGTCTTATCGCTAGTTAAGGGGTCTTAAATATATGTAAACTTCGTAAACTTACCAATTGGTCACTTGCGAAACTTCTTTGAATTTGTATGTGGCTTAATTACCTCTTCTTCTCCTGTTTTTGGGATTTTCAGACCTATTTTTTTAATTCTAACAATTGATCTGATAGGTTAGTGGTCTAATTTTAGTTGGCTAGAAATTTATTACTTCCTTCGTTCCAAAATACTTTCACTATGTGATTTTTCACGTTGTACGATGCATTCATTCAATCCTACATATAATAATTATCGTTTGTTACTTTGCCTTTCGTTGGTTAGACTTGTTTGTTACTTTTTTCTGCCTTTCGTCATCGCTCTTTACCAATTCTCTTACCATTATCGTTTTTTAGTTATCTGTACGTATTCTATTTGTTGTGTAAGTCACGTACTTTGCTTTCACTTAGTTGAATTCTATGCTTGGCTTCGGTTTTTTTTGCAGGTTCCTCTCTTTGAAGACCCTTCTTGAGCCGGGTGACTCTTTTGACCACCCTCTCCTTATGGGTATGAGACGCCGTCTATCCTCCCTCCCAAACCCAGACCAGAGATTTGTCTATGGGCGGGATACACCGTGTATGATGATGATGATGATGATATAATATATTAATTTGATCATGTATAATAAAAAGTTGATATTAATAATCTTTTACATTGAGACAAATAAGATCTCACTTGACTATGTTTTAACTTATAAATTAAAAAACTAATCACAAATTTAAAATATAAATAGTGCATTATCTTGTAATGTTGCAAGTAATATAGAAGGGGATGTAATAAATAGTCCTTTTAATATATTTTGTAAGGATGAAAATCTATAAAAATGTAGTCATTTGAGTTGTTCAAATTTCTTATTCTTTTTCTCTTCTAATATAGAAGTATGATGCAAATGAGTGATTTAGTAGCTTACTGCTCTGGCATGATGTCGCACGATGATAAGACATTATCAAGTCATTTAGGTTGTTAATCTGAAAATTCTCAGTCAGCTGCACCTGCAGACTAATTTATTGCTTCCTAAGCATTCCTCTCGTACTTAATTACTCCTTAATGATGCAGAAGTAAATTATAAGGTTGAGCAGATAACTGCTAGCTGGTTTTAGTGTCCCAAGTTCAAAAGTACCATACCATAGGATACTTCCACTCGCTTGTGAGTTGTGACCATATTGATTTTATATTTCTTACTGTCCGTTTGGTTCGTCAGAGCAAGTTCTGAGGATGTTCAACATGTTCCACCGCACAGGGCCCCAAAAAAATTTGAGGCCTTAATATTAAATTACGTAATATATATTTACTGTCTAAAGATACAAAATTGATAAAAATATGTCATAATTTTCGAAATTGTACAGGGTCTTCAAAAAAATTTTCAACTTTTGCTCCGCCGCTGTGATTAGTGGTACTAAATGATGATAATGGAAATGATTTATAGTGTAAAATTTCATCAAAAGTTCCGTGTCATTCCCATGATGATGAAACTTTGATCACAAAAGGCTCTTTTTGTTTAAAAATTTCCATTACCACCTCCCTCAATGATAACGCATCGGAATGAATTTTATGAAGAAGATAAGATGATTGAAGTTGGACAAGCATGACCATCAAAGTAGCCAATTAGTGATTTTGCAACTAAAATTATACTAACTAGTATAGAAACTCGTGCAATGCACGAATTTGTTAGTGCAAAATATATATATAAACAGTTTCAAATAATAATGTAAGTAGTAACTACTGTGTTAAATTTACCAAATACATGATTTTTTAAATCAAAACATAATTACTGACGTGTATTTTAATTATTTACCTGACATATAACTTTTTTTTATTCAATTGAACATATTA
This sequence comes from Amaranthus cruentus, assembly GCA_019425755.1. Lineage (NCBI taxonomy): Eukaryota > Viridiplantae > Streptophyta > Magnoliopsida > Caryophyllales > Amaranthaceae > Amaranthus > Amaranthus cruentus. Next base: position 15,738,047 of record CM033458.1, on the reverse strand, counting down.
AATTCGAAGTTAACTAAATAGAATTACTATAATATATCCTACAAATACTTTACCTAATTTAGCTTCAAACTTAAACAAAAAAATTAGATTTTAAATTTGATAAATATATTCATGCTTCTTTAAATGATGACACTTGGAATTTTCCAGGACTTTTATAATATTGTATGATTTTCATTCTAATTACCACATTTTATTACCACCTACCAGACGGATGGTTAGTAGTTTACATTAGAGCAAAAAGGGCCAAGCCAGATTATAGTGGAATGACCCATATAAGAGTTGATACAACTCGCTAGTACGTCATAAACAACAAGAATAGCAATATCATAATCTTAATCCAAAAAATTGAATTAATTGACTAAGAGATTGAATATTTCTATTAGTAGAGACAAAATGTCAATCAAATTCAAGCAAAATATTTATTTTGTTGCATGTATAGAGATTTGAACCATTGAAGTTGAAAATTCTTTTCAAGTACATGAACTTACTTGTACTTATTATATTTAATCAGTCTAATTGGGATTGGGCGTCCATTGTCCCTATTCAGCTTTGCAACTAATTATTAAATAGTGTGTGTGCAAGTAAATCTTATATGTCCAACAAATTATTAATTTTTGCTTTATATTGAATAAGTTGAATTGAACATATATAATCCTCAGACATAAAATTATGTTTGTTAAAATTTTGTAAGTTGTAACATATAACACGCATGCATAATCAATCCAATATACAAGATTAATACAAAATACAAGTGATTATACATTTAGCATGTAGACCCTCCCATAAAATATATGCATGTAGGGTATTAATACACTTCACAACAATTAGATCCTTTCATAAAATGGATGTATGTGGAAAAAATTTCAAAAGTTTGAAAAAAAATAGAAATTCAACGACTTTAATCACCTAATTTATGTAAGCAATTAAGTTGTCGAAATCTATGCATAAAGTAGCAAATTTAAAAGGAACAACAGTTTAGAACCATGTCGAATATAAACCTCGTAACTTAACATTACAACAAGTAAATCGCCTGAAACACAACGTAGAAACCGGTGAATCACCACCGTCTACCACCTCGTCCTCCTCCTCTTCCGGTCTTTTACTTTGTCGAGAAGGACTTGATCGTACCACATAGGATTTATAGCCGTTGTAAGTAAACATTTCGGCTTCTATCTCTGCCCTCGAGTCAAACGATAACCTGCGTCTTTCTAATGATGATAGTGGTGATGTTGACGATGAAGGCGACGGTGATGTCGATTTTGTCGAGGGAGATGATGATAATGATGGTGGATGATCTCTTTTAAGAGATAACCTAGGGAAAACGGTTTGTATAAGGTTACTATTTTTAGTATTTCCATCATTTTGTTTCTTTTTCTTAGAAATAGATGGTCTATTTATAATAGTATTATTATATTGGTAGGATGGTGGGGGAGTAAGAGGAGGAAGAAATTCTGAGTCATGACCTTCAATATTATTACGAACCTTATTGTTTATATTAACATGACGTTTAGGAGTACCGGGGCTTGACTCCCAAATAAAAGGCACAGAAGCCGGTGATTGTGCGTGGTATTCACCGCCTCCACCACCGCCAACGCCACCACCACCACCACCGTCTTCCATTGAATTGTTGCTTAAATTAGAAATATCCCGATATAGTAATCTTCGTGTTCTTCCTTGCTTCATATTATCAACAACAATATCTTTGGTTTTGATAGATTGGAGATATTTGGAATGATGAATATTATTCATATTTTTGGGTAACAAATGTCCTAACGTAGTGGAGCTTTAAAGTTGTTCACGAGATTTTAAGCTAATTGAAGTTGACTGAAAGTAATAAAGGGTTGTTATTTATAATGTTTGAATGACTTATAAAATGCTAGGCTACATGTTGCTTAGATAGTTTATCACGTGAAGTCTTGAAGAGTGTGCGTCATCAACGCTACAAAAAGAGTGGACTTCACGAACTTATTATAGTACTCATATATTAGTATAGCATAAGCACCTCTTATCATATCGGTGAATCTTAAGTTAGTTTACAAACACCGTCTTTTAAAGAGACGACGGTGCGGTCTATATTGAGCCATGTATCCTTTTAGAATTTCTAATAAAAATACAAAAATGGAAAATATAGTGTAACTGTACGCTTACTAGTTAGTGTTTTAGAATATCTCACGTAGGCATTTAAGATACATCAAGTAGGGGTTCACAGTACGTCAAGTAGGGGTTCATAGTATGTCAAGTAGGTGTTTTAAACACGATGAAGTTGTTATGTAGGTGGTATGTACTGTAGATGTTTAGGTTATTTGCTGTAAGAGTTTAAGTTATGTGTTGTAGGTGTTTAATTTTGTTATGTGTTATAGGTATTTTTGTTATGTGTTGTATGTATTTACTTTATATGTGGGAGTTTATGTTATATGTTATAGGTGTTTAGGTTATTTGATGTAGGAGTTTATGTCATATGTTGTAGGTGTTTATATGTCTACTTCAGTATACAAAATACCTACAAAAAACTGTAATAGGTGTTTTGTGAAATGCGTGCGCATAGTAGATGCTAATTTAGTGAATTGGGCTGGACTATGAGAGCCGTCTCTCACTCTCAAAGAGCAAGAGACCTACTGAAATTAGTTTAGTTGTTTATGACTTTTTCTTCAGTATAGAAAGAATTTATTTTGAAGACAAACTCGTGTATAAACATGTTTAGCGATAAAAATAACGATAATTTGTCGCTAATCGTTTTAATATTATAGTGCTTTCACCTTTGTGATAAGAATAATTTGATTTTCATTAGACCTACCTCTGAATCAAAAAATTAATATTGGGTACATTATCACGTTAAATCAAATATAAATAATTTTTTGATGTTACACAATTGATAAGATACGGTAATTAAGACACAATTCGATAATCACTAAATTAGCTTTTCGATATATTATTGTCGCAATTTCTACTGCAACTAAGATTTTGCACTACGGGTATATGCATCCAATTATGCCCAATTAACTAATGTATTTAGAGTAAGAATTAAATTCTAATTGACTGGGTCTGAGAGGCGTCTCTCAAAAAGACGGTATCTCAAGAGACTTACTGTTTAAACAACACAAATATTAGCAATGTGATTCATTTTCTACCAATCAAACCCGAATTAAGGGTTTGATTTATTACTCTAATACGAAGTGTTTGTTGGCAATTTTTATTTTATGTTGATGAAAGGAGAGATCTATTAAATTGTTTTAGGAGGGAAATGTTTTCGTTTGAATTAATGTACAAATTGTAAAAGCAAAATGAATGATTGCCTGATTGGATCTTAGGACTTAGGAGTATCTCACATGAATAATGTTCAAGCTATGACCGAAAGAGAAGATCACTCACATGACCATGCTATCAATTACTATTAAGTCAACGGTAATAGACTCATGTGATGCTCATTAATCATCAAGCTCACCATTTGCTACATTTTATAAATTTTTTTCTTCTCCTAATTAATTTTAAACGATCTAAATAAGGAGGAGAAGAGGTAACACGCATTAAACATGACCTGGATTATCCGGTTTGCGAAAACCGGGTAAATTACCCGATTTTAGAAACCGGATACCGGATAATCCAATTCGGATTTTTCGGATTGGGTTATTATGAACACCCCTAGCCCTAGCCGTAAGCTCGTACTTGTAGCTATGATCAGAATCATAGCAATGACAAATGGGAGGATAACATAGCTAGTATAGTATTGTAGCTGATCAATTACTCATCTTTACCACCTTTATTTTATTTTGTTTTCCCTTCTAATCCCTCGCAAACAATAAGAAAAAAATCACTTGATTAATCCATTTCCTACTTTTTTACATAAAATCTTACCTAAATACGATATTAGATTATGCGTTGAATAAAGAGTTTATATCCCTTGATAAGTTTTAAGCTAGAGTTTATATCCCTTGATAATCAAAGTAGCCATAAATTTTGTGAACCTCATATTGTGTGTGGTTTTGTTTTGCGTTGTTTATTACTCAATTACTCTATAGACTATACACTAGTAAATTGTCATAATTCATTGATTGTACTAAAACTTTCATTTTCTCAACGACTATAATAACTTGTTATTTGCACTTTCGCTTGGTCGTACACTGACCATTTCATTTTTAGTCAAATGCTTATATGTTAGTCCATAAAATATGATATAATAAAATAAACAAAGTAGGACAACAAAATAATCCTTTCCTCTTTTTTTTTATTTTAAATTTATATACATCAATAATTTTTGATTTATATTTTATTTTTATTTGATAAATCAAATATAATTAAATAAGATATTATTTGAATCGTCTCAACGTAAATTTAACCATATTAACTTTTTATTGAAATAAACATAATTATATAAATTTTGAATTAAGTAATTAGTACCACAATAATATACTTTCAGAACAATGAACCAAATGGGTTGAAAGGACCTGTTCAATCGGATCGATTTTAGGTCAATGTTACTATTATTCTATTCTGATTGTTATAAATTAGATTAGAAATACCATGTATGTTTCCAAAAAAATTTAAAATAGTTTTTTTTATTATATTGGGCTAAAAAAAACTTTTATTGTTGTGCATTATTAATTCTTATAATAAAAATGACAAAATAATATGAGCTTGCCACTAAAAAATATCAATGTAAAACTCTAAAATTTAACCATTTTAAGGAAAATTCATCGAATCGGATTGGTCGAGTCTCGGCCAAATTGGATTTTCGGGTGGGTGAGAGTGAGAGTGAGAGTGAAAGTGTATATACTTTTCACAAATTGGATTTCGCGCGTGTAACAATATTTCAATTTTCAAGACATTTATCAATTTTGAACTTAAAGATATCAATTTTGAAAATTGATATATTTAATGTCATTTGATAACTTTAAGATCAAAATTGAAAAGTACTTAGAAAATGAAAAAAAAAAATGCCCAAATTGTTATACGGGTGAATTGAGGCGGCTCAAATTGACATTCTCATTATGAGGTTATCTCGTCCAAGACCAGTTGTATATCTTTGGGCTTTGGCATTGAACAGCCATGGGCCATGGACCATGGCCATTTATGTAGGAAAAATACGTAAGAGAAGATCTAATAAAAATGAGATGGGAATAGTTCATTTATTTTAATTAGACTAGAAGGAAGGCGCGACAACCACGGGAGGGTTGGACCACCTTCTTGGTAGGTGCCGACCACTTTTCTTTCTTATATTAAATTCTCGCCATACACGTATCAACTATCAAGGAACTCTCTTTTACTTTTCTTCCTCCTTTTTTTCATTTGAAATTTGTTATATTCTTTATTTTTTATTTTTCCTTTTCTTTTTTGAGCTGATAATTTTTGCTGGTCTCAATAATAAATTTGTGAAAATAATTCTGTAAATAATATCATGATTATTTCATTTATCTTACAATTAGAATATTTCCTGCAATAGATTAAGGCCCTTTTACAAATCATTATGTTATATGTACAAGAATTTAAATAAAAAAATACTACTCCCTCTGTTTTCATATGTTCTTCTCACTTTCCCTATTTGGAAATTTTTAAAAGTTCTTCTCATTTAGAATCTTTCTATTTTAGTAACCAATAAAATTCAAAGAAATTATTACACTTACATTCTAATCTATAAAAATTAATTTACATGTTAATTCCCAATGCATTTACTTTACATACACCCAATGAAATTTAATGATATTATTACACTTACACTTTAATCAATAGAACCTTTATTTTTTATATTATTTTACTCAACTCTCATAGTATCTATTTTGTAATTATAGTTTATATTGGTTTCTTCCCAGATTCCAAATGAGAAGAACAAATGAAAACGAAGGGAGTAATAAGTAAGCAACATAATTAAACACCATAAAACATGTATTAAATCAAATCAATTGCACAATGATATCCATTGAAAACCTACATGACTTATTAAAAATGTTTTTAACGCCTTGTCTATTTTTCTGGGCAGTTCATATGAAACTCACTAAATATAAGTTTGTTGAAGTAAAATAAGTTTTTCTTATTATTACAATAAAAAATTAATAATCTAAGAAACAAATATCATAAATAAAAAAATGTCAGTTCAATATAGATAAAAGTAGGTATATTATTGAATGAATTGAACCAAATTGAAATAAAATTTTTTTTTTTTGATTTTCAAATGAAACTAAATAAATCAAACCAAAATATTAATATATATGATCATTTTATATATTTTTTATATAAAATAAAATTTGTTTGGGTTTATCTTATTATGGAATCGTCATAATTAATATACCTATTATTTGAAAAAAGAAAAACAGAGTTATACCAATCTTTGAAAGTAATTATAAGTTTCAAAATTTATTTAATTTCAAATTTAATGGTAAAATATTGATAAAACCTTGAATTTTTAAGAGGATATAGTCTATTTCAATAGATAGAGCATGTGCATGTAAATGTTGAACAAAAGGTTTGGGGTTCGACCCTTACTGGGTGTAAGTATCAGGCTATCAGCTGAAGGGTTTATTGACTACGCGCATCTTCTTTACCCTTTCCTTAAGTATGATTTGTCTGCATCTTTCAGGAAAAAAACCCCTTCGGACCCTGTCTTGTGCGAGATACTGAAAATGTCTTTTTTTAGTCTGTTTCAGCCGTTAATAACAGAATATAGATGTGGTTTATAGTATTTTGATTTTGATTGGTTCGAAACCATTTTTATTATAGAATTTTAATTAACTTGGTTCAGTTTTAATTCAATTTTTTTAATATGGGCTTAAATATTGATATTATTAATTGGAAAATGACTATAATTAAAAAAACTAAAAACATTTTCATATAAAAGAAAATGGTTCATAATTTAAGAGAAAAACAAATATAAAAATGGTGCATTTTCATAAGAAGATGCATAATATAAATGGGAAACAATGGTTGACTACACTTAAATAATGTCATGTGGGGACACATAATATAATTTTATCCATCAAATATTTTGAGTATTTATACAAATCACACGTACAACCCATAAAGATCCGAGCATCCAAAAATTAGGAGACCAAATTATAAATTCTTGGTATGCCATTAATTGCCATTAAAAATCAACATCTCTTATCCAAAATATAAATTTAATGTTAACCTAAATTTTATTATTTCCTCTATTCTAAGATATTGCTGGAACTTTTACTTTAATTCATTCTTTTAATATTATTTAACATAGTGTTTTTCATATTTTCTTTAATTCTTATCCACATACATTCTCTCGCTTTTAGTCCTACACGCATAATTTTGTAGTTCATGCCAATTTCTTAATACTTGTATCAATTGTGAATTGCGCAATTTACACAAGTATTTCCTTATCTTCAAGACTTCAAGCATTATACTTTCTCTATATATAATATTTGCTACATTTGAATTTTTACGCAATCCAATGTTTTGGTTTGCCTTCAAGACTTCAAGCATTATACTTTCTCTATATATATATATATATATATATATATATATATATATATATATATATATATATATATATATATATATATATATATATAAAATATATATATATATATATATATATATATATATATATATATATATATATATATATATATATATTTTAAGGGAAAAGTGTCAAAAAATACCTAATAAATTTTTTTTTTCAAAAAGTACCTAATAAAAAAAGTTTGTCAAAAAATACGTAACAAAATTTTTTCTTTTCCAAATAGTAACAATTAACGTTTTCCTTCAGTTGACGGTCAAATATAACGGTTGACTGGTCAAAATCGAAAATTCTTTTTCCTTATCTTCAATTTTCTCACTTGTCTTCTTCCAATACCTTTTACTCAAAATCGAAGTTACATCGGAAATCAGGAAAAAAAAAAATTTATTATTATTTTTTGAAAAATTTTTTAAAAAAAAAGAAAGTCTGATTTTGACCAGTCAACCGTTATATTTAGCGACATTAACTCACAACATGTTGTGATGTTGGTACTTGTTGCTTGAAACAAGATCTAAGATGGGGCCATTTCTACACAAGTATTGACTAGATTGTGTGGTGTACGATCCCCCCAGACCCCATTCAACAACCCAAAGCCCTTTTCTCCAACGAGATAGTGGAAAGATGTAGTGTATAAGCTCACTTCATTGATTTATTTGTCATCAAGTGTTTACTTTCTAATTATGTCTTTATATATTTGGCATTTGAAGTTGAAACATGTATGTCTTTATATATTTGGCACTTGAAAATATTTATGTGGCAAATAGTGAGAGTTCAAAATACCCGTATGCTCTATTTAAACGCTATTATTATTACAGAGAAGTAAAGATAAATACTTTTTTCGCTTTATTATACTTACATTTAATAATATGTTAATTATATGTACGTGTAGCGGTGTAGGTATAGGGGGTGAATTATATTTATTATTTTGAGTACAGTGTTTTGACAATTTCCTCAAGAAGTTCCTCCCTCACCATACTTCTTTGAATTATTTTTTCTATTTATTTATATATGTTATATTACATGTATGAAAATAATTTTTTACATTAAATTTAAAATTATAAATGGATGGCTACTACATTTGCTCATTTTATTTAATTTTTTTTAAAAATAATTTGCTCTTTGTGTTTTAAAAAATAATTTGAGAAAATTGATAAAATAAACTATAATTTCCAATAAAAAAAATGAGCAAAAATATTTTGTTAGTAGAAATATAGAAAAGACAATATCATTTCGGATGAAAATTGATAAAAAAAAACCTATATTTATATTCCAATAAAAAAATGAACAATGAATGGCAATCAACAAATCGATCAGAAGTACAATTCAATTCCATTTGTAAACTTTATAAGGTATTAAATTCTTCTTTTCACTAATTGATTTAGTTTATGTGCTTCTAAAATAAGAATAGTTAATTCTTTTAATTTGTTATTTGAAGTTTTATTTAAAATTCTTTCACTAATAGTACTTGTAAGCCATGATGAATCTCTAAATCTTCTCCTAAAACCATTACATTTGCTTATATGTCTAATAGAAATGATCAGTATAGACTTAATCAAATAATTAATAACTAATCAACTAGTATCGCATTAATAGGTCAAAAATTTCAACCAAAAGAAAAATATATATAGGAGTATTAAAATCCAATCCGAAATTGATTCGAAACCGACCTGAAACCCATTTAAAATTAGTTGGTCATAACTCGTAACTTAGAATTTTCGCCATGTAACTTAAAAATAACCCAATATGAAAATACTGTAAAAATTAAATTTGAAAAAATTATGAATATGTTGTAGGTCGAGGTGAAAATTTGGCTTTCTATGTGTCTGGATTGGTAAAATCCTTATACACGATTGAATCTCTAAAAGGACATAAAATGTGTTACATTAATTAACACTAGTGCTAAGGCAGAATTTCAACTTGTATGAAATGACAAAGGCATGCTTTATTTGATAAATTAGAGAAATTTTTACAAATTGGATAAAAATTGAGTTTTGCATATAATGTCCTACTTTACACCTGATGGGTGGTTGCTACGTAAAAAAATATAGCTGATTCAACTCAAAAAGCAAAGGAAAAGGTGTATGACCTAAAGAATGATACAACGGTAAAGGTCAAAAAGTAAATCCTTAGCAAACTAGGTTTCCAATGATCAAGTCATTTATTTGGTATAATTACTCCAACACTCCTCATTAGAAGTTGCTCAAAATATATCCAATATAATTTTATTTTGTATAAATAAATGATTTTATTCCAAAAATAGATATTTGAGTTTATTTATTTTTTTGACCTTTATATTTTGAAATTCCAACAACAATGTGAAGTAAATCAATATATTTTTTAGTGTAACAAATGTCTTAATCATTGAATGATTACAATGATCATTTCAAATTAATTACTAAAATATTAAACTCTTAATTTTCACAAATATTTCAAAAAAATTCTCACCGTAATAATCTAGTTATAGTTATGAAAAAATCTTAATATTGTGTTATTTTCTTCAATATTCTAAAATACTTATAATGTTTGACTTTACATTTAATCCAATGCACTAATTCAATCATTAATATACTAAAAATATAAAAATTTATATCGATAATCTTTTTATTAATTAATCACAAAGTGTTGTAAGAGACAATCTTTCCTAGAGACGCATCAAATATATGAGCTAAATAACCTAATTTACAAATTAAAGAGAAATAAGAATGTATGTTTCATATTTTGAAGTTGTCTTTTCGAAAGACCGTCTCTCACAAGATTAACGGTTAATTAATCTATAATATTTCTAATTAATGTTGCCGATGGACTATTTGACAGTACCCTCCTCTATACTTCCTCCGTTCCAAAATACTCGCTACATTTCGATTTTGTGCACTATTCATCGTTCAAGTTTATTTTACATATTGCGACTAATGTGTAAGTAAAAATATAGTCAAATGGAATCTTGTTTGAATCGTCTAATCGCATATTTTCATAAGATTAAATATTTATAATTTTTTGATAAGTGTAGTTTAAGATATTAATGATCAAAATTGTGCATTGGATTGCGTAAAAAAGTGAAATATAACAAGTATTATGGAACGGAGGAAGTATATATGAGCTACCGTCTTTCTTCCCTCCCCAGACTCTAACCATAAGTTTCCATGAGCAGGATACAATGAGTATGAATGTACGATGATGATGATATTTGTAATGTTGCCGAACGGAGGAAGTATATTCTGTTGGAATATTTCAGGGTGGGAAATTTATCTAAATAATTTTCATCATAAGTGTATATTTTCAAAATATTATTTTTGTTGGAAAGATATTAAAGTCTCTCGCTCGGGCTGAGCTTACCCAGCCATTCCCTTGAGCGCGAAGACTCTTGCCACCCCTTTCCAAACACGCCCTTGTAACCGCACAACAGAAACAAAAAAGAAGGAAGAAGAACATTTACTCTTTCTCTCAGATCTATTTTCTTTTCTTTCTTACACTAAACTTCTGTTTGGTTTCAGGAACCCAAATTTATCTTCCTACCTTCTTCATCTTCCTCCATTTTCTCATACAGGCACCGATTTTCTGCGCAGGTAAAATTTTCAAACTTCTAATTCGCAAACAAATTTACTTATTCAAAATTTTTAAATTCTTATGTAAAAGTTGTTTCGATCATTATGAATATTTCGTCACTTCTATATATTAACGTTTCCGCAAATTGGTTTTACTTCTTTATCACAATTCGATTGTTGGATATTTCCTATTTGAATTTTTGAACGTTAGCTTTTTTGTTTTTTGGGTTTCAAATTCTGATATATATTAAATTGATATTATTCAATTAGATTTTTCTGATTTTATTGAATTTGTTTTTTATTTACACTTCTGTAATTTATTTCATTAGCTTCGATTGTTTGTGTCTTAACTTGTTTATGAATAAGGATCTCCTAAATCCTTAAAGTAGTTATTTTTGAAACTGATTGTTTGGGTTTTATTAAATTTGTTTTTGGAGGTTTTATTATTCTTGATCTTTTAGGGGTTTTTATATAATTGATGTATTGGGGTTCTATCAACTTGATTTTTTGTGGTTTTATTAAATTGATTTTCTGAGTTTTTTTGAATTGATTTTTTGGGTTTTATTAAATTGAATTTTTGGGGTTTTTCTATGATTTTCATGCTGTATTATCGTTCAATAAGTTGTCTTTGCAATTTTGTGTTTGCAGGAGTTAATAAAGCTTAAGCATTCTCTGAAACAATCCAGGGAATGCTGAAAGATGTGGCAGCCTGTTGAGGGCCCTTTTGTTCAACTTGATGAGGCCAGGATTTTGCCTATCCTCGCATGGTCAACATTTGATGACTGTAAACATCCTAATCTCTGCTATATGACTCAATGGATCATCTGTAATAGAATGCTTTCTGCATTCGCGTACGATCATGGTGAGGATGGTTAATCATTTGTTGCTGTTCTAGTTCTCCTCCTTGTGTAAATATTATACTGTGTGCTTATTTTGGCTGGAGATTAGTTTGTTAAGTGTTAAACCTTGTAGATATATTGATTGTATGTTATGGAGAGTCATAAATCGGGTTTGTTGATGCAAAGGTACGAGTTGGGAAGATTACTCGGCCAAGGTACCTTTGCAAAGGTTTATTTTGCAAGGAGTATTCAAACTGGTCAGAGTGTTGCCATTAAAGTGATAGACAAAGAAAAGGTTTTAAGAGTAGGGCTTATGGATCAAATTAAGAGGGAGATTTCTGTTATGGGTATGGTTAGACATCCGAATATTATACATCTTTATGAAGTGATGGCTAGCAAGACTAAGATTTACTTTGTAATGGAACATGCTAAAGGTGGTGAACTCTTTGATAAGCTGACGAAAGGACGTTTAAAGGAGGATGTTGCTCAGAAGTATTTTAGACAGTTGATAAATGCTGTTGATTTCTGCCATAGTCGGGGAGTTTATCATCGTGATCTGAAACCTGAAAACTTGCTGCTTGACGAAAATGAGAATTTGAAGGTTTCGGATTTTGGGTTGAGTGCTTTAGCTGATTCAAACCGGCAAGATGGTTTGCTTCATACAACTTGTGGGACCCCTGCATATGTTGCTCCTGAAGTCATCAGCAGGAAAGGCTATGATGGGGCCAGAGCTGATGTTTGGTCTTGTGGGGTTGTTTTATTTGTTCTCTTAGCTGGTTATCTGCCATTTCATGATTCTAATCTGATGGAGATGTATCGAAAGATCGGTAAAGCAGAATATAAATTTCCAAGTTGGTTTCCTAAGGATGCACGTCGTTTGATAGGAAAGATATTGGACCCAAACCCTGATACACGAATCACAATTGCTAAAATTAAGGAGAGTTCTTGGTTTAGGAAGGACTTATCCCCTAAAGCTGTCCAATCTGAACCAGAAATCAGAAATGTTTCAGATGTGGATTCTAACGGTGATCCAGGTCCGTCTAGAAGTAACGCTATCAACGAGGATTCCAGGCATGAGCAGATCAAACCTGCTGAGTTGAATGCATTCGATATCATATCCCTTTCATGTGGTTTCGATCTTTCTGGCTTATTCGAAGACTATGATCATAAGAAAGAAGCAAGATTTACTTCTCGGGAATCTGCTTCTGTCATAATCTCTAGGCTTATCGAAACTGCTAAAAGTTTAAGGTGGAAAGTAAGAAGGATGGACAAAGGGTTACTAAAGTTTGAGGGCACGACTGAAGGAAGGAAAGGGGCACTTTCAATTGATGCCGAAATATTTGAGGTCACCCCAGAACTCTATCTGGTGGAGATGAGGAAAGCCTATGGAGATACCCTAGAATATCAGAAAATGCTTAGGGAAGATGTAAGGCCTGCCCTAAAAGATATTGTTTGGGCTTGGCAAGGGGAACAGCAACAGCAACAGCCATTGCTTGTGCAAAATCTGCAGCAGCAGCAGCAGCAGCAACCAGTCGAAAGTGAGCAGCAATGTTAGCAGTAGCTGTGATGGTGGAACTTCTTGAACCGCAAATTTAGTTGCTTTTAGTCTCATGATCTTCGAGTGCTCATCGACATTCAACTTGAGATTCGTTTCCATCTGGAGCTCAAATGATTTATTTGCCATCTTAATTTCTTCATTGACTTTTCATAGCTTTACAACAAGGGCAGAGTTTATTTATCTGGTATAGTATTTGGATATAGAACATAAATGTATGTTTGATAAATTCATCTCTATACTGTTGGAGTGCTTTAAACAGAAATTTTGAAGTGCTTTCATATTTACAAGTCTCATTCTTTGTTGTTTTTATGTCAGATGGGGTTTGAGCTTGTCCAAATCTCTGTTACTCGGCCTTGTTTAGTATCGTATTATAGCAGTATTCTCCCGTGTTTTTGAATTTATTTCGTGAAAGATACGTAGAAGAATGATGAAAAACAGAGAGTATGAAGAAGCAACAACAGAAAGAATGAAACTTTGCAAAAACAAAGCACACACAAGTGCACAAGTTCAATGGTGTTTAGATTTCATTAAAGAGTCAACAATACATTAATAAAATCTCTCATCATTATAGTTCACTGTTATAAACTCTTAAAGCAAACTGATTGATCTTAGATCTAGTTATCAAACTGAGAATGAATGATGATAATGTTTTCACTTCGAATTCCTTTTATAAGTGTATCATTTTTGTAATAGTTCGAAAATTCATAATGACTTTCGTATAAGTAGTTATTAATCATAGATTTGTATATTAAGGATTTCAAAATATTGAACGGTTTTTGAGTATATTATTATGGATTAGGTTAATTATGAGTTTTGTGTGTACTTATTAATTATCTCGTCAATTTGATTATGCATGTAATATAATATAATGTTTAAATAATCGTGGATCAAAACTTTATTTATGTGTTACATAAATTTAGCTTACATTGTTGTTAGACTATACTTTTGACCATTAATCAATTTTTGTAATACTTGATGGATCGAGCTTGATGAACTATAAGTCAATGAACTACTATTGAATTAATTGGTCGGAATAAGTGAAATATTAGAATATAAAATTTTGCATAAGCACATTAATATGTCTATCAATCTTAAAAATATTAAAATTTTCATAAAAATAAACTATACAGTTAAATATTAGGACAAAGTCAAAATCAAAGTCGAATACTAGTCAAATTATTAAATTTTTTTCTAAGATCCACCGACTCTAGTTCACATTGAAATTTTTTTATGAATGGAGTCGAATTCGGATCTAACTGTTATTCGAGTGATTTCACTTTTATAGATGTACTTCCTCCGTTCTGAAATACCCTATATTAGACATAATAGTATTATTCATCTTTCGAGCGTATTTTACAGTCAAGTGAGATCGTATTCGAACCGTCTAATTGTTGTCTAATTGTTTTCTTTCAGTTTATCAATTTTTATTTAAGATTTTTTTCCAAGCGTATAAATGATTAAAATTACGTATTAGATTGCATGAAAAAAATACGTAGCAAATATAATGAAACGGAGGGAGTATCAGTTGACTCGACACAAGAATCTTAACCTTTCAGTTTCACTGCGGTTAAAACGATTTCCAACAGCGGTAAAATAAATTTGGGAGAAAAATGTTGAGGTTGACGACGACAGTCAAGCAACTACCTTCCTCTACCCCAAAATCTTGACTACGTTTAATTCTCTTCCACGCTCTTTTCCCCTTTATCTTCTTCTTTCAAATCCCTAATTTCTGCCTTCCTCAATTTTTGGTATTTACGATTGCAGATTGAATTGCTTCGCACGAATTCAGATGTGTCCTTTAAGAATAATTTTGATATTTCTTTCAGCTACCCTCGCTGGATTTTTTGTGCTCAAGAATCTTAAATCTGGGGATGAAAATCATATTCCTGATTTACCTAAACCTAATCAATCCTCCTCATCTTCGTCTTCGTGCAAGGTAAATTTGATTTCACATTTTCATATTGTTTAATTGGATTTTGAAGCTTTGGTGTGTTTTGATTTTGAAAGTGTTTTGGTTTGAATTGAAGGAAAAGGTAATGTCAGCAATTGGTTCTGGCTTTTGGACGTTGGTGGATATGGCTAGTGGTCGGTATCTTTGGAGGTATTTTGCTTCTGGCTCAACCAAAAGCTCTGCTTAATGCATTTCTATGTTAGAGATTGGTAATTGTTGTACTTGATGTTGTTTGATGATGGTGAAGTTGTTTGAAGAAAATGCATATCGGTAACTATAATTTGTACTTACTCAGGAGATGTCAGATGATGATAATTGTTGTTGGTGATCTATTAATTAATGTAATATTGTGGAACCACTATATTTGTACATACATTTACTTGTTTGTAACTCAGAATCAAATCTTCCTTCCTTTACGCTTAATTTGTTCTCGTCATCTTGTGTATCTCCGATGATTTCATTGTTACTTTATTTGTTGTATGAACAAGCATTTCTTTACCTAGTTTAGTGAAATTAGGTGACATTGCTCTTTCTAATAGTTGCATTTATGACCTTGTAACTCGGGGAGTATTTGTGTGTTTATTCTTCGCTCAATCTTTCTTTATATGGAACCAGAGCCAGATAGTGTGGATTCCTTAAAGTCTGAAGATTTTAGTCTGTTGGTTATGCACATTGTCGTTTAAATTGCAGTCATACGAGTTCACCATTAACATTCTACCATTTAAGTATGGTTGTACAAAAATTTATGACTCTATGTAATTTTATAACTTTCTCTTAAACAGAGAAAACCATAAAAAATTTGGATATGATTTTATCTAACCCAACAAGGTAGAATCATATACTACTGTAATATATTAGTTATCACCTATTAAATGGGTAGGAGACAATCAATGTTTCGATCATTAGCCTTTTGAACATAACTTGAGTGTAACATCTTTATTATGCATATTTGTAGAATGATGTGATTCTATGATTCAATTCTAAGAACTCCTTCCGATTAAAGGTAGAATCCGATTCTCACAACTTTGGTTTTGCAGTGAACGTAGCTTCTCTTGTACACATTGTTAGTGATACGCTTATTAAAATAGATACAGAATATATAGCCATTAATTCTTTTCTTTTTAGAATTATGTGTTGAATGTGAAAGAGGTGTTGATAATGGTGACCCAAGTCGAGTCTAGTCATGGTGTATGGATGAATCAAGAGTTGGGGAAACATGCCGTTTCCAGTAACCAAAAGCCTAGTCAGCTTTTGGTGGGTCAAAGAAGAAGCCAAGTCGTCTGCTAGGCGCTGCACTGGAGTGAATTTCCAGAAGAAAATGCTGACTCGGCGTTGCTTGGTGCATCTGGCAAGCCGAGTCGGCTGGGGGCTGCTGCTCATGACGAAATTTTCCAGAAGCTTGAAGCCGACTCGGTGGTATGTGATTTAGTGGGTAAGCCGAGTCGGCGGTTCATGCGGGAAGTAGGATTTTCTTTGTATTTTTGGCCAGTTACTTGATTTCTTGGAGCCCAAGTCGTTTCTTATGGGGACTACTGTATAAACTCCCCTCTATAAGGGCTAGAGTTTTAACCACAAAGCATAGAGAGTACAACAAAAAAAGTGAGCCATACTTGAGTAAAAAACTTGATTCATTTTTGTAATTGTTTGCAGTTTATAGTGAAATTATTGATCTTGGTGTCGGTGGATGTAGCTATCACATTGATAGTGAACCACGTCAAACTTTTAGTGTGATTACTTATTGTTTGCATTGAATTTCTTTATTGTTTCTTTATTGTTTTCGATTCTTGCTTCCACTGTCGCGCAACAAGAGGGGAGAAACATTCTGGTTTGTTGTAAGTTATACAAGGGGAATAGACTCCTACATCAGTAGATAATGAAAAGTTCTTCAGTGTTGCTGACAGCAAAGAAATACTGTAAGAGAACTGAGATCACCTGAAAGGCTGGAATAATGCTACAAAAGAGGCTGCTGCTTTTTAGGGCATGAGCATTTCAAGATGTGCTCTTCAAATGCCACTCGAATATCATGTTTACTATTTAGCTGTCCACTTTAATAGAAAACTTCTTAGGCTTACCGTTTCAGCAGAGCATTGCCCATGCTGCCAAAGCTTGTCCTTTCACAACTGCTGTGCGGTTCCTCATCCAGAAGTTAATGCGCGGTTACTAACATTATAAGGGTGAGAAACTTACACAAGGAAAAAGAATTGCAACTGGAGACTCAAGACTTGCATGGACCAAGGATCTACCACTTTGTACCTCAGCCTCTGATAACCACCTAGCTTCAGCTCCTTGCTTATTGCTCCCACAATAGTTGATATATTACTTATGCATGCCTGGTAGCTGTTGTGTGGGTGTACTGTTAGTGATCAGAATACTGTCATAGGTAATGGATTTGGTGGGGTAGAATACAATAGCTGGGTTCTTAAATGTTCAAGAGAAATGCTTGCAACATGCAGCAGAGCGTTGACTCGATCTCCTAGTGTCGGTGATTTGAACATGCCCAATTCAGCTCTGTCCATTTGCCTCCAGCACGAAAGTATCTTAGCTCCCTACCTTAGTCTTTTGACAAATTCTTTTCTTTAGGATTGAGGGTTAGACGGTTAGTTATAAATTATAATAGAGAGCCCTGTAAACTGTTAGAGCTGGGAATTATTTTGTTTTGACATGTTTCTTTGTCTTTCATTTCTTGTTGGTGCACTGGAAGGACCTTTTTACCCCTTAGGGGTGCTGACTAAGTTCAGTGCTTTAGAGTGCTGAATTATTGAATATAGGGGTGAAAGTTCGGTTTGCGGTTTGGTTTTTTCATAACCAAATCAAACCAAATTTATTTCGGTTTTTGATTTTTCAATCCAAACCAAACCAAATTGGCCTCAATCCAAATCGAACCAAACCAAACCAAATTAATTCGGTTTAGATTCTTTCAAACCAATCCAAACCATATTTTTCATTAAAACCAAATTTAAATGAAAAAAGAGAGGGAAACTGGAAAAGGAGTGGGAGTGTCAAGTACTCAAGTGTGGGACTGGGAGTGGACGGCGGTAGTACAGGTATTATCAAAGGTTAGGGTTTTTAATTTTTAGGTTTAAAATGTATTGGGCAAGGCTAATACATTAATGTTAGTGGGCTATATGTAATTTCTTAAATATTTCGGTTTGCGATCTAGAAATTCGGTTTTTAGTTTTTGAAAATTCCAAACCTTAATATTTCGGTTTTTGAATTTTCAAACCTAATTCAAACCAAATTTTAAAATCACCACACCATATTTGTTATTCGGTTTGGTCTGATTCGATTTACGGTTTTAATCTGAATAAGTTTCACCCCTAATTGAATATCCCATATAAATCATACACCCCCATCTCCTATTCTGCAAGGAAATGTATCTTTTCCCATGTTAAGGGTTTTTGATCAATGATCATGCTAGGGTAGTTGTGATGGTTTATGTAACAGATACAGGGTCTGATGCCTTTTTGACACTTTCCTCGAGGGTCTGCTTTATTATCACTCGTTTTCTTTTATCATTCGTCATCACTGTGGAGGTGTTTGGTTTTGCAGAAAATGTTTTTATGAAAAACTGTTTTCCGTGAAAATTATATTTCAGTAGAAAGAGCAAATGATAATTAATTTTCCTTTGTTTGGTTTGATGGAAAACTCTTTATGCAATGTTTGAAAATCATAATTTTATTTGAAAATTTGGAATTGGTGCAAATTTATTATTTGGATGGGGTGTTTGGTATAAGGGAATGGGAGGATAAGAAAGTGGGATTGAGATTGTTCATGACAGTGAAGCAATTGAAGGAATGATTAGTACAGAGAAGAGAACTGTATGAAAGCTTGACTTCAATGGTTGTTCAAGGGAATGCGTGAAATGAAGAAGGAGGAGCATCATTTTATTAGAATTAAACAAGGGCAATTAGGTAATTTCACGATTTAACGAAAAATTAACGTTTTTTGACCATTATAGTTACAGTAGATGTTTTTGCAATAGTTGAGTGCTAATTGGTAGAATGGAAAACAAGAATAGTTATAGTAGGCGTTTTCCCTAACATGATGCTTACCATGTAGAATTTCCCTAAAATAATTAGTGGTGAAACAAATTCCAAAAGTTCACATTAATGTTACTATGAATTATTAATATTAATAATGTGATTTCCAAAAAAAAAATATTAATAATGTGTATTCTAACCCATAAATAATTAAGACTTATAAATGTTAGATAATTATTTTTTAACCCCTTTCTTTCTATTCCTTTATGTAATCTATAGCTATTATTAAAACAAAACACGCTTATATCATCAGCTTTCAAAATCGCTTACGTGTCGCTTTCTCATTAAAAAATTTCCCTCCTAAATTAAATGATGATGTCATTGTTATTATGATCTTAACTTTCTATTTTATTACTTTGAGTATGTTATTTTTCTTATTAATTGTTTTTTTGGGTCAAATCATATTTAATGTAGCAGTAAACTATATAATATTTTATTTATTTTAATTATTTATAAAATGTTATTGGATATTTTGAGATAGTTAGAACGTAATATACTTTTAATAGAATTGTTTTTGTTATTTATACTCTTGGCTCTTTAAATTCAATGATTAATTCTAATATGATTTTAGTTGTGACTATCTTTATATATTTTTATGGGAAAAAATTATCTTTGTCGTTTAAACTAATAAAATAATTTTACAAATTTCTATGTATTTTATATTTGGTTTTAAAGTGTGTTATTAATAGTAATAATATTTAATACTTCTACAAATTCATGTAATGTTTATTTTTGTTAGCAAAAATTAATAAGTTCTTTTCCATTAAAGAAACTTATAATTTCTTATTGTAGTCAGGGTACGAACCATTTGATCTTTTATTAAAAATAAAAAAATTATAAAAGTATAAATATAATTATATTGCGCACAATGCAAAATATGTCAGAAAATTTGATAAAATCGTGCATCGCACGGGCACTATCTAGTATACTATAAAGTGAAAGTTTATTAGAGAAAGCAATAGTTTGAGAAATAAAGTTAGAGTAATACATAAGGAGTAACTCGGGCAATCTTATTTTATACTCCCTCCTATTCAGGAGAATTATCCCATTTGACTTTTTACGGTTTTTAAGGAGAGTCAAATAGGACCCTTGGGGTAGGAGAGAGAGTGTTATTAGAGGTTTTTAATTGTAGAGATTAAAAATTAATGATTCCCACCATTTTTGTGGGTTTTTTTATGAAAACTTTAAATTGATAATTTTTGTGTCCCAAAAGTCGGAATATTTTTCATTACAACCCCGATTTTACATAGTCTCGTCACTAACATACGGAAAGTACATAAAAATTCAGCCTTAAATTACAATAATTGTCCTAAAATACATAATTTTGAGCCGAGTACAAAATAAAATTACATAAATTACGGTATCTCGCCGAGCCTTCTCAATTCTTCGACGGCCGTGACGTAATTGCAGTCGTTACTTTTCATGTGGGTGCGGATTTTCTTGCGATCATTGACTTCAGTTTTTAAATTACCAAAATAATGCGTCGTTATTTTCTTAAATAGCCGCCAATTGCAAACAACCAATTTCTCATAAACATTTTTCATCAAACAGCCCACAAATTTAAAAAAATCCCAAAAAATAAAATGTCCCAAAAATTTCAAAAAGTCAGCAGCAGCTTGATGATCAAACAAACAGGCGCCAAAACTTAAAATGCCCCAAAAAATTTAGGCGCCATTTAAGTAAAGAACAAAGATCAGGTATAAATACACAGCCCACAGCAACATTAAATACATAGAGTGAATCATAATGGCAAGCTTCAAATGTTTAAGTAAAGAACAAAGATTGGCAATAATGCAAAAACTACTAGCTTCATTAAATGCAAAGGGTAAACCAAAGGTCGGGACCATCAATGAACTATCCACTGAATTCCAAGTGTGTAGGAAGACAATAATAAGATTGTGGAATGAAGTCAAAAGCCAAATAAGGAACCAAACAACACTGATCAACATCAGCAGCAAAAAAGGGGGCAGAGAAGCTTCAAATAAAATCACTTTTGATGAAAGCAAGTTCAAGTCAATCAAGTACGAACTTAAAGGCACACAACATTCAGTGGCAAAGCAAATGGGTGTCTCCCAAGCCACTGTTTGTAGATGGAAGAAGGACAAGGTCATAAGGAAGCACACAAATGCAATTAAGCCGGCTTTGACAGACAATAACAAGCTACACAGGTTAACTTTTGCTCTATCAAAAATTGCATTTGATGATAGCAGTGATTCATTCACGTTTAAGCCACACACAAACATAGTTCACATTGATGAGAAACATTTTTATCTCACACGAGAGTCACAAACCTATTATCTTGCTCCGGGTGAAATTGAACCCCATAGAGAGTGTCAATCAAAAAGGTTTATACCTAAAATAATGTTTATGTGTGCTGTTGCGAAACCAATATTTTCAAGTGATGGTCAATCTGAATTTGATGGTAAGATTGGCATTTGGCCGTTTATTACACAAGAGCCGGCTAAAAGAAGCTCAAAAAATAGGAAGAGAGGGGAATTGGAAACAAAACCAATTCAATCCATCACCAAAGAACACATAAGGCACATGTTAATCACAAATGTTCTACCAAGCATTAGAGCTAAGTGGCCACCCAATCTATCTAAACACATTTATGTGCAGCAAGACAATGCGAAGCCACATATAGCACCAAACGACACAGAATTTTTACATGAATCAATGAAAGATGGGTTCTATATTCAACTTGTTCAACAACCACCCAACTCCCCTGATATGAATGTCTTAGACTTAGGGTTTTTTAGATCGATTCAAGCACTACAGTATCAAAAAGTAGCATATAATGTCACTCAATTACTTATGGCTGTAAACAATGCATTTGACAACCTAAGTCCCCAATGTCTTAGGTTTGTTTTCATAACTTTACAAGCTTGTATGGTTGAGGTAATGAAAAGACAGGGAGGTTTTGACTATCACATTCCTCATATGAACAAGTCAAAAGCAGCAAGAGAGGGCACATTGCAAGACTATTTGAGCATTGACAAACAATTGGTGCTTGATTCACTTCAATTCATATTTTCAAGAATAAGCACAGACACAATGAACCAGCTAGTGGAAATGATTGGGTATGCAGGAGACATTCACCAGGGGACTATGTTTGCATCAACAACAACTAACCAACAACAATAAATGATGAAGAACTTACTGGGCCATAAACAGAAGACTATTATTGCATACCAAGAAACGAAGCAGAACAGCAAGGGCAACAGAAACGCAGCAAGCAAAGAGCAAAGCCAAACTTTTGGGACCTCAAATGACATTCGTTTATTTTAGGACACACTTTGGGATCTTAAAATGTGGGTGTTTCGAGTAAACAACAGTGTAAAAATTTTTGTGTTGTTTAAAATGAAACACTTGTATATTTACACAGAGATATGAAAATGGTGGGTTGTTTGCATTACTCTCAGGTACTTAATGTTTTTTAAAATCATAGAGTGATAAAATCGAACCAATCTTTGCACTTTAAAGTCAGAAATTATTCCAAACCCCAAATAGATTCGATTTTAGGTGGCTAAATAATGCTCTCACTAAAAGTTCATAGAGCAAGTTTAAAAAATGCATAAAAAACGACTCAAACAACCATCATCATCAGTCAAAACCAAATAGATTCGATTCATGGTTCTCCCAATCATAAGGGTCAGGAGTGTAGATTGGCTCACCTTCAGAGTCGAGCTCTCTTCCCCATTTAGGATCGAGTCTCAACGAGAGGTTGAATCTTCAGTAGTAGTCGAACTTTAAGGACTCGGATCTAGGGTTTCCATCATTAAAACCGATCGAAGAACATGGCGATTTATAAGGGGATTTGCTGGGGATTTACAAATACTCAGAGTTCGAAGAAAATGGAGACTTAGGGTTTTTCAGGGGTGACTTGAATGGCTGACTTAGGGTTAGGGTTCTTCATGGGTGAGTTCTTTGGTGAGTTAGGGTTCATTGTGGGTGACTTAAGAAGATGAAGGGTTAAAGAAATGTGAGAAGGAGGGATGGTGAAGAAGATGACGATCGAGAGAGAGGATGAGCTGAAGAAGATGAACATCGAGAAGGAGGGTTAAAGAAATGTCCAGAACTCGAGAGAAGATGAAGGAGTAATGAAAATGTAGAAACAGAGAGGGAGGTAGGGTTTAAAGGGGGTGGGTTGGTTTAAAAAAGAAGAGAGTTAGTTTAATTTTTAGTTAGATTAATTAGGTTAGATTAAGTATATGGGGGGAAATTAGTAAGGGATAATTTAGGTAAAAATTGTAAATAGGAAGAAGTTATAAGGGTATAAGGGTAAAAAGTACATGCCAAAAAAGGAAATGGGACATTTGAGCTGACTTGACCCAAAATGGAAATGGGACAATTGTGCTGAATAGGAGGGAGTATTATAAATTCACAATAAAAGAGTCATCAACTATACATTTTTAGTATGTATTATGCAAAAAAAAAATTAATTTTAGGTATATCACAACATTATATGGTACTATTGAAGATTTTTCAACAACTACTACTTTCAATGGTCATTAAGAACATTTGAGTTTACTAATTTTAGTATTTTTTTTAAAATTTGATTTTAGCATTCAGTTTTGAGAGAATATTCAATCATAATATCTATTCAAGTATATCACTGTAATAATAACTTCATTAGCACTTTGAGATTTATTCTATATTATAATTATGATTACATCTAGTAAAATTTTGCTAAGGCTTAATTGATTACTATAAAGCATATCCGAAAAGAGGTAAAAAGTTTTTTATAATGACTTTGCTAAATTTTAGTCAAAGGTCTTACATATTATGAACTCCTACAATCTGTAATAAATAAAAGTATTAACCATGCAAAACACGGGTATAATCCTAGTATTAACCATGCATCCATGGATCTAGTTCTTGGATCCATGGATCGGTTAATGGATCCATGGATTCGAGTCAAGGATCTATGGATCTGGTTCATGGATCTTGTTCTTGGATCCATGTCAGATCCATGGATCTGGTTCTTAGATCCATGGGTCTTTTTTTGGATCCATGGATCTAGTGAATGGATCCATGAATCTGTTTGTAGGATCCATGGATCTTGTTATTGGATCCATGGATCTGGTTGATGGATCCATGGATCTAGGACATAGATCCATGGATCTGGTACTTGGATCCATGGATCTGATTCTT
This sequence comes from Amaranthus cruentus, assembly GCA_019425755.1. Taxonomy (NCBI): domain Eukaryota; kingdom Viridiplantae; phylum Streptophyta; class Magnoliopsida; order Caryophyllales; family Amaranthaceae; genus Amaranthus; species Amaranthus cruentus. Next base: position 15,713,486 of record CM033458.1, on the reverse strand, counting down.
GGATCCATAGATTCGGTTAATGAATCCATGGATCTGGGCGTTGATCCATGGATCTAGGTTAGGATAATCCATGGATTGATTGGATCCGGTCTATTGATCGATGGATTCATGGACTGGGTTATGGATCCGGGCAATAGATTTTAATAGATATCATATGGTAGTGAATGTGAGAACTTCATCAAACCGCATAACAGGTGGTTAATCATCCTCATTTCGCTTTCAATAAAATTCAATTATTCATCGAGTCAATTTTTGAAATATTTTTTAAAAAAATTCTTGAGATTTAAAAGAATCAGATAAGTGTCATTCACCATGGCTTTTGCATCAACTGATGTAGATGATGTACGACGAGGGCGACATTTAAGTAAAATCTAAATTTGAAACACAAATTCTTATAAGAGTCGGTCTTTTTGTGAGAACATCTCTGATTGGACCGACCCATTTTATATTTCTTAAATATTGTAAGTACATATTAAGAATGTAAGTAGATATTTAAAATATTAAAAATATACATTAATGATACGGTAAGTAAGCATTAAGAATAATGTAATTAGACATTAAGAGTACAACGACTAGACATTAATTTTTAATGGACTGACTTGAGATACGTCTCTCAAAGAGATGATATCTCAAGAGACTAGCTGATTTGAAAATGAAATATATTCATCTTAAAAATAAAATAGAGAAATTAATAATAAACGAAAATGAAAACCCATAAATCTTAAAGGATGATAGTGAAAAAAGAGAACAAAGCAACCCTTTATACATTGCATTTTACTGCTGCAGCGACTGATTTAGGATGCGAGAAAATTTCTTTAAAAGACCTTAAGATGATCGATTTTGAGAAAAATATGAAAAACTAAGCTAATTATCAAAAAAAATTCTAAAATAAACTTTGAAAAATTTTAAATCTCAAAATAAGTCTCTATGCCAAAGTTAAGGTCAAATATGTTCGTTGTTAGTACAGCAAACAAAAAAGCTGGCTAACAAAGTCAAAGTCATTTTTTGGCTATTATCAATTGCATACAAACATATGATTATTTTATCCTTCATGACCTTAAATACAGACATAAAGACGCTTATTTGAAAATTTTTCAAATTTTGAAATATTGCCAACCACCACGTATATTCACATTATCCCAACAACCATTAAAAGGGGTAAAAGTTGAGAAACGAAAAGAATAAGAATAAATATGAAATATATAAAGTTCACCTCAAAGGGAGCCCTCAAGCCTCTTCAATCGCCATCTACAAGGACCGTAGCATTCACATTCGACGTCACAGTGTTTATTCAAGTTTGCACCATTTGTCACTCTCGGGGACTGATAAAGGAGGGTTGCTAATAATGATTAGCATTTCATAACTCAACAAGCCAATCTTCGGCCCATTTCGCATAGATAGCGAGAGAGACAAATATTTGTTCATAGAGCATTTCATTTCGAGCACTCCTACCAATCCGGTCTTATACTTAATTTGAGAATGAGTAATTGAGATTCTCGCTACCGTATTCTATTAATTATCGCATATGATGCTTCTTGGTGGTTCGACTCCCACTTGCTATCACCCCGTAGGAAGTCGAATGGTTTAGAACACTTTCATGTTATTCCTAGTATAAAGTTGCAAAATAATTGCCTCAAATCCCTTCTTAGTCATTTTCTTTCCTAAAAAGATTGTCATTGTTATATATTGCACAACGATTAAAAAATCGTGAAACTATTTGAATTATGTGGATGTATTAAAAAGGTTGAAATGTGTGGACGAGAATAAAAGAAAATGATGTGATATTTCCATAAAAACAAATTGTAGCTCAGTAAACATAGAATTTCCATAGGGACGGACCAAATACAGAGGGATTTCCATTGATCTTGTACATCACAACGATGAAGCAGTTTCCTTATCGCAAATATGTACATAATAAACATAGAATTTCCATAGTGAACTTGATAACCTCAAACAATCTAAGTAGAACGAGAAAATCAAAGGAATAACACCAACAAACACAGATTAACCCAGCAGTTTAAGAAGATAATCTTTTCCAACATTCATTTTTAGGTCAATTAACACTATTAATCCTATTCAACCAGTTGCTGAAGACAACTTAATTTGATACTGAATTAAGCCATCCACATCTTTCTCTTCAACTAATCAGAATTTAAATAGCTGAGCCAGACTACTAATGGTAGTTAGTCACGATTCTTGGTCGTAATTTCAACATTGCACCTCCAACAAGGAAAAATGGTTATTTAACGGATGAATTTAGAGAGCTCGTTTCGTAAACTCAAAGACACAACCAACTCAGAAATATTGCCCTCTTTATCAATGTTCAACATAGTACACACTAGGGGTATTGCTGCTTATACAATTTGGTAAGATTTGCTACATTAGAACATTATGATCCTTACAGTTTCATGGTATATTGTCATAAAAATTATGGGCTTTAAGTCTCTATCTTTTATAGAAAGCTTATTCTTGGACCATCGATACATGGAAATAATAGTGGATACGTAAAATGCCAAATATGGGCGAGCAATACGATTTATAATTTGAAGTGTCAATCATTTTCAATGACCTAGAAAAGCAACAACTATTTGCTCCACCAAAGGTGAGGTGCAAGGTATAACCTAAAATAGAACATTCAATTATTTTACAAAATGATAAAAAAAAAATGTATGCAAAGCAATATTACCTAGATGCCATTAGAACGGAGATGACAGATTCTAAGAAGCTATACATTATGCTCGAGAATTTGGAATCTAAACCACTTTTTAACACAAGCAACAAGAATCCATTAATGACAGGCAAAATAAATCTGTGTACATGAATTTTCCTACATTTCTAATAGGAGTCCATGTAATGTTAATTCGAAGTCCACACGATAGACAATCAGCCTAGTTCTGCTCCCAAGCACTCCTATTTCCTGACTGAAGTATATATAAGAGCGTGACAGATGACTCTAACATAGCACAAAGAAAGATTAATACACCAAAAGTGTTGGGATGATTTATCTCATATCGATTAATTACATACTTTATACGGCATTGGAGCTCTTCCTCCTATTGCTATAAAAGGGTGTTTTAGCTATGCAGAATGTATATCGACCTTAAACAAAGATTAATTTTCCTGCTATGGTAAGGTGGCACATGCTTACTTAGTTCAATTGGAGCTCTTTCCTGTGGCTTTCTTGCAGCAGAAACCATTTTGGATAGATGTTGTAGACCCCTTTTAGCTCAATTGTCTGCTTACTTAGTTTCTAATCATCTGCTGCTAAATGCTACTTTTATATGCAAGATGAGATTGCATCTTGTTGATATTGGATATTTGACTCTCCTATTACATCTTTGGCCGAATCAAAATGAACAGGCTGGCTACGAGGATTTATTGCGGATTATGGTATCCCGCTTATGGTGCTGGTATGGACTGTTATATCTTATATACCAGTTCATGATGTTCTCTGGTTCTCACTCAAACTGGACAGTCATCAAGGTGCTTACAGTGCGTTTCATGTTTTATTACTTAGAATGTATTAAAGCAACTTTAGGATCATTTTGCATGCGATTGACCTTTGAAGGCATAGTTTTCTTCAGATCTTCCTGGAAGTCCTTAAATTTGTTTTTTTCATAGCTAAAACATCTAAAAGAGGCTAATTTCATATTTGAAATCAAAACAAATTACCCGTACTCGAACAAACTCAAACAAACAACAACAATGTCGGAGTCTTAGTCTAAAGTCGCCACACATAAACCAATACATCTTAATTTACACAAAACAATAATCAAATCAAGTTTCAATTGCACTACACAAGAACATAAACAACAAGAATAGCATCATCAAAAAATTAGTATCAAAGGATCAATTCAAATAAAAGTGATCATGGAAAACACCACAATAAGAAAACTGTACTAAATCAATAAAAACTTGATCTAAAAACAAAAATTATTATACCTTGGCGAATTTTACTCTCAAACTCAGTAGCAAAGGATCAACATTTTTGGGGGCGATTTAGGTATAGTTCCAGCAATTGGAGATGACCTAATAAAAAACCCTTGATATATTTAGACTTATCAGCCCCAAATTTTTCACCTAATGATGACCCAAGTCCTAAATTTAAACCCTCTTCATAATCTTCATCTTCTTCAAAATGTGGGTCATTATCTGATGATCTGATACTTCTTATGGTATTTGATGAACTACCCAAGAATATTTGTAAGAGATATTTTGGGTATTACTAGAATACAGTTGTGAAGATGTGTGCAATTTATTCAATGAAACATACCTACCCAGTAAAGTGCCCTTTAAATCAGCAAAAACCCAGAAATGATTGCTTCTGTTTTTCTTACCAAACTGCTCAATCATCTCGTTTTAAGCAAACCAACAAGTATAAATTTGATATTTTGCTACAACATTTCTGGGTTTTGTTTTAGGGAAGAACCCAGATTCTGAAGAAACCTAGAAATCAAAGAATAAAGAAAGGTATGATAGTAGCACTAGTTGAATAGACAGAAGAAGGAATGACAAAATACAGAGTACTACTTATATTGAACTCCTTGATTTTCAGCACGTGGAGAACTCTACCCAGATAACATAACAACATGATTTGAAAAAAAGATTTTCTGCCCGTTGAAGTTGTTCAAATAAAATATTCACCAAATTTTTTTTTTTTAATTACCAAAATTTTTTTTATAAAAAACATAATCATTTAGATTTACTCTTTCCAATTTTTTACTCTATAATAGCAAAAAGAAGTTTAATAGTGAGCATTTGTTTTTTTTCTAAGTATGAATGAAATTTGACTGATTTGTATTTTTTACACTTATCATATTTACGAAGTTATATTTTCGTAAAAAACTCATTTATTAATTATTGTTATAAATCGCAATTATTCTAATTACACAGTTGTATATAAATGCACTGTTTTAAAATTATAATGGAAAATATATAATATACTTTTAGAACATTGTATATTGTCTGATAAAATTCTGGAATTACACCACGTAGAAAATTATACTACAAAATAAATTACATTTATTCCGGTGTAATTGAAATTACACAATTTAGATTGCTATACTGCAAAATTACACTATGTATAAAATTCTATAACAATTTAGAAAATTATTTAAAGTACATAATAGCCACATTTTCCATCAATTATTAATTAAAATTAAAATGACATGAAATTCAATTTCATTTCAAAAAAAATGATAAAACTCACTTAATTGATTATTAAAGTCAGTAGTTTATATCGTTAGACTATCATAAGTTCATAACTATAATCTTGAATTTTATGAAATATATAATGTATAATTTATAATCTAAAATTTCATTAAATTATTAACGTATTCAAAAATTTCGTGTATGTGGAAGATGCCTGATAACTCCGTCCTACATCAAAAAGAAAAAAATTAACCATAGAAAACTGCTCCACAGGAAAGCAAGAGCCAAAGTTACAATTTGTAACCTCACCTCTTTTTTATTCTTTACATATCCTAACTTTTTACTTTCTTTGTTTCAAAGAATTAATCTTATTTTTCTTTTTAATCTATTTTATTTGCTTTATTTCTATTTTTTGTTATGGACTATACATTTTCTTAATTTTTGTCTATACATTTAACATATTTTTATCTCATTCATCTATTAATCCCACTTTCGAATAAAATATACTCCCTAATTCTATCGCTAATTAAGAAAAAATTGTAACAAATTATATTAATGATAATTGCATTGAAATGAATCAAACAAGATCACACTTAACTAAATAACATATAGATTAATAATAAAATATCAGTTAAGAAAAATTTGTGAACAATGTTAAAAGTCAAATGAGATTATTACGGTGAAGACGAGTATCCCCTTTACTCATTTTCTTGATTTTCATCAAATTTGTACTAAGACTATTCTATAGGGACATTATAAAATTTGATGTTTGCCAAAATTATAGTTTTTTATTTGACTTGTGTAGGCTTGAGAAACCCTATATATGTGTCGAGGAACCAACTCAACCAAAAGCATAAGTTGATGGTTGAGGTCTCAACCTCAAGATATGTTATATACTCTAACACGTCCCCCTCACATGAGAGCCGAATGGGCTAGAAGTGTAGATGCAACACAGACCCTCCACATACCTGGTGCTAAATATTTCAATTTAAATGAGGGGTGGTTGAGGTTCGAACCCATGACCTCTCGGCATGTTGACTTCTAATACCATATTAAGGAACCAATTCAATCAAAAGTTTAAGTTGATAGTTAAGACTCTACATACTCTAACTGAGGATAACAAGTTAATCTATTGGTAGAGAGAATCGTATTAGAGTATATAACAACTCATAAACTAAAAAATTAAAATTAAGACATAAAAAATAAATGTAATCAAAGCTAAAAGCTTTTATATGAAAACAAAAACTCTAAACGATATTAGGTTCAAAATCAAATTTATGTTGATTGTTATAAAACAGCACACTGTGAAATTAGGTTCAAATTAAGAGGTTTACAACTAATTTACTTCCTCCATTCTAATATAGTCGCAACATACGAAAAATAAGCACTATTTACTTATCTTTCTTAATTTGTGATTGATAAGTAATCTATAAGTTAAAACATAGTCAAGTGAGATTATGTTTGATTCGTCTCGATGTAAAGATTATTAATATCAAATTTTTATAATTTTATTTTATACATAATTATAGATATGAAAGATTGAATTAGTGAATTGAAATACGTGAAAAGACAAATATTGCATGTATTTTGAAACGGATGTAGTATATATTATCCGAACACGAACCCGAGTTAATCTCTCTATTTAACGGTTCTAGGTAAATTTTCCATTACTTTTTTTTTGAACCAGATGAAGATAAAAGGGAAACCCCTTCCATCTACTTGTTTCTTCATATTTAATATCCCAGAAAAATTTTCCATTACTTTACTACCCGTCTAACAATAGAAAGGACATTTCAATTTCTTCGTTACAACGGTAAAAAAATTTGTCGAAGATCAAAGTGAAGAGAGTGTAAGAGGAAGAGGAAGAGGAAGAGGAAGAGATGAGGCGAAGAAGATCATGGAAGACCAATCAAAAGAAGCGGATCCAAGATGAACCATTACAAACCCAAGAAACTCACATGCCCGATTCCATTTCAATCAACCCAGAAAAGGAAAATTGTGAAAATGGTGGATCAAGGTTTTACGGATGCTATCTCTTAACATCTGTTAGCCCTCGTTTTAAGGGTCATACTTATATTGGGTATGTTGATTTACTGTCTAATTTAATCCCCATTATTTACTGATTTTTCGATTTTTGGTATTTAATTTAATTTCAGATTTGTTGATTTATTTGATTGGAATAATTTGTAGGTTTACTGTGAATCCAAAGAGAAGAATCAGGCAACATAATGGAGAAATCACTTGTGGAGCTTTTAGAACTAAGAAAAAACGACCTTGGGAAATGGTTCTTTGCATTCATGGTTTTCCTACCAATGTTGCTGCTCTTCAGGTTTTTGAATTTTGTTCCTATTTACATAATCTGTGTTATGTGGGAAGATTGCCTTTTGATAATGATTAAATCCCCAATTGTAATCTTTTGTCCTTTTTATTCTGTTTAATTGGTGTTCACTATTGTCAAAACAAACAATTTCTGACCATAACAGTGATCAACAATAGTAGCAAAGTCTCATCAACATATGACACTCAAATATGGGGGTAACTTAGTGTTTAATCTCTCAAATTGTAGTAACTCAGGTTTCAATTTTGGTCCATGTTTGTGGAAATCTCCTTACATTATTCATTAATGATATAGATGATATTGTTTCTTTGAACTAATAAGCTAATGTATATGTAAACAAGAGCTTGTAGCCATAAGATTGATGTTTATGTTAAATCATAAAATTGGAAACAAATAAGTTGTATTGAAGTTTCTAAGCGCAAAAATAAGGAAACTAAATGCTTTGTGAAACTATGTCCAAACCAGACGTGTTTGTGCGCTTTAGGAGACAAAATAAGCATATCTTGTGCCCAAACACTCACGAATAACCATCATGCTTGATTATACTAACTTTCGTAAAATTGCAAGCAATAAAGATACAAACAAAATCTGCCGGTTTTGACAAGTCCCTACTTCTTGACTATATGATTGTTTAAATGAATGTGAGATTCGTACTTGGACCATGATATGGACTGAATTCACCCACTGTAGTCTCTTGTCATCGGGCATAACAAAAAATTTTGTTGGAAATGAAGTTGCCCTCTAGAAAAAGTAAAATGTATGGAAAGAATTACCTTGACAATGGGAATTGAAGAAGAAAAAGTAAATTGCAAATAAAATCCAAAATTACAATCTAGAAATCTCAAAGGAAAGCTTAAAAACTAAAATGTATGGAATACAAAGGAACTCTAGAGTTTTGAAACAAAGAAAACTGAATATCTAAACTAGGGTTTAACCTCCACTTGAATAGTGGTTCAAAAAATTAGGAGAAAAGACCGTTTAAATTCCATCAGACGAAAAGCGACGACTCGCCACATCGGGTGCGACGAGTCGTTACATATGTACTGGCCTGGAAAAGAGAGTTCAGAGAAGAAGCGACGAGTCGTTACATAGGAGCGACGAGTCGGCGCATAGAAGCAACGAGTTGTCACTTTGGAGCGACGAGTCGTCGCTATGGGTCTGACTGGCGAACTTTGAATGGCCGCCATTTTCTGCTCAGTTGTCGGGTATGGACATATAATATACCGTTGGAAAGCTCTTGAAGTCTACTTTCCAATGCCGCAAACCTTACATCGATGTGATCTCTCTATCAAAAGTTATGGCCAAAAGAGTGAGCATGTATCAAATTTCTTCTCAAAACTTTTGTCTTTTAAGCACTTTTGTACTCTTTTCTCTTTTGCCCATATTCATTGTAAGACATCTTCAAGTGAGCAACGATCTCTTCACTTATCTAAGGGGTCTTAGGCTATTTCTCCAGGCGTTCACCCTCTTATCAACCCCATGGCCTAGCAAAAGCTTCAATTTCTCCTCATATATCATAATAATACAAAATTAAGCACATGAGATAAAATTATAACAATTCACTACCGTAGATCATAAATCCCACTAAAACTTCATACAAGGAGTGTAAAGATAGCACGGATAAGCGCAAATAATTGCACTTATCAGTGTTTTAAATCATCTTTAAGTAAAGAATTAATTTTTTTTCCCCTCTTTGCGGTGGATACATTAGGTTTAGTCTACAGCAAGATTGCATATCGATTTTAATTTTACCATATTATTAATGTTTTTCATATCATTTGGATTGATATACTTTTTGGGTCTATGCCAAGATTGCATTTTGATTATGTTTTGGCCCAATTACTATTGTTTTTCCTTTCATTTGGTGGGTATAACTGGTTAGGTCTATTCCAAGATTACATTTTTCCCAACTGTACTTCTCTTCAATTATGTGTATATAAATGGTATGGTATGAGCATTGTAAATTTGATAATGATTTTTCACAACTCTGATTGCTTTTCTTACTCATTCATGTGAATATAAATGGCCTAGTGCATATAAGATTGCATTTAAGTGATGACTTTCTTAATCGTTTTTTCTCTCATTTGTATGGATATCATCGGTTGGTCTAGCAACATTACATTTTGATTAAGAGTTTGTACAATTTTAATCGCTATCCTTCTCACTTGCTCTAAAATGCAATCTAGATTGTATTTGTTATAATATTTTTCTTCCTAGTCTCACAAGATTTTAGTGAATATGACTTTGGTTTTTTGTTATCGAACACTAAAATAGAAAAATTAAGACCCGGGAGAAAAAAACATAGTAGTAAATCTTGATTGTGTTTGCAGTTTGAATGGGCATGGCAGCATCCTAGAGAATCTATAGCAGTACGAGACGCAGCTGCCAGTTTTAAAACCCTCGGAGGACTTGCCAGCAAAATTAAACTAGGACTTACTATGCTTACCCTTCAGTCTTGGCAAAGGTGTCATATCTTACGTTTTCTGATTTTCTCGAATATTATATACCTTCTCTTTCTAATTAGTAATGTTATGCGCACTAAACAGGTTCTATACATTCTTTTGTCTTGCATGTTTAGTATGAACCTCACAGTCAGTTTCTTCTCGACGAAGTACATGAAGCATGCGGCAGGGTGTCCAAGCTTACCTTACCAGATGAAGCTCCATTATTGTCCCATGGATGATCTTCCTTGCTATGGGGGTAGTGATCATCCTTATGGTTATGACTATGAAGACGACAACAACTCAAATGACAATGAGGAATGTGCCAGCTATTCCAATGAGCGACTCGAAGGTTCAGTTGGTGATTCATTGCAGAGTGATAATATAAGCTGTGCCGTACAAAGATCGACTGATAAAATCTTACTAGGGGAACGTTTAGTCATTGGTGATCAATTGATTAGTGATGAGTCATCCTCAATAAGAAGTACATTGAAGGAGCATACGCAACCGTTGCATCAATTACCTTTCGATGTTAGTGGCTTAACTATGAACACTTTGAATGAGATGTCACGATGTCGTGAAGAGATTTTGATCGAGGATGATAAAAGGTCGTTCCCTGTATTAGAGGAGCATATACATATAGCTCATGCTTCTGAAAAGGATTTAAGAACTGGTCTCGACGAAAATCTGCCTTTGGGTCACATGCCTCCTGCCTCCACGGGGAATGATTTGGATGAGCAATTTCAACAAAAAGGTTCTTCGATAAGAGAGCAATCTTCAATCGTCAATCTTCAATCGTCAGTTGCAGAAAATACTGCAAAGAAAGACAGTGTAACATGTATAATAATTGATGATAACACTGAGGATCCGTGCGGGCCAACGAAAGTTCAGTCCCCTTTAAGATTTGTGAATACTGACCGGCCATATTCGAATGAGGGCATTGAAATTATAGAGCTCTGTACACCTTCGCCTAAGTTTAGAGTCACCGTAGGCAGCAAGAAGAAAAGAGCTATCAGTGATTTTCCTGATTTCATCGACTTAACTGGATCGCCTTCGTTTGTCCAACTGTAGAAGTTTGGAACGTTGTCAATGTATTGTTCGCTATGAGAACGTCAGACGGAAAACAGGGTTGCTCTCCTGAATCAGCGTCTAACCTTAGTTGTACACAAGGAACGAAACTCGTGTTCTCGGGCATCAATGTTTCGAGATTCTCGCAGTGTTTCCTTTCCTTCATCAAGATCAGAACATATTTCCCAACTGTCCTCATCAATGATGAATAGTCTGAATTCATTGCTCATGTTTTCCTCCGTTGAATGGATTGCTAGGTTTTAGTTGTCCTAGCATGTGATGGTGTTAGAATGTTGTGTTTACAAAATAATTGAGTATATTGTGCAAAAAATAATGAGTGAACAATAATGGAGGAAATTATTTTATTTACATCATTGTTTATTGAAATAGATACCAATAAAAGTAAATTTCAATCATGAAAGGTTATCAACTTATCGTATTTTGAATTTATCAATCGTATTTTATAACTGATAGCGATATTTTAGTTTAGCATATACGATAATAAACTAAAATTTCAAGCATGTGCTTTAGCATATAATAGTAGTTAATAGTGACATTTTTTATAACAATATGTTACTAACGGCAACAATCTCAAAGGAACAGAGGGAGGTCGTTTAGTTTATTGAAATTTCCATCTACGGATATTTAATATTATGTTTCAGATTTCAAGAGACTACTAAAATAACTCATTAAATCATCATTTTCCTTATTAGTTGATGGTATTTGCTATCAAGGTTTAATTAGAATAACTTATTTATCATTAAATCACTATAAAGATGACTGCTCTCATATTATAATATCTACATAGTTAATGTTGGTAATCAACTAATCAATATGTAGGTAAGGTGGCCAAGCTCCTATGACTTAGACCAACCCAATGGTGTTCTTTTATCACTAAAATGAATTTTAAGTGAAAACACATTTCATTTTATTTCTAATTAAATAATTATACCTTAACACCCAGATTTCCTCCCGTCTTTTGCGACTTTTTTGGTTTAGGACGGAAGTAAATTCGGATGTTACAATACCAAAATTAATTTTTTTCCCTCCATTTATAGACTCATTACAATATTTTATCAAAAAAATAAAGATAGAACAAAAAGTACAAAGTGGTGATATTTTAAGGCTAAGAAAATAGACAACAAAAAGTAGAATAGCTTGCTAGAACCTGATAAAAATAAAAAGGAAAAATTGATTTTAAAGGTTCAAACTTTGTCTCATTTGCTTCTAAAGGTTTGAACTTTCGTTTATCCTAGAAAGGTTCGAACTTTGAGGGTCATCTTCATTTAAAGGTTTTTATGGATTTTTTTGGGTTGATTTTGGATTGACTATGGGTTTTTATGGGTTTTTCTGGGTTGATTATGGGTTTTTTACCCATAAAAACCCATAATCAATCCAAAATCAACCCAAAAAAACCCATAAAAACCTTTAAATGAAGATGACCTCCAAAGTTCAAACCTTTCTAGGATAAACGAAAGTTCGAACCTTTAGAAGCAAATGAGGCAAAGTTCGAACCTTTAAAATCAATTTTGCCAAATAAAAAAGCTAAAGCAAATGTTGCTGCATTTGCTAACATCTGGTTTATGAATTATGGTGTTATTTTTTGTTCACCTGATATGCAACTTCAATCAATCTTTTTAGGTGTTATGTCTCTTTCTGCCCATCTTTTCCCTGCTAGAGTGTAGAGTGCCATCATATTGGTGCCAATTGTTAGGTCACTCTTGAAGTGTTTAATCACAGGCCGGGCCGGGTCGGGTCAACAGTTCATTTGACCCCGGCTTGATCCGGCCCATTTATATAAAATTTTAATTTTAGTAACTAAAAAAAATAGAAGAGTGATCATTAAATTGGTGCAACAGTTTACTTCTCGTCATTGTTAATTTAACTTTGTTGATGCACATTATCATCCATTATCAATGAATTACTTCTCTTCAAAAACTTATAAATCACTTTTGATCACCAAACTTCTTAATGCAAGTAATCATCAAAACTTGACATTTTAGAGCACTTCTCTCCGATCTTCATTGATGCACATCTAATAAGTATGTTGATGCATATTATCACCTACTATAGATTCTTTATAACAGTTCTCTATACGGTGCATATTATAACCTAAATTTATAGGATAAATTTTCTTCCATGACCACTTGTGCCATTATTTCTTTCTCATCATCGAATTATTTTTTCTTTCTTTGGTGAATTTTTCATTATATTCACTTTTGTTGATGTACTTCTAACCAACTTTAACCCCTTTTTATGTACTTCTCATCCACTATCTATTCATAGATAGCACTTCAATCTTTCTTCTCTTCTTTACTTTTTTTCTCACAAGCCCAGATTGTATTGACTCTAATATGTTAGAAAAAATTAAAGAGGAAAAATATGGTAAATAGAGTGCCAACGTAAAACTTCTACTTTGCTTAAAACTACTACATTTACTATCTTGGAAAATTAGCCTATTTATTATAAGCTAACAAAGTCATAAAAAAGTACCTTAATTATAGAAAACTAACTCTAGAAATATTGGTGAACATAATCACACTAACTCACTTATTTCTAGCAACTAATTTAATGGATCAATGTAATTTCACTAACTCCCAAAATTCTAGCAACTAACTAAAATAACTAACTCCTAAATAATAACTATTTTAATTTTGAATTAAATTTCAACATGGCCATCACTAGATATGTGATGTGTCTAACTTTTTTTTTCAAGCAATATTACCTTCATTTTGCTTCATTTATGAGATACATTTTCTATCATTATTATTAGATATTAATTAGAAAATCAAAGGTTGAATATATTAAGAATAATATAGTTTTCTTAATAATTTAGGTTTTTTAAAAGTTTCATAATACTACTTACTCCCTTCGTTTCCTAATGTTCTTCCCATTTAGAATATTCTATTTTGGAAAGAGAAATTTGATTAATATTTTTAAGACATATATAGAAGACAAAATATATCCATGTGAGATCTTGTTAGATTCGTCTTAATGTATACTTTTTTATTATATATTTTTTATAATTTTTTATGATGCGTATTTAGAGATATTTAGGCTCAAAATTTACTTTGAAAACTGTGCAAAAAGTATGGGAAGAACATTTGAAAACGGAGGGAGTAATTTTCTTAACAGACGAGGTTTATGATTTTTTTGTGAACTCTTTTACAAATAGAGGTGTTTAGATAATATTTGGCAAATATATACACCCTCCTATTTAAAATAATTGTCTCATTTTCTTATTTGACAAATTCAAATCATTTGTCTCATTTCTTTTTTTGCCAATGATTTTTTTTACCTAAATATTCTAAGTTCACACAAGTAATGGCCAAAATACCCTCACTTTTACTACTTATAATACCCCAACTACCACCTTTATAATTAATTTAATTAATAAAAATACCTCAACCATCACCTTTTAGTGGACCCTATCTATGCCCAATCAAAATTACTCTGAATAGGAGGGAATATTTAAATATAAAAGTTGCTTTCTTACTCTTGTGTAAACTAGAGTAAATACACCAAATTCAAGCTTGTCTTCACGAGAAGATATTTATTTGGAACAAGTTTCCCAATATTACCCATAAAATCACATAATCAGTTTAGCAAGATTTGACAATTTAACCATATATGATTATATACCCTTTCTAGAACAAAAATAAGAAGGTCCCACTCCCAGGACCCAGGTAATAGTAACAGTCAATTCTTTTATTAAAATATCTTCCCCTACAAAATTCACCCGACATAGAAATCCCTACTTATTGGCATGATTTGTGCTACCTAGTTACCAAAAGTCATACCTTTTGGATAGGAAATTTCCACTAAAAAACAGTAAAGCAATGAATTTTCATATCTCAAGCATCATATAGTAGTACAAAAACTAGATATTGAATCCAACAAAATCATACTTCTTCCACTAATTGACTATTGAGAATCAAACGAGTAGGATTCGAATTCGATTCACACCTCTTCTATGTTCGATTTCCTTTCGAACCATCTTATTACAAACTCCAGAAGTGAGGAAGAAACAAAACAGGAAGAACAGGGATTCCCCGAAGATTATCATTCTCCTTCCCTTTTTTCGGAAGAAAAGGAGAATCCAGACAAAATCCAAATCAATGAAATGAAAAAGATTCGAATAAATGGAAAGGACAAAACAAGAATTCCACTTGCACTTTCCCCTCTTTTGTCCACCAGATCGCCCTAATCTGCAAGGGTTCGTGCCCTCGACAAAGGTTATACTACATGATTTATTACATTCACTTTCGGATGTATAATGAAAACATATAGTCAAGAAACAAAAAAGATCGAAAGAACAGAATTTAAAGATACAATAGAATTGTATTACTACTGCTTAGCTTGCACAATATTTCGGTAAAAAAGAAGAGTATACATCTAATATTCCGGCAGCAATTTCATTTATTCAAATTGTACAATGAATATACAGCATTTCTATTCTATATACACTGCTAAAAATATAAAGCACCAATAAGTTGTTGGCAATGACAAACACTACCTAAAATATTAATGCTTTCTAATCCGGGCAAATTAGGAAAAACCCGGGTAAATGCTACCTTCTCCCACCCTCTTGAATACAAAATATAGTATATCATATCAAATTGTTCCAGCCATTACAGATAGGAACTAATCATGAACATACTATAAATCACAACTGTTAAAAACACATATTAATCACAAACCCACAACACTTTTTCACACATTCTATCTATATGATAGATTTTTTTATGGATACAAACACACTAATGCACAAAGTGTAACATAATTCACTTCTTGAATTCACGATTTGCTCAAATTTTCCCGAAAATAGACCAAACCGACCATAATTCACTTTTCTTATTCGCGATTTCATGAGATTAGCGAACCATGTAACACAGGCACAAACAATTTCGAAAACCCGAATTTCCACAGCATACTGATCATAGACCATCCAACCGGCCAGCATCTGCAGTAGTAGTTAAAACTACCATAACACTTAAATTAAGATTGCAATTTAGAAAGAACTCCATAGATATAGTCATATAGTGTATATATATATATATATACCAGAATTACTGTCAATTACTCAACAGAAACCTGATCAAAAGAATTCTCTAGTGCACCAACTTCTCCTGCAGGATGTAATTCAGAATCATAAACTAAATCAGCAAGTTTGGGCTTTAGTTTCTTCTTCCAAATGTTATTGTAATGATCAGAATCTCCACCTTTCTTCTTCACCTCAACAACAACCAGATCATCAGTAAGCTGGTTGATCTCCACTCTAGCAACAAAATTCCCATTTGGGCCTTCCAAATCTACCACAAAATCCTTCCTCTTACACACCTTAACATCAGCTGAATTAGCAGCTTCAGTTATGGATTCAATGATTTTATCAGCTGGTGATGCAGATATGAACTTCTCACCATCAACAATGGGGTTTAAGGATCCATTAAACAGTCCTGATAAATCGAGTCCTGAACTGAACGCGATCAAATCGAAAGCATTCAGTGATGAACTACTACTGCTTGCTTCATCTTCCTCATCATGATCAGGTTTTACAAAGTAGAATTTATCATCCATGCCTTCACAGTAACAATCATGATAAAATGAGAATTCGAACTCGGGACCTTTTTCTTTGAACAAACCACCCTTCTTAAACCATGGATCTCGAATGATTTCATCAATGGTGATCCGGGTTTTTGGGTTGGTATCCAGTAGACGACCCAGAAACCGTTTAAGGTCCGATGACATCCATTTGGGACATTTGAATTCACCTTTATAGATCTTCTTATACATAGCCATTAAATTGGGATCATTAAAAGGTAAATACCCAGCTGTAAGAACATACAATATAATCCCACATGACCAAACATCAATCTTAGCACCATCATACCCTTTTTTAGTCAAAATCTCAGGAGCAACATAAGCAGGAGTACCACATAACGTATGAAGCAACCCATCATCGGGTCGGATCTGATCATTAACAGCACTAAGACCAAAATCAGTAACTTTCAGATTACCGTTTTCATCAACCAACAAATTTTCTGGTTTCAAATCTCGATGATAAACACCCCTAGAATGACAGTACCCAACAGCAGAAATTAGCTGTTGAAAATACTTCCGGCTAAGTTCTTCGCTAAAACGGCCTTTAGCCACCTTAGCAAAGAGTTCACCACCTTTAGCAAACTCCATAACAAAGTAAATCTTCGTCTTACAAGCTAATACTTCATACAATCGAACAATATTGGGATGTCGAAGACGGCCTAAAATGGAGATTTCTCTTTTGATATTAGACATAAGATTTGTACCCAGAATTTTTTTCTTGTTGATGACTTTAATGGCAACACCTTGGCCATTTTTGATGTTTCTTGCATAGTAAACTTTAGCAAAGGCGCCACAACCAAGAAGGCGTCCTAACTCGTATTTTCCAAATAGTGCTCCTTTATCCATCATGATTTTTACTGATTATTGATGATGTTTTGGGATTGGAGCATGATATACTTCGATCTCTGGTTTTTTTTCTGGGAAAAAGGGATAATTTCAGATTGGGATTAAACCAGAGATCGAGATATATTAAAAAGATGGAATTGAGGTTGAAGATTGAAGGGAAAAAGAACAAAAAAGGAGAAGAATTAAAGGGGAAAATTAAGGAAGAGTTGAAATTTGAATGTTTTGAAATTGAAACGGTGTGATATAGCTGGCGGCTTGTGTTTTTAGGTTGTATTCAAAATATTTTGTTGGGTGTGTTTGGTAAGGATGGTTGAGGAGTGAGATTAAAAATAGGACTAGCCTGGAAACTTCTAATTATTCTAAGAATATAATTATTGTGTTTACATTAATAAATAAATAAATTATACTCATTCAATGCTTGCCGGTTGCCATCCCACCACCCTCAAAGACTCAAAAAGCCAACCAAAATTTTTAAATAAATCAAAAAAGTTATTTTGTTGGACTTCATATATGAGATATACTTCATCCGTTCTTTTTTACTTGCAACATTGTTGATTGCGGTACTATTCATCAAGCAAATTGACTTTTATATTGTCGGTAATCTAAAAGTTAAAACATAGTCATATGAGATCTTGTTTGAATCATCTCGATTCAAAGTTTATTAATTTTGAGTTTTTATAATTTTTCGATATGTATAATTAGAGATATTAAAGATTCAATTCGTACATTAGGGAGTGTGAAAAAGCAAATGGTGCAACTAATATGGAACGGAGGAGGAAGTATAAATTATAAAGGTTAATTTGGACACAACTTTAAAATCATTGATTGCAAATTATTTGAATATACTTTACCCCGTTCCGAAATACTTCCTACATTTTTTTTGGGGCATTATTTATCATTTAAGCTTATTTTATATATTGCGCGGCTAATATGTAAGTAATAATATACTCAAGTGGGATCTTGTTTGAATCGTCTAATCGCATACTTTCATAATATAAACTTTTTATAATTTTAAAATGTGTATAATTCGACGTATAAATAAACAAAATAGTACATTGGATTGCGTAAAAAAAGTTAAATGTAGCAAGTATTATGGAACGGAAGAAGTATTGAAGAAAGAGTGAAAATTTGGTAAGAAGGGAGAAAAAGAATAAATATACTGATTCTAAATTAAAAAATTAAATTATTTTAATGAGATCAAAAGAAAGCGACAAGTATTTTTCTAAAAATAAAAATAAAGTAAAATAAATAAAACGAATCAAAATATTTATTTATACTAAATAATATTTATTTATACTAAATAAATGGGATCAGACTGAAGAGAATATACCTTTTACATAAAACAATTACATGTAATTTTAAGTGGAACTTATGGTAAATGCTCAAAACATTAGATAACATGAGAGGATTAACGTAGAAATTATAAAAATTTATTGCAGGTTTGGTATTTGTAGGTGAAGTTCTTTTTTTATTTATCACTTCCTCGTTTCATAATACTTGCTACATTTCACTTTTTACGCAATCCAATACACAATTTTGATTATTAATATCTTAAACTACACTTATTTAAAAATTATAAAAATTTAATATTATGAAAGTATGCGATTAGGCGATTCAAACAAGATCCCACTTGACTATATTTTTACTTACACATTAGTCGCAATATGTAAAATGAGCTTGAACGATGAATAGTGCACAAAATCGAAATGTAGCGAGTATTTCGGAACGAAGTAAGTACTTCTATAATAACTAAAATAAAATAAAATAATGTAAATAATTGTATAAAGCAGTAAGAATTCACCACGTGTTCTGGCAACACGGTTCTATCATATGTCTTCACGCCGGATGTTTCTCATAGACACGTTCTAAAATCAGTTATGAGTATCACTCCGAGTCAACTAACCGGTATTTTCATCTGTTCCATAATACTTGCTATTGATTTTGACATTTTTTCACACATGTCACACTCAGTAGCAAATATTATGGAACGGAGGAAGTATACGCCAGTGGCAACTTATACTCGTAATTCGTAAAGAAGAACATGACCAAAGAGTCCCTCAATTTAAGAAAGATTCTTATAAAAAAAAGGTTCCTGCAATGAATAAGACCGAATGACTGAGTAAAGCTGAAACTAACTTTGCAAACCTACATCTTATTTATTAGTACATTGTATCAATCTCATGTTTTTTCGATCACTCATTTTCTTATTGTCAGATGTTTCTTTACCAAAAACTCAAAGTAACATATCTCAAAGCTAAGTGCCAATCTTATAATTTAATCCTAGATTGCTTATGAGATTTTTATTAGTATATATGTCCGTGCAATACAAGGATGTGTAAGTCAGTAAGTGTGTAGATATATATAAAGAAAATACAATAATAATACATGTACATAGACGTTAGCAATGTGATTGTGATCAAATTTGAAATCGAAGATATTAAAAATTAATAATTGTTTAAATCAATTGGAAACAATTAAAACAACATCTTACTTAGAGCTGAGATTTGATTTTCTTTTATTTTAGTTGGTAGAAAATAAAAGGTTGTAAAAGTAACTTGCCAAATAATCAATATTTCGCAAATCTAATAAATCTATGTGGCAAAACTCCAATGAGTGTCACTTATCATTTTTCAATCTTTTTAATAGATAGTATGATTATTAGTTTATTATTGTAAATTTAAATATAATTAATTTTGAAACTAAATTGTAGTTAAAACACTTATTATCAAACATAGTTTATGTCCTAATTTCACACTCTATCATCTATTTTTTTTAATTGAATACGTGTGACAAGCATCACCTTAATTTCACGATAAGATGAAAATCATGTAGCTAAGATTTTAACTGGTATACGTGTTACATTCATCATTTATTAATTAACATTTTAGTTCCTAACTAAATAAAAGTAATAAATTTAATTATTAAAATAAAGAATGAAAATGCAAGAGATGACGCAAATTTGGAATATGTCCTTTTCCTAATTCCCATTCACAAGATTTATTGGTGCCCATAAAAGACGAACACCACAAGTACAAAGTAGGGTAGCTTGTGAGTTGTGTGGACAATCGGAGCCGTAGCCTATATGGCATGTTCGTGTTATTCGTGCACAATATGGCACTTGTTAGCTGAGTTGCCATCATCACGAACCCGAAAATAAAAGTTTACTTGCATGTGTTATATCTCTATGTGGACTTGACTTGGGATAGAGGTAGTTGGAGGCGGCGTCATATTCATGCTTTAGACTACTGCTTTCCTAGCTCTTCACTTACTAGTCGGTGTTTTTGTTCTATGGCTTTTACTCGTTCAATTTTATTATTTTACGTGGTTTTCTTTTGTAATTGTTTATTTTACTTTATTTTATTTAAATTTGCATTGTATTTACTTTATTTACTTTCCTCTTCTCTTATTCTTTCTCGAATCGAGGGACTCTTTGGTCGCGCTCTCCTTTATAAGTATGAGTTGCCGTCGTTCTTCTCTCTCCTTTATAAGTATGAGTTGCCGTCGTTCTTCCCTCTCCATACCCTGACCATAGTTTTCTATGTTCGGGTAACACTGAATAAAGATGATGATGATGATAATATCTTAAAAGTCAACCAGAATAGCTAATATTGTATTCAATTGGTAAAAGAAACTAAAAGCCCAACATTTAACAAACGCTACCAATATTTTGATAAAGGTGTAGTTTAAAAAAAATGAAAAGAGTTTATTATGGAAGATTGCTTAAATTAACATGCACTAGAATGGATTAAGTTGTATATACAAGGAGGTTTTCATAACCTCCAACATGTTATTTTGCAATGTATGTGAATTTGTAACTCATATTTTTAGTTGTATATATTTTTATAATTAGTTATATAACATATTTTAAATAATAGTGTAGTTATTAATTTTATTTTATGTCATTTACCATGAACACAATAGAAAAATATTACACAAGATTATATCCTTAATATTATGCATATCACCATAATATATGCTATTAATTATTTTGTATATTTTAGTATAATTTCCTAGCTTGATTCTCTCCTAAAATATTGTGATTAGCTTGATTTCCTCCTCTTGTATTATTATATATAGTTGTAATTACTCTACATGTAATGATATGAAAATACACTACATTATTCTTCCATTCTTATTTTTTACTTTCATGGTATCAGAAGTTTTTTTTTTCAATAATGTCTTCTCAAACAAATTTATCCAATACTTCCCTTGACTCAGAAAGCCCATACTATCTTCACCCTTCCGATAATCCCGGGCACTCTCTTGTTAATGCTGTTCTTAATGGCATTGAGAATTATAATCCCTGGGTTCTTGGCATGACCATGGCTTTGAAAGGCAAAAACAAATTTGGCTTTGTTGATGGTTCCATAAAGATGCCCGATTCCACCCACTCGGATTTTGCCCGTTGGACTCGTGTTAATAATATGGTGATGTCTTGGCTTCTTAATTCTATCCACCACAATCTTGCTCATACAGTACTCTATGCCGATTCCGCTGCTACGGTATGGGCAGACCTCAAGTCTCGTTTTTCGACTATTAATGGACCGCGAATTTATGATCTTGAGCGACGTATTGCTACTATTCAGCAGGAAGAATTATCAATTGCTCAATATTACAATCAACTTCGTTGCTTCTGGGATGAATTAAATCTCATTGACTCTCCACCAAATTGCACATGCCAAGGATGCAATTGTGGTGCCAAGGATAAATATCTGCGTCAACAAAACAACAGGAAGTTGATGCAATTTTTAATGGGACTCAATGACACCTACAGTCAACCCCGAAGTCAACTTTTATTAACCTCTAATCTTCCCGATTTGTCAGGTGCATACTCCTTACTTTTACAAGATGAAGCTCAACGCTCACACACTCATCCTCCTGTAAGTACCGATCGTGCTGCTCTTCAATCAAATGTCAATGACATTAATGCACCTTTTAATACTTCTCAAGCACTTATGGCTCACCCGATGTCCAACCGTAATCGTCCGCGATGCAAGCATTGTGGATATGTAGGCCACACAGAGGACAAGTGCTACAAACTTCATGGGTATCCACCAGGTCATCGCCATTATCGCAAAGGAAATACACATAGGGCATCTTCATCTTTGTCTTCCTCTAATCCTCCAAAGGATAGTAAAGATGTTCTTAGTAATAATCAGTCACTTCAACAACTTTTACGTTTGTTACAAGAGGTAAATCAACCAAAAGCCAACCTTGCAGGTGAGTTTCTTGCTCTTATTTCTTCTCTCTACAAGCCTAATGAATGGGTAATTGACACTGGAGCAACAGATCATGTCACCTATAACCCACATTTATTTTCTTCCCCACCTATTGCTTTTGATAATCCCTCTACCATCTCGGTTCCTAATGGTGAATCTGTTCCCATTTATGGAAAAGGCACTATACCCATTAGTTCTACTTTGATTATATCTGATGTTTTATTTGTCCCATATTTTAAATTTAATTTACTATCAATTCCTAAATTAACTCAGACATCTCAATGCATTGTCACATTTTATCCATCTCACTGCATTTTTCAGGACCCTTTGACGAAGATGGAGATTGGTCGGGGCCATAAGCGAGGAGGTCTTTATTTTCTTGATGGCAATTCAAATGTCACGGCCCTTCTCACCACTACTTCTACCACTTGGCATGCTCGATTCGGTCACCCATCATCAACGGTTCTCCAATCATTAGCACCCATCTTAGGATTCAATAATACTTTTAGTACTCCTTATGATGTTTGTCAGTTGTCAAAACAAACTCGGCTTCCTTTTCCTACACACCATTCATCTAGTTTAAATTGCTTTGATCTTATTCATGTTGATCTTTGGGGTAAATATGCTACCCCCACTCGTAATGGTCATTGTTATTTTTTGACAATTGTTGATGATTTTTCTCGAAGCACATGGACTTATCTAATGAAGTTCAAAACAGATGCATACTCTTTACTTGTTTATTATTTAGCATATGTCCGAAATCAATATAATTCAACTGTTAAAACTTTTCGTTCTGATAATGGTACAGAATTTACTAATCATGCTTTTCAAAAAGTCCTTCTTGAATCCGGAATTTTGCAACAATTGAGTTGTCCTGGTACTCCCCAACAAAATGGGGTTGTTGAACGAAAGCATCGTCGTCTTCTCAATGTGGCTCGTGCTTTACGTTTTCAAGTAGGACTTCCGATTGAGTTTTGGGGTGACTGTATTCTTACGGCTACTTACTTGATCAACAGAACACCAACAAAAATATTACAAGGCAAAACTCCTTATGAAATTCTTCATGGAACCCCTCCCACTTTCAACCATCTTCGAGCTTTTGGATGCTTATGTTATGCTTCCACTGCCACTAATCATCCACAAAAATTTGAACCCCGGGCCAAACGTTGCATTTTTGTTGGTTATCCAGTCGGTCAAAAAGCATATCGTTTGTATGACATTGATACTAAATGTTTCTTAGTAAGTAGAGATGTAGTTTTTTATGAAACTATTTTTTCATTTAAAACCAATTTATCTTTAAGTCCATCTTCCACATCACAAATCCCTCTTCCTCTGCCTATTCCTGATATGGAATCACCTCCTATTCACCCATTACATGAGAATGATGTCTTAGCAATGCAGCCAAATCCTACTTCTTCTTCACAATCCATAACTGAAAATAATACATCCATTGTTCAATGCCCTTCCGAAAATCCATCTTTCTTGAATCATCAAAACAATATTAGCTCTCCGTCTTTGCAAAGACATTCAATTCGTCCGCGCCGTCCACCTCAGAAACTCGCTGACTATGTAGTTAAGATCAATATGGCCTCAACCGATTCTTCGTCATCGTCATCAGGTAACTCATATCCCATATCTCACTATTTGTGCCTTAATTCTTATTCTCACAGTCATTTGCATTTTGTTAACACCATAACAAAACACATTGAGCCCACCTCATTTTCTGTTGCTCGTAAAGACCCAAATTGGAGAAAGGCTATGGAAGAAGAAATAAAAGCTTTAGAAGCAAACAATACATGGACTTTGGACGTTTTACCTCCTGGTAAGCAAGCTATAGGATGTAAATGGGTTTATCGTATCAAATATAAACCTGATGGCTCGATTGAACGATTTAAAGCTCGCTTAGTAGCAAAAGGATATTCTCAATTGGAGGGCTTTGATTTTACTGATGTGTTTGCACCAGTCACCAACTTGGTCACTGTTCGTACTGTACTTAGTATAGCAGCAGCAAAAAAGTGGCCTGTTCATCAGTTAGATGTTTCAAACGCCTTTTTACATGGGAATTTAAAAGAGGAAGTTTACATGGCATTACCTCCAGGTTTTTCAAGAAAGGGGGAGACTCGAGTTTGTAGATTAAATAAATCACTTTATGGTTTAAAACAAGCTTCACGGACATGGTTTAATACTTTTTCACAAGCTTTATTTGAAGTCGGTTTTACTCAATCAAAAGCTGATTACTCCATTTTTACATTATCTCGTGGCTCGCTAATCACTGTGTTACTTGTTTATGTTGATGTCATTTTAATTTCAGGGGATGACACTCAAATGACATCACTTGTGATGAAATATTTATCCCTCCGATTTCACATGAAAAATTTGGGACCTTTAAAATATTTTTTGGGGATTGAAGTGGCAAGATCAAAGCATGACATATTTCTCAATCAAAGAAAATATGCACTTGAGATTTTACATGATACTGGACTCCTTGGTAGCAAACCAGTAGCTACCCCATTGGATTATAATCATTCACTATCTGCTGATACAGGGACACTCTTACCCGATCCTTCTTCTTATCGACGACTTGTTGGTCGCCTACTATATCTTACCGTCACGAGACCTGATATTACTTTTGCAGTTAATCAATTAGCACAATTTATGGCTGCTCCTCGTGACCCTCATTGGCAAGCTGCTCTTCGTGTGGTAAGATATATTAAAACAGCCCCCGACTTTGGTATATTATTATCATCTGACTCTTCTTTACGATTACATGGCTATTGCGATGCCGATTGGGCTTCTTGTCCTACCTCACGTAGATCAACTACTGGATATTGTACCTTTTTAGGTCCAAGTCCTCTTTCTTGGCGCACAAAGAAACAAGCGACAGTGTCACGTTCGTCAGCTGAAGCTGAATATCGAGCCATGGCACACACCGTAAGTGAGCTTACTTGGCTACAAACTCTTGTTCAAGAATTGGGTATTTCATCACATGCTGCCAGCTTATCATGTGACAATCAAGCGGCCCTTCACATAGCAAATAACCCCGTTTTTCATGAGCGCGCAAAGCATGTTGAAGTAGATTGTCATTTTATTACAGATAAAATCCAAGATGGTCAGATTCGTACTCATTTTGTGCCCTCTAATCAACAACTTGCGGATGTCTTTACAAAAGGCTTGCTACCAGCACCACATTATAATCTGATTTCCAAACTCATGTATCGACCCGACACATGAGCTTGCGGGGGAGTATCACCATAATATATGCTGTCAATTATTTTGTATATTTTAGTATAATTTCCTAGCTTGATTCTCTCCTAAAATATTGTGATTAGCTTGATTTCCTCCTCTTGTATTATTATATATAGTTGTAATTACTCTACATGTAATAATATGAAAATACACTACATTATTCTTCCATTCTTATTTTTTACTTTCAAAAAATATAGATTAATAAATTACCAAATTTATAATACCAAAATAAATGATACTATACACCAATAATAAATAATTAATAAGGAATGAAAGGATTATATAATATCTTAATTGTACAGTACGATTTCCTAAAATTTCACTAGCAATCTTCAAATATTTTTTAGCTAATACTCCAAAAGGACTCCATGAAAATCTACAAAAAAAACTTTAAAAAAATTAACACTCACAAATTTAATTTGCTCAAATCAAACATATATAAATTGATCAAATACAAAACAAAGTTAATGTATTACAAAAAAAATAACAGGTAGAAAAATAAAAAATAAAAATATTTAGAAGATTAATAATAGACACAATAAAAGCATAAAAAATTAGAAGTCTTAATTAAAGTTTAATAATTGAGCTCTTTGTTATCTACTTTTTGTTTGATACTCATGCATTAATTAATAATTCAGACTCATGTTCGATATACAAGAAGGTAATTTTTGTCGGATTTTTTCGTGGGCCTTGGAGATAGGCCTGTCTCGCCATAAAAGGCCTAGATGAGAGCCACTTAATTAATGATATTAGAGTAATAAAATATTGTTATTCTTATTTTTAAAATATAAAAGTATTGATTTCAAATTAAGGATTATTGTGACATTAACATTGACAAAAATAAAAGGGTATATTGAGGGAATATTATATAAGTATAATACAACATTTTTTTGGTGATAAATGTAATTGGATTGCAAGGTATAAAAAACTTCCAAAATTTAATAGATATTGTGGTCCTATTACTTGTATGATACGTCAAACCTCTTATTGTTTCATTTTGAGGTTATCATGATAAAATTGAATTTCAATTTTGAGGGTATTATCATAAACAATTATAAGTTATATATATAAGTAGTAATAGTAAAAGCAAACATAAATACGAATTAATAACATTCCTATACCAAAATTTAATTTTATGCCTATATCTTAATTATAAATATTAAACCTCTATACCTTTACTCATTAATACTAACTAATATGAGAGAAAGCTTGAATTAGTCACGTTTAGAGTTTTAAAGAAAACAAAATATTGGCGTAAAAGTCAAATTCAAAGTCAGATTCCCTTCAGGCTCGGAGTCGGATCAGAGTGTCGGATTTTCATTAAGGTCCAACTCCGGTCCGTCTCTAGCTCGGACTCGGATTGTAAAGTCGGAGTCAGATGACTTTTTTCTCAGACTCGAATCAAATTATTTCCTCGGGTCAAATTCGGACTGAATTGTCATCCAATTAATTTAAGTGTGTGCGTCTGGATCAGATGCCAGGTCATCTGGACCAATAAATAGCTTTACGAGTTTGAACTGGACTATATGTGGCTTTGTTAGAAGACAACTGATTGAAACTGGACTGGACTTGGCTTTTGTTTGGACCAAAAGACAAACTTGAAGTAGCATGCATGTTCGTGGAGACTGTTTGTTAAGTGAAGTGAACCAAAATTAATTTTGGGATGGTCATTTTACATTTGACAAATTAAAGATGATATGCGGATTTTATAAGTTATTGGAGTTTTTGTTTCCATTGCCATAATGCCATATGATCAGTACCTCATGTTTCTCTGATAATTGCTTGCATTTACAATATGTCTAGTTTAATTAAACATGGTATCAGAGCCGATAGTTCGATCAAAAATTAATATAGTAGGTTCGAAAAAAATGGTATTCCTAACCCTAATTAATTAATCAACACTAATTAGCGAAAAAAGACCCATTTAACTATTTAAGCTAGCTAGAAGAAATTAAGTAGAGTATTAAATGGATTGAATAAACTTATGATGAGATTGATTAATTAATAACACTAACTAATTAATACTAATATAATTGTTATTAGTATATTTGATTAAGTATTAATGAAAGTAATTAAGGCATGTACAACCTATTACCACATTTACACCTCCATGCTTCTGGGTAATATTCAGCAGTCACAGGCGTCCCGGGAGGCATCGGAACGTGCACCGGCTTGCATGGCGTGCACTTCCCACATTTTGATACACATCGTGGTGGAAATGATCCTGGCCCTCTTAGGATCCTTCTAATTCCTTCATTTTTGCTCTTTTTTTCTCTAAATTTCTTCTGCAAATCGGAATTTGAAAACTTGAGAGGCTATAAAAATACACAATTTTTGTATGAGACGTATTTTATAAATGGTTTATATAGCGCTATAATATAAATTATTAACATATAATTTTTTTTTTAGGTCGTCTCATCACGAGACAGAGTAGTTTCGATCATAAAATTATAATAATGGCAACTTATATTTAATTTCAAAGAAGGAAAGTGGGTTGCACTCTTGAGAGCCTTTTTTCTGAAGGGAGAGTCTGTAAATTATTAACACAAATTGTAGTCAAGTTTTAATTAGTAATTAGCGATAAATTTATCTAAAGAGAAATAATTAGTGATAACTTACTAATATATCTATAAAAAATAGTGCAAAATAGGATAAACTTTAGTAATTTCATTAAAATAAAACCAACTTAAGGAACTACATCCATTGTGACGAATTTTGCTAATTTGTTTTATTTTAGAGTATAATTTTTTACCAATTTAAAGCCAAAAAGGAGATGGAATCTGTTCTGGTTATGTAATCTAAATGAAAAATAAAAACAAAAGGAAGTGAATTGAAACAAGGTTGTTTGATAATAAATGACTTATTAGTTGATTTTTTAATTGACTTTTGGATTTTGAATTTTATCATTTTGGTTTGTTAAAAAGTCAAAAAGGTATTTATAAATGGTGAGCTCTTATGTCAAGAAAAAAGTTTGATTGTTTTTTGTCATTAGCTTTATTTTGACTTGTTGATTTACTTTTTATCTGAGAAACTACTAACAAATACACACTTTTACCTAATATCTCCTCAAACATTTAGCTAATCCAGGTAGCTTAAAACCAACAAAAATAATTAACACTTTCAACTGGTCAAACAAACCAATTATAAAATTCACCGGCCAACAACCAAAAGCAACTTATCCAACATCTAGGTAGCCTTTGCCTAGAAAAAGGAAAGCCCTTTGCCTAGAAAAAGGAAAGCAAATGAAGCAAACAAATTTTACTTGTTCAAGTTAATTTTCAAATTTTATTTCGTTGAAGTATGTATCATATTTCTCAAAAAAATCTAAGTTTAATTCTCGTTGCCTTGGTTCTCCCTTTTATTGGTCTACCATATGCAAAAAAAAATAAAAATAAAGTTGAAAACCTATCAAAGAAGTATTACTTAAAAACTTATAAAAAAAAATTAGCCTACTATTATGTTCATAACTCCTTTGTCTATTTAATAGTTCATGCACAATGTTTTCTGAAAGTCCTTGATGAAACTTTTAAATAAAAAAGTTGCGTCCAACACCCTTAATTTATGATATTATATTCACCACATAAGAGTGCTAGAGAATTATTTGACTCAAAAATTTGTTAAAGTTGTCTAAATTACTGTGCAAAATTTTAGTTTTGCACATTGAAAATATATTTACTTTATTAATAAATTGAATACTCCTTCTGTCCCTATGAGATAGTAGCAAAGAGAAAAATGATGAGAATTAAGAAAGTGGTAATAAATAAAGAGAGAGAATGAATTGTGTGGATGAAATTAAAAGAGAGTTAAAATGTATGGATGAAATTAAAAGAAAGTGGTGGGCCACAGTTCAAAAATAAAAATGCTGCAATTTAAGTGGGATGGATGAAAATAGAAAATACTGCAAATTCATAAGGACGGAGGGAGTATATTATAAACGATCACCTCACACATCCTTATGTATAGAAGTATGTGAGATTATTAAATAAAATTCTTAAATTGATAATTAGTAAAAGTAATAGTATAAGCGAGAAGGAGCCAAACAAGGGAGTTTCCAAGTCTAGTGCTCATATGGCCAACACAGGAATCACGGATTGCATGTTCACAACTTCTTACTTGATACCGTCTTTTGTAAATACGACTCTTAAAAGCTCAGTCCAATTCTAAATATGTATTGTTACAACTTTAAATACAGATTTAGACTGAACTTTTGAGAGTCGTCTTTACAAAAAACGAACTCTCATAAAAGCGCCAGATGCATGTTCTATAACGTTGCTGTGCTTTTCCTTCTCATTTTATTCCCTCACTTCCTCTAAATTTACTACTAAAAGTCACATTTATTCTCACAAAATGTTATTTTCAATAGCATATTCATAAAAAGGATTATGTGCCTATATCCACACACATGTAACGCTCTGTTTAATGCGCTGCTAAATTTTAACGGTCTGTTTGATAGGTGTTATTAAACGGTAGTAATAAAAATGAAAATTTATAAACAAAACTTTTTTGTGATTAAAGTTTCATTACCATGGGAATGACATGAAACTTTGATTAATTTTAACTATAAGTCAATCTCATTACCATTATTAATATTTAGTACTACTAACCAAACATGTATGAAGCTTAATTGGTCATGACTTAGCAGTGTTGCTTAGTAGTGAAAATCTCATCCTAATACTA
The DNA here is from genome assembly GCA_019425755.1 of Amaranthus cruentus. Lineage (NCBI taxonomy): Eukaryota > Viridiplantae > Streptophyta > Magnoliopsida > Caryophyllales > Amaranthaceae > Amaranthus > Amaranthus cruentus. Next base: position 15,682,899 of record CM033458.1, on the reverse strand, counting down.
AAAACAAGTCTTGTGACTTGTATTTATGAGACGGCCCCAATCCCCGTATAAGCAATCTAAATTATTTATATTTGAAATAAAATTAATTGACTTCTTACTCAATAGATAACTAAACGAAAATATTATAAATAAATTTTAAAGAAATTAAAAATTAAGGCAGCCCGGCCCTATATTAAGGTGTCTACTAAAAATAAAGCTGTATGTTAGAGTAATTGGACGAGATATTTGGAGTTGGGTTATAATTTTAAATCTTGTATGTATATTAATATTTTGTCTCGTCAAATTTTGAAAACTCTAAGTATTTGTCTGCCACACATGATTAATTACATAAAAGGTTACGGTTAAATCAAGAGACACAATTTTGTAAAATTAAAAAACCCTAAATATTTAATCTTTATTTTCATTTCATCTATTTTTTCTTTTATTAATTCTACCAAGGCCGAACTATTCATTTTTTAGCCGTAGAGCAAAAGATAAAAAGAGTCCCTACCTAAAAACTTAATGCATAACAAATAGTATAATACACCTTTTATTTTTTATTGTTGATAATCAAACTACTTTATAAAAAAGCACTAAGAACTCATATTACTTAGCAAAAAATATAAGTCATATCCAAATTTAATTAAAATTAATATCAGTTATATATACATAAAAAAAGTATTTTAGGCTATAAAAAATTCAGATCCTAAACGACATATTATTTTACCTTATTAATCAACGGCCATGAATTTTACTTAAAACATGTACGCTTAGTCAAAGTAAATAAAGTCGAACATAAAAATAGGAAGGAATTAATTAAGAACTTAGTACAGGAGAAGTAATAAATAATGTAGGTATGAGCAGTAGTTCATACAATAATGCAAACTCAAAGTTGGATCGAAAATAGAAATGGGAATGGAATGGAGGGACAGAGAGAATCTGGTCAGGTCAGGATAAAGACGGTTGTAGTCTTAATCAGATCATCAGGCCGAGTAAATATTGAAAAAAAAAATTAAAGATAATGTGCTATTTAAGAAATTATGATATTTTTCTAAAACTTTTGTATTTTTAGACACCAAATATATATTACGTAATTTAATATTGTGACCTCTAATTTTTCGAGACTCTATGCAATTAAACATGATCAGAATCTACCATGCAATTGCAAATCATAAACTCAACCCTCTACCCCTTCAGGCGGTCTTGGGAGAGACCGTCTTATTCTAAGACGGCCCAATATTACAGCCTATCGCACTTTCTCTCATCTTTTTTAATTTCTGGGCATTTTTCAATTTTACTCTTAAAGATATCAATTTTGACCTTAAAGATATCAATTTCAATTTAAGTAGAAATTGATCAGTTTAACGCCACAATTGATCACTTATAGGTTCAAATTGAAATTTACTTTAATTGATATGTTTAAGTATTACGTTGAAATTGATACCTTTAAGGTCAGAATTGATACTTTTAAGGTCCAAATTGAAAAATACCTAGAAAAAGATTAAAACAAAAAAAATGAAATTTGAAGGGCGCGTGTGCTACACGCACAACGCACCTACAATAAGCCGGCTCTATTGTGATTTTAGAATAGGACGGTCTTACGCAAGTTTTTGTGATACCCCTTTTGCATGGAATCGAATCATTGGGCTCCATTTACAGACAACTCGGCCCTTACCCCATTCCATTTTTCCGTTTATTCATTATTTTTCATTTTTTTTATAAAAAGATTAACACTGATCAATAGAATAAAAAATAGCATAATTGGAAATTGGAATTCAGATCATGCTCCATATATAGTTACAAACTCAATTATTAATTATCGGTTTTTCTAACCTATACTTTCAGGTGCATAGGTTAATTATATGATAAAATTTATAACTATTTCAAATTTTATAGAATATTCTCTAAAATGTTATTGTATTTATCTATTTTAGAATATATTCTTTATTGAATTTAGATTAATTACCAAATTTATTATCTAAATCAATATACTGTTGGACCAAAGTCCAACATTGGGTTTATATGTAAATTTTATATTTTCATTATAATTAATTAAAATTGTCATTATGCCTTACTTAAAGTGTATTAGAATTAAATGTGTAAAGACTTGTTTTATGACTGAGTTTTATGATGAGCCGAATACCAGTCACAAATTATTATATACTCTCTCGTCTATTCACCTTAATTGTCCCATTTATATTTTGGCATTATTTACTTATCAATCTTAATTTGTATTTTACTGTTAATCTATAAGTTAAAACATAGTCATGATTCACAAGATAGGATATGTACTCTATTGAAATTAAAAGAGAAAGAAGTATTAATTAGTCATTGAAATGCAGAAGTATTAAGAATGTTTACCTGAAGTTGTAAGTCGTTTTTATGTTTGCTGTTGAGTAAGCACTTGATGTTTCTAGCTGATCAACAATCACAACAACTACTTAATTAGTTGTAATCAAATACTCCTAATTTATAATTAGACTCTACTTCAGTTTCAAATGTAAAAAAAAAAAAAATGAAACATAGGTTTTTAGTATTTTTCAAGTAATTACATAAATCATAGTTAATAGTACTACTCCGTCCCCTTCAATTGGCATTAGTGAGAAAATGTGTTGTAAAAAAGTGAATATATTGATATAAAAAAAAAGGAGAAATTGAAATTAATATTAATTGATATAAAAAAGTAAGTCTATTTTCAAAAATAAAAATAATGCTAAATAAATGACACAAATGAGTATAATTAATTAAAATGATCTTTTGGATCGCACCACTTTTCATTTTATTTTGTTCAACTAATATAATATTTTTTGCAATAGTCTTAATCTCTTTTTTTAATCTTCCACAAACTTATATTTTACTCTCTATTCTAACAAATTATTTACATGTTTATTTGTTTTTTTCTCATTTTTTTACTTCAATTCTTTTTCACTAAATTTCATTTAGTTTTGACTATTGTGGTATTTGACAAAGACATGGGAGTAATGGGAGTATAATTGTAGAAATCAAAAGCAAAGAAATAAACATGTTAGAGTATGTAACACAATAACACCTCCAATTTGAATCTATGCACTTTTATCACTTGTCAAAGAATCAACTTAACTAAAAATTTATAAACTGATCCAGGCCCCATGATATTTTATATACCCTAACAAAACTATTAGAGTACATAACATATCCTAAGGCCTCAATCATAAGCTTAAGCTTTTAGTTGAGTTGGTTCTTTAACATGGTATCAGAAGTCATTATGACTGAAGTTACAAGTTCGAATCACATCTACCCCTCATTTAAAGTGGAATATTTAGCGCCATAAACAAAGGCTAGCTAGCAAACATATGATAGTTGATTTAAAACTTACAAGAGGTAGGGAAGATGAAGAGTAAAAGGAGTATAATGAGTAAGATAACCCAAACAAACAAATAACGCCGAGGATCTCTCATAGTCTTCTTCTATGATCTTAATTCGTATTTTGGGTGCTAATAGAGCAAATCGATCACGAACTGAACTATTTTTAATGTTAAACCCACGTCTAAAAAGAGAAGAAAATGAGAAAGAGCTGTCCACCCCCACCTTTTACTCATACAATAATAAACAGAAAAGTATTTGTAAGTGTTAGTTTGGGATCTGAATTGGAATGTAAGAAAAGGAGAAGATACAGAAGTAGATGGGCAGTAATTAATGAATACAGAATATAATGAACATCTATGATTAAAGTGAGACTTAATTTTTATGTTAACCAATGATAGAAAGGGAAACACCTAAAATGGTAGATGAAATTTTGAGAATACACAGAGATAAGACTGGAAATTATAGGGGGTTTGGAAGTGGACTTGTCAATGTAACTAGTAGACTCTCTACTGTGTCTTCTGTCTTCAGTGTTGACTGTCAACTTTACTACACTTTTTTTTTTTTGAGTATTATCTCATTATTTTTTAATGTATGGAGATGAAAGAATGGCGGCAACTCATACCCATAAAGAAGAGCACAGTCAAAAGAAGTCTCCCGACAGACCTGATACAAAATATGGATACAAAAATTTAATTTTAACTTGGATTTGAAATAATATCTGATTTGAAATTAATTTGATGACGTGAATGAACATCTTAGGCTCTTAGCCACTGATGTTCGTAAAGGTGGGATGTTGGAATATGTTGGGGACAAACGGAGTATAAGACTTGACTCTTGAGTGAGTATTATGATATGTTTCCTCTATTCCATTATACTCAGTACATTTCAATAGTAATACTCCCTTTTATTCTTCTAATTAATTTCATTTGATTTTTCAACAATTTTAGGTGGGCTAAATGAAACCTCTTATAAAGAAGAGAGAAAGGGTAATAAGTAAATTGTTAATCGTTTTCATTAGATTTTTTTAATAAGGTAATGTGATTAAGGGTAATAATGTCAAAAATCAATACTATAAGTAAAAATCGGACTAGAAAAGTGACTTAACCCTATTTAAAAATGAGACTAATAAAGAGAATAGGAAGAAGTACTATTTATCACCAATCTTGTTTCGATAATTTAGATTCACACATTAATTAAAAATTAAAAATTGATATGTAATATGATCCAAATACAGCGTAAACGTAAACAATTTGATGGAGATGGGATGAATAGTACGAAGATGTAGGTTCATGGACATTAGAAATTAGAAATTGTAAGTATCAAAATATAGTTGATTAATTAGCTAGGTCCACTATATGCCTAACTGATGTGATTAGAATTTGTAAGTGTTGTGGTAAGTGTGAAGAAGTAATGAGGGCCATTGGGCCAAGCCATACGTGCGTTAGATTGTACGAACAACGCACTGCTGCTCCCATCCATCTCTATTGATTTTTTTTCGAAAATTTATACATGAAGTTACTGTTTTTTTTGCCAAAAATCCAGTGGCTATAAGCCCGTTTAATGGCCAGAATTAGTTAGTATATTGTTGTTTAGACATTATTAATATTAAAATACATATAAAAATATGATTTTTCAAAGAATGATAGTGATGGTTTTAAGCCTATTTCTAATGTCCAATCGCCTAAGACCCCAATATAAAGGTGCCAAGTATTTCAAGTTACTTTTTTTTTATGAAAACCAAGTATTATTCAAGTTACTTAAGTAAATGTTTGTAAGATAGATCAGTTGGTAAAGATTTAACTTGTTAAACATGTGGTCTTGGGTTTGAATTATATAAAGAATATATAAATATATATATATATGAAAACGGACGTCACAACGAGGTTCAACAAAGAAAAACTCAATGAAAATTAGAGCAAAAGAGACACAAGTGTTTATGAGGTATCTTGGATACCTCCCCCTCAAATGTAGTTTTATTATAATGATTCAACAATACAATTATAATAAACCTCCTTTATCTTGAGAACAATCTCTCAAGATCACAAATACTAATGCAAAGTAAGAACACTCTCAAGTTTCTAGCAATGCAATAGCCCTCTCAAAGTTTGTGTGTTTGTGGTGGTTCTTTCTCTAAGATTGATACTCCCTTTTATAGATGAAGGTGAGTATCAATCTTAGAGTCACACATCAAGCCACCATAATGCACAATAAACATCACAATTTAACTATGACAATAAAGCATAACATTAAACTATAGAATAATGATCAATATTATTGCATAATTAAAACTGGAAAACTGCCCGTTGGAGTCCTCTGACCATCCGCTCGACCCACTCGCTCGGTCGAGCGACCTTTGCTCTGGTCGAGCGAGCTTCCAGAAGCATTCTGCTAACCTTCTGACCATGTTGCTCGACCTCCTCTTCTTTGCTCGACCGGTCGAGCGACCCATATGCCGTATATATCTCGAAAAATTACCTTGAATAATTTAATATTTTATTTATTTTTCTACAATAATCTCAACTTTTAATCAATCATGAATAACTTTAATTTTAGGGTCATTTACCCTGGAACATTGTTGCCCAAATAATGACCGGTATTTGCAGGTTAATTGTTACAAAAAGAAAAATTAAAATAAAATAAAAAATAAATTTACTTGATTTCTCTTTTATTTTTTATATTTTTCAATTTTTTTATAATTTGATTTTGTATTTACTTTTTTATTAAGTTATGCAAAATGATTTGTTGTATAGATAAAAGGTTACTGTAATATCTTATTAGCAAATATCTTCTATAGTTAGAATTATTCATATTTAATCAATAATTGAGTTTATTGTAGAAAAATCAGTAAAATATTGGTTATATACTTTTTCCTATATTTTTTCCAAACAACTTTTGATATTTCTTTTATTTTATTCTTCACATTCATTCGAAGATCATCAGTATTAGAACCAAGTAACATTTAGTGGTTCTTTTTTTTCTTTATCCATTTTCGAAATTCAACTTCACACTTTTCATTTCCTAGGGCCTTGTTTCAAGACCGCATGTATTAACACTTCTCCATTTAACCACTTAATTAATGTATGATAAATCAATAAAATTTAATCCTTTGTTATTTGGAGGGATTCCAACAATTTTACTTGAGTACTTGTTTGTTTTATTAAAAAAATTATTGCTTTAGTTTGTGTTTTGCTTGATGAATTTTAATAAGAATTCATTAATTTTTTTTTTTGGCATTAGGGAATTTATTAATTTTTATGTAGTTATTTGTTTAATTTTTAAAAAAATTACCAAGAATAATATAAATTTTTGCTCATTTTCCAAAAAAAAAAGGTATAATTCACAATTCACATATTCAAAGCTTCTTGGCGCAAATATAGCCGTGCTATTTAGGCTCCAAAGACAAATGGGTGCTCCAATACAATGACCCCAAAAGAACAATGGTCCTAAAAGGGGTATATGGATGTCGGTTTGGTTTTAACTTTGAACATATTTGCTTCTGATTTTAAAACTATTGAAAATGACATAATTAATTTGTGTTTTTTGACGTAAAATAATCAAATAAAATTGAATGTAGATGAATGATGAATTTACAAGAGTATATATATTGTTACGATTCAGCCCAAGTTGGTGATCACTATATTTTACAATTTAAGAGTAAAGATGTTTATTTTTTTTTATTGTTTGGATGTTATGCTTAATCAATTAATGTGTTATCAAATTTTTGGTGGAAATAAGAATGGTGCAAACTTTAAGATCATATAGAAATAATAACATAGTATGAATTAAAGCTGTTTATAGGTGGATTTGGGCGAGTAGCGGACTTGGTAGTGCCTAAATAATCTATCCGCAGGTTTAAATATTCAAAAGCCCGTCCACATTTGCGGGCATATTTTTTGTCGCGTTCCGTCCATTTTTAAAGCGAGCAGAACCCACGGGTAGACGGATATTTCTTATATAAAAATAAAAAATATAATACAAATTATAAAGTTAAGTTTTAATAACAATTGCTAAAAAAATACATTGTCTAAAATACTATAAATACATAGTCTCAAGATACTCAAAATACATGAATATAGAATGTAGACAGTGGAGTCGGCTGCTTGTTTGAACTTTGATAGTCGACTACTTGAGTGAATATTGAATGAGACGGTAGAATTAGAAACTTTAAAGTCTAAAGGAAGCAAACCCAAACGCTTGGGTATGAATACTAATTACAAAAGTTGGGTATGAGTCATGTAGTAGTACTAGTTTAATAATCAATAGAATTAATTATTTAATAAATAATATATTAAATTAAGCGGATGGATGGGTATACCCGCGAGTATTTTTTGGTGTCGCTACCCGTCCATACATCTTAGGGACGGATATTACCCGTACAAATTTTAAAATTTTTCAAAAACATTGTCCAAATGTGTAGTCGATGATGATCTAGCTAGGTTGATCCTACTATTTTGAACAAGTTTAGAAGATGAGAATTGATAGTTATAGGAATAAGGTCCACCATACAAAGTGTCCCCATAAAAATGAACCATAAAGTTTGCACGGGGCTTCCATTGTTAGGAGTACATTACAATTTACAAGGCATGTGCAAATTAGTTTCTTCCTCTGTTTTTTGGTCACTACCTACCAAAACATGTCCAATCCTTGCCTTATGTTTTAGCCTCTTTTATTTTCCTGTGTTTTATCAGTTCAAGAAAAAGCTGACCATCCTAATTTGTCAATTTCTTCATATCAATTTTGTGAAAGTGTTAGTTTTACATGTGATGTCACAGCTGCCTAGCCTACCTACTAATTTTCTCCTTTGCTAATCTTGGTTAGTGAATACTCCTACTAGATAAGGACACGGCCCGGTCTGGCAAATAGGGTTGTTCCCCACTTAGGCAAGGTAGACATTTGCATATGTTCTAGAGGTAGATTTGGGCCAAATACCTTAATTCAACTATATTGTTAGTAGGACTGTTAATAGATTACCGCTTGTAAAATTGTAACTTAAGTTTTGCCAAAGACCCATTAAAAGACTGAGATCGACACTCTATAAAGATGGCCCAGTTCTTTTATTTTTGCCTATGACCAATATCGGGAACGACAATAGCACACGATGCTTATAGTCCCACACGAAACATCAATTGCTCCGGTGAGCCATAGGCTCCGTCAAGCAAGTCACAATCACCAATTTAAAACATGTTGCGTATCTATGAATAAAATAAAACTTGGTTATAGGCTGCAGGACGACATGTTATAACACAAGGAATATGATACGCTATTGCAGGGACCAAGACAACCCAATATGATATGAATTCCATATTTAGATGATCGGAGTAATAAGGTAATGAGGTTTTCTCTATGCTAATTATTCAGATGAAAATTGTGACAAGCACATAAAGTTAATAACTTTATTGATTCTATGTTTGGTGTTAGGTAAAATAAGACAAAATATTTATGATGTGTAGATGGAATGAAATTTAAATCAAATTGTAGACAAAAATTAAAAGACTTTTGAATTATAATAAAAATAAAAATGTTATAAATCTCAAGAGACATACAAAATTAAAATATAACATATATAGAATATTCAATTCGGAGAAGTTTAGTATTACTTTCTTTATTATACTATATTAGTTACACCATGACACTAGATAAGCTAAGTTGGAAAACCTACTTCATCCATTGACAGCCCTAGAACTTCAAAGTCACTTGGTTGGTAATAATAAAGTATTTTTCTTGTCTCTTTATGTTTGTTATCAAGATGAAAGTTTCCTTTTTAAGATTTGATATTAAGTAATGAAAAGAAGTCAATAATTAGATAGATTAAAAAAAAAATTACCTAAAATAATCCAATCCATTTATGATTTTCCGGCAATAATCTTACCTATTGATTAACCATGAATAATCTCAACTTTAAGGGGTATTTTTCTATAGTAAATCTGATAACCGGATGACTTACTATAGCAAGTTTTATCTTTTTAAAAAAAGATAAATTATAATAAAATGTCGAAAAAATTGTTAAAAAAAATGTTAAAAAATAAAGATGACTTTTTTTTTATTATTTAGAATTTTTTATGTAAAGTTTCAAAATTTTTCTCTAATTATAAATTAATTTTCAATTTACTTTTTTGGTGAATTGCTTACTATAGCAGGTCATCGGGTTACCCAAGTTTACTCTAGGCAAATACCCCTAAAGTTTGGATGATTCATGATTAATCAATAAATGAGATTATTGTAGGAAAATCATAAAAAAGTTGGATTATTCTAGTTAATTTTTCCACTAAAAAATATGTTGATGATCCAAAAGATGATAATACATTTCGTGATAACTAGGGCTGTTAAAAGTTGAACTGACCTGCTAACTCGACCTGAACCTAACCCGAAATAAGTGGGTTTGGGTTGAGACTTTTGACCCAATTAATTAAATGGGTCGACCTGACCTGATCTGTTTATTAAATGAGTTAGATTCAGGTCAAAATTTTAAACCTAAAAAAAACCTGTATAACCCATTTAATTAAATGTGTTAATTTCGAGTTAAATCAATAAGTATAAGCTAAACTTAGTTCATTTCATAGTTTCTTATTTTTCATAGTAAATACAAAATAAACAACAAAATAACATAAAGTACAAAATTAAAGCCTAAAAAATTAGATTTAATTAACGTTAAGACCCTTAAAACGAAAACAAAAAAATTATAAACGGGTTAAGTGGGTCGAAATTAGGTCAACCTGATCTGTTGCAGGTTGGGTCAAGGTAGTGATTTTCGACCCAATTAACTAAATGGGTTGGGTTTGGGTCAAGGGTTTTCTGACCTGTTTATATATGACCCGAACCCGAATACGACCCAAACTGATCTGTTTGACAGGCCTAGTGATAACTAATAAGATTAAAATAGATAATATGTAAGCAAAAGTTTTACATGAATTTAATTCATATTAAATTAGTATTTGCAGTTTCTTTTAAAGGATAGAATCAAATGAATTAAGTAGAAAATGAAAAACAATATTATAATTATTGCATTGTAACAGTGGAAATTTTATTTTTGTAAAGGCACAAGTTACTTAATTTAAGAAGTGGAAATTGGAAAGAATATGCTGACTACTACTAAAACTAAACTATATATAATACTCCTTCCGTTCATTTTTGTTTGTCCACTCTATCTTTTGCACATATTTTTTCGCAAATTTTAAGTCTTAATATTTCTAGGTACGCATCATAAAAAATTATAAAAATTATGTATTAAAAAATTTTACATCAAGACAAAACTAACAAGATCTTACATGAATATATTTCATCTTCAATATATATAGTTCAAAAATCTAATTTAAATTTCTCTCTCTTAAAGTGGATAGAATTAAAGTGGACAAACAAAAAAGACCGAATGGAGTATAAGTCAAGGCCTTAAATTAATTTAAGTTTTTAGATGAATTAATTTTTTTACATAGTGTTAGAGATCCTGGTCACATGTTCAAAAATCATTTCCCCCTTCTTGAGCAATTCTTGTACCTATAACATTGTCTCACGTTTACACATGTTTATACAAGGAGCAACTAATACCATATAAGAGAACTTTTAGAGATCCTTTCTTTTTTTAAAAAAAAATACACATTTTAGCAAAAAAAGTTATTAGTTGTTTGCTATTAACAATAACGAACTAAGCTTTTCTCGATTTTTAACCAATTTTTCTCTTGTTCTCTTTTACTAACAGAAAATTATACCTAACCTTAGGTCAGGGTAGAAGACGGTTATTTTGAAAATGTAAATTTTACTAAACTTATTTTGGGAATTAAAAAAACGACTATCTATTTCAGTTTTCTCCATTTTCGAATTTTTTTTATGTTTCTCCATTTTCGTACGTAAATAATCACTTAAGGTTGTTACATGTTTGTCATGTTATTTCAGATGTTAAAATTTACACTTTGGATATTAATACATAAATCATTGAATTTGGGTTCTTTGTATGAATTTATCTAAATGTAAGATGATCTTATAGAGTTTATACTTTGGATGTTAATATACATTTTAGGGAAATTTCATGTGGTAACCCTGAGGTTTTGGGTTTTCCACGTGGTAACCAAAATTTTAAAAAAATCCACGCGATAACCCTGAGGTTTACGTAATTGTTCCACTGTAACCTTTTTGCACATAAAAACGTTAGCAAACGTTAATTTTGAAGCTTTATGCCTGTTGTACGCCTATTAATTCATGCGACTCAGCATTTCAAATGTCATCAGTTTCAACCTTCCCCTAAACATAAACCCCAACTCTACCATCTTTCATCCAAATTATATTTTTTCCCTCAAATCCAAAGATGATAAAGGTTGAAACTGTTGGCATTTGAATGGTGAGTCGCATAGATAGGTGTACAACAACTTTAAAACTTCGAAATTAATATTTACTAATGTTTTGCTAACGTTTTATGCACAAAAAGGTCACGGTGGAACAATTTGGTAAACCTCAGGGTTACCATGTGCATTTTTTAAAAGTTTTGGTTACTACGTGAAAAATTCAAAACTATATTTTATTATATTTGGTTATTTTATATAGATTAATCTAAATGTGAGACGATTTGCTCAAAATGAATAGCCTTTTCTTTTTCCTCACCTCTTTTTTGAGTTTTATCTTTCTATTTTCCTTATAGATTCACTAAGAATATGACACAAAATGCTCTGGTTTCAAGTTGGATCATGATCTAGCTAATATATGGGCTCGCCTTATCCAAGTTGGGAGTTTGGCCCATGTAGTGGTGGCAAAAGCTTCTGCTTCTTGGGTCCTAGAGTAGAAGGCAATTCATGAGGGTGGTTTGTGTTAGAGTATATAACATATCCTGCGGTCTCAATCAGTTTAAACTTTTGGTTGAGTTGATTCCTTAACATGGTATCAGAAGCCAACATGACAAGAGGTCACGGGTTCGTATCTAAACCACCTCTTGTTTAAAGTGGAATTTTCAGCGTATATACGCGCATCCATATTTTTAGCCCAAAGGGTTCTCGTGTGAAGGGGCGTATTAAAGTATATAACATATTCTGAGACCCTCAATTATCAGCTTAAGCTTTTGATTGAGTTAATTCCTTGAAAATCTGATTTTACACAATATTCGATGAAAATTTTTCGATCCTCTCTCTGAAAGGATTAAAATTCGGAGTTACCCTTATTTAATCATGTCTCGATAATTGAGTATTCTCGAACCATTAAAAAAAAACCTTTGTATGTTAGATCTTGTGACAACTAAGTCAGTAAAATTTAGTGATGTTTATGACCATAAACTTAAAATCTATTCTTGAATCTGCAATACTAATCCAAATCTCAAAAATTAGTTAGTACTCAAAAGTAGAGAAATACTTGAAGTGGAACAAAACTTTACCTAGCACGAAAAAGTTTCCACGATTCAAATTGATTATATTATTTTTTATACATTAACGTAATATATAAAATAAACTTGAGTTATAAGTAGTATGACTATTTAATAACGGAGAAAGTATTTAGTTACTAACTACAAATGATCCTAGGGAAAAGAATAGACTAAAGTCATAAACAAAGCTTTTTAAAAGTGGCAAGATGGAAGATTGTTTAATCCTGAATACCATTCAAGTGGGAAGTGTATCATAAACAATTTACATATCAAATTATAATCATAACCAGGATTAGCATCATCATTTGTGATCCACTTAATTAATCAAGCACAAATTCCCAACACAATCATGTTGATGAAATTAATCAAGTTTATGTCCTTCAATGTTGGACTAACCACTAATTAATAACAATAATCCACAAAATAATCCTAAATTAGGCGATTTGTCCCCTAATTCCAATCTCTAGTGGGAGTTAGCATGGGACTTTGGTGGCAACCTCGAGAATCATCTAAAACAAAATCAAATAATGTCGATAATATTTTAAAAAGTGCTTATCAAGGTTTGAACCCAGATAAATACAATCACATAGCAATGCTCCATGACTCCCACCAACTCAACAGATACATATATTAATATTTTTAGATATATAGTTTTATACATAAGTTGAATATTGTCAGCTGACATCATTGACTGAGCGTAGATCTGCCAGGCCGGGTGGGCTAGTCACCAATAATTCTCAATAACTTTCCATGTCCTTCGTGCTACTTCTTGCTATGATGAACTATATAAAATCCTCCATTTTCATGCCCTTTTCATATGTTAATACCTTACTTTTTCTTTTGCTAGACATCTTACTTTTATTCTATGCATGCTTTCTTTACAAAACTTTACTTTGTGGACCCATTTTTTCCCTTCAAAGGTTACTAAAAACAGCCTAGTTTCATTTCACTTTGAACTGTCATACAAACAAAACATCACAAGAGTGAATTAAGTTTTCTAGAGGTTGAATATGGGAAAGTATAGATTCAAATTTTCAGATATGATGCCAAATGCTTGGTTTTACAAGCTTAAAGACATGGGTAAGAGTAGATCAACAATGGCAAATTCGCGGGTTACCAAAAGTATCAATCAAACCGCGACCATTACAAGCACAACTATCACAAAATCCCAACACCCAAATAAGTCTTTTGTGTTCACTGATCCTTTGTATAGTTCACCAAGAAACTATGCAAAAATCTCGGATGTTGTTTGTTCTTCGAGTCCTTGTAGGAAAACCCGAAGAACAACCATATACAAGCAGAAATCTCATAATTCCGATCAACCAATTTATTACTCACTATCTTCAAGTGAGCTCGATTCCCCTGAGTTCTCATCTAAGCCTTACGAGCAGCAGGGGAATCGCGTTGAGTTTGAGGCCGAGTTATTGATGTTTGATGAGCTCGGTTCTTGGAGTTCATCTTCGTGCAGGGTAAGTTCTTCGACTGCTGATATAATCATCGACTTGAACCATCATAACGACCATAGAGACTCAATCAGTAGAAAGTTCCAGAAGCTGAACGAGTTTGATGCAGCGTCAGAACTTGAACTTCGACCAATCCTAACAAAAGTTCCTGCAGAATCATGTCATAACAAGACTGATTCCTATGAATCTACAAGTAAAAATGCTCGAAAAGTGAAATCGAGGAAATCGAGTAGTCTATCGGATAGTTTTGCTATTGTGAAGTCATCTTTAGACCCTTGTAGAGATTTCAAGGATTCAATGATGGAAATGATCATGGAAAATAACATTAAAGGGTTTAAAGATTTGGAAGAGCTCTTAGCATGTTATCTTTCATTGAACTGTAAAGAGTATCATCCTGTTATTGTTGATGCTTTTGAGCAAATTTGGATTGATATATTTTGTTCAACATGTTAAAGCCTATATTAATATATTCTCGTGTATATACCGTTAAAACTTTAAGGTTGTAATTTTTCTGTTAATAGTTAATTGTTAACGTATTTGCAGAATCGTCTTAAATGTTTTTATACTCTTTTCTATTGTAATAGAAAGGTCTTTTTATGTGACAATTCATACATTTGTTAGTACCCTAGTCAATTCAACATAGATTCACTATTGGAAGCTTGTTGTAGCTAGAAGACAAGAAGCATAAAATCTACTTTTATGTTTGTATCACACTAAACTCCGCCTATGAGTACTCCTATATTTTTTGATCTTGAGACTATAGGAGTCTAGGTGAAGGACGAGAATTGTGATTGGCGAGTAAATACGACTATAGTTATACCACAGAGGTTATAGAAGCTTGAAGCTTGAGCAAGTTAGTAGTAGCTAACTCAAGGACATCTTCCTTTAATATCTCTTTATATCAATTGTATCCTTAAAATAAATATAGTTTTCAACACGTCTAACACTTTGTATCATCAGCCAACTTTGTTGAAACAATATGTTGAAATTAAGACTTTTACGGTGTTGTTTTGTTATATATTCCATTATAGATCCTTCTATTTGAATTTCGAGTATTGTTTCATGAAAGAGTATAATCATATATTGATTAGAAGTTAGACGATTTAAAAGTGTTGTTTATCGAACACTAAGTATTGATAAATCGTCATAAAGTTGTTTGAATTCTTGTTCATTATGAACACAACACTATCCTTCTAGCATAATATATATATATATATATATATATATATATATATATATATATATATATATATATATATATATATATATATATATATGTATTATGTAAGTGTAACACCCTAGCCTTACTCGAGCGTGTGACACTACCTATAGAATTATAATTGACTATATAAATCAATATAAATTTTTTGACGCACTGTTTTCACTTATGTTTACTCTGAGAAGTTCTTAAGAGTGTCGAAACTTGTGTTATAAAGTTTGTGTTAAACATAGGAAAACCGAAACTTAAAACAAAAATTAAGGAGTGAAAAAGATGCATTTTCTTTTCAGATTAGTTTCTTTGCTAAGAATATTAAGAGGTCACCTATTTAAGACTACTCTTTACAAGCACCCTAATTGTAGAGTTCTTTAACAAAGAAAATTTTCAGAAAAAAAAGGTATTATTATAGTTCGCCACCCTTTTCATTTTATCGCCACCCCTATATAATGAATTTACATAATTGCCCCTGCATAATTTTCAAACTCAGAAACTCTAACATCTCTCTAAAATCTCTAAAAAAAACTCTCTGAACTAAAACAAGCTAAAATTAGTAATCGAACAACAATGGCGAACCAAAACGAGCATGAATACGATTCGATAAGTTAAATTAATCGCTTCGAAATTGAATCAAAAAAAAAAATTCGCACAAAATGTGCTTTTGTACCACGGTACAAAAGCACATTTTGTGCGATTGTACCGTGGTACAAAAGCACATTTTGTGCGATTTTCTTTTTTTTTTTAATTTTTTTTTTGAATTTAATTATTTCTTGTTTAATTTATTTAATTTCTGTAAAATATTTATTGTTTTGTTATTAATTAATTATTTATTATTTAATTTATTAAATGTACATTTATTTAATTTAATTAATATAAAATTAAATAATATTAACAAATAATATTAACATTTAAAAAATTAAATAATAATATTTATAAACAAATAATAACAATATTAAATAATAATAATTATTATTATTATATTGTTATAATAACAATATAAAATTATTATAATAACAATATAAAATTAATTAATATAAAATTATTATAATAACAATATTAAATAATAATAATTATTATATTATTATTAAATAAAATAAATTTCATTATAAACATTTAATAAATAAAATAATAATTAATTAAATTCGCAAAAAAAATAAAAAAAGAGAATAAACAAAAAAAAATAAAAAAAAAGGGAGAATCGCACGTTTTGTGCTTTGGTACCATGGAGGAAAAGCACAAAACGTGCTTTGGTACCATGGTAGAAAAGCACGTTTTGTGCTTTTCGTCCATTTTATTTTTTTTAATTTTTTTTTTAATTTTAAAACGAGATTAAGTTAGAAATTAGCTCGGTTTTGTGATAACGATTCCAAGTCCAATGCTTTAGCTACGATAATTTTTTGTGTGGATTTAGTGACTTTTAGAGTGATAAAAGTGTTATGGAGTCCGTTTCAAGTGTTTTTTAGTTGTTTTAAGTCCAAGGGCATTTTTGTCATTTTAATTATTTAATTTAAATTAAGGGTGGCGATAAAATAAAAAGGGTGGCGAATTAAAAAATGCATTTTTTCGCCCCTTAATTTTTGTTCAAGTTTGGCACTAGCAGACTTTTTATCTTACTAATTGTGTACTCAGAAGCATAGTGATGAGATGACTAGTGACTACTTTTCTTGGATGTATTACTTAATTTTCATATTACACGTAAATCTACTTTTTAAGGTCTATTATTTTTTGAAACTGACAAAAATAAGGTACAAATTTTATCTTTTTAACTCACTAGAGTTTTATTTTTGTATGTCTTTACATTAGCTTCATCACTTTTTTTTCTCATAATTTTACTCCAAGCTTTGAAAAAGTTTTAAACCGCAACAAACTAAATAAAAGTAACTAGAAATTATTTTCTTACTAAATAAATTATTTACGGTCCGTTTGATTAGTGATATTAAAATGATGGTAGTGAGAATGATTTATAGTGTAAAATTTCATCAAAAGTTCCATATCAATCCCAATCATGATAATGAGACTTTGATCACAAAAAATTATTTTTGTTTCAAATTTCCATTATTAACTAATATATACCATATTTCCCAATAATAATGCATTGGAATGAATTTTATGAAAAAAATAAGATGATTGAAGTTGGACAAGCATGACCCACAAGGTAACTAAGAGATTTTCAACCAAAATTATACTAGTTTTTCATTTCTGTTACTACCGTTTATTACTACCTACCAAACGGGTCGTTAAGAATTTAAGAACTTTTCCTAGTTAGTGTTCAATTGGGTCTATGCCAATATGTAATTGGGACACTTCATAAGCCAAGTGATACCATCCCAAAACCATATGTCGATAGAAGGAATGACTCCAATGAGTTATGAAATCATAATTTACCGAGATGCAACAAGAATTTTTGAACTGGTAACTAGTTTTGGTGGGGAGTGATGATTGTTACCCAACGTCAATAAAACAACCACTGTGTTATCACTAACAAGGATAAAATTGCGTGACATTAGACCGAAGACAAGCTCTTAGAGCTTATTAGTTATAATAAAATGGGCCATCAGACAGATTAAAAGTGTCAATTTGGAATTGCATTTGCTTTCCTAAAGTTAAGGCCTTTTAATCATGAAAACTTTGCAGATGATTATACAGAATCACTGAAAAATCACTAAGAAGCAACCATGTCCATGCCTTAAAATATTGCTATCTTTTTCTTTTGTTTGCTACCTCTTAATATGATTGAAAACAAGTAATGTAGGCTAAGATGTTGGCCATCAATGAAGGAATTTTGGGAAGGAAACCAAATGAAAAAGACATGAAGAATGACTTCATAATTTGTATTGTTATAATATGGAGATAAGGATAAAGAATTAAAGACTAAAGTAGTGGTTTTAAGTTTCAAACAAAGTAAAATTCCATTTCCACCAAATCAAGGTCTTTCATTTTCATGAATCATCAATCATGATGTTAAGTTCCTAATCAATTAGGCATATATCTCATCTCATATCTTGTTTTGCTCACTCCAACCCAATACTATTGTGTATGTACTATATATGCTTAGTACCCACTATGTTTGTAGCATTGTTTTTGGCACACTATGCCACTATCGCCTTGTTTAATTCACCTTAAAAAATAAGTAATCAGCAAAAATAATTTTTAATTAGCAAAAGTCAGTTGTAATCAGTAAAAGCAGTTTAAATCAATAAAACTCAGCTATAATTTATAACTAAAAATCAGTTTCAATCGGTAAAAATTAGTGGGGGTGTTTGGCAAATTAGCTTATTGAACAATTTTAGCTTATTTGGATATAAATAGAGGATTGGGTGGTCAAACCAGCTAAAGATAGTGTTTGGTGAATTAGCTGGTTGAAGCAGCTTATTGATACGAATAAGCTGTTTTTGAACAAGTTACTTATAGCAGCGGGTTCAAAATCAGCTGGTCAAACCAGTTAATAAAATCAGCTGGTCAAATCAGCCACTATAATCAGCTATCAGCTACCAGCTATCAGCCATTTGCCAAACACCCTCAGTATCTTTATTGGTTATTCACATAAAGGCTTAAATATTGGTTATTGATATAAGTTGCTCTTCTAGTCTTTCTTCTTCTTCTTTATTACTTCTCAATTGATCATCTTTGTGTTTAAACCCTAATTATCAACCACTTGCTCTAACAGTATATATGGTGCCTAGACTCCCAAGATGAGAATTAAAATATATATAATAACCAAGACACCATCATCTTATATACTTAAGCATAGCATTGGCATCACTTTACACATTTACATATTACCCTCTACCAATTGAACATGCATTCTTATCAGCTACCCTTTTCCCTTGCCTCTTATCATCTCTACCAATCTGAGCATTATTAGCCCCATGTCTCGGACCTTTACCTTGGCTATTTGAGATCTCATAAGGATTTTGAAACCCAATATTCTCCACTGAACCAACTGTCTTAGATAATCTCTTCTTGTGCACCTCTTCCAACAGCGACCGATGTAGTCTTTGGCTATGCACATCTATAAGCGAACGATTCCTAGTCAACTGGTGACTCGCCTTTGAACATTTGCTTTTACAAACCGTAATACCTTGTACATCGTCAACTGGACTGTAACTTAAGCTCGAGGCCTTGTCAGAATGAGTTGAGCTGTACGAACTTATTTCATCCGAGAGATCCTGATCTGCAAGATTATAGGATTAATATCGCGATAATAGGGAAAAGATACAAGAACTATATTGCGGTAATAGGCAAGGAGAAAACCTTGGAGGCGATCATTGCTAAGAAACACGCCTGAAGCTGAAGCAACAGAAGAAGAGCACGAAGAAGAACGATACAAATGATGACTTCCATCGAAGTCATCTTCATGGTAGTCGTACGAATGGGAAGGTTCTAGTCTACTAGATGACACCCAGTTCTTCCAATGAGGCACCAAAATTGAAATTTCAGCCTCGATCATTTCTGCTATTTCTTGAGGGTCCCAATCAGTGATTTCTAACTCCTCGACCATCTCCATCGCCACCTCTATAGGAGTATCGTTCATTATATCAAATGGGAAGAATATGTTCCGTGCAGGACTACCTGCGATAAAACACGCACATCATTTGACACTGACTTATTTAAGATATCAAAGACTTACAGAACTGGGGTGTTTGACAAATACATTTTTTAGTTGGATTTTGGCTTTTTGGTTTGTCATAAAACTAAAAAATAGTATTTGGAAATGGCTTTCAAGCCAAAAGCCAAAGCTAAAACACTACTATGGCTAACACTTTCATTGAATTTGTACTTTTTGACCCATTTTTTCTCTATAAACAACGAACACCTTAATTTTTGCAACACTTCTAGCTGATCAAACCAACCAACAGTCATTTGCCAAACAGACCCAAAATTTTGTACTTACCATTTCCATCGGAAAACTGCACCTTCAAAATTATGATATTTTCTTTAGGTTTCAGCGTGCCAGTAATCGTCATATTGGACCTTGGTAGACTATCTACTAGCTTCAATTGTTCCAAACTTAAGTCGTTTAGAATCGGCCCGTTCATTCCCATAGTTTTGGTGTGCAATAAGTCACCTTCAACTGATGAAAGAAATGGGTCTAGAAGCAAGTCTTTAGCAGACAATCTCTCAGAAGCAGGGGCTAAACATTTGATAATGAATCTTTGTGCTTCCTTATCCTGAATCTGATATAATGCTGCTGGTAATTTACCCTGATAAACACAAAGATCCACAATCATGTATACTTCAATGGTATTTAGTTATGCATCTATACTCGCCATTGATCAACTCACAACTTTACCGAGGTGACTTTCTTGTAAATTTGTGCAGGATTTGCACACTCACTGTAAGGATATTCCCGAGTAAACATTTCGAGTAAGCACATACCGAATGAGTAGACATCGACTAACTCATTGTAATCTTCCTCGTATAATTCGGGTGCCATGAATTCAGGCGTACCTATAATATGATCAAAAACACAAGCAATTATGCTTGTTACTTAGCAGGCTAGTCCGACTTTACACAATCTGTACGACAGGCGAAGTTGACAAGTCGTGTAGTTTGAGATGTTCGATTTGTTACCTATAATACTGTGTGCAGATTTAGACCCATTGAGAAGTGCTGCTAATCCTAGATCTCCGATCTTGACTTGCCCAACATGGCCGTTAACAAAGATGTTATCACACTTAAGGTCTCGATGAATAACTGGTGGATCGTGTTCGTGCAGATAAACAAGACCCTGTAAGATTTGGCGTGCCCAGTTCTTTAAAGCTTGGATGTCTACCCTCTTATATTTTTGTCTATACCTGCACTCATTGTTGGGAAATTTGTTAGAATTGATCTTATATTACGTTTATCAGAAGGGTCAATCGGAAACAACTTGTTATCACAAGAATCAAAGAGAACTGACTGTCTTAGGGTGCCAGAAGTGAAGAGTTCAGTGATGAAGTTGAAGGTCCGTTGGTTGGTATCGATCCAAGACGTGTAAAACCGGATGATCGAATCGTGGTTAAGAGTGCTTAGAAGGTGAACTTCCGAGTAAAGGCGCTGCAATTGGTCCGGTGAGCGTAAAACATCCTTGATTCTTGCTTGGTTCCATGCTACTTCTATGCCTAATACTTCATCAATTGCTTTATATACTGTTTTGACTGCTCCTTTTCCCAGAATTTCATCTGTCTATATACCCACATATATAACAATCCAAAGTCAACAGTATTCCTAAATCAAATACCATCTAGCAAGTCTTGTAAGCATGAAGAAACAAACTCAATCAAAAGCTTAAATCTAATGGTTGAAGCCTGGGATATATACTCTGACACGCCCCCTCACACGAAAGCCCTTTGGCTAGAAGTATGGATGTAGCACAGGCCACCTCCTATCTGACGCTAAATATTCCACTTTAAATGAGGGGTGGTTAAGATTTGAACCTGTGACCTCTTGCCATGTTGGCTCTGATACCATGTCAAGGAACCAACTCCACCAAAAGTTTAAGCTAAGATATGTTATATCCTCTAACAGATGATATATTCATGAAACAAGCCTATATAATTAACCCATTTATCTTATTAATCAATTTAAGATCGTAAATAATCACTTTAAAGTTATAAGTGATCGCTCTAAGTCTCGTCTCTGAGACTCATACAAGACTTGCTGAATGATTTTTCTTAATAACCGTAGATAATTTAACTTAGAATTCAAATAACAAGTTCTACAAATTAGTATTTCATTAATTTATTAGCGGATGGCTTGCTATAAATTATCCTTTGAAATCAACACTAACAACATATTAATTTAAAATTAATTCAAAGTGTATAACTTTAAACAATCAATAACATAAAATTAATACATGAATCCATACTTTTGGGAAACAATCTTATTAGAAAAATTAAATTCAACAGAATTAAAAAGGATAAGGTTATGTACATACACGAGCGTAACGACCAGAAGGATCAACTTCAGCATAATCAGAATGAATGATTTGGTTTGTTCCTTGAACCACCAAAGGCATAGTAGCAGAATTAGTAGTAGTAAACATGATTAAATATTCTTTAATAACAAAAGCAGCAAAATAAGATCGACTTTTTATTGGATTTAGAAGCAATAATTGTAGTAAGAATCAGAAAAAGTAAATAAGAGTATTTAGTTATAAAAATACAAGTATTTCAGTATGCAACGCAACCAGTTTGAAAGTCAAAGCAGGAGTTTGTGTGTTTGTGTACCTGCGTGTGTCTGTTTTCCATTACCTTCCTTATATTTGGATTTGGATGGGGCCACGGTGTCGTGTCTGTTTTTGTTGTCCACTAACGAATTGATACGGACTACTAAATTGTGTTTGTATTTGTAAAATAGAGGTGTTCAACGGGGCGGGGCGGGTCAAATATTAAATGGACCGAAGCGAGTTATGTCAAATGTTAAACGGGTCGTGGCGGGTCAAGCCTGATTATAAGTTGTTTATTTTATATTTACTATAAAAATAAGATATTAATATTAATTACTTGACTTGAAAATATTTTGTATAATTAAATGAGTTATATTTATTTTAAATTTAATCTTTAATTAGGTTTAGATTGAATTAACGAACCGAATTAACTTTTAATGGAGGAGAGAGAGAGGGAGTATTCATTAAAACTTTGACAAAAATATTTCATTTCATGAATACAAAGTTTGACAAAAGCTTATGACATAACAAAGACAATGTCCGTATATTGTCCATGTCACAATATTTTTCCTTTTTATAAGCTTGAAACGTGAAAGTATTAGTCTATGGGTAAACACGCGCTTGGTTTAAGGATCCGTAGTTTGAGCATAATTGTGTTGTATAAAGTCTCATCTCAAAAAAAAAAGTCTACGATTAAGAATTGAGATTATGTTGTAATAGTCCTAAGAACTAACAGTCAGTCTCCTGAGAGACCGTCTCTTTGAGAAACACCTCTCAGGCCCAGTCCATTAGAGCTTAATTCCTACTCTTACGTTATATTTTTCTTTATGGGCTAACCGAATCAAAGATGATCTCTCAAAACCGTCTTCACAAGAATTTGTGAAGAAGTAATAACTCCCTCCTTTATATCTAAAATTTTCTTATTGCATATTTTCTTTATCTAAAATTACAATTTTCATATTAATAACTTTACGGAAAAATTACCGTGAATAATATAATATTTTGTTAAATTTCCTACAATAATACCAAGTATTGATTAACCATGAATAATATATACCAACTTATAGGAGTGTTTTCCTAGAAAATTTCTCATGTTAAAAATCAACCTATAAGTAATTATAAGACAAAAAAATTGGTGTAATAGTTAATGAACTAAAATTGGTATTATTCTAGAAAAATGCCCCACTAAGCTGTTATTATTCATGGTTAATCAATAGATGATATTATTGTAGAAAAATCAACAAAAAATTATATTATTCACAGTAACGTAAAATGATTATCAAATCAGTCAAGCTAATAGCACTTTGGCTATCACTATACACCATAGGAATACACTTTCGATTTCAACTCACTAATGAAACTAACAAGATGTTGAGCTTCCTCATGGGCAACGGTCAACAGGCAACAGGCAACAGGCAACAGGCAACAGGCAACAGCTGTTTTTGGTGCAATTAATGAGAACATTGAAAGAAATTGTTGCACATATAAGTATAAATAAAGCTCATCAGATAGAACAAAGCACCATACTTTTTACGAGCTCACTGACTTAATAAATTCTTTGTATAAATTAGAAGCTACGAGTTTCTACGTGCAAGAGCTAATAATCTTCGTGATGAGGTAAGAATGGAATTCGATGAAGGATTGGTGGATGAGATTCAAGTTTGGAGAGCCCAAAAAGGGCATTGACAGATCTATTTGTATACTTTCGGAACCTTTTAGCGTCCATTTTTCCTACCAGCTTCGAGAATTAAACGGATGGATTGGAGACTAGTGTCATCCTAAATGAATGAAATTCTGAAGGGCCTCAACGGCTCAATCTTGAAATTCGCTGGGGGGAAATGCAGTAACTACATTGACAAAGAGAAAACTGTTGGCATTTCGAGTCTCTTTTCTCCAACGAAATGCCCGACTTTTCAGACTAGCAGGAACGAAGACATTGAGGCAGTAAAACAATAGAAAACCCATAAAATACTATCAGTTTATCATCCAACTGTCAAAGAACATCTAACAATATCTCCCAAAAAGTTTATACCTATATCATTCTCAAATTTCATATATGTGCTAATGAACAAAACTGCCTACATGAACAAGGGATCTTCCTTGACTATATATTTAAAGTTTTAAGTAAAATAGCAAGCTAAAATGTGCAATATAGTGACTTGCTTACAGCAACAGCTTCATTACTGAAACCCATCAGCCAGAAAATGTAGGACTTGAATCGGGCATAAGGCTAACGAACAAACCTTCAAGCGTCCACGTCCTTGCTTGAATTCCAAACAGGCGCTTTGGGCACAACACCATCAGCCATGATTGAAGATCCATTTTCCACTACAATCAACGGATCTGTATCCTTTTCATTTGCCTGCAACAAAAATTTAGCAGCGTACGAAAAGCTTATCAGTACATACACATAGCCGCTAGTCTCTTGAGAAACCGTCTCTTAGAGAGACGTATTTCAAGCCAAACCCATTAAAGATTAGTGACTACTTACTGTGTTCTTAATGCCTACTTATATTATTCTTAATGCCTACTTATATTATTCTTAATGCTTACTTCCCGTATCCTTAATGCTTACTTTCAATATCTAAAATGTCTACTTACATAATTCCTAATGTTTACTTACAATATTTTAAAAAATAAATAATGGGCTAGCCCAATTAGAGATGGTCTCTCCAAGAGACCGTCTCTCACAAGAATTTGTGTATAAATTATTATGTTTCAAAATGATGAATCAGGATTAGAGGTGTTCAATGGGGCGGGTCGACCCAACGGGTCAATAATGGGGCGGGTCATTAACGGGCCTTGGTGTAAAGGATCGGGTCGGGCCGGGTCGGATAATTATAAGTATTAATTGCGGAAAAAAAGTACTACTTTTTTTTATATTTTTAAATGATATTATTATATACATAAGTGGGTCGATCCATCGGGCCATAAGGTATAATAAAAAAAATTATTTTATGAACTTTTCAAAAAAGGGTCAAATTGGGTCGGATTTAAATGGGCTTGACCCGCCCCGGCCCATTTAAATTTTGACCCGCCCGCCCCGGCCCGTTGAACACCTCTAATCAGGATATCCAAACAGTCCAACAGCCAAATCCCTCGACTTTCAGAAAACTTGTATAGAATTTAATAGTCAACCAAAAAACAAACTTTCCGACTGCTAAGAAGTTCAAGGAGCAAGATCTAGCAAACCGAGTTTACTAAATTGTCGTGAATTTGAAATACCTGGGAAATCTGTGCTGATGATTCTGAAGCCTTCTGTTGCTGGCTTTCTACGTTACAATGATAAGAGTACGAGATCATTCCAACCACAGCAACAAGAATACCAAGGATATTGCGCCAACTGAATGGATCACGAAGTAATACATAGCCGAAGGCCAAAACTAAGCATGTCTTTAAATGTCCAAGAACCTGATAAGTGACTGCTGAAGTTTTCCCAATCACGAGAAATGTGCTGAAATTTACGGAGATGGAAATCAGACAGGATAAGACGATGAAGGCCTGGAAGAAAAGAAAACCTTATAAGCTCCACAATCGTTTCATACAAGACAAAGTACTAATCATATTTAATAAACAATTTATATTACCAGAACTTTGGGGGTATAATTGAAAGCAAAAACATTTTTATTTGTTAAAAGTCCATCAAGAAATGGGCCAAAAACAAACAAAGTTATTGCTTGGTAAGGGCAGGACTGATACAAGAGCTGAGTTGAGGAAACCCTGAACTTCTTTTGAATGGAATTTGTCATCTGAGAGATCAGTTAAGATAACAAACCAAGGAAACTATCCCATGATCAAAAGTTTAATATCAGAAGCTTAATATCCACCCTTTTTAAGAAATGACAAATAAAAGTAACAGCAAATCAAAACAAAAGGTTAGATTTCAGGATACGATTTGAGCAACACAGGTTGTCAAAATGGCAAGCAGTGACAATATAGAACCCAGGAGATTGAGCTGCAGATCAGTTATGGTAGCAATGCCGACCCCTAAAAGAAGGATGCCCAGTGAAAACTGGATACTCCGACTGCAATATGAATTATAGAAGCATTAGATTTATAATACTGTGTCGCGAGTACTAGAGCAACTCAAGGAAAATCAAGATCTTGATGAAGTCGGGTTTTCATGATAGGACTCTAAAAAGGCATAATTAATGAAATAACTCTCAGGTAAAGTTAACAATTTTGGCTTAAATGTACTATCTGTTGTAAAGTAAAAACAGAGCAGTAAGCATAAAGCAACCGCACTAGGCAGAATTTAACCCCTGACCTGAATTTCTTCATAAAGAAGAGTGTCTCCAAAAGGACAGTGCATGGAATAATGGCCAGTTTTGTCATCTGCAGTACACAAAAAGGATTGAGTATAAAAAATTTGAACTAAACATGATCAGAAACAATGCGAGAAAAAGGAGGCAAACAATACGATTATAAGCATTTTGTATGTCGGAAGGATTAATTACAAACAATTCACAAAGAACTCAGGCCTCCAAAGAGATGACCTGCTGCAAATCTGCAAGCTTTGTGAACCAAGACCATCTTCATATGTCGTATTGGGTAACTGAATTAGGGGGTGTTTGGTATAGGAATATAAAATGTAATGGAAAGGGAAATGATAAAGAGGAGTAAGGGTAAGGGTAAGGGTTGTAGTTATATGCTGTTTGGTATGAAAATATAAGGGAAACACTTATCTGATCATAGAAAGGGAATTTGTTACGTAACATAAATGGGTGGTAACAAAGTAAGGGTATCTATTACCCTCAAGAAAGGGATTGGGTTAACCTAATATCATACCAAACAAAGAATGTGGAGTAATGGTAATTGAATCCCTTAGTATTAAAAAGTTCATACCAAACCCCCCCTTAGACACAAACGGTAAGAAGAATTGGTTTAATGATGCAAAAGATAGAGCTCCAACTCTTTTTTTGACGTTTTAGTTTATTTGTAGAATGCTCAAAGAGGACTAGTATTCTCAAGAAACCAATATTTAGGCATCTGGGGGGAAAATATAATCTACAGCCAGAGAGCCAGATACTTAGATCTAGAACATTTCGAAAGATCAGAAAAGTACCTGGTAAAAACCAACAGAATTGAATCCCAAGCTAAGATTTAATAGTCCAATTGATATTCCATTCAATATGCCAAATCCCATCACCGCTCTTGGATCAAAAGGTTTATGTTCAAACATTTTCAACCATAGTGCAACATGAAGCGAACAAAATGTGACTAGAAGGTGCCAACTGGTCAAGGTAGTGGCTGCAAGTCCAACAAAATGAATATTACAACGTTTTCATTGATATAAAAATGCAAGGCATGGGAAATTAATGAAATTACAAGTGGTGGCAAAGATCTTTCAGTTTCTGTAGTGCATATTACCTTCTAATGAGTTTATCTACACTATTTCCTGCGCACACTTATTGCTATTCTGTAGTCCCTAGTCCACTTTGCTACAACTATAGGACTATGCTTACACTAGACCTTTCCCCTATAGTTATTCTCTTCAAAAGCCTTCAATGTGAAACCAACTAATAACTTGCAAACATGAATAGCTTGTCCACCCTGTAATCTCTCTAGAGAAGTAAAGATACTATTATCTATTTAAGGCCTTCTCTCCAGACTAACCCACATTCACACTAATTAATTGCAACAGTAAAAAGCAAGGAAAGACATTTAACGTTTACACAAAACGATAACAGACTGAGTTTTACCATAAGTATCAATCCATCGCTTTTCAATCTAAACACCTTTATCACAGAAGAATGTTATTACGTCCTAACCCCTTCTTTCACTCCTTCCGTCTAAGTAATATGTTGTGCAATCAGTCCCACTTTGCAAGTGAAAGAAAGGCTAACCGACAAATTTAACAACATGGAATCATGGACTTCAAAGTCTGTTTGAGTGATTCCATGATGCAGAAAAGTCTGGAACTTGGTTGGCTTAGGTTCTTTTCTTTCCATTGTCTTATTCACTTCATGTTTTCGTTTAAAGTTATCAAAGGGGAAGGGCAAAGTCATTCTTCTTTTTCAACAAACAATAAGAAGCCACAAACTACCTATGTGTTTGGAATCCTTTCTGAAATAATAGATCTAATCATTTAAAAATTCAAATAGATACGGAACGAAAACAGAAGCTCACTTCCTCCTCCCTTAGTCCCTTTCCGATTCCTTCCCATTTTCCCTTAGTTTTTCATATCCTTCCATTCCCTCCATTTGTTATCTAATCACATCATATATCCAATAAATATTGTAAAACTCTATTCAAATGTCTCGAAAATCACTCTTAGTTTATTTCTGCTTCAGAATTTCAAAAACAATTTATAACTTAAGAGTTCATACTGAACTCAAGTTTACTACAAGCAAATGCACCGAGAATTTATAATCTTTGACAAACATTTGTCGGACATAAATTCGCACTCCCATACATTATTAGAGAGCACACCACAATTCCTAGATCATCATGCTCATGCTCTATATACTGACAAATTCAATGGTTTTAACTTTATAAGCAGCAAACAAACCAAGAATAAAATATACTACATTCCTCCATATAGTGGCAAATCCTCTACAATTGTGCTAAACATTTCCATTTTCATCTATCCCTAATTTCCCATGAAATACTACATTCCTCCATAGGTTATATACTCTAACAAACTCCAACACTAAAATGTGTCCGCTTCCAAATGCAAATCATTCAAATTTTCTACTCAATTTTCACCCTATAGCATCAAATAATGTATAGTGGAACAATCAAAAAAAGGCCTATACACGAACTACAAATATATATAAAAGACCCACATACAGATCAACCCTCTTTCCCCTACCAACACATTTTAAAGATAAATAAAATAACAAATGAATGAAAAAAGAACATGGGTACTAACCAAAAGTGAATCCAAGTGTACTGATCAGAGCTTTGTTACAAATAACAATGGAAACTGATGAAACCACTGATAAACATAATGCCCCAATGGTTCCAAGCTGGAACCTTTGATTTTCACCCATTTTTCACTTTCTTGAACAATAATCAAATCTCTGAAACCCTTTTCCTATTCATCCCTCATTTGACATAAATTTTATCCAATCTGTGCATTGCATTAGGATTGCATTTTGGGCAAAACAATCTGTGAATTGAGATGGGTATAACCCTAGATCTGTAATTCAAAAAAAAAGAAAAGCAAGAAAGAAAATCAGATTCTGAAAATGCAGAGAAATAGTAGGAAACAAATAAATGTAGGGTAAAGATGTTTGAAGGTACAGGGGAGGAAAGAGATTGTGCGGTGTGCCTGTAAAAATTGGAATCACTGAATACGAAATACAAAGATTTGTATTCTGATTTCTGTGTAAGAATTTGTGACACGGAATGAGAATAGTATAATCAATTATGCAGTCTTACTGGTATAGAACTACACTCCATTTCTACTGTATGAATTAGGATTAGGAATAATTCAATACATCATTTTATTTTCATTTATTTCTAATTGAAATTAAGAGTACAAAAAGATTTTGGCAAATATATATCCTTAAAAAATCTAAAACGTTGTCGGTGACTTTAATATTGTAAGAAAGTCATCAAAGTCATCATCCTCGTTTTGCTGTATAATATTTTGAGTCGGATTAATTTTAATTTTTATGATAAGTATTAAAATTAATTTTTATTTAATAAATTTTTTCGTGGTTATTGCCCTATCAAATATAAACATGGACGTATACGTGACCTTTTTTTATTTTTTTTTATAAATTATTTTAATTTATCTTTATTAATTATTTTTAATATAAGTTTATTTCGTTAAATTTAAGTTCATTTATTATATTTTATTTTTAAAAATTTACTTTTTTATTATATTATTTAAAATTTTGTTTTAAAAATAGATTTTAACTTTTATCATCATCATCACCATACCCAGTATATCCCGCCCATAGTAAATTATGGTCAGGGTCTGGGGAGGGAAGGACGGCGGCAACTCATACCCCCGGAGAAGAGCACGGCCAAAGAGTCCCCCGGCTCGCGGGAGGGTTATATAAGGTCCAGGTTCTTCAACTGCTGGAACCGAGTGTTGCTGCGACGAACTCTTGAAAGTCTGCACCTTAGCACACACACGTATTATCCGTATACATATAAAATAAATATATCTAAAATACAGAGGGGTATAATCTAAAATAATAAAGACACAAGCAAAGGGATAGAAAAAACTAAAGTAACAGATGAAGCAACGGGTAAAGGTTAATGAGCGGAAACATAGACAAACAACAAAAGGGCAGTCAGGGGTCTAAAACATGAATAAGGTGCCTCTATCACCCACTCCTATTCTGGGTTAGGTCCTCAGAGAGGTTTAAATCTTGCAAGTCAACTCTTATATCTAGTTAGATTAACCTAATAACTTAAACTTTTACCAGTACAATTATTTATTATTTTTTTTGAAAAACTAATTTCGCAATCTCCTTTATAGCCTTACATTGAACACAGTCATATATCTAGTTTGACATTCAGGTCGATAAGGGTACACATGCCCTAATTTTTACTACACATTAACCAAGAATATACTTAACGTTGTTTTTATTGATTTTTTAAACATTTTTTGAAAAAACGGGCACTATGATCATGCTTATGGTGTTTTTAGTTTGAAAGTCATGTTGAAATGAGTATTCATGTCAATATATTGACATGCAAATTGAAAAGATATTTGACATTATTTTTACCTATTATGACATTTTTATTGAAATAACAGATGTCGCGATCACCTTTATGGACACCTAGTCGCAATGAGTATTCACACACTGATTTTCTTAACACGCAAACCGATAAGATAAATTAACATTGTTCGTACACATTGTAATGACTTTTTTAAAAACTTAAAAAAATTATTAATATATACTTAATATTAACATTAATAACTATATAAATTTAAAATAAAATTGAAATATATTAATATTAAAATAAAAAGGCCAGCTTTTTATCAAATCATCCCCGGCTTTCCTCCTTTTTCTACCTCAAAATCATTAATGACTTTTAATTACCTTTTTTATTTTTTAAAGTTTATTTAAATTTTTTATATGCGTTATTGTTTGATTCCTCACTTATAAAAGAAATTGTAAATTAGATGAAATCATGAAAATATTGTTCTTTAAAAAGATCGAATTGGTTGTAATTTATCAGATGTCTCCGAAGAGACTTGTAATTTATAATGTTATACTACCCACTTTTTTATTTTCTTTTTCAATTTTGTTAAGCATGATGTTTAATGATGATATATGATAATCATATCAAGTAAGTATTTTCGATAATGGAAGTAAGTGAGAGACATTTAAGAGTAAGAGTAGATAATTAACCGTTCAAAGTAGGTATTTTAAGAATTAAAATTGACATTTAACAAACAAAATTTTGATTTTCAATTTACATTAGATTTTCATGCAAATAACAAATAAGAGACTTTTTAAAAGTATAAGTAGATGTTTTACTATGTAAAAAGCAAGTATTTTAAGTATTGAAGTATATGTTATAACCATTCATGCAAAAAGTGAATGAGATGCTTAAGAGCAAGGAATAGGTCATTTAATTATTTAAAGTAGGTATTTTTAAGAGCAAAATAAGTGTTTTAATCATCCACAACATCTATTATAAGCATCAAAGTATGTGTTTTAACAAATTGATTAATATGTTGATGCACACAATTTACACATCATATTTATGCAAAGAAAAAACATGAAAGACTTTTTAAAAGTACAAGTATGTGTTTTAAACATGTAAAGTATATTTTTAAGAACTAAAGTATGTGTTATAACAAACAATATGTTTGAACAAAGTCAGCCTTTTTTGTTCATCTTCTTCGCCATTTTCATCTTCTTCGTACAACCATGTCCATCAGCATCATCAACATCATTTGTTTAAAGAATTTCAAATTTCTTTATGTTTTCAAAGTTACATTTGACATTAAAAAAAATGATATTAACATATTAACCAATGAATAAAAAAAGAGAGGGAAAGGGGCTTAGACTTAGTATAAACACCAAGTTACCTTCGTATCCGAAATATTCAAATTTCAACATAATTTTGTTTATGAAAAATTCAATTGAGTGAAACATAATAAAGTTGTAACAACTTACGTAAATCTTTTACCATAACAGATGAATATATAATACAAGTAACACCATACATAAAAGAAAACTTTTACAGTATAATAACCAGTTATTTATCATATCTTGGAGCACATTTTTTATTACATTAACTTTCATACACTGTTCTTATGCATCAAAAAACATTAACTTTCATACACTATTCTTATGCATCAAAAAAAACTAAATGAATATTTGGCTGATTTTTAGAAGATATTTGGCTAGTTCAGTTCGTGTAGATTCAATGGTTTGGTTCACTGGTTAGGTTCGGGCTTTTCTAACCAGTACAATGGTTCACGAATTCAAATCGCGTCGATTCAATGGTTCGGGACTAGTTTGAATATATTTTTTTTGAATCGACCCGAATCGGTCAAGCATATCGATTCGAGCTAGTTCAAGCCCGATTCAGGTCGGTTCAATTTTTTTTCTGAATCGGTTGGCAGAGCGAATACAAATATACCGGCCCATGGCTGTCTATAAACCCCAAGAATAACACCAGCCACCAAGGGTCTAATATGTAAACAATACGGGAGAAACACACAAGTCACTAAAAACCAACATCGAGCATCGATTCCAAAATCAGATTCGAATAACAAATCAAATCAAATCAACAAGTATAGGATCATACCAAAATAGTTCTTAGATATTTGAAATGAAGTGTCATTTCAAAGTGCATATAGATATTTGATATATGATCATACCAAAAACTATAGAAATATTTTAGCGCGCTGCCATTGATGCCTCAAATATAAAGATCTTAAGCCTTATGATATCAATCAAAATTTTCCTAATAGCTTCCATGAAAAAAAAACCCTCATGGACGGTCCACAGACCACAGGAATGGAATCACTAGTTTTCGGAAGGTTAGGAACTTGGAGTCCCTTAAAGCTCGGCGTCTCAAATCTTGATGGATTTGTGCTATGTACAGCAGTCAGTGATGGAGCCGATCAGTGAAGCTTCCACTTATCAACACACACTACAAAGTAATGATGAAAAGCTAACCAAGAAATGATCATACGAAGCCAATCTGTTCAACACATACTTGAATAGAACTCGGAAGATGCCTTAAATGCCTCGTAGTCATTTATGACTTTCATAGATCCTTGCAGTTTTTCAGCTTCTTCCAAATCAGTTTCGCAACCCCATACTCGGATTGCAAGCCTTCGACACTTTGGGGATTCTCTCCGGAAATATTTACTATACCAGTCTATCATCTCAGTCTTCTTTATATCCCTTACAAATTGTGCCACTTTTTCTGAAAAGTCGAACATATACCTGAACATTGAGAATGTATCATGTTAAAGTTGTGCAGTCCAAATGAAACCATCTAGAGATATCTGCTGCAATGCAATTCATATACCTCTTATCCACAATTTGATTCCAATATCGATCAGTCTCGTATGACAATGTTGGATCTTTCTCGAGCAATTTTGCAACCAACCCACTTTTAAAACTCTCAAAGGATTCATCATCTAATCCTTCCTGCAACACAAACAAGGAAATCGAAAATAAATGCACAAACCCCTGGACCCTGGATAATCCTTTCAAAATACTTGTGAAAAATTAAGAATATAAAATATCACAACGTATATTTATTATATCATATCTATTGATTGATATCAACAGTGAGCACATGTAGGGTTACTCAAAGTGGTCTAGTTCATATTATCATATCCAACCAAGAACGGTCCATAAGTAGGATGAGATCATATGCTAGCTCCACAAACCCCTTTTAAAGAAATAACTCTATTTGAAAGGCCAATTCATCCGAAAACAGCAGCAGCCCAAGAACAGATGCTGAGCCAAAGAAAGCGCTTCCATAAGCGCACAAACCAAAAAATTGAAAGTTTTAATAAGGTTAACTATGGAGCATGAGCATCATAAGATAAGCTGTAAAATAAAGACTGAACTAGGTCAAATTACACAGCTTATGCAGAAGACTATTCCAAAAGACGAACAGCAACAGCCAAAAATAGAGCACTAATACAGTTTATAAGAAAGGGAAAACTAAATGAAGTCTGCTAGATATAAAGTGTTACATCTTACAAGAAAAGAGAGGCAACAAAGCAATCTGGCTCTTTTAAGTTCTCTAACTCCAACTAGTCTTAGATAATAAGCTCTCTAGCATGGCTAAAGGCCTAAAATCCATTTTCTACTATATAAGCATAGTGTTCCATGTAAATAGTTATTGTTATTAGATACATAACCACACCAGAAAAAAAGGAGAAACATATTGAAGTTAAAGGGAGTCTGGAGTAGAGCATTTGCCACAAGAAAATAAGTGGATCTTGCATTGAAAGATCAACAATTAGACCATATCGTAAATTATATTTGAGAATGTTCAAGGGTTAGGAGTTAGGACACACGCACAATGAATGGATCTTATGTTTCCGAAACCAAGCATCTAGACAAGCAATAACAACAATGCCAAAACCTTATATATTTCACAAACCAAGCTTCAAGAAGAGCACGTGAATAATGTCTTCATACAAGGGTCAAAAAAAGAGTACTGGAAAACATTAAGAGCATGAAGTAACACAATATGATAATGAATTATCTAATAAATCATTATTTTATCAACGATCTCTCATGTTGATTTATTTTGGTATATCAGTATGTAGCCAACCCAATATTATTGAGATTAAGGCTTTGGCATTTTGTTGTCTGCATTGACTAGTGTACACCCGAGAAAGACTTAATTGAAGTTTGAGAAAAAAGGTCCTTGCACCTTTTTTTATCCCTTACATTTATTTCAGCCTTCCGGTCCTGATTGGTATTAAATACATATCTATATTATTTGTCCAATATAGTCAACACATAAACAGAGCAGAAGAGCCAAGGAAAAAGCTAGTTGTACCAGAAAGTCCTTGAGACCATCAATGAAGTAGTCAATCCTGTCTTGCAAGTACACAGGATTATACTTGGAAGATTGAACAGAAAAGCAAAAACCAAAGATACGATATGTCATCCGTGACCCACACTGTACAACATAACCAAGCTGCTCCTTTGTCCTATAATCCAAGTCAAATAGGCAATAAAAAGAAAAGAAAAGTCAATCATCACATGGATGATAAATTGGTAGCTATAGATAAATTAAGCTTGGAACACAACTAAATGGTGAGACTAACAACGATTACAGAAAGTATTGCAGCGATCACCGCACACACAACCCCCCCCCCCCCCCCCAACAAAAAGAAAAAAAAAAGAAGAAAAACAACCACCCAAAATTAAATCCCAAAAAAAGATTCATGAGAAATTATTTTCAAAGACTCCTACCTTAGCTGATTGAAAAAAGGCTCTTGCACAATCTCATCAAACAGATCAGCAAATCCTTTCAGGCTAAACACATCCGCAACACTTTCCTGCTCAATTTGATAATACAACTACACATATACAAGAGATGGTGTGAGAAATCCAATATTAAAAGAACAGAAAGAGTGCAAGGATGTATAGACAATGCCTATCACCTCAACCACAGAATTTGGTTCCAACTTATTTTTTACACGAACGTCTCTAACAAAGTTTGCTCCAGAAGGCAGACATAGAACTTTCTCTTTATGTCTCATCTCTTTAGGAATTGGTGGTACAGAGAAGCAACTTTTAAATATATTAGATATATTGACGGCTTCTTCTTCTAGCAAATTTCCATGGCAGAGGCCCTCAATGTATACCTGGAAGAAAAATAAGAACATCCGATTGGCCAAATCAGAGAACTCATAGGAGAAGGATTTTCACACTAACAACAACATCAATGTCAGAGCCTTAATCTCAAAGGATTAGGAGTATGATTTTGAATTGAATAAATCTTTACTAATGTCACTATTGGTTGTCAACAAATTTCAGTTAACTTTCACCCATAAGTTCTATATATGAATCTTGGGGAAATTTTGAACTTCCATTAAAATATCACAACCTGTTCAACAAATAGGTAGGATTTGGAAAAGTAGATACAACATGCTCTTGATTTTTATATTCATAAAGAAAATATACTTCTGAAATAGATATCTAAAAGAAAAACAGTTGTCTATTTCCAGATTCTCAACAACTCCTACATCCTTAATTACACTCTATGGGGTCAGTGGATTTCATGTTTCTATAGCATAACCCCATGCAGCCCCAAAACAGCATATAAAGCTAAAGTTGACATTTGGTTACTTCAGAAAAGGGGCGGAATTGGAAAAAAATAGTTATACAAGCTATGTTGGCTCAATTGGTAGAGTAATCCTCTATTGCAATTTGTTTATCTATTGCAGACTTCACTCTATGACCTTTGTCTCTTCAACGGTTCAACCTTCTCTTTCTCTTAGGTGAATAAATCCTCTATTGCTATTTGTTTATCCATTTGTTTAAAATTAGAGCTTTTGTTTATTCATCTTAGAAGCTACTAAGATAACCATGTCTTTCTTCAGTTACGTCATTTGTTGCTTGATAGAAAGATAAACAAACTAAAAAACACTGATAAATGTGCACAATTTACATACCTGGGAAAGAAGATATGGAATGAAAGATTGCAACTCAGAAAGGGACAAATCAGTTATGCATTGTAGCTTCTCGTCCACATCCCAAAAGCTTTCACAAAGAATTTGCAATCTCAGGTATGATGCATGACTTAAGGGCTTAATGTTAGAGTTCTTCAAATTCCTCTCTAAGCCCTCTTTAATAACCTACAAAGTTCCAGAAATACAACTCAGTTAATTAAAAATTTATAACTTCAATTCTAATTTACAAGTTCTCATCCTTTGATGATCCGTTTAATTTTTTTACTTTGAAAGAAAGGCTTATGAGACAATATGATCCAACAATTTAACCTTAAACCGATCTTCTTTTGGTGAAAAAGATTTTGCAACCTCCATTATTTTATAAAGTAAAAGCGGAAGCTTTTCACTGAAACCATAAACCTTAAGCTCAAGTTTGTCACCAGGAACAGATATTGAAGTTTCCAACTTGGCTATGCTGGCCTACAAAAAACAAAGTAAAAAGCAATTCTGTTAGAACTGAAAAGTAAAAAAAGCATCAACACAAGAACCCTTTGTTCATGACTAAATCCCACACAATAAGAACAGAAGTATGAGTTCTATATGCAACAAAAGAAATGACAATGAAACATTTTGCATCATATATAAGCACCCCCTAAGGCCCTGCCACCAATATATATTCCATCCACATTGAGAAATATTGGTATAGTGAACTTTTGAACTACTCATTATGTTTAAAAAACTAAAAAAAGAATATAGAAAAAAGGCAAAAGAACTTTAACCTGTTGAGTTTATTACATGCATAGAGTCTACTATTTGAAAAAAAAATTCTTAGCTCTAAGATTTAAGCATCAAAGCTTGGCATGGAGTAACACATCTTCCATGTCATCATTTGGGCTCTAGATGAAACCGACTTTCAGTTTACTCTTTATAATTAGAGTAAAAGGTATTGCTTGCACATCATGTTTTGTAAATATTGAGTTGTGATAAGTGTTAAAGAGAAAAACTTTCTAAGTGAGGCACTACACTCTTTGATGCAATTAAAACTTCCACATCAGCTGTTCATGCTTCCATTAAAACTCAAAAGTAGGTCAACTATTGTCGCTGGAGCATCCTTCAACTATTAATAAAAAAAACATAATTTAAAAACCTTGTGAATTGCCAAGATCAAGCATCAGCTACTGGGTTCTAAGATTCAACAAACCCAAGTTTGTCACTCGTAGAATTCGAAGGTGTTTTTTAATCTAATTCCTTCTACTCTTGATAGCTTAGCATCTTTGTTGATTTCCTCTTATCAGTAATTTTTCTTTTAGACCTCCCATTCCCAAAACACCCCCATTCCTTAGCTATAAAAGAAAGGTAAGAATTATCAACACCGCCCAATATAGTTTAATGACAAAAAGTTTCAATCATGAAATTCATGTAAGCATCTCAGAAGACGACATCATACAATTAAGTTGAGGGGTAAGAAGCTACGTAAACAAGAAAGAACACAAACAATTAAAAAATTCTTTAAAGACAAATTTTTATAGTTGAGGGTTGGTTCTTTTCAAGCTAGACATAAATTGTTCACAAATTCATTTCTTTGGGGAGATAATAAGAAACAAAAGTATTCACGGTTCAATTTTTATATTAATAAACAAAAAGAATCAGCAAACACCATAATAGAATGTTCGCTTGTATGATCGGTCCTTCCTCCTTAGAACTTGTAAATTGTGAAGAAAATTCTTCACAGATCAACTAAAAGTTCTTACTTTTAATCTAATAAGAAAAATGCCAAGGCCTTAATCACATTTGGGAAAACTAAAAGTTCTTAAAAGTTAGCCTAGCAAAGATTCAAAGCAGCCTAAAATGTACAAGACTAACCTGGTATACAATCTCATTAAGCTCATCTTTAAGGAGAAGAACAAACAGTTCCGTCAAGAGACTATTGCGCAAACTTGCATAGGCCCCCTTCAAATTTATACGGAAATACGTATTGGCACGAGGATGTTTAAAGGTCTTATCGAGCTTGAACCAGAGCTTAATCAATGATGTATCAAGTATACATCTTGGGTAACATCCACCAGCACTGCCATCGGACAAATTATCACCATAAACAGGAAAATTAACTGGAATAAACTCATTCCTTGAAGGCAAATGCAAAGATGCATCTACTGTTGGAGGGTCCCCCCAGAAGTCCAACATGGATGGAGCAATATCTTCTTCGGTGTACCTTGCTCCAAACCATGGCTCACACAGGACATCTACAATCAAGACAAAGAAAAAGAAAAGGTGAAGCAGATTTTGTAGTTTAACCAATTTTCGAAGCTAGAATCACCAAAACGAAGAACACTCGTGTTACCTCTAGATTTATCAAAGGACTTTGACAATATGTCAACCCTCATATTTCTTGGAACGAGAAAATTAAGAATGAACTTTATCTTCTCAGCATCCCAATCTTCATATGCATATTCACCATAAATAACATGCTCTGGAGGATATACAAGCAAATTTGCTGCAAAGGAAAAGGTAGGCAAATATCAATTAACAAATTACTAATATGTACTAAAAGTATAAAGAATGAAAATCCTAGAGTTCATCTAGTGAACAAAGAAGACATACAATTATCCATCTAACAAAAGCACAACCACTACCATAAAAAGACTCAACGAGAAAACCTAACATGCTCAAGGAAAAAAACACAAATCACACATCAACCAATTTCTATAGGTTCACAAGAAACCAAATTCTATGGGTTCATAAGAGATCAAGTTAAATAGGTTTATAAACATCTTAATTTGTCACGCATTGACAGATTCCTGAATATCTATTGCAACAAGGGCCTAAAAAAGGAAACTCTCATGCTTGTTTGGTTGTACTAATACACGTGTCTTGGTGCAATTATAGTTTCATTGCATGTTATTTTAGTCGTTTTCTCAGCTTGTTGCAGTTACGGGTTTCATTAGCAAGGTATCCTAACCTTGGAGATCCAGGCACCAATCCATACATGAATTTGCATTGTACGTGACATATGGTATCTAAGCGCGAATGTAATATTATTTTAACAGAAGAACCAATCACAACATTCGGTTGACAAGTGAAAAAACAAGAGGTAGGAGGTGGCATCACAATTGCGAGCATGGTGAACCAAAAATGGGTGCAAATGAGCAAGTTTTCAGAGAGCTCTATTCAAGGAGATAGGAAGTATGCTTGCGGCAGCTTGAACTCATGAAAAGGCATAGTTTAAGGTGAGGACGTGTTAACAAATTTTGGGATGATATGAAAAAAAATAACATAATGGAAACAAGTACAAAGGGTATTGTGGCGCAAGGGGAAGCAATGCTTGTGCTAACATCTTGACTATCATTGGGCGAGCCTAGTAGGGTGTAGTTTATGCTACATGTAACAAGTTGTGGTGACTTTCTTGTGCGGGCATATATGATGTGTTGATGAATGAGGAGGCAAATGATGAGCGCACCTAGAAGTGTTGATAACAGGTGAAGACAGAAAATTTACCATATAGTAGGCCACAAAAAAAAATTAATAGAAGATTATTCAAACCGAAACAATAAGACGTTAAATCACATTACCACCAACAATAGTAATTATTATTATCATAGCAATTAAAAACTAGACACAAGATCAACATAAAATTACATCAATTAGCAAGAACGATAATCAACATTCACTTCCTAAATGTCAAAAACTCAGTGTTTTCCTTGATGGGATATCCAAAATACATGCAATGAATTCTTATAAAAAAATATTCACAAAGAAAAAGGCATTTATACTTTTTTGGCTAAAGTTTACCATTAGTGAGAACATGTTACAAAAAAAATAATTGAAAAGGAGAGTAAAGATGAAGAATTCTTAAATCGGCACAAGCAAACAACTAGAGTTTGAAAAGGTCAAGCATGCCTTGTACTTCATGCGACATGTTTAGCTCTTTAATGGTAGTGAATTTACTAAGTCAAAAGAAGAGAATAAAAGAATTGGATGTCTATTACTCATCATAACAAAAAGCAAAGAGAAGAATAGGGAATGAAAACATGTGACCCTACACCCTAACCAGAAACATCCAGCAGCTATCTCAAGAGCAGACGGCCATACGAGTATTTCGGCCTGAAAATGTATCATCTGAGTTGTCTACAAGTTGAAGATAAGCCCAAACGTTTTAATCATTGATTTGATTGAAATCAACAACATAGTAGATCGGTTTTGTCGCACATTGGATAGCTTCTTTTCTCTTCCGAATTATAGCCCACCCCAATTGTTATCTGAATCATGTCTTTTCGACACGGTTACACCAAGGTCAAGTGACAGTCCAGGATACAAGAGTTGAGAATACTCTTAAATTAAAGATATAAATTACATTTTAATACTACTATGATTATTATTGATAGACTAACATCTTAAGCCTTTTGTTTATACGTTAGAGAGACACAAAAAGAACTTTAAAGCTTAAGCTATCGGCAAAACCTGATAGTTCAGCAGCATAATCGTCTTGAGGTTGTTCCTCGGCAAATCTGAATTCCATATTTCCGATATCCTGAAGTTCCTTAAAAATCCACTCTTGAGGAGGTGTTTGGCGAAGTAGTTTGAGGTATTGATAAACAAATCCAATGATCTCAAAAATCTGCCAGTCCAACATTTTCATACAAGGGAAAGGGAAATCAAAAAGCATCAAATGATGAAGATGAGACAAACAAAATAATGCAAAAGGAACATAATAAAATTTAAGAAACAAATCTGAATACAGCCAACCTTTGCCAATCCAGAGTCAGTAAGATGTATAGCCATGCCAAAAATATAGGCTAAAGAAGATCGTTCCAATCCGTCATCTCCAACACCAGCAGAGATCGATGTTATCCATCCTTTACTTTTCAAAAAGTAATGCAAGCTTCCACGACCCTCTGATATAAAACTAAATCAAATCAAACATACACTAGAAATAAACCATATTAAACACAGCACCAAAACCTTTTCACCCGAACTAGTGAATGATTAAAGAACCGAAAGATAGGCTGACAGTGGAAAAACCCAGGGATAAAAGAGTTGCCTAAAAGACAAAAGTAAAGGGCTGAAGCTAACAACCCCATAATCTATAACTATGTAGGAAAGAGTAGGGATTGGGTGGAGGAAGTGATCGTGATCAAAAATTTTGAAATATACATCTATATCCACATAGTTCATAAGAACAGAAAAATTGCAATTGTCACAAGTTGAGCAACTATATATAGAGAATTGTTCAAAGGAGAGTTAAATTAGTGATTCTTATTACAATAATCACTCACAAGTACACGCCAAATTCTTACCATGCCCTATTAGATGAGACAAGTAATCTTCAGATTTCTTCACATAATCTTTGCGTAGACATGGTAATTTCCATAATATCTCAAGGATATGAACATCCTTAACAGCCTCCAACCTATATAGTTTACCGGAATTCCAGATAGGACCTTCATGCTTTATCTCCAGCCTCGAGGAAACACCTTTCTTGACATCACCAAATAATTCCAGGACCCAACTCTCCAGTATATCAAGGGATTCTACAAAAGCAGTAAGATTATACTGATAAAGAATAGAGGAACTTGCAAGTTATTCTATATGTTATTTGCTACTAACAAAACAAAACATTAGAATTTGACACTTTATACAGCATCAGTCAATGTGATTTACAGAAGCACCAGGATCAAGATGAGATATGATTGGAGTCACAGATACTCCATATACCAAATCTATCAAGTATAAGCTACCAAGATCCAACCTTCCTCCTCATTAAGTATACATATCACGTCTCAACTACCATGATGGTCCCTCCCAATTCCCCCACTCTCAATCAAAGAAAATATCACATTATTCTAGGTATGCTACTAAAAACAAGATCAAAATCAAAGAAAATATCACATTATT
Organism: Amaranthus cruentus; assembly: GCA_019425755.1. Classification (NCBI taxonomy): domain Eukaryota; kingdom Viridiplantae; phylum Streptophyta; class Magnoliopsida; order Caryophyllales; family Amaranthaceae; genus Amaranthus; species Amaranthus cruentus. The sequence continues at coordinate 15,639,936 of CM033458.1, read as the reverse complement.
CTAGGTATGCTACTAAAAACAAGATCAAATACAAAGAATATAAAATGAAAAGAACAAAACAAATAAATTTCAATCTTATTTAATATTTCAGCTATTTTATGCAAATACTTGTGAGTTGTGAGCCTTTTTATGTTTTCAACAACCTGCATACTGCCATAGTCGAGCAACATCATGTTGTGGTAACTATGTAGTTTGCTAACTCTATGTTTTTCAACCCTGCTTTCTTTCTATTGTGGTAGGGACACTACACTAATCAATATCCAGCTCAATCATTTTCAAGATAATCACACTCTAAATAAGCAAAAAAGAGTAGCTAAGAAGCTAGAGAAATATAAGCATAAGTAACGGAAAAAAAAGCATACCGCAGACCTGCCCATCAATTGACACAAAGGACTACAATACATGTATTATTTTAGAATAGATATTGGATGACTGACTATAATTTATTGATGGGTTGGTGAGGTTTAGAAGAAACCGTAGTCTGGCTTTCAATGCACAATCTTTCTCTTAATGAAACACAAGAATACAAATTCACTCATAAGAAGAAAAGATTGAAGATTAGGGAGTCACCACGAAAGACATAACAGTTACAAATTTGCATCTTTAACGTATCAAAGTAGCATCAAAAATTAAATACTAATATTGAAAAGCAACATTCACATCTTCTAAAATTGATCATTAAAACATCATCAATATGCATCAACAGATGTATAAAGGAGAATAAGACTACTCATTAACCAGAGATCTCAACACATACAAGGAAAAGACAAGGATTTACCTCCACCGATGACGACTAACTTCATAACTCCCCCATGATAGTTATCTTCATACATCTTCATAATTCTTTGTCGCAAATCAACCCCTTTTTCCATGGCATCAAATAAGCTTTTTTTGTTTCCTTTTACGAAGCAAAAAAAGAAAAAAGAAAATAAGAATTGAAATATTATTCACAAACAAGAAAGCAAATTATCAACGACAAGAAATACCTAAACACTAAAGACCAGAAAACTAACCCCAGAAGAATCTATTAAAAGGATGACCCGTCACTGAAGTATGGCACTGGAGTTGTTGAAGACGACAAGAATCATTTTGCAAAGCTTGGTTAAATTCTAGTACAAAATGTTACAAAACACGATACCTTATTATGACAGCAGTAGAAAAATTAAATATAGTAGATACTGCAATTTCTAGAGGAGACAAAAACAATACAACCATCTTATGTACCTGAATCCACTGCCAATACCTCTCGCTCCATGGCTTCAGCCTTCACCAATGGGGAGATGAAGAATTGAGAAAATCTAGAGCACAAGGAAAGAGTTACTGCAAAAGCTAAATAACAAAATAAGGCATACTCATACAGCGTCTTAGGGTTAGATGCAGTCGTTGCAAACATGCTAAGGTGAATCATTGTCTCCCGGTGGCCAGGGTTCTGACTTAATACAAGAGAAAATGCAATAATGAATACGAAAAAAGAGAGGAAAAATCAAAATGACAATTTATTGGTTTTCTTTACTGAGGAACCGAACACCATCATTTATAGAATTTTGGCAAACATTACAATTAAACCTTTATATATTGTGCCTTCTTCTAGCATGCTAAACCATCAAAAGATAATGTTCCCACCAATCACAGTAAAAAAAAAGCTCTCGCTTCGGTCACTACACTTCCATGGCTCCCTCGTCTCAAAACTCAGTCACATACCTTCTGCTTTCTCCTTCAACCCTAGCAACTAATGGGCAATGGCCACTGTAGGTGTCTCAATGCCCATCCACTTATTTTCCAACAAATAAGTAAGTTTAACTACAAAAGTTGTTGGCCACCACTCATCACCTCTTTACCAGTTAACTACACTCATTATTTTTGTTTTTTTCCACTGTACATCATAATACCATCTCAACTTGATTTCTTTGATCTTTTAAAAAAATATCATTTTATGAACTAGCTAGTTGCTTGTATAAGTGGCACAATGGTATCTACAAGTGAGAATCGGTGTCTTGCTATTATATTTAACATGCTCAGAGATCCAAATCCGAGGAGACAAGATGATGTTTGTAATATAAAAGACAAAGCCAAGGTAAGGTTACGTGACATATGTCTATTCAACACTTGGACTCTTTCGGTTTTACAAACGAGTCAATGAGTATCACATCTTCCGTTTTGGGGAAAAAGAGCCTCACACTTATTTGTAAGAGGAACTCTAGGTGGATAATCAAAACTAATTTGCAAATCAATATCCTCTCACATGAACATTTTAGTAAAAAACACAATGCCGCAAATGAAAGCTAATGTGAGAGGACGTCTAATATCAAATTAGAAACTTCCTAACTATAAATGGCATAACAGACTAAAAAATTTAGACCCCAAACACAATTATACGATTAAGCCTTGTACAAATGAGCATCTCTTGTTTGTATGTGTTATGTGTGACAATTAATAGGCTCAAGAACCTTTTACATTGCATTGCAGGGGTAATTTGCTGATGTATCAAACATGCAATACCCTTACAAAGACACTCCAATAGCTTTTTCCTAGCTTAACAATTGAGTACGAGATCTTTAAGAAAAGAAGCAAATAGACTGCATGATTTTTTTTCTCTTGCTTTCTGAAATTACCATTTTTCATTGTCAGATGCAACAACATTCTATTCTTGAGCATAATTTTTGAAGGCATATAGTCTTACAAAAGTTGGCATATAATTGAAATGAAATTAGATCAATTATCTAAGGGTATTACGTATAAAAAAAACAAACCTAAATAGCACCACTTAGCCAAATGATGAACAAAATAATAGCAATGTAAAATACATGATCAACCTGTCATATTGACATTTTAAGGCGGTTATCAATCAAGAAAAGGATGAATCTTTACCTTCTCAAGGCATCTCTAAGAAACTCTCGCTTGACATCAAAATGGTAACAAGTATGTTCTGCCTCTGTGTATGCATTTGATGCACCCCCATGCTTGGACAAGAAACTATCATACTAACAAACAAAAAGTCAAAAACATTTGCAAAAAAGAAAATTATATAACCTACTAATATAGAACATTCCATCATCTCAATGTCATTAAGTAGGTCGCATCTAGTCTCCCACTTGGGTAGAATAGAAATAAGTCACGTGACCTTTCCCTTTTAATAACAAAGAAGTTTTTATCAATTGGTCATTGATAAGAAGATCAAATGCACATAACATATCATGCAATGAGCCATTTATAAAAATAAAAATCTCCAAGAATGAAGGAATTTTACATTTTCCTAAATGCTTTATTGAGCACACATACAAACGATATACACAAGATTAATATTACTAAGTAACATGGAAAGAATGTGTAAAATTCCATAGAAGAACTAATGAGCGAGATTTATTGACAACCAGGTGAAATCTACTAGCGAGTCAGGTCATGACAGTATATAATATGTATATCAAGTTGTAACAATGCCACTGGTCAAGCCAAAGTGACAGCCCAAAGATCAAGATTTAAGTACTACAATAAATTATGTTGAAACATTACCTGAAAAACATTCACAAGCATATGCTATAATAAAATACATATTAACCAATCACCACCAAAGGCCATAATCATGAACAAGCAATTAATGCAGTCAAGAAGATCATTCATAGGAAGTTCCATTCATGTACTTCATTGTTTATCTACTCTGTCAATGTAAGTGTCCTTAGTTTAAGTTGCAGAAATGGAACAAGTGTGATGACTAGTTTGAAGGCTTCATCAATGGTAAACATTGTACTGAAGTATCCACCATATTCAGGAAATTGCATTACCTGCTTTAAATGAAAGCACCTTATCCCCGCTTGAATAAGAATAGGCTTTGAACAATGCTTGACTGTGTGAGTTCAGAGCATTAACAGCATTAAAGAGGTTGACGCTCCTATACGTATTGCCTAATCCTAATACAAATCTTTAGTTGTACACCACCTAAAAGACGTCTTTCTAACGTTCTTTGGCCAATTATGGTTTAGAATCGAGTAGATTTCCCAAGGAAAGCCTCATTAATTGGTTAGTTGTGTTTTGTAGGTAAAGAACTATTGCTAATTCAGAAGGTTATAAAGTCGGGGATGATACTTATAGTATCATCCATGCTGCATATAAGACTGAGAGTCTGAGATCCACCATCATGACTTCTATGCTAGATTGCTTGTGTCATTAGTCAAGCTTGTTTTGCTGTAAATAGAGCTACACAGAAAAATTTAAGGTTCTAAGGATCTGCAACTATGCTTTATTATGTGCTTCGAAAAATCAAATGTGGTTGTCCTGGAATAAACTTAACTGGAAGCAAAGAATCTCTACATTTCAAGCTTTGGTCAAAGCTTTCCAAGACAGCAATTCCAAGTACGTAATAAGGGTAGAAGAATTAGATTTGATCCTTCTGAATGGTCTAAGCATAGTTTTGACATAGAGAAAATTAGTTTGCTCGCATTTTCTAATTTTATTGTTCTTAATGATAATTGTTGTAAAGCTATAATTAAAGTTTGGGTTGGTATATGACCTTGTTATGTTGGCTTCATCATAAGGACGTTCGCCAAAGATAACCAACAATGCCAAAGCATTCAACCCAAAATATCGGGGTACAATTATACTAGCTACTTAAAAGCCTAAAAGCCATAAAGCCAATAGATAATTGTCCAAAATCCACATAGCCAAATAAGGCTTCCCTGGGAGACTGCCATTTTTGTACAAATTTTTAAGATGATCAACAGTACAATCACTAAAATTATATGTCAGCCTTCAGGGATAAAAGGGATCACATTGTCAACTATCTACAACCATAAACTTCAAGCAAGCATACAAACACTAGTGGAAAGGGGAAAATCAACATTCTAAGTAAACAAGAATAGCAAAACTTACCTCATTTTCATCTGGAAATTCAGCACTACCCATGAATAGCATATGCTCTAACAACAGAAAATGCCAAAATCAACAATGAGGCTTAAAAATCACACTTCCCACAAACCCGTCAAATACCCATCTAATTTCTCATATCCAATGCTCAATCAAATCAGTTTTTAACAAAAGAAAAGAAAAAATGTCACACACAAATCACAATACCTAAAAAATGAGCAAGACCCTGTGCTTCATAAGGATCAGCAAAGCTCCCCATCCCAACACAAACAGCTGCAGCAGCCTATAAACAAAAACCCACAAAATAAACCACTAATTCCAAAATTTCACCATTTTACAACCCAATTCAATATACAAACCCAAAAAACAAGAAACCTTTTTAGTTTGAGAAGAAGCTTTCTTTCCTTTGCTTCTCTTACTCCCACCATCATCTTCCTCGTCATCGCTGTCCTCATCATCTTCATCATCATCTTCTTCTTCGTCGTCATCATAATCTTCATCTAGGTCATCACCATCATCATCGTCCTGTTCTTCATCTTCCTCAGTACATTCTCCATCGGTTGTAAGATTTTCAGATGGAGGGTAAATCTCAGGATCATGAACAACCAACGCACAAAGACCATTTTCCAATTGAAGATATCTATATAATTTCTTATCATTCGGTGATTTCTTCACTACATTATCCGACGAAAATATCACCCCTTTCACCGTCATTATATTGGCTCAAATTTTGAAACCCTAATAAAAATATGTATCTAAATTCAGAGTTGTAATCTAATCTGAAATAAACACAAATTCCCGGTTGCTAGAAATTGGAAAAAACCCCTTCACAACAACTTGGGAGGAAGTGAGACGGCATCGTACCTTTAAGTTGATATTGAGATCGACTATATAGGCGGCCCAAAAGCCGATGATTGAAAAATAAACATGATCTGTGTTTAGAAATTAAATATCTTTTAAAAAAAAGAAATTAAAAAATAATAATTTGATTTTGGCCTTAAAGTTTCAATTTGACCTTAAAGGTAATGATTTAAATCTAAGTAAACCTTAAATATACCTCGAAAAAAGAGATCAAATAAAAAAATTTAATTTTGGCCCAAAAGTGATTAATTTTGACGTTAAATTAATTATTTATGCTTAAATATGATTTAATATTTTGCAATTTCGGAACAGAGGTAAAAAAATTGTACTATTTTATGATGAATCTTAAACAACAAATAAATGGTCAATAACTAGTATAGAAACGTGCAATGTACGAACTTATTAGTATGAAATATATAATTATATAATTTCAAAGAATAATGCAAGTGTATATTATAATGATTAAATTTATCGAATATATAACCTTTTTAGAGCAACAATTAAATACTGGTTTTTTTTATTATTAAAAGTATTATTTATAGGTATGATTCAATCATACATACAATACTATAAAAATGTTGAAAAATTACAAGTGTCATCCTCTAAGGAGGCATGACATACAATACAATACTATAAAAATGTTGAAAAATTACAAGTGTCATCCTCTAAGGAGGCATGACAAATGTAATTATTTTAGTGGATATGAGTTAATTACATGATAATATTTACTTAATTTAGAATTTAATTATTTTTAAAATTAGAGCTAAATTAGGTATAGTATGGAGTATGATATATTATAGCAATTCTATATAACTAACCTAAAATTTAATATATTTAATTGAGTGAAAAAGTAATGTATTCAATAAATAATTATAAAAATCAGTATTTGATGTTTGCTTTTAAAAAGTCATGTATTCAATAAATTTAAGCATGATAATATACACGTTAGCATCATTTTTTGAAGTTATTCATACTCATAAATTCGTGCATTGCACGAGTTTCTATACTAGTTAAATATATCAATGTTAGCTTACGTTTACAAAGTTGCTACAATAAATTAAAAAAATATTTTACCTAATTTAGCTCCAACTTTTTTAAAAAATAAAATTCTAAATTAGGTAAATATTATCATGTACACTAAAATAATTCTATTTGTCATAGCTCCTCTAAGGATGACATTTATCATTTTCTAATATTTCTATTAAGAGTAGTATGTATGACGTATGATATCTATCTATAATCTATAACTATTACTAAAACAAAACACGCTTACAACATCACCTTTCAAAATTGCTTACGTGTCACTTCCACATTAAAAAATTTCCCTCCTAAATTAAATGATGATGTCATTGTTATTATGATCTTTGACTTTCTACTTTTTTATTTTGAATATATTATTTTTCTTATCAATTGTTTTTTTTTTTTACTTTTTGGGTTAAATCATATTTAATGTACTAGCAAACTATATATTATATTTTATATTTATTTTAATTATTTATAAAAGTTTTTTCTTTTTTTTTTGTTAAATGAATATTATTTAGTGTATGAGATATTTTGAGATAGTTAAAACATAATATACTTTTACTAGGATTTGTTTTTGTTATTTATACTCAGAAATTTTGATAAAACCGTGCATCGCACGGGCACTATCTAGTTAATTAATATTACATAGGTATGATATTAAGTATGATTCAATCATACATAATATATTAATTAATTTTGTTGTGTAATAGAAAAAAAAGATTGAATGAGTAAAATGTCATTTGTCTTTTTTCTATTGGCCAGTAAATTTCAGTGATTAGTATTTACACACTTGTCATATTTACAATTAATAAACAGCAATTTAGGAAAACAATTAATCATACAAATTAGTCAAATTTAAAATCAGTGATTAGCATTTACACGCTTACCATATTTACAATTAATATAGAGCAATTTAGAAAATTGAATGATCATTTATATTAGTCAAAATACATTGTTAGGTTACCATGAATACAATTTTAAATTTTAGAAAAAAAAGTGAAATTATATTGGACCAAATGACAATTATAGAAACAAATAAATTGATGCAGAAAATTAGACAATTGGAATATGTGTGAAGACAATCAGTCAACTGTAACTAGACTGTGTATAAATATAAAAGTATACAACAATGCAATTTAGGAAGTTGATTGATCATTAAAATTATACTGTGTATAAATATAAAAGTATACAACAATTTAGGAGATTGATTGATCAGTAAATTTGTGTTTTTTTATAAATTCTTTTTTAATTACAATATACATCATATCATCATAAATTCTACTAAAGCAATAGAAGAATTTGATAAGTGTCACAATTTTATGAATTATTTTCCCGCCTAATTATACTTCAGTTATTTTAGGTAGTTTTTAAATTTAATTTTATTCCATTGATTTACTTAATTAATTTAACCCATATTTGATTTTGCCTCATATGTTTTTCCATTAATGTTTATTTTCTCTTTTACAATATTTATAATGTCTAATTTTTTTGTCATATGTTTTTCCAAAAAATCTTATGATTCCGTGCTTAGCATGGGTATGTACCTAGTATGTAAATAGTTTATCACGCACCTTTTATCTAATATTTTCATTCGTCTAAAATTTTCTTAAAATATTAACGTATTTTAAAAATTAGTGCATTGCAGTGCTTTTTATCCTAGTTAAATATATTACGGCTACTCTCCAGTGAGACCGTCTTCCTGAGAGACGTCTCTCAAGTCCAATCCATTAAAGATTATTGTCTACATTTACTCTACATTTTTTCTAAGGGCCAACCCAATTAGTGATGCTCACAAGAATTTGTGAATATATTAATATACATTTTGTGGCTTGGGAGTAATCCCAGATTCGTTACCGGGTATGCGGAAGAATAACGGGTTTCTGTGCAAGTTTTTGGGTTGGGGATAATGGTTGGATTGGTTTAGTGGGTTGAATTTGAGAAAATTTGAAATAAATAAGATTATTTATCAAAAAAAAGCATATAATAAGATCATAATCAAACTTATTCCAAAACTAAGCGTGCAATTCGCAAACCTTAGGTTCAGGACTCTTGTCTTAAAATCATCATGTTGACCCTGTTTGACCTGTTCGCAGTTACTAATTGCGAACAAACACTTGATTTTGTTTCACCAGTTTATTACTGTTCGCACTTACTAAGTGCGAACAGACCCGAACCTGTGCTATGGGGTATCAGGCGCTTATATTTGGAATAAGTTTGATTTGAATCTTATTGCATGCTTTTTTTTCTATTAAGAATCTTATCTATTTCAAATTTTCTGAATTTGAGGGGTTTGGTATGTTAGTGTTTCTGGTTTCATTGAATATCAAACTCTTCAATGTTTCTTGAAGCTTAGCTTGCCCCTCATTTTTCATGGCAACAAGAGCTTCCTTCAACACCTCCTGATTTTTGCTCACCCTTTTCTCAAGGACGGAAATACGGAAATTTCAGCTTGTATTTGTGAAGGCAGTAGGTCCTTTAGTATGTTGACACTCCAGAGACGGTTATCAAATAGTTTGTTAGCATAACAAATTGTATTTTAGTTTGTTAGACTTCGTTTCTTGTTTAGCAAGTTATATGTACAGCTCATACTCTTGTATATAAATAGCCTACTGTTTTGTACTCTATAATTCATTCAAATAATAGAAACTCTTTCTCTCTCATGGGTTTGTTCTTTGCTTAATACTTGCTTTAATGGAGGTTCTCACCTCATAATTGTAACATGGTATCAGACAGGTTTTAGCCTATTTTCTTCTTCTTTCTTCTGCAATTTTTTCTTCTTCCTCCATGGCTTCTCAATCTCGTCCTTCTCCACTGGATTTAACTCAAGATTCCAGTAGTGTGTATTACCTCCATCCGTCTGACCATTCCAGTATCAAATTGGTCAGCGTTCCTTTTGATGGTTCTGGTTTCTCCACATGGAAACGATCCATGATTATTGGCTTAAGCTCCAAGAACAAGCGCTGTTTCATTGATGGCAGCCTCCGTAAACCTTCGATTGATTCTGACGAATTCAAGGCGTGGGACCGGTGCAACACTATGATTATTGGTTGGCTCATTTCTTCTCTCGATCGCACAATCGCTAAGAGTGTGATGTACTACAATGATGCTCGTGAGTTTTGGAAGAATCTTGAGGATCGTTTTGGCCAAACATCAAGTTCCTTACTCTATTCTCTCCAAGAAGAGCTCTCACGAACCGTTCAAGAACCTCAAATGTCCATTGCTGAGTATTATACCAAAGTCAAAGGTCTTTGGGACGAAATCGACAATGTCTCTCCGCTTGCTGTGTGTTCTTGTAAAAATTGCTCATGTGATTTGACCACGACTTATCTCAAGGACCGTGATGACCAGCGTCTTCTTCAATTTTTGATGAAACTTCAGGATTCTTTCCAAAATGCTCGTGGTAACATCCTCAGGATGAAAGATCTACCCTCCGCTGCTGAAGCCTACAATATTTTGTTGCAAGAACAACGCCACCATGAACTTAGTAAGCTTTCTTCACCTACTGCTCCTACTGACTCTTTGGCTTTTGCTTTTGATAAGAGGCAGCATCAAGAAAGGCTTCCACCTAAAAACCGTCTCTCTCAAGCTCCCCTACCTCCTGCTCCTGCTCGTGGTCCTAAGCGTCCTTCTACGTATTTTTGTGATCATTGTAAAGTACCTGGCCATAGCACCCAGCGTTGTTACAAACTCCATGGTTACCCTCCCAAACAAAGTCATTACAAACGCACTGCTGCCATTGCTCTCGACTCTGATCCCGATCCACGGCCTGATTTACATCCCACCGGTCTTTCTAATGATCAGTTTCGCCATCTCCTGCATCTTCTTGGCCGCACCGACGATGTCACTGATCCTCTTACTACTACTCCTGTGGACATTACTACTTCAACTAACATAGCAGGTACCTACTGCTTTCTCTCTCACCGTCCCTATATTGGATGGATAATTGACAGCGGCGCTACCGATCACATGTGTCACTCCATCTCTTCTTTTGTGAATTTACGGTCCGTTGCTAGTTCTCACCATGATATCACCATCCCCGATGGTAGAACCATCAAGGTTTCTTACATTGGGGATGTTAGACTCCGTGACGATCTCGTTCTTAAGGACGTGTTATTTGTGCCCGAGTTCAAATTTAATCTCATCTCTGTTCACAAACTTTGTGCAAATCAGCATACCTCTTTGTTGTTCACTGACAAATCTTGCTCGGTTCAGGGCCCTTTAATGAGGACTCCTTTGCATCTTGGTAAACTCAAATGTGGTCTTTATTATCTTGAAGACAATACTCCTGGAGCAGCTAAACCTTTACACACTTTACCTGTTGCTAATCAAGTCACATGTAATAAAACTTTGGAAGAAGCCAAACTCTGGCACCTACGGCTTGGTCATGTCCCTTTTACTCAATTGAAGTCTTATAAACCTGACATTGACACTACAACTTTATTGCAAACTTTTTTTTGTACTATTTGTCCTAGAGCTAAGCAAACTAGGCAACCCTTCCCTACTAGCTATATAAAGACCACCTCTCCCTTTGAGTTACTTCACATGGATGTATGGGGTCCCTATTCGGTTGCTACTCACAATGGTTGTAAATTTTTTCTTACCATCGTCGATGATTACACTCGTTGTACTTGGCTTTATTTGTTGAAACATAAGAATCAATGTGCTCCATTTGTATTACAGTTCTTTACTTTTATTGAGACTCAACATCATGCTCATGTTAAGCAAGTGCGCACTGATAATGCACTTGAACTTTGTGAAGGCTCCATGAAATCTTTCTTTTCCAGCAAGGGTATTTTACATCAGAAAAGCTGTGTTGACACGCCTCAACAAAACGGCGTTGTCGAACGAAAGCACCGTCACTTGCTTGAAACGACCCGTGCTCTTTCATTTCAAGCAAATTTACCATCTCAATTTTGGGGTGAAAGTATTCAGTGTGCTACTTATTTAATCAACCGGATGCAACTTAGTAGCTTGGGTCATATGTCCCCTTATGAAAAATTATTTGGTGTCAAACCCACCAATCACCATCTCCGTGCTTATGGGTGTTTGTGTTATACTTCTACACTTAAACAAGGGCGTACAAAGTTCCAATCCCGCGCCGATCCCTGCGTTTTTATCGGTTACCCATTTGGTCAGAAAGTATATAAAGTCTATAATCTTAACACTCACAAAATTATCATTTCTCGAGATGTGGTTTTTCATGAACACCACTTTCCTTTTCACTTACAAACTCCTTCCTTATCTCATACCTTTTACCTACCAGTTACTACTTCTAACCCCTTTGCTCATTATCCTACTCCTCCTTCTGCCACACCTCATGTTCCTAATACCCCTATCCCACACGTTACCCCAGACTCCCATCCACCTACTACACCTATTCACTCTACTACCCACAATTCCTCTCCTACATCTACTACCCTACCTATTCTACCTCCTCCAACTACTATTACTACTTCTCTCCGCAAATCAACTAGAGTTCCTCATCCTCCTACCCATCTTAAAGATTATATTTGTAATCACACTCAATCTCATTGGTGTAATTTAGTTTCACTTTCTGATTTTTCTTCCCCTTTTGCCCTATTCTCCAATTCCAAACCGTGGCATGAGCCTTGTTCTTACAAAGAAGCTGCTACTAATGACAATTGGGTGCAAGCTATGCAAGCTGAACTCCTTGCTCTTCAACAGAATAATACATGGGATTTAGTCCCTCTCCCTCATGGTAAAAAAGCCATCGGATGCAAATGGGTTTACAAGATTAAGTTGAAATCGGATGGGTCTCTTGAACGGTATAAAGCTCGTCTGGTTGCCAAAGGCTACACTCAAAAATATGGCATCGACTTTCAAGAAACTTTTTCTCCCGTTGTCAAAATGACAACCGTTCGTTGTATCATCGCTATCGCCGCTCAACATCATTGGCCTATTTTCCAATTAGATATCAACAATGCTTTTCTACATGGGGATCTCAATGAAGAGGTGTTTATGAAAGTACCCGAAGGTCTTGATTATGGACCCAACATTGTTTGTAAACTCAAGAAATCTCTCTACGGGCTCAAACAAGCCTCCCGTCAGTGGTTCGCCAAATTGACTCACGAACTCCTTCATCAGGGTTTTATCCAGTCCAAGAATGATTACTCCCTTTTTCTCAAGAAGTCTTCTCACTCTTTTATAATTGCAGCTGTGTACGTCGACGACATTATTCTCACCGGCGATGATATTCCTGGCATTAATCAGCTAAAGTCGCATTTACATTCTGTTTTCAGTATCAAAGATTTGGGGTTACTGCATTTTTTTCTTGGTCTTGAGGTGACTTATACCAAGCAAGGCACTATTTTGTCCCAACAGAAATTCACTTCGGAGTTGTTACGGGATTCTGGTTTTACCACTTTCAAAGCCGCTGTTACTCTTCTGCCAATCAATCTTAAGCTACAAAGTTCTACCTCCAACCTCCTCCCTGACCCGTCACTTTATCGTAGCCTCGTCGGCAAACTCAACTTTCTCACTAACACCCGTCCCGACCTCTCCTATACCGTCCAAACCCTTAGCCAATTTATGCAAGCCCCTACCCACGATCATTTTTCCGCCCTTACTCACACCCTCAACTACATTGCCTCCACCTCTGATCAGGGAATCCTTCTCAAAGGATCGGACCATATTAATCTTCATGCTTATTCCGACTCCGATTGGGGTGCGTGTTTAGACACCCGTCGTTCCATCACCGGGTATATTATGATGCTTGGTAGTTCTCCCGTCAGTTGGAAGTCCAAGAAACAACCGACTGTCTCCAAATCCTCCTCGGAAGCCGAATATCGTGCTATGTCTGCCGCAGCTTCCGAGATTACATGGCTAGTCCGTCTTTTGGAGGAACTTGGTGTTCCTGACCTTAAACCAATCACCCTCCATTGTGATAATAAATCTGCCATTCATATCGCCACCAACCCCGTCCTTCATGACCGCACCAAACATATCTCCATTGACTGTCATTTCACTCGAGAAAAGGTCATGGAAGGCCTCATTCAACTCACTTACCTGCCCACCGACCACCAACTCGCTGATGTTCTCACCAAGATCTTACCTTCTTCTCAGTTTCGGATGCTTCTTTCCAAGCTCGGCATGATTTCCACCACCCCGAGCTTGCGGGGGGGTGTTGACACTCCAGAGACGGTTATCAAATAGTTTGTTAGCATAACAAATTGTATTTTAGTTTGTTAGACTTCGTTTCTTGTTTAGCAAGTTATATGTACAGCTCATACTCTTGTATATAAATAGCCTACTGTTTTGTACTCTTTAATTCATTCAAATAATAGAAACTCTTTCTCTCTCATGGGTTTGTTCTTTGCTTAATACTTGCTTTAATGGAGGTTCTCACCTCATAATTGTAACATAGTAGGTTCAGTTCTTACTCTAAGTATCCGATTCTTTATTGGTCGGTAGGATTTAGGATTTCTCATAGTTCGAGCAATGAACCGATACCATTTGTAATAAACCCACTAATCGTTAATATGAGAAAGATGGAAATTAGGACTAAGAGAGAGAGTAAAAAAAGAGGAGTTTTGAGAGGAAGAATTCATTTGATGCTTTAACCAATTATTAGATCACTAGTATAGAAACTCGTGCAATGCATGAATTTGTTAGTGCAAAATATATATAAAAACAATTTCAAATAATAATGTAAATAGTAACTACTGTATTAAATTTACCAAATACATGATTTTTTTTAAAACCAAAACATAATTACTGACGTTTATTTAATTATTTACCTGATCTATAACTTTTTTTCATTCAATTGAACATATTAAATTCGAAGTTAACTAAATAGAATTGCTATAGTATATCCTACAAATACTTTACCTAATTTAGCTTCAAACTTAAACAAAAAATATTAGATTTTAAATGTGATAAATATTGGCATGCCTTTTTTAAAAGATGACACTTGGAATTTTCCAAGACTTTTATAGTATTGTATGATATGATGTCTTTTTAAAAGATGACACTTGAAATTTTCCAAGACTTTTATAGTATTGTATGATGCCTTTTTAAAAGATGACACTTGAAATTTTCCAAGACTTTTATAGTATTGTATGATATGATATGATGATTATTGGGGTGTTTGGCAATTGGTTGTTAGCTGTTGGCGGTTGACTTTTTTAATTGGTTTGTTTGACCAATTTACCAAACACTATTTTTTTTGCTATATCACCAACCAATAAGTCAAAAGTCAACCAGAATGCTAAGCTAAAAGCCAATTGCCAAACACTCCCTATATTTATAACTAACAGGCCTAATAAAACTTGTTGCCATTTGTTAAATAATATATTTCATTTCTTGAAATTTCTTAAAAGACTATTTTACTCCTCCATGTTGACTCATCACATTCACATAATTGGATCTAAAAAATTAGTGGGGTCACTGGAGAGGATACTTGACAGTGACACAAACAAAGCATTGGGTCCTAGCAGCAAGAATATCCATCTTTCAGTTTCTGGTTAATAAACACCATTGAAAGTGTAATAATACTACAAGAAAAAGTGTATTAAGGATAATGATACAATTTTTTAGTACAAAAAAGTTACAAGAGAAAAAGATACACAAAGCTTTTCTAGCATGACGAATGACCTTTCAGTCGAACATGCGACAACATATCCCACATTAGAAGAAAGAATGGAGAAGATAAAACAACTCAACAGCCTACAATGATCCCCTAGAGATCAAATTAAATAGATGTGATTCCAGAGAATTAGGATAGAGATCGAATGAAAAAATGGTACGAAGAATTAGTACCTTAATCTAATTGAATGATGTCAGTCTATAAACAATATACAAACCAAACTTTCTGAAGGAGTCAGCTAGTCATCAACTTTGAGCGCGCGTCAAAGTGTTGAGCTACTTTCACTGGCAGACATTGTAGCACCTTCAGATTTCACGAGATGTGATCCTCTGCTGCCAAGATCAAGCCCCTGTAATCTTCCCAAATGATCATTTGGCATAAACTCCGAGGGGTTTTGAGAATTGGGCTTATGGTGCAAATTTCCCTGAGACTGATGATACGATGGCAATTGCATATTCTGTTGACCTTGAGGAACATGTTGCTGAGGTAGGGAGTAAAAGGCAGAGGGATTGTACTGCATGCCATGCATTCCTAAGTTAAATGATTCTGAAGGGCTCATCATTTCGCCTGTGGCAACTCTAAGCCTTTCCACTTCTTGCTTCAATGCTTCATTGAGCGCTGAGAGAAACAGAAAGCCAGAAAAGCACATATTTTATGTCAATGTAAATAAGAAAGCTATAAAGCAAAGAAAGCTATGATAACTAAATGATTGCTATCATTTGAAAAACAATTAGGGTGTTTCTTTGATTGAAATTGGATGTTGCCACAAATTCATAACTAAATCAGCTGTCTAAACCTACTTTTTAAACAAAAAAGCATGAGACTCACCATCTCGCAACTGCGCTTGTTGTTCCATAGCTTGCAACCGAAGCTTGAGCTCCGTGTTTTCAGTTGCCAGACCAGTTGTGTCCCTCTAAACAACAAAATCATAAGAAAGTAAGCACCAGCAAGGTAGCAAGAGTAGAACATAGATCTGGGAAGGGGAGAAATGAGATTCCAAAGAGTCCCCTAAATCTCTCTGATACTACCACCTAGTAATTAAGTTTATAAGGCATATGAAAGCAAAAAGACACTCCATCTATGACCATATGATATGCATGTAGTGAGATCATCAATAAACTACCTGATACAGAGTAAGCTGAGCAGAAAGAGTTGTTGCTTCAGTTTGAAGAGTCTGGACTTTTCGCTCCAACTCCAACATATATCGAGCTTTCCTCTCTTTCGAGCGTGCAGCAGATTGACGGTTAGCTAAAATTCTGCAGCAAGGAAACAGAGACGCACATGAAAGTTTAATCTTGTTAGCAATAGGATACGGCATGGCATCAGTATGAAACATATACTTCTATGATATAACAACAAAAGCACATTTCAACAGCAATAACAAAGAAGGTTGCAATAGCAAACAACGCTCTCAGAAAGAACTGTTAAATTGAGTAGTTGTACTTTTCGTGCTTTAATCAGCTTAATTAGTGACTTGTATATAAGGTTCAGGTCACGAGTCATTAGAGTAAACGATGCTGCTATTGTAGGCTTACAGCTAATGATTAAACTTCAGCTTACATTTCTACATTCAATCTAACTTCAGCTGATCAAAATTAATTAACATTGGCTAAAAGTCAAAGCTAACGTTTGTTGATCAACGCCAACTATTACAGATCTGATATTCTAATAATCACATCTAATTTTAATCTGAGAATACGACGTACAAAGTTAAACCCTTCAACTTTCATCAATTCAAATAAAGAATTAAGTTCAATTTAGCACAATTTTAGCAAGCATGAAATCAACCGGAAGTTACAACAAAGAAAAAAAGACTTGCACAATTCAACATGGTATCAACCTTAGGATCAAGCAATCATAGTTCAAGACAATGTAGCATCATTAGAATCCAATCATTAAGAAACAAGCATACTATAAAACTCAAGCTATTATAAAAAAAAGCCCCACAATCTTATAACCAATCAATCAATAAGATCTATAAAGTAAGTCAACATCAGGGAAATCAGTTAATTTCTTTAATTTTATAGAAATGGATAAAATTCCATCTAAATCATTGCGGAAAAATTCAAAAAAAGTGACAGAATCATAATAATCTAGCATCTCAAAGTTAGATGATTAAAGAAAAAATTGAAAACCTTTTAGCACGCTTCGGGTCAATAGTCCAAAGCTCAGCAAGTTTATCAGGAGGCATAGCTTTCTTAGCATCCATAATCTCACCAAAAACATTGGCATTACCACTACCAGACGAGGTCGTCGCATCCACAGAATTACTATGCCGATGACGAGGTCTCCCAGCTGCATTATTATTACTATTATCATTGTTATTGTTGGAAGCATTATTAATATCGACGGACAGTCCTAACCCAACATGAGGTCCAGATCCGGAAGCACCAAGTTTATCAACGTCAATGTAGGTGTTAAAGAGGTCATCCTCGGATCCGATCTCTTCAGTGGAGGATCCAGTAAAAGGATCGGAGGAAAGATCCATATCGTCGGGTATTCTGAAACTAACTTCGGAATGTGCACGTCGATGATGAAAACCTCTGAAGGGATTAGGGCTAGAAAAGAGAGTGGAATTGGGGATGGTTCCATTGTTAGGAGGTTTGGAAGGATTGCCATTAATGAGGTGAGGATTGGGAGAAGAGGTAGATGGATCTGATTTGATATCCATGGTAAGAGGAGGAGAGAGAAAGGGAGAAGGAAGAAGGAGAGAGAAAGAAGGAGATACACAGAGATTTTAATGGAGGAGTGAGATTGAGATGATATTGATGAGTAAGAGTCATGAAAGAAGAAGAGGAGTGGGAAGAGTTGATGGTTAGTTGTTTGTTGTTCGAAACGTTGAAAAAAATAAGTGTCATAATTGTGATTAATATTCTCTCTCTCTATATATATAATATGAAGTATATAGTATGAGTAGGAATAAGAGTAGTACTATATTTGTGGTGAATTTTTGGATTACGATTTGATTCCATAAATAATAATCGGAATTGATCCCAGATCTAAAATCATTGTTCAAGTTCAACTCACCTTTAACAGGGCTGTTAGTGTTATACAATTTAATGATTTTTTTACTTGTTCGATGTAAGTTGATTTACTTGATTTGTTTGACTATTTTTTTCGTTCTAAAATACTTTTATGTTTTGACTTTTTATGTACTTCAACTTCAA
The DNA here is from genome assembly GCA_019425755.1 of Amaranthus cruentus. Lineage (NCBI taxonomy): Eukaryota > Viridiplantae > Streptophyta > Magnoliopsida > Caryophyllales > Amaranthaceae > Amaranthus > Amaranthus cruentus. The sequence continues at coordinate 15,621,423 of CM033458.1, read as the reverse complement.
TGTGCTAATTGAATTCTTAATATTTTTAATTACAATCATTCTTAATCAATAACCCTAATAAATCATCATAAAAAAACAAAAATAATAATAATAAAATAAACAAAATCAAAAAAGGTAAAACTCTCCCCCTATCAAATTACAGTTGTTTACTAAGACTTTCTCTTTTAATTATGCATGGTAATAAATTAAAAAATATTGATTTAAATAATCTTTGCATTAATATGAATCAAACAAAATCTAAAATTTTTATGTTTTAACTTATAGATTAAAAACTAATCACAAACTGTAGAGTGATGAATGAATAATGCATTATCTTTTTTATTTTTTTTTTTTGAGATAAGAATAGTGCATTATCTTGTAATGTAGCAAGTAATATGAGACGGAGAAAATATATATAGAATTAAATTTTTATATCAGCTATTAAGTCAAGTGTAAAGAAAAATTATGTAAAATTAGATGTTCACTTTTTTTTTTTTTTGGTCAAAATGCATGAAAAAGCTAAAAAAAATTAAAAAGGCCTTTAATTTATGTCATTATGGTGTAAAAGACCGTTTTTTAGCTAACTTATAGTTCATCCGTTCTGAAATACTCGCTACATTTTGATTATGTGCACTATTCATCGTTCAAGCTTATTTTATATATTGCGACTAATGTGTAAGTAAAAATATAGTCAAGTGGGATCTTGTTTGAATTATCTAATCGCATACTTTCATAATACTAACTTTTTATAATTTTTAAATTTGTATAATTTAACATATAAATAAATAAAATAACACATTAGAAAACGTAAAAAGTGAAATGTAGCAAGTATAATGGAACGGAGGAAGTACATTACTTACTAAATAAATTAAATAAATTTTAGAGAATGATATAGGGTTGTATTAATCTCACTCAAGAAGAAAAACTTTATAGGGTATGGTTTTAGACCCTTAGGGTCTAGGTCAGGGTCCAATTTTTTAGACCCTTAATATCAGGGTCCGGGTCTAAACCCTTAATATCAGGGTTCGGGTCTGAACCCTACCCTAAAATTAGGGTCTGAATCCGGGTAGGGTCAAGACCCGACCCATACCCTCAAATGCCCATCCCTAATCATGAATGATCCGTCTATTAATTATTTTTCTAATACCCAAATTCTTGAATGAGTGAGACATGCCTCATACTTGCTCCAATTTACCCTTTTACCTAAAAATTTATTATAAAAAATTACTATTTAAAAAAAAAGAAAAAAAAGAAAAAAAAGGAAAAACTATTTTCTTGGCCCCCTTACCCTTCCAATACCTCTTCCCAATCACCCAGCCACTTTCACCAACACTAGCCACCCCCTTCTTCTCCCTAGCACCGACGACCACCCACAACACCTCCACCCACACCGCAAGACCCCTTTTCTCATCCCTATCAAACTCCTAAATCCATCATTCTTCTTCATCATTAATGCTTCTTTATCATCTTCAGAAAAAATTAGTGATGATGAAGAAGTGGTGACGAAGAAGCCATTGTTGATGATGAAAAAATTAATGAATTACTAAAGAAAACTGTTTGGCTCAAGAAAATTGATGAGAAGCCATTGATGATGATGAAGAAATGATGGATTTGGACAATTGGTAGGGTTAGGGGAAGGGAGTCCCGCGTGTGCGGAGGGGCAGAGAAGCTCATCGATGCTAGGGGAGAAGGGGGTGACCATTGGTGGTGGAGGTGGTTGGGCTGAGGTGTTTGAAGGGAGGCAATGAAAAATCAGATTTTTTTTTTCTTTTTTGTTTTTTGAATCATGATTACCCGTACTTGTTATAACAAGTTGAAAGGTAGAAGGGTATGAATTATTAAAAAATAATTCAAAGGAGAATTATTCACGACAGATGAGAAAAAAAAGAGAAAGATGAGATTGTTATATCAATTTTTCCTATTATGATAAAAAATCTTCACAATTAATATTTAGGAAACCAATAAAATAATATGATACTTGTACATAGCAAAAGAAAATGCAATAGCACAACAGCATAATCATAATGGATAAAATTATTCCCTGCTGAATCTCAATTTATGAGTTATATTACAGTTGAACATTTGAGGTATTCTGCATCAATATACTATATAATACTACTACTACACAAGTTTGTAACACAGAACATAGAGGTCAAAATTGGCTCATAAAACTAGCTGTATGACCCCCTTCGACAAATGAATGTCGACTATCTTCCACACACAAACAGGCCAACAATTATGCTCGTAAATTGCTCAACGATGCAGTTTAAAGACGAAACAATAAAAATTACATGTGTACCTTACTTTAGGAAAATCAAATAGGAAGAGTTTATATAACAAATGTCGAGTCAGGGCTGCAGCTGCTTATCTAACGTGGGGGCCTTTTCAGAATCCTCACCATCGGCCTTGCATAGCTCCTGTTCCTTGCTCACTGGTGCATGACGTTCCTCGTTAGTCATCGATCGGTCAACATAATCTGTTGATTTTTGCAGTATGCTAGAATCAGTATCCATCGGCTGCTTGCCAAGAAGGTTTGCTAGCCCGTTTGACTTCATGTATACATCTAATGGAGAAGTGGGCGCTCGAGCAAGCGTCATGATGCTCATACTCGGTTGAGTTTCGATTGCTCCATCTTCCTCACGGATAGGGTGGCAATTCAAATCTATGTGACTTTTGCTGCTGGTCTCACCGTCTGGGAGAGCTTTTTCCTGATGGACTTCATTCTCAACATGATCTTTATCTGAAATCACTTCATTCGTGGGTGATTTTTTCGTCAGTTGGGGTTCTTCAATTTGGTTCTCATTATTTTTTCGCTGTGCCATTTCAGCTTCTCGTTCACATTGGCGCTTCTTCTTGCGCATCATCAGTGTTTTGAAACGGCGTTTCACAGTTAAGCACACATTGCAAACACAAGAAGGCTTGTGTTTGCCTTTTCCGCTTGGGGGTTGAATGCACACAATGCAAGTACATCCTGGACGGTGTCTAGGATGTCTGGTAGTGGCTCCAGCTGATGGTTCTTCATGGTCCCCTAGGGTGGCAGCTGTAGCCAGAGCATCTAGTCCAGAAGGCTCACATCTTTGTCCAGGGCTTTCCGCAACCTTTCGTTTTTTGGAATCTGAAAAGAGAACAAGTATCACATACTACCCCTCAATCAAATCAAATCAAATGTAAATAAACAGTATCGGAATCCAGGAGGGCTATTGTCCCACTCCTCTCTTTCAAGTATTACCAACAAAAGCTGATTTAGTCATGCGCTCTTAATGGTGGTGGTATTATCAATGTTTGACCGAGCAATAACACAATCAAATTTACTACCCTAGAATCCAGATCACTGAATCTAGAAAATGTATGCAAGAGTGTTATGAAAAGCATAAGGAGCACAAAGTGTAAGAATGTCCCAAGATGCGAAATCAGCTTCAACTGTGTAGGGGTGGATGCCTTACTTGACCCACCATACATGAATAGCTCAATAGCTAAGTGATAGGCGGTCGGTAAATCTAACAATTTGGGATTTCACTCATAAACCAAAAATATTGTCCTATAGGCGAAGTCTTTCAAGGAAGCAAAGTGGTTGAAAGGTCTCGTAGGAGAGTTGTTTACTAGGTTAGGTTAGGTATGAGTGCATTGTGATAGTCATAGGTAAAGTGCAGCATGTTTGGCTAAAAATTATAATATTAATCATAGGCAAACCAAACACATTGACATCAAACACAACTTTCTGACAATGGTAAAGATGCTACGGAAGACAACCCCTCGAATATGATGACTAAAACTTTGCCTACTACCAAGTTTAGCCTTGGTGTGGACTTTATTGGACTTTCTCCTATTAGTAATTGAGTTACTAGTTACTAGTATGTTTGGGCAAAGGTGAAGTCTTTAAGGTGCTGCATGTGATGTGCATAAAGGAGAATGTGAGTTTCTCAACAAAAATAGTGTATGAGATTTACACTTTTAACATACATGTGATTGCATATCAAGCAAGCCCTTGATGATATTTTTTTAGTTTGATGTGATATGTTTGTTGGTATGGTGTTTTGTGGGATATAACTAGTGTACTCAAGACAAGGTGGGGTTTGTTAAAGTTTTGAGTGCCTTGATTCCACAAGGCTCGGGGTTTGGCATTTGGTCACATTACTAGGAAATGTTTGGAACAAAAAGGGTCCTAAAATGTGGAGTAGAAGAAGAGATGAAAAAAATTTCGTTTTGTGATTGAAAGAAAAGCCGAGTTGACTTTTCCTAATGGCCATAGACAGCCGACTCGGCTTTAGGTTCTAGAAAGCTGCTCGAGTTTGTTGTGTTATTTGCTTCCTTATTTTGTGGCTTGATTATATGAACGTGATTTGGGTTATGAGCTATAAATAACCTAAATTCATCTTAGTGTGTAAACCACTTTAAAGCTTCAAGAGAAGTTTTATTTTCATCAATAAAACATCTAAGCCAGGCATTGACGTAGGCCACATTTAGTTCTTGAATTATGGTTTCTAATCTTGTTTTTCCTAATTCGATTGAGGGCTCTAATCATTGATCATAGGGTAAATTAGATGGTTTCTAATGTTGTTTTTCCTAATTTTATAAGCAATAAAAGTACATGGTTGTTTTTATATTTTTTACGATGAGAAACAAAATTTATAGGCCTTGATCAGATGGGTCAACCTAAACACAATCAAACTAAAAACAACCCTAACAAAAATGAGATAGATTGTGAGAACATGTCTAGCGATAACTAGTACCAAGAGACAACATTATCTTTTGACTACGGTATTATGTTGGGAATCCGTCTCATTCATAATGTAAAAATGGTAACGTTCCTAATGACACTAACGATAATACGTTAATGGGAGTGATGCGATTATCGTAACGCCTAAATTTCAGTCAAATAATAAGATATCCCTTGATACGGCCAAAACGCGGTTTTTACATCTTTACATAGTGGGAAATATCAGTTCATTTGTTTGAAAACCTTTACAATGCGCCTGATATGATGCGATGCGCCTTAGTTTTAACACTATGGTATTATTGGCACTTGGTTCATTAGGGATGAACGAGTCCTCCCCAAATGGCCAAAGAAGTTATGTGGCATCGGTCCAACATAAGGGAAAAGGTTCAGTTGATGATAGGCATTGTATGGTTGTCTATAATTTGGCAAACTTGAACACGGATTAGCTTTAAGTCTGAAAAAGAGTTCAACGTTATCCTTCTTGGGATTAAAGTGCTAAGGTTGTTTTCGTGGTACTCCAAGTAAATTAACCAGTAATCGCTTTAGGGTGAGGCATTTTTGGCTTTCCCAATCCATTTTCCAAGGGGGACGCACCGTTTTGGTACGATGTCAAAATATACCAAGAATGCTTGTCAGAAGAAAAAAGGAGCTTTAACAATATTAGAATAAGGGCTCACTTGGATTTAAATTACTAATTTAGGGGAAAAATTTTCAAAGGTAAACATGATTGGGGTATTTGTTTAAGGCGATAACTAAATTATGGCTTCAGTTTGGTATCACGAAAAAATTACGCCTAACATTCTTTCCACTCTCATACTTCACTCAATCAAGTCATAAAATTTTAAAAACCTGTAGAATAATCCCAAAAAATGAAATAAAAAAGACGTTGATAAATTTTATAATGGAAAACAAATATTGAACATTAAAACAGATTTTAAAATTTTAAAATAATTATTTTGAAAGAAATATAAAATATAATCCAAAATCAAATAACTACAATCAATCAAAATAGAAGATTTAGATTTAAAATTGATCAATGGAACAGCAAAACAGTATTATTTGTCTAAAATTACCAAAAGAATTGATAAATGCATTTAAATAAGGAAAATAAAGTTGAAAAAAGAAATGTAAGCTTAAGAAAAAGAAATGTGCAAAGAATAAGAAAAAAAAACATGAAATTTAATTTTTAACAACAAAATTACTTCAAATTGAAAGGACATAGGTATCAATAACCATCTCATTAATTGAGTGATAAATTGAGAGATTAGAGGAAAGAAGAGATGAGATAGAGAAGCTCAAGAGATTAAACTGAAAGGCCAAAGCTACACAAAATTGAACAAGACATACCAATTAGGGAATATAGCATTTTTGTCGACTTACGATTCGGGACTAACACATTTTCTCCAATAAAAACAATAATCCAAAAAAAAACTTCTCCAAAGTTGGCTATGAAATGATGGTTAGTGAATTGATGAACTTTTTACTCTCCCCTTCCCGTTCCTGATTCCAGTGAGATGGTCACCATCACAAGCACCCAGATGACCGTGTTAAGATGTTAGGACACAAATTAAGACGGAAGATAATAAGAAAGTTAGGAAAAATAGGGAGAAAATACATGAGAAAAGAGAAAGAGTTTTTGATGGTAATAGGGCGAGCGTGAAGGTTGTTGGCACTCAGATTTTAAGTGATTTGACTAATACTCAGGTGGTATCTCACACCACACAATTCATGAATGACCTCCTGAGTCATACCTTTCCAATTCCCAATCCATACGAAATGTTGCAAATAATATAAATGTAATACATTAGTCTCTGACATAACAGAATGTCGTAAGCTGATTTCTTTGCTCGGTTTACCCACTAACCAACCCTTGTGTTTTACCATCTTCCATGCTCTTATTCTAAGATAACCCACCTAAATTCAATGTACTTAACTAGAACATAGAATTCCACAATTTTGCTAAATTTCAAGTATAAAACCACCTAGAACATAGAATTCCACATACGTTGTTAGAAACATCCAACACACATTATATTGATCAATTTAAATGCCAAAGCCTTAATCCCAAAAGATTAAAGCTAGCTAACAAATTTTTTATAGAGATGGACAAATATATGAATATAGATATAGAATAACAATATAGATGGAGAAAAACAAATAGAGGGCATTTTCTCAATAATCAATAGAGCGCGATAGATAAAAAGGTAGCAGAGAAAAAAAATTTGATAGTCAAGGTTGTTGAAAAAGCACCCTAGTCAAACTGTTAATAAATAGGTTTTTAGAAGGTATCTTAAAGACCTTAAAGAAACAAATCAATGGACAACTTAGGTAATGCAATAGCGTGCATAGAATTGTTATACTTTATATTCCTCAGAGGATTCCTTAGGACATACTACTTACGCCCCAGATTTTTCTACATAAGTCCATCCCAAATGATTTGCTATAGTACCTCTTGAAGGTGAATCTACCTACAATACCCCACTAGATTAGAAGTTAGAACCTATAAATACTCCATTAAAGTACATGACCCCATCTACAAACCCCATTAAACATAGCCAATCCCTCTTTTCATTTGTTTGTGTGCAAACTCCCCGAGTAGCAAAATCAGGGGTCAGAGGAGTATCTTTTAAATCTTTCCCATAGTGCCGCATTTCCACCTTCCCTATTGCTCAAAGAAGTGAGAAATGAATAGAAAAAAGTGCAATAGTTTAAAGTTCAACAACGCGTGACAGACCTTTGCTTCCTCTGAAAGAGTTATCAAGATCTTTGGGAATCATCTCCTCAGCTGAAGAACACGAAGACCTAGAATCAAACAAAAACAACGTATAGCACTTTACATGACCTCTCTCATTTCTGTCAAATCCATCAATTAAAGTAAATTAGATGTCATAAACCTGCTTGAATCCCACGTATTCTCAGAACATGTCCATTTTGGTGGCAGAAGAACAGTTATGGGAAGCTTCCTCCACTTTGAACAATCATCACACTGAGCCCATTGATCTTGTCCCCTGAATAATTAAAATTTTAGCATTTTATTGCATCTTGATTACATCTTTCAACTATGAAGTATGAAAATTACCAAAAACCTTGCGCTAAGTAAATTCATGTCATTCAGCAGCAAAGAAGATAAGTAAGAGACTAAATACAAAGACTTCTACAGCTTCAGCAGCAAATAAAATAAAGATGAATACTAAAATATAGGAAGACGGCATGCAAGCATCTTGGGAACTTAGCAATATCAGAATGCATTAGCCATTACAAACGTAGAATTTACTCATAATCGACCATAAAGTTCATATATAATCGGCTTACGACGTTCAATATCTCTGTCTAAAGGATTCCATCGTGCTCAAGGACCAAAAGAGATAAATTTTTTTAAAAATGCCAAAAATTAACAGAAAACTACTTACCCAGAAGGTCGAGTTGAAAAGAATGTCCTCTTTCCAATAACAGGAGGCTCCTAAACAAAATTAACAATGATAATTAAAATTATGCACCTTCAACAGAAGGAAAAAAGAAGAAAAAAACATGTAACCCTGCATATCTAGTACAACAAGTGTAAGCAATGTACATATATAGGTATACGTATACGTAGTGGAAATTCTTCCTCGAGTCAGTCTTCAGTCACAAAGTCAAGCAGAGAGTTTAAAGAGCATTGCTATGTACTGAGAGTATAACGATGAAACAAACAAATACTTTCCAACAGTTAAAATTATCCAATATACTTACGTTATATTCTTCAAATTCAAAATCCTCAATCACGACAATATTTGGTTCAACACTAGGTGGTGGACGGAGCAGGTCCTGTGTCTCTTCCCATGAAACTTTAAGATCCAAAGCATCGTCATTGTGCATGAGCAGCCTCTTGCTTTTGGAACTTAAGTTTCTCATTCTCTTCTTGTCGGAAGACATCTTAGGTTGCTCCAACACATCCTCGCTCACCTTTCCCTTCAGCTTCTCACTCTTACCCCAAGAAGTATTCCCATTGATCACATTTGACTGTTCAGGAATAACACTTGGTTGATTATCACCGGCACTTCCCATCGGTAGTAGATCACAATGATCACTTCTACCGGAGAGGATTTCAGCCGCATCAGGATAAGAGTTTTCTCCTGATGTAGTACCATTAGGGTTTGCGGTTGATGTTTGGGGATCCTGGTATTTTACAAAGATATTAGCTAAAACATTACTAACCAAGACGGACAGAAAGTGAAGGCATTCAAAACCCAATAACCTGTGCTTCAAGAGTGTTTGATGCTTTACGAAACCCGATGACAAGTTTGCCTCCAGGTTCTATTCGGCTAAATGTAACTGCATGATAACAATGCCAAAGCCTTAATCCTAGCAATATGGTGATTCAGCTAAATGTGACTACACAAAAGAAATTATCAAGACTTGTAAATATCATATAAGATGAGACACAATTCACAACAGGATTTGCGAGAATGCCATAACAGCCATTAGCCATATTCCATGACTCACTGCACTTCTCAAAACTAAGATCTAGATAGTATTTCACGAAGGACCTTGCAAACGAACATCAACGGGATGTTCGTTAATTAGGATATAATTAATTTTTTAAGGTAAACTCGAATAAGTTCAAATTTTTTGAAATATATAAGCATTAATTATATTACCTAATATTCTTGCTAATGAACACCCCTTAGCTTTTGCCTCACACAAAAACATGGAAGAAGAGAGTTTTTTCTGGACAAACACTGGATAGACACTCCTCTATTTATTGTTCCTTGGGAATCAATTAAAGGCTTAACCTCAAAATGTATTTTAATGGGTACATCTTCAACCAAAGAATCAAAACAACAAAAACACAACATAAACTATGGCCCTTCGGATCTAATAGAAAAAACTCAAGAGACTAAGGTGGTTTTACATGAAAACTACGGTGCCACCGAAAGGCTTCCAATATTAAAAGGAATCCCAGCAAATTATACTTATCTACATCACTTTACACTAGGAGTAAAAACATAGTTCCCATTAGCATATAAAAACTCTTCTCATCTAAGAATTAGTTGAGTTAATATAGTACAAGCTCTTTCCATAATCAATCAAAACATACTTTTTTCTTTGAGTTAACAAACTAGATAATAACAAACATATCTATCTCATAAGCACAAAGGTTTTGTCTTGCAAAAGATAAAAAAGAAACCCTTCCAAACACAGATAGTCGTACAAAACAAAAAGAATTCCATCAAAGAAAAATAAAGAGATCAAGCCATAGTTCAGCTAAATCCCATACCAGTGTCGCCGGCTTGTAATTGCATAGACTGTATGCAAGGAGTTACACCTTCCAAAACATACATCCTACTATTATTGTTAGGCCAAAATCTAAACTGAAATGTCCACTCATTCCCCTTTATGTCCCGAATTTTCAAGGGAAGACCTTCTGACTGATTAATGGTAGGAAAATATGCCTGCATAAAAAAATAACTCTTGAATTAAGAAAAAAATCCACTGAAACTATATCCATTTAACAAATCTGAACAAACAAACAATGCAGTAAGCAATGGAAAACTTACTTCAGCACAAGCTTTGGGAAGAACCAATCGACCAATTCGACTAGCGTCACTAGCACTCAGAATCTTCTCAAAAAGCGGTTCTATTTTGGAATTCAAGCTAAAGAATAATGCAGTAAAGGTAGGCAATATATACACGGATATTGAGCCAAAAGCACGAACATACACTCAAGAGAAACATATTGGAAACATGTGGGAGGATACGAGGAAAAAATAAAGGGAATGAAAAAGGCAACCCATAGAATGACAGAATCACGCAAGCACATGCATTGAAAAATAAATTAAAACACCAACATTGCAGAACAAAATTATGATGGATACTCTCCAGATAGCTTCTGCAGCTCTTCATCCGTAATTCTTGGCCAATAACGGGGAAGCAATTGATGTTTCATCCGCCCTTCAGTGGGAGGTCTTCCCACTCGCATAGGAGAAAAAGAGCTTTTATTCACATCCGGAGCTTTTGCTAGGTTATGTTTAGGAGTCTTAGGCAAAATTTGTCGAGGCCTTTGTCCTGGTTGAAAAAGGCTTGGTCTGCCATTTTCTCCTTCCTCAACTCCATTCGAAAAGGTGAGGCCAAAATTTGGGGTATCTGAAGGCGAGCGCAAGCTTATACCCAGCGATGGCATCTGTAGTTCTTTCACATCCTTGACACCTGTCTTCGCCATATCTACATTTTGTTGAGCATAAAGAGCTGGTCCATTAAGTGCACGAGATAGATTAGAAAAACCTAAGCCACCAACTCCAACTGAAGAGTTCGGGTTCTCGGATTTGATTTGTTCAAAAGATCCATTTACGAGATCAGGAGGAGATTGGGGCAAATATCTTGGAACATTCGGAACATTGATGTTGTTCAAACTCAAAAGATTCCCGTTACTAATAACATTAGTTTCCTGTTTATTACTAAGCAGTGTGTTCTGCAGATCACTAGCATTACTGTACTTCACTGAAGTTTGAGGTTCACTACAGATTCCATTTCTCTTGGTCTGCATTAAAACATATAACAAATTATATACCCAACAAAAAGGTCCTATAGATAAGATGATTGCATAACACCAACATACATGTTATGGGTACGGTAAGGAAGGATCAAATGTATGCAGCCATAAGACCCACAAAATGAAGAAGGTTGTTTCAGATTGAAAATGATTTAGCATACAAGTGCAACTTACTACTTCAGAACAGATATAAAGTACAGAGAAATAGCAGTTAAATTAAGATTCTACATTATAATTAAAAGTGAAGAGAATAGTCCGTATTACACCCAAATGAGGCATCAAAATTGCCGAAAATTCAAATAATCATAAAGACATGGCTCCATTCGAAATAAAGTATGCTACAAATATTAGATATCTTCTTTCAAATTCACTTTATGGTATATGCATCACTTACTGAAAGGTGAAAGGTCGCAGGGCCAGCACTATAAGGAGGCAAGAGGGGCATGTGCCCCGAACCATCCAAAAACATTAGAAATATGATGTTTTAACAGTAAATAGTTAGAGAATCGTAATACTACATTTAGTAGTTAGGGCCACATAGTTAATCTTTCGCCCTGAGCCTCATAAATCTCACGGCCGGCCATGGCAGCATTCCTGCTAGAGCAGTATCTAGATTCTAGATCACTGTTACCTATTACCTTTTTAGCTATACTTATAAGTACAAAAACATTGTCATTCTAATGCAAAGTACATCACCAAATATATAGGCAGAACCCAAGTGATCTTACCGAATGACAACCAGCACTCTTTGCACAGCTAACACACCATATACCACCAAAGTCCTGAATCTCAATCAGTCGTGCAGAAGCACTGCAACCACAATGGAGTCGCTGTAGCGAGAAACGCACGGATGTCAAACCAATAATGTATAACAAAAAAACCTAAGGAAAATTAACGGCATCCAGATAAAAAGAAAATACCTTGTTGCACAAACTACACTCTCTCCAACCAGTTTCCTCTGCATGAAATGTATCACAGTAGACCTGATTCTCATAGGCAGATCTACCAAAACACGTATTAACAGTCAAAATACTTGGATCAGGACCAAAACTTTAAAATTGTGTATCTTGTTATGCACCTCATTTCTTTAAAACAAGTCAAGGTTTATCCTTAATATCTAAGATACATAACAGTGTACAAAGGACCTATTGATACAATTTAAGTTTACCAGCCAATACTTCAGGATAAAATGATAACAATAATCAAAAGTAGAAGAGTAATTAAATTACTTGAAACTAAAGAAACTACAACAAAAGACCGAGTGTGGATGGAAAATCTTTGGTAGCAAACCCACGTACATCTCAAAGACTAAATATTCAATGAACTATTATTGCCTTCAAACAACAATGGTAGAATATATGAACCAAAAGTTTACACAAATAAAACGTAATATTGATACTAATCATACTAATAATTGATATACAAATGCTAAATTTGCAAAAACCATAGTAAACATCCAATTTCTTGATGAAATTTTGCAAGTGTCTATAAATGTAGTACAACAAAGCAAGGCACTAACTAATTGAAAGAAATACCTTCTCAAAGAAAAAGGTCATCAAATTATTCTCTGTTTGGCTTGTACTATGATAAGAAAAAAGTTTATTACCAAGAAATACAGAACTTCCGATTATAGCACAGCATGCCATATCTTCCTCTTTCTCTCCTCCCCTCCAACATCTCTTCCCCAAAAAGCTCAATAACATACAAATTAAGTACAATGAAGCCCCATTTAATCATTCTAAGTGCTTAGTTTGTAAAGGAAAATATACTTTTACTCGGAAAAGAAAAAATGAACTTCAGAGCAAAATGCTAATCTTCTTCTTTCTCTCCTTACCTTCTACAATCCTTCCCCAAAAAGTTCAATAACTTACAATTGGAGCAAAATCAAGCCTATTTAATCATTCCACTCCAACAAATCCTTCACATTTCTAAAATTACTACTACAAAATACATATACTTCATAAAACCTAAAACCACCAACCAACACAATCCAATTTCTTTCACCAACTACAGTTGACTATACATTCTTAATAAAAAGAACAAAAACCCAAATTCAAATAATGCAGAACACAAAAAACAAGCAAAAACAAAAATTTTTTGATAGTTAATTTGACAATAAAGATACAAACTATTGACAATTTAAACACAATTCAAAACCCAAAATCTTGATTCATAACTTCTAATAGTACACAAGATCAATTCAAAAAGGGTAAAATTTCAGTCAAAAATCAAAAATAAAATCAGATTAAGTGTTTATACCCGCAGCGGAAGCATAGATCGGCAATTTCACCAGATTTCAATTCCCAGGCTTTCTTCCATTGAACTGCCGTCTTTGCCCCACAAGAAGTGTTCATGCAAATTTTTGACCCCATTTACCCACAAATTCAAACACCAGAATAATTAATCTGCAACAATAAAGATTGGAACTTTAGATTAAAACAGTTCAAAAATTTATACTTTACACCAATTAATCTCATGCAAAAAAGCAGAACAAACCCACAAAAAATTAAATTAAACCCACTAAAATAAATACACTAAATTTACTGAGTATTCGACCATTTCAACGTTAATTTTAACAGAAAAGAAGAAATTAATCCATTTTACCGTCTAAATCGGAGTTTACGCGCTTCACTGTGCCATTCAAGTAGAGTCAAAGTTGAGCAATAATCAGTTTTATCCCAAAAATCAAACTCTATAATTTGATTGAAATTAAAGTAAATCTGGATGTTAAATTGAAGAAGTAACCTTGAAAGAAAGATCTAATACAGTTTAAGATGAATTCTAGAGAGAGAAAATTAAAAATCAATGAAAGGAAAAATGAGAATGAGTAACAGCAAAGAGAAACGGAGGAGGGTAAGGGGAGAAGAACAAGATGAGAGAGAAAGCGTGGTGTGCATGCAAATTGCAATGAAAAAATATGGGAATAATTATAATTTTAACTACTATATAATGTAACAATAATTATTAAAAGAGATAATTATGGTAATAAATATGATTATTATCAATAATAATGCAAAAAATCAATTTTATTATTATAAAAATATTAATTTTAAAAACCCGTAATTTACAGAGAAGAAACAAAGATTTCAAACCCAAAATTGCATGCACGACACACTTCCACCGCTATGTCTATCTCATCTACCTAAATTAATTATTATTATATATTTTATATTTTATGGTATTATTTTATCCTTTTATTCATTTATTTTATTTTATTTTATTTTATTTTATTTATTTATTTAAATTTATATATTTATTAATAAGAAACATTATCATGAGTAATTTATATCTAACACTAATATGTTGTAAAATAACCCTACTATTGATTATTTTTAAATAATTCAATATTTGTATTTTTTACTGACCCCTCCTTGCTTTATTTTACCCGCTTGTAGATACCTAGTTACCTACCACCAAAGAATAGTAGAGATAGACCAACGAAGAAGCATAGGGAGGAAGAAACAGTAAGTGTAGCGGTTACTAGTACTTAGTAGGTACCTATTATAGTGGTTAAAAGCGAAAAGGAATAATGTCAGCAAAATTATTTAAAGGTTAAACTATTCCAAAATAATCAATAATAGAGATAATTTAATCAGACGGACAATATATGAGATTATTCAAGACAAGTTTTTCTTATTAATATTCTATCATTTCGCGAATGCTAAGAATATAAAAAGCATCGATAAAATTCGAATGAAATTGAGATAAAATTTAATTCTAAAAAACTGAATAAGTCAGGTTGAAACATAAGTAAAAGAAGATATGCAATTTAAACTTTTGAAAAACTATATAAAAAAGGAAAAAGAGAAGTAATTAGTTTAGGTTTTTAAGTGTAGACAAAAAAGTGGGCAAGTGTATTGTGGCTATATTTGGTGCCTAAAAGCCAAACAGATTAGTATTGTGTTTACAATACTTTGAACTGGTCAACTAAAATAATGTTGTGATATGCTTGTGTAGCATGTTTCCTACATTTAATAAATATTCACACTAATTGTACAATGTAATTAAGTTGCATTATGCATGTCTTTTATGTGTTTTTAATATAATATTAATTTTAATGGCATTATATTACAAAATGCTTTTGTGGCATAAAGAAATTTTTTTTAAAAAAAATTTAGTTTGTTAATTGAAAATTAGAAAGTATTGCATTAGGGTAGGATTGAATTTTTTGTTATGAATAAGAATAACCACTTTGTACCATTTTGTGAGTAGAACCGGCCCTATAAGAGGGAAGAGGGCATGTGCTAAGATCCATCTAACAATTAGATAATTGTCGTTTTAATATTTAATAGTTATGGGCCTATAATAGTATATTTAATAATTAGGGATTCATAATTAATATTTCGCCTCAAACCTCTCAAATCTCACAGTCAGCCCTATCTGTGAGTTACTAGTATGAGTAATAATGACACCACTTTGGTAGTTTTTGTCTTTTGTCATTTTGGTTTGTCAAATAATCAGTCGACTTTTAAGTAAGCTAAAAAGTTAAATGTTTATGTCAAAATCAAATTACGTTGATTTTTGATTTTTTGTTCCATTCTTTTTTTTAATAAACAATCAATAACCGATATATAACTTTTATCAATGCTTCTCATAAAAACTAGCTTATACACATGTTATCCGTGTTTTATTCATGTTTCTGCTCATTATTATTTAGTTTATTTGCGTGGGCTTTCGGCCTTTTATGCAATGATACGCTTACTATTGGAATTTTATGTTGGGTTTGGTATTTTGGTGTTTTGGTTGAATTTCGGATTTACTTATCTAAATTAATCAAATTTGGTACATGAATTGATTTGATTCGTCTAATTAAATAATAACCTTTTTATTTTGATATAAAAGCCAGATTTTCAATACTTTTGGCTTAAAGTCACGAGGTAATAGGTGATTTTAAACCCTTCCACGAATTACCAATTAAATCAATTGATTTGCCAAAGGCTTCCCTAGACAACACTAGAGGAAACACAAACGCCAAGATACCCCTAAACCTTTAGACAAAAGTGATAAAATAACAATTAGGACATGCTTGGATTAGGGTAAATATTTAAGGGGAAACAAAAGTCAAATTAGAAAAATAAAGGTAGTTAGATAGAAAATTAATGAAATTTGATTGTTGAAGTGGTGGAAGAATTGGTTGCAATTTGCAAAATAATGATCCAAAAGGGATAAAATAGTAAGGAAAATTTGCCAAGAATAATCCCAACTATCACCCGTTGGCCAAAAATAATCCCAACTATCGATTATTTTTTAATAATCCTAACTATTCATCGAATTTGCTCTAAACAGTCCCACACCCTCACTGACCCTCTGCAATGGGTTTTTTTTATGTTTATTTATTTTTACCTTTTTTTTAACTCAGCAACACAACATAAGAAGATGCCCTTCATCTTCATTATACTGCATCTTCTTCTTCATTCATTCTTCCTCCATTGACAAACCCTAAAACTCTCATTAAAAAACTTCAATCATGCTAAAGCTCTAAAAGGGATGAAGAATGAATTCATTGATTTAGAGCTTTAGCATGAGTGAAGTTTTTTAATGAGAGTTTTAGGTTTTGTTAATGGAGGAAGAATGAATGAAGAAGAAGATGGAGTATAATGAAGATGAAGGGCATCTTCTTATGTTGTGTTGCTGAGTTAAAAAAGATAAACACCAAAAACACCTGTTGTAGCCGGTTAGTGAGGGTGTGGGACTGTTTTGAGCAAATTCAATGAATAGTTAGGATTATTAAAAAATAATCGATAGTTGGGATTATTTTTGGCCAACGGGTGATAGTTGGGATTATTCCTAACAAATTTTCCAAATAGTAATTAATTCCATCATTTTGAATTAGATTTACTCTAGAGGAGGGTGGGAAAATACTTTCCTCCATATGAGGAAAAACATCTTCCATTTTCATTTATTTTTATAGTATACATGCCCTTAAGGAAACATCTTCCATTTGATTGTACCTTTTTCTCAACTATGTCGATTAGTGATCATATGCATCTATACTTACCTTTATTTCATTAGTTTGATTTTTACTCCATCAAATATTACTCTCGTTCCAATCATGCCCTTAAGGAAAAGTAGAGCAAAGTCAAAATGGTCGATCGAATGAGTTTTGAGTTGGACTTTCAATCGAGTCAGTCGAGGTTCAGGTCAATTTTGTGATTTTTCTATAAAAGGTTAGAAATATTCAATACACCGGTTTAAGGCTACATCAAAGAAATATTCACTCGAACATAACTAAAAAAAGGTTAGAAAATATAGGTAGTTATAAAATAATGAAGTGAAACTGAAAAATTGATAAATTTTTAAAAATGAGTCAGAACGATTAGATTGAAGTTATTACAGGATTTAAACTTTCTTTTTATGATTTTCGATTTGAATTGTTTACAAATTAAGGGTAAAAAATTCTGCATAATAACCCACTAACTTTCCATTCGGTTGGGGTAAAATCAAATTTTAACAGTTTGTAGAAACTACTTGTGCAATCTCACTTTTCTTTTGCAAAGTAATGCTTCACTTAACACATTAAAATTGTATCATCCAGTTTTGTATACTGTTTCATGATGAAACAATCTCAAAACAAGAAGCTCATAAGTTAAAAAGTTTTTATTATTGGGCTATTAACTTAGTATAAGGCATGTTTTATAATGAGAGCGTGTGTATTTGTGAAATTGTATATATCTATAGAAAAACTAGTCTAAATTAACTAACCCAAATAAATATAAATGGGCTCCTCCAAGTAAATTGGAATAGCCCAATATATAGTTAGGATTAGTTGCCAGAATTATATTAGATCCTGACCGTAGGTCGGAAAATCACAAATTCTTGTAAGAGATGGTTTCTTTGAGAGACCATTTATAATTAGACTGACCCATTATATATTTTTTTTAAAATATTGTAAATAGGCATTAAGAATGATATAAGTAGACATTTATGATATAGAAAATAGGTATTAAGTATACAGTAATAAGCATTAAGGATAATGTAAATAGGCATTAACAATACGGTAAGTAGGTATTAATTTTTGATGGGTTGAGCTTGAGATACGTCTCTCAAAGAGACAATCTCTCAAGAGACTAGCTGTTAGAAAATTTTAGACTCGAATTCAAACTTGTTGAGTTTAATAGGTTTAGGTTCTAAGTAGATTTTAAATTAGTCTTAATTTAATTATTCATACTTAAACTTATAACATTTGAAAGGTTTCATTAGTACTAAAATGAGTATATAAGTTGTATATAATGATATATAGTTGGAGAAAAGAAGAATCGAAACTTTACTTATATAGAGGCCTTTTTTATGTTTCGCCTAGGGCATAAAAATGATTAGGGACGACACTGAATCATCCTACTACCACCTTTTAAGTAGTTTTGATCTCTTAATAGAGTAAGGCTAGAAAGTAAAATAAGACCAAAAGCAAATTGTTGTAACGTTTATGCTTAAAAACTCATGTCAAGTACAATGTTCGTAACCAAAATAATTAAATAACAATATTGATAATAGTAGTAAACAAGCAAGATTTCCATAAAAAACACGAGAAGGTATAAAGATTAGATGAGAGCAAAAAGATTTTGTTACTTAGTTCCTGGGCTTAAGTACGATGGTGGAGTGCTTAAGAATGTGCAGGCTGAATTGCCCACCCTTCTCAGTGGTGTCAATCTTAGACTGTCCAGGAGGTGGCAAGAGCTCGAAGTTTTGAACCAAACGACCAATGGTAATGCCGAGAATAGGAAGTGCAAGGATGATACCAGGGCAACTCCTACGACCTGCACCAAAAGGAAGGTATCGGAAATCATTTCCATTGGTTTCGACCTTAGACTCCTCCTCCAAGAATCTCTCTGGCCTGAACTCTTGGGGGTTCTTCCAGTTGGCGGGGTTGTTAGCTAGCCACCACGCGTTCACTAGGATCTTGCTCTCGGCAGGAATGTCATAGCCCCCGAGCTTGGCATCATGTAAGTTCATGTGTGGGACAAGGAGAGGAATGGCCATACGTAGCCTTAGAGTTTCCTTGATTACTGCTTGTAGGTATGGCAATTTGATAGTGTCTGGTTCTGTAATTTGGTGTCCTTTTCCTAGAACTGTGTCCATTTCTTCTCTGACTTTTCTTTGGATTTCTGGATGGTTCACTAATTCTGCAATACCCCACTCGATTGACCATAATGTTGTCTCGATTGCTGCATAAAATCAAATTTATTTCGATTAATACTTCTATATAGTAGCTTTAATAACAAGATTCAATGCATTATTGTGATTAGTCTTTGTAACATGTACAAAAAATTTCATGGGTGTACGTTTAGATTAGCTGAACAACCTATCATTACACAATGAAGAAAGTATGCCCAAAACAAGTAAACTATGTACTATATTTATTTCGAAATAAGGTCGGAGAATTTCCTATAAAGAGGAAAGGATCTAGATAGTGAAAATCAAACCTCTGTTACAAGGATGAATGAGAAAATCGTAAATTACTATGTCATTTCATAACTAATGGGTTATTATTTTGTAATATAACTTTTGAGAGTGAAGTTGGTAATTTAAAATTGGTGGCCTCTTTTACACGCAAGACAAATCCAACTTCATGCTCAATCACAATTCATAGTACTCCTATTATGTTATACTTATATTATAAAAAAAAAAAACACAAATGAAACACTCACAACTTACAAGTTGGAGTATTCTAAACTTAAAACAAATTTACAAGTTATATATTATAACCAATTGGCCAAAAGAAGAAATTACAAATGAAAATGACATTAGTATTAAACAAAAACGGGTGAGCAATTGGTATCGTAATTCACCCCCACGATGACAAGTAGTACTAGATGTGTGGTGAGCCACCCATTCACCACCAAACTTAATCTTTTATTACCTGGTTGAATATGTCAACCCATGAAACTTGATCAACATATTTGTGGACCCCAAATAACCTAATACTTCTATATCCCAATATTGAAATACTCCATTTCAATATTAATCATCTATGTTGAATTTTTGATCAAATTGTAACTTTTAAAGGTTATTTCATTCTAATTGTTTTATTTTTAGTAATAACTTTTAATATATGGGGGACTCTTTTTTATTGTAGTCCTTTATTTATTTTGTACATGTAAATCCATTTTTATGATGGTTTTATTTTTATTGTATTTTTATTTTGGTGTGAACATATTTTTATTTTGGCCTCTTTCTTATTTTGATGTTAAAGCGATTTTCAAATAAGACATTTACTCTAAATTACAGCAAGTATAAAATTTTCATTGAGATAAAGAATATGGAGTAATTTTTACAAATTTTCTTAATTAACTAATTTATGTGTAATATCAGAAACTTTACTAATTAAATTAAGTGAAAAATAAGATGGTGATAAAGAAAAATGATCCAAAAGGACATACCAGCGACGTTGATGTTCTCAACAATGTAAAGAACATTATCCTCATTTATTTCACCCTTATCTTGAGCCTCCAAGATGTGATCAATGGCGCATTTAAGCTCATTGTTGCTTGCTCCCTTTGTACTAGCTAGCTTCCTGCACGTGTCAACACTATCCTCATTAAAATTTCATCCACCAATATTTTTGTTTTTTGAAATTCATCCACTAATATTAAATCTCCTACACTAAATCTATTTCCAGAACCAAATAAATTAAACAACAAAATAGCCAATATACAATTATTATTACTAAAAAATAATAATTTCATTTATCCATTTTATTTTGTTTGTTATACTCCATTTGTCTTTTCAATAGTATTTTTGTATAATTTGAGTTTTATTTTTCTATACATTTTATTTATACATATATCAACTTTTAGTCTAACTAAACTAAGTAACTAACCATCAAATAAAACTTAGAGGTATTTTTTCTATTTAAAATGTATGGAAAAAGACAAAATAAATTTAATAGCACAAAGAAATAGTACACGAAATTGCCAATACTATTCCACGATAACAGCCTATTAACTCTATGAATTAGGCCAACCAAACTTGCTCCAAAAGACCAAGATTATACATCATTAGTATTCATTACACCACAAGAGACATTTTTATATAATAAGTTAGACGGGCTACCTAGCCTACGTAACACGGAATGATAAACATAGCGCTTATTGTGCACGTCCTCTCTATCCTATACACCTAGTGTCCCACTTGACCACTTGTGTATATAAAATTTTTTAATTATAAAATAGGCTGAGAAATTAAAAAGAAAAATATACTAAATTTTATAAATTATTTGATAATATTTTAATTTATAAATTAAAAAATATAAAAAAGATTATCAATGAAAGTTATTTTGAGATAAATAAAATACTAAAAAATTGTAAATTAAGATTATTTGATAAATTATTAAAAAAATCAAAAGATAATAAAAGATATTACAGTTATAGTCATCAGTCCAGTGTGTCGTACAAAATTAGGTTTAGATAATGATGGTAGCGGACAGACCTACGTCACCTACCCATACCCTTCAAAGGAGAGGGCAAGAGGAAAAGAGGCAACCAATCTAAATTCGTAAGTAAAAATACTCCATAAAATAAGACCTCAATAGTACTAAGATAACATAGGTGAAATTACATATAATATCCAATATCAAGTAAAATACATAGACTGGATTTTGAGTCAACTATAATAAGAGCATACCCAAGATGTTCATGTGAGTTAACCACTGTCCACTATATAAAGAATCTTTGGTCATAAATAATAAGGTGGACAATGCACATGACAGAAATGTGATCTTAACTATTTTATTTATACAATTAACAATACTATATCAACATATGAATTTATTATTATATATATCAAATCACCGAAATCGAAATATATGAAGTAGATTATGAATACGTTGTAGTTTTGGGTACTTTCTTGTTGTATATACTATCTCCAAGTCATTTTAATTGAAATCATTTATGATTAACACGAAATATTAAAAAATATAGTCACACTTATAATATTAAAAAATATATTCTATTTTTCAATTTTTCTTAATATTTATTCACAAATTCTTATGATACACGGTCTTTTTAAGAAACCATTTTTAATTGAACTGGTCCAAAAAAGAAAATATAGAGCAAGTTTTTAAGTAGACATTAAAAATATTGTATGTCGTGGACATTAAGTATATTGTAAGTAGACATTAAATATATTGTAAGTAGACATTAACAAAATGGTAAGTATGCTTGTAGGCTAAATTTCTTAATAGACATTAAGAATATTATAAGTAGGTATGTTAAGTTCCTTTTTGATGGACATTAAGTATACTTAAGTAGACATTAAGAATAATATAAGTAGGCATTAAGAATACCTTAAGTGGGCATTAAAGTTTAATAGATTGAGCCTGAGCGATATCTCTCAAAGAAACGGTCTCTCACAAGACCCATTATAATTATCTAATTGCACATTTACGAAAACAACTAAATTAATCTCTTTGTAATTATTACTAACCATAAATATATAATAAATACAAAATTATGTATATATTCAATCCCCAATTACAATGAGAGAATGACATATTATGTTGTTATCTAACAATAAAGAAAAAAAAAAAAAGAGAGTTACTAGGGAGCCCTTTACAAATTTTTTTTTCTAAAATAAAACAACAACCATAATCATTTTCTTTCTAATAATAATAATGTCCAATTGAGCATCCCACAAAATTCTACTTTTGCCGTCCCACACTTTCCTACTTAATTTTCATTCATATTCATACTAGCACTTATATCTTATTTTAATCTCCTAAACACAAAAAATAGAATATTTAATAACTTATAGACTTTTCTTTTAACATAATCTTGACATATGAGTTTTCGTCTTTTTTTTCTTTTTAAAATCATAATCATAATTTTTTATGAGCGGAATACATTAAATACGATAATATTAATGAGACATGAACGCACGTTACAAAACATCAAAATACAAATTAAAATGAATCAAACAATTTATTTTACTATGTTTTAATTAAAATTCAATTAAGTGTCAATCAAATCAAATAATTAATAGATAATAATTTATTTTTAGCTTATCATACGTAATTTTCGAGCCATAAAAAAGGGAGTATCAAATCAAAATTAATTAAAAAGCGAGACGAAGAAAACTTACTTGCGTTCATCAACAAAGTACTCCTTAAAGAGCTGCAATCTCCTATCCTTAACTTCTTTGCACAATTTTAAATAACCTCTAAGAAAGGGTCTCAAAACAGGGATAAAATCACCATAATTATACTCAAAACTCTGAGCCAATCTACTCCTTTCACCATTCAAGGCCTTAAGCTTATTAAACAGAGGATCATCTTCACTCTCAAATCTCCGATTAAACATAATCCTGTACATATTATTATACATCATTAACTGTAATCGTCTTCTCAAAACAATTCCATCCGTCGCAGCCACCGGATTCTTCTTTACATCTTCTACAACCGCCGCAGCTTCAGCTTCCCAACCAAATCTGTTTTGCTGCACCACTTTGTTGGTGAAAAACGGAACGGTCATGATCCGTCGCATCTTACGCCAGTGTTCGCCGTATACGGTGAACACCATATCTTGACCTTTTCCGGTAAAGATATCGAATACGACGTTTCGGGTCCGAGATCCGAATTCGACACCTTGTGTATGAAGAACATCTTTAGCGAGGTCCGGGGAAGAGACGACCACAAGGTTTCTCTGTCCCATACGTAAAAGAAAAATGTCGCCGAATTTTTTGGCGAGATCGGTTAGGTTTCTGTGGTTTAAATCATCGCCGACTTGCAACCAGTTACCGAATATGGGTACGGGGATTGGACCCGGTGGGAGTTTGAACTTGCGACCTTTGAGCTTAGAGATTGTGATTGCTATGATAATGGCGAAGAAGATTGCGTATAAGGCTTTTTGGAGGAGGAGGAGATCCATTTTAATGGATCGGAAAAGCAGAGGCGTGAATTTAGTGCCGGGCGTTGAAATTGGTGGGAGGAAATGTGATGGGTTTTATAGAGAAGAGTTAAGAGTGGTGGGGTCAGGGATGAGTACCCAATTAATGGATTGAAAACAGCAAGTTTGTATAAAATAAAATTTCTTGTTTTCAATTATTTTTATTTAAATTGAAGATAAATGAAATTAGAGTTTATGTATTTATTGAATTGTAGTTGGTATTGGAGTTTGCATTTCTAATTTATAGTACTTCTATATGATTTGAATTATATGAATGAATGAAAGAGAAAGGTAATGTGAACTAGCTAAATTTAAATCCCCAACTTTTATTGGGGGTAAAATCAATAGAAAAAATTATTTTTCTTTTTAACATTGATTTTATTTTCTCTATAAATTTTACGTTACGAATGAAACAAAATTTTATTTTTTCTATAAATTTTATTATTATATGTTTTAGAATTTAGTTTTAGAAATTTAAACGTTTAGACAAATTCACCGTTGAATTTTTTCGCATTTAATTTATTAAAAAATCAAAAAGTTAATATGGTTGAAATTTCTTAATTGATCATTGATGAACAAAAATTGTAAGAATTCCTATGCGGAAAACTGGATAATCGGCAAAAAAAATGTAAGTATAACTAATATACATGAATTTCTTTGTAAAAAACATGAATTCTAAGTCGCTTAACTATATTCATGATAATAGTATAAAATAGACTGAATACTCATCAATCTGTGTGCCAAATCAAATTGGCTATCTTTTTATATACTCCTTATATTTCATTATCAATGTCTCATCTACTTCTTGTAAGTTTGTCCATGCACTAATTCACTATTTAATAACAACAATTGTGTATAATTAAAAATTATAAAAATTAGAAATTAAAAAAAACCTTATACAGAGACGAATTAAACTAGATCTCATTTGACTATGTATTAATGCATAAATTAAGAATGAAATACAAATTAAGAGTTATTAATAAATAGTAACCAAAACAAATGAGACATTTAATTCCCCGTTCCAATTTACTTGCAACATTTGCTTTTTCACGCAGTACAATGCACTAATCATTAATATCTCTAACCATGTATAATAAAAAATTATAAAAATTTGATATTAATAATCTTTACTTGACTATGTTTTAACTTATAGATTAAAAACTAATCACAAATCAAAAGTGGTGAATAAATAATACCAAGTTTTGTAATTTTACAACACAAGTAATAAGTACAATTAAATATATATGAGCTTTTTAATCAAATTACTCATTATAAACTATTAGAACTGAAGTCGATAAAGCTAGAGTCTCACCTAAATCTATCTTGTACTTGTAGATTTTAGAAAAGGGAAAAAAATTAGTTAGGTGAGAGGGAGAAGGGAAAGTGGGGTGGGTGAAAGGCTGGATCGGGAAAGCAAGAACCGTGGTTGAGTTAAATTTGTAGTGATTGACTTAAGAAAGTTAACACCGTTATTTGTAACGGAGTTACTTCCACCGTTCTAAAATACTGCTTCATTTTGATTATGTGTATTATTTATGGTTCAAGCTTATTTTATACATTGCGACTAATGTGTAAGTTATAATGTAATCAAGTGAGATCTTGTTTAAATCGTCTAATCGCGTACTTTTATAATATGAACTTTTTATAATTTTTAAATGTATATAATTCAAGATGTAAATAAATAAAACAACATATTAAAATGCGTAAAAAGTGAAATGTAGCAAGGTATAATGGAATGGAGAAAGTATTAGAGGGAGTGTAGGTGATGGGAATGGGTAGGAATGCATTGACGTGGCTGCTTAACGAAACAATGGAATTGCGGAAGGGGGTAGGTGAGCGGGTTGGTGAGCGGGTTGGTGAGCTTTATAAAGGTTCTCCTTTTCTCCATCATTTCTTTAAACACAACTATTAAATCAATGGAATTGATGTATTGATGTTTTTTTATTACAAGATATTGCTTTTAATTCAATTGTAGAAAATTAAAAATATAGGTTCGCAATCTTCAAATAAAAGTACCAAATACACCATTCTCTTGTGTACAGGCCGGCACTAGATAATAGGGGCCCAGGGCGGAAAATAATTTATGGACCCTAATTTTTTTTGAACGTTATGGACCCTAACTATATCATTTCTTTATCCCGATATCCCATATTACTTATAATTGATAATGGTATTTCTTCAACTAACATGTTATTCTAAGATAGAATTAAAATAGAATGAAGGAAATATAAAACATAGATAAAAAAATTAAAATCTATAATGTTGGAAAAGAAAAATAAAGTATGCATCAATACATGATATAAAGTCAAACAAAAAGAGTTTTTAAGGGCAATTTCGATGCAAAATTATTAATGTTACAGTGTCTAAATCAAGAGAAGTTTTCTTATACTAATTATTGCAAAACAATTAGTTAAATGAATCGGCATTATATTGACAAAGACAAGACAAAAAAATGTGATTTGAAAAATAAGTGTGCGCAACTTAAAATCCACTTATCTCTGCAATAAATTAAATATTTTATCAAAATATTACAATTTCAAATGACCACATAAAAGTTCATATAACAAATTTACAATTTTATAATTATCATCAAATAGCAGAGTGAAATATTGCACATTCACAAGTTTAGGTCAAATTAATAAATATAAAATTAGTCAAATAAACACAAAAGCAATATATTAGATATATAATAGAAGGAAATAAATAGAAAAAATCATAAATTTTGGGGATTTAGTCAAACAACACAACAAGTAAACACAAAGAAAATAAAAAATATTATAATTGTTAAATAATATTTAAAAATATTATAATTGTCAAATAATATTTTAAAATATTATATTTGTGAAATAATATATATTGAATGTGCGTATTGCTTTGTGCTTAATACAACACTCATTTTGGTTTAATTATGTTAAACAATAAACAGTAGCATAAATTGTGACGCAGCTTGATGGCAAAGCAATAGGCATCTTCTCATGCGTCTTAGATTTGATCCCAGGCAAGAGCAATATGACTATTTATTTTGGTGGGCCCTAGGCGTAGGTGCAGCTAGCCCTTGTCATGAGATTATCTCAAATAAAATTTGTTTTGATGAAATTACAATATAAGTAGTTCTATGTATAGAAACTCGTGCAATACACGAATTTATGAGTATGAAATATATAAAAATATAACTTTAAAGAATAATGCAATCATATATTATCATGATTAATATATCGAATACATGATTTTTGAAAAGCAAAAATTAAATATTGATTTTTTAAATTTTTTTATTGAAAATACATCACTTTTTCATCCAATTAAATATATTAAATTTTATGTTAGTTATATAGAAATGCCATAATAAAATATACTCCATATTATACCTAATTTAGCTCTAAATTTAAAAATAATTAAATTCTAACTTAAGTAAATATTGGTAAGTAATCAACAATCATTCACTAAAATAATTACATATGTCATGTCTCCTTAGAGAATGACACTTGTAATTTTCCAACATTTTTATAGTATTGTATGTATGATTGCCATATCATTTCTTTTCTCTGAACCTTTAGTATTGTTTAGTAATATTTCTAGAACAACTACGAGTTTAAATTATATTCAAGAAATTCTAAGTGACAGGTGAATATGAAAAATTAATGACTATTGATAAAAGTCAAGGACAAACAATATCCCATGTTGGTATTTTTGCCCAAGCCTGTTTTTAACCATTTTTTTAGTTATGGACAATTTTACGTTGCCATTTCTAGAGTGACTAATAGAAAAAGACTAAGAATTTTCATATGCGACAAGCATGGTGAAATATGTCATCATACTGAGAATGTAGTAAATAAAGAGGTGTTTCAAAACCTATAAACTCTTTATTAATAATTCATTTTAAATTTCTTTATATTTAATTTATTTTCAATTTCGATGTACAAATGTAAATAATTATTACACCATTAATATCAAAGAATAAATCATTAACTTAGATGTATATATAGTAGTTCATAAGAAGAATAATTAAATAGCACGTGGTTGGAATGTTGTGTATTGACTTTTTAGTAAGAAGTTTGGGGTTTAATTTTTAGCTAGCTCTTGCATTTGTATGTAGCATTCACAAGTTTCATGCTATCAGTCTGGTGGGTCGCGATTGACGATCGGACATATAGTAGCTATTTGAAGAACTTTTCACACCCAGGTTATGGGGGGACAATAAAGATGTTTTCGGACATGTGGAAATGTTAGTCTTTTTGTTAAGCTTTAAATATTAAAAACTAACCTTTTGGAGATGTTGGATAAATTTGAATATTGGTTGTTAGCTGTTTATTAGAGAAAAAGTAGGCCAACAAGCCAAAAAGCTAACTGGAGCAACTTTTCATTTTGGCTTAAAAGCCATCTTTTTAGTTGCTTTAAAAGCCATTTACTAAACACTTTTTTGGCTGTTTGACCAACCAACAAGCCAATAGCCAAAAGCCAACCAAAAAGCTAAGCCAAAAGTCAATTGTCAAACACCCCTTTAGCTAATATTTTTTTTAGGGACTTTAGCTAACTCTTTTGAAATTTTGACAATTCGTATAAAATTTTTTAAGAGGCTAATAAAATAGATCATTGTCTAGCAAAATGCTTAGAAGTTGTTCTCTTCAATTTATTTTTTTGAGTTATTACTTATTCTTATTGGAATCAGATCAGATCGACGATCGGATCGGATCGACGATCGATTAGATCAGACCATTATAATAATAATAATTATTATTATTATTACTCATATTATTATTATTATTATTATCATTACTATTATTATTATTATTATTACTATTTATATTATTATTATTATTATTATTAATTATTATTATTACTAATATTAATTAATTAAAAATAATTAATAAATAAATATATAAATAATAATTTTAATAATGTAATTATTATTATTATTATATTAATTAATTTATTAATTAACAATATTTTTTATTAATTAATTATTAATAATTATAATAATGTTAATGACATTATTATTAATTTATTTTTTAATTAATTAATTAAATACTCCCTCCGTTCTTTTTTGTTCTTCCCGTTTAGAATATTATATTTTGGAGAGAGAAATTTGATTAAGATTTTTAAGACATTTATAGATGATAAAATATATCCATATGAGATTTTCTTAGATTCTTCTTAATGTATACTTTTTTATCATATATTTTTTATAATTTTTTATAATGCGTATTTAGAGATATTTAGGCTCGAAAATTGCTTTGAAAACTGTGCAAAAAGTAAATGGGAAGAACAAAAAAGAACGGAGGGAGTAATATTAGTATTTATTAATTAAATTCTTAATTAGATATTAATAATAATAATAATAATAATAATAATAATAATAATAATAATAATAACTTTATAAAACCAAATCAGATTAGATCAGATCAGATCAGATCAGACCAGATCAGATCAAACCAGATCAATCCAGATCAGAAAGATTCTGATCAGATCCAATCAGATCAGATGAAGAGAACAGGCCCTTACTAGTTCTTGTAATAAAGATTTGGTTGATGGTTATCATTTTGTATGATTGGTGTTATTAATTCAGAATTTAGTAATTACTCTCTTCGTTTTCTAATGAAGTTCCCAAAAGTAATGTTCACGAGAATTAAGAAAAATAGAATATTTTAGATAATTAATATATTATTTAATTGAATAATAAATTTGATTACTGAAACGTAAGAACCATAAGCATTAAAAAAATATTAAAAGAAAGTGGAAAAAATATGTGGACCACAACTAAGAAAAAATTAGTTTTATAAAGTTACTGGAAACATGTGTAGACCATAAAAAATATTATAATGTTAAATTGAAGTTAGTGGAGGATATGTAGGGTAAATAACCATTATAAAAATATTAAACTAAGTATGAATAAGATTATTTTTGTTCAAAATTTGTGACATAATTAGAAAGATTTTCTATGGGAACAACAAATAAAACACCCAAAAATGACAAATGTGAACGTCTTTAAACAACGAAGGGAGTAATAAGTAAGCCCATCTTTTTAAAAAAAAACTTTAAAGTCATTAAAAATTATACGAAAGCTTTTATGTGTAGTATTTCATAGATTTTTAGTTCATTGACATTCTATTTCTCTAAATAAAGCGGCCAACAATTAATTAATAAGATTAATTTTACTAATATCAACATCAATAATTAGTTTAACATCCAATAAAATTTGTCAATGTTGTTGCTGATTAAACAAGCTAATTTCAATAACTAACAACTAAATTTACCTAATATCAACATTAATATATAATTAGATTAACAACCCGTAAAAATTGTCAATAATGTTGTAGCCTGATCAAACAACTAATTGAATTAGCTTAAAATCAACAAGCAATAGAGTTGCTCAAAATTGACAAAGTTTATAGAAATCGAGTATCACTTGACTCGAACCAAAACAATCCATGTATAAAAATCAAAATCAAATTGTCAAGATATTTACATATACTCAAGAATTAAATTTAATTTAATATGAGAAAATATATGCAAAAGCTAATAAGAAAAGGTGTCCAAAGTTTTACTTAGGTTATTAATGATAATTTCGTGAGCTTTTTGGTGTCGAGTTTATTGGTGTAATGACTCTTGAATTATTGATTTGAACTCTTATGTACTCTCTAGACTTAGGTATATGTTTGCACTCCATTTCACTTTTTCGATGGCTTTTTTCCTTTAAGATTTTTTTATGCTAAATATAATTTTTTTAAGGTAAATGTTTGCCCTTTATTTCACTCTCTTTTATGGGTACGAGTGTTGCCGTCATTTCCTTCCCAGACCCTGCTCATAGTTTTATGGGCGGAATATACTGAGTAAGATAATGATGATGATATGTCTTGTAGTCTAATAAAATTAACTTCCGTATCAGCAGGAAACACTCCGTTTTCATATGTTCTTCTCACTTTCCCCATTTGGAAATTTTTAAAAGTTCTTCCCATTAAGAATTTTTCTATTTTGGTAACCAATAAAATAGAAGGAAATTATTACACTTACACTCTAATCTATAGAAATTAATTTACATTTTAATTCCCAAGGCATTTACTTTACATGCACTCAATGAAATTTAATGATATTATTACACTTACACTTTAATCAATAGAATCTTTATTTTTATATTATTTTACTCAACTCTCATAGTATCTATTGTGTAATTATAATTTATCTTGATTTCTTCCCATATTCCAAATGGGAAGAACAAATGAAAACGGAGGGAGCATAATGCAATGTGCTTAGACAATAATAGCGAACACAAATTGTCATATTTTAATTAATAATAATAATAATAATGTTATTATTATTACATTCTTTTTGTTACTTTGGAGAATAAAAAAGACTTGCACAGAATTTTAATTATCAAGATGCACATGATGAATTGTAATAGAATTTGTAATTATCAAGTAATAGAAGTACTTTTTAGTTGTCTCATTTCTTTATTTGACAAATTCATATCAATTGTTCAATTTTCTTTTTTGTCTATTTTTTTTTACCTAAATACCCTTACTTTTACTACTCTCAATACCCAACTACTACCTTTACAATTAACTTAATCAATTAAAATATCTAACTACCACCTTTTTAATGGACTCCACACCACTCTTAATAACCGTAAAAACCCAAATGAGACATCTAAAATGATTCGGAGGGAGTAATATACAACCCCAGTTTTTTAAAATGATAAAAAGCAATTGATATGGGGTACTGTTGATATTTAATTTTTTTTAGTTAAATTATTAAATAATATGTTTGATAAATGACTTTAAATCTAAAATTAAATGCTATTCTGGATACAACTAAGCATCTCCATTAGCAACTTGCTTATACGGTTTGTTTTTAAAAACTTACTAATAAATTTAACTTAAAAACTAGAATATATAAAAGTTCAGCGTATTATCAGCTAGCCAAATAAATCAAGTAAATCAAAGATCCACAATTTCACAAGAAGCAACCATAAAAGATGGCAGACTAGTCGATTACTTCTTTTATTTCGTTTATTTTTCTCATTTACTTTTTTTGCAAATTCCAATGCAAACTTAAAAGTCAAATAATTTTAATGGTGAGTTTTAAAAATTCTAAAAAATTGATATTTAGAAAGTATATATTGAAATGAATCTATCAAGAACCCAGATAAATATGTTTTTTCATATAGATCGATGTGAAATCATAATTAACGTTTAAAAATAAATTTACAATATAAGCCTATTAAGTCAGCTTAATCGCTGCAGTTGGTATTTCTCGTACTAAGTATTTTTTTTTTTTTTTGAAATGCTCGTACTAAGTACTTTAGTTTATCCTATGTTTGAATATTGACCGTGATGATGGACAGGTAGTGCGAGTCTAATGGTTTACTTTGAGGCTTTAATATTTATTCATTACAAATTTTTTAATAAAACGGTTTGAGTGAGATATTATTTTTATCTCTCTCAATATAACTCTATAATTTTCTATAGTTTTCTGTAACTATTACTAAATTAAAACAAAACACTGTTAATATCATTATTTTTTAAATAGCTTACATGTTACTTTTTTAATAAAAATTTTCCCTCTAAAACATAATGATGATGTCATTGTATTTATTAGTAATGTTTATAGCTTTGACTTTTTTATTTTCCAATTATGACTAATATTAACAATATTGATTGATGTTTTTTACTTTTTAGGTCATATTATTATTATTTTTTTGAACTATGTTAGGTCATATTATTTAATATATGAGAAAATTATATATTTTATTGTATTTTCTTTCAATTATTTATAAAATCTTTATAATGTTATTTATTAAATGAGTATAGGATATTTTGAGATGGTTAAAACATAAAGCCATCAATTTTAAATTTTTTAATTTTATAATATATATATATATATATATATATATATATATATATATATATATATATATATATATATATATAGGGTCAAGTTCCAGTGAGAACCAAACTTATATGAGAACCGTGAGAACCAATCGCCTTGATAAAAATGTGTTACATTTTTATAGAAAATGTGTTACTTTTGAAAAAATATTTTTTCAAAAAAATAAAGTAAACGCTTTTTTCTAAAAGTAACACATTTTATGTAAAGAACACCTTTTTCTCGTGTTTTTTCTAATTTTTCTTAAAGTAACACTTTTTTGCCCAATAGTATCATAAAATACAAGTAATACCTTTTTTCCTATAACTAACACCTTTTTAGTAAAAAGTAACACTTTTTTGTAAGCGCGTTCTCATTCGCTTCATATAGGATGGTTCTCACTAAACTTCTTCATATATATATATATATATATATATATATATATATATATATATATATATATATATATATATATAATATATATATATATATATATATATATATATATATTATATATATAATATATATATATATATATATATATATATATATTATATTATATATATATATATATATATATATATATATATATATATATATATATATATAATCAACGTGCCAAACAATCATAAGTTCAAACGATGGGTGAGAATTTAAAATACTTCATCTGGTTTTTAATTCACGCTATCCAATATACGATTTTAATCTTTAATATTTCAAAATTCATAAGTTAAAAAATACTAAAAAGTTAATAATAAGAAAATACACATTAAGACGAATCAAACAAGATCCCACTTGACTATGTTTTATATTATACATAGAGAACTATATATCAAATAAGATCAATTGGTGAACAGTAATTGCTACGGGAACTCACTACAACAAAACTAGCTTTTTGCGACATTGAATTTAGTGGCATTAAGAAAATGTCACTGATTCATATTTTTAGTGTGATAATTATTGATTTTTATTTTAAGTTTCACCATAAAGTGATTTAGCGACACTTAATTTGATCTTTAGTGGCAAATGTAATTGTCACTATAGCCTATAATGGCATTTGTGAGAAATGTCACTAGATCCTATGTCGCTAAAAGCTTTAGTGTGATTTTTTAATATTCTGCTAAAGGCTATGATAAATGTCACTAAATTCTCTATATACACTGTAAGAAATTTGTAATAGCGACATTTAAATTAATTATCGCTAAATATATCCCACTAAAAGCAAATTATGTTGCAGTGACTGTAGCAACTAATAAAATTTTGATAATCATATATAAAGTATTAATTAAAAAGCTACTTTTGTTAACTTTTATATAAGACTACGTAAATTGCTAACAATGCTGACACTATTATTTATATGTATAATTTGATTGTTGACTTGAAATAAACAACTACTCCACAAATTTTATTTAAAACACTAAGTTGGATCGGAACATGCTTAATTTCATAACATAAATATCCACCACTTTTATTATCAATTAACATTCCATTTTTGTTCCCCCTTATTCTAACACATATTCTTGTGAGAGACGGTCTCTTTGAAATATTATCTCTGATTGAATAAACCCATGTAGAAAAGTGTAGAGCTAGTAAGAGTAGGCATTAAGGTTTAATAGACTGTGCCTGAAAGACGTCCCTTAGAGAGACGGTCTCCAGGCCAGGACATCATCATCATCATATTCAGTGTATCCCGCTCATAGAAAACTATGGTCAAGGTTTGAAGAGGGAAGAAAGACGACATCTCATATCCATAGAGGAGAGTGCGGTCTCCCAGGACGTTGATTGTTATTCTAATGTCATTAACTGACTCTCACCTAAAATGAGGTTAGAGGGTTGGATACACGCATTCTTACCTTTGTTAATTAATGATAAAACTAACAAAGAGATTGTTTCCGCTTGACATTTGGTAACAAACATCATGTGTAACTTCAGACAAATAAAAAGTGCATATAATTTACAGCTAGTCTCTTGAGAGACCGTCTCTTTGAGAGACGTATCTCAAGCCCAACCCATTAAAGATTAATGTCTACTTATCGTATTCTTAATGCCTACTTACATTATCTTTGATGCTTACTTACCTTATTCTTAATGCCTACTTTCAATATCTTAAATATCTACTTACATCATTCTTGATGCCTACTTACAATATTTTAAAAAATATATAATAGAATGACCCAATTAAAGATATTCTCTCAAAGAGATCATCTCTCACAACAATTTGTATATAATTTAACGAGTTATTTTATTTAAGTCTATTATTATTCAAAACCAAATTAAAAGACTATAAATCTATTGGACCCATCAAAATAATAGACATGTAATAAAGAATTACAAAGAAGACTAGAAATAGTATAACAAATAGCAACATGAAATTAATTAAGAATAAGAACAACATGCTGCCACGATTTGTACTAATCTGTATAACACTAAGCACTACTCCTTAAACTCTGGCCTAACAACGTGATCAACATTAATAACAACGAGAATAATGATCTTGTCAACTAACTTAATCCTGTTGACATTCTTGATAATTGACCACTAAAAAAATATTAGTATACCATTAACATTAATTTTAAAGAAACTAATCTTAGATAGTATAGAGTGAGTTGAACCCTGCTTTCTACCAGTAAATGTATAGACGCAACTCGATCGTGGTTCTTTTGGTGTTATGTATTAATTATTGATGAATTTTCAACCAAATTACACAAGCCATGACCTAAGAAAGTCCGGACTGATACTATTTTTCTTATTACATGATAGGCTGAGGAATGGAGATTACTAGGTGAAAATTGAACGAATAATTTTACCTGGAAAAATTGATAGCTACTCCAATCAAAACAAAATATGATTCCCCTTTAAAAGAAGAATTAGTTAACCAACAAGAAAAAGTCTACAAAAAGATTATAGTGGAAATCGAATCTATGACCTTACATGTAAAAAGTGATACATATTTAGCTACTCCGATCGAAACACGATTTTATTCCCCTTTAAAAAGAGAATTAGTTGACTAACAAAGAAAAGTCTACAAGAAATGTTCTATTGGATTATCCATGTATGTATGTGATTATTTGCAATGCCTAACACTTGTAAAACAAGTAGTATGTTATTTGGTAGACATTTTGTATACAAATATGTAGACATTGTGTGAAGGTAATCCACACAAAGATAAATAAGTAAAGGCTTTTGTTCTAGTCACATTAATTTTTACTAGATCAATGAATTAATTATTTTACCAACTTTTATTTTACCAACTTTAAAATAAAATACTTCATTGAATTCGTAAATACTGAATTAATTTTATTTTTACTTAATTAACTAATAATTTATTTGTTGTGAATGGGCTAAAGATATGATGAAGAAACAAGAGCAAAAATACGGTGCAAAGAATGAACAAAAACAGAGCACAACAAAGAACAACCACAACACAAGATTAATGAGGTATCTAATGATACCTCCCCCTCAAATCAAGTACCTTGTCATTAATATAATCAACATTATCACCTCTCAAGCTTTAGAACAAGTCTCCAAAGCCAAAGATTGAAGCTTGACTTCAATCTCTCTCAAATAGCCCTAATACAAAGATAATACTCTCTTGGTATAAACCCTAGTATTTAGCTCTCTACACATCCTCTAATAATGTCCTAGAGACCCTTATATAGCCCTAAGAAATATTAGAATAACATAGTACAAGAGGTGCTTGGAGCCCAAGCAAACAATAAAGAAAACAGAAACACGCGCTGACTACCCGCTGAAGGCTGCTCGGGTCGAGCAGAATCGCTCGCCTGGTCGAGCGCCTTACCTGTGCCTTCTACCTGCACGCTGCGTCAAGGCTCGACTCGAGCTTGTTGGCTCGCCCACTCGAGTGGCTGTCCAGTGGCAGCTGTCTGCTTGTGCTTTGTGCCTCAATTGAGTCTCCATGCTTAACTCAATTGAGCACGTCTCCTTTGACACTCCATTGCTAGTATCAACGCACACCAATTCATCTAAGTTGATCACTTCATCAAGTGATCCAAAGCGAATGCTCTCACACTTCGTTGCACTCCCTACCTCGTTCTCAAACGTGCAAGCTAACGCGTACGCTACGAGGTGATCGAACTCACCTCCATCATCGCGAGATTTCAGGCTTGACTCAACATTATTTAATTTGTATCAATTTCTATTATATTATTTCTTTGACATTAAATAATTTTTAATAAATTAAAATTTTTTGTTGAATTTATTCATTTCAATTGCATCCTGGATCAAAACACACCTCATCTAAAAAATATTACATGAAATTTTTGAAAGCAATATGGTGTAATAAAATGCAGATATTATTAAATGTCACCAAATTTTTTTCGTCATCCTTTTGATTTTTTTGTCCTTAAATTTTATCTTTCTAGCTTTTCTCTAAACTAAATTCTCTCAACTCGTTCTCAACTAATTATTTGTGTATCAAAGCAATATGAAAAGTGAATTCAATATCAAAAATGTCGAGATCACTATTTTATGCAAAATTTCTTCGGATATATAGAACTTTAAATAAATTATCTAGTTCTCATAATTTCTTAAAAATTATCTAATTTTTTAATTAATATTTAAAATCACTATTTTTTGCTATGATTTTACTCTCTTTCTTTTAATTTTATTTACAAACTTATTCGTTTTCTCCCTCTTAACCATTATTCATTTCAATCATCACTTAATTTTTGTTTTATTACATCTCGAAATTAACTGAAGTGTTTTTTTTTCTTCCCATTTTTTTATAAAAGTTAATCTTTACTTACCACCACCAATAGTGACATGGAGATGTGATTGAGATTTTGGGAAAAAAATAGTGAAAGAGTCACAAGTGTGATAGGAGTAGAATTTTCCTACATGTACCGCCAACTTTGGTTCATTGGTTAGCTTATACCATTGCCAATGTCAATCTTATGCAATCCATAATCCATACTTCAACAATAACTAATGTTGTAAAATTTGACTAGATTCTATTTTGTAAAAACTAAAATTTAAATTTAATAAGTAGATTTAATAAAATGATTATGTATATAACGTAGGGATTGTTATGGATTGGATGAGAGTTGGATCCAACCAGATTCTAACCCAAATTTATTATTTTTGACGGAGAAATTTTGGACGCGTATTTAGTCTCATCAATTCTGGTGGGTCTAAGGTTCTAAATATTGGTTTAATTATTCATACTTAAACTTTTTACATTTCAAAGTTTTTATTAGTATTAAAGTATTAGGTCATTTGTGGGTTATTTATACATGTAAATTGAGTTCTATAAATATAGAAATAGATTTAAAATGAATCTCAAATTGATTATGAGTTGCGTGATTGATCGGGTAGCGCATCTAATGGGTCTAAAACAGGTCTAGCGTGTCTATCTCTTAAATGGGTTTGGATAATCAAATTTGATTTTCACCCGTTCAATTGGCTATTATTAAATTAAAACTTTAATGTTATGATTAGCGGCTTAGTTCACTTATGCTATGTTTGGGAATGAGGATTTCATTTGAAAATATAGATTTGACTCAAAATTAGTGTTTGACAAATAGTAGAATTTCAAATTTGGATTTGAGTCAAATCTACAATTGTTCATAATTGTTATCAAAATGGTTTAAAGATGAAGATTTGAGAACGACTTCTCAAACCTTGTCATTCTCAAATTCTACATTCATGATTTCATAATTGAAATCATTAATTTGAAATAAAATGCTAGTTTCCAAACACAACCTTAAGTGTTTCTTAGTTTAGTGAAGCATTAAACTCTAGTCAAAGAGTGTCGGAAGATGAGATTACGACCCAAAGATAAGTCTTAGCCGAGCTAAACTTTAAGAATCATCAAGAAAGGTCTTGTCTTAGAAGGTATGGAATTCCCACCACCCGAAGAAAGAATTTTATCTCGAAGCTTCTAGCAAGGCTACTCAAACAAGTGGTAGGGCGCTCGACCGAGCAACCCTACCATCTAACTCTATATGATTTTATGTGTTTTGTTACTTCTCTATTCACCCAGGCCTGACCTTATGAGGGGCGAGTTGGCTTGTACCCAAGGCCCACGTTTAAAGGTTTAGAAAACCCTCTAAAGCCCTAGTCTTCAAAATTAACAGTTTGTCTTCTGAAAAACCGTCTCTCAAGCCCAACACAATAATACTTAATACATATTCTTATTCTACACATAAATTCTTGTGAGAGACGGTCTCTTTGAGAGACCATCCCTAATTTAGTTAGCCCATTATCATCTTTTGGTTTAATTAATTTTTATTAAACTGGGTCTAAGAGGCGTCTTTCAGAGAAACAGTCTCTCAGAAGACTAGTTGTATTCTATGTTTTTCTTAATTGGCCCATCCAATCAGAGATTATCTCTCAAACAGACCTTCTATCACAAAAAAACGGGTAAAAATTAAAGTCAAGTATATTAAATGGGTAGATAGAAAGCCATTGACTGGATACCTACTGGCTACTGTAATGTATTCATCAGCTCCAACTAAATTCTGGTCGCCTGATGATGTCCTTAGTTTGTATGAGATGTTATTGCCATAACTTTGTAATGCATTGTATTGATCGATCTGAATGATTATTTTGTAAGATTTCTGTATAGGTCTAGCATCATATCTATATAGGCTAAATACTAGCTGTACGTGTTGCTCTTCTCCTAGCACATGACGAGGGGCTATTTTGCCCCTTAGGAGCTTTGGCAGAGGTGTCGCACCCAAGTCTTTTAAACCTAGGATGTAAAGCTTTGGCTTTTTTTTTTACATTTTATAAAATTTACTTTGCCAAAAAAAAAAATAGAAGCGAGATTCTAAAAAAAGGGAAAGCAATAACCAATCATTGGTATAAACGATCAAAGCAATAGGAATTGGGAATGAGAATTTGAAAAGCCAATACAATTTACCAAGTACCACACCTTACGCCCTGTCTGCTACGCCTATTCCTACTCTCCTAATGTTTACCAACGCCAACAGCCAACCCAGTACCACCAAGGTCACCGCAGACCTGCATGAAGCACTACTGGCCGCCGCCGATCACCAAAACCAGCAGGCAACACGGCAGCAGCCAGCATGTGTGGCAATTGGCAATTGCAAACAACAGAGAAGGTAACGCCATTATGTCTATACAATACATAACAGAGATTAACAATGCTTTCACAACTTAAATGGCCATGGCATGGACCTTATTATTATATATATAGTAACAACCCAATCTTAAAGATCATTATTATTGTCAAGTGTAATACAAAATAAATACACAATAGTAGTAAAAAACAAATCTACCACTAATCATACCATACCATCATACCCAGCAAATCCCACTTAGAACAGGGTCCGAAAACCTACGATTATAAACTATATCATACCATACCATACTATAATATCCAGCGGGGTCCAAAAATCTAGCATGGAAAACATGAGTAGCTAATAGTTTAGTTCCTTGGCTTGAGTACGACAGTAGAGTGCTTAAGAATGAACAAACTAAATTGTCCACCCTTTTCAGTAGTGTTGATTTTTGAGCATCCAGGAGGTGGTAATAACTCGAAAATTTGAACCAAACGACCGATGGTAATCCCAAGAATAGGAAGTGCAAGGACAATACCCGGACAACTCCTACGACCAACACCAAAAGGAATGTACTTAAAGTCATTTCCATTCGCTTCAACCATAGACTCTTCCTCTAAGAATCTTTCGGGTCTGAACTCATTCGGGTTCTTCCATTGAGCAGGGTTATTTGCGAGCCACCACGAGTTAACCAAAATCTTGCTCTTCGCGGGGATATCATAGTTATCGAGCTTGGCATGGTGTAAGTTCATGTGGGGGACGAGAAGGGGAGTGACCATACGTAGCCTTAAGGTTTCCTTGATCACAGCTTGTAAGTATGGCAATTTGGTTGTATCTGGTTCTGTGATTTGGTGCTCCTTACCTAGAATTGTGTCTAATTCTTCCCTTAATTTTGTTTGAATTTGTGGGTGGTTTACTAATTCTGCAATTGCCCACTCAAGTGTCCACACTATTGTCTCAATTCCTGCCCACATTTAATTAAGTACAATATAAGCCAATATAGTCATACTTAATAGCAAGTTTTGATATTTCATATGATTAAAAGATATAGCAAAGAAAACCCAATCATACAAGCTATATATATAGTAAAAATAAAACGGAGTAATTGAAAACTATGGAGAAAAAAGCTTTACGAATGACATAACACATTGCATGAAATTTAAACTAAACTCATTTTCAATTAGTAGGTACGATACTACTAATTAGGAATGACATACGAGTAAAATTATATTGATTTGCATAGCATTTGCCTCAGTTAGAGCGGGTATGAGTATGAATTACGTGAGTAGTAGTTGGGTATATGTGGATATGGAAATTCCTACCCTCATCATACCCAGCCGCCCAA
The DNA here is from genome assembly GCA_019425755.1 of Amaranthus cruentus. Lineage (NCBI taxonomy): Eukaryota > Viridiplantae > Streptophyta > Magnoliopsida > Caryophyllales > Amaranthaceae > Amaranthus > Amaranthus cruentus. The sequence goes on along the minus strand of CM033458.1, from coordinate 15,580,073 downwards.
CCTTGTATCCACTCGCCCCACCCAATACCTACCTGCCCTTCCCCTTAGTTACTCACCCTAAATCTACAATGTACTAAATTATACTCCCTCCACTCCTTTTTATTGTCCATTTTCTTGTGGGCACGCAAATTAAGAAAAATGGTAGTGAGGTATTTTAAGTGATTATAATAATTGTAAAGGTGGTAGTTGGGGTATTTAAGTGATTATAATAATTGAAAAGGTGATAGATAGGGTATTTTAAATAATATAAGTTGGGGTAGTTGAGGGTATTTAGGTAAAAAATCTTTGCCAAAAATAGAAAGCGGACAATTAGAGTGAATTAACTAAATAAGGAAAGTGGACAATAAAAAAGAATCGGAGGGAGTATATCAATTTCAAATATTATTATTAAAAGCAAGGGACAATATATTAAGCATATTAACTTTATATTATCACGGTTTAAACAAAATTAGATATACAACTAAAAATTGTAAAGATTTATGGAGTACATGATGCATACTTGGAGTGAATATGATGCGGGATGAATAAGGTGGGTATACCCATTATAAGTATATCCAATTGACCATAGTGGGTGATAATGAGTTTGAACGTATACCCAAGTGGGAAGGTGTAGGTATGAAAATTTTACTTGTTATGGGTGGTGGGTATGCAACTTTTAGATAGGTATGATATAGCCATATAGGAAAAGGCATATCGCATCTATCTGCCCATTTTACCGTCCCTACTACCAATTAATTTTGATAACCAAACCTCTAAGTTAGGATAATAAAGAGAAGTGATGATTCGGAATGACTTACCAGCGACGTTAATGTTCTCAACAATGTAGAGAATATTTTCCTCACTAATTTCACCCTTTTCTTTTGCCTCCAAGAGATGATCAATGGCGCATGCAACCTCATTTTTGCTTGTTGCCTTTGTACTTGCTAACTTCCTACGCGTTTAAACAATAGCTATGAGAGTCGTCTCGAATAATTTGAAGTTGTTATAGTACACTATATATTAGCATCTTAAATTTTAACCTCAAAAATAAAAAAAAATTCCTAATTTCTGAATGTAAAAAGAGATTACATAAAATCTATTTATTTTATGAAAATCATAACATTTCACTTTATTAATCCAATCTTCCCTATATTGGACATAGATAATTATGATGATTCCTATTAACAAGACATATATATATCATTGGGCGGTGGGCTCAACAACTGGTATTAGAGCCGAAGGTTTGACAGGGATTAATATATGTATATTGAAGCAACATTGAGGATGACATACTGGATTATTAGAGCATATTATGGGCGGTTTCTTGGTTTTTCTCGTTAAGGGAGAATCTAGTCTTGGTGACTTTTGTATCGAAAGTCTTATTGATAAGGTGGTCATGAAAGCATGTCATGTGGTGAAGCGGGGACATAAGTATTAGAATAAAATCACATCTTGAATATTTTGTAAATCTTTTGATTTGATATTATTTTGTAGATTATTTAGTTTCCTAAAACTAGATATTATCTTGTGTATATATACTTCATTTAATGAAATGAATGGCAAAAAGGGAATCATTTTCCAAAAATCATTTCTTTCATGGTATCAGTTGCTTAGGTTTTTGATTCCATTGCTTCCGCCTCCCTCCTTCTACCGGCCAACCACCCCTCACGGTTGACGCCGCCTCTTCTCCTTTTTCTAGTCTTTCTTCCCTTTCCTTGTTTTTATTATGGCTTCCTCCACAAACTCCACCTCGATGGACAATTATGAAAATTTTGAATCCCGTGACACCAACAACCACCATGGTGGCCACCGCAATCACCGCCATGGTGGCCGGTCAAGCCGCAGCAACCACCACAACACAAATCAGCAGTCTGGGCAGCAGCACCGCCAATCCAGAGCACACCATTTCAGTCGGCCCAATCAGTCAAGCCCATCATGTATCAATCACTGGAATCAAGCTCCCTTGCAATATTGGGCTTCTCCCTTTTGGGCCCAGCCTCCATGCACCTTCTCTACTCAAAATTGGGCACCTCAGAAAATGAATACTCCTTCTCACTATGGGCTTCCATCTGCTGGGCTTCTTGGACTAAGGCCTGCACAAAGTTATCATACTCGAATTCATTCAACTCCGGATGAGCAATATTACATGGACACCGGTGCCACTTCACATATGACTCGATCCCAAGGTAATTTACTTCATTATTGTCCTTTCAAGCATCCTTTACATAATGCAATTGTTGTTGGCAATGGTCATATGATTCCAGTTCAAGGTCATGCGCAAATTTCCCTCCCTTCTTCCCATAAATCCCTTACCCTTAAAAATGTCCTACATGCCCCTCAGCTTATTAAAAATCTCATCTCAGTTCAAAAATTTACCCATGATAATATGGTTTCCGTTGAATTTGATCCTTTTGGTTTTTCTGTGAAAGAGTTGGCTATGGGGAACGTCGTTTTGAGATCTAATAGCACCGGCGACCTTTATACTTTCCAATCGACATATGGACCCTCTATCCCCTCATCCACATCTTCAGCTTTTTTTGTTTTATCTTCTTGTCTTTGGCATTCCCGTTTAGGTCATCCGGGCAATGCGATTTTAAATTCATTGTCCTCCTCTAATTCCATTAAATGTAATAAAAATCCATCTTTTGTGTGTCATTCTTGTCCTTTGGGTAAACATGTTAAATTGCCTTTTGTTAACTCTCAATTTATAAGTACTCGTCCTTTGAGATTATTCATAGTGATTTATGGACTTCACCGGTTTCGAGTCCTTCAGACTACAAATATTATGTTCTTTTTCTTGATCACTATACTAATTTCTTGTGGACTTTCCCATTATTTCGCCTATCTCAAGTTTATGATATATTTGTGAATTTTAATGCTTATGTCAATACCCAATTTGAGCTCCAAATCAAATCTTTCCAATTTGATCATGGGGGTGAATTCGATAATAAAATATTTCATCAATTTTGTGTTAGTCGGGGTATCACTCTTCGCTTCTCTTGTCCTCAAACTTCATCTCAAAATGGAAAATCCGAACGAAAAATTCGCACAATTAATAATATCATTTGTACTTTATTGTGCCATGCTTCCCTCCCCTCGTATTTTTGGCCTCACGCCTTGAATACCGCCACTTATCTTCTTAACATTCTTCCTTCTAAATTACTTGGTCATTTAACTCCCACTCATATGCTTTATCATAAATCTCCAACTTATTCTCATCTTCGGGTTTTTGGTGCTTATGTTGTCCTCTCATTCCTTCCACCAAAATTCACAAATTACAACCTCGCTCCTCTCCATGTGTCTTTTTGGGTTATCCTTCGTCGCATCAAGGTTACAAGTGCTATGATCTCTCTTCTAAAAAGATTATTTTATCTCGTCATGTCCTTTTTGATGAAACCAATTTTCCTTTTTCTAAGTCTTCCCCACCTACTCCTCACGAGTATGAATTTTTAGATAATTCTCATCCCATCATATTACTCCAAAATTCTCCTAATTATTTAACCCCTACGACTGGGCAGCTGCTCACAAGCCCATAATCTCTTTCTCCTCTTTTTTCCAATCCTGCATTTTCCCTCCCTTTTGGACCAGACATTCACCCAGTCGATTTCACCCAACCCACTGAGCCTACCTTTTCCTTAAGCCCTCTACCTACCTCATCTCCACCTAATCATCCATCCACCCCATTACCTACATCCTCCACCGGCATGGTTACGCGTAGTAAACATGGCATCTTTAAACCCAATCCCAAACACACATCTCATGCCCTTTTCGTTTCTTTTTCCCCTCTTCCCAAAAATCCCATACATGCCCTCCGTACCCTAACTGGAAACAGGCCATGAAAGAGGAGTATGATGCTTTGATTGAGAATAATACTTGGGATCTTGTTCCTCGGCCCCCTAATGCTAATGTGCTTTGTTCTTTATGGATTTTTCGTGTCAAAACCAAGTCTGATGGTTCTTTTGAGCGCTATAAGGCGCGTCTAGTTGGTGATGGTAAGTCTCAAAGGGAAGGCATTGACTGTGATGAGACTTTTAGCCTAGTGGTCAAACCCGCTACCATTCACATTGTTTTGAGTATTGCTTTGTCTAAGTCTTGGTCTATTCATCAATTGGATGTTAAAAATGCGTTTCTTCATGGTCACTTGACTGAAACTGTCTACATGCATCAGCCTTTGGGTTTTCGTGATCCTACTCATCCCGATCATGTTTGTCTTCTTCGAAAGTCTCTTTATGGTCTTAAGCAGGCTCCTCGGGCCTGGTATCAACGATTTGTTGATTATGTGACTACTATTGGTTTTGTTAACAACATTTCTGATTCTTCTCTTTTTATTTATCATCATGGGTCTGACATTGCTTATCTTTTGTTATATGTGGATGACATTATTCTTACTGCTTCTTCTGATTTGCTTCGACAATCTATTATGGCTAAATTGAGTTCTGAGTTTGCTATGAAGGACCTAGGTCTTCTCAGTTATTTTTTGGGTATTGTTGTTTCTCAAAATTCTGCAGGTCTATTTCTTTCTCAACACAAATATGCTACTGAGATTCTTGATAAAACAGGCATGTCTCAATGCAAGCCTACTCCTACTCCTGCTAATACTTCTAGTAAATTTTGTGCTGATGCTGATTCTCCTTATGATGATCCTACTCTGTATAGTAGCTTGGCTGGGGCTTTATAATACCTCACTTTCACCCGACCAGATATTTCTTATGCTGTTCAACAAGTCTGTCTTTTTATGCATGATCCTCGGGTTGAACATATGACTGCTCTTCATCTCATTCTTCGATATGTCAAAGGTACTCTTGATCATGGACTGCAGCTATATAGGTCCTCTATCTCTTCTCTTTTGTCATACACCGATGCTGATTGGGGCGGGTGTCCTGACACTCGTCGTTCTACCTCTGGCTACTTTTTTTTTCTTGGTCATAATTTGATCTCTTGGTCTGCTAAGCGCCAACCTACAGTTTCTAAGTCCAGCGCGGAGGCTGAATATCGTGGTATCGCTAATGTTGTTTATGAGACTTGCTGGCTCTGCAACTTATTGCTTGAACTTCACTTTCCCATTTCTACGGCCACTCTTGTTTATTGTGATAATGTTAGTGTTGTTTATTTGTCGGGCAATCCAGTTCACAATCAACGTACTAAACATATTGAAATGGACATACATTTTGTTCGGGAAAAGGTACAACGTGGGGATGTTCGTGTGCTTCATGTTCCATCTCGATATCAAATTGCCGATATTTTTACCAAGGGACTTCCTCAGATTCTCTTAGATGATTTTCGGTCCAGTCTCAGCGTCCGCAAACCTCCCGATTCGACTGCGGGGGTGTATTAGAATAAAATCACATCTTGAATATTTTGTAAATCTTTTGATTTGATATTATTTTGTAGATTATTTAGTTTCCTAAAACTAGATATTATCTTGTGTATATATACTTGATTTTATGAAATGAATGGCAAAAAGGAAATCATTTTCCAAAAATCATTTCTTTCAATAAGAAGACATATAATATCATCGGTAAAGAGGACACAATGATGTGACCCTTGTTGCGAGTATACTCTATTTGTCCCACAAGTTTGCCACAATTTCCTTATTAGTTTGTCCATAGGTTTTGCGAACTTTTAAAATGGATAATTACTTTTATGGTCATAGCATAATTAACATTTAAGTTAATTTGTAAGAAGGTACTAGCTGACTATCCGATCTTATCGTTTGATCCCACCTCTGTGCGTGATTGATTCTAAGTAGTTACCTGATCTTGACAACCTTAGCTACATTACTATTTTGAATATGACCTATACTTTTTCTCTCATTCTCATCCACATATTTTACTTATCTTTTATATCTCATTTAGACATTTATGCACTTTTCCACAAATCAAGCATTTTAACCCTTTTCTTCTTATCTTTAATTTGCATAAATTTTTACTTTTAGCAAAAGTTAATGAAAAATTAAGTAGAACACTTTAAATAAATAGGAGGAGTAAATTTTTACTTTCTCTCTCAATTTCCTTATAAACAAACAAAAGATATTTTTCTCATTATTCTCTCCCATTTTATTCCCTCCTTAACCAAACAGAAAAACTTTTCACATTATTTTTTTCCAAACATAAAAATAAATTTCCACATGCACCTACATCATCTATGATGTAAGTCGTAAATGCAACAGTAAATAATTGTAGCGTCCCAAAAAATCAAGAATACGTAGTGTGATGTGAGAATGGTTTCTAGAAGTGTAATATAAAACCATAAAGTCTTGCCATTTCTAGATACTTTTGTTCAATAGGCGACTTAGTAAATGATTGTGATAGAATGTTGTTGACTGAAATTATTATTAGTTACTTTCACCGTTCATAAGTATTCATTGATGAAGGTACATAGTTGTTTATAATGCTAGTATTATTAACAAAATATTTAGTAAAATTATTTAGAATAATTCAATTTTTTTAATTATTTGCTTATAATAATCTTATTTACTAATTAATAATGAATAATCTCAATTTAAGAGGTATTTACCTAGAGTAAATTTGAGTAACCCGATGACGTGTTATAGTAGGTAATTCACCAAAACTGTAAACTGAAAATTAAATTAAAATTAGCGAAAATGAAAATTTCTAAAGAATAAAAAATAAAGTTTTGTTGAACATTTTACTTTAATTTATTTTTTTTAAAATAAAACTTGTTATAGCAAGTCATCCGGTTATTGAGTTTACTCTACTCCTCAAAGTTGAGACTATTCATGGTTAATCAATATGTGAAATTATTGTATGAAAAATCATGACTAGGTTGGATAATTCTAGGTAATTTATCCTAAATACACTAATTCGACTAATACTATTAGGAATGGCAATGGGTCGGACTCGGCTCGGATTATACATACTCCGACTTTGCTCCGGATAATATTCGGACTTTTGTTTTCAGTCCACCTCCACTCGGAGTCGGATTATGCATACTCCAAGTTTGTCCCGACTTGGACTCTCGGACCTCCAATGGAATCGGATGCAAAGTCGGATTATTATCAAACATTATCGTTGTGATATCGTACTAATGATTTTAAAGCATACAAAATTAACAAAATATATTTTTTTCAAATACAATTTAACAAAAATGTATGTACTTTAATTTGAATTCGATTTTAACAAGAGAAATAAACCTACTACTACAATTTAACAAAATTTTCTCCTATTTTGACTTGGCGTATTTTATTTCTCTTGATTTCATTTGTTGTATCTTGATTCATTAACCTAAATAAAAATACCAAGTGGTTTTTCAAAATCGAAAATTACAATTAGTATGAGAGAGAACTTGAATTAGTCACGTCTAGAGTTTTAAAGGAAACAAAATATTGGTGTAAAAGTCAAGTTCAAAGTCAGATGTCCTTCAGGGTCGGAGTCTCGTATTTTTAATAAGGTCCAACTCTGGTCCGTCTCTAACTTGGACTCGGATCATAAAGTCGAAGTCGGAGTCGGATGACTTTTTTCTCGGACTCGAATCGAATTATTTTACTCGGATCGAGCCGGACTAGGGTCGGATTTAGACTGGATTGCCATCCGTAAATACTATACTAATAAATAATAATAAATAATAATAAATCAATACTACACTAATACCACACCATTAATAATTTAATATACTCATACCGTAATTCAATAGAAGGGATCGTAACGCAAGAAAGTTGGTTTCGCACGTTACCTAGCTAATTTATGATGTTAACCTTAATTATACGGAGTGTTTACGAACACTTCATATTAGATAATTTTAGCTTATTTTGATATAACTAAAAGGTTAAATATTCAAATAGTCAATGCTAATATTTGGTAAAGTAGCTGGTTAAAACAATTTATTGTTATAAATAAGTTGTTTTGAACAAGCTGCTCAAGTGCTCATAGCTGCGGCCGGTAAAACCAGTTAATAAAATCAACTGATTTTTATTCTGTCACTATAATCATCTATCAAGCACCAACTATTTGCCATTTGCTAAACATCCCATATACTAATTCTATAATCACAAATTCTTGTGAGAGACGGTTTCTTTGAAAAATCATCTCTAATTGGGTTGACCCATTATGTATTTTTAATATATTATAAGTAGACATTAAGAATGATATAAAGTAAACATTTAAGACATTGAAAGTAGATATTAAAAATACGGTAAGTAGGAAAATAAAAAATAAAAAATACAGTAAGTAGGCATTAAAATGTAGGTAAACATTAAGAATACTGTAAGTAGATATTTATCTTTAATGGACTTGAGATACATTTTTAAGACGGTCTCTCAATAGACTAGCTGTTCTATAATTTAAAGGATCGGATTAGTCAACGAAATGACCCATAAAAAGATTCCCACAAGAGCTAAGGCCACAAGCCCACCACAACCAAAAGTAGTTCAGGTATCACTCCTATCTACGGACTCTGTGAGGTACTAAACACTACTCAGTATTACTCGCTGGCTTCATGTGATCTGTTACTATCTTCAAAAAATAATACTTTCCATATTCAGTCTAAATGTCTCATTTTGTTTTATCATACTTGTTAAGGCAACATTTTAACCCTTAATATCTCAAATTATTCTTAATTAAAAATTATAAAAATTTAATATTAATAATCTTTGAATTGAGACGAATCAAACAAGATCCCACATGACTATGTCTTAACTTATAGATTAAGAGTAAAATACAAATTAAAAGTGTTGAGTGAATAGTGACAAAAACTAAATGAGACATTTAGACTGAATAGGAGGTAGTAATTCATTCGAAAATTAGCTTATAAGCTTTATTTTGAATTGAAATTTCAAATTTACCTTCAGGGGAGGTTTTGAGCATGTTCAGCATGTTCCACCGCACAGGGCCAAAAAATTTAAAGGCCTCAATATTAAATTACGTAATATATATTTAGTGACTAAAGATACAAAATTGATAAAAATATGTCATAATTTTCAAAATTGCACATGGTTTTCAAAAAAAATTTCAACTTTTGTTCCGCCCCTATTAACTTATTTCTGATATTTTACATTTTTATTATATCAATAATTTAAATGGTTAATCAATCATCAAATAAAATCAATACTATTATCAATGGCGACATCAACTCACTCCATCCCTTTAAATTAACCATATAACATTTTAATGCTTTCATTTTAATTTGTTATGTTGCAAAAAACTAAACCCAAACACAAATAACCAAGTCACAATTTTCTTGCACCATAAAATTTTTTAGCCGGTTAAAGCGCTAATTTCTTTCTTCTCTGTTCGTTTATAGTTGTCCACTTTACTATAACGGATACTTTTAAATATTTGTCCGCTTCAGACTATTTTTCAATTTTAAAATCTTTTTTCCCCAAATATACCCTCATAATTCCTCTCATTCTCCCCAAATATATTAACTCTGAATTAGACACTGATAATTTAAATGTCTCTTCCCTTTCATAATACCAATATAATCATTACCCCACACTACTATTTAATGAAAATAATACCCACTCATTACAAAGATTCTAATTTTCTAAATTTTGTGAAAATCCAACAGTGAACAATCTTTTAAAAATTAAAACGAAGGAATTATAAAATTTTAATGTTAATAATCTTTATAGTGAGACAAATCGATCAAATTTCAGTTGACTATATTTTAACCGATAGTTTTAAACTAATCACATTAAGAATGATGAATGAATAATGCATGATCGAGTCTACAAGTAATTTGAAACGGAGAAAAATAAAATAAATAAAAGAGAAATTAAAAATAAATTAAGAGAAGAGAATAAAACATACTTGCGTTCATCAACAAAATTAACCTTGAAAGCCTGCAACCTCCGATCACTAACTTCCTTAACCAACTTCAAATACCCTCTAAGAAACGGTCTCAAAATCGGTATAAAATCCCCATAATTATACTCAAAACTCTGAGATAATCTACTTCTTTCACCATTCAAACCCTTAAGTTTATTAAACAGAGGATCCTCTTCATTCTCAAATCTCCGGTCAAACATAATCCTATACGTATTATTGTACATCATTAACTGTAACCGTTTTCGTATCACAATCCCAACCGTCGAAGCTTCTGGATTCTTCTTTACATCTTCTACAACCGCCGTCGCTTCCGCTTCCCAACCATTTCTGTATTGTTGCACAACTTTACTGGTGAAAAATGGGACGGTCATAATCCGTCTCATTTTACGCCAGTGTTCGCCGTATACGGTGTACACTAGATCTTTCCCTTTACCCGTGAAGATGTCGAATACGATGTTTCGGGTCCGGGACCCGAATTCTACTCCATGGGTATGGAGAACATCTTTAGCTAGGTCTGGGGAAGAGACTACAACTAGGTTTCTTTGACCCATTTTTAAGAGGAAGACATCGCCGAACTTTTTGGCGAGGTCGGATAAGTTTCGGTGGTTTAAGTCGTCGCCGACTTGTAACCAGTTACCGAATATGGGTACGGGGATTGGACCCGGTGGGAGTTTGAATTTGCGGCCTTTGAGGATTGAGATTGTGATTGAGAGTATGATTGTGAAGAGGATTGAGTATAGAAGTTTTTGAAGGAAGAGGAGATCCATGTTCATTAATGGATGGAATTTAGGGGGTGGAATTTAACAAAAGACTGAATTAATGAACTATTTAGCTAGCTTGATACGGCAATGTGTTTTTTTTATAATGCTGAAGTGTTTGAAGGATGTGTTTAAAAAGGTTGGCCTTTGTTGGATTTGACTTTTTAAAATAATTGCTACTGATAGTGACATATTTAATGGAGAAATGTTATTATCAGTCGCAAGTATAATGAAACAGAAAAAGTATTACTTACTTCGATTCATAGTAAGGGAATATTTACTTTTTTACACTATTGAATGCAGTTATCCTATGTTTAATATTCTCTTATTATAAATAACGGTATTATAAAAAGTGAATATTCATCATCTTTGCATTGAGACGAACAAACAAGATCAACTTCAAAAAAAAAAACAAACAAGATTTCGTTTGATTATGTTTTAATTTATAGATTAAGAATAAAATACAAATGAAGAGTAATATGTAAATAATATCAAAAATAAATGTCTCGTTTTCTAGGAATTGGACGGAGTATGTTTTTTAGATAAGTTCTAAAATTTTATTCTTGTTGTTTTTTAGTCTATCTCTCGTTTTGAGTTTGTTTTACATGAATTTAATCTATATTTTTTCTAATGTACTCTCTCCGTTTTTTATATTTGTCCACTTTACTATAACGGGTAGTTTTAAATGTTTGTCCACTTTATAATACTTTCCATTTTTGGAAATCTTTTTTCCCAAATATACCCTCATAAATCATAATCCCTTTCATTTTCCCTAAATATATTTTCTCTATATTAATGACAATGATAATTTCCTTTTTTTTCTTTATTTTATCTTTAATTTAAATGTTTTTTCTCTCTTATAATACTAACACAATCAAAACTTCACACTACTATTTTATTAAAATAATACCAACTTACTAAAAAGATTCTAGTTTTCTTAATTTATGTCAAAAACCTATAGTGAACAATCTTTAAAGGACGGAGGAAGTATATTATACATTTTATTATTATAATATATATATATATATATATATATATATAATATATATATATATATATATATATATATATATATATATATATATATATATATATATATATATATATATTATATCTTTTAATTTTTTTATCTCTCTGACATTGAAATTCAAAAAATAAAGTTTTAAAGATAAACATTCAATTTTTCTAGTCTTCATAGGTTTGGGTTATTATAACCATTTCAATTGCTTTTAAATATTCATATTCAATTTGTTACTTTCTAAGTTTTAAACATATAATCAGCAAATTTTTTTTTATTTTTTTAAAAAGGGATACTTATTAGAGTACATAAACTTTATACTCCAAAATATAAAAAAGATAAAATAAAGGACACTCTTAATATCCCGCACAAGCCATGATCCGGGTGAGAGTTTTTGTTTTTCCTGAAAGATGCGGACAAATCATAACCGTTTTCTGAAGGAGGGAGTACATAGAGATGCGCGCAATCAAGAAACCCCTCAATTGATATACGCACCCAATAAAAATCAAACCCCAGACCTTCTGCTGCGCAAGCAGATGCTCTATCTGTTAATCACCAAAATATACTCCAAAATATGATATCCTCAAACTGATGGACGAGTATTATGAGAACTTGAGAAGTAAGAACATGACATCTGCCAAGCAATATATTGCATAGGGTCATAATATAAGAGGGGCTTTAAAATTTATTTTTATACTTATTTTATTTATAGTTTTAATATCACTCCGAATTAGAGGTGTTCAATGAGGCGGGTCGACCTAACGGGTCAAGGGTCGGGTCATATTTAACGGGTCATTAGCGGGTCGGGTTAATAATGGGGCGGGTCATTAACGGGCCTTGGTTTAAAGGGTCGGGGCGGGCCGGGTCGGATAATTATAAGTATTAATTGCGGAAAAAAAATTACCACTTTTTTTTATATTTTTAATTGATATTATTATATACATAAGTGGGTTGACCCATCGGGCCATAAAATATAATTAAAAAAATTATTTTATAAACTTTTCAAAAAAGGGTCAAATTGGGTCGGATTTAAATGGGCTTGACCCGCCCCGGCCCGTTTAACATTTGACATGACCCGCCCCGCCCCGGACCATTTAAATTTTGACCCGCCCCGCCCCGACCCGTCCCGTTGAACACCTCTGCTCCGAATACATACTTCTATATACTATTTAACATGAGTGTAGCTAATTAATCGAAATTTAAATATTATCACTTTGTTCAAAATCTGTGAACTAATAAGAAAAAAGCTAAAGACTTCTGCTTTAATCTTTTTTTAAAAAAATCTAAATATTTATTAGTAGGATACTAGAATTAATTAATCGAGATATTTTATCATATACTTAAATTTTGATATTTTTTGTTCTTCAATTCTAAGGGTCTAGATAGAAAAATAAAATTGGCACAAGGGCAAAATAATTGAGGAAATGAATTTATTCCAGATTATGTCAATATATGATAATGTCAATGTTTATAAATCACTTTTACAATGTAAGTAAACCAAATTCACACAAAAAACATCCATAACTTACACATGAACAAACCAAAATATGGATGTAAAAACTATACAAGTGTTCAAAGTTATATCAATCAAATGAGGTTATTCTGTTGAAAAGTTTGTTAAATAAGAATCACTCAATCACAAAACACACTGTAGATCTTCCACAGTAAGGAAGACCAGTTCTGCATGACCCAACATCATGGGTTTGGACCTCTATATCACCTCTAACATCAAACATAAACGAAAACGATGCACCGATTTTTCATGCATTAAGCTGCCGAATACTACCACCGCGCAGACCATACTGAGTTCCGTCAAGCTAATACTAAGCACGCGGAGATAAGAGTCTAGCAATATGCTTGTATGAAACGCTGATCATGTTATGTTGAACAACAAAAGGAAGTAGAAGACGTATGTACACGAATCAGGCCTGTCGAAGGTTATTAGGATGCGTAAACATGAAGCTGTGTGTGCTCGGTAAAGGCTTGTCGGAGTTGCTGGTAACCGTTCCTATAGTGCTCGAGGGAGAAACATAGCTGTCTAATTGCTTCCCGTTTTCCTTCAGCAGCTTCGAAAATGAAAACTTTCTGTTTCTCGACCTCTTCTCGCAGTTCCTCGACTTCTCTACGTGTCTCTTCTTTTTCCGCAACCAACTGTTGCAGATGTTTTTCTGTTTCTGCAATCTGATCATTGCTCGCAGTTAACTCAGTGTCGAGCTTGTCTCTCTCGTTTGATAAGTTCTCGTATTTTAGTTTGTATGCATCAAGGTCGGTTTCCAATATTTCCACCCTATGTGTCTTGTCGGCGATTTCTGCCTTAAGTTGCTCGATTTCTTCGTTTAATTTTCTTTCCAAAACCTCATGCTGCGTTTCGAGCAAATGATAGTTCACTTCCGATTCCCTTAGTTTCTCCTCCAAACGTTTTTTTTCGTCGTTCAACCTAGATATTTCAGCATGGAGCTGATACTTGCGATTAGCGTCAGAGATCACGTCTTTCAAATCCCGAACCTCGTTTTCACGGTCTGTTAAACTGACTTTATACCTAGCAATCCTCTCCTGCAACTTGGCCGACAGTCGTTTCTCAGACTCAATCTTCGCTTTCCAAGTAGCGGCATCCTTCTGAGCTATTTTAAGCAAATCCTTCATTTTCTTTATATTTTCAGAGGATTCGTTGTTTTCTTTTCTTAATCGTGTCACCTCGTTATCTAAAACCACAAGCCTCCACTTTGCGATTATCAACTCTTTAGAAAGATCTCGGGTCTTTTCTTCTGGTCGAGAAATATCTACGTCTGCTTTACTGTCGGTTTCCTGAAGCTCCGCGGCTACACTACTTTCAACATCAGGACCCTCGAGCAACGAATAACTGGCAGGATCGAAGGATCTAAACTTTTGAAGCTCGATTTTCAAGTTAGCAATCTCGTCTTCAGACGACTGAATTTTTTCTTTTGCCAGTCTCAATTCTTCTTCATAATCTATAATCTTTGGATGCATATAGTCAAAAGTACCGCTACTAACTTTCCTTAGAGACCCGTTACGATTTTCTTGCTGTTGCAGTGGCGACTTCTCCACATCACAACTCTCGGTTTCTGATTCCACGGGCTTTGAATGCAGTTCGTCTTCACCTGTGTTTACCGATAGTCCAGGATAACTGTACAGAGAAGACACATCGGATTCTGAATATTCCGTCTCAGAATCTGATATTGAAAGTGTTTCATCTTTTACTGTCCGATCAAAATTACTTTTCTTAGGGCCGAGAAAGAAGTCAAAGCCAGCAGCTCGAGGGCCAAGTTTACGATGGCTAATCTTTGACTCTTGAGGGGACCAAATGGAAATCACGTCAACGTTGGCGTCTGATCCAATAGACCCCTGTGATTGTAGGTCCGGTGGGATGTTCTTCCTTACTTCTCCGGTCAGATGTTCGTAACGCTCAGCCAGCGATTTGTACATCCGGTAGAACTCCTCAACATGAGATAGTAATTCGGGCCTCTTTTGATAATACATGTCCGCCTTCTTAGCTAACGAGTCTCCATCTCCTTCAATCAACTGTAGCATAAGTTTGTAATGTTGATCCATCTCTGCAGAAAAGGATCTTGTCAACATTCTGATTAAAATGGCTGGTTCTCATCAATTACAGACATAGTGTAAAAACAAGGACGCATCGCATCGCATCAGCTATATAAACAGATATTTCCCGCATTGTAAAGATGTAAAAACCGGCATTTTGGGCAGTATCAAGGTGATTCGACCAACTTTTAGGTGATATGATAACTGCATCACCGTTTCATTACCGTGATCGCGAATGTTACCGCATTTTTACATCATGAGTACAGAGTTGTAAGCGCAATCTTGCGCATAAACTAAAATAAGAAGCTAAATCATTAGCATTTTGTTTGGCAATACACTACATAATTGACGATACAATAAGACAAGGCGACAACGTTCAGATGTAGGCAATTATCTAACACTAGAAGCATGCTATTGAAGTTGTTCGGAGCATCCAGAAAAGTTGCCAGTTTAGCTCGTTGTTAATTCAACATCAACATGTTTCCCAAGACAATATTGTACCGTACAAAGATGATTTGGATAGAGTTAATCACCACAAAACTCATAATGCTTAAAGCTATCAGGGGTGCTAAGGCTGCAAACTAAGCCCTTTGTGGTACAAATCCTAGATCACATAAGTTTTAGGATCATAGTGCAAAAATGTGATAATGGTCACGATCGCGGTAACTGGAGTGATGCAGTTATCGAAGCACCAAATATCAGCTGAAAGCATGTGATATTCCTTGAAACAGATTAGAACGCGGGTTTTTACACCTTTGCAACGCGGAAAATATCTGTCGATTTTTTTAAAAACCTTTACGACACGGGCAATGCAATTCAAAGCAGACTTGTTTTTTGCACTATGATTAGGGTTGGTTAGCTACCCCTCTCTGTGCCACTAAAAATGTCATCATAGTATCGAGAGGCATATATTTTCTCTCTTAATGTAAAGATGTTTTTGATCCAACCAAACTAGATTCTTGACAATGTCAGAATGACTATTTATTGTGCAGTGCTATATCAACAGATTGCTAACAAAATGAAAGAATAGGTGACCAAATAAAATGTGAAAGCCAAGTGCGTTAAGTACTCACCCTCTAAATTTTCAGCAAGCCATTTCGTATTCCTCCCAATATGGCTGTCCCACCACCACGATCCTGATTTTCTTGATTCTGATCCTCTGAAAGGGCTCTTTGAGTTAACCTATAATCAATAGCACATCAATATCACGGCTTAACTGCAAGTTACAATAGAGCCTGGGTATTTTAAAATGAAATATGTACCCACAAGCAATAATCTAATCTAAATCTTATATTGCTATGACTTAATGAGAATATTGTATTGCCAACGGTGTGACCATGAAAGATAAGCTGATTATGTTGTGAAACTTCCTAGTCTCATACACATTAGCAGTATGTTGGTGTTAAATCGCCTTTTGAATTTGCAAAACACCTCAAGTGGCCCAACCCAATAGCCCAAAACTGATCGTAATTCACTTTTTTCCATTCGTGATTCACGAGTAGATTAGTGAATCATGTAACAATAGTCTGGAAGTCTTTAGTCAATCCTTTGGACGGTAAAACCAACCAATGTAAGATGGTGCAATGGCTGATCAAGACCTTTTGGTATGCAACAAGAAAATAGGAATGGGGTATATCTCAGCTCTATTCTAGAACCCAATATGAAAAAGAACGGTTGACGGTTTGACGCAGCGGTGTACAGCTGAAAGTATACGCTTAACACAAAAAAATCCCATAGAAAGGTAGGATTTTCACAGGAAGGTAAGAGATTGAAAGTGCAACAAAATCCAAACTCGAAAAATCTAAAAAGTAAAAGAGAGAAAGAATCTTTCACTTACTGAGGAAGACGCCATGACATTCAACTCAATATGCTAAAGAACCAAACCAGAGAAGGAAAATGTGCCAAGTGGGGGCTTCTTCTGCAGACAGTTCTATTAGAAAATACGCATTTCCACAATTTTAAACAGGCAGACAGAGAAAAAATACAGGTAAGCAATAAGCATAGAGCTTGGATTAACAAAGCTCACAACTAAGCTTAATTGCAAAACATTCATGAACACATTACTATTATAAATTACTTTTTCATGGACAACATCTCAATTATATACATGGACTAAATCAAATACATGTTTTTTTACAATCCGAGCTCCTCCCTTTTATCAGCAATTGTTGATATTCGAACTTGTGATAGCCTACTTGACTCCTTTGGTCCTTGAGTTTGTTACATTTTCTATTTTTGTCGATCCCACTTAGTTCACGAGATATTTCTTTATGGAAATAATGACCCACCACTTCTTTAATTCTCATCCATATAATTTGAAATTTTTGTCTTAATCTCCCATCAACTAAACTACCCTTCTACCCTTTTTAATCGTGTTAAACCCCTTGAGGGCAAACATCAAACTCATGGGGACATCAACTAAACAAATGAGCGTACAATCAATTGATACGCGTATACAACACAATGTCGAGGAAAAGTTTCTCACTCAAATCGGTCTTGTATCATCCCATAACTCGTGAACGTCTGATGCCCGCACATAATTCAACATAATTCATAAGTGCATCTAAACATTAGCTCATTACCTATCATCTAATCATCATCATCATACCGAGTGTATCCCGCTCATAGACTTAACTATGGTCAGGTTATGGGGAGGAAGAGAGACGGGAACTCATACCCATATAGGAAGAGATCAAAGAGTCTCCTTTTCATCATCTTTCTAGTTTCAAAACTTTGAAAGGAAATTGGTGCATCCACAACTAAAGATTTAAAGGGTCAACATAGTGCATTGGATATTGTGAAAATAAGAAATGTAGCAACTAATAAACATCTAATCAAGTATTATCTCAAGCTTCTTACAAAACATCAAGTAGCATCTAGAATAGAACATTTGCCTTTAACAATATAGCTAACTGCATTAACCCATGAAATCAAAGATAAGCCTTCATTGTGTTTGTTACAATAACATAAGTAGATTATCATTAGAAATCCCTCATCATCTAATCTTCCAACCTTTTTTCCCCTCCTTTTAAAATCAATTCTTTTGTAATAAATTAAGTACGTGCTTCCTAGTTCCTCATCAATGAATAATTATGAACCATGTTAGTCCAAAATTTTATCATGTTACTCAATCTCACAACAATTAAACAAACATCAGTCTTATAAGAGACCGTTTTTCAATTCTCTAATCGATCATTTTAAGATCATAAGTGGATTACTATAAGTATATTCATAACACCATATCATTTGAGAATTTTGAATTTTTTAAGGGAATGCTTAAACTCTTTAATGTAAAATAAATCTTTTTTGATTATGTAATTATACTCAATCAAAAAAGAACGTGCACTTGGTCAACTCAATTAATTTCTTTTCTAGAATCTGTCAATGACAACCACCCACATTATGTTTATGGGCTTATGGGTCATGACTCATTGGGTCTTCTTTCTCATCATTTCCCATCACAATAATATTCCTTTAAAATAAAGCAAAAAATAAAAATCTTGTGATCACCCAAAAAAGACAAGAACTTGGGCAATGCAATGTAGATGTGAAAATGAAAACTAATTCTGTTTTGTGGTTTATATAAATATCAAAGAAATTCAATATTTTATGGAATTAAAACCATAAATTGACAATTTTTCTTTATTCTAACCATCAAATTGGCTAAAATATTCCCTTAATCGTAGTGGGTAATCATCAAATCACAAAATTGAACCCAAAAAAACATAAAAATCTAGTCTTTTGTCGGTTGAATATTTAAAAACCCAACAAAAAGAAAGAAACAAAACACTAATTATACAAATTATAATAATAACAATAACAGTAAAATGATTATTTAAAAATGATAACAACAAAAAACAGATACTCCTAATGTATATATATATATACAAATATAAATATAAACATAAAAAAAAGTTAGTACCTGATAATTATAATTAAAATTATAATGAAAATCAGTTCCAAAGCTTCATAATTGTAGAAGATAAATCAACATTTATAATTATAGAGAAAAAAAAAGATTGAAACTTGAAGATGATGACCTCCTCAATCAACTCTTCTAAACTCTAGAGAGAGAAAGTAGAGATAGAAAGAAAGAGGAGGATTTTATGAACTTATTCAGGTTTTGTTTTTGTAGTGATATCTGTCTTCACTACATCAAAAAGAAATATAAAAAAGACAGACCTTTTTTATTTGTTTAACTTTACTTGTTTTCTTTTCTATTTTCCACTATTTTTTGTTTTACTCTTTTTAATTTTTTTTGTTGGGAAAGGTTTTTTTGTCTAGTTTTGTTTAGGGCAATTTAAATTTATGGCTTACATCAAATGGAATTTTTAGTAGAGGTGGTATATTTATGGCTTTGAAAGCCTAGTTTTGGAAACTAATTGTATAAGTATCAAAATAATAATTATATATTAATAATCATATTAATCAATATGAGACTTTGTCTTAAATTATCAATTTATTTGATATTATTTTTAAAAACTTATTAAATGATAATGTACATGTACCCTGTCCTTATAGCTAGACCTGTCAATTTTTAATATGACCCGAAATTAAAATAAAAATCGATTGGCTATAGCCTAAAAGTGATAACCTGTAACCTAAACTTGAACTGAACAAAAAATTGAAAATTTTGGGTTAAATACTTCCATTTGACCCTTTTTACGATTTTGTAATTTTTTTCATGTTTCAGCCATCAACTTTTTCTTTGAGCCCACTATATGTTTATTTAATTTTTGTATTTTGAGTTTTTATTTTCATTATAGTGGTAAAACAATATATTTTTTGATAAAAATCTAATGATATTTAAAACAAAACCTCAAGAACTGACTAAAATAAGAAACAACTCAATTTGAAAAATGACTCAACTTAAAATCGAACAGACAAAAAAATACCCGACCGAAAATTATCAAACTCGAAACTCACTCGACCGGATGTTTTGACAAGTCTAATCATAACCCACATTATGAATAAGATTATGCCAGGTAGTGATTCTTACTAATTCAGATGTAATAAAACTGAACATTAAATAATGAAGAAGGCCAAGTAAATGAAAATTGCGTAATGAAGAGGAAATGATAATATGATAATAAATAATAATGGTATGAATATTGAATATAGAATATTGAGGAAATTAATTACCATCTTTGTCTATGTGATTTGGTCCGTCTTGTCTTGTGGGCGTGCCTTGGCCAACTAGCCTTTTGTATTGTGTTGTGTTGTGCATTTCTAGTGTCATTATTCATATATAATTCTTCTCTCCTTGTCTTGCTTTTATTGATCATCTCAATTCAACACTTGCCTTCAATTTCTCTACATGACATGTCCATGTAAAAACATGAATACATGCATAAATAACGTTTTCTTTCCCGTCCTCTCTTGAGAGACTGTCTATAGTATATCTACGTCTTTCAAAAGAAAAACAAAATAAAAAAACAGATGTGCGCGGTTGAGTCTATTTCGAGTTGGTGTTATAACTTATTAAAGTTGGTGGTATAACCTAGTAAAGTTGGTATTTGGAGTTGGTGTTAAAACCAATTAAAGTTGGTATTATACCTATTTGGAGATACCAACTTTAATAGGTTATACTACCAACTCTAACAGTTTATAATACCAACTTCAATAGGTTATAACACCAACTCCAAATAGGATTACACAATGCACATTTTTTTAAAGATTTTTTTCTAAGTTATAATGGGACGGCCCATTTAAGATGCATCTCTTGTAAAGACGGTTTCAAGTAAGAATTTGTGTTTCTTTAAAGACTATTGATTAATTTTGACAAAATTTGGTACTGAAATGCTAGTATATCAAAGTTGAGTACCTTATGTATTAACTTTTACGGCCCGTTTGGTAGGTGGTATTATATGGTGGTAATGAGAATGAATTATAGTGTAAATTTTTATCAAAAGTTTCATATCATTCCCACGGTAATGAAACTTTGATCACAAAAAAGTTTTTTTTGTATGCAAATTTCCATTACCACCTAATACCACTTCTCCCAATGGTAATGCATTGGAATGAATTTTATAAAGAAAATGAGATTATTGAAGTTGGAAAAACATGTACATCAAAGTAGCTAAGAGATTTTCAACTAAAATTACACTAGATTTTTCATTTCCATTAACATCGTTTATTACCACCTACCAAACGGGCTGTCAAAGTCATGTATTTTATTGATTACTTATTGCAAAGTTTAGTGCCCGATATTCGGCTTAACTCTTAAAAATTGCATTATTATTCTGATTTCCCCTTTTGTTGGGATTAAGGATGGTATATACCATTAAATTATTGAGACCTAATCCTCGCTTTTGGCTTGAATCTTCTAAAAACCTCTAGAAGGACGTAGCATTAAATGTACGAGTAATGAATAAAAATAGGAAAAAGGTAGATTGTAAATTAAATGGTCTAAATCACACTCAGTATAAAGTCGCCACGTCAATTCTACTCATATAGCCAAGGAGAAGATGCGGGACTACATAGAATGAACTAAATGTACACACAAAGATGAAGAGAGACATTTCTTAGCAAACTACTTCCTCCGTTCCATAATACTTGCTACTGAATGTGACACATTATGTGGTAAAATGTTACTATCAGTAGCAAGTATTATGGAACGGAGAAAGTAGAATTTTAAGTGATTTGCGTCCATTCACTTTCAATCATTTGTGATCAGGCATTTACTCTCTTTGCACTAACTCTTGCATTGAGAACATTTTTTAGGCCTCACGCCACAAAAATACTTAATAGATTCCTCTAAACTAAGACCATATTTAGATTGAACTTCCTAGATACTCGGGCCTCTAACATGTGTTACTTGTGCATACTGAATTATTAGAGTGGTTATACTATAAGAAAGATGAGTTTAATTAATGGCATCCCAAATATGTAAAAGAGTCAAGTATAGATTAAACACAAATAGTTCAATAGATCAATAATAATAAGATTGGGAATAAATGACTAAATTTACTATTTTACCCTTTATGAATAAAATAACAAGTTTAGATTTTTTAATAAATATGGTTAATTTACACTTTTTACGTATACCTCAATTCCCACCCACCAATTACCAATCCCATTCCCTATGTTTTTATCCCATTACCACTCATTAAGCATGGGAATGTATGATACTTGGGATAACAATTTTCATTCCCACCTTTAATTCCCACAGACCAAACACCCTCTATTTGTATTTCTCTTTAGCACATCTTTATTATGCTTTGTTTAGTTATTGATACTAAATAATAGTAATTTAATAAGAGTAATTTATAATTTTATAGGGTAAATATTAAGGAAATTGTCTATGTTATTTTCATATTTTAAAACTTTTTTGTTGATAAGATTTCACCTGTTAATGCTCATTTCGTTTTTTAAAGTTGTTTTCATTTGTCATTTTATGTTGTTTTATTTGTTGTTACCATTAGAAAATTTTCTATTATATTGCTTATAGTCTCCACATGTTTTATACTAACTTTATTAAAACACTTTTTCATAATTGTGGTCTCTATTTTAATATTTTTTTAATGCTTATGGTACTTATTTTTCCTCTATTAAATTCATAATAATTCGATATGATAATATATCCAACAGCTAATCTCCTGAGAGACCGTCTTTCAGGCCCCACCCATTAAAACTTAATATCTACTTTTACTACATTTTTCCTTATCGGCCAGTTCAATTAGAGATGTCTTTCATAAAGACCGTCTCTCACAAGTATTTGTGTATATCCAATATCTTTTACTTGAAAAAATGTTCACTATCTTAAAGATTATATTTTTCCTAATTTTCTTTATGAGAAGAAACAAGAAGGATATTTTTCCAATTGAAAAAACATTAAAAATGAATTTTTTTTTAAAATTTTATGATTGAAATAAAATCATAACAACGCTGTTAAAATTTTTACTAAGAAAAAGTTGTTTTCGATCAAATTTAAACTCCAAATTCACAGTCTATTCCCTTTGATTATTGTCTCGAGTTAGTATTTTGGATGAGAAGTTTCTTATCGTCTTTGAATGCCTTCATGCTATAGCTACCCTAAAATTGTGTAAGGTAAAAATTTCTTTCTAGTTTTGAATTAATTGTGTTTCGTGATATTTCGTTTGATTTGTATAAAATTAAGTATAGTTTGGGGCTTTATAGTTTGAGTGCTTCTGTTTTAGTTTCCAATGCCCTAAATTATTATCAGTTAATGTTGTATGTTGTTGAATAGTTTACTAGTTTTGTGTAATTGATTTTTTAGGTTTTCGGTTTACTGTATTCTTCTGTTTGTGCAATACACACTGAACGGGATTTTGATTGAATTTGGTGTTCTAATGGATGCAACTGATTTAATGCTTTGGAAGCTCTTCATGCTTATATCTGTAGGTTTATTTGTTGATTAATTGACACTCTAATTTATCAATTTATCTGTGTTTCAGTCCGTGATTGATCATCAATTGGAGATAGAGTTATTTAACCCGCCCCAACTCGGCCATTAACCTGGTCGAGATTCACTATCTTCATTAACAAAATGAGTCACACTGTGATGAAACTTCCAATTTCAATGCAAATACAAGATTTCCATCCCACGAAAAATCGCTTCAGCCGACTTCTCACTGTAAGGTGTGAAATGGCGAATTCATCACCATTGTTGGAATCAGTTGGAAAAACAAAGATAGGGGTGATGGGGCCACACACTGGAAGGGACCCACATGTGGAGAAACCCAAATGGTTGAGGCAAAAAGCTCCTCAAGGGGACAAGTTTGAGGAAGTGAAGGATTCTCTATCGCGCTTGAATCTCCATACAGTTTGTGAAGAAGCCCAATGTCCTAACATTGGAGAGGTATGTATCTCTATTTATTTTCATATTAAGTGGTGTAAATAGCACTGCAAGTACAAGATAATATGTGGTTTGTTCCTGGAATTTATATGGCAGTGTTGGAATGGTGGGGAAGATGGAATTGCGACTGCCACAATTATGGTTCTTGGTGATACATGCACTCGTGGTTGCAGATTTTGTGCTGTTAAAACTAGCAGAAATCCACTGCCACCTGATCCTATGGAACCAGAAAACACAGCCATGGCTGTTGCTAGTTGGGGGTATCCTCTTGATAATCAACTTTTCTTCTGCAACTCTTTTTGCTATAACTTTCCTTTTTCCGTTAAGGGCATGCTTGTGTTTGGGTAAATATTAAAGGTAGAAATAGAAGTCGAACTAGTGAAATGAAGGTATGTAGAGGTGGATTTGACGGTGAGATTAAGGAAACGAAATAATATAACATGTGGAAGATGAAGGAAAAGAGATTATTGCTCCTGATATTCGATTATACGTACCATTTCCTTAACTATATGTTATGGTCCATTGCAAGGTATGAGACTTGTCGTTGTAAAATGCAATTGGTGTGGGGTTTATAGGCCAATGGTCTTTCTCGCCTAATAGGCTAGTCTTTTGGGTGAGCTCTCCTATTTGTCCTATAACACTTTACAGTGAACTTTTCGCTCTAGTTCATTGATTTTGCTCATTAGAACATGGTGGTATAATCAGCCTTTATAGCTTAATGTATGGAACACAACTACCTTTAAACAAATATGTTGAAAATTAGGCATTCCACGTCCATATTGAAACTAATATGTTGAAAGTTAGGCATTCCCACTTCCACATAGTTGGATAGGAAACTTCTTACTAAGCTAGAGTAATCATATATTAAGAAACGTTTTGGTCTTTTGGAGTTTATGGATTTCTCTTTCTTTTAGGGAACATGGCACCAAATTTGTGCTTCTTAATAGGAGCTGAAACCATTATTTTTTGAACCGACATTCGATTGGAACGCGGAACGAAAACAGGAACAAAGAATGCAACCTAGATTGACTCAGAACCAATAGGGTACAAGATACATTGTGTATAGAAAATATGCATGTGAAACGTTGATTGTCTAAGTGTGCTTAAGGCTTATCTGGCGTAAGCGCTAAGATGCATGTGAAACGTAGCGCTCACATGGGACCTCACTATAGGTTGGATCTTTGCAACTGGCATGCAAAGGGGGAACAAGATACACTTGGGTGTAGAGTCAAAAACAGATTTTGACAAAATTAGTTATCGGTGAATATGAAATTTAGCTTGTTACCTTAGCAGACACACACTTGACACAAACATAGTATTTTAAATAAAAAGATATATAAACTAATTTGGAAAGGAAAAAGATTATGGAATATGGACAGTCTAGCGTAAGGTAACTGTGCGGGTACTGTCACCTGTCTTAGTAGCCACGTGTTTAAGTAGCTTATTCTTTTGATTAGAAGCTTGTTAATTTAATGGAGGATGTATGATGTAGCTTCATGCAATTGACAAGAACTTGTAAAAACATATTGAATGCTATATAAATTTAAGTTTTAATGATTCTTATCAAATTTCTTATTTTTGTTGTATGCAAATATAAAACCCTAAAAAAGGTGCATATTTGGTTTTGCTGGAACCTTTTTCTTTTAGAGGTTACAACTAATTTTTTCTCTTTCAAGTGCCATAGATTAAACTAGGAACTCTTAGCGGAATAGCGCAGTAAAATTTTGATTGCAATGCAACTTGATAATGATGTTATTTTTACAATATGTTTGTAATTGTTGTTTCTGTTAAAATTTGGTCGGTGAATTATTTTGGAGTAAGATAATAACATGTCGGTTGATCATTGCCTCCCTCCTTTATTAGATCAGCTGATCAAGGATAGAGATATTATATCTGGAAATTTTTGAGCCTTTTAATGGCTTAATATACTGGATAAAGGAATAGGTTCGTTCTTTGGGGAAAAATGGATTCAGTTTGAAGACCAAAACGGTTTTATTTTCAATAGTTAATGTCTTGATTCGTTTACTGATATTCTTTTGGCCGTATACTTTGCAGTGTTGATTACATTGTTCTAACAAGTGTTGATCGGGATGACTTGCCTGATGGTGGAAGCGGGCATTTTGCGCAAACAGTCAACGCACTGAAGGTAGATGGAACTTTTTGCTACTTCTGTCAGTTTACTGGTATCCTGACCGTTGTTTCCCCAGAAAGAAAAGAGGCTTGACAAGCAAACATATGATGTTGCAGAAACTCAAGCCTGAAATCATGGTTGAATGTTTAACATCTGATTTTAGGGGAGACTTGAAGGCTGTAGATACGTTGGTGCACTCGGGATTAGATGTTTTTGCTCACAATGTTGAAACTGTTAAGCGGCTTCAGCGAATAGTTAGAGATCCACGGGCAGGGTAAGTTTGTGTTCTGTTGTTGTCAGCATCAAGTTTCCGAAACTGCCTTTACAAAATACATTTGTTTTATTACCCTGTAGACCACTCAAATCCGGATGCTTAGTTGATTGCTTTTTCGCCACATATGAAGTCAATATCTATGGTTGCAGGTTTACGAATCTTGATATGAATGTGTGTTATCGAAGCCTTTCTATTGACATCCATTGTGATTGCTACAGTTCTGTAATAAGTATATATTTCAAAAATCCGGACTTAAGTCTATTACACGTGACCAGTGTCCTACCTGATACTATATAGGAGGAAACGGTTCTAGATTTACTGTTTGGGACAACTACTACCGGAATCTAAGCTTGGGTAGTACAAGCTCTGCATTGTGACCCTAGAGAAGAATGAGGTTAACATTACAAATTACTTGAAAGTGATAACCAAGATAAAATAAGCTCTAGGTAAGACGAAAAATATAATTTACGAAGAGGCACACAATAAGTTGAACTCCCGAGGAGAGAAAGGTTTTATATGATGGTCAAATGAAAACAAGCGGTTAGAAAGGATTTCAGTACAGTGGAGTTTGTGTAGGATAACGACAAATATTCTTGTCCAAGATAAAGAGATTAAGTTAGATGAAACAAGTACCTTGACAAAAAACCTTATGTTCCCTGACGACTAGTTTTTCTTGTGATTACACTCCTTATATACTTTTAAAAGGACTTTGTTTTCAAGTTAACTTTTGAAACCATAACAGTACTAGTGAAGCTTCTTGTAATGGATTCAACTAATGATGGAAGCCCAACCCAAGTAGTAGCCAAGCCAGCCATAGGTCCCACCTACAACAGAAGGAAGAAAGGGGACTAGGTTGGTTGCTAACTACTTAAAAGAGTTGAGGCTGGGCACACTGCTCTACTATCGTAATTCAACCTCTATTCCCTCTTCTTCTTTCTGTCTATTTTTCTGCATTCTTCTGTTATTCTCTACTGATCCCCATCCTCAATCATTACACTTGTTTGGATTCTAGGAAATGGAGTTATAGGAAGGGAGGGGAACTGGAGGGGTGATTTTCCTTCATTTGGATAACAAATGAGGAAGCAAATTGTATGGTAGTGAAATGGACTAATGGAGTGATGAATTCTTATGTATATTCAATATTGTGAGACAATTTTCTCGTACAGTTGAGTAATTTGAAGAAATTACTCTTCCCTCACATATCCTACCCTTCCCCTCTCTTTGTTCTTTTCTCTTTCTTTGTCTATACACACTCAAGGAATATTGGCTGATATATTTTATGCTGGACTTGGTATTTTAAATTTCTTTGTTCAGGACACATGTATAGATTTGTTGTTGTGATTCGAGTCATTGACACAGGTATGAACAGAGCTTGTCCGTACTGAAGCATGCAAAAACTAGCAAGGAAGGAATGATTACTAAAACGTCTATCATGTTAGGACTCGGGGAAACTGATGATGAATTAAAGGAAGCCATGGCTGATCTTCGGGCTATTAATGTTGATATTCTGACACTCGGACAGTATCTGCAGGTGAAAATGCCTATACTTTCTCCATTACTAAATTGGATTTGTGTTTCAAATCAACTATATTTCAAACCTTGTTCCATATCCAGTCTTTTACTTTCTTTTTCTGTTTTGGGAGAGGAGAAAGAGGAGGCGGGGTTCATGTAAGGGCATCACATTTTGTTCATCCTGGAAATTTATGCCATATCATCCTTTTTCCTCAATCTAGAACTTATGTTCGTTTTACTCTTGCAGCCGACACCATTGCATCTCACAGTGAAAGAGTACGTCACGCCTGAAAAGTTTGCTTTCTGGAAAGAGTATGGAGAAGCTATAGGCTTCCGCTACGTTGCTAGTGGACCTCTCGTAAGCACATTCCCCTGCTTCATTCGAGTGTTTTAAGGCTTAAGATGAAGATGTCTTTGTTCTAGTGGGCAGTTGCTTTAAAATTGCAGTTTTTGAAATTTTGGAACCATTTTTGATTATATGCATAGTGCTTTAGTTTTTTGGTGTCATGTTATGTGGGTATGATAACTGGGGTATGTTAATCTCGACTTCCTTTTCGTTGTTATAGGTACGTTCATCATACCGAGCTGGAGAACTCTTTGTGCAGAGCTTGGTGAGAGAATCAGGTAGAGCCAATTCTAGCACGAGCTTATATAGCTGACATTTGATGAAGTATAAAAGTGGAATCAACCCATAAACAGTCAAATTTTGATATAAATGTCTTTTACAGCACACTCTCAGAGCAGAAAAATTATACTAACCCCTATTTTGTTCAAAAGTCTCATTTATTTGTTTAGCATTATTTACTGGTTATTTTTAGTTTATATTTTATTATCAATTTATAAGTTAAAATATTATCAGGTGGGATCTTGTTTGATTCATCTCAATATAAATTTTATTAATATTAACTTTATATAATCGTTAACTAAGCACAATTAGAGATATTTAGAATTTTAATAATAATCAACAATTATATGAAGTCAAATACAATATTTGATTAGAATAGGGGAAAATAATACTACCTCCTATTCAACCCATTAGTTTCATTTGATTTTTCACACTTGCTGAGATAACATTTTAACATTTAATATCTCTAATTGTTTTTAATTAAAAAGTATAAAAAGTAGATATTAATAATCTTTGTATTGAGACGAATCAAACAAGATCCCATGTGACTATGTTTTAACTTATAAATTAAGATTAAAATACAAATTAAGAGTGATAAGTGAATAGTGAAAAAAAATCAATGGGACTAAGAGGGAATATTTATTTGGGAAAATTTGCTCAAAATAATCTCAACTATCACCCGTTGGCCAAAAATAATCTCAACTATCAATTATTTTTTAATAATCCCAACTAATCTCATAATTTGTTGAAAGTATACCCATCTCCCTTTTAACGGGCTGCAACATGTAACTTTTCCACTTTTTTCTTTCTTTTTTGATTAATAGATGAAGGGGAAGGGTTAATTTTAAACAGTTAAATAAAAAACAAAGATAAAAAAGTGAAAAAGTTACTTGTTCCAGCTGATAACAAGGGGTGAATATGTTTTTAACAAATTATGAGAATAGTTGAGATTATTAAAAAATAATTGATAGTTGAGATTATTTTTGGCCAATAGATGATAGTTAGGATTATTTTGAGCAAATTTTCCATTTATTTAAAAATTCTTGCAATACTTATTCCAGTTTTGTTTTGGTTGCTACAAAAGTATTATTCACAAAACTAAGAAATTAATATCTTTGTATTAGTTAGATCATTGTAATTTGTAATCCTATATGTAAAAGTTTAAAAAGTATGAATTAATAAAGAAAAAAGAGTAGGGACAAAGTAGAGATTTAAATGGTTATTTTTTGTGAAAATCTGTTACCGAGACTTAAGTCCATGTGTCTACTACTTATCAATTTTTAAACTGTGATTTGTTAGAGTAGAATTTCGACCATGGGCATTTGCTATGTTTGATTTATAGTTTGTTATATTGATAGATTCTGAACGTATGACTTTTTCACTTTCGCTTAGCTATTAATGTCAATTCTTTGTATTTTTGATTTATAGAACAAAATAGAAATTTCATTTTGATTGAAATTAAAATTCATTGAATCATTATAGAAAAACAAAAATAAACTCGTCATCAAAATGAAAAACAATTTTCAAAAATAAAAACACAAGAAAAAAATGTAATAAAAGTGAGCAATTGGCATCATTCACATTAAAAATAATGATGATGTGCTTAGTAGGCCTTCTTGCATGTTCCAACTCTATTCTTTCCTTCGGTAATAACTCCAATCAAACCCATTTTACGCATAGCTGGACCAATTTTGGCAAGGAACACCTTCTCATCTTTAGCTGCCCTAACAACAATGGGTCTAGTCTCTGGATGATAAGCCAATTCTTGATCAACTTGAAGAAGACCTTCGCCTTCCAAAATTCTTTTAAAGAAACCATTGTCCATTTTGAATTCGCTTCCCTTAGTTTGGTCGAGGAAGTCTTGGTTGTTCGAATTGGCACCGCGAGGACATTTCTTCTGAAGAGAGTAGAGCAACTTTGGGGACATGGCTGGGTCTGGCTTTCCACTGTTTTGAAAATTGTATAGACGGTCTTCAAATTTATCACAATGTGCAGTTCCAACAGTGTGGCAACCTGTAATTTTACAAATTATACACACCAAAGTTTTCATGTTATAACAAGGTTTATGCATGCATGTTAATTATACATATATATTTAAAGAATGATATATCATTTACCTAAAAGGTAAACAAAATCGGGGGTGTCCAATCCATAACTAGCAAACAATTGGATAGCAGCACTGACTGGGATTCTTGGACTAGGAAGTCCTTGTTCGGCATCAATTGCTAATGAAACATTACCGTCTTTTCTTCCGGTTTCTACGTTGTACCAATATGCTCCACCCTATGGGTTAAGTTGAAAAATAATATAACGAAAACTATCATTTTCCAAATTTTCTAATCGTAAAAGACATTTAAAAAATCTTAAGACTTAACGAGAAGAACATATTGTTTTTAAACTTATTTATTTATTTTTAAGACGTACCAAAAATGTAGCAGCTCTAGCAGCTAAGACAATGATATCAGCACAAGAGACAACTCCTGGGCAATATTGATCAAGATAAACCTTGATCTCCTCAACAATATCATAACCAGCAACGCTGAGATTTGGAGATGCAGTCTTCTCTGTCCCTTCACCTTCGATCATAATTGAAGCATCACATCCCTATTCAAGTTGCAATCATTAGAATCCCATTTTCTATGACTTAATTTTATATACTAATGAGGTATAAGTATTACCCTAACAAAGCAGTCGTGGAAATTCAAACGGATAAGATCAGCAACGGTATCAGGATCTTGAAGGTAATACTTCTTAACAACGTGGAAAACAACGGCTTCAACATCATATTTGCCACACTTACCTTCATAGTAACCAACCTTGAACTTGTCACTACACTGACCATAACACTCCCCGACCAGGGTCATCAAAAGGAGCCCAAGGGCTAGACCTATTGTCGATGACTTTCCCCTTGCCATATTTGCTCCTTTTAGGCTTTTAGCTTATATAATTAGTAATGTATTTTTTGTTTTGTGAAGAGACTAATGAATACTTGGGGTATTTATAGCTAATTCAGTTGACTTTGGTATGTTGTTCATGGTGCACACGTTCAAATGAATTCTGGTAATCCACTAATTGGTTTTATTTTCATATTGGATCAACTTGCATGGCTGATCAAGAACAATAACTTGGTATGTATTGTTTTATTGTCTGCATAATCTTTATGAAGTATCAATCTTTGAAGAGTCATTTTTTTTTTCCACAAATTCTCGTGAGAGGTGGTTTCTTTGAGAGACCATTTCTAATTGGGTCGACCCATAAAAGGAAATATAAAGTAAGAGTAGAAATTAAGCTATAATGGAGGGCTGGATCTGAGAAGTGTCTTTCAAAGAGATGGTCTCTCAGCAGACTGACTGTTTTTTTTGTTCTTAAAATCAACATTTATCAAGGAATAAATGAATGAAATTATTAAGTTGAAAGGTCTTTTAGAAATATAAAATCGAAATCTATGCGTTTACTTTACCATAGTGTGGTTAATATATGTTAATAAACTTGCAATGTACTAGTCCACAAATTTGTTTGGGACATTTTCCAAATTCTTTGCATTATATTATGGTTTTACAAGTGGATTTGGCATTAATTAATACTTTGTCGTAAATATACTTTTTTAATTTAGTTTTTTATTTGGAGTTAGGATAGAAAATTTCTATGGATAAATGTGAAGAGAGAATTGATTCTTTGTGTATGACGTTATTACAAAATCTCTATCGTTGAAAGCGAAGACCTTCAATCACTAGGTTAATTTAAGAATGTTTGAAATATTTTTGATTTATGTATAAAATAAGTGTAAGCGGACAAAAAATATTTCTCGAAAAAGTGTTTTGTTGCTCTTTAGACGCAAAATATAAGCCCATAGAAAAATTAACACATTTTTTGTAATTTTCAACACTGGTAAATGGAACAAATACAAATATAAACCCATAGCAAGGTCGACTCTTTAAGAAAAGCACCATGAGAGACAATTCAAGGCCCCGTTATTTTGAGGTTTTATGTGTTTGTTGGTGGATATAATTTGATATATTTTTGATATTGATATTGATAATTTATGTGTTGGTTGATGGATATAATTTGATATTTCTTTTCATTGATAATTTATGTGACTAAGTAATGATATTTTTATTTGTTGTATTTTCTTAGTTAATTGAGTATATTAGTTTTTTATTTAATTGATAAAATTAGTAATTTATCAATTTTCAATTGAAAAAAACACATAGTTGTTAAACTAGAAAATAACAGTGCCAAAAATCATTAAAAAAATAGTTATCAAATCAAAATAAAAAAAAGGATATAACCACTACGGGATCCATCATTAATGAATCAGAACTGTTGTAGTGTGGGTCGGGTCGGATATTTATAAGAATTGGTTTCAAAATACTTTATCACTTTCTTTTATATTTTTATATGACATTATTATTTACATAGTTAAATTGACCCAACGGACCATAAATTATAAAAAAAACTATTTTATGAACTTTTAAAAAATGGATCAAAGTGGGTCGTATTTAAACGGACTTTGATCCACTCCAGCTCGTATAACATTTGACATGGCCCGCCTTGACCTGGTCCACTTTAAATTTTGACCCAACCCATCCTAACCCGGTCCATATAACATTTGACATGCCCTTCTGGACCCGATCCATATAACTTTTGACCCAACCAGCCCTAACCCGCCCTATTAAACACCTCTAACCAGTTTCTTCTGCAGTAGATTGTAACGGATCAACACTTTGTGAAACAATTTTCTTAACAACGTAACAACAACAATGAAACTAGTAACAAAAGCATATTTAAAACAAAGAGTAACCCTTTAAGACAAAAAGCATCACATAGTCTATTGCCAGATAAAATAGGAAAAAATAACACGTTGATTTAACGGTGGCTGATCTAGGGTTTAGAGTTTCTTGGGGCACCAACAACTGGATGAAATTAGTTAATATGAACAGCATATATAGTATATTTGTGAAACAATCTCTTAAATTAAGAAAAAAGTTTAATAGCAAGCAATTCCCTAACAAAATAGAAAAGAGGGACCTTGGGAGGGTAGTCAACCAATTACTTGAGATTCATATTGATCAATTGAAACAGTCAACCATGGTGTTTTGTTATTCAGTCAACCTGAATCTTGACTTCACTTAAAACATAGCATTCGTAAAATGAATTAACCAAGACTCGCGACTTTAGATTTGCATTCTAGCTTCACAGTAATTCACGTGAGATTCTAACCAAATACCTAAAAACATAATCTGCAACTCCCACTTCTAATTTCTAAAGAATCATTCTCTTTTGTGAATCTGTGTACTTGGTGTGCTATTTAGTTCATATAGCCTGAATGATATTAGGTTCCGAGATACAGTGGTTTTGCAATTCTAACTTCAATCAAATTTAGATGACATTGTTATCAGATATCAAAAAACACTTATATGCAATAAAAATCAAGATTAAGAATAATGATTAAAATAACAAGATTAAGAATTCAAGATTATGATTAAAGATTATAACATAAAAATTAAGATTAAGAGTGAAAACACCTAAAAAAATCAAAATTAAGGTTAAGATTAAGATTAGAACAAAAAAATGTCAAAAAAATTTCTCCGAGGACACGTTCCCCGAGAGACTCGTACATAGATCTGTCCCTAACGTTGAAGATGATAGAATTTAGAAAATGGGTCTGGGCAACCCAAACAAGGAGGAGTAGTCCACTCGTAAACCCAAAGAAGGTTCACTACTAAAACCAATTGGTAATAGTAGGAATTACTCCTTGATTATATAAAGTAATGCATACTTTTCTCTTTCTCCGATGTGGGACAACTCACATGTGGGTAACACATGGACACTTCAACAGAAGACATTTTTTCAATGTTTAACCAAAACGATTAGCATAATAATTTATTAAATAGTGAAAGCCCGTTTACTTAAAGAAATAACAAATAACATACAAAAAGACAGTGTAAAAATAAAATCCACCGAAAAAAAAGAAAAATATATATAATTACTATTGATAAGAAGGAGCAATAAAAGTTCTACTAGAACAATTATTAAGTAATATCTTCGATTTCCGCCTATTGGAGAAAATAACAAAATTTATTAAAAGAAACCTTATATTTGCGAGAGGATCGGAGTTAAGCTATGAATAAAATACTACTCAATCTCTTAGGATTCATTATTAAAAACATGAATTCGATTGAAGCAAATAATTAAATAAAGGTAATTACTAAATTTAAGCTATATGAAATTATGCTCAACATAAGCTGACTATGTGGATTTGTTTTTTGAACATGTCCTAGCTAGTGGTAGACCGATTTTGAAGTTGATAAAGTCAATGACAGTTACAAGCACAAGTATATGCAACCAACCGAAGTGTTGAATAAAGGTAAGAATTTTCTCGCTTTCGCTTTTAAAGGTTCAAAATTTGCATTATTTTTTAAAGGTTTTAATTTTACATCATTTTCGCTTTTAAGGTCAATGCTTCTGATATTGATTTATAAAACAAAATAGAAATATCATTTTGATTAAAATTCCAAATTACATTGAATCATTATAGAAAAAAACCTCGTCACGGAAACCTCAACGACAAACATATTTTTTAAAAAAATACAAGAAATTAATAAGAGTGTGCGATTGGCATCAATCACATTAATAATAATAATAATAAAATAATGTTCTTAGTAGGCCTTCTTGCATGTTCCAACTCTGTTCTTTCCTTCAGTAATAACTCCAATTAAACCCATTTTACGCATAGCTGGACCAATTTTAGCAAGGAATACCTTCTCATCTTCAGCTGCCCTAACAACAATGGGCCTTGTCTCTGGATGATAAGCCAGTTCTTGATCAACTTGAAGAAGACCTTCGCCTTCCAATATTCTTTTAAAGAAACCATTGTCCATTTTGAATTCGCTTCCCGTAGTTTGGTCAAGGAAGTCTTGGTTGTTAGAATTGGCACCACGAGGGCATTTCTTTTGAAGAGAGTAGAGCAACTTGGGGGACATGGCCGGGTCTGGCTTTCCACTATTTTGAAAGTTGTATAAACGATCTTCGAATTTGTCACAATGTGCAGTTCCAACAGTGTGGCAACCTATTATATAAATACACACGCACCAAAGTTTTCATGTTTTGTCAAGGATTATGCATGCATGTTAATTATATATACATCTAGAGAATGATATAATATTTACCTAAAAGGTAAACAAAA
The DNA here is from genome assembly GCA_019425755.1 of Amaranthus cruentus. Taxonomy (NCBI): domain Eukaryota; kingdom Viridiplantae; phylum Streptophyta; class Magnoliopsida; order Caryophyllales; family Amaranthaceae; genus Amaranthus; species Amaranthus cruentus. The sequence continues at coordinate 15,544,426 of CM033458.1, read as the reverse complement.
TCAGGGGTGTCCAATCCATAACTGGCAAACAATTGGATAGCAGCACTGACGGGGATTCTTGGACTTGGGAGCCCTTGTTTGGCATCAATTGCTAGTGAAACATTACCGTCTTTTCTTCCGGTTTCTACGTTGTACCAATATGCTCCACCCTAAAAATTAAGTAGAAAATTATTTGAAGAAAACAATTACAAGAAGAGCATTGTGCTTAACTTATTTATTTATTCTTAACACGTACCAAAAATGTAGCAGCTCTAGCAGCTAAGACAATAATGTCAGCACAAGAGACAACTCCTGGGCAATATTGATCAAGATAAACCTTGATCTCCTCAACAATATCATAACCAGCAACGCTGAGATTCGGAGATGCAGTCTTCTCTGTCCCTTCACCTTCAATCATAATTGACGCATCGCATCCCTATTCAAGTTGCAATCATTAGAATCCCATTTTGTATGACTTAATTTCATGTACCAATGAGGTATAAGAAATAATAGCTTACCCTAACAAAGCAATCATGGAAATTCAAACGGATAAGATCAGCAACGGTGTCTGAATCTTGAAGGTAATACTTCTTAACAACGTGGAAAACAACGGCTTCAACATCATATTTGCCACACTTACCTTCGTAGTAACCCACCTTGAACTTGTCACTACATTGACCATAACACGCCCCGACCAGGGTCATCAAAAGGAGCCCAAGGGCTAGACCTACGGTCGATGACTTTCCCCTTGCCATATTTGCTCCTTTTAGGCTTTTAGCTAATATAATTTGTAATATATTTTTTGTTTTGTGAAAAGATTAAGGAATTCTTGGGGTATTTATAGCTTTGTTAAGATGACTTTTGAATGTTGTATTGATGTTTATGGTGCACACGTTCAAAGAAAAGTGTACCAGATGCATAGAAGTACGTTTTGGTAATCCACTAATTGGTCTTATTTTCTTTTTGGATCAACTTGCATTGCTGATCAAGAACAATAATAACCGTTACTTGGACTTGGTATATGTTGGTTAATTGGCGGCATATTCTCTATGCACGATCATTTTTTGAAGAGTCAATTTTTTTTAAATAAATTCTTTTTTATTTTTAAATGAACATATCATGTACAAATGAATGAAATTATTATTTAGAAAATTTCACGAGATAATATGAGTTTTGGACTTTTCTATGTGGTAGAAAAATGACCAGGGTCGGACTTAATAATTTTGTGGCCTTGCGGTAGATTTTATTTTATGGCCCTTTCAAAAAATTATGTGTTATGAGTGAATTGCTGACCTATTCTCTTTGTTTCGCAATTATCCCATTTGCTCAAACTTGAATTGGCACAAAGAATTATTAACAACAACCTAAAAAGTTGAGCTACCATTTAAAATTATATATTTTCATGAGTTCCTTCGCCAAAGAATTCCTAAGCAATGACCCTTCTCGCCTACACTTAGGGTTGACCCTGGGCAAATAGATATAACATAAGCTAAAGAAGCAAACTCATAGGTCATATATAAAATTCTTCCTTGGAGTTTCTTAGAGTACGTAAAGAGGCGGACGGCCGACTCATCCATGTTAGAAATATCAATGTGACAATGTCAAGTTTTACGCAAAATCTAGCAGTACACTAGAATGACATAACATTTACAATATCTAGATCTCATTTTTTCAAAGCTAAATTTGGTGGATAAGTGATTGCAATAATAATTTCTTCAAATGTATACTTTACCTTCTACTAATTTCACTGCAACATAATTTGCTTTTAGTGAAATATATTTTTAGCGACTCGCTATTTTAAATTTCTTATAGTGTATATAAAGAATTTAGTAATATTTATTAGACCTTTTAGCAACATATTAAAAAGTCATACTAAAGCTTTTAACGACATAGGATCCAGTGATATTTCTCACAAATGCCATTATAGACTATAATGACAATTACATATGCCACTAAAGGCCAAATTAAGTGTCGCTAAATCATTTTATGGTGGAACTTAAAATAAAAATCAATAATTATTACACTAAAAATATGAATCAGTGGCATTTTTTTAATGCCACTAAATTTAATATCGTAAAAAGCTAAATTTATTTTAGTGTTTATGCAACTCCTTCTCTTGTTTTATTCTACAATTTTTAATTCTTTTTAAAAGTATTGTTGTTGAGTTATCCAGATACCTTACATTATCATCATTATCCTACCCAGTGTATCCCGCTCATAGAAAACTAAGGACATCGTCTGGGGAGGGAAGGATGAAGACAACTCATACCCATAACAGAGAGTGCGACCAAAAGGAATCCCCGGCTCGATAAAAATTAAGATACATTCCTGCCGCGTGAGATATATATAAAACGCATATAGATAAAAGGAAAAATTATAAGAAACTACCTAATCTATAGATAGGTCTATATGTAAAAAACTACCTAATGTAATTTTTTTTGCAAAAACCTACCTAATCTAATATATTTCTCCGCAAATGACTACCACTTAACGAAAAACGTTAGTTGACCATTAAGTTTGAGGGTTTGACCAGTTTGTGAGGTTAAGTTGTCTATGTGGCAGTATTTTATTTGTCCTTGTATTTTTAAATAATTTAAAATTGAAACACATAAATTAACAAAATAAAAATAAAAGATATTTGACGTCATTTTTACTTATAATAACGATTTTTTTTCAAAAAACGGACGTCGTTAATATCCTTATGGGGTAGCTCTTTCGAAAATCCGGTCGAAACAAGTACTTATTCGTTTTTTTCCGAAATCAACCGAAAAAGATGTTTGACGTCACTATACCCATCATAACCATTTTTTCAAAAAAACAGACGTCGTTACATGGGTAAAAATGACGTTAAATATTTTTTTCGGTTTACGTATCCAAAAATAGACAAATAAGTACTTGTTTCGACCGATTTACAAAAGAGTACCCCATAAGGAAAATCACGACGTCCGTTTTTTTGAAAAAAATCGTTAGTGATGGGTAAAAATGACGTTAAATATCTCTTATTTTTATTTTGTTAATTTATGTGTTTATTTTAAATTATTTAAAAATACGAGGACTAGGAAAATACTGCCACATAGGCAACTTAACCTCTCAAGTTGGTCAAACCTTCAAACTTAACGGTCAACTAACGTTTTCCGTTAAGTGGTAGTCATTTGCAGAGAAATATATTATATTAGGTAGTTTTTTGAAGAAAAAAAATACATTAGGTAGTTTTTTGCAAATAAACCTCTCTATAGATTAGGTAATTTCTTAGAATTTTTCCTAGATAAAATAAATAGGTAAAAACAAATATAAAACCTAAAAACAATACTACTACTAATAATAATTAATAATAATAGAAAGTAAAAATCTTATATTAAAAATCTTATATTAATTATAGTAGTACAATTCAATCCGCCACCGGTGATGAGTAATACATTATAATTTTCTAAATAAAAGTCTCTCTTAAATAAAACTGTATCAATAAGCTATATTTAAGAGTTAAGGAAAATTGTCCGAAACTACCTATTCTATACTAACTTTTGCAAAAAACTACATATTCTAATTTTTTTGCAAAAAACTACCTTATATAACCATAACGTTTGCAAAAGACTACCAGGTGACGATTTCCATCCATTGACCGTTAACTTCTTCGTTGACCCAACATGAGGTGCACATGATATTTTTTTAAGCTATTAAGTGCCTATTCAGTTGCTCATTACTACCTATTCCCTCCATTATCAAATCACATCAAGAGTAATGGTCTCAAATCCTCCTGCAAGGTTCCACTGAAGGTGGTGCTCCTGACATTTACTTCTCTAATCTAACTGGTAAGTGACTTCATTCTCCATTAATTGTAGTAAAGTAAAAGCCTTTAATTTCTTCTCCATTTAATCCCCTTTCTTGCATGTAATTTCTGTCAAAAAATTCGTACTGAAATTGTCATTTCTTGTCCAAATGTTCTGATTTTATCACACAACCCAGTAATCTTCTTCATAGTTTCGTGTGATTTCTTTGATTTCGTGTTTAAATTTAAGTTTATAATGGCTAAAAAAAGGAGAGTGAAGAAGAATGGTAAAGTTCATTTCAAATGGGTAACAAAACAAGGGTATTTTTACCTCTGAAATCTATTGATTTATTTTTAGGGTTTTTGTTTTTAGTGTTGATTTCTGATTTTTGCTTATTATGTGTATTTGATTGTAGGAGATTTGCTTACTATTATTCAACGTATGAGATGATGAAGCCAATCAACATTAGATTGTATTTGGGGTTTTTTGTGACTAAAAATTACAAGACTGAGTATAGAAACTTAGGTCTTAATTTGCACCCAAACACTGAAGAGGTATGCTACTTTGAAATAGCACATTGGATTAAGAATGATTTGGGGTTTAAAAATGTTGGTAGAATATGGTATAAGAGGTATGGTTTTACATTGTTTGCTGGAAGGACTGAAATTAAGGAGTGGATTATGATCATTTAACAACATTGTTGTGAATCATTTAATTGTCTACTTAATATGTTTAGAATATGGTAAAGATTGAGAAAAACAGAGTAGAACAGAGGAAGAACAGAACAAAAAAGAGGAGGGAAAATAGAAGAAATTAAGAGGGAAAGGGTAAATTATTATCATCACGTGCACCTTAGATCACATGTTGGGTCAACGAAGAAGTTAACGGTCAATGGATGGAAACCGTCACCTGGTAGTCTTTTGCAAACGCTATGGTCATATAAGGTAATTTTTTGCAAAAAAAATTAAAATAGGTAGTTTTTTACAAAAGTTGGTATATAATAGGTAGTTTCTAACAATTTTCCCTAGTTATATACGATTAAGTGTGCCAAATCTTATATTAACAATGATCATGATTAGAAATATCATTTTTATAAGATTTCATGACTCTTAGTCTTTATCATTGAATCAAATTTTCATTTTACAAAATTCACTTTTTATTTGGCACATATAGTAGTAAATAAACTTTTGTACAAACATGAATTTGCTTTAATTTAAGATTTCAAAATATCCTTAATAAGCTAAAGCGGTGCATCTTAGTTAGGCATGACAAAAGCTGACCCGACCTGCTAATCCGATTTAAATCTAACACAAAATAAGTGAAATTTTTTTGGAATTGAAATAAGTGGATTTGAGTTGAGATTTTTGACCCGATTAATTAAATGGGTCGAATCGACTTGTTCTGCTTATTAAATGGGTTAGGTTCAGCCGTTCAAGTCAAAATTTAAACATAAAACAAACTTGTATAACCCAATTAATTAAACGTGTTAATTTTGAGTTAAATCAATAAGTATAATCTAAACTCAATTCATTTAATATTTTCTTATTTTTCAAAGTAAATACAAAATAAACAAAACAAACATCAAGTTTAAAATTAAAGCCTAAAAAACTAGATGTAATCAATATTAAAAACCTTAAAATGAAAATTAAACAAAAATTTATAAACGAGTTAAGTGGGTCAAAATTAGGTCGATCAGATCTATTGCAAGTTAGGTAAGGATTGTGATTCTTGACCCGATTAAGTAAACGGGTTTGGTTTGGTTTAAGGGTTTTTTACCTGTTTATATACGACGCAAACTCGAACACGACCCAACATGATCTCTTTGACATGCCTAATCTTACTCCCTCAGTTCTTTTATAATCTGCTCGTTTACTTTTTGCCCAATTTTTAAAATGAATTTAAAGTTTTAATCTCTATAAAAACACATCTTAAAAAATTATAAAAAATATATGATAAAATGTATACATTAAGACGATCTAACGAAACCCCACATGGGTATATTTTATTTTCTATGTATCTCAAAAATAATTTAGTCAACTTTCTCCAATATAAAATATTTTAAACGAAAAAACATTAGAAAACGGAGAATGTAATTTTGAAGCACACAATAATTCAAAAATTTAAAGAGATAATAATGATATTAATTAAACCATATATATTAATCTCACAACTTGAAATAATAACATGTTAGCTTGCCAGAGCCATTAACATACAATAGTCAATTCCCAACGAGGGAAGAACATGGCAAAGAAAATGAAAAATTCAACAAATACAACGAGGTAAAAATAAAGTAATTTAAGTTATTAAATCAAATTGACTCTGGCTATTTTTGATGAGTTATGCTCATATCTTAATAGTTAACCTTCTTGCATGTTCCAACTCTATTCTTTCCTTCGGTAATAACTCCAATCAAACCCATTTTACGCATAGCTGGACCAATTTTAGCGAGGAACACCTTCTCATCTTCAGCTGCCCTAACAACAATGGGTCTAGTCTCTGGATGATAAGCTAGTTCTTGATCAACTTGAAGAAGACCTTCGCCTTCCAAAATTCTTTTAAAGAAACCATTGTCCATTTTGAATTCGCTTCCCTTAGTTTGGTCGAGGAAATCTTGGTTGTTAGAATTGGCACCGCGAGGGCATTTCTTTTGAAGAGAGTAGAGCAACTTTGGGGACATAGAGGGGTCTGGCTTTCCACTGTTTTGGAAGTTGTATAAACGGTCTTCAAATTTGTCACAATGTGCAGTTCCAACAGTATGACAACCTGTAATAATAAAAATACACACCAAAATTTTCATGTTTTGAGAATGTTTATGCATGCATGTTAATGATATAAATAGTTGGAGAATAATAGATTAATTATTTACCTAAAAGGTAAACAAAATCGGGGGTATCCAATCCATAACTAGCAAACAATTGGATAGCAGCATCGACTGGGATTCTTGGACTAGGAAGTCCTTGTTCGGCGTCAATTGCTAGTGAAACATTACCGTCTTTTCTTCCGGTTTCTACGTTGTACCAATATGCTCCACCCTATGAATTAAGTTGAAAATTAATATAAAGAAAACAAACATTTTTCAGATTTTCTGATCTTTAAGGACATTTAAAAAAAAAATTGAGACTTAACAAGAAGAACACATTGTGCTAAACTTATTTATTCATTTTTAAGACGTACCAAAAATGTAGCAGCTCTTGCAGCTAAGACAATGATATCAGCACAAGAGACAACTCCTGGGCAATATTGATCAAGATAAACCTTGATCTCCTCAACAATATCATATCCAGCAACGCTGAGATTTGGAGAAGCGGTCTTCTCTGTCCCTTCACCTTCGATCATAATCGAAGCATCACATCCCTATTCAAGTTGCAATCAACACAATATTTATAAAAATGTCCCATTTACTTATTTTGACATTACATACACTAATAATGAGTACTAATGAATATAAGGACTTACCCTAACAAAGCAGTCGTGGAAATTCAAACGGATAAGATCAGCAACGGTGTCAGGGTCTTGAAGGTAATACTTCTTGACAACGTGGAAAACAACGGCTTCAACATCGTATTTGTCACACTTACCTTCGTAGTAACCAACCTTGAACTTGTCACTACACTGACCATAACACTCCCCGACCAGGGTCATCAAAAGGAGCCCAAGGGCTAGACCTATTTTCGATGACTTTCCCCTTGCCATTTGCTCCTTAGTTATTATTAGTTAATAATTGTGTTTTTTTTTTGTTGTGTGAAGATACTAATAATATGTTTGGGTATTTATAGCTGTTTTGAATCATGAATTAAGCTCTTTTGATTGGAATATACTTGCTTACTGGAGCTCACGTTTGAGAAGTGAGGAGTAGGATTGAAATGTCCAATTCAAGACGTGCTCTCAGCTAACTCAAATTCGTTTGTTTTTTGACCCTGTCATATATAGTTTACTTTTGCTTGTTTGTTTTGAAGAGTTTGTTTTACGACAATTTGACACCATTTATTAATGTTAGTTATATTTTCACATTGTCGTAAATCTATAAATTAAAGGAAAATTTACTTGGAATAATTTAACTTATTCGTTATTTTTCTTCAATAATCTCAATTATTGATTAATCATGAATAATCTCAACTTTAAGGGGTATTTACCTAGAGTAAACTTGGGTAACCTGATGACCTGCTATAGTAGGTAATTCACCTAAAACGTAAACTGAAAATTAATTTTAAATTAGAGATAAATTTTGAAATTTTACATAAAAAATTCTAAATAATAAAAAAATCATAATTTTTTTTAACATTTTATTTTAATTTATCTTTTTAAAAAATAAAAATAAAAATTGTTATAGCAAGTCATCCGGTCACCGGATTTACTTTAGGAAAATACCCCCATGGTTAATCAATAGGTGGAATAATTGTAGGAAAATCACAAATAAGTTGGATTATTCTAGGTAATTTTTCCTAAATTAAAATATAGTGATGTGAGATCCTGTTAGAACCGTCTCAGTGTGAATTTTTATTAATTTTTGATTTCTATAATTTTTCAACGTGTCTAATTAGAGATATTAACAATTAGTGCATTGGGTATGTGAAAGCGTCCTTGGGGTACAAATAAAAAAAAAACAAAGAAAGTATATGTTAGAGTATATAATATATTCTAGGGCGTCAATCAACAGCTTAAGATTTTGATTGAGGATTGAAATTTTAAGATATGTTATATCCTCTTATGATAATCTCTTATAGGCAAGGCGAGGGAATTGGTCTTCTTATAAGAGTTGTGTCAGTTCGAAAAGTATGTCAAAATGTAATTATATATAATTTAATACTACACTTGGGTATTCGTAGAAATTAAGAGCTAAATACTTTTGTTTTTCTTATTTATTATTAAAGGAAAAACGTCCTATTTATACAAAAGATCAATGACTTAAACATAGAAATTAAAATAACAAAATTCTTAATTGCCTAAAATAAGAGAAAGATATTCTAACATAATATTTCCTAAAATAAGAAAATAATATCAAAATTTTATTTTATTCTTTATTTTCATTTAGGCGTAATCTTCATTTTTGAAAATTTTGAATCCGTCATTGGTGCATGAAGCATTTTGGCTAATATTTACGGCCCGTTAGGTTAGTAGTACTAAATGGCGGTAAAAGAAATGATTTATAGTGTAAAATTTCATTAAAAGTTCCATATCATTCCCATGGTAATGAAACTTTGATTAGAAAAAAGCTTTTTCATTTACAAATTTCCATTACCACCTAATACCATATCTCCCAATGTTAATGCATATACCATATCTCCCAATGTTAATGCATTGGAATGGATTTTATGAAGAGAATGAGATGATTGAAATTGGACAAACATGGGAATTAAGGTAACCAAGAAAATTTTCAACCAAAATTACACTAACTTTTCATTCCGATTAACACTGTTTAGTACCACCCACCAAACGGGCCGTTAAGGTAATGGGAGAATGAGAGATCAGGTTTGTATCACTTGATGGAGTGATCAAGGGATTGCATGCGAGGTGCCTTGGAGCTTCATAACCATTAATTTCTTAAAAGATTGTCTTCATCTCAAGATTTATGTTATATTCTTTTCGTGACAAAAATTTAACCCAAATATAAATTTTGATCGTATATTAAGGAAAGGATAAAAAAAATTATGAGAAAATCTGAAAAAATGTTGATCGGATGAAAAAATTACTTACAAAATAGAATTAAATATAATATGAGAATCTAACAAAAAATAGGATTGAATAGAGAAAGTTCATGATACAGATTAAGAAAAATAAAGCAAATTTTATGATAACATTTATTTACTTCTATTCTTTTTTTTTTCCTTCAATTTTCTTCAATTAAAATATAGCTTTAAAGAGAGCAATTACATTTTATTGCAATTATTAGAGCAAATACCATCTTTCTCATACAAGATTCTGAAATTAAATTTTAATTAATCCTTTATTATTTCTCTCAACTATTCTACAACCCAAGAAAATGAAAATAAAAATATAACTTCAAAGTGAATTGTTGTAATTATGTTATTAAAAACATAATGAGCTACTCTAAGTCAACTAAAGACTATAATGGTGTTTTGATAATATTGTAATTTCTCTGTTTTTTAATACTTGCTATAGTTTAATTTTGCTCGTAATTCGGTGTATATTTTTACATTAAATTGTGTATTTTGACTAAACGAAAAATCATGAAAATTACATATTACTTCCTATAGTCTTTTTTTATTTGTCCACTTTACTTTTTGCACTTTTTTTTAGCAAATTTTAAGCATTAATATCTCTAAGTATGTATCATAAAAAATTATAAAAATTATACATTAAAAACTTTATGTCAAAACAAATCTAACAAGATCTCACAATAATAGAATTTAGAAAATAAGTCTGGACAACCCAAACAAGGAGGAGAAGAAATAGTCCACTCATAAACTCAAAGAATGTTCACTACTTAAAACCAATTAGTGATAGTAGGAGTTACTCCTTGAGTTTATAAAGTGATGTATAATCTTCTCTTTCTCCGATGTAGGACAACTCACATGTGAGTAATACATGTACATCAACAAACAAGAATATATTTAACTTTAATATAAATTTCAAAAATCTAATAATTCAAAATTCTCTCTTAAATTGGACAAACAAAAAGAAACGGAGGGAATAAAAACTAGATTTTATGAAGAATAAAACAAGATTCTATAAGACTTTGTTATTTCTTGTGCATGAGTCGAAGACCCGAAGTTATCCAAACAAGATTAGTATTTCTATTGAAATACAACAACTATTACAAAATGGAGGAAGTTTAAAATTATAAATTCATAAATAATGTATTTAAACCGTTGTTTTTTGTATAACGTTGACCATAGTAATTAATAAAATAGTTGAATTTTATCATTAATTAGATTCAGTTCGTTTTGCATCACACTGCAAGGCATGATTAATTATGCACGAGGACATTGCATGCTTCCAAATATATATCACCATGCATTACTTACAATGCTTACCCATTGACTTTCGCACTTTCACTCTAGGCCCGGGCAAAGATGGTCAATATTTTTACAGACCCTCTCTTAATAGACCGTCTATACTCTATACTATAGACGTTTCTCAAGAGCCCAGCCAATATCTACCTTTTAACTTACAAAACCACCAATTAATTTTTTTTTTAATTTATCAATTGGGTCAGCCCCAAAACTTGAAACATCTATTGTATAGACGGTTTCAAGTAAGAATTTGTGATATTTTCCTTCAACTGATTTGAGTAGTTTGCTTCTAACTATTAGCTAGTAGAATAGAATAATATTTTTTGATCAAAATATTCTTTTTCGGTTTTCTAAACGGCAAGCAACTTTATATTAATGAAGTGCTCAAGTTGAGTATAGGAGTGTTATCAATGTTGCGTTTTGAAACAAATATTTCATTTGGTATAGATTTTAATTACGAAATTATTATTATAAAATTTGAGAATGACAAGATTTGGGAGATCATTTTCATATCCTCATCTTTAACTATTTTTACAAGAATTGAAGATTTGACTCAAATACAAATTTAAAACGTTTTTATTTGTCAAATACTAATTTTAAGTCAAATGTATATTTTTATATGAAATTCTCATTCCAAGACATAACATAAGGTTATTTTAGTTTATTGTGCTTTGGCAAGTCAGCTCTACACCAATTTACCAAACATATTGAAATAGATATTAATATTGTTCCTCAGGGCTGACTTTAGATATGTTGGGACCTTAGGTAAAATAGCACATTGAGGCCTTTTTCTATTACAATTGATCACCTAGATGGATCATTCTACAACGTATGATTTCTTGACTCAGTTTCTTAATATAATATATAAGAAGTTAACAAAGTATATAAAGTTATAAGTTTGAATCTTATCCGACTCTTATTTTTCTAAGTAAATATTAAAATTCATATTTATCACCACATACTAGGAAAGTCTCACTACAAATATTTGAAAGCGATTAGTTAAATTAAGACATGATACGGTTAAAGATAGAAATTTTGGCACACATTAAATATACAATGGAGCCAAATTGTATTAGACAAATTACTAATGATCGATTTACAACAAATTTGTACAATATTTTACCTGACACTTGCTTCACATAACTATTGTCCGTTTGGTTGTTATTAAATGGTGGTAATAGTCAGTGGCGGATTCAGGGTTTGAAGTTCCCCCGGGCACCAACGAATGGACAATTTTGATATTTCGGCAAAATGACTTGTAGAAGCGCAATAATACCAAGAGTCCAAGACAAATCCGAATTAATATAAAAAGGTAACGAACAAATTACAAACGTACGAACAAATTACAAACGTTCAAATTTAAAATAAAAGTGTAGACCAACAAAATGAAATATACAGTAACGAACAAACTACAATTGTTCTCGCCTATTTTTCATATTTTGGAATCGATGTACTATAGCATCATTACTAACACTGAGAAACAATAAATGAACAAAATTTCAATAGTTTGGTTTGTAAAATTAAATACTAAATATTTTTTATTCCGCACAATAACTTATAAAATACAATAAACAAAATCAAAAACATAAAAGGTAACAAACGAACTACTATTGTTCAAATCTTAATTTGAAAATTCATTTGAATAAAATTTACCAAGCTTCAATAATTTTTTTAAATCAAAAGAAAAGATGATAATCCATCTAAATTTTTGATTTTTCGCCTGAATCAATTTTCAAGATCATATAATTATAGATCAATGACACTTGAAAAATCATAACATAAAAGTTGAGGAAAACCCATATATATATTACATCAAAATCAAAATAAAAAAAAAGTCACCAAATGAACCAGTAAAAACAACAAATTAATCATGTGAACACATGCACAAAAAACTCATTCAAGCATTTTCAATTCAAAGATTGAAACTTGAAAACAAAAAATCATAAAAATAGAACCTTCATAAGAACACTTAAGCATCTTTTCCAGATTTTTCAATCAAGTAGATCATCATCAACAACCAACTCAAACCAGCAGAAAATGTCTCACTTCTTGATGATGAAAACCCATTTTCCATTACCATTTTTAATAAGGTTTGAGAGGAGAAATCACAACTATAAGCTCTAATAACATACCAAAACCTTATGATTTTTAGGGAAACTCACTGATAGGCAGTGACATAACGACACAGAGGATCACAGTTGCCGGCAAGGGCTGGGAAATAAGCGGCAATGGCGGTGGTTGGGACTGGAGGTAGCGGTGAAAGTGGCGGCGGTTTTAGGGCTTTTTTTTAGGGTTTTATGTTATAGAAAGAGAAGGGAGAAGGGAGAAGGGAAATGAGAGAATTCTAAATTTCTGAAAGAGTGAAATGTCACGCTTTCCCTCCAACCTTGAATTTTGTTTTTTTTTTTAAAAAAAAATCCAAAATTTACCCTGAGGCACGTGCCCGGGTATGCCCAAGAATAGATCCGCCACTGGTAATAGTAATAATTTGTAATTGAAATTTTTATGAAAACTAATATTTCATGTCATTCTCATGGAATGAAAAGATGATAATAATAATAAATAAGATTTTTTTCATAACTTTTCATTACCACTTAATACGTACCATCTCTCCAAACCATAATACATTAGAATCGTGAATAAAAAAAGATGATTGAAGTACAAAAAGCACGACCATAAACTTGTTAAGAGTTTTTCACGTTAAAATTACACTAAATTTTCATTATTATTCCAACTATTTATACTGACTACCAAAAAGGTTGTTATAATTTTAAGAAGTGAATGTGTTTTTAATATTTATGTTAGGGATGATTTATCCCACATCGACAAATTGAATATGGTATACACGCTTTAAATTATTGGAGTCCGTCCTATAGTCATATTGTTTTGGGATGACATATAGTACTCATTGGCTAATAAAGTGTGTATTCACCTCATGGTTTTCCAATAATATGCTGACATATACAATAAGTCCAGCTCAAGTTAACAATTCGATCATACGATCATTTTCACCACTGAATACCGATCACCAAACGAGACATACGATATCGTCCTTTAGATAGATTAAGTAAGTCATATAGTTCCATGCACTGATTGATTTGCACTTTTTAAAAGTCATATAGGGTAATTTAAATGACACACTTTCCTTTGTTTGGAATTATGAAAATATATTTGTTATTGTTAAAGGTTTAGCTTCCTTAATTTTGTTGATAACCAAATGAAAATATTTGGAAGGAATTTAATAAATTAAGTAGTTTGGATTGAGCGTAAATATTTGAGAAGTTACATAATATCAAAGAATAAAAATAAAGTTAGTTAAATATAAGATTAGAGGACTTTGATTGCTAAAGTAGAGGTGGAAATTTTGGTTAAAATATAATGAAAATTGGATAAAATAGCAATTAGTTCCCTTATTTTGGGTATAAAATTACTCTAATGGTGGGAAAATATTTTTAATTCTTTTCTCCATTTTTTCCAAATGAGGAAAATCATCAATTCATCATTCTTTTACATTATTTATTTTTCAGTTTAATCTCATTTTACATTTTTTACAATTATTTCAATTACTTTATTTGCACGTCTACTTACATTCTTCCCATTAATTTGACTCATTTTACCTCTTAAATATTAACATTCCATCCAAGCGAGCCCTTTGTCTTCCTCTTTCGTTCTTTCCATTTTAAATAAACAAGAAAAATTTCCCTTATCATTTTCTTCCTTCATGTCTAATTATTTTCCATCAAAATTCCCATTGCAACATAGTGCAAATGCATGCTTTTTATTCAACATGCTATTTTGTCAACTTGTGTTCAAAAAGTCATCCTAAATAAATGATTTTAAATTCAAGGAGTTCCCTAAAATGGGTAATTTCTTCTAAGTACTATTTTAGCTTTAGCTTAACCTTCACTATAAATAACGAAATGTGTGATCACTTGTATTATATTCATCATATTTTGTATACATATAATAATAGCAAGGTATTAATTCATATATAATATAGAAAAAATAATGAAAGGAGCTTGGCTTCCTAGCTCTTCAATCCTTTTTTTTGGTTGCATGATATTTATAACCCAAGTTGGCCATTGTTATGGACAACTTAAAGAAGGATTTTATCAAGGTAAGTGTGGGCCAAATGACATTGAAAAATTGATTTTCAATGTTGTTCAACAAAAATTTGCCCGAGAACCGGATACTGTATCTGACCTTGTTCGTTTGTCATTTCATGACTGTTTTGTTAGGGTACGTACTAGTATTGTTGCATGAAAGACGTGAATTGCTATTCTTATAAATAAAGTATAGTGATGATCAATTTGAATAATTCGTTCTATTGATTAATTAATGAATTAACTATGCAATCATTTAATTTGATTCAATATAATAGGGATGTGATGCATCTATATTTCTCGATGGACCTAAAACCGAACAAAAAGCACCAGCAAATGAAGGAATTGGAGGACTTGATATCGTTAATGATATTAAGGATGCAGTTGAAAAAGTTTGCCCTGGAGTAGTCTCTTGTGCCGATGTCCTTATTATAGGTGCTAGAGATTCCATATTCTTGGTAAATCAATGAAATTATTATAGAATTACTATTTCTCTTTTTTTAACAATCTAGTGATTTTGTTATTGTTAATGAGGACGATGAATCAATTTTTGACTAATAATTTTTTTAATACTACTAATCCGTTTTTATATTTGAAACATCAAAGTATGTGAAAGTTCTTTGATCGTTTTCCATTAAATTCAAAGGAATCAAATAATATATATACTAAAAGTGAACATCTATAACATTACTAGGGGTGTTTAATGGGCGGAGCTTTTATTTTAAACCCTTATTCACATTTTTAGAAGGGCTTTGTAAGGGCCGGGCCGAAAATGGATCGGGCCAAAAACGGGTCGGACCAAAAACAAGTCAAGCAAAAAATGGGCTATACTATAATTAAAATGAAGCGGGTTATAAAAGAGTTTAATAAGGCTGAAAACGGGCCTTTGTAAATAGTATAATTAATATATAATTTAAATATTATAAATGACAATGTCAATGAAATTATTAATATTTTTTTAATCTAATTATTATAAATGATAGTTTAAGTGTTATAAATTGATAATTAGGGATTAAAATAATTTTTAAAAATAAAAATGGGCTGGGTTGGGCCAGACCGGGCTTTAATTAAAGCCCGATCCATTTGAAGCCCATATTAACTTTAAAGGCCTTAATCCAAGCCGGCCCATATATACTTAAGCCCGGTCTGACCCTAAACCCCTAAACATTACTTATTTATTTCCATCATTTTTCATTTATATATTTTAAGAAAAATAATAAATATATATACGCATCATGGTTGACTCGTAAAAGGTTTTTGCTTGTTATTATGGTGCATGCAGGCAGGAGGAAAATGGTACGACGTAGAAACGGGAAGAAGAGATGGACGTGTTTCTATCGATACTGAAGCAATGGCAAACCTTCCTCCACCAAATATATCTATTCCAGCTTCCATTTTTTTATTTGCTCAAAAAGGCCTCACCATCTCTGATATGGTTGTTCTCTTAGGTTTGTGACTATTATCAAAACCAAATTTAAAAACAAAAACTATTAGAGTATAATATATCCTAGATCTTCGATCATCGGCTTAAGTTTTTGGTTGAGTTGATTCTTTGACATGGTAATAGAAGCCAACATAACATATGGTCTCGGGTTCGAATCTCAACCACCTCTCATTTTATGTGGAATATTCAGCGCCTATGTGCATCTAACAATTCTCTAGCCCAATGGGCTCTCGTGTGAGGGGCATGTTAGAATATATAACATATTCTAGAGCTTCAACCATCAGTTTAACCTTTTGGTTGAGCTGATTCTTTGACAAAAATAACGCGCATATATATATATATATATATATATATATATATATATATATATATATATATATATATATATATATATATATATATATATATATATATATATATATATATATATATATATATATATATATATATATATATATATATATATATATATATATAATATATATATATATATATATATATATATATATATATATATATTATATATATATATATATATATATATATATATATATATATATATATAAATAAGAAAAATTATTACTATCACATTTAATTTTTGCACTAACATTTTATTTTAAGATATCTCATTTACTTTGTATCTTTTCCATTTTTGATAATGGTTCCTACAATTCTATTTTAATATCACACACAAGTTTGTTCTCTTTTAATCAGGGCCGTAGCAAGGGCAGGGCAAGTGAAGCGACCGCCCTAGGCCCCCAAATCAAAAGTCCATCTTCAAATTTAATAAAGTCCCCAATTTCAAAAAAAAAAATTTATGAAAAAAAATAAAAGAAAAAAGGAAGAAGCGTATTAAGCAATTAGCAAAAGGAGTTTTAGAAGAATTTCAAACGCCATTATTCAACCTTCTTTCTCCCTAATTTTTCTCCCAAAATATTAACTTTCCCAAGTGAAATTTGATTAACAAAAAAAGAAACAGTCATTAATTCAATTCTATCTCCTTTTGTCGGTGATTTTGATCTTCAAATTGTATCTCAAGTCAATTTTCAAGCAAATTAATTCCTTCTCCTTTGTGATTATGATAAACGGTAATTTTATCCTTCAATTATCAACGGGAATTCATCTAATTTTATATAATCCTCTTCGTATATTCTACTTTATTCGTCAAAATCTTTTCTTTCTATTAAGTTTTGGGAGAAATGTTGAATTGCTATGGTGAAATGGTCTAGCTACTTTATGTATTGAGAAAAATATGTTAGAACATGAATGTAGAAACTATTATTGATGACTTTGCATCTAGAAAGACTTGTAGAAATATTTTCATATGAACGCCTAGGCTTTGATTTCAATGTTTTATCTATATAAAATTTGATGTTTTCCAATATTATTATGCGTAAAAAAATATGTATTTTTTGTCTACCTAATTTTTATTTTATTTTAAAATATTAAATGTGACTTAGGGCCCCAATTTATGTCTTCGCCCCGGGCCACCGAAATTTCTAAAACGGCCCTGCTTTTAATTTCAGCCCGTAATTTCTTAAACATATATACTTGTTAATTGTCTTATTCATTAACTATATAAGTTTTTATTTTTTCTCTATCCATATGTGAAAAATACTATTGTAACATATTCGTAACATTATTGCATTAATTTTATTTGAAAAGGTGGACATACTGTTGGAACTGCACATTGTCGTTCGTTTAAAGATCGTCTATACAATTTCCAGAATACACAACAACCCGACCCAAGCATAAGTGTATCTTTGCTCGAACTCTTGCGAAAAACCTGTCCTCTTAACGATCAAACAGACAAAGAAGTGTTCCTTGATCAAACCCCTAACAGCCAATTCAAGATCGATAATGCCTACTACAAGCAAATACTAGCCAACAATGGCACATTGAAGATCGATCAAAACTTGGCCTCAAGTCCTTTGACTAAACTCTTAGTTAATGGGTTAGCTCGTTTTCCTATATTTGAAACCCAATTTGGTAAGGCGATGGTCAAAATGTCACGGATTGGAGTTCTCACTGGAAACCAAGGGGAGATTAGAAAATCTTGTAATTCTGTCAATTGATCATATATTTGAAGTGCTAAATATTATCAATAAGCATTAATTTGCATATTTGCTTTATGTTAGAGAATATAATGTATTTTAGGGTCTTAACTATCAGTTTAAACTTTTGGTTGAGTTGTTTTTTTATGGTTGAGGCTCAAAATATATTATTATACTCTAACACTTTACTTTTATTACAATAATAAATAATAATTTATATTATTGCACTATTGTACCCATATTAGGTGTTTTTCACCTTAATGAATAAAACTTTCATGCTTGAATGGCACCTTATGCAAGTACTAGTCATTTGGTTATACTCAATCAATTGACAATTTAAGTACTTTTGCTCTATATTTTCTCTATTTTTTAAAATCTTACAAAAGGATGAATTTGTACTAGCACTATATACAAATAGTTTTCATTTTGACTTTTTCCATCATTTGCAATTAAAGTTTAAACCTTATAGGATTGGTTAAGTAACTCAAAAATGTAAAATAAAAACGCTAGCCTCCTTTTTTTCTTGCCTGTTTTTCAAAAAAAAAAAAGAAAAAAAAAAAAGAAAAAAAAAACTATCTATTATTGTTAACTTTAGAGCTATAATTTTATGGTTGATTTTAACTAGTAAGCCCCCATCTCTTTATTTTGTTTTTTAAGTTATAAATAAATTCATTATCTTTATATTATATTATAAAGTTATTATATCCAATTATTGGATAAGATTTACCCAGTTATTGGGTTTTAAAGTCACTCATGGTGAAAGTTTAATTTTGAGTCTTTTTATCAATTCGAAGGTAAAAAGGTATATGACGTTACCACTCGTATCAATTCTGCCAATATAGACAATAGTATCAAACATATTTATATTTTAAGTCCTGCAAGATCAAAAGACAACTAGAGGAAGCATATCAAACAACAATGTGATAGAGGGAATGCTTCAATGTCAGTTCTCAATTATAATGGCTGTGACTTTTTCTATATAGAATTTTGTTTAATTAAAATTGTTATGTATTTGATCGATCAAATGTTACTCTATTATAAAGTTCATATAACTCCTTTCTTAAGAAGTTTAGACCTCAAAGAGTCTCTAAAGTTAGTACTGTGGACCAAGTCTTACACTTTACTTCACCCCACCCCACTCCACTTTACTCCCCTTCCCATACTATATACGTACTCTTATACTCTCACACTTCAACCATTTCACTCTTATACTTAAACAAAAATTAAAACAATAATAAAAATTAAAAAATTAAAAAATTAAAAAAATTAAAATTAAAATTTAAAAAATAAAGTTTAAAAAATAAAAAATTTTAAAATTTTAAAAAACTAAAAACAATTAAAATTTTAAAAAAATAAAATTAGAAATAATAAAACAAACAAACAAACAAAAAAATTTAAAATTTATAAATTTAAAAATTAAAAAATTAAATAAATTAAATAAGTTACAATGTTTTTTTTCAAAAAGGCTTTTTCCATTCATTTTGGAGTATGTGATGAAGAGTAAAGAGGATTGAGAGAATAGGAATAGAAGTCTTAAAACTTAAGATAATTTTTTTTTTGAATAATTCTCCTAAATAATTAAACCAACACTAAATGCGTTATTTATTTTACAAGTTTTTAGATTATACAAACACTATAACGCACACTACATTTATGTTTAGAAATGAAGAATTTACTTAAAAATTTAGAATTAACTTAAATTTAATATTTGACAAATCAAATAAAATCATTTATTTTGTCAATTTTACCATTATTTTAAAAGAATGTAGTTAATATTGAAAATTTTAAAATGACTTTATAACCTACAATTGAATTCAAATTCACTCTTTAAGAACAATGTTTTCATTCTCAATTAGATCTTTATTAAAATCTACAATGCAATAAATTGTTCCAAAATACAACCTTTTTTCATTTAAATTTTCTAAATTTACTTCACATTATTTAAATTTAAAGTAAATTTAGAAAATCTTGACATAATAAAAAAAACATATTTGACTAACGAAGACAAAAATTTTATTGTCATAAAATACTCCCTTTTCATTTAAATTTTCTAAATTTACATTACATTAATTATTTAGTACACCTATTACGTTCTTTTAATTTTACTTTCATTCAGAAACTTATTATTTTTCTTCATCTCAAAAATTCATTTTTTTCTATCCACCCATAAATAACATATCGTGTTCACAAATAATAAATTAATATTTACATCATTAATTAAATGAAAAGCAATTTCATAACGAAACATATAATAGTTCTGTAGCAATCATCTATCAAATTGAATCATCACGAAAAAGACAAAACAAGATCATATCTTTTTTCCTTTATCCAAAACCAAATTTTTTGTACATCCAAGCACCTAGCAGACTTAGGTTAATCAAATTGGCTTTTTTGTAAGATGGCTGTCACGTTTTTTACATTAAGAAAAGTCATAGCCGACAACTTTTTAATTAGCAATAGAATGATTAATATTAACAACTCACTAAGAAAAATACCACCAAACATACTATCAAATTTTTATTGGCCAACTTGTCTATAAAGAGGGACGGATACAAAATAAAATCAAATAACGTAATATATATTAAGTATTGTGTTCAAAAATACTAATGATAATGCTTTAATTTGAGACAATGCTATCATACAACAGTATATTAATCAACGTAATCAATACACTTATTAATATTTTTAGAGATATAACTTGTTAATCAAATGGTATCAGTTTACAACGTTGAATAAAGTTACGTCCAATTCCGTCTATAAATAAGGTAAGTTTGTTCACTAATATTCATCATACCTTGCCAAACACATTAATAAGCTATTTAAGGTTCTATAGTAAAATTTTGAATATAGTTGAGAAAATGAGAGGAATTTTGATTTCTTTAATCTTTGTTCTTGGGGTCATTCTAATTTCCCAAGTTGGCCATTGTTATGGACAACTTAAAGTAGGATTTTATCATGGTAAGTGTGGAGAAAAAAATGTTGAAAATGTTATTTATGATGTAGTTAAGCAAAAGATTGCAAGTGATCCTGACACCGTATCTGATCTTGTTCGTCTATCGTTTCATGATTGTTTTATTAGGGTACGTACATGCATTATAGTATATCATATTATTTGATCTCTAATACTCATATTGTTGAAATTATTGATATTATAACTATTTGAAGTATAAAATTAGTGTTTCAATTATATTGAAGGGTTGTGATGGATCGATATTACTTGACGGAGAAAATGCCGAGCAAAAAGCACCCATAAATCAAGGACTTGGTGGCATCAAAATTGTTAATGACATCAAAATAGCAGTTGAGAAAGTATGCCCAGGAGTTGTCTCTTGTGCTGATGTTCTTGTTATAGGTGCAAGAGCTTCGATTGCTTTGGTAAGAGTTATTTAATAAGTATGCTTTAAAATTTTAGATAACGAGTCTACACCAGTGGGTTCATGTGCACAAGTCCACAAAGAGAGTTACGTACTACACAAATTTGATGGTGTTCGTCCACAAATCCATATGGTACTAATAGGAATTGCCGACCAAATTTATATGCTAGTCAACATCTCGTCATACCACTAATGAGAGATCACTTGTACCTAGATATTTCCTCAACACTATCTCTCACTTGCAAACCCACCATTTTTATACGGATCCGTGAGTGCCTCCAAAAATATGGCTCTGATACTATGACAAATCGTCATGAGGTTGTGTGTACAAGACTACACATATCAATTAGCTCGTGTGTAGTGGCATGCCGCATGCATTTGAAAAGAGTTGACTACACACAAATATCCTGATATTCCTTCATAAAACCTAATAACAGGAGTAGTCCACTAAGTCCATATACTAGTTAATATCTCACTAAATTAACGATAAATTAACGATATAGGATCATATGTATAGATTTCATCAATAGATCCTTAATTGTCTATTAAATTGCACTTATTTCTATTTAACTTTTTCTCATTTATTTTGTATTATACATTTCCTTTTTGCAATGATCCAACTCTTTTTTTCAATCTCATCACAAACATAAAATCAATATTCATTCAGGCAGGAGGAAAATGGTATGAAGTAGAAACAGGAAGAAGAGATGGACGTATATCACTTAAAAGTGAAGCACAAGCAAATATTCCACCACCAGAAATGCCTGTTCCCAAAGCCATTGAATTGTTTGCTAAGAAAGGACTCAACAAAGATGATTTTGTTGTTCTTCTAGGTAATAACTTAATTGATGCATTATTTAACAATAAGGAAAATAATAATCTTTGTTTTATATTTTTAACTAAATTTTCGAAATTATACAGGTGGACATACAGTTGGAACTGCACACTGTCATTCATTCAAAAAACGTTTGTACAACTTTCACAACACCGGCAAACCTGATCAAACCATCAATCAATCGCTACTCCAACTTTTGCGAAAGACGTGTCCTGTAAATAGTCAAACGGACAATGAAACATTTCTTGACCAAACACCAAACAGTCATTTCAAAATTGATAATGATTACTATAAGCAAATTCTATCATACAATGGCATATTAGAAATAGATCAAAACATGGCGTTAAGTCCTCTAACTAGAGGCTTAGTTAAAGGCTTAGCCTATAGTCCTACTCATTTTCTCGACCTATTCGGCCCGGCCATGGTCAAGATGGCTAGAATAGGAGTTCTCACAGGCTGCCAAGGGGAGATCCGCAAAACCTGCGGCTCTGTTAATTAGATAATCGAGGTAGTCTAAGTAAAGAAAGGTAATTTGTAATACTGGCAAACCATCGTTATGTGGAAGAATTTCATAAGATTGGGATTTTATGATTTTAATTTATCTTTTTTTGTTTCGTTTAATTTATTTGTGTTTGTTTTGTCTTTTATGGTGATTTGCGAATTCAGTGATTGATAAAAAATTTCTGCAATAATTTATATCTTAATCATACATTAATTATGAGTATCTTTTTAATTATGTTTTTTAATTATCTTTTATTATATATATATATATATATTGTTCCTACTTTTCTTTGTACTATAAGTCCATAGTTTTGCATCTTTTTCTTTTGGGGGGGTCCTGCATGGAAATAAAGGTGGCAATCATGGAGTAATCACATGCATTAGTTTATTATATGCACGTAAACGGAAAGAGAATAGGATTTTGTGCTCTTTCTCTTGTTTTGCAATTTAAGCTCTAGGCCTCTAGCTTGTAATACTAAATATTACTTCCTAGTTGCTTTTGTTTAGGGCTTATTAATTTAAATGGAGGAAAATGGAAGAAAAAAAATATATAAATATTTAAAGGATGAAAATTTCTTTGTTTGGATAGCAAAAAGAGAGAAAAGATTTTAAAGGAAGAAATTTGGGGGAATATACATTGTTAACGTGAAAATATCTCCATATGAGGAAAGACATTTGTTTTTTCACACTATACAATACACTAATTCAATGCTTAATATCTCTTATTATACATAACGAAATATTATAAAAAGTGAATATTAATAATCTTTGCATTGAGACGAATCTAATAAGATCGCACTTGACTATGTTCTAATCAATAGATTAAGAATAAAATACAAATTAAGAGTAATGATTGAATAGTGTCTAAAAACAAATGTCACATTTTCTATGAATAGGAGGTAGTATTATTTTACATAATTTCACCACTATAGTCTTTATAGTGATTACTACCTCCTTTGTTCCTTAAAGAAAGTTCTTATTTATCATTTTAGGTTGTTCTATTGTTGTTCCCATAAAGAAACTTTCAATTTATATCACAAATTTTAAACAAAAATAATCTTGTTTATCCCCATAATACTTCATTCATTCTTATGATCCTCACATATCTTCCAATAACTTTGCTTAAATATTTTTATTCCTTAGTTATGGTTTTCACATGTTTTCCATTAACTTTATAAAAATATTTTTTTTATTTGTACTTGTGGTCTCCATTTTCTTTCACTAATTTTCTTTAAATATTTTTTTGATGTGATCTTCACTTTTCCTCTATTAAATTTATTATTCAATTAAATAATAAATATATATATATATTATATAGTAACAACGAACTTTTGGTAGCTAATCTTAACAAATTCCACAAATAACATTGTACTTTTAGAATTTAACCTACCATAACATTAATGCCTATAAAAACTTTGGTTTCACGTTAAATTAGGAAATTTACTTTTTACAAATTAATACAAATATCCCAATTAATATCTACCTTTTCAAATATCCCAATTAATACAAATTAAAGAGAAAATAAGAATGTAGATTTATTACTTTGAAATCGTCTCTTTGAGAGACAGTGTCTCAGAAAAGTAAATGAACAAACAATATCTACCTTTCTTTCAAATCAATTTATTTCCCTGAAGAAAAGAATATACAATGCAATAAGATAATGACATAATCAACTAAAATAACCCATTACATTGCAATGGCATCACATTACTATGTCATCAACAAAACTCCATTTAGATGATATGCAATTGAACGTCGTCTTCAATTATTTTCGTTAATAATGATTACCAATTTATTGAGTTAAAACAAGTGAATAATTACACTCACTAAATTTCATTAGATACAATATACTCATAATAATAATAATAATAATAATAATAATAATAATAATAATAAAATATAAAATATAATTCAATACCACCACCGAAATTCAATAGTTTATAACATGACAATTAATCTGTTTTCATTTAATGATTTGTTTATGTTAATTCATTAATATATATTTTCTTAAATTTAATTGGTTGATTGCTCAAAAGATGGATGAAAGAAGAATACAAGGCTACAAATGAAATTTCACACCTTATAATCCAATGTTTTTTTGAGCACTAATGTTACGGCAGTTTAAATTTCAAAAATATAATTTTATTTTGTGAAATTTTTTTAAGATCCCTTCACAAAAATTTGTTGCTACTATATATGTAGAATATCCCAATGATAAATCTACTAATTGAAATATTTTATTGTTCTTAATTCCCGTGAAAATTGTAGAAACTTCGTTAAGGAATGGATGAAACATAAGAGTTAGTACAACATTAAAGAATTACCAAAAAAACATATTTTCTCTTGCTTAGATCTCCTTCTATATATTTTCACAATTTTTCACTTTATCCTGCAGTGGAAGCATATACATTTTAAATTATGAGAATGATGATTTGCGGAACAAGTGGGCTAAGTACTTTACTGATTATTACACGTGAGATAGTGTGGAAGCTGATAGATGATGACTTTGTTGAAATATACTGAATTATCGAAGATAATTTGTGTTATTGTACATGAACACGTTGTAAATTATATATAAATTAATAAATGAGTTTGTTCGTAGATTTTTGTATACCTCTTCTGACATTAGTGTGGTTGTTGCTCAATTAAATGTTTGAAGCTAGTCTTTCAGTTATTCAACCACGAGATCATGACAGTTATTGTTTTTTGCTGTGGTGGTATAAGGAAAAAAGATCATTATTTGATATTGTTTATAGCTTATAAAAAACACATCTATTAGTTTATGGGTAGTTTCTGGTTATTTGTTGCCCCTTTATTTTCCGCAATTCCAAAATAAGCAGCAAATAAGCTTATTTCTACGGAAGCAAATAACATTAATTGTACTAATGAAGCGATCTTTAATTCTTGCTCAAAAAATTTAATAATCGAAAAAAACATAATCATCGCAAATTCAATATTCCGCTCGAAATAGGGACTTAGTGAGGGAAGATAACGGACAATTTATTCCTGTACATAACGTGTACTCATTTCAAAGAGTAGATTAGAGGATTGTGGTCAATTTTCACCTTAATTTAATGTGACCAATCCAACACCGAGGTCTAGTATTAATATTACCTTCATTAATTTGGTGAACACAAATTCTTGTGAGAGACCATCTCTAATCGGGCCAACCTATAATATATTTTTTAAAATATTGTAAATAGGCATTAAGAATGATGTGAATAGACATTTAAAATATTGAAAGTAGACATTAAGGATACAGTATGTAAGTAGGCATTAAGAACACAATAAGTAGACATTAATCTTTAATGGGTTGAACTTGAGTTATGTCTCTCAAAATACTATCTGTTGGGTGAATGAGGATGGTGAGTTGAATGAACAAGGACAAAGTTTCTATAAACATGCAAACCATGCATGTTACTATATTTACTATAGGCTAAAACTGAATGGTAATATATATATTATCAGGCAGTCTTCCGAGAGACCGTCAACTGAGAGACCGTCTCTCAGGCCCATTCCTAAACATTCGGTGGCCTAAGGCGAGATTAAAAATAGGGGCCCTTATAAAGAAGATTAAAAAACTCACCGTTTGAATTTAAAGCTTTAGGTATAAGAAAATGAGAGAAAAAACATAAAGATTAAGAATGCTCCAATTCATCCCAATCTTCTAAATAGTTTGAAGTCTTTTAAATTCCCTTGTTATCCAAATAAATTTAAAATTTTCTCTTTTTTTTCTTGAAATTGTAAAGAGTAATGTTAGACTTTTTTTATCTTTTCCATTAATATTTCATTCCTAGTATGTCATTCTCATATTTATTTTTTTAAATTTGATTAATGTTTTAATTTAAAGACTTAAATTTATATAATTTTTAGAATATGGGGCCCTGGGCCTTTGCCCCACCCCCCAGGCCAGATACGGCCCTGCCGTCTCTTTAAGAGACACCTATTAGGTCCAGCCTATTATAGGTTAATTCATACTCTTACTTTATATTTTCTTTTATGGACCGACCCAATCAAAAATGGTCTCTCAAAGAACCCGTATCTCACAAGTTTGTGATATAGTAATGACATTTATTTTATACTAGTATCCTGGTTGCAACGCAAATACAGTGACTGGCTAAATGACTCTCATTGTACGTTAAAATAAAACAAGACAATATTATATTGTTGTTTTGCATGGAAAATAAGAAGTATATGCCAACCACCACTAATAATGCATCGAGTGTCTAAATCACTTTTTATACTACAAGGGAAATATTATAATTTATATAAATAATTTATTCTTCTTTTTCATTTATTTATTTAAAAATTTGATAAAACAAGACGAGTAATCTAAAAAATGATGGGAACGTACTAACTACTTCATAATGACCTTTGCTTTTTTATGTGTAGTGTATTTCTATGAAAAGTATAATAATATCTTCCTTGCAAATTTAGAAAAGTCAATCTTAAAACGGTGAGAGACGGTCTCTTTATAAGTAGGTTATTGTAGGTATACCTCTAATCGATCGGTCCATTATATATTTTTTAAAATATTATAAGTAGGTATTAAGAATGATGCAAGTAGATATTAAAGATATTGAATGTAGGCATTAAGGATACAGTAGGTAATATAAGTAGGCATTAAGTAAGCATTAATCTTTAATGGGTTGGGCTTGAGATATAGCTAGCTGATTTTAAAAAGTTTGTTGATTTTTAATATCCCCATTGTAAAAATAAAATTTAAAGATGGCGAAATTTTACTGTAAATTTGTCAGAAAAATATATGTGAGTTCATATTCATATGTATTAGGCCGTGACAATTCGTCACATGAGCTCACCGTGGCCCACTCGTGTGGACACGGAAAACCCTACAAACCCACGGGTCAAGAGCGTTGACTTGCACATACACTTGGTGAGGTTCATTGCTTCTCAAAACCATATGGTAATAGGAAGAGTAGCTCACCAATTATATATGCAAGTCAACAACCCACTATTTTGTCGATGTGGGATCTTGTCTCACATGCGAAGTATTTCCAACAATATGCTAGCTTGTCTGACTTTAAAGAATTTTTTTATAAAAATAATGGTTGTTTAGAATTACTTTTAGACCAGTATTATTTGTTGGTAATAAAAAATTACTATAAAAAAAACACATGTTGAAACTTAAAAGATGCAATTTAATTATTCATATATAAAGATACTATTTTCAGAAAAAGAAATTAAATTACAATAAATTAAACTTTTTTTTATCATTATGGTTACATGAATAATGACTCTTTTATTGAATTAAGATCAAGTAATATGAATTTTATGTTAATTAACTAGTCAACTAGATAAGTCAAGCGAGTCAACTAAAATTGGTTTATTTAAAATTTCAAAAATTAAAAATTTTTATTTTTTATGGATGCTAAATATCTATACATGTGATATTTGTGATATGACCCGGCCCTTGGCTTTGCATATTTGTTTTAAATGTGGAACTTTTTTGTTTTTGGGTTGAACAATAATGAGGAATTACTTATTAATGCCTAATTTATGATATGATTCATGTTTTGATTATTTTTATTGGAACCAGTAAAATGTGTTTGTTTTGGTAAAAAATATTTTGTTAGAAAATAGTTTTTCAAAAAATTATATATTTCAAATAAAAATTGCTATTTAGGAGTATTATTAATTTAAATATTTACTTAAAAAAATTCTTATGAAAAATAGAGATGGGGAGGACAATTGGGTTTTTTCATGTTGGATGGGAAATCTTTTACGAAAATACGGAGAAAGCTTTTCCACAAAAGTTTTTGTTTATAAATTTATCATCCAATAAAACAGATGCCACCTCTTATTCAACTCATTAGTCTCATTCGATTTTTCACACTTGTCGAGACTTCATTTTAACCCTTAATATTTCTAATTGTTTTTAATTAAAAATATAATTATAAAAATTAGATATTAATAATCTTTGTATTGAGACGAATCAAACAAGATCCTACATGACTATGTTTTAACTTATAGATTAAAAATAAAATATAAATTTAAGAATGATGGGTGAATAGTGAAAAAATATTAATGGAACTAATGGGTAGAATAAGAGGGACTAACAGTTTTATTATCTTTTTTTTCTTTTTTTTTATAAATCGATCTTTAAAAATATATTTATCATCAAACCAAATACCCTATTGTAGAGTTATATTTTCTGTAACATGCTAAAAATTGAAACGACTCAAATTAATTGCTAGAAGAAAATTGAAAAGTCAGTAGTACTAAACTACTGCTGTATTACATAAATTATACTCTATTTGTTTATCTTAAATGTGCTATTTTCTTTTTCACTTGTCAACGAACTAATTCAATACTTAATAACGATAATTGTGTATAATTAAAAATTATAAAAACTAGATATTAATAAATAATATGTTAAGTCGAATCAAACAAAATCTCCTCTAACTATGTTTTAATGCATAGTGATCGATGATTATAACCTAAAAACAAATAATACATTTTACAAGAAATGAAGCGTATATTTCTTTTAGATGATCACATAAAGTATATGTCATACTCCCTCCTGTCCCATTTAGTTTTTCACATTTGCCGAGGCAACATTTTAACCCTTATTATCTCAAATTATTCTTAATTAAAAATTATAAAAATTTGATTTTAATAATCCTCGTATTGAGACGAATCAAAAAAAATTCCACATAACTATGTTTTAACTTATAGATTAAGAGTAAAATACAAATTAAGAGTAATGAGTGAATAGTGCTAAAAAAATATTAAACATTTATACTGAATAGGAGGTAATATATACTTTGGTTCATTATTCAAATATTGATGAAATGACTACTACTCTAGCCGCCTTAAAAATGTTATCCTTTCAATCTTTTGATTCTTATTGTTAACCTTATTTATAGGGCAGAGGTATAATTCTAGTACAAGAGATTAATCCACACTAGTTATTTTAGAATAAAAGGTATAGAAGTTGCATGTATTGAAAACAAGCTAAAATAAATTGTTTAAGATGGTCAGGACATGTGAAAAGATGGAGCATACTATAATTAGTAAGGAAGATAGAAAGTTAGATTTCGAGAGACTTAGAAAAAGGACGATAAAGACCGAAGTTGACTTAGTGAAAAGGAATAGAAAAAGATATGAAAAATCAAGACTTACAAAATAAGTTGGTAGAAAATTAGAATGAATGGAGAAGAAGAATCCATGTAGACGACAATTGGAACATATATATTGATTCAAATAGCTAACCCTAATCTTTTGAGATTAAGGCTCTGACATCATTATTTTTATTAATTTTTGATTTTTTAAAATTTTAATAATACATTTATCCTTACAAGTTATGAATCACTTATCAAACTATTTCACTTATACTTATACTTAGATGTTTAATTTATCAAAGTAAAAAATTATTCAATGTCCCTCAATATTCCAACAATATCAAAATTATTAAAAATTATTTTAAAAAAATAGACTTTCTCATCAAAGATACATAAAATTGTGAGATTTTATTTTAGCATAGAAAATTTAATTATTTGATTAAATCTCATAAGTAATTACTAAATTTTAGAGTTTACCCTATATAAGTTTTAAATAAATTTTACAATTAAATAAGTGACACTCCTTCTTATTTTCATTTATTTGAAAGTCATTAGTCAATTTGTCTCATATGACTCCAATAAACACACCATATGAGATAAATTTGGCAAAGATATTTTAATGTCTAAAATAATTATTCATAATAGTCAAAAATACTGAAAGTGTAACTATCTAAATGAACTATACTAATTTACTTCTATTATAGGGAATACAATTTAATTTAGAACATGCCTATATATAAGAAGGACATGGCTATTTAATCTTAGTGCACTTACAAAAATTTCATAGAGTAGTACATAAAAATAGATTTATACATAGATCAAAAAAATGAGAATAACTTTGTTATTTTACACATTCTTCCTTGGGCTAATTGTAACAACCCTTGTTGGCCATTGTTATGGGTATGGAGGGCTGAAATTTGGGTACTACAAAGGCAAGTGTGGGAAACATGATGTTGAGAAACTCATTTATAATGTAGTAAAGGAGAAGATCGCGGGCGATCCTGATGTTGTGTCTGATCTTGTTCGTATTTCATTCCATGACTGCTTTGTTAGGGTACGTATATATTTGTGTGCTTGTTATATTGTGTATATGTTTTACGTCGTCTTTAAACTAATATTTAAGTCGACGTTCGAGCATGGGCCGTCCTAATGGTTGAAATGTATTCTTTATACTCCTTTATCAAAAATATTATTATACGAAGATCAGTTCTCTTTTTCTATATTTTGCGAGTGGCGGGTTAAATTAAATTAATTCAGAAATTGAAAAAAATGGACTAGTTTTTAAATTGACCTATTGTTATGCTTATTTGTTTGAAGGGTTGTGATGCTTCCGTTTTACTTGAGGGTAAAAATACAGAGCAAACAGCACGAGCAAATAAACGTTTAGGAGGAACTAAGCTTGTTAGTGCTATCAAAGACGTGGTTGAAAAAGTTTGTCCAGGAATTGTTTCATGTGCGGATGTCATTGTTTTAGGTGCTCGAGATGCTATTTCCTTGGTAAGTTTTACATAATATTTTAATTATAAATTGTTTCAATCATCATGAAAAAGAAATAAAAAAAAATGTTAGTATAATCTGATTGGAAATTAATTTATGCAGGCTGGTGGGAAATGGTACGAAGTAGAAACAGGAAGAAGAGATGGACGTGTTTCACTTGCAAGTGAAGCACAAGCTATGCTCCCTCCACCAACAATTCCGATACCTAAAGCTATTGAATTGTTTGCTAAAAAAGGGCTAAACAAGGATGATTTTGTTATTCTTATGGGTATTTTTTCCTTAAATAGTTAAAATAATTTATTCTTGCTAATCATAAAATATTTTCCGAAATATATATAATTTGATTTAGGGGAATTAATTTTATTGTGGTTAGGTTTTAAATTTAATGACACATATATATTAAACTTTAACTCTTATTTGTTTCTTTTCATATGTTCACTTTACTTTTTGCATTCATTTAAAAGCAAATTTTAAGTATCAATATATTTAATTAAATATGCATTATAAAAATTATAAGAATTATATTATAAAAACTAAGCATTAAGATGAATTATTAACCAATCTCTAGGAATATATTTTATCTCCAATTTATCTCTCAAAAATCTAATTATTGGCATTTTAATCTTTTTTAATTGTTAACAAGAGTATACTTGATGTGCTACTCCTTCTAATACCAATATGTTTTACGATATAACCTTATCGGATTTATGTACAGTCAACTCCCTCTTATGCGGGTCTTGTATACAAGCTCGTTAACAAATTTATCACCAACGACTCAGATTTCTTTTAATTCGTTAAATTAGATAAATCAATGTTCAAAATTGGACGCTTGTAGTGAGTCAACCACCGTAGAATTATCCATCGATTTAATCAAATTTTTACATATTTATGTAATTATCTTATAGGTGGACATACAGTTGGAACTGCACATTGTCACACATTTAAGGAACGTCTACATAACTTTCGAAACACGAACAAAGCCGATCCGACCATGGGTCCCACTCTCCTCCACCTATTGAAGAAAACATGTCCACTTAATAGTGCATACGACGAGGAAACATACCTTGATCAAACTCCAGGGAGTCATTTCAAGATTGATAATGCCTACTACAAACAAATACTTGTACACAAAGGAGTTCTAGAAGTTGATCAAAACTTGGCATTACATCCTTTGACAAGAGGGGATGTTAAGGGACTAGCTTATTACCCTCATGACTTTTTGAATAAATTTGGTCCAGCTATGGTTAAAATGTCCAAAATTGGAGTCCTTACGGGCAACCAAGGGGAAATTAGAAATAAGTGTGGTTATATTAATTAAAGTGTCATCTAATTTTTTTACAGCTACTCTGGTAAGATATCGTCTTTTGAAGAGACAACCTCCAAACAAGAAGCACACATTCTCATTTTCTCTTTAATTTTTATTAATTATAAGAGGATTTTAAACCAAAAATTATGTGACTAGACGTCAATTAATTATTATTTCAAGTCCATTATTACCTCAATGTATCGTTAATTTTCTTTCCTTTAAATTTGTTATACTTTTGAATAAAATGTAATAGATTTAAAAGAAAAAGTAATTGTGTGTATATTTGTGGGATATTTGATACTTCCTCTGTTCTGATTTACTTGTTATCATTGTATGGGCACAAAGATTAAGAAGTTACTGTGCAATGATGAGCAGTAGGTGGAAAGTTGCTTTTTTGGAATTTTTTAATATTATTTGTTGAAAAAGAAAAGAAAAATAGGAGTAATTAGATATAGAGTAGGATAAAAATAGGAGTAGGTATAACTTTAAATGATTGATTTTTTACTAAAAAAAGAAATATAGCAAGTAATATGAAATTTTCCAAAATAAAAAATGTAACGAGTATTATGTAACGGAGAAACTAGATTGAATTAAGAATGTCTCGTCAAAGTTTACATTGGGCCCATGAAACCAATGTCTTCTTTCTATGATTACTTCATCCATCTTACTGAGATTGCAATGCTTTTTTTAAGTATAATAAATAATTAATGAGTAAAGTATTTTATTTTTCTTCAATTAACGTTTGATTAATTAGTCGTCATCATCTCCTATTCAGTGTATCCCGCTCATAGCACACTATAAACAGGGTCTGGGGAGGAAAGGACGGCGGCAACTCATACCCATATAGAAGAGCACGGCTAAAAAATGTTCTCCGGCTCAAGGAAGAAAGAACACTCCCAATATCTCGCACAACACAAAATAAATTAGTATGTAGTTATAATTATTTCTGTTATCTTAGTATACTTATTATTATAAATAAAGAATGTGGATGATTCATTGTCTGGAATTGAATGTGGGAAAAATTTAAGGAAGGCAACAAACAAAAATGTGGGCCTATTTTGTTTTTTTAATGGCACAAAAAGTTTATCTATTATATTTGTCAAAAGTCATCATAGAGTAAATAGTCGTTTTTGAATGGCGCATGCTATTTATGCTAATTATATTTATAATAGTCAATAAGCCTAGCAGCAATAATTTTATAAAGATCTTTAAGCCATAAATTCATATTTATAATAAAAAAATTACCGTCAATAATATAATTTTTCGTTAATTACCCTATAATAATAATATCAACTATTTATTAATCATGAATATTACCAATTTTGGATTTTTTTTTTCCTAGAATAATACCA
Source organism: Amaranthus cruentus (assembly GCA_019425755.1). NCBI lineage: Eukaryota > Viridiplantae > Streptophyta > Magnoliopsida > Caryophyllales > Amaranthaceae > Amaranthus > Amaranthus cruentus. The sequence goes on along the minus strand of CM033458.1, from coordinate 15,510,158 downwards.
ACTTTAATTTATTAACTAATTTACCAATTAATTAATCATGATTAATACCAATTTCGCCCCTTGTTAGTTGACATCATTAACATTTGGCTCCGTCTTGACTTCATTGTACTTAATTATAAGTGTCCATAGCAAACTCTCGGCTCGTTTTAAGCAGTTATAGTGGGACATCGCCAGTAGGTGAGTCGAGGTGCCCATTGGTGAACAAGTTGTGAAAAATACGACCAAGTACAAGTATTTGGAATCGATCTTTCAAAGGGATGGGGAGATTGACGAAGATATCAATCATCGTATACATGGGGTTGGCTCAAGTGGCGCGCAGCCACCGCACTGTTATGTGCTAGGAAGTTACTAAGTAAGTTAAAAAGAAAATTTTATTGGGTGGCAATCAGACCTGGTTTGTAGGACAGATTGCTGGCCACAATGAAGAGTTTTGAACATGAGACGGAAGTCATAGAAATGTGTACGCTGAGGTGGATGTGCGAGCACACATTAATATATCGAATTAGGAATCATGAGTTTAGAGACAAACTAGGGATTGCCCCTATTTCTAGAAAAATGCGTGAAAACAGATTGATATGGTTTGGACATGTGCAGAGAAAGACTTTTGACGCCCCTGTAAGGAGGTTAAATGGAATTATAGTAGAAGTACAGGGAGTTCAGTAAGACCAAGGAGAATTTGGGGTGAGCAAATAAAAGTTGACTTGCATTAGTTAAACCTCTCCGAGGACCTGATCAGGGATATAGGGGTAGTCGAAGGTGTCTCATCCATGTTTTAGATTATTGATTTCCTCTTCTCTTACCCGTTGATGCTCTTGTTCTCTTACTTTTTCTCGTTTCTATTATTATTAGTACTATTTTTGTTTTCATTTTTATTTTTTTTAATTATTACCTCCTATTCAGCCTAAATGTCCCATTCAGTTTTTCAGCACTATACACTCATCACTCTTAATTTGTATTTTACTCTTAATCTATAAGTTAAAACATAGTCATGTGGAATCTTGTTTGATTCGTCTCAATATAAGGATTATTAATATCAATTTTTTTATAATTTTTATTAATTAAGAATAATTTGAGATATTAAGGGTTAAAATGTTGTCTCGGCAAGTGTGAAAAACTAAATGAGGCATTTATGATGAATAGGAGCGAGTATTTTACTTATTTACTTTATTTAAGGAATATATATATATATATATATATATATATATATATATATATATATATTTATTTACTTTATTTATATATATATATATATATATATATATATATATATATATATATATATATATATATATATATATATATATATATTTCTCGTTGCAGAAATTTTGTTTTTTCTTTCTCTATTCGGAAGACTCTTGTCTCCGCACTCTTCTTTATGAGTATGAGTTGTCGTCGTCCTTTTCTCCCTAGACCTTAACCATAATTTTTTAATTATAAACAGGATATAATGAATATGATAATTTTATGATGTACATGTTAAGGCGGCTCTCCAAAGTTTGTCATCTACCTTTGTACTAGTGGCCCCTAATTTCCTCGAACAATTTAACAAAGATTAGCAATTAAAAAGTATTTAACTTTGAAGAAGGTGACTTTTGTTTTTTAATAGTAGGAAGGAAAATGACATTCCAACGCACATAATAAATCTTGCCACCTTGGTAATAAATTTCACACTTTTGATTTGCTTAAACTTACGGGTGGTTTCATTTAAAAAAAATAAATAAATAATTAAATAAATTAGGAGTGGTTTACTTTTTAGTTAAATTTCAGTAAAGAAATATAAGTGTGACCTTTTGCTAGTTGATGAGCTTGTACGTTAGTATCTTTAATCCGACAATTATATTGAATCCCATCTTAATTAGGGGGTTTGATGATCCTTTATTCCTTGTTTATTTTACTCCATCTATTATTAAGTGAGCTAATTTCAATATAAAAGCCAAACGCGGAACAAACAATTTCAAGGCCCTGTTTATTTTACATAAATTTTTAAAATTAAGGTCTTTCATAATTAAAAGAGAGATTTTCTTAAATTAGAATAAAAAATTTCACAATTTTAATTCTAAGTACTAGAATTAATTAAATAAAAGCTCAACGCAATTTCTAATTTTGTTAATATTGATATTACAAAATTAACTTCAATTTATAAGTAGTTAAAAATTGAGCTTTCGTCTCTAATAATAAAACGGAAGAGAAAGAAATAGTAATAAATTCATGACAAATAATAAAAAGAGTAAACGTTTGAAGGGTTGAAAAATTAAAAAAATAAATTGTTGATTATTTTTATAAATTAAGTTAGTGATAATTGATGTTTGATGAATGTGATAAAATTCAATGATGTAAAAGAAAAAATTTTAAAATCTAAAAGTTGGCTTTGGAAAGAGATAAAAAAGAGAGTAAAAATGTAATTAATAGGTTTACAATACATGACCAAAATAGTATGTCATTCCAATATAATTTTTAAATATCAGGCCCTTTAGGTTTGGGAGTCCTGGGCGGTTGGGCTCACCCCGCACAGCCCCAGAACCAACCCTAACAAAAACTAAAGCCATCATCGGCTACCCATTTTGTTCGGTGAGTGGTTACTGTAGCCTTGATCCCGTACAATAAATTTTACTTTTTGCGACATTGTATTTAGTGGCATTTAAAAAATGCCATATTTATATTTTTAGTGTAATAATAATTGGTTTTTTATTTTAAGTTCTATTATAAAGTGATTTAGGGACATTTAATTTAGTCTTTAGTGACATATGTAATTGTTACTAACTTACTATAGTCTATAGTGACATTTGTGAGAAATGTCACTAGATCCTATGTCGCAAAAAACTTTAGTTTGATTTTTTATTATACTGCTAAAGGGTCAAATAAAAACCATTAAATCTTCTATATAAATTATTAGAAATTTTAAATAGCGACATTTTAACTAAATGTCGCTAAATATATCTCACTAAAAACAAATTATGTTACGGTGATCGTTAGCTAATTTTTTCAATTGCCATGTAACCTGTGTTTCCGACCAATTTTTGTGGTCTGTGACTAATAATTGCCGATAACTACCTCTTAGCGACTATATTTTTTGACAATCACCGACTGTGGGCTGAGATTAGTTAGAAAAATAATATCTTGATCAAAACTGTATGTTTTAAATACTTGCACCAATTATATTTTTACGCAGTCCAATGCGTTTGTCAGATCCTTCATATCTAGAACTACACATATTACAAAAAAATTATATTATGAAAATATGCGACGAAAGAAATAAAACAAAATCTCACATGACAATGGTTTTTCTCGTATAATAGCCAAAATATGTAAATTATCATAGAATGATGAATATTGCAAAAGTTAATTTATTGCAAGTAATTTATGGAAACAAAAGAAGTATTATATATTTATATGTGAGCTCAGTGACATAAGAATTTGATTGAATGTAAAAACTATATTAATATTAGCTTATTAGAAAAATAAAATCTAAAACACATACCCGTATTAGGTATATATAGAATCCCAAATGCTTACTAGAGACCGTTTTTATAAGAGACGAGTCTCAAACGGGCTGTGTCAGCATTACTTAAAAAAACTTGAAAAAAATGCGCGTTGTGTAATCCTATTTAGAGTTGTATTATAACCTATTGAAGTTGGTATTATAACCTGTTAGAGTTGGTAGTATAACCTATTAAATAAAGTTGGCATCTCCAAATAGATATAATATCAACTTGGTTATAACACCAACTCTAAATACCAATTTTAATAAGTTATAATGCCAACTTTAATATGGTATAACACCAACTCGAAATAGGCTCAACCGCGTCAGTTTTTAAATTTTTTCTTTTTTTAATTATTAAAAATATGGGCTGGGCTCTTTTAAAAGGCGTCTATACTATAGACGGTTTCTCAACAGAGGGTGAAAGTAGTAAGAGACGTATTCTTTTATATCACTATGCAATACCAAATAAATTTTAAAAGGGTCCAATTTAATATATTGCCAACGGGCCAAATAATTCGGATTGGGCCGGGGCCGGGTGTAATCAGTTAACACGGTGACAATTTCTCCTAATTTGGCCTTGTGAGCCCGTAAGGACTCCAACCCTAGCAAGCTTGATCATAGCAGCATGAAATTGTAAGGTGAAGTCCCCAGTTAAGGATAATCTATTAACCGTGCTTGCAGTTAGTGTGTCTTGTGCAATCCTTTGATCAAGTTGAAGCACACCTTTACGTAGTCGAATCGCATCATAGAAAGCTTTGTCCACCCTAAATTCACTTCCTCGAGTTTGATCCGCGAATACAAAGTTACTTGAACCTTGTGGTGGGCATTGTGATTGTAGGAAGGTTAGTGTAGTTGTGTTCATGGACGGGTCTGGTCTTCCGGTGTTTTGAAAATTGTAAAGACGGTCTAGGAAGAAGTTACAATGAATCACTCCAACGGTGTGACCACCACCTGTATATCATGCAAAATGATGATAAGTAATTTACAAATAACTAATACTTTTGTGAGAAACTGTATCTCGGTGAGATGATCTTTAAATTACATTAGGTTTATATCTTTATAAAATTTGTACTTTATTAGTTAGGTCATTTAATAGTCGTATAAGACGTGTCTTACAATGAGACATTTCTCATACTGCACCAATTAGTGATCCACAATTGGGGCATATTGCTATTGGTTCACTTATAAATCCTAATAAATGTGTGTCGCTGCAGCTGCACTTGGTCCCATCAGTTGCAGAATTATAATCTTATCTTATTCTTTCTCGAGTCGGGGGACTCTTTGGCCGTGCTCTCCTTTATGGGCATGAGTTGTCGTCGTCCTTCCCTCCCCATACCCTGACCATAGTTTTCTATGGGTGGGATATATTGGGTATGATGATGATATTTGCGAAAAACTACCCATAATTTTTTTGTGTCAAAACTACCTTAAAAAAGTTTATTTCTTTGTTAAAGACTAGTCAATCATTAATTAACTTGTAAATTGCATTGACTTGCATATGCTACACTTAACGAAAATTTGAAAATATCGTTAATTACCTGGTAATCTTCAATAAAAAAAATATATTTTTTAGGTAGTTTTTAACAAAAAAAAAATAATTTTCTATGTAGTTTAGTCATAGAACCTTAATTTTTATAAGTAATTTATGACAATTAATTAATTTCCAAATACTAACTTAATTATAAAACTTCATTAAATATTAATTTCTAGATTATGGACCATCATATAGAAACAATTAACAATTTGTGTCAAAGTATAATTTTTTTACAAGTCTTTTTAAATTTTTTTTATTAATAATAGACAATTTAGGTTTACCTAGGAGAAGCACAAAATCGGTGACATTCAAGCCTTTGGAATTGAATAATGTAATGGCGTTAGCAACTGGCACTGTTGGCCCCGGAAGATTATTTTGAGCTTCAATTACATTTGAAATACTTCCATCCCTTCTTCCAGTTTCAACATTGTACCACCTTCCTCCTGCCTACATTTATTTTTTAATATTTATATTAGTATAATATCACAAAATAATTTTGTTTTTGACATTTTATATCAGTATAATATCACAATATAATATAAAAAATCGCTCTGTCTTTCTGAATTTACCTATATATTTGACCAATAAATCTCTTACATAAAATGGTTAAAAGACGATTGTTGGAAATATTTCACATGAGAGACTGTTAAATTAGGCTGGACTTGTTGTAAATGCCAGCAGTTATCGGGAAAACACGAGATGCACACACTTTATGAACCAAGGAAATATATACCATCCCAAAATCATATGTCAATGGGAAGAAGGTCTCTAATAGCTTATAAAGTGTGCGCACTATATTCAATTTATCGATGTGGAATAATTCATTCCAACAGAGACAAGATTTCACATCAATGAAATAGTGGGTTGTAGATTTGCATATATATTGGGTGGGCTAATCCTCCTACTATCATATGGTTTTGGGAAACAATGAACCTCACCAAGTGTATGTGCAAGTCAATACTGTTAGAGTATATAACATATCCTGGGGCCTCAACCCTTAAGCTTTTAGTTGAGTTGGTTCTTTGACATGGTATCAGAAGCAAGGGTGACAAGATGTCACAGGTTCGAATCTCAACCACCCCTCATTTAAAGTGGAATATTTAGCGCCATGTATGAGGAGGGCATGTGCTGCATCCACACTTCTAGCTCAAACGGGTCTCGTGTGAGGGAGCGTGTTAGAGTATATAACATATCCTGGGGCCTCAACCATCAGCTTAAGCTTTAATTTTGGTTGAGTTGGTTCCTTGACAAATACTCTTGACCCGTGGGTTGTGGGCCCCATGGGTGTCCCATGTCCAGACGAGTTGGGCATGGTGAGATTATGTGACGAGTTGTCACGGCCTAATATGATATCTGAAATGATGATTCTTAAAAATAGTAGGTCCGAAAAGAATGACATTGCTAATATATCATGAACAATACCTGGAAAACAGCAACTCTTGTAGCGATTGTAATGATATCCGCACAAGAAACAGTTCCAGGACAAAGTTGCTCTAACCTTGCCTTGCAAGCATCAATGAGTTCAAAACCTCGAACACTAGCGTTAGCACCTGCATTTTTCTCAGACGTGCTTCCATCCAACAATAGCGATGCATCGCATCCCTGTTTCATACCAATTATACATTGTTATATTTTTGATATAAAATTATTATTATACGTGTAGTGTGCATACTTCCTCCGTTTCATAATACTTGTCACATTTAACTTCTTTACGCAATGTAATGTACTATTTTGTTCATTTATATTTCGAATTATACTCATTTAAAAATTATAAAAAGTATATGTATTAAGAAAGTATGCGATTAGACGATCTTTTACTTACATATTAGCCGCAATATATAAAATAAGTAGCTTAAACGATGACTAGTACCTAAAAACAAAATGTAGCAAGTATTTCAGAGCGGAGGAAGTATATAGTATATATACGTAACATGATGCTTAATGTTACCGAATGCACTAATTTATATTTTTCTTGAAAAAATTTTAACCTAACTAATTCTATCAATTAATTGACGTAATATCCCTTTTAATAATATGCTTTGATTTAATATTTCATGGAATATATTTTTCATCGAGGTCATTCTATGAAAATGAGTATCATATATATATATAGTTAATGGTTAAAGTAGACGAAATATAGTAAAGTGACATACCCTAACAAAGCAATCATGAAATTGCATACGAAGAAGAGCAGCTACGATTGTTCTATCATTTTGAAATGCTGCAGTGACTATGTCGAATATAATTTGCTCCACATTGTTCGTCCCACATTTGTTAAAGTAGAACCCAACTTTCAATTGTGCATAAGACTGACCAAAAAGAGTCATGCAGAGAATAACAATTCCAAACCACCAAGAACACGGGCTAACCCTAGCCTTAGTCATTTTTAATTTTAATTTAGGAATAAAATTAATTATAAAGTATATGTAAATATATATACATATGCCTTTTCTTGTGATGTGACATAAAAGAAAAATGGAGACTCATATTTATAGAGGCAAATGAATTGTAATAAAATAATTATACTTAACTAGAATATTGGTTGGTCGGCTAAAACATTAAAAATTAAGTTGCATTGTATAAAATTGCATGAATTCTTCCAAACAAATGCATATTCCATGCACAAATTAAGTCAATGAAGCAATATAATTGACAAATGATATGGTTTAATTATTTTTGTACAAGTCGATAATTTGAATAAATTCATAATTTTGGCCGTAATGAGTTGAAAAGTTATACCTACCATAAAAAAATGTATTTTTTGGGATTAGTATCTTAAAAAAAAGTTAATTGTTGTGTTTCGGTTATTATTATAGTGTTTTACTTAATTATTGGTACTATTATTGGAATTGTCTGTTGTGGTTGTTACTGAATTTTTTTTGAAATATTTGTGTTTGACTTGTGTATAATCATGTACAAGGAAGGTGTGGAGAGTAGTACCATAATATTTTTAAAAATTGACATCAACCAGATAACATTTTATTTTTTTGCATTTGAACATAAAGAAGACTAAGGTTAAAATGAGCTTGCTAATGATTTTTATTAATAATTTTAACAGATTTTTCCTACTAAAATTACACTAAAGTTTCATTGGTTAATGAAAGGTTGTTGAAAATGAGAAGGGTAAGAAGGACTCCACATCCTTGATTTCATTCCAATAAAAAAAATCTATGGTCACGATTGAGCCAAAAACATATAATTGTAAAAGTAACTATGTTACACAGAAAAGTGACTATGAAAAAAATTTTAAAAAGTTCTTACTTTATAACATAGTATTATTTTTTATATATGATTGTACATTATGTTCCAAAAATATGATTTTGTATAATAATATCAAACTTTTACATATGAAAAAATGCCACATGTGAATACTTAGTACTCATTTGCTATTTTATTTTTTAAAGTTTGTACTGTATTTTTTTTAACTGAATTACTTTATCCTGATTTCGTTATTTGTAAGTATGAACACAAAAAATAAATAAAATATTACAGCTTTTACATATAGTCCAAGGTCTAACATCAGGCTTATATGTAAATATTTATAGGTCATTATAATTTATTAAAATTGTTTTTATATAGACATAAAGTTAAATTAAAGCTAAAAGATTTAGGCTTAAATGTATCAATAGGTTTTGGGCCTTAAATAAATAGGACATATTTAATGATTGTATTCAATGATAGGTTGAATATTAGTCATAAGTTGTTATTATATATAGCAGTTATGGTCCATTAATTTTACGTGTTCTTTTTCTCTTGCATCCCATTATCAGAGTGAATTAAAAGTGAGAATATTAAAGGTCATCACTATAAGGAATGTGTATTAATTTGGAAGATCTAACCGCTTTTGTTCTCCAAATTTCTTTTGTGTGCTATGAAATCAGATTACCTTCGATTTTGTTCTTTTAATTTAACATAATAGATCCTGTTTATTCATAATGATTTGCACCATTTTTGTCCCATCAATACCATGGTCATGATTCATTCTTTCTTAGGTAACGGTGTGAATGCAATATCAAAATTTTTTGATAAATTTTTCACTCAGAAATTAATAAGGGTGTATATGATATTCTAACATGTATGATATTTTTGCATTGGATTCTAACTGGGTGTCAGAATTGGGCATATAATATACTATTAATGCCACTAACCTTGAATTAATACAACTTTCCTATCAAAAGTTATAGTCAAAGAGTGAACATGGATCAAATTTGAGCTCAAAATTTATGCATTATGAACAATTTTCAACCCTTTTCTTCTCTTCTTTGTCAAACTTTTTTAACCGAGTTAGCATCTCAATATTAAAACCATAAGAATTATGCTTAAAATAATCAAAACCACTCAAATTCAACATAATTAGCCAAAATGAGTAAAATTGCATAAATATTTCACATAAACACGAAACCTCTAAAAGCGACCATCATATCATTATCATCATACCCAGTATATCCCGCTTATAGAGTATAATGACGATGATAAAGGAGTATAAAATGATAAAAATAAGTGCAAATAATAGCACTAATTAACACAAGCCAAAAGCTTTTGCAAAAGCTAACAAATTTAGTGTTGGGGTGATTTAATTTGTCCGACATCGATTTAAATATTTAACGTTGTGTATGTACGATGGGTATGAATTGTCGTCTATCATTCCTCTCCAGATTCTGACCATAGTTTATCTATGAGCGGGACACACTGAGTATGATGATGTACGAATTCTCATACTCCATCCTAGATAGATTTAATCGCATTGCCGTATTAGAGTAACAAAATATTATTATCGTGAAAGTGATAGAGTACTCTTTTGAATTAGGCATAAATAAAATAATAATTATTCTTAGATATTGGTTCCGTCAACTTGTGATTGTTGTATTGATCAAAATCATATAGGAATACTTGTAAATTGATAGGAAAACACATGGAAACTTATCTATAAAAAAAGAGGTTCAAAAGAAAGAATTAGTGGATTATTACAAATGTACTAGTACTAGTTACTTTCCTTAATGAAATTCCCTTTCAAAAAGTGACTCATGAGATTTAATAATATAGTTTTATTCCTCAACATTCTATATGGTAGTATGTTTGCAGATTCCCAATTTGCATTTGGAAATAACTAATTCATTTTAAATTGTTGATTTTAATTATGAAATTATAAAGAAAAAATTAAGGATAATTAAATTTAATTTTACCTACTTTTAAAAATAAGGATGAAATTGATTCAAATCTAAAATAATTTAAAGTTTATTGATTTTCAAGCATAAAATATGATTTAATTCTAGGTTTTTGAATTAAATCATTATTCTCAAACATAGCATTAAGATTTTTGTAATTTGTAGGAATTGATATTTCAAGTATCTATTTGATTATAGCATATCCTAAAGTTTCAACCATCAGTTTAAACTTTTGGTTGAGTTTGTGTATTGACATAGTATCAAAAGTCAACGTGATAAGAGGTCACGTGTTCGAATCTCAACCATATCCTCCATTTAAAGTGAAAATTCAGCGTTTATGCGCATCTATACTTCTAGCCTAATGGGCTCTAGTATAAGAGAGTGTCTTAGAGTATATCAGTTTGAACTTTTGGTTGAGTTGAGTTTATGACAAATTTATCTAAGCATAAAAGTGGGAATTATTTTAAAATATAAATTTTCAGTAAATTTAATTCTTTATGTCAACCAAACAATGGATATAATTATTCCCATGCAACAAAGCGGTTTTGCAAAAAGCAAATTTGTAAATATTCCTCAGCTGTCAGTTTTAATAACCATCAATTAAACAAAACTGTGATCTATGTTTTACACTATAAATAAAGTATGAATCTCAACTCAACTTCAAAAAAAAAAAAGTATGAGTCTCGAGTTTGATCATACTACTCCAAAAGAAACAGAGAACATCAAGTAAGAAGCTAATTAAGGGATGAGATTAATTGTCATTTTCTTCTTAGTATTTCTTCTACCTCACCTCTTTTCAACTACTTCTAATTGCTCCCATTTAGGTATTATTTTCAATTCTTTTTCTTTACTTAATTATATTCCCCATTTTCTCCTATTACTAATTAATATGTGGAGTATTAGTTAAGATTGTTATAATTGACATTTGTTATCTTGTTTGGTTGTTGGTATTATATCGTGGAAATATGTGAATTTTCGGTTTTTGTACCTAAGTTAATACAGGGTCTTTCTTGAGAGACCGTCTTTTGTAAAGACGACTTTCAAAAGTTCAGTCCAAATCTATATTTAGAGTTGTAACAATATATATTTAGAATTAGACTTGACTTTTGAGAGTCATCTTTACAAAAGACGGTTTCAAATAAATATTTGTGAAGTTAATAAGGGTATTCAATGGACTGAATCCAGGTTGGGCCAAGCTCAAACAAAAATAGGCCAAGATAAGTTGAATATGAGAATAAGCAAACAACTAGTGTCTTGAGAGATCGACTCTTTAAGTGACGTCTCTTAAGTCCAACCCATTAAAGATTAATGCATACTTTTCGTATTCTTAATGTTTATTTACATTATCTTTAATGCTTACTTAATGTATCTTTAATGTCTACTTTCAATATCTTAAATGTCTACTTACATCATTCTTAATGTCTACTTGCAATATTTTTAAAAATTTATAATGGGTCGGCCCATTAAGAGATGGTCTCTCAAAGAGACCGTCTCTCGCATGAATTAGTGATAAACAAATCAATATAAAAATTGAAAAAAAATCAGCTAATTATCAAAAATAATTCTCAAATAAGCTTTTGGAAACTTTAATTCCCAAAATAAATGTCTTTGTGTGAAAGCTGAGATCAGATATATTCATTGTTACTAACAATAGTACAATAAGCGTCTTCACCCAAACGCCGACTCGGCTTTGGATATTCAGTCTCATACTGAGACTGCTTTAAGCAACCAACGACTCGTCGCTTATAGGCAACAAGTTGGTGATTTCCCATTGTTTTTCAATTTTGTTTTTCTTTATTAGGCATATTTTGAATTTGATACTTATTGCATATTTTCCCACCACTATACTTAGTATGTAGTACTTCTTCCGTTCTGAAATACTCGCTACATTTGACTTATGAGTACTATTTATTGTTCGAGCTTATTTTATATAGATATAACGACTAAAGTGTAAGAAGAAATACAGTCAAGTGGGATCTTGTTTGAATCGTCTAATTGCATACTTTTATAATATTTAATTTTTTAACTTTTTAACTAAGTGTAGTTTAAGATATTAATGATCGAAATTGTGCATTGGATTGCGTAAAAAAGTAAAATGTAGCAAGTATTATGGAACGGAGGAAGTATAACAATAGTACACTATTTAAAATTAAAATAATCAGTTAATCATCTATTAATTGTTACATCTAACAAACATTATTGTATTTTGTCACATAGACATGCAAACCGAACCAATTAAGAACACAGAGCAGCAAAAAAATGCAATCAACAAGTTAAGTGAAGGCGGTCATGGTGGCAACGGCGGACACAGTGGTGGTACTAGTAGCGGGGAAGGTAGTAGAGATGGTGGTGGTAATAGCAGTGGCAATGAAGGAGGAAATGATGGTGGCGGAAGAGGAGGCATGTATCCATATTACGGCACTGCTGCAGGCGCTGCAAGTAGGAACCGCCAGCACGGAGCAGCTACTAAAAATGTACATATTGGGGTAACAGTACCTACATTTATGACAAGTCTTGGAACCTATCTAATTAAAATTTAAGCTTACTAGCTAGTATATGGATCTGTGGATTATGTGGATTATAACATACGCCAACTAACTAGAGCGGACTTGTATATAGATCAATATGTACAAATTATGTAAATAAGTACAGATTATGTACAACCTAAGTATAACTATGATATTGAGAATATGTAAAAAAACGGATTTCAGGCTTGGCGTGTTGAAGAAAAAATATAATAGAAAGGAAATTGATAAATTAAAAAGGTGTAAAGGTAATAAGGGTAACGCATATGTACAAATATGGCTTTGGCAATTGGCATGTCATGAGTTTATGGCATTGGCATATGTTTTGCGGCTCTCATTTTGGTAATTAATTACACAAATTCTTGTAAGAAATGGTCTCTTTGAGAGATCAACTTTAATTGAGTGGCCCATAAAGAAAAATATAAAATAATAATAAAAATTAAACTCTAATAAACTGAGTCTAAAAGGCGTCTTTTAAAAAGATGATCTCTCGAGAGACTTGCTGAATTAATTAACATATATAGTCAATTGCCCAAAACTATTGACCGGCCATGATAGTTGATGACTGGTCTCAATAGGAAAAGACAAAAGCTTATAGTGCCTAAATTGCTGGTTTCAAGACATATTTATTTTGGGTATCAATTAATACAGTTTATGAGAACATACGCTTCTTATTTTGAGGTATTTAAAAGTTTAAAAATTTTAAAAATAGAATCATATCTTAGAATTTTGAAATATTTAAAATTTTAAACGGACAACAAAATTTTGAATCCAGAGTTCACACATAATAAGACTCAAGTTTTTTTTTAATATATAATAAAACTCAAGTAATTCAATATTTCCTCGTTCTATTAAATTGCTACATTAGGATCTTAAAATTAAGAAATAGGTATGCTATGTGAAAAAGACCATTGAACCTTTAAAAAAGATGAGTGTCATAGTTAAATAATGTATGGGTAGGAAAAAAATTAGGAGCAAAGTTGACATTTGTTGTTATTTAGCCAAAAATAGTAATATAGTATTTAATTTGAAATAGGTAGATAAGAAAAGTGACACAAGTAAAATATAGTCCACTTTACTTTTTGCACGTATTTTGTAGCAAATTTTAAGTGTTAATATCACTAAGTACCCATCATAAAAATTTATAAAATTTACATATTAAAAAAAAGAAAAATCTAACAAGATCTCATATGAATATATTTAGGATCCATTCTTATTTTGTCTTCTCACTTCCATATAATCAATTAAAAAAAGCGGAATTGATGTTACATTTAGCCCGTGAAGCAACAAAAATTGAAAAAAAATCCATTGCCTTTAATACGATATACAAGTTATTCCTGTCAAAAAATGAAGCTGCACATACTTCAGTTTTCTTCATAAATACAATATTATACAATTTTCTTGCTTCCAAAAATAAAATTTAGAAAAAAAAAAGAGAGAGAACTGCAAAAGATCAAAAAGAAACACAACAAGATGACGAAGAAGCTGAAATTATTTGCCATTTTTTTGGTATTTTTGCAAATTAATCATTTTTTTATTCCTTCCCATTCCTCCATTTCAGGTACGTATACTATCTTCTCTCATTGCCCACCATTCTTAATTATAATGAATAATAATAACAAATGTACTATTTTTTCTTGAATTTTTAATAAAAATCAGTATTTAATTTGAGCTTATTTTGCGTAATACACATGAAATTTTACATTTTTCATTTAGACATAGTCTCTCAAATAGACCGTCTCTTTGTAACTTTGATTAAAGCATGTATAATTCTTCTGGGTGTCTTTTTGATTTTTAATATTTTAATTTTACATTATATGATAATTTAATTAAAAGGAGTAATGAAGTTAATTTAGATGAATAACATGACATATTTCTTATGTTCTGTTTAATTTGTAATTAATTTTTATTTTAGGTTATCTTATCGAATTTGTACCATCTCCTCTTTTGATAATCGTCCTTATTACCTTATTTTTATCCATAAATTTATTGACTTTTATCATTCACTCATTTTTTAAGCTCACTAGATAATATAACTACAAATTAATATTTACACATTTTAAAAAAATTGTAAATTAAATTAAAATTAGATACTCAAAAGAGCATGTTGGAATGTAACTCAAGAACTAGAATAAGACGAAGATTTAATTTATTAATTCAAAATTTAAAATTGCCCTCAAATTGCTATTGAATTGAACTACTTCCTCTAACCTAATTAAATATACTATTGTAATTCTAAATATCTAGTTAAATAGTGTAAAAAATTGCTATCAATCGAATGTACATTGAGACAAACGTATCAAATGAAATTTTACTTAACTATATTTAAACTAATAAATTGAAAATAAAATGTATAAATTAAGATAAAATGTTGAATAGTGTCAGAAAAATCACCATACATTATACTAAAAAACTTGAAAATTTTCAAGTGTCACAATTAAAGAGAGTTTGCCAAATAAACTTAATTATTAGCTAAAGAAAAATGACATGACATCTAATCTTGAGCAATATCTCTGCCATTGAAGTATCTCTGGTTAGCGTTTATTTATAGTTAAATTGAGTAAGTTAGCTAAAGAAAAATCATAATATATTTTTGATAATTTTCAAAACTATAGGGTAATTTAATATATATAATTATCAAAATTAAATATTTCTACTGGATAATATCTCTAATTTTATTTTTTAATATCATATGCATTATATATGTCGATGTTAAAAAAATCATACATTGGACGAATTTTTTAAATATGATAGTATTTGTAAGTCAATTTGAATTGAAACTACCACATGGGCATGTGTCCATATCCTTATGCAAAATATAAGAAAACATAAATTAATAAAGGAAAAAATCAAAGATACGATCTTGATTTCCTTGAACTTTTACTTAAACACAATTTTTTAATTAGACCATCTACACAATAGACGTCTTAAGTTTTGGCTTGATCCAGTTTATAAATTTTAAAAAAAATTGATAATTGATTGTATCTGGAGACGTCTATACCATAGACGGTCTCTCAAGAAACTAGAGAGGGCCTATTACTTAAATGATTGAAGTTGTACACAGATCCAGGCTTATTCCATTCTGTAATGTTCTGTTGATTTTGACCGAGTAACTAAAGTGGTTAGCGTGTCACCCATGACCCAAGTTTAAGGGACAGTGGGCCAACTTGCTACAAACAACTGGGCCTGGTATTATATATCCGCTTCATTTCTATGACTAATCAAAACTCTTTGAGAGTCTCGTTGTGAGATGTATTCATATATTCCTTCCTATTCAGTCTAAATGTCTCATTTAGTTTTTTCATACTTGCCGAGGCAATATTTTAGTCTTTAATATCTCAAATTATTCTTAATTAAAAATTATAAAAGTTTGATATTAATATTCTTTGTATTGAGACGAATCAAACAAGATCCCACATGACTATGTTTTAACTTATAGATTAAGAATAAAATACAAATTAAGAGTGATGAGTGAATAGTACCTAAAAAGAAAATGGGACATTTAGGCTGTATAGGAGGTAGTATACAATTTTGTGTTGAGCTTGTCCCCGAGAGACGATTTCTAATCAGAGTAGTTGTTTAAGAAAACTTTGTCAAATTATACTTTTAGGAATCAGTATTATATGGTACTAGTGTAAAAATTTGTGAAGTGCACGGTTTTTTTGTTTTTTTAGCATCGACATATATAAATATATATATTAATTATACTGTGGAGACACTCAATTTTGACAATTATATGTATAAAATAACCATGTAATTTTGAAAATTGTCGATAATGCATTATATTATGTTCTCTAATTAATTCAATTTAACATAAATAAATGTTAGGTAAAGATACTTTGATGGTAAAGATATTGGTTAAGATCAAATGCAATCTCATTTTTCTTAGCCAATAAATGAGTTTAATTTGACAAACTCTCTTTAGTTGTCACACTTAAATTTTCCAAACGTTTTAATATGATGTATGATTAGAATACAAATACTTCTTATATCATTTACTCATAGTAATTATTTTTTAGATATTATACTTAGAAAATAAGTTATTCTCTTATTTTTTATATTGATTTTTTTGAGTAATAATTGAAATTACAATTAATGTGATTGTGACACAACGATGAAATTAAGGATACAATAACGTCAAGGAAAACCGGGCATTAACAAAAGAAAATAGAGTCCAAAATATAACAACCGTGAGTAGGCTTCGTGCTGGCGGAATCGGTGGCGGTAGCAGTGGTGGTAGTTTCCGGGGAGGTGGGTTCGGTGGCAGAGCCCCCATTTATGGGTCATCAGGACTAACTAGAGGCCAAGGGCGTCATAGTGGATCAATTTGTCCTACTCCACATTTTTTGTTAACCTTATCTTCACTTTTTTTGATTGTTGGACTTTATCTCTTTTTATTTTAATTTTTTTCTTATCTTAATTTTTGGTTAATGCCTTACTTCTATTATTTAATTATCAAACTCCAATGCTGTAATATTCAAGTTTTTTATTATGATTTGCTGATTTTTTAAAGTACTTATTTTGTTATTTAAATCTTGCCCTATTTACTTTTTGAACCTAATATGTCTAAGTTATAGCATGTTTTTATTTTTTTTAAGAAAAATCTGAGTTTAATTCTCGTAATTTCTAATTTCCTAGCCCTCTTGCCTCTCAGTGACTCAGTCTATCTTATACCCAAAACAAAACAAAACAAAAATTCAACCCGACATCTGACCCCGACTATGTCCAAAGATTCATTTGTTCTTCATTGAGGGTTGGATTATGTCCTTCATTATATAAGATTTTTCATCGAGACTCGTACGAGGTAACATTATTATTGTGATTTTGTATATATTTAAACGAATATAGATTTGAAAGTTCGATTCAGAAAGTTTTTATTGAGCTTGTTTTTCTAGGTATAGTATTTATATATTAAAAAAACATCTTAGTATATAACGGTTATTTGTGAAGTTAATAAATCACCCTTATGTGGTAGGATTTGACAGGATGAGAATTTAGTTATTTTAATTTAACTTTTTTATTTTGTTTATTTTATTATTAGTCTTTTTAAATTTTTATAATGATTTACAAATCACGATAATTGATTAAATTAAAAAAAAAACAGATCATGACTTGCTCATACATTGTACTCCATATGCAACCATAAATTTGCAAATGCAATGTTTTTCAAGTTAAAACTAATTAAAAGCACGACAAGACCGTCGAATCTCTCCTTGATTACCAATAAGAACATCAATAGCCCCCAACTTAACCATGGCGTCACCAAATTTCACAAGAAAAGCGTCGTTATCTTTCGCTAGCTCCTTAACAATAGCACTGGTTGTTGAGTCAAATGCAATTTCTTGGTCAATTTGAAGTATACCTCTTCCTTCTAGTATCTCTTTATAAAAGGAATTGTTCATAAGATTAACATTTTTTGCCTTGGAATTTAAAGGGATTAATGCTTGGCTAATTCTATCATTAGGGCATTTCCTTTTTAAATATTGTGCTAGAGTTGGATTCATGTTTTTATCTGTTCCCCCGGTGTTTTGGAAGTTGTATAGTCGGTCTTGGACGAAGTTACAATGTGTCATTCCAACACTATGTCCACCTACAACACCAACAACTTATGTTACAACACTACAAAAATCATCGTCATTATATTGGAGCTTATAGCTGATATGTGTAAGATGTCCGATCGTATATAAAAATAACACTTCTTACATTAAAGAGTGTTAAGTAGTTTACAATTAGAATTTTATAAGATTTTATTGTTATCAAGAGCAGAGCAAAGAGTATATAGACCTTATTTACTTTTTTATGTTTAGAGAATTGAGACCCTTTGTCCATTAGTAAAAAAAGACTAAAATGTAACACTGGTAGGTTTTTGAATATCAACTATATGTCTATATCATAATGTCTATATCATAGAAAGTCGGAACATACGCCACCAACTACGTCACGTTTGACTGATGAACTATACGGAATTTATTAATATATAAAGCCCCTAAACCCTGTTTTATGGGAGCTTTAGGCGGTCAGGCATCTTAAATATTCTAAAGTAAACCACCACAGTGTTATGACTTATGAAACTCCTCTTTATGTGTAAACTCCTCTTTATGTGTATAGCTAAGTAGTAAATTTTTACCCAAGAGAAGAACCATGTCTTTGATATTCAATCCCTTCTTTGAAAATATTTGAGTAGTTTCAAAAACTGATAGAAATGGTGAAGGAAGATTAACATCACTTGCTTGTGAAATGAGGCCATCTCTTCTTCCGGTCTCAACATGGTACCATTTTCCTCCATCCTATAAAACACAAATTACACAATACACTTATAATTAACTTTCTATAAAAACATCTAGCAATTTTGTTATTTCAAATACTAATAATCGCGTGATTTTTATTTAGGCGGAATTTGAATGCTGATTGTAATTAATTTTATACTTAAATTAAAAACGTTTTGCATGTGATTGACCTTTTAATAGCAACATCATTTATAGCATTGTACAAATAAAAAGTGAATATAATTAAATAAGTCATTTTAATATAGACTGTTAATATCAAGTCAAATAATCGTAGATATATATTTATTCAACTATTATGAATCCGAAACCATTATTGATAATAAAAGTTGTGTAATGTCCTTGCCAAATTAATTAATCATAAAACGGAAGCATACCAAGAAAACAGATACTCTAGCGGCAATAGCAATAATATCAGCACAAGAAACAATCCTTGAACATATTTTCTCCAAAGCATCCTTTGCCTCATCAACAATTTCAAAACCTTTGACACTTCCATTAGAAGGAGCATCCTTTTCAGTATTATTTCCATCAATTAGTATGGAAGCATCACATCCCTTTTCAATCAACAAAGCATTGCAAATTAATCATATAACTCCTTTCAATTTGAACATCATATCCCTTAAAATAGAAAGAGAATGTAGTCACTTTTTAAAACTAACAATGCTTAAATTATAAATGATTTTTCTTATATTTTATAACACGCTTTCAAATGAAAGTCTTTTAGGCTAGAATTATGGATATAATACATGCCATATTCATACATGGTGCTAATTAAATAGATCACTTAAATGAAGGATGGTTGAGATTTAAACCCGTGACCATCTTTTTACACAGGCTTCTGATATCAAATCAAAAAACAAATTCAACCAAAATCTTAAGTTTATGGTTAAAAGGCCTCGAACGAATATTAAATATATGTTATATGCTCTAACATTTTCAAAAATAAGGCATAGTTAATAGTTATTGAAGCAAGTTAAATTAGCACTTACATGAACAAAACAATCATGAAATTGCATGCGAATGAGAGAAGGAGTGATAGAGGGGTCCTTGAGGAAATGCCTCTTTACTACCTTAGAAACGATTTTCTCAACATCTATAGAATTACATTTGCCTTTGTAGAAGCCTACTTGCAAGGCTCCATCAGATATCAATGCGACACCTAAAATCATCAAGCTTACCACTAATAACGCCATTCTCATTGTTGGTTTCATGGTAATACCTTTCTCTATTAATATTGTTTCCATGCATGTTTTTTATACATTTTTGCTTCAGCTGGAACGGTACTTTTATTTATTTTTAGTGTAATAATTATTGGTTTTTATTTTAAGTTTAACTATAAAGTGATTTAGTGACACTTTATTTGGTCTTTAGTGGCATATGTATGTAGTTGTTATTAGTCTATAGTGATATTTATGAGAAACGTCACTAGATCCTATATCACGAAAAGCTTTAGTATGATTTTTTATTAGTTACTAAAGCATCTAATTAATGTCACTAAATGTCTAAATTCACTATATATACTATTTAGTAGAAATTTGAAGTAGTGACATTTAAATTAAATATCACTAAATATATTGCATTAAAAGCAAATTATGTTGTAGTAGGATCGTCCGATCCGATCTAGATGTGACTCGCTTACATTCCTACTTGCAAGGTGCTAGACCCTTCGCGACGACCCGTGAGGACTTGGCTAATTTTTCATTATGTTCATCAGTTTGTTAGCTGGATCGTCGCAAGGTGCGATTTTCTGCCCGTTGGAATTCTTTCCCCTAATGATCCTCATTTATCCACCCAAATAATTCTATTTTTTAAAACCTTGATTTTTTTGGTTTAGATGGTAACATTTCAGACAAGCATGTTATTAATAATTGTCATGAATCCCAAATTTATTACAGACAGTCTCATGAGAAACCGTTTTTTTAAGAGACGTCTCTCGATCAAGCCCCAATTCATTAAAGCTTATTACCTATATTTATTCTATATTTTTCTTAATGGGTCAACTCAATTATAGATGGTCTCTCACAAGAATTTGTGAATTTATTAGGGGTGATTATTATATTTCTTGATGCTAGGAATGGCTTATATAAAGGTCATTCCAGCTAAGAAATTAGACACCAAGTTTAAATTTACATTATTTCATGCAAAACAATTTAATTGAGCAACATGATACATCCAAGTTTAAGTGAGGTTTTAATTTTTAAGTTCACACCAAAGTATATATAAAAAATGTGTGAATGCATTAATCTTGGAAAAACACGATGATATTAACACGATGATATTTTGGTACATTCGGTGATATATAGAAAAAATCTTCTACAATTTCAAAAGAAAAAAAAATTAAGTGTTGAACATATTTAATATTGGCCGACCACATCATATTTGAGCATTGGATACTGCGTATTAGAGCAACTTTTAAAATTCAGAGATAATACTTTAAAATAAACATATAGGTGTATAATATATCACAAATATTTGAATACAATAATTAGCACATTGACTCCTTGTTTTAAGGTCATCTCACTGATGGGGGGCCTCTCACAAGAGTACCTCATAATATATGTTATTATTAAGACGGAACCAAATTAATGCAATATTGCTTGTATATATTTGTCTTTCTCTCTAATAAATTTAAAAATATATTTATAATGTTCGAATAAAAAATGATGAATGATAACTGAAAAAATGGAAGATATTATTCGGAGGAAATATAGGTCTGTAGTACAAGTGGAGATCTATCTCAAATCAAGAACTGGGATAGAAACAAGGTAGTTTAGCTATGAAACAATTCTCAATTTCATTAAATTGGTTGTTGGAGAAAAAAATTGAGGGAGTTACAAATTGATGGTGGAAATTGAAGACCAAAATTTAGGGGATAAAGTTTCCTTGGGAGGTGCTATTGTTTGGACATAAAACTGATTACTTTGTTGACAAGGATGCAACTTTATGGAACAGTCTATTCATGTTTTAATGATCATCATACTCGGTGTATTCTGCTTATAGGATTATTCATGTTTTAATAGGTTTACAAATGTTTTGACCAGAAGGTTTGGGATTCGATCCCTACTGGGCGAAGGTATTAGTCGGGGGTTTCTTGACTGCGCGCATCTCTCTTTACTCCTTCCTTGGGAGAATAAGTATGATTTGTCCACATCTTTCAAGAAAAAAAAACTCACCCGCACCTTGTGCGGGATACAGGGAGTATTCTTTACCTTTACAAATGTTTTGAGCAAGTGTGACCTACAATAATAGATTGGTGTATAACGATTGTTATCTTTATGTTTTAATTGGTTCGATTTAAGTCAATATCAAGCTAAGTTAGTCCATATAATTAAGTTTGATTTTTTAAAATTTAAATTCTTTTGAATGACAATCGGTTTACTCTAGTTTAAGTCAAGTTTAAATTTTGGGACATGTAAGACATTTTTAAGAATCAACTTTGGGATATGTTCGAAAAATGACAATCGGTAACAATGATTCTCTTAGTTTTGATCCCTTTGGTTGTTTTAGGAGAGAAAGAAGTGTTTTTGGTGTCATGAGAATAACGTTGAATTAGTGTGGTTTCTTCCAAGGTAAGTTTTGATTTGACAAAGTCAAACACGAAAAGTGGGTCATGTTGTATGTGAGTGATAAAACTTCCATAGCCTTTGGATAGGTTGGAAAGCAACCTTATCACCGGATGAGGATTATTGACCGGAGCATTGACATTGCCCAGTTGATTCACAATTCCCTAGTATGAAGTGTGTCTTCACTTCTTCTAGGGTCAATGCCTATTTACCAACTACAAATGACTCAAAAAAAAAATCTCATAGCTAAAAGGTAAAGACAGAAGTAGATTCAACACGATATCTTCATCATCTATCTTGACATATACATTGCGCAAAAATCTAGTAAAACATAATTAAGATTCTCAGGATGCTCTCTTTATGGCGTAAACTGCATCCGGAGGTTAAACAACCAATGTTTCAGTAGCACTTTGTTTGTTAAAGATTTATTCATGTACAATGACTCCAATTTAATCCACAACTCTGCGATTGTCTCTTGATCAGCTACCTCCGTTGTGGTGTGATCATCAAGACTCAGCAAGATGGTAGAATGTGCCTTCTCTTCCATCACTTTTAATTGTCTGTCAGTCAATCGATCGCTAGATCTCGATGTAGTCACCACACTCTTTGAAATCAATGGACGCCAGATTTGCTATTGTTTCAATAACGCATTCATCTTTATATGCCATAGCCCCAAACTATTCTTCCCATAAAACTTCTCAATCCTTATTGTATAATCTCTTGCCATTGTTTCCCTCAAAAACACTCTAAGTTGAAACATATGCTGACAACGCTAGTAATAGCCCAAAACAATTGAGATTCAATGAAAAAAATAAAGAACACACCAAGAATTAACGTGGTCATTATCAATGTGATAGCTACATTTACGGGCACCGAGAAATAAAGTTTCACTAATTAAAATTGGAGATTACAAGATGAATCTTAGAAAAACTCTTTAATGGCGGCTCACTTTTTTAACTTGTGCAAATTGCATAACCTTAACCCAAATTATATAAAGGGTTTTCCATAGAAAGAAATTAGGTTAAAATAAACATAAAGCCCGACTCAAGCAAAAAAAACCGTCAACACATGCACTTAAAGCCGAGTTGGCTTCCTCTAGATCCTAGAAGTGCCGACTAAGTGTTAGCTTTTGGAACTGAACATCAGATTAACCTTGAAAGCCAACACGACTTTTTCCCTCATGCCCAAAAAAGCCGACTTGCTTCGTCCTCCGGAAAACCCGTGATTTCAGCTACTAATGCCAACTCGTCTCCACCTATTGCCCACCAAACGCTGACTCGGAGTTTGGCTATGGAAAACGCTAAATTCGATTCACCTTTTCCCATGTCTTAGGCTCAGCTCAAGTCACCAAAACACAAACAATTTACAACTCACTCTTTAAATAGATTTAAGATTTTGGTGTCGTGGAACTCTTATGCATTAGAGTCATGTCCTCACTTTTGATTACTTTTTTTAAAAAACTTGATTAGTTTTAGAAACTGATAGACGTGGCGAACGGTGATTGACATCACCTGCTTGTGAAATGACGCCTTATCTTCTTCCAGTCTCAACGGTGACTGAATTTGAAGACTGAATGTAAATTTACCCTTAATTCAAAAATATTTTTATAATCGATTTTTTACAAGCAAACATCATTTACAACATTATACAATTAAAATACATACAATATAATATAAGTTTAATTAATAAGAATATACTACCTCCTATTTATAGAGAATGAAACATTTGTTTTTTGACACTATTCACTTATCACTCTTAATTTGTATTTTATTTTTAATCTATAGATTACAATATAGTCAAGTGGGATCTTGTTTGATTCGTCTTAATGCAAAGATTATTTATATTCATTTTTTACAATATTTTCTTATGTATATCGAATAAGTGTATTGGATGTGGTAAAAAAACAAATATACGAGGGAGTGAAATGTTGTAAATTGTAAGCAAAAGATGATGAAGTCTTGATATTTTTTGTACTAATATCAATCCGAAACCATTATTCCCTACACAAACCCTTATAAACCCTTATCCAAACAAGAAACAGAAAACCAATGTCCTAAACAAATGAACAAAAGATGAAAAGGTTAATTTCTCCGTCATAAATCATAATCCACACCCTAAAACCCTAAATCCATTTCATTTCCCGAAAATGAGCACAATCAGAGCCCAAAAATGGAATTGGACATCCGCCCTAGTAGGCGCAACAACGGCGGCAACAACAGCAGCGCTAATAGCCGCAAAGCCGAGAGATCCAGCTTTCGAGCTAATCTCCATCGACTTAACCGCCTTCAAGCTCAATTTCCCCGCCTTAGACGCCGAATTAACCCTCACCGTCCACGTCAACAATCCAAACATCGTAGCCATTCATTACAATTCCACCACCATGTCAATCTACTATGACGGATCGCAACTCGGCTCAGCTCGGCTCGAGGCTGGTTCACAGCCGGCGCGCTCTTGTAGGCTTCTTCGTCTTCCTGCTCGGCTTAGCGGCTTGGAGCTAATGGCTAACCATAAGAACCAGTTTTTGTCTGACGTGGCGAAGAGAGAGATGGTTATTGATGCGGCTGTTGATATTAATGGAGCTGCGAAGGTGTTGTGGTGGGACCATAAGTTTAGGGTACACGTGGATAGTCGTGTGTCCGTTGATCCTGTTTTTCTTGATGTAATTGATCAGGAAAATAGAGCTGAGATGGAGCTCTTTGTTTCTTGAATTATTTTTATTTTTTAAATTAGTATTTGACTTTTTGTTGCTCCAAGATACAAGTAGTATTTAAATTTTGGAGAAATAGAAGAATCCCACATTTCACTTTTTTATTCTATAATAATACTCCCTCCTATGCAACTCAAATGAGACATTTGACTTTTTACGGATTTTAAGGTGAGTCAAAGTGGGTCCCTTTGAGTAGAAGAAAGAGTGATATTATGGGTATTAATGAATTGATTAGGGAATTAATGATTCCCTCCTTTTTTTTGAAAATATTGGTTGGAATATTTATATATAGAATAATTTACACCATAAAAAGTACATTTAATTTTTATAATAGCCGGAAAATACATTGTTCGGGTTAAATAACTAAATTACATTGTTCTTACCAATACATAACATACGTAACCCCTGATGAAAAATTACATTGATTAAATTATTTTATCTCCTCAAGCCTTTTCAATTTTTCGACGGCCTCGGTGTAATTCATGTCGTTCTTGATCATGTGGGTGCGAGTTTTTTTCCGATCGGCGACTTCAGATTTAGCACGTTAATAAAAAAAATTGATGCATTAAAATTCTCAAAAAATGTCACGTTATTTTAAACAACCAAAAGTTCAATTTATTTGTAAAACCAAAAATCATCATTTTACAAATCCCATTTAATATGAAAATCAATGAAATGTCCAAAAAATCAAACACAGGCGCCAAAAATTTCAACGAAACCCAATATTCATTTAACTCCAAATGTACTCAAAAAAATCAAAAACAGGCGCCAAAAATTTCAACAGAAGGCAAGTTCAACAGAAGACAATTTCAACAGAAACCAACAACTTCAATAAATACAGAAGCATACATTGCATTCAATGCACTCAAAAAAATCCAAAAAAAAATGGTGGGAACAAAAAATCTTGACAGCCAACAAAAAACCCAAATAATGCAAAAATTGTTGAGCAAATTAAACAAAAAAGGGAAACCAATATTAGGTACAATAAATGAGATTGCAAATGAGTATCAAGTTAGTAGGAAAACCATTACAAGATTGTGGCAGGAGGTTCACAAACAAATGGAGAACAACAATACAACCATAAATCTTAACAATAAGAGGGTTGGGAGACAAACACCAAACAAAATCCAATTTGATGAGGAGAGATTCAAGTCAATCAAGTTTGAGCTCAAAGGTACTCAACACTCAGTAGCCAAAACAAATGGAGATGTCACAGTCCACTGTGTGTAGGTAGAAGAAGGATAGAATTATTAGAAAGCACACAAACGCAATCAAATCAACTCTCAATGACAACAACAAATTACACAGGTTAAGCTTTGCATTATCTAAGTTGCAATATGATGAAAACAATGATTCATTTCAATTTAAACCACACACTAACATTGTTCACATAGATGAGATGCACTTTTATTTAACACGAGAGTCACAGACGTACTACCTAGCACCAGGTGAGGTTGAACCACATCGGGAATGTCAATTAAAAAGATTCATCCCAAAGATTATGCTCATGTGTGTAGTTGCAAACCCTGTTTATTTATCTAATGGTGATGTATTTTTTGATGGTAAGATAGGAATATGACCTTTTATTACTCAAGAACCTGCCAAAAGAAGTTCAAAGAACAGAAAGAGGGGGGAATTGGAGACCAAACCAGTGCAATCAATCACTAAAGAGCACATGAGAGATATGCTTATCACGAATATTTTACCCACAATAAGAGCTAAGTGGCCACACGGCATGTCCAAGCACATATTCATTCAACAAGATAATGCAAAGCCACACATTGCACACAATGACAGGGAATTCATGGAGGAAGCAATGAAAAATAATTTCTTTATACAACTTGTACAACAACCACCAAATTCACCTGATATGAATGTACTCGACTTAGGATTTTTTAGGTCAATCCAGGCTTTGCAATATCAAAATGCAGCCTACAATGTACCACAATTACTTAGTGCTGTGAACAATGCATTTAAAAATTTAAGTCACAAGTGTTTGAAATTTGTGTTCATTACTCTTCAAGCTTGTATGATTGAAACAATGAAGAGGCAAGGGGGTATTGATTATCATATCCCACATATGAACAAAACAAAAGCTGCTAGGGAAGGGACTTTGTCAGACTACCTTAGTGTGGAAAAACAATTAGTGTTGAACTCCCTACAACACTTATTCACAAGAATAAGTTCACAAACAATGAACCAATTGGTTGACATGATAGGGTATCAAGGGGGTGTTGATGACGCACAAAATGTGTTAAACCAGCAACAACAGAACACTACAAAAACCCACCAACAACAACAACAGACCACCACTGAACAGCAACAGCAACAGCAACTGCCACAACAACAAGCACCAACAGAAACCCAGCAGCAACAACAACAGAACAACACAGAACAACAACACCAACAACAAGTGCCACAACAACAAGCACCAACAGAAACCCAGCAACAACAAGTACTCACAACAGCAACTACCACAAATGTGCAGAATTAAGGAGCATCAAGCATGTAAATACCCACAACCACTTACCAGTTGAAGAACAAAGGAGAAAAATCAATTTTTGGACAACTTTTTGAGATCTTTAAAATGGGATGTTTCAAATCTAAACAACAAATGTAAAAATTTTTGTTGTTGTTTACAATGTAACGTTTGTACTCAAGTTTACATGTATGGAAGTAATGGTTGTTTAATTTAAAACTCTCAGAATACTTAACAACTTCAAATCATTGAGAAAAAACGAACATAAATTGCGCTTTAGTTTTGGGAAAACTTTCCAAATCCTAATTTTTTGTTCGTTTCTTTTTGTGTGGCAAATTTAAGTGCTCTCAAAAAAAAATCATTGACCAACATGCATCGACGTAAATTAACCAAAACAGCAAGCACAAAACATCATCAGTCAAAACGCACCCACAAGAACATAAACGTACTCGAAAATGGGCTAAGCTTATCAAGCCAATCTTCATCCTCACAATCATTGTTAGATAACACAACATCAACAGAAGTATACTCACGATCTGGGTTAAGATCAGGCTCTGGAGTGTAGATGGACTTTCCTTCAGAGTCTAGTTCTCTACCCCACTTAGGATCAGTCTCAGTTGAAGAGTCATCATCTTCATAAGAATCATAAAACCCATCGTCGTAATACTTAGGGCCGGGTTTGAGAGAGGGGAGTTGCGAATTTTCAGAGGGGAAACATCAGGTGAGGAATTAGGGTTTTCCATGACAGAGAAGAGAGAGGATGAAGAAGAATGGTGAACAGTGACGAACAAAAACCCAGATCTGGGTAGGAAGAACAGTGAATGTTCTTGAGAGAGAGGATGAAGATGAGAGGTTATGAGGGAGATGAAGATGAGAGGTTATGAGGGAGATGAAGGTTCTGGAAAATAGCAATAGGAAATGGAAAAGGTACGTACAAAATG
Source organism: Amaranthus cruentus (assembly GCA_019425755.1). NCBI lineage: Eukaryota > Viridiplantae > Streptophyta > Magnoliopsida > Caryophyllales > Amaranthaceae > Amaranthus > Amaranthus cruentus. Next base: position 15,481,476 of record CM033458.1, on the reverse strand, counting down.
GAGGGAATGGGAAAGGGTAGGGTTTAATTAGGTTAGTTTAATTAAATGTTTGGGAAAAATTAGATAATTTTAATAAGGTTAAAAAGTAAATAGGTAAAGTGAATAAAGGTATAAGGGTAAAAAATCGATGCCAAAAATGAAAAAGGGACATTTTAGGTGATTTGACCCAAAATGAAAATGGGACATTTTGGTTGAATAGGAGGGAGTATTAATTTTTAATGATAAATAATGATATTTAGAGCCCTTAAAGATGTACATAAAATTTAAAGAAAAAATAAAATAATTCAATATTTTTATGATTTTCTATAATAATCTCATCTATTTCTTATAATAATCTTATCTATTTATTAAATATGAATATAGCCTTTTAGACTGCATATGTTGATTTCCTTTAATGCGTCTTGGAGTGAGTCAACTCGTCATGACCTTTCATCTTCAAAATGCATTAGGGTTTTGGAGTACGTCAACTCGTCATGACCTTCTGTCTTGGAGTGCGTCGACTCGTCATGACTTTCTATCTTCAAAATAAATGTGACGTCTCTATAAAGGGTTAATTTTGATTTTTAATGGGTGATTGGCAAAATGAATATGACCTCTCTACAAATTAGTTACAATTTTGCAGACGTAATAACATTGTTGATTGAGATAGTTAGCCCCTTTCTAATTTCGGGCTCTGACAAATGTCTACCTTGCGTAGAATCAAAAACAACTCTGCACTTATTTGACTCATAATGACCTTCCATATTCGAATTGCATTTCTTTTATTTGTTTGAAGACTTGTCACGGCAAGTAGGTTTGGCCATGACGATTCGTTGTGAATTGTATACATTCACATCGGAAAAGTAGTTCCCTCATTTGTTTGATAAATAGTCTGACATGTATAGCGATTAACAAAGCACAAAATGAAAAGTACTTTTAATTTCATCGTTTAAAATGATTTAAATACATCCTATAAAAATTAGAGGGCATAAAGTTCAACCCAAACTAAAACCATTCTCCAAGAAATAAAGTACGCTAAATAAGTTTAATCCAATCAAATGAGATGAATCAAATAATGCCATTTATGGATTCATTTATATTATCAATACTAATAAGTTCATTAATTATGAATTAAAACTAAAATTAGAACATAGCATTTATGAAAATTTGATTTAGTGTAATGTGGTTCACCCACAAAAGAAACAAAACCTATCTTAAAATTAAAGCTCATTCATTATTAATTATTACTATAGTTTTTTATTTTAAAACTTTTGAATATTATATGAAATATGTTATATGATAATTAATATGTGAAAAATTAGTTTAATTGATTGAAAAATGATGATTTTAAAAACTGAAAACTAAAAATGTTGTGAGACGGTCTTTCCTATAGACGCATTAAATATATGGGCTAAATAACTCAATTAATGCAAATTAGAGAGAAAATATAAACATGGGTCTTTTGTACAGGTCGTCTTTTTAAAAGACGGTGTCTCACAAGAGTAGCTGAAAAAAAATATATAACTTTTTTCTAATTATCCTTTTTTTGAACTATTGATTTACTAATTCTTTTATGGACAAGTAGCCAAGATCATAGACATCAAACAAAACCCCAAATAAAATGTTTTTGGAGGGAAGAAAAATGTTTTTGAAAAAATATAAACATCTAGATATCTAATTAAATAAATACTTACAAATAATAAATCTACTCTACTAGGTCTAGGAGTAGTAGAAAATAGATAAACTTGCTACTTGGGAGACGGATTTGAACAATGAAAAATTTTGTATGCCCCCATTTCCTGAGTGTCTGCGGACACCTGAGGAACTCGATTTGCATTAATATATCTTATCAGGTGACCTTAAAAAAAAAAGAAAATAGATAAACTCAATACAAGTGGTCCATCTATTCTGTAAATTGTATAAATGCAAAAGTTGAAAAAAAAAAAAAAAAAACTGTCTCATTAATTGAATAATTTACTCCAATTAAATTAAATACTCAAAAGAACAAACTACCTCCAAACTTCCATTTCTTCTCATCATCTCTCTCTACTTATTCAACTCTCTCAATTGCAAAACTGTAGAAAAAGCACTCATCTTTGATGTAATCCTCCATTTTCTCTTTCTTTCATGTCTCCCACGTCCTCCATTTTTAATCATTCCAAATCCCCTTTTACATCCCTTTCTTTCTCATAAATCCCATTTCAAAAAAAATCCCATTTGAAAAAGATTTGATCTTTGAAACTTTCATCCTAATTTCCCCAATTTTTTAAATTTTTTTGAGGGATATTTTGGGTACCCAATAGATTGATAGCAATGACAGAAGTATTACAGCATTCTCCATCTCATTTCCCTTCATCTTCCTCAAGTACTCCTTCAGATGTTCTGTTTTGTTCCCAAACACATCCTTATAATCAAAACCCTAATACAAATTCTGTAGATTGTGGATGTGAATGTGATTGTAGTGAGAGAAGTGACAGTATTAGAGGGATTGAAGAAAGAGAAGAGCTGAAGAGGAGAGAGAAAGAAAGGGAAGAGCTTTCTTTCTTAGCCCTTCTTGTAGCTTTGTTTAGAAAATCTTTGATTAGTTGCAGTACTACTGCTCATAGTTCTGCTTCTATGGATATTAGTTGGCCAACCAATGTTCGCCACGTGGCTCATGTTACCTTTGATAGATTTGATGGTTTTTTAGGTTTGCCTGTTGAGTTTGAACCTGAAGTTCCTAGAAGAGCTCCTAGTGCAAGGTGATACATTTGCTCTTATTGGGTATAATCTTTATTGTTTATAGGCTTTTATGTGGAATGTAGTAATTTTGATGGATGATTCAATGTGGGTTTTTGATTTTGTGTGTTATGTGAATTGGGTTTTGTTAATTGTGAATTTATTAGAAAAATATGTTCATTCTTTTCTAATTGGGTCAATTTAGGCATGATGTGATTCATATTGGTGAATTATGAAATTGGGTATTGTTGATTGGTGAACAATGTAACAAAAATGTCATTTTTAAATCTGGGATTTAATATTTTAAGGATTAAAGCTCAAACTTTTTTGTGTTACATGATATGATGTGAGCATGATATGTATCTGGAACTGGGTATTTATTTTCATACAGAAGCTATAAACTAAATCTGGATTATTGATGCCCAAATTTTGAAACATATAAATATATAATCATCATAGGAAAGGGTACTTCTTTTGCTTACATAAGTACATTGGGCAGTTGTGTTGGTATGAAAGTACTAATATGATTTGAAGTTTGTTCTGCTGCCTGTTTTTTTGAATGACACATGGGTGATGATTTTTGCCGTCGGGCGATTGAGAGGAGATTGACTTAGCTATGCAACAAGATTTGATCTGGGTAGTAAAAAGTAAAATTAAGCTGTATATGTGTACTTTATGTGGTTACATATGTCATCAAATGATTCCTGACTATCTACATTGCAATATCATTTGGTTGAGGATCGATGGAGTTGATGGTGTGCCCTATTAATGTTTTGACTGTTCTATAAGTTTTTATATGGTCATCTTTAGAGGTCAATGGAAATGCACAAGAGCTTTTTAGATGTATAGAATCATTGCTGAATACAGGGGACTCATCCTGCAAGCCTAAGGATGGGATTTTGTGATAGATAAAAAAGATTTACAATAGGACCGTGTAGAGTTTGAAATTAAGGTTTAAGGATGTTTCGCAATCATGTTTTATTGTCAAAGTGCTGTTATTTTTAAAGATCATCTACATTACAAGATCGTTTGGTTGAGGATTGATGACGTTGATGGTGTGCCGTATTAATGTTTTGACTGTTATGTAATTTCGAATTTGGTTATCTTAAGAGGTCAATGGATATGTCCAAGAGCTTTTTACATGTATAGAATCATTGGAATACAGGGGAGTCACCCTACAAGGCTAAAGTTGAGAATTTGTGATAGACTAAAAAGATTTACGATAGGACCGTGAAGAGTTTGAAATTGAAGGTTTAAGGATGATTCGCAATCATGTTATATTGTCTAAGTACAATTATTATTTTAAAGATCATTTCGGCTTGCATATTTTTCCATGCTATTTGGGTAAAATTGAAAGATATGATCCCAATATTTGAGGTCTTTAATATGTAATGCCAGTTCAAAGTCAATCTGATTATTTTCTGTATTGACATTAAACTTGGAAATTGTGAATTCAAATTCAATAAAACAATTAGCAGTTATTTTATAGGTTAAGACTGCCGAGGAATCCTTAGTCATTAATTTCATGTATCGTTATCACGCATAATTTTTCTTGAGGTGGTCTTCTTTGTTTTGAAATTGGTTTCTACTTCCCCGTTCCCCTTATACTTCTCTAGATTATCGTTTTTTAGAGTAATGTCCTAGCACAATATTTTCCTCCATCTATGTAAGGTTATGAGATTGTTTGCTTTTGCCAGATAGATCACATTCATTCTATTACTTCACATGTACCCTTGAATTATCGTCCTTGTTAACTTTTTATTTTTTGTTTTCTTATCCCGTGTTTGTTTTCTTTTGCAGTACATCAGTTTTTGGTGTTTCCACTGAATCCATGCAGCTCTCATATGACTCTAGAGGCAACTGTGTGCCAACAATACTAATATTAATGCAAAGGCGTCTCTATGCTCAGGGAGGCTTGCAGGTACTACTATCTCGTGCATTTTTGTATTGCAGATCTTTGTCGCTCTTAATTAATCAGAATGATATCATTATGGTTGTTGGAGATAATCCAATTGTTATTAATTGCTACTTCTAATGTGTTATTCTCATTAACATTTCTTCAATTGAGGTTTCCACATTAACAATGTCAATTCTCTTATTGCAGGAGGAAGGAATTTTTAGAATCACTGCAGACAACAATCAGGAGGAATTTGTTAGAGACCAACTGAACGGTGGTTTTATACCTGACGACATTGATGTTCATTGTCTAGCTGGCCTTATCAAGGTATGATTTTGCTAGCCGTGGACAAGTGATCTTTTTATCATTTACGTGCATCTTATTGTGTCAAGTTTAGAACTTCGTAAGTCATCCTGCTGACATGATATGTTCCATAAGTTCTGCTAAATGACATTTTCTCGCTTGACAACTTTTCTTGAGCAGCTTAGTCTTTGGTGCATTGGATTATTCTTCAAGGCTCTTACAAATTTAAATATGTCTTGGTTGTTACTTTCATACTATGTGTTCGTAAAACTCACAAACCCACATCTTTGGATGCTGTTTAGGCTTGGTTTAGAGAACTTCCAACTGGGGTTTTAGATCCTTTGGCACCCGAGGATGTCATGCAATGCCAATCCGAAGAAGATTGCATAGAGCTTGTGCGACTGCTTCCCCCAACAGAGAGTGCCTTGCTTGATTGGGCAATCAACCTGATGGCTGATGTAGTTCAAGAAGAACTGTACAATAAGATGAATGCTCACAACATTGCTATGGTGTTTGCACCAAATATGACACAGGTACTTCAATCACTAAATGCCCTTTGGATTCAACATTGTATTTAGTGATACTATTGCTTGATCTGGATTCTGGATGCTTGTTTACTATAACATTGGTTATTTTATATATCTTGTGATACAAATTACTGCAACGAAAAAAAGCTTAGGGGCTTTTGTGGGTCGCTACCCTAGAACATACCTTAAGTCAATACCAATATTACCAAATTAGATATTTCTAACTGCTTTACCTTGAATTCTCATTTGTCAGATTCATTTTCTGACAAGTCAAAATCATCGAGTAGCATTGCCTTCCTCTGCCATTCCGCGAGCCAAAGTATGTTATGTAACCAAAGGTTTGATCCAAAGCGATGCATTTTCTAGTTATCTTGGTTTGTATCTACGACGGTATATACTTAATACACGGTAGGGTCAGGTTCAACTCTGGTTTTTGGTCAAGTGTAATATCAGTATGAGGTCATATGAATATGATTCAGGTTCGGGTCGGTTATCCTTTGAGTAATTTGTGTTTGATTGATTTTAGGTTGGTACTATGGTCATTTTGGGTTTGAATTAACTTTAGGTTGAATTAATAGGGTTAAGTTTAAGACGAATGTTGTCGGCTATGGGTGATTTTAATGTCGGTTAAGTTACGGCCTAGCATGTCAAGTAGATTACAAGTCGGGTTAAAGGGTCACTTCAAGCTGATCAAGTTAAAGTTGGGTTTGAGTTAAAGTCAAATTTGATGCACGTTAGGTCATAGCGAGTTCAAGTCATGTTGGGTGACTTGGGTTCACTCAAAGATTTTATCCGTTCGGGTCTAGTCTAGGTATATCCTGAATCAATAATAACATGTTTATGTAGATTGGGTTCGGTCGATCACATTTTCAGGTAAGTCTTTGTTGCAATAATTTTGGGGGTAAAGTGCAGGCTAGATCCTGAATTTTAGACGAGTTAACATCCAGCTGGGTCGAGATAATTATAAGTTACCACATCTCGGATCAACCTTGTGGATTTATATAGCATGGTTTCGAACAATTTGTTGAGTTGGATCTGCTTTTGTACAAAGCTACTTCTTGACGTGTAGAGTTGCATATTGGACAAATATCATTCCTTTGGAAGTAGAGGTTTTGAAAACACATCCGACTACCCGACATTTACCCTACCATGTAACTGAACCTCACTTTAACCTGACTTCAAAATGGATTTGAAATTATGTAAAAATCAATGTAGACACAAAATCTGATTTTGAATCGACCCGAAATCCCTGATATAAAATCAATCCAATGACTCGAATGAACCCCTATAGTTCAAATTTTGGTGAATTTTTTTGTCAAGATTGCTTTGAGATGTATAGAAAAATCATGCTTCAGTTTTGCTTTTGCAATCCACTGATCAGAAAATATGAAAAGTTTGGACAACGTGAAACACTGTATGTCTGTATATATACCTCATAAATTTGACTTGCCTATCTTGTTTATCTGTTTTATGTCAGTAGAAAATGGTTATTGAGATGCATGATAGATGTGTGGTTTTCTTTATTGAATGAATTTTTTAATGTTGTAGATGGCGGATCCTTTGACCGCATTGATGTATGCTGTGCAAGTGATGAACTTCCTCAAAACACTGATCACAAAACGATTGCGAGACAGAGAAGACGCAAGAATAGACCCTCCTCCTCCTTCCTGTGCAGGACCCTCTGATGAAAGTGGCCATCAAAGCCCATCTCAGATGTGTCTTGGAGATTATCTCCATGATGAGACCGAGGGATCCGAACTCGAACACTACTCATCTGATGACGAACCTGTTTTTGACAGCCCACATGACACAAAACAGTCCGAAGATGGAGATGAGTCTGATGATTCTCCGTTTCATTGGCATTCCTTTAAGGGTTTACAAGCCAGTCTAAAGATCCATTCAGGACCCATGTTTCTATCGAGTGCTACTATGAAGAAAGATCGTGAGATTTTAACAGATAGGCCTCCTGTAGGCCCCGCTGAAAAGCCTAAGACCATGACCAACCTGAGCTGCGCAAGTTCGAGGGAGCGCATTGAAGCTTGGCGATAGATACAGATCGACGTAGCCGAGATTCAGATTGGTTTATCCTAGTACAAATGTATGTTATGGAGATTGGAGAAGATTTTGGGGTAGTCTCAACTCAAGAATCAAGACTCTAAATTAACTTTCTTTTTTTTACCCCTTTTCCTTTACTTTTTACACTTTTCCTGGGTGTTCTATCTTGCTTTATTAACTCATGTGACATAGCATCAGCAGCTAACAGAACTCTCATGGTTCATGTAGATTAGTGCTGGTCACGACTCATGGGTCACGACTAATCTTCGTAAGATTGTAAAAATTGTAGTGATTGTTCCGATTGTTTTTCCTGTCGAAGTGGCAGCTCGTATATTTAATCTTGCGGGTCGCTTTATCCTGCGGCCTTGCCCTGTTTTCCGAAATTGATCCGTAGTCAAATGTGGTGTGTTATTTAGATAGGCTAAGGAACACTTCTACTTTATACATGAAATGGCCTTTTCACATGCAGCAGCACAGGGGTGCCATTCTTGGTTGGTTTTTGACCCCAAAAGTGAGTAAATCATCTTGCTCTTTGAGATATTAAAGGAAGTTTGATGAACCCAATCATACTAACTTTTGGTTTGATAACAATGTAAAGAAAAGAGCTGAATGAGAAAATCTTGAATAAAGTTGAGAATCACGACTAGTTTTTGACCATAGACAAGTTAGATATTTACATGAGTTTAGAGCTAAAAAGGACTTAATACTTCAATTTAATATGTTATTATGTAGGACGAAGAATAATGTTTGTAAAATTATGACTAAACTGTTGTCAAATAATCATTAAAGACCAAAATCAACGCTCTATATAAAGGGTTCATTTTTTCATTTTGCCAAGAGCCCGTAAATTGTCAAGAATGACACTCAGATTTTGTAGGCACCATGTATCTTGACTTCTATTAGGAAAAAAATTTAGAATAACTCCCATAAGTTAATATTATTCAAAATTAAAAGAAATTAACAAAATAATAATTTTTTATTTATTATGACAAGATATATTATTTAATGTTGTAAGATTGACATCACTTGGTTTGTGATCCAACTTTAAAGGTCATCTCACTCCTTATGCCTTTAGTGGCAACACTCAAACCCTTAATTTCAAGGTTATGAGGTAAGCCCTTACCATTTGATTTTGGAGCCAATTTTAGTTAATAGTAGACCGGAGGAATTGAGGAAATATTATATTTCTATGAGAAGACGGAAATGATTGTGCAGGCAAGATATTTTACTCTTCTATTTAAGATATTTTACTCTTCTAGTTTTTGTCCCTTTAGTTGTCTTTCTTGCCCTGACGCCTAGTCGTTATCTTTTCCAACCCCTTTTGTTGTTTTTGCTTTTCGGGTCTTTCATGCTTTCTCTATCGTTGTTTTAGCTTTTGTATTTCTTCTGCAGGTAGTATTTGGCCTTCAAGCAACAGTGTTAATCCTAACCTTTTCCTCTCTATGCAGGGCTCTTTCCCTTGGGGGTAAAATTGACCGCTTTCCTCTAGTATTCCCTTTCAAGGGAGTACGGGTATGGATTGTCCGTCACATTCCCTCACCCAAACCCTGTTTTCGAGCGGAATATTGAGTTGATGATGATGATGATTTAAGATTATTCATTCAACCAAATAAAAGATTTTTCATAATTTTTTTAAAAAATGAAAATTTTATTTAGTAAGGAAGAGAGTACACATCACAGACACCAAAATTGTAATTACCATCAAATACATCAAATTCAATTCTATCTTAAGACTAAAACAGATTGAAAGACCCCTCGTAGAAGGCTGTAGCAATGTGAAAGAGGATATTCAGAATTGTCAAATCTCATATACAATGATCGTAATTTTGTTAATTTTGAATAATCGTTGGTTAAAGTTGTTATGTACTTGCTAATTTTTATCTCTAATGTAGATGCCGTATGACTCTTTATTAATAAATTAGGTATTAAAAAAAGAAAAAATTACCTAGAATAATCCAAATTATTTATGATTTTCCTACAATAATTCCACCTATTGATTAACCATGAATAATCCCAACTTTGAGGGGTATTTTCCTAGAGTAAACTTGGGTAACCCGATTACCTGCTATAGTAGATAATTCACTAAAAAAATAAATTAAATATTAATTTAAAATTAGAAAATATTTTTAAAAATAAAAAATTATAAATTATAAAAGAATCATAAATTTTTTATGAATATTTTTTAAACATTTTTTCGACATTTTATTTTAATTTATCTTTTTTTAAAAAAATAAAATTTGCTATAGCAAGTCATCCGGTCATCGGGTTTATTCTAGGAAAATGTCCTTCAAAGTTGGGATTATTCATGGTTAATTAATAGATGGGATTATTATAGGAAAATCATGAATAGTTTGGATTATTCTAGATAATTTTTTCTTAAAAAAAAAAGTACACACGGGGGTGTTTGGTATGAATTGTTTTATACTAAGTAAGGGATTCAATTACCTTTACTCCATATATTTTGTTTGGTATGATATTAGGTTAACTCAATCCCTTTCTTAAGGGTAATGGATACCTTACTTTGTTACCACCCATTTATGTCAAGTAACAAATTCTCTAACTATGATCAATTGTGTTTCCCTTATATTTTTCATACCAAACAACATATAACTACAACTCATACCTTTACCCTTACTCATGTTTATCATTTCCCTTTCCATTAGATTTTATATTTCCATACCAAACACCCCTAAATTTAGCGGAGGAAATTTCTTTGATTGTACAAAATGATTTGCACATGATATAAACGGTTAAGAGCATTATTATTAGTGGTCAATGGTCTTACATCAAAAAATTGGAGTTACATGACAAATAATTAGATAAATATTCAGATGACTTTTTTAACTCGAAAAAAGTTTAGTTGAGCGATTGGTAAACTACCTAATAATAATAGACAAAAAAAATATATTTATTATCGATGAGTTGAATCTTACTATTTATTAAAATCTATCAGTAATGAGTAATTTACTTGATAAGTAGACGTAGCTAAGTCACATACAAATTTCTTTACATCACTAGTCCTCAAGGGAGATGAATGAGCAACTAGTAATTTCCTCCACAAAAAGGACAAACACTTGTTAGGGATTTGGCTAGAATATTCCCAAGTTGACAAAAACCATACTAAAGGGCCAATACATTTGGTCATTTGATCATGTTGGAGCTCAACTTGGATTCTATTGCCTTTCTTCCACGCCCAAAGGACAATATGCATTGTAGGAAGTAGGAACTCCTTTTCCTCCTCTAATTGGACCTAATTACTATTAGCTAGCTTAATTGGTAAGATCTTTTGGGAGGATATCCATGATCAAAGATCATAGTTACTATCATTATTTTTGAATGTTTGTTTTCGAAAAGTTTATATTTGTTATGTTTTAATGCAATGATTCAGGTGTCGTTGTGTGACTGAAAGGTCATAGATAACTTTTCATTGGACCTTATATCTACAATGATGCTTTGTGCATCAACTACCCTTTATTAGTTGAATTGAAACTCACAAATAATCTAAAATTAAAGACTACCCTTATATTCATTCGTTGAAAATAAACTTACCTCTTGACTATTTTAATAATCTCACTTAAGGAGTAATTATTAATATCAATTTACAGAAAACAACCTTAAAACAATCCTCACAAAGATACGACTCAGATGATGAGACTATTAGTTACGTGCTTCTTACATTAGTTTCATTATCATCACATGGTAATTCTGAACATATAATCACGATTAAAGCTTATCCATCGTAGTAGAGACTACTTAAACTTAACGCTCTTTACTCAAATACAAAATGACCAAAAAAAGGTTGATTGGTACCAAAGGTAAAAAAAGAATTTGAGTTTGATACTTGATACAACACAAAGGGATTCAAGCAAATCAGGAAATCACAATCAATTTGTTACATACACTATGAAGTAGGTGGAAGCAAATGGTTGAAATCAATTGAAAAAAGAAGAAAAGACTCCCTTTTTTCCTTCCATCCCCCTCTTTCTTTATTCTCTCTTTTTTCCCCACAATTTCTTCTTCCATCACCAACAAATAGTGAGCCAATGCATGGCATGCAACCTAAGTGGTAGATAAGTAGATGAGATACTTTCAAATACAAGTCCCCCAATCATCCTTTTCCACCTATCACCCAACTATATTATATAAACCCCACACACAAAGCTACTCTTTTTCCACAATTATTCTTCCTTTTTTTCTAACCACAATACAATATTTTGCAAAAAAAAGATAGGTTTACAAATTTATGACAAATCATGGAATATATATATAATATTTAAAAATGCATTAAAATTATAATTTATGAAAAATTTCACGTGTCAATTGATATTTTTAATATTTTAATATTTTTTTTAAATGTCTTCGTATAAATCACTTTAAGGATTATAGATATCATATTCTTGGAAAAATTATTGGCTCTTTGTTCAAAGGTTAATCTAAAATCTATAACAATAAATTAATTGAATAAATTATCTTGTGTTTATCTTTAAATGATAAACTACTAATTGATCTATCTTAAAAAATATTGTAAATTTATGACGATTAAACTATTAAGAAATTGAACCAAGAGTAAAGCAAGAGAATTGAGTCTTACTATGTATATCATTTTCTCCGGATAAAGTTTTAAATTCAATTTTCGTAGTCCCCCTCTCCTAACCCTCCCTTTACCTCTGCATCCTTTGTACTAGAATAAATAAAGCAAAAACCTATCCTATATTCAGCAATCTATATTTTTTAAAATTAAAAAAAAAAGATTCGTTTTACACAAATTCTTATATGAGACAACTCACTGTGATACGTACCTCATACTATAGCACAATAACGGAAACTTTTAGCATAATAGACCTTTTGTATGAGTTCATCTCACGGTGAGCAAGTCTCATACAAAAAGGGCGGTTTATTTGAAGGTTCAAAATAAAAGGATAAATTAAAAAAAGTGATGTATAGAAATCTTCTTGATTCCCTCCATAGTCCATCATCTCCTCTCAATAAAAGAAGGGCCCCACTTAACATAACAATTCAACAATTTCTGAAATTTCCAATCCCAAAAAGAAATAATAAAAAAAAGAAGTTGGTAATAGTATAAGAAGAAGCTATCACCTAGTTTTCAGCTCATTCATTCACCGGCCTTTGTTATCTTTGAAGATATCAACCGCGTCTTCACGTCAATCCCGTGAACTTCTCTACCTCCCTTCTTCTTTAACACCCTTTACTCTTTCCCTTTCCTTCTCCCTTTTAATCTTTTATCCTTCTTCTAATCTTTACCCATTTTAATGGAAGATCTCAATTTCATACTATATATAATAATATAAGATAAAAATAACAAACCCAAGAAAATTACATACTAAAGATAGATATAGAGAGAGAAATGGCAGCCTGTGGAAGCTTAAGACACATCTTTGAAAACACCATACCTGAAAAAAACTCATCTTCTTCTTCATTGATTGATTCCCTCTTAAAGAATCAAATTAAGTCTCTTAAACCACCCATTGATCACTCTTTAACTGAGATTTTCGGCGAACTTCATTTCAAAGAAAACAATCCAACAGCACCTGCACAAACTGAATGTGCACCTGTACAACCTGCATCAGTATCGGCTTTTTTTACGCCGCCATTGACTGCATCATCAGGATCAACAGCATTACCAATTGAGTCAATTTACGATGATGGCAATCAAGAAGGGAAGAGTGAAGGTATAATAAGTGCTTTGTTTACTAATACGAATACCAATGATGGGTACTCAAAAACGTACCATCGAAGGAGTGCGAGCCTGCAGTTCTGCACTGAAGGGCTTGGTTCTGAGAGTTTGTACGATGGGGATGATTTGATGACGGAAAAGGATTCGAGTCAAATGAATGATGGGGAGGAGAAAGTGCATGTTAGAAGGCATTCGGATGACTCTTATTCTTACAGTAAGAATATGAGAGGTGGTGGAAAGGCTATGTTTCCGCCACCTATATCTTATATAGGACAGACAGGTAAACCATTTGTTTCGTTTCAGTCGTACAGACAGAATGGAAGGTTTGTGTTGAAGGAGGTTAGGATTCCTACAAAAGAGTGTCTGCAAGCTAAAAGGGAAGATGGTCGGCTTCGTTTAAGTTTTGCTCAGACTGAGGACGAGGAAGAGGATGAGGATAAGGATGATGACGAGGAAAAAGACAAGGAAGAAAGAGAAGGTTGTGGAAGTATAGAAGAGGGTGAAGAGGAGGATGAACGAAGAGACCGGGTTGATGAGGAACATGGTGTAAAAGATTAAGGTACAGATGCAAGATAAGTCTCATCTAAGAGGTGGTCAGAAGTGTGATGAACAATGGTTCGTCGCAAAATACAGAAAAATAAAAAAAAATCCCTTCAAATTTATAGGTTTGCTGCAGAAGGAACACTAGCAGGCTGCAGGAGTGGATAGGTTTCTAATTTGTTTTCTGTTGAGATTTCCAAGCAAGAGAGTGACAGGAAGAATAATAGATCCCCAAAAGTAGTTATTTTGTACAATAATTCTTAGTACTACTTCTTTATCCCCTTAATTAGTCTGAAAAATGTGAACTAATATTTGACATTGAAACTAGATAAAATTGTACAGGGGAAAGACTGAAGAGAAGCTCAAGTAATTGTAACATATAGGCAGTAATTATAAACTATAAATATGATCATAATGAACCAATCTCTTGCGTTACAGTAACCAGTATAAAGCATCAATCTAATTCATTATCGGATTAAGGTATCAAACAAGTACGACCAGTCTAAACAAAAATTTAAGGTCGAATTCCTCCATGAACATCGGCAAAATCGAAGACAACTTGGTTGTTACAGGTTTTAGGCGTAAGTCCCTTTTTCGGAGAATTTGTGAAGAGAGTAATAATCTAGCCGAAAAACAAGTACACTAACTAGCCGCCATGTAGTGTACTAAGGTTGTGTATATTTGACTCCAGACCTTCCCTAGGTGAAAGTTTATGAGCGAGCCACTTTACGGCATTGGATAAAGGAATATTGCAATTTCTAAAAGTACAAAACAATTTTCTGAATGGCTGAAAGATTCTTTGTAAGGGCAGAAATTGACATGAATAGAATCAATGACATACACACTGACGATTATTTACTTTTATTTCACAAAACTGAGGCTTTGAACTTCATACCATAAACAAAGGACTGTTGTGACTTGTGAGTATGTAATACCTTAACAGACTACTGACACTAGTTTATTTCAGAACAACTACATCATGCTCAATCTATCAACAGGTCATTTATAATAGCAAACCGACTTTCAAGTTTGACGTACACAAGGATCACAGAGAAATTCCGGGAAGGTGATGGGAAAATAATAAGCAAGAGACGGGGAGTTTATAATCATAGTATCAGAAGAAAAAAAAACGTGCTTGAAGCACTTTTCAGCGCTAGGAAAGCCGCGTTTACCCTTTGTTTGGATATCAAATTAGGAGAGAAAAGGAAGGAAAGGAAGAGGAAGGAAAGAAGCGAAAGGAAGGAGATGGGTAAAAAGGTACAGTGCACCTTATTTGTTTAGAAGGGGGAAGGAAAAAGAAAGGAAAATAAGTGTTTCTATTCAAATCTTTCCATTTAAGGAGAGAATGTATTCTTAACAAAATTTGTCTTTTCTCCTTCAAACCCCTTCCCTCCAAATCCCTTTCTCTTTTTGTTATCCAAACACTGAATTCTCAATCCTTCCAAATCTCTCAGCTTTCTTTCCGTCCATTTCACTCTATCCAAACACAGTGTTAAAACTTCAGGCAAAGGCTAGTCGACAAGCCCAAGGAGATGCTGGAGGCGCACATGCATTGGAGGCTTATTTCAGCCTAGGCGCACATATAAAAAATCTAAAAAATAACATATTCTTGGTTGCGCAATTTTCAAAAGCAGGTAAAAGCACACTTAAAATTCATGGACTAAAATGATGTGGTGGGAATCGAACTCCTATCACAAAAGTGAAAGAGAAAGCTTTCGACCACTAGACTCACTCATGATTCTCAAAACTCACGCTTTTTAAAACTAAGTTGAAAATGGAGATAAACAGCAATAGCATTATAATTAACAAGTCAAATGGTACGTAGCAGGACCAGCAGAGCAATAGCATGGTAAAGTGTAAACAGTAGAATTTGACGAACAATGTACAGTGGAGAACATCAAATGAAAAGTAGAAAGTCTTTTGTTTCTTTATTTAAGGTGAGGATAAATCACCACTCACCACATGATATGAGATAAGAAAATTCTGATTCTACCAATGAAATCTAAAATTGCATCATAAATCACAATCCTACAAACTAGAGATCAACAAACATAGTCTTAAAGCAAAGGTCTAAAAGAATTCAAATGAATGAACAATCTTAATATAGTAAAAGCATCCCTTTTTAAGACCACAGCATCACTTGAGTAGACACTGGTCATAAGATATACGAATTCCTTCGAGTTATGCCACTTGAACTCGAATAAACTCGAATACCTCGAGTAATTGTATCTACAAAAGGACGTGTCCAAGTACTGTCAGAATACGTTATTTCATGTAAATTTTCCAAACCCAGGTACAGATGCTTGAGATCAAATGAAAAGTCAAAGTAATAAAAAAGATTCCAGCAAAATCAATGTGTATGTTTAAAGTAACTGGTACTGAAGATCACACCCATCATAAATTGATTTGAACAATAGCAATCAAAGCAAAAGAAAAAAAAGGCAATGTCACTTGGCACTTTAAGAATGGAGCATTGATAAACCACACATATCACGTTTTGATTCGCTTTAAAGAAAAATAAATGAAATCTTTAGTTGTTTGGACAGTAGAATATGATATTTTTTTCCTTTCTCCTAAATTTTGCTACATTTTCATCATTAATTCGGCCCACTAATAAAATTTACTAGATTTTGTTTTTGAAAATAATCCCAGTATTTCGCTAATTGTCATTCACACATTTATATGTCCCTCTTCATACCATCTACTATTTCCATATAATTTATAGTTTTTCTTTTAAGTATTCTCTCTAAAGTCGAACGGAAAAAATCAAAAAAGTAAATGTAGTAATCTTTAAGGAATGGAGTAATACTTGATAAAGGAAGATCTTTTTGGCCGGAGAACATATCATATCTTTCGTACAAAAATCCAGCATGATGGCAAAATTATCAACAGCAAAGATTGAGTGTTGTCTGTGTGATGCATCGGTACTGCCTTATCCACACAAAAGTAATCGTCTCTTCATAAAAAGTTGTCACAAATGCTAGATTTACTAATTATCATAAAAAGTTCTTACAATGCCTCTACGTAAGATTTACGAGTTTCAAAATACAACAAATACTTCACTCCATGAAATCATAATATATCCTTAACTACAAAGTTAGAAAACGTAACAACTATTTCTAGACGACAAGGGCAGATATTTTGAATTGTAAAACCCTCCAAACCTAACCATATTTTGAAATTCAAAAGCAAATATCAACGCAATTTTAAAAATATAAGGTCAAGTACAATGTTACAAAGTTTATCATCTCAGCTCGAGGGCAATACTTAATTAACACGCTTATTTATTGTAAAAAAAATACGTATAAAAAAAACCAAAACAGATAATGGTTAGAAGAATAAAAAAACCCATGGACAACCCTTAGAAGTTAGAAGTATTAATAGGGTAGGGTGGGATGACGATGGGAATGGGCTGACTTACCCTTTGCTAAAACCCAACAGTTATAAGTTCACATATTGACAAATGTATTACAGAAATGCAATCATCACCAGTTTTCCCCATTTCTAAGTTATCAAAGTCAGAGGTTGATATGCTCAGCAATAATGTAAACAAGGACTTAATCAAACAAACGAATGCCACGAAATAGCAATTCTGAAGCATCTTGGAAATTGTTAGTCTGAAGTTCAAGTCGATCAGAAATCCCAACTCAGTCGATGCATAGCACAATTGCGCAATTCTAGACCGTCTTTTGGAAATCAGTCTCCACATAGTTTGAGCAAATTGAAAACGAGAAAGCAAAGATATGAAACAAAAACAGTATGAAACGGATGGAAAAGCATGGATCGAAACCAATTTTTTATGTGCATGGAATAAATCTAAGTCCAAGATGTTTGTGAAAGTATCAGATTAGAGTATTAGACGTCACTTATTGAAAAGAAAAAAAGAAATTCAAGAGGTATTGCCACCATCCAGAGTTAGGAGCACCTTGTACAACTCTGGGCGACGATCCCGAAATACTCCCCAGCTACATCGCTTGTACTTTATTTTCTCCAAATCAAACTCAGCAACAATGACTGCCTCCTCTTTGTCATCAGCAGAGGCAACAATCTCTCCAGTAGGGCCTGTCAATAATATTTCAGATTCAAAATTGATTTAGAAATAGCCAAATACATCTAATTGAAGTATTGAACAATTGTTAAAAAAGGGCTTCCAGAAATGACTGACCTGCAATGAAGGAGTTACCATAAAAGGTAATCTGACTTTTACCATGCTCAGTCTCAATTGTTTCCTTTCCAATACGATTTGAAGCCACTAATGGTACCTGAAGTTATGCATCATGAGAAGTACCCATCTTCGATTAATGAGTGACAAAAGTTTTTCAATCACAGAAAAAAAAATCGTGTATGTTGTCGCGATTGTAGTAACAGCCGCGATTTCGCGGACGCGGCACCTTGCGATATTACAAATCGCTTCACGTCATCACAATGTGAACTGTTGACTTGAAAATATTTATTTTATCATAGTAATTCAAGTTTTCAAGAACATATAATTATAACAAAACTTATAATAGACCGTTTGGAACCTAATACATATTAAGAAAACGATTATAAATCATGTTTAACATGACAGGGTTTCGTGAAACGGTATGCTCAAAATTTGCTATAACACGGCCATAATTTAAAGGAACGAATCATTTTTATTCCATGGTTTAAATTAATACTCAAGCACCCAAAATTTAATTTTCTGATAAATCTTTGCCAAAAAGGACTGCACACTAGAATTAAAAAATAAAAAAAATAAAAATAAAAAAAAACACTGCCTAATGAAAAGCAATTAGCAAGGGACGTACAAAAAATGAACGGCCAAAATTGAAGCAAAAGAATCAAACGGATAAAGGAACTAAATATATGTGAGAACACAAAGAGCAAAACAAAGTTGATTGTTCGAATTGCTTAAGCTGACGTACCACATTAGCACCTGCATGTCCCTGCATCACCCGCTTCCAATGATCACGAGAATCAAGACCTTCATCTTGGGGTTCCGATCCAATTGCTGTTGGGTAGAACAATACCTCAGCACCTTGAAGTACCATTGCTCGGGCTGCCTCAGGAAACCACTGATCCCAACAGATACCTACACACATCGAATTACATGGCCAGAAAAAGTCAGTTTCTTTATATGCACATCAAAAATCGAAAAAAAAATACAGAAATTAAACTATGTTGTGGACATACTCACCCACTCCAATTTTGGCAAATTTAGTTTGGAACACCTGTAGCCAAAATTTATGAAATAGATATATTAAGTACCACAGTCGATGGAGCATCAAAGCATGATAAGAAAATAGAAAAGCAAATGCATTCATACAGATATACAATTTTAACCAATTTGTACCTCAGTATCACTCACAAGCTTGAATACAATGAACAGACTTCTAAAATTCTAGCAGGACATCTCTTTTTCCTATTTGAGAAATGTACTTCTAATTCTCATGAGTCATGACTACACTTTCATTGTATTACCGGATTCCTTCTTCCGTTTTTTTAATAACGATATCACGAGTAACATTTCAATTTTCAATCCAAGCCTAATTATGGTGCATAAATTAATAATTCAATTTCAAGATACAGCCTAATTATGGTGCATAAAAATGATAATTTAATTTCAAGATCCAAGCCTAGTAACTGTGCATAAAATTAATGATTCAGTTTCAAAATACAAGCCTAATTATGCTGCACAAAATTAATAAATCAATTTCAAGATACAAGCCAAATTTTATAGCGTAAAACAAATATCAATTCAAGATACAAGTCTAAGATGCAATTTAGACTAAAATTGAGCCCCAAACTCACTCTAGCTAAAGATATTTGACATACATGTAAGAGTCAGAAAGGTTTAAAAACTACCATGGAAAACTACCCACCTTGAAACCAGTATCACCAAGATTGAAATAGAATTTTTCCTCATAGCCTGAAACAAGGGATAGGATGTAAAGTTGGTGATACTAAACAACAGAGATGGCATAATGCCATGAAACCCTCCCAACGCCCTGATTAGTAGCAAAAAAGGGGGAAAGGAGAGGATAAGATACCTGGCCCATCTGGTATATGAGACTTGCGATAAAGTCCAAGATCAGTTCCATCTGCATCAATAATCGCCACTGAATTGTAATGAGCATTATTTGCCTCTTCAAAGAAGCTAACTGGTATCACTACCCCGAGCTCTTTTGCTAGTTTCTGCATCCTGTTAGTATTTAAAAGCTAATCCTTTTAGTTTTAAATATCCAGGTGAAGGTAAAAACTCCAGCCCTAATGAGAAAGAGACATTATACATTGCACTGCACGTGTCTGCAACTACACAGTTATACAATGTATACTATTTTTGTGACGAGAAAATTAGTTTTGCCTCTCTAAAGAACTCCAATGACATGACAGTTAAAATAAGCTACACTTGAGCCTCAACACAGTGGCAAAAAACTGCTGCTTATTTAGATACATGGTGACTTTCTACAAATTTATTATATCAAAGAGATACTACCTCACAATTGTAGGGTGACCCTTGTATGGTTTGGCTCTTTGAAAAAAATCCTCCCTCTGAGCTTGACAAAAGTAATACCCTTCAAAGAGTTCCTAAAATATGAAAGAAAGTTTACAGTATAACACACATACTTATCTGAAGGGCATGGATAAACTAGAGAAGGTGGTTGGGTGTTATTTAAGAGAGGGGGGAGCACTAGACATAAATTAGAACCAAAATCAACATGAGGCACCAACCATCATATGGTCAAAATTACACACCTGGATAAGGATGATGTTTGCACCCTTTTTATGAGCAGCCCTCACCAGCCTACACAATAAGTGAAACAAAATACATAAATAAACAAAGCGATCCAAAACCTTTGAAAACAACAGAACTCAGAAATTAGATAGGTAGTCAAAACAAATGATGGCACTCTTGTTCATTTTTCATTAGTCACAAAGTGGATAGAGCGGAAGGGGTCACGAGTACTCGCTTCAATTAAATAGTATCTGTTTTGTAAAGTAATACAGAAACCTTGTTGAACATTACAGTGTATCACTATACAACACAAGTTACATACATCCAATTAGTTATCTTCCTAGCAATTAGCAAGATAGCTAGCACAATAGATAAGTGCAGTTGTTTTGGATCATCCAAAACCTTACATCTGTAATTTTTACTTATTAGGAGGATCCCAATTTCTCATTACCTCGTGAGTTTAACATATAAGATATGGGAAAAGTTGAGTGTCATTGTGTTTTTCAATAAAATCAATAGATCAATAGCTTATTCGAAAATATCTTAAAGAGAAATTGTTCACTTTTTCAAAAGCTGGTTTCTATTGACAATTGAAACAACTTCGACTAGGTGAATTCAGAGCTGATGAGTTCAATGATGTCCAGAAGAAGACTGATCAATTGTTTATCGACTGGCTTAGAGCAACTGCAGTTACTCTGTGGTAGTAAATATCAAGGATAATGAACTTCTATTATACAACTTATACTTTAACTGTGCAGACTTCTAAGTACACTTCGTTATGACTTCCACAAATCTTCTACTTGATCACAGTATTTCTAGCCGTATATTTGCACGAATAATAATATTATAATTTGAACCAGGTTTCTTTTACGAAATTCTTCATCAATTTACCTCATTCTTGTAGTTATAGTAAAATTCAACTAAGAGTGTAGGACATAATAACCTACCAATTGGTTGACTCCTTCCCAACTCAAGACTCACTATTAATTAAACACTCCTTTCACAGCACCCGTATCGTTTCGGTAGGTTCTATAGAATCTTCACCCACTCAAACACCCTCAACAAGCGACCAAGTGCAAAGGAGCTAACTACACTCCAGCATTAAACACCTCCTACTGTCCTACATCTCAAACCTCAAACTAAAGAAGAAAAAAAAAGAAAATCAAGACAGTCCAACGGCGACAGGTATGATACTGAGTAGTGAGTACCAACTAGAGCATTTTGCCAACAAAATTACTTTCGGGAATGGCCAACCTTAGTGTCAGTTAGCTGTGAAAGAACTTCTGATTATTAAATCCTTACTTTGTCTTCTCGAATTTACTTTAATCATTTGGTTTTATATTAAATTCCTCACCTTCAAAATTGTTTAAGATCCGCCACTACTTCCACAGGTGTCGCACCTAACGCCATAACAAGAGCCAACATAGATAACTACTCCCTAGTCCCTCCATAGTCCATTTCAAAGTCTATATTGATATGATGTTATTTGTTAGCTGTTAATATAAGATATGAATGAATATCGTGCGCCGAAGTTGCCAACCCAGTACAATAACTAACGACCTCTTGACACTTGTGCCAAACAACAGAAATTATGGTATTCATAATTCATAGAGCTAATTTACATCGACATCAATCTGACCCATACATGAACTTCACATAACCAGAAATGATATTCTCAAGCATTTCAATTTTCAACACCCAATGAAAATAAAAACCAATAACAATTGCAAACATATATGATGTAACAGACTCCTTGTCTTACAAAAAAACACACGCCATTGTTATCTCCATAACCTCACAATTTAAATTATATTGATAATATATCAAAATCAGCCATTATGTTGGACATTTAGAGTATAATGAGTATTTAAGTACTATGAAAATAGTGGGACAAAATAAGTGTAAAGAATTAAGTCCAAAAGAAAGAAAACAAAACAAGTAATAACACGGATCAAAGATAAGCAACGAGTCGCTGGTAACAAGTGACGAGTCGTCGCTTATTTCTGGAAAGTGATTTTTGGCAGAAACAAAAGCCGACTCGCCACCTTGGAAAAGCCGACTCGGCTTTTTGGCGACGAGTCGTCACTTCTAGAAGTGACATGTCGTCGTTTTCTTCTGGAAGCTTTGTTTGCATTTTTCTTGATAGTTTGGCGGTGATGACTAGGGAAAGCGGTAAAAGACGCTTAAATCCCTATATAAGGAGATTGTATCAAAAAAATTAGAGTTACACATAATTATAATTTTCTGATTTTGTGTTTTCATTCATCCCCAGATTTTCTCTACATAGTTTTTGAGTGAAAGAATATTGCAAACTCTTTTCACTTTAATTCTTAGATTACTCTTTTAAATATCTTGTTCTTCACATTGTCTAGGTATATAGTGCTTATACTTACATGCAAACTATTCTATCTCAGAATTGTATTCAAAATTTAAACCTAAGCACCGAAATAACGCTTTTAGGAAATCTATTCTAGAGAATCAGTTTAGTATAAAGCATCCGAAGACATTATTGTCTAAAAGAGACACTATTGTCTAAAACATCTTTGTTTTAGTGATAGTTCAAGTGCAAGTTTATTATTTCATAGTATGTTTATTTTCTTAGTATTTGTAGAATTGTAGTAGCCATTAGGTTATTCTACACTTGTAATCTGTTTTTTCGTTGCTTGTAATATCTTCTAGTTTGTTATTCAATACAAGCATTTATTCAACACATTCGACTAATTTTTGTTGTTAGTACATCAGTCATAAGACCCTAGTTTCCTCTGATTCTCAGAAATCATATTCTCAAGCATTTGAACATCCCAAAAATGTTACAGAAAAACAAAAACACAACTAGAACAGGAAGTCAGGAACTTGAATAACAAAGAACTGAAATTCTAAGAATCTTCAGTTAATCAAACAGTGCACTAACCAGAACACAATTGCATAAAACTAGATTCAACAGAAATTTCAAATCAAACTTTGGCAGTAATTTGAAATAGAATTTGGAGGCAAACTGAAAAAAAAAATGAAAAACCTTTCAGCAGTAGAAACGTTGAAAGAGACGTCATCGGAACAAGCGAATTGAAGAGCAGCAACCGTTACTTTTCTTCCTTCCATTTTTAACCACCCGAGTACTTCTCTCTCTCGTCTGAAAGTAGTACTGAAAGCTGACTACTGTGATGTGAGAAGCGCAGGGGAAGGAAGGATTAAATAAGGTGCGAGAAGGTGCGAGAAGGTGCAGGGGAATATAATGGTCGGCGTTGTAGACGGTTAAGATTAAAGGGCTCCCTGGAGAGAGGGGTCCAACTGGTTACGCTACTACCTGGTGATGACTCATGTTGAAGGAAGTATGGATGCCTACATTTGCTTTTTCTTTAATTATCATTGTGCACTTTATCACTAGTATCTCTAATTTTTCCAATTATTAATGATATTTTCGTGTTATCAAGCGTTTTTCAATTGTAACTTTTTTCTAATATTTTCCGTTGATTTTTTTATTATTTTTTTTTATTTTTCAATTTAAAACATACAGGAAAAGAGAAAAAAAGTTAATGATTTTGGACGAAAAAAATTAAAAAAATTACAGTTATATAACGCTCAATAATACGAGGTACTATTGATAATAAAAAAATTAGTATACCATCGATAAATTGCAAAAACTTAAGGGTATTATTGATAATTTTCCTAAATTAATGCTATTTTTGTTAATTTTAATTTTATTATAAAATCACTCGATTTTGGTTGACAAATTGTTGTGTGATTAAGCGATTTATTAATAATTTATTTAAAACAAAAATAAAAATATAAAACTTGTGGAATATTTAGCGAGTCAAATTTAAGATGATTTAGAATTCTGTGATCACCAGTGAAAAAAATGATAGAAATGTATGATAAATAGAGAAAGAGACTTCATTTGAATGATCTATAACTATCTATTAATTTTTGTACTCCATTGACTTCAATCTTTTGATGTTGTATTTCATGTTTTAATGACTAGAAAACTCCGGTAAATACACTAACGTGATATTGAAAGTTTCCTGGTCGCTGTTCATATGATTATTGACATGCATTTTCATGATTGAAAATTCCAGTTACCATGCTAACAAGTTTATTACGATTAAACTGCTGTTTCTAATTCTATACCAAGTTTGTGCGTTAACTTTTTATGTCATAATTAAGTAGGAGCTTTTCATGATTGATGATATGCATTTTTTTTTCAACAAGTTTGTGGGCCTTTATTGATTGTGATGGTGATTGGTGATTATCTATTACTCTATCTATTCTTTATAGTTGTTCTTACAAAGAATATTTATGAAAATTAAAAAAATACTTTAATTTTTAAATTATAAATATATTATTTTATTAAATTATAAAATAGATCGAGAAAAAGTAAAAATCAAAAAAATATCAAAATATATGGACCACACACTTAATGGTATCCTTAAACGGCAACTAAAACCATTAATTGCACTTTTATTAACATGGGAATTCAAGGCGGCTAAAAAGTGCCTAAACGCCAACAAAAGAACGGATGATTTTTGTGAATCAACTTATTTGCATGGAACAGATGTATTACCACCCAAAGGCATGCGAAAGCAAACTAAATGATTAGGGAATGCCCAAAGAAAACTCGATTGTCTTATGACGGAATCTCATGGATTTATCAAACATGTTCATAGTCAAGCATCACCCTCTTCAATAAGGACTAAAACATTCAGGTATCTCTACTTAGTCATGTACTTCTTCAGTCTTCTTTGATCTTGATTTATACCACCATCCTGCAGCAGCTAAAGCAGTGATTGTTCCAGCAACGATAGCGTAATTCTTGAATTTGTCTTCTGAGACTTTGGGAGCTTCAGTTGGCTTAACACCTTCAGTTACTGGAGCCCCTGAGACTGAGCCACTTGCCTGTGTCTCTGGTTTAACACCCTGAAGTAACAAATAGGTTAGATGTCTCTAGTCTCGATCAACAGCAGGGTAAACGCTAGACGAAAAAATATCCACAAGATTAGTTTAGACTTAAGGTTATCAGAGTAACAAGTACAACCATTTTCATGGGTGAATAGTTGTTGGGTAGGTCTTCCATCTCTAGCCAATCAAACCAAAGTAAATATCAAGATAATGAATAAACATCAAAGCATGTCAAACTTTCTTTGCTTTGGCAAAAAAGTATATACAGCATGTTTGGTTGTCGGTATAGAATGGTGGGAATGGTAATGGAGAATTACTAGTGTAACTTAAGTAGGAAATTCTCTTGAGAAGTTTAATACCTTAATTCTACTTGAATCAACTTATTTTCTTCACAAAATTCATTTCAATGAATTACCATTTGGAAGGTAGTATTATGTGGTATTAAAAAAAATTGTGAAAAGAAAGACTTTTATATGATCAAAGTTCCAATACCATGAAATAACATGGTACATTTCATGAAAATTCACAATACAAATCATTCTCATCACCAACCAAACGTACCGATGGAAAAAAGGAGCAGGAATAGCACAACTTTTGCAATATTACACTACCAGAAACCAAATATTATCAATAAGACTTTAAAAAGGATTGCAAGCCTAAGCCTCACGACCTCGGCACCTCCCCATCATGTCTCCTGTTGAGTACAATGTAGCAGACAGCCACAGACTGTACAGGGACCAAGGGCTTGGACAGATTACAGATGTAAAAAGGAAGTGTAAACTCTCAAACTTCAGAGATACTTGCTCACAATTAGTAAATTAAGCAATTTTCATACCTGACGTGCAAGCTTCTCCAGCTTCTCTTTCTCCATTTTCTGCAGAAGGAGATCAATTAGTATCACACCATAACACAGTTGCTTAAAAAGACTTGAGGAAACTACATTAAAAGCACAATAAATGATTCTGCTTCCTTGAAGTGACAAACTAGGGGTTCAATTTTTTTTCAAAACATTCTAGTACAAAAGTCCCCAACTCATTCTAACGTCATATACTCATATGCTCTAAAAATAATAGGCATTTTAGAGACAAAAAAAACAAATCCATCAGTCAGGAGCGTTAAGTAATCATGCTCCCCACTGCAAAACTAACATAATACAGTTTCATAATTTTGTTGCACCAAGCATTCTGTGATCTAGCTAAGCAACTACTTTACAACTTAACAACATCAGTCCTACTTGAGATTAAGATCCAACTAATGATCATATTACTGCACGATTCAATAGATGTGGAAGTTCAAGGATGACAGAACTTTTGAGAGAAAACAATAAGATGAGTATATTCTTTATGAACAAGTTAGACTCCAATTACTTGAAAGTAATTTATTAGTCCAAGATATGTGTTGAAGACCAAGTGGCATCACATCAACCAAGAATCATGGATACTAGAGATATGAAGCACGTGACACAGGGAGGCTACATTTAGAAAAACTACGAACATCAGAACATATATTCAATATTTCAATCTGCCTATCAGGCTAGCACATCATGACAAGCAAAGAATTGGTGAAACACTAAAATGTTCCACCTCCTAACTTACAATGCCAAGAGTCCACACAATATTTCAACAGAAACTTCATCAAACTACTATAAATAAGAGAATTGCATTACTTTGATGTAGACATTCTCAGCAGCTTTTTCCTCCTCACTGAGAACCTTACCACCACTTGAAAACCTCCTCAAAAAGCATCTTGCTGCAGACCTTCCCGCCATAGAAATCACAAATAAATGATATGCTGGAAACCTGAGGACAGAAAACATCAAGCAATATGAGAATTATCAAATATCAATTTGTATAAATTCATAGACCTCAACCAACTTTGTCATTAACCGACTAGCACAGCAAAATGAGTTAAATCCCATGAGTATAAGAACATATTAAGAATGATCAAAGAAAAGCTGAACTAAATGACCCACTAATGCCCCAAAGATCCAAGGATGATCTCAAGAACACGTCTTGCACAAACACTCAAAACAGATCCGAAATCGTAACAATGCAACAACAATGAGAATCTTAAGAACACAAATAAAGCACACCAAGATTTAAAGTGGTTCACCCCAAGAATGGGCTACGTCCACTATCTAGCCTAGATGTCTTATTGATATCTTCAAAGTTTCTCCAATGGAGCAATACACAATGATGATGATTACAGTTGAGGAAGAGAGAAAATATGGAGAGTGATTTTAATCTTTGTAGAGAGAGATTAGGAAATGAAAGCTATATCTAAATCACTATGTGTTAGTCCTATTTATAGATTATAGGAACTAACATTTACAAATATAACCTATGGCAAATCAAGAAAACCGAAGAAAAGAACCAAAAAATGTTCCAGCATGGACCGCCGAGTCGGCTCCTCGAGGGTCAAGGAGGACAGCCGACTCGGCTGTTGCTTCTGTCCAAAACATAACGTTTCTTCTATTGCTTCTTTTATAACTCATCAGAATTACCATTTTGCCCTTGTTATTAAACCCATCAATTAAGCCTATGATTAAGGACTTAAGACACCCTAATCACCACAAAAGCTTTTTTGATTGCAGGTTCTGCAAAGTGCAAATGCATATGATATCCTAGTATTTTGAGAGCAAATGAATATCAAGTGAACATTTCTCCCTCAATCCCATCAGGTTTAAAACGCTTTCCTTTTTAATCCCTCTCATGGGTTTTGCTACATTTCTATTTTCGACTATGAACTAAAGTCGTCTTTTTTTATTCTCATCCACACATTCAACTTATTTTATCATCTCATTCACAAATTTCACTCACGTCCCCACAAAGTACATTATATTACTCTTTTTTCTCTCTTTCCTTAGTTTGCACAAAAATTATACTTGATGCAAACTCTATGGGACAAAGGAAGTACAACATTAGAAACGCCAAAATAACAAACTTTGAACATCATAAAAATATTAGATGTGCGGTACCGATACCAATCATAAAACCACTTTTGCAATTGATGCAAATGGTTTTGCACTCATAACCTATATCGCAGTTACAAACTAAAAACCCTTAACAAATGTGGTCATGATGCAACCGATATTGTGCACTATGCATGTGTAACTAAACTCTAGTGGACTCGACAGGATAGGTGTTGTAGCCTTATATGGGAAGAGAACTCGATCTGCCAAAAAGATTTTGCACTCTCTTGTGAATAAAAAACACCCCTTAAGCTGATGGTTTATCAATAAGTACAGCTCATTTTGATGATACATTTACACAGGTGCCAAAAACCAAATACCCTTCAAATCCCTTAGTAGCGCCAAGAATGAATATGAGACATACCACAACAGCCAAAAGACATCTACTTAACGAGAAGATAAAATTAATTGGGCGACGAAAAAGTCACAACCTCAAACTCAATGCACATATGCCTGTATCAATCTTCCTAAAAATTCCAACCCGCACTCTCTATCTCTATTTTATAGAGAGTACCTAAAGCAATATTAAAGCAAGCATCTACCATCACAACATAAAATTTTCAATCCGAACAATAAAATAAACATAATTGTTGTTCATCTCTAAGGTGGACAAAGTCAGAGGCATAACATCCAGCTTCCACACTAAACCTAACAAAAACTCAATGTCGATTTGCTCCTATAAAACGAGAATAAAATATCATAGAAACATCAAAGCAATATACAACAGAAAATTTTCTGAAACACTAACCAAACCTTCTATCTCACAAGCTATCTAGTATTTTTAATCAGCTCAAAAAGAACAGGCAAAATAATTACGAAATGAAGCGTCTAAAAATCATCAAACCCTTCGATAAAACCCTAACCTTAAGTTGAGAACAAAAATAAAAACAATTGATTATCAAAGGTCAACGAAACGACACCATCACGCTGATTATTTGAGCAATAAACACAATCACAAAGCCAATAAAACACTTCGATGGATCGACTATTAGAAGTTGAATGAATTTAATAGTTTTAAAGCTTGATGATCGTAAGCAGGAATCATGGCGATAATCTCAAAAATGGTGAAGTAGAATATGCAGGAGAGGAGAGGGGATTTTACCTGAGATAAGTACAAGTATTTGACGAGGTTGAAATGGAATGGACAGAAGTTGAAGAAACAAAATGGTTTGATGCAAGCGGTATAAAGGTGAGGTGGAGGAACTAGAACAACTTAGAAAATGGATATCAGCCGTTGGATTCAAGAAATGGATTGATTCTTTCCACCTGACAATTGCCTTCCAATTTTCCATGTGTTATTTTTGTATACTCCTTTGGTGTAAGTAGCAAGTGCGGATTTAAACGATAGTAATGTTGTCATTTGAGAGCATTTGGTCTTGGTAGAGTTGATTATGTAGCTTATCTCTCACTCAGCTGACCAGTGTTCGAACCTTTTATAATTCGAAGTTTTTGTAACTTGAATTCATTGACATCATTTGATTTTTTTCTGGATTCACCACTGGTAAGTAGGATATATAATTTGCAATGGATAGGTTTCGGTGATAGATAATTGGGATTGATTTTATCTGTTGATTTTGAATATGCTATCAGAAGTAACTTAGGGGTGTTTGGCACAAGGGAATGGGACTTGTGAGACTTTAAGATGACTAGATGAGACTGTTAGGTTGAGACTTTAAGATAAAAAAGTTTCATCCCTTATTTGTCATTGTAGGAACTTGGAAGAAATATATAAAATGAAAGTCTCAACTCAAATAACTCCCCTCCCCCCAGACATTTTTCTTGTAGATTTTCTCCCATTTTAATCTCATTCTCCATACCCATTCCCACTAACCAAACAGAGACACTTGAACTTGTTTTGAAGACAAAGTCTCATTCCCTCACCCCAAATCCCTCATACCAAACACCCTCTTATTTTAAATTAGCCATTTTATAAATATAAGTTGTTTTAATTAATTTGTTCATCAAATAACGGTGATAATAAAAATTATTTATAGTGTAAATTTTCATGAAGTGTATCATGTTATTATGGTAATGAAACTTAGATATAAAAGAAAAACAATTTTCCCGAATTTTCTATTACCAACTGAAATGCAAGGGTTTGGGATCTTTGGTGAAGAACAAAAGATAAACAAATGCACAAAAACAGAGCACAACATCAAAGAACAAAAAAAACAAAGATATATAAGGTATCTAAGGATGAATACCTCCCTCTCAAAAAAAGTTTCTTATCGTTAATATACTCAACAATACATCAATGACAAGTCTCGCAACCTTTGAAAATACCCTCTCAAAGTAAAGATTAAACCGTTGATATCAATCTCTCACAAACACACTAATACAAGGAAGCACTCTATTGGTGATAAACCCAGTGTATTAGCCTCTCACACTACTCTAATGATGTTCTAAGACGCCCCTTATATAGTCCTACAACATATTAGAAATCCCTAGGACAAAACCCTTGATGCCCAATAAAATGTGCCGCAAAATAAAAATGCAACTGATTTTGGCTGCACCTCACTTGATCGAGCGCCAATTTGCTCGACCGGGTCAAGCAGGCCCTTCAATTGTTTCCCTAGACTCGAGTGACCTGCTTCCTTGGTTGTGCAATGATCCCCTTGACCTTGCCTTTATCAAAGCACATCTCGACACCTTCCTTTAGCACTACATTACCTTCAACAAAGCATGTTATGTCATCCCCAATGATCACTTCATCGAGTGATCCAAAACATATCTTTTCATACTCCTTTGCATGTACTTCATCACTCTCAAGTGTGTATGACATTGAGCATGCTATAAGATGATCAAAATCATCTCCATTATTGTGAAAGTTGACTCTTGCTCAAACACCAATTAATGTCATACTTTTAACTGGTTAGGCCTTGTAATAAATTTGTAAAGAAAATAAATGATTAGTGAAGAACAAGCATGACTATTAAACTTGTCACAAATTTTCCTACTGTAGTATGAACTATACGTAAAACAGTAATAAGATTCATATCCTCAAGAAGATGGGATGCAATATGACTCTAGTGTAACGTGAATTTATATAAGATAGCAAATGAGAATAACCAATAACACTAAAAAAGCATTTTGATTTGTTTGTTCGTATTTAACTAAAATGATTCAAGCAAGCTAGAAATTGCATGAAAACTTAACAATAGTTGTTTACTAAAATCAATGTTAAAAATATTTTGAGTCAAGTTGATTGCACACTTTTATTCACTCAATAATCACTGAAAACTCAATTTAAAGGTTTCAATTTTAATTACTTATTGTGAAAATGATTAGACTTCTATTCTCAATAATATAGCTAAACATTGTGTCAAATGTTGTAAAGCCTTTATCATTGGCATGCAAAATTTATTTTTGAAAAGTACGTAGAAGGTGTTTGGAAAAATTACTAAGAACGATCTAACCTTTTTATGATTTTCTTTTAATAATTTCACATTTTGATTAAACGTGAATAATTTTAACTTTAAAGGTATTTTTAAAAAAATTATCTGATTTCTTGTTATTATTCAGAATCTTTTATGTAAATTTTCAAAATTTGTCTTTAAATTTAACATTAATTTTTAGTTTACTTTTTCTTCGGTAAATAACTTATTATAGTAGATTATTGGAATACCTAAACTTGCTTTAAGCAAACATTCCTAAAATTAGAATTATTCATAATTAGTTGAATTATTGTAGATTATATTTTTCGAAGTTACTATTTTTTTAGAAGATCTGCAAAAACATAACCTGAAAATTTACGTTTGTAGACCCAAATACAGATCTAGATCCATCGGGGTACAGGCATTGGATCTAGCATTAGAAACGGATTTAGATCCAGGTCCATTCTGCAAACCCTAAACACATTCCTTGTTCTTCACCACTTCACTCATCATCTCCCTGATCTCGCCGGGACACAACAACCGTCAACCTTCATTCCGCCGGCGTTTCCTCCATTCCGGCATTCACCAACCCTTCACCTCCATTAAAAATGGTGAGTTTCCCACATCTCCATCCTTTATCTTCTCATATTGATCTCCCCTTCCTAACTTCATCGTTTTCCGTTCTCTTTATCTCAGGCTCCAAAGAAGGAAAAACCTGTGAAATCCAGTGATGCCAATCAAAACAAGGTAACATTAACAACAATGATAATCCGCCATTTTTATGAACTTTTTAACTTCTTAAACCCTAGTTTTCGTTAGATTAATTCAATTTATATCTTTTGGGTTAATTACAGAAATGGAATAAGGGAAAACAAAAGGAGAAGTTGAATAGTATGGTATTGTTCGATCAATCTTCATACGAAAAGCTATTGTCGGAAATGCCTATAGCTAAACTCGTCCCTCCTTCAACTCTTTCTGAACGACTCAGGGTAATTTCCCCCTTTTTTAAGGGTTTATGAAACTATTTTTGAAAAGCCTCGAATGATTAAAATATATCTTTTGTTCTTCCGAGGTTTTCTTATGTGAAAAAAGTATTTGGAAATCTGTACTGAAGAGGCATTGTTTTACTTTGCATCTGCGCGTGTGCTGACTGCTGAGTCAATTTGGCTAGCATTCTTATGTGAAGTATAAATGTATAGTTCTATATTAATGTGTCTTTTTATCGGATTACCGGGTTAGATTCCTTCATGTTTAGTTAAAAGAGTATACTATATGCATTATTGCAGCTTGTTTAATTTACCAGGAAATGATTGAATGGGTGTTTATATTTTCATTGATTGGCCTCTATTGATGATCAAATGAATACTTCGAAGTGGCTTTAGGTGCTGCTCAATTGTTTTTATTTTGAATGTTAAGTATAAGAAGGTTGTGGGGCCTTGGTGATTCATTAATGATTTAAGGTTTCCTTGATTGTAATGTAATGTATTATAAATTTTAATATTGTGTGCCTCTTGTGATGTTAAAATATGACCTTTTATCACCTGAGATTTTAATGTTGAAGGACTTTGGTAACTGAAGAGGCTTTTGTTCTTCTGTAGATGCATTTGAGTAACCCTTCATTGCAAAGAATCATTTGGTCTATTTTTCTGAGTTAAGTTGTAAGTAATTGTTGGCTTAGGTACAGGGTGGAGTTTCATTTTGTAATGTGGTTCTTGTGAAGAAATAAATGATAGTCCTATGTTAGGCGTTTCATGGAAGTGTTAACCCCTTGTAACTAGGGATGACAATATCCTTTTATCCATATTTGTTTTTAGATGAGATAGATTTAGGCTGCGTCTCCGTTTTTATATCAATTTGAAATATAACTAAATTTCAATATCAAACTTGGTTGAATCTCTATTTCTCCTCACTCTTCTCTACTTTACTCTCAAAAAAGATATGAGATACTATTCTTGCAAGTTATGTCGCTTTCGTCTGATCTCATGTTTTTTACCACGAAGATCACTTATGATCCAGTTTTTGTTCACCGCAATTCATCAGCGCGTCTCAACTTCTCTTTCTCTCTCTCTCTTTCGTTCCTTCCTTGGCTTTTGAGAAGAGGTATCTTACTTTTATTCTCTCTTATCTTCTTGTCTCATACTTAATTTTGTGTGATATGTTGTTTGTTTGAATTGTTTTGTTATTCAGTTTGGTTTTATTGATTTTGTCGCTTTTTCAACAATTTTATGTGGGCCTTACTTAAATGAGCTTCGTTGCATCAAATTTTCTTGTGGCTTCATTTTAGTAGATTGATTTTGTCTACAATGCATGTAAGTCTTTTTTTTGTTTTTTGTTTTTTTTTTGGTTTGAAAGCGAGAAAATTGTGATATGGAACCTTAATTGATTTGTTGAAAAGGATGTCTTTGGGATCATTGATTATTACGAGGGAGTTGAAAGTTCTGTTTCAGGGTGTTTTAACGGTAATACCGTAATATAGTTGTGTACAAGTTTTTGTTGAATCAAGACCCAATTCCCGCGACGTCGATGACGACTTTGAGCATCTCGTAGCTCACGCGATGTCTTGCACACTTGAGAGTGGTGCGGAGTGTGCTACGGGTTATGGAGTGCTTCGGTTTGGGTCCCTTGACCAAGTGATGATTGATGATGCTATGGAGTGGCTTGGTGAAAGCAAGACACCAAGAAGAGAAGACCTCGAGGGTTGCTCGAGTAGGCGTGCAAGGTGGGCTCGGGCGAGCCTTAATGAAGCTGCCAGACAGTGAGGTCAGACCTCACGCTCGACCACTCGAGCCAACACGCTCGACCCGAGCGGAGGGCAGCTGGTCCATTATGCGGTATTCTGTTTTTCGTGTGTTTTTAGTGGGCTTGTTAAGCCACTTGTCCCATACTCTTCTAATATGTCCTAACTATATATAAGGGGTCTTAGAAGGGTATTAGGGTTTAAGAGAGTGCCAAATACTTAGAGATTACTAGGGTTTAAGCCATAAGAGTTATCTCTATTGTATTAGGGTATTTTGTGGGTGATTGAAGTAAAGCTTGAATCTTTGCTTTGGAGACTTGTTTTAAGCTTGCAAGGTGAGTCATTTATGTAATGTTGATTCCATTAATGACAAGATACTTAGTTTGAGGGGGAGGTATCGTTAGATACCTCATTATATTGTTGTGTTATTGTCTCTTGTTGCATACTCTGTTTTTGTAGTGTTTCTTTGCATTATTTTTGTTCTTGTTTCTTCACCATAGCCTTAGCCCATTCACAACAATTGGTATCAGAGCTTTAGGTTAGATTTGTGGGTTGTTTTGTGGGTGAAAGTTTGTGTCTTTGGTGTAGAAACAAGATGGGTGATGGTGCAAAGTTTCACATTCCTTTGTTTGATGGAAATATGAACTTTTCGGCATGGGGGAGCACCGTAGAGGATTTGTTGGTGCAACAAGGGATTGATGAGACTCTTGAGAAGAGTAAGCCCACAACAATAGATGAAGGGAAGTGGGTGGCCATGAAGAAGAAGGCGGTAAGCTCTATTAGGCTTGCCATTGCACCCGAAATCAAGTATAACTACTTGAATGAGACTGACCACGGTGTGTTGTTGGAGAAGCTTCAAAAGGTGTATGCTTCGAAGTCTCTTACCAACAAACTTTGCTTGAGATGGGAGTTGTATCAACTCATGAAGGAGGATGATACAAGTATGCAAGATCACATTAACACATTCAATCAATTGGTGTGCCAATTGTTGAATGCCGATGAGAAGCTTTCCGATGAGGAGAAGGCACTACTACTCTTGGCTTCACTTCCAAAGAGCTATAAGAATATAGTTCAAACTTTGCTTCTTGGTAGGGACTCAATCACTCTTGATCAAGCATTGGCGGCGTTGAGAGAGAATGATCGGTTCATGGAGAGGCATGAGGGGGATGAGAAGAAGGGTAATAGTGAGGCTTTGTTTGGGGAAGGCTCAAGAGGAAGATCTAAAGAGAGTGGGTATCAAGCAAGGGGGAAGTCTCAAGTGAGAAATGACTTTAGTAATAAGGAGTGTTACTATTGTAAGAAGAAGGGGCACATTCAAATGACGTGCAAGGAGATGAAGGAAGACCTCAAGAGAGTGAAGGACTTGAAGGTTGGTAGAAGAGATGGTGAGAGTAGTGGGAATGTCGCTCTAGGCTTTGTGGATGATGATGACTACGAGAGAGCACTTCTTGTTGATGGGGGAGTGACTTGTAGCAAGGAATGGGTGATTGACTCCGGTTGCTCATTCCATATTTGTTGTGAAAGAGAGAAATTTTCTAAGCTTAGCATTCGTGATGGTGGCCTTGTCACCTTACCCAATGATGAAAGAGTGAAGGTGAAAGGTATTGGTGAGGTTATATTGTGACACATGATGGTGTCAAGAGAAGGCTAGGTGGTGTGAGGTATGTTCCTAAGCTTGAGAGGAACCTCATATCACTTGGTAGGTTGGAGTCCAAGGGATGCACTTTCAAAGCTAGTGGAGGCTTGATGAAAGTCATTAAGGGGAGCATGGTGCTCATGAAGGGAACAAGGAGTGAGAGCAACTTGTATGTGCTACAAGTTGAAGGTGGTTGCCTAGGCCACAATGTTGATTGCAAGTCACCCAAGAAGGTGACATTTGATGATAGGAAGGGAATTGGTCTTGAGGGGGAAATTGTTGAATCAAGACCCAATTCCCGCGACGTCGATGACGACTTTGAGCATTGAGCATCTCGTAGCTCACGCGATGTCTTGCACACTTGAGAGTGGTGCGGAGTGTGCTACGGGTTATGGAGTGCTTCGGTTTGGGTCCCTTGACCAAGTGATGATTGATGATGCTATGGGGTGGCTTGGTGAAAGTAAGACACCAAGAAGAGAAGACCTCGAGGGCTGCTCGAGTAGGCGTGCAAGGTGGACTCGGGCGAGCCTTAATGAAGCTGCCAGACAGTGAGGTCAGACCTCGTGCTCGACCACTCGAGCCAACGCCCTCGACCCGATCGGAGGGCAGCAGGTCCATTATGCGATATTCTGTTTTTCGTGTGTTTTTAGTGGGCTTATATAGCCACTTGTCCCATACTCTTCTAATATGTCCTAACTATATATAAGGGGTCTTAGAAGGGTATTAGGGTTTAAGAGAGTGCCAAATACTTAGAGATTACTAGGGTTTAAGCCATAAGAGTTCTCTCTATTGTATTAGGGTATTTTGTGGGTGATTGAAGTAAAGCTTGAATCTTTGCTTTGGAGACTTGTTCTAAAGCT
This sequence comes from Amaranthus cruentus, assembly GCA_019425755.1. Lineage (NCBI taxonomy): Eukaryota > Viridiplantae > Streptophyta > Magnoliopsida > Caryophyllales > Amaranthaceae > Amaranthus > Amaranthus cruentus. The sequence goes on along the minus strand of CM033458.1, from coordinate 15,444,573 downwards.
TGCAAGGTGAGTCATTTATGTAATGTTGATTCCATTAATGACATGATACTTAGTTTGAGGGGGAGGTATCATTAGATACCTCATTATATTGTTGTGTTGTTGTCTCTTGTTGCATACTCTGTTTTTGTATTGTTTCTTTGCATTAGTTCTTGTTTCTTCACCATAGCCTTAGCCCATTCATAACAGCTTTGTTCTTTGCTTTGCTATCTTAGATAAACTTTGTCCTTTGCTTATGCCCATAATGTGGACAAGTTTTGTTCTTTGCTTATACTCATGATGTGGATTACTTGCTTTCTTGTACTCATAACGATTTACTCTTATCCTTATATTTACTCGGAGACTTGGGTGGATGATTAAGCTTTAGATTTACGGACACACCAAACATGTTGGACAAAGTGTGAATATATATTTAATTTGAATAATGTGGACAAGTGTAATTTATTTAGAATGATGATTTGCAACTTGCTTACAATCATAATGTGGTTAACAAGTGTTTTTTTCATATTATGCGGATTTGATGTGTTTTTAAATTGTGGGATGATTTTTGGTTGACCTTGAACTTGTTTGCTGAATGGAATTTGACTTTATGTTGGATAAACATCTTGATATAATTCACTTCAAATTTGTAATTAGACGTTGGCTATGTATTTGGATTCATTGATCTCAGATTTTTGATGAACAAACAATTGCTAATGCTGATGGTGGTTCGAATAACCCTTTTGAAGAACCATTTGAGCAATATGAATCAAATGGAGAGTTTAAAGGCGCTGAAGTTGGGTATGAATCAGATAATACCAAGTACCAAATCAAGCCAATTAGTGTTAAAAGCAAGAGACTAACTTCAGAAGCATGGTTGTATTTTGACATTGTTCAAATGAATGGTATACAAATGGCAAAATGTAGGAATTGTAAGAAAACACTTTCATATAAAGGGAATAGTGGAACTTCACACCTTCTTAAACATTGCAAAAGAACATGTCCAAGTAGACATTTGAACCTTGCGGCTGGCGAGTCACAATCGAAATTCAAAACTCAAGTTGATGGATCCACTTCACACCTTAAACCTGCCAAAAAAACACGTACACGTACACATTTGAATCTTGCGGCTAGTCAATCACTATTGAAAATAAAAGGTGATGTTGATGGATCTAATGCTTTGGTACTTGAGGAAAAGCCAAAGAAAGTGATATTTGATCAAGAATTTTCAAAGAAAGAGTTAGTTAAAATGGTGGTGATACATGAGTATCCTTTGTCAATTGTGGATCACATTGGTTTTAGAAGTTTTGTTAAGAGTTTAAATGACAACTTCAAGATGATTTCAAGGAACACATTGAGGAGTGATGTGTTGAAATTGTACAACGCAGAGAGGAGTTCTCTTAAAGTTTTGCTAGAGCGTAATGAGGGTAGAGTGGCTTTAACAATTGAAATGTGGACCAATTATGACCAAAATAAGGGGTATATGGCTGTAACGTCACATTTCATTGATGAACAGTGGATTTTATGTAATAGAACATTAAGGTAATTATTTCCTTGCTATTTGCTTTTGTTATTGAGTGCTAGTGATCTCTTTTATGTTCCTTGGTAATGAATTTGTCATTTGTTATATTTTTAATTTGAACAAGTAGCATATTGTTGGAATTTATTTTGATGTTTTTTTTTGGACAAAATTTATTTTGATGTTGCTTCTATGTTGGTGTGTTTATTTATCTAGGTTTTGTTATGTGCCACGTCTACATGCCAAAGGGGTTCTTGCAAAGATAATACTGAATTGTTTGTCTCAATACAGCTTGGAAACTAAAATATCTTCAATGGTTGTTGAGAATTCTTCGACTAGTGATGCAATGATGAATGTCTTGATGGATAATTTGGAAGGTGGTTGTTTAGTGTTAGGTGGAGCTTTTTTGCATATGAGGTGTAGTGCTCATATTTTGAGCATGATTGTGAAAGATGGTTTGGAAGTAATTGATCACGCAATTGGAAAAATTCGAGAGTGTGTTGAATTTTGGATGTCTACTCCTAAAAGAATTGAAAAATTTGAGGAAGCTTGTCGCCTTATGAATGTGACTAAATCTAGAAGGATAAGTCTTGATTGTACAAGTAGTTGGGACTCCACTTACTTGATGATTGACTCTAGTTTGCCTTTTAAGGATGTTTTTTATAAGTTGAAATCTTTATATAAAAGGCTGAATTTTGATGTTCCTAGTGATGATGATTGGACTATGGCTACTATTGTTTGTCAAAAGTTGGAAACTTTTTACAAGGCCTTTAAGGTTTTTTCTACTAGAAACCATCCAACTTCAAATTTGTATTTTCGAAATGTTTGTGAGATTAAACTTGCTTTGAGCCGTTGGATGCAAAATGACAATATTGAGGTTCTGAGGGAAACAGCCAAGAGTATGCTTGAAAAGTTTGACAAATATTGGAATCATGTCAATGAACTTTTGGCCATTGCAGGCATTTTAGATCCAAGAAACAAGATGGATTGTGTGATTCATTATTTTAAGAAATTGTATGGAGATAGCGCCGATGGTGAATTGGCAAGAGTAAGGAATACTCTTGATAATCTTTTCATTGAGTACCAAAGTAAAAGTAATTTGGTGCATGGAAAATTACCATCAAAGAGAGGGTTTGAGGATAATATTGATGAGGATGAATTTGCTAGAGCAAAGAGGCAAAAATATGGATTTGTCTCGGTAGTTGAGGAGTATAGTGATGAGGATGATTTTGCTAGGACAAAGAGGCAAAATGTTAGACTTGTGCCCGTGAAAAGTGAGGTTGATCAATACTTGGAAAGTGCTACTTTACCAGAGGATAATGAATTTGATATTCTTGCATGGTGGAAGAACAACCAAAACTACCCAACTTTGCGAAAAATTGCCAAGGACATCCTTGCAATTCCAGTTGCATCAGTTAATTTGAAAAATGCATTTAGCATGAATGGACGTGTAGTTAGCGCTCATCGTTCTAGACTTCATTCTGAAACTTTGGAGGCTTTAATGTGCTTGCAGCATTGGATGGTTGATGATGTTAAAGGTAATTTTGTACTAGTTTCCTGTTTATATATTATGTTTAGTCTTTTACTAAAATACATTGTATTATTTTCTTTGATTTTGTCGTAGGAACTTTTGAAGGTACTCTTGCTTGTTCAACTGTTAATGAAGATTGTGATGATGTGGAAGTGGCGGATATTCTTGATATGGTAAATATAAAACATATTGTTTTATAAATAATTGATGCATAAATTAGGAGTATTTATTATTATTATTATTATTATTATTATTATTATTATTATTATTATTATTATTATTATTGTTATTGTTGTTGTTGTTGTTTATCGATTAACAAATTTTTTGTTTGCTTTGTTTGTGTAGGATATAGACGATATTAGTGTGGAGCAGTGATGAGGATTAATCAGCAAATTAGCAATATAAGGAGGTTTGTGATTCTTTTAGAGACATTTGTGATGTAATAATCATGTTTATTTTAGATTTGAGTTAATGATTTCATAATTTATAATTTTGCAATGCTGTGGAGAGGGCCAGTGTTTTATCTATTAAAATTCAATTAGATTAGATTATACATTATTCATTAGACTCATTTCAGAACTGGAACCAAGTTTAAACTCTCCAGATCCATGGATCTGAATCTCATATTTTTAGACATAAGTATGTGGATTTGGGGTTTAGCCTCACAAAACAGACCAGGATCTATACTCACCTGGACTATATTTAGATTGAACCTGTTGTCATCGCATTATAACCCGTTTCATTTGATCTTTGTGTTATTTACAAAAAAAATATAATCTCTTTTTCGCTGCATAATATTCCTTGGCGCACACCAAGTATGTATGTGTTGTATCTATTGGAGCCCTAATTTACATCTTGCTCAATATGCAGGCGAACGGATATTTGGCACGTAGAACAATCATGGACCTGATGGTCTGAGTTTCCATTACAATGGTCTCCGACTCTGATTAGCATGCTAACCAGTAGATTTACACCCGAGCTGGTTTTGGGTCCGAACTTGGGAGCTTTATCCCTGTACTTAGATGGGTTGCGCACCGTGCTAATTGATCACTGAAAACCCTCCCCAAAAGGCACATAGATCATGTTTTGTGCTTGATGGAGAAATTTGTTGGTGCTTAAGGGTTCTTGTAATGTTATCTCAATTGGTTAGCTTGGCTCGGTTAATTTTGCAATTATTATTGTTAATCAACACTTGATAAGTGCTCGTTAAAAATGGTAGGAAGCCTTTTTGTCGAGTTGTTTATCAACGAGGCAAACATTGAAAAACACTAGTTGTATTTACAACACACTTTGTTACCTGAACTCACTCGAAAAAACCTTCATTGTGATTGATTTCTTATAGCGATCAGTAGATACTGAATCGCCTTATAGTTTATCCATTAGAATATGAAAACGACATTCTTGTAAAGAGTTGAGGGCAAAAAATAAGGAAATTGGGGTGGGAGATCAGCAATATTTAGAGTGCTCGTGATAGAAACAAAAAACTAGGTCACAGTTAAGACAATATGTTGCCATTTTGAAATAATTAATCTTTTCACATTTGAAGGTTTAATTTTACAAATTGCTCTCACTAGTTGAACTTTAGAAATAGTTTATTTAATTAGGTATTAATTTGATGTTTATCTTTAAGGTAACTTTGAAATTTTACTTAAATTAAAAATATTTAAATTTTAAAAAAAATTTCCTTTCCTTTCCCTATTTCCCTCCCCAATCCCAAACACCTAAAACCATGAACAATCTAGTTCCTCCCTTCCCTTCATGATTTGTTAAAACAAGCTTTTGTGCAAAAGTCTTGATCCATGTTTTTAATGACATCGTTTGTCTCGCTATTCACGTTACGATTAAAAATATGAATATCCAATAAAAAAATTATTCTTAAAGTTAAATCTACTAAGAATAATTTGTAAAGTTCAGTCTACTAATATGGGAAGAGCTAAAGTTAAGCAAAATATTTTTTGTTTTATGTAAAGGCAATACTAAATATAACCACATTTTCATTATGGTGTCACTCTTTCTTTATTTCTTTCCTTTGCCTCTTATTCAAGTCAATACTCCCATTTTGACTTTTTACTATTTTTTAGGTCGTTAAAGGAGATCACTTGGTAAGGTGAGAGTGAAGTTTTAGTATGTTGTTGATGGTCCATCATTAAATTAATTTTTCTCTCCAAAAATCCAATCTTTCTCCCAAAATCTAAAGAAATGAATTCTGATTTAAAATTTTCACCAATTTCATTACAACAAAAAATCCTAAACAAAAAATCGAAACAGAGAAGAAAAAATAAACCCTAACAACAAAATTTTTACAACACAAAAGAACAAAAAAACCCAGAAATAAAAAATCCAAAACAACGAAAATCAAACAAAATTGAACAAACCCTAACAACAAACCATAAACAAAAGAATCATGATCATTATTATACCCAGTGTTTCCGCACATAGATAAATCTATGGTCAGGGTCTGGGGAAGGAAGGTCGACGATGTCTCATACCCATAAGGAGAGGGCAGTCAAAAGAGTCCTTCGGCTCAAGAGGATCTTCAAAGATAGGAGCCTGCAAAAAACCAAACTCCTGCATCTTACACCCATGTTAGCCAAACATAAGAATCAATTAACTGCAAGCATAGTAACTAACTCACGCAACTAAAAAGATACAAGCAGATAACTAAGAAACGATACAGGTAAGAGAGGCAGAAAAGAGCAATGACGAAAGGCAAAGAACAATAACAAATAAGTCTAGAAACAATAAAAATCGAAACAAACAAAAGAATCATAAACAACAAAAATTGAAACAAAGATGAAGAAATAAACCAAGAAACAATAAAAATCTCAAATAATAAAAATCCCCAAATTAATGAGGAAACGAACCCATAAACAAAAAGATCCCAAACAACAAATATGGAGTCCAAAGATGAAGAAACGCACCTTAAATCAAATAATGCCAAACAACTTTTTGTGAAATTGAAATGCTAGAATCAAACAATGCCAAACTAGAATCAAATAGTAAGTATATATTTAAATCCGTCGGGTACATGGATTGGATCTAGTATTAGAAACGGATATAGATCCAGTTTCATCATCGTTCTTCCGCAAACCCTAAAAACACAACCCTTGACCTTGTTACTTAGGTAGTGTTTGGTCAAGCTTTTAAAACAACTTCTGCAACAGAAAAGCTAAAACTTGGTCAAACACTGTGTTTCTGAGAAGTTGAAACAGTTTTAAGAAAAGCTAAAAACAGCTTCTACAATGGTCAAGAGGAGAAGCTACAAATTGTAACTTCTGCTCCTAACTTCTCAAAGAGCTTCATACTTTTGTCATTTTATGTTAAAAAAATTACTATATTTTCTCCAATTAACTATGAAATTTTTTTTATTACTTTTATTTTTCTTTTTTCATATATTCCTCCAAAATTCAAAAATTTTTACTTTATTATATAATTCATTTGTTATCACGACCAACATCCCAATTATTTTTTTATTGAATATTATGCGATCAAATTACATCAAAATTTCATATATGTTTTATCTTTAAATTTATTAACATATTTAAATATGTTTTTCTATATAGTAAATTGTCAAATTTGGGATTTATTTTTATTTTCAATTACTTAATTTAGTGTATTTGAATTTTTTTTCTAACATTATAATGATTATTTTTTAGTGTATGCTATATGTTTTTGGGTGTTTCTCTTAAAATTGATGCTTTGTGACTCGACTATTTTTTAGTGTATGTTATATGTTTTTCCATCATATAACAACACTAACGTTAAATAAACATAAGAAAAAAAGCCAAACACACAAATTGTATTTGTTTCCTAAAAACTCTTTTTAAAAATATGAGGCCAAACACATCTGTTTCTAAAAAGTGTTTCTCTAGAAACAGTTTCTACAAAATTACTTTTAAGAAACAAAAGTTAATTTGCAAAAGGTAGGCCAAACATACCCTTAACCCCTCACTCATCATCACCCCTATTTAAAATTTCATATCGTCGAGTCACAGAAATCGTCAATCTTGTTTCCGCCGCCATTTCCTCCATTCCAGCATTCCCTAATCCTACACCTTCCTAACGACGTCGTTGATGTTCTCTTTATTTCAGGCTCCAAAGAAGAGTAAAGATCCTTAGTCCGTATTTTATCTCTAAAAACCAGTGAAATCCAATGGTGGCTATCAAAACAAGAAGGTAACATTAGCAATAACAATAAACCGCCATTTTTACGAACATTGTATAACTTCTTAAACCCTAGTTTTCATTTGATTTAATTCAATTTTATTTTCTTTTTAGTTAAATTACAGAAATGGAATAAAAGAAAACAAAGTAGAAGTTGAACAGTATGTATTGTTCGTTCAATCTTCTTACGAAAAGCTATTGTAAAAAACGGGGGAAAATTACCCAGAGTCGTTCAGAGAGAGTTGACATAGGGATGAGTATAGCTACAGGCATTGATTGGGTGTTATGCTATTGATTGGCCTCTAATGATGATCGAAAGAATACTTTTGTTCTTCCGAGATGTTCCCATGAGGAAAAACGTTTTTGGAGATCTGAACTGAAGAGGCCTTTCAGTTTTTTGTTTGTAAATTTTCAATCATGGCATTGATGGTAATGGCTTTTATGGCTGACTGGTTGTCATTGTTGAAGTGTTGAGGTTAATCTATTGTACATAGTTTTTTTGGTGCGTTTTAGTGATATACTTGTGTCTGTCGGGGCTTGAATGTGTCTAAGTAGCATAGTTTATTGTGCACTTGGTCAATGGTTGATGATGGAGATTCCTGCTGGGTTTTTGCTTTATGGATTAGTTTTGATTTCTCTTGTTGGCCTCTAATGATAATGAAAGTTGTGACTTTCGTTCTTCCTGATATTTTCATATGGAAGCTTTAGGGAGACCTGAACTGAAAAGGCTTTAGGTGTTGTTCAATAGTTCGTATTCTTTAAATGTTAGTATAAAAAGAATGAGTATGAGAGTGTTGTGGTGCCTTGGTGATTCATTTATGTATTCAAGTTTTCTAGATTTAATGTAATTTAATTTTAATTTGCATATTGTGTTGTTTCTTTTGATTTTAAAGTATAATGTTTTTTATCACCTAAAATTTTGGTAACTTTAGGCTTTTGTTATTCTGTGGATACATTTGAGTCAACTTTCCATTGCTGAGAATTTATTTAGTCTATGTTTAGAGTTTAAGTCGTAAGTAAGGTGAGACAAAGGAGAAGTTGGACAATATGGTATTGTTTCGATTAATCTTCATACAAAAAGCTATTGTTGGAAATGCCTATAGCTAAACTTGTTCGCCCTTAAACTCTTTCTGAATGAATAAGGGTAATTTTCGTTTTTTTAGGGATTTAGAAACTTTTTATTAAGCCTCCTAATGATTAAAAATCACTTTCATCCTCCAAAATGTTGTTATGAAAAATTAAATTTTTTAGGCAGTTGTTTTACTTGGCTTTTGCACGTGTGTTGAATTAATTCGACATTCTTATGTGAAGTATAATTCTATATTACTATGACTTTTAATCAAATTACTAGAGTAAAATTTTCTGTTTAGCTTTTGTTTTATTGACCGAGTATTATTTTATTGAGAGGCCCCTAATGATGATAAAATCAATACTTTTGTTCTTCTGAGATGTTCCCATGCGGAAAAAACTTTTTTGGAGACCTGAACTGAAGAGGCCTTTTTTTTTTTTGTGTGTAATTGTTCAATAATGGCAATGATTGTAATGACTTCTATGGTTGTCATTGTTGAAGTTTTGAAATTAATCATGGCAATCATGGTTGTCATTGTTTTATTGACCGAGTATTATTTTATTGAGAGGCCCCTAATGATGATAAAATCAATACTTTTGTTCTTCCGAGATGTTCCCATGCGGAAAAAACTTTTTTGGAGACCTGAACTGAAGAGGCCTTTCTTTTTTTTTGTGTGTAATTGTTCAATCATGGCAATGATTGTAATGACTTCTATGGTTGTCATTGTTGAAGTTTTGAAGTTAATCTGTTGGGTTTAATTTTTGGTTTATGCGTTTTTCTGTGTTAGTGATTTACTTGTGTTGGGACTTGCGTGTGTTTGAGTAGCATAGGTTATTCTGCACTTGCTTACTGATTGATGATGGAGATTCAGTGATTCACTGCTAGGTTTTTGCTATGCTTGTCACTTGTCAGGTGAGCTTATCTTTGATACATTTATATGAATTAGATTTCCTTTGTTGGCCTCTAATGACAATGAAAGTTATAACTTCCGTTCTTCTGAGATTTCATGCGGAAGCTTTAAGGAGACCTGAAATGAAGAGGCTTTAGGTGTTGTTCAATAGCTCTTATTTTTAAAGATGTTATTCTAAAAAGGTTGATTATGAGAGGTTGTAGCGTAACGTTTTAAAAATTTTCTAGATTGTAGATTGTAGTGTAAAGTTTTTAAAATTTTCATATTGTTGCCTTTTGTGATGTTAAATATGACCTTTTATCACCTGAGATTTCAATGCTGAAAGACGTTAATAACTGAAGAGGCTTTTGTTATTTTGTTGATGCATTTGACTATTTGAGTCAACTATGCAGAATTATTTGATCTATGTTGATGAGTTTAAGTTGTAAGTAAGGAAAACAAAAGCAGAACTTGGACAGTATGGTATTGTCGATCAATCTTCATATCTAAAGCTATTGTGGGAATCGGGAAATGCCTATAGTTAAACCGGTCCCTCCTGTAACTCTTTCTGTATTCCCTTTTTAGGGTTTTTAAAACTTTTTTTAAAGCTTCTCAATGCTGAAAGACGTTGATAAATAAAGAGGCTTTTGTTATTTTGTATATGCATTTGAGTCAACTCTCCATTGCAGAGGCTTATTTGGTCTATGTCTAGCTGCCTGCTGTAAAATACTCGTTGGTATGTTACTTGGACTTTTTACTGATGTCGATTCTGGTATGTGTCTAAGTGTTGGATACGTCTAAACATTCAATTTTATGCCTAAAATGAAGTGTCTAAGTGCCATTCCAATGTCCGAGCATCAAAGATTGGACACGTGTGCGTGAAGTATAATAAAGAGTCCGAGTAACATAGGTTCTATCAATCTTTATACAAAAAGCTATTGTGGGAGTATAGCCAAACTTTCCCTCATGCAACTCTTTTTGTACGACTCAGGGTAATTCCCTTTTTTATTTAAGGATTTTTGAAACTATTTTTTTAAAGCCTCCAATGATAAAATAATATCTTTGTTCTTTCGAGATGTTTTTATGTGGAAAAAGTATTTGGAGACCTGAACTGAAGAGGAATTGTTTTTACTTGGCATTTGCAGTTTGTTTTTTTTGAGGAAATGATTAAATGGGTGTTTATAGTTTTATTGATTCTGTATTATGCTATTGGTTGGCCTCTAATGATGCTCAAATGAATTTTTGTGATCTTCTAAGATGTTTCCTGGTGGAAAAACTTTTTTGGAGACATGAACTAAAGATTTGTTGCTTGGTTTTGGCTCCCTTTATCAGGGGAGGGTATTTTTGATTCATGTCAAATATGAGTTTGTGTTATATGAATTAAATTCTCTTGTTGGCCTCTAATGATGGTGAAAGTTGTAAACTTTCCGGCCCGTTTGGTAGATGGTAATAAATGGTGGTAACGGGAATGAAAAACTAGTGTAATTTTAGTTGAAAAATCTCTTGGCTACCTTGATGGCCATGCTTGTTCAAATCCAATCTACTTATTTTCTTCACAAATTCATTCCAATGCATTACCATTGGAAGAGGTGGTATTAGGTGGTAATGGAAATTTGTAAACAAAAAAACTTTTTTGTGATCAAAGTTTCATTACCATGGGAATGATATGGAACTTTTGATGAAATTTTACACTATAAATAATTTCCATTACCATCATTTAGTACCGCTAACCAAACAGGCCGTTCGTTCTTCTGAGATTTTTCATGCGGAAGCTTTAGAGAGACCTGAACTGAAGAGGTTTTGTGGTGCCTTGGTGATTTATTTATGATTTAAGGTTTTCTTGATTGTAATGTGATGTATTTCAAATTTTCATATTGTGTTGCCTCTTGTGATGTTAAAATATGACCTTTTATCTCCTGAGATTTCAATGCTGAAAGACTTTGGTAACTGAAGAGGCTTGTTATTCTGTGGATGAATTTGAGTAACTCTTCATTGTAGAGAATCATTTGGTTTATGTTTCTGATATTAAGTTGTTGGTAATTGTTGGCTTAGAATCACAATGGAGTTTTCCCCTGTCAATTCATTCATTAATGTGGTTCTTGTGAAGAAATGAATGATAGTCTTGTATTAAGCGTGTTATGGAAGTGTTATCCCCTTGTAATTAGTGTTGACAATATCTGTTGATCCCGATTTGTTTCTAGACATGATAGATTTAGGTTGTGTCTTCGTTTTTTATATAAATTTGAAAATAAGCAGAATTCTGATTTATGATTCTGATCAGTGAAATATAATTCGCTAATTAGTTCGCCTTTTGGATTCGCGATTCGCTCAAAATGGTTCTAAAATAGCCCAAAATCGACCATAATTTCGCAAGGCCAATTAGCGAATCATGTGACACTGATTCTGATATCAAACCTAGTAGAGTCTCTTTTTTCCATGCTCTATTCTACTCTAAAAAAAGATATGTAGCCCTATTCTTGCAAGCTGTTATGCCTATGAACCGGGTTTTTGCTCACCACAAATCATCCGTGCGCCTAAACTACGCTCTTTTTCGTTCCATCCTCCGCTTTTTAGAAGAGGTACATTACCTTCATTCTCTCTTATTTTCTTGTTCCGTAATTAGTTTTGTTTGAATTGTTTTGTTATTCAGTTTGGTCTCTGGATTTTGTTGTTTTCTCAACATTTCTCTGTTGGCTTTAAATTAGATGAGTATCATTGTATGAATGTATCATATTTTCTTGTGGCTGTGTTTTAGTGGATAGATTTTGATCTATTTTTCATCTAAGATTTGATTTTTTTTTTTTTGAAAGTGAGAAGATCGGGACTAGGCGTGTGCAACGGGCCGGACAAGGGTCGGGCCTTGCAAAATAAGAAATTGGCTTTAAACGGGTTGGGCCTATCAAGCCTGATCCAACCCAATCCAGCCCGTTATTTTTTCTTCTTTGCTTTTTTTGAAGACTATGGACCCCATCATTGACACCTTCATAATCATCACCATGAAGAACTATAGTTCAATGGAAGAAAATGTAAAAGTGGTAAAGATATGTGATTATTTTACATGGAAAATATAAAATGGTTGCTTAATTGTGTAATAAGAAAATCAAATTAAATCAAAAACCAAAATTAAGCTTAAAATTAGAATTTCACACCAAAATAAACATAAATATAAAGTGGATGCAATTGAAGACAATTCTTTTTTTTGAGCAATTAAAGCTAATTAACTTGAGAAGAGATTAAAATTTGTTGAGAAATCCTATGGGAATGAAGCAATAATTGTGCGTTTCTAAATTGGGGAAATTGGGAAAATTTTTAGGGTTTATAATTTGGAAAAATTTTAGGGGTTTATAGTTTGGAGAAAGAAGGAGAATGATGAGTGATTGAGGGAAAATGATGTGAGGTAAAAAATCTGAAAGAGAATAGAGAAGATAGTATAATACCTGTGTTGTATGAAGACATGAATAATTAGTATTTTTTATGAATTGCAGAGCCCGTATAAAACCCTTTCCAACCCATTTTTTTCACTTTATATAAGGCCTGTTTTGAGCCCGCCCCATATTAAGCCCACCCCGTTTTCAACCCTTATAATGATGGGTTGAATCAGGGGCCCCAATGAAGGCCCAACCTGTTGCACAGGCCTAATCGGGACATATGAACCTTAATTGATTAGTTGAAAAGGAGGATGTGTTTGGAATCATGGATTATTATATTGTACTTGTGATGGTTTGTCTTGGTTTAACAGTCTTGGTAGTGGTTGTAAGGGTGAAAAGTGGATAAGATGAGGGAGTTTAAACTTCTGTTTTAGGCTGTTAAATGATGTTGAATAAACTTTTTGATAAATGCACTTTAAATTTGTAATTAGACGATGAATTTGGATTCATTGATTTTTAGATTATTGATGAACTAACAAATATTGCTGATGTTAAAAGCAAGAAACTAACTTCGCAAGCATAGTTGTATTTTGACATTGTTCAAGTGATTGTACGCAAAATGAAGTACTTTCTTAGTGTTCTCTATTCCTCATGATTCCCACTTGTTCATTTGCGGTGTTGCTCGATATTCCACCGTCATTCATAACAAAAATTTAATGTCTATATCATAAACCCCTAACCTAATCCAGTTAGATTTGATGTTTTATCGGTATGAGTTACAGTTTTTTTTCCTCTTTAGACCCTGATCATAGTTTTCTTATGAGCGAAATACACTGGTTATGATGATGATGTAGATTAGCATCTTTCGTCTTCCACAGGCTTGAGGCCAACATCTTGACTACAAAGACAGCACTCTTGGAACTTTTATTGGAGGATTGCAGCAAGATGCTTAGCAGCAATCAGAAGCAAAGCTCCATCCAAATTGCTGCGCCATCAAGCATTTGAGACATCAAGCATTATACTTAACGAGACAAACATGATCAATTTTCAATCAATATAAATGCAAAACATATATCAAGTATCCAACATTGGTAGGATATGAAAGTGTAAATTTGTTTTAATATAAAAATTTTGATATATTAGGTGTAACTCAAAAGAGTAATTCAATTTTGTAGAAGATAGAAGATGCTAATTTATACATCTATTCAAAAACACACACCGAGTTTGCCCCTTCTTGGGATGAGTCTTTATGTTATGAAGCTAATTCATTCTATAAAATGAGAAATAATTTTCCATTTAGCAATATTGTAAAAAAGATTGACACATGACTATCAAGTATTTAATCTTCAATTAGGGATGATTTTGGGTCCAATATACTATTAGATTCGATTAATTTTTAGAGCTTGGATCTTATTTTTCTGACCCTATGAATTTAGATTCGAAAAAAAGAGTTTGTGTTTGGTACTAAGGTCTTTACTCTAGGGACCTAGACTTAATTCAAACTCTATCTTTGGACACATTTAAGACTCAGGCTCGCCAGATCCTCTTTAAATCTGACATGTTATACAACCTAAAATCAATTTAAAATTTATTATAAACCTAATACTATACTTTTTGTGGTCGTATTGAGAAAGTTTAGGTTTGAGTAATCAAACCAAGACCAATTTAAGACTTGTATAAGGCACTAGATCCCTCAATTAACAAGTTTTAAATTTTAATTCAGTTCGTAGGGGTTTTGGAGTCCAAAACCAAAAAAATAATGCGTTTGGAGTCTATATTTGAATCTAATTGAATTTGATTCAGACGCAACCAATGACCATCCATATCTTCAATTTTATGAACTCTCTCTCTTTCTCACTCACACACACACGTGTGTGTGTTGTATTATATATATATATATATATATATATATATATATATATATATATATATATATATATATATATATATATATATATAAAAGTATCAAAGATAAGTTTTCAAAAAACTTTATTAGATTAAATTATACAATTATACATTCATATCATATTATACAATACTATAAAAACTGAAACAATTGCAAATGATGATATTATAGAGTTTTGTCACATGGAGCATTTTTTTACAGATTCAAAGGTGATTCTTTAATATTCAAAAGATTTTATTACATTAGTAATGATTGCAAGTAATAAAGGAAATTTTTCAAAAAAATTTTATTAGATCAAATCATACAATACTATAAAAAAAAATTGAAAAATGACGATATTATAGAGTTTTTTAAAATGTAGTATTTTTACAAATTCAAAGGTGATTGTCTAATATTCAAAGGATTTTATTACATTAATTATAGTTATAATTATTAAAGCTAAGTTTTCAAAAAGATTTTATGATCATATCATATAAATACATAGCTATAAAAGAGCCTGAAAATTGCAAAGAATAATCTTATAGAGCTTTGCCAAATGAAAATTTTATTTTACAGGTTAAGATGTGATTGTGAGATTTTCAAATCACTATAGTATATGATTGCGTCTTTCTTTAAAATTGGCATTTCCATACCAACAAACATTGTGAACTACACGAGTTTATATACTACTCCCTCCGTTCCTTAAAGAAGTTCTCACTTTCCATTTTGGGGTGTTTCAATTGTTGTTTCCATAAGGAATCTTTCCATTTATATCACAAATCTTGGACAAAAATAACCTCACTCATCCTCCTTTTAATATTTTAATAATGATTATGGGCCCACATATCTTCCACTAACTCCATTTTAACGTTTTTATATTCCTTATGGTCTCCACATGTTTCCCACTAATTTCATAAAAACATTTTTTAATTAGTTGTGGTCCCCATATTTTTTCCACTAACTTTCTTTAAATATTTTTTTTAATATTTATGGTCCACACTTTTCCTCCATCAAATTTATTATTCAATAAAATAATATCTCCACTATATAAAAGATTCCACTTGTCTTAATTCCCGTGAACATTTTCTATGGGAACACGAACAGGGAACGGAGGGAGTAGTATAAATATAAATCTAAAAACGACCTCTGGTCATATCCAAATGGCAAACCCCCGTTGGCTCTTCCTATGTGGAGTTTTTCAACACAATTCAACCCGGAAAAATAAAAATGAATCATCAACCTTCAAACGCTCTCCCACTCTAAGTCACTATCAAATCAAATCTTTCATCCCGAATTTTCTCTCTCCTGGTAATCAATGGCGGTTCGGGCAACGGTTGCCCGATTTCCATCCGACCCTGATGAGCAAGAGACATCTGGTCTACCATGGGGAGTAACGATTACACCCTTTTGCGGTAGAGATGAGAATGGACTTCCGCCGTCGATGGGATCCGACGGTGAGAATTTACCTAGGTGTGAAAATTGTTGGGCGTACTTCAACTCTTATTGTGAGCTTGATCAATGGGCGTGGAATTGCTCTCTTTGTGGAACGCTTAATGGGCTTTCTGCTCACTCCATTGCCAAATACTCTCATCCTCAATCTTGCCCTGAAATGTCTTCCTCCTTTATTGATCTTGAATTGCCTTGTAAGTTCCAATTTTACCTTCAAATATGAATTCTATTACTATCAATAATTATTACTGTTATTACTTTTGACGGGTCTTTTTGTTTCAATTTTTCTGCTAAAGTGAATCAGAAGCTAATTTGCAATGTTGCATACATTGTTGTTGTCAATTGAGGTATTATATGCAGCAGTGAAATAAATGATACCAGCATATGGGGGATGAACGGTGATTATGTGTTGAATTAACTAGAGTACCATCACGTTAAACAATTCAACATTAATAGTGTATTTTAACCTAATCAGGCTGGGCCTAGATTCCTCCTGATTATTTGCAATGGTGAATGGTGATAATAAAATGTGAAGTGCATGTAAATTATATTGCTTTTGGTGGTTTAGACAAAAATGGAATCAGTTGTGGTTTTATTTTTTAATTGGGAATAATTGTGTACAGCATTATTGTTTGCCCTCATAATTTGATTGTAATTTATAGATTTTTATCTGCCCACGATTTTTAATTGCATTATGGGTTGAAATTTACTACTATGTTAAGTGCACATCTAGCCCCTATGCTTGCCGAGGCGGAAGTCACTTAGTGGGACAGAGGCATTGTGATGATTCTGATGAGTTGGAACACTTACCAGAGAGGGAAACACAAAGTTAATTTAGAGTTTTAGCTTTTGAAGAACCAAGGGTTCATATGATGGGTTTCTTACTTTGTTAGGTAATATTTTTATCTGTTATAGATCGACATATTTTGTTCATTAGATTATTGATTTGGAATTAGGGGAACAAAGTTTCTGAAATCTTAATCTAGAGTTTTGGGGACTGAGTTCCTAAAAGGGGATTCAGTGGGATGTTTCTGATTTTTGGTGACTAGGAGCTGGAAGATTATATAACAATGATATTATTAGTGGGCAGTGGGTAAGCTTAAATGAAAATTTGAAGGGGGGAAAAAGTTTAGACCCTAAACTTGAGTTAAAATGATGGGAGCAAATGTTTAAAATCTTGACCTTTTAGTTATAAAATGCATCTCTAAACCATTAATTATTTTACTATTTTTAAAGGTATTATTATACATATGTTATGTTTTAAAATAGTTTTGTGGTGGCGAAGCCCCTTCCCGCCTCTCCTATGCTTTGCCACTATATGTGGACATATGGTTCGTTTGGTGAGTTATCTAGCATAATGTGGGAACTTTAAAGTTGGTTGCCTTATAGCAACTGGAAATGACTTCAATTTTTGGTTTCTCTGATCCTTGATAAATCTTAGATGATAATTGCTTTGTGTTTTCCCCTATAGAGACGGGAGGGTTGTTGAAATGCCATGCTTTTCTATTTCCCAGTGAAAGAGTTACTAATCCTTCAATCATATAAAAATTTTGGTTTACATGAAACAAAAAGAAAAAAGTGGTTGTCATGAACCATATACTTCTCCATAGATGAAATGCGACTCCCTACGCCTTAAATTAGTTGCATTAAAGAATAGATTGATAAAATGACTTCTGTTAGTGTCATATGAGCATGGAAAAAAATCGCGGTCGCGGATGCGTTTGCGGAAACGGTCACGATGTCGCGGAAAACGGCTATAATGGAGAAATAACGCAAATCGCGGCCGATGCGGCGTGATTTTTCACATAAGGGATTTTGAACTTATAATTGTATTTTTGTTGTTGAACTACTATTATTATGCAATAATATGCAACTAGCTATTATAATTGCAATGTTTGATTCTTTTAGTGTATAATTAATTAGTTTATTAGTTATTCGTTAATTATTTTGTTTATCAACTAAAACTATGAGTAACTATAAATTAAGTAATCATAATAATTAAAGTTAATGGGTATTAATAAAACTTTGACGCGATAACAAATAGCGTTGTAATGGTGAAATATCGTTATAACGGTAAAATAACGGGCGTTACACGTTATATAACGGTCAACGCGGCGTTTTGACCGTGAAATTTGGTGAACCGTTATATAACGGAATTTAACGTCGCGGCAACTTTGAAACAGGTTATATAACGGGCGTTACCTAACGTAACGGGGGAGTTTTTATTCCATGCATACGAGGTATCTCCAGTCTGATTTTATTATTGTTTTTATAGGCTAGTCTGAACTCTGAAGTTTTTTTGAAACAAAAAATTTGTTAGTTTGCTTCAATTTATAGAAATAATAATTTAAAAACTGAAGCTTATTGTGATGCTTGACACTTGCATTGTTTGAGTTGGCCTATGAGTTGCTGAGAAATTATAATGTTTCAAAAGAATTTTTTAGTAGGTGGTTGTTTACGGTCTTTGTGTTTGCTTTGGTGAAATATAGTTGTATCACAAATATATTTGAATATTTTAAAATCAGCAACATTTTATTTCTGCATTCTAATGTGTTGAGACTGTTGTAATTACGGTGCAGTGGAAGCATATGAGGAAGAATCAATGCAGGCTCGTCCTGTCTATGTGGCAGCAGTTGACCTGTCATGTAAGTTACAAACTCCCCCTCTCTACTTTGATGGGTCATTTTGTTATAAACCCGCACTTTCTCATCCTGTTAATTTAGAGCTTTGTGTAAATATGTAATAAGTTGAAGAATTTAAATCTCTTAGGTCAACTTTTATGTCATTGACATCTGCTCATTTTTGTAGTTGCGCAAATTTGACCTTCAATTAAGGAAATGATTTTATTTGTATGCTATTTTTTTCTTAGATTTAGGCTGCAAGTTAATTACTCTATATTCATAGAAATATGATCCTTTGCCATAATGACATATCGTACTAGAGAGATGTCATAGAGTTGGCTAGTTGGGTATTCAGAGATATGTGTAAATTTTAATTCTCTAGGACATTTTGCTTGTTCCTTGATAACATTTGGGTTCCTTATCTAAGTTGGTGGTTCAAGACTTAGCATCAAGTTAATAAAATTTTAAGGATAAGAATCATGAATTTTAGGTTTAGGTCCAAGATGTGGATAACAAGGATCAAAAAAATAGAGAATTTTGGCAAGCTTTTCCATAGAGAACAAAGGAATGTTTTATAAGACATCTATCTCTCCCACGGATGAGGGTGTTTGGCAAATAGCTGATAGCTGGTAGCTGATAGCTGATAGCTGATTATAGTGGCTGATTTGACCAGCTGATTTTATTAATTGGTTTAACCAGCTGATTTTGAACCCGCTGCTATAAGCAGCTTGTTCAAAAACAGCTTATTCGTATCAATAAGCTGTTTCAACCAGTTAATTTACCAAACACTATCTTTAGCTGGTTTGACTAGCCAACCCTCTATTTATATCCAAATAAGCTAAAATTGCTCAATAAGCCAATTTGCCAAACACCCCCAAAGAATTTATGAGACGAATTAAAAAGCCAGTGGTGGAGGAGGCTTTGAAAGAAATAACGGTAAAAAAAGCAGGATACCAATTGGTAAACCTATCAAGGTATGAAGATGTCTAGGGAATAGTAGAGTACATGGGAAATTGATTTATTTATCAAGATTCAAAAGAAAAACAAGATGCCCACTGTCAAGGATTGTGGAAGTACTCATAAGAATAAAAGAGATTCAAATAAAGGTGATTCAAAAGATTGCTCTAGCTACCAAGGAATAAAACTCATGAGCTATATTGTGATAGAATCATGGAATTACATATATGTAGAAGTATGAGTATGTTAGACAACTAATTTAGATTTATGCCATGAAGGTCTATGATGGAAGCAATACATATACATCTGATGAGACAATTGATAAATATTTTAGGGCTAGAAATAGCATATGTACATAATTTTCATTGACTTATTTGATGTCCACCAATATTCAAATCTAAGCTATTTTCCTTTTGCGGTGGTTTTAGATGAGATGACTCGAATATTACAAGTAGATGTGTGTTGGTGACGACATTATTTTAATTGATGATACTAAAAATGGGTAAATGCAAAATTAGAACGATTGAGACAAAAATTGGATTCGCAGGATTTTAATTAACAGTAAAAAAAAATTATATGAAGTGCCATTGTTGCATAAAGGACAGAAGTAGTACTTCTCCAGATGATTGCTTCAAATACATTGAGTCAATTCTCTAGAGTAGCGAGGATATCCTTTAGTATGTGGCCAATAGAATTAAATGTGTTTGGCAAAAATAAAGACTAATAATTGGGATATTATGTGATAAAGGTGTGCTCCTTACTAAGGATAAGTTTATCAGAGAGTCATTAGACTAGCATTATTATATGGATCAAGATGTTAGACTTTTAGGTAATATCATCATAGGAAGTTGAGAGTAGTAGAAATGTAGACGCTTAGATGGATGAGTGATTATGCTTTGAAGGATAAAATTCAACACAGACATAAGGAAAGGTCAAGGCATATCGGAAAACCGGTAAGAAAAATAAAAAGTGGAAACTTACGGTATTTTAAAAATGGGAGAGAAAGATTAAAGATAATTTGGAGGGCAAGAGTGGAAAAAATATATGAATATTCGAGATTTACGTGTTGAGATGGTAGATAATTAGAAGGGATGGAGAAAGAGAACCAATGTTTTGGGATTAAGGCTTTCACATTGTTATTGTTGAAATTATCAACATTCAAGCTAATGGTGGCTTAAGCAATGGGTGTGTAAAAGTGGCAAAAAGCGTTATACTACAATATGGGGTTCGATTGTTTTATAATTGTATCCTTGTAATGGATGATGGAAGAACCTGATGTTGAAAGTCTCACTTGGAAGCCATTTATGGCATCGAGGAAATGGAATGTTGTTATTGATGTTGAAAATGTTGAATGTAACTTCTAAAGATTGTTAACTGAGAATTCGGATACTTTTTTCTTTTGCTTCTCTATTTAAGTCGGTAAAAAATAGCTGACTTTCTCCTTGGCCACCCTTCTTCCCTCTTGCAGCTTCTGAAGAGTTTCTGGATCTTATCAAGAGTGCTTTACTGGCAGCTTTAGAAGGTTAGATAGCTGAATTTACTGTTTATTTCCTTTGTTCATTTACAAATGTTTGAGAATTTAATTTATCTTGTGCAGCACTTCCTGCTGGAGCGCTTTTTGGACTTGCTGCTTTCAGCCTTAAATTAGGGTTATATGATGTGCAAGGGCCTGTTCCAGTTGTGAAGAATATTTTCATTCCTTCTGATCCTGAAGGAACTATACAAATAGGGCTTGAAGATGTCATGCCCTTGTCTTGTTTTTTAGCCCCAGTATGATATCAAGTGTTATTTGCTTACTAAAGTATTCCATGGCAATTGCCAATTGGTTACTTCTGTCTTTTGCCTGACTTTGTAAATGCTATATGAATTGTTACCCTATGTCTTGGACTCTTATCATTACCTAGGTGGAGACTTGCAAAGAGCGGATAGCATCTGCCATTGAGACTCTTAAACCAATGACATCATGGGAAAGATCAACAGCTGCTAATCAAGCTCTAGATGGTGTACTATTAGGCGGCCGAGGTTTTGGAGCATCAATGGAGGCCCTCTTCAATTACCTTGGATCAGAATATGGAACCACATTTGCACTAGGTACTAATATTTCTAGCTATTGTAGTGGTTTAGTGTTCGTAGGTTGAGGCTCTATGATTGTTCTGGACAAATAAAGCATAATTACAATGTAATAACTGTTAGGATTAATTCTCCCACCCATGTAATTGAAATCTGGCAGCTAGGATTTTCGCGTTCTTGTCTGGCGCTCCTGATTATGGAGCTGGGACTCTAGATACAAGACGGTATGGTGAGCAATATGCTAGTAAAGGAGAGGATGCTGACCGTGCTTTACTTCCTGAACAAACCTCATTTTACAAGGAACTTGTAAGTTGGGCTCAAATTCGAGTTATTCCATAGTTATCTGATTAGGAAACGCAAGTGTTGACATATATTTCACAGGCAGCTGTTGCCGTTCAAGCAGGTGTTTGCGTAGACATATTTGCAGTTACGAATGAGTACACAGATCTGGCATCACTGAAGTTCCTTAGCATTGAAAGCGGAGGGTCCCTTTTTCTGTATCCAAACACTGATGATTCTACTCTACCTCAAGACATGTGAGTGTCAAATATGCTGAAATACAGTCTGTTTTTACCGTGTTAGTGGCCTACTTAATTAGATAAATGTGATATCTTATCTCTAATTGATAGTAATAATGTGGCTGTGGTGATATCTGTTGCCTTGAAGCTAATAGGCTGGGCATTAATATGCTCTATGTTAAGAATACTCTGTTTTTCCTTTTTGTTAGCTTAATTTGTTTATTCAAATGATCTTGCAGGTATCGCATGTTAAGTCGTCCATATGCTTTCAACTGTGTTTTAAGATTAAGAACTTCTTCTGAATACAAAATCGGTCGCTCTGTAAGTTGGTGTTTTCTCTTTTTTGAGTTTGATAAATGATTCTTTTTAAAAAATGCTAACTTTGTACCCTCTATCCTTTTAATGTTTTCTTTTGCAGTATGGTCACTTTTTCCCTGATCCAGAATATGAAAATGTTCAGCACATAATATGTTGTGATTCGTATGCAACCTATGCATATGACTTTGAATTTACAAAAGTTGAGGGTTTTTCAAGGTATCCGTTACTTTGCTTCCATTTTTATCTGTTCTATGGATGGGTAGTAGATTCATGTCTACTCCTGAAGTTTATATACATGAAATCCATGAGCAGCTCTTATACAGGCATTAAATTAATTTCTCAAATTCGAATAATGTTTGAAGTAATAGTTGTTTATTTGTTGCTTGCTCTTGGTTGCATTTTACACATTGATAACCGACTTGGAAAGTCATGGAAGAAGCTTTTTGCTGCTTGATTCATAAGTTCAAGTTGAAGTATCGTCAATTTATTCTGTTTGCCTAATCCATGCATGCAAACTGTCTTTTTGAGTCCTATAATTTATGTTTTGACAGGCATGCCTCTGAACCCCCTATGCTACAAGTTGCTTTCCAGTATTCTGTGGTTGTACCACCTGAGGAGCTATCAAGTTCTGGATTGAGTTCTGCAAGTAGGTATGGTTGAAGTAGCTGTATGTCCGAAAGATTTCCTCACTTTTTGGCCTTGTGTTATTCAATTTGCATCTTTTTATGTATGAATTCGTAATGTTTTGAATGCCAAATGTTTCTTGAATCATCGTGAGTGATGCTGAATGGCTATTCCCTCCAGTAGGATGGATTAAGGAAATTAGGTTGACATTTTTGGCAAAGGCCTATCCAATACTGTCATCCCAGTTTCCAACTCAACTCACTTTTGACGGATAATGACATAGAGATTGGGTGAAACACTTCATGCTAAAATTAAAATTGAGCAAAAATGTCCACACATCAGCTGCGAAATGTCGACGGCCACTGATTATATTATTGGTCTAAAATCCTCCTAAGAACTAGTTATTGTCAATTAACCCCCCTCACTGGTGCAGCATTTATAAGAAGCTTGTTAATGGTTCTAGCTCTGGTTCTACAGTGTGGTCTATGGCCTACTCACGTCCTAAATATGGAAAATCTTGTAGTTTTTTTGTCATATTATTATGTTACTTCACCTTTCTAAAAGAACAAATCAAAAATTCATTGGAGAGTTGACACTGCTGGTGAATGTAATGCTAGCAGGGATCATCAGATACTGTTTTCATTGCTCGAAACTCTTCATTCATCCCCATAACTGATGGGGATGGGAGGAAATTCCTTTCCAAATCCTCAAACTCTTGTCGTTTGATCTTGTTTATGCTACGTGATATTAATTTTTTTATAAAAGTTTAACAAAAACACCTTTTTTAAGCGTTTACGTTTCATAGTACCACCATTTTGATGAAGTTTGACTGTTGTGAGAAAAATGCATGAAAGGGAGAATCTATATGAGAAAATTTTTTGCTGATCAGATCATGAATTATTAGTCAAACTTTACAAATATCTGAAATGAATAAATGATAGTATAATTCTTTGAAATGAAAATGTTATATAAGGTGGTCTTTTGAAAGACAATATATCAGGCAGTT
The DNA here is from genome assembly GCA_019425755.1 of Amaranthus cruentus. NCBI lineage: Eukaryota > Viridiplantae > Streptophyta > Magnoliopsida > Caryophyllales > Amaranthaceae > Amaranthus > Amaranthus cruentus. Next base: position 15,420,609 of record CM033458.1, on the reverse strand, counting down.
TTTCCTTGCTTTCCCTCGCCCTTCTTACTCGCTTTGCAATTTAGTTACACTATGCAAATGGTTCTCCAGGCCCAAATTTTCAATTAAACGGCGCCTAAGAATCAGAACTTTGCAATATGGAGCTGCACGCAACATTAACGAGCTTTATGACAGTGTTGACTCTGAAGTGGTTCTTTCAATTCTTGTTCACAAGGTATCTTTCTGCATCGATTCCTGTCAGCGTACATGTATGATGTACACCCTTGTCCAAATTATCTTAGAGCCTTGTGTAATGCAGGTCATTCAGGCTTCTTTGGAGCAAGGAGTTCGAGAGGGCAGGGTACTGCTTCATGATTGGCTAGTTATTCTTACAGCGCAATACAATGATGCCCTTAAGCTCATTCAGTATGGGACTGGAACTTCTAGTGCCGTTCAACAGATTGATGTTGCATTTGCACAATGCCCTCAGTTGCAGCCTTTGCCTCGCTTAATCTTTGCTTTGCTTAGAAGTCCTCTACTTCGTCTGCATGAGGAGGGTGTTCATCCTGATTACCGAATATTCTTGCAATGTCTCTTCAGGTATTGGCACTGCTAAATAATATGAATGTTTTGAATAATAATTCTTGATGTAAAATTACTGATGGGCAATGGCGATGTCCATCAGCTTCACGATATTCTAATTTTTTAGAGTTGCTTTAGGAAGAGTTAAGGATTGAATTTTATGCATTGTGCAACTTTACTTATGTGATAGTAGACTAGAGAGGTAATTTTGACCCTTGATCTGAAACTCAACGGCTCTGGCTATTTGTAAAATACACTTGGAGGGTGTTTGGTATAGAGAGGGCAAATGGAATGGAAAGGGAATCAATTAAGAAGAATGTAAAGTGTTATTGTTATGTATTCTTTGTTATATAAATGGGATTTCAATGCCTATCTTTCAGAGCGTAAAAATTCATATTGCAACATTGGTTTGACTATTAAAGCATCCGTCTGAATATCCACAATGAAATCTTATCAATTGAACTTACTGGACATCTTTGGTGTGCCATGAAATCCACCAGTGACCTTAAACCTCCTGTTTCTTTGGTAACCCACTCACCTATCTATGGTAAATGAACGTAGATCAATTTAATTAGGTTACCGACTGAACGATGATGATTGAAAGCTGAACAATTGTGGTTGACGGCTGAAAATTGGGGGTGGTGCCGTCAGATTTGGCGGCCAGATGGCGGTGACGTCAGATGCGACTAGATGATGGTGGCATCAGATGCGGCCAGATGGTGGTAGGATTGGTTGCTTGAAGGGTGGTTGGTGATTTGAACTGTGAGGAGAGTGTTTCTATTACTCGTAAGGAAGGGTAACTGTTTCCTGAATTTTTGCACAGGGAACAATGTAGGGGTATCTTTTACTCCTAAATAAGGGCGGAGGTTATCCTACCTTCCAGAACAAACAATTAAGTAAAAGTTTTAGATGACTATTACCTTTGTTTATTGTTTGTTTTGGAAGGTAGGATAACTCTTGCCCTATAGGAGTAAACCCCGTTACCTGTTCATAAAAATCTCTAACCAAACGACCCCTAATATTAGTTTAATGAGTCATTATGATTCTGAACCATTGTAATTCATGTAGCTGATCCCATATATTGGGACTTTGGTATTGTGTGCTGTGATTTGAACTCAAATGTTTGTAAGAAGCACGGTATGTTTAATCATTAATGAGAACTGAAGTAATGATTACAGCACACTTACATGATTTTACCTAACTCGTGAATTGATGAGCACTTTCATTCCTCAATTTCCATCACCCAGATAAGATGAGGATAAAAGAAAGACGATACGAAGAAAAAAGCTTTTACCTTGAGCTCCGTCTTGGCAATTTTGAGTACTTTTGAATTGGGTACAGCTTACTAAATATGCAATAGGTTCATTGAAAGGATTAATTCACAACCTTTTTGGTACTATTTCTGCCAATATACTTTCTTTAGTTTAGCAATATTGATTGCAAGTAACCATGTGTACCGAGTAACGAAAATCTAAGATGAAAATATGCTCATATAGTTTTAGTTTAGTGGATGATTATGAATAGCGTATTTCTTAATTGCAGATTGTCCGATCTCTTTCTTGTGCAGTTCTGTTAGACTGAAACTTGTGTGGCATTTTCTGTGTTTTACAATTGCAGTGCGTTGGAACCAAGCTCTCTACATCGTGCTGTATATCCTGTGTTGAGTTCATATACAACCCCAGATAAACAAGCATATCCACGCCATTCCCTGAGCCGTGCTGCACTAATAACTAGTGGCAGTCCAATATTTCTTCTGGATGCATTCACAACTCTGATAGTGTTTTATTCCTCAACTGCTGACCCGTCACTGCCTTTCCCACCACCTCAGGATTGTAAGCAGAGTTTCTTCCTTCTTGAAATCTACTCTATATGTCCTATATTTAACTTGACTTCTTTTTGCACAGATTTATGGGATGTTTGGTTTGGGTAAAAAACTTTTTTCCAGAAAACTGTTTTCTCCATTTTCTATTGTTTGCCTGTTTGGTATCACTAGGGATTTGAAATCGAAAAGTGGAATGGAAAGTAATTTTTCCACCCATTTATAAACATTTTTCTCCAAATTTAAAAGTAAACCAAATATCATACACTATCCCATTCCCAACATCTTCATTTATTGGCTTATTCATTTTCCGTTTAACCAAACAAAAGAAAATTAATTATCATGGAAAAGTGTTTCCATTCAAATCAAATACAAGAAGTTCTTTTAACATTTTATTTTGCTCTTTCAGGTTTACTAAGAGCAACAATAAATAAATTGAAAAAAGAGAGAAGTATTACACCAAAACTCTTATTCATCCGAGGCGGGCAGGACGATGCCACAGCTTTCGAGAACTATCTAATTGAGGAACAAGATGTTGAAGGGTCTGGCTTCACCAGCGTCATGGGATTTGTTTCATTTTTGGAGGATATAAATCGTGGCGTTTTGGAGTATTTGAAATAGATCAAATCTGATAACAGGTATCTCACACTAGTTGTACTGGAAGAGCATAGCAGATTTATACCCTGAAGTCTCTGAAAAATAAAAGACTTCAAACAGGAAAACACTGATATATGATTAAAAGCGCCAAAGCTGGGAGCTTAATGTCCAAGTTCGGTAAATTGGTTGGTTAGTAGGTTAGTTCTCTAGTCGAAATTCTGTTCGAATTTGCAAGTTCCTGATAAACAATTTTCATTCGAGGAGAGGTTTGATGCTAAACGCACATTTGGACGATGAAAAACATAACTAAATGAATCAAATTTTGCTATCTGTGTTATTGAATCATCTATCTAATTGGGAGTTTTTGATACTTTCTCTGTGAACAAATGGATTCTGTTCATTAATGTATACGTTAAAAATTTGTCCCTTGTCTTGAGTGTATATTCTGTTCTTACTAAACATTCTCTTTAGGGATGGCAATCCAGTCCGAATCTGACCCTAGTCCGACTCGATCCGAGGAATATAATCCATTCGAGTCCGAGGAAAAAGTCAGCCGACTCCGACTCTACGATCCGAGTTAGAGATGGACCGGAGTTGGACCTTAGTAAAAATCCGACATTCCGACCCTGAAGGAAATCCAACTTTGAATTTGACTTTTACACCAGTATCTTGTTTCCTTTTAAACACTAGACATGACTAATTCAAGCTTTCTCTGATACTAATTGTAATTTTTGATTTTGAAAAACTACTTGGTATTTTTATTTAGATTAATTAATCAAAATACGACAAATCAGATTAAGAGAAATAAAATATGACAAATCAAAATGCGAGAAAATTTTCTCAAATTGTAGTAGTAAACACTGTTTCTCTTGTAAAAGTTGAATTCAAAGTACATATTTTTTTGTTAAATTTATTTGAAAAATACATTTTGTTAATTTTTTATGCTTTAAAATCATTAGTATAAAATCACAACGATACTGTTTGATAATGATCCGACTCCGCACCGACTCCGTTGGAGGTCCGAGAGTCCGAGTCGGGGCAAACTTGGAGTATACATGATCCGACTCCGAGTAGAGGTGAATTGAAACAAAACTCTAACTATTATCTGGAGCAAAGTCGGAGTATGTATAATTCGAGCCGAGTCCGACCCATTGACCTATTCTCTTAATGGGTGTGTATTTTGTGTTCCTAATTTTCCGGCCTTGTTTCGATGATAAGAAATCATACTGTTTATTTTTAAGCAAATTGTCATGTATTTAGAGGTATACAAAACAGGCTCGATTTTTTGAAATTTATCCGATCTCGTAACCGAATTTGATTTGACCCGACTTCAAAAATGATTTACAATAGTCTAAAAAATGGACAAAACCCAATATCAAACGGACCTGAAACTCCTAATTCGAAATTAACTCGATGATCCAAATGAACATATACTCATAACTCATTCAGTCACTTTGTCTCTTAGAAAAATCATTCCTCATCAATTCTTATTTATCAACACAAGTGGTGCATATGCAACACATAACACAACCAGTTGAGATAAAATTTTAGATTTGTAATGTACGTTTCAAGGTTCCTAAAAAAGTTATGGGTAAAAACTCGTTCATTTAGGTGACGTGTGAGTAAAATCAATAATGAAATATTTAAAAAAGCACATAATTTTATTTTATTTTTAAAATGTAAAAGGAAAATAAAATATAAATTAAAAGCATTAATATTATAAACTTTATCACAAAGATTCACTACAACTAATTAACTACTTAAATGTAGACAAAGTAAGGAATCCAAGCTCATATTTCAACACCTAAACTGTTTTTTGTTGAAAAATTGTTAATAAGAGTACAAATAACAATAGTGGAAGAAAATAAATTTATTAGATTGACGAACCAATTTTCTTTTTGATGAATCATAGAATTCACAAAGAGAGAAGATGAGGTGACAATATCATTAAGTAGAAGGTTATAATTAGAAGTGTCTAATGAGACAGATTAGTTTAACAGCTAAATGAAAGTTTTATTTAAGAATCATCACTAACAGAGAGATAGATATTAATGAACTTTGTTTGAAAGGGTTAATGACGTGTTTTGAAGGGTCAATAATAAGTCTTTTTCTTCCATCCTCATACCAAATCTATGAATGGGAAGGGTAAGAAAGAGAAGGGTTTATTACCCACAAATCTTATCCAAAAACCCGAAAAATCGATTCATAAGCTAGATTTGGTTTAATATGCTTCATTAAATATGAATTATCATTGAAATTCCGCACAAAGTCCGTCAATTATCGTGTGCATGAGGCTAATGTTATTTGTCTAAGGCTTCCGCATCATTAAAGCTCATAACAAAGTAAAACAGAGTCCATGATTTGGTCAAACTCAAGTCAAAGATAGTCAATCAAATAATTAAGTTCCATTGGTCTGTTTGATCATTTATCAGTACGTAAAACAAATCCAACCTGTTTCTAACATTAGTACAACTCTAACTACTATGAATACCGTCAAAAGTTCATATGAGAGAATTGTTCCAAGCGATTCTAAAGAATAAATTTCATATTCAATATTCAACCTACACAACTTTGATTTTCAAGGTGCAATCTTCTAAGTTGTGCAATCTCCTAACTTGGTTAACTTTCGTTCATTTTGTAGCCTTGTAGGTATGTTCGAAGATCTTCAACTACCTTCAATCATTTTCAAATTACATCAACATCAAAAGACCATGAATAGCAAGACTTTCATCTCTAACAAATAGACATTTCTACATGGACAAACTATAAACATTGCTTTTCCTTCACAATTCACTAATATAAGTTGCAACTAAATTTCACCCAAAACAAGTATCATAAGGAAAAATTGCATGGATGTTTCATATTCACAAGAAAAGCAAAAGAATTTAAGATAATAGCATTGATATTACTTTCTCTATCACAAATATTCATGACAACTAATTAACTAGCTAAAAGATGACAAGGAAAGGAATCCAAGCTAAAATTTCAACAGCCAAACTGTACTTTTGTTGAAAAAATGTTGGTAAAGAGTACAAGATTGGTGAATCATCAGAATTCAGAAAGAAAAAAATTAAGGTGGCACTTGGCAGTATCATCATGCACAAGGCTCTAGCTTTACATTACATAACTTAGATGCCATAAACAAACAACTAGTTTTGGTTATTGCCAAGAAAACCAATAAAACAGAGAATTTGATCCCATAACATCTCTTTTGAAAACTTGTACCAAAGTTACATTATTTGTGAATATTTGGAACCATCTTTACCCCCATTTTCCACACACTAGATTTGATTCTCAATCCACAGGAAATTAAGCATAAATTCCCTTTGACAACCATCAACTTAATGTAAGTCGCTTTCTCACTTCATTCTCCCTAAAACTTCACCTATAATAACATCCTAACCTAAGAAACACCCAGATGTACTACTACTTTTTCTTAAGTACACACACAGTCATAAGCGCGAAAGTAGCAAGTGACTTCGATGGATAAAAAACCTAGTTCCTACAATTCAAATAGTTGTTATGGGAAACTCTATAAAAAATCAGTCCGAACCATACGTTTCACCAAACAGAAGCAGCATCCTCAAGCTGCTGTTAAACCCACCACTGACTCACCTTCTGCAACTATTTCTCTGACGTCTCCTACTACTATTGAAGATCGTTGTATTCGACTCACTAGAGTTGACACTGTCACTATTGGAACTCCTCCTAATGTGTCTATGGAAACTACTAACCTCAGTGATCGTTGCCCTCGAGTCTTCAAGCAATCAGTTGCGCCTACAACAACACCAACAGCAGCAGCAGCCGTAGCTGATGACAAGAAAGAAGCCTATCAGAAGGTTGCTGTTATTCAAGCCAAACCTAAGGTAACTGTTGTTCCAATAGAAGGTCATGAAAATAGAATTCCAGCAGTTATTTCTCATGTAGATGGTCGGAAGAAAACATATATAGCAGAGAGTATAAATGGTATGTCATCTGAATATATTGATCGTGTAGGGAGAATTATACGAAAACCAACAAATGTGGGCGTTCATACATTTACCATTACACATGATAGTTTTAATGACAGGGTTAACGACTTTATTAATCGAACTAAGAACAAGTTTCAAGCACCTTCTTTCATTGAAGCTTCTAAAGGTAAAGAGAATAGACTCAAATAAGATTCAGTCATGGGTATGATAAGAACCGGAGTAATACTATATGTTCGTGTTTGTGATGTGTACACTATATATATCGAATATGCATATGTTTCATGGATGTTACAGACTAAAGTAGGCATACGAAGCTTACTGTCCTAATTATCTGATGGCAACAGATATAATTGAGATGACTGCAGATGATGATCTTTTTTTGATGCTGATTAATGTTCTTTTGGTTTTCTTATGTATGAGTGTGAGTGAAGAGATTGATTTTATTATATTCAGTTATACTTGTAGTATTATATATGTTGAATTATTATCCAGTTTCTTAATATAAACTTATGCATCAGCACTGTCACCCCTGTTAAACTGTATTGAAGTAACAAAGAACTGGAGTGGGTTGCTCATCAGTCATCACCTTCATTACCATAGCTCTAGCTCCCCTATTTGTATTTCTTACATTTTGAATTGGCATATAAGCTGAAGATGCAGCATAGACCCTTAGACAGTAACACTGAACAAAATTATACTTCTATTTCAGAATGGGCAGACGAATCAAAGATTCCATTAAATTTAAATCTCAGTAAAGCTTTAACCTAAACATAGACAAAATTTCTTATGCCCAAATAATATAAAAGCCCAAACTATAAGAAAAAGAAGGGTAAGGTTGCAAATTTATATAAGCAGCCAGTTCCACCTATTAGCACCTATTTTAGCACCTATTCTAGTAGAATTTCATCAGATGAAGGCGCGAAGACAAGGATGATTCTCATGAGTCATGATAGCTGAGTTCTATGGATGAAGTTCATCCATAGAACTCAGCTATCATGACTCATGAGATTCATCCTTTTCTTTGCCTCTTCCGCTTAATTACCTTCATTGTTTACTCTGTCGTCATCTTTGCCATTTTCCATCATCGTCTCAAGCCATCTGTGTACTGTACAACTCTTGTTTGATTTTTTGCCTTTGCTGATCCTAAACTCTTTCCAGCAACCTTCTTCCTAAACTCTACAAATAAGTATATTGGTATCTCTAAACTGATCTAAGTTTCTCTCACAGTTAAATGATCCTTCTATATCCACAATAACGTTAGCAAAAGAGCTACATTTATTTTCTAACATGATGACAGAAAATATCCTCAATTTATATGAGCTTTGACAAAATTGCACCAGAAAAACCCACATATAGGTACACAATTACAAAGTTACAAGGCTAATTTCGGGCAAAATTTTCTGATTCTCACTATATCAGAATACATATTAAAGAGCTATTCCTAGGTTAAATTTCACAAATACTTGTCTAATTTTGATTATTTTGTCAAAAATGAACAAAATGCAGGTATATTTGCATATTCATAAGTTAATTAATAAAATTTACAAACTTTTTCAAGAAAATTCAATAAGTATTTGGAAAATTTGCCCAGAATAATCCAACCTTTGTCTGATTTTCCTACAATAAACCCAAGTATTGATTAACCATGAATAATCCCATCTATTGATAGTTGTTTCCAATGGCATCCAAGCAAGTAAAACAACCGGCTACAGCAGGTCATTTCTTGATCTTCTTCTTCATCCAAGCATCTTCTTCTTCACATGACATTTCCTCCATTAAAACCAGTTTACCTTCTTCTATACTTCAAAATCATTCTTTCTCTCATTTACACTAATTTTTTACTTGTTTGGATGTCATTGGAAACAACTATCAATAGATGGGATTATTCATGGTTAATCAATACTTGGGATTATTGTAGGAAAATCAGACAAAGATTGAATTATTCTAGGCAAATTTTCCTAAGTATTTTTGAAACCTAAGGCATTATTAAGTAAAACATAAAAACCCAAATCGTTGAATACTCCTAATCAACACCAGCAGCAAGACAAATAATGAATTAGTAATCGAAAAAAAGGAAATTTGAAAAAGTAATCTAGAAAAATCTAGTTACATACTACCTCTGTTATGTTTTAGTTGCACCATTGAGTTTGGCACATGTTTTAAGGGTCGTCAAATCAGTATGGTAAAAGTAGGGATAATATATGATTAACGGTGATATGTGAAGTAGAAATAAAAAAATTTAATTATAAGTAGATAGTGATTGTGACTTGTGGGTATATTAAATAATTAATAGGATTATGTATGATTGATGGTGATGGTGGGGTAAGAATAAAGTGAGGATAAAATAAGTAGATTATTTTTGCCAAAAATAGTAATGTTGCAAGTAATATGGAATTTCCAAAAACGGTAAGTGTTGCAAGTAAAATGAAACGGAGGAAGTATCTAGTATTTTGTACAATTTGTATTCTCTCCAAAATATCTAAGAAACATCTAGATAAATATTTAAACTGAAGAATTAAAAAATAAAAATATCTAAAATAATATGATAAGAAATGTCTAGAATATGTTATTAAAAGAATTAAAATATCTAAGATATTTTAAAAGCTTTATCACTATAAGTACCAATGATGTGTACAAGAGATGTACATCTTACACCTTATAAGGAGAGGTGCGAAAGATAGGTGAGACATGAACTTACATAAAATTATAAGTGTATAGGTGTGGAATAAGTGTCCCACCAAATATTCTTGTACAAATTATGATGTAATCAAATATTCATATTCAGTTAATGTAATACAATATTTATTTGGGCCTAACTACAAATTCCGCGTGCACCCAAAACTTCTATCTATCTGGAATCGAAGAGATTTCTTGTTTAGAGTGATATTGCCGCCATTGACGGAAACCTCAGAGAGTTTGTATTTGAATTGACGATGCGTCATACGACTGTTCTTGGTAAAATATCTGCCTTTTGCGACCAACTCAATCAACTTGCCCAGTTTATATAATGAGGAACGGGGATTTTCCCGCCATTTTACAGAAGTATTTACTCCCACTCGGCATTCCCCCACAAGTTTTTTGCAATTTTTGATTTTAGTCGTGGCTTTTTTTTAAGGAAAAGAGTCAAAAAAATATTAATAAAATTTTTTTCTGAAAAAATACCTAATAAAATTTTTACTTATCCAAAGAGTACCATGTAACGTTTTCCTCCCGTTGAACGTTAAATCTAACAGTTGATTGGCAAAATAAAAAATTCTTCTTCCTCATCTTCAATTTATTTTTCAATTTAACTTCGATTTTGAGTAAAAAGTAGAGAAATAAGATAGGGGGAATTGAATTGAAAAAGAAATTGAAGAGGAGGAAGAAAAATTTTCGATTTTGACCAGTCAACCGTTATATTTGACGGTCAACAAAAAAAAAACGTTAATTAGTACTATTTGAATAAGAAAAAATTTTATTAAGTATTTTTATTGTAAGTGCATCATGTTCATTTGTGGCCCAAATGGGACCAAAACCATATGTTAATCTTTGATCAACATGAATTTGATTATGTCTCTAATACAATTGTATGACTACATAAATTCAAATTCTAACGATTTCACTTACAATGGGCCAAAATTCAATTATATGTACCATCCAAAATCAACTAGCCCAAATTCATCCTAAGTAAGGCAAAAGTTAGACAAGAGACAAAAACTCTTATAGTTACAACCATTAATTTAACCGTTCGGTCGAGGTTTTATGATATGTTATATGTTCTAATATGCCCCTTTCACATAAGATTCTATTTGGCTAAAAGTGTAGATGCATATCGTACCCTCTTTATATATGACGCTGCATATTCCACTTTTACTGAAAGGTGGTTAAGATTGGAACTCATGTACAACCTTGAAAAATCTAACATAATTTAGTTAAGGTACTCGACTTAAAATTATCATATCCAAAACTCGATCAGTAACGACTTATGGCCATACACCCATCCCAAAATCGAACTTAACCTCGAAGAAACAACTTATGAATCTTAGATTTGGGTTTGTTTCGATTGGAGCAAGTGTCAATTTTATGAGGAGTCACTCTTTTGAGAGATCGTCTATATTATAGACGTCTCTCAAAAGAGCCCAACCCATATTATCAATAATAAAAAAAAAAATCTAAAAATTGACGCACGCGGTTAAGCCTATTTCGAATTGGTGTTATAACTTATTGAAGTTGGTGTTATAACCTATTAAAGTTGGAATTATAACATATTAAAGTTGGTATTTGGAGTTGGTGTTATAACCAATTAAAGTTGATATTATACCTAATTTGAGATACCAACTATAATAGATTATACTGCCAACTCTAACATGTTATATTACTAACTTCAATAGGTTATAACACCAACTTTAAATAAAATTACACATCGCACATTTTATTAATGTTTTTTCTATGTAATAATGACTGACCTATTTAAAACGTGTCTCCTATAAAGACGCTAGCAAGTACCTTATAAATATATATTACATAAATGACATTTTTGAATTGTATGGAAGTTTCTTGAATACCTTTTTGTCGGTTTTGACTAGAAGTTATCAACTCAATTTTGGCGTAATTCTAAAGAAAAGATGAACATAGCAATTGACAATTTGACATTGTATTCTTCTCATACTCTTTCCTCTGTATTTCTTGCAATAATAAACTTTCTTTCTTTAATCAACGCGTTACACTTTCTTTATACTTCTATCCAAATCTTTTTACTCCAATCATTAATTCTAATTCCCCAAATTGAATCTCTGAAAATAATGTCTTACAATCCTTCAGCACCTCCTATGCCCACTTCATCATCTTCAAATACAAATAGCTACAATCATTACAATCATAATCAAACTAATTATAATTACCCACCTTCTTCTCAATCTTACCATGTAAGCCATCAATCATATTCTTCTAATTATGGTTATAATTACAATCCTTTTCCTCCTGGAACTGACCCAGAAATCATTCGAAGTTTTCAGATGGTAGACCGAGATAATAGTGGTTTTATCGACGATTCTGAGTTGCAAAATGCTCTTTCTTATGGATATAACCGCTTTAATCTTAGCACTATTCGTCTCCTTGTGTTCCTTTTCAAGAACCCAAGTGAAAAATCTATGAAAATTGGTGTGTTTTCTTTCTTTTTTTGTCATGCACAACAAGTGTTTGATCTTTTGTCTCAATGAAATATAATAACTTTGACGTTAATGGGGTGTTTTTGACTCCCTTTTCTTATCCATTTACATTGTTTTAATGGGGTTGACCTTCTAATTACCAAACAATAAACAAGTAAATTTAAAAAAAGTTGAATTTTCAATTTGAGTATTATTATTTTTGTTTGTATTATGCACTTTGTTTTGCTAATTGGGGTTGACTGACTGCAGGTCCTGGTGAATTTGCTGCATTATGGAGTTGCCTGGGTCAATGGCGTGTAAGCTGTCGTACTAATAACATTATCACATGTGCTTTTCACCTTGGCTATCTGAGATGTTGATTCATTAATAGCATATGAAAATTTTTATAGAAGTGGATAAAGGTTTGACCTTTATAAAGAAGGAAAAATTGATATTAATAATCCGATCTTTTGTTCATCCGCTGTGAATAATCCAACCTTTTGATTATTTTCTAATAATTCAATGTTTGCCCTTAGTTCGCCGTGAATAATCTAATTTTTATTTTAGTTTGCTAGCAACATACCCTATTATTATTTATTATTAGTAATAAGGTATGTTGTAGGCAAATTTAACACAAAGGTTGAATTATTAGAAAATAAACAAAAAGTGGGATTATTCATAACGGAGAGTGAAAGGTTGGATTATTAGTGTCAATTTTTTCTATAAACAATTCCTAGAATATTAAAATTTAATCTGCATATGAAGGGAATGTTTATAATGGCTGCCATGTAGGATGATATGTTAATCACCTTTATGTAGAAAATTTATATGATAAGTTTGTCATTGGAGTTGTACACAACACAATGAACTTCAATCCAAAACCACTTACTTATATATTTATAAACCTCTCTTTAAATCTTTCAATAAAGGATCACGTGTAGGATCACATGACTCATTAAATCATATGGACGTATCATTTCTCTGAAGTTGCATATGATATTTTTCAGCAATGATCAATCGAAAATCATCTTTGTTATTGCCATAGGGTGTGAAATACTGATATGATCATACGACTATTATAATGCCTTAAAATCGGTTGCCGTAAGATCTCTTGATAGTGCAATTTTCTTACACCTTTACAATGCGGGGAATATCAGTTTATTTTGAAAATTTTTACAATATGGTCGATGCAGCCTTATTTTTAAACTATGGTTATTGCTATCATTGACAAGGGCTATCCTTCGTTGTAGTAATTTAATGTCATTGGGTGGTTAATGGAATGTTATATTAGATAAAAATTGTATCTGATAGCTCCATCAAACCAAACAGCCTAAGTTATTCTATGTATGTCCGAGAGCTACTGCTTGTACTGAGCTCAATATTGATTGGATCTGCTCTGCTTTCAGGCCATATTCGAGCGATTTGATAGAGATCGAAGTGGGAAAATCGAAGTGGATGAGCTAAGAGACGCTCTCTATAGTTTAGGATATGCAGTTCCACCTTCGGTGCTTCAGCTTTTGATTTCCCGTTATGACAATAGGAGTGGTCGGAAAGCTCAGCTTAGCTTCGATAATTTCGTTGAGTAAGGCTCCTTAAAATCTCTTGATCTCAATAACACCCTAGCATTGTTTCGCGGTTCTAACTTTTTCGATCCATTACGTTTGATTTGCAGGTGTGGAATGGTTGTAAAGGTACGCGTATAATCACATTACATGAACAAATCTCTGTTGGTGTAGATTTCTAAGAATTACGGTGTTTTCGATTTCAGGGTTTAACGGAGAAGTTTAAAGAGAAGGATTCGCGTTACACTGGTTCTGCAACAATAACTTATGAGGATTTTATGTCAATGGTTCTTCCATATCTTGTAACATACAATTAATTCAACCTCTCGAGTTTATTGGAGCTTGTAATGTAAAAATAGCCATAGGTGTTGTTTTGTTTACACGTACAAGTATTTTTGGTGTATATAGAGGAATGTACATTGTTTTGGGTGGTTTTCATTTGATTCATCATTTATTCATTCTTAATTATAGTTCATTTCTTGAATTGAGTTGTATTGGATTTAAAAGTGTCGTCAACGGTGCCCTTAGGTTCACTTTTTTGAACTATATTGCTCAAAGAAATATTTCGAGTCATATTGCTATACACAAATTCTTACTTGAGACAGTCTTTTGTAAAGACGGCTCTCAAAAGCCCAGTCCAATTCTAAATATATATTGTTACACTCTAAATACAGATTTGGGCTGGATTTTTGAAAGTCGTCTGAATAAAATACGGTCTCTTAAGAGAGCACCTGCTTACTATAAGCAACACCCGAAAACAGAAAGTTTGGGCTTCATCTACATGTGTGGCCCAAAGTGACATTTAGTGCGACAAAGATAAAATGAAGTCCAAAAGTTTCGACGACAATGCCTGCGTTCGTATTCTATTTCGTCACCCCACGTAAGGGATGACAAATTCTCATCGCCCAAAGTAATATTTCCTGTAGTGATGCCAATGTTTTTAAGTGTCCTGTTTAGGTAGCTAACACGAGATAAAGTTGTGTGGAACAAAATCACAATTTCCAAACATTTCCTCATGTGGCTATCCATCTGTTATTATAAGCTTAAAACAAGAAATAAGCTCCACACAGGAATGACTAAAAGGGTACCTGGTCTAGATGTCGATAAGAGAAAGAGACATACACATAGGTATTTGATCTTATAATGCTAATTCAACACAATATTGAGAGACTGTCTTTCAGGCACAACCCATTAAAGGTTAATATCTACTTTTACTCTACATTTTTCCTTATGGGCCAGTTCAATTAGAGATGGTCTCTCATAAAGACCGTCTCTCACAAGAATTTGTGAATTTTCTTTGATGATGTTTGAGTAGTCTAAGGAAAAGGTCTTGCTAAGAAAAGGGTGATCAATATCGCTCAAATTAGTTGTACCATATATGTGTTGTCATTTAGAGCGTATGATAGTTATCGGAAATAATAAAATTAATTAAATCAAATAAATTAATTAAATAAATAATTAATTATCCCAAAATGGCAAAGTTACCAATTTTGTGGAAATTGTTTTTCACGATCGCGAAAAGGCTCGCGGGTCGGGAGTTTTTAAAGCATGGTTTATGTTTTGGTAAAAAAACACTTTTCGCAGGTCATCGCGATTTTCGTGCTGGTTTTTGCAATATTCGGTTTTGTTAGTTATGCAATAACTACCTATGGTTAATCTGGTTATAGTAACTGAATAATTGGGATGGAATGATTTCATATCGACATTGATTCGTGAATCGATGTTGCGGTTTATGAAGTGACATATTACATCATGAATGGTTGTAAACTCTTCTATAAATATAGAAGGCATGTGTAAGTTATTCTTATATAAGACTTACATGAGATTTACATGAGACATGCATGTAATTTTCGAATTCTTCTCCTCTTTAGCACTTTACATAGAGAACTTGCAATCCTTGATTGTAAATTTTCGTTTCTTCTTCCACTTAAGTTTTCTCATGTCATTCTAAGTTCCTTGTGGTAGGAATTTAGTGTAATTCTTTGTATCTCAGATCATATTTCCGGTATACATTCCGAAGCACCGTAGTATGGAGGAAATGATGTTTTATTAAAGAGTATCTCGCCTAGAATTAATATCAAGTTCACATTAAGAATCTTCTTGTTACTATGTTCGATATATGGTGATTCCCGATGATAAAGTTCACATTTGATGTCTGTTAAGTAAAGGTTTGAACTTGTCATGTTTGTACTAAAAGTTGTCAGATAACTTAAAATTATATAAGTTTCACACTGCATTCATCTTAGTTGGGGTGAGTATGAGTATAAATATTGTAATTAGTGGCTACTGGCTAGTGTGTAGGTGAAGGGTAAGAGGTCTACCCGCCTCATATCCACCTTCCTTGCCTCATATCCACTCAACCTGCTCTTATCCTACATTGTATTAATAATTTTAAATCAATTTTGTATATTTTTATTAAAAATAAAACTATTGACGAAAAAAAGTAAGGATAATAATTTCTCTTATTACATTACAAGATTTATTTAAAATTAGGTATACAATAAATTCTTAAGGAATTGCTTTTGTATGGAGCAAATAAAGTGTAGGCATGGAGTGATTCATGGGTGTAGCGAGCTAACCATAGTGGATATGGATGAGTCTAAATGCATACCCAGGTGAATAGTCATGGGAAAGAAAATGTTATATGCCATGGCCCCATGGGTAATGGTGACATTAAAGATTAAATTACATGAAACATGAAAAATGATACATTACACATTTATTTTATGTTTCATCTTCAAGCATGCATGGGTTACATATAGAGTATTCACATGGTCTTTAATCACTTTTCCTAATTACATTTAAACATTGCACATGCCATGCATAACCAAACTCACATATTTCAACGTTCGTACCTGTCAGAAACTAAATTAGGGGATCTGCTGCAATATATTCTTCGCACGTGCTCCTCACTAAATGATACCCAATCCTATCAATTTTTACATCATTTTGTATAAAATTTGCTATATGTTTCATTTTTATTTGATACCCAATCCTATCTAGCCTTGTAAGATTGTCTCTCTCTTTAAAGACCCTTTAAAGCCGATGGACTTTCTGACCGCACTCTACTGTATGGGTATCTACCGTCTACCTTCCCCCCAAACCCTGACCATAGTTTGTATATAAGCGGAATACATTGGGTATGATGACGATGTTTCATTTTTATTATAACTTATGAAGTATTTTATTAGGCTAACCACAAAATTCACAAAACACATAATTACTTCCTCTGTTATGATATTGTTGCTACATTTGCATGGACACAGAAATTAAGAAAACGTGAGCACATTATATAAAATACAATTATACCCTCCATTTTAATTCTTAATTGAAGAGAGAAAAAAGTTAATGAGGTATGGAGTAGGATAAAAATAAGGGTAAAGTAGCTATTTATATGATTGCTTTATTATTAAAAATAAAAATGTAGCAAGTAATATGAAATTGCCAAAAATAAAAAATATAGCAATTATTATGAAACGGATCGGAGGAAGTATATGTATGTTATTTATATTCTATCACTCTACTATTTCTAAGTCAAAATACTTAATTCTCTCAATTGTAGCATTCAGGTGTTTTAGTTTTTCAAGAAATGGGCATCCGTTTCTTAAGTCTAACTATTATTCTATTTTCTCGAACTACTATGTATTGTATACTTGTATTATACTCCTACGACTTTTAAATAATTTTGTAAATACTTTGTACGAATTAATTTAGTATTTGAATTCGAAGATAATTTTTTCTAGTTCTCAATTTTAAAGTCTAACTTTCACGCATTATAACTTTTGCCAATCCTCTATAACATATAGTTGCTCAATAAATAACAACAATGCCAAATCAATTTTTAATCCTAAATAGGTGATAAAATTTTTTTAAGTAAATATCAAACATTAAAGAACTAAATTTAAGATCATAATATACATAGCTGATGAATATAAAGCAAAAGAAATTCACAAAATTTAACGAAATTGAATCCAACTTAAATTTGTTAAGTAAAATTCTTTTTTAATTGACGAATAAACTTACAATTCTAATAACACGCAAAAAAAAATCTTAATAGAGGAACTAAAATTAAAAGTGATAACTAGGTTTAACATATGTTGAGGCTGCAATTATTAACGTGGTAAATAATTTGATGGCTAATCAGGTCTACTTGACTAATTAGAAATAATAAAGTAATAGTAGGTGAATAAAATGAATCCGATGACCTGATATTTACTTGGCCAACCTGATATTGAATTCAACTTGACCCATTATTTCAAAATGAACATAATGTGAAATAAAATCAATTATTTGAATACAAAATTCAATTTTAAACTAACGAAACTATTTATTTAATAAGAAATACACCACTATATTTAAATTTCATGATATTTTTAGTCTATTACATGTATCAAAAGATGTAAGAACCTGATCTAAAGCTAAGTTCTAAGTCATAAAATGACTGCCAAAAGAATTAGTTTACTTAAATAAATAAAATTCTAAGAATCTAATTATTTTATTTCATTTAATGAAATAATTAATGCTGCAACTCTAACTTTCTGAACAATGGATCTGGCGATGAATTTCATGCAATAAAAAATTAATTAACTGCTCTAAAATGTTCTTTTCTGCACTGATCTGGTGTCTGGTGTCTGTTGTTTGAGGTTTTCACTGGTTAACTCATGTGTATTGGAAATTGAAGCCTTCCTATTCTGTACCCTCCCCTGCAGAAAGAAACACAACAACAATTTTAATTTTCAAAAATATTATTAATAAAGCTAATTCATTACTTAACTTTGAAATTATCACGTTTAATCAAAGATAATGAATCAATCTTAAATTCGGTTAATCTTAGCTTAATTAATGTGAGTATATATAAGATATTCTGCGCGGTTAACTTTGGTTCACTTGGTTTCTCAACATGCTATTAAAAACCAACGTGATTAGAGGTCACAGGTTTTTGTACTTCATCCACACTTCTAACCGAAAAGACTAAGGAGACATTTTTATGACACTTTTGGTTGAGTTGATTTAACCTGGCTTCTTAACTTTAGAGAGCCATCAACATAGATTATGCAAAGAAATAAGTGCAAACAGGGCCGACCCTATATATTTGGAGATCCTGGGCGAAATAACACATTTTGGCCTTTTTCCTTTGCAATTTATAACTTATATGGACTTTTTACAACTATTAATTTTGCTTTTTGCCCTGGGCGACGGCCCCTCTTGCCCACCCTTAGGGCCGGCCCTGAGTGCAAAAAAAATTTATAGACTTTAATAGTTAATTTATATTTTTAATTAAATTGATTTTTTATATAAAATCAATAACCAACGCCATAAAAAATTAGAAGTTGGAATATTATGGAATACTAAAGTATTATGTTTGGTGAATGAAAATGATTAGTGGACTAAAATCTTTATAGGATAATAAGCAATCCTGCTAAAGTTCAAAATGAATGATTTTTTTTAATCATCATTACAACAAAGAAAGCAAGCAGAAAAAGGAACTACTACATGCCTTAGAGGTAGCAATTAGTTCAGGACTGCACAGAAAGTTATGTTTAACTACCGCTGAATTTCTTGATGAATGTGTTAATGATCTATATATAAGAGGAAAGTTGACAATAAAAATTGAATAAAATTTTATCTTAAAATTAATTAATTATTAAAGAAATAATTCAGCAAATTTATATATTATTGATATCTCTTTAATTATTTTATGTGGGATTACATGTAAATTATTTTTTAATATTTCTAACATGGGTCACCATCAGTGTTGAAGAAAAAACCATACCCTATGGTAAACATTTAAAAAAAGTCATTGAATCAATGAATTTTAATGATTTTGGCAGCTGAACAAATGCAACCATATGAAATGGCTGTTGAGTACTAGGCTAATTTTCAATTACAATGTGAACCTATGGTCCCAGTCTATCGGATAGCGTATTGAAATAATTTTTATGTCTCTTTGAATTTGTGTTATGGTACAACTCAACGGGATGGAGGGAACAAATGTTAGCCTTTTAATTTGATTGTGTGATCACGAGAAAGTGTTAGCTGTTTTTTATTGCTTTTAAGCTAGTTAGAAAAAATAGCAATTTTTTGACTTTTTAACCGAAAACTATGATTTGACTTTTTAACTAACCAACAGATTAAAAAACAAGTCAATCAAAAAATCAATACAAAAGTCAACCAATCAAATTCCTCCGTTACATATTTCCTCCGTTCCATAATACTTGCTACCGAATATGACATGTTGTGTGGGAAAATATCACAATCAGTAGCAAGTATTATGGAACGGAGGAAGTAATACTTACTACTGATAGTGATATGTTCCCAAGCTTACTACTGATAATGATATGTTCCCACGCAACATATCACGCTCATAGCAAGTATTATAGAACGGAAGAAGTATACGGAAAGAAAGAGTCGGCCATTCAGACACACATCTCATATGACATCAGTCTTTATAACAATAGTTGTTTCTTGAAAAGTTACATTCACCAAATTGCCTTGGATCCATAAACATCTATAGATGTCGATCTTATCCGAGCAATGGGTGAAAACCATAGAAGGAAGGAAACTTTCTTTTCAAGTGACAAAATAAGGGGTCCCACACCTCTAATCCATTGATATCGAAAACTACAAGTAACCCCACTATATGGTACTAATGACTCCACCATAACTTTGATGTTACATCTTATTCACTTGCTCATTATTATCTTCAAATAAAAGGAACCAACTTTTCATCAAAAAAATACATGAAAATTCCTCTGGATGATATTGGTTCGTGGAAGTTTGTCGTCATTAAGGGTTACAAAAACTCGTGGGTGGTTGGCTAATCGTTTCCTTTCATTCCACAAATCATTTGATAAGACGAAAGTTATAACCACGTAATGTTATATATTTGAAGCCCTTAAGATATAAATCGAAAAAGGATTGAGACTCGAATACGTGATTTGTTAGTTTCGCTTCTATATCATATCATGTGATCATTTAAAAAACTTATAAATGTTTATTTGTTAAGTGGTATTAAACAGTGGTAATGGGTATGAAAGCTAGAGTAATTTTGGTTGAAAAATCTCTTGGCTACCTTGATGGCCATAGTTGTCCAACTTTATCATCTTGGGAGAGGTTGTAATTGAAATTGGTAAAGAAAAAAAAAACTTTTTGTGATCAGTTTGATCACCTTGGAAATAACATGTAACTTTTGATGAAATTTTACACTATAAATCACTTTCAGTACCACCATTTAGTACTACAGACCAAATGACCCGTTAAAACAAAAGTCGGAGCCCTTTAGATTTCATATAAGGTGTTTTTAGCAAATGACATTTTAATTGACTTTGTGCTTCTGGTTGGTCCAATTAACAACCATATAAGTGTTTTGAAAATGACTTTTTCAATACTAGCCAAATCGTCCAACACTTTCAGCTAGTCAAACAACCTGACAGTGATTGCGTAACAAACCATATTTGATTAATATAAAAAGTTCATTAGACAAGATTGCGATTGCAATGACATGAATCTGAATTGAAAAGCTAGCTTATTTCCAAAAATGTGTACAGAAATTACCCTGTTTTTACAGATAACTAGAATATGCATCAGTAGAAGAAAGATCATAGATGTCAACTTTGAAATACTGAAAGATAAGGGTATTTGAGAGGTTAGGCAGAATAGACTGAACCACATTTACACATTCATAGGGCTTGGTATCCACCTAAGGATGATTAGGCAGAATTCACTTTTACTAAAAGAAGCAAAAAGATCATACACCCCAAAAAGGACTGCTTCTGACTAAGATTCAGACCTCCAAAAAGAAGAAAATTTCTCCTTAAACACATTTTCTTGTGTTCAAATTTCTACGTTCAGACATTAATAAAATAATAGATATAGACGTGTAATATAAATGGTTGTAGGCTTGTAGCTTCCAATTTGGCAATTTCATTCATGGTTTGATTTATATGAAAACGGTATGAAAATGGCTTGTGAAATCATTATCAGGAAAACAATGTTTTTTTATACATGAATGTGTCAGGAACCAACTCAATCAAAAACTTAAGCTTATGGTTGAGGTCCCCTCACATTAGAGACCTTTGGTTTGAAGTGTGGATGCAACACAGACTCTCCTCATATCTGGCGCTTAGTATTCCACTTTAAATGAGGGGTGGTTGAGATTTAAACCAGTCCATGTCAAGGAATCAACTCAATTAAAAGTTTAAGCTGATGGTTGAGGTCCCAAAATATGTTATACACTCTAATAGAATGTTGTTATATACACACAATTCTTAGCAATGACATTCACATAATGAAATATTAAAATGAAATGTTATTGAATATAAGCAGGACAAAGTTAAAATTAATAATTCATAATTAAAGGATATATGTGGTTGAACATGCTCAAAATCTGCCCTTAATACGAGTATAAAGAAAAATATGACGACAGATAGAAAGTGATACAATGAAGTCGCTTTCCAGAGATCATCAAAGTTCAAGTTTTTTTTTTATTTTTTTTTTATTTTTGTTGGTTGAAGACAGTAGGAATTCAATCATAAAAAGAATATGTATGTATGATTGAAAATGGTGTTATAGACGCGTTTAATTATATTTTAGTGTTAATGGAAATTTCGTTATTATTTTTGATTCTAAATGCTTAAAGGTAATGCCAAATATCCCTAAAAAACAAAGAAAAAGACTTTAGAATTACAGATGTTCACTTAATTTTATATGGTTCATAGAAGTACAAGGAGAAGAAACAAATCAAGAAAAATAATTGTGTAATACACTAGAAGTTTTCTTATTAGAAAATCTCCTTGGTTTTTATATTCCAATTATTTATTAGTTATTACGCAAATAAGTGCAAAATACATTTACATGCTACTAAAAGGAAGAGAAAAAAATCTATAAGATTTTGTTCATAGAAAATAACATGATTTTGGGAATCCTATGTTCACACAGGAGAATTTGATGTTTTGACGACTAAGTACTTATTTACGTTCACCGATATTAAGATGAATAAAATCTTTTAGATAATAAATGTATTATTTTATTAGTTAATAAATTTAATAAAAAAATGAGGTCTATAAGCATTAAAAATATTAAAATAAAGTTAGTCGAAAAAATATAATGAACACAATTATTACAAAAATATTTAACTATAAAATAAAGTTAGAGAAAAATATGTGAGGACAATAAGCAGCAATAAAAGTATTAAAATGACGATGAATAAAGATAATTATGTTCAAAATTTATGATATAAATAAAAAGATTTATAGAAAAACAAAAAATAAAAACAGTCCAAAATAAGAAATGAGAATAACTTTAAAGAAAGGGACAAATTATTAATCAATTAGCATTAATAAAAAAAATAAAAGTATAGTAATACTAAAATCTTACCTTTAAAGTTGTATTTTGATGCCGGGAGGGTAAGAAAATTGGATCGATCACAACCTCAACGCCAACCAAGAGCATCATTTCCACATTTAACCTCTATTATAAATTTTTGTATAAATTAAATGTACAAATAAATTCCTCAAGCAAGTATCATCAATGCTGTTAATAAGCTCAACAAAATTGTAAATGTACATATTTCCTGCAAATTCATTAAATCTTACTGTTAGATTCATAGTACTAATAATTATACTAAATTACAGCTTTAAAGTTTAGCACTAGTAAATTACAGCCGAATTAATGTAAGTAAATAATGGTGATTTACAATTTTGTAGTATAGGCAAATCACTCTTATATTTTTTAATTAGTGTAAGCAAGTAATCATCATTGATTTGTAATATAGGCAAATCACTCTTATGTGGAAGAATGACGGCCGAAGTATGTATTTTGTTTTTTTACGATAGATAATTTACAGGGGATTGATTAGTTAAAAATTTCTCAAATTGATTGATGGTAATTAATGTGAAATGAGACTTACCAGGAGTGATGTCGTATGAGTGTCAGAAGAAATGTAAAATTGAGGAAGATAACCTTTTTGCAACCCAATATTGTAAACAGGTTCACCATTAGGATAATAAAGTCCATAATTCCTTTCAGAAGTGGGACCAGGTTTCAAATTCTCATTGAATAGTGCAAACACATAAACAATTATAGGTACATTTGGCCTTCCTGGGGTACCCTCTTGTTTCTGTACCCTCTGTATCAGATTACCATTATAGGCAGCTGCATTCTGTATTGTAGCTCCATATTCATTCGGGTCACCCTTTGATGGCCAACCCGTTTCCGATACTTGAACCTCAATATCGGTATGACCCATTTGTTTAATCGCTGCGTAAACCGCATCGATTTGGGCATATAACATGTTATCATAATGTAGGTTTGTGGCCGAGTCAGTAGTGCCCGCATTTGGCCTAAATAGGACATAATCCAAGGAAATTTCATTCGGACTATCCTTATAAGTAAAAAAGGGGTACGCATTGATTAAAAATGGGGAATTAATTTGGGATTGAAAATTTAACATGGGTTGTAGGTATTGAGCAAATTCGGGTTTAAATGATCCGGATGAGGGAGGAAAGGAATTTTGCAAGATACCCGTAGAATGCGCGGTTGTGACAGTTACTTGATTAGACAACCCAAGAGTTTTAAGGGCAGAATAGACACCTTGCATAGCAGGGAATACATAAGAACTCAATTGTACATCAGGGCCGGTAAAAACTTCATTACCCACAACAATGCTAGTAATTTTCGTTTGACTAATGTAGGGTTGGATATGGGTTTGGATCCAAGCTTGGGCTTTTAATGGGTCGGTCATATTGATAAGGTATTCATTTCCTAGTCCTAGTATAAATTCCACATTTGAGTTTGCAAAGGCCATAAGAACATTCGGGTTAGCATCATAGAGTTTGACCCGGTACACTTGGATTGATTGTAAAAGAATTGCGACCCGACTAGGTGATGGTATGTTATTGGCTATTTGTCCATAGTTTATTCCCACTTCTAGGCCTTGAATTCTCAATATTGATCCTGCAATTATATCACACAATAAAATGAATATTATTTCTTCCACTAAGATATTTTTAAATTGATTTTTGTAAATGATTAATTTTGAAAAAATGAAAGAGGGAGGAAGGTGCTAAATACTAATGCATTTAGTATTCCATTCTTGACTATTATTTATGCATTTCTAATTTGGAAACCTAGCTCATGAAAGTTATGATTAGCTAGATACGCGTTTAAGCCTTTAAGGTGAAACTTCATCCCAATATGACTTATTGTGGTACCTAAATATAGCAAATACTAATAGCAACCTTACCCCAAAGAATCGGAAAGCCACTTATAATTGCTAATCTCTCATTAAGTTAGTCAAAAAATGTTTGGTATAAAGACCATTTTGAAGCCCCCACCATATGTTATTTACCCTTGATGTGCCGTCACGCAAGAGATTTTTAGGAGAAAAGTATGGATGTAACACAAACTCTATTTATATTTAGTGTTGAATATTCCAATTTTAAAGGAGAGGTAGATGTGATTCGAGCCTCTAACCTTTTATGTCAGGTAGGCTCTGATATCGTGTCAAGAAACCAACTCAATTAATATCTTAAACTGATGATTGAAGCCCTAAGATATCTTATATTCCTATACTCTAATAATAAATTATGTTTTAATATATTAAATCATGTAATATATATTTCCTACTAATCTAATCATATATCTCTATTTATTTATTTGGTATTAAACATTAATTCCTCTTAGTTTGTATTTTATTTTCAATCAAAAAGTCAAAACATGATCAATTGAAATCTCATTTGATTTATTTTATTGTTAACCTTATTAATATTAATTTTTATAATCTTTGATCAAACACAATTACAAATTTTAAAGATTAATATAATGTATCCACATCAAATTAAATGTGACATGTAATTAGAATAGAAGAGTTAATAAGAATGATAGTCAATTTAATTGACTTTATATGAAAAAAAGAGTGATTGACCAACTGAAAATATAATAGATGATGTTTAAATCATGGTAAAAAGTGAGAATTTTTTATCCTTACTTTTTAAATTTTCTAATTCATGAGAATTGTAAATTAACTAACTTTTTTTTTCTTAAGTGCAATTTACATTTTTAAAGTTGTAAAAGTACTGTGCCATGAAGCAACACAAATTCTTATTTGAGACCGTCTTTTGTAAATACGGCTCACAAAAGCCCAGTCCAATTCTAAATATATATTGTTACAACTCTAAATATAAATTTAGGCTGGACTTTTGAGAGTCGTCTTTACAACACTAATCTTGGAGTCAGTTTGCACATGATTTAACATCTCTAAATCAATTAAACTAATTTGCACTTGTCATTTTCAAAAATTATAAGATTCCTCTGTTTTCTTAGAAAAATACAAAAATAAAATTTTTTAAAACCAGAAAATTTAAAATTTAACAATTATCATTGAATTACATATACTGAATAATAATAATAACTCAAACAATTTCCACTCCACAATAAAAAAAAAACAGAGCACCGATAAAACGCTGCTAAATTGAACATTAAATCATCAAAAAGAATTGAAAATAAAAAAATTAAAGAACAAAAATAATGTTTCGCAAAAAGTAGAAACAATAAATGAAAATTTAAAGAACAAAATAAGAGTAAAAAATACCTGAAAGAAGAATTAAGAAGATGAAGATGAAAAAAGAGCGTGAAAATGTAGAAGACGCCATAAGAGATTTGATAACAACGAAGACTCTGTTTCGGTAATTGAATCACCGCCTTTTTAAGCTCCTTAATTAAAATAAAATATAATAAAACTAATTGAAGCTACCATTAAAATGGAGGAATCTCATTAATTAAAGGTTTCTCTCTCTAAACTCCAATATGATCTCCTGATCTTGGGAGAAGGAGAGAAGAATAGAAGAGAGTGGGCGCAAATGGGGAAGTTGGGAGCTTCTTAAATAATAATTATATAAGTTTTGAAGGACCACTTAAATTGTTATGGTGTGAATCTTGATAATTATGGGGAATTGTATATGAAGGTTTCTTTTATTTGTTGTTGTTTTAATAGTTAGTCGGTTAGTTATACTCTCCGATATTAACGAGTGATGGGTTTCATTTATTTATAGTGATGCCAGAAGTTTGTTTCTTGCTCATTTACCCACATTTTACATTTAATTACTCATTCCGTTTTCTAATGTTCTTTCCATTTAGAATATTTTATTTTGAAAAGAGAAATTTGATTAATATTTTTAAGACATATATAGAGGACAAAATATATCTATGTGAGATCTCGTTAGATTCGTTTTAATGTATACTTTTTTATTATATATTTTTTATAATTTTTTATAATGCGTATTTAGAGATATTTAGACTCAAAATTTACTTTGAAAACTGTGCAAAAAATAGAAGAAGAACATTTGGAAATAGAGGAAGTATAATTATTTGTATATCAAGAAATATTGCAATTGGCAAATAGGGACCTTCTTGTTATGTGGTGGGCTTTTTTCATGTTGGAGATTTTTTTTGCCCCTTTCTTCTTTATGAAAATAATTTTTTTTATTGCAAATTCACTTTTTTTTTATGAATTTTATATTTTATCCTGTCATTTCAAAAACTCTTTAACTCAAGCAGCTCTTTAATTCTCACAATACTGATTAACGTAAACCTAGCTTATGGAAAAACACAAATCTAAAATGTCGATTGATTTATTTCTTTTCATATATATATATATATTATATATATAATATATATATATATATATATATATATATATATATATATATATATATATATATATATATATATATATAATCCTGTATCCAAAAGTTGATTTTCCTTAATGACAAGACGCCGGGACCTTATACCAGGTTCTTGGCACGTATAGATTCAATTATAAAAATAAAAAAGATATATTACGTTTGAATGAATATAGGTGCATTGTTGACAAAACTAAAATCAATTAGTGAATTTTGATTTATTTTTAAAAATGAAAAAAATATATTCAGTTTAATTAACTAATCACAATATAGCGATAAATCTACAAATGACGATCATTTTAATTTTGAAAATTATCAAAAAAATGGCCAAGTAGCACAAAATGTGTGACTTGGCCTAGGTCTAATCTTGGATTGTTCATTTCAAAAAAAATATAAAATCTTAGATTGTTGATTTTTCATCTGTGTGTGTGCCCTCTCTAATAGGGTATCAAAAGAGGTACTACCGTTATCAAGGTAGCATCTAAGTGGCAAATATTGATTCTCAACTCTACATGTTGTCTGATTACCCATACGTGCACAATTATTCGTCCATGCATGCACAAACTTGTCTTCATATTGTAGTTAAGTTTCTGTTATGTATTAGACGACCTCTTTATCCCTCTAATTCCATGCAAAAACAATGACTATCTATTTCAACTGTAAAGCAATTAATCAAAGGGTTCCACAGGATACTCCTAAATAACACCCCTTTCGAATTTCTATTGGTAGATAAAAACCAGAAATCCTTTAAAAAGTTAAATGATACAAAGTTGCGAGTTTTTAAAAGAAATGTACGTAAAACATAAGATTTTTGAAATGGGACACAAAATGAGAGTTTTCTTTTGTACTCCCTCCTATTCATAGAGAATGAGATATTTGTTTTTTGACACTATTCACTTATTACTCTTAATTTGTATTTAATTCTTAATCTATAAATTAAAACATAGTCAAGTGAGATGTTGTTTGATTCGTCTCGATGCAAAGATTATTAATATTCACTTTTTATAATATTTTGTTATTTATAATAAGAGATATTAAACATTGAATAAGTGTATTGGATAATGTGAAAAAACAAATGTCTCATTCTCTCTAAATAAGAGGGAGTACTATTTTTCCAAAAACCTAATAAAAACCTGGTGAAGCAACTTGTATGGAGTAACATTTAACAACTTACTAATTACTCATTAACTATAGTCTTGTATATCAGCCATGCACAATTAATAGGCTGCTAATGGCATGACGATTTTTCAAGAAAGCCAACTAGTGTACGGTACACCACAATTACAACTTGGAACCGTGTACGATCGCGTCAGGACTCTCCAATTATATACTCCCATCATTTTATTATTATATATTATTTAATTTAGTTTGTCTATCGATCACTTTTAATTTATATTTTATTTTTAGTTTATAAGTTTAAACATAATTAAATAAAATTTTATTTAATCCGTTTCAAACTTTCATTATAAATTTTATTAATATCAACATTTAGTAATTTTTAATTAAACACAACTTATTATGATATTTATGACTGAATATATGAATTGATAAAATGCATAAACCAAATGAGATAATAATAGTGAAAAGCGGAGAATACTTTATTTGCCCCACACAATAACGAATTGCAGGAACTATCAAATTATATGCATAGAATTAAAATTGAAAGAAATAAGAGAAAATATATGAATAAAAATTAAAGAAAACAATAAATAACATTCTAACACTAATCAAAATAAAAATATTATAAAATTAAACAAAAATAAAAATAATGTAATTCAAAGTTTAGATAATATAGTCTACATATGCGCGTATAAATCGTAATCGTGACCAAATAGATTTTTTTTTCCCATCATTTTGGTCAGACGGCAATACAAATAACCGGATAAATTCATGCTGGAGTCTGGACACATTTAAAGTGGCAATATTTTTGTATAATTTCGGTGTCCTTTTGCGGGAAAAAGTATTGTTTTTTGAGTCACCTTTTTGTTTTTATCTAAATTTCTACCATCTTCAACTATCATTATCATCCTACCCAGTGTATCGCGCTCATAGAAAACTATGAATAGGGTTTGGGGAGGAAAGGACGGCGGCAACTCATACCCATAAAGGAGAACGCGATCAAAAGAATCTCCTGGCTTGAGAAAGATGAAGAGATGTTCCTGCCACGTAAACAAACATAAAATAAAATATATAAGTGAAAGCAAATAAAAAAACAATAAAACTACAAAAAATAAAAGTAAAACTAAAAACTTAAAAAGCAAGAGGACAAAACCATCTTCAACTATCATTTTGTAAATATCATGGAGAATTCAAAAAATTAAATTTTTTATTAAATGCATGGATGAGATTAGGCTTGGGTTTGTCTAAATTGTGACCTAATTTATTTTATTATTTGAAATCTTTTAATTTTCATTGATGAATGTCTCATTCACAATCAAGTGTACTGTTTTTCTTCACAATATTTTAGTAATAAAAAAGTGTACATTAAGACGAATTTAACGAGATTTCACACAGATATATTTTATCTTTTAAATGTGTCAACAATATTAATTCGCTACTGATTGAATGTTATAGTTGTTCGAACTATTTAGCTTTCAGCAACCTAATTAGTCGATGAAATGAATTAAATACAAAATGCATGTGGTTATTCTATGAAACAAGTATATGACAAATTTTTTTTTTGGCTACAATATAGTTAAATACTTCGGCTATATATCCTTTTGATTTTGCTGTACGATTAATTTATTTTGAGTGGTTTATATTACCTCCTATTCAATCTAATTGTCCCATTTAATTTTTCACACTTGCCGAGACAACATTTTAACTCTTAATATCTCAGATTATTCTTAATTAGAAAATATAAAAATTTGATATTAATAATTCTTGTATTGAGACGAATCAAACAAGATCCCACATGACTATGTTTTAATTTATAGATTACGAGTAAAATTCAAATTAAGAGTGATAAGTGAATAATGCCAAAAAGAAAATGGGACATTTAGGCAGAATAGGAGGGAGTAGTATTCTTGGCTCTGATTAATCTGATAATTAAATCATTTTGCCTTTTCATATTATATTCTATTGTTTGTCTCATTCTAAACCAATAATTAATAAAATGTTGGTAGATTTAGTGAAATTTAGAAAATATCCCATGTACCTAAAATTTAGTACGCAAAACAAGTATCGAAGCCTAATGCTCAAGCGCTCTAAAAATAAAGGAAAATTTACTTAGAATAATCCAACGTATTCGTGATTTTCGTACAATAATCTTATCTATTGATCAACCATGAATAATCCCAACTTTAAGGGGTATTTTCCTAGAGTAAACCCGGTTACCGGATGACTTGCTATAGCAAGTTTTATTTTATTTTAAAAAAAAAGATAAATTAAAAATAAATGTCGAAAAAAAATTAAAACAATGTTCAAAAAAAATTTATGATTTTTTTATTATTTATGAATTTTTTATGTAAAATTTTTAAATTTTTCTTTAATTTTAAATTAATTTTTAGTTTACTTTTTTTTTTTGGGAATTGCACACTATAGCAGGTCATTGGGCTACCCAAGTTTACTCTAGGCAAATACCCCTTAAAGTTGGGATTAGTCACGGTCTTATCTATTATAAAGTAGATTTTTTAAATTTGGATTAGTCACTCTAATAGTTCTATTTGACTGGGCACATTTGCCAATGAAATAATTTTATCATTAATATCTCTAATTGTACATAATTAAAATTTTTCAAAAAATTAATATTAATGATCTTTGCATTGAAATGAATCAAATAAAATCTGCCTCAACATGAGCGAGTATTTTTCTTCCGTCATATATCAAGACAAAAAGGAATTAATTTATTAAAAAAATAGAAATCAAAAGGTAATCATCCATTAGGCCCTTAGCATAATATTAAAAATATAGCAAAAAAATATTTATGCACCAAAAATAAACATCGAGCCATGCTCCACTCTTCTCTTCCACTTCCGCTAAATGCCAATTTAATTTGTTAATCACTTGCGTCTGATTTAGTGGCATTTTTCACATTTGGAATTAATAACACCATTTTCTTTTTTTTTTTATGCATCCTTTTGTATTTATAAAAAAATAAAATAAAATTATACATTCACTTTTTATAATGCTACTTTCATAGTGAATTCTTCTCCTTTGGATCCTTATCTTATAAAGAAAATTTTAAGCGTTATTATAAACAATTTATCAACTAAATATCATGCTTTTGGAAGCTGGTGAGAAACCTTGTTACAAGGTGAAATGAAAATGCCTCAATCGCAATACCCAAAATTCTTGAGACTCGATGAGTTTAAATAACCCTTACATGTATTTAGAAATAAAAAACATAAAATTGTATGGCCCAAAATCAATCGTTTTACTAAATCATTATGCTCGTTCGAGCGAGTAATCTAACACTTTGCTCACTCAATTGAGCAATATGGTAGAAATGGTTTTTCCATAATACATTACTTGTTTAGGCCAATGAACATGTTATAGTATGAATGAACATAGTAATATCAAATATGTACTCCTTCCTTCCGTCCTTTTCATTTGGCATTACTTTCAATCATAATTTGTTCTTAATTGATTTTAATTTGCACCCATTTTTTAAACAATGATCCCACTGTTATTCTTCTAATCACATCCACAAACTTAAATTGTTTCTCCATCTTAACCACTTATTTTTTTACTTGTTTTTTTGGTCTCATTCTTCAATTCTATTTTCCATTCCACCAAAAATTATCTACTTTGCACTAGGTACAAAATGAGAGACAAATGGCGTACATATTACTATATTTATTTATTAACCTTTCTACCTCGATCAGAATCTTCAGAACTTATTGCCCTCACGGCTTATGAGATGTTAAAAAGTGACGACTAGCTGCTTTCTTCTCAAATTTTGGCATTGATTGGTTGTTTGCAATGTCGTTTCTGACATTTATGGATCTTAGGCAAACTAAAAGAAATGGGCCCTCTCTATAGAGGGTCGATTTTGAACATTAACGAGTGTTGGAAAAATAATAGAGACGAACCCTGTATATTATAATTATTAATTATCACTACAAATATAGACGAATCATAAACTTCTTGATTAATAAGAGAATTAATCATAAATTGCAAATTTTTATGTTTTTACTTCATTAATCAAATATTTCAGTTTCTGGGTCCTTTCTAACTCGAGACCCTAGGCAAATATCTACATTGCCTATGATCAGGAACGACCTTGGTCGTTTGATGGGCCTTCAAGAGGGCCCCTTCCTTCTTATGCGTGAAATACTTTTCATTTCTCAAGTTTAATCAAATGTTGGGTGTTCTTAGGATCTTTCTCCTGACCTTCACCGTATCACGTCATTATCTTAATAATCTACACAAATCCTATTTAATCCACAAACATATTGACTTATATTAAGATACCCATTAATAACACTAACAACTAACCCAAAAAAACTAAGTGAGAAATTAACGAGAAATCAACCGTAATTGACCGTCCACAGTCTACTTGACCGTCAAATTAGTAGGTTGTTTTTAATCTATTTAGATAAATTTCTTTATTAAAACCATTTCACCATAAAACAACTTAATATAAGCTGATTTAATTTTGTTTTCTTAAAAATTAATGAAACAATTTTAGTTTTCTTAAATATTAATGAAAAAAACAATTTGTATTTAGTCATCTAATTTGTAAGTTTTACTCAATTAATTTGGGCTGCTTGTATGGTTCTGTTTCAAGGTAAGATGGTCTCATACAAGACTTGTTGGTTTATATATATATATATATATATATATATATATATATATATATATATATATATATATATATATATATATATATATATATATATATATATATATATATATATATAAGAAGTCTTTGAGAACCGTATCACGCATACTGCATACAAGCAGCCCAAGTTAATTTTACATAGGAGTTAACTAGATAAAAAAATACTCTTTTTCATTAAATGTTAACAAATTTAAAATTAGGTCAATCCATATTAAACCGTATTACGGTGAAATAGTCTTAATAAAAAATTTGTCAAAATCGATATACTCCTCTTTTAGGAACTACTAATAAGCCAAATTTAGATAGAAGTATAAGATAAGTGTTGAAAAATTATATCCAATTTATAAGAAACTTTTGAAGAAGGACCTTTAATTTGACCAAATCCAACCCATCCCTCTACTAAGTGACTCATGTACATGTGTATTTTCACCATTAATTCCCCACGTGTAAATAATTGACCGTCCACAATCAGCAAAAAGTATATGCTTTTTCCCGATATTATTTTTTGTTTTGACAAATAAAATTAGAGTAAATATTAAAAAGTAGTTTGCTCCCGCCAGTTTTGAAAAAGGTTATCTACTTGTTAAATTTGGCTGCTATTCGTTTTAGAAAATTAACTTAAAGAGTAAATACTAAATAGGATGGGATGACGTTGTTCATGGAATGGAGGCGTCGTATTTTCTACGTAATCTACAAACCTTATACTACATTTGCTATCCTATAGCGGTTTAAAGCAAGACTTTAAGTTTTATTTAATGAAGAACTCATGCGCCAACACATAAAGGGTACACACCATCTGATTAGTTTGATCTAACTCTAAAATTATCTTCTATCTACTCGTATATAATACTTCGTTAGACCATACTCCCTCCGTCCCATTGAATTTGCATCATTTTCTATTTTGGTTCGTCCTACTTAATTTGCATCATTTCTTTATTTCTTTATTTGGACAATGGCCCACCACTTTATTTTAATCTCATCCATTCATTTTAACTCACTTTTAATTTCATCAACACAATTCATTCTTTCTCCTCATCTATTACCACTTTCTTAAAAATACACCAATTTCTCTTTGATGCAATCTAAAGAGGACGGTGTAGTATTAATTATAAGTTGTTACTATTAACTTCAATAGCGACTATCGGCCCATTTGGTTAGTGGTATTAAATGGTGGTAATGAGAATGATTTATAGACTATCATCATCATCATCATCATCATACCCAGTGTTCCCGCACATAGATTAGTTTATGGTCAGGGTCCGGGGAAGGAAGGTCGACGGTGTCTCATACCCATAAGGAGAGGGCGGTCACAAGAGTCCTTCGGCTCAAGAGTAGTCTTCAAGGATAGGACCTGCAAATATCCGAAAACCTGCATCTTACACCAACGTTAGCCAAGCATAAGAATCATTTAACTGCAAGCAGAGTAAGTGACTATCACAGGTAACTAACAAACGATACAGGTAAAAGAGGCAGTAAAGAGCGATGACGAAAGACACAGGACAGTAACAAACAAGACTAGTAATCTAGGACGTGAATAAGACGCCGCCATTTGGCTTTATCCCTGGTCAGGTCTATAGTGTAAAATTTTATCAAAAGTTCTATATCATTTCTGTAATGAAACTTTCATCACAAAAAATCTTTTTGTTTTGCAAATTTCCGTTACTACCTAATACCACATTTCCAAATGGTAATGCATTGGAATGAATTTTATGAAGAAAATGAGATGATTGAAGTTGGACAAGCATCATGACCCATCTAGGTAACCAAGAAAATTTTCAACTAAAATTACACTAATTTTTCATTCCCACTACCGCCATTTATTACTACCTACCCAACGGGCCGGAACGGGTTATAAAGAGCATGAAGTTTAATGACTCTTTTTTATTTGCAAAATTAATAAGTAAAATCAGGGTGTATTTTCAGCAAATACCAAATGTTATCTTTTCTATTATATATTAGCAATTTAAAAGGTAGAAAAAAGCATATTACTGTTAATTTTCATAAAAAAAAGTAATAAATCATAAATCATAATCTAAAAATCATAGCTCATAATTCATAATGAATAAATTATAAATTAATAATGAATAAAAGCCTTGGAGGAAAAGTCTACCTTCTAATTCTAACATAGTACATCATTATAGATCTTTATAAAGAAACCAAGTATCCTTTACCCTTAAGCTTACACCAAATTATACTACTAGATTATTAAAGTTAAGTATATTTAAAGTTAAATATCTATTGTAAATAGACTCACCATCTCTAGAAAAACAGGTCAAAACATAAAAAAAAAATAGACTATAAAATATATTTAATTATTTGAAAAATTGGAATACTGATCAATCAATGATACTTATTCTATATCAAATAACAAAGCATCAGCAATTCAGCCCCAGTTCCTTGGATCGATCACATCCATTAGTTGTATCTTTGATAGGCTAGTTTTTTTATTCAAAAGGTGTTGGTGTTCAGCTTGTCCAACTTCTTATAGAGTTTTTCTTTATGAAATAAATTATCCTTATAATAAAAAAATAACAATAATAATGAAAAATTACCTAGAATAATCTAATATTTTATTGATTTTCCTATAATAATTTCAACTACCATGAATAATTCAAATTTTAGGGTCAATTAGCCAAAAACATTACTACCTTAATGGTGACTGATTGTTGCAGGTTAATTGCCACGAAAAAAGGAAAAAATAATGATGAATCAAATATATTAAAAATAAAAGTCTAAATCAAAAATTAATAAACTTAATTGATTTTTTAAAAAAAGTTTAAAATTTTTATATAATTTTAATTTGCATTTACTTTTTTAGTTTTTTTTTATGCAAAATGACTTGTTGTGTAGGTAATAAGTTACTTTAGTGCATTCTTAGCAAACACTCCCTTATAGTTGAAATTATTCATGCATATTTAATTAAAAATTAAGATTAATTATTATAGAAAAATAAAAAAAGTTAGATCGTTCTAAATAGTTTTCCTAATAATAATAATGAAAATTGATCTTTACTCAATGAAAAAAAGGTATAAAAATGCAATCATAGCAGGAAGGACGATGAATCTGAACTTATAAATTATAATCACTTTTCATAAACCAAATTCCAATTGATAGTAAAACCATTGGTTACATATGTTTGATGGTCATTCTACACCATGAATCTGAACTTATAAATTATAATCACTTTTCCTAATTATTTTTTCTCTAACTATGTAGTTTATTAGTCATGCGCTTAACAAAGAATTCTAATGCTGTAAGTTCGATCAATACTAGAAGCTATTTTCGTAAATACTAATTTTTAATTAAAAGGATCAATTCAATTTGAGTTTCTTCATGAACTGGACCTTGGATGGTTGTACCTCAAGACTACCCTCAAAAACCGCCCTGATCCTAGCAAGATTGTATTGCAAATTAACCTAATTTTTATTGACATTTTAAAAAAATATATAGCCATCTATCAAAGATTCTAAAATAGAATGTGAATTCTTTTTGACTAGGATGATTTTTTAAAATTTTTTTAAAATAAAACTCAAGGTTTTAACATAGTAATATGCTAAACATTCTAAAGGAAACTCACTATCTTCTTTCTTTTCTATCTTTTGAGACATTAAGAATCAAATCTTCTCATTTTGTATTGATTAAGTACTAATTATAGGTTGTGGAAGTTGGACTAAGAACTAAAATACACTTTATTCTTATTCCTTCCACTCTACTTGTCAAAAATTATAGCACTTATAAAACCTCTTTAATATAGTGGAAATGTACAATGATTCTGCTTACAAATAAGCCTAATGATTGAGTCCATTTCATTTTTATAATTAGAGCCCATTTGATTTTGATTGTATGAATCTTAATCATTTGTGCTGTTAATTTTGTGATCTGTAGCATAGAATATTTAGGCCCAATCATCAATTTTCTTTTCTAAATATAGCCCAGGCAAAGAAAGGATCGTTTGATAAAAATCGTCATTATCATCCCAATATCCCGCTCGAAAACAGGGTCTGAGTGAGGGAATGTGACGGACAATCCATACCCGTACTCCCTTGAGCGGGAATACTAGAGGATGGTTTGATAAAGTCAATCTCATAATTTTTTTACATTTCGTCTTGTATGAGACTATCTTATCGTGAGACATGTCCATAAAAAAACCCATGAATAGAAAAAAATATCAAAAATAGTGAAAACTGAATCCTCTCTTGTACCAAAAGTATTTTTTTAATAATTTGGGCTGACCCAGTTAAAGTCGTCTCAGGTTGAAAGAGCTTGAAAGAGCTTGCATAAAGATAAGAAAGTAATACTTGCTGCAACACAAACATGATCCGTTTCTCAATCATCATAATTAAAAGGTTCTTTTGAGAGTATATTATTTGAAAAGCACATAATCTCATTAATATTTTTTTAATGCAAACAGAATATAATGTCTCAATTGATAATGCTTCGTCGTGAACTACAAGTCATCCTTACGTTCTATTTCTTTTAATTTAATTGTGGTAAGAATGAGAGTGGTAAAGGAGTATAAGTATTTTATGTAGTACAATTTTATTATAGGAAGTAATCTAGTAATTTTTAAGAAAAACATATTCTTTTAAGAGACCATCTCTCAAAGAAACCGTCTCTAATTGGGTTGACTCATTAGGAAGAATGTAGAGTAAATATAGGCAATAAGGCTTTAATGGATTGGGCCTAAGAGACTCTCAGAAATACGATCTCTCAGGAGACTGCCCCTTTAAGAAAATGTATTTATTACAAAGTTTAAAGTTATGGACATATTTACCACATAAATACACTTCTGAAATGGTAACTATATGGTTAGCATAAGGACATTAATCTATTTATGATTGTAGATAAGTTTTCAACAAAAATTGTAATCCCCATTTGAGAAGTGAAAAATTATTGCACATCTAAAACTTGATTTCTTTAAGTAAACATTATAACATCACAAACAACTTCCAAATATTGTAACTATTCTTGGATTAGATCATTAGACGAATAATAATTCATTTGAAGATGGTTTTACTATAGCAAGAATATCACTAGTCACCACCCAAAAAACAAAAAATATAAAAAAAAGACAAAGATATACACCTAAGAAAATGTGAATAATAGAAACTCATAAATCAGTAGTTAAAGACTTTTCTTTTCGACCTTAGCCACTTATTATAAAAGTTCTATTTTCAACAAAAAAAATTATTTTCCTTTTGATCGCCTTGCATGTAGAGATTCACATGTAATACTCCAGTTCCATCGAATTGCCAATGACTATCAATGGAGATTGTAAATTCGCCTCACAAATCACAAGTCCTTTCAACATACTTTGGTCTCACTTGTGCTGTTGTGCGCACTTAAAAAGACTTTTCAAAAAGCCACTCATCCTAAGATAACTCATCACACCAAACACGCTAACTATGAAGTTCTTTGCAGATAAACTTCTTTTAACAGAAAATACATCTTATAGAACTCAACTTGTGTAAGACATACTAGCCTACTGCAAAAAAAAAAAAAAAACCCTTAAAGTACTAAGTGCCTCACTTCACTTGATCACTTTCATTTGATTTGATTAAAACAAAAGAAAAAGGTACAAAAAATTCAGCTATAAGTACATTACAATTTTACAAATGGTGAATTCTTTGATCAACTGCAGAACTCATTCAACATTTTTCAAAGGGTAAACCAGCTACAAGTTTATTGAAACTCACAACTACAAATCCATGAAATTTGAGCAACAGTAAAACTCAACTCTTTCCCAGTACTTAGTACAGATCAGCCTCTTTGTGGGTGCGGATTACACAGTCAGATCGCGGGTACGAAACACATGTGAGCAAATAACCCTTCTCCATTTGATTTTCATCCAGAAAAGATCCATCCGATTGATCCACAGTTCCACTTTCGAGCTGCCCAGCACAAGTTGAGCAGGCACCTGCCCT
This sequence comes from Amaranthus cruentus, assembly GCA_019425755.1. Taxonomy (NCBI): domain Eukaryota; kingdom Viridiplantae; phylum Streptophyta; class Magnoliopsida; order Caryophyllales; family Amaranthaceae; genus Amaranthus; species Amaranthus cruentus. Next base: position 15,381,606 of record CM033458.1, on the reverse strand, counting down.
GCATGAGTACGGTAGCTCAAGCCCCGCTTGCTCGGCTGAATCAAGGATGTAACAATCATCTGGAGCATCAAATTCATTTTCCTCCCCGTCTGGCCCAATCACTTTTATCTTGTATACAGCCATTGCAGTCGTTCTAAAAGAGCATGAAGATTTCAAGCCGAATGACTTGGAGATGTTTTTTACTGAACCCAAAGATACGGGGCAGTTCACCATGGGGGTCAATGATGTTGTCTTTGGAATGGTACTAAGCAGGCATTGAGTAGGGACGTTCACAGTAGACATTGTTTCAGCCTGAATTCGAAAAACAGTTAATTTGTAGGAATTTCTGAGAATTTATCAATGAATCATAAATTCGAGAATTTAAAATTGCGTTACTTGAACCGAACACAATAAAGTTTCGAAAGCACATTGGCAAACAATGGAATTAAGGGAAAAAAGAGTTAAAAGAAAATTCACAATGATGATGATTTGATTTTGAACCATATTATTATAGAAACAAGAAACCTACAGCTCGTAATAGCCTAACTCATCAAATTTCATTTTCACTTGTGGAAAGATGATACTTCGGGGTTATAGGAAAGACGCCATAATCAATCCAGCATGGGGTTGTTAGTTGTTAGCGGGGAAGTGTGGAGATGTTCGTGGAAGTAGCACCACTAGAGAAAATGGTAGGATAATGTAGCAATTAAAAAAATGGAGGTGGAATAGATGACAATGGGTCAAAGCAGCCACCAGAATTGACGTCTCCCTGGCGGAAGGGAAGCGGTGATGGAGTTTATAGTGACAATTAGCATAGATGGAGGATGTGGACATGACATGATAAAGGATGGGGTGAGGACTCAGGATAAAGGATCAAGCTTAAAGTAGAAAGGGGTAGTGGTATCCATGTGTCAACATGACATACGCAATTCGGACTCAAGACATTTTAGATGTGATCTGTGACCCTGTGTAGTTTTCTTGATCAAATTATGGTCGTGGACTCGTGGCATAGTGCAAAAATAAGGTTGCATCCCTATATTGCAGCCATATCGTAAGCTTTTTATGGTTTACTACGACCGATATTTCGAAAGCATTGTCCACGAAAACGTTCTTATCTAAGCTAGTTAAATAAACATCACATGTTTTGTTCAATCTCTTAGGCAAGGACTACTACTCATGGTGGACATTGCAATCTCAACTGCACAACACGGGACATGACCTAAATATTTCGATAAGTACATAAAGAGTTAAAACAAGGTTCATAAGCACTATTGATATGCTAGCATAGCTAGGGTACAGTATAGTGAGCCCATAACACATTCCGTTGTTTTATCGGCAACCCGGGTTTATGTCTTCAAAAAAGCATCAAGAATCGGGTTGGTCCTCACTATAATACAACCATCTCAGTGTCCGTCGTATACACAATCCAAGTGATTATGTCGAAAACTAATTATCACTATCCATCAAAATTCTGAGGTAGTTCTTATTGTTCAAGCATACACTCTCTTTAATTTCACAACACACAGGTCACTCATACACATTCCAAATACTCTTTACACAAGTGACTTTTCTATAGTACACAATCACATTGTGAAAGCTAGCCCTTTCAAAAGAAAGTCTCAATGGGCACTTCAACATTCTAGCAGCTCTCTCACTTTTAAAACTAACAAATAGCTTAGTGATAAGGACACAAGGCATAAGCATAGCCTGAAGGACGATCTAACTAAACAATTATCCACATTTTCATACAGAGGAAGCATTCAAATCCTTGTTAGAGACTACACTCAAATAAATTACTGCCTATTGGTTCACAAGATTAAGGATCTACTATCATACATCCCAAAAGATCAACTGAATTTCGGGTTTACTACATCGAATTCAACCTAAGTTACATAGATATAGCAAATATATAACCCAAAATATCATGAATTCATGACCAAATCGCACTCCAGTTCAACTACATTCCACTACCCCAAAACTAAAAGTGGCTCTCACCCAGTCGAGATTGGGGGATCCGCTGTATGCAACCTAGCTTATAGAGTAAAATCATCCAACTCAACTTTCTCAATAATGAATAATGTAAAATGTCCTAGAACAACTTTGGCCATTACAGAAACAAATACATACAGATCAACAACTGGGAGTTACATAACCCAACACATAATGTCAATGTAAAAGATGCAAATTTTATGATGATTTAAATAAACCTAAATTGTGATGACCATCATCATCATCATCATCATCATCAATTCGAATAAACCTAAATAAACCAAATTTGCGAAGACCAATTTAAGAATCTAAAAAGAAATACTTTCAGCAAAAAGGCGGATCATCAATTATTTTTTTATAAATTATAGTCCTCTTTGTCGCTGAAATTCATCTAAACTAAAGATGTTGACACTTTGGAGTGGTGCTCCTTAAACCCTTTATATAAATTCCTTGAAGAGAGTCGCTTTCAAATTCAAAAAAATCCCAAAATCCAAAAAAATATAAAATAAAATTATTTCATAAGAAATATACCCATAATTTATATAAAAAAACGTCAATATAACATACAAAATACAGAAACCCAGATAGTCGACATTACAAATAAATGGAAATCAGAAAGAAAGAGATGGGTTTTACCTGAAATTTGAGATTAAAGGAGATGTAAGTGTGTGGATTCAGAAAGGGTTTTCGAAAGTGGCGACTGAATGCAAGAAAGGTTAATGGTTTATCGTTGTTCAGAGGTCTTTTATAAACAGAGAAAAGAGCGGCAGACTATACAGTTCTAGACGCATGAGGAACCAGAGAGAGATATCTGACCCTTGGTTAATTCATTAAGTGCAATTAATAAAAGTTAATTAGTTCTTTTCAAAATAAAAATTAAATAAATTAACGTAGTCTTTGGAAATTAGTATTTCATTTTAAATTATGGATTCCAATTATGAAATCATAAATGAAGAATTTGAAAATTATAGGGTTTGGGTAGTCATTCTAAAATTCTCAACTTTAACTATTTTAGAAACAATGGTGGTATTTAATCCAAATCTAAATTTGAAAATTTTTGATTTGCCAAATAAATTTGAGTCAATTCCACACTTTCAAATGAAATCATCGTTCCCCAACATGACATAAAGGAAAAATTGGTTACAAAAATCACACTTACTGTCCATCTGCTGTGAATAATCCCTACTATTGATTATTTCTAAATAGTTTTAGCCTTTGTATATTATTTGCTGACAGCACATCTTTTCACATTTTAACCGACTATTGTATGTACAAACTACCGGTTACACTCACTTCTTCTTCTCTATTATGCTTCCGTTAATCGTTGGTAACCCTACTCTTGTTTGATGGTCGAGTTATAATAGCCGGTTAAAATGTGAAAAGGAGTGTTGTCAGTAACTAATATACAAATGTTGAATTATTTAAAAATAATCAATAATAGTGATTATCCATGGTAGATGAGCAATAGGTGAGATTATTACTCTTAACAACTTTTCCTAATAAAAAAAAGCTTTTTATAAGAGATCGTCTTTCAATTACATTCTTAATATTACGTAGTATTAAATGAACTAATTTAAGTATAAGATACATTTCTCGACAAGACCGTCTTTATACATGGATTTGCCAAAAATTAATGAATTGTTTACTATTTTGATTGAGTGATGAATTGCTGATGACATTATGCACGGGTGACATTCTATGATTTCCTAAATTCATATACTTGAAAATACTCCATAAATTATAAATTATTATTACTATTATACTCCTATAATAGTCCTATTATTCTTCAATAAGATAAGATAAAATAAGCACTTTACTAATCATTTTAGAGTACCCCAATTGGGTAAAGAATCCATTATTAGTAGAAATTTATAATTAGTGGAATTAAACTGCCAACAATAAATAAGTATTGTTTGTCTATGGTAGTGGGTTAATTTAGTTATGTATGTCAAACAGATCAGATTAGATTAAATTCAAGTTATATACAAATGAGTCATAAACTTGTTTAGTCAAACATAACGTATTTAGTTTATTGGCTCAAAAATCTTAACTCTAACATGATATATAACAAATAAATTATTTTACCTGATTTCATCCACGTTAGAGTTTTTTGTTTTCATATTAGAGTTTTTAACATTGACTGCATTAAAAAATTTTAGGCATCGTTTCTAAACTTTTAATTTTTGAGTTGTTTATTTTGTATTTTACTTTGAAAAATTAAAAAGTTAAATGAATTAAGTTTATGTTATACTTATTAAATTGACTCGAAATTAATTCGTTTTATGAAATGAATTTTACATGTTGGTTTCACGTTTAAAATTTTAACCTTAATTGAACCCATTTAATAAATCAAGTTCGATTAACCCATTTAATTATTCGGATCAAAAAATCTAATCAAAATCCATTTGTTTTGAAAATTTCGAATTAAATTCAGATAGGATTAACAAATCGATTAGCTTTTAAACCACGTAATCAAGTAAGTTTTTCTAATGTTGTAGTGTTCCATTTGCAATGTTTACCAAATGCAATATGCATAAGGACGCTAAATAGTCCACCAAAAAATAGTAAATACATAAATGATCCTCATCTTAAATTATTATATTTAAATTTTTTTGATTCAGAGATAGACTTAATTACGAACTGAGTTAATTTTTCTCGTGTGCAGTGGAAATCAAACTTTTATCATATAATTGATTTGAAAAAAAACCCGCAAACTCAAAATTATCATCACATCTCCATTTTTATGTATATATTTTCTTGTAATATAATTCCTTTATATTTTATATTTGTTGTAGTACTAAAATTATACATTACTCCTTTCGTCCCATTTAATTTGCAGTATTTTCCATTTTAATCTGTCTCACTTAATTTTACATTATTTCTATTTTTAAACTATGGTTCACCACTTTTAGAATGTGTAAGAAGTAGGAAGGGTCTAGACTCTAGACTATCGAGACATGCATGCAGACAAAATCAAATAAAATGAGGCTGTAGCAAAAGGAAAAGAAGTAACGTGGGGACGTCAGGGCGTGTGCAAGTGCAAGCTCAAGCTGCCGTGTTACGTTAGGGTGTCTCTTAAGGAGCATGGGAAGCCAATTTTAATTTGTTGGGTCCAGATCCGTGGATCCCTTTTTTTTTTAATTGATCCGTGGATCCCACTTTCATTCAACCTTAAGTACTTCAGTTTTCTGCCGGCCGGCAAAATTCAAATTGTTGAGGTTATTAGTCATTTTAGGACTCATAATTCACCTGCTTTGTTAATTTGGTTCATCTGAACATGGACATTTGTTAGCGAACAAAAGTTGAAAAAACCAACATTTAATTTGATACAATTTGATAACACAAGGTAAAGGACCATAACATTGATTCATTATAAGATCAATGATAAAAATTGTGAAATCCTGATTAAATAGCCTAAGGCTAAATAGACCATTTAAATTGTAACCCCTCCAAATCATTGAAATGGGATATTGTATTAACACAAATTCTTGTGAGAGAGATTTGAACTGCGGCGACCTAACTAAATGCATAAAAAAACAAAATTCAACCTAAACTGAAAATGAATTTGACTCGATATCGTTTTGATCTAAAATATATCCATACTAATTTTGAATCATAATTAAACTAATTCAAATCAAAGCGTCTGACAAAATTCAAACTTAGCAAAATTCAAACCAAAATCAAACTAAATAATGTTATGTTTGGGAATGATCATTTCATTTGAAAGTATGGATTTGACTCAAATTTAGTGTTTGACAAATTAAAGATATTCAAATTTGGATTGAAGTCAAATCCACTATAGTTATAAAAGCGATTAGAAATGAAAATTTGAGAATGATTCCTCAAACCTTGTCATTTTCAAATTCTTAATTAACGAATGCATAATCAAAATTTACAATTCAAAATAAACACATATTTCAAGAGGGCTTTAATATTCAAGTGAAATATACCTCTCCAATAACAAAAATATCATGACTTAAAGATGGGACAAAAACTTTTTTTCTAGGAATGTGATTATCATACATCATTATTTGCGTGAATCAAGTAAAATTTCTACCAATAACATGTTATGTTCCAATAACCCAAACCCACAACAAGTTTCTCTTTTAAAAGACCGTCTATAGTATAGACGTCTCTTAATAGCTCAACTCATATTATCCCTTTTAACTTACAAAATAACTAAATTAGTTTTTTTTTTTAAATTTATAAATTGGGTCAATCCAAACTTGAGATGTCTATTGTATAGACGGTCTCAAGTAAAAATTTGTGAACCCAAATACCATCTTAGTAAATTAATTCCTTTAATGTACGTGTAGATGTAGCACGTCAACAACTCCATCAAACTAAAGGGCTAATAACTACACTATCAAATATCAATTGGTAGTACCATCTAAGTTAAGACTTGATCAACTTTCATGTTTTTAAAAGGAACCTAAGAATCCAAAATGCCTTATATATAGAGGCTGATTACACCATATGCTTCTCAACATCAAAATTCTTAGAAAATGGGTCTTAACCATGCTTCATTTGTGTCTTTCATGATCATGACCTTGGTGGTTGTTACATTTGCTCGTTCTACTCCAACATATAAGACACTTTCGTACTCTCAACCTAATTATACTCCATCATATCCACCCTCTTCAGTGTTATCACCGGTTTATAACGAGTTTTCAGAACCTCCTTCACCAATGTATGAGTCTCCTAAATACGAGTCTCCATTGTATACACTATCTCCAATGAATTCTCCAGCATCAGTTTATGAGCCTCTTGAACCTTCATCGATGTATATTTCTCCAATATACGAGGCTCCATCGTATACACCATCTCCAATGTATTCTCCACTACCAGTTTATAAGTCTCCTGAATCTTCACCAATGTATAATTTTCCTAAATACGAGTCTCCATCATATATACCATCTCCAACGTATTCTTCATCCCCACTTTATAGGTCTCCTATACCTTCACCAATATACAATTCTCCTAAATACGAATCTCCATCATATACTCTGCCACCAATTTATAGCCTATCACCATCATACTCACCATCATCTCCTAAATATAGTCCACAACAAGTGTCTGATTCTCCGGTTTACGCTCCAACACTCGAACCTACACCAACATATGAGTATCCAATTTATACTTCATCACCGATGTATGTTCAGTCTCCTGAATACAATCCATCATCAACTTACGACTCTCCAACTTACAACTCTCCAACCTACACACCATCATCAAAAGATACTTTATCTTCAACATACAAGTTTCCTATGTATACTCCACCAACTTATGACTCTCCTATGTACACTCCACCAAGTTATTGAATGCTTATTCATAGCTCGTTTTAATTTATAAACTTACGTATTTTTTACAATGTCAAGTGATACCGCTAGGAAATATTTTCAATTCAATGATATGATGTTGTGTATCTCTTTTGCTCATACTAGCTATATTATAAAATACAATTTTTTTTTCCGTTAAAAATTCTAAGAGTGAAAAGACACGCACATACACAACAAATCACCAAAACATATTACGTTTTTGTGAAAATTCTAAGAGTGAAAAGACACGCACATACACAACAAATCACCAAAACATATTACGTTTTTTGTGAGATATATTTAGTGACGTATATATAATGATTTTAGTGACATGTATTGAATTCATTAACAGCAAAATAAAAAAATCTTACTAAACATTTTCACCACACAAAGCCGTTCCTGAGGTAGTTTTAAGGTGCAACCGCCTAAGGCCCAACTCATGAAGGGGCCCAAATTAAGTTAATTCTTATATTTAAAAATTTGTATTTGCATAAGTAATTTCTATTTTCTAATATGGATCGAACTCGCAACATTAGGTTTCTCAGTTAATTAATCACATGAATTTGAACTACATAGTTGAATAAAAAAATAACCGAAATTTTACTATATAAGGGCCCTTGTTTTATTTTTCCGCCTAGGGCCCAAAAATTGTCAAGAACAATACACCACATTACATTTAATATTTCTTTCGGATAGATTAGATTGACTTGAACATCAGTTCGGTGTTCTAGAACAATACTGGAAACTAGGTTAATGTTCGGACCTAAACTATCCGGACAACACCATTCTCAAAACAAAAATCCTAATTAATAACCGTGATTTGTAAATCATCATAAAAAGACAAAAATACTAATATTAAAATAAATAGAATCAAAAAAGATAAATTAAAATAACAAAACACTCACCCTATCACATCCTATACCACATAAGGGTGATTTATTAACCTCACGAATAACCGTTATTTACTAAGATTTTCGCTTCTGAAAAATCAATCTTCTTATCATTCGGATACGTGTCAATCTAAGGTAACCTCATACCTTTCACTTTAAAATTAAACACACTGCAACATAATTTGCTTTTAGTAGAATATATTTAGCGGCATTTGATTAAATGTCACAACTTTAACTTTGTAATATTATACATAGTGGATATAGTGATAATTATTATACCCTTTAGCAGCATAATAAAAAAACATACTAAAGTTTTTCGTGACATAGGATGCAATGATATTTCTCATAAATGTCACTATAGACTATATTAATTAACAATTACGTATGCCGCAAAAGGCCAACTAAAATGTCACTAAATTACTTTCTAGTGGAACTTAAAATTAAACCAACAATTACTACACCAAAAATATAAAGCAGTGGCATTTTACAGTGGCATATTTTTAATACCACTAAATCTAATATCGCAAAAAGTTAAATTTGTTATACTAATACTCGCCATATAAAAAACAAAGGTTTTTCTTGATACAAGCTAGGTTTTCCACAATGGAAAAAAACTATAACAAAATTCTTAAAACTCGAGATGAATAAACATGTTGAATCCTTAGCATAGATTAATTGATCCACAAGATGTTGAATATATATTGTCTATTTCTGCCTCAAGTATATTTTATCCAAGTAAGACTTCAACAATTTTCTCACATTTGTGTTTGGGATAGCTTCAATGCGGCCAATTAGCTTCTCGTACAAATTTGCTTCGTATTCAGCGTACACACCCTACCATCAACATTTGTTTTTTACATTACATAGTTATTTGAGGTTATCAGAAATATTAAAAACATAAGCATGAAAATAATTTTCGAGCAGCATAATGGGTTGATGATGATGAAACAAAAAATAATAGTTATAATAATCACACACAAATTTAACATTGTTATTTCAATAACTATATGTATTAGCTACCACTACAAAAAAGTATTAAGTTGGCGACTGCATTTGGCGACCAAAATTTTTGAGTCGCCAAATTTCGCGACCAAATGGCTACCAAAAACTCCTAGTCGCCAAGAGATACCATTTGGCGACCCAATATTTTGGTCACGATCTGGTCGCCAGTTGGCGACTACAATCTGGTCCCCATTTGGTCGCCAACTATCCGCAACGGTCATATTAGAATTTTAAATAATCAGGCGACTATTTCGCTACTAAATTTTAGTCGCCATCAAAAAGAGCGGTTGGGAATTTTACTATATATTGCGGTTCGTAAATGAAAAATTCATACGATTAGTGTTGAACGTGATCGAGTTAAGTAGAATTCAATTTTAAAGTGTTGTTTCCTTTTTCATTTAAAAAATACAAAAATTATACGATTGCTGTTGCGAAAGAACATCATTTCATTCTAAGGTATGTAATATTATTTCGTTTAACATAATATTTAACGTGATCGAGTTAAGTAGAATTCAATTTTAAAGTGTTGTTTCCTTTTTCATTTTAAATTTAAATTTTTATTATAACATGTTTCTTACCTTATTTTAGTTATTACATTTTTTATTACATAATCAATATAATAAAGCACTATAACATGTTTCATATATATATATATATATATATATATATATATATATATATATATATATATATATATATATATATATGTGTGTGTGTGTGTGTGTGGTGTGTGTTTTGTGTCATGCAAGGATTAGAAATTTTCTTGAAAAATTTAATTTGTGAAGGGTTTTGTGGAGGATTATTACGATTGGAGATGTCATTGTAATGTATTACTTGGTGAAAGTAGTACTCCTGCACACCGGAATGAATTGCAATTATTTTCACTCGTGCAAAACAATCAGGGCAATTCATATGTGCGTATGGTGCATGATGTTGCTGCTAGTAGATTCCCGGACACGCACCAACCTTTTATCGAAGAGAACAATGTGCATTCAGATGAACCTTTGCCTCTGCAATTACCCGAAGATCCAAACTCTCATGCGAAACAGTTTTTCGACATGTTAAGTGCGGCAAACAATCCCTTGTATCCCGGTTGCAAAACGTATACGCAGATGTCGATGATAGGTCGCTTAGCAAATCTAAAGAGCGATTTTCGCATTCCCGAGAGATTGTATGATGAAATTTGCCGCATAATAAAAGATGCTTTACGAACCAAATACAATGACAAGCCGGGTTTTATGATAGAAGAAGCAAATAGCGGACTTGGATTCTGGTGGAGAAAATTGATTGTTGTACTAACGGTTTGCATGATATATTGGGGAAATACGACAAATAAGAGCGTTGTAGGATTTGTGGCCAAAGTAGGTGGAAAATAGAGCGCGAGTGGAACTAACGTATTCCAAGGAAACAATTTTCTACTTCCCTTTAGGCCCAAGATTACAACGTTTGTATCGTCTCATGTTACCGCTCATCAAATGAGATGGCACGTGAACACAGTAGTGAAGAGGAGAGATGTGTCACCCATCGGACTCGAAGCTTGGTTAAAGTTTAATGTTGATCATCGAGTTTGCACCCAGGCGAAATGTAAGGCTTGGATTGTGTACGCGATGGTTTCAATCCATTTGGAGCTCGGAAAACAATATTCATCGTGGCGTGATTCGACACCTTACAACCTTCCTCCGTGGTTGTGCATGAAGAAGCCGTACATGTTCTTGGCGGTGATTGCACCGGGCCAAAGAATCCAAGCATAACATTGATCTTTACCTTCAGCCTTTAATAGAGGAGCTTAAGATGTTGTGGGTTGATGGTATTCTGACCTATGATGTATCCAAGAGGCAGAACTTTCGTCTTAAAGCGGCATTAATGTGGACAATTAGTGACTTTCCGGCATATGCGATGTTATCGGGATGGAGTACAGCAGGAAAGAATGCATGTCCATATTGTGCAGATGATTCCAAGTCGTTCTACCTTAGAAATAGTAAGAAGGTATGTTGGTTTGACTGTCATAGGAGGTTCTTGCCCGAGAATCACTTATTTCGGCGAGATAGGAGGAATTTCATCAATGGGGTTAAAGAGTCTGGACACGCTCCTCGAGTGCGCACTGGATATGAGTTACTTGAGGATCTTGATCGGTATGGAATGATGAGGGTGTATGAAGAGGGTGCACAAGAATACAATGAGTTTCATGGTCCGTACACTGGAGGATGGAAGAAGAGAAGTATATTTTGGGATTTGCCATACTGGAAGACTAACATTATTAGGCATTGTCTTGATGTCATGCACATTGAAAAGAATTATTTCGATAACATTTTCAATACAGTTATGCGTGTGGGTAAAGCGACAAAGGATCATCTTGCTGCGCGTCAAGACTTACGGGACCTCGGCATGAGAAATGAACTCCATCCTGTTGGGGATGCAATTCCAAAGGCGTCCTATACATTGGATGATAATCAGATTAATGTTCTTCTTGACTGGATTAAGAGTTTGAGGTTTCCAGATGGTTATGTTTCCGATTTGGCTAGGAACATTGACATGAACAAACATGCAATTTTTGGGATGAAAAGCCACGATGGTCATGTATTCATGCAACGGTTAATCCCTATTGCTTTCCGAGAGTTGCTACCTTCGTCGATTTGGGAAGCTCTTACTGAGTTGAGTTTGTTTTTCAAAATGCTTACTTCACCGAAACTCAAAGCGACAGACTTAGTAAAGTTAGAGGAGGATATACCAGTGATAATATGCAAATTAGAGAAGATCTTTCCCCCATCGTTTTTTGATTGCATGGAGCACTTGCCTATCCATCTACCTTACGAGGCAAGAATTGCTGGACCCGTCCAATATAGATGGATGTACCCGTTTGAAAGGTACGTGCGTAAATATTATTAAAAAATTAAATGTTTAATGTAAATTTTTAATTATAAAAGATTTAAATATTTGTTATGTACAGGTACTTACGACATCTAAAACTTAATGTGAAAAACAAAGCTCATGTTGAATCTTCAATTTGCAATGCATATCTGACAGAAGAAGCATCGCATTTTGTGTCTCATTACTTCGGCCCAGAAGTACGTTGCAGATCTAGAGACCTTCCACCAAATGACGATGGTGGTTTTACTAACGATCGATCAGGTGTACTTTCTATTTTTACACACCCAATCAGATTTCATGGGAAGGGTAAAAAGAAGGTATTGAGTGATACAGATATTAAGATTGCGCACCGATACGTTCTCATGAACTGTCCAGAGCTTGCACCATTTGTGAATCAATTTATTGCTGAACTCCGTCCAAAATACCAATCAATGCCACGTGAACAATTTGATGCTATGATTGAGGAAGAATTCCCCAAATTCTTTCAATTATATGTAAGTTTGTACGTTACGTCGTATCTTATTATTTAATTAATTTAACTTTTTTATACAATAATTGAATCAAAATTTTCTTAATCAGGCCAGAGCCGGGCGTTTACGTAACTACCCTAACGGTGACATATTGAAGGACGTGGCAGAAGGACCGTTGAAGTATGTTCAGAGTTACAAAATTTGTTATGTTAACGGGTATAAGTTTCACAGTACTGCACACGCAACACGAAAAGCAGCAGACAACAGCGGAGTTTGTGTCAAATCTGCAGATGACAGTCTAGATGAAGATGATTTCTATGGTCGTCTTGAAGACATTATAGAGCTTGAATATCCTGCAATGCCTATTAAGAGGGTAACATTGTTTAAGTGTCACTGGTACAATCCGTCCCGTACTGGGTTTGGTCACGGTACACGTGTTCATCAAAGGTATAAGTTCATTGATATTCACTTGCACCGATCCTATACAAAGTATAATCCATTTGTTCTTGCTAGTCAAGCAACTCAAGTATATTATATTTCATACCCAAGTACAAGACAAAACTTGAGAGATTGGCGTGCCGTGTGCAAAGTAAAATCGAAGAAATACCAAATTAGTGGGTCACTGATGAATGACAATGAGGATAGTGCATTCCAAGAGGAAAGTATATCGACTTATGTTTCTCTCGAAAATGTTTCTTTATCATCTGAATCACTTCGCGATCCTTCCCAGGAATTTATTGAATATGAGCCGGATGCAGATATAATTGATGTTAATGAAAACGAAGTCGATGATGAAGATGTTATATTATCTAATGATGAACAAAGTGAAGATGATGAAGATAATGAAACCGATTCGGGTGATGTGGATGAAGATGTATTATAACTTGACTTATTTTTATATAATATGTATTATGGATTTCTATTCATAAATATTGTATAAATACTATAAAATAGCAATATTATTTTTTTTTTTCGAAACAAAATAAATAGCAATATTATTATTTCTTTTTATAAGTATTTATAAATATTATATTATATAAATATTCAATAAGAAACGAAAACAAAAAAGCGCGCCATTGTGCGACTATTGGCGGCAAGCTTTCGGTGCTGAATTCAAAATTCAAAAACGGGCGCGTTTTTGGCGACGTGTTGGCGACCCAATTCTGGTCACTAAATAAAATTAATTGTTTTGAGAATCCATATTGAATTGCAACCGTTTGGGTTCAGTTCATTAACTCCCAACATTGAATTGCACCGGTTTTTACTCCTTAACTTCCATTCACCATGAATTCCATTTACATCTATCTTCTTTACCCTCTTCCTTTTACATTTTCAATTCAACCATTTTTAATCTCTAATTTTATACACTCAATTTTTCTGGCGCCATTTTCAATTCAAGTAACTCAACTTTTATTCACTTTTTTTCCGGCGAGGAGGCGGCAAGAAGGTGGTTAATTGGGCGGCAAGTTGACAGTGCAAGGTAAGTGGCTTATTTTCATGGTTTTTTTAGGTTATATGTTCAAGAATTTGTTGTTTTTTTTTCGTTTTTGTGTTTGTTTTTGTTTTGGTTTTCAATTACTGTGCTTTTTTTTTTTTGTATATTTTTTTTCGTTTTACTTTTATAGTGTATATTTTTGGTGTTTTATATTATAATGTATATTTTAAAGTGTAATATGTTTTTATAGTGAATATTTTTTTGGTTTTAATTCTTGTTTTAGTGTGTTTTTGTTTTTCCATTTTCATTTTTTAATAATGTATTTTTAGAATAATATACTGGTATTATTAATTGTGTTTTTATTTTAGGTTAATTTTATTTGGACTATATTTGAAAATGTCACATAATCAAGATAATAGGCTTCCATTAGATTTAAATTTTGATATTTTTGATAGTCAATTAAACTTTACGACCTCCTTAACGTTCAAAATTCGTACAATCCACCTACCTACAATATAACTGCGGCTCAAAATCAAGAATCCAATCCCATACACCTTACTCCCATCCCTAATGATTTTCAAGTGCCCAACACATTGGTTGGTGATAACATACAAACTCGTGAGGTTTTCGATTCTCTAGTGCCTAATAATCAACTTGGGGATAATTCACTCCATGAGTCCCTTGTAGTGCGTCAAGAAAATCAACCAAGTTTAACTAATGATGAAGGGCAGAGTAACAATCAGGGATTGGAGGCGTGGGATAATCCCATGGATTTACGAACAAAGTTGCCATGGAATCAAGCGATAAGAGAGTAAGTTTTTAATCCTGGATATGTATATAATTTAATATATTACATTAATTTACTCTAACATTTGTTTTTGTTTAGTTTTGATGCCGTTGCTGGTAGCGGTAAAAAGGGTATCGCCGCGTCAATCACTAATATTTTAAAGATAAAGCAGGACCATGAAGGTTCTTGCTGGTCTAAAGTGACTCGCGATACCAAAGAATTTTACTTTGGAGAATTCAAAGTAACTTAAATTTCAATTTCTTGATTAATTATTTGTTGTGTTATACTTTAATTATTTTAATTCAAAATTTTTATAGAAAAAGTACAAGTGGGATCCACAAATAGAAGGCGATGTGCGCATTGCATTTATGTCAAGGGCTGCTAATAGATATAAGGATCTTATTCACAAATCCCGTCAAGAACAAAAAAAATGGGAAGCCGAGCAACATGATCGGCCATATTGCCCTAAATGGACAAACTCTTCCATATGGGCTTCTTGGAATGGGTACACTAGTACCCCAGAGTTTGAAAGAAAGAGCAGCCGAGGCAAAAAAAACCGGCGCAGAGGGGATCTATCCGCAGAGCCACTTGGTACTTATCATTGTGGTTCTTTATCTGCTGCAAAAATAATGCACGATATGGTATAGATTTATTAACATTTTATATTAATGGTGATATAATATTTATATTTATATATATATATATTTTAACTACTTCATTGTTGTAGGTCAAAAAAGATGGAGATGAAAAGCCGAATGCTTATAAGATTTTTTGTCGGACCAAAGGAGTGTCCGATGGAAAAGGAAATAGGATCCTTGTCAATGAAGATGATAAGAAGCTTGATGTAAGATTTTTTTAGTTGTTTTATTAGTGTAATATACATAAATTTAGTTGTATTTTTTTAATTTTTTAATTCTTTTAGGTTATATACAATCGAATGGTGGATGAACACCTACGAGCCGGAAAAGATCCAGACTACAACGATATTTATTTGAGAGCGGTTTTGGAGTTGACGGATCGTTCTTCGCTTTCCGCATCCGTGTATGGCATTGGGTCGGCTTCTCAATCATTTTACCCCGATTTAGTAGACCCTCCTCGTGTGACGAATGATGACCGATCTGCTCTTCAACGCATACAAGAGCGTTTCATGCGTCAAGAAGAGACGATGGCAGAAATTATCGGCCATATTACTCGATTACCGACACTAGGGTAAACGCGCAACAACAACATTTAGATTTGTTGCAACAACGTTTGGCTAGTGTCGAGTTTGAAAATACGCGCTTAAAAAATCTGCTTAGTCGAGTATCTTTAGGTAATGGTCTTGGAGGGTCTAGAGAGAGGTTTAAATTCATGTTAGTATATTATTTTATTTAACTATTGGAAAACTCTATTATTATTTTATATTATTTGTTTTTTCTATTATTATATTATATTATTATTGTTTGCATTATTATTATTATTTGTATAATTTTATAATATCATTTTTATATAAAAGGTAAAATCGTATATTATTCTTAATATATATATATATATTAATATATATATATATATTATTAAGAATAATATACGGTTTTATTTTTTTATTTTTTTTATTTGATTTAGCGACCAGATGGTGACCAAGTCTAGGTCGCCAGTTACCACAAATGGCGACTAGTTGGCGACCAGCAATTTTAGTCGCCAGTAGCGACCAGATAGTGACCTGTTATGTCTAATCGCCAGTGGCGACTGTTTGGCGACTTATATTTCTTTGGCGACTATTTTCTACGCGACCAATCCTTTACGTCACCATTTAGTCGCCAACTCCCCTTTAGTTACCAGCTGGCGACCTAAGGTTTGGTCGCCATATATGTTTTTTTTTGTGGTGTACGTCCATAGGAAGAGATAGTACATAAGTTGATTTATAGGGGTATATATAGGATTTATAAAACAATATCAGAATAGAGCTCTTATAGCGCTGATACTAGGCCCATAACTAATTAGTCAAACGTATATCGAAAAAGCATAATGCACCTTAAATATATAACTCTTATTATCACATTCAACATGTGTAAAAAGTTTAAAAAATAAGCTTATATACTCTATCAATTTTTTATCGTCCCTTAAAAAAGCTCAAAATTGAAAGAAAATTCTTTAGTGTCATTGGAAAAATATCTTTGATTGAATAAATGCGACTGAAATAATAAATCTTTTGAACAAATAGGAGCATGTGAATGTTTTATTGATATAATGTAAATGAATAAGTAGTAATTTTCTTGAATAAAGTGAATGTGGGAATATTTTATCAAATATATAAATAATGAAGTAATAACTTTTTGAACAAAGACATTAAATTTATGATTAATCTAGTCAAGTTTGTATTATATAACTATTTTTAAAAATATTTTTACCTCAAGATTGAGATCATTATATGGTAAAAAAATCGGATAATATTTTCACTATTTTATTTGACTAAATTGTATTTTTACCTCAAGATTGAGATCATTATAAAGGGATTTCACTATAGCGACGCTTTCTTGATCCGACTTCATATAATTTTCCTGCAAAATAAAAATACTATATCATTGAGCTATCTTTTATAAGGTTATATATAAGTAGACATTATATATTGGTAAAATTAGGCCATGTTAGTTTTTTTTCTCCGTTATTTTCAGATAACATTTAACGAAAAATAAAAGAAAATTTGTAATGTAATAAATTTATTTCATTTAATTTCATTCCCTAATTCATTTCTCTCCTTATTACATTACATAATGAAGAAAATCTCACCCCTTAAAACTCCTTTGAATTCCCTAGGTTTTCATCCATAATATCTTTGACCCAATTAAAATATGAAGTAGCATCTATTGGGATAAAATCCATGTGCCATGTCATTTAATTTTTGGGCAAAATGGTGTCCACATAATTAGGCGGATAGTTGGCCTCATAAGTTGATGATTGAGGCTTTATTATATGTTATATACACTAATAATATATGTTTAGAAAATACTACCGTGTCCGATTTTGCTTCATTGCGAAAATCAAAAGAGGAATTTTTTATGTATTGTGTAGCAAAATCAAATAAACAGACAGAGATAGTCCTAAAGAACAATTTGCATGAAGTAGGAGGAAGAAATAGGAGCATTACAACTAATATTTTCTTCTGCTCCTCGTCACAAAGTTCTAAAGCTTTCACAACCAACCAAGAACATTTGGATTCTTCAATATCTGTTCCCACCTAATGAATATAACAGGATACGAACATGAATTATATATATAATTTGATATTTGATTATAGACTATGAAATGCGGGTGTTTGGCAAACATGCTCATAGCTGGTAGCTAATAACTGATTAAAATGATTGATTTGACCAGCTGATTAAGAACCTGCTGTTATAAGCAGCTTGTTCAAAAATAGCTTATTTATAACAATAAGTAGTATTAACCAGCAATTTATCAAACAATAGCGTTGACTGATTTAACCATTCAACCCTTTATTTATATTAAAATAAATCAAAATTTTCAATAAGTTATATTGCCAAACACAAGGAATAGTTATAACATATATTTCACCTTGCCCATCTTTTCAAAATCACCAAAGCAGTCTAGATAATCATCCTGCCATATAAGAAAAGCATCAATTATTTTGATGACGAAAAAGTATCAAGTAATTTAGTAGGTTGTAAAAATGTTATAGCTGTTTATTGACAAGGCTCAAAATATATAAGATTACCGAACATAAATAATAATACATTAGATAGAGTAAATTACGGAACAACTAACGATAAAAAATATATAACATATTTTGGTGTCTGATTTGGCGATAAAGTCTAATAATATTATGTTGTATTAGGTAGTATAATTTATGTTTTTATGATATGTAAAGTTTAAAACATATAGGAAAAATTCATGAATAATCGTAACTTTTGATTAACTATGAATACTTTTAACTATAGGGGGTGTTTGTTAAGAATGCATTAAGGTAATCCTTAACTTATAAAACAAGTCAACATTCAAACAAAAAAATTTAGTGAAAAATTGAAAAAATGAAATTTAAAAAATTAATTAAAAAAAGAAATCATGTTAGTTTATTTTTTAATCTTAACTTTAAGTTTTTAATTTTTTAAAATTTTCATTTTATTTTTCCTTTTTTGCTTAACAGGTCATCAATTGGGCAACAATGTTCCTGGATACATTACCCTAAAATTAGAATTATTCATGGAACTATTGTAGGAAAATAAATAAAATGTTGAATTATTTTTGATAATTTTCTTAAAATATAATATAGTTTACTATTTTAAAATTAATTTTTATCCCTTTTAATAAATTTTATAGAGAACATTCATCAGCAAGTTCCTTAATCTAATAATATAGAATTAAATTTTTTTGAGAAAAAAAAAATTAAGAAAAAAATTAAGTGATGTTGATGATTTGAACTATCCAACAAATCAAGGCATAAGAAGTCAAATTAAATTAACCATACTCTTGTAATCTTACTTCACTAGTTAAAATAACATTATACTTAGACTAATCATTATACTCGCTCTGTTTTTAAATATTTTTTCCCATTTATTTTTTCTCAAATTTTAATGCAAATTTCGAAATTAAATAATTTTAATTGTAAATTTTCAAAATTTTTAAAAAATTGATATTTAGAAAGTATATATTAAGACGAATCTAACAAGATCTCACATGCATATATTTTTTTGTATAGATTGATGAGAAATCGTAGTTAAAGTTTGACATTCAAATTCGTATATTCTATTTGAGAAAAACATATTAAAGCGAATGTAGTAGTATTTATACTTATTCCACTATTTTAGATTCCTTTTTAATTTATATACTCCCTTCAATTCGCTACTAATGTCCCATTTGCTTTTTGAATACTATTCATCGCTTACACTTAATTTTCATTTTATTATTAATCTATAATTTAAAACATAGTCAAGTGAAATCTTGTTTGATTCGTCTCAATGCAAAGATTATTTATATCAACTTTTGTCAAGGAACCAACTGAACAAAAAGTTTAAGCTGATGGTTAATATATGCCCCAAGATATGTTATATTTCTAATAACTTTCTATAATTTTTAATTATACACGATTAGAGATATTAAGGATTGAATAAGTGCATTGGATAGAGTGCGTAAAGTAAATAATACATTAGTGATGAATTGGAGGAAGTATATGTTTTATAAATTTTGTTATATATGTTTTATAAATTTATTTCATTATATTTATTATAGTTATTTACTTGAAATCAACCATTATAAAATAACTCAGAAAATGCTGATATACCTGTATTTGAAAATAAATGCCCATCTCAAGTAGAATGTCCTTGGCATCAACAAAATCCTCTAGCTTCTCTCCCAAAATAAGTAGTGCGCATGCAAACTGGACATTAATAATTATTATAATGTAAAACGCTTGTTAGTGTATTAACATTTATTATTTAAACAAATGTAATTATAAATGAATATATACAACTATTATTATGACAAACAAATAAACAATTAAAACAATATCGTGTGATTCTGAGGATGTAAAGGCTTAATTGTATAAGCGCCTTTAAATTTAAGAGCCTTAATTATTAGTTATCATTAGTTTTTGTTTTCGTTTTCGTTTAGTCTTATTTGTTTTTAAACCTTAAAATGATACTCATAGAGGATATAATGATATTTATTAGACTCTTTAGCAACATAATAAAAAAATTTTATTAAAACTTTTTGCGACATAAGATTTAGTGACATTTCTTATAAATGTCATTATAGACTGTAGTAACAATTACATATGCTATAAAAGACAAAATAAAGTGTCACTAAATCACTTTATATGAATTTAAAATAAAAATCAATAATTATTACACTAAAAATATAAATCAGTGGCATTTTTTAATATGACTAAATGCAATGTTGCAAAAACATAACTTTCTTTTAGTGAAAAGAAAAAACAATTAAGACCTAAAATTTAAATGTAATTTTACTCCACCCTTGAATATCATATAAGAAGAATTAGGTTAATAAAAGAGAAAGATGCCGAATATACAATTTTTTTATTAACTCTGACTTGGAGGTTAGTTAATATTACAATAAAATTGATTTCTTTTTTTTGTTTTTATTTCAAGTGTACTTTATTGGCATTTTTATTTTTTTTGAAAATTTTCATATTATTAAACTCAAATATTCCTCATCCAGTCAAACTAATATTGTATTCTAAAAATAAATCGCAATGCAAGCACCTTTACCGGTTGTTGAATGGCTTTATTATTTTATACTTCTCCGTTTCATAATAATTGTTACTCCCTCCGTCTTATTTAATTTGCAATATTTTTCATTTTGGTCCGTCTCACTTAATTTGCATCATTTTTTTTTGTGATGACCCACCACTTTCTTTTAATCTCATCCATACATTTTTAGTCTCTTGTAATTTCATCCACACAATTTATTCTCTCTCTTAATTTATTACCACATCCTTTAAAACTAGCATCTTTCTTTGATGCAAATCAAAAGGGACAGAGGGAGTATTGACTATTGAGTATAACATATTGTGTGAGAAAATGTCACTATCAGTAGCAATTAGCAAGTAAATATTTTCTCACTCTTTAAGTCTTTATTGACTAGTGCAAATAAATTATATCTCCATAACAGTTGACTTACACAAATAATTTAATAATTAGTATTTTTAATCAGTCATCAACTAATAATCATCTTGTTAAATAGAACTCGAAGCTTAAAAAATTAGATATTTCCATTTTCCACTTACCGGAAGATAAGTTGTACCATATGCTGTCTTGTAGAGGCTGATGCGTCGATGCCTGCCACCAGCAATTTATTAGTATTCACTTTTATATCTCAATTAATTAATAGAAAAAATTACCGTGAATAATACGAATTTTCACTGATTTCTCTACAATAATACAAACTTTCTATTGACCCTGAATAATACCAATTTTGATGTGGATTTTCCACTAGCATTCTTAACCTATTGGTAACCTACAATTATAAGTCAACTTGCCAAAAAAGAAAAAATACAAAAAAAAAAAAATACAATTAAAAAAAAAAGTAAGAAAATTAATTCCCACCCTCCCCTCCCCTATCCCTGCCCACCCCTGTTCTCTACCACTATTTTTTTTGGATTTTTATTGCATTTTTATTTTCTTACTTTTTTTATTGCATTTTTAATTTTTTTTTATTTGTATTTTCCTTTTTTTGATAAGTTGACCTACAATTCTAGGTTACCAATAGGTTAAGGATGCTTTAGGGAAATCCACATCAAAATTGGTATTATTCAGGATTAATTGAAAGCTCGTATTATTGTAGGGAAATTAGTAAAAGTTCGTATTATTCACGATAATTTTTCTCTAAGTAATTTATACTTAGGATTTTCTAAACCAGATATGACAACTTAGCCTAAAATAAATAAATGTAATTTATTACGAACATTAGCTTAGGGTGGATATTACTTTAAATGAGTGCTCATTGAACGTTAAAATTATGATTTATATTTGTATGTTTTAATATCATGTCAAGTAATCAACTCAATTAAAAATTTAAGCTGATGGTTGAGGTTCTATGATATGTTATACATGCCTCTTTACATGAAAGTTCTTTAGACTAGAAGTTTGGATTTAACATAGACTCGCCTGATACCTTATACGTTTCCACTTGAATTTGGGTGGTTGAGATTCGATCACTCGTGACTTTTTTATCACTTTGGTTTATGATATTATGTCAAATAACCAACTTAACGAAAAATTTAAGCTGATGGTTATATGACTCCAAAATGTTATATGCTCTTACAATTAAAATCTTTATTATGTTGTTTTATTTTAATTAAAACATTAGATTCAGATGTTGTAGAAAAATGTAATTGCAAGTGAAAATACACGAAATCAATGATTCTATTTCTTATGAAATGTAGGAATTTAATTGCCAAGGGATGGGTAGGTAAATTTAATTTTCTAAAAATTTATAATTTATATCAATTTGATCAAGGCTTTCAAGGAAATAAAAAAAAACGCTAATTCCTATAAAAATTTGATCAATATTCAAGGAAAATAAAAATTCTCATTGAAATCGACTCTTATGTTTATCAAACGAGATCTTATTGTGTAGCGATTAGGGAATCATTGTATTAGGAATATTAAAATTGATATTAACTATAAATTCGTGCAGAAATTTTCACTTGTGAGAACGAAAACTTGTGTAACTTCAGTTGAAAAAATCTCTTGCTATCTTGAAAATTTCTGTCTCATATAATTACAATACTTCTTTGAATGATTGTTTACTTAAAAGGTTCACATTAATTTATAATTGTAAACCCTCACATTTCGAGACGAAATTTAAGTTTGAATGTGATTAGGCTATAATTGAAGTATTTAGTTTGATTAGTACAACCATAAACTAATGCTTTTTATCTCCTCAAATTAAGGCAACATATGCGGTAGTAACATATTTTATTCAATAATGATTGTTGTTCACTTGGGAAGTTATGTTCAAATTTTAAAAATCTCTTGTTAAACTTTGGTATCTAGTTGTTTTTGATCTTACAACTTCATTAAATTCATTTTATTAAGTATCTACTTGAAATCCGCGTAAATTTGGTTACCAATCGTCATTTGTCCGCATCTTTCAAGAAAAAGAAAACCCCTCACATGAACCCTGTCTTGTGCGAGATACTGAGAAAGTCTTTTACCTTTACCTTTCACAATTGTTGGAGGAAAGTAGAGAGACTATAAGAGAGTTTGTAAGGGAAGAAGATTAAAGTAATACTTCTATAATGGTAGTATTTCTTCTATAGTGTTTGTTAGTAAACAAGATTTTTAGTTTCTCTATTTAATAGCTCATCATTAAGTCTAAATTAATTGGAGTTTATTCTGTAGTATTTGTTAGTAAACAAGACTTTTTAGGTTCTCGATTTAATAAGTTTATCATTAAGACTAAATTAATTAGAGTACGTGAATAATTAAAGGGATTATGAGTAGATTTTTTTTAGATGAGGGTTAGAAGAAGAAAGACTAAAAGTTGACTTTTGATAATTACAATTATTATTTGACATGCTTAATCTTTCCTTTAAAGGGTGCATTGTATCCATTTTCAAGTAAGAAAGCAAGTAAATATTTTTCTCGTATTATCTCTCTTCTAGTTCATAATTTTTCTCTACTTTTCTCAATAGTCCCAACACTTGCTTATAATGGCTATCATTAAAGAGTCATAAATTTAACCTTTCTCGAATAGATAATAAACTAAACTATTTCATAAAAACATACTAACAGTCTCTAAATCGTACAAAAGTCTCATTATCAAACAGATAAATAATTAAAATTAGAATTATAGTAGCCGTTTAAAATGTGACTTACAGTGTCATATTAAATTGCCATATATCTTTCTCCCCTTCAGTAATAAGATCAATCATTTGTCCAGAAATTGTTTGGAAGCCAACCTATACAAGAAAATAAAGGAGATTGATCAAAACATTGAAATGAAAAGTACAATATAAACTCCAATGTCACATACCAATACCCCATGAATGGTCAATCCAAATAAGCGAATTAATAGTCGTTTTTAAATTATTTTTCAACAATTTTGAGCAAATTCCAAATCCCAAGTTCAAAAATTATCTTAGCTAGTGAAGAAGCGGTAACCTGACTTATTAAATCAACGTAATCCCTATAGTAAGGCTGGTCTCGAAAGTGTTTCCTAGCAATTCTACCAGCTTGACACCCAAGTAGTGTGGCATCATTTATAGCAATCAAGCCAACCTAAAAATATAGTGAAATTAAGTCATAAATTTGTTTCCTCAAATAAGATAAGAAATGAATGATGAGAATATATACAAGTAATACAACACAAATAAAATAAAACCTTGGGTAATCTAAACCAACAAGGCTTGCCCCGCCTTATGTTGGAATTGTCCACTATATCATCTTGCATAAGAGCACTTGCCATTGCCTGCAACATTGTAGTAATAACTAAAGTGTCAACACAAATAAAATATTATTTTGAATCAAGATTTAGGTTCTAGACCCGCCGGAACCTTGGGTTATGGTCGTATGGGTCCGAGTTCACATTTTTTAGACCCTAAGGATATGAATTTGAATCTGAGTTCATTAAAAAAAATATAGTCTAATTCTGAATTAAGCTGAAACCAATCCATTTCCATCCCTACTGCTAAGTGCTTGAACAAGCGCCCATAGAGCTCGATCGAGTGAATCACAAAGTATTAACTTTTGTGTCTTTTATGATAGAATATAATAATATTCTCCAAATATTATTTATTCTTAGCATATTCCAATTGTAATTATATTTCATTTATTATAGATTAAAATAATACATATATGTCGGGCAATATATTAGTTAAGCAACAATCAAGCTATTTCCTCTTATAATCTTTGTATACATTTATATTCTCCAAATTCCCTATTTTCAATAAAAATCTAAATTGCGAAATACTACCTATAAGAATTAATAAAATGGAATTCTGATGATTTTTTGAACCGTTTTGTTCTTAAGGAAAAAGTAAAAAGAAAAAGACAAAAATGGTTACCCATTGAATACACCAGCCCATAACAGAAGCACGAAAAAACTCCTCTTCAGAAAGTGGTTTTCCGTCTTTTAAGCACTTCAAGCTTTCAATCACAAGCATTGCCCTGCTTTGTTTTCCTGATCATCCAAACATAATAGATCATTTTTGAGAAAATAACTTGTATGTGATTCATCGAACAAAAGCTTGATGGACTACTCTTTCTCAATCAACTATCTCACCATAAGACAGAGTCATATAATTAGTTTATATTTTGACGATTGATCACTTTAAAATTTCAAGTGATTACTTTGACATACTAAAAGTGCATGGACCAATTATCTAATAGAGATGGTCACATCATGATGTAGCCTCATCGGGCTTGTATGCAATCAACTGCGAGTCTTGTGCCCAATAACAACTTTATCGTAAGAAATCTTTTAGCAAAAGAAAAAAGTTTATATTTATTAAAAGATCAAAGTAAATATCTAAAGAAACCAACTTGATTGTCAATGTGCACATGCACTGAATATTCCGCTTTGAATAAGGAGTTATAGAGATTGAAACCAATAACTTTTTGTCACAATGGCTGAGATACCATGTTAAGAAACCAAAAATTTAAGTTGATGGATGGAGCACAAAAAATATTTAATTACTCTAACAAATTATTTAAACTGAAACTAACCTCCAGGAACATTGTAATCCATCATCTGTACACAAAAATAAGAGAAAATACATAAAACATTATCATAACAGCAGTCAGCAGGTGAGTAAGAAAAAAAAGAAAAAAATTATTAATTCAGTTTAAATGATAACCTGTTGGACCCATTGAAGAGATAGATCATCATGCTCAAATGCAGGATCTTGGAGAACATCTTTCTTGAGTACTTGATAGACTTGTTGAAATCTTTCTTTCTCTTCCTGTTCTACTTCCATGTTTTATGTACCAATTACCAAATGAAAATTAACAACTTTAAGACTCCTTTTTATTTCTTCGTGTATGTACTTGTATTACGGTGGCGTGTTCTGTTACTCCTCACCCTGTGTCAGGAGGTTTTATTAATTGTTAAAGAAATTTGCATTCCACGAAATCTGTTTATGAGCAAATTAAGGAGCTATAAGTATTAATTAATGCCCTTAAATACCTTGACAAAACTAGTAGCTAGTAAGATTCATGAGTTTAAGTGAGGGCAACGTTGGAATTCTGATATTCCGAATTTAGCTTGAAAAGGGATTAATACACTATTCATATTAATAAGGTGTATTTTTTTATTATGGGGGCTCATTTACTAAAATCTCTACAGTTAAGCGTGTTTGACGGAGAACAATCTTAGGATGGGTGATTTGCTTGGAAGTTTTTCTAGGTGCGCACTACTGATACCAAAGCGTGCTGTAAAGACTTGTGTTGGTTTGTGAAGCCGGTCTACGGTCTCTATGAGTAGTCTCCCTTGGTCTAAAAGGCCGGGGTGTTACCGTAATTGAGTCATACTCTATCTGTTTTCATTTGTTATTTGCATTCACTTTTTGCGCATGAAAATTAATATTGATTAGATGATATTAATTGCGTGTTTTTAAAAATTCAAAAGTTGATATTTGAAAATATATGTTGAGATGAATCTATCAAGATCTCACATGAAAAATCTTTTTTCATATAAATTGATGAAAAATTATAGTTAAAGTTTGCCAGTAAAATTTGTAAATTGTATTTGTAAAGAAATTTAATTCTTAGGACTTTTGAAAAAAAAAAATAATATTTTGTATAATTATTCTAATTTCCTAAAAAAGAATACATATTATAAACCAATGAAGTATATATATATATATATATATATATATATATATATATATATATATATATATATATATATATATATATATATATAATATATATATATATATATATATATATATATATATATATATATATATATATATATATATATATATATATATATATATAATACAAAAGTATTTCGTAAATAAAGCCTACTTTATTTAAAAATTAAATTCATTGTTATCTATTAATGGAGTATTAATTTTAGAGAACCCAGTACTAAGCGAAAAATTTCAAAGAAAAAGTATTTTAAGGATGAGAGTTTAGGGATGGTTATGGATTAAAGATTCTATTGAAAATACCCTAGACTTGTTTATTTTAAGGTCCAAATCCAATTTTTTAGACCAAGTGAGAATCTGCATCTGAGTTCGGGTTCAAAAAAACCAAATGGGCCTAGATTTGGGTATAGGTCTTCGAGCTAGATCCTCTCTAGATCTATTCAAGATCCATATCCACTCTAGATGTGGCCTTTTACATATTTAAAGTTAATTTTAAATTCGTTTTAAATTATTTTTTATTTATCTGAATTCAATTTAGACAAATTATATACAATATAAACCAACTTTAGCACTTATTTTTTAAAATATTTATAGTGTAAAAAAGGGGTTTAAGTAATTAAGAATAAGTAGATTAAGACTAATTTAAGACCCTAAACCATCAAACACCAATCCAAGTTCAAGTATATTTAGGATCTGACTATAGCTATACTTAACCTAGCTAAATTCGATCCTTGACCATCCCTAGACAAGACCATTATTACTTAAATAGTAATAATGAAAAATTATAGAAAAAACATAAATTGATTCTTGCTAACCGACTCAAGAGTACTAAACAATAATGGAAGTGAGTGTTATGTATGCAAGTGTGCCGGCGCAATTATCGTAGTAGCCAAGAGCTAGCAAACAGTAAACAGCCTTTTTCACCTTATTAGTCGGATTAACACCTTGATGTATATAAATAAGGATTAACACCTTATCTTGTGTTAATTGAATATATAAATAAATACAAGGGTTATAGTTTAGAAAGTAATAAATTATTTTCATGTGTATATTTTATAGGAGGAACTTTAAAATTTTATTTTATTTTTTTATATTGTACTAGGATTATACCCGTGCAATGCACGTTGTAAGTTTACTTTTAGTTTTATAAATTGTTTTGGCTAATAACATGTAGGACCTTTTACAAAATTCAACAAAATCCTCATATGAAATCTTTCACCATTGCATGATAAGACATGATAATTCTTATAAAGCTTAAAAACAACATTATTAATATTAGTATGAATATGAATTTGTAGAGTCTATGTCAATAAAACCATTTTAAATAAAACTCTTCATTAACAATTTAGATTGCATTAGGAAAGATGAAGAGATGAGTTCCAAAACAACAATCTAACAATATTAGAGTGACATTTGGCAAAATGATTTTCAAACAGTGACACTTGTCACAATTGTTTCTAAATTAGTATATTTATGATAATTTAATATTATATATTTTGTTTTACATCTTAATGAAAGTAATAAATTATTTTTATGTGTCTCTATTTTATAGATGAACCTTTAAAATTTTATTTTTTTCGGATATTGATGGAGATCAGATGTTGGGTCAATTCAACTTGGAGTAAGAGTGAAGACAAATTATGGAATATTTTATTTATGAAATCAGACTTAGATGCAACTCAAATCTAAAGTCGAACAATATAATCAAATTTAGTCTCAAATTTATTTCCTCAAATAAAATTCATATTATTTTTAGAATCAAATCAAACAAGAGTTGTATTAAAACTTAACTGTCGCGGTTATACAAGTTAATAAACAATAATGGATTTTGTCGATATATCAGACCCTGCTTTCGAGTTGAACATTGGATATGATGATGATCATGCTGAATCAATGTCTATTTCTGCCTCATGTATATTTTATCTAAGAAAGACATCAAGAATGTTTTCACATTTGTGTTTGGTATAGCTTCAATGCGCCCTTTCAACTTCTCGTACAGATTAGTTTCGTATTCAGCGTACACACCCTATACCATTAATATATGTTTTTAAACCACTTCAATTTATCAAGAAAGATATAACTCCTGATTACATTTGGTAAATATGTATTTTTACCTCGAGATTGAGATCATTATATATTGATTTCACAACGGCAACACTTTCTGGATCCGATTTCATGTAGTTATCCTGCAAAAAGTTTGTGACTAATTATTCAGTTATCTTTTGTAAGATAACTAATTAATACATATTTATCCAGTGTCATTATACTTGCTACATTTGATTTTTTACGCAATTCAATGTGTTATTTTGTTTATTATATACGCATCGCATCTAAAATTTATAAAAAGTTAATATCATGAAAGTATACGATTAGACGATTCAAACAAGATCTCACTTGACTATATATTTATTTATTCATTATTCGTAATATAAAAAATAAGTTTGAAAGATGAATATTACATATAACCGAAATGTAGTAGGAAACAGTATAACTTAACACACAATATTGATAAACGACTTGTGCAATACTCAAACGACTTGGGCAATTGGACTTTGGGGCAACATTGAATCAAGAATAATGCAGGAATAGGCCGGACCCTGCGGCTTACTTTCGCAATTTATTATTGACCACTACAACAAATTTATCTTTTTGCGATATTGGCTTTAGTGGCATTAAAAAAATATCACTAATTCATATTTTTAGTGTTATAATTATTGTATTTTATTTTAAGTTCCACCATGAAGTGATTTAGCGACACTTAATTTGGTCTTTAGTGGCATATGTAATTGTCACTATAGTCTATAGGGGCATTTGTGAGAAATGTCACTAGATCCTATGTCGCTAAAAGCTTTAGTGTGACTTTGTAATATGCTACTAAAGGGTCTAATAAATCCTCTATATACACTATAAGAAATTTGATTTAACGACATTTAAATTAAATGTCGCTAAATATATCCCACTTAAAGCAAATTATGTTGTAGTGGACACGCTCCTTTACATGACAGCCCATTAGACTAAAGGTGTGGATGCGCATAAGCGTTGAATATTACATTTTAAATGAGTGGTGGTTGAGATTTGAACATGTGACCTCTTAACGTTAATTTCAGATACCATGTCAAGAAACCAATTTAACCAAAAACTTAAGTTTCTGGTGAGGCCCAAAATATGTTATAATACTTCCTCCTATTCATCTTAAGTGTTCCATTTACTTTATGTACTATATCCAATGCATTTATTCAATCTTTAATACTCCCTCCGAATCAGTTTAGATGTCTCATTTTCTTATTTGACAAAACTATACCAATTGTCCAATTTTCTTTTTTGTCTATATTTTTTACCTAAATACCTCCACTTTTACTACTCCCAATACCCAACTACCACCTTCACCCCACTTTTCCAATTCCCAATACCTCAACTACCACCTTTACAATTAATTTAATCAATTAAAATACCCAACTACCACCTTTTTAATGGACCCCACTTAACCCTTAAAATCCGTGAAATCTCAAATGGGACATAACCCTTTACCCAAAGACTCGTTAATGACCCGATTTGTTATTGACCCAACCCGCTAATAACTTGTTAAAATGTGACCTGAGCTTTGACCCATTGGATCGACCCGCCCCTACTTATATCAATAAGGTGATTTTCTTTTCATGGGAGCTTATTTACTAAAAACTCCACAGTTAAGTGTGCTTGGTATGAAGTAATCTTAGGATGAGTGACCTTTCAGAAAGTTTTCTCGAGTGCGTACAAGTGAGGCCAAAGTGCGATGAAAAGACTCGTGTTGATTTGTGGGCTTAGTAGTTACGGTGATTTTGAGGGCTCCGTAAACAACAATTTACATGTAGTAGAAGGAAGATAAATGGGGTTTACCACTAATAGTTTGTGTTGGTGCTCATTGCTGATTTCTAAAGCTTTCACGATCATCCAAGAACATTTGGATTCTTCTATATCTGATCCAACCTATTAAATAATATAAAATGGAATTCCAACATGTATATAAATTGATTTTTCATTATAGACCATGGAATATATAATGGTTATAATTAACAAAAATATTTCACCTTGCCCATCTTTTCAGGATCACCA
Source organism: Amaranthus cruentus (assembly GCA_019425755.1). Classification (NCBI taxonomy): domain Eukaryota; kingdom Viridiplantae; phylum Streptophyta; class Magnoliopsida; order Caryophyllales; family Amaranthaceae; genus Amaranthus; species Amaranthus cruentus. The sequence continues at coordinate 15,350,448 of CM033458.1, read as the reverse complement.
AAGCAGTCTAAATAATCATCCTGCCATCAGCCATTTAACAAAAACAACAGTAAATTTTCATATCAAATGAGCATCAGAACTAAAATGATAATCGTGTTTCTAAAGGATATTGTAAATATGTTATAGTAAAAATGGTAATTGACAAGTCTAAAAATATTTAATCTAATTAATACAACACAAAAACTTGGCTGAGACCGTCTCATTTGTGAGACACAGTTTATTGGGCCGGCTTAATTATATATATTTTTACCAATTTTACAAATTAAAATGTCAATTTTAAGAGTTAAAAGACCAATTTGAAGACTTAAAAAAATAATTTCAAGGATTTAAAATTTACATTTTTAAATCATAGAATTTGACAGTTTCAAGACTTAAAGGTCCAATTTTAATACTTAAAAAACAAATTTTAATACTTAAAAAACCAATTTTAAGACTCAAACATTAATGTTGATATTAAAAACTTTGAAATTGACATTTTAAGTCTTAAAATTGGATTTTTAAGTCTTGAAATTGTCCTTTTAAATCTTAAAATAAATATGTTATAATATTCTAAAAAACTTATTGAGCCTGGGCCGGTTTCGTGAATAAGGCGGTCTCAGAGGAGAGTTTCTGTTAATACAATTACATTTGAATTTTTTTAATGTAGTTTGTTGAGTACATCGAAGGCCCAAGATCCATATATCTAGTCATATACTCCCTTCGATACATTTGAATTGTTCCTGTTTTTTCACACCATTCATCATTTTTTTTTAATTTGTATTTTATACTTAATCTATATAAGTTAAAACATAGTCATGTGAGATATTGTTTGATTTGTCTCAATACAAGGTTATTCATGGCCTAGTAGGTGAGAGAGCTTTTTTACTCTATAAACTCCATATCAATTGCTCACACAAGCGATGTGGGAGAAAGTCCCATAACCTTGTAATAGACTCGAATCTATTCCATTTCATCCGAGCTCCTTAAGTTCCAACGTCCTCGTTGATCATGGATGACTATATATAGGCCACCACTTTGAGTTGGATTCTCATTGATCATGACTGGCATAACCTACACTACTCTATAGGCCACCATAGCGAGTCGGACATAATTAGTACGAGATCTTTTAAGAAAGATGCCTAAAAACAAATTAGTGCAGACTTAGCCTAACATGTATGCAATCACAAAAATGTGTACATGGTTGATCGGTCAAACATACTTAAATATGCTGATGAGCATGTACTAATAACTTATCATCATCGACCCAATATCACTATAACCTATTTTGCTTTTAGTAGGATATATATTTAGCGACATTAAATTTAAATGTCGTTATTTTAAATTTCTTATAGTGTATATAGAGGATTTTATTGAAGCAAGACCCAATTCCCACTACGTCGATGACGACTTTGAGCATCTCGTAGCTCAAGCCTTGTCTCGCACGCTTGAGAGTGGTGCGGAGAGTGTCGTGGGGAATGAAGTGCTACAGTTTGGGTCATTCGATCATGTGATGAATGATGATGAGTTGAGGAAGCTTGAACATGGGGTGGACTATGTTGATGGCAAGACAGCAACAAGATGCTCGACTTGGTCGAGCTGAGGAAGGAAGGGGTCGAGCCATAGCTCGAGCAAGGCAACAGGCTACTGGACCAGTCGAGCAGGGCCGCTCGACCCGAGCAAAAGATGCAGACAGTTCTGTTTTGAAGCTACGGTTTAGTGGGCTTTTAGCCCTTTGTCTTAAGGTCTTATTATATATGTCTTAGCTAGGACTATATATAGGGGTCTTAGAATTATGTTAGATTTTTGCAGAGAGCCAAATACTAGGGTTTTACTAGGGTTAAGATCAAAAGAGTATTATCCTTGTATTAGGGCTATTTGAGAGAGATCGAAGTCAAGCTTTAATCTTTAGCTTTAGAGACTTGATCTAGAGCAATGTAAAGTGAGTCTTAATGTAATGTTGATTCCATTAATGACAAGATACTTGTTTTGAGGGAGAGGTATCATTAGATACCTCATTATATTGTTGTGTTTGCTTCTTTGTTGCATTGCTCTGTTTTTGTGTTTTTCTTTGCACTTAGTTTTTGTTCTTGTTTCTTCTTCAGAGGCTTAGCCCATTCACAACAGATTTAGTGATATTTATTAGACCTTTTTGCAGCATATTAAAAAGTCACACTAAAGCTTTTAGCGATATAAAATCTAGGGACGTTTCTCACAAATGCCACTATAGACTATAGTGACAATTACATATGCCACTAAAAACCAATTTAAGTGTCGCTATATCACTTTATTGTGAAACTTAAAATAAAAACCAATAATTATTACACTAAAAATATGAACCAGTGACATTTTTTTAATTTCACTAAATCTGATGTCGCAAAAAGCTAAATTTGTTGTAGTGTATCCCGCTCGAAAACAAGACCGGATAAGGAAATGTGACGGACAATTCTTTATACCCGTACTCCCTTGAGAGGGAATACTAGAAGGTACGGTCAATTTTACTTCAGAAGGTGAGAGCCCTACACCTCAGTTGGGTTTGTTTCCAAGAGTTCGTTATTGTTTGACAGCATATGAGGTTTGATTTAAGAAGTCAAACGGTAAAGCCATTGAATATTTTTTAGATTACCTGTATTTGGAAGTAAATGCCCATCTCAAGTAGAATGTCCTTGGCATCAATATAATCATCTAGTTTCTCTCCCAACATAAGCAATGCGCATGCAAACTTCACATTATACAAAATTAATTAGTATATACAAAATACTAAAAATAATATAAACTTTGGCAAGTATTGCCTCTATAATACCAATTTTGTCTCAAAAGAACGATTAGTGATAGTATTAAAAAAAATTAGTAAATTAAAAATGTCAATGCCAATTAAAAAAAATAAATTTAGAAAATATAAAAGGACGGACCAAAATAAAAATAAAGCAAATTTAATGAAACAGAGGAAATCAGTACTACTTACGGGGAAATAAGTTGTTGAATATGCGGTCTTATAAAGGCAAATACGTCGATGCCTGCGAGCATTGAGAATAAATAATTAGCTGCTCCTCTCATGTCTAAATTAAAACAAAGTATAGGATAGGATGTTATATAGACTTTGCGTAATTTTAATATTATAATAATATGACAATTGAGTTTTGTCTTAGTAAATATTTTTGTTTTAAGTTTTGAGTATAATTTTTATCTAACTTTTCTCTTTTCTTAGTATATCTTATAACCAAAGTATGTCCGATTTAGTGAAATTTGGTATTACGTTGCAATAAAAAAAAAACTCGCCACCTAAAAACAAATTTTGCTTGTTATTTTATATATTTTCTGAGTCCTCAAACATTAACTTTAGTTTTTGGTTGAATATGTTTGTCTATAATATATATCAGAAGCCTACATGATACGGGGTTATGTACGAGTTTGAATCTCACACACTCTTATTTAAAGTAGCATATTTTGCACAAGGAATGAAAAGGGTATGTGCTGCATCCACTCTTCTAATCCTCGGGGCCACGGTGTGAGGGAGCATGGTTAATTAATAAGCTTTTGGTTGACTTGATTCATCCCCTTGCTTACTAATTAAGGGTCGCGTTTTGCAAGGGGTGTTCAACGGGCTGGGGCCCCCATTTGAGCTATTATTTAGTCCATTTTTAGAACGGTTTTGTAAAGGTCAAGTTGAAAATGGGTCGAACCTAAAACGAGCCCTACTATAATTAAATTTAAGCGGGCTATAAAAGGACTAATAAGGTTCAAAAATCAATCTTTGTAAATAACATAATTGATGAATATTTTAATTATGACGATTATGAAGGTTTCTATAATTTAATTATGATAAATGATAATTTAACTACTCCCTCTGTTCCTTAATGAAATTCTCATAAGGAATATTCATGAGAATTAAGAAAATTAGAATTTTTTAAATAATAGAGATATTATTTTAATGAATAATATATACGATGGAGGAAAAGTAGAGACCATAAATATTAAAAAAATATTAAATGAAAGTTAGTGGAAAAAAATATGGATGCCACTACTAATAATAAAATATTTTTATTAAGTTATGGAAAACATGTGGGGACTACAAAGAATATAAAATTGTTAAAATAAAGCTAGTGGAAGATATGTGGGCAAACATGTCATACTAATTAATTTTTATTAACTAATAGTATGACTAAAATCATACAATCATACTGTAGGAAAATTTTAAGTGTATCTTCTAAAGTGGCATAACAATGGAAAATTTTCATTGTATGTGAAGTAATTGCATGTCATATTAATTAATTTTTATTTAGAAATAGTAGAACCAAAAATGGTAAATCAATAACATGAAACATGTAACAATGATTAAGGAAATAAATATATGTAAATTTTTTTTGACTTGATGCATGTTTTTATCTTAGGATAAGAAATACGATTAAAAGATTATGTAAAGTAGATAATAGTTGAATACATGACAATTTAGAATATAAGATTATTTTTTTAAACTTGGAGCTAATTTCGGTAAAGTATTTGTATGATTTACTATAGTAATTCTATTTAGTTGATTAACTTAGAATTTAATATGTTCAATTGAATGAAAAAAGCTCTGTATTGGATATATAATTAAAAAAGTTCGTAATTATGTTTGAGTTAAAAAAGTCACGTATTTGATAAATTTAATAACAATCATATAAACTTGCATTATTATTTAAAATTGTTTTATATATATTTTTACTAACAATTCATGCATTGCATATGTTTTTATACTAGTAAAAAAATATTAATAGCATTAAAGAACCAAAAGTTTTAAAGAAAAGGAAATAAATATGATAAGTTGAATTTGGCCAAATTATACTTCCTTCGTTTCAAAATAGTTGCAACATTTGCTTTTTCATGTTGTTTAATGCACTAATTATTCAATCCTTAAAATAACAAATTATGTATAATCAAAAATTATAAAAATTGGGTATTAATAATGTTTGTTTAGAGACAAATCAAACAAGATCTCACTAGGCTATTAATTTATAGATTAAAAACTAATTGCAAATTAAGAGTAATGAATGAATAGTATAATAATCTTATATGTTGCAAGTAAATTGAAATAGCGGAAGTAATATAATTGAATCTGACTCACAGTGCCGGAGTAAATTTCAATATATCTTTCTCCCCCTCGGTTATCATATCAATCAATTGTCCATAAGTTGTCTGTATACATATCTGTATGCAAAGCAAATTATTAGAGGTGTTCAAAATAAACTTAATAATTTAATATTTACCCAATACTGTTATTAAACTTCAATTTGATACGATATAAAAAATGGACTAATAATTATGTAAAAATAGACTAATTCTTTGAAAGCGTGGGAGAGTTATAATAAATTTGTGTGGTGAAGATTGACCTCACTCAATAAATCACGGAGATCGACGTAATAAGGCTGGTCTTGGAAGTGATTCTTAAGAATTTTGTTAATTTGAGTCAAAAGTATAATGCTATCATTTATAGCGTTAAGCCCAACCTGCAAATTAAATATGCTCCCATTATTATAAATTTGGTTTATTATTATCATAAAATAATGTTAAGAAATGATAAGAACATAGCAAATACGTGGGGCACTCTAAACCAGCAAGGCTTGCCACGTCGTGTCTTTGAATTATCCACAATATCATCTTGAATTAGGGCACTAGCCATTGCCTGCAAAAATCAAAATAAAATGATTAACAAAATATGGTAATTGATAAATGTTGAATTAAGAGCCAATTTCGACATCGTTGATGGTGACTTTGAACATCTTGTAGCTGATGTCATGTCTTGCACACTTGAGAGTGGTGCGGAGTGTGGCATATGGGGTATGGAGTGTTAAGGTTTGGATCAATCAATGAATTGATTGATGGTGATGATTTGGGGTGGCTTAACAAAGCCAAGACCCGAGGAACAACTGGTTTTTAAGGAGGCTCGACCACTCGAGCAAGAATGGCTCGATCGAGCAAAGAAAACGACAACAGGTAGAGAGTCAGAACCGACGCTCAACCAGGCGAGCGATTCTGCTCAGCCCGAGCAACAATCAGACCCCTCAATTCGACAACTTCTGTTTTATTGCCGGTATTTTGGGGGCTTTTAAGCCTTTTGTACTAGAGTTGTCTAATGTGTCTTAGGGCTATATTAGGAGTCTTAAAACACTATCAGGGTATAAGGAGATTCCTATACAAGATTGAAAGTTAGGATTAACACCGAAAGAGTTCTTCATTCTTGTATATGCATTTTGTGAGAGATTTAAGTAAAGGTTCAATCTTTGCTTTAGGAGATTGTTCTTAAAGCCTTGTAATGTAAATCATTAGTGTAATATTGTTTATACTAATGATAAGATAATTATTTTGAGGGGAAGGTATCATTAGATACCTCATATATTCTTGTGTTTTAGTTCTCCATTATTGTTGTGTTTGTTTCTTCACCATTATTTGAGCCCATTCACAACAATGAATTTAATGACTTTTTTGCATAATTTTGAGAATTTAAGATATAGATTAATGTAAGCAAATTAGGAAGGAAAGGGTTAGGTGATAGAATCTAACGAATTCATAATCTTGTCCTGTTCAAAGCGATTTAATTAAAATAAAATTCGATTTTTAAAGGTGATAGAATCTATATATATATATATATATATATATATATATATATACTATATATATATATATATATATATATATATATATATATATATATATATATATATATATATATATATATATATATATATATATATATATATATATATATATATATATATATATATATATATATATATATATATATATATATATATATATATATATATATATATATATATATATATATATATATATATATATATATATATATATATATATATATATATTGGCGGATCCAGAACTCAAAATTATGGATAACATCAACATGTTATAATAAATTAATAAAAATATTAATAGAGTCTTATTTGTAAAATGAAGAACAACAGAAAATTTTTCATTACTCTAGATTTAGCCGTGAGTAAAATATTGCAATAGTAATCCCATTACTCTAGATAACCTCACACCACCCTTAATAACCGTGTCAAAAAAAAATGGGACATCTAAACAGAATTGAAGAAAATAATAATTTTATATGGTAGAGGAGGTTAATAAGGAATCATCAAAAATGCAGTAAAACTTGACTTTGCAAAATAAAAAGGAAATTTCATATGGTAACTCTGAGTTTTTGAGTTTTTTACGTAGAAACTAAAACTTTTACAAAATACACATGGTTCCATCATAACCTTTTTGCACATAAAAACGTTAGTAAACGTTAATTTTTGTGTTAAATATTTTTTATTTTGTCCTATTTTTTTTAGTCTACCTTGTAAGTAAAAAAAGTCAAAGACAGTTACCCATTGAATACACCAGCCAAAAACAGAAGCTCGAAAAAATAGCTCATCGGAGAGTGGTTTTCCGTCATTTAGGCACTTCAAGCTTTCAATTACAAGCATTGCCCTACTTTGTTTTCCTGCATTCAAACAAAATGTTTTAATAAAGAAAATTAGATTAAATCTTGACAATTTTGAGTATCGAAATCATAATCTTATGTGAAAAAAAGTAATATTTACTTCAAGTAAGATAAGATCTATTTACACACAATATTTTTTTTATTGGTAACTTTTAAATGGAAAATGAATGCAGGTGTTCTCTTAAGAGACTGTTTTTTGTAAAGACGACTTTCAAAAGTCTAGCCTAAATTTATATTTAGAGTTGCAATAATATATATTTAGAATTGAACTGGGCTTTTGAGAGCATCTTTACAAAAGACGATCTCATATAAGAATTTATGAAATGGAAAGTAATAAATTTTTAAAAATTGGTTTAATGCAAAACATTTGGAAAATGAATGCGTATTAAAGAAGTTGAATGTTATTTATTCCTTTCCATATTTGAAATTCATACTACTCCCTTACGATTAACTTGCAAAACATTTTATTTTTGAATGTTTCATATTACTTGCAACATTCTTTTTTACAAAAAGTAATTGTTGGCCCATTTAAGTTTTGATAATGACTTAACAATTATAAACAAACAAAATACTTTAGAGATTGTTTTATAGGTCATATATCCGATTGTCATGATCGTCGATGGTACCTAAGAAGGTTGTGGAAGAGCATTGCATGTCAAAGTCAAACGATTGAGTCACATGGACCAGTTCCAGAATTGATAAAACTGAAGTCAGTCCAGATGGAGACAACACAGTGTTCCCGACACAACGAGTCAGAGAACTAAGTCAACGAAAAATAGGGAAATAAATTTTACTTTTATTTTTCTTTTTATTGGCTTGTACGGGTGAAAATAAGTCTTGCACAAATGTTTTAATTGGCTAAAAATAACAACCTATTTAAATGGAATAAAATATCCTAGATCCTATTTAATCTCCACAAAAATAGAATTTACTATTTTTGGCATAAACTAACCGTGGGACTTGGAGTAACCTCCAAGTTTCCTATCCATTATCCCACATCCTTAGATCATGGGAATAAGGCTAGTTTCTAAATCCATTAGTATATAAATGCTTTTGGAACCGGCACAAACATTTGCCGTGAGTGCCCCCTTCAAGAATCAAGTGGGATTAATTCAAGAAAAGGAAAAAGATAAGTTGTTCTTAATTGCCAATTAATTCAATCAATTTTTCCTTGTGCAATTCTTTGTTTTCATCCAATTTTAGAGAATTATTTTGTAAGGGTTTTATGAGTGTGTAATTTAGACTTGGGGAAGTCTAAGGGGAATTGTGAGAATTTTTGTAAAGGGAGAAAAAGAAACTAGAAGGAGAACCGAAAAGGAGAAGAAGAGAATTAGGCCCAGTAGAGAATAGAAGAAAAAGGTTTTATGTAATTTAGTTGTAAATTACTTAAAACTAAATAAAAGAAGTTGAAATCCGAAGTGGTTGTGGCTTTCTTTCTTTCAAGGCCAAGAAAGTTTCCACGTTAAATTCTTGTGTTCTTTTTAAGCTTCTTTAATTTGCTTTGAGTATTTTATTAGATTGAAATTCAGCAAAAACAGGGCATAAATACTCCTTAAGGCAACACAACAATTCACCCCCCCTCTTGTTGCGTTCAAACTCTCTAAGTGTTTCTACAATAATTATACAATTTTCTATTTTATTCTTATCATTATCAACCTTGCTAATGTAAAATGGGGCAAAATTATCATTTTACTTTTAAGAAAAGATATTTCTTAAAGTTGTTATAAAGTTGTTATATTGCAACTTAAAGGGAACAGAGGTAGTATACATTTTCAAAAGATATAAAAACTTTTCTCTAAACCAAATTAAACACCGTAAATCCTCAAAAAAAAATAAAATAAATAAACACCGTAAATGAGAGCAATGTGTGAACAGAATCTAACCTCCAGGAACAGTGTAATCCAACATCTGTAAAGAATATAAGGTAGGAAAACAATTAGCATGAACACATGATAGAATTTAGAAAATGGGTCTGGACAACCCAAATAAGGAGGAGGAAAAGTAGTTCATTCATAAACCCAAAGAATGTTCAAAACTAAAATCAATTGGTGACAATAGGATCAATTGGTGACAGTAGGAGTTACCCATTGAGTTTATAAAGTGATACATACTTTTCTCTTTCTCCTGAGACAACTTACATGTGGGTAACATGGGCACTTCAACACCATATAAAAAAAGTTGTCGCACTTTGTATAATATATAGTGCAACTAATACAAATTAATTATAAAATAATCCAAATATATGGTTTCGTTTTCACAAAATTACATAACCGATAAAGAATACACGTCTTTCATTTCATTATACTTGCTATTAATAATTATATTTCTCCACTGAATACAAAAGGCAGTGACGGAAGTTTACCTTATGGAGCCATTGACGAGAGGCATGATCATGATCAAATACAGGATCTTCAAGTACTTCTGCCTTGAGTACTTCATATACTTGCTTAAATCTTTCTTTTTCATCCTTTTTTTCGTCCATTCTTTATTTAGAAACTCCAAAATACTCCTTCTACCTCTTTTTATGGAGACTTAGCTTGCTCATTTGGTCTTCATTGACTTATGCATTAATTTTCCTCATTATTTCCTTATGTTTACTTTATTTTTGTAACGTAAGATCAAATAGAATACAGTCTTAATTATTATCTTTTAAAACAAGCCACCTATTAATTAGAGTATTAATTAATAGGAAAGTTTACCAAGAATAATCCAAACTATTCGTGATTTTCCTACAATAATCCCACCTATTGATTAACCATGAATAATCCCAACTTTAAGGGGTATTTTCCTAGAGTAAATCCGGTGACCAAATAACTTACTATAGCAAGTTTTATTTTAAAAAAAAAGATAAATTAAAATAAAATGTCAATTTAAAAAAAAATGCTCAAAAAATTTATAATTTTTTTATTATTTAGAATTTTTTACGTAAAATTTCAAAGTTTTTCTCTAATTTTAAATTAATTTTTGATTTACTTTGGTGAATTACCTACTATAGCAGGTTATTGGGTTACTTAAGCTTACTCTAGGCAAATGCCCCTTAAAGTTAGGATTATTCATGTTTAATCAATAGATGAGATTATTATAGGTAAATCACGAATATATTAGATTATTCTGAGTAAATTTTCGTAATTAATATACATCCTTTATAATTATTACATTTTTAATTTACGTTAATCTTTTTTGATTACTTCTCACAATCGTATTATCATCAATTATTATTATGTACATAGCGGTCTACGACTCATGTCACATCATGGGAGGGACCTCAAAAAATCTGATTGTTTTAAGGAAATATTATATGAGAAACTATCTAATTTATAGGCAAATATTACCTTATGTATTTTTTTTGATAAAAAACTACCTAATTTAATATATTTCTCTACAAATGACTACCATTTAGCGAAAAACGTTAGTAGACCATTAAATTAGAGGGTTTGACCAATTTGAGAGGTTAAGTTGTTTATATGGCAGTATCTCATTAGTCCTTGTATTTTTAAATAATTTAAAATCAAAACACATAAATTAACAAAATAAAAATAAAATATATTTAACGTCATTTTTACCCATCACAACGATTTTTTTCTAAAAAACATTCGGCGTGATTACCTTCTGGGTAACTCTTTCGAAAATCCAGTCGAAAACAAGTACTTATTTCTCTATTTTTCGATACATAAACCCAAATGATAGAAATTAATAAATATTGATGAAAATTTTAATTTGTACAAGTTTTTTTCTTCTTAAATTAAATATTACTTGTGTGGGGATATCAATAAATAAATAAACAAGAAGTAATTTCTATTGCATTGGTTTCCATGCAAATGGTCACGTAAAATGGTAATATAATGTCTTAATATTAAAATTAGAGAAAGCATAGTTTGTACGCAAAGAAGTAATAATATACGGCCGAAGAAGAGGAGCGTATTTTTTATTAGTGGAAATTGGAGAATACTTTATAGTTTATACACTAGCAATATACGGTATTTAGATAGCCCATTTACGTTGGGTAATCTAATAAAATACCTGAAATTCAGATTCAAATATATATATTTTTAAAACCTAACCTAAAATCAAATTTACTCTTTATCAATTTAGTTTGATCCAAATCATAAGATTAGTGTTGCATTTAATCTTAAAACCGTAAACTCAGACCATAATCATGTTTTGTACTTACAACCGAAACCATTATATCTCAAGTATTTAATAAATTAGACTCACGTAAAATTAGGATCGGATCTGAGTTGGGTTGTTATATAGTGTCTTGAACACATTAGAATTTCAAATTTTCAGATAGTTAAATATTACTATGCCAAGTATTTTTTTTTATAAATTATCAGGTTCAAGGAATTGATTTTTGTGCTCTAAGAAAATGATTTGGCATTTGCATCATAATTAAGTCCACACTTTCCTATGTATCGTTTACTAAACATGGTGACCAAATCAAAGTTCATTATAAGTGTTTTTTAAATTTATACTGAAATACCCGTTTGGTTAGTGAAACTAAAAGGTGGTAATAGGAATAATTTATAGTATAAAATTTTATTAAAATTTCCATATCATTACCATGGTAATGAAACTTTGATAACAAAAAGTGAAACAAGAAACACTCTAAGGCCTAAAGTCTCTAACTTTATCCTTTGGAAGCACCCAAGACCTTTGGTAAGGGTGTTCTATGCAAATAGTAAACAAACACTTCAAATAAGCAATGAGAACAATAAGAAAGCAATAAATAAATGACACAATGATTTACGAGGTTCACCCAATTGTGGGCTACGTCCTCCTTGTGGTGGTTAGCTTGCTTGTATTATGTGAAAATATCAATGGAGTTCAAAGAACTCTTACAATGGAGAATACACTTAGAGAAGAAGAAAAGAGAGAAGAGAAGGGTTTGTGTTTGGCTAGGGTTAAGAATCTATCTAGAAGAGAGTGTATGCATCCCTATTTATACATGTGTACATAATGGCCAATGATTGGGAATGGGCCCAACTCAAATATACTCCGTAACACTTATCGCGAAAAACAGGGCAGCAGCATCTGGGCTTCACTGACCAGGTCGAGCAAGTTGGGCCTGGGTCGAGCGGCCTTTGATTGGGTCGAGCAAGGATCCAGAAAAGTCTCTGGAAGGGTCGAGTACCTTGGCTCGACTCGAGCTATCATCTTGTAGGTCGAGCGCCTTTTAATATGCACTTGAAGGCTGCTGCTGCTTGCTCTCCTTTACTTGGGCCCACTAAAAGCCCAATCAAGAATCTCTTACCCATTAACATCTTCATACTCACACATACCAATTCTCCATGCCATCAAACATCATCAACTCCCACTTGTGGACTCAAAGTCACACCAATTCCAACAATCTCCACCTTGACTTGAGTACACCAAGTCCACAAACTTCACCCAATACACTCTACCTATCACATACCACAAACAACCAAACAAACTAACACACCACATAAATACCCCTTAATTGGTGCTAACCGCACTCTATCATGCTCAACTTCATCTCGGATGAAATTATACTTGACGTCGATGTGCTTGGTTCTCCTATGGAAGGTATTTTGATTCCTTGCCAAGTGGATAGCACTATCGCTATCACAATGAACACACACCAAGCTCATCTCCGGACGCAACTCACCAACTAATCCTTTCAACCACTTAGCCTCCTTGAACGACTCGGCGATAGATATATACTTGGCTTCGGTGGTGGACATGGCAACAACATCTTGGAGTGACGATTGCCAACTCACCGTCGTTCCACCCAATGTAAACACATTCCCCGAAGTAGATTTTCTTGCATCTAAGTCACCCGCATAGTCGGAATCACAATACCCAATCAAGCCGCTTGAATTTCTTCCAAACTTGAGACAAACATTTGAAGTACCCTTCAAGTACCTCAACAACCACTTTAGCGCTTCCCAATGGCCCTTACCCGGATTCGACATATAACGGCTCACCATGCTAACCGCATGAGCAATGTCGGGTCTAGAGCACACCATGACGTACATCACACTACCAACCGCGCAAGTGTATGGGATGTCATCCATTTCTCTTTCTTCTTGTTTTGTTTGAGGAGATAACTTCTTGGATAGCTTGAAATGAGAAGCTAGAGGTGTAGAGACACTCTTTGCATCACCCATGGAGAATCTCCTTAATACTTTCTCTATGTACCTCCTTTGACTAAGGTACAAGATGCCCTTTGCTCTATCCCTCAAAATCTCCATTCCAAGTATCTTCTTAACTTCACCAAGATCTTTCATATCAAATTTACTTGAAAGTAGCACCTTCAAATTCTCCACCTCAACCAAACTACTACATGCCACAAGCATGTCATCCACATATAAAATCAAATAAATGATGGTTCCACCATCAAGTCTCTTGAGATAGACACAACTATCATATAAACTCCTAGTAAAGTCATGTGAAATCATGAACGAGTCAAACTTCTTATACCATTGCCTAGGCGATTGTTTTAGCCCATACAACGATTTCTTCAAACGGCACACATGACTCTCTTTACCCTTGACTTCAAAACCCTTCGGTTGTTTCATATATATCTCTTCCTCCAACTCTCCATGTAAGAAAGCAGTCTTTACATCCAATTGATGTAATTCGAGATCCTTTATAGCAACAATAGCCAACAAAGTCCTAATTGACGAATGTTTCACAACCGGGGAGAAAACCTCATGAAAATCAACCCCTTCAACTTGAGTAAACCCCTTTGCAACAACTCTTGCCTTGTACACCGGAGCACTAGTGCTTGTATATCCCTCTTTCTTCTTGAATACCCATTTACACCCCACAATCTTCTTGTTTCTAGGTGCTTCAACGATGACCCAAGTCTTGTTCTTTGCAAGAGACTCCATCTCTTGCTTCATAGCAACTTGCCACTTCTTTGAGTCACTTGAGGCCATAGCCTCCTTGTAGGTATTAGGATCATTTACACTCTCCACTTCACTAGCAATAGTGAGAGCATAAGCCACGTAGTCACACTCCTCAATATATCTTCTTTGAGGCACAATTCTCCTCTTTTCACGTTGAGTTGCCAAAGTGGTTCTATTTTCATGTGGAGCATCATCATCGATTTCTTCAATATTGGGAGGCTCCACCTCCTCTTGTGTATCACCGGATGTACCTACATCATTGTTAGTAAGGGTGTTCTCCACAATTGGAGTAACCAATGCATTTTCATCAAATACAATATCCCTAGAAGTAATAATCTTTTTGGTCTTCTCACACCACACCCTATACCCTTTTACACCCAAACCATAGCCCATGAATATACATTTTCTAGCTCTAGGTTCAAGCTTTCCCTCACTCACATGGATATAAGCCGGACAACCAAAGACTCTAAGATTAGAATAATCGACCGGAGAATTATACCATACCTCTTGTGGGGACTTAAAGTTCAAGGCGGTGTGAGGAGAGCGGTTCACCAAATAGCATGTCGTAGACACGGCCTCGGCCCAAAACCTCTTGCTTAGCTTGGCTTGGTTTATCATACTTCTAGCCCTCTCCAATAATGTCTTGTTCATCCTTTCGGCTACACCATTTTGTTGAGGCCTTCCAACACATGTTCTATGCCTCACAATGCCTTCTTTGGTGCAATATTGAAGAAATTTTTTATCCACAAATTCAAGACCATTGTCCGTTCTCAATGTCTTGATGCTCCTTCCGGTTTTCTTTTCTATCATTGTCTTCCAATCAACGAAGACATCAAACACATCATCTTTGTGCTTGATAAAGTAGCACCAAACCTTCCTTGAAAAGTCATCAATGAAAGTAAGCAAATAGTTGCACCCACCAAGTGAGGTCTTCCTAGAAGGCCCCCAAAGATCGGAATGTATATAATCAAGTATCCCCTTGGTGTTGTGGATAGCCGGCTTGAAACTCACTCTCTTATGCTTCCCATAAACACAATGCTCACAAAAGCCTAAGTTCCCAAGCTTCTTTCCTCCAAACAAGCCTTGCTTGCTCAACTCATGCATCCCCCTTTCACCCATATGACCTAACCTCAAGTGCCATACTTTGGTCTCTTCATCAGTCATAACACTTGTGGAGACATTGACAGAGCCAGAGATAGAAGAACCATCTAGAGCATACAAACTCCCATTCATCTTCCCCTTCATCACAACTAGTGAACCCCTAACAACTCTCATAACTCCACCTTGACAAGAAATCCTACAACCGTTCTTGTCTAAAGTGCCCAATGAAATCAAATTCTTTTTCAACCCCGGAACATGCCTAACATCCGATAATGTTATCACCATACCATCAAACATCTTCATTTGAACACTACCAACACCTACAACCTTGCACGTAGCATTGTTGCCCATAGTGACATTGCCCCCATCTACCTTCTCATAGGTAGTGAACAAGTCCTTGTTGGGTGTCATATGAAAAGAACACCCGGAGTCTAGGATCCATTCATTCTCACCCTTATACTTATGGGTAGCCACTAAAACACCACCATCATCGCTATTATTAGCATAGCTAGCCTCGGCACCACTAGAACCATCCCTAGACCTATCATCATCATTGGAATTCTTCTTTTTCCACTTCCAACAATCCTTCTTGATGTGTCCCTTGAGCTTACAATAGTTGCAAGTCTTGTTCGTGTTAGAACT
The DNA here is from genome assembly GCA_019425755.1 of Amaranthus cruentus. Lineage (NCBI taxonomy): Eukaryota > Viridiplantae > Streptophyta > Magnoliopsida > Caryophyllales > Amaranthaceae > Amaranthus > Amaranthus cruentus. Next base: position 15,334,371 of record CM033458.1, on the reverse strand, counting down.
CCTAGACTTTGACCTACTTTTACCCTTGCTACCACTACCATAAGTAGAACCCTTATCACTAGTTCTACCCCTCACAAACAATCCATCATTTGAGGTGCTAGATGACTTGCTAGACAATTGGGTATCAATCAAATCCCTTTGGGTCAAAGCATTCTTAACATCATCACTACTCAAATTATCTCTACCATAGAGCAAGGTCTCCCTAAAATGCTTGTAAGAAGGTGGTAATGAACACAACAAGTAAATAGCCAAATCCTCATCATCAAGATTCACATCAATATTTTGCAAATCCATCACAATGGAATAAAATTCATCTAGATGAGGTTTAAGTGGTTTACCTTCCTCCAATCGAAGATCGTAGAGTCTACTTTTCAAGAGTAGCCGGTTGGTCACACTCTTTGCCATGTAAAGAGACTCCAACTTCTCCCATATCCCCTTTGAGGTGGTCTCCTTCACAACTTCTCTTAAAACTTCATTTGAGAGACATAGTTGGATAGCCGATAGAGCCTTAGCATCCATCTCTTCCCATTTTGCTTCACTAACTCCAATGGGTTTCTTATCTTCACCTTCAAGAGCCTTATGCACCCCATTTTGTATCAATATAGCCTTCATTTTGACTTGCCACAAGCCAAAATTTACACTCCTATCAAACTTCTCAATATCTAGCTTCATTGAAGACATGTTTCTACAAGTTTACACTCTTGAACACTCCCAAAACACCAACAAAAGCCTCTTGCTCTGATACCAATTGAAATAAGAAACACTCTAAGGCCTAAAGTCTCTAACTTTATCCTTAGGAAGTACCCAAGACCTTTGGTAAGGGTGTTCTATGCAAATAGTAAACAAACACTTCAAATAAGCAATGAGAACAATAAGAAAGCAATAAATAAATGACACAATGATTTACGAGGTTCACCCAATTGTGGGCTACGTCCTCCTTGTGGTGGTTAGCTTGCTTGTATTATGTGAAAATATCAATGGAGTTCAAAGAACTCTTACAATGGAGAATACACTTAGAGAAGAAGAAAAAAGAGAAGAGAAGGGTTTGTGTTTGGCTAGGGTTAAGAATCTATCTAGAAGAGAGTGTATGCATCCCTATTTATACATGTGTACATAATGGCCAATGATTGGGAATGGGCCTAACTCAAATATACTCCGTAACACTTATCGCGAAAAACAGGGCAGCAGCATCTGGGCTTCGCTCGACCAGGTTGAGCAAGTTGGGCCTAGGTCGAGCGGCCTTTGATTGGGTCGAGCAAGGATCCAGAAAAGTCTCTGGAAGGGTCGAGTGCCTTGGCTTGACTCGAGCTATCATCTTGTGGGTCGAGCGCCTCTTAATATGCACTTGAAGGCTGCTGCTGCTAGCTCTCCTTTACTTGGGCCCACTCAAAGCCCAATCAAGAATCTCTTACCCATTAACATCTTCATACACACACATACCAATTCTCCATGCCATCAAACATCATCAACACCCACTTGTGGACTCAAAGTCACACCAATTCCAACAAAAAGGATAACAAAAAATTTTTTTGTTTATAAATATCCATTACCAATAATACCACATCTCCCAATGATAATGCACTGGAATGAATATTATGAAGAAAATGTGATGGTTGAAGTTGGACAAGCATGACCATCAGTGTAGCCAAAAGATTTTTCAACTAAAATTATACTAATTTTTCATTCTCATTAACATCATTTATTACCACGTACCAAATAGAACGAATGTTTTTTTGAAGTTTCGGTATAAGCTGGCTCTAACGTTAATTGTAGCACTTACTCATTTTAATAGTACATATGATAACATATCATGATGATGATGATATGTTAAGCATCGTGTTTGCATAACATTTTATTTAAGGACAATAATATTCAACCATGGGTGGAGACAATATTCGAGTCCTATTTACTTTTTTTAAAATGAGTTTTATTTACTTATTGATGTTTAGTATATTGAGCTCTTTGTCAACCATTTATGACAAATTAGAGATAAAAATTTTCGCAAAAAACTAATATTAGTAGGTTTTGAGCCCTAACCAACAAAATCATAGGAAGCCACATCACCAAATGACGAACATTTGACTGATGATCTATAAGGAAACTATTTATATATAAGGCCCCTGTTTCTAAGGACCCTAGGTAGTCAGGCACCTAGAATCGGCATAGAGTCGCCCCTTCATTCAAGATCATTTCTCATAAACACTTTTCGACAATGTAATTAAAAAGTGAATAACTTTATTTGTTGTATATTATAGCTTATGGGTAGGGATGGTCATGGGGCGGGTCTGGAGCGGGTCCAACCAGACCCGGATCCGGACCCTTTTAATTTTTTGAGATCCAGACCCGATATGGACCTTAAGGGTCCAAAATTTTCAGACCCGAACCCAGACCCTCCGAATCTGATGGGTCTAGGGTCCTTAGTGGGTCTAAAAAAAGTCTCTTTGATTTGTCAAATTTGAAACATTTATAAGTCATTATATTTTTCGTATATTTGTAAGAGAGTTATTATTGAATTTTACAAATATTTAATACTAATTTAACATCTAAACTCGCATAGTGTCACCCATATACGCTTAAATTCTATTATAAACACTAGTTCGAGTCCATGAAATAAGGGTAATTGGGTTAGCACTTAGCAAGTAACATATATATTATTTATATAGATTATGATTATAAGAAAAGAAAATAAGTGTTGGGGGCAGAATTAATACGTAGAAGACAAATAAAAAAGAACAATTTAATATTTATAAGGGTCCAAGGGGCGGGTTCAGGGTCCGAATATTGGATCCGGACCCGGACCCGCCAATTATTTTTTAGATCCAGATCCGACCCGGATCCGATGGGTCTCAAAAAATAAGACCCAGACCCTTAAAAAAGGGGCGGATCTGAGGCGGGTCCAACAAGGTCCTGGACCCGTGACCATCCCTACTTATGGGTTGTATAGTTTTGAAAGTTCCTATGAATTATATGGTTTTGCAAGTTTAGACTTTGAGGGCTTTAGTTAGTTTGTGGTTATGATATTATCTTAATGTTCTATAACAAACTTAATCTAAATAAACTATCGTATGTTCTTAACTTTGATTTAGAACTTAGTACTCGGTCAATTTATTTTCTCCCTAAAATAGCTTTTTTATTTTAATTCTCATTTTAATTAAATTATGATCTATATTATTTACGTATTAATATTAGTTTATATTTTAATTTGTGTTTTTAATTTCCTTTCTAGAGTAGAGGATAGAGGATTTTTGAGCTCAATATTTATAGATTGGTATTTATATATTGGTACTTTTAAAACTTTCTAGCTACTTGTGATTTGTGAACTATGGGTCTTTGATTAAATATGTGATTGGTTAAGTTTAGATTGATATTCTTTGTCAACTTAATAGATTAATTAGACGATATTATGAGATTAAGATTAACTTAGTCATGAATGAGATTTTATATCATTAAACTTTTATCAATTCAGTCAAGAAGACCTCAATATAAAATGAAAATTAATTAGATTTTAATATGATAGTCTATGAATAAGACAGCTATATGGAATTGAATAGATCTTACTTAATATGTCTACCAGCCATTATCTATGAATAATTAGTATAAATTGATATCCATGTGTAATTCCTTCCACCATCACATTTAGTTAAATTCCTACATAACAATCAGAATGACTTATTCGCCTATTTTCCGGCATGTACATTGAGAAAAAATATTTGACGTTATTTTCACCCATCATAACGATATTTAATGTCGTTTAAATCCCTCTTAAAACGGGTAAGGGCTCAAAATATGAATACGGCCCGTTTAGTTTGTCACACCAAAAGATTTTCCCTTAGAATCTCTAATGACTTCTCCTAATATGTCTGATTCATTACATGAGTGTGAAACCCACAAACTTCTTGCTTGTAAACACAACCCCAAGATTTACTACAATTCTAATTTAATATTCCAATTAATCATTACACATTACCATCATATTCATAACTACAAAATCTCCGATTAGTTTTTAATCCCCTGCTTCATTGCAGGGGTGTGAACCCCACAACCTTGTTGCTCCATTCCCACTATTTTAACTCCTTTCAATTAGGACACTCCCATATAAATCCTATACACAACATTATTCTTGTACCTAAAAATTAAAGTTCCTTAACAAGATCACCAAAAATGGCTCTCTATAAGTCTTGTTTCGTGTCTTCGATACTTCTATCACTGCTAGTTATTTGCTCAGCTCGCGCTGATTTAGGCTATAACCCGAAACCAGACCACAACACTTCAGAAGATCAGCGGGCAAACAGTCCGAAAACCAATGACAACAAACCAACAGATCAAACAGATCATCAGGGTGTTCATCCGATACCTCAACTACCCCGCGACACTCCAGAATACTATCCAAAACCGAAAATAATGATTCCTAAGCCAATCTACAAGACACCCATGTACAATCATCCATACTCGATGCATACAAGACCATATCATACACCAATGCCTATATATAAGAAGCCATTAATCAAAAAACCGGTTTATAGTTCAGCCCCTTTATACAGTCCACCACCGGACGCCCTAATTCCAAGCTCCCCTCCACCTTCGTCTCCACCACCGCCTCTAACTCCACCACCACCGTCAGATCATGAGTCTACCATCTCCACCACTCCGTCACATCCTCCTCTAACAAACCAGTCTCCTACCTATGGCCCGCGTCCACCATACAATCCGCGAGACTATACCTCAGCACCAGTTTATGAAACTCCAATCAAAGGACTTATTCTAGGAAACTAGTTGGCTTGTTTCTTGCCATATGCCGTACAATCTGAAGACTTGAAGATCAATTAAACTGATAACAAATGTGCAATAAGAACAAAAGTAGTGGTTTTTGTCAATTTAATACTCATCAGGAAATGAAACAACACTAACTATTTTGTAAATTTAGTCTGTTAAGCTATACCATATAGCATGAGAAATTGTGTTGATCATGTTAAAGTCTGAAAGTTCGTACAGGCCGCAGAATCGCATATTTATCAATAAGCACACAATGTTTTTATCTCTTTGTATACAAGTAAAAATAACTCATAGGCATATTTAGTAGATAGTTCTAACTTCAAAAGATTTTCCTCCGGTACAAAGTAGAAACGATTAAGTAAGTTAAGTCATTACGGAATATTTACCCAAATATAACTTGCTTGCTCGAGCACATCATGTGCTTGCCCGAGTACAACTCCACTACCCATTTTCTCTTGTTTACTTGCCCAAATAAGCTTTCAAGTACCTTTCTAAGTGGCGGATTCAAAACTCGATTTCAGTGAGAGCACATACACTATAGAAATAATTCATTAAGATATTTCAAAAATACCTAAACTAAAGATTTATCAAGTGCTCACTTTGAACACTATAGAAATAATTCATTAAATTAGGTGAATGCCGTCAAGTGGGGGCGGGTGAGCCCCCTTGGCTCCGCCCATGCTAGTTGTCAATGATAGCACACGGTTCTTCTTCATCATCATGCCTCACTTAAGCCATTGCTTGCCTTTCTAAGCCCTTATCAATGCAAGTCATTGCTTGACCAAGTAAGTGAACAAACGCATTACCAATACTGGATGGTTTGAGTCTTGAATCAATATAAGTTCAAAAGACCGTTTTCGAAATTCGAGCCAACAACTATTTTACATACAATGAATGATTTGTCTATATATTGTTAATAATAAAAATATTTCCTACTTTGGTGCTTATTGAAAAAAATTTCTCAAAGTAGTGTTCATGTAGGTGAGTAATGATACTAAGCTACTTTAGTTTTGATTTGGAACTTCCAAACCTCAATGTGAGAATTGATAGAATATTTTTTTGAGGGATTGAAGTATATTTGAAAGTGTTCTTGGATTTGCAATGAAAAAAGTAAAAGTCGCTTCTCTTGATATTCCTATAGCTTCCACAAATACTTATGCATTTGAGACTTGGATCAATCTAAGTAAACTAACAGCAAAGACTAAAGAAGACTCCAAAGTAGTGTTCATGTATTATTTTATTTTCTAATTCTACTTAAACCTACCATTTACAATAAAGCTTTGAAGACTCCAAACCAAAATTAAAATAGCTTAGTGACATAAACACCATTTTGGGAAATATTTTTAAGTGAACACTATAGTAGAAATTTTTTTCTGTTTCAACTCTATTTCGGCAAATCATTCACATACAATAGACTCATATTATGATATGTGAAGTTGGTGTTTATGGATACATGAATTAGATGTTTATGTGTGATGCCTACTTCACATATCATAAACACTGACTTCACAAAATCTTTAATACCTACTACAAATACCATATACACCTACTTCACACATCATAATCACTTAGTTCACCTAATATAGACATGTGCCATAATATGAATTTTTTTAGTAATTCTCTATTAAGGTCGTCTCACCGTGAGACAACTTTAATTAGGTCAGCCCAAATTAAAAAAAAATTGTTTTTGGAAATTCAATTTCTTCTTTTTTTAAAGTATTTTTTTACTAAAAGACTTTTGTATATATGGACCCATCTCACAGTGAGACGATCTCATACAAGACGGACTATTTTTTTTAAGACAAATTCTAGGGTGTGTTTGGAAAGAGCGGTTTGAGGTTGGTGACTTAAATTTTAGGATAAAATTATAGAAAGTTTCTTATTTGTTCAATGGGAATGAGAATTGAGAAAGATTGAGGTATAGACATGCGTTGAAACTTAGAAAGGAGAAAATCCCACAACAAAGCTTTGGGGGGTGATAATTTAAGTTGAAACTTAGATAAGTTATAAAAAAGACATTTTTGCTATAAACGTAAGTAAAGAAAAGTAAAATATTATAAGGACAATTTTATAAACAATCAATTTTTATCTAATTTTTTATCTATTTTTATAATTTATCAAACAAAAATATAAAATATTTATTTTCAAAATTTCAATTTAAGTGTTCTCACAAAAAAAAGTTTCAATTTAAGTCTCATTTCAAAATCTAATTTCAAATTTCAACCATAGTAGTATATTAATTCTATTCCCAAGTGCCAAATACAAAGGCCCCAAGCGTGATTTCCCCATCAATAATTATTCAACAAAAAAGAAAGATTTCCCCTTTCCATCAAAAAAAAGAAAGATTTTCCCTTCAATCAACATAATTTTAGCTTTTTTCTCCAATCGGCAAACAAATATTTCAGAGGCTCATCTGGGTCCCTTATTTCGCACTTTTCTCAACTGGGTAATACTGGGTATGTTTCAATTCCCTAAATTTTCTGATTCTTTAACCATTACTCCATTCATCATCAGGCTTTTGCATTTTCTCATAAATTTGTTTTTTCTTTTTGATTTGTTAGTCTATTATAAAAAGCTTTGATACTAGTAATTCTCCAAAGTTTGGATCTTTTATTTTGTTGGAAGACTGTGGAGTTAGTTAAATAATATGTCAATTTGTCATTGCTAGAATTTTGGTGTTTGCTTGTTCTTAATTAATTGGCTGAAAGAAATACCTATATTTAAAGGATTAAACTTTGTTTTTCTATTGATAATTTTGGTTGGATATATGGTTTTGATTTCCAGTTTTTGTGAAGATCAAGTTCTGTGTGGTTAATTTTTCTGATATTCTGTTAGATTTCGTTTAGGGTTTATGTTTCTATTGATGGGTATGTTAAAGGGTTTATACTTTATATCTAGTAATTCTTGTAATTATTTTGTAAGGTATGAAAATTAATCGTACCTGGTTCTTCGATCTGTTCACTGGCTTGGAGGCTTGCCCCATATCTTCTCCTGATTCTTCATGAGTGTTAAGAAGAATAGCAGTTCTTCCTTTTATTTCCCATTTCTTGTCGTTCCTCTTTATTTGTTGATCTTATAGTCTCCATTTAGTACTTGTTTCTTGGTGTCCGGCCACCATTCGGGATACCCTACTAGTTTGAAACATCCTTCTTTTGTGTGTCGGCACCTCGCCGGAATGATGTTTTGCCTAATCGGTTTTTTGCTGTTACTGGACCAGTATTAATGGATGTCATATCTTCTTTGAGGTATTTTTTTTCAAATCCCATGATTTTTCGACTGGCAATTTCCCTTTGAATTGTGGCATAAGCCTCTTCGTTCGATGGTAAGATGTCCCTAATAATAAGATCTCTTCGATCTTTATCAAAGGTTTCTTTTAGACCGGCCAAGAGTGATATACTCGGTTTTTCTGTGTAATTTCATTGTAGACAGTAATGTCATCTGAGCATGTCATTGGATTTGGTACCCTACGATCGATTTCTTTCCATAAGGTTATTAGCTTCCCATAGTTATGGCTTGGTTGCATGTCATTGGATTTGGTACCCTTAGACCATTTTGTATAATTGTTATGGTTGTGCTTCTCGGACAGATTCATGGCTTGGTTATCGTTGGGTTCCATGACAGGTTTGTTTGTGTTTAATCTGTGCAAGAGTTGTTCCATGGAGACATTATTTTCGGTATTACATGTTTGGTTCCATTCTAGAGTTTGTTCCTACATTTTTGGCAAGTTTTCTGAATTGGCAAATGATGAAAAACCAAGGTGTGAACCTTCGGCTCTAATACTATAAATCCGTGATCTTTTATTTACTATGAAAAGAGTGAACCCTAAATGTTGTTTTGAGGTTGATCGATACTGATACATGATTAGACCACGGAACATTTGCCTGTTGAAGTGGTTGGAAACATAACGTCCCGCCTTGGGGCTGCTAGGTATGTAGTGATTGCATCAGCAACATGCCAGAAATAGACGGATGCGTTTCGCAGGCACCTCCATTCCTTCTCATTGAGTTCCAATGATTGGCCTGTGTACCGCGATTGAACAATCATAATGAATGATCTTGATGAGTTTTGAGCTTCAACTGTTAATGCTTGGCTTATGTATACTAGCGAAAGTCTGAAAATATTTTATGACAATGTTAGGACGAGTCCTAGTCTTAACATTCTCGATATTTGTGGGTGACACAAATTCGAGATGTTGATTTTGTCCCACAATGCTATTACAGTAGTGAACTGTTTTTCCAAAGGTTTACTTGCCTCACTTTATTGTCCTTAAGTTATGTTAGTATTTCAGCATTTAACTTGAATCTTCTCCTAGCCGCGTACACAAAGATTGAGACTTTATCCCTAATTGATCCGAATATTGCAATGTCGGATACCCAAGTGTAGAGTTTAGTCTTACGCTGAAGAGTATTTACGTGGAAGCCATTAGTTTGAAGTTCAAAAGTTGACCCTTCAAAAGTCCGGCCCATTTAATGCCCAACCCGTTGAAAGCCCGTCGGATCCGAGGGCCCGATGGGTCCCCGGCCCATTGCACACCCCTAGTATGAACAAGTTCATCTTGGAGGCGGACTCTCTTGAGTCTATGCACTTCAAAGATTGTGCCCTGATCTCGAAAAGGTGATAATTTATACTCCTTCCGTCCTTTATAATTTGCAACATTTTCTATTTTCGTCCGTCCCACTTAAATTGCAGCATTTCTATTTTTGGACTATGGCCCACCACTTTCTTTTAATCTCATCCATACATTTTAACTCTCTTTTGATTTCATCCACACAATTCATTCTCTCTCTTCATTTATTACCACTTTCTTAATTCTCACAATTCTCTTTGCTACTATCTCATAGGGACGGAGGGAGTAGTTGTATTTCTGTCACCGAAACTCATAAAAACTGCCAACTACTGGACAATTTTACTTTCTCCATTGTTCGACTGATGCGACAGTATATGTACGCAGATATCCATTGAATATTCATCCTGTTTTATTCGCTCCTCTTTCATTTGATGATGTTTTATAAGTCTATGAGGAGCATTTGTGGTATTAAAGCTCCCTTTCTGTTAGACTTCTGCCTGCCTATCTTTAATAAAAGAGCTTTCTGGATGGCTTTCAAAACTAACTGCTCGGATAGGAGAGCTTAAGAGCTTTCCCCAGAACATCAGTAACCTTCGATGAAGGGTCCGATCTCAAAGCCAAGCCCGCACCTTCATTGTTTCCTTTTGGAAGATAGAATAGCGAAACTGCTGAATTGAATAATGACTGTATGTGTTAGAAAGCTGCCGATGATGAATTGCTGCCTGCTCGAATCAACATCCCTCCACGAGTTTTCTCATTCTTGTGGCTGTGAAGAGTATAGCCCTTATGGTCATGACCACTTCCCTACTTTGGAAGGTTAGCTAGTTTTATTGCTCTCTAGGACTCCAATGCTATTGTTTCAATGATATGACTAGTGGTTACCTTTGAAATGCAAGCTTTATTGCTGCATTTTATTCTGCTAGCACCAAAAGCAAGGTAGGGGAAATTTTTAGTGAGTCAAAATAATCACAAATTGTTGTGAGAGACGGTCTACCCGAGAGACGTATAGATATATAGGCAGGGCCGGCCTAATGAGGGGGCGGAGTGGGCCTGTGCCCAGGGCCCACTCCCAAAAATTAGAAAACCCTTTTAAAAAGAGGCCCTATATTTACTAAATAAATTACAATAAAACTAATAAAAAAACTTTTTTTATATAATTAGGGCCCCATAAAATATATTTTGCCCCGGGCCCCCAAAAACTCAGGGCCGGCCCTGTATATAGGCTAAATAATCCAATACAAATTTAAAGAAAAGATAAGAATATTGATTTCTTGTTTTGAGGTCGTCTTTTTTAGGGACATCTCTCGTTGATAAGTACATCCACTACCTTGTAGTATGCTTGTTCTTGCTTAAACATTTTCTAAAATTTCTTTTGGTTCTAACTTCTGACCTCTGAATACTCATTTTGGTTCCTCGGCAATCCTAAGATGAACACTTGACATATCATATATGGACCTAGAAAGGAAAGTTTATACGGCTATTTTTGAAAACAAATAGTGATTTTCAACTATAAAATCATAAATAAAGAATTTCAAATTTTAATGGATTGGAGGAAAAAGAAAATAACAAGGGAGAAAAATTAACTTTATGAAGGTTATGTTGGGGAGAAAAAAGATGAATAACTATGGTGGTTTTTAAATTTGAGAATATTTGGGTAATTCTCAAATTTTCAAATAGAATTACTTCTAAAATTACTATGTCGAAATTGATCTAAATTTAAATTTATATTTTATTTGCTAAACACATAAATTGAATAGATTTTGTATTTTAAATGAGTTTTCATACACAATAATATAATTTGCTAAATTAACACTACATGTTGTCAGTAAACATAATTCAACCAGTTATAATTTACTCATTAAATTTCATAGTGAAAATGCGACAAGTATAGTAATGCATATTAGAAGTGAACTTTATTTTATTAGACTTAATTGGCAATAGAGTAATGTTGTAGAATGAGTGTCATATAATTTGTTAATCTTCTTGTAAATCTTGAATTGAAAAGAATGTAAATTACGGTTTGTTTGGACTATCTTTGAGGCCATTTGAATTCACAAATTCTTACTTGAGACCGTCTTTTGTAACGACGCCTCTTTAAAGCCCAATCCAATTCTAAATATATACTGTTACAACTCTAAATATAGATTTTGGCCGGACTTTTGAGAGTCGTCTTTACAAAAGATGGTCCCTCAACAGAGCACCTGTTGTTGATTTAAAAGATAAATTAGGCTAAGAACATAGGTCCTAAATAGTGTTAAAGATACTTGATAGTTGGAGCCTAGATGAATATATATATATTCCTTAAGGCACTAGATCCAGATTTTGAAAATATCCTTGTTTATCTTTCGCCTTTATTGAAGAATACCTTAGAGAAGCTATTGATTAAGATGGGACGACTGATGTAACATTCGTGCAATCACATCCCATATATGATGGAAATTGTTACATCGTGCAAATTATTACCCCCTCCCTTTGAAATTGCAACGGAATTTGTCACAAATATTAAAAATGAATGGGATCATTCAAATTGTGTTGACAATTAAAAGAGAAAATATCATCATCATACCCATTGAATCTCGTTCATAGAAAATTATAGTCAGGGTATGGAGAGGAAAGAAAGACGCCAGCTCAAACCTATAGAGAAGAGTGCGGTCAAAGAGTGTCTCTCAGCTAAGGATGGTCATGGGGCGGGTCTGGAGCGGGTCTAACCAGACCTGTACCCGAACCCTTTTAATTTTTTGAAATCCAAACCCGGATCCAGACCCTCCGAATCTAATGGGTCTAGGGTCGTTAATGGGTCCTTAGTGGGTCTAAAAAAAGTCTCTTTGATTTGCCAAATATGAAACATTTGTAAGTCATTATATTTTTCGTATATTTGTAAGAGAGTTATTATTGTATTTTACAAATAGTTAATACTAATTTAACATCTAAACTCGCATAACGTCACTCATATACGCTCAAATTCTATTATAAACACTAGTTTGCGTCCATGAAATAAGGATAATTGGGTTAGCACTTAGCAAGTAGCATATATATTATTCATATATATTATGATTATTTGAAAAGAAAATAAGCGTTGGGGGCAAAATTCATACGTAGAAGACAAATAAAAATGGACAATTTAATATTTATAAGGGTCCGAGGGACGGGTCCAGGGTCCAAATATTGGACCCGGACCCGGACTCGCCAATTATTTTTTAGATCCAGATCCGACTCGGATCCAATGGGTCTCAAAAAATAAGACCCTGACCCTTAGAAAAGGGGCGGGTTTGAGGCGGGTCCAACAGGGTCTTGGACCCGTGACCATCACTACTCTCGGCTCAAGAAGGGTCTTAGAATGAAAAGATATAAATAAGGATTTAAGAAAGTGGTGGAAAAGTGAATACATTGCCATTAAAGGAAATTGTAAAAACAAAAAGCTTGACATTTTCAAAGGGATAAAGGAATCATGAGCCAGGCTTGAAGCGGTTAGATATATACAATCTTACCTTTATTAATGATAACAAAGAGGTTATTTCAAATTCAACCTTAGTAGTAAACATTATAAGCTTTTTCACATAACAATAAAATGCACTTGATTTAATGGTTTATCTTAATATAGTTCATAATTATCCAAAACCAAAAAACTATATACCTTGGAGCCATTAAAAATTGACTGAAATTATATTTTTGTCATTTGCTTTTATATTAAATTTATCACTACATAAAATTTATTCAATATACGACCTAATTAAGCTAGTGTCATGGATTTAAATTCTGTAGTAGAATTTTTGATGTTGATGTTTGTGTACATCATGTTACAATTATGGTTATTGATGCTGCAACGTGCAAAATTTTGTCTATGAATTAGAATTTTATGATTGTTGGTTTAGTTGCTTGTTGCTACCTCGGACAATAATGCTTCATCTTTTGCTTCATGACTTCATTACTATGTCTTCGTCAATCATTTTTCCCTTGTTGGCAAGCAAAAGTTCATTTAATAATCTCATAACATGCTACAAGTAGTTGTAATATTTTTAGATGGGATGTAATCATTGATATTGATGCTAAAGTCACGAATTAGATCGAACCTAACGACTAGGATCGATAGTGGAATCAGAATCAAGTGGGATTGTTGGTGGGATCGTGGGAAACAGCTAGGATCTTTAGTAGGATTGTTATATTAAACTAGGATGTTAGTAGGATCGTTCAAAACTATTAATTTAAATTTTTTTTACTAGTATCTTTATTTTTATTTTGTTTTGCTTACTATGGTTTTTTATTATATCCTTGTGTGTATGTACTCTAAAGATATTATGTGTAGTGTATATATTATATATATTTCGTCATTTCATTAAGAACAGAGAAAATACGACATTAAAACAGTAAGATATGTATGTATTTTAAAATTAAAGTAAATACTTAAGAAAATGTATGGGTTCTTAATGCTTTTTTTTATATTGAAAATAATCAAATAATAAACATAGAAATAATACAACTTGTTGATTGTGCAAATTTGTATGATCGTTCGATGCTACGATTCAATCCCCCAATAAATTTCGATCCTATGTAGAATCCCAATCTTGACAGTCATAGATGTAATAAAAGTTTTCTTGTATGATTAAAGATTTTTACTTGTTTAAATTAGTCTATGAGGTCATATTGCCAAACTATTTTCAGAATATTTAGTAATATGCAATCAAGATAGGTTTGCACTTTTAATGAAGGACATGTTTAGGTGCCTCCTAGAGAAAGGTCTAGATAGAGGGCAGTTATCCATGTGCTGGTCCTTAGACTTCTAGGAACTTTCAATTAAAAAGTCCAAATGCATCAATGTGATGATTGATCAAACATGAAACATCCTGAGTTGATAGTACTTGTTGATGAGTCCTTAAATGGCCACATCTTTGTCCCTAAACTTATTGTGGATTTTTTTTACTTATATATCATGTTGGCTTTGTAAATCAATAGATCCCACTTGATGACTAGTTTTATTGTTTGAATTTTATGATTTTTAGTTTTAGATAAAAGAAATTCATTTGACATATCTTTTTCTGTTTCAGTTGATCTGAACTAAATTAATAAAGAAAAGCATTATAATAGTTTTAACATCCAACCGCCCATTTATTTCCCTTGGTATAATGAAACTGATATATTAGTTTATATAGCGTATTCTAATCATTTGAGAGTAAGAGTCTAACTTTGTTATTGTTATCATAGTAGTTGTTGGTATGAACTCCTACACCTTTTAAAAAAGCTACACCGGCAACATTGTCTTATACAGAACTTTATGCATTAATCCAAGTATAAGATGTGTATAATGGTGAGTCGTCTTATATAAATATTTGTGCTTTTAAAATACCCTTGTTTCTCCAATATTCAAAATACTAACTACTTAATACACGTTATAGCTATAGATAATTGATATGTCCATTTGGCCTTTGTGTGACCATCTTTGATACTGATGGAAAGGCAAATGCAATGCAAGTTGAAGAGAAATAGAAAATACTCCAACCAACCAAAAAGAACACCCCTTTTATAAGCTACGATATTGACTTCCACCACCGACCACGAATTTTATTACTTTTAATTAAATTTGCACTTGAATATTCCAAAATTAAATACTCCATTCCCTATTGATCTTTCCATATGAAATGTTCACAGAAATTAAGAAAAGTGGAATATTTTAGATAGTGGAGATATTATTTTATTGAATAATAAATTTGATGGAGGAAAAGTGGGGACTACAAATATTAAAAAAGTATTTAAAGAAAGTTATTGAAAAAAATATGGGGACCACAACTAATTAAAAAATGTTTTTATGAAGTTAGTGGGAAATATGTGGGGACCATAAGGAATATAAAAATGTTAAAATGAAGTTAGTGGAAGATATGTGGGCCCATAATTATTATTAAAATATTAAAATGAAGATGGGTGAGGTTATTTTTGTCCTAAATTTGTGATATAAATGGAAAGATTCCTTATGGAAACAACAATTAAAATACCCCAAAATGAAAAGTGAGAACTTCTTTAAAAAAACGGAGGGAATATACAATTAGAATATGTTCTAGCTGTCCATTTAAATCTACTTGGCAGCTATTACAAAACTACCGGTGAAGAGTTTGTCAACTGAAATTATAGAATTAGAATAATTACCACGACGATGTTCCATAGTCATTAAAATCCATATTTTGATGTACGATTCTATGACCTAAAAATATGTGATCTATTCGGCTATTCGGATCTTAGGTAGCATCTTAATGTAGTAAAATCATGCGATCCTACTTAACTATTCTACTTAGCTGAAGAATTTTGATGGTAAGATTATAATACGATTCTACGATCCTATACGGTCCGACCCTAGAAGGGTAATTTCAATCGTAAAATGTATTCATATTTTCTAGATTTCACTTATGTATAAATAAACATATTTAAAATAACGATATCAATACCCTTATAAATTCATATTTTTTTCTTGATTTGCAATTTTAAAAAACTAAACTTTCTAAACATGCTTTTTAACTTCCATTTTTAATTTTCTCTTTTCTCTTTTCTCTCGAAAACTACTCATCTTTCTCTTTCAAACTTCATTTGTGGTTTTCAACCTTCATCTTCCTCTCTCAAACTCTATTGTTGTTTATTTTCTATTTTGTCTTCTTCAACATTTGCAAAACCATCAAAGTTATGTATTTATACTTTATCATTTTCGTTTTTAAAGCCTTTCATTTTAATTTTTTTGGGTTAATTGTGTTATATATTAGTTAGATTTATTATTTTCTGATTTTTTTAAAAATTAAGCTTACAACAATGTCTGTTTGGGGGAAATTAATAAAAACAATTATGGTTATAACATAATATATTGGAAGTTTTCATAATATATTTGTAATTATAACATAATATATTTGGAGATATAACCATAATATATTTGGAGTTATAACTTAATTTAGTTGGGATTATAACAAAATATATTATTGCCGTTATAATGTAATAGATTTGGATTTATAATAGTATATATTTGTGATAAAATACTACAAAATTGATATTATAATATTACAAGCTAATATATTATGTTATAAAACATCAAATATATTAAGTTTTAATTTCAAATATATAGCAGCTTTTTTAAAACAACAGTTTTTTTTAAAAAAGCATTTTTTTTTTTTCTAAATAGCAGTTTTTTTTAAAATAACTTTTTTTTTAAAAAAAATTAAGATATTTACTAAAAAAGTAAAATAGATTGGACTTTTGAGTGCCGTCTATAGAAAAGATGGTATCTCAAGAGAAAGCCTACTATATTTTTCCGCCAATGATTAGCACAAAAACTTGATTTGGTTGGAGAATCGAATTTCAACTTATTTTGGTAATATTAGGCTTGTTTGTGAAAAAAAGAAGTCAAGTTCAAGTTGTTTTGGAGAGGATAAATCTTGTCATAATTGTATACTAGATTATGCATTAGCTTAATCAGATCCTTAAGTGAATATTAAAATATGAGTAATAAGTATTAACATTTCAACAGAACCGATGGCACTTGGACAAAGCAACAAGTAACAAGCAACATAACATACTTAAAATAATTAACAAGGGATTAGTTTAAATAAATTTGCACATCAATTAAAACTTTAATTGGATTACCTAGCTAATCCCTCAAATTGTACGTCTTCTTTCCACAAGAAAAAGAACCCTTTTGAGTCACATTTGAAGTTTAAGTATATAATATTTTTAGAGTATATAACATATTTTAGGGTCTCAATCATAAGTTTAAGTTTTTTGTTGAAATGGTTTCTTAATATAATATTACAAACTAACATGACAAAATTAAAGGTCACGGGTTCGAATCTAAATTATCTTTAATTTAAAGTGGAATATTTAGTGTCAGGTGTTTCACTGTACCCACATTTCTAGCCTAAAAGGCTCTTGTGTGAGGAGACGTGTTGAAACATATAACATATCCCAAAATCTCAACCATCAGTTTAATTTTTGGTTATGATAGTTACTTTTAAAGATATATAAATATATGTTACATTAATTAAAAATATCATATCATAATTAGAGGTGTTCAATGGGGCGGGGCGGGGCGGGTCGTGTCAAATGTTAAACGGGGCGGGGCGGGTCAAGTCCGTTTAAATCCGACCCACTTTGACCCATTTTTTAAAAGTAAATAAAAACAATTTTTTATTATATTTTATGACCCGTTGGGTCGATTCACTTATGTTTATAATAATATCATTTAAAAAATTTTAAAAAAAGTAGCAATTTTTTTCCACAATTAATTCTTATAATTATCCGACCCGACCCTGTACACCAAGGCCCGCTAATGACCCGTTGGGTCGACCCGCCCCGTTGAACACCTCTAATCATAATAATAAAGACATAATTACAACATGATTTGTATTAATCTATAGACCATTTAACCAACTCTTCACCAATCGGCAATCACAAGAATTAGACAGAAACCTCTAATATTTTTTTAAAGACCAATCATTGTTTCCTTAAAGAATAATTGGTAGAAAGCATATTTTAATTAGTAATATACCTACAAAATGAGTTTGGATGAGCATAACATAAATTAATATCTTTTATAAGATAAAAAATTAATATGGTGACACCTCTTCCATTAGATGTATCAAACTATCAATGGGTTCTTTACCTAAAAGTTTTTGTCCCTTTCTATATGTGGAAATGTATTTTAGATACAAACATATTTAGTATTGAATGTCATGCATATCCCATGTCTACTATTGCAATGGTTCAAACTTCCTCACTAATTTCTTTTCAAAGTTTTATAGGGTTTAAAACATAAAAATAGACAACAAAAAATGAAAAAGAAAAAGAAAAATATATTATATATCATGATGTGTGTATTATTTATTTTTGATTTGGTGATAAATAATCTCTTAATTTAGTTTATTATAATAGACTCTAAATGAAAGAAAAAATTATTCAAACACGTCTTTGTGGTACGACTCTTACTCACGATACTTGTATTTTTGTAAATAGAGAAAATAGTATAAATTTAGATATGATGGGCAAAGGACTGATCAAATTTTTGGTGTCATTACCGAGGAAGTGTCTTAGTTGAATTAATTTTGGATTTTTATTTTTTGTCTACTTATTTTAGTTTTTGGTGTTTTAATTTCAAAGTAATAGGAAATTTCTCTACGCTTATTATTATTACACAATTAATAAGTAACTAGTATAAAAGTATGTGCAATGCATGAAGTTGTTTATATGAAAATATATAAATAAAATTCCTTCAAATAAAAGATATATAAATATGATATTCAAAGATAAGTAATAATATGCATATTATATACTAAAAATAAAGTAATAATTGTTAAAAATATTGTGATATAACATTGTTTATTTCCGTAATAAACTTAAATAGTTTGTAAATAACCTTCAAAATGAGGAATGAAATTGTCTTGTAAGTTAAATATAATTGATTTATTAATTTGTCTATTACATATAAATTCATTTTAAACAAATCATATTGTTCTGTCATTTATTCTTAACTTTGCTCAGCAGTAGGGATGGTCATGGGTCCAGGACCCTGTTGGGCCCGCCCCGGACCCACCCCTTTTTTAAGGGTCTAGGCCTTATTTTTTGAGACCCATCGGATCTGAATCTAAAAAATAATTGTCCATTTCTATTTGTCTTCTACGTATGAATTTTGCTCCCAACACTTATTTTCTTTTCATATAATCATAATATATATGTTACTTTGCTAAGTTAAATATAATTGATTTATTAATTTGTCTATTACGTATAAATTCTTTTTAAATAAATCATATTGTTTTGTCATTTCTTAACTTTGATCAGCCGTCATAATCGATTTCTCCACAAAAAAACACAAAAACTTAAAAATTTTGAACTTTAATCTTACAAATCTAATTTAAATGGTATTTCTATGTGCTCTTTTGTTTAAATGGTCTTTCTCCACAACAATTAATTGGATTTAATTATTGAAATTTACATTTGATATTACTAATAAACATATATAAACATAAATTTTAACAATTATTCATAAAAAAAAATAATAACATAAATTGACCTATTAAAAATGTTTGATATTTTATAGAAGATTTTAAAGATAAGACTAATAATTTTGTTATTCATAAATAATTAATTGGTGATCTTCACCTCTATTATATATAATCAAGATGCTTTTAGTTAAGTACTTTGGGACAAACTGCAACTGTGTGATGACTATGATAAAGCTAATAAAAAAAACTATGACTAATTAATATTTTTTAATCATAAGTAATTATACATTATAAGATATAAAATGAATAAAAATAAAGCATATTATTACTACTTTTATTTATGGGATTCCAATAAAAGCTACTACTATATATAAATAATCAATTATTTCATTCGAAAAATACACAATTGATTACTCCCATTAACCATTCATCTCCTTTCCATACTCTAGTAGTTTAATCAATATAAAAAGTGAACTCATATTTTTATTTGGTTTAGAATATTGATTTTTCGGTTTTTAGTAGCTAAAATCAAACCGAATCCAAACCAAAATATATCGATGGAATTTAAAAAGTCAAGTTTAATACCAAACTAATTTATAAAATAGTCTAAATCATAATCTAAAAACAAACCAATTTATAAAATAGTCAAAATCATATTTTTTGTTCGCTTTGGATTGAACGAATTTACTCTCATCCTATATTTGCCCTTAGCAATTATGTATCTCTTTTTTCTTATGTAAAATTAATAATGTCAAGGAACCAACTCAACCAAAAGCTTAAGCTGAATGTTGAAGTTCCGGGATATGTTACATACTCTAACACGTCCCCTCACACAAGAGCCCTTTGGGCTTAACTTGTGAAAGCGACATAGGCATCTTCATACCTGACACTAAATATTCCACTTTAAATGAGGGGTGATTGAGATTCAAACATGTGACCTTTTATTTTACTGGCTTCTGATACCATGTCAAGGAACCAACTCAACCAAAAATTTAAGCTGATGGTTGAAGCCCCAATATATGTTATATATACCCTAACAAATAAAAAGTGAAAATAAGCTAAATTTTTTGAGTCAAATCAATGACATGTTTTTCTAAACTACTATTTATTAAATTTTTAAAACAAAACAAAAAATACTAGCCAATAATTCAACGCTATTCAATTCGGTTTAGTTGTATACATTATTTTATTCTTCTTTTTGTTTAGTTACAATTATTGATTGTCCTAGTCTCCTGAAGCCAAGCCGTATGTTCAATGAACTACTTAAATTTAATAAAATTGGCAATTAAAAATAAGAGATGCACTAAGGAAACAATAGAAAAATATATTAGTCAAGCCAAAAAATTTTCATTTAGTAATTAAGGTAAAAATATAAAATTCAATAAAAGTAAGCGGATTAACAAGTATATATATATATATATGGATTGTTTGTCTCCTTACCTCATCCATACCCTACCCTGAGCTGGATATTGGGTATGATCATGATGATAATAATGAGGTTGATAACTAGGTTTTCATTTTCATTTAGTAATAAGGATAAAAAAGTATAACCAGTTCAGTAAAAATAAGATTTTAATTAACACGTACACATCATATTTAAAAAATATGTAATATTTTCATCCCACTATATTGCATTAATTGTCATTTTCGTTCGTCCCACTTATTTTGCATTATTTCTAGTTTTGGAGAATGACCCACCACTTTTTTAATCTCATACATAAATTTTAACTCTTTTTTAATTTCATCCACACAATTCATTATATTTCTTAATTATTACCAATATTCACTTTTTTCTAAAAAAAATCTATTTATTTCTTTTTGATGCAATTTTATCAGAACAGAGAAATAAATATATAACTAAGTTTTAATTTTCTCTCCCTATACCAACTAGCTAGTTTGTAAGAAAAGAGAATAAAATTGAGGGCCAACTAAACAACATCAAAGAATTTGGGAAGCAAGTCTCACCTAATGAAGGATTAAGTGCCCTAATTAGAAACTAATGAAGGCTATGATAGAAATAATTAAGGATAATATAAGCAATGGACCATCTTACACATATATATATACACCTCAAATAAAGAAATTTCTATTAATAGAAGAGAATCTTTGTGTGACATGGTTTTAGGTGATGACAAGGAATGGATGTTGACCCTCTAACAAAGGGGATAATACCAGATAAACCCTCTCTTTAAATTAAATTAAGGATTTTTCAATTATACAAGTGGGGATAGTCTTTTATAATGTTTTGGTTGACAGGCCAATTAGCACAACTTTAAATAACAATATAATCCAATTTCATATAATATAAAGGCCAAAAAGTAAAACCCAAATCCTAATTAATTTATGTCATATAAATTAGATTTGGCTAATCAACTTTATGAGCCTTCTCTTTTTACAATCTTTTATTTTATGAAAGGAAACCTTTTCTTATTAATTTTTCTTTATAATGCTAAGCTTTATTGGTCATTTTCTTTTCATCATTTATGTGATACTATTATATGAAACTTACAAAGAAACGTCTCTTTTCTATGGTAATAGTCCATCCAATTCTCTATACTAGTTCGTTTTTTTGGCACGCAAATTAAGAATATTGTAGGGACCATCTAAAAGTGGGTAGTTAGGGTATTTTAAGTGATTATATTAATTATTAAGGTGGTAGTTGGAGACTTGGAGTAATTTAAGTAGTGTAAGAAGGGATATTTTGGTCTTTACTTGTGTGAACATAGAATATTTAGGTAAAAAATTCCATGCCAGAAAAGGAAAGTAGACTTAAGATGAATAGTAAAAATAAAAATGTTTGTAATTAGTACTCCTTGTATCTACTATTGTTATGTAATCCTTGTTACAAAAAAAAGTATCTAATATTGTTCTATATATATCACGAATGAAATCAAACACAGACTTAAGGAGAGTATATTATAAATTTAACAAGATATGATATTAACTAGACTCATACACGTCTCATCGTAATTCTTTCGATTAGATTATATTCATCATCATACTCAGTGTATCTCGCTTATAGAAAACTATGATCGGGGTTTGAGGAGGGAACAAAGACGGCAGCTCATACCCAAAAAAGAGAGTGTGATCAAAGTGTCCCTCGGCTCGAAAAAGGTTATATTATAAATGTGAAAAAAAAAGAAACGTTTTTAGAAAAATAATTTTAATTCACAGTTAATTAATCGCAAACAATTATAAAACATAAAATACAATGAAGAATCTATGTAGATCTCTTATATAGTAACTAGATTTTCATTTCATTCTTAACCAAGTATCCTCACAAAAGGAAAACTTTTTTTTTCCACTAGTAGAAAGTTATGGGTTAATCAATAAATAATTAAGGGTTTTTCTTCCTCTACTTATTATAATAAGAGTTTAATTCTAATCACTTACAAAAAAATAAAAATCTAATCGTCAGAATAAAAAATAATAATAATAGTACTTTTGACATGAGCTACACTTAGTCATCATCAAATCCAAACATGTGGTGTTAAACTCAAGAATTATAAAAATGAATTATGTAATTTGCATCTATTCCATTAACTCTAAAATAAAAGACGACCAATTAAAAAGCGCAGGCGGTTAAGATTAAGAGACACAAAAAAGAGTGGAGTTGGAGTCACTGATTTCTAGTGGGTTCCCCTTCCTCTTACCATTTGACCCCACATTAAACAATACATTTTTTTTGGTCCCTCCAAACCCATTTTTAATCCCCAATTATTTTAGAAAAAATTACCGTTAATAATACAAATTTTTGTTAATTTCCCTAGAATAATACCAATTATTGATTAACCATGAATAATATCAACTTAGGGGTTATTTTCCTAGAATAATATCAACTTTAATTTATTAACTAATTTACCAAATTTTTTTGTCTTATAATCACCTATAGTTTGATTTTTAACATATTAAGAATTTTCTAGGAAAAAACCCTTAAAGTTGGTATTATTCATGGTTAATCAAAAGTTCGTATTATTGTAGGGAAATAAGCAAAAGTTTGTATTGTTCATGGTAATTTTTCCATTATTTTATTAAAAAAACATTTTATTTAAAAAAAAAAAAGAAAAATTGACATTAATAATCCAACCTTTCACTAATCCGCTATGAATAATCCCACCTTTTGATTATTTTCTAATAATCCAACCTTTGTAATAAATTTACCTACAACATACCTTATTACTAATAATTGGTAATAATAGGGTATGTTGCTAGCAAACTAAAATAAAGGTTGAATTATTCACAGCGAACTAAGGGCAAACGTTGGATTATTAGAAAATAATAAAAAAGTTAGATTATTCACGGCGGATGAACAAAAGGTCACATTATTAATATCAATTAAAAAAAAAAAAAAAAAAAGCTTGAAACAGGCCTGTCAAATGTCAAGGACAGGATTTTGTGTCCCATAAGATGAGTTGAGTTTCCAAAATCTCTTCATAATTACTCTCTTTACATACTAAAACTAATACATAAACCCAAATTTCCAAACAATTTCTTCATAGACAAGTAGAAACACACCCACAAAAAAAAGAAAAAAAAAAAAGATCATTCAAATGAAATGAAAGCTCAAAAGTTTATGTATGAAATGAAAAAGACTAGTACTTTCATTATCTTCTGATCTTCTTGTTTATGGTTGCTCTACTTTCTCTTTCACCTTTCTATCTCTTTTTCTTAGTACCACTCCTTCTTATTACTCTCAATTAATTCATTTTATTTACAATAAATAAATAAATACTCATCCAAAGGTATAAAAATAAATTTAAGCTTTCTTTCTTATATATACCCTTTTTCAAGCTGAAGGACTCTTTGACCACACTCTCCTTTATGGGTATGAGCTGTTGTCTTTCTTCCCTTCCTAGACCTTGACCATAGTTTTCTATGAACGAGATACATTGGATATGAATTATGTTGATGATTTCGTTCTTCTATATACTCTTTCTTTTTCTTGGTTTAAAGTTTAGAAGATTAATTATATGTATTAATATTTGTTAATTTGGTGTAATTTTCAGATAAAAGTGGAATTCCGGAACTAATTAAGCTGATAATTTACACATGAAGGTGTAAAATTGTTTGCATGGCGTCGAGTCATCATCACTGGCTTGGGGAAACTGGTATATCACAGTCTGCGCCTTCTTCAAATCATCACAATATTCCTTTTGCAATTCCTCATCATCATGCCCTTAATCCCACTTCTTCGAATCCTTTCATGTAATTAATACTTTCTTCTTTCATCAATTCAATTATTCTTTAATTATAATAGTTATTTATCTGTTTCTTTGAATTTCTACTTATGTTGATGGGCCATAATTTTCTTGGAAAATAATTGGTCTAATCAAATGATTATATAACATATCGTTAGACCTCAACTATCAGTTTAAAAAGACCAAATATTGAGTTTTCTTCAATATTTTTATATTTTAGTTATATTTTTATGAGTATATACTTCATATGACAATTATGTGGTGATTTTTAAAACACAGGAATCAAGGAGGATCTTCATTTGATTTTGGAGAGCTAGAACAAGCTATTGTCCTGCAAGGAGTTAAGATAGGACATCATGAACCAAAATCATGTATATACCCTCTTTTTCAAGCTCGTATCTTCCTTCTTTTTAGTACTTTTCTGACGTTTTATAAGCTTAACCAATCCACATAAAAGCAAAAAAAAAAAAAAGAAGGTATATTTGAATCCGTCTTACACAGAAATCAGCATAAATGAGCTATGAAAATCAACTAGTTTTACTATTTGCAATCCTGAAATGATTTTCCCTACAAAAAATCAGAATGGCGTGGGGTTACAAATAAGGAAAATATGACCTCTTCTCTTTCGGAGTTTTTCATTTTAGTTTTACTGACTTTCTCTACCCATAACAACTGCTAATTTTTTTGCACCCATTTTTTCAAGTACTGTAGTAGGTTTTGTACTATTCCTTATACCCAACTAATTCTTCTTATCTAATTATTTATTATCTGGCTTTTTAAATTTGCTACATTTAATTATAATGATAGATTGAAACCTGTACTTTATATGATTCTGTGCAGCTTTATTTGCAAACAAACCAGCAGCAACTCTAGAGATGTTCCCTTCATGGCCAATGAGAATTCAACAAACAACAAGAGTACTATATTTTTTCTTTCTTTCTCTCTCTAAAACTTTCTCTCTCTAAGTTGACCAATTCTTTTTAAAGAAAATTGATGACTGAAAACAACTTCTTGTGTGTTTTCAAGTTTCTACAATGAGCAAATTGTAGTTCCTATTGAGGATATTTTTGTTTTTATTGATATTGATACATTACTTGTGATATTGGATAAAAATTTTTGCATTTTATTAATACCCATTTGAAAAATATTATTAAAATATTTTATTTTATTTAATTTAATAAATACCCATTTGAAAATTAAACAGGGAAGTTGTTCAAAGTCAGGAGGAGAAAGTACTACTGATGATTCAGGATCAGCTGTTAATACAATTTCTTCAAGTCAAGCTGATACTCTTTTAGAACAACCAGAATCTCCTATGAGCAGAAAACCATCTATTATTGACCAAAATCAACAACAACAACAACAAGCTTCAAGTAGTTATCAACAACATCAACCAGGAATGTCCCAAAATCAATCTGCTTCTAAACAACCTCAGGAAAAGGTTTCTTTTTTATTACTTTTGTCCACTACTTAATTATTTTTTTTTCCTTTTTTCACTTCTTTTTCAATAACCCACAAAAATGTTAGAGTATATAACATATGTTAGAGCTTCAACTATCAACTTAAGCTTTTAGTTGAGTTGGTTCCTTAAAATAGTATCAGAAACCAACGTAACAAAAGGTCACGGGTTCAAATATCATATGAGGAGGCGTATTAGAGAATATATTACATTATCCAAAAGACTTAACCATCAACTTAAAGTTTTAATTGAGTTGATTTCTTAAAACCATAATTTTAAAATTAATTTTAAGCGAAAAAAATGTCATCTTTTTTGTGGGTTTTTCTAGCAATTTTTCTCTGTATAAAAGACAAATGAATCACTGATCCCAATCACACTCATAAGATCAAAGGGCAGGTTTTAATTATTTGGTTCTGCTTGATTTTCTGGTAAAGTTTTTTGTCATGAAATAAGTGTTTTTCTTTTTTTATTTATAATTTCTGAAAAAGTAAAAGGTAGAATCTTTACAGTAATTCTACTGTTGATGACATTAAAATATTCTGAAATTTGAGTAGTAGTTTTAGCTCTCTAATCCCTATAACTCAAAGTTGTAAAACTTCTAACTTTCTCTTTTGGCTTTCATATTAAAACCCATATCAGAAAACAACAAAAAATACCAATAAAAATTAAAAATTAAAAAAGAAAAATATTGTAATTTGTCAGCTTATTAAATGCATATCCTCCTACTCCAAACTGTGTTCTCTTCTTCTTACAAATAAATAAATGCATGTGAATTTGATAAGACTAAAGCTTTAATTTTCAGTGTTCAAAACTTCTAAAATTTTGTAATTTTTTTTTTGTGATAAAATTTTGTAATTTATAAAATAAAATCTGTCATAAACTTTGCTCATATGAGCAACCATGTTTGCACAGAGAAGTGAAGTTGACCTTGTAGTAAGTTCTCTAATCATTTATATTCTCCTTTTCTAATAAAATTCTGCCAATTCTTGTGTAACAACTTTTTCCTAAGTTAAGAAAATAATATCAAAAATAGAATCAACTTTTGGAAAATTATTAAATTTTGTTTCAAAAATGTGAAAGTTGACAATTACCCACCTTTTTTTTGCACTATAATTCAGAAATAATTGCATTGTTATAACACCAAATTTGGTTTTTGTTTCCATAGAGGCAAATTGGAAGCAAATCAGATAAAGTTCTTGATGCTAAGGTACTATATCTAGTCTTTCGGTTTTTAAGTTTTCCTATGTTTATATAAGAATAAAATTGCGTATGCTGAATTTTCATATGTTTATCCAAGAGTAAAATTACGTATATTTCATCTCTTATATCTTTTTAATTAAAAATTAAGAAAATTTTAATCTTTTGTATATCAAATTTACTTATTTAAAAGAAAATAATATTTAATACTCCCTCTGTCCTCTTTGATTTGAATCAAAGATAGTGGTAAATTTTAAGAAAGTGGTAATAAAGGAAGAGAGAGAATGAATTGCGTGGATGAAATTAAAAGAAAGGGGTAGGCCATTATCCAAAAATAGAAATGATACAAATTAGGTGAGACAGACTAAAATAGAAAAGACTCTAAATTCAGAGGGACAAAGGGATTACATTTATTTATCCTTATTTCACATACTAACATTTAAACAAAGTCAATTTATGTTTGGATAATGTGATATTATCATTGTGATAATAAGTCATAATTAAGTTATTAATTCGAGTTAGATTATGCATAATTCAATTGATCTGAAGAGTACTATTTATCTAATTCTCAATAATATATATACTTTGAAATTTTTGGGGTTTATTATTCTTAAAAATGATGTTTTTGTACCTCAGACACTTAGGCGTTTGGCTCAAAACAGGGAAGCAGCAAGAAAAAGCCGACTTAGGAAAAAGGTAAAATAAATACACAAATTCTTATGAGAGATGGTCTATTTGAAAGACCATCTCTAATTGAATTGGCTCATAAAGGAAAATATAGAGTTTAAGTAGATATTAAGCTTTAATATGGGCCAATGTAGAGTTTAAGTAGATATTAAGCTTTAATGGGTTGGGCCTGAAAGACGTCTTTCAGAAAGACGGTCTCTCAGAAGACTAACCGAAATAAATATGGGCATTTCATTTTCCTCCTAAATTAATTTTAAATATTTTGAGTATATTCTGATTTAATTATTTCTATTTATGGGGAGCAGGCTTATGTACAGCAGTTAGAATCAAGCAGGATAAAGCTAGCTCAGCTAGAGCAAGACCTTCAAAGAGCTAGAGCACAGGTTACACTTCTTTTTAAAACTCTAGTGTATCATTAAATGCTTTAAAAAAATATTTTAAATTAATAATTTTTTAAAATTTTAAATTAATTAAAATTATTTATTAATGTCAGTTGTAAAATAATGTACTTTTTCCCAGTATTGTAAATGTAATTAATTAATGAAGCGGATTTCCATTACATATAGGAGTTTATTTGGCATTAATTTGTTCCTTTTTTTGGATTCTCAGGGATTGTTTTTAGGTGGAGCTGGCGGTGCTCCTGCAAACATTACCTCAGGTGATATTATATTATAGTTAATCTTGTTCCCTTCATGTTTTAATTATCAAATCTTCTACTATTAAATTAACTTTTAACATAATTTATTAATACTCACTACAACAAATTTAGCTTTTTGCGACATTGAATTTAGTGGCATTAAAAAATGCCACTGATTCATATTTGTAGTGTAATAATTATTGGTTTTTATTTTTAATTCCACCATAAAAGTGCTTTAGCGACACTTAATTTGGACTTTAGTGACATATGTAATTGTCACAATAGTCTATAGAGATATTTTTGAGAAATATCACTAGATCCTATGCCGCTAAAAGCTTTAGTGTGACTTTTTAATATGCTGTTAAAGGGTCTAATAAATGTCACTAAATCCTCTATATAAACTGTAAGAAATTTGAAATATTAACATTTAAATTAAATGTCGCTAAATATATCACACTAAAACCAAATTATGTTGTAGTGACTACTCTTAAATTGTTAATTAGGAATACGTCATTTATTATTGGATACTTCCTCATTCTAAATATATGAAGTTGCTTTAATTGATTAAGTGCCATTTTTACCTGTTGATTCAACCCAATAGAGATGGTTTTACCATAAAACCGTCTAAATAGAGAATTTTAAAACATTGATTTTCTTATATTTTTAGGTCGGCCCGTACCTCTCTTATCCCCTTATAGAATTGTCCCTGAAATACCCTAGTTAGTAATTCTTATCTTTTTAATTTCAATTAAAATATATCATAGATTACGTTAATTTTTCCTAAAAAAGAAATTATAAGCCAAAATTAAAGGGACGTAAACATACATAAAACGGGAGCTATGGAGTAGGTTTTGTTTTGGGACATTTGGTAATGTGACAACATGGCAGTTTCCGATTAGGTGTATATTAATTAGTTTATAAATAATTAGGAAGATAATCCATATGTTTTTTTTTCTTTAAGATTTAAGATAGACTTGTTAACTAAATTATCGTAGATCATTTCAAAACAACACAAGTGTTCAAACGGGAAAACTATAATTTATATAATGTTGTAAATAAATTGTAATTATTGTATATTTTCTTGGGATTTTATATAGATTTTATATACCTAAGTCTTGTTTGAGCTGGTGGGCGTTTTATATAATTTAAATAATTATGATTTTGACCCATAGCCTAAGTATGAAAAAACAAATCCAACTACCGAATATCAGGCCAATTATTTTGGTTGTTTAATTATATAATAATATTAAGTATTTTTCAAGAATTGATTTTGTGTTAAATTCAAAATTGACCAGCTATTTTTTAAAATGGACGACTTATTATAAGTATACACCATATTTTTTGACAAGAATATTCTTTGTAGTAGTTTCTTTTGTCCAAATTGTTCTTTTGTTCATAGCACTTGTATTTGTATTATTATTTGAGAGCGTGAATTTAGGATATTGTTTTTTCAAAATAAATATAATTTTTAAACAACTGGAGATTGAAAGTGTGGGCTTTGGGTTTTGAAACTAATGAAAATATTTTATTTGAAAATTATTTAGTGGTTTTGTCGTTCAAGCTAAGTAATTGATTTAGGAATAATTTAAAAAATATTTATAATGTTTCACAAATTGAAGTATTATGGGTTGTCTTAATTATAAAGAATAAATCTTTTCGTTTGGCAGAGAATAAATCAAAGATTTATATCTCGATTTTGTGTATAGTATACAAAAGTCCGTTTAATTTTTTCTTAAAAGAAAATTTTACTTTTAAAATTTTTATGTTTAATTAGATGATTCTCAATTTTTATGTTAGGGTTCTTTTAATTTTTTTTTTTAATTAGATGGTCACTTATTTCTCATAAAACTTCTTACATGTAAGTACGTAATTATAACACACTAGTGTATATACCCGTGCAATGCACGGATGTATTAATGTGTTGATAAATATAATTATAATTTCTAAGTAAAGGCAATGCAAATATATATTATCGTTATAAAATTATCTAGTTTGAATAAAATGTATAATAGAAATAATTATTAATTATTTAATGACAACGTGTGATTGTGATAAATTCTAAAGCAAAATTGAAAAAGAGTCGCCATTCTAGAGAAGAGAAAAAATTTGAAAGAAAAAGTGTAAATAAAATCGATTTATATGGAAAAAAATTATTTTTAGTAAAATTTACTTTTATGAAAAGATAAAGGTAGCCTAAAACTAATACTCCCTCTTATTTTTCCACTTTAAGTTTGTCCACTTTATAAGAGAGAGAAATTTAAATTAGATTTTTGAAGTATATATTGAAGATAAAATATATTAATATGAGATCTTGTTAGATTTGTCTTGATGTAAAAATTTTTAATATATAATTTTTATAATTTTTTATGATGCGTACTTAGAGATATTAAGACTTAAAATTCGCTAAAAAAATGCGTGTAAAAGATAAAGTGGACAAACAAAAAGAAACGGAGGGATATTAAATTAAGCTTGTAAAAAAAGCTTTATTTTCATTGATAATTTAGACACGTAAATGAATAATCAAAAAAATAAATAAATAAGTTTTATTATAGCTTTTTGAAAAATTTGGGTTAAAGAAAAGATATTTAGTTGTTACATTTTTTTGGTTGCGATATTGTACAATTACAACACATTAAAAAATTAATTAAAAAATAATGTACATGAATTAATTCTAAATCCAATTCTAAATCAATAAAAACTAAAGTTGATGAGAAAAGCTTTGAAAATAGAAAAACTAGTATATTATAAATTTTAGTATTCTCTTATTATATAGTGTCAAATTAAACTTGCAAGAGAAGTTAATTTTTAAAGAGAAAATTTATTATATAGTAATAAATTTGTTGGCATTTATTAAAAGACCCCATCAATAAGTAACCAATAGTTTTTTGCCAAATTATCATTTAATGTTAAATTGCTATTTGGAATTTTCCAAGAATTTTAGTATATAGTCTGATAAAAAAATTCCGTATACTCTCTAGTACTTCAATATTTAATTATTGTCAGTTGTTCATTTCTACTCTTTTCCTCATTCTAAATTAGTTAGTACTATTAAACTCTAATCTTTTCCTCATTCTGAATTAGTACTATTGAACTCTAATAATTCCTAAGTGATTGGGGGAGTAATGAGTACTAAAGCTTGTTAATGACAAACTAACTAAAGTATGCATCAATGTGTAATGTAATTAACAACATCTTGACCTACGTGCCTAACTCATTGTAATTTATAATTCATAATTATAATTATAGCTAGACTAGTTATAAACATAATAATAACATAAGGCTCGTAATTAACTCAATGCTGCCACGTCGTTTCCACATATTTAGGGAATTTTATACTCTGTATCAAAACGAAAAATGTAAAAAAAACTTATATCACTGCAACAAATTAACGTTTTGCGACATTGAATTTAGTAGCATTAAAGAAATGCTACCGATTTATATTTTTAGTGTACTAATTATTGATTTTTATTTTAAGTTTCACTATAAAGTGATTTAGTAACACTTTATTTGGTCTTTAGTGGCATATATGTAATTGTTATTATAGACTATAATGTGATTTTTTATTATGCTGCTAAAGGGTCTAATAAATGTCACTAAATCCTCTATATATACTATTAGAAATTTAAAATAGCGACATTTATTTAGACCGTCTCACCGTGAAAAGGCTTAATATGAGCTGGTCAAATTTTTATTTAGTTAACTACTATACAAATTTAACATTAAACTGTTTGTATAGACCCATCTCACAATAAGACGGTCTCATACAAGACTTGCTGGTGGTGCATATATATTTTGACTATATATGATTATGGTAACCTTAATTTAAATGAAGACCTAATTGAGACATATGAACACTTATGTTGCAGTTGATGGTGATGTTGCAGGAGCAGCAATATTTGACATGGAATATGCAAGATGGATAGAAGATGATCATAGGCATATTTCAGAACTAAGAACAGCATTACAAACACATTTATCAGATGGAGATCTTAGGATTATAGTTGATGGTTATATCAACCATTATGATGAGATCTTTCGTCTCAAAAATGTGGCTGCCAAAACCGATATTTTTCACCTTATTACCGGAATGTGGACTACTCCGGCTGAGCGTTGTTTTCTTTGGATGGGTGGGTTCAGACCCTCTGAACTCATCAAGGTTAGTGCACTATAATTCTCTAAATCTAGGCTTTATAAACCACTAATTATTACATGCACATGCAAATTAAATATTTGGGGTGTTTGGCAAATGGTTGTTGGTTGCCGATTTTTTTAATTGGCTCGTTTATTCTGCTAGAAATGTTGGCTTTTTTTTGTTGGATTTCAAGCAAGTTGAAAAAGTTAGCTGTTATGGGGATGTTTGGTAAATTTAGGTATTGACTGCTAGCTGTTTATTAGAGAAAAAATTGGAAAGCCAATAATAAAAACTAACTGAAATAACTTTTATTTTGACTTAAAGCTTACTTTTTAGCTAGCTTAAAGATCATTTACCTAACACTTTTATTTGACCAACCATACCTAAAAACCAAAAAACAACCAAAAAGTAAAGTAAGAAGCCATTTTTTGGAAAAAGTGCAACAACTAGTAGAAAAAACACAAATTAGTAAGTATATATTTTATTATCTCATATCATCTATCAAATTCCCTCTATCATTCATAAATTTTGTCATTATACATTGATCTTTTTACTATTACTAGTGCATTATACCAAAGCAATAAACATAAACTCCTGTTAACTTTTGCATGTTTTTTTTTTAAATAGTATTGATTTAGAAAGTTGGGTATTGCTAAGCAAGGTGTACCATTTAAATTTGATTTTAGGTACTACTTTCTTTGTCGGGTGAAATTTAATGAAAAAGAAAATTTGCTTGGAGAATAAGACAAATAATAAGTAGAGGATAGAATTGAGTGATTGAAATTAAATAAAAGTCTAAATTTTGCGAATGAAATTAAAAAAAATGAAACAAATGCCAAAAAGAAAATGGAGAAAAATTTATAGAACAAATTAAAATAAAAAATTGTGCAAATTGTGAGGAAGAAATAGATTACTTACTAAGTTTACCTCATTATATTGTAGCTCTATAGATAATGTGATAACAATACTAGCTAGCTATAAAGAGTGTATAAATGGGCCCATTTTTTTACTTAACTATTGTCACCTTATCTAGATCAATATATACTTTTCCATCTCTTTAGTATATTTGATTTTGCTATAGTGTATTAGAATGTGGATATATATATCTTATAAATTTTTTTGGTTGTTTGCGGAAGAATATAATAATTAAAAAATTATGTGCATGAAATGTAACAAAATATAACAAGATAAAATTAAGTTTGTGAATTAGACTAGTAGAAATAATAAGCGTTATGGACAAAATAAAACTATAAATGAGGTAATTAATTAAGAAAAAACAATAGCAGAATGAGTAAGACAGAGAAGTAATTCCTCCGTTCCACAATATTCGCTATATTTTCTATTTTGAAAAGTTTCATATTACTTGCTACATTTTCATTTTTAGTAAAAAATCAATCATTTAAAATTTCATCTACTCCTATTTTTATCTTATTCTATACCTCATTAACTTTTATACCTACCATTATTTAATCTTTATAATATTCACAATCATCTAACAAAACCTATTTTTCTTTTTCATTTTTCATCAAATTATATTAAAAAAAATTCCTAAAAAGAAACCCCCACATGCTCCTAACAATTGCATAGTACTTCATTAATATGTGTGCCCATAGATTTGTAGCAAGTAAAACAGAACAGAGGAAGTGTATACTACAACTACAATGTGATATACTTGGGGGGGTCAGAAGGTTGTTGATTTTTGCACCAGGTCATAGGGGCCTATTATATTATCTAGACAAATATACTTATTCCTTTGAGTTGATTTTTAAGTGGTATATTTTCCACAAAGTTAGTCTAAAGATTAGTGTCTTAAAGAGGAAGATTATCTCTTGATTACAGTAATGAAAAGCTCCTTTAAAGAAAGCTCAGCATCTTCCAATGTCAATATTAAAAGCAACTTGTCAAGGAATAAGATCAAACAAAAGAAAATTGAGGCTTACCTGCTAAGTGTACATTATTCCATACATATGGGGTCCACTATTCTTCTAGTTAAATGTGACACTTATTCAACATATACTTGGATACGTCTAAATATATAATTTTATGCCTGAAATGAAGTGCCTAGTGTCATATTGATGCCTGAGCATCAAAGATCGGATACGGGTACGTGACGTAAAATGTTGAAGTGTCCATGTGTTACCCACATGTGAGTTGTCCCACATCGGAGAAAGAAAAGAGTATGCATCACTTTATATACTCAAGGAGTAACTCCTACTATTATCAATTGGTTTTAGTAGTGAACCTTCTTTGGGTTTATGAGTGGACTACTTCTTCTCCTTGTTTGGGTTGCCCAGGCCCATTTTCTAAATTCTATCATAAAATGAATGACATACTCCAAATCATAAATCAACCCTCATATTAGTAGAATTGATCTTAATTTTATTTGTTGTACGTTATAATTATTGTGTCTTGTTCTAGATCATCATGAGAACTTCTAGAAAGTATTTCACATAATCCTAATTATTGAATAATGATTGATTAATGATGGATGCAGATGTTAATAGCACAATTAGACCCATTAACAGAGCAGCAACTAATGGGGATATACAGTCTACAACAAACATCACAGCAGGCAGAAGAGGCATTAAGTCAAGGACTAGAACAGCTACAACAGTCTTTGGTTGATACAATTGCCACTAGTACTGTTACTGATGGCATGCATCAGATGGCTATTGCTTTGGGCAAGCTCTCTAATCTTGAAGGCTTTATTCGCCAGGTATTTTTTTATTAATATTTTTTAATTTATTGAGCGATATGATTACATGTCGATATAAGGTGTACAAAAAAATTACATTTTAGGCTAACTCAAGTGATATGATTTAATTGTGTCGTTATCATAATTATGATTGTTATAGCATTATTTGCACAAAGGGTACAAGAATACAAAAAAACGAGTGGGTGAAAAATTTAATATATATGTACATGATAGAGAAAAGGATAAAATCGTAAATTAGAATAGAATATAGAAAGTTATTCCCGCTTAAAAATAAAAATCTTAAATAGAAAAAAAATAAGAAGCTAAATATAACAAAGTTAATAACACTTATTTTATAAATTAAAAAACAATCACACCACCAATCTTTGGTGTTTAGTTGGTGCTTCTTAGCATTTTAAGTTATTTGTCAATACCACTTATAAAATATAAGTGTGGAGCATGATAGAAGTGAAAATTACTGTGGACCAGGCTTTTCCCATTTAAACAGTAATTATTAGCACAAAAAATGTATATTTAGTCCAAATGGGCTTCTGAAAATGACAGATTTAGGTACTGATGCTGAACATGCATAACAAATCCACACAGAAATAATGGACATTCAAAGGAATTTAGTGTTTTTTTTAGATGTCAAAAGAATTTAGTTACAATACTATTTCTTTTTTTTTATTTTTATTATTATTATTTAAGTATCAATTAATATCTATTAAAATCCTCGGTTAATAACATTTACATTACACTCCTTTTCATTTTATTAGGCTCGATTTAGAAAGAGTTTGGAGACTGAGTATACCTGTAACTCTACCTTAATTAAAAAAAAAAATTAGTCATCGACCGTCAATAACAAATTACACATTCCATTATCAAAATGTGAATAGGTTGCTCACACATAGTACCCTTCCCACAGCATATAAGCTACTAATACGTTTTTTCCCAAAGCTAATTCACTACGACACCCTTCTAAATAAGTTTTAATAGAATTAGATATACGCAACTTTATCCATGTCACTAATAGACCGTATAATCCAGGGCATTAGTGTCTCATGTTTTTGCGCCGCAAGCCGTGGGATAGTACACCTGAAAGGCAAACGTGCACATGACATTTCCCTGACCTAAGCTATGATTTAACCTTGTAAATTGACTTTTTATACCCTGCAAAATAAATTGAATAATAAACTATAATTTTTCAGATTTTAAACCAAGTTTCCACATCATTCTACTATAGTTTTGATTTATATGATTTAGTGCATTATTTTTATTCTAATAATGTCATTTTCTGAAGTTGATTTGAAAATGACATGAACAATATAATAAATACACAAAATTGTTCAATATCATTTGGTAGGAAAACAACATGGCTTTCTTAGAAACAATACAAAAATTCAACCCTTCATCTACTCCTCCCTCTCTATGATTGGACTTGTCCAAATCTTAAATTTACATAAAACTTTATTTTTTAGAGTCATCTAGACAAAGAGATGCAGACAAAATTGAATCATATATTTATTCATGTATCGCACACAATTAATTTTATAATAAGTCGGAAAGCAAGCTACATTACTTAGACTTGAAAATTTATATTCAACACGCATATTTATTCATGTACTAACTCTGTTAATCTATTGAAAAGTTTCCTTGTATGAAGTATGAACATTTGAACAACATGATTTAGCTTGGATACTTAAGATAGTATGAAGAGTCTAATCAACATAATTCAGAATTCAGAATGATATACATAAATCCAAGGAAAATAAAAGGGTGAACCTCTATGAAAATTTGTTTGAAGACTAGCAATTTGAGTTTGAAGTTGGGTCCCAAATTTAATCTCTAACTTAATTGTTGAGTGGTTGTACCATTCATTAGTTGATATGATAAAATTGACATTAATAATCTAACTTTTTGCTCGTTCGCTGTGAATAATCTCATCTTTAAATTATTTTTTAATAATCCAATATTTGCCCATAGTTCGCTATGAATAATCCAACCTTTGTTTTAGCTTGCTGACAGCATACCCTATTTGTACCTATCATTAGTTTTTGGTATGTTATGGGTAAATGTATGACAAAGGTTGGATTATTAGAAAATAATCCAAAGATGAGATTATTTACAACAGATTAGTGAAAAGTTAGATTATTAATGTCAATTTTTCCTTAAAAACAAATCTTAATGCTTATAACAAATTTTGTTGTGCTAAACTTAACTTTTTTCTTTTTTTGGCCTGAATTATAGGCTGATAATTTAAGACAACAAACACTGCATCAATTACGCAGAATATTGACAATTCGACAAGCAGCACGATGTTTTTTGGTCATTGGAGAATACTATGGTCGGCTGCGTGCACTTAGTTCGCTTTGGGCTTCTCGTCCTAGAGAGTAAGATTTTTGACTCAACCACCACATATATGATATATGCACTTAATTAGTTTACACAAAATATATAAATTTGTTGAAATATATTCTGTAATATTCTCTAAAATCGACAACTGTAATAAATCTTTAGAGAATACATCAATCTAATTTCAACAAACTTAAAGTATTTTGTAATCTACAAAAAATCGATAAAATGAAAAAAAATTGATATTAATAAACCAATATATCACCCATTCGCTATGAATAATTCCACTTTTAAATTATTTTTTAATAATTCAATTACATTTGTCCTTATCTAGTTTGTGTCAGGGAACCAACTCAACCAAAAGCTTAAGCTGATGGTTGAGGCCCTAGAGTATGTTATATATTCTAACAGTTTGTTGTCAACATACCCTTTTATTCTCTAATAATTCAACATTTGCCCTTAAGTTGCTATTAGTATACCCAAGCTAATAATATGATGGCAACAAACTAAGAAAAAAAGTTAATTTATTAAAAAATAACCCAAAAATGATATTATTCACAGCGAATGAATGAAAAATTAGATTATTAATGTCAATTTTTCTATATAACAATAATAGGTTTCATGTTGATTTATAGGTTTTAGTATTAGTATTTAAGTGAAGCTCTATATTTATTACTTAATAATTTGACTAATTATTCTATGTTATGTTTGATTCAGACAGATGATGAACCAAGAAAATGCATGTCATCAAGCAGTCCCAGAAATGCAAATGGTGCAACCTCCACATAATAATCATCACTTCAATCCCTTTTAAAGAAATACGCACCATTTATGGATATTGCATTGCATGATCACACTCCCTCCTCCAGTTTCATCAGTGTAGATTTTTTTTTTTAATTTTATTTAATCATCAGGTTTATTTTAATTCACTTGTAAATCAAAGGAAACTTCTAGTTGTCCTACTAAACAAACACATCAAAAACAAACCAACAATGTAAAGGTGTGCGATTTATATTTATCTAATTATATATTTCGGGCTTTCTCCATCTTCTCTCACTAAAACAAATTTAACTTTTTGCGATATTGTATTTAGTATCATTAAAAAAATGCAACTGATGCATATTTTTAGCGTAATAATTATTGGTTTTTATTTTAAGTTGTACTATAAAAATTATTTAACGACACTTTATTTGGTCTTTAGTGGCATATGTAATTGGTACTATAGTTTATAGTGGCATTTGTGAGAAATGTCATTAGATCCTATGTCATTGTAGTGTCTTATCCCCTTTATTTTATTTTATATTTGCATGGATTAGAAGTCATAGTCAGGAAGGAAACACTAAGCATGCAATATTTAATTAATTAAATAATTAAATAATTTGACAAGTGGGGATTAATTAATTTTTTTAAAAAAATAATGGTTGAAAGGCCAATGTCCTAACAGAAGATAAATATATTGCCTCCTACTAAAGCCATTTTATAATTACTGATCAATTGTTATTATAATTAATTAAAGAAATTAAAGTGGCTGGTAGTGAGAAGATGAAAAGGTGGAATGCTACTTTGCTTTCTATAAAATATTAATATAATATCAAAGAAATTAATTATAATTTTGACAAAGGATTTATTAAAATAAGAGCTAAGAAAAGTTTGTTGAGATAATGAGGTGACAGGTGATCGACCACAAAATGCTCTTTTTCTTTCTGTATATGAAAAAGTTAATAAAAAAATATGTTAAGTTTATTAATAAAATAAATATATTTACTATAAATAAGACGTAAAATAAAAATTTTGCACATGGCCTCCAAATGTTTCAAGACAGCTCTGGAGATAATTTGCCCCATATTGGTGAATTAAAGATAGTGTACACATTTTATAAGCCATCAAAGTTCTTCCTTTTATCAACTGATGGTTTTGGAGCGGTATTCCCTTCGTTTATAAAATGTGTATACTTTTATATATTTACGCTTATATACTGGCATTGACAATAAATTGCACTTATATTAATTAGCATGCTGTAGGAAGTGGATTTGGTGCAGAAAAACTAACCAGAAAATATGTCGTTTTGTAAATGGATTTATGATGAGGATGAATGATAAATAAGTTTTGATTTGTAGTTTGTGGAAAGTGAACAGAGGAAAGAACGATACAGAGTGACTAGTGAGATTAATTTAAGCTTAGAACAATAAATTCATTAAAGCTACTTAGGGTATATTCACCCACCATATTTTTAGTTTGTAATTTAAACTATTTTTGGATATATGTATAAAATGGCTCATGGGTAAGTGGGATTTGGGGATTAAATGTAGTTGTTAAGTAATATTCTTCAAAAAAAAAAAAAATCATGAATATTATATCTGTTGATTCTTTTGTTTCACAAACGACAAATAATATTTTATTTGTATCTTTTGTTAAATTAACAAAAGTAAATACGGTTTATTTGTATATTTTGTTAGAATAAAGCTACTTCTTTTAAGATTTTACTAGATATGATAATCTCAATCCCACTACATCTGCTATTCAAACCTACATATCACAACTTATACCCTTTTACTCTAGTCGACTCATAACCCATCCACCTGGTATCCTAAACACTCGCCAAATGAATATTGTATCTACTAAGCTCATCAGTTAGCTCCAAAGACTTGCTTCTAACATACTTATATTCTAAGTCTCCACTCTTAGCTCAAAATCATGATTGTGTCTCCCCCTCGAAACCCCCTAGACAGTTAAAACTCCCCTTCCTTGAAGACTATGACGGTGCATATCAATCACTTAGTAATTAAGTTCATGTAAGCCCAATTTAATTAATGCTAATAAGTTAAGTTCAAGACTAATAACTTGATATAAGTTCATTTGATTAGAAAGTTAATTATGTCCTCTAAGTAAATTTATAATATCACAAATTCATAATCTCTTTTGGTTTCCTATGTGGTTGTACTTGGGGAATTATATATATACTTAAAAACCAAACCAATTATTAGCACATTATTACAAAACAAACCAAATGACTTCCCATCTTACTAAAAGGTTACATGGCTTCCAGTACTTGTTAAAGGTTACCCAGCCATTTAATTTTTTTCAAATATATATTTATGTATTTTCATTATTTAAATTTCTAGTTTTGTTTTTGTTGGCAGAACTGAAGCACGAAATAGAAACACCACAAAACATATTTAATTTATTAATTAAGAAAAAATGTACAGCGCAACACTGTTTACTTTTAATTAATACTAGAAGAGAAAGTTGGATGCACAAAGGGAGGGCAATAACACATCATCACTAATTGAAAATTGCAAAACTAAATTTTTAGATTTAATTTTCCTAATATTTGAACTATGATCGGAAATATGATACTTAGCTTATCAACATGAATAATTAATGCCATCCTTATGACAATAATTCTCACGGTCTCACCACCTATAATAATAAAATAAATTCATCCTTTTTCACCTTTTTCATATATATATATATATATATATATATATATATATATATATATATATATATATATATTTCATTTCTAATTATAGATTCTAAATTTAAAATATTAATAATGAATTTGAGAATAAAAAGATTTGGACACCCATTCTCAAATACTTATTTTTAACTACTTTTAAAATAAAAGTGAAAATTAGCTCAAATGCTAATTTAATTTTTTTTTATTTGTGAAAAACTATATTATTTAATCTGCATTTCTTTGATGTGTAAGCAACTTAGTTATATTACGTAAATTGATTTCAAAGGAAATAAATAATATTACATTATACCAACGTCATTAACTAGATTCTACCTAAACATATTGGGTAAAGGGTGAATATAATTTTGTAAAAGTCTTGTATATACTACTTAGTTTACACTATTTTAGTGTACATCAACTTATTAATAGTAAGTATTTCTCAATTGACTTAATTTTGTAACAATTTTGTATAGACTTGATCTACACCTATTTTAAAATCTTTTAAGATTGGTGCACACTAATATAGCGACAAGTTCACAAAAGACTTTCCATATAATCCTAGTAACAATACTCTAGTAATAACAAAGGGGTGATAGGTTATTATCTATTGACTCTTGGCTCCAAATACCATGTATAACCTCAAATAAATAAGAAGAGATAATTATTTTAGATACTAAATAGTAATCAAATATTTTTGAAAAAGAAAATAGTACTTGAAAAATATACTTAATTATGGTGATGACCTGACTGATTATTAGTGATTCAGTTAAAACTTCAAAGTATAAACAGAAGCAATAATTGAACAAGTCATGATGCACAGACAGTTGAAATTTTAAAACAATAAATATAATTAAACTGAGCTTATAACCAAATCTAACAAATCAATGATCTTCTGATCAAATGGGAAAGATAAAGTAACCAACTTATACACTAATTATCGTCATTATTATTCTTATCCTCACCACTTAAATAACTAAACATTGATTAGCTAATCAAATCTATTTAACTACAAAATTAATATAAACATGCATGTGTGCACCTTCTTTTCTGGCTTTTACACTTTTGGTTCCATTATGAACTTTTGTTAGCTACTTGTATTTTGTGATAAAATAACTTTACCTTTCCATATTCATAGTTTATGGTTCATTCGAGTCCTTTTTAGATTAGGTTTTTGCATAGATTGAGATATATATCATTATCATTATCATTAGATAGAAAAAAACTCAATGACTTTTGAAATCTACCTAAAATTTAAAGTTTAAAAATTAATTTATAGTCCGAGAATAAGACAAAAGTTAAATGTATAGTGGAAATAATAAATGATTAAGAGTTTAAGACAGAGAAAGAATAAATTTGTAAATAAAATTAAACGAAACAAAATGAAATTATTGCAAAACAAAATGCACACTCCACAAATGCCATTATATATTTAAATCTCTTTAATAAATCAAATTAGAGTTAACTTTTGGTCAAGGAATAGAAAAGGTGTATGGACCTAATATTATTTCATCCCTATGTTTTTAAAATAGTCTCCCCGTTTCCATCAATGATCCTTTCTAGACTCCATCTATAGAGGCTTTGTTGTTTGTTCAAAGTGGGGAAGAAAAGTCATCACCTAAATTGTAGATAACTAAATAACTATATTATTAAGACTTTTTTTTCTATGTTGATTATCATGCACGTATTTGAAAGTCTCGATTCTTCATTTTGGACCAAACATCAAGAGAGAGAAAAAAAATTAGCAAAATAATAAATTCTGCATTTAAACACGTATTTATATCAAATTTAAATTTTCAAGCCTGAGTAACATAACAACTTTATCTTCAAAAAGATAACTTTCTTGGCCCTAGTCTAGATGAAATTACAAATTTTTAATTGGTCGGTCACCCAAAAACCTAACATGAGCCAAGGAAACTAGGGCATGTTTACCATATGGTTATGATGAGAATGTGTCTTCTAATACTTGGGAAAGGTCAATATCAAAATCAAGTCAACTGAGTTTTGCTCTATAAAATTAGGTCAGACAATCAATTTGTATTTTGTATAATATAATGTAATTATTAACAAAAAACAGAGGCGTTTTTCAAGTTGTGAAAGGAATGCTGGTGGGAAAATGATAATGATGTTTAATATTTGGCCTTAGTTGACAAACACAACAGATAAACACTAGAATGTGGATCAAAGAACTTTCTACATTAAAAATACATCTATCTTTAGGAAAATAAAGCATGTATCAGCATTGCTAGTAACAAGCATGCACTAAACCTTTATGGGTTTTAGAAGTGATTATTGTAAGATGAGGGCAATTGAGATGCCAATGTTAAGATTGACGAGTGTATAGACCCTAACGAAAATTAATTAAAAAGAAACATAAAAGGTCTTTGAGTCACAAAATATTGAAAACAAATTGAGAGGAAATTAATATTCTCAATGTGAAATGCACTAAATAGAGAAAATTGAAGGTTGAAATATGAGAATCTATTCAAATTTCGAATAGGTTGAATATAACCTGGATAACACTATTGATAAATAGTCTTAAAGAATAGAATTTGTAAAAATGTAATAAATAGTAATGAATAAAGAACGAGAATATACGTAAAATGATCACTCAAGTTAATTCTATATTGTGGATTAACAAATACGTTATTGACTTAAAAAAAAAAGCTCGATTTAGTCCATGTTACAAACTTAGAAGAACTTGAAAGAAGTGAAGATACAAGCAAAATACCAGTCTTTTGGAAATTGGGTAGATGTACCTGCTTTTATGGGCTAGTATGGACTGATACAACTTACAAGCATACGCTGAAGCTTAAGTCTGCAATGAGAACCCATACAAAGAATCACAAAAGGGTGTAAAAGCAAAGGATACTTAATAACAAACACTTCATATGTTTTACCATTTCAAATATAAAAGAAACTTCCTTTCTATTTCTTTTGCAGCTGTACTGATTCCGTCGTTTCAGAGTATAAGTACTCATATCTACACTTTGCTCAAAGTCACAACAGAGCAAGATAGCCAGAATGCAACGATCAAGACACGAATTAAACATAATTTAACGACAACTTTTTATAAATATCCAATCGATATTAATTAATCACGGTTAATTTACAGCTTTTAAGTTAGAGCCCACATAAGCAAACAATTGAATGTGATAAGTAATCTTCTAGCCAAAATGTACACATACAAAACACGATAATGATTCACGTTATCACATCAAAATCATATTAAGGTCGTCCATAGGTATCTCCAAACCAATGGAGTCATAATCTTGCAATCCCACAAACCAATTGTTGATATCCTCAGGGGGTTTGAGATCATTGGAAATATCAAGTGGATCGATGGTATCAAAATCGATATTCTCTGATCCCTCACAAGTAACATCTGAAGCATTACCAGATTTG
Organism: Amaranthus cruentus; assembly: GCA_019425755.1. NCBI lineage: Eukaryota > Viridiplantae > Streptophyta > Magnoliopsida > Caryophyllales > Amaranthaceae > Amaranthus > Amaranthus cruentus. Next base: position 15,289,850 of record CM033458.1, on the reverse strand, counting down.
TTGTGTTCAGTACTTTTCCATTGAACAGAACTTGTTGGCTGTGTAACAGAAGTTGAATTTTTGGGTTTTACTTTTGGCTTCTGCTTCTGCTCACTGCTGAAGCTTACCACAGGCTGCGATTCACAGGCAGCAGTAGCTAGACCACCTCTTCTTTGATCTCGATCTCGATCACTTCTCTTTCCTTTGGCTCCCTCAATAAGAGAACCATAAGCTGTTGCACCCCTCAAGGAGGAACCACCCACATTATCAAGGAGTACTTCTCTCTTCTTTCCCTTGTGCGACATTGATTCAAATTCAGGGAAACCGTGTTCAGAAGAACGGCTGGCAGGTTGTGGAGAGTCAATATATCCTCTCCCAAGATCTTCAATGCAAGGATCCAGCACATTAAACAAGGTCAATTCTGGAGAAAAGGAAGCAGTAAAAAAGATATTATTTGATTAGAGAAAGTAGAGAACAGCAGATTAAGAAACAGTACATGAACAGGAGAATCAGACTTTTGACAAGGACTACAGTATCCTTCTAAATGCAGAACACTATAGAACACATTTGAGGTATAAGTACTGGCGCAACAAAGGTACTTTGCTCCCGTAGAAAATGTTGCAGACAGAAGGATGTACTAAACAGCAATGACATATAATAAGAAAATCCAGGACAAGAAAAGGCTAATACTTTTTTAACAGGAAAAGATCAGGAGAATATATCATGGAACAGGATGAGAAGGAAGCCAAAGCCTAGCAGCAAAATACTCCCTTTGAAGTTGCCCCAGTCCGCTTCACATTGTGAAAGGTTCAAAAAAGATAGACAAACTCAAAGGGAAAGAGGGAGTATAGAGGTAGTAGTACAGTAATAAAGCTATATGCATCATATAACAGAGGCTTTAATCATGTAACAGACAAAATGCAACCCTTACGGCCCGTTTGATAGGTGGTAATAAACAATGGTAATAGGAATGACAAAACTAGTGTAATTTTGGTTGAAAAATCTTTTGGCTACCTTGAAGGCCATGCTTGTCCAACTTCAATCATTTCATTTTCTTTATAAAATTCATTCCAATGCATTACCATTGGGAGAGGTGGTATTAGGTGGTAATGGAAATTTGTAAACAAAAACTTTTTTGTGATCAAAATTTCATTACCATGGGAATGATATGGAACTTTTGATGAATTTTCACACTATAAATCATTCTCATCACCACCATTTAAAACCATTAACCAAGCGGGCCGTTAAAGTGCATTAAAACTATAATCCGTCTATTGAAAGATAACTATTTAACAAAACTCAAGATTTAAAGCACAAATTAGCCACAACCAAATCGTGCATCTACCAAAATTAATGAAAAATGAAAATTTTGTTTCACACTAACTCACATATCACAAAATCAGTGTCAATTTGTTTAGTAAAAAACAAACAATTGTAAAAATTACCTTAAAAAATTATATTTATCCATTACTAAACCTATCACTAACTCCAGAATAACCTATTTAGCATCCAATTCAACCATTATTTTGTCCGTTGAGAGTAAAAACAACCCGTTTGGTTGTTATTAATGGTCGTAATAAGAATGATATGTAGTGTAAATTTTCATTAAATAATTCATGTCATTCACATGGTAATAAAACTTTGATAATGAAAAGACTTTTTGTTTATAATATTCCATTACCACTTTATACCAACTCTCCAAATGGTAATTTATAGCATGAATTTTGTAAAGAAAATGAGATGATTGTACAAAAAGTAAGAGGTGTTCATTCGGGTCATCGAATCGGTTTCGAATCAAGTATTTCAGATGGGATCAAAATCAAATCTTGGTTTGTATATTACCGTCAATCCCTTTTTGAAGTCAGGTTCAGTTAAACAAGGTAGGGTAAATGTCGAGTTGGATCTGTTTTAAACACATCTAACAATAAGCATGACTATCAAACTTGTCATGAGATTTTCCCATCAAAATATACACTTACGTTTCATTACTATTCAAATGTGACAAACAAACAGGCCGTAAATGATCAATCTACAGAATTAGGAAATCACTCAACAGTGAACATTCAAGGACTCAAAGTCGCTTGTTATCCTATATGTAGAGATCTATCATAGGAAAAATAGCAGGAAAAAAAGACAGGTGTTGCAATTATTTTTAAGCAACATAAAAGCAAATTGAGGTAGTTGACAATTTTCCTTAAAATAAAGTAAAATACCTGCTTTTGTAGTTTCCATACGGTTTTTAGAAGCTCCATGGCCAATACGACTATCAGGCATGTTGCCAGTGCCTGTATCATTGACCTCAGGTGCTGCAAAAAGAACATTTTGCAAACAAGGTTCACTAAAACAGCTTCGCCCAGTGAGTTCAAAACTTCTACACCTCAATAGAGTTCGTTCTATGAAACCCAACGCAACTTGCTTAGAAACTTTGCGCATTACAGTTTTAGAAGCATTATTTCTTCGACAGGCCTATACCAATAAAACAAGGTAAACTCTCATTAGAGACAGCTCACCAATCTAATTACACAGATCAGATGATACATTTCCAAACAACATAAACTCAGATTAATCAAAAAGATTTTCAAACATTCTCATGACACAAAAGGGAGGTTACTGAACCAACTTCTCTGACCTACACTTCACACAGCCGAAATACAAGGGTAAAGTTGCAGTGGTCAATCGGAAATACAAGGGTAAAGTTGCGAAGTATCTAACCCAAACTCTGCCTAGGTAGGAGCAACTAAGCGGCATTGACGTAAAGGAATGAAATGGAATGGTATGTATGTGTAATCACTGGATCTAAATAGAAGGTTAAAACAGCCTCCACATTTCTTCAGAAAATAAATGTGAAAACAGGCGTAGTCCAAAAATATCAATTTGTCTCCTATTCCTTTAGTTTAAAAAGACGCACTAAAGCAGGACTTATGGAGGCAGTACAGCCAACGGGCAAACCGCAAAGTGCATGGCGGAGGCACAAACTTGTTTATTGTCCACAAGGATGAAAGCAAAGTGCGCTTTCCAGATCTTATGTGCACACAAAAGGATAAGCATGACCAAGAACACAAAACAAAAAAGGGGGGCCATGTATAAGCTGAATATTAGGATCCTCACAACTCACACACAAAGGGAAAATACGGTACAGCAGGTGTAAAGTAATATAACATAAAAGGATGTCATTAAGAGATTTGTTTTGCGACTCTAGTGAGCACGCCTTCATCACTAACAAAGTAACAATACACTAGGAAAAATAAACCAAACCAGAAAGGAAAAAAAAAATCAAGCATAAAGTGGTACGGGCATAACATCCTCCACCATTTGAGCTCTACTAGAAAACATAAAAATGAAAATGTGTGAAATTAAATTCACGATATAACCCTTGAATATTGCATCAAGTTGAGTTAGGATCGTAACGCCTAAATGTCGGTCAAAACCATTAGATATTCACTGGTACAGCCCAAAATGGGGTTTTTTTTACACCTTTATAACGCGGGAAATACCTTTTTTTTTTCTGAAAACCTTGACAATGTGGCCGACGTGATGCGATGCGACCTTGTTTTTATACCATGCATCAAATACAACACCAAAGAATAGTGAATTCATCCACTCTGTTGATAACGATGTGAGACATACATGCATATATGTCGGCCCCCATTCCACCCCCAAAAAGAAGATGAGTAAACAAATGTCATTACTTTAAACTTTCAAAAGCGTACAAGATATCATATGAATGAGTAGCATAGTGCAAAAACAAAGCCGCACTGTATCACATTGGTCGTATCGTAAAGGTTTCAAATTCACCAAATTGGTATTACTCGAATCGTAAGGTGTAAAAAAATCGTGTTTAGGCTGTTCCAAGAGATATTTCATGGTTTAGGCTGATATTTGGCAGTACGCCAAGTCGCCAACCACATCATCCTCGTTACCGCATCACTCTGTTCGTGCAACTGTGACCATTACCGCATTTTTGCACTAGGAGAGAATTGTTCACTTTCAGCACCAAGAGAAATTGATAGGATAAAATAAAGAATCAAAGTAAGAAAAGTTTACCATTCTCCTTTTGTAAGCCATCTGAATCAATTGTTCCATAGCAACCTGCTCAATGTGCCTACAAAGCACAAAGAAAATAGTCAAAGGAGCTAGAGTAAGGAAGGGATGAAATTGCATAAACCTTAAGCAAAGTGGTATTCCATACCGTTTCTCCCTATCTTTATCATCTTGAATAGCCTTATCAATCTTGACCAAGTTGTCTTTTGTTTTGCCAATCTACAATTGATCACAACAATTTGGACACACATATAAGCTGCAAATCCAAATGTCAATACCAATACTTAAAAAATGTAGGCCATGAGGATACTCTCCTAATTTTGGATGCCCGGAGGCTGATCAGATTCAAAATCATTTGATCACCAATATATATAGGAAATTCAAACATTTTTTTTCCTTTTTCCAGGGTTGTATGGAAAGTAATGATCTAAGTTATCAAGATGTAAATTCTACTTGGAATCAATCATGAGGTAAGATCGAACAATCCTATAAAAAAAATTAATATGCTAATCCCTAGTCATGATTAATTTTAGAACTTTCGTTTTGTGAAATGAACTAAAAGATCGTTCAATAATAATTTTAGAACTTCAAATCAATAAAGAGCATAAGTTTTCAAATTGCCATTGAAGAATATTTTCAAACATAAGTGTATATGTGAAAAAAGTTGGTCAAAGATCATGCATAAGAAAAATTAACTATAATTGAGATTACCAGATCGAATTGTAGGATATGGAATCATGTTGTGATTCAATCACTCAAAATTTTATTTCAACTATGATCATGATATGATCCTACGAACATTAAGATCTTATCTATGATCCTGATCGTTGGCACACTTTTGGATTGTAGAATCGTAGATCAGGATCAAAATTTTGATAATAATGGTCATGATTCTTCATGTCAACAAGCTTTTCTAAAAACAATATTCTCTTGTAACAATATCTTGATCACTTGCATGAAATTAAGACATCTTTCTTCTTTTTTCGGGTCTTGGAAAAGATTCGAAACATCAAATGAAGTTAGCCATTCATCATTGAACGGGTTTTGGGTTTTGAGATTTTTATTTTTTTTTTTTTGAAATGAGGGTTTTGAGATTTAAATTAGTTTAATTTCATGTTCTTATTTAAGAAAGGAATAATAGTTGAATGAGTACAATATGAATTTAGCATAAGACAAAGGGACAAATGAATAATTTCTAAAAAGTCAAAAAAAATTATCAATTACTCCTCTCATAAATATGGAGCAATTTATACTCCAACAAAACTGTTAAAAAGATGGAAGCCTATTTATGATGATATGTGGGAGTTTGGACATACTATTCAAACTATACTAGTACTACAATTTGTCCTTCCCCTATCCTAGGTCTTACTCACCTTCACAACAAGAACCCAAAAATGAAAAACAGAACAAGAAAGAAAAAAAAAGAGTTCTTAGTTTTTTCTTTATTAAATTGTATTAGAAGGTGAGAATTTATGCACAATATGTATTTTTAAACCACTTGCATGTTTTTGAGTATGCTTTGCAACGATATTATTTTTTTTACTTACTAAGTTACTTATAGTTTAGTTAGATCTCTTAAATGCATAACAAAAACCTAAAAAATGTTTCTTTTTTGATTTTCAAGTTTTTGGGTTTTTCTTCTTCTAATCAAATAAGTTTTTGAGTATGCTTTGACTATTTTCTTTTCAGTTACTTGTTTGACCAACTAAAAGTGTTGGTAATTTTTGTTGGCTTTTAAACTAGCTGAATAAGCCACGGGTTTGGGAGATATTTGATAAAATTAAGTATTCGTTGTTGCCAGTTTATTATAGAGGAAGAGTGGGCCAATAAGCCAAAAACAATTTTAAAAAGCTAACAGATACCTTTTTCATTTTGGCTTAAAAGCTAAAAATCCATTTACCAAACACATCTTTGGTTTATTGATCAACTAACAATCCAAAAGTCAAAAGTCCACCCAAAGTCATTTACCAAACAGCCTTGATATCGTGATGCAACTAATGGTATTATAAAAATTCATTGGAAAAAATCAGAGAAAACTCTTTAAAACTAGCATACTAATAAGTTAGCAAATATAAATTAGTCATAAATAATTTATTCTTTATATTTTGTACATATATTCACATCTTAGCATAATATATATCAACATATACAAATAATTTTCCTTGATTTTCTCCTTTGTATTTTTATACATATTAATATTTTTTAGCTATGTAGAGATAATTCCTCCCATATATTTAAGTACGTTAAAATATTGATGTACATTCAATCTTTGTAAGTAGATCTTAAAAGTACCATTTTTTATTTTTTATCTGATAATCCTAAAATAATTGAGCTTATTAGGAGATTCGAAAACTGTTTGATATACATTCCTATATAGCATTAAAATAGGCGGTGATTTGTAAATGTGGAGTTAATACGTACATTAAATGTTTTCTAATTAATTATTATATAATTTAATTAAATCCTTATAGTAGGTAACATGAATGTGAATAGTAATTGCAAATTGTTAATAAATGTCATTTTATACTCTCTCTAATTCACCACTAAAGTCTCATTTGCTTTAGCACTCTATCCAATGCATTTATTCAATCGTTAATATTTCTAATTGTGCATAATTAAAAATTATGAAAAGTTGATATAAATAATCCTTGCATTGAGACGAATCAAACAAGATCCCACTTGACTATGTTTTAACTTATAAATTAATAATAAAACACAAATTAAGAGTAAGGTATGAGTAGTGTCAAAAAACAAATGGGAACTTAGTGGTGAATTGGAGAGAGTATTATATCATTTTGACCTTTCATCATAATTATGAATCGCTCATGTCTTCAACAAGAATAAATATATACATGATTACTTTACTAGTACTAATAGCATAAGTAGAACTTTATAGTGAATGTGAATAGCAATTCCATATTGTAAATGAACAAAAAACAAAAGTTAATCAAAAATGTCATTTTATTCAATATCATATTGACCGTCCACATATTTATGAATCTCCCATATTCTTACCTCTGGTATCCAACATCCTATCATGTCTTATAATCCCCCCATTATTACCTATTAGACACATGGGGTGTAACTTTTTCTATACCCGTCATTTCGACCAATTTTATGCTCCCATGTCTAGCAATTCATGCACCAAGCCTCAAGAACATTTAGAAACGTCGGGAGAAACAAAGTTATCATATCTATCGAATCATATCTAGACAAATTTGTATTGTGATTCAATCTATCTTTTCAGGCCTTCATGAAATTATCTTGCAAACACAAATAACATGTTTTTAATAAGACAAATTAACGCAACCATACCTGTTCACAAAGTCCCTCCTTAAGCTCCTTTATATCTCGGCAAATTACATCTTCTCCATCAGCCAGATCAGGCTATATTAGAGTAAGCATTACGTTAATAACAATTACAGATTTCAATAAAACGTATCACATGAAATGAGACTAATGAATACCATCACATCCAGGTACAATCCAATACTCTGCAGCTCCAACACTAGTCTATCATCAATGCGCATCAGCTGATATTCAGAATCAGGATATGCTCCAATAGCAGTTATATCTGCAGGTTGTGATCCACCAACATCATTCTGCCAACTTCCACCAACAAACTCTGCATCTGAGTACGAGATACCATCATCTCCCAACCACCTTCCACTACTATACAAAGAATCAGACATACTTGCATTCCTCGTGTTGGATGTGACACTCTTATTACAAGAAAATCTGTCACTAGCACAACGTTTTTGAATCTGAAAATCGACCACTGACTCGGCCTCTGAGTCAAATCTGTCTCTGTCTTTAATATCAGTATCAACATAATTACACGAGCCACAATGAGAATCATCACTTGCACACTGAAAAGACACACTCACTCCTTCATTCCCATTGTAAATGCCCTCACTTTCATCCTCCTCAATCAAAGCAGACATAACTCTTTGGTACAAGGATGAAAACTTTTCCAATCTCTTTCCCCCATACAATCCTGCAGAAAATGCTCCATCCTTATCTATTACTTGATTGGAATCACAACCATTCTTCCCAGTGGGAATATCAGCATTTTCCTTCTGCAAATAAACCCCCTGCCAAAAACAATACCATCGTAATTGAAGAGATAAGAGTCAGCAAGCCAAAGTAAAAAGTTAGAACCAAATTGCAATATACCAGAATGTTATATTGAGCACTCGGAATCGCAGATAAGCTATACTCTAACTCCTCTGCAAGAGTCAACTACAAAATGCAATGGTATGATATCAGCAAACACTAATGAGTAATGACCAACCTTAAATATGGTAAAGCTCTATCTATAATTGGAAAAAAAAAATGTAAGGTTCATCTAACTTCATTACCTGTTGTTTCATATAGCTTATATCTTGTGAACTAACAGAACCAAAAATTGGTTCCAATTTCTTCCAGAACCGTCCAGAGCAGGAGTTGTCTGCAAAAGGACCAGCAATTAGGCAATGCATTCAATGTTTGAACATGTAATCTATCAAGAAGTGTATGGAAACAAGATCCAAAGACATGGCAAAATAAGACTTGAGATAATCAAAAAAAAGATCAATACAGCTAGCCTTGCGAGCAGCAGCAGCAGCAGCCAACAATTCTTCATGATCGTCATCAGATTCAGCTGATAAAAATAAAGTTGCATGTATGAGCAAAAGAGAGTGAGATATTGGCAGAAAAAGATCTAAACTCATGCTCTAACAAATTTCAAACTAAAATAAATGATAATGTGTTGATCTTCTAAACACAAAGACAACCAAACAATAATATATAAACTTTCACATCAGCCCATCTCCATTCATTAATGACAGAGAGTCAAGTAAATTGAAAAAGAAGGAACACCTTTGACAAATATGAGCAAGTTACACTAATTTATTAACAATGAAGTTTAACTAGAGTGGGCTATGAAATAGGCATGCCACAGAGGAATGAAGCACTACAAAAAAGAAAACAAAAATGGCCCAGACTTTATCAATGATTACCATATGTTACCCATTTTCAAAGCAACAATTCTTTTCAAGGTCAAAAGTTCACTGTCAAAGTTTCTGCCATGAGAGTATATCAGTAAAAACAAGTAATAATATTGGGGTTATTCTGTTATAAAGATGTAATAGTATAATTTAATAACTTCCGATATGCTTCTAGATCTAAGTCAAAACTTCAGGAAAAAGAAAAAAAAGCATGCCCACATATTATAAATGGAAACATAATGCATTGCAATAGAACATGAACTTAAACCAACAAATTAAAAGGCACAGAATTTTACAATTGCGAGTGAAAACTCTCCCATCTGATATCTTTCTTGAAGGTGGCCGTCCTGTTTTACTGCATAAAAAATTAATAAATGTTGAATAACTGGAAAATGAAAAACAATGAACCAACATCATCCTTAAGATAGAACTTCAGAACCTTTTAATCTTCTCCGAGCCAGGCCTTGTACTTTGGATACGCTTTGCTGTTGATCCACTCTCCAATTTTACATCAGAATGTGAGAGTCCTGGCTTTGACAAGGATAAACCCCTCATTGTCCTTCCCTGCCTTCGCACACCATCACCAACATTTTCATTCAAAACATTTTTATTCCTCTTGGTAGGAAACATAAAAGCACGCATTTTACCCTTTCCATTAAGCCCATCACCACAATCTGTTCCTTTCTCATCTAATCTAAGCTCCATCCCTTTTGTTTCTTCACCTTCTGACAAAAGACCTGGAGAAGGTGTATTATCAACCTTAATTTTACTATTTGAAATGTTGCTATGAACATCAACAGTTTCCATACACCCAGAGATATCATTCAGAGAGTTCTTTACACCACTGACAGGAGGAGAAAATTTCATTGAAGGGGTTTGACATTCATCAGAATTTGAAACTGGTGAAATCACATTTGTTCTTCTGCTGCGTGAACTTTTCTGTTGTCTCTGACCACCCCATTGACCAAGCAAATAAGATGAATTGGCAGTGCGATGATGGCTCTGCACTGAATCAAGAGAAATCACCTTATTGGAATTTGTAGGCTCTTCCCACCCTTCACAAGCTTCAGAGGAGGCTTGAACATCAGAAGACGAATTCGCCGCCATGACAGAACCAATTCGTGGAGCCCTAGATATCCTTGCTCTTACAATCGTACCAGGACTGCCAATTGAGGTCTTGGGCTTAGCATTTGATCTGCTACTCAGTCTAGTACAAACATGAAAAGAAATCTCATTTATTCAAAAAAAATGACAAAAAAGTGGCAGGAACAAATAAAAGAGTCGGCATAAAATTTCATGAGCTTCCCAATACATCTTATGGAATCAAAGTCAATCCTGAAAATCATAGCTTCTAAAAATAAGCACAAAACCCAATCTGCATGTCGTACCTATTCAGGAGAGCAAACAGTGCATCTAACAGACATCATTCACATCTTTTCACTCATGGTTCATCTTTTTAGGGCATGTACATGCGAAGGATCAAATCTTAGTAGTCCCATAAAAATGGCCAATGTCAAAATATACTCGCTCCAGGTCCCAACAGCAAGTCATGTCAATTAGCAGACAAAGATGCACATGTATTAGATTACTAGATGTCAACTAAAGAATATCACACTATCCAGAAATTCAGCTGTTTCAAATTCGAAGACAGCACCATGCTTCCTTTAGATAATGCAGCAAAAACAACATTCACTAAAAACAAAAGCGTCACAAACAAAAAACTAGACACTAGCAACCATAGACACGACCAACAATACGAGACAAGAAAAATACAGATCGTTACAGGAAAAAACACCACAAGTCCATACTTATCTAATCACGTTTGCCATAGAATGCAAGAGGCAGTACAGATTCAAGTTACAATGTTGTCATTTGTCACACCTAATATGAACCAAATGAGATAGTAAAGATAGGAGATTACCTTAAAAAAGAAGTGTCACTAGAAGCCGGTTTAGAATCTGTACTGAGTTCAGAATGCATTGTTCTATTGACATCACCAGCTCCAGATTTATTCACCACTGTCCCAACAGAGCGTTTCCGCTTCATCTTGTTTTTATCCCAACCTTCCCCAACAGCAGAGAGTCTCAACATTCTTTCCTCGGGAATACAAGCCCCATTTACACCCTTAAAGTTGTGTGTTCCCTTCTCGTTACTTAGCTGATCCTTCGACAAAGAACCAGATTTACTTTCAACCTGCGGGAAGTCCCCCATTTATTATTTCAAGGACGTTATGTGATACAAGTAGTAAGCATTATTTGATATTATAAGTCTGTAAACTATTTGGGAGCATTCATAGAGTTACGAAATGAAATCAGAAGAAACAAGGAGAAAAGGGTTATTTAGCAAGAAAATTGCTTTCCTGCAACATGGGTAATTTGGGGAGAAGGAAATTATAGAAATTTCCTAGAATAGATTGTGTAAACATTGCTTTTTGTGTGACGTTGAGTGCTTTAAGATGCACCCTCATGGAGTTCTTTCCAAATGTAAAAAACCTCAGCGCTACACATGTATATAATATAATACCATCACCACAACCACACACCGGGTGCCCCCTCTTCCCAAAAGTAAAATTAAAAGGCAAAGGTTTTCGTATTTTCTCTTTATAGCAATTGAAGTTTTTCTGGAACTAAGACAAAGTGTGGCAAGGAAACAGCTCACATAGTTCTTATAAGAGAACAATAAGTCCTATAATCCTATCCCACCCCCAAAAAAAAGGAGATAAAAAACAATTAAGCAAAAAATAAAGCAAAAAAAAGAAAAGCAAAAATAAAACAGTAAATGTTAATCCCAGACACATACCCTGAGTTCTCCAGCAGATGTGCGAATACGCTTATTCATCCCAGCACTTTTAGCTTTGTCCTCCAATCTTTGAGCTGTAAGGTCAAGGGAGTTACGAGGTGGTTGAGCTGCCATCTTCAGTAGGCTAGATCCACCAGTCTTATCGATTGACAAGAGATCAGTGCGTTGCCTCTTCTTTGAGACCATAGAATCCCTGTACTTTTCTAATTTATTGATTGAATCACGGAACAATTTCGACCTTTCCCTGGAAAGAGCACATCACGGTGAATATAGATACCAAAGTTTGGTTTTTGCTGACATATACAGCCATTAAACCCATGATAACTGATAGCTATACCAACACAATATTCCACAATTCCATTACCCCGATGCCACCAAGTGGATCCAGCATAGTCGGGGTTAGTGGGACAACGTACCTAACCTAAAACTTGTAATAACAAAGAAGTTTTGTTCAATTGAACTTTGATTGCATCAACAGCAAATTAACATAACTAATAAGTTCACATGATTTAGCTGTCATTTTGTATTAATTCATTATAGTTCAAAACCAAATAACTATGAATCGTTGAATTTATAATAGTAATAACAACTACCAAAAAGTAACTACTGCTTGTCAGATCAGGCACATTATGCACAGAAATAAAGCAAAGCAATATTGGGGACATCAGAGACATACAGTAACTAACTTAGTATAAAAGTAACTGCATATATTCTAGAGCAGTAAATAGGCTTCACCAGACTAACCTGGCCTTTATGGAGGCATTCAAAACACTATCTCGGATTTGCTTCAACTCTTCAATGGACACAGGAGGTGAAGGCCTAAAGCTGGAAGCTCTAGATGGAAGATCTTCAGTTCCCAAAGAAACACCCAAAGCTCTTCTCAATTCTCCTGAGCGTGTATACTTTGAAGTTCCAAAGGAAATTTGTTCCAGATATAGACATTGGTGTATTAGGGGTACATCAGATGAGGAAACAGCACCACCACGGCTCACAGGACCAGACATCACACCATCAGCACCAATGAACAGCTCGAAATAATAAGAAAAGACAGCAGAAGTAAACGAATAATAAATATTTCCTATAGGAAGTCCAAATTGCTGCTAGTACAGTTTCTGTCATGAGAGACCAAGGAAAAAAGTTAAGCCTTATAATTTATAGATTATGCACAACCAAATTGTAAGTTGACTAATACTTACTCAACAACTACTAAGAGTGCATTCACTTCGCCTAGCAAACTATGTTTTTTAGGAGCAACCAAAACGCACCAAGTTCAACAAGGACTAACCCTGATAAAAAATGACTATCAATTATAAGTTTCAAGGAGTCGGAAGTCAGGACTAACCAATATCAATAAGTTCGCATAGGTTCAGAAGGTTAAAAAAGGTAAAGAGACTGCACCCTGAACATCAACATGCATGTGTACATCATTCTAAAACAAAAAAAAGTCCCCTGCAAAATATACAATCAAAAATAGAGGTGGCAATGGGCCATGCCATGGCACGCGTCAGTCTAGAGAGCCTCATGCGAAAACAGGCCTCTTGATAGTTTAGGCTGGACTATGACAAAATTCCAAACTGTGGCACCCATGCACAGCCCTAGACGTGTGCCCACTTTGTCCAAATCCTTCATTATTTACAAGGCATTACCATTTAGAGAGTTGATATTATGTGGTAATGGAAACTTGAGAACAGATTAAATATTTATGATTAAAGTTTCATTTTTTATGAAAGTTTATACTACAAATATTTTTCATTAACATCAGTCAGTACCAACAACCAAAAAGGTCATAAAGTTAATGAGAGTGGTTTTTTTCAACAAAAAGGACAGGGGTGCGAATGATAGATAGAGAATTGTCAAATAAAAAAAAGGCGCAAAGAAAATAAAATGGAGGAAGTATAACGGCCCCTTCTGTTGTTTCAGACCCATGTTGTGTCATGCTTAGATATGATTTTTGAGCCACTTCTCGTACATTATGCTAGACTTGTACCTCAAAAAGACAATACCAGGTTAGGTCTGAGGCTCACAAGATTGAATTTTATACTCTTAATAAAAACACCTTAACCTGTATGAAATCAACTACGGCAAAACGAAAATCCAAAGAAAAAAATTCAATTTCAACTAAGAGAAACAACTATTAGTTATCCAACTTGCATTTGGTGAAAATTGAAAAGAACAAAGCTTCGTGAACTTCAATAACCAAATATTCATGTATCAGACCTTAATATAGGCATTGTAGCTGGAAAAAATGTGCTACCGACACAAGTATACACTATACACATAGGAGGTTGATATAGACATATAGTGTTAGGGGTAGAGCTAGCTTGGGACCAAGGTCACAGCCCCCTTAAATCAGTAAAATGCACTCACTTATTCTCTATTTCTTTCAATCCCATCCACAAACTTATTCTCTCTCTCCATCTTAACCGCTTATTCATAACATCAACTTGTATTTTGTCTTATTCTCTAACTCACTTCCCCATTTACACTACATGTGCAACAAAAGGCAAAGGGCGTAGGCTTGCTTTTGGGGTGAAAATCAATGGAAAGGAAAATTGGGTTGAAGAATAACAAAATAGGACAAAATAAATGGATGATAAAAATGAGTGATTAAGATTGGGAGAGAAAATAAATTTGTAGATAAGTTCAAAAGAAAGAGAGTAGATAATTGTCGTAGAAAAGGGAAGGGAGCAAAACCAATAGGACAAACTAAAATGGAAAGTGGATTTAATTTAGTGGGATGGAAGGAGTAGTATATATATGTCTCACTATCAACATGAACTGCTCAAAAACCAAAAACTTTTGCCTTTTTGCCTCCCTCTCACGTAAAATCATTTTTGTGAAGTTGGTATAAAATTTTGGTACTCCATCGCCTGAATTTTGGCTTCACCTCTGTATAACTCTATAGTGTATGGGCTACAACCATCAGCGAGCTTTTCGCTGATTTGGATTAAATCATTTCTCCAACATCATCAATCTACCAAATTACCCACAAAATAGTCTAGATATAACAAAAATTACTAACACTCACTCAAATTTCAAAAAAATAGGAAATTTGTCGAAAATAATCCAAAACATTTCACTCATCCACGACGAATAATTCTACATTTGGATTATTATCTAATAATCCAACCTTTGTCATGTATTTGCTCCAAACATACTGATTAGAACCACCACGGTTTCACCTCTCAACCACCATAGCCCCACCCTTCCCTTCCCAAAGCGAGTATGTCGCGAGTAAATACATACTAAAAATGAGATTATTAGTAAACAATCAATAGGTTGGATTATTCATAGCAGATGATTGAAAGATTGGATTGTTTTCTAATAATTTTTCCAAAGAATAATAGCACAATGCAACTAAAAGCAAGTCACTAATTCAACATCAAAGCAACGAAATTCACCAAAAATGCCCTAAATTATCATCAATATAACCCTAAATTACAGATAGCATAAGCATAACAAAGTGATGAAGTATGAGTAACACTAATAGTGACGTAAACCCTAACTAATGAAATTCAAGTTCTCACGATAAAGTACATCACTATCTGACAAAAAATCGGCGAATTATAACGAAATGAAGAACTTAGGGTTAGATCATAACGTACACAGGATGAAGTAAGGATGCTGAAGATGACGATCAAAGAGGAGAAAGAAATGCGCGGCTGAAAAACCCCCAATACGCGAGAGGTGGGAAAATTATCCGGAATCGGCTGTTTTTCGTCACATTCTTGCTCCCTTTTCGCAATTTTTCAATAATAACAATCTAAAAATTTTGTTTGTTTCTCTTTGAAAATTTGCATTTGATACGTGGAACTTTGACTTGTCTTTTCCCTTAATTTTGCAACTAGACAGTGACCGTGCGATGTCGGCTTTGTCAAATTTTTTGACATATTTTTGTATTATATGTATATTTTAGTATTTCACTATGTACAGTTGTATACATTACGTACATTATATCATATTTTACATTGTGCGCAATATAATTATATTTATACTTTTATTTTTTTATTTTGAATAAAAAAGCAAATGGTTCTCACCTTAAGTACAATAGGAAATTATGAACTTTTTTAATAAAAAATAACATATAAATTTTCTAACAAAAATACCTATTACATTAATTTATAAAAGTATTAAATATTATTACTATCAATAACATACTTTAAAATCAAATAAATACATAGAATTATGTAAAATTATTTTATTAGTTTAAACGACAAATATAATTTTTTATCACAAAAAATATAAATGACTTACATAAAAATAGTCACAACCTAAATTATATTAGAATTAATCATTGCATTTAAGTAACCAAGAGTATAAATAACAAAACCAAATCCTAATAAATAATAGTATATAATATTTTAACCATTTTAAAATATCCAATACAATTAATAATATTCATTTAATAAATGAAATTGAAAACATTTTATAAATAATTAAAATAAATGAAATACAAATATATAGTTTTCTAATACATCAAATGTGATTTGACCGAAAAAGTAAAAAATAATAATAATAATAATAATAAGATAATAATTATATGCTCAAAATAAGAGATAGAAAGTCAAAGATAATAATAACGATGACATCATCATTTAAGTTTAGAGGGAAAATTTTTAATAAGGATCCAACACGTAAGCAATTTTGAAAGGTGATGATTTAAGCCGTGTTTTGTTTTAGTAATAGTTAAATAGATTTGAAATGTATTTCATGTTTTGTAATATGCACCGGTATATATATAAGCTTACTGCTACGCTTGAGACACCTCAAAAATAAGAAGTATTTTCTTTAATCGTATAAATTGGGCTATTTAGATCATATTTTTAATGCGTTTCTCGGAGAGACTATCTCTCACAACAATTTGTGGTAAACTTCTTTCTCATGATATTGTCCCGTTGAATGGATTGTTTTCTAAAGTCTTTCAGATCAAACGGCTACCTGAGATGGCATTTTGGTATTTTACCCGAACAACTATTTCAGGTAGCAGTTTGGTATGACTATTTTTTAAAACTTTTAATAACCAAACTGCCATCTGGCGGTTTATTCTGGCAATTTTTTATTTTCTTTTTGTTGATACATATATATACTTATTGTATAACGAATGGCCGTAAAAGAGCAAATTGCCATCTGAATTAACAGTTTGATAATAATACTAAATGAATATGTATACTTACATTGTTTTTCCTTAATTATTTTAAAAAAATATTATCTATAGCAAATCGTCATCTATTAAAGCGATTTGATTTGAAATACTAACCAAACCGGTATATTAGATGGTGGTTTGGTAAAAATAAAAGTAATAAAAAAAACTCTCCTAGCTCGTCCTACAAGAATAATATCATAAAAATTGAGTTTCTCAATGTAAAGCGAAAAATATGTTAAGTTGAAAATGAAAAGGCCAAGAGAATGGCCGTGCAATGCATGGGATTTTAAAATTTTTACATATATAGTAATTTAACTGTTTTGATAATTTTTTGGTTGCATAATTATTAATTATTCAAATAATTTTTTTTTAATATTCATAGAAAAAATTTACATACTTAATCAAAGTAGATATTATATACTCCTATTGTATGGGTGAAAAATATTAAACCGGGACAACAAATATCATCCTAAAATAATGGAGATTAATTATGGGAAGGAACCTCCAAAAGGCTAGATAGACTAGAAGACGAAGGTGTAACAACTCGGCTTACCGTTGACTGAGTAAGACAGGTCATCACGGGGTTTACTGACCCAAAGATCTCAAATTCCGATTCATGGCTCGTAAAAAGGGTCACGAGGTCTAATACATGACCACAACACCTAATCTTAAATCCAAATAGCTAAACCAAAATCTAGAATAATCATACAAAGTCACTATATAAGTCTAACGTAATCAATATACAAAGTCTATTACACACTTACTAAAACCCAATACAAACACTACCACTTCCCACAAACTCAATTCATACATCTTCCATGTATACTCTATTCATCACCGCTAACCCATCGTTCCCGACTGGTACCGATCTGTAAACAATCTAAAAGAAGGAAACAACTGGGAGTCAGATTAAACTGAATGAGAAGTAACAATCCAAAACAACAAAACACATAGTAATTCAAAACATAGGCTTAAAAACAACATCCTTTTCCTAGATCTATGTGCGCACAGGGAGTCTAGTTTGAGAGGTGCCCCATAGCTCTATGGCTATGTCGCTCTCGGGTGAGGCTAGTCAATATTTGAATGACAATTCAACCTCAAAAATAGGGAGTAGGGGACAAGGTCCCTCAACTCCGTCAATGACCAGCTCGCAAGCCCGATCCATTGACCATAACATAATCAACATAATCATTCATAACCAAATCATCATCGATATTCATCAGTTCAAAACAATTTGAATAAGAAAATGTTTTCGAAACAGTAGTCTGGCCAGACCCTTTAAGGGACTGCTACTACTCACCAAATCCAACGCTTTAGATAGCCAAGATCGATACAACGCAATCTTTTAGAAGAGTTCCATCAACGTAGTCGTATCCTGAAGCATGACAATAACATAACGTCACCAAAGATCGTTCGATACTACTATACTAACAACAAATTACGTCTCGTCCTATGTCTAACGGTCAAACCAAGTTTTATCCTAACATATCTAATCATTCAACAATTGTGCATGTTCTAACTCAACTCATATATGTCATCAAGATATTTATATCCGTAGACTACACTTGTTTACATTCTAAGATTCACACTCTTCAATAATTTATCAACATTTAAATCCTCCACTTTATGTCGAATTAATACCAAGTAGACATTTCGACCCATAACCAAATTACCTAAGAGTCACACAATTCATTTAAAAACACCAATTATCCAATATTCCATCATTTAAGAATGTTTCCTCAACAAAGCCTATAACCAATATCATTTATCGGATCTCTAAAATTTATATCCATCAATTATTATTCTCCAAATTATATATAGTTAACCACAAGATTTCTATCCTAGAATGATTAACACTCAAAAGAATTTATCAATTCATCCAAGAATGTCAAAATACCCAATAAAATCTTGTAAACCATCCAAGAATATCAAATATTACAACACTTATCAAACTAAGCATCTTCCTAAATAAAATCCCTAATCTTGATATTTTCTTAATCTAATATCAAAGATATAAGTAACCAACAATTGATTCTAAGAATGGCTCATGTAAAAGTAAAAGATTATTTAGAAATTAAAAGGGAAAGAAAAGCTTAATACCTTCTGCCCCTGATTCCAAGAATTGAAGGAAATCAATTAATCTTTTTTTTTTTTTAAAGCATCATGAACCAAAATTGTTGTGCTTGATCAAGATTCAAACCAACAGTGGAATGAAGGTGCGGAATTCGTGCATATTGATTCGAATGAAGAAGACGAATCTCCTGCTTCTCTTTGGTTCACGCGAATGAGAAGAAGAAGGAAACTAAAGTCTAGAAAATGTAAGGGTTTTTAGGAGAAGGAATTAAAGAAGGGGATTGAATAGTATTTGGGGTAAGGGAGTTTCGGTTGGTAATAATGATAATCATAAAAAAATTAATTATTAAACGTGATAAAAATGAAGGAAAGAATTGATAAAACTAAAGAGAGATATTTTAATAATTTCAGTCATACACTTAGACTCGATAGTTGCGATATTCTTAAATTCCAAATAATTCTCATTTTAAGATTTGTTTTAAATTCACAATATGAATTTCTCAAATGTTACAGAAGGTCCTAAACTCATATCCATCAGTATCTGACAACAGAGATTCTGGGAAGGTCGTCATCTGAAAAGATTTATCTGCCGGAATATAAGAGACGGTATCTGGCAACTGGAAGGTCTTGAGCATGAGAAACTCACGTGGACATTAGAGACACTTGTTAAACATCATAAAGAACAAGCGAGATAATGGGACACGCGTCAGTGATGGAAACCACTAAAGGTGAAATAAGTGTTTAGTTAACTTCTAAAGAGGACACGTAGAAAGACATCATTTGTAGCATGCAAGGAATGTTCGTGGGGATCCTTTAAAGGAATGTATACGTCTCAATGATTAGAGATAAATACTAAGGGATATACCATAAAGGAGGTACGAAAAATCTTATGTAAAGAGAAATATTGAATGCAAACATTGTAAGCAAAATAATAATACTTTTTTTGATATAACATCTTTCATTACACTTCCTGTCATGATTATTCTACAAAGACCTCACGTCGTAAACAAGTCCTAAGCCACAATCCACTTGACTGCCACTGAGCATCTTGAAGAACTGGTTAGGCAAATCATCATTTGTCCTGATACTAACTTGGGCGTTGGAGAAGATCCCCGGAGGAACACCTTCCGGGCTTTTCTAACCATTGTGTTGACTTTCTCAGGCTAGCTGTCATCTGGATCCAGTAAGATCTTATTGCATAGCCGACAAAGGATTAAAGATCAAGACCCTCACCAACATTATCTTCTTGATCATCTTGCAGATTAAGGAGATTACTCTTAATTAATTGTCCGTCAAAATCTGACAGGAACACCTATATAATGTAAGTTATTGACAATTTACATCTTAATGCAACAATAGAAAAATTAAAACTTAATATATATTAAGACATTATATTTTATAAAAAGTCCACTTTAATCATGCAAATGAAGAAGTAAAAGAGAAACAACATGTACACTCTAGAGTCATTAAAAAATAAATGAGCAAATAAGAAAACATTATTTAATTAAGGAATAAGAAAGCAATATTTAATTAAGGAATAGTTGAGCAAAGTGACACGTAGCGAATCATAGGAATTCCACAACTCTCATTCTAAAGCCCCCACGTGTCAAAGTGGTTTCTGAATTCATATATGATATATATGATAACATGATATGATACTAATTGTGATTCCAAATAGGGTTAAAATTTTTGATATACTTCTACATTCAAACAGTTTCATACACCAAGTTAATAAAGGTAATAAAGGTAACAAAAACTCTTCTAAAGATGGCTCTTAGGAGACCTAGACTATAAAAATTGATCAATTAAAAAAAGTTGATTACTTATCTTTTAAACATCACTCCGGAACCTGCCTTGTACGGGATACTGGATTTATCTTTACCTTTAAACATCACTGTTGTGGGGATTTAAGGTATATCAAGTAGGGATTTAGCATATACCAAGTAGGGATTTGATATACATCAAATAGGTATTTTGGGATTGTATCAAGTAGGAATTTGACTTTTAATAGTAGGTATTTAGGGTTGACAAGTAAGGGTTTGAGTATATAAAGTAGAGATTTGAGATGTACCAAACAAGTATATGGGGTAAACATAGTTACGCATTTAGGGTTGTCAAATAGATATTTAAGGTATATCAAATAGTTATTTTTATTTTTTTTGAAGAAATATCAAATAGTCATTTGGGATATATCTAATTAGTATATACCTATATGATGTATTTTCTCGGTCCTAAAATAATTAACACTTATTGGATTGTTCCAATTTCATTGTAATATATTTGATGGGAATTGTTTTTATTAGATGTAATATGTAAATATTTCATTAAGGGTAATTTAGTCATTGTTACCATTTGTTAAGTGTTGTATATATACGTTTATTATCAATGAATGAAATCAAGGGATTTAATAACCAACATGGTATCAGTAAGCCTAGAGTTTTGTGTCTCTATTGTGTGCTCCATCTCTGTCGTCACTTTTCTGCCGCCTCCTTCTTCTTCATAGTGTGCATCAATGGCTTCTCAAAGTAAGTCTTCTTTTCATCCTTCTCTCACTGTCACCAACATTAAGACTCATGTTCCTATACAACTTGACTTTGAAAATGGTCTCTACTCTACGTGGGCACACTTATTCCAAACCCATTGCAAGGCATATCGGGTTTTAGACCATATTATTCCTTCTTCCCCTTCCGCTTCTTCATCTGAAAAACAACTTGACCAGGATGAATGGGAGTATGTTGATGCTCATGTTCTCACATGGATTTATGGTACCATCTCTCGTGATATTATGACCACCATTGTTTCCCCCGGCGATAATGCTCAGCAAACTTGGGACAAAATCCGTGATATCTTCCAGGACAATAAACCTACTCGGGCTATTTATTTAGAAGACCAATTTACACACACTACTTTGGCTAATTTTCCTGATGTTAATGCTTATTGTCTTCATTTAAAAACCCTTGCTGATCAACTAGCTAATGTTGATGCTAAAGTTTCTGAGAATCGATTGGTGATGCAACTTATCAAGGGTCTTACTCCAGATTTTAATGAAGTGGCTACATATTTAGAACAATTGGTCCCTTTACCTTCGTTCTATCAAGCCCGGTCTCGCCTGATTTTACATGAGACGCGCCGTAATCATCAACACTCCCGGGAATCGCAGAATGATGCCACAGCCCTTGTTGCAGCCGGTTCTCAGTCGGATGATGATGTGGAAAAAGTTCAATCACGGGGTTCCAATTCCTCCTCTCAAAGTGGTGGTCGACGACAACATCGAGGTGGCCGAAGTGGTAAGCGTCGTGGTGGGTCTTCTCAGAATCAAACATCACGTGCGCCCACCCATACTTCTTCTTGGACTTCTCATGTTTCTGGGTCTTCCCATCCTGCTGCCGTGGGCTCCTCTCCTTGGTCTTCTTACTCACATTGGCCTGCTGTCCAGTGGCCTCACATGGGATCCCCTCCGTGGGCCTTGCCTCCCTGCCCTTACCCTATTGCTCCCAAATCCCATCCAGGATCTCGTCTCTCTCAAGTTAATACTACTCCTGGTCTCCTTGGTCCACGGCCCAATGTGTTTGCTGCCTCTACTACTGGCTCGCCTGGTCCAGCACGCCCTCCCTGTCCCACTGACATCAATGTGGCCCTTCATACAATGGCTCTCAACCCCCCTGATGCAAATTGGTATATGGACACAGGTGCTACAAACCATATGACTTTCTCGTCAGGTACTCTCTTCCCGTATTTTAATTTGAGCAGTAAAAATAATATTGTGGTTGGTAGTGGTGATCAAATTCCTGTTCATGGCCAGGGTCATACTATTCTTAGCCCTACATGTCCCTCTCTCAAATTAACTAATGTTCTTTATGCTCCTAAACTTATCAAAAATCTTGTATTTGTTCGTCGCTTTACTACTGATAACAATGTTTCTGTTGAGTTTGATCCTTTTGGGTTTTCTGTGAAGGACCTTACGACTGGGAAGCCTATCATGAGATGTAACAGCTCGGGGGATCTTTATCCAGCTTTGTCTACACCACACTCCTCTCCACCTTCCACTTTTGCTGCTATTTCGGGCACTCTTTAGCATTCTCGCTTAGGACATCCAGGAGCTTCTATCATACATACTCTTAGGAACAATAATTTTATATCTTGTAAAAACACTTTGGATCCTTCTGTTTGTCAGTCATGTGTTCTTGGAAAGCAAATCAAATTGCCATTTTATGATTCTAATTCGTCTACTGTTTTACCATTTGATATTGTGCATAGTGACCTATGGACCTCCCCTATTGTGAGCGCGGCTGGTCATAAATACTATGTCCTCTTTTTAGATGACTATACCAACTTTTTGTGGACTATTCCTATTACTAAAAAATCACAAGTGTTTTCATTATTTCAAACCTTTTACAAGTCTGTCCAAACTCAATTTGAACGATCTATTAAGTGCTTTCAATGTGATCATGGTAGGGAATATGACAATTCGTCATTTCATCTCTTTTGTCAGCAACATGGGATGAAATTTCGTTTTTCTTGTCCACACACTTCATCTCAAAATGGTAAAGCGGAACGAAAAATTCGTACAATAAATAATATTACCCGAACTCTTCTTCTTCATGCTTCTGTTCCTCCATCCCTTTGGCATCATGCATTGGCCATGGCTACTTATTTACATAATGTTCTTCCTACAAAGCTCCTTCATAATTTTTCTCCCACTCAAGTTTTTATCACAAAGATCCTAGCTTTGATCACCTTAGAGTGTTTGGATGTCTTTGTTATCCCCTATTTCCTTCCACTACCATACACAAATTGCAAGCCCGATCTACACCTTGTGTCTTTTTGGGGTATCCTCCTAATCATCGGGGCTATACATGTTTGGACTTATCTAGCAATAAAATTTTTATTTCCCGGCATGTAGTGTTTGATGAGTCTAGATTTCCCTTTGCTACCATTCATACTCCTTCCCCACAAAGTTATGAATTTTTGGAGTCTTCCTTTCCTTTATCCATGTTACCTTCGGTGACTGGACCTACAGGTCCACCTGTTCAGCCCACTATTGCTACCCCATCTTCTGGCCTTACGCCAACTACTCCTGCTAGCCCAGTTTCCTCTACCCCTGTGGGAACCTTACCCCGGGTTTCCCTTTCCCCTACCTCATCTGGACAGATCCGTTTTGGCTCTCTTCCCCCGAGCCCCATCCCACCATTCACGGCCCCCCAATCGTCTCATCATCCAATGGCTACACATTCGAAACATGGGATAGTCAAACCTCGTCAAATGCTAAATTTGTCTCACTCTATCACTCCTTCTCCTATTCCTCGCAACCCGAAACAAGCTCTTTCTGACCCACATTGGAAAGCGGCCATGACAGATGAATTTACTGCTCTTATTTCAAATGATACGTGGGAGTTAGTACCCCGCCCCCCTGATGTTAATGTTATTCGATGCTTGTGGATTTTCTGTCACAAAACCAATTCTGATGGTTCGTTTGCAAGATACAAGGCTCGACTTGTGGGTGATGGTAGTTCACAACAGGTGGGTGTTGATTGTCTTGAGACGTTCAGCCCGGTAGTTAAGCCAGCCACTATCCGGGTTGTGTTGAGTCTGGCCTTGTCCAAATCTTGGTCTATTCACCAATTAGATGTCAAGAATGCTTTTCTACATGGGCATTTACAGGAGACAGTGTATATGCATCAACCTATGGGATTTCGGGACTCACGATATCCTCACTATGTTTGTCGTCTAAAAAAATCACTTTATGGGCTCAAACAGGCTCCTCGGGCTTGGTATCAGCGATTTGCAGATTATGTTCGCTCAGTTGGCTTTGTTAACAGTGTTTGTGACAATTCATTGTTTGTGTATCGTCGGGGACATGATACGGCCTATCTTCTCCTGTATGTTGATGATATCATTTTGACTGCATCTTCCGACTCATTTCGGAGGTCCATAATTACATTATTAGCTTCGGAGTTTGCTATGAAAGACTTGGGGGAGCTACATTATTTTCTGGGTATTGCAGTGCGTCGTCAGTCTAACGGGTTGTTCCTCTCTCAACAGAAGTATGCGACTGAAATCGTGGATAGAGCAGGGATGTCCTCCTGCAAACCTTCTCTTACTCCTGTGGATACCGAAGGCAAGTTGAGTGCTAAGGAGAGTCCTCCTATTGATGATCCGTCTTTGTTTCGCAGTTTGGCAGGTGCCCTGCAGTATCTTACTTTTACTCGTCCCGATATTTCCTATGCTGTACAACAGGTGTGCCTACATATGCATGACCCTCGTGAGTCCCACATGCTTGCACTAAAGCGCATTATTCGCTATGTTCAAGGCACACTTCGGCTAGGTCTTCATCTTACGGCCTCTCCCTCTAATTCTCTTGTGTGTTACACTGATGCTGATTGGGTTGGGTGTCCTGATACTCGTCGGTCTACATCTGGATATTGTGTCTATTATGGTGACAATTTGATTTCGTGGTCTGCGAAGCGACAATCCACTATTTCTCGCTCTAGTGCTGAGGCTGAGTACCGTGCCGTAGCTAACGTGGTTGCTGAGACATGTTGGTTACGCAATCTACTTCTGGAACTTCATTGTCCTATCTTTAAGGCCTCCGTGGTTTATTGCGATAATGTTAGTGTTATTTACTTATCTGGCAATCCGGTTCAACACCAACGCACTAAACATATTGAGTTGGACATTCACTTTGTTCGTGAACGAGTTGCCCGTGGTCATATTCGAGTCTTACATGTTCCTTCCCAATTTAATATTGCCGATATATTTACGAAGGGTTTACCTCGGGTTCTATTTAATGAATTTCGGTCCAATCTCAGTGTTTGTGGTCCTCCCCCTTAGATTGAGGGGGTGTATTAGATGTAATATGTAAATATTTCATTAAGTGTAATTTAGTCATTGTTACCATTTATTAAGTGTTGTATATATACGTTTATTATCAAGGAATGAAATCAAGGGATTTAATAACCAACAGTTTTTACTAATAAACTCAAAATGCTAACAAAATTTATTTAATCAAAGCTTACTTTGTATTTGATTTAGACGAAAAAAATCATTTTAATAGCTCGGTCAATATAAAGAAAAAAGCTCTATATGTTTTGTTACTTAAGCTTATTGTATAGTTTTCCAGTAATATTTACCCTATTGTATAATTCATAATTATTTCTACTACATATTTTTCATAAAAGACTCCACAATTTTTTAGATGACACAGCAAATAATCCAAGATAAATCAAACATAACTTATACTCAACCTGAGCCATATTTGACCTGATTAAAATTAACCCAAAATCGATTTCATGATCATATCAGACCTAACTATAAAGAAAATTTGAAAAAATTACCTTATTTGCAAAAAGAATATCCAAAATAAGCTTCGGGAAAATTTATTTTTCAAAATAAACGCTTTCTAATCCAATACTAAGGTTTGGCTGTGTTTGCTGTTACTGGGCCAAAACCAAGCCGAGTAAATAAAAGTCAGCCAAAGAATCACCCGTTGATAGTAACAACAAGCCATATACGAACAAAAGTTTAGATTAAGGTATATGGGAAAACAATCGCCAGTTGTTAACATCCAAAGTCTAACGACAATGAAAAATGTCAACAAAAGTCGACCCAATCGGCCCCTATTAGCAAGAGCGGGTGATTACTTGGCTAACTTTTTTTAACTCAGTATAAGTAATCGCCCGCTGTTAGTAACAACAAACACAAGCAAACCTTAGCATTGGACAAGGATGCGCTTATTTTGTGAAATAAGTCCCGAAGCTTATTTTGGGACTTTTTTCCATATAAGCTTGTTTTTTTCAAATTTTCACAATATAAATTCAATTCAAGCCCAGCTTTTGATTTACACACTTGAATTACCCGACCTAAACCAACCCAAGGAAAAAGAAGCTATGGTGTATTAATATTACCTTGTAAATAATATACACAAATCACAGAGGAATTTTAAGACAATTCTTCAGTTAAAGCATTAAGCTTTAGAATAAGAATCAAGAAAGAATCACCAGATTTATCAAACCAAATGAATTACAAAAATCAAGTGCATTCTTTCTACAACACATTGGCTTTTTTCTTCACAAAGCATCACCAGTTCAGATGATAAGAATGGGTGCAACTGACTATAAACCGGTAGTGAAAACGAAAAAAGAATCAAGATGCTGCTAGGCGCTTTGGAGTACCAGGCAACGGTATATATTTCACAGGTTCCTCGTTGAGTAGGAGAGCTCTTAAAATCGATTCACATACTTCGGTGTCATATACAATCAAATGGCCACCATGAGGAATTTCATGGTATTTGATCCAAGGCAACTCTTCCGTCACATGTCTTTGAAGTTCGACAGGAACAACCTTGTCTTCTAAGCCTACCCATAGATGAACCGCTCCATCGTCTTTGGGGAATGGGTTGTTCATTTTTAATGGATCGAACTCCCATTTACTGAATCCCACCATGAAATCACGACGAAGATTTTCAAACACACTTCTGTTCTCCAATTTATTCTGTCAAGGGGAAGGGGTTAAGGGCAATGACAATATCACTTAATTATTACAACCCTTTAAGATGTTAAGAGTATATAATATATCATGGGTCCCAACCATCAACTTATGCTTTTGGTTGAGTTGGTTCCATGATATGCTATCAGAGCCAATGTATCAAGAGGTCGCAGGTTTGAGACTCAACCACCTCTCATTTAAAGTGGAATATTTAGCGTCAGGTATGAGGAGAATTTGTGTTGCATCCACATTTCTAGCTCAAAGGGTTCTCATCTGACGGGGCGTGTAAAAGAATATAACATATCCTGGAGCCTCAACCATCAAGTTAAACTTTTGGTTAAGGACCTAAGATATGTTAGATACTCTTACAATGTTCACAACAATACAGCTTGAAAGCTTACACAATCCTAGAATCTTTTCAGAAGGGATCACCAATTTGAGTTGAAATGTGACCAGTATTTATCCCTCTATCCTTTTGAGCTTGCGCCATTAGGAGCAAAAAGCTCTCACAACCAAAAGCAGAAAACTCGAAGGAAGTGAGAAGTATCTCGTATAAGAATTTTTTGATCCCAAACATTAAAGATAATTGAACCCATGTCAATAAGCAATATCATAGACCATTCTGATAATGCTTACAAGTACTCCCCTCTATCACTCGAGGTTGTCGCATTTAGTTTCCCCATGAGAGCATGTTATTGGCAAATGCAAAGCGATGTATGTAGATCCGAGGTGATAAAGGTCATAGTTAACGTCAAAATCAGTGTCTAAAAAAATTAGTATCAATTGTATTTGACTCAAAAAGTAGTCCATAAAACCGTACCTCGCTGAGAAGCTCAAATCCTGGGGTTCTCTTAAGAACTTCCATATCCCTTTCGTTAAAAAATACAGGGTTCTTCTCCATCACATTGGTCGAAGGAAAACACTTCTGGGTCATCCACCAGTACAGCAAACCAGGCAAATGTTTCACAACGAAAAGAGCGAACTTAACTAAACCTTTTCTGAAGTCGTCTTTGACTACGCTGTTGGGTAGAGAAGGCCAACGATAATTGACAACAGCAGCCACTAATGCTACACCCTGCAACCTGAATCAATATCATTTGACAGCAAATATAAGTTTAGATGTACACTCAGACGAGTTTAGACAAGTTCCAATAAGTTAACGTAGGCATTATTCAAACGAAAACAACCAAACTTAGGCACATATCACTAACGGAACTGGGGAAATGGGAAATGGGAAATTTATTTTGTGCCTATAGGATGACTTTTCACGGACCTGAATTATGGCTTCACTCAAGCAGAATACAATAGTGTGCAAAGAGTACTTGCCTGTGGGGTATATACTGGAGACAACTCCAGGTCGGATATGATCCTAATGACACACCGATCACATAAAACTTTGGTCCTAAATCTAACTGATTTGCGAGTTCCTCGATATCTAGTGCTTCCGATTTGGGTGACCTTTTTGGATTAGGATCACTGTCCCCATATCCTGCTCTATCATATAGCAGCATATATATCTTCAAACCTTCAATAAGACCCTGAAAACTAAATCAATGTAAATCAAAATGATTCCGCCTCAAACAAAGAAATAGCTATATCGTAACTAGAATGTCAAGTTTTAATTCCAATAATATGAGGTGGGCTAAATTTATCATAAATGTGAACTTTTTTTGCCACATTTCGTGTCTACTGTCTAGTATTACAAGAATATTTTTGCTTAAAACTTGGGCATCCTTTTTGGGACCATTTGCTAAGCAAAATTTGATTTCTGGATCACAAAAAATAGTACAAGCTGGGGGAATATGCTCTAGCTCAGCAATGACATATTACACCTATATCTAATCATTTGATCAAGTAGACATTTGAACTTCAATCTGACACACAATCTAACCACCCAGAATATCTTTCAATCTAATCAAAAAGATCATACTTCTATATTTTTACTTACAAGTTATAACCCAGGAAAATAAATATCAACAAAATATTCTATATTCATCTCACTGGAAAAAAAAAGAATTTTCTATATTTTTCTACACCAATTTCACATTTTCCGCTACCCATTGTCTTTTAAGTCACTCCCAACTAGGCGGCTTTGGAGGCATGGCCGCGTGGGGTTGTCAAGAACCAACTCAACCAAAAGCTTATGTTGTCTTAGATTATCAGATTCTGTTATATACTCTAAGACGCCCCTCACATGAAAATCTTCGGGTATCTTCGGGTTAGAAGTATGAATGCAACACATGCCCTCCTCAATCCTCATACCTCTCGCTGAATACTTTTTAAATGTAAATGTAAGGTGTTTGAGATTCGATCCTGTGGTTTACACTCAACCAAAAGCTCTTATTGTTGTGGACTATGTTATATGCCATGTACAAAATCTTACCCTTAATGTTCTTTCTGATGGCCCTTCACCCAAAGAAAAAAGTTTATCAAAAAAAAAAAAAAAAAAAAACTCAACCATGATGAGTTGCTATCATATAGTATAACTATCAATTTCAAGACAATTAGATTAATCAAATCAAAAACCCAATTCCCAACATCATCCATTCAATCAACAATGTCATCCCACATACCAAAATTCAATCAAACTAATTAAAATTAGATCCAAAAATCAAAAACAAAAACAAATTCAAAACACAAAGTTTTAATAATTTACTTCAGGTGCAGAAAAACTCATTTCTTTGCTGCTTCCAAATCCATGAACAATAATGATCTTGAAATTAGCATCTTCTTTAGCAACTCCAGTTTCTCTATAAGCCAACAATCTTCCATCTTTAAGTCTAATTCTGGGTGATTCAATCTCAATATCAATATCATCCATTGATTTTGAAGTTCTCCTTCCATGCCCACCTCCTGAAATATTCCCCATCTGCAAATATTGTCAGAAAATATCAAAAAGATAAGATCTTTCAAGGTTTCAACAGTACCCAAACTTAGAACTCAACTTTGGTTTCCAAAAGAAGGAAAGTTAATGGTAGGGCACTGGATTTTTCCTTTTACCTTATAGTTTTTGATGAATACTAAAGAACAGAATTTATTTTTAATGGGTTTTTCTGGTTTTAGATCTTTAGATAGTTGAATATGAGAAAAAACTGTAGGATTTTTCCTCTCTCGTCTGTTCTTTTGACCAACTAATGTTGCAAAATAGGAGTACCGTTTTTTGCTTCCAGAGGTTGAAAAATAATATAAAAAACGCATTATTGTATTTTTATTACCTACCTAAATACAAAAAGGACCAAAAAAATAACATTGGTTAAATCTTTTTTAAATATGAATTTAAAAGGAATAGGGGATATATATACATAAATATATGAGTAGATCTTTCGATGTGGTTTCAAATTATTATTAATAGGGATGTAGAATAAAGAAGTTAAGATGGATAAAAGTTAGCTTTGAAACTTAAGTTTTAAGGTTAAAGGCTTAAGGCTACTTCTTTAAGGTTAATGTACATTACATAGCTTCAACGTTATAATGAAAGAAAATTAGAGGCTATATAGTGTTTGTATTTGGATTTTGGTGTTTCTTTTGTTTACTGAATGATGGCTAGATTTTAATTAATGTTTGTAATAAATTCGCTCTTTTTATGGATGAGGTGAGAAATTATAAATGAGCTTAAAACCTTAAAGAGCATCTAAAATAAATGACATTGAGAAATTTCTAGTGAGGATATGCCAATGTCATGAATGTTTTTATAGAATGATAATTAGAAATATTTGGGATATAGAATCTTGTAATGCTTTCATGAGAATATGCTTTGGTGGTCTTTAAACTAATAGAATTAAGAAGGTGAAATTTAAGGTGGCAAAACATCAATTCATATAGAGTCTTCTTTTTTTAACTTGCATATTTTTTTTTTCAAAAAAAAAACTTGGAGTACATTTTATTAACAAATTGATTATGCTAAATTTGACGGATAAATCTCACGACGTAATTTTATAGTCTTTGAGTTGGTTTAGAGTTTTGCTTTGCACAAATTTGAAGTAAAATAAGGGAATCATATTTTTGGGAAAATGACCAAAAAGACGGAAAATTGATTGAAAATAATAATATAACCACCAAACACTACATTTGGATAATCAATTCAGCAAAGTCTGTCTAAATCTAAGCTTTCTACCATGCTGGAGCATTCCAAATTTAGAAATTAAAATTTCAAAGATATTTAACTTTACAATCTATTCCCTCCGTTCCTGTTGATGTTCCCATTAGGAAGATTCACGGAAATTAAGAAGAATGAAATCTTTTAGATAGTGAAGATATTATTTTATTGAATAATAAATTTGATGGAGGAAAAGTGGGAACCACAAATATTAAAAAAGTATTTAAAGAAAGTTAGTGGAAAAAATATGGGGACCACACTTAATTAAAAAATATTTTTATGAAGTTAATGGGAAACATGTGGGGACCATAAGGAATATAAAAACGTTAAAGTGGAGTTAGTGGAAGATATGTGGGGACCATAATCATTATTAAAATATTAAAATGAGGATGGGTGAGGTTATTTTTGTCCAAAATTTGTGATATAAATGAAAAGATTCCTTATAGGAACAACAATTGAAACACCCAAAATGGAAAGTGAGAACTTGTTTAAGGAACGGAGGGAGTATAATTTTCTAAATCATCTTCACTTTCTCATTATCTCTCAAAGTATATGTCTTATAAGTTATAATCTAGTGACTATGATTATTTTGATTATGTTCCCAATTATAAAGCATGATGCAGCCATAACCCGCTAGGCAGCTTCATATCTAAACATATTGCAAAAGGTTGGCTTTGGTTGGTCGTGATAATGGTTTTGAAATGACTCTTGTAAATGACTTTTGTGGTCAATATAGATGGTATTGCAGTTATTTTAGTCTATTTCAATCGGTGCAAGCCTACAAGCAAAACACCTTTGTAATACGGTTGCGATGCACCGAATATTTTGCACTATGCATTTAACACACTTGTCGCAGACCTTCTCAACAGTTACAACCTCAAAAAGAGAGGCGAATTTATGAAATTCAACTCTAATATGAAACTTGCAATAGTTATTAACAGTAAGTAACAACAATAATGCCAAAGCCTTAATCCCAACATAAGGAGTTCGGTTTAATTAACTAACACAAATCAACCTAAGAATTAAATTTAATGCAAATTGAATAGAATCGGTCAAACAAACAAGAGAGAAACGACATAAATAAACGCGAATTATAAAAATTGGTTTTAATTAGTATATCACAACGACTTCAAGTTCATACATTGTTCCATTGATTAGCTATACTCAGATCAAGGTCACAACTATATAACTATAAGGATGGGTACTAAATACTAAATTATCAGAAATATACCCAAGTCTTATTGTAAAGATCTAGAATAATGGGAGCACATATAGGATAGAGCAAGGGTGATGGAAACTATCCAAGTACAAGTTCTCTTAATATGGTTTCACACATGTTCTGTTTACTGATAAAACAATGCCCACCATCAGGGACTTCATGATACTTGATCCACTTAACCTTTTCAGCGATAAATCGATTGATTTCGAAAGGAATTATTTTGTCTTCGTAGCCTTGCCATATGTGAACCGAACTTTCATGGTTCGAGAATGGATTTTTCAAGTCCAACGGACTAAATTCCCATCTCCCAAAACCGACCATGATATCTCGATGAAGACATTCATAATCACCTTGCTGCCGGATTTTATCTTGCACACCCTCAAGTTGACAAGGAAAAAAAGATTGTGAACTCAAATATTATCGTAATTCAGTAAGGTATAGGCTAGGAATTATGTTATTGGATATACCTTTGGAGGTTTTGGAGTATTCTTTAGGATTTCCACATCTAGTGAACTGAAAATAGAAGGATCACCAGACAGGAGACTTAAGGAAGGAAACCATTTCTGAGTCATCCACCAGTAGAACAACCAAGGAGCATAACGAGCCACTCGAAAGGTCCACTGGTCTTGCAGACGAAGCTTCTTAAACGCCTCACTCGATACTGAATGAGGAAGATGTGGCCACCAGTAGGAGACAAATGGAACAACCAAGGAGATCCCAGCCAATCTATTGTACAATATACAATGCTCTATCGTAATTCATAAATTAAAACGATAGTGTATAAAACATATCCTGGTTCTTCGACCGAAGAACCTCTTGTCACATCAGTTCTAATATCATGGTAAGGAACTAATTCAACCAAAAGCTTAAGCTCATAGTTCAAGCTCCAAGATATGTCGTCGTCATCATCATACCCAGTGTATCCCGCCCATGAAAAACACTATGATTAGGGTCTGGGGAGGGAAGGAAGGCAACAACTCATACCCATAAAAGAGAGCGCAGCCAGAGAGTCCCTCGACTCGAGAACTCCAAGATATGTTATATGCTGCAAAAATATGTTTGTGTGGGGGTGGGGGGGAGGAATCCATAGAATTAAAAGCTCAGTGTCATGCCTGTGTGGGATGTAATTTATACAACTATAAGCAGCGTATCCTCCCAAAGAGATTCCGATGACATAGAACTTAGATCCAAGCTGTAATGCATCAGCGAGTTCTTGAATATCATACGCTTCACTTTTCACAGAGCGGTTTGGATTGGGGTCGCTCTCCCCATATCCAGCTCTATCAAAAAACAGGAAGTATATCTTTAGCTCCTCTATAACTTCCTGACAAACAAACAGAAAGGTTTATCTAAGAGAAGCAAACAAAACACCTATGGAAAAATTCTTGTGCAATCCAGAATGGAGTTTTCATATTGTACAATCTACTGAAAACTTTATTTTTCTGGGGTGAATTAAAGTTGATTCATACTTGAGAAACTGGTAAAAACTGATCCTTGGAACTAGCAAAGCCATGAATGACAATGATCTTGTGCTTAGCTTCATGTTTGTTAACTCCAGCCTCCCTATATGACAAATGCCTTCCATCCACAAGTTTGATCCTCGGTGAAGTCACAGGAGGACCGCCAGGCGATCCACATATTTTCGGAGGGGGAGGCTTTATTGCCTTGTAGACACAACCCAATATAACTGCAGCAAATGCTAAAGCTACCTGTCCAAACATACCTAGGGAGGAGAAAAGGACAATAATCAGTCTCTTGCATTGGACTATAATCTTGTCATCTTAAAGGAGTTCATGTTAGATTATGGAGGGCTAAACATTAATACATCAAGGGCATGTAAGAGTATATAACATATCCTGGGGCCTTGACCAAAAAGTTGATGGTTGAGGCGCTAGGTATGTTATGTACTCTTAACATGTTAAGGAACTAATTCAACCAAAAGCTAATGCTGATGGTTAAGGTTCCAAGATATGTTATATATTCTCTTACACGCCCCCTCACACGAGAGCCCTTTGGGCTAGAAGTGTGATGCAACACAAGCGCTCCTCATACTTGGCGCTAAATATTTCGGGTGGTTGAGATTCGAACCTGTGACCTCTTGTCAAGTTGGCTTCTGATACCATGTCAAGGAACCAACTCAACCAAAAGCTTAAGTTGATGGTTGAGGCCCTAGGATATGTTAATGTACTCTAATAGGGCATGCTTAAATTGTGGGGGGTTTTACCTGGGAAAGATGGGGAGATATCCTAAGTGCTACCACCCTGTTTCAGGAATATATGGCTGCTTTCTTGAAATACAACACCAACGAAAACATGCCACTAGCCCAATCACTAGTGGCTCCCGCCTAGGTGTGGTTTAGTGAATCAAATGTAAGCAGCCTCAACCTTGTAATAATAAATAGGCTATTTCCGAGATTACAAACATCATCTGCAACTTTACATATATAAAAAACACAAATAAGTTATTAAATTGTTTTACTATAGTTTATTGTACCGAAGCCAAATAACTACAATTCTTTATGACTAACAATAATCTTTAATCACTCTCTAGATTGTAAATTAGGAAATCATCTTTCTCAATACTCAAATGCTTGATTCAGGTAAAGGATACAGACAGACACTAAATCATTAATAAGAATAATGCAAAATATGGCAAGTGCTAGTGGTAATTGATGTATTGGCTTCTTTTAGCTAATGCAAATAACTTTATCACAAAACAGAGGACCCAAGTTCATATACTATGTACCTCTAATGTATTATAATCATCACATCATACTACCCGGTGTATGCAGGTCATAGAAACTATGACCAGGGTCTGGAAGGGAATGAAGGTGGCAACACATACCCATAAATAAGAGTGCGGCCAAAGAGTCACTCGGCTTGAGAAAGATGCACAGATAAATCATAAAAAAATCAAAAAACTATAAATAAGTAGTAATAATATACACATAAATTTTTTGATATATAAGCAGTAATAATTTAGAAAATGAAAGTTGGTTTAGCACAATGTCAATCATAGTAGTACACTAAATACTTCTATACAAAAATTTGAAAACCCCAGGGTTAAAAGTCATTGCAATATCCTAATTAGGAACACAAGTGAAACATTCTGTCTCTGACTTTTTGCAATTGGTGACATATCCACCAAAAGTCTACAAAGCAGTTCAAATAATAGCCAAATTTACCAAAGTTTATCTCATATAATATCCTATTCCACATATAATTTTTACTAAAAGAATTAACCTTTATACATTAGTGTCACATATCAATCCGCCGAGCGAACAATTTGGCCACATTGTTCTTTATGGGTATGAATTATCGTCTTTTTTCCATCTCTAAACCCTGATGATAGTTTCCATGAGTGGGAACCACTGGTTATGATGATAATGATCAATCAAAAATCGTCTTTTTATTTCTATAAGGATAATGTTGAGTACATGCAATATCTAGTAGAAGCCTAATTTGTTTACAAATGTTGAATTGAACCAAATATTATGTTTAGTAAATTTAAAATTTAGAATTGAGCCAATTGCATATGATACAATATAAAATAGGCCAAATATTAAAATTTGAAAATTTCTAAATAAATAGGTGTTATTTTCAGATTAAGAATTTCAATACTAAAATTGAAACTTTTATTTTTTCAAATAAATTCTATGTTGACAGGCAGCGCTTTCTTATGGAATTGGGATAATGATTGGGCGGCGCTGAGTTTCATGGATCCCCACCAAGCAACCAGCAGATTGCTGAGAAATCTTTGTAACGCCAATACAATATAAGACAACCACCGCAAAAACTGATGTAACAAGAAAACGAAAAAGAGAAACTAAAACATAGAAATGGCAAAAAAAAAAAAAAAAACCCAAATTTCAATCCGCAAAATTCATGACAGAATAAACAAAAATTAAAGCAATAAACATATATTTTTGTATCATGCTTAATTTCATTTTTGAAGGCTTTCAGGCTCACTCAACACATGATGCAAGACTTTCTGGCTGCGTTCTCAGAACGTAGTTTTTCATAATCTGAGCAGGATAGATTGATATATTGGGATGATTATTATTTTTGGTTTTTAGGCGTCATGCCCAGAAGTTCAAAATTTTGATCACTTATTAGTTTGTTTCAATTCAATGGGAAGTGAGATATATATCAGAAAAAAGCAGACAAAATTAAGATTTCCAAAAGAAAAATATAAAAAATTACCTGAGTATTGGAGAAAAGAAGTAAACTCAGTAAAATGAAGCCACAGGGCAGTGAGATACTGTCAATAATAAAGAATGAAGCAAGAACCAGAAGAAACCCAGGTACTTAATTGAGTGCCACTTTCCTGCTTCCTCCGTTACAATATAGTCGCAGCATGTAAAAAATGAGCACTATTTACTTATCTCCTTTAATTTGTGATTAATAAGTACATAATTATAGTATAGACATAATTATAGATATTAAGGATTGAATTAATATATAATTATAGATATTAAGGATTGAATTAGTACATTAGACTGCGTGAAAACAAATGTTACAAATATTTCGAAACGAAGGTAGTATTTGTTAATTGTTTCTGCTTTTTTTACTGGCAATTCAAATTTTAATACAACAAAGTAGGTGGACAAAGAAATTGGTTAACAGACCCTCTCTTGGGAGACTGTCTATAGTATAGACGTCTCTCAAGAGTCTAGCCTATATCTCTCTTTTAACTTACAAAATTACTAATTAGTTTTTTTTTGGAAAAATTGTCGGGAATAACCCGTACTTTTAACGTTTGCCTGTGAATAATACCTACTTTTGATTATTCATAAATAATCCAACTTTACACTGAGTTTACTCACAGCACCCCCAATTATTCGAAACCGGCTATTCTAGGTTGCCTTCAATTAACCCCATACGACCTTCTCCTTCCTTCTAATTGACACTTCCACAAACAACAAAATCCCCAATTCATTTCTAGGGTTCATGAGCATATCCCAAATTTTGCAAATCAAAGACAAATCTTGGCAAGACTATCTTCAATTGGTTGTGTGTACTCTTCATCTTCATTAAAATGGTAAGATTCTATTCTCATGGAGTTTTTTTTGCAATTTTGTTCGATAATCTTCGCTACAGTCACTGTGCGAAACTGACTGCGAAAATGAAACTGCGAAAAACGAGTGTGCTAAAAATTTGTGCAATTTCAATGGTGAATTGTGTTTATCTTCAATTTTGTTTGTGATTCTATTCTCATGGAGGTTTGTTTATCTTCAATTTTGCCAAAAAACACATTGTGCGAATTGAATACTGTGCGAAAATTCATGGTTTGATTGGAAAATCTGTGCAATTACATTGTGTTTATGTTCAATGGTGTGGATTAGTTTGATTCATTTACTTTGCAAAAATTGTTTTCATTATAATGTAGACTATATGTACTGAAAATTGTTTGTTTTGACTACTAATTCAATTATCTCATTCATGCAGGATTCAAGCATATCTTCTGAAGCATTGTTGAATTGTTCTACCCAAGCATCAATCTCAAATGATCCCATTAATTAGTAGTAGAATAGTTACTTTTGAAATGTAATGGGTTTGAATTTTCTCTCTCTAAGCTTAGGGTTTAACAATGGAGGAATGTGAGATGTTGAAGATGATGAATTATGGCAGCAAGCAGCAGCTCAAGTAAAGGGGAAACAAGTCATTTTGTAAGTGTTACTTGCTACAACCGGTCAAAAATGAGGAGGGGGTGCTGTGAGCAAACTGAATTCAAAGTTCGGATTATTTATGAATAATCAAAAGTACGGGTTATTCACAGGAAAACGTTAAAAGTACGGGTTATTCCCGACAATTTTTCCTTTTTTTTTAATTTATAAATTGAGCCAGCCTCAAAACTTGAGACGTCTATTGTATAAACGGTCTAAAGTAAGAATTTGTAATTGGCTAAATACTGAAAAACAAATTCAAGTCTTTATTTGGATAGACAAATCAATACATGTCATCTACTAAAATTCGATTTCGTGAAATTTCTATATGTAAAAAAAATCAATTCACTTTTTTTGTGCATTGGTAACAAATTTTATAGATAGTAATTTACTAATTTTAATGCTCCCACTTTATAGCAGTAGATGCCAATAATTAGTTTTGGTAGAGCAAAATATCTTTTATGTTTTGTTATGTAAGGTGATGACTGATGAGTGGCTAGTGAGAAAAGTTATTACGTGTAAGCATTTTATATTGCCGGGCCATAGCCCATTTTAGATAAACATACCTTAAAATGGCACATTGCATTCTAGAAAGGAAACACAATTGACAATAAAAAAGAATATGTTAAGTTGGTAAC
Organism: Amaranthus cruentus; assembly: GCA_019425755.1. Lineage (NCBI taxonomy): Eukaryota > Viridiplantae > Streptophyta > Magnoliopsida > Caryophyllales > Amaranthaceae > Amaranthus > Amaranthus cruentus. Next base: position 15,250,725 of record CM033458.1, on the reverse strand, counting down.
CCAATATTTGGCTACACATCAAAAAACTAGAGGCAACCGTGTTGAGTGAAAATAATTCCTTATTCCTCTATCCAGAAACACAAGAAAATGACAATATTTTTTCACACTTCTACGTAAGTTGAAGAAAAATTATTTTTTCCAATTTTCATTCTTTTCTCTTGGTCATCTTTAAGTTTTTCAAATGGCATTTTTAAAGAGGCGTTTGATTTCAGGTTAAGTGTTTTGGGTCGATTTTAAATCGAGTCCTGTGTTCATATTGATGTTTACATAATAGTAAGCCAAGTGAGTTTACTTACAAGGTCAGGTAAATATCGAATCATCGGACATAATTTAATTACTTGATAATTGAATTATGGCATGTTCTTGTATGTAAATAGGAGTATGATCTTAGTTTTCACATGATTATGATCATAATTTATGAGTAAAGGTAGCTTGAACGAGCTAAGGCCTTAGAATTACTCAAATGAGCTAGGGTTACTTTTGGCTGATATCCGTCCAAAACTTCGTCAAATTCTTCTTATTTCAACATTGTTATCCGAACAAAAAAAAAAATAAGTCATCTAAATCTCTCCCTTCACTCATTTGATCAATCCAAACATAGTGATGTAAGTGTGATTAGGAAGAACACACTTAGATGTAAAAGTTTATGTTTTTTTTTAAAAAAGAAGAATAGAGAAGAATGATTAGATAAGAAAGAATAGTAGTAGAAGAAGATTGATAAGAGCCAAATCACAGGACAAACTCTATGATTTGAGATTTAGATTAAAGACAAGAATACACCCAATTTCCCCTTGAATTAACACTCAAGACAAACTCAAAGTGAAAATTTGAAATTACTATTTCTTTGGACAAACACAAAACACAAGAAGAAAAGCAATGTGTAAACTCAAAGTTTAAAATGATTAATCAACAACTTCATTTTTTCATTTCATAAGGCCCCATTATATAGAGCTAAATACAAGCTTTTAGAATGCTTACACATACAATGAAACTTAGATTTAATGAGCAATAATAGTTAGAGACTGAAGCACCAAAAGTCTAGTATATGAAGCATCAAAGGTCTAGTACATGAAGCACCAAAAGTCCCTTATTAAATTTACTTAATATGTTGATTTTAAATAAACCAACTATTTATAGACTCTTCTTTTCTACCTTTTATTTTAAACATTAATAAAATAAGACTTAAAATGTTGGATAACCAAAAGTAACATTTGGGCCAACTGCATATCCTCAACATCATTCCAAGTTAAAAATGTCATGATCTTGGATCAATTTAAAATCTTTTTTCTTTTAAGGTTATGAACATATAATTGTCCAAAAATATACTTGAGACATAAATTTAACCATATCCATATATTAAAAAGGTTGGCATGTGATTTGATATTAAATAAGTCAGAATGCTCCTGCATCAGATAGCGTTTGGAAAAGAAGATTTACTGCTAAACTAGATGAATGAAAACTATCAACCAACAAGTCTTGTATTAACTTAGTGTTTAGAAGTGAAGATTTATTTGGATCGGATTGAGTGTAAATATTTAAGAGTATATAAAAGATAAAGTAGGAAAACAAAATCAATTAGATAGAAGTTAATTTATGTTGTGCGACAGCGGAAGCCAAGATCGTAAAACAACAATGAAACAATAAAGATTCAAAACAAACAATAAGAAAAGACACAAGAAATTTAACGTGGTTCACTATCAATGTGATAGCTACGTCCACCGGCACCGAGATCAAATAATTTCACTATGAACCGAAAAGATTTACAAGATGAATCAACCTCTCAATCACAAAGAATAATGGCTCTCTTGTGATCTCTCTCAGTTTTGTAATTGATTATGCCCTAACCCTAAAATGGGTATTTATATGAGATACCCAAAAATAGAAAGTTATTACATAATAATAACAAAGTAACCGTCACAAACAAGTTGAAGAAACAAAAACGGCTGTGCATGGAGTTGCGTGCCGTGAATTTAACAAAAATCCAGACAAAAACTTTTGCTCCTATACTCGCGACCCGCACAACAGCTCACCACCCGCGTGCTCGCGGCCCGCACAGCCCTTCGCGGCTCGCGACTGATTTCTCCCAAAAACAGAAGGTTTTTGCTCCCTTTTCGCGCCCCGTGAGTTGATTCACGGTCCGTGACTTCCAAGACTCTTCTTCCCCATGATAAAGACTCGATTTGAGTCACCATTATCAACAATTTAAAGGAATTTAATTGTTAGAAAAACGGAAGAACTGGTTAGAAGGTAATGAAAATGGATAAAACAATAATTATTTCCCTCATATTGGGGGTATAAATTTACCCTAGGGATGGTGGGGGAATCGTTTACTCCAAATGAGGGAAATAATCATTATTTATTACTCATCTTTTTTACTTTACTCTCATTCTACATCTTTCACAAGTATTTCAATTACTTCATTTACACATCCACTTACCTTTATTTCACTAGATTGACTTTTTTTACCCTTTAAATATTTAAACTCAATCAAAGTGACCCCTTAATCTGAATGGATGAAAACTATCAACTAACAGCAAGTCTTGTAGAAGATCGCTCACCGTGACACAAATCCATTCAAAAGGCCCATTAGTAAAGAACTATAAAATAAAAACAATAAAATGTTAATTTACCCTTACACAGGAAGCAATTTTTTTAAAAAATAGTTTGAGTTAACCCAAATAAAGTCGTCTCACAGAGACGGCCTTTATAAAGAATAAGTGATCAACCATAGGGATTGCTGATAAACATGCAAGTACTTTTTCTAACGCAAAACACTTAAAGAACAATGGTTGGAAAAATCAGAAACAAATGAACTAAAATTTATCAAAGAAATTACTTGTGTAGGATTATATATTTACTCTGGATTGTACCTGATGTCATTAAGGTCATTCGGAAGCCGCAGTCATAATCCTTGCTCAATCATCTAACATTCCACCCATAAAGAGATAAATGCTTCACCAATCCACCCTAAGAAGGGCTTACTTCACTGAGATCAAACAGACTTCTTCAAACCCTTGTAATGTTCACCTAGAAATCATATCTTCTACTTTACAGAGACCCATTTTATTGGATTCTGACCACCTGAAATTCTAAACAATTTCATTGACAAGAATTGAATTACAACCAGGCATTTTCTGACTCCGATTTCTTTCATTAGTGATCGGATCTTATTCAAAACTTTCTGGGGAATTTGCAAAAATATTCATGGAATGAAGTAGAAACTCGAGCCATTGGGTGCCAGTTAGATTGTTTGGAAGGCCAGACTTAGCATTGCTTAATACCGTCAGATGTCAGTATGGTATTGAATCGGTATGGATATGGTTTGCCATCTTCTGTCCTTCTCCGGATTTTAATCATTTGCGTATGATGATGATGATGAATGGATGGTTTGCCATCTGATAGAATTTAGAAAATGGCCTGGGCAACCCAAACAAGGAGGAAAAGAAGTAGTCCACTCATAAACTCAAAGAAGGTTCACTACTAAAACCAATTGGTAATAGTAGGAGTTACTCCTTGAGTATATAAAGTGATGCATATTCTTCTCTTTCTCCGATGTGGGGGCAACTCACATGTGGGTAACACATGGGCACTTCAACACCATCTTCTATCCTTCTCCAGACTTTGATCATAGTTTCTATGAGCGGGGTATATTGTGTATGACGATGATGATAATGAATTGATAACATTGTCATTGAAAATAAACACGATTAGTGCTACTTGATTGTATACCCATTTGTATTGAACAAAACCCAAATGAGCAATTGCTGAAACCATACTAACTAATCTCTGAATGAATCCAAAGATTTCTTGGGACAACCGCAAGTAGAAATAAAAAATGTGCAAGTAATCACATCCATTATATTATATTCATCTTTTTCAACCAAAAACGACTCTTTTGTAAAGATCATACCTTGCATTATCGCATCTTCATTCATATGGCACTGAGCCCTGAGGCACTCCCGAATACCAAGAAATCTAATTTCTTTTAGGCATTTTATCAAACACATTTCGTGCACATATGATGTCGTCGAGTTCTAGATTTAGCCTAATCAATGCATTTGACATAAAAGGTTTGATTTGATCATTTGACCGAGAATTTGGCGTAACCCAGTGAACATTGTCAATATTTTTAAAATTTTTCAACATAGAACTACTCTTGCAAAGATTTTGATTATATAGTTGTCAATATTTATGAAGGGGTGTTTGGTATAAGAGAATAAGACTTATGAGACTATATAATATAAGACTTGATAGCTTTAACGATAAAAGGTATTATTCTAGTTTGTTATGTTAGGGAATTGAAAGAAAGAGATAAAATGAAAATTTCACCATAATTACCGCCATCCTCCAAAGCCAAAATTTTTATCTTAGGAACTTTCTTATTTTTTATTCCCAATTACCACCATCCTCCAAGTCCAAGATTTAGATTTTTTTAACAAATTTTCATTCTCTTTCTCAAATCCCATGTGTCAAACAAAACAACCCATGACTTTTAGTTTAAACAATATATATATTATGTAACAGCTATTTCAACACTTTTTAAACTTTATATGCCCTTAAGGCCTTAAGTATTGCTGATTGCTTAACTATTATTTAACTTTGTATGCCCTTAAGGCCTTAAGTTTTGGGATATTCTCAATACTATCTACATTATTATCAACCGCATGTTTTTGGGTATTTTGAGCCAATAAGCAATAATTGGGGTATACAAGATTATGTATTCTAATATTTGAGTACGCAATATTAAATAATAATTTAAAGTATTTTGAGTCAATGAACAATAATTGAGATTTGAGAATGTTATTGACAAATTCTCCTTTCAAATGTACATATGTTTTCCAAAGGTTGAACATGATTTAACCAAATAAGTAAATGATAAAATATTTAGCATTAAGTGAAATAAGTCTTATTAAACTCCCCCTTAAAAAATCTTGAACTCAATGTTTAGTTAAAAGTGAAACAACTTTTAAACTGTAAACACCTCTTGATTAAAAAAATGAACAAAAATCGTGATCAATTTGTAAGATTTAATGTGAGACCCTCATAATATGTAACTGGTCTTAAGTAGTTATATAGCGCACTTAATTTCAAGGCCATACACATACTTTGATCAACCAAAATGAATTCACTAGGTGGCCGGCCCAACGTTTACTAGGTGGATGAATATCATAACACAAATTCTTGTGCAGATGCTCTCTTGAGAGACCGTCTTTTGTAAAGATGAGTCTTAAAAGTCCAGCTCAAATCTGTATTTAGAGTTGTAACAATATATATTTAAAATTGGACTGAGCTTTTGAGAGCCGTCTTTACAAAAGACGGTCTCAAGTAAGATTTTGTGATTCTTGTGAGAGCAGCCTTTTTGAAAGACTATTTTCAATTGGATCGGCCCATTAGATGTTTTTAAAATATTGTAAGTAGGCATTAAGGTTACGGTAAGAGGGCATTAAGATAATGTAAGTAGGCATTAAAAATACGATAGATAGACATTAATATTTAATGGGCTGGACTTAAAATACGTCCTCAAAGAGACGATCTCTCGAGCCACGGTCTCAAAATAATATAACTTCTAGCTAAATAAGAGGAACTAGCATGTGTAAATAATCTATCACTAGAAACATCACGAAGGATAAGTGACTTATTATTCTCTTGTCATTTGAATCTATACAATTAGGACCATTATGGATTTAGTTTCTATTAACAAATAAGTGATCCAATTTTATTATCGATCCAATTCGGTTTCTACAAGTGAACCTTTTTGATTTGGATTTAGGTTAAGCAAGAAAACAAATTTTACACCAAACCTTAAACCCCTGAATGGGAAGAAGGGAAAAATTTGTAATAAATAAATCAACAAGTATTATATGAGACCGTCTCACCGTGAGATAGGCCCATACAAGTAGCTCAATTAATATTTTAAAAAGAAAAACTGATTAAGTAAGTTATAAACAGTTTTTGATTCAGTTTTTTCTAAAGTAATATTAGAACAGTCCAAATTAAGTCATGAGACGGTCTTAATAAAAAATTTGTCAAAAGATAGACTTTAATTTTGATTAACAAAACTTGAACGTTGTTCAACCATAGGTGATAAGAAATTTTGAGCTATATGAATAAGGTCTAGGGTGTTGATCGTTGAAAATGACCCCATTATGATATAAACATCAAATATTAGTCGGTATCTTTAAACTATGGATTAAAATTATAATTAAAAGAGATTTATGTTTATTTCAAATTCTCGTTATTATAGAAGTATTAATTAACTAATCAGATTAATACCATATTAATTAGTTTTTGTCTCAAATTCTCGCTATATTGATTATAAATTAATAAGAATTTAACTTATATTATCTATTTTGAATCTAATTACTTATAGTCTCAAACTCTTGCTATATTACTAAGATTAACAAAGAAATTTTTAATTTAAAATTTAATAAGCACAACTTAATCACAAATCCATAATTTATAAAGATTCTATCTTTGTTTAATATGTTTTAAATTGACACTAATATTCATCACAAAATAATTCCTCTTTACTAACTAAATGTCATTTTTGAACTTTTACTATACCTTATCCTATGCCAAATTCAAATAAATAAAAAATGCTCAATCTTTTACTCTCTCCGTTTCATTCAATTTGCATTATTTGTCATTATGATTTGCATCATTTTTATTTTTTGACAATGACCCTACAGAGTCGGCCACTACTTTTTATCAATATGATCCATACATTATAACTTTCTTTTAATTTCATAAACATAATTCATTCTCCCTCTTTATTTATTACCACTTTCTTAAAATTATAAAATTATTTCGTTTTTCTTTCGTACAAATCTAAGAGAACCGCCCGTGTTAAATACACCATGAGTTTAAAGATTCAAAACAATAATACTCCTTAGTCGGTTAGTCCTATTAATTAAGTACACTTAAGATTGGGCATTTTTCAATCCTACGCACGATAAACATCCTGGCCCCACACTCAAATATTTTCCATAATTCCTCTCCAGTCTCCACTATATAAAGAGAACAGCATCTCTCAACCAATACCATCAAATTAAAACACCCTCTATAGTCGTATATATCATTGTCACTTCCAAATTAAACCCCTTTCCTATAACAAAATCCAATAATAATAATAATAATAATAATAATAATAAAAGATAAATAAAAAATGGCGAAGTCAGATCCTCTGATCATTGGAAGAGTAGTTGGGGATGTAATAGAACCATTTAGTCCAAGTGTGAGAATGTCTGTTACTTATAAAACCAAGCAAGTTTATAATGGCCATGAACTTTTCCCTTCCGCTGTCACTCTTAAGCCTCGGGTTCAAGTTCATGATGCTGGCATGAAATCCTTTTTCACTTTGGTATCTTTTTATTACTCTTCTTCTTTTTTCCAACAAATTACAAACAAAAATAAAATTGTTAGCTAAAAAAAGTCACAATCACTTATTTATTTTTTCTATCTTAGATTTTTAGTTGAAACTTTGGGGCGTTAAGTTTCAATTTTAAATAATTGGTTTTTTGATTGTTAAAGTGTTCATTTGTTATCATCTAAGTTGTCATTATCTACTCTGATTTTTTAAAGAGATAGTCTAAGTAAATAACGGTTATTTTTAATATTGATAAATCACTTTTATGTGGAAAAATGTAATAGCTAAGGTGGGTATTTTAGGATTTTACGTTATCTTTTTTCATTTCGTTTATTTTACTATTATTTATTTTGTCTTTTTATGGTAATTTACAAATTGATAATGAGAAATTTTGTTTCCAAATTGTAGGAGTATCGCTATGATGTTGTTGTGGGGGACTTTGATGTGATTTGTGTCCTATCCCTACCCACCTTCTTTGTGACTTAAAAAACTTTCTTCTTATAATTAAATTCTCATTCTAGCAGACAACCATTTCCTCAAAGTATATATACAATATATTTTAATTACAAGTCTTTGATGACACGTTTGGTAATTGATATTAAATAGTGGGAATGAAAATGATTTGTAGTGTAAATTTTTATGACATTTATCATGTCATTCACTCATTTCCATGCTAATGAAAGTGTGATCATATAAAGGTTTTTTTCTTTATAATTTTCCATTACTAATTAATATCATATGTTCAAATGGTAATACATTTGAATAAAATTTTGTGAAGAAATAAGATTTTTGAAAGAGTATAGCCATGACCATTAATCTTGTAAAAAGATTATCTTACTAAAATTGTACTAACTCTTCATTATCATTTCCATCATTTAATACCAATTACCAAACAGACGTAAATGTCAAGGGTAAGATGAAAATATATTCCAAGGACAAAGATTATCAGTGGCATAGGTCTAATATTGTATAGGGTCGAAATAAAGTACTCCTAAAGAATCAACTCAACAAAATATTTTAACAGATGATTAAGATTTTAAAATATGTTATATACTGTCTTGCTATGATAAGTACTAATTTATAAAGTAATAGTTATACTATTTGATGCTCTTATAATGATGGAATATTTAGTACTCACACAAATAAGTAGGACTAGCTAGCTAGAATTAATTTGTTAATTTGTTGTTAATTATAATAGGTGATGACAGATCCAGATGTTCCTGGACCCAGTGATCCTTACCTGAGAGAACACCTCCACTGGTATAGTACTCTTAATTAATTAACCTCATCCATGATAATTAATTAGAAACTAATTCAAATAATTAAATGATTTATGTTACTTATGTCTTATAGGATAGTCACAGACATTCCGGGCACAACAGATACCACATTTGGTAAGGACATCTAGCTACGAAAATATATTTCCTCCGTTCCAAAATACTTGCTACATTTTGTTTTTGGATACTATTCATTGTTTAAGCTTATTTAATACTCCTTTCTATTCACACAAAATGGGACATTTCTATTTTGGGCCAATTCACACAAAATGTCCCATTTTTATTTTTAGATACAATTTTTTACAATATTACCCTTATTACATTTACTCATTTACTTTCATATGGACCCTATCTCCTCCTTTAGACCCAATTACTCTTATTTAACATATCCTAACTACTACCTAATGGTTGACTTTCATGTGGACCTTACTCCCTCCTTGGTTTTGGTGAAAATACCAAATGTCCCATTTTGTGTGAATAGGAGGGAGTATACAAGTGGAATCTTGTTTGAATCGTCTAATCGCATACTTTTATAAAATAAAATTTTTATAATTTTTAAATGCGTATAATTCGACATATAAATGAACAAAATAGTACGTTGAATTGTGTAAAAAAGTTAAATGTAACAAGTATTATGGAACGGAAGAAGTACTTGTGTACTAATAAATTTAGAATTTTATTTTGAAAAATGTAATAATTTACTATAACTAAAAATGAGATGATAAATAGGAAAGGAGATAGTGAGCTATGAAATGCCAAGGCCAAACATAGGAATACACAGGTTTGTGTTCATACTGTTCAAACAGAAACGTAGGGGAAGTGTGGCCCCACCATGCAGTCGAGATGGATTTTGTACCAACAAATTTGCTCAACTTAATGAACTTGGTCTTCCTGTTGCTGCTGTCTTCTTCAATTGTCAAAGGGAAACAGCTGCTCGAAGGCGCTAGCGCACTACAAAAATAAATGATGTTGGCGACTAAGACAGAGCTCGTATCGAGTTGGTGCTGTCTTCTGGTAGGAATTGGGTCGCCAATTTTAATGACCCATTTAATTAGGCAGGAACACTAGTCGCCAAATCAATAATTATTACCTAATTACTCATTAATCACTTCCTTAATTAAATAATTAAGCTCATCAGTTTATGGCCGGGTAGCCGTTGCATGCTATGTCATGTGTTTGGCTTATTATTAGCTTGTATTATGCATGTTTATGATCATATGTATTATTTGTAAGGATTAATTTCACCATCTATTAATCATCTTTCTAATTAATAGTATTTGAGTTAATTGTATGTCAATATGTTAATTTTTTTTATCTGGCTATCATAAGCTTAGTGAATCCGACCTCTATATAAAATGATAAATGAGGAATTAATCATTTTTTTAGATGGTGAAAATCGAAAATACATAATGAAAAACAAAATCGTTATAATTCTAACGTCACTGTAAAAGAGAAAATCTCTGATTGTACTTTTCCAATGTAGCTATGATTCTCGTATGTGAATATGTTATTACTGGACTACATATGAAGCAATAATAATGAACCATAACATAAAAATTCTCACATTAACGTCATTTACCTGGAGTTTGGCATTAATAAAGAGATTTTGATGTTAATAAAATTAAGGGAGTTAATCTCTTCAAATTCCTTCTCTTCAAATCCTTTTCTCTTCTTTTTGTTGTTCAAATAAGGGGATCTTTATCCTTCTAAATCATTTCCCTTCGTTTTCCACCATTTTCTTCCATTCAAACAAAGCCTAATTTTTTTTATGTATGACATTAGTAGATAGAAATTTAAACATAATTTTTGTAGATATATTAAAGAAGGTAAAAATATCTATATCAGATCTTATTAAATTGATTTTAATATTTGGATTTTCGGTGTACTTTTTCATAATTTTTTTATTATATGTTATTATTATTTTTTTAGTTTAAAAATATTATTTCAAATAGCGTACAAAGCAGATGAGACAAAAAAAAATATAACCCTATGAATTAGCTAGTTGTACTACTTCCACAAATTCGCACTACAGTATTCAAGTATTATTGTATGTACAAGAATGTGTATTTTATAGAACTAAAACGGTAAAGGGCGTATGGAAAGAGGATTCTTTCTTATAGTCCTATTAGTATTTAGTAGTTATGACTAAGAAAGTAGAGGATGTTGGGATGGCAATTCAGTCCGAATCCGACTCGATCCGAGGAAAATAATTCGATTCGAGTCCGAGGAAAAAGTCATCCGACTCCGACTTTATGATCTGAGTCCGAGTTAGAGACGGACCGGAGTTGGACCATATTAAAAATCCGACACTCCGACCCGACTCCGACCCTGAAGGAAATCCGACTTTGAATTTGACTTTTACGCAAATATTTTGTTTCCTTTAAAACTCTAAACGTGACTAATTCAACCTCTCTCTCATACTAATTGTAATTTGTCAGAATACGACAAATCAGATCAAGATAAATAAAATACGTCAAATCAAAATTCGAGAAAATTTTGTTAAATTGTAGTTGTAGAACTATTTCTCTTGTTAAACTTGAAGTCAAAGTATATATGTTTTTGTTAAATTGTATTTGAAAAATATATTTTGTTAATTTTGTATGCTTTATAATCATTAGTATAATATCACAACGATACTGTTTGATATTAATCAGAATTCGTTGGAGGTCTGAGAGTCCGAGTCGGGGCAAACTTAGAGTATGCATAATCCGACTCCAAGTGGAGGTGGAATGAAAAAAAGTACAACTCTTATCCGGAGTAAAGTCGGAGTATGTATAATCCGAGACGAGTCCGACCCATTGTCATCCCTAAGAGGATCCCCACTCCCACTCAGAAAGTGTTTGGTACTCCAAAACACAAACCATGACTAGGCCAAGTACGAATTACATTTCAGTTTGGATCTCAAATTTGAATCCAACAAGGCAACAACCCATACAATAACAATAATATCAGAGCCCTTATTCAAAAAGACTGAGGGCAACTAACCGAATTAATATATGAGTTATAAGGATTGTCCGCATGGATTTTTTTTCTTCGTTCATTTTGATTTCTAACATCTTCTCATATAAGTCTCTATATCCTTCATATCCTTTTCTACTAGTCTCCTTTAAGTCTTTTTTTGTATTTCTAGCCCTCTTTTAATGTCTCACGTCACGAGCTTCAAGTTTCAATCTTCCTTCACCGATTTGTTAATACCGTGTCTTTGCACATGTCCAAATTATCTTAATTGATTCTCTTTCATCCTTTTCTCATTATTTGAATCTCCTAAACTTATTTTATATCTTTGTTTTCATATCTATCCCAGGGGCAGTTCTAAGGCCGTGCGAGATGCCCAACCGCACAGGGCTCCCAAACCTAAAGGGCCTCATATAAAAAAAATTATTATAGAGTAGCATACTATTGTAGTAGAGTAGTTGGTAAGAGTTTTACTTAATATATCAATGGTCATATGTTCAAAACTTATTGATTACATTTTTCGCTCCTTTTTTATCTCTTTCCAAAACAACTCTTAATTTTCCAAATATTTTTTCTTACCTTATTTAATGTTTACACATTCATCAAATATCAATTATCAGTAACTTAATTTATAAAAATAATCAACAAGTTATTTTTAATTTTTCAACCTTTTAAACTTTACTCTTTTTATTATTAGTCATCAGTTTATTATATTTTTTTCTCTTTCATTTAACATTAGAGAAGAAAGTTTAATTTTTTACAACTTAATTTAAGTTTAAGAAATATAATTGTATTGAACTTTTATTTTGTTAATTTTTTTAATTATAAAGGGCCCCAATTTCAGAAATCTATAAATAATGAACAGGACCTCGAAATTACTTGCTCCGCCCCTGATCTATCCCACAAGGTATATCCACTCATGCATCGAAGCATTTGCATACATTTCCTCTACTGTCTACTCTTATTTTCCTACTATGATCCTTTTCTAAACACCAACAATTTTGATCCATAGAGCAGCATTGGCTCGATCGACATACCATGAAGTACATTATTTTAATATTTCTAATTCTTAAACTCGTTTCAATAAAAACTTGAAGTTGTATTTTTCGATAATAATAGGATCAACCGTGGCATATCAATTATTAATTAGTAAAAATAGATTTTTTTCAAGTAAAAATAAGTTTAATTCAATAAAATTACAAGGAAATGGACACATACTTAATACATAATACGTAGTGAATTGGACATGATTAGAGTGAATATTTAAAATTTTTCTATTTACACAAATTCTAATTTCTAAACACAACCAAAAAGCTTACAAGAGAAAAATAGATAGGATATTGAATCTGATACCTATCTTGTTCAATGTTTTTTTATATGTATCTTCTTGATCAAACTTAATTCGTTAAATTGAGAGAAATTAAATCCAACTAAAATAAAAAGTAATGAAAATGTATGAGTAAAATAATGAGTTAAAATTGACTAAAAATTTAAATAGACATAACTAAATTGAGAGAGATCAAATAAAACTAAATTTACAAAAGTAACCAAAAGTGAAAAAAAATAATAAGTCAAAACAAATAAATAAATTCAAACCTAATCATGAGTTGAAACTTGAAAATAACACAATATATAGGATTAATTAGAGGAAGTAGTTTGTACAATTATACTAGTAAAAATTTAGACCTAAGCTAGCTAGCAGAAAAGGAATTAAGCAGTTTCTCAATATTCTTTATAGGAAGAACTAAGGAGTATAAATCTATGAAACAATAGTTATTACCCATTAACTAGATATGGGTAGATTTCACATGACACAAATTTCCAATTCCTGCCAATTATTATTTGACCTTCTATTTTTACCATAAATAGTTTTATTTTGTGTGTAAAATGTAAATATGTCCAAAAATAAATTCCACTATTGGAAACAGTAGAATGTTAACATGCATGCATGATGATATTCAGTAAAAAAATCAAAATCCTAATATCCTCAAAGCTGCTGTAGCTAGCTTGGCTCATCACTGAGTGCTCCTATTTGGCTACGTCGTATTAGGCTAGGGCCCCTTTGATATGGTTTGTTCCTATCATCTCTACACTTTCTTCTTATTTTTGTTGGTTGCGTATCTTTTTTTCATCATTGTACTTGGAAAAACAAATACCAAGTACTCTCTCAAAACTTGATTTATGGCCGGGCTGTCTCGGCACACACGGCCTGGACCATATTAGATACTCTCAACTGATCTCTAGTCACATAGCCAAGCATCGCCGCATGGCACAACCCGCTGCAAACCACCGAGAAGGGGCTTTAGTCGTCATCATTTTATGATATTGACATGATATATACTAAATATGGACACATCATTTTAGACAACTCTTAAGCCTACCGGTCATTTATAGCCAATATAAGGAAATAAATAGAAGTAATAAATTAAAGGAAAAATTGCCGAGACTAAATCAATTTTTGATTAATCAGTGCTTGCTAAGAATACACCTAGCTATCCTCTCCCCTATACAACAACTCATTTCGCAGAAAGAAAAAGTAAATACAAAATCTATTGCCTATTTTGTCCCCTACTAGTATTTATATGATAGAAAGTTATATAATTGAATATTTCTTCTTATTATTTCACTACAAAAACATTTAGCTTAGGCGACACACGGAAAATCTGACAGGAGAGAATAGGCGACGCAATAGGCGACTAAAATCCTTCTTCCAAGCTGGCGAGCAAAGGACTTTGTCGCCTGTATTGTCGCCTGCACCGTGTTTGTCGCCTATTGCGTCGCCTAACACTTTAGCGGGAAAAAAGTGGACAGTTTTATTTTCAAATTTAGATAGTAGTCGCATAAATAGTCGCATACGTTTTGTGTTTTGCCTATATAACCAGGTAAATGTTAGTGTTTGATACGCCAAACGCAAAAAATCAAACACATTTCGTAGTATTTGATTGTGGGAAGGTATATTTCTGACATTGTAAATTTTTTTTTAAATTGTACATGTATGATTATGCATGAAAATAAATCATTTGTGGTTGTTGATAATTTATTTTATTTAATTTATACATGTTTGATATTTGATTTTTGTATGTTTTTATTTGTTTTATTTGTGTAAAATTACTCTTAATTTTTTGAAATATGTTTTTATATTCGTATAATGATTAAATGAAATAGTATTAGATTAATTTAATATTTTGTTTATTTCTGTACCATTATTTGATGTATCAATTTGGTTTGTTCATGTGTTATTTTTGTTTATCATAAAATTTAGTTTTTTTTATACTTATAAGCTTAAGTGTGTTTTAAAATTTAATATAGGTGTACACGATGACGGATGACGGTAGCTATTATTTGTACAATAGAAACTGGATGTACGAAAGAGAATTTGATGACGGGTCCTTTAATATAGAGTTCATTAGGGGATTAGAAGAATTTATAAAATTTGCATTGTCGAAGAGTCATTCATCAAAAATTAGATGTCCTTGTGCGAGATGCAAAAATGTTGTGTTTAAAAATCCAAATGATGTGAGGGAGCATTTGCTAAGGAGAGGTTTTGTAGAAGATTATTACGATTGGAGGTATTATTACGATATTGCCGCCGGTGAAGGTAGCAGCGGCGATAACGCGTTTGCTAGGCAACAGTTGCCTGAAGATGTTTTACCCCAAGAGCCGATAGCGGAGGAAAATAACTACGCTCGTATGGTGCATGATGCTACTGCAAGTAGATTTCCGGATGCGTACGAAAACATTTTTCCCCAAAATGAATACTGTTACGTGGAGGCGCAGTCGCCTGCATACGCAATTCCCGAACAGCCGAATCCGGAGGCTTTAAAGTTTTTTCAAATGTTCAGTGCCGCAAACACTTCACTATATGAAGGTTGCGAAAATTACTCTCAGATGTCGATTATAGGTAGGATGACCAATCTAAAGACAGAACATAATTGCTCTGAGAGGTTGTATGATGATATGTGCACTTCGATGCGGGAGGCTTTACCGCAGCCGAACTCGATGACATCCAGTTTTTACGACACAAAGAGGCAAATAGCGGGGCTTGGCTTGCCGTCAGAGAGGATTGATTGTTGCATTAATGGATGTATGATCTATTGGGGTCGTACTGCTAACGCCAAGCGTTGTCGTACGTGTTCGACAACAAGGTGGGTCAGAGACGACGTGGGAAATAGACGAATTCCAAGGAAACAATTTATATATCTTTCGATTGACCCACGCTTAGAAAGGTTATATGCGTCTCGAGTGACGGCCTGTGAGATGAGATGGCACGCTGAGCACCACAGCGAAGAGGGGGAAATGTGTCACCCGTCAGACTCTGAGGCCTGGCAACATTTCAACGCAACACATCCAGATTTTGGTGCCGAGATTAGAAATGTGAGGCTTGGTTTGTGTACAGACGGATTCAATCCGTTTGGTTGCTCAGGAAGACAGTATTCGTCGTGGCCAGTGATCCTGACACCGTACAATCTCCTTCCGTGGATGTGCATGAAGACACCATACATGTTCTTGACAGTCATAGCTTAAGATGTTGTGGAGAGACGGCATCTTGAGCTATGATGTGCACACGGGCCTTTGTCTTAGAGCGACATTGATGTGGACAATAAGTGACTTTCCGGCATATTCGATGTTATCTGTTTGGAGTACTCACGGTAAAAATGCATGTCCTTATTGCATGTCCGATTCAAAAGCCTTTTATTTGAGACACAGCAGGAAGATGTGTTGGTTTGATTGCCATAGTATGTTTTTGCCTGAGCGTCATCTGTTCAGACGGGACCGGGTTAACTTCATGGCAAGGGTTCAAGAGGAAGGTCATGCCCCACCTATTCGCACCGGTGTTGAGTTACTTGCGGAGCTTGACATGTACGGGATGAAGAGAGTGTACGAGGATGGTGTTCGCGAATATAACGACACGTATGGACCGTACACTGGGGGGTGGAAAAAAAGAAGTGTGTTTTGGGACTTACCGTACTGGAAAACTAATATGATCAGACACTATCTTGATGTGATGCACATTGAAAAGAACTTTTTCGATAACATATTTAATACAGTGATGCGTGTCGAAAAGGGAACAAAGGATCATATTGGTGCACGTAGAGACATGCAGGAGCTCGGCATCAGAAGTGCATTACATCCGGTGGGGAACGAAATCCCAATGGCATCTTACACTCTAGATGATAGAGGGATTTATGCTCTGCTTGACTGGCTCAAGACGTTAAGGTTTCCAGATGGTTATGTGTCCGACTTGGCTAGGAACATTGACATGAACAAGCATTCCATATTCGGAATGAAAAGCCACGATTGTCACGTTTTCATGCAACGCTTAATTTCGATTGCCTTTCGTGAGCTTCTCCCTGTACCTGTTTGGAAGGCTCTAACTGAATTAAGCTTGTTTTTCAGGACAATAACTTCTCCAAGACTGAAAACGTCTGACATGATGAAATTAGAGTCGGAAATACCAGTTATACTGTGAAAATTGGAGAATATATTCCCCCCCTCGTTCTTTGACTGCATGGAGCATTTACCCGTCCATTTACCATACGAGGCGAGAATAGCTGGACCCGTTCAATATAGGTGGATGTATCCTTTCGAACGGTACGTGCACTTCATCCAATTAATATTATGATTTTTTAATTGTTTTGTTATGTCTTGTCAAATTAATATATTTATTTACAATTAGGTACTTACGTCATCTGAAACTGAATGTTGGAAACAAAGCCCATGTTGAAGCGTCAATGTGCAATCAATATCTTACCGAAGAGGCTTCTCATTTTGTATCTCATTACTTTGAGCCAGAGTTAAGATGTAGATATAGAGACCTTCCTATGCACGACGACGGCGGTGAGAACAATGATAGATCAGGTGTCCTTCCGATTTTCACTCACCCAGTCAGATTCCATGGGAGGGGTAAAACAAAATTGCTAGACGACGAAGATCTTAAAATCGCACACCGGTATGTTCTGATGAACTGTCCTGAGGTTGAACCGTATCTGAGAAGGTTCATAAGTCAGCTATGTTCTGCTGTGCCTCCTTCCATGCCGCGGGACCAGTTCGATGCTTTACTCGAAGAGCAATTTCCAATATTCTTCAAACTTTACGTAAGTGTATGTTGTTTTCTTTTTGATATTACTGTTCATATAGTCTAACTCTATGTTTGGTATTTACAGGCTTTTGCCGGTCATCTCGATTGTGCTCCGAACGGCCAAATACTGAAAGACATGGCACATGGACCTTTGAAGTATGCAAAAACGTATAACATCAGTTACGTGATTACGTCAATGGTTATAAGTTCCACACTAACAAACACGCTACGAGAAAAGCCGCAGACAATAGCGGCGTGTGTGTTAAAGCAGCCGATGGCAGTGAAGACGGAGACGACTTCTACGGCCGGCTTGAAGACATTATAGAGCTTGAATATCCAGCAATACCAATCAAGAAAGTGACTCTATTCAAATGTCACTGGTATGACCCGAATCGTCATGGACGTGGATGCGGCACACGTGTTCACCAAC
This sequence comes from Amaranthus cruentus, assembly GCA_019425755.1. Taxonomy (NCBI): domain Eukaryota; kingdom Viridiplantae; phylum Streptophyta; class Magnoliopsida; order Caryophyllales; family Amaranthaceae; genus Amaranthus; species Amaranthus cruentus. Next base: position 15,232,618 of record CM033458.1, on the reverse strand, counting down.
GCTACCAGATAGTAGACATTCACATCAATCGGTCGTACGGAAACTATGACCCATTTGTCCTAGCTAGTCAAGCGTCCCAAGTCTACTACATGGCGTATCCAAGTTTAAGACGAGATTTACGAGATTGGCGAGCTGTGTGCAAAGTCAAGCCCAAGAAATACCAAGTTAGTGTTGCTACAACCAATGAGGTAGATGACAGTGCATTCCAAGAGGAACAACGTTTACACTTTCAGGTCTCGTATGAACAAAATGTTGACACATCGCTTCGCAATCCTTCCGGACAATTCATTGAGTGTGAGGATGAACCGGAATCGCCGACACCAATTCTAGACGAAGATGCTGATGTTGATTTAATATTGTCCAGTGATGAGCAAAACGATGATGAGGCTGAGTATTTTAGCGATGAGGGTGACTTGGATGTAAACTATTACTAGTATTAATTAATATACTGTATCTTTTTATCGTATGTTACTCCTATTATTTTTATTGTTTGTTTCTAATCCAAGTCATTAATATTTAAAATTTCTACATTACTCTCAAATAAATATTTTTAATAATATAAGATTAATAATAATAATAATAATAATAATAACAGTACGTAATAATCATAATAGAAATAATAATAATAATAATAATAATAGAAATTAATAATAAACATAATAATAATAATATCAATATTAATAATATATATAATAAATAATAATAATAATCATAATAATAATAATAATAACGAATAATAATAATAATAATTATACTAATTAATTAAAAACACGTTTTAAAAAATACTAGGATGGGGTTGAGACACGTAGCCTTGTAATTAGGCGTAATGAAGCATTGAATTCGAGGTTATGCGACTCAAAGCTGCGTCACCTATGGGGTCGCATATGTGCAAAAGTACACTCAAGATCGAACGAAAAGACCGAAATGAAAAGCTTAACATAGATTCAATGCTAGGCTCTAATTTAAGCGCTAATGGGTTGCCTAACCTATTTAAATTTAAAATTTGAACGTTTTAATTATTAGGCGACTCAAATTCGTGTCGCCTAATGGATCGCATACTTTTGCCTATAAATAGAGGCATCCCACACGTCATTTTCCACATCCAATTTGACTCTCTTTTCTCTCCTCCTAACCCTAATTTTCCCTACTCTTCTCTACTAAATTTCGAAAACTAACCCTAATTTTCCCTCCCTAAGTCTTCTTTACTCTTTACATTTTAACTCTAATTTTTCACTTAAATCTTGTTTTGGTCGGTTTTTTTAAGTATTTTCCGGTGGATCTACTTGGAGCAAACCGATCTTGTGTTTTAAAGGTAATGTCGTTTTTTAATCTGTATTTAAAACTTTTTTTGTTAATTTCTTGATAATTTTTTGGTTCCAGATTTATCTAACTTTGTTTTTTTTAAACATATGTGCATTGTGCTGTTTTATAGATGATTTCGACATTTTTGGAGATGCGTGCTCAGCAGGTTTGAATTGTTCTCGTTTTTTTTGGTTTTTGGTTTTGGTTTAAACATGCATGTTTAATGTGTTTGTGGTTTTTTGTTTTGGTTTAAACATGCATGTTTAATTGTGCTGGTTTAAACATGCTGTTTTATGGATGATTTCGAAACTTAAGGTTTTGTTTTAGGTTTTTTGTTTCGACTTTTTTTTTGTTTCGACATTTTAGGGTTTTTTTAGGGTTTGATCATGCATGTTTAAATTTTAATTTGGACTGATTTAGACTGATTTTTTTGGAATTTGTTGAGTTATTCTTCATGCATTCGAATTATTTGATTATATTGACTGCTTTTTTTGGAATTTGTTGAGTTTATTAAATCAAAATTTGTGATACTTTAGGGTTATGTTTGAGTCTTTTTTATTGATTTTCGAAAGTCAAACAAATATATTTGTTACTTAGTATTTTTTTTCTTGATTTTCGAAAATCAAAAAAATATTTTTGTTACTTAGTATTTTTTGTTCTTGATTTTCGAAAATCAAAAATAAAGTGTTATGATTTTTTTTACTGATTTTCGAAAATTAGAAAAATATTTTATTAAGTGAACTTCGTTATTATTACGTATGATATGTTTTGTTAAGTGAGCTTTGTTATTATTCAAGTATGATATTTTTTGATTTTGAATGAATGTTAGTGAGCTGATAACCCAAACAATAACCCTAACAACCCAAACAACCCTAACAATGAATTCTTTGATTTTTTGAGTTTCGACTTGAACAACATCTCGCCTAGTGACTATGGCACACCCACCAACCCTTCCTTGCACCAACCATTTCAACCTGCCTATCAGCAACCAAGCCCTCACCTTTTTTCAACAGCCCTTTTCTCAACCCTTCACCAACCAACCCACTTGCCAATCCTTCCAAAGCCTGCTCAGCCAACAACCCCTTTCCTGCAACAATCCAAATGCCCAGGGGGGTCTTTTCTAATTATCAACCACATCTCCCCTCCCAAATGGGCTATCCTGGGTCATCTTCCCAATTTGCGGCCTCTGCCTCTCTTCCCAACCATTACCCAACGAATCCACTACCACGACACCATGTGGATCTCGATGCTCCCTCACAACAACCTCATTTTGTTGTTGAGGAGGTTGATGAGGAAGCTGTTGCGGCAGACTCTCCAGAAGAAGAAGAGCCCTCTCTAGGCGAACACGTTCGCCAAACGCAGCCTACTCCACCTACTCCACCCCACATGGCTTCTTGGGACATTCCTGGGGATCGTAGGCCGTTACTTCCATGGCTTCCGCTAACCAAACAGTAAGTTATCTTTAATAATGTAAACGAATTAGTTAAAAAGTAGAGGTTGCTAATTAATGTTCTTTTTTAGATTTGATGCGTCTGCGGAAAGCAATCCTAGACAGGGCGTCTTTTCCAAAATTGGAAAGACGTTTCGACTGTCTTTAGACCCTCATGTTACTTCTTGGAAGAAGGTGCCAGAGGAGGTTAAAAAATTTTATTGGGATGAATTTAAGGTATAACGTTAACGACCCTCTTTAAATTTAGACAAAGTTAAATTCCATTCTCATAATTAAATTTTTTTTTTCTTATTTTGAATTTTCATATAAAATCAGAAATGCTATAAGTGGGATCCTCAAATTGATAGAGATGTCCACAACGCATGGTACAAGCGATGCTCTGTTCGTTACCGAGATACAATGAACAAACTTAGAACGAAAGAGCGAGCGCTAGCGTCCCAAAGGGAGAAAGAACAAGCCGAGAGGGAAAGTCAGGGCCTTGAGATCGAAGAACAGGAACCCTATCACCCTGACTTTGCCCCACCGGAGTTCTAGAACGCCTTAAAAAGTTACTCGGACACCGCAGAGTTTAAGGCCAAAAGCTCTCGCACGAAGAGTAACAGGCGTAAAGGGGACTCCGATGCGCCACCTTTGCCCACCTACCGTGGTGGCCCGTATTCGGCGGCGCGCTTGCGCGAAAAAATGGTAAGTTAATTTACGTTAATAATTTCTTTAACTTTTCAATAATTAATATTTGGTTAAGTAACTACAAGTATTTGTTTTTCGAAGGCCGAAGAATCTGGCAACGTAGAGCCTACTCCTTACAGGTTATTGTTACGAACCAAAGGAGTACGCAATGCGGATGGTCAGCGTGTCCTCATTACGGAATACGACAAAAAAATTGAAGTAAGTTCATTATTATTGCCTTTTAAATTAATTATTTATTGTTTATTATTGAATTATACATAACATTTTTCCGATTTGTGTAACAGGAGCACTATCATAAACTCGAAGCGGAACCAATAAGAAAGGGTGAAGAACCTGATGCCTCTCAACTTTACGTTGAGGCGATCATGGAGGTAAATAATAAAAAAAGAATTCACCCCCTCGGGTACTATGGTTTGGGGTCCGCCAACGAATACTACTACCCTAACCTTTTTGAGAACCATTTCACCCCCGAGAGCAGCGCGAAACTCAAGAAGAAATGACGGCGCAGCTCGAGACGATGCAACGAGCCATGCATGAATGTCGTATATTCAAGCAAGCTCAATTCGATGAGAGGACCCCTTCTCAAGATCAAATAAGAGAAATGAATATCCGTTTACAGTCTCTCGAACAAACTTGCGAGTATTTACAATCCGCATACACGGGGAAAGCAGTTTCCGTGGTTCGGGAGTGGGTGGTCGCCAAGGTCGGGGTGGTGATATGGGTAGTAGCCCAGGCGGATCAGGTGGTTCCCGGGGATCGTATCCTAGCCGCGGTGGTGGTAGTCGCTCAAGTCGTGGTGGTTATTATTAATTTTTGTATTTTTTTATTTATTTTTTGTACATTTGTTTATATTTATATTTAATTATTATTTTTTAATTTTAATTTTTTTTGTATAGATGTAAATAATATTTTTTATTGTATATAAATTATAATATATAAATATTGAATTTATTAATGTATATTTAATTTTTAATTAATATATTTTGTTCACATTACTTATTATATTTAAAAAAAAGAATATTTGTTGTTATTATTTTAATAATAATAGTAATATAATACTATTATTATTAAATAATAATAAAATATATTCTTTTTTTTTTTAATTCGTCAGTAATAATTATGCGACGCAATAGGCGACGTAATTAATTGTGTCGCATACTGTCAGGCGACTCAATAGGCGACAAAAAAATTAAAAGGCGACAAACATTTAAGCGACGCAGCTTTTTGACGCCTATTTTATCGCCAAAAGGCTTATGCGACATAATAGGCTACTTAAAAGCTGCGTCGCCTATACCTTTTGTTTTTGTAGTGGTTTATAATATTAACAAACATTCAATTACTTTGTATAAACAACGTTTTAAAAAATTAGCATAAAATAAATCTATCTAAATTTTCAATTATAAAAAATAGGAAAAATTATAAGAAACTACCTAATCTATAGGTCTATTTGCAAAAAACTACCTAACGTAATTTTTTTTGCAAAAAACTATCTAATCTAATATATTTCTCTACAAATGACTACCACTTAACGGAAAACGTTAGTTGACCGTTAAGTTTGATGGTTTGACCTATTTGAGAGGTTAAGTTGTCTATGCGTCAATATCTCATTAGTTCTCGTATTTTTAAATAATTTAAAATTAAACTACATAAATTAACAAAATAAAAATAAAAATATATAACGTCATTTTTGCCCATCATAACGATTTTTTTAAAAAAACGGACGTGGTGATTATTCTAATGAGGTAACTCTTTCAAAAATCTGGTCGAAACAAATACTTATTTGTCAGATCTTTAACGTCATTTTTACCCATGTCGCGACGTCTTTTTTACAAAAAAAATCGTTATGATGGGTAAAAATGACGTCAATTATCTTTTTCGGTTTATGTATCGGAAAATAGGCGAATAAGTACTTGTTTCGACCGGATTTTTGAGAGAGTTATCCCATAAGGATAATTGCGACGTCCGTTTTTGAAAAAAATTATTATGATAGCTAAAAATGACATCAAATATATTTTATTTTTATTTTGTTAGTTTATGTGTTTCAATTTTAAATTATTTTAAAATACGAGGACTAATGAGATATTGCAACATAGACAACTTAACCTCTCAAATTGATCAAACCGTCAAACTTAACGGTGAACTAACGTTTTCTGTTAAGTGGTACTCATTTGAAGAGAAATATATTAGATTAGGTAGTTCTTTGCAAAAAAAATTACATAAGGTAATTTTTTGCAAATAGACCTATAAATTAGATAGTTTCTTATAATTTTTCCTAAAAAATAATATATATATTACAAAAAAAATTTCAAAGTTAATATATTAACGATTTCAAAGAAAATAAAATCCAGAAACTTTGCTGATTTGTGCTTATTCCGGTTGTGCTTTATTTCTAATTATAAACAAATTTTTCTCCATATCGAAATTGAATTTGATTTTTTTTTTTCGCTCCAATTATTTAGCAATAAATTTGTCGAAAAAACCATATATGTATAAGTGCTAAGATGTCTAAGATGGCCTTGATCTCATCTGCGCTTCTTTTAAGTTGAATTATTAGTGCTAAATTAAATATCACATTCACAATTTTAACCCAAAAGACTTTCATATGAGGATGACGTGATAGGATAATGTACTCTTAGAATCACATTTATTAATATAAACTTTTTTATTGAGTTGGTCACTTAAGAATTCATCTGACTTCATTGATTTCTCATGATCTTGTTAGTTTTTTCCTTATTTTGTATGTATATTATGTACTAAAAAATCGGAACTATTTTCACAAAATAAAACAAGCAATAAATTGACAGAACTCCCAGGTATTATTTCCCTGAAAATAAAGTACGTATAACAAAAGTGTACGTATACAATAATAGAGTAGAGTACTCCTAAAAGTTGTAACAGAGAACTGACAAAAATGGGGATCATGTAATGTTAAAGATGAATGTGTCCTTTTCTTCACTCTAATCTGTTTGGATGTTTCAGCACTGCTTCAGTCAAGCATGAACCAATAGTCTTCTTATTTCTTGTGAATCTTTATCAATTCAAATAGTTCTACCTTTGTCTTTTATACTAATAACACTTCTTTAGTCTATTCACCAAGATACTTACAATTATGGTCCAAATCTCATACTTCCTTCATTTTAGTTCGTTACGCAATTCAGTGTATTAATTTAATCATTTAGGTCTCTCGAGACCGTCTATGGCATAGACGACACTCTCAACAGCCCAGCCCAATGGAAATTTCAGTTGTTTTTTTGGAAAGTGTAAAAATGGGTTGGACCATTACACCCGTCTATGTTATAGACCGTCTATAGCAAGAATTGTGTTTTGAGTTATGCATATAATAAAACTAAAAAAATTTGAATGTCCTGATTGTAGTTCCTATAAATGGGATATACTGGATATGATGATGATAATGAAACTATTAGGAATATTAATATTGTAAAGAGATTATTTAGAGTATGTTTAGAAAAGTATTAGCTGTATTGATACGTTAGAGAATGTTTAGAGTATTTCTTAGCTGTACATATTTTGTATGCAATAATCCTTTCCTCATTTACCATAATTAGGTTAGTTCCAATTAGATATAAATGGCATTAAGCCTATGTAATGGAGAAGAGCAGTAATACAAACAGACCACATTGATTCACCATTATTTTTGGCCGTTGCGGCTGCTCGAAATTGGGAGCTACATCAGATGGATGTTCATAACGCTTTTCTACATGGCGATCTTACGGAAGAGGTATATATGAAGCTTCCCCTGGATTTGTCTCCTCTAAATCTGGTCAGGTATGTCGGCTCCAAAAATCTCTTTATGGTCTTCGCCAAGCACCACGTCAATGGTTTTCCAAACTCTCTACCGCCCTTAAGATTTTTGGCTTCAAACAATCATATGCTGACTATTCTCTATTTTGCTATAAGAAAGTGGATGTGTTCATTCATGTTCTTGTTTACGTTGATGATATTATTATCACAGGGTCTTCTCATGATGCTATCGTTCATTTCAAAAAGTACCTTAGTGATTGTTTTCATATGAAGGATTTGGGTGCTCTTAAATATTTTCTTGGCCTCGAGGTCGCTCATGGTGATAAAGGGTTGTTTATTACCCAACGAAAATGTACTCTTGATATTGTTAGTGAATGTTGTTTATTAGGTGCTAAGCCAATTGGCACTCCAATGGAACAAAATCATAATCTGGCTCGTAGTAAGGGGGAGTTATTTTCTAAACCTGAGAAATATAGGCGCTTAATAGGTCGATTGATTTATTTAATGATTACTCGTCCTGATTTGTGTTATCCAGTTCATGTGTTAGCACAATTTATGGGAGCTCCTTTGGTCCCTCATTGGGAGGCAGCATTACGTATTGTCCATTATCTTAAAGGATGTCCTGGTCAAGGTCTATTGTTACGACGGGATTGTAACTTACAACTTTATGGCTTTTGTGATAGTGATTGGGCAAGTTGTCCGCTCACTCGACGATCATTGACTGGATACTTTGTTCTACTTGGATCCTCCCCTGTTTCATGGAAGACTAAGAAACAACCTACGGTCTCTAGATCTTCAGCAGAGGCGGAATATCAATCTATGGCAACAGCGACATGTGAGCTAAAATGGTTGAAATCGCTTCTTCTTTGTCTCGGGGTTCCTCATAATAAGCCCATGCGTTTATATTGTGACAGTCAAGCTGCACTTCATATTGCGGCCAATCCGATTTTCCATGAACGTACTAAACATATTGAAATGGATTGTCATTTTATTCGTGATGAAATTCAATCCAACAATATTCAAACCTCCTACATTCACACAACCAATCAATTGGCGGATATCTTTACCAAGGCTATCGGGAAAACCCAATTTTCTATTCTTATTCGCAAGTTGGGCATTCGTGATCTTCATGCTCCTACTTGAGGGGGAGTATTAGGAATATTAATATTGTAAAGAGATTATTTAGAGTATGTTTAGGAAAGTATTAGCTGTATTGATACGTTAGAGAATGTTTAGAGTATTTCTTAGCTGTACATATTTTGTATGCAATAATCCTTTCCTCATTTACCATAATTAGGTTAGTTCCAAATAGATATAAATGGCATTAAGCCTATGTAATGGAGAAGAGCAATAATACAAACAGACCACATTGATTCACCATTGTTGTAATTTGTTAGAAACTATAAGCGATTACACAATCAAAACTTTTAGTATATTTCTTTTACATATTAGCCACCATATATAAAATAAGATTTAATAACAAACTTGGCTAAAAATACTTATAGAAATAACGAGTATTTCACGGCAGAGATATTATCATTTTCATTTCCAGCTTTAACATCAAACTCAAACCTAGACTTTTAGAATCTACAAAGTTGAATCATTAATTAGAATGGTGTAGTATATGGTTACGATTCAGAAGATAAGTTCAAATATTAATTTTTATTGAACGCATAATTCTAATTTTTATTTAAATATATGTTTAATTTATCAAAAAATGAAGAAAGTAACATTAATTGATATGATAAATTAATTAAGTGGTATATCAATCATGATTCTTCCCTTGACAATAAAAACATTCTACGTTAGATATTACTCTATAAAATATAACACTTAAATATAATTAAATCCAAAGTCAAACTAAGTAAAAAATATTCAATCATAAGATCTTATTTTTTAGGGTATACTTCCTCCGTTCTGAAATACTCGCTATATTTGACTTATGAGTACTATTCATTGTTCGAGCTTATTTTATATATAACGACTAATGTGTAAGAAGAAATATAGTCAAGTGGGATCTTGTTTGAATCGTTTAATAATTGCATACTTTCATAATATTTAATTTTTATAATTTTTAGCTAAGTGTAGTTCATGATATTAATGATCCAAATTGTGCATTGAATTGCGTAAAAAAGTGAAATGTAGCAAGTATTATGAACGGAGGAAGTATAAAATAAGTTTCAAACCTGAATTTATAGGTTGTCAAATTATTAGACCTAGACCTTGTCAAGAGTTGTGAGAGTTGTGAGTCTTGTGACTTGTCACCTTGTGAACTCATGGCCATAATACGATGAAAAATTAAAACAATACTCTAATGGTTAATTTTATTGTTGTTATTAAATGATGAAAACGATCATGAGAATTAAATATACCATTGAAGTATAAGTTATTAGTTAATTATACTTGTTTTACTTTAATTATTTTATTTTCTTCACCAAAGTCACCCAAATATAATTATAACTTGAAGATGTATTGGTATGGAAAATTATAAATAAATTAACTTTTTTATGATCAAAGTTCTTATTTATGTGCAGGTTTTTCTCTTTTTAAAGACCCTTTCGAGCCGGAGACTCTTTGATCGCACTCTCCTATATGTGTATGAATTGTCGTTGTTCTTATCTCTCCAGACCCTAATCATATCAAAGTTCTATTATCATGAGAATAACATGGTACATTTTATGGCGTATAATTTACACTAAAATAATTTTTATTACCACTATTCCGTTACCTACGACCAAATGAGCCTCTAGTGCTTTTGATAAAACAAAAATAACTCAAATATCCACATATAGAAGTATGAGGTTTTTGGCAACATAGTTTATTATATAATTTTAGCTTATTTTGATAAAAAAAAATAGAGGGTTGAGTGGTCAAATCAACTAATACTAATGTTTGATAAAGTAGTTGGTTGAAATCGTTTATTGTTATCAATAAGTTGTTTTTGAACAAGGTACTTATAGCAGTGAGTTCAAAATCAGCTTGTCAAACCAGTTTATAAAATTAGTTGGTTAAATTTGCATCTATAATTAGCTATTAGCTACCAGCTATTAGCACCGTGCCAAACACTCTATATGAGCATAGTTCACAAGTGAAGATGGCCTTTCAAAGCTTCAAAGGTTGATCCCTCATGTGAATATTACATGTATGTACATAATGATAAACAATAGTTAGCATAAAGCTAAGGTTATAAATTAAACTAACAGGAAAGAAGCTGATGACAAAGACAAAAAAGGGACAATACACAAGGGGTTAAAGAAGATAGAAGTATCCCTCAGAGCCAACAGCTTTACACATTATTCTGCCCTTACAAGGTGGAAATAGTGGGTATCATGCCTACACAATCACACACTCTTTTGTTTCTTATATAATTATTTAGGTGCATAAAGAATTTTATTTATCAGTAATTTTAAATAATGTGTCCACATCTTTAATAAATTAGTCCTTTATTCAGCTCGTCTCTGTCTCTTTGAGATACATATCTCAAATTCAGCCATTAAAGATTAATGTCTACTTACCGTATTCTTGGTACCTACTTACATTATCTTTAATGCCAACTTTCATATCTAAAATGTCCTACTTATAATATTTTAAAAAATATACAATGGGTCGGTACAATTAGAGATGGTCTCTCACAAGAATTTGTGAAAATATATTAGAAATAGTCTGAGTTGTTTCAAAATCCGTTTAGACTTGACCTGCCCCAACCCAATTAACATATTTTATCTTCTGATCTTAAACTTGTCTTGTATGAGATGAGCCGCCTATATAACTAGCCCATTTTTTATTTATTACTTTAATACTCTCTCCTATTCCGCCTAAATGTCCTATTTAGTTTTTCACACTTGTCGAGGTAATATGAGACGAAGCAAACAAGAATACAAGATCCCACATGAGTATGTTTTAACTTATAGATTAAGAGTAAAATACAAATTAAAAGTGATGAGTGAATAGTGCCAAAAAAAATATGAGACATTTAGGCTGAATTGGAGGTAGTAGTATACATGATTACTTTAAGGTTATAAGTAATAACTTTACGATATGAGTGTACATTGGAATATTAATTAATACCAATCCAATAGTGATTGAGAGTAACCCATTTGAGAATTCGTGAATGATCTTTTAATCCGACTTTGTAGCTTGTTGGATCGACCTGCCTATATATAATAATGTCATATTAAAAAATTAAAGAAATATGAGAATATGTTTATGACAAGTGCGATAATGACCTAACTCATACAGGTTCGACCCTTTACATCAAAACCCAATAATAATCAGATCCGTCATTAGTTGGGTCAGTTAATGACTTATTTAAAACTAAATCGACCCTTCACCCATTTGGTCGCCGGGTGCCTTTAAAGACCTCTAGATAGCAACATTCAAAAATACTAGCTAGGTTCATATATATTTCTGTGACTCAAATTTTTGTGATTAATTTATGTAAATTATCAATTATGGGGAACAACAATCTCAACTATAGGTTGTTTTCAAACTAATTAGAGCTATTATTTTTGGGATTATCGCATTGCCAAGGCCCTTTTTTCCATTTTGGTGTTTATTAAAATTTTTTTTTTTTAAAATAGTGTTCAAGTAGATAAAGCATATTATTAAACTATTTTTTTTGGTTTGGAGCCTTTAAACCTCAACATGAACTAAAATAATTGTAAGAATATTTTATTTAGAGAGATTGAAGAATATCTTTAATTAGCGATGAAAAAAGCAATGATCGCTTCTAATAAAGAAAACCAAATGAAAGAACCTATAATGAACATTTGGACATATTATTATTGTTAAACGTTGATTTTTTTTAGAAAAATTTTCTTATAAATAATTTTAGCTCGGACTAATCCATTCAAAATAATCTTCCTTAGTATACTCCAATTTTTTATGCATCTTCTTAAAATGCTCCGAATTGTTATACTAGAAAAATAAATCGGATCACTTTGATAGTATCACTCCAATAATGTAGATTAACACCACAAACAATTTAACTTTTTGCGACATTGGATTTAGTGACATTAAAAAAATGCCACTAATTCATATTTTTAATATAATAAATATTGGTTTTTATTTCAAGTTCCACCATAAAGTGTTTAACGACTCTTTATTGGTCTTTAGTGGGATATAAAATTGTTACTATAGTCTATAATGACATTTGTGAGAAATGTCACTAGATCCTCTGTCGCAAAAAACTTTAGTGTGATTTTTTTAATATGCTGTAAAGGGTCTAATAAATGTCACTACATCCTCTATAAGCGACATTTAATAAAATTAAATATCGCTAAATATATTCCACTAAAAGCAAATCATGTGAGTTAATGACTACTATAAATTATTTAAAGTGGATAAATTATAGTTGATTTTTTTTAACAAATTTTCCTTTTTAATTAGGACAATAACTTTCATTTAACGTAATAGATAAATGTGACTTGCTAAACTGCGTCCCAAATATTTTACCCATACAATGTTTTTAGTTACATATCTAAAGGAGAAGCTGACTTTATTTTTTTTGCTATTTTGATCACCAAAATGACATCGCTTTGCCCATTTGAACATGTTTTATTTTGAGTGTAACGTTACACTATTACTCGTAACAATTTTATCATTGTTCAATTAATTAGTCTCTAACCTCATACCCACCAGCGCCTATCCGCACATATTCACTATACCCATGCGTGGATCGGACATAGTTTTACACACCTACATCCACTTGCACTCCACCAAATTCACACCCATATATTTGTCTCAACAAACACAATACTCATGTATACGTATCATCTCTTGTTGTACTTGTCTAATTCCTCATCAGTACTCTCACAACTTTTATTTTATGTATGGCTCTACTAAAAATATAACACAAATTTTTGTGAGAGAAGGTCTCTTTACTCTAATAGGATCAGCCCATAAAAGAAAATATAGAATAAGAGTAGGCGTTAAACGTGAGAGATCGTCTTTTGGAAAACTTACAGAAAATATAAAAGAAAAAATAAATAAAAGCGTGAAGAAAAGAAAAAAGCATAGAAAAGATGAACCTCCAAATGAAAGGCAGATATCTGAGAGATAGTGACTGTTCAAGTAAGTAACTGTTGGGTATTGAAATAAAACGAGAGTATTTAACCCCAAGTTTATAGTATTAGAATTATACCCAATGGATAATAATAACCTTTTCAACACAATACTTTATTATTATTGGAGTATTTTTTTAACAGTGGAAATGATAGTACACGTTTCTAGTGTAGAGAATTTCTGAGCTGGGTAATACTGATATGATACTCTACTACTTCAGAATAAAGCTATAAAGTGACTGCTGGTTCAAAGTTTTAACAAGAAACCAGTTTATTAAAGTAGACTAAAAACAATCCAACCACCCAACAAAACAAAACTAACAAAACAAAACCAAACCAAACGTAACTTAAAACTGCCATAGAAAATGAATACACGTTGGATTTCAATTGTTTGGTATTCTACATCAATAATTTGTAGTGTAGATTTTTTTGTCATTTGTATTGTAATAAAACTTCGCTAATAAAGAATTTTTTTTGTTTTTTTAAATGTAATTTTTTAAATTACCGACTAACTTTCCGACTAACCTGCGTTGGTCGGAATTTCCGACTAAATTGCTACTGAATTAGTTTTTGGTCGGATTTTTTTAATTGCAAAAAAAAAAATTATATCTTATTTTTTTCCGACTAATTTCCGACTGAATTTTAGTCGGAAAAATTTCCGACCATTTTCCGACCAAAATTCCAATTTTGCATTTCATGTATTGGGTTTTGTACTTTCATTCATTTCCTAATACTTAGTTGACCAAAGTAATTAATTTGCATTTTCATTCATTTCCTAATTTCATTTCATAATACATGTAATTAATTTTTATTTTTAAATTTTATCTAATTAATAAATGTAGTTGATAGTTGATTCTACAAAAATTTTAAGATTAAAAAAAATACAAATAATGAACATACTAATACGACTAACTACATACTAATATTAAACTAATAGAACTAATAATACACTAATACAACTAATTAATAATATGCTAATAGTACACTAATTATAGATAATCCAAATTATTCATGATTTTCCTACAATAATCCCCCTATTGATTAACCATGAATAATCCCATCTTTGAGGGGTATTTTCCTAGAATAAACTTGGGTAACCGATGACCTGTTATAGCAGGTAATTCACCAAAAAAATTAATTTAATATTAATCTAATATTAGAAAATATTTTTGAGAATTTACATAAAAAATTCTAAATAATAAAAAAAATCATAATTTTTTAATGAATATTTTTTTAACATTTTTTTCGACAATTTATTTTAATTTAAATTTTATTTAGAAAAAATAAAACTTGGTATAGCAAGTCATCCGGTCACCGAGTTTACTCTTAGAAAATGCCCCTCAAAGTTGGGATTATTCATGGTTAATCAATAGGTGAGATTATTATAGGAAAATCATGAATAGTTTGGATTATTCTAGGTAATTTTTCCTAATAATAATAATAATAATAATAATAATAATAATAATAATAATAATAATACATTAAGGGGTTGTTTGGTATGTCAAAAATTAGGGTAGGAAACGGATTCAAAAAACATAATCCATTACATTGTGTTTGTTTAGTCAAAAAGGTGACGGTATCCGTTAAATAGAGGTAACCATAACCGTTACTTTGTTACCAGCCCTCAAACACCAGTAACATTTTTGAACTCTGAGTTATGGCAGTGGAATCATCCCTTGCATTCTGATTTCGTGGTTGTTTCACTTTCATCATGGATTGGTATTCAATGCTGTGGCCTACCAACTTGATTTTACTTGAGATTATGGAAGAGCGAGGCATTCGATTAATTTTGCCTTCCTTTTTGTTTCATTCCTTTACATTTTCTATACCAAACAACAATTAACAATAACACTTAAGAATACCGTTACTCCTCGTAACACATTCCCTTTCCATTACCTTTTCACTTCTTATACCAAACAACCCCTAAGTGGAAGGACTGTTATGTTATAAGTATACTAACATTGTTAAGATTAATCACTAAGTAACTCATGGCCTAGTGGTTGGAGTGTTGACATTATTCTAACCTAGAGGTCTTGGGTTCAATTCTCACCCAAGGTATTTGTGTGTGGAAGTGAAGCTGTTGTTGATGATTTGGCAGGCGTGTGAGGTGGTGATCTACGTTGGTTGGTGCGGCAGCAATCCGCAATCCCACTCAACAAATTTTTTTTTATTTCTTTTCTTTTGCGACCAATTGGGTGGTCGGTAAATGGTCACAAAAACTGGTCGGAAAGTTTTTTAAATTCTTTTTTTTTGTTATTTTGGGTTGAATTCTAAAATATTACTTACCGACTAAATTCCGACTACAAGGTTAGTCGGAAATTTCCGACTAAAAGGATAGTCGGAAATTAGTCGGAAAATTCCGACTGTTTTCCTACTAAAACGATTTACCGACCAATCTGAGCCGACTAACCCAAAACAGTCGGAATTTAGTCGGTATAGAGCTATACCGACTAAATTTCAACTGTTTTGGGTAGTCGAAAATTTGCATTTTTTTTGTAGTGTGGATAGTTGGGAAATACTCTTATTAGGAACATCTATGCTTCACTTTGTATCTTTTGCGGGTATCTCCCAAGCTAAAAATTCAAAAAGAAAATTCGTCATGTTCCTCAGACAGAAAGATCACTATGATGATTGCCTCTCGCTCCAAGCTTGTAGGGAAATTCTCCACCAGTTTAGACTCTTTAGACTAACAACATTTCCAAACTATATAGACGTTGCAATTATCTCTGACTTTAGGCTTTTGTTGCCTTCTAATGATATAAGTTATAACATTAGACTCTTTATTTGTTCCTGTTGCCTCTCATTTATTAGGCCATGACAATTCGTCATATAATCTCATCGTGCCCCACTTGTGTGGACACGGAACTCTCGTGGGCTCAGGCCCACAAACCCACGAGTCAAAAGCGTTGACTTGCACATACATTTGGTGAGGTTCATTGTTTCCCAAAACCGTATAGTGATAAGAGGATTAGCCCACCCAATATATATGCAAGTCCAAAACCACTAATTTATCGATGTGGGATCTTGTCTCACATGTAAAGTATTTCCAACACTTCCCCTCACATGTGAGCCACATTACACTAGGAACCATTTTCGCCTCTGATACCTTATTAGGTCGTGACAATTTGTGACATAATCTCACTGTGCCCTACTAGTGTGGACATCCCGTGGGCTCGGGCTCATAAACCCACGAGTCAAGAACATTGACTTGCATAAACACTTGTTGGAGTTCATTGTTTCCCAAAATCATATGGTGATAGGAGAATTAGCTGTAACATCGGGTTGTTACATTCGCCCACCCAACATATATGCAAATCCACAATCCACTATTTTATCGATGTGAAATATTGTGAAGTATTTCCAAAATCCTTCTCCCTCTATACTTCAGGAGTAAAAAACCGCTTTTTTCGGTTATAATGTACCATAACAATTTCCTTATATAATAAGTTGCCTTATTTTCAAAAAATGTTTCAAAGGTGTGGGAAGGGTGGGATAATTCACAATTTGATTCAAGGTTGATAACGCTTTTGATTTTTAGAAGTTGAACCTCAACTACTCAATTTTTGTATTGAAGATTTTGAACTAAATTGGATTCATAAATTTATCAAGGATGAATCACACAATAACCTAGTTCCCACTGAGCCAGCTTATGTATTGTGCCTAAAATGGGTCGTGTCTGGAGCCTAACCTATTCTTATCATCTCTAGTTTATGGTAATACGGAAGCTCGTGTTTTTAATGTTAGTGTCAAACTGTGTCAGCAGCAGGCTCAAATTAAACTGTATCGAGACACAAGTCACAAATATACCACATCCAGTCTGTGTCAAAATATGAATATAATAAACCCTTTAATTCAGCATTAATTTTCCATTTTTATATTAGGTGAGTTCATTATTAATGTCCTATTTTCTATTTTAGTAATGGTATTTTTCTATTTTATCCTTACTAAAGTCCCTCTTTTTTTTTTTTATTTTTGTTTGCTTTTGCCTAATTATACCTACTTACTACCCTTTTAGTGGCCCCATGAGGCTATCACCTTTTCTTAATATTTGTGCAAAACCTATATAGGACGCTACTAGTAAACTAGTGTGAAAACCCGTGCATTGCACGGTTTTTTTTAGCATCAATGTCTATAAATATGATTCCAATTAAAAAAATAAAGTCAGAAATAGAAACACTCAATTTTGACAGTTATAGATATAAATTATCTCTATAATAATGGAAATTATCAATAATATATTATGCAGTATATTATGTTCTTTAATTTACTCAATTTAACTATAAATAATTGCTAGTCAAAGATATTTAATGGTAGAAATATTGGTCCATATAAAATCACATGTTATTTTTTTAGCCAATAAATGAGTGTCATTTGGAAAAACTTTTAAATTGTGTCACTTGGAATTTTCCAAGCCTTTTATATAATGCATGATGATCGGAGGGAGTAATTATATTTACGATTCGCAGGCTACTTATGGTAAAAGTACGAAGCAACTTGCATTTGCTTAGAAACACCGCATGTAGAGTACTCCCGAGTCCTGTCTCATACCAGTCAAAGGGCCGGGCCGGGCCGGGGTTACAAGAATTTACTGACAGTAAAATATAAGTGTATAATGGTCGTCCTACTGAAGATTATTGCTTAAAAGAAATGAGTAATTTGCAATAAGTATGAAAGGACCATCTCTGAACCATAAAAGTTTTGCATATCTTCTTTTACCTTTTACTACAGGATTAGGATTAGGATTAGGCTTAGGCAACCATCATAGTCCAAATTTCATTCAAGTACTCTCCTAGTCTCCTAAAATTCTACTTGTGAGCTTTGCAATTGTTTTTTTTTTTTAATTTTTTTTAACTATTGACTTTTTGGTTGGTCAAATTGTCACAAAAAATAATTGTTAAATAAATCTTAAGTAAAATAATTTATAATCTGTTTTTTGTAATTTAAAAACTAACCAAAAATTTTGATCTAATGTAAAATTCTAAACTGATATTTGCTCACTTAATTATACCAATGTAATATCGCAAGTGCACAAAAAGCGTACCACTTTACAGGTCGAGCTCGAAGATAAGTGATTTGTATCTTTCACTGTAGTCTGTACGTGGTTTAAATTTTTGATTAATTAATAGAAGCATGTGTCACCCTTGTGATCATAGTGTAAGGGTTACGTTAACAAAAAATGAGTGGTTACATGGTTCAACCCTCGTTGACCCCTCTTCCATTTAATCGAGGATTAAAATCAATTTTAGAATTCAATTTTCGATAAGATCCCTAAATCAACCATGGAAATCCACCTAATCAATAGAAGAGGAAACCCACCTTCCATGTGGATCATCCTCAACCTTAACAATGGGTTTGGGTCAATCTCAACCCTAGAAACTACTCAAAAGTCAAAACTATGACTAAAAAGAGTAGCTAGCAAGCAAAAGGAGAAAGGGCCTTTACCAAAATACCATAAAAACTTGCATGGGAGATGAATAAAAAAACAGCATTATGGTTGGCCAATAAATTAAAAAAAAAAAAAAAACAGTTCTAATGGATGTTAATTCTGATTAATTTGCACAAACTGAAAAGGTGGCAAACCCAACTACTAGGGTTCTTGATAATTTATTAAAAAATAATTATATATTTAAGAGACTAAATGAAGTCCTATATGCGGCAAAAAAGGGTGGGGGTTGTCCATGTGACCTCAAGCCTCTAGAGAAGCTATGTATGGATAATGGATGTGTGCAATTTGAGAGACTAAAGGGCTATGGCCTATGGATTATACTTTCACTATTCTGAAATACTCGCTATATAATAATTTTAGATATTATTGATCGTTTAAGCTTATTTTATTATTGCAGTCAATAAGAAAAAATATAGTCAAATGAGATCTTGTTTGAATCGTTTAATCGCATACTTTCATAATATTAAGTTTTTATAATTTTTGAATGCGTATAATTCAATACACAGATAATCAAAATAACACATTATATTGTGTAAAAGTCAAATATAACAAGTATAGTGAAATTGAAAAAGTATATTTAAGTCGTTCAACAAGTGAATTTTTGGCTTCATCGAGGAAAGAATGGACAAAAATTAATAGCAAATGACGAATGGATTGACATGTTCCCCATCGAATAAAATGCAAAATAATTTTTCAAGGTGGGCAATGTGGACACAATAATATCTTTCGATCGCAAATAAGTATGACAAAAGCACTAAACAAAACAAGTGATAGAAAAAAAAGTTAACGGTGATTGTTTTCCTAAAGTTATACAAAGTTAATAAATTAATTGTGAATTTTTAAAAATTTTAAAAAGTTGATATTTAGAAAATATATATTGAGCAGAGGGGTCTTTGAGGGTGTACGAGGTAATCGACAGCACAAGGCCTCCTCTTTCTTCCGTATATGAAAATGTTAATAAAAAAGAAATATGCTAAGTTTATTAATAAAATAAATATATTTACTATAAATAAGACGCAAAATAAAAGGTTTGCATAGGACCCCTAAATTATTCAAGACGGCTCTGATATTAAGACGAATCTATCAAGATCCCACATGAATATATTTTATATATTGATCGATGAGAAATAATCATAATCAAAATTAAACACTAAAATTCGTGAATTATATATGAGAAGATCACGTAAAAACGGAGGGAATATAAGATTCCTCGCTAATGCTCTCCTCCTCTATAGTAGAACTCTTTGCAAGAATAATAAAACATGCCTAAGTAATTAACAAACACCAATGAAATGCATGAACTTGACTCATGTCCTGTCCAATGCAATAATATATACATATTTGAGTTAAGCCAACATAATCTTTCGGCAAAAAGCATAGTATTATAAACACTTCGATTAGTGGAGTATTTAGCACATTTGGGAGCGAATAGAACTTTCAAATACTACTACCTAGTAAGAAGCACATTCAAATAAAAATATCTACTACCTAGTACTAAGATAACTCAATTATTGTCTCCTTGGAACAACTATTAGGCAACTCCTAACCTGGTTTCCACTCAACATAAATATAATAGACTTTGCCTTAATTATACTAATACCTAAATTCATGTAATTACTTTTGAATAAGTACATTCTTTTTTGGTAAATATGTTTGAATTACTTTTAAAAGGTGAGTTATATCTTTCAAAGGACATAACTTGAAATAAAAATAGCCGAAGACGTTAGCTTCTTTGAAGTTACCTGAGTTTTCCCTAATAGTGTCATAGTTGTTTTGCTTTTGTTTGGTCCTGCTAGTTTTTGTCTCCTAGATTGGCTTTGTATTTTGTGTTTTCTTTTGCAAATCCTCCCTTGAAAGTACTGCTGGACGTTCTCAAACTAGGAGTTCTTTATTGTGATTCGCGATTTTCTTGTGACGAAAATATTAGTTTGTCTTCTATCCATCCTTTTCAAACCCTAACTAAAGGCGGGATTCACTAGACAACTTAGTGCTGACTATAATATCCTGTTCAATACTTATAAATTAACTTTATCATCTTATCTTATACTTATAAATCACTAAATAATTCATATTCGTGAATTTTGTCCCTCACATAGTATCACTAATCATCCTTAATGCCCTTTTTAGAGATAATGCAGTTTATTCTCCACACAACTAGCACTAAACTAGCATAAGCTTTCCTACGGTCCTACAACATAAAGATTGTTCTATCAACCACAATAATTCTTGTATGATTTTACAAAGCATTAGCAATCTTAAGATTTATAAATTGTATTTATTTCACCTAAATAAACTCATGAATTGATGGAAGAAGAAATTTATGTTAATAAAATAAACTTTATGTTCCTCTTCATTTCTTTTCTTCTAAATGTTTGAAACTACTGCTACTTGAAATTATGTATATTATTTATTTATTTATTGGTTAAAGATGAGTATTTTTAAGTACTAAAAAACCAAAGGCTAAGAGTCTCCAAATTTTAAAAAATACAGCTTATTATAAGTACACCAGTTTGAGAAATATATAGCAAAGGAAAGCATCTAAAGACGCTAACATACTTAACTAAAAATGTATTCGATCCTAGACAGAAACACTAACATACTTAACTAAAAATGTAACTAAAGTACTAAGCAATTATGAAGTAAAACACAAAACCCTGTAACAAATTAGTACATCTAATATTCATCCTTCCATCCCTTACCCTATTCCATCTCCTCCAAACTAGGGGATGGTTTTTTCTGATTGGCTGGATGCTCGGAACTCAGGTAACTTTCATGTACCTTCATTGTGTATTATATATGATGCTACTTAATTCTAAACAAAGTACAAAGCAATAATGAAAATTTTCTCACATGAGGATCAGGAGACAAATGGACATAATTCATACATTGGAACGATGCATTAAACAAGTTCAACATCATTATGGGACCCTTTCTTCAATCTGATGACTAATATAGATGATAGCTTAACGAATTGGCAATGTTAAATTAGGTTGGACTTATTGTAAATGCCAACAATTATCGGGAAAAACACGAGGTGCACACACTTCACAAGCCAAGGAGATACATGCCATCCCAAAACCATATGACAATGGGAAGAAGGTCTCCAAAAGCTTATAAAGTGTGCACACCATTTTCAATTTGTCGATGTGGGATAACTCATCCCAACACCCCTCACATGCGAACTCCCGCCAAATTCGCATGTGGGAGTAATCAATTAGGGTAGGAACGTCATTCTTTTCAGACCTACCATTTTAAAATTTTTTGATCGAACCATCAGCTCTGATACCATGTTAAATTAAGCTGGACTTATTGTGAATGCCAACAATTATCAGGGAAAACACGAGGTGCACACACTTCACAAGCCAAGGAGATATATGCCATCCCAAAACCATATGGCAATGGGAAGAAGGTCTCCAATAGCTTATAAAGTGTGCACACCATTTTCAATTTGTCGATGTAGGATAACTCATCCCAACAGGCAACACATGATTTCTGCACTACTTTTAGCTTTAAATTAGACTACCAGCCACCAGGTCCCATTCAGGGTTGCAAATGATCTTAATTCCCATAACCCTCACATACAACAGCATGTGGAAATTTCAGTGTGGAACCTGAGCATAACAATATCATTTACACCTTTCTTCGGCCATTTTACTGGGATTCTAAAAGATGGTTTCTTGAGAATAAACCCCAAAATCAAACAACTATAATAACTTATAAGCAACTAAACATCCTTCCTACCGATATCTCGTTCCTTCAAAAACTCTAGTCAAAGTTTAGTCACACTAATTCTACTAAAGCTGTATACACTCCTCTGAATTTATAGAAGTGCAATGGTAACAGATGCAAAATTTATGTACATTTCTTGAAAGAATAAATATATATACATTTGAATCTTTGAAAATTTCCTTGTATACATTTTTAACTTTTTCTATCATATAAAATGAAAGGGAACGTAGCAATCAATGCACTCTGTCAAGCAAGCCTCAGGGTTTCTTCGCAATGTAGCATGACTCATCCTTTCGGATCCAGAAGTTAACTAGAAGTGAATCAATTATGATCTACAACACCCATGGTACACAAACAACTACGATATTACTCCCTCTTTAAATTTTATAGTCAGACCATGATAGAAAGCAGCCATAGTTAGACTAGTAGAAACGGTAAGTTATTAATTTGCGCAAAATACCTGGTTCACGTCGGCTGCAACGCAAGGCAAAAGCAGCAAGCCTGATTCACCTAAAACGCCTCCAAGTTGCTCCACCACAGCTGTTGCAATAAGCAAGGATCTCTACAAAAACATTTTTTAAATGATGTGAGTGTCCATTCTCATGAAAGGCAAAACA
The DNA here is from genome assembly GCA_019425755.1 of Amaranthus cruentus. Lineage (NCBI taxonomy): Eukaryota > Viridiplantae > Streptophyta > Magnoliopsida > Caryophyllales > Amaranthaceae > Amaranthus > Amaranthus cruentus. Next base: position 15,209,563 of record CM033458.1, on the reverse strand, counting down.
AATGCAGAAATTATCATACAGATAAAACAAGATTTTGGGACACAGAAAAAAAATGCAGCACTCAACGCGATTGGGAAACTGTTTGCGATTTCACGAACGCGGCACTTCGCGGTTGTTACGACGAGTTTTGCAAACATTACTAAGTGAATTGTTAACTTGAAAAATATCCATTTTATCATAGAAATTTAGGTTTTCTAGAGCATATATTTAAATTAAAGCTTATAATAGACTTTTAAAAGCTAGCTCATATTTTAAAAAATTGTATCGACTAATATGTTAGGATAGCTACTTATAACGCATATTACTCCATGATTTAAAATCATAGGTTACGTAATGGGGTTTCCCGTGATGGCACGCTCAAAATCCTTTATAAATCGGTTATGTAATGGAATAACATCATTTTTCCAATGATTATGGGACTATATTGTTCTGTCATTAATTCACCTGCAAAATGTATGTCCCTTCTCCAGATTTCATAATTGCAGAAATCAATTAATGTAGTCAACAAAAAAAAACAAAACCCTGTGCTTAAAAACAATTGTCTTCGTTGTTCTAGACCAAGGAGATCAAAAGCAACAAACAACAGAAAGATTATCAACCGACCTGACTGCAAACCAACATCAAAGCCCTTCTATTTTCTTGCTTTAGAAACACTGAGCTCCCAGAAGATGATCCAACAGATAAAATTCTCACCAAGGTTCCATTAAACACCAACAAACTTAGATGCACAAGTCTGCAAGAAAAAAAAAACAATTATTCTTGCATTTGACACTTCATTCTTGGTGCATAAAATATGGAAAGCCCAAGAACATCATGCTTTAAATTTAGCAAATCCTACAATTAGCTTGTACACACAGAAAAGAGGCAAAGCGATATGACAAGGGTCAATAAGATAAGGAAATCACTATCACAATTCCACTATGAGAAAAGAGTGGGAAATGGATTTCTATGATAAGAACTTGACAAGAAAGAACAGATTCTTGTCTAAAAGAAAAGAAAAAGGAAGAAGTTGCACAATTACAAGTTCAATGTTCACAAAATGGGTTTTAAAAAAAATAAATTCCAAAATTCTAGAAGAAGAGCAAGAGTTTACAAGATGTTTCAGAAGGGGAAAGTTATTGTCCAACACATTAGGAGAAATGAAAAGACAAATCACAGAAATTTTTTGGTCATATTCTTCAATTACTTCTATACAGAGATTGCAGCAGGTGTAATCATAGAAAACAACCTGCATCTTCAACCCACATAAAACCAAGATTACGGAGGAATGACCATAGCATATTAAACAGATGGGCATGGTTAACACATCAGAGTGAAAGAAGCAAGAAGATAGCTCCATTTAGTAAGATCTTTTCTTGTCCGTTCATATCCATGTTTGCATGATTTTTGACTAGTTTCATTGAATCATCTAAATCCCAAATTTTGACATTGATTAAAAGATGGAGTAACTCTAATAATTTTATGATTGATGTTCGATTTGTATACCGTTAAAATCATTAATGTTCAATTTTGGTGTTTAATTTGTATACAGTTAATCCCAAAGTTTGACATTGACTAAAAGAAGCAACCAAACACCAAAAGATGTTCACGTCGAAAAACACCAAAACGAGAATATTATTGGAAGAAAATAATTTCATCAAATACCTAAATTACAGCTAATATTTTACATCTTGTTAATAACACAAGTTGAAATAAATACTCACACTCCAAGTAGAATAGCACAAACAAAAATTTCAGGCTTAACCAGCAAGAGTAATTGTCGTGACTTGCTCACTTGCATCCACGGAAACTGAAACAGGATAAAAAGAAGATAAAAAAAACTCAATTCAAATCTGACATAGAATGCAAAAATTATCATACAACAACATTCTATAGCCTCAATGTTATTAAAAGGTTCCCACCTAAAATGGGGTTTGGGAGTTGGATATACATAACCTTACCCTTGTTATACTCTTGTTAGTGACAACAATGCCCTTAATGTAAAAATTACCATACTGATACACATTGAAACTGTCAACATGAAAATCTAATATAAATTACCATAGAAGCTAAACCCAACCCCATCAACAAAGACTATTTTTAATGTAAATGACAACACCAGGGGGTTTGGGCCAGGTAAAAGTTTTAAAAGCTGATTTGAGTCATTTTCTATTTCTATAAAGTATTAAAGGAATCACACCATAAGGTAAATGAAACTTACAAAACCAAGGAGAATGGAAGTGGTGAAAGAGAAAAGCTTCTCATTCCGTTCAACAAACCTTGCTACATCTGTAAAGAGAGAAATTTGGAAGAAAAGATTGCTCAAGTTTCCCAATAAAAAACGGACGTAAAAGACGAATAAGAACCATCCACAATTGAATATGAAAACACGTTTGATCTCTCGCTTTTTCGTCTTCAACGAAGGTTTAGTTTATTATACTTTCTCGTTTATAAAAGCAAACATTTAATGTAACTCCACTCTGATTCTCGATCAGTCATCAAGAAGTTCAGTAATGTACAAAAAATTATCACCTTTGAACTTTGATACTTGCACAAGGACAAAAACTTCCCACATTACCTCAACAGAAATTCCCACCCCGGAACAGGAAAAGCAAAAGGATTATTATCTTACTAAACATATACTCTCAAGCTCGGTGAAAATCTTACCAGGGAACAAATTCCGCACTACCTGAAAATAAAACCATTGAATTTAGATGCAGAAAGCAACATTGATCACATTATCTAACACACCACACCCTATAGTCTACATGGAAAGAAAACCTTCCTAGACAAAAATTCCAAAATCAATGAAAGAGGACAAATACTGCACCAAATACACTTTGAAGGAGCCTTACTACATGTAACAAGAAACCTTTCATTAATAAAGAAAGTACGAACAGTCATGGGGAAAGCAGGACAAAGTTGCATGATAGCAAAGGACCAAATTTACATGTAACAGAAAATACTAATATCAAATATACATATTAAAAACTTGAAAATATTATAATAGATCTGAAAGCCATAAACTGAAAAAAAAAAGTAACCTTTCCCAAAATTAGAGGAACTACAAGGATAAGAACAAGACTTCGAAACAGCGGCCAGGTCGGAATTGTTACACCATATCCATCAGCAAAGAACTTTGTGATCCAAAGAGGCACCTAAAATTGAAAAAATTAACTCCTAAACATTGGTTGTAATTCACAAAATCATGAAGATGTCTATGCTTCTAATAATGAAAATCCTTAAATGCCAAACAAACACTCGTTTTAAAACAAAGTGTCAACCAGACATATTCCATGTCAGCATAAAAAAAAAGGAAAAATTACCGTGAATAATACAACCTTTTGTTAATTTTTCTACCATACCAACTATTGATTAACCATGGATAATACCAACTTAGGGGTATTGTCCTAGAATAATACCAACTTTAGTTTATTAACTAATTTACCAAATTTTTTTGTCTTATAGTCACCTATAGTTTGATTTTTACCACGTTAAGAATTTTCTAGGAAAACACCCCTATAAGTTGGTATTATTCATGGTTAATCAATAGTTGGTATTATTGTAGGAAAACTAACAAAAGATTGTATTATTCACAGTAATTTTTTCAAAAAAAAACCAAATACATTTGACATCTCCTTAAATATAGAAATTAGGGGTAACATACATTGATACATGTGTATGTACAGATAGATTAAAAACAGTTAAGTCAAGATAATTATATAAACTCAAGATTCAAAATTTATCTCACCACATATATTATACCTAAAACCCATCTAAGCACCCTAATGGAACCTCCACACATAAGTATGAGAACATCCTTCAAGAAAAAGTAAGTGGATCCTAGGAAAAAAAGGCTTCTCTTATTTTATGAAATAGAAGGACATTTGTTTGGTTTGTTTTTCATTGCAAACATCAGTCGGAAACAACTATTTCTTGCTTGTGCACACAAATGTAATTGGTTGAAACTAAAAAGGACACATGAGGCAAGCTCTGATTTCTGCCCCAAATCAAAAAACGGGAGGGGAGAGAGAGAAAGAGAAAGGGGGAAGGAGGAAGAAGGAACAACAAACAAAAGAGCATAAGGTAAGGCAACAATAATCAATCTGAACATGTAGGAGGAAGCGATGGAAGTTAAGCATCATTTCATCAGACCATTGATGAATAGTAGCATCAAAACAATAATGGAGATCACAAAATTACAAGGAGATCACCCAAAAGTAATAAAAAAATTGCACCAAAGAATGCTCATACCTTTTATTGCTCAAACTACAACAATAAAAGAACTATTGTGGAATTGGAGTCTTGATATTGTATTTTGAGGCAACTACAACTCTCCTAAAGTAATGCTTCACCCCTCTTATGTGTCAATGGGTATTAAGAAGGTTGCTATGAAATACAATAAATTTCTTCACTTTGCAACGACACAAAGCACGTAATCAAATTGCAAGAACTTTTGAGAGTGTAAGACAAAAAGGCTTTCAAAAACAGAGACTGCAAGGCTCAAATGGGTGGTGCTAAATTAAGCCCTAAATTCTGCTCAAATTAAAGCCGTAATTTGTGGAAAAACTATTTTATCCCTATATAAGTAATTAATTAATAATGTCACCATTATCTATCTTAATAATAACAACCACTACTATTCTATTTCCTTATATTTCCACCATTATTACCATCGCCACCAATGCTACAACCACCACCACCACCACCACCGTCGCTGTTGCAGTAGTCGCCGCCAGAAAAGATCGTAGTCAAGTGAATTTAGGTATACGATTCATTTTGTTTTTGAAAAAAAAAGCTTATGTTAATTAAATAAGCCAACAAGGAGGCGTGTTGGACGCACAAGTCACGAAAAGCATTGAGGTGCACCAAGTGACACACCTCTTGTAATAGGTTTTGCCTTGCCTAGCTAAGATTCAATCGATCATGAGCACAAGGCACAATAAAAACAAAGAGAAACGTACTTTTCAAATTTAAGCTCATAAGAGAAGAATGTATTAGACCCTTGATTGATCCTTGAACTTAGAGAAAATACAAATTTAAATTATTTGAATGATCAAAAATGGAGTCCAAAGTATAGAGAATGTAAAAAAAAAATAAAAAAAAATGAGCTTACAATCAAAATCCCTAGAAGAACAGATGTTATTGTCAGAGCAAGAGCCAAAGCAGCATTCCCACCTACAAGCTGGTAGTGGCATCACATCACGGAAATAATGAGTTAAACTTTTTCATACGTGAATGCAAGTCGCAAAATCAAAGAGTGGCCTAGTTAGGTACTTGTGTAAGCGCTACTCCTCCATTCAATGTTGCAGGCATACAGCTAAAAATTGCCGTCCCTGCTCCACGAGACATCTAAAAGGTCAGATGCATAACTAAATCAGCTGAAATAGAAGTTAGTAAACTTCTCCGACACTAATGCTAATACAATACTTGCCTGTAATGAACTCCCGTGGTACCATCTGGACTTTGAGAATCAGCTTTGAAAAGATTGGACATACCAGCAAGATGGAAGCCTAAGTAACAACAAAGAAATAGTCAGGAATGACTTTTCCTCAATCCTTTCTCATCAAAACAAAAGGCAAAAGAAGTCTAAACGTAAGCTGAAGCAGAAACAAGACATTAGTAAGTCATATTTACACAATTTGTAATAAAACTTACAACATGCACATCAAAAAGACCACAAAATGGTTACAAACAGTCAAAATACCAGCTTTCCATAAAACTCGAAAAGCCCTGCAAGTTTAGCTCTACTACTTGTTTTAGTAATGGCGTAATCTATGGGAACTCAAATACTATCTCAATCCCTTTTAGCTGATCATCAAACACAAATTGTTATAAATGAATCTCTGGCATCCTAATCAATTGGCACACAATTTTATCGCAATCCATTTCACACGCAGCTTCGGAATAGTAAGCAATAGAAGCAAAGATACACAACACATGTAATAAAACCATGATTACAAGAAATTTAGTTCCATATTAGCTCAAGATATACAAGGAATTTAGTTCCACATAGTGTGCATTAGCAATTCTATAGCTTTAAATGTAAAGCATGTTAATAAGAAAGAATCATATGGAGCCAAATTTTCTTATTGATCCATAAATGTACAAAACTTCATTATGACTTACATGCAATTTTTGATGGTATAAATTCTAAGCACAATTTTGTTCAATCGCGGTATGGTTAATCTCATAGCCTCTTAGTCAATGATACAAATAAGATAACTGACTCAACATCTTTCATGCAATTAATCAATTTGGCTTTCAATCAATCTCTAGAAGATTCAAGTAGCAACAAATCCACAAAATACAATTATTTTTAGGGTCAGCCGAATAGGTTAAGTAAGAGATAAGATCCATCTAACCCAGTAGCTCTATCTTTCAACACTTCAAGCCAAACATTTTTCAATTTGTACAACAACCAGTTGCATTTAAAATGGGAAAACCAAGTTATTGACTCCTGAATAACTTTCATTGTTATGTCAAGTAAATTCGTGCACTAAGAGATTATAGCCATCTTTCCTTATAGTAAAACATATATTTGCAATTGTAACGTTCTGACATATTGCCTCACATATCCTTCTAGACCTCTTGAAGTCCAACTCCAATAAGTATGGTGGGAGGGATAAGAAGAGATGAACACCTCCAAAAGTTCAGCAACCTAGTAGTAAGGTGCAGTATTTGAACAGAAAAGACAAACTTTTGGGAGTCTGAGAAAGGTCGCCTTCTTTTGTTTATTTATTTCTTTTTTCTTTAGGTGTTATTCTTAGTGTAGTTAAAAGCTTAGATTTTGCTAGAAAGAAAACATTGGGGGCTCAAACATTTCTTCTATTAGCATAATAACAAGGATCCTACTTGTATTTTCTTCTGTTTCCCACCGTAGTTGCATGTACTCCTTGCCATTCATTGCTAAAAAATAATAAAAAGTGGTTACATGTTTGAGGAAAGATAACATCAAATGTAATTTAAAATCCTCACCGGAATCCAAAACAATATCTTTTGATGCAAGTACGTAACACTATTGAGTTCAAGAGGTACTGCTACAAAATCCAGACTCTCTTCACCTTAAGAAGATAATATTTAGGGCTTGTTTGGTTACTCTATTACCCTTGGAATTTTAATTTCCTAGGAAATAGTATTATTCTCATTTGTTTGGTTGCAAAAACATTTAAAATTCCTAGGAATTGTAAAATCCAAGGGAAGTTAATTCCTATGATACATAGGAATTAGATTACCATATACCCCCTTGGTTATTAACAATTCTCATGTATCATTTTAAGTGAAATTATAATAATACCCTCTAATATTTGGTGTAACCGCCATTTTCCAAGTAACTACTTCATTTTCCACCTCTATCACCTTGTTAACCAAACCACTCGTGGAAAATTACTTCCAAGGAACTGAAAATACCTATTGCCAAACAAACAACTTTAAATAATTCCTACGAAATTGACAAAGGAAGTAAATTCCAATTAATTACAACTTCCCATAGGAATTTAATTCCTATGTCAACCAAACGACCTCTTAAATAAAAAATTATTCAAGTTAAAACAATAAGTTCAATTCCACAAATAAGTTTTATTCAAAATATATCACTAAGAGAAGAAAAATAGTAGTAATGGGAACAGTAAAAACAAGTTCGACAAATATAGTCTGTGAAAATAATTGAATTCGATAAAATTAAGATGAAGAAAACAAAGCCTAAATACCATAATATTTTGGCTATATCACATCACCAATAGGGAGCAAAGGATTCATATAGTGAAATCACTAATCAAACGTCAAATGCTTCAAAATTGCATATCTAAACAGAGCAATAAATCTAAAGGGTAAGAACTTTCAACATACAATATACATTCAGAAAATTGAGATCATACAAGCCCATATAAAAGCGCAGGCCAAGCCTGATAAACTTCTTTGACATCACCATCCTGTGATTTCAGTCCTAAAAGAACAAGAAGCATGTGAGATGGTTCAGCACAAAACAACAAAGAAAGACACAAAAACATAATCAAGCACAACATGAAAAATCTTACCTGAAAGAAAGAAAAGCCAACATGTGATAAATTTTGACAAGGAATACTTATGAGCTAAACAACCCAGTACAGGACTGCTGAAGCCAAGAGCTACGCCACCAACCAGAGCTACAAAATTAACGAAGGCTACTAAGAGGGTATAATTAAGCTATGGACAAATCTAAAAGTAGCCCAAGTAGTTAAAATAAGCTATTAGTAGAAAAACAATATTTACTCATTAACTTAATTTGGTAATTTTTGGCACTCTAACGGTGATAATTGTTTTTCCTTTTTCATTTGTTCCTAGTAAATCATAAATTTATACAAAAAAATTGAACAAAGGGGCTGGTAACTCTACACAAACTAGAATGAAAAGAACCAACGAAATCATTCCTTTTTTGAACCGCATCACCTCCTTACGGTGACATCTTATTGATTTTGGCCATTAATTGGATACGTCATATTGTTTTATATCATAATTTGGTGATACAACAACCATATCATCTTTGTTACCGCAACACATGATTGAAATGCGATTGCAACAAAAACCACAATTTTGAATCATTAATAAGCATTTTCGCTAATTGAAAATAACATTATTCAAAAAAATATATTTATGGATTGATTTGAAGCAACACCTCGATGAAACCAAACAAGAAAAAAAGTAAGTAAACAAGAAAAAAAGTAAATAAAGATAAGTGATGTCCTAGTCTTGCTCCTTGATCATATTCCACCTCCCTATCAAACCATGTGCTCTCTATACCAGAACATCCTACCATTAGCTCCTTTTTGATCAAGAAAGAAGTGAGCAAAAAAGCAATAACCATTATGTCACTAATGTATGTGAAGTGAGTAAAAGTCAAATGCATGTTGCAAATGTCAAACATATAATGTTGCCAAACAAGATCAACAGTGTTTTATAATGCATAGCTCATGAGTAGTCCAAATTGTATCGAGAACAACGAAATCAATAAAAGTTTGTTTCCGCAATGTCATTTTCTAGCGTATACTAGCTTAAAAAAGATAATGAAAACTTAGGTAAGGTAAAGCATAACTTATCCCAATGCCAAAAGAAGTCATACCTCAAAACTTGTTAACATATATGAAGCCAAGTGTTGAAGGAACATTGTGACTTGAGTGCACATTCAAGTCTATGCATTAGTGTGAGTGGATAGAGATGGAATCAAATGGGTAATTAAGTTCATGACTTAATGTGGGTATTAATTACGGTGTTTAAGTGTGGTTCAATGCATGGAGTTACTGGTGTATTGATAGGAGTCTTAAACATCAGTGTTATGATGCATGATGAATGAAGTTAATGAGGTAGTAGAGTTTTTTTAAGATCCTGTTCTATGTGCCTTGTTCGATGCATTCGAAGAATAATTACTGCCTAGTTCGAGGCAGCCGCTGAAAATAAAACAAAATGTTGAGGTGTGTTAGTGCTCAAACGAGCAATCAAGGCTCGAATGAGCACCAAGAACAGAAGCTACTGGATGGGCCTACTACTAACCGCTCGAACGAGCAGCAATCACACTCGAACGAGCAGTCTGGTCAGAGACTGCATGGGATTCGCTTTATGCCTCTTCAAGTCCTTAGAGTTGATTCGATTTTATCAATTCATAGCTTTAATGTATTGAATGTTGATTAATGTAATCATCCCTATAAATAGGGAGCTCATATGCTCATCAAAACACATCAAACATAAACACCTAGCCTAAACATATAGCCTTTGATTTTCTTACTCAATTGTAATACTTCATTTGTAAGAGTTGTTATACTCCATTGATATAGTATAAACAAAGATACTACACACCACGGAAGACATAACCATAGTTGGGTGAACCTCCTTAAATCATTGTGTCATTTTCCATTGTTTATTTTTCTTTTAAACATTGTTAATTCATTGAAATCGTTTTAGTTCATCAAGGTACTTCAAACCTTTTCGATTTGGTGATATTAAAGGTTGAGAATTGTTCGTAAACTCTAATCAAGCTCTCTCTTCACCAACGTTGTCACAGAGGTTTCTTACTACTTCAATGAAGAAAAAAAACTAAAATCAACCAATGCAATCCAATGTTAACCAGTACAATAGAATAAATAAGGGAAAAGCATATTACATGCAATTGCTTAAATATGAAGTATATTTCCGAACCATTCACAATTACTTTAACACTAAATCTTTCGAGCATATCAACTAACTCACCCAGCGGTAAAAGGTTAGAGATCACAAATTTCAGCAATCCTTTCGCGAAAGTTATTGCAGATGGAGGCGTCAATGAAACATCATTGCTGCTTCCATAAAAGTCTCCCTGAAAACAAAACTAACTAATCATTCCCTCTGCCACCCTATGAAATCCATCTAATTGTTATCGATAATGTGCCTACAAACAACAAAGAAAACATGTCTCCCAACATTATCACATTTTACTTTCAATTTCCTCATGTCAACCTCCAAAACAAGGACCACAATAATTTGAGAAAAGCAGAAAAATTGGTCAACGAAGCCATAATTCATCATCTATCCATTTGAAAATCTAATCACACAACGGATACCCCAAATTTACACCAAGTACAAGAAAGTCATAACAAATGGCAATGGACTAACTAACTAATTAATATATGATATCGGATTCCAAAGCTTCTTGTGGCTTCGGACAAGCATTTCAAGTAAAAACAAACTCAAAATTAGAGTATATGATAAATAGAGATGAAGATAAGGTGTCAATGTAACCTATTAAATGCAATATGGAGGAGAAATCTAGGATTCAATAATCAACTTCGTTCATATCTCAGATAATGTAAGGTTCAATTGAAGCTATTTAAACAAACATAGGTAGTAATATCAATATCCACACGGACCATACCAAGCGAAATCACACTAAATTCATCAACAAGATCCAAAAAGCCACAATTATTTTTAGACAGTCGCAAATTATCACACTAATTATCACATTTTCACAATTCATACCTTCACAATCACAAATTAAAGTCAATCAAGTAACCGCATTCTAGCCGGTAACCACAAATACTAATTTTACCATGAAAATAACAATTAAAACCTAGAAATCCACGACTTAACAGTAATAGTAGAGTTAAAAGACAATGATGAACGATAAATTTCAATATGTAAGAAACAAAAACTAGAACTAAAATTCAGAATACCTGACTAGAACCTTCAGAAATACTGAAAACGCGAAATTTAGAACAACGCAAAGTACGAGAAACACCAAAAATGCGAGACGATTTTGCGTTTAAATTCTCGAATCGGCGACGAAAAGTGGTGTCGTATGGAGGAGGAGGAGGAGAAGAGAGAGTGAGGATAACGGCAGTTCCCGCGCCCATTGATACAGCCATTGTTAGATTGAGGAGAGAGAAACAAAAAAGGTAGGTCAGTTATTTTCTTTTAAAAAAAGGGTGGAGGAAGGGTAATTTCGTCTATTAAATCTAAATGTCTTTTGTCGGTGTTGTTTGAAGTGAGGGGAAATTCCAAGTTCAGAAAGAATAATAAGATGGGATTACACTTCTAGTTGTCAAGTTGGGGGAAGCCTGGTCCATGTTTTATTCAGTAATATCGTCGTAACGTTTGTTTTTGGATATAGTGGTTCGTGCCCAATTTGGGGTGATAGAATTTGGAGAGGTTGTCATATGACTATCCTAAGTTCCTAACAAAATACGACACTATTTATCGTTTAAGCTTATTTTATATATTGCGGCTAATATACAAGTAATAATATAGTCAAGTGGGATCTTGTTTGAATCGTCTAATCGCATACTTTCATAATATAAACTTTTTATAATTTTTAAATGTATATAATTCGACATATAAATGAACAAAATAGCACATTGGATTGCGTAAAAAAGTTAAATGTAGCAAGTATTATAAAACGGAGGAAGTATAATACTTTAAAGATTCACCTATGTCGCTTAATAAATTTATCCTTCATAACATAAAAAATGTTTGATATTAATAATCTAATTCTTCATCTATATATTATGAATAGTCCTAACATTAGATTATTTTTTTAATAAATAAATCTTTGTCTCTAGTTTGCTATCAGAATACCAATAAGCTATGCTGATAGCAAACTAAAGACAATGTTGAATGTATACTTATAACTAAAATAAAAGACACTGACATAATCATTCCCTCAAACTTATAAGGTGTCACTGTGTAGAGTAAAGTTTTTTCTCTATTATACGATGATGATGTCATCCTATTATATAATGGAATTGGATTTTTCATTGGAATTGATTAATACTCCCTCCAACACAATTCAATTGTCCCATTTCCTTATTTGGGCAATTCACTTCAATTGTCTCATTTCCTTTTTTGTCTAATTTTTTTTACCTAAATACCCCCACTTTTTCAATTCCCAATACCCAACTATCACCTTTACAATTAATTTAATTAATTAAAATACCCAACTACCACCTTTTTGGTAGACCTCATCCCACTCTTAATATCCGTGTCCAACTCAAATGGGACAATTGAATTGTGTTGGAGGGAGTATTGATTATCGTAATAAATATATTATCATAATCAATTCATTGAAATTGGTTAATTTTTTCAACAATGCCAAATGCATTGGAATTGGTTTGTTTTGTCAATTCATTGAAACAGTTTGAGGTGGATGTGTGGCAATACTATGATGGATAAGATAAGAAACCATGAGTTCAGGGAGGAAGTTAGGGGATTCACTTATTTCCACAAAGATGCGGGTAAACAAGTTGAGATGATTTGGGCATGTGCAAAGGAGGACACATGACGCCCCAGTAAGAAGGATCAAATGCATCATAGTGAAGGGTAAGAGAAGTCGAGGAAGACCTAGCTAGGAAAACGTGGGAGGAACAGATTAGAAGTGACATGCATGAACTTCACCAGGGATAAACACACTTGGCGGTGCCTTATCCACGTCCTAGACAACTAAATTCGTCCCTTTCTCCCTTTGTTTGTTGTTGTGCATTACCTTTATTTATCGCTCGTTACCTCCTTCTTTACTTTTACCATTTTTTTTATTATTTGTATGTATTCTATTTATCTTATCTGTAAGTTGCAGGTTGCTCTTTCTTTGAAGACCCTTTTCAAGCCGATGGACTCTTTGATCACACTCTCCTTTATGGGTATGAGTTTCCGTCGTTCTTCCCTCCCCAGACCCTGATCATAGTTTTCTATGAGTGGGATCAGTGGCGGACCTAGCTTAGGTGATGGGGTTACATATGCAACCCCATTAAAAAAATCAAGAAAATAATATGTAGGTCTCCAATCCAATATGCAACCCCATTAAAAAAAATCAAAAAGGTATTATGTAGATCTCGAACCCATGACCAATTGCCACATATGGACAATTAATCCCAATTTTATACCACTAGGCTACAACATTAACATTTGTTAATTTAAAACTTTAACATTATTAATACGTTATAAGAGCAAGTTTCCTTAATTCTCCCATTTTCGACTCTTCTCCCTCCCAATCTATGTTTCAAAATTCTCAAGCTTTCAAGCACCATTGTTGTCGGCTTGTTGCTTGCTCGTAGCCGGCCCACGGCCACTGCTGTCGACACTATCGTCGCCACTGCACCATTGTTGCCCACAGTCAACAGCCCCACAATCCAATCCCCCATAATTATGCTAAGTAAATTATTAAAATTGAATTAGAATTTAGAAATTTTTTTAGAATTTAATTAACTATTGTATTGTGAATTTGAGTATGATTTAATTTGGGTTCAATTATAGTTTGTTTTAAATTATGATAAAATCAATATTATTTGTGTATGATTTGGGTATTATTTGTTTATAAATCATAATTTAATTTTGCATTAAATTATGATAATTTCAATTCAGAATTAGAATACGTATTTGTATTTACGTATAATTTCATTGATTGTTATTCATGAATAACATTAAAAATTTTAATGTTATAAAGCATCAAATTTATGTTGAGTTTCTTTATTTGTGCTGCAGTCGTTCAAGTTATGTTTTACTTGTTGATGAAAATAAGACGTTTTTATTAAACTCGCAACCCCATGTTTCAAATCCTAGGTCCGCCACTGAGCGGGATACACTGGGTATGGTCACGATGATGATGAAAAACAATAAAATGAAAAAAATCGTGCATCGCTCGGGGATTATCTAGTTATTATAAAATAAAATGTTTTGTTGATAGCAAACCAAGAGTAAAGATTGAATTAACTTAACAAATGTGAGATTATTTACTGATTATTCACAGCGGATGAATGAAAAAGTTGAACTATTAATATCAATTTTTTCTAAAAAAAGTAAATTAATATTCATATTGGTGCAGTGCACATAATAGTTGGTATGAAGAGATATATCAACAAAATTTAAAGACCTAAGCACCTGATATATATTATCTTTATCAAAAACTAGCTAAATATGTTTGATGAAATGTTATAATCAATATAGGAAAGCTTTATATGGTCTAAAACAATCAACAAATTAAAACGAAGAATCGTTTTTTATTTGATTTTTGTTCTAAATAGTTTTTTCTTCTTAATGGAGATGAATGAACTTCCATCTATACCTCAAGGTTCGCATCAAGTTGGTGAAGAAGGATGTGAACAAGAATCTCAGACACACATTAATGAGGAATCCCTCTATGTGCAATTATATAAAAGGACTCATAGGTATCATGATAGAAATTACTTTAATTAAGTTCAATGCTAATTAAATAAATGTTATTAAACGATAGTTTATTTGAGTAATAGGCATGCCAACACGGGATTAGACCCTAAAGAAGAGGCCAATCTTCAAGCACTTAAGAATCTTCATCATAAGGAAATTGAAGAAAATGGTGTAGATAATCTCACACCTCAAGAAGCATATCCAAGAGTGGTTATATGAGGGGTTTGGTTTTGGACCAAGATGCTCAAAAAGACCACCGAATAGGGCTGCTAAGGTAATGGAAGAAATCCAACAAATGGAGATAGCATCAGAATGAGAAGCTGCTCTCCGAGGTGAACGATTGCCACAAGAAATGGTCGATAGAGAGAAAAAATTTAGACAAGGAATGATGGCTGAAATAGCAAGAATGATGCGTGGTTCAACATAATTTGGTATGAATTTATCATTGACTTTTATTTCTTTTGGAGAACTAATTTGTGTGTATAGTTTATTGTGTGTATAATATATTCATTGTCTTTGTGAAGGTGCTTTTGGATTGATTTTTTTTGCCCACCAAAGTTAAGTTTCAAGGTATATGGCTATTCTAATTTGTATAATTTAGTTATACGATTAGATTTTATTGATATGTTGATTTATATTTTTGAATATTTTCATGTTAATGGCGCATTGCTGAAAATGATAACATTTTGCTTTAGTAAAGAAGTATTTTGATAATCACCTTTAAATATGTGATTGTTATCTTGAGCATAGCCAATTAGCCATTTGTAATATTTTTGTGAGTCGAACTTTTACGAAAAGAACTCAAATTATATGTACATACATATTACATATACAAGCAATTTACTTGCTCTTTTGTATAATTAGCATTATTATTATTATTATTATTATTATTATTATTATTATTATTGTGCAATTAAGTTATGAGATTCATGACAATAAGTACCCAAATAACACAGATATAGGTCATATTATAAAGTGATTTGTGGGCTACACATATAATTGTGTCGCCCAAAACAACTATATATCTATAGGCTACGCTTATAACTTTGTTGTCCAAAACAACAAAAATATGTGTAAACTAGTATAGAAAATCGTGCAATGCATGAAGTTATTAGTGTAAAAATATATATAAATATAAATTTTAAATAAATATGTAATTACATGCTATCAATATAAACATACTATAATATTAAAATCTTATAAAATAGATAATATTTTAAAATATATAGTACTTTTATTAAAATAAATCATCATAATCATCAACCTATTATCCCGCTCGAATAAAAAAAATAAGGTTGTTAATAATTATTAATTAAAACCTCATACTATTTAAGGCAAATATGAGAATCTTCTTTTAACGTTATCATAATGACTATTTAGGGCAAATATGAGAAATCTTTTAACGTTATCATAATGACTATTTGTCATTCTCAAAACATTTTTTGATTATCATGTATATTTGTTTCTTGATGAAATATTTTAGAAATTAAAATTTTAATGATAGAACTTTATTAATTTGTTTATACTACATATATAAAAAAAAAATATATTTTAACAAACTTTAATTTGAAATTTATGTAGCTTTTAAATTCAAAATTATAATATTCGAAGCAAATTTATAAGAACATATCTTGTTGTGATATACAACTCAAATATTAAGGAAAAAGTTGATATTAATTTGGTAAAAATTTCTTTATATGGCAAATCAATATAGGAATGACACGTGGAATTTTACATTCTTTTTATTAGATTGTATGATATGATATGATATTGTTATGTGCTTTAAAAGGACCGAGCTTTGGAAAGCCTAGTCCGGCCCAACCCGGCGCATTTTTGTTACTAAAAATTATTTTAATCCCTATTTGTCAATTATAACAATTAAATTATCACTTATAATAATTAATTAAATTGAAAAATTAATAATCTTCATTAACATTACCATTTATAATATTTATATTATCCATCAATTATGCTATCTAACAAGGCCCGTTTCCGACCCTTATTAAGCCCTATTATAGCCCACTTCATTTTAAATATAATAGAGACCGTTTTTTACCTAGTCCGTTCTTCGGCCCGGCCCTTACAAAGCCCTTCTAAAAACGGCCTGAATAAGAGCTCAAAATGAGGGCCTAGTCCATTGAACACCCTTAGTTGTATGCAAGTCAACGATAATTACTTGTGGGATTGTGGGCATGAGCCCATGGGTGCTCCGTGGGAGTGTCCACACAAGTGGACTCATGAGGGTGATCATATGACAAATTGTCATAGTCTAACATTCATTATTGTAGTCGCAGAAAAGCTAGGTGATAAATTTAAATATAACTATTTTTGTGACATACCATCTTTTGGCGACATTAACTCAAAATAATGAGTTTATATTCTCATACTATGTATTAGTTGAACTATATAACCTATATACTATAAAATACGTCTCACATCAAGACCGCATCATATATACCATAGTTTATTAAAAAAATATAACAGTTCCATTATGTTCAACTTACTTTTCTTTTCTTTTTTCTTTTTTTTTCTTTTTTTTTTTTTGAAATCTTTGATCTGTTCAACCGGCCTACCAAAGCACACAGGTGTAGAACAAAAATCAATATAGCTCAACCGTATTTGAGCAGTTAAGAAATACTATAAGCAAGTCATTAAGAAGTAGATAATCATGAAAAGCATAGACTTATGATTGTTATTATGACCATTATTACTGGCCACTATTACAACACTATGGAATACTTATACTAATTCAAACCCTTAATTGTTGACATTAAGACCTTAATTATAAGACAAATTCTTTAATACGACCGTCTCATCGTGAGACAGCTTACTATAGACTGACCAATATTTAATTTTAAAAACCCTGCAAAAAAACAATTTTTCATTTACTTCAATTAATTTTTTTTAAAAAAAATTAATTGAGCTGCTTGTATGGACCAGTCTCATGATAAGATGGTATACAGGACCCGTTGTTTCTCCCCTCTCTCCTATTATCTCAAACTATATTTTTTCCATTTTGGGGCTATCATTAACCTTTTAATTAAAAAATAGCCCTTTATTTTCTTTAGTTTAGTTTTTTTATTTGTTTATAGTAAAAATAAAACTCCATATTCTCTTCATTGGATGGTTATATTGTACCTATTTATTGAGTTTTTTTTCTCTCTAATCTCTCAAATTTATTGATAAAGATTTTAGCAGCATAAGTAGTCAGACTCAATTTTATATTTATGAAAGCTACGTCAATTCAAAAGACTCCAACATTGAAATTGTATAGGAAATAACAATGTGAAAAGATATATGCAAAACTATCAGATATATATTATGAACTACAATTCATTATTTAGTATTGTTATTAGATTTCAAATTTTATGTATGTATTTGTTTATATATTTTTTTTATTATGACATAGATTTTGTATGACTTTTTTATCAAGGAATTAATCTTAGCTTCAAATAACATTATTTATAATCATATATACTTTTTTACTAGTTGAACTACCATACAAATTCATTTTTTATTTAAACAAATATATTTAATAATAAAATGTTGATTAAACTTATAAAAATACATACCACCATCATTATTATAATTTATTTAGTGGTGCCACCATATATTTAGACGACCAAGTCAAGATCAAAGTCGTCCAATTATACTCGGTTGGGTGCACTACCACTTAGCTTGAGTCGTTCATGGAGTTGGAAATTTGATATTTCTCCCATATAAAGTCGTCTCAACTCTCAAGTCATAACAAGGTCAGCCAACTCATGTAAAAGTTGACTATTAATATATGTACGTGTATCTAGATTGCTTGTGGGTTGTTTGTTTCTCTTTTTTATTTTTTATTTTTTTTTTATTTTCTCCCAAGAAAAAAATGACAATGTCATTGTGGAGGAATATTTATTATTGGTATCTAGTGGATAAAGCAGTGAATTTAATTTAGAGTTTATAATAATAAGTGTAAAATGTTAAAGTTAAACTATATTTAAAATTAGAACTTGATTCCATTCTAAAATACTCGCTACATTTTCGTTATCGACATTATTTATTGTTCAAGCTTATTTTATATATTGCGGCTAATGTGTAAGAAAAAATATAGTCAAGTGGGATCTTGTTTGAGTCGTCTAATTGTATACTTTCCTACTATTAATTTTTTTTATAATTTTTAGACGTGTATAATGCAATATATAAATGATTAAAGTAACGCATTGGACTGCGTAAAAAGTCAAATGTAGCAAGTCTAATGGAACAGAGGAAGTATTGTATAAATGAAAATTTTGTCATATAAAAAATCCATTTGAATTTTTAAATTATTAAATCAAAATCATTTAATAAAATCAAATATATATTTTAAGGTAAAAGTAGGTGTTTGAAATTATAAAATATTTTACGATTTGAGATTTAAAGTAAGTTTTTTAAGAGCCTAAGTAAGTGTTTTAAGATCATAAGCAAGCATTATAACTTTTAAGTAGGTGATTTAAAATCAAAGATATTGTATTATAAATTTAAACTTGTAAGACTCAATCTAAAATGCTAAAATGCAAAGTAGGTGTTGTAAGTCTTTTAAGTAGATGTTGTAAGACTGTATTAAAGAAGATGTTTTAAGATGCAAAAGTAGTTGTTATAAGTATTAAAGTAGGTGTTGTAAAACTCTAGTAGGTATTTTAAGATCCAATGTATGAATTTTTGATACAAAGTAGTCATATTTTAAAGTTCAACATCGATGTTTATAAGGCAAAAAAATGTGTTCTTAAATTCAAAATAGGTATTTAGCTCATCCATATTCACATTCTTTAATTTGTTATATTTTGATTGAAAATATGATTTTTTTAAAAATTGTTTCTTTGGATAATCTCCCTAAAATTAAGGCTGATTTGTTTGAGAAATTTAGTTATTAGAGAACTTTGTTTGAGAAATAGGGAGTTATATTTTTTTTAAAAAATTGCTTAGAACTTTTGTAGTTAGAGAAACAAGGAGAAGCTATTTCTAAAAAAATCAGAATTTTTGCTTTTGTTTTTACGTACATTTTAGTAAGAGACGGTCTTTCACAAAATTTTGTAAAAAAATATGATCTGAAAAGCCGAAAATCAAAAATCGACTGCATCAAACCATTCTAAAATGGTTCGATCAGATCTAATCATAAATATTCCTGTCTAGTCTAGAAATGTCCGCACCGTATTTTCTGATATGGAAGTGATAAACTTAAAGACAGATTTGATTACACTTCCTCTACAACTCTCACCATTGAGAAGAACGAAGCAAACTCCATACGCATGTTGTGAAACCATTTGATTTAGAGCGTTGATTATTTGAGATTAAGATAAAAATTGGGAGAGTGGTTTGTAAGAGCTAGCTAGGCTGTGAATTTGCATTATATAGATAATAAAATTGTTGTAATGTAAGAGTTAATCGTTTCTATCTAACACCTTTTTTTTACTTTTATTCTTTCATTTTTTGTATTTTATTTTTATTTATTTATCATATATTGTCTAGAATTAACGAGTATTGTAAGTTGCAGGCTTTCGGGTAGTCGCAGGTTTCACTCTCAGTGAAGATCTTTCTTGAGCCGAGGGACCCTTTGACTGCACTCTTCTTTATGAGTATGAGTTGTTGTCGTTCTTCCCTTCCAGACACTGATCATAGTTTGCTATGAGCGCGATACATTAGGTGTGATGATGATGACGACTTTCTATGTCCTCGTAAATTCCTAAAGAAAAACAATAACACAAATCGGTGCCAATACCAATGATTTTATCGTAGAATTAAAATTCCTATTCTACACAAAATTTTCTTTACATATATTCAAGTTATCATAAAGTGAAAAATTAATTTTATAAAAGCAAATCTTTTAACACGACTTGATTATAAAAAACGAAAGGAGATTGAGTAAAAAATGGATATCATATCCAAGACGTGCATTTGTAATTTGTATCATAGTTTAACGATAATTGGACATAACTTTAAAAACGAGATATCATTATTGTTTAACTTTAGGCTAGCTTCTCCTCCTAATAGGCTAAATTTATGATCGAGATCTAGCATGATTATGATGTTGGGATTATTAGTTTTAACTTTTAAGTTGTAATTAGGTTACTTGTCAATCAAACATTAAAGATTATTAATAAAGATGCTACTCAATACTACTATATCAGATCATGCACTCATGCATTTAATTAAAACAAAATCCGATCTTCCTTAATTATTCTCTTTGTTCCTTTTAACTTATTTGGTTGGTGGTCATAATATTGGTAATCAGAATAAAAATAAGCGTAATTTTGGTTGAAAAATCTTTTGGCTACCTTGATAGTCATGCTTGTCCAACTTCAATCATCTTATATCTTCATAAAATTCATTTTAATGCATTATAATTGGGAGATGTGATATAATGTATTAAGGTGGTGATGAAAATTTGTAAAAAATTAACTTTTTTGTGATTAAAATTTCATCACCATTGGAATGACATCGACCTTTTGATGGAATTTTATACTCCCTCCGATTCCAAATGTTCTTCCCATTCACTTTTTGCACAGTTTTCAAAGTAATTTTGAGCCTTAATAACTCTAAATACGTATTATAAAAAATTTTAAAAAATATATAATAAAAAAGTATACATTAAGATGAATCTAACGAGATACCACATGGATATATTTTATCATCGATATATGTCTTAAAAATCTTAATCAAATTTCTCTCTCCAAAATAGAATATTCTAAACGGGAAGAACATTCGGAAACGGAGGGAGTACTATACTATAAATCATTTTTATTACCACCATTTAGTACCACTAACCAATGGTTGTGAGAGATTTTTGAGTTATATGATGCAATCTATCAAGAAACCAACTCAACCAAAAGCTTAGACTAATGGTTGAGGCCCTAGGATATGTTATATACTCTAAGTCTCTAACACACCCCTCACACGAGAGCCTTTTGGGCAAGTAGTGTGGATGTACATAGGTGCTGAATATTCCGCTTTAAATGAAAGGTGATTGAGATTCGAACTCGTGACCTCTTATAAAGTTGGCTTCTGATACCTTGTTAAGGAACCAACTCAACCAAAAATTTAAAATAATGGTTGAGGCCCCAGGATATATATTATATACTCTAACAATCACTAACAATTAATTGGTATAAACTAGTTGAAACCTGTAAAAATCAATCAAAAGAACCAAATTTAGCTAATATCAGTTTTAATTAGTAAAAGTTAATTTGAATTGATAAAAATTAGTTTAATCAGTAAAAGGTACGGAACTGAACCACATCTAAGAGTATCAAATTAGAATATTTTTTTTTCAAAATTATAAGAAACGAAATGGATGTGTGCGAAATATTTTTATACCTAATAAATATTTAATGCCACCATTACATAGAGTTTTTGAATGAATCTTTATTATATTTGATGGATTAATTTTATTAAAAATTATATGGAAAAAAATTGATTGCAACTATAGTTAATTTTTTTTAAATAAGGCAACATATTATAAGGAAAAGCAGTTAGAGTACAACGTAAGTGAAAAGAGCGGTCTCTTATTTTTCAAGTACAGTAGGAGAAGGAGAGGCAACAAAAACAAATAATAAGTCTAATTGTTATATATCATTACAAGGCAACAAAAGAAGTCAAATATAATTGTGTACTGTCTACATAATTTAGCTATGCTACTAGTCTAAAGAGTCTAAATTGAAGGGGAATTTTTGTACGAGCTTGATGCTAGAGACAATCAGTATAATGAATTTTCTGTATGGGAACATGACACACTTCCTTCTTGCATTTTCAGCTTGAGAGATTCCTGCAACAGTGCAAAGTGAAGCATATATAGAACTATAGAAGTCCCTAATAGGAGTATCGCCTATGATATATAATTAATATATCTTTTTAATATCATTCTAGGTCATTTTAGAATGACCATTTCTCTAAGATAGTAAGATAGTCGTTTCAAAAGTTAATAAAAATAAGTTTTATGACCATGAAAGAGAAATGGCAAAGTAAGATACCTAATTAAAAGCATAAAATTAGCTCTAAACAAGTTTTGACAAAAAGTGAAAATTTTGAGAAGATGTTCTAAAGGTTGACATATATATTTAAATAATCAATTAATAAGAATTATTATAAAAATTAAAGATTGGTCATATTTGAATTATTCTTGTCAAGATTGGATTATATAATATAGATTTAGTGATTATTGTATGTAGCTCTTATTTCCAATGAATACTCAACTTAATTTAAAATTAATGTTAAGTATACTTCACCCCTTATATTAAAAAGTTATTATCTCCCTTTTCATTTGATATTCTAACAAGAAATATTTTATTTAAAGAGAGATACTTATAAATAATTTTTCGTAAATATCTACAATTAAAATATATTTATGTGATATTTCGTTAGATTTCTCTCTATTAGAGTATATTACTATAATATATCCTGAGGCATCAACCATCAGCTCCAACTTTTAGTTGAATTGGTTTTCTTAAAAATCTCGACGTATAGAATTTTATTATATACTTTTTGTAGCTTTTATGAAATGAATTGATATATATTAAACATTGAACACATACTTTAAAAACTGTACAAACATAAGGATGTAAGATAAGAATGGAAGGAGTAGTTCTCAATGTGTATACGGATTGTATACGTATGAAAATTGGCCAACAAGCATAATTTTTTTTCAAAAAAAAAAAAGAAAAAAGATATTACATTGCATAGGGTCGGCTTGTTCTAGGATTCTCTTAAACGAGACAAGACTTGATTTTGTATGTCATAATTTTTTCTTTAACCCCACCACTAACATCTCTTTTCCTTTTCAATGTAGAAATATAATAATAAGAGAGGAAATTAGGAAAACTCTAAGGAAAGAAAAAATAAAAAAGAAAAACCTCCATTTAAAAAAAATAAAAATTAAAAGAAATTTCCTTTATAATTTTCTCACATAACATAAACCTCTCCATTAAATACCTTCTATATATATAAGGGGTGAAGGAGAATAAAAAATAAATAAGGCAAATTAAATAACATGGATTTATGTTGTGAAGCTCCAAACTTAATTGAATGGTTAAAGCTTTCTCCACCCTTAGATTCTTCCTCATCAATATCTCCAAGCATCTCATCCTCTTTTTCTTCTTATGATCATAGTAATAAGTCCAAAAACTCTATGATGTTGAAAATGAAATTACCTAATTTCTATTATAAACCACATCAAGATCATGATCATGATCATGATCAAAATCGCGCCGCTAAGACGACTTTGCCCCTCTTGAGTAGGCTTTGTGAAGGTAAGGATATCAAGGAAGAGGAGGGTAATAATGGAATTTACAAGGAGGAAGATATTAATGATCATCAATTGGAGAAAGTTACTTTTGCTTTGCACATTGGTTTGCCTAATAGTAACATTATTAGTAACACTAATTACAATGAGGAATTATTGTCTACTAATAATCATGATGATCATGATGTGGTGGAGGGTAAGAAGCATCATTTGAAAATAGAGAAAGAAAAAGATGATCATAGTATTATGATGATGATTAATGATGATAATGATGATAAAGAAAAGATTAGCATGATTGATCAAAATTATTCATCATCATTAAATTCAGAAAGTAGATTTTGGATCCCTACCCAAGCACAAATCCTTATTGGACCCATGCAATTTGCTTGCTCCATTTGTAGCAAAACTTTCAATCGCTACAATAACATGCAGGTTAGTTTATTTATTTTTGTACTTTTATTTGTTGCTACATACACCTTTTTTGATTTTACAATCTAAATAATAACCAATTGACACTATTGTAACTTATAAGACTATGCTTGCTTGAAAAATTGTACAATCAATATTTACGTGATTTTTAAATTTGAATGTATAACATGTAATAGGTGTAATTTTAAATTCTATTAATTTTTATTATTCGTGACAGATGTGCGATTCTCATTATTACCCATAAAAATATTTTTATTTTGCTTGAAAATAACCTTTTTGTATTTCAAATAAACTTTAAAACAAAAGATTATATCATTCAATCATTCTTTTTCGTACATATAGCTATAATAATAATAATAATAATAACTCATTTTAAATTATGCATTATTAATTTAATTTTTAGATAATATAATAATACTAATTGTTTCCTAGAGGCATGCATATAATTTAATGAAAGAATGTTGTAATTCATTTCCACTTATGATACTAATCATAATTTAAAGTTCTATATAAATAAAGATTTGTAAATAATTATTAGCTTGAATTCTTGATATGTTTAAGTTACATACAATTCTTATTATATTATATTTAATTTTGTATGTTATGACTAATTTCCTCAATATTCTTACTCCACTTGTGAGTTGTGAACGCACTGATTCAAACTCACACTTTGCTGCGTACTAAATAACAATCTCTTCACACTTGAATTGGATACTAAACCACAATCTCTTTCTTATCTAAAAACAAATGAGATTCAAAGAGGTAAAATATATGTAGAACTTTCAAATTAATTATTACTCCTTCCCGATCATTTTAGATGTCTCATTTGGGTTTTCACGGTTATTAAGGATGTTGTGGAGTCCATTAAAAATGTGGTAGTTGGGTATTTTAATTGATTAAATTAATTATAACGATGGTAGTTGGGTATTGGGAGTAGTAAAAGTGGGGGTATTTAGGTAAAAAAAAGATAGACAAAAAAGGAAATGAGACAATTGATATGAATTTGCCAAATAAGGAAATGTGACAACTAAAAAGATTCGGAGGGAGTATGATAGTTTGATTCTGGAAACTGAATCAAAGAAGTTAAAGCGCCCAAAAAAAACTCAATAACAAAAACGCCTTTAATATATTACGTTTATGTAACAAGAAATACCTTATCGTTTTTTCACCCCTCCTTAATGACTGATCATAATTTCTATGGGTAAAATACACTATATACGATAATGATGATGAAACACTTTGCACACTAATGATGCCGAAATAACCATAGTTAAACACATTACCGAATCTAGACTCAGATCGACTTAGACCATGATCTAATTAATATAGGTACCAAAAAATAAAATCAAAACAATACTTTTTGGGAAAATCGTCAAAAATAATTCAATCATTCACTCATCCCGACGTGTTACTAATTTCACCTTTAAATTATTATCCAATATTCCAACATTTGCCGATTTGATTTGAAAAATCATGGCCCCATCCTTTGAAGAACCTCCACAAGCCAAAACCTCCCCTCCCACTATATTATGCTGGGAGGAGAAACTATTATAAAAAAATCAATATGTGATATTATTTATAGAGGATGAATAAAAAGTTGAAATATTTTCTACAATTTTTCTCAATGTTTTTTTATATAAAACCATTAATAGTTTAGGGCCTTAGGCCGATAGCCTTAAAATTTATAGGACGAGCAAAATGTATGCAAACTCTATATGTTTCTAGAGTTCACTATATTAATTTTCTATATATATCTACCTATATTTTCTATATATATCTACCTCGCTAATACATTTCCTTTTATATAAATATCTCCACCATAATTCTTTAATTCACATCCATATTCCATACATTCATTCTTTATTTCAAAATCTTTCTCACAGTTTAAATTGTTTACATTCTATATATATCATTCTCACAACAATTTACATTACTCCTTAACATTTGTGTCATATTTTTAGGTAGCAAATTCAAAAGAATCGGACAAATAAATTCTACGATTCATTGTTGAATACTTATTTTACATACACCAAAATCTATACATATATTATTACATTTGAACTTTAGTGTCAATACCCCATAACAAAGAAATATTAAATTTGTGTACGTACGCTTTCTTGTAATAGATGCATATGTGGGGACATGGTTCAGAGTACAGAAAGGGACCAGAATCTCTAAGAGGAACACAACCAGCAGCAATGCTAAGACTACCATGTTATTGTTGTGCACAAGGGTGCAAAAACAACATCAATCACTCAAGAGCAAAACCATTAAAAGATTTTAGGACCCTTCAAACACACTTCAAGAGGAAACATGGCATCAAAGCCTTCATGTGTAGAAAATGTGGTAAAGCTTTTGCGGTTAAAGGGGATTGGAGAACCCATGAAAAGAATTGTGGAAAACTATGGTATTGTACTTGTGGTTCCGATTTTAAGCACAAGAGATCTCTTAAAGACCATATTAGGTCTTTCGGTAAAGGACATTCTCCTCATCCTTCCCTCGAAGGGTTCGAGGAGGATAAAGAATGCGTCACTAGTACTACTGCGTCCTCTGAAGACGAGTAGCTAGCTGGTGATCGATAAAGTATATAACATATCATGTAGCTTTTTAACAAAGTGCATGCAAGAATGTTATATACTCGATCAGCTAGCTAGCTAATACGTACATGCATGAATTTAATTATTCATGAACGTGTTAAAATATAACATAAAATTACTATTAAAAAAAGATAAATTGTCTTGAATAATCCCACATATTGCCCATTTGCCGTAAATAATCTCTACTATTGATTATTTCTAAATAATCAGAACTTTGTATATTTTTTGCAGACAACGCCTTTTTCCACATTAACTAGTACACTAACTTCTTCGTTGATTTACCCCTACTACTCTTTTGTGGTATAAGTATCTAAAGTAACCAGTTAAAATGTGGCAAAAGGTGTTGTCAACAAAAAAAAAATATAAAGATTGGATTATTCAGAAATAATCAATAATAGGGATTATTCACATCAGATGGAAAATATGTGGGATTATTCAAAACAATTATTCTAACAACGATAAATTTTTTAATTTATCGATGCTATCTAGAAGAGTTCATTTTAAGGCGTATGGTATTTGGATTGTACCTTTTAGGGTTTTCCAAGCTTGTGCTCTACAACAAAAAGCTTCTCAAGAAAGGGAAGAGGTTTGTTTCGGAGCACGAACTATTATATATGTTAGGGCAAGAAGTAATGGCATTCACTTGTTTAGGAGCTTAATTAGTCATGGATAATTTTTGCTTAAGAAATTAAGGGATCAATATAAAGGGATGAAGCTGAAGAATTTTCTTCTTAAGAGTTTAAGATGATGATGAATATGGTGTCTAAATAGCTAAGACGATTGTCCTTCAATGGAGAAAATTTATTAGCTTCATCAATGCTTTGTATTTACCCTAGCTAGATATAACTAAGGCTTGTTATTGTTGCAACTTTACTTTGTTGTTTGCTAAATTTCTTGTACTTTAAAGATTGTTTCTTAAAAAGTGATATTTACTCTTATTCAGTGTTATTATTTTAATGGGATATTCAATATTGTAGCAATATACTTTTATGAAACGCTAGTGGTAGCAAATCTTAACTATAAAATATACTCTAGCTTTAAGAAAAGAAGCCAAGGGTAAATAAGATATTTTACAACTTAATGGCAAATTAAACCTTTTTAGGGCTTTGTTAATGTTACTGTAACTTTAAGTACAACATTATATAATGCTATCCACAGTAATTTTTTAAGATTTGCTATCATTGTCGTTTCATAAAAGTTTGTTGCTACCATATAAAATATTCTTGTTTGATTTGATTTTTGCACTTTTATTAATGCACATATTTAATTGTAAATATATCTTTTTCGCATAATTAAAAATCATAAAAATTATATAAATAAAATTTGCATTGGGACAAATAAAAAATAATTTTATTTAATTGTATTTTAACTTATAAAAATAAAGATATTTATGAAATAAATATTATAATTAAGAGTGATCATTGAATAGTATAAAAAAATAAATCGGAGAAGAGTATAGTTAATAGGCGTAACGTCTAAGTATTTATTTCCATTATTTCTCAAAAACATTTTTTAAAAAAATTTATTGATGATGGATCCCTACAAGCTATATTTTTGCAATTCAACATTCTCCCGGTTATGGTTTCTATGAGTTGTAACTAATTAAATTAAAACACCAAACTTTATTGAACAATGACCGATGATTAAATTTAGTGCCAACTGCCAAGTAAGGATTTTAAAATTAAAAAGGGTCAAATAGTTGATACATTAGCAAATTATTTACTACTACATATAATAACTAGTTAAATAATAAATATTTAAAATTATAGACTGAAATGAACTTGAATCTTAACAAAAATAATATTCAACAAATAGAATTCAAGTTTCCCTATAATTATCCTTTTAGAAAACAACTAAGTGTTTTTTACTCTATTATTCGCCTAGTAAGTCTTTAGAAAATATACTATTATAATTAAAATAGCAAAACTATAAACACACACACTTTAAAAAAGATGAATGTAATGTTCTTTATATATAGCCCTAATGGTTTTGTTGGTTGTTGGTATGAAACGATAGTAATGAGTATAATTTAAAATGTAAATATTAAATGTAGCTACTGTATTCTGACTAGAAGGTGCTCCTTCGAGCCATTGACTGCTCGTTCGAGCACTATTGATCATAGACTTTTGTTACATTCTGTTTCTTCTGCTTGTTCTAGGCAAGTACTATGTGCCTCGTTCAAACACCCGTGCAGAATTTGATTATTATTCTTCCAAGTCCTCATCAAACTCATTCATCATGCTTAATTAGCATCATTTACATCACATGTTTAAGACTTTTCAACACCCACATAACTTCAAGCATTGAATCACACTCTTGAACACCACATGAACACACATTAATTCTCATTCATCATGCTTAATTAGCATCATTTACATCACATATATATATATATATATATATATATATATATATATATATATATAATATATATATATATATATATATATATATATATATATATATATATATATATATATATATGATATATATATATATATGGGAGGGATCCAATGAGAAGGGTATTGAAAATGAGAAGGATAAAAAGGACTCTACACCCTTGATTTCACTAGAATATAAAAAATCTATAGTCACGATTAAGCCAAAAACACATAATTGTAAAAGTAACTATGTTGCACAGAAATGTAACTATAACAAAATTTTTAAAATGTCCTAACTTTATAATATAGTATCATTTTTTGTATACATAGAAACCAAACAAAATCAAACAAAAATCCTTCTCATTTTAAAATCCTTCTTATTTGATCCCCCTCTCTCTCTCTATCTATCTATCTATCTATCTATCTACCTATCTACACACACACACACACACACACACACACACACACAGACACACACACACACAGACACACACACACACACAGATTTTAAAGAATAATTCAAAAACATATATTTTTTTATCAAAATTTTACATTAATATATGATCATCACATTTAATATAACCTTTATAAAATTAGAATACTATTACCTATATTATTGTCTTAATTACGAAATAAATTAATATGATTGGTGTAATATTGCATCAATTGAGATTCATAATACTTTATTTTTTTAATTTATTTTTGATGATATGATTAGATATAATCCTATCTTAATTGGTAATCATAAATATGTATATATTTGAATTTAAATTATGCTTCCTTAAATATTTTTTATTATTGCTAGGTTTTTATGATTCATGTTAATTTGGACTTAAAAAATGTGTCACATAAGAATAAAGAAGCGTATAAAGTTCTTTGAAATTGCTATTTTTTATTTTCTAATTCTTATATTAATTATATATTAACTGTTATTTTTAGCTTAAAATTCATAATAATCGACTCTTGTAAAATCTTATACGATAGATAAGTGATTTGTACTAATGCTCAAAATTCAAACCCCTTTGAAAAAGACAACGGTGTAAGTCAAATTACAAGGGTTAAATTCCTCTAAACGCGTTTTCAATAGAGCAAGAAAAATTAGAATAGAATGCACCACA
Source organism: Amaranthus cruentus (assembly GCA_019425755.1). NCBI lineage: Eukaryota > Viridiplantae > Streptophyta > Magnoliopsida > Caryophyllales > Amaranthaceae > Amaranthus > Amaranthus cruentus. Next base: position 15,179,145 of record CM033458.1, on the reverse strand, counting down.
AATGGTTAATTTGTATTTATTTCATTTACGGCAAGAAAAATCAGAATAAAATGCACCACTAAGCTAGCCACTAGAACGTAAACCAAGTCAATTCTTTTTCACATTTGAAAATTTTAAGTCAATTTTCAAAAGTAATATGAAACATTTATGTTGAAATTCATCATATTGTTGAAGTGGACATATGAGTTATAATTCTTAAGAATGTTATATATTGAAAATTGTAATGATGGAATTGAGACTTACAATCCAAAGATTATCTTTAGTGGTTGGCGATTATAATTTTGGAATATTTGGTTGGAAAATATATTTATAGTTTAACCCTTCTTAATTTTTTTGTTTTAGATAATAAGTTTTAAAAGAAATAATTGTCGTGATTTAGATGATATCGGTTCTTTGCAAGCTTATTAAGTTTTTTTCGAATTAAGACACTTTGTAACCGCATTTTTATATGTATATGGTTTGTTATCCTTCGTCCCTCCTCATATGATAATGTCATCTGGAAGACCAAATGAACACATTGATTATCTCCATGATAGAAATATTTGTAATTTTATTTTAGTCAAATATTAGATAAGCTCCGTGATGCACGACTTTTTTTCATTTTATTGTTTTTGATAATATAAAAAAATAAATTGT